>CM057482.1:19277500-21777500 GCA_030035585.1 Dugong dugon | reverse complement strand
AAGATGGTGCATCCGTGCTGCGTTAGCTGATGCGGGACCTCTGCATGTATGTTTCCTCGCTCTCTGTTCTCTGTCAGTTTCTTATTCTATTTGGTGCTTGGCTGAGTTCTTTATCTCTTCATTTGATGTTTAGGGTTTCAGGATTGCTGTTTTCTCTGTTTGGCTTAGTTTTTCGGATCTTTGCTGTGGAGGGGCAGCATGGTGCTTCTGCCTAGAGCGCCATGTTGCCAGAAGTCCCCTTGGTTATAGTGTTTATGGAAGCAATTCTCCAGGCCTTTATTCCATGGAACCACTGGGTGGGTTCAGACCTCCAACCTTAGGTTAACAGCCATTCACAAACTACTAGCACCACTCAGGCTTTTTCCATCACCTTACCCTTTCCCAAATCACATCATCATCCTTAACAAAAGCATTGAGTCCCCTAAGCATTGAGTCCTCCTTTCCTCCTTGGCCCTGCCTGACTCTGATAACCACTAAAAAATTTTGCTTATTCTGGATATTTCATATAAGTGGGATCATAGGATATTTGTCCCAGTTATTTCACCCAGTATAATATTTTCAAGTTTCATCCAGTTGTAATGTATCAGAACTTCTTTTGTCTTTACTGCTGAGTAATATTCCTTTGAATGTATGTACTACATTTTGTTTATCCATTCATTTGTTGATGGACATTTAGACTGTTTCCACTTTTTGGCTATTGTAAACAGTGCTACAGTGAACATTGGTGTACAAATATTTGCTTGAGTCCCTGCTTTCAAGTCTTTGGGATATATACTTATGAGTGAAATTGCTGGAGCATATGGTAATTCTATGTTTAACTTTTTGAGGAACTGCCAAACTGTTTTCCACGGTGACTATACCATTTTATTTAAAGTACCATTTTTACCATACCATGTATGTTCTAGTTAATTTTTTTTTTTTTACTTTAGATGAAAGTTTACAGAGCAAACTAGTTTCTCATTAAACAATTAATGCACATATGGTTTTGTGACATTGGTTGCCAACCCAACAACATGTCAACACTCTCCCTTTCTCAACCTTGGGTTCCCCATTATCCACTTTCTTGTCCCCTTCTGCCTTCTCGTCCTTGCCCCTGGTCTGGTGTGCCCCTTTAGTCTCATTTTGTTTTATGGGCCTGTCTAATCTTTGGCTGAAGGGTGAACCTCAGGAGTGACTTCATTACTGAACTAAAAGAATGTCTGGGGGCCATACACTCGGGGTTTCTCCAGTCTGGGTTTTTTTTTTTGTGAGTTAGAATTTTGTTCTACATTCTTCTCCAGTTCTGTCTGGGACCCTCTATTGTGATCCCTATCAGGGCAGTCAGTGGTGGTAGCCAGGCACCATCTAGTTGTGCTGGACTCAGTCTGGGGGCTGTGGTAGTCGTGGTCCATTAGTCCTTTGGACTAATCTTTCCCTTGTGTCATGGATTGAATTGTGTCCCCCAAAAATATGTGTCAACTTGGTTAGGCCATGATTCCCAGTATTGTGTGATCGTCCACCATTTTGTCATTTGATGAGATTTTCCTGTGTGTTGTAAATACTATCACTATGATTGATTAGTAGCAGTTATATTGATGAGATCTACAAGATTAGATAGTGTCTTAAGGCAATCTCTTTCGAGCTATAAAAGAGAGAATGAGCAGAGAGACGGGGGACCTCATACCACCAAGAAAGCAGCGCCGGCAACAGAGTGTGTCCTTTGGTCCTGAGGTTCCTGTGCTGAGATGCTCCCAGGCCAAGGGAAGACTGATGACAAGGACCTTCCTCCAGAGCTGACAGAGAGAGAAAGCTTTCCTTTGGAGCCAGCACCTTGAATTCAGACTTCTAGCCTACTGGATTGTGAGAGAATAAATTTCTCTTTGTTAAAAGCCATCCACTTGTGGTATTTCTGTTATAGCAGCACTAGATGACTAACACACCTTGTGCCTTTGGTTTTCTTCATCCTTCCTTGTTCCAGATGGGTGAGACCAGTGGAGTATGTTAGATGGCTGCTCACAATCTTTTAAGATCCCAGATACTACTCACCAAAGTAGAATATAGAACACTTTCCTTATAAATTATGTTGCGCCAGTTGAGCTAGATGTTCCCCGAGACCATGGTCCCCACAGCCCTCAGCCCAGCAATTCGGTCCCTCAGGGAGTTTGGATATGTCTATGGAGCTTCTATGACCTTGCCTTGTACAAGTTGTGCTGGCTTCTCCAGTATTGTGTACTGTCTTATCCTTCACCGAAGTTACAATTTATCTATTGTCTGTTTAGTGTTTTTCCCTCCCACCCCTCCTGTCCTTGTAACCATCAAAGATTGTTTCTTTTTGTGTGTAAACTTTTTCATGAGTTTTTATAGTAGTGGTCTCATACAATATTTGTCCTTTTGTGATTGACTTATGTCACTCAGCATGATGCTCTTCAGATTCATTCGTGTTATGAGATGCTTCGCGGATTCATCATTGTTCTTTGTTGTAGCGTAGTACTCCATTGTGTGTACGTACCATAGTCTGTTTATCCATTCATCTGTTGATGGGCATCTAGGTTGTTTCCATCTTTTTGCTATTGTGAACAATGCTGCAATGAACATGGGTGTGCATATGTCTATTCGTGTGATGACTCTTAATTCTCTAGGATATATTCCTAGAAGTGGGATTGCTGGATCATATGGTATTTCTATTTCTAGCTTTCTAAGGAAGTGCCATATTGTTTTCCAAGATGGTTGTATCATTTTGCATTCCCACCAGCAATGCATAAGAGTTCCAATCTCCCACAGCTTATCCAACATTTGTTATTTTCTGTTTTTTTGATTCGTGCCAGTAATGCCAGGGTGAGGTGGCATCTCATTGTGGTTTTGATTTGCATTTCTCTAAAGGCTGGTATCTCAGTGTGGTTGATTTGCATTTTTCTAATGGCTAGTGATTGCAAGCGTTTCCTCATGTGTCTGTTAGCTGCTTGAATGTCTTCTTTGGTAAAGTGTTCGTTTCCTTTACCCATTTTTAAATTGGATTATTTGTCTTTTTGTTGTAGAGGTGTTGGATTTTCCTGTAGATTTTAGAGATTAGACCTTTGTTGGATTTGTAATAGCCAGAATTTTTTTCCCAGTCTATAGGTTCCTCTTTTCACTCTTTTGGTGAAGTCTTTTGATGAGCATAAGTGTTTAATCTTTAGAAGATCCCAGTTATCTAGCTTATCTTCTGGTGTTTGTGTATTGTTAGTCATGGTTTGTATCTTGTTGATGCCGTGTATTAAGGCCTCTTGAGTTGACCCTATTTTTTTCTTCTATGATCTCTGTAGTTTTTGGTTTTATATTTAGGTCTTTGATTCATTTTGAATTAGTTTTTGTGTATGGTGTGTGGTATGGATCCTGTTTCTTTTTCTTTTTCTTTTTGCAGATATATATCCAATTTCACCAATACCATTTGTTAAAAAAGACTGTATTTTCCCCATTTGATGAACTTTGGGCCTTTGTCGAAGATCAGTGACCATAGGTGGATGGATTTACATCTGGGTTCTCAATTCTGTTTCATTGGTCAATGTGTCTGTCGTTGTACCAGTACCAGACTGTTTTGACTACCATTGCTGAAGAGCAGGTTCTGAGGTCCAGTAGTGTGAGCCCTCCTACTTTATTCTTCTTCAATAGTGCTTTATTTATCCAAGTCCTCTTCCCTTTCCTTATAAAGTTAATGATTAGTTTTTCCATCTCTTTAAAGAACACTGTTGGTATTTGGATGGGGATTGCATTGTATTTGTAGATTGCTTTGGGTAGAATTGTCGTTTTCACAATGTTGAGTCTACCTATCCATGAGCGTGGTATGTTTTTCCATTTGTGTAAGTCTCTTGGTTTCTTGCAGTAGTGTTTTGTAGTTTTCTTTGTATAGGTCTTTTATATCCCTGGTTAGATTTATTCCTATTTTATTTTTTTAGGGGCTATTATAAATGGTATTGTTTTCCTGGTTTCCTTTCCATAGTTCTCTTTATTGGTGTTTAGGAATCCAACTGATTTTTGTATGTTTATCTTGTATCCTGCTAGTCTGCTTAATCTTTCTGTCAGTTATAGTAGTTTTCTCATGGAGTCTTCAGGGTTTTCTATGTATACTATCATATCATCTGCAGTTAGGGATAGTTTTACTTCTTCCTTACCAATTTGGATGCCCTTTATTTCTTTTTCTTGCCTTATTGCTCTAGCTAGGACTTCCAGCACAATGTTAAATAGGAGTGGTGATAAAGGTCATCCTTGTCTTGTTTCTGAACTCAAAGGGAATGTTTTCAGCATCTCTCCTTTAAGAAACATGTTGGTTGTTGATTTTGTATAGATGCCCTTTATTATGCTGAGGAATTTCCCTTCTATACGTACTTTATTGAGAATTTTATCAGGAATTGGTGTTGGACTTTGTCAGATGCTTTTTCTGCATCAATTAAGATGAGCATGTGATTCTTTTATTTTATTTATGTGGTGGATTACGTTGATTGATTTTCTAATGTGGAACCATCCTTGCATACCTGGTATGAATCACACTTGGTCGTGGTGTATTATTTTTTTGATATGATGCTGAATTCTATTGGCTAGAATTTTGTTGAGGATTTTTGCGTTTATATTCATGAGGGATATTGGTCTGTAATTTTCTTTTTTTGGGGTGTCTTTACCTGGCTTTGGTATCAGGGTTATGCTGGCTTCATAGAATGAGTTCGGGAGTATTCCTTCCTTTTCTGTGCTCTGAAATACCTTTGGTAGAACTGGTGTTAACTCTTCTCTGAAAGTTTGGTAGAATTCTCCAATGAAGCCATTTGGGTCAGGGCTTTTTTTTGTTGGGTCTAGTTTACTTTTTTAAAAAAGAAAGAAAAAGCATGGCTATCAGATATGATTTGTTTCAAGTGTCTATATCTCCTTGCTGACCCTCACCCCCTAGAAATTTCTTTCTCTTTGCTTTGCTCTTACTGCTTTGCCTCCTTCCCCAAAACATCTCTTTTACATTTCTTCCTCTTCACCCCATCCCTTCCCATTTCCCTAAGGAGGCCTCCATCCAGTCACCATTCCCTGGTACCTGCACCTCCATCAGTCCCTCCTTCCTAGCAGGTGGGTCTCAACTTCCTGTACATTAGAATTACCTAGGCCACACAGACAAATTCCACCATATTCTCTAGAGGTGGGCCTCAGGGAATTGGTCATTCTTTAAATGCACCCCAGGTGATTCTAATGTCCTGCCAGGGGCTTGAACCACTTGCTGGATGCTTATAAATATGCACAAGTCTCTCTCCATCCTAAAGAGAAAAACCTCTCACTTAACACTGCTTTTTTCTCCCTCCCTCTTTTTTCTCTTAGCCAAAATTCTTGAAAGAGTCATCCTGCCTAACGCTTCACAGATTCCACTGTGCACCAGCACTTTTTAGTTCTTTCCAGTTCAGTCATGGCCTAGGAAGTATCACTGGGACAGACCCAAATTTTTAAGATTTGTGTGAACCTGAAGGATAACCAGAACGGGAAAAATTACTAGTCAAAGCCCTGCTAGAAACTTAATCTCCCTCTTAAAAATCAAGGGCAGCATACATATTGCAGCACAACCACATCTCTTGCCCTTTGGATTTTGAGCAGAGTTGGAAAAACCGCTCAAAGATGGTGGCCTACCGCTCTGCTTTAAATGTGTGTGGATCCAGACAGTCCTGCCAATAATCCAGTCTCATGCATCGGGCTCCAGGAAAGGCTCACTACGCCTCTTCTGAGTTTCCCATTCCAGGGCTTCAACCCATTAATTTTTCTGTTCCAGGTACAATGTGGAATCACCCAAATTGTAAACATTCGGATCTCTTCAGGTTTCCCTTTGTTGGACGTGACAGAACGGGTTCAAACTGGTTCGAAGCTCTGCTGTGCACGCGAGTCATCTGGGGATCTTGTTAAAATGCAGAGTCTGATTCAGAAGGTCAGGCTGGAGCCGAGGTTCTGCATTTCTAACTAGCTCCCAGGTGACGTTGATGCAGCTGGACCACTTTTTAAGTAGTGAGGGGCTGGATGTCTGGTCTTCACTTTCACATTTCTAATTGACTGCACTGTGGTTTCACCCCACTGTTTCAGTGAAATTGCTCTCACCAGGGTTGCTAATGACCTGTTCCCCCTTCTCTGAGGCAGCATATATAATGGTTAAGAGCACAGATTCTGAGTTCTGACAGCCTGCATTTAAAATGCTGCCTTACCACTTACTAACTGGGTGGCCTCTCTGGGCATCAGTATCCTCGTCTTAGAGAGGGGATGATGATGATGACGCTTACTCACATAACTGCTGTGAGAATTAGGAGAGTTAATACACTTAGGGGGACACTGGTTGTTCAGAGGTAGAATTCTCGCCTTCCATGCAGAAGACCCAGGTTCGATTCCTGGTCAATGCACCTCAGGCGCAGCCACCATCTGTCAGTGAAGGCTTGCATGTTGCTATTTCAGTGGAGCTTCCAGACTAAGACAGCATAAGAAGAAAGGCCTGGTGATCTACTTCCAAAAATCAGGCTATGAAAACCCTATGGATCACAACTATCTGATCCTGTTGTGCACGGGGTCACCATGAGTCGGGGGCTGGCTCGATAGCAGCTAACAACACAGCAGTACATTTAGGGCCGTCAGAAAGTGTCTGGCACCCGAGTGCCTTATAAGTGTTGGTATTTGTCACCCTGTGAGACCTCTCAGCTGCGTTTGACTCCGTTGACTTCTGCATGCTAAACTCTCTTCCCTTGGCCTTATTGGGTAACTCCTGGCACCCCAAATCTCTATTGCCTAGTGCTCAAGCAGTCGATTTTATCCCAACTGGCAAAGTTATTCTTATACTTGTCCTATAAGAAAGAGAACAGAAGTGGAGCAAGGTCCCCCCTCCCCCAGAAAAGCAAACCCACTGTTATGTCCCTCTAACCTGACCTTGGTACACCTGTCTGGGGGATGATGGGAAGATGGGACACTTATGCCTTCTCTTACTGACCCTTGGTTTATAACTTCCCCCAGTAAACCCTGTTTCTTAGCCTGTACTGTGAAGTTGTAAAGCTCACTCTGATCCATACTGCGTTACAAAGAAAGAGATGATGGAGGAGGGAGAGAGGGAAGGAAGGAAGGAAGGAGGGAAGTTAGGTTTGTTGCTGGCTTGTTTCCATTGTAAAAGCAAGGCCTGCTTGTGGTGATTAGTGTCTTTATTAGATCAGCTCTACAGATTGATTTGGGACATTGCAAATAATAATAATGCCTGCTCGTAATTGGCCTGTGTCTTTTTTGAGCTGCCCCGCATTTGAACACCCTACTTTTTGGGGAAGATTCCCATAATGTGAGTCTATGGAGATGCCCAGCCAAGAACCAGATGGTCCTTCTCCTTGCCCTCTGGCAGATAGAAAGTGAGCACATGATGTTGGTGAATTAGATGATCCTGCCCAGAAATCTGAACCTTGAGAGAGTGACACAAAGACACAGGGACAGTTAGCAAGAGGGTTGATAATGGCCGCAGTGAGGTCGTGAGTGAGTGCCCAGGTAACAGTGCCAGCGGTGGTCTTCTGACCAAACTATTCCTGTGCTTTGACCTTGACTGAGTTCTCCTGCTGAGCCTTCCTGGCTTCCTGGACATTCTGGGAACTACCTAATGTTCTCCCAGTGAACCCTTTCTGCTCATGGTAGCTGGAATCAATTGCTGTTGTTTATAATCAAGAATCTTGACTGATACAATGCTCATTATAGAAAAACTGGACAATTCCAAAAGCAGAAGAAGAAGACTCATTGCTCTACATCCAGCAAAAATAACTATGAACAATTTCTTCCAGTCTTTTACTATATACATATTTTTGACGTAACTTCAATTATATGATTATATAAAAATTTGTATACTGTAAACTGATTTTAAAATTGTTGTATGCTTAAAAATTTCTATATATATTCATTGTAGAAAAATGGAAAATCCCCCCCCTCCCCCAAAAACAGAGCCATGACCTAGAGATAATTAATGTTAATAATTTGGTATATTTTCTAAAACCTTTTCTCTACATTTCTTTTTTTTTTTTTGAATATTTTATTGTGGTTTGGGTGAAAGTTTACACAGCAAATTCATTTCTCATTCAACAATTTATACACATTTTGTTTCGTGACATTAGTTGCCATACATTCAATGTGACAGCACTCTACCCACTTCCTTCCTGAGTTCCCCGTTTCCATCCACCCATCTTTCATGGCCTTTCCTGTCTTCTGAACTTTGTTTTTGGACAAATCCTGCCTTTTTGTTCTCATGTGTCTGATTGTTCTGAGGAGCACATTCCTCATGGGTGTTATGTTCACTTTATAGGCTTTTCTATTGTTTAGCTGAAAGGTCATCTCCGGGAGTGGGTTCTGTTCCAAGTTTGAAGGGTGTCTAAGGGACATAGTCTTGGGGGTTCTGACAGTCTCTATCAGACCAGTAAGTCTGGTCTTTTTTATAAGTTTGAATTTTGTTCTACATTTTTCTCATACTCTGTTCAGGACTTTCTATTGTGATGCCTATCAGAGTGGTCAGTAGTTGTAGCTGGCACCATGTAGTTCTGGTCTCAGGCTAGTGGAAGCTGTGGTTCCTGCAGTCCATTAGTCCTTGGAACTAATTGTTCCTTGAGTCTTTGATTTTCTTCACTCTTCTTTGTTCCAGCCAGGAAGAGACCAATTGTTGTATCTAATATGGTCATTCACAAGCTTTTAAGATGTTACTCAACAAAGCGCGATGTAGAACATTGTCTTTATAGACTGTTATGCCAATTGACGTAGATGTCTCCTGAGACTATGGTCTTATGCCCTCAAGCCCAGTGACCCAGTCCCTCAAGATGTTTGGTTACGGCTACGAAATTTTCATAACTTTGTCCCCTGTGCGTTCTACTATATGCATGAATATATTTGCAGCACATAGTAATACTTATGTAGAAATATCCTCTGCCAAACCTATATACACTCGTGGGTGTACTCCCATACGCCTTCCCACACTTGTTCAGCTTACATATCTAGCTATGTATGCACTTGTAAACTATTGTTTGTTATTATTGCTATCGCAAGATTGTGTATGTAATGGTATTTATCTTTGTATCCTTTTACTCTTGTGTTCCGCTCAGTGTCTTCCTTTGCCTTGGGCATGTTGTGCTGACATTCCCCTTATTGTCTATTGCCTTTCCCTTCACCCAAGTTAATACATGTCTGCTATCTAATTAGTGATTTTCCCTCCTTGTACCTCTCATCCCTGGTAACCATCAAAGAATGTTTCTTTCTATGTGTAAACTTTTCCTTGACTTTTTATAATAGTGGTCTTATACAATATTTGTCCTTTAGAGAATGACTTATTTTACGTAGCATAATGTCCTCCAGGTTCATCCATGTTGTGAGATGTTTTATGGATTCATTGTTACTCTTTAACACTGCTTAGTATTCCATTGTGTGTATGTACCACAGTTTGTTTATCCGTTCATCCATTGATAGGCACTTATTTGTTTCTATCTTTTTGCTATTGGGAATAATGCTGCGATGAATATGGGTATGTATATATCTATTCATGTGACGGATCTTAATTCTTTAGGATATATACCCACTAGTGGCATTGTTGGATCATAAAGTATCGCTATTTCTAACTTTTTAAAGAAGCATGATACCGTTTTCCACAGTGGTTGTACCATTTTACAATTCCACCAATGGTGTATGAGGGTTCTAATCTCCCCACACCCTCACCAGCATTTGTTGTTTTCTGTTTTTCTGATCATTGACATCTTTGCTGGGGAGAGATGATATCTCATTGTTGTTTTGATTTGCATCTCTTTAATGGCAAATGATCACTTCATGTATTTGTTGTCTGCCTGAATGTCTTCTTCGGTGAAGTGTTTGTTCATGTCCTTTACCCGTTTTGTAATTGGATTGTTTGTCTTTTTGCTGTTGAGGTGTTGAAGTTTTCTGTAAATTTTAGAGATTAGGCCCTTGTCAGTTATATCATTGCCAAATTTGTCCCCTAGTCTGTAGGTTCTCTTTTTACTCTTTTGGAGAAGTCTTTTGATGCGCATAAGTATTTAATTTTTAGGAGGTCCCAGTTGTCTAGTTTATCTTCTGCTGTTTGTGCATTTTTAGTTATGTTTGATAGTTTATTTATGCCATAAATTAGAGCCCCTAGGTTTGCCCCTAGTTTTTTTCCATGATTTTTATAGTTTTAAGTTTTACATTTTAGATCTTTGATCCCGTCTTGAGTTAGTTTTTGTGTATGGTGTGAGGTATGGATCCTGTTTCATTTTTCTGCAAATGGATATCCAGTTATGCCAGCACCATTTGTTAAAGAGACTGTCTTTTCCGCGTTTAATGGATTTCAGCCTTTTGTTGAAGATCAGCTGTCCATAGGTGGATGGATTTATTTCTGGGTTCTTAATTCTTTTTTTTTTTTTTTTCACATTTCTATGGATATTTCTTTTATTGTGGTTTAGTGAAAGTTTACAGAGCAAATTAGTTTCTCATTAAACAGTTAATACACAAATTGTTTTGTGACATTAGTTGCCAACCTGTCAATGTGTCAACACTCTCCCCTCTTCCACCCCAGGTTCCCTGTTTCCATTCATCCAGTTTTCTTGTCCCTTCCTGTCTTCTTGTCTTTGCTTTGTTTTCCCACATTCCTACATAGCTGAGAATATACTGATGATTCTACATTTTTATGCATAGTTAACTGAGAAACTTCAACAGCTTCTTAATAAAAGATGATGTGGAGAGATGCTAGGGGATGGACATTATCTGCCACTTGCATGGTGTATTACTCTTTACCAATTAAAAAGCCTTAATAGATTCAGGGCTTTAAAAATGCAGAAAAATCATTTTGCAAGTTTCTTGGCAATGAACATGCATATGATGCTACCCTTCACAACTCTGCTTCTACTGAGAAAACTACAGAAGACATTTTGTTCAGCTGTTTTCCCGGCACTGTGTTCCAAGCTCTTAAAGTTTGTCCATTATTGTCAAGTGCTGAAACACAATAGGAGTCGTTATTGTTTTTAGTGTCATCAAACATGCAAAGATTCCCCATGAATTGTGGAATGAACTCTAGCTTGAGAAACATTTTTCCAGGAACTGGGGCAAGGAGTGGAACGGAAGGGAGACAGCTGATGAGGTGATTCAGTGAAGTGGCTAAGGATGTGAGTCCTGCCACCAAACTGCTGAGGTTTCACTTTGGGCTCTTACCTCTCGTTGTTTTGTGATCTTGGACAAGTTATTTAAAACTCTCTGGGCCTCAGTTTCCTTACTTGTAAAATGAGAAGTAATTCACTAGTATTTTCTTTTAGACTTTTGCATCTATGTTGAAAAGGGTAGTGATGATAAGAATAGTATCAATTTCACATAGTATCATTTAATCCTCGAGGATTTAATACTAGAGGGTTAAATAAGTAAATAATAATAATTTAATCCTCTAAAATTAAATAAGTAAATAAACATAAAGTACCTAGCTCTACTGTGGAGCCGCAGGATCCAAACATGACACAGAATTGCAATGAATCACTGAGTCTGAGAAGCCTTTTAAGTCCTTTATATCGAAAGTTTTCATTCCTAAATTATTCCTTTAAAAATTTGTTGAATTAAAATATAATATTCAAAAGGTGCCCAAATTATAAATGCACAGCTTGATTATTACAAAGGGAACATATCTGTGAAACCATCATCCAGATCAAGAAATAGAGCATGACCAGCACCTCTGAAATTGTCTCTCACAGCCCCTCTCAGTCATTACCCCCACCAAGAGTAACACTGTTCTGAGTAAAATACCTAGGAATAAATTTAACCAGGGAGGTGGAAGACTTGCACAGTGAAAACTGTAAAATGTTGCTGAGAGAGATTAAAGAAGATGTAAATAATTGGAAAGGCATTTATGTTTATAGAAGACTTAATATTGTTAAGATGTCAGTACTACCCAAATCAATCTACATATTCAATACAATCCCTATCAAAATTCCAACAGCTTTCTTTGCAGAAATGGAAAAGCCAATCCTCAAATTTATATAGAATTGCAAGTAGCCCTGAAGAGCCAAAACAATCTTGAAAAAGAAGAACAAAATAGGAGGACTCACTTCCCAGTTTCAAAACCTACTGTAAAGCAACAGTAATGAAAGCAGTGTGGCACTGGTATAACCATGTACATATAGACCAATGGAATAGAATTGAGAGTCCTGAAATAAAACCCATACATTTATGGTCAGTTGGTTTTCAGCAAGGGTACTAAGTCCATTCATTGGGGAAAGAATAGTCTCTTCAATAAGTAGTGCTGGGACAACTGGATCTCCACATGCAAAAGAATGAAGTTGGACCCATACCTCACACCATATACAAAAATTAACTTAAAGTGGATCAATAGCCTAAATGTAAGAGCTAAAACCATGAAACTCTTAGAAGAAAACATTGGGGTAAAGTTTCAAGACCTTATTTTTGAAACTGGATTCTTAGTTATGATACCAAAAGCATGAGCAACAACAACAACAAAATATAAGTTGGATTTCATTAAAGTTAAAAACTTACGTGCATCAAAGGATTTTATCAAGAAAGTAAGGAGACAACCTATGGAATAGGAGAAAACATTTGGGAACCATACATCTGATAAAAGTTTAGTATCTAGAATATATGGAAACCCTGGTGGTACAGTGTTAAGTGGTATGGCTGCTAACCAAAAGGTTGGCAGTTCAAATCCACCAGGTGCTCCTTGGAAACTCTATGGGGCAGTTCTATTGTGTCCTATAGGGTCGCTATGATTCAGAATCGACTCGGCGGCAGTGAGTTTTTTATCTAGACTATATAAGGAACTCTTACAACTCAACAACAAAAACGACAAACGATCTGATTAAAAAATGGGCAAAGGACTTGATTAGATATTTCTCCAAAGAAGATATACAAATGGACAACAAGCACATAAAAAGATATCAATGTCATTAGTCATTAAAAAAAAAAAAGTGGCCATTGAGTTGATTCCAACTCATAGTGACCCTATAAGGACAGAGTAGAACTGCCCCATAGGGTTTCCAAGGAGCAGCTGGTGGATTCAAACCGCGGACCTTTTGGTTAGCAGCCAAACTCTTAACCACTTTGCCACCAGGGCCCCAAATCATCAGTCATTAGGAAAATGCAAATCAAAACCACAATGAGATACCACTTCATACCCACTAGGATGACTATTGTCAGAAAAACTGAAAACAACATGTGTTGACAATGATGTGGAGAAATTGGAACCCCCGTGCATTGCTGATGGGAATGTAAAATGGTGCAGCCACTGTGTTGACTCAGCAGTTCCACTCCAAGGCATATACCCAAAAAATTTGAAAGCAGGGACTCAAACTTGTACACCAATGTTCACTACAGCCCTAGTCACAATAGCCAAAAGATGGAAACAATCCAAGTGTCTATTAACAGATGAATGGATAAACAAAGTGTGTTGTATACATACAATGGAATATTATCCAGCCATAAAGAGAAATGAAGTTCTGATACATGCTTCAGCATGGCTGAACCTTAAAAACTTCATGCTGAGTGAATAAGTCAGTCACAAAAGGACAAATATTGTATGGTCCCACTTATATGAAATATCTAAAATAGGCAAATGCAGAGACAAATATTTATTAGTCATTGCCAGGAGCTAGGGGAAAGAGGAATAGGGAGTTATTGCTTGAGGGGTACTAAGTTTCTGTTCGGGATGATGGAAAACTTTTGGAAATAGTGGTGATCATTGCACACATTATTTCTGTTCTTATCTTTATAACTTCCTTCCTACTACTTCACTTGGGCTTAATTTGCAGTCCTTTTTCTACCATCTTACTCTATAGAGAGATGGGAATTTTCGTCTCTCCCCGTTGCCTGGTCTCTGCCATTCTGGATCAATGGAGTATGTGAAGAACTATAGTCCGCATCCTGCATCACTGCCAGTTCTCCTCTTCCCGTCTCTACTACCACCTTCAGCACTTTACCGTGAGGTCCTTCACCTTTCAGAATGCTGAGTGCCCGTGTCAGTCTTCCCTATTTTCTGTACTTGGGTTTTCTTGGGGTTGCAATCTCGTTTAGTTGTAGAAAGGTGCATGTGAGAAGGGTGCTCTGGCCGCCTCAGAAAGCAGCACACATACAATATACAGGCAGCTGTGCAGTTTCCTAGTTGTTGCAGATGTCTGGGGCTCTGGACAGCAGGAGAATTGAGTTTATTTCTATCTTTATTTAGGTGAGTGGATTGCTTCTTTTCCTAGCTGAAGCATGGGCAAGCAGATATTTTGCTTTTCAGATTCCGATAATTGATTGTCAGTTTTGATTTTCAGACTCGCTTTTGCATTTTTGTGTTTTCCTTGTGAGACGCGCGGAAGGCTGTAATAGGAGCTGCTCTCCAGACACCATTTAGAATAATACATCTCCCAGCATGGCCTTTCTAAAATGCAACTCTGACCATGCCATACCCCCGCTTAAAGGACTTTAATAATTCTCATTGTCTGTTGAATAGAGATCCATCTTCCAGCTTGGCTGGAAAGATCCTTTTTAACAAAGTTCCTGGCTGCATCACTGGCCATACTAAACGACTCTCAGTTCTCCAAAACTGCCTTGCCTTTGAACATGTTGCACCCTTGGCCTGGAATGCCCTTTCTCAGCCCCCTTTACCTGGGAGGACAGCTCATCCTTCAAGATGCACCTCAGGCATTACCTCCAGGAAGCCTTCCTGGCCTGCCCACTGCCCCCCACAAGCTGCGTTAAATCCTGTTCCCACAGCCTCCCATGGGTTCCTCAAAGCACCTCCCCACTGGCTTCTGATGAACGGTCGTTTTCCTTCAGAGAAAGGGCTGTTTCTCATGCATCTCTTCATCCCACACCCAGCTCATGGGAGGGCCTCAGTATGGCTTGTTGATTGAGCAGTGTGGCTTTTTCTGGGCTCAGATCTCCTATTGGATGTGTCTGATGGTCTCCATTGAGGCCTCCACACATGTGGATGTGCTGGGACACTGAAAAGGCAAGGACAGCCCCGTTTACTCCCCTGAGACCTGCTGACCCCTGCAAGCTGCGCCCTTGTGTACAAGTGTAGACAAGTTGCTCCGGGAGTGTCAGGCATTGCTCCCCACCCTTCACCCTGTACAGCCCAATTTCCCTCTCCCATCCTCTGGACCCAGCTCTGTCCAAGACGCCCAACCTGTTGCTCGGACGGTAGAAGAGAGGTAGGAAAGGAACCAGTGCGAAAGCTGCCCCTACATGCTTTCAGAGCAAGAGAGGGCTGTACCCACCAGTGGAAGGAGACCGGCCTTGGGATTCAGACCATCAAATCCTGGCTCTACACCTGCTGTGTGACCTTGTGCAAGTTACTCAATCTCCCTGGGCCTCAGTTGTCTCATCTGTAAAGTGAGGTTAACCATACATAATTTAAGGTGGTGGTGTGGATGAAATAAAGCAACATCAGTGAAGAACCAGCACCATGCCTGCTATAGAATAGGTGCCCAAAAACTGCTTAATTATTACTAAAAGGGATCGAGTTTCACCAAAAATGCAACCCTTGGTCCCAAATTATCCTTGCTTATGACTTGTCTTCCACAGTAGACTGGGGGATCCTGAGGGTAGTCCTACCACCCACGGTGCCAAGGAGCCCTGGTGGTGCAAATGGTTAAGCTCTTGTCTGCTAACTGAGAGGCTGGCAGTTAGAACTCACTCAGCCGCTCAATAGAAGAAAGACCTGGTTATCTGCTTCCGTAAATATTACAGCCTGGAAAATCTGTGGGGCAGCTCTACTCTGTCACATGGTGTCTTAGTCACCTAGTGCTGCTCCAACAGAAATATCACAAGTGGATGGCTTTAACAGAGAGAAGTTTATTCTCTCACAGTTCAGTAGGCTAGAAGTCCAAATTCAAGGTGTCAGCTCCAGGGGAAGGCTTTCTCTCTTTGTCTGCTCTGGAGGAAGGTCCTCATTGTCATCAGTTTTCCCCTGGACTAGGAGTTTCTCTGCGCAGGAACCTCGGGTCCAAAGGACGTGCTCTGCTCCTGGTGCTTCTTTCTTGGTGGTATGAGGTCCCCAACTCTCTACTTGCTTCCCTTTTCTTTTATCTCTTGAGAGATAAAAGGTGGTGCAGGCCACACCCCAGGGAAACTCCCTTTACATTGGATCAGGGATGTGACCTGGGTAAGGGTGGTGTTACAATCCCACCCTAATCCTCTTTAACATAAAATTACAATCACAAAATGGAGGCCAATCATACAATTCTGGGAATCATGGCCCAGCCAAACTGATACACACTTTTTTGGGGGGACATAATTCAAACCATGACACGTGTGGTAGCTCTACTCGACGGCGTCTATCAACAACTATGTCAACTCACTCATGATCTTAACATGAAGATGTGAGGCCAGAGGCCCTATTGAAATACGATTGTGACCTACAGCACCCAGCACTGGCAGTTTGTGAAGCAGAAACAAAGTTTGAAATGCAGAGTCAGAAACTAGTTCTTGGGAAATTCTTCTACCATCAGAACATAAGACTCAGTTCTCATTGATGCTCACCCAAGAAGGAAGTTCTCTCCTGTCAAGAACATACTCAGTAATGCTGCATATATAATTATAAACACACCACATATCTTGTTCCATGTTTTTAAAATGGGAATCATGCACAATAAACGATTTCAGAATTCCAGTATTTTTCCGGCTTGGGTTCTATTGCAGTACTACAAACAGAGAGTACTGTGCAGGAAGTTGTATGTTTTATGCATTGTGATATATGGAATCACTTCTTGATGTAACTGATGCATCTTGTCCTGAGGAGGTCTGGCAGTTCCAGATGAAACGGCACACGAAATGACCCCCCAACACAGCAAGACAGCCTGGAGAAACAAGTGCTCCAGTGACAAAATTCTTATACACACTCATCAATAAATACAGTGTATGTAGCATAAGAGTAATTTGATGACACAATTAAGTAGCTCAAAGCAATGTAATAGCAATTTAAAAATGCATCTAAGTTGCTCTAGTTAAGGAGCACCATCAATTCCAAGAGTATTTAAGATTGGTTCCTGCACAAAAAATCTTGAAATACCCTGAAATCTTACAGCTCATTTATAAAAGAAATTGGATAGAGGTTTCTCCCAATTTGACAACAATCCTAAAAATTTACAACACTTTATCAACAAGGCATGAAGCCGAAAGAAACTTTTCTAAACTACCAATTATAAAATAACCAATGGGTTAACCATACCAGAGGAAACACTGGATTATTTTTCTATTCTCAGTATCAGAAATAGCATCACAAAAGCATTGTCATATGAAGAGGCAATCAAAGGGTATACAGCTGAAAATGAAGGAAAAAATGGTCCTATAAAGGTGTTAGGCACTTAGTAAAAATATGCTGTTGGGGACTGGGTTATGATATTTATGGTATCTGTCAGCTTTTCTTATTTGTAAATTGTTTTTATTTCTTTTCTCATTCTAAATAAGTATTCATGTTTGCACCTGATTTTGCATTCAAAATTTTTATTGTTTTCCTTTAAAAGGTTTCCAAGTTGTACAAGCTTAACCAGTTGCCATCAAGTGGATTCCAACTCATGGAGACCCCATGCATGTCAGAGTAGAACTGCGCTCCATAGAGTTTTCAATGGCTGTGACCGTTCAGAAGTAGATCACCAGGACTTTCTTTTGAGGCGCCTTTGGATGGATTCAAACTGCCAACCTTTTGGTTAGTAGCCGAGGACTTAACCGTTTGTACCACCCAGGGACTTCTGTGCAAGCTTAAGGCCTCACAAAACTTGGGTCCACTGCTGCCTGCAGGGCTATGCTGACTCATACCCCACAAGAGACCCCTCTGGTACTCCAGTTCCTCTTGCTCTCTCCAGCCACTTAGGCCTCCTGTGAGTGAGATCCTGCACCCCCACTGGAGTGCACAGCAGCTGGCACAGGTCTGGCTCCAGGCCAAACCCAATCCTGGCCCTGGGCACAGCAGGCAGCCGCAGCAGACACCTCCCAGGAGGAAGAAGCCCGGCCCTGGGAGCACCCACCTCCCACACACTCGTGCACTCACGCTTCCTCTGGCTACTCAGCACCTCCAAGACAAACATCATCTAACGTTCCAGGCCCTTCTGACCTGGTTTTATTTCACACTGAAAACACTGTTTTTTTAAATTAAATTTCCTTGCAGAATAAAGCTGGTAAGTAGGAAAGCAATTTTGTAACTGGCCATCACAATAAATGCTTTAATTTTTTTTCTTTCTGTTGATTCTATAGGAATTTCTAGGAAGACAAGCATATCATTGTGCAAATAACAATGTGGTCTATTTCCTTCCAATATTTATACTTCTGTATCAGTCAGAGATTCTGTTTGCAAACAACAGGAACCAATTCTACTTAAGCTAACACTGGAAGGGGTAGAATCAAACTCTAGGCAGCCAAAATAACCAACACATTTCTAGTAGAGTTTACCCTTCTTTTCATGTTTATGGTGCCAAAAAAGAAAAAAAAAAAAATTTTCCAGTCCAACATAACTGAAAACACCCTCACCTCTTTTCGGAGCTACTCTCTACAACTCCAGGTGCAGGATCTCTGGGTGAGGGCCATTCCTTCTCTATTTCTGTCCCAATTCTGTCTCACTATTCTGCAAACAATGCATGCAATAACGAATTAAAAGGAAAGACAAGAAAAAAGAAATTTGTGGAAATACATAAATATGGACCTGACACGAGGAGTTCTGGTGGCACAATGATTAAGTGCTCAGCTGCTAACCTAAAGGTTGATGGTTCAAACCCATCTGGAGGCTCCTCAGGAAAAAGACCTGGCAGTCTGCTCCTGTAAAGATCACAGCCTAGAAAACGCTATGAGGCCGTTCTGCTCTGTCCTATAGGATCGCTGTGTGTTGGAATCATTCGATGGCACCTAACAACAACAACGTCCATGGCACAGCAAGGAAAAAAATGTAAGTAGAGAACATAAAGGAGCTCTGGTGGTACACTAGTTTAAGCGCTCAGCTGCCAACTAAAAGGTTGGTGGTTTGAACCCACCAGCCACTCTGAGGGAGAAAGATGTGGGGGTCTGCTTCCGTAAAGACTGCATGTGTGCTCACTGCCATCGAGTGGATTTCGACTCATAGCGACCCTGTAGGACAGAGTTGAACTGCCCCATAGGGTTTCCAAGGAGTGGCTGGTGGATTCGAACTGCTGACCTTGATTATAGCCTTGGCCTCTAAAACCATTTTATTCCTGAGTGAGCACAGGGGTGGCTGATGAAAAAAGCTGACAGACATCCACCCACCTTGTCATCTTGTCCACTTGGTTACTGAGAACTTTCTCCGCTGTGGGGATATCCTGCAGAGCATCCACATGGGACCCAAAGAGTTCTGCCTCTGCACCAGTTCTGAGAGGCACACTAACATTCTCTTCCCCAGACCAGCTTGTCACTAATCTACAGTTTTGTTTCTTCTAAGCCCCTGATTATTCAGCTAAACTATTAGCCACTGCCCATGAAGCAATGTAGATCTGTATCTATATCTCAGGCCATCTTGCCTTTGGGGAAAGTGTTCCACAAGATGTAATGCTCTAAATTCTGCCCCTGCAGAGATTTTCCTTGCCTACCATATTTTGAATGCCCCTGGGTGGTGCAAATGGTTAGGGGCTCAACTACTTGCCAAAAATTTGGCAGTTTGAGCCCACCCAGAGGTGCCTTGGAAGACACGCCTGGCAATCTGTTTCTGAAAGGTCACAGCCTTGAAAACTGTATGGAGCAGTCCTACTCTGACACAAATGCGGCTGTCATGAGTTGGAATCTATTGGATGTCAACTAACAACAACAACTATCTTTTGGAGCCGCCCCTGAGTGGGACAGTAACGGTGCAGCAGTCTTTTTCCAGGGCAAGACCGTGGTATATGAGATACCCCCACAGCTGTGCCTGGGGCCACTCACATGCCCAAGTGAACACACAGTGTCTCCGACTGCAGCAACTTCTCCCTCAGCACAGTTTACGTCCAAGGCTTCCTGCTCTTCCTGCATCTGTTCTCGTAATTATAATTCCAATGTTTGTTCTGAGTATCAGATTTTGGTATTGGGTTATGACAGCCTTGCAAAAGAGTCTCTTTGCATTTTTATTTATTTTCTACACAGTTTAAATATGATTATTGGTATCTGGAAAGCTTGCAAAGATTTACTTTCAAATCATCCAGATATTTATATGTTTTGCTGGGTAGATCCTGAACAATCTTTTCAATTTCTCCTGAAGTTACTGGGCTATTCAGATTTTCTACTTCTTATTGAACCAATTTTGGTAATTTATATATTTATACACTTCTAGAAATATTTACATCTTATCTAGTTTTTCAAATTTTTGGACATCGTGTTATACATGTAATTTGCTTAGAATCTACACAGTCTCCTCTATACAGTATCTGCAGTTCTATGCCCTTTGCCATTTCTAACAATACATAGTTATGATCTCTTTGTTTTTGGTCAGACACGATAGAGTCTGATCAGATCTTAATTTTCTCAATTCTACTCTTTTATTTTTCTTTCTGTGTCCGACTCATGGTGACCTTACGTATAACAGAAAGAAACGTTGCCTGATCCTGCGCCATCTTCAGGATCGCTGGTGAGCTCAAGTCCATTGTTGAGGCCACTGTGTGTTTTGAATGCCTTCCAACCTAGGGGGCTCATCTCCCAGCACTATACTGAGCAGTATTCTGTTGTGATCCATAGGGTTTTCACTGGCTAATTTTTGGAAGTAGATTGCCAGGCCTTTCTTCCTAGTCTGTCTTGGTTTAGAGGCTCCACTGAAAACCGTCCACCATGGGTGACCCTGCTGGTATTTGAAATACCAGTGGCATAGCTTCCAGCATCACAGCAACACACAAGCCACCACAATATGACAAATTGACGGTTGGGTGGTGGCATTAATTTATGCATTTTCTTTATTCCTCTCTCTTACTTTTCTGAGGGTGTTTTATTGTATCTTTCCAGCTTAACTGAATAGTCAGTACATTTTTTTTTTTCAATAACTCTTACAATTACCCATTTGAAGGTGAGCTCCACAAAAGGAACTTTCTCTCTTTTGGTCACTGCTCTATCCCCAGCACCCTGAGCAGTGCTGGCCCATACCAGGCACTCAGAAAGCATTTGTGGAATGAATGGATGGGTTACTGACTTCACTCATCAGAGCTGAAGACTATCAGCACTCCTCTGAGGAAAGCTGTAGTCAGATTATTTAGGTTTGGGGAGGAAGTATTCTCATTGTTACTACTAATTTCGAACAGTTTGTAATCCCAATTTTTATTTTTTAAATTTGACTAGAGCTATTTAGAGGAATGTTTGGAAATTTCTAAATGGTTAGATTTGGGGCAAGGGTGTTATCTTTTTATTCTTAATTTCTAGATTTATTACACTGTGGCCAGGGAGCGTGGCCTGTATGATTTCTACTTTTTGGTCACTGAGATTTTTTTTGTGTGGCCTGGTATGTGGTCAGTTTTTGTTACTGTTCCATGAGGATTTGAAAAGAAAACAAGAGAGTATGCTTTTGGGCTACATCTGAAGCTTTTAAAATTTGATATTCAAAACTTCTCTTTACTCAGTTTGGTTCTGACAGAGCTGTGATAAACCTTCCTGCTATGATTATGGCTTGGTTAAAGTCTCTTTTCATTGCGCATCTTCTTGGCAGACTATATCTTTAATTTGAATAGAATTATGTTCTTTGTCTAGTTTAATGCTTCTTACCTTGAATTCTGCTTTGTCTGATATGAGTTATCCCACTCTGCTTTCTTCTTGTCGGCATTTGCTGCAATGTCTTTGCCCAGACCTTTAATAGTAATCTTTGACATTTTGTTTTAAGTGAGTATTTTGTAACTTGTGTTTAGCTGAATTTGTGTGTGTCTACATGTGTGTGTGCCCAACATTAGTCTTTATCTTTAATAGAAGGTCCCTGGGTGGTGCAAACAATTTGCACTCAATTACTAACCTAAAAGTTGGCAGTTCAGAACTACCCAGCAGCTTCACGGGAGAAAGATTACAGCCAAGAAAACTCTACAGAGCAGTTCTGCTCTGTCACACATGGGGTCACCATGAGTCAGAATTGAATTGACAGCCACAGGCTTGATTTTTGGGGGTTTTATTTTTATTATGCTTTAGGTGAAACTTTACAGCTCACCTTAGTTTCTCATACAAAAATTTATACACACATTGTTATATGACCCTAGTTGCTATCCCTATACTCTGACCGTACGTTCTTTCTTTCCACCCTGGATTTCCCATGTCCCTTCAACTGGCTCCCGTCCCTTTCTGCTTTCTCATCTCACTTCTGGACAGAAGCTGCCCATTTAGTCTCATGTATCTGCTTGAACTAAGAAGCACACTCTTCACGAGTATCATTTTATGTCTTATAGTCCAGTCTTATCTTTGTCTGAAGACTTGGCCTCGGAGATGGTATTAGTTCTGGGCTAACAGAGAATCTGGGGGCCATGTCTTCTGGGCTCTCTCCAGTCTCAGTCAGACCATTAAGTCTGGTCTTTTTACTAGAATTTGAGTTCTGCACCCCACTTTTCTCCTGCTCCAACAGGGACTCTGTTGTGTTCCCTGTCAGGGCAGTCATTGGTGGTAGCCGGGCACCATCTAGTTCTTCTGGTCTCAGGCTGTTGGAGTCTCTGGTTTATGTGGCCCCTCTGTCTCTTGGGCTAATATTTTCCCTGTGTCTTTGGTGCTCTTCATTCTCCTTTACTCCAGGTGGTTGGGACCAATGGATGCATCTTAGATGGCCGCTCGTTAGCTTCTAAGACCCCAGATCCACTCACCAAAGTGGGATGCAGAACATTTTCTTAATAAACTTTGTTATGACTTAGATGTTCCCTGAAACCATGGTCCCCAGACCCCTGCCCCTGCTACTCTGTCCCTCGAAGTGTTTGGTTGTATTCAGGAAACTTCTTAGCTTTTGGTTTAGTCCAGTGGTGCTGACTTCCCCTGTAGTGTGTGTTGTCCTTCCCTTCACCTAAGATAATTCTTGTCACCTATGTAGTTGGTGAATATCCCTCTCCTGCCCTCCCCA
Organism: Dugong dugon; assembly: GCA_030035585.1. NCBI lineage: Eukaryota > Metazoa > Chordata > Mammalia > Sirenia > Dugongidae > Dugong > Dugong dugon. The sequence continues at coordinate 21,754,534 of CM057482.1, read as the reverse complement.
CTCTTGTAACCATCAAAGAATGTTTTCTTCTGTGTTTAAACCTTTTCTTGAGTTCTTATAATAGTGGTCTCATACAATATTTGTCCTTTTGCAACTGATTAATTTCACTCAGCATAATGCCTTCCAGATTCCTCCATGTTATGAGATGTTTCACAGATTCATCATTGTTCTTTATCGTTGCATAGTATTCCATTGTGTGACTATACCATAATATGTTTATCCATTCGTCTGTTTATGGACACCTAGGTTGTTTCCATCTTTTTGCTATTGTGAACAGTGCTGCACTGAACATGGGTGACAGCTCTTATTTCTCTAGGATATATTCCAAAGAGTGGGATTGCTGGATCATATGGTACTTTCTATTTCTAGCTTTTTAAGGAAGCGCCAAATCGATTTCCAAAGTGATTGTACCATTTTACATTCCCACCAACAGTGTGTAAGTGTTCCAGTCTCTCCACAGCCTCTCCAAAATTTATTATTTTGTGTTTTTTGGATTAATGCTAGCCTTGTTGGGGTGAGATGGTATCTCATTGTAGTTTTGATTTGCGTTTCTCTAATGGCTAATGATCGTGAGCTTTTCCTCACGTGTCTGTTAGCTGCCTGAATGTCTTCTTTGGCGAAGTGACTATTCATATCCTTTGCCCATTTTTTAATTGGGTTATTTGTCTTTTTGTTGTTGAGGTTTTGGAGTGTCTTGTAGATTTTAGAGATTAGACGCTGATTGGATTTGTCGTAGCTAAAAATGTTTTCCCAGTCTGTAGGTTGTCTTTTGACTCTTTTAGTGAAGTCTTTTGATGAGCGTAAGTGTCTGATTTTTAGGAGCTCCCAGTTATCTAGCTTCTTTTCTGGTGTTTGTGCGTTGTTAGTAATGTTTGTATTCTGTTTATGCCATGTATTAGGGCTCCTAGTATTGTCCCTATTTTTTCTTCCATTATGTTTATCGTTTTCAATTTTATATTTAGGGCTTTGATCCATTTTGAGTTAGTTTTTGTACATAGTGTGAGGTATGGGTCTTGTTTCAGTTTTTTGCAGATGGATATCCAGTCATGCCAGCACCATTTGTTAAAGAGACTGTCTTTTCTCCAGTTAACGGACTTTGGGCCTTTGTCAAATATCAGCTGCTCATAGGTGGATGAATTTAAGTCCGGATTCTCAATTCTGTTCCATTGGTCTATGTATCTGTTGTTGTACCAGTACCAGGCTGTTTTGACTACTATGGCAGTATAATAGGTTCTAAAATCAGGTAGTGTGAGGCCTCCCACTTTGTTCTTCTTCAGTAATGCTTTACTTATTCAGAGCCTCTTTGGTTTTTATTTGTAACAGAATAATTTAGCTAAGTCACAGTTATACTGTAACAATGAAATGTTTGGCCTTCTTCTTGCCATTGTATTTCACCTTTTTTATTATTCTTTCTAAATATTTTCTTTTTTTCCCTTTCCTGAATTTTATTGGATTGGGAAAGTGTTGTTTCTTGTTTTTCCTCTTAAGTTCCATATCCCATATCCATATTACCAGTGATTGTGTTTAAATTATTAGCAAATGTATTTAAACATGTAATTCCCTATTTACGTTAAGAATTATACAATTTATCCACTGAATAAGAAGTCTGGACTATTTTCAGTTTTAAGAGAGAGATATTCAACTCAAACTGGCTTAAGAAAGTGATTTACATAATAACGGAGGAGTCCAGAGGTCCAGCTAACTTCAGGTGTTGTCACCAGGGTACTGTCTTTCACTCCATCTCTTGGACAGATTCTCCATCTGATGGCCAACATGGCCTTTGGCAGCCCTAGACTGTCATCCTATCAGCTTAAGAGAAAAACTTTCTTTCCCGATAGCAGGCAAGTTGAAAAGTTCCAGGAGAACTTTGATTGGCTCACCTTGTGTCATAGTTACCCACTGCTGCTATAACAGAAATACCACAAGTATTTCGGTGTTTAACAAAGAGAAATTTATTTTCTCACTGTTTAGGAGGCTAGAAGTCTGAATTCAGGGTGCCAGTTCCAGAGGAAGGCTTTCATTCTGTGTCAGTTCTGGGGGAAGGTCTTGGTCATCGGTCTTCCCCTGAATCTAGGAGCTTCTCAGCGGAAGGACTCCAGGTCCAAAGGATGCATTCCGCTCCTGGCATTTCTTTCTTGGTAGTAATGAGGTCCCTCTCTCTCTACTCACTTCTCTCTCCTGTTATCTCTTGTAAGATAAAAGATAATGCAGGCTACACCCCAGGGAAACTCCCCTTACATCGGATCAGGGCTGTGATCTGAGTAAGGGTGTTGCTTCCCACTCTAATCCTCTTTAACATAGCTTAATCTTGCCTCATTAACCACAGGATTTACAACAGATAGATACTCACATCAGATCACAGAATGGTGGACAACCACACAATACTGGGAATCATGGCCTAGTCAAGTTGATACACACATTTTAGGGGGATACAATTCAATCCATAACACCTTGGGACATGAGCCCACCTCCATGCCAATCACTGTGTCAAGGCATGGGGTGTTCTGATTGGCTGACCTGTTTTTTTACCCCTGTGTTGATGGGATGTGGAGAGCCCCCGCAGGACCTCTGGAGTGGGGTATGGGTGGTACTTCAGAGGAAAGGAAGTTAGGAAAACAACATATGCCCACCAAAATATAACCTTTTTTATACTTTACCCCTGTCACCCCTACTCCTTATGTTATCTATTTCCAAAGTTTTATTGAAATTATCTAAAATTTGATTACTAATTTATCAATTTTTTATATTTCTTCATTTTAATAATAAATGTCACAAACACATTATCAAGAATTGTTTATACTTATCTATTGTTTTTATTGGTTTTGTTTGCTAATCACTATTTCCTGAATATCATATTTTCCCTCTTCTTGAGTGTTATTTGAAACATTTTTTAGAAAGGCTATGTTGACAATATGATTTCTGCAGCTTTTCACATCAGACAGTGTCTGCATTTTATCCGCACACATTGGGAGAATTTAGCTGGGTATATAATTCCAGTGTCACAGATCTTTTCCCTCAGAATTCTGTAAACATTACTCCTCTGTCTTTTAACATTTTGTGATACAAATGAGAAGGCTGGTGTTAGTGTGCTTCTCTCCTTTGGAGGAAAAATATTTTTAGTGACTGGAAATTTATAGGGTTTTCTCTGTTTCCTTTGGAATTCAGAATTTCACCAGACTTTATCTAATTTTTGTCTTTTTTCAATATTCCTGATTGTCAATCAGTCCTCTTAGTTTGAGAGTTAAAATCATTTTTTGCTTATAAAAGTTTTCTTCTATTATTTTAAAAATTACTCTTCCATCTGCTTTGGTCTCTCCTTATATCTCCTATTATACAGCTGTTAGTTTTCTTGGATCTGTCTTCCAGCTCTGTTCTTCTTTTCTTCTCATAATTCCTTCACTTTATCTTCTTGCTCTGAAATCTGGGAGAATTCTTTGAGCTGGTTTTCTAATTCATGAATTTAGTCTTTAAAAATTTTAACTTTTGTTATTTAAAAACTAATTCATTTACCTAATGCAAAAATCATTTAACAGGGCAAAAAAGTCTACAGCAAAACCAAGCTTCCTACCCATTCAAGTACCAGTTCTCCTCAGAGGAGTTGTGTGCTCTTCATATTCCTTTTATTTATTATTGTCTCTCCCCATGTCTTCACCTTTTAAACGTTCTTTGTATAGGTCCATTCTGGTTTTTTATTTGCTTGGTTATCATTCACCTTTGACTAGCTTTTCCTGGTCTTTGTGGACTAGGTCTTTATAGGAGGATGGTATGGAGGAGGAGCCAAGAAGTGAGCTGAGGCAGCAGGCAGCTTACATTTTGGTCTGTGTCTTGTAATACTTTCTGTAGTAGGCTGAATAATGGCCTCCAAAGATAGCAGGTCCTAATCCTTGGAACCTGTAAATGTTACCTTATACAGCAAGGACTTTGCGGGTGTAATTAAAGATTTTAGGAGGATGGGGAGATTATCTTGGAGTATCAGGTGGGCCCTAAATGCCATCACAATTGTTCTTCTAAGAGAGAGGCAGAGGGACTTTTTTTATTTAATTTTATTTTTTTATTGTACTTCAGGTGAAGGTTTACAGAACAAATATTTTCTCATTAAATAGTCAGTACGCATATTGTTTTATGATATTGGTTAACAACCCTGTGACATGTCAACCCTTTCCCTTCTTGACCTTTTTTTTTCTTTTGGTGAAAATATACATAGCCAAAGATACACCATTTCAAAAATTTCTACATGCACAGTTCAGTGACATCGATTACTTTCTTCCAGTTGTGCTGCTATTCTCACTTTAGATGAAGGTTTACAGAACAAAATAGTTTCTCATTAAACAGTTAGTACACATGTTGCCCTATGACAATGGTTAACAACCCCACTACATGTCAACACTGTCCTTACTCAACCTTGGGTTCCCTATCACCAACTTTCCTGTCTCCTTCTGAGGCAGAGGGACTTTTGACACACACACACAGAAGATGAGAAGGCAATGTGACCACAAAGGCAGAGATTAAGTGATACAACCATAAGAGAAAGAATGCTGGCAACCACCAGAACTTTGTTGGAAGGAGCAAGGAATGGATTCTGCTAGAGCTTCTGGAAGGGAGTGCAGTAGCTCACACCCTGGGGCGGTGATACTTATTTTAATAACTTCTGGCCTCCAGAAACATTAGAGAACTAATTTCTGTTGTTTTAAACCACCAAGTTTGTGGTAATTTGTTGCAGCAGTCATACACGTTCTAATCCACACTCTTCCCTGGGGGTGCGACTTCTCCTCAGACCAGTAGGATGCCCACATTCAAGCCCCGGGCACGTCCCAGGCTTGTGCGTGGTGGTTCAGCCTTTGGTTTTCTTCACCAGCAACATCAGCAGGCGCACGGGCATGCGTCACCTACCAGACCAGCATCTGGGTTCTTGCAAAGATGGCCAAGCTGTGCAGGCGCCATATTCTGCATCCCGCCCCACCACCCCACCACACCCAGGCCAGTGTCAAGCAGAGGTTAGGAGGCTTCTGAAGCCCGTGCAAACGCTCTGACCTTGCTATTCCAAGAGGGAGTCTTTTGGTTTCATCCCTCCTGGTGCCTGGGGCCTGTGGTCTCTCAGAGCACTCCCCTGTCTGGCTCCAATTTTTATAGCAGACATTTCTTTCCCCATATATTACATGTTGGTGTTATGAGCGTGTTCTAGTTTTGCTGAAGAGAATGTTTTTCTCCCTATTTTTCATTCTTCTTGATGTTTTTGATTGGTTTCAGAGAGGAGAGGGGGTGGAGTCACCTTTGTGCCTCAGTCTTTAACAACAGTTAATTCTGTGACTTATTAATTCTCAAGTTTTTCGTCTTAGCAGTCATTCTGTAATTTCCATTTTAAATATTTTTTCTCTTTTGTAGCAGCCTGCTCTATGCAACATTCTCTTGAATCCCTCAAAAATACAAATAGGAATTTTTTTAAAAGTTTTCTCTTATTTACTGTACTCACTTCTTTTCATTGGAGGTCATTTCTTCTGATTACTTGGTTTGGTCCCCTCTTTTGAGCTTCTCCTTCTCCTCATATGTCTGATGATTTATTGCTGTTGTTTTGATTTCTCGTATTTATAAATGAAGGTCTAGGCCCTCATCCTCCAAAATGAATTCTATGAAACACTAGTTCCATGGGAGGTTAAAAAGGATTATTAAAAAGGCTCAATAAATGTGGGAAATTCTAAGTTAAACCCAATTTTTAAAGTTTGCTTTACTGTAGAAACAACACCAAATAGTGGCAAAGATATGGAGTGAAAGCAACTCTCATACATTGCTAGGGGGAGTGTAAAATTGTACTTTGGAAAAATTTAGCAGTTTCTTATAAAGCTAAACATATACCTACCGATGACCAATAATTCCACTCCCTCATCCCCTAAAATGAAGGGATATGTCCACAAAAGGCTTGTACCCAAATATTCATAGCAGCTTTACTCATAGCAAAAATTGGGAAAGCCTAAATATTTATCAGCAGGAAAAGATAAACCAGCTGTAACATATTATTCCAATGGAATACTCCTATAAAACAAAAAATAAGGAACTACTGACATATGTAACAACATGGATGAGTTTTACAGACATTACGCTGAGTGAAAGAAGCCAAACAAAAAAGAGCACATATTGTATGAGTATCCATTTACACGAAATTCTAGAAGAGGCAAAACTAATCTACTGTTATAGAGGTGATGAAGTGGTTCCCTCTGGAGATAGAAAAGAGGCATGAGGGAACTTTCTGGGGTGATGAAAATGTTCTATTTCTTCACAGAGATATGGGTTATATGGGTGTAATCATTTGTCAAAATTCATTGAGCTGCACACTTAAGAGCTGTACACTGCACTGAATGTAAATGGTACTTCAATAAAAAGTTAATGCAGGACTTCTCAGAACCTTTAACAAGCTAAGCTAAGCTATGTTATGAGTGTCAAGAGGGAGTTATAGTACATAGTTTTCTCAACTTATTCGACTCTTGTTGTAAGGGGTATGGGCAGGAAGTGCCCCCTTTCAAATGCATGAGCTGGGAGCAAGTAGGCACGAAGGGGGCAGGAGGCACAGGATGCCTGTGCCTCCATTCCCAGTCACCATGTACCCTGGAGGCTGGGGCTGAGGCTAGGGAGGGGAGAATCTCTGTGCACTGCTCCAGCGGAGTCCAGGCCATGCCACCTACTCCCCACCCGCCCTTTCCTTCAGCTTCTGCTCTTGGGGCCTCAGGGTGTCCATGTGGGGGCTGGGCTGTAACTGCCAGTAGCAGTAGTAGGTAAGAAATTCCTGGCATGGTAGGAGCTGCCACTGCTGGGCCAAGACCCTCCCAAGCTTTCCCTCGGTGGTGATTGTGGGGTCTTATCCCCTTATGCTGTTCAGGCTGGGAAAATCCCTCACTGCCTCAGCACAAAGTCCCCGCCCAGTGAAGCCTGGGGACAAAGGCTGCCCAGAGTTAGGGAGTGCCCTGGGTTCTTCAGGAAAAACTGATCCCCAGAGTTGTCTCGGTGGGTCATGGGCTTCTCATCTGGCTTGTTCCCATCTGCTTCTGGAGCCCTAGTGGCACAGTGGTTAAGAGCTCGGCTGCTAACCAAAAGGTTGGCAGTTCGAATCCACCAGCCACTCCATGGAAACCCTATTGGGCAGTTCTACTCTGTCCTATAGGGTCGCTATGAGTTGGAGTCTATTTGACGGCAGTGGGTTTGATTTTTTGGTTTCATCTGCTTCTAAGCTTCTAGAAATTCTTCAGAATGACTGCTCTGTCGATGGTACCCTTAAGGCCCTGTTTTCCAGCACTGCTAAAGAGATGCTCTTATTTTTCTCTTTCTTATGTCAGTGAGGAGGAGCCCTGGTGGTACAGGAGTTAAGCACTCAGCTGATAACCAAAAGGTCAGTGGTTCAAACCTACCAGCCACTCCACGGGAGAACAATGTGGTAGTCTGCTTCCGTAAAGATTTATAGCCTTGGAAATTCTCCTTGGTCTTATAGGGTTGCTATGAGTCAGAATCAACTCACCAGCAGTGGGTTTTGGTTTGGTCTGTCGGCGCAATGGGATTGCACTGGGGCAGAGCAGACAATTTATGAATGAGTCAGGGTGAGTGTGTCTGTATGAGAGTGTGTGAGTGTGATATATGTGTGTGACGTGGGCAGGTGTGTGAGTATTTGCCAATACCTGTGCAGGATGAGCCCAGGAAAGGGGAAGGGGCTAAGGAGGGGCTGAGGAGGTGACAGGCGGCCAGGCAGGCGGTTGATAGTCCTCCCCATGGAAAGTCCTTGCTGCACTCGGGAATGACATTGCTGTGTGGCAGGGCTGACAGATGCTCCGCAGGAGATTAGGAAATAAGTCTGCATCTCCCCTGGGCCCTGGTACCATCAGCAGTTAAGAGGCCTGTCTGATTTCATTACAAATCTCGTTCCTGGGGCTTAGAGCTCAGCCTCCAGACTCATAGGTGTGGCAGGACAGCGGGCCACAGCAAGGGCATTTTGCTTTAATTGTGGCCATTAATCTGGCTCCAACAGCTGGTCTGTCCTGCAGGAGAAGCGGGGTGGGATGACGGGAAACCCATCAATTGGGAACCAGTTGACCCTGCTGCTTTGCTCTCTAGTAAGTGGGGAGAGAGGAAAAAGCTTCTTAATCCCGTTTTGCAGGGCCTGCTTTCCCAGCCTCCTGGGGGAAGGACTGAGGTTTGCTTCCTCCCTGGAATTTGTGGGAATCTGTAGACTCCCAGCTCCCAAGCCATGCTCCTCTTATTTTCCCAGGGACAGGGCCACTGTGGTGTGTAGTGGCACCTTGCCCAGTGCCAGCCCCTGCCCCAAAGTCAAGCTGTGTCCCAGTGAGAAGGGCAGGGTGGGAATGACCCAGGGGCCAGGTAAGCACCTGGGACAGCCCAGTGAGGAGCAGAGTGGAATGGGGAGTGGTCCCAGAGCCAGATGGGGAGAGCTGGAGAGAAGGCCAGCCCTGGCCACAATGTGGGAAGGGGGCCCAGAAGGGGTGGGTATGAGTGTGGGGTGGGGGAGGGAGAGATGGGGAGGTAGGAGAAGTACCACCTGGAGAATCTCATCCCATTGCCATCTGTCCACCATCCTCAGCTGCAGCCCGCCAAAGGAAAGTCCCCAGGGGGCCCTGGGGATGACTCCGAGGGTGGGCCTGCCCTCGGAGCTCTCCAGCATCACTCAGGCACCTAGTGGCAGAGTGGGTGGGGGGATGCAGGCAGGGACCCTCACGGAACACTGGAAGAGCTGTCAGGGAAGATCCCAGGGGACAGGGGAGGAGGTGGGCTAGACTGTAGCCTTGAAGGGTGAACAGAATCCTGTAGGTGGAGATAGGGAGGCATGTGGATGGGGAAGAGGTGTGTGCTGGGCTTCCTGCAAAGAAACTACCCACGGCTTGCCAAGGGGAGGGACCTACTAAAAACTATCAAACAAACAAAAAAGCAAACCAATTGCTTTTGAGTTGATTCTGACTGGTTCCAGCTCATGGAGACCCATGTGTTGCAGAGTAGAACTGTACTTCCTAGGGTTTTCAACGGCTGTGACCAGATCTCCGGGCCTTTCTTCTGAGGTGCCTCTGGATGGCTTCAAACCACCATCTTTTTGGTTAGTAGTTGAGCGCTTAACCATTTGCTCCACCCAGGGTCTCCGCTACTAAAGGAAGAGGCTCCCAAAACAGTGAGCTTGATTCCTGGGTGTCAGCCCTGGAAGTATTACTGGAGTTAGTGGCTGCTGCTGTAAGGACACTTGGTCAAAGTGTGCAGCACACATTTATTGGGTTAGATCAGAGGGGCCCTGGCTCAGCCTGGGAGAGCTCCTAGATCGGTGACCTCAGCTGTCTTAGTTCTCTAGTGCTGCTGTAACAGAAATACCACAAGTGGGTATCTTTAATAAATAGAAAAAAAATGTTTTTTTTGGTCCAACATTGATTGATTGATTGATTTTTTTTATTGTGCATCGGGCGAAAGTTTACAGAGCCAATTAGATTCCCATTCGATAGTTTGTACACAAAGTGTTTCATGGCCTTGGTTTCATTCCCCACAATGTGACAGCACTCTCCCCATTTCCACCCTGGATTCCCTGTCCTTTCATCCTGATTTTCTACCCTTCCTGCCTTCTTTTTGCTTTGGGGCAAATTTTGCCCTTTGATCTCATATAATTGATTGCTCTAAGGAGCACGTTCCTCGCGGGTGTTATTGTTTGGTTTGGCTGGAAGGTGGTCTCTGGGAATGGCTTCAGTTCCAGGTCAGATGGATGTCTTAGGGCCATAGTTTAGTGGGTTCCCCCAGTCTCTGTCAGACCAGTAAGTCTGGTTTTTTTTGTGAATTTGATTTTTGTTCTGCATTTTCTCCCGTTCTGTCCAGGACCCTCTGTTGTGATCCCAGGCAGAGTGGTCAGTAGCTGTAGCCAGGCACTATCTAGTTATTCTGGTCTCAGGGTCGTGTAGGCTGTGGTTCATGTGGTCCATTAGTCCTTTGGACTAATTGCTCCCTCGAGTCTTTGGTTTTCTTCACTCTCCTTTGCTCCAGACAGGAAGAGACCAATAGTTGTATTTTAGATGGTCGCTTGTAAGCTTTTAAGACCTCAGACGCTACTCACCAAAGTAGGATGCAGAATATTGTCTTTATGAACTATGTTGTGCCAGTTGACATAGTTGTCCCCCAAGTCCACGGTCCTTTGCCTTCAAGCCTAGGAGCTTCATCCTGCGAGATGTTTGATTGTGTATGTAAGAGGTCTCCTTGACTGTGCTCCTTGTGTGCTCTATTGTCTATATTAACAAACAGAAATTTATTTTCTCACAGTTAAACCAAAAAACCTGTTGTCGCTGAGTCAATTCTGACTCATAACGACCCCACAGGACAGAGTAGAACTGCCCCATAGGGTTTCCAAGGAGCAGCTGGTGGATTTGAACTGGCAACCTTTTGGTTAGCAGGTGAATGCTCAACCACTGTGCTGCCAGGTAGGTTAGAAGTCCGAATTTAGGGCACTGGCTCTAGGGAAGCCTGTCTTTCTTTGTTGCCTCTGGGGTAACAGTCTTTCTGAGTTTCAGTAATTGCCCAGGACTTGCCTGCCTGTCTCTTTAGCTTCTGTTCCTGGGTTCCTTGGCGATATTCACGTGGTATTTATCTTTCCTCATCTGTACTTGTTTTCTTCCTGTGCCTGATCTGCTCTTTTTATATCTCAAAAAGTGATTGGCGTAAGGCGCACATTACAGTGATGTGGTCTTATTAAATAACAGAAACACTTATATCCAAGTGGGATTATATCCATAGGTATAAGGGTGAGGCTTTAAAATACGTAATTTTTGAGGGACACAGTTCAATCCAGAACATTGGGCAAGTCATTGACTATCTCTGTGCCTCGGTTTCCCCATCAGTGACATGGGGGTCAGAAAAGGACTCGCCTCCCAGGGCTGTCACAAGGATCTATGCAGACAAAGCACGTGGGACCACGTCTGGTGCAAGCAGGCTGCCCGGCATGAGCCTTCGCTGCTGCTTAAGTCTTATCACTTCAGTGCTGTTCCGAGTGGGAGCAAGCCATTCAGTTGCCAAGGAGCTTGTCCAAAAGGGAGGTGTCACCTGCTCCCTACCCCTTCACCTGCTCCCTCCCGGGAGCCTCCTCTGGAGGTCCTGGTCTCCTAGGCAGCCACCCAAGCCAGGAACCATTGACTTTTCCTTCGAAATATTTTTAGGATCTGGCTCTGCCCTCATCTCTACGCAATGAGCTGAGCTGATGGAGGTGCTCGACTCTCTCTGCCCTTGGACCCTCCTCCACTGCAGCAGCCTGAGGGGTCTTTCCAACAGTGCAAATCTGAGTGTGTCCTGCCCCTGCTGAGACTCTTCTGTGGCTCCTGTTAGTCATGAACCAAACTTCCACAGCTGGTGCATTCATCTTTCAGTGACCTGGGTGCTGCCAACCTCCTGGGATGCATCTCTAGCCCTGCCTCTCATGTATTTCCCAGAACATGCCCGTGTGAACTTGGCTTTGCAAATACTGTTGCCTCTGGAATACCCCTCTCCACACTCTGTGCACTGGGTGAACGCCTACTTATCCTTCAAAACCCAGTGCAGACACACTTCCTCGTGGAAGCTTCCCAGATTGCCCTTCCTCCCCACAAGTCAGAGGTAACCATGCCTGGCCTCTCCCACTACCTTCCTATGTTGTATGGATCCCTCCGTTTGTCACCCTGTTTACATAACTATCACTGTCACTATTGTGCAACCTCCTGGAGGGCAGGTACCACCTTGGACCTATCTCTGCTCACACCTAGCCAGGGCCTGGCTCATGTCGGTGTTGACTGAATTTGTTATTAGTAGAAGGTGCTGTAGTGAAAGGCGCTGTGGGCTGTAAGTGTTACTGCACCATGGGCATGCTGTGTGGCCTTGGGCATGCCCCTTCCATCTCTGGGCTGCAGTTTCCACATCTCTGCCGGGAGGAGTCTGCTATTCTGAGTTTCACTAACTGCCCAGGGCCTGCCTGCCTGCTCCAGGGTGGACAAGAAGCTTGGGGGTTTTGGTCACCTGCCTCTCAGGTTAGCCAGGCTCAGAGCAGCCGCCTGTCCATGGGAACCAGCAGCTTCGTCCCCGCAAGGTGACTAGTATTCTTGGGAGAATAAGCGATGTTTGCAGAACTTGACACTTCTTTCTTTTCCCAAGAGAAATGGGGAAAACTTATTAAGCCAAGCCAGGAGAAGTGGGTCATGCCCCGGCGATGCCAAGCGGGGCTGTCACTTGGCTCTGTGAGCAAGGCCTGCTATTAAATTTCAGATACAAGAAATAATCTGCTCCCTGCACTTGCCTGATCACTTTATTAGCACAAAAGATAAATTTAAACCACAGACTCATGGCAAAAAGGAATAAGTCTCCACTCACCTCCTAATTAAACCGAGAGAAGCCAACTAGATCCAAGGACACCCGGCCCACTCGATTAATTAACATATAGTACAATCACATAACAATCTAATTAAATTAAAATGTTTCCACCAAAGTAGTTTAATGACTTTCCCAAAAATAAGGTACATTAGACTGGAGCATTTATTATGCCAAGGTGCAGCATTGTGAGGAAGACAGAAATGACATCCCCGACGTGGGCAGTGAGATTCGTGGAAGGGGAGGGGTCTGGGCTGAGCCCCTCTTTGAGGAAGGGTGGGGGCATTTCTGGTCACAAGAACCCTCTAATGGGCAAGCACACCCAGAGCCAGAGGGTGCCGACAGTGCCTTTGTCCTCACCCCCATGTCCTGCTGCAGCCCCCAACCTGTCAGCTCATCACTGTGCCTGACACTCCACATTGAAGGGTCAAGCTGCGTCAAGAAGAAAGCGACAGGCTTGGATTCAGGGGGCCTGGACCCACTCCTGCCTCTGATGTGCTGTGTCACCTTGGGCAGGTAGGAGGTGTTCAGACGAAAGACTGTTACCAGAACCTTCTGAAACAGCCAAGAGACATTTGGAAAACTGCAAGCAGCTTTCTGACTCTCATGAGGTAGAGATTGGAATTCACGGTGACTTTGTTCAGTGAAAAAAATCTCTTGATGGGTCCTTAGTTATAAAAGCAGAAAGCAAATACCCACTTGGGCTTGTTCTTTGGAGCTAACAGATTTGAGCACTTACTATCGCCAGGCAGTGAGCTAAACGTTTGATGGGCTGTGTCCTTTATTTCTCAAAACGTAAGGTGGGAGTCTCCACTTTTCAGCTGGGGAAACCAAGGCTCAGAGAGCACCTCAGCACACAGGGTTAGCTAGAGGTGATTCTGGATCCAAACCCTGGCAGCCAGGCTCAGGGCAGAGAGGCCCCTGGAAGCTCAGAACAGCTGGGACCCTGGGGAGAGGGGGCTCCTGGTTCACTGGGCTTGGGTGGAGCCCTGGAATCTGTCCTTTTGAAAAACTTACTCTGCTTCTCTGACCTTGAGGATCTGAAGTCCCCATACTCCACCGTATCTAGTAGGGGGCAGCCCTTGCCTGACACTCCAGGCCAAAAGCCTGCAGCTCAGCTGTGGCCCCAGAAAAGGGACAGGATGAGTCAAGCCCATTTCCATCCAATTCAATTGCACCAACATTGGCTGAACCGTGTAGACTGTCACCAGCACTGATTATTTATAAGCTTTAAAAAGAGCTTTGTTAATTTGATTGGCAGAAAATGGGATGCCAACAATATGATCCTAATTAAAAAAAAAAAAAGGCAGAGTCAACAACTCTACATGAACATTAGTGGCGGTGATTTCTGGATGGTGACCTAATGGGTTTATTTTATTTTATTTTCCAAATTTTCTACCATAAACATACATTGCTTCTATCATCTGGAAACATTACTAGAATGCTTTTCAGATATGCTGTCTGAGTTTTTCATTCCTCTTATTTCTAGAAAAGGTTAAACAGCTGAGTTCTTCTGTGTGTTGTCTTTATCTGGGGTTTTATGTTCCGAATGATCTGTAAAAGCTCTTTGTAACAGAGGATTTTAACCCTATGTCTGTTATACTTGTCAAAATATTTTTCCTAGATGGTTATTTACTTTTCAATTTTGTTTCTAATGTTTTCAGTGGACAAAGGTTTATCGTCTCTATGTAGTCAAATCTATTGATCTTTCCCTTTCAGATGTCTCATATTGCTTTTTAGCTTAGAAAGCCCTTTTTCAACAAGAAATAGAACATATTGACTCGGCATTCTTTCTAGTTCTTAGGGCTCCTTTCCTTTGTGCCAGTGTAACTTTTTGCTTGATCTGTTTGCATTTATTTTGGTTTACAGCATATGGATTAATTATTTCCCAAATAGCTAAACAATTGTCCCACAGAGTTGATGAATAAGACTTCCTTTCCTTGTTACATACCCATTGCCATTGAGTTGATTCTGACTCATAGTGACCCTGCATATGCTGATGCCTTATTTATCATATATTCCATATTTATACATATTAAGTTTTGTTTTTAAGTTACTTACAATGATACATCGACCTGTATTTTTCTGGTAACTGCATCACAGTTTTATTAGCCATATCTTTATCATATGCTTAAATAGCTTCTTGATTTCAACAATTTCTGAGTTTCTTTCACCTATTCATTCTTCCAAGTGACTTTGAGAATCATTCTGTGAAAGTTCAAAAATCACCCCAAAACAACCCACTGAGATTTTGATTCAAATGTCATTAAAATATTTGAGAAGACAACATGGTCTCTGCCCAACATGATGGTTCATCTCTCCATTTATGTATCTTCTTTTATAGTTCTCAGAGCATTTTATAGTTTCTTATATTTCATTTTCAGCCATCCTAGGAATATGGGTATTTTCAATCACTGGGTATTTTCAATCACCTCATATGTATGAGAAAGCTGGACAATGAATAAGGAAGACCAAAGAAGAATTGATGCCTTTGAATTATGGCGTTGGTGAAGAACATTGAATATACCATGGACTGCCAGAAGAACGAACAAATCTGTCTTGGAACAAGTACAGCCAGAGTGCTTCTTAGAAGTGAGGATGATGAGACTTCGTCTCATGTACTTTGGACATGTCATCAGGAGGGCGCAGTCCCTGGAGAAGGACATCATGCTTGGTGACGTAGAGGATCAGTGAAAAAGAGGAAGACCATTGACGAGATGGATTGATACAGTGGCTGCAACAATGGGCTCAAACATAGCAACGATTGTGAGGATGGCACAGGACCGGGCAGTGTTTCCTTCTGTTGTACACAGGGTCACTATGAGTTGGAACTGACTTGACGGCACCTAACAGCAGCAGGGATATGGGACTGGATGCCCAGAGAAGTAGAAATAATAATAAGAATAAATTTACATATATCTATGTTATATAATCACTATTAGTGAGAGAAGCTACCTTTTAAGAAGTGGTGTCCGCTGAGAAAAGCAGTTTGCAGATTTCTGTGCATGGTAATATCCCACTTGTGTGAAAAAGTGGAAACCTGCAAGTGTATGTGTGTGTTTACTTGCATGAGCATGGAGCGAGGTGTTGCAGGCTTTGCAACCTTGATTACCATGACAAGGTGGGAATGGAGAGTGTGGGGTGAATGGAGGGCAGATCATTAGCCAAGAAAAGAAAATGGGAAAAAGGAGAAGAAAACTGCCAATTGCCTCTACTGAGGCTAGTGGTCACTCAGTTGCCTCTTAGTTCCAGAAGCCGTCCTCGTTGGTCCCCTTGGTAGGGAAAATGTAAAGCAAGCAGGTACCTGCTGCGTGGGCATGGTTGGGGTTCCTTCCTTTGCAAATTTAGCCCCTACCCACCTGTGGAGGGTTGGGTAGGGGACAAGTCTGCTCTTGGATCTCTTGAGAGGAAAGAGGCCCACAGAAAGCCTACCTCCCCTCCAGTGATGCCCTGTGCCTGGCCCGGCTGTCCACAGGAGCTCAGTGAAGGTTCCATTGGAAAGGAAGCAGCCCTACAGGATCTGACTGTTCAGCCTGGCAGGCAACTCTGGTCTCCCCTCCCTCCCCACTCACGCTCTCCCCCCATGTCTGGAGGCTTCCCTGGCTATCCCAGTCTGTCACACTGTTACAGTCAGAGTGAATGCCGGTAAGACCCAGGCCTGTCCATTGGCACAAAAGACAGGCCAATTGATGAAGACTTGTGAAGTGGTGGGAAGAGAGCTGGCTTCCGAGTCAGCACAGCACAGTCTAGGTTTGAATCTCAGCCCTCACTTACCAGCTGTACAGCCTTGAGCAATTTCCTTAAGTACTCTTGAGTTTCATTCCCTCACCTGTAGTGTAGAATGGGGGTCACTGGGCTGTCCTTGCGTGCCCTGGAGTTGATTCCGACTCATAGAAGCCCTATAGGACAGAGTAAAACTGCCCCACAGGGTTTCCTATGCTGTAATCTTTGAAGGAGCAGATCACCAGGTCTTTCTCCTGGTGGAGCCTGCTGAGGGGGTTCAAACTGCTAGGTTTTTGGTTAGCAGCCAAGCACTTAACCATTGTGCCACCAGGGCTCCCTCCTTGGGCTGTAGTGAGGATGAAATGAGGTAGTGTGTAGGAAAGTGGGGGCCCAGGGCCTGACACACAGGAGCAGCCAGGAGCAGGCCTTTCTCCTGCTGGTTTGAGTCCTCTGAGGAAGAGGCAGGTGGGGAGAGACAGGCGGAACAGCTAAGCAAAGGCCAGCCCTCAGACTCCAAACACACACCAGGCCAAGAACAGAATCTGGGGAGCAAGTTGGTGATTTCAGGGGGTTGAGGGAGAATTTCCAAGCTTGTTGCCAGCATGGGGTTTGAAGAGGGCCCTAAAGAATGGGGAGGAGCAAAGCAGGAACAGTGTGGGTGCAGAAAATCTCGAGGCAAGTATGATGGAGCAGTGAGGCCAGTCTGGCAGAGTTGAGACTCGTGTGTGTGTGTGTGTGTGTGTGTGTGTGTGTCGGGGGGGGGGTGTGTGTCTGACCAGCAATAAGCATGAAGAGGTGGGAGGGACACACACAGACTCTGCAATTGTCTTTTCTTCTCTGGGCACTAGGAAGCTACTGGTGGCTCCTAGGTGCACAGCAGGAGAGTGAAGACAGACTCCCAGGAGCACTCTGGGGAGCTGGGAGGTGTAGTCAGCCTGCCTGAGGACAAACCCTAGTTAGGCACTTACTAAGCACTTAGGCAAACAAAACCTCTTTGGCTTGTTTTCTCATTGGTGAAATGGAGATAATTCTAGAACCTATCTCACAGGATTGCTGAGAAGATAAAATTAAGATAGTCTGTGGAAGCACCCCCGGGGCTGGCTTTCTAGAGAAGTCAGACTAGACTCCTTTACCCTAGAGAAGGAGCAGCAGCTCAGTTCTCCAAGGCTGCTCAACATTGCCCCTCCCTGGGGAAGCCAGGCAACTGCCCTTCCTGGCTTTCTCACCTTAGGCACTGCCCTCCCCCTCTCCAACTTCCTTGATGTTTCATCCAACAGTCCCCTGGTGAGCCTGCCCCAAGGGGCACACAGGCCTTCTGAGGAGGGGACCCTTTCCAGGTGTTCACCTGGGGCTCTCACTCATTTGGCAGGGCTGGTTGAATTGGCCTGAGTTGGGTGGAGATCAAGAAAGTGGTGTGCAGATGCTGGAGGTGGGGCCACCAGGGCCTTGAGAGAACATCCTGACAAAACACCTTCCTCCCTTCCCCAGCCTCCTTCTGAATGCCTCAGGTGTGCGCTGCTCAAAATAACAACTCAGGCCAGAGCATTTGCACAAATGTCACCTTCCTGGTCCCTCCTCCCAGCCACCTACTGAGCAGGGATAGTAGGCAGGGCCCCATTCCATGCTGACGTGAGTAGAGTTCAAAAAGGTTAAGAAATTTGTTCAAGATCCCTCCAAAACAGGCTTCTGGCTCCCTGGAGGCAGGAGTAGTTGTGGCTACCCAGGGTAGGAAATAAAGGCAGGTGCTGAGAGGGACGCGGGTGACTCACTGTCCCCACAGCCCCTGGTCCCCTAGTGCAGATTCCCCAGCAGCCCTTCAGGTTCTCAAGCTGAGATGGCTCCCAGCACTGCTCTGCTTTCTGGTTTCTTCCACGCACCGTCCAGAATCCAGAGAGTAAGGGGATGGATAGTGGGGAGGAGATGTGTGTGCTGGTGTAGAGGCCTGTCTAGGATCTCCAGGCAGTCCGGACAACCTGTTTCCTCTCAGAGGTTTGCAAATTTGAGAACTGGATCTTGGCAACCAATCTCTTCCCACCTCCCACCCAGTATGAAATCCAATTTTTAAGTTTCAGCTGTAATTAATTGCCTTGAACAGCTCTTAATGACAACTTGTGATCGCCAACTGTGGTTGTTGGCTTTTGCGGCCCAAAGGAAGTTCCTTCCCTCGCAGAGCCCTGTGCTCACAGGGAGCCCTGCCAGCTCACTTAGAAAGCAGCATAATTTGCCGGGCCTTGGTGAGCGGCAAGGCACTCCTGGGGCAGAGGTGCACACTGGCAGCCCCAGGCGCTCAGAGAGCTCCCAGAGCCAGTTAATTCCAGATAGGAGAGAAATCGATGATCTGTGGCCTGGATCGAAAGAAGTCAATCTGCAGGCATGTAGAGGCCAAAGGCCCATCCAAATGGACAACCCAGACTCACAGAGAAGGGTGGTCTCACTGGGGCCCACTAAAGGAATTCCCAGGAGTGGGCCCCACGCTGAGCTGGGGAAGATGCTGGAAAGGGAAATAGGGTGATTTCTTTCCAACTGGAGCCCTGGTAGTGCAGTGGTTAAGTGTTATGGCTGCTAACCAAAAGGTCGGCAGTTGGAATCCACCAGCTGTTCCTTGGAAACCCTATGGGGCAGTTCTACTCCGTCCTATAGGGTCGCTATGAGTCAGAATAGACTCGACAGCAATGGGTTTGGTTTTGTTTTTCTCCAGTTATACCAAAGGACAGTTACCCTACTGGCAGAACAGAAACTCAAGCTTTCTTTGGCCTTGCTTCACATCACTGGGAGTCTGGCTAGGGCAACCCTGCACTGGTCCCACCATCCACTGGCCCGTAATCTTCCAGGGCCCCAAGCTGGCCACTTCAGGTCAGCAGAGGTTTCGACAGTGACCTAGTCTAGTGTACTCCACCGACTGCCTGCTTCTGTTTTCTTGCTTTCCCTCAGGAGCCAGGGGTTGTGCTCACAACTAGGAAGGGCCATTCCTGAGGGTGGAGAAGTGCAGCAAGCGGTTTGTGTCTGTGGGCTTGACCTTTTGGTGCTAACCCTTCACTGGTCCCAGGTAGCACAGAGGGTTTTAGGCCCACACCCGTATGGGGTTTGCCGCCTCAGTACCATAGAACTCAAGGTGGGCAGTCACTTTTCTGGAATGTGCCTTAAAAATAATGCCTGCAAATTCCAGAGTGCTTGCCAAGGATAGACACACTGGGCTGGAGACAGCGTCCACTGAGAGGGTTTAGAGCTTTAAAATCTAGTCTAATTTTAGTCTCCACGTTTGCACTTTCATCCATTCTACTCTAATAACATGGCAGCTGCTGACTTTCTTTTGTCTAAGCCAGGTGGTCTCCTCTTTCTGCTACTGAACAGTGTCCACACATTAGTTGTCTGCCTTTGTGAGGACTCGGTATGTGACTGTGTACATTAAGGAACAGGCAAAAGGCACGTGAATTCTGTAGCAGATGATGCTGGAGAAGGCGCTGTCCCTGCTTACATTATCTGCACAGCTCTGGGATTTCCACCGAGGTTCAGCCAGAGCCAGCTAACTAAGCCTCTTAGACATGCAATGCAAACCAAGGAGGCCGGTTTGGTGATTGGTCACCAAAGGACAATCTCACACGTAAGCCTGCAGCTTTCTGAGGTCCGGGGAAAGAATGCCTTCATTTTCTCTTTGGGGTCTAGTTTTCTCAATGAGGGGGGGATAAAGAGAAAATATGGTACATGTCAGCAGGGGATGAAGATCCAAGGGGGCAAAGGACACAGTAGCTGAAAGCCATCATTCCCTGCCTTATGGACAGGGCATGGATCCTGGAGGGCAAAACATAACCAAGCCGGCGACCAAGCCCTCCCTAGCGCGTCAGTTTGGAAGAGCTGCTGAAAGGACAAGTGCCTGTCTGGTTTTCAGTGTATATGAAAAGAAATTTATTTACACAGTAACATGATGCCACAGAGTAGACAGCAAAGTACCACAGCAAACCAAAGGGTGGCGCCACCTGGTGACAGAGGGGACCTTTAATTCATCAATTTATACAACTCTAAAACATTTAAGTAGAGAGTTGAAGCTCCAGAAAAGAGCAAGAGAAACAAAAATTTCAAATATAAAGCATTGGCAGAGTCAGGGGGAATTAGAGATTAGGAAGAGGACCGCCATGATTAAAATCACCGAGAGAGGGACGACATCCTGCTTCTTTCTGTCTTGAGCTCATGCCAAAATGCCTGACATGTCATCCACAGAAAATCCCAACCCAGTGTGTTCACACGCACCACTCTCTAAGACTGGTAAGGGAAGGGATAACCAAGTAGTATTTGGAGCAAGTTTCCTGAAGCAGTGTGGTTTTACCTTTCAAAAATGCTACCCTGAAGCCATAGGGCTGGTTCAACATTCAAGTTATCATGAGTGCACACACACACACATACTTGCCACACACTATAAGGGCAAAGTGGATTTTCATAATACAATAATATTCATAGCAAAATATATGACTCTACGCTTCTGCTAGGTTAAAAAATTTCCGGCCTCTTTTGATTCCCTGAAACTTTCTTGAAAAGCAGATGGGGTGGGGTGGGTAGATAAAGGTGAGAAGCTGGAATAAGCACGGAGGCTCTCAGGAGTGGTGAAACATGTAATGGGGATATTTAGAATGGCAGGCCCCTGTAGCCCACCCAAATGGGAAAAACGTCTAGCAGAGGCTGATGCAAAAACTTAACTCTAATTTTAAACAGCTGCAGAGAGGGGGTGTTTAACAGCTGTATAGCACCTTGTACCTTCTGGGCACTTATAAATATTAAATGGTGACAAGTGGTGAACACCTCTGTAGGAAGGTTTATAAAAACTTACATTTGTTAAGAAATTCCCCAAGAGGTCTTTAAACAAACCTATTGAAACTACCATATCTCTTTTAACAAAAAAAAAAATCGTTCAGCTATCAGTGTCATAATGGTATGACGGTCCTAAGCTGAGGTTTGGGCAATAGCCACAGTCATGTCGAGGGTAGACAGGATAGTTCCTTCTCCATAAATACTGGGGAACTTTACAATCTGCCCAGGGCTTTCCTCATCATTGTCTTTTTTTATAACACACAAAATGAACTTGCTTAAAAAAAAGAGGTGCTTTTTTTTGAGGATGGATTGAGGATAGAGGATAGATTTATTTTCTCAGCCGAATACCCTGACATGGAATGTGTGTGACTTCCCCGCCCATGGCATCTGTCATAATTCAGCCTCATCATCTTAGGAGCATCAGGATAAAAGGCTTGGTTTCTTTGGTATCACCTCTACCTAGGGTCTTGCGTTGCAGCTCTTCGGCTTCCCTTATGGTGTCATTTTTGGTCCGTGGAATCCCAGATTTCAGCGCTGCCCTAAACAGGGGCAGCTGGACTTCACTGCACACTTCAGCAAGAGCAGCACTTGGATTAGTCTCGGCAAGCACTTTGGGCCTTTGAGAATATCAGCTTCAATGAGGTAAAACTAATAACCTGGTTCTGTGTGCAGCCATCCTGTTCAACTCATTAGGATGGACCAGAATTTCCAATCCTTATCAACTTGTGAGGGGAATGAAAAACATATCAGAATTGTCCCAGGAGTCAAATTCCTCTTGTCCCCTCTCCAAGTATGTTCATACTTTATTCACACAGCTGGAATCATCTGAAATATAGTGTAGTACCCTACATCCTTCCCAACATCTAAGATTAGCCTGTATTTCTTTCAGATCATTGCTGATAAAATCTAAGGAAAAAAATTCCCAATTTTAGGTTATCAACAAAACCAAATGTCTGGTTACTTTCCAGCACCAAAGTAATCATAACTCAAATGTGAGAAACTAAGTGCAATATTTCTATGCCCTACTATTTAGTGAGCCCGAAGATCATTCATGGAAATTCTGCAATGCTAGAAACTATAATACAATTTTAGCTAGTTTTATTCCCAGAAATGTTAGTATTAATTATTAATATTTCTAGACCTTTTTGACCTCTTGGCTGAGAGTTTTCCACATTCACAAACTTTGAGTTTGGAAGCAAAACTGGTCCCACTTAATCTGACAACAGCTTGTAAGAATCACAATCCTAGCAAATATGCTTTACTTTCATCCTCAACATTAGTGGGTGCTTGGGCCCCCAACCCCCACACTTCACCCAGTTCCTCCATCTTCTGAGGGCAGACCTTGAAACCTACTGTCATACTCTTGGCTTCCAGTTCTAACTCAGCCTAGAGGCCGGTGCACTTCATTCAAAATTCTTTTGTCCTTTGTTCCACAGGTTTCAATACCCCTTTTTCCCATTCTGCCACTATTCTTCCAGAATTAGCTTCCGGACATCACATTAATGTAGGTACAAAGGGGCTCTCCTCAGGTTAGCATGGGAGGCTTCTTTTAGCCCCAGTCCTGTTTGTTTTCACTGTAACAAGGCACTCGGCTATACATTCAGTCTTGGTCTTGGCTTCTCTAGCCGTTGTCCTGTTTCTCCAGCACCCAATGTGTCGGAGAGATTGTTCTTGCTCTGTGTGGTGTAAAAAGTTCCCATAGTGGCTTAATTGTTCAAATTCTCAATATAAATGGAAGAATCCATAGAAAAGACTTTAATAGAAAAGAAAAAAAAAAAGTCCAATCAATATTGAAGACATCAACTTGATGTTACTTGAGAAAACTTAAAGTGCTATACTAATCACAATCCAAAACTCATATATATATGTGTGTGTCTGAGGGTAGGATTTCTTTCCAGGTGGTGAATGAGTTCAAAGTTCCCACTACAATTAAAACAGAAATGTAAAATATTTGTGACAATGTTAGATTAACTGAATTTCATTATTTTGGGAAAATATTCTGAGGATCATCTTATATAGTACTTCTTGCCTATAGGTATAGTTCTTTTCTGTATTCTGCTCTAACCTTTACACCCTCTCCTCTCCCCACCTCACAAGCCTTGGCCATCACCCAGAGTAAATGATACAGTCACCTGTCTCTGGGAAGCCTTCTGTGACTAGCTGACATTCATCTCTTTCCCTTAACAAATCTAAATATAAAAACAATTTAATAAGCACATCTGATGAGAGGTGCTCAGTTTACCAGTGCTATAAAATGATGGTAGTAGAGGGTATCCATGCTTACTATAATAGAGAGTTAAAACGGACTAGGAACAAAAAGATATACCTACCTAGAGAACAAATAGGGAACATTCTGCATTAAATATGTAACCTCATTAAACAGTCAACATTCAAATTTACATGGGCAAGGCACCATGAGAGGGACATCCATAAGCTAGGTCTCAATATGCAAACCATCAGGGGGCTGGGGGAATGTGCTGGCTGACATGGTCAGTGGTCTGTGTGCTGCCAGCTCAGTGTATAATTAAGCAAGGAGTTATATGCACACGGGCTATGCGAAGGTGAACTGAACACCAGCCTGCCAGGCAAGGCACAGCCATGCCACAGGACACTGAGAACATGGACAGGCTGCCTGCAGCGGCATGCCCACTCGTGGCCTTTCCTGGGGGCAGAGCCCTGCACTAAGGTGACAGGAGGCCAGACTCTTTGTGGGCCAAGCAGCTCTCTTCCCTGGGAGTCCTGTACTGCTGGCCAGGAGGACAAGGACAGCCTCACTATGGAGCCTCACATATCCCTTTCAAACATGTTTCTCTTAAAGAAAAAATAAGAGCACAATAAAATATTCTTTTCCTTTCTTGATCTTCTTTGATACAGGTGAATTACATGAAAGGCTGTTAAAACACTGAAAGTTCAGAAATTCCCAAGGCCACTAATGTGCTATTAGAGTAATACTGCACACTCGGCCTTGGCTTTAGGAAACTTGGCGCTGGTGGATGAGGGCCCGGGGCTCCCTCACTGACTAGGTGCAGAGGATGTGTCTGTCAACCCTGCCACAGGCTGCTCCCCAGAGGCCTCGCCTCTACTTCCAGCATGCTTGTGCACGCACACACAGGAACACACGTGCACACACAGGTACACACGTGCACACACACACTGTTTGAGTGATTCTTGGGATTTCAAGGTTGAAGTAAACAGATACTCACAGTTTTGGATAAAACAAACGCGTGCGCCCACGCGCACACACACCCACCCACACACACACACCTGTGGAAGGTACACTTGTCTTTCAGCGCAAATATGTGCCAGGGAAAGAAGGGGAGGGGTTCTGTAGGTCTCGCTTCAGGTGAAGTTGCAACATAAACACTGTAATATACAGCTAAAAAAATACATACAAAGATTGCACATATATCCATAGGGGCGAGCAGAGGCTCCATGCACAGGGACCAGCTCTCAGCCACCCACTCAGCAATCAGAATTCCCTGTGAACTGTCCTCCAGAGCCATTTGAGAGGGAGTCATAGGAGCAGTGTGCTCCTTGCACTGGGCAGCGGTCCCTAGAGAAAAGGTCAGCATTTTGAGGAAGCCGTCAGTGGTCTCATCCAGTAGACCTCTGCCCCTCCCCTGCCTTCAGGCCAGCCCAATAACCAGCCGTCCCTGCCCTCTAAGGAGATCTGAGAGCTCAGCTGACAGCCATTTCATTCAGGGCTGTTGTCTACAGCATCTGGGAGACTAGTTAACACTGGCTACTGATAGTAGGAAGCTAGTCAATTATTGCTTGGGGGAAAACTATGATTGGGGCACTGCCAGCCCTGGCTGCCAACGCTGACAGCTCAGACAGTAATCAAAGACCGGTGCTTTGCACTCCGTCCCCCTGATGGCCCTGGAGAATTGCACATGCAGGAAAATCATCTCCTTGTGTCCTGCCAGCTATTTATAAGCTCTGAACTGCACTCCACCCTGAGGAGGCACTGGTGACACCACCATGGGTGAGCTCTGTCATGGGCCACAAGTGGCTGAGAAACCCCAACTTCACCGGCCAGTGGGGCTAGAGCAGAGGTGGAGGAGAATCAGGCAGTGTCAGCAGAGGGGAGACTGTTAGAGCCATCCTCCATGCAGTGCACACTCTTACCAATAACAGAAATGGAAGAGGGCCTAGGACCCAAGGGATGGGCTCTCTCTTTTGCCTTACACTCTCAGCTGGAACAAAGGTCTTAGTCCCCGGTAACCAAAACTGGGCTGATGCTAAGGATGGAACTTCTGCTTGATAAAAGAGGCAGTTATTGATACCTTCAAGAAGACAGAGTCTGTTGTGAGACTTACTGGATGATGGTGGGGGTTGGTTAAATTGTCTATTGCTAGTGAGAATAAATACTTGGTGTTAAAAAGATGGATGATAGTCAGAATTATGGAGAAACTGGACACAGCTCACTGAGTTCATACCAAAGGAGCTGCCTTTCTGAGGAGGTGAGTTTTCAGTTTCTTTACCCGCCTCTGTGGGTCTACTGGGGTGGAAGTGTTCCAATGGAAGGCAACTGCGCGTTCGTACAGCTGAATTTCTGTACAGTTAAGACAGACTCAGCTTCCCATTCGATTTGGAGCTGTGGAAAGCCTTTCTGAATGGACGGCAGGGAGAGAAGGCTTGTCTCTCTCTTCTTTCCTTGAATTCTGTATGAGCACTAGGAAGGGGAAGCATGTGCGTGACACGAAGAAGGTGAAAATGTAGTGAAAGCAGCATCCAGGACACACTAACGGTGTTGGAGGATTTTCACAATACAACTGAGGGAGTCTGTAGTGGCAAAGGCCAAATACTGAGCACAAAGCCAGTCCTCGAGGCTGACTCCACCCTCTCTGTCCAGCGACTTCTCGGCAAACTTGATCATCAGGAGTGTTCGCTTGATGTCTAGCCAGTTTTGGAGAAGGGCGTTCCTCTGCACCAGGCTTGGGCAGGTGGTGAAAGCCTGGAAGAGATCTTCTCGGGGGCCCCAGAGCAGACACTGGAGGATACCTTTGGCGTCTGAAATGAGGATCCGCTCAGAAGGGTTGGGATTCAGGAGGCAGCTGGCCAGCTGCTGCAGGCCTCGGGAGTAGGGGGAGCGGAGTGGGATGCGAGGCAGGTCTGCTCGTGTGTATTCCTTCTCCTTCAGCTCTGGGTTCTCATCAAAGGGGTTGGGCAGGTGCAGCAACTCATAGATGAGGATGCCTGTCTGAAACTCATCACACTTTTTATACTGGGTGGCCGTTATGATCTCTGGCGCGAGGCGGGACTGGTCCCGGAGGATCTCGGGGTCCACCAGATGGCTCTTCTGCTTGGCCTGAGAGAAGTTGCTCACTATAAGCCTGGTAGGACAAGATGAGGTGGGGCTGGGCTCTGCAGGCCCGAGGCACTGGGCAGTTCCCCCGGGCTGGTAGTGGACCAGCAGCAGGTTCTCTAGGCGTAGGTCGCAGTGAGTGACGTGGTAGGGTTTGAGGTGCTCAAGGCCAGAGCACAGCTGTAAAAGCAGCAGGCACACTTGCCTCTCATACAAATCAGGGCTCTTCCCATGCTGGGCCAGAGAGTCGTGCACAAAATCGGCCACGGTGAGACAGGGCACCTCTCTGGTGATGACCACAACGTGGCTCCTCTGCTTCCGGCTCACGACCCCCTGCCTCTCTTTCTGAGAGGACTCTGTTTCAGAACAGGGCCCTGGGCTTTTCCCATCAGCCTCTCCTTTCAGCTCTTCGGTCTCTTCCACGTTATCCTCTTCCTTTTCAGAGCCATCAGGATCATTCCAGGGAAGCAGACGGTTAGGAACTTCAGCAAGGAAATGACCACAGTCCTGCTGGATGTTAAAATGGACAGCTAGACTCTGCCGGACAGCCAAGCTGTGATAATACTGCTGGGATTCTTTAGCTTTGCTCTTACAGATCTGAAAGAAGAAAGCAAATGACACAATTTAAAACTCACACTTTCATAACCAGGCTTATGATGTATAAAGGGGGATTAAACTGGAAGATGACTGGCTAGGAACAACCAGGGTTACAGCAAAGTCTTCAGAAAAGGTCTTGGTAGCTCGGTGCTGACTGTCAGTAGTAATGGTAGTAACCATTTCTAGAGTCGTCTATCTGCCAGGCTGTGCTTAGCATTTTAACCAGAATGGAAAGAGGCTTCATTTTTACCCCCATTGCCGTGGAGTCGATTCTGATCCATGGCGACCCCAAGTGTTTCAGAGTTGAATGGAGCTCCATGGGGTTTTCATGGCTGTGATATTTATGGAAGCATGCTGCCAGGTCCTTCTTCCATGGTGTCATTGGGTGGGCTTGAATCACCAACCTTTCAGTTAGTAGTCGAACGCAAACGGTTTGTACCACCCAGAGACCCTTGTGCTTAGCATTTTATGTGTATCATCTTGAGTCCTCACACTAACTCTTCAGAGTAGGCTGATGATCCCAGAATTAAAAACAAACAAACAAAAAGCGCAGGGCTACCAGTGTTCAAGCCAGTTTGTCTAGTGCCAACACTTGCTCTTTTTGCTATACCCTGTACCAAATCTAGAAAACAGAACAACAAAATAATTGTTCACCTACTTTCTGTGGAGGTTTACATTGCAGACTCACCCAGCAGCCCAATAAATGGCTCATAAAGAAGGCCCGAAGTATCTTATTCTATCACTCTTCATATTAACTTCTCATTTCAGGGGAGTGACATATATAGTAACTGGGCAGGTAAAGTATGGGTTTTCCTAACTCTTAATGAAACGTCATTTGATGACTGCAAATCAGGGTTGGGTAGGGATAAAGGGCTGAGAGAATCACTGTTCTGACCTAGTCAGAGCAAGAACAACATTTCAATGGCAACGTTTTGTGTTTTATGCTTTCCCTCAACAGGCCTCATTTAAGATCCAATATTCAGGTACTACAGGGTCGCTACGAGTCAGAATCAACCCGACGGCAACGGGTTTGGGTTTTTGTTTTTAATTCAGGTAATAAGGTCTTTCAAAAAGAATTTTATTAAGTGGCTTAGAAAAGGAAAAAATAAATAAAATCACCCCTAAACTGATTATCCTCATGATGTAGACAAGCTGACAATGGACGACTCAGTCTCTACTACTAGTCCACAGATCATAACAGCCTGGTCAGGACATCCCACCACAACCCTGCCACCCGAGGGATGCACTCTCTCCTGCTCCTCAGCCGGGGCATGCCACCATATTTCACAGATATTAGAGCCTCCCAGCGACAGGCACTCTCTGTAGTGTCTACATTGCCTGTTAATTATAGCAATACAGAAAATAAGCAAATTTTAAGAGAATTTTCTAGTCATTTTTTTATTTAAAAAGAAAAATTATCATTTTCGTAGAAGGATGTTGATGGGTCCCCAGTTCTGAGAAGTAGCATGCTCTGATTACCATTAAAGTAGAATTAAAAAAAAAAAAAAGACAAATCATTTACTGACTTATACATATTTATTATAGTCAAGGAAACCCTGGTGGCATAGTGGTTAAGAGCCACAGCTGCTAACCAAAAGGTTGGCAGTTTAAATCCACCAGACACGCCTTGGAAACACTATGGGGCAGTGCTACTCTGTCCTATAGGGTCACTATGAGTTGGAATTGACTTGACGGCAACAGGTTTGGTTTTTTCGGTTTACTACAGTCAGAGAGACTTGATACCAGTGATCATTGCCATGGAAATATGTGTGTGTATCACATACATATACGTGTGACTGTATACATATATGCACCCACACACACATATATGCATACATTTATAGAGACACACCCACACACACAGAGACAAAGAGATCAAGAGATCTCAAAACAAGTTTCTTCAGGTCTTCTACCACCTACCTAAATGAGTTTGAGGGTACTCTAAGCATCTCTTCTTTAAGCAAACTTCTAGTCATAAAACATAAATGTCCCCAGGCTGAGTTCAAGTTCAAATGTGTATCTTTCAGGAAATGTTATCTCTGAAAGCTCTCAAAGTTTCAGCACATGCAGTGTAATATATAATCCTATATGCTCATCAATCACAACATGAATTCTTTCGGTACTGTACTGTGGATGATATTTCATATTTATGTGTCACAGGTATTTAAAAATCCTATATTAGTCATCATTTAGTTGTACAAGAGTTGGATCCAGTACATGGAACCATTAACACCATTTGCCAGTTTTAATAATTTGCCCAACATCACACACTGCCTGCTGGAGTGGAAGTTCAAAGGTCCCAACTCCTCAGTCTTTGAAAAGTCAATCAAACACCACTGAGTTTAGCTGAATGAGACTATATAAACTCCAGCTGTCACATTATAGAAAGGACACTCACCAAGGGCTTAGGAGATCAGGGTTTCCACCAGGGCCCTTCCACTAGCTGTATAACCTTGGGCATTTCACTTACTTTCTCCGGGTCTCAGTTGCCTTAAGAAAGGAGACAGTACTATAAAGAATACAGAAACCTACTTCACAGGGCAGCTGTGAAGATTAAATGATATCAAGTACGTAGACTACACCTGTAAACTACAAAGCTGTAAAAATATAACACTGAAAACAACTAAAACAATTTACAAGTTGCAAATATTGAAAGTGATACAATCTTATAGAATACTCATATTTTTTGAACGAAGAGAGCAAGACAGAAAAACACATCTTTCTTTTGAATTCTGAAAGTCACCTGTCACAGCAGCGAGGCTCTCTGATCACAGATTAGGTAGACAGCAGCTAAAAAGGGGCTGCTGAAGTTCCACATCCCCATGCCAGGGCCAGCCTGGACAAATGAGTCAAGAGTAGCAGTATGTTCTGATTCAAGATAGGATAACCTAAGGCTAGGAGAGAGAAAATTGCTTGGCTAAGTCTGTAGCTTTCACTATTCCAAGTTGCACTGAAAACAACAACAATAGCTTGCCACTCTGTAGTTTAAGATTAGAAGCAGAGAAAGATATTCTAATTGTGACTACTATTCTAATTGTGATATTTGAATTGTGTCTACACACACACACACACACAGTAAAAAGGTTCCCCACAGCTTTGTGAGTAGATAAGAACATGGATACTACAAAGAGAATTTATGTTCAGCTTCACAGATCAACCTGAGATAAAGGTTCAGAGTGATTTACAAAGCAGAAATGATAAATTGTTCAGCCATTTTGGATGCTCTGAAAGAAAATGG
Organism: Dugong dugon; assembly: GCA_030035585.1. NCBI lineage: Eukaryota > Metazoa > Chordata > Mammalia > Sirenia > Dugongidae > Dugong > Dugong dugon. The sequence continues at coordinate 21,724,523 of CM057482.1, read as the reverse complement.
TCTGCCTAGATAGCCAACCTGAGTGGCTGGCACTTCCTCATCTCTTCATCTTATAATACTTAGACAGGCTGAAGAATAATGGGTCACTCTAGTTTTAAGGGCAAAGGGAAAAGGGGGAAGATTGGAGTGACAAAGAGGCGGAAAATACTAGGGCTTTTAATTGGTTCACAACCATAAGAACAGGTACAAGCAATACAGCGACCTATGGAGATTTCCATAATAGGATTTCTCATATGACGAGTATCTCATAAATCTTTATTATGGAGCCTGTGATGATGTTAATTTAGGTAGGAGTATTATATTATTCTATGCACCACATAGTAGCCATTTTTCAAATATTAATAACTTGACTCCTTTAGTTTTTAAAAATACTCAAAATGACCTGACTTCAGATGATAAATTTCTAGTCCAAAAGTTATTTCAGAAAACAAGCCACTCTTTCCAGAACAAATGGACTGGGTTTTCCTTGCTGGTCCCCTCACACCCCACCCCAACCCCAGCCCCTTCTACTCTTACCCAGTATTTTCTCTACCAGGGATCAAAGCAACTTCTTCTTGGCCTCCCATTTTCATTTATCTTTCTTGAAAGGAATTCACATTCCTTCCTTATGAAAGGGTAGCTGGCTTGAACTGGAGGAATCTCAAGAAAGATTCCAAGAAGAATGATTTCCACAGGACTCACAGGCACTCCAAAAATTTGAAATAAGAACAAACGTGGAGCTGGAATTGTCCCGTATCTTCATGTAAGACTCCCTTTTCTGATGGGAGAAAAATCACCTCATATTTGTTTTGACTATGTATGGGAAAACCTACTTAAAGTGCTGCCAATTTTGGCAGATTCTGTGATGTCTACATTTTCCAAATGGCAAGAAAAACCGGACCAGAGCCTCAGCCACAGCGACGCTAGAGGGAGCTACACTATCAGTATCCAGGAGTCATTTACACGTAAACCATGCAGCAAGAGAACAAAACCAGTGTGGTGAAGGTTGAATCTTCCTGTAAATACACCATAGGGCCTCTTTCTGGACGAGATTTCAGTTCTGTGAAGGCGACAATGCCAAATCCATGCAAAGGGAACGCTTTGTGTGAAGAGCACAAGCGGGAAGTGAAGCCCAGGGCTTGCCTGCTCATCAAGCCCACATCCGCCTCTTTGCCTGAGCCACTTCTCCACAGGAAGCCAGAGGAACACCAAAAGAGGCAGCCAGCCAGCTGGTAGGCACACACCCACACTTAAGTCAATGTGCACAATGCACTGCAGGAGAAACAGAAGCTTGAGGGGAAACTGGGTGCTCGTCTGGGCTAATAAAAAAGATCAGTGAGGGCAGACGAGTGGAAGGAGAAATATCGATTCCTGTCAAATGAGCACTGAAACAAGTATCTGCTGGATCCTCAGCACTTCCCATCTGTAAGGCATGGCAACCTGAAGCACTGTGGCCAGATCCCTAAATACAGGGGGTGGTGACCCTGTAACCACCGACAAATCAACTGTTAGAAAAATGGAAAATGAAAAATATGCTTCTAAGATCAGAGCCAAATAACCCTCTCTTGAGACCTTTTCAGACCCAGGTCAAAGTTCACAACACTCACACAAGCTGGATCTCAGCAGAGGAACGGAGCTTCACAATGGTTTCTCATGTACAGACTGAAAAGTTTAATTCCAAACATTCATTTTAGCTCAGAGGCTCTTTTTCTGTGTTGCTCATGGAAACAGCCTGCATACCTTTGAGGAAAATTTGCCATTACAAAGCATTTACGTTTGTAGTAATGACCACAACTAAGACAGCCAACTTTTTAAAAAAGCAGACTGTGGGGGGTTTTAACTGTAAAGCCCCAGTTAAAGCAGCTAGGAAGGAGAAGCTAGAGTTTGGTGTCTAACATGACTGACCCTTTCAAAATACCCCCAGTGCCTGTGGCTTATAAAGACGACGTACACCTTGCCCTTTGCAACTTTGAGAAGTAGGACAGGCACTCAGTTTAAGGCAATAAAGCAGGGAAATGGGGGGAAGGTGGTCATCTGGAAAGACAAGATGACATGTCTATGCAATTAATCAGTTGTTGAATAGAGTAGTGTTGCCCATTCTTCTTCACTTGATCTCTTCCTCATAAATTCTGCTAGAAATGCTGGTATGTGGGGAGAGGGGTCTGCTCACTGTCCTCTTTTCTTGTTTGACACACTCCCTTCAGAAAGCTCATGGCTTAAACCACTCATTTTATACTGCTGACTTCCACATCTACATTTGCAACCCAGACTTGTCTCTGAGCTCTAGACTCATCTACACAATGGTCTACTTGGTTTCTCTTCATGGATGTCCCATACATGCCTTCAAACTCACCAGAACCAAACCTGAACTCCTCTTGCCACCAAACTCCCCGCTCTTCCCATATTCCCTCTTTTGGTGAATGGCTCCACTATCTGTTCCGACAACTGAATGAGAAACCAAGTTCACTCTGGATTTCACCTCCTTCTTCACTCTCTTCATCTAATTCCAACTCCTATTGATTTTGTTCCCAAATAACTTTCAAATTATCTTTTCTCCATCTCCACTGCTACCATCATCATCCCTTGCTTGGATTACCACAAAAGCTTTCTAATTGGTCTCCCTGCCTCTCATATGACTCCCTTCAAATACACCTTCCACATGGCCACCAGAGCCATCTTTCAAAACCACAACTCTGATCATATCGCTTGCCTATTTAAACTTCCCAGTGGCTCACAGAATAAAGTCTTGCCCTCACCTCCCTTCCTAGTCTTATTCCCACCTCTCTTTCACTCGCTGCATCAAGTGTTCTCTGTGTTTGGGGCCCCCTCTTCATCCCTCATCTGCCTGAGAGACTCCTACTTATTCTTTCAAAGCCCTTCTCAGGTGTCACTTCTGTCAGAGAGAGCGAGAGAAAGCTAAATACCCTAAGCCTCCTTTCTGTGTCACATCTGTATCTTATACATGTTTCTACTAGTAAAGTCATCACATTTTTTGTCTATTTAAGAGTAGATGTCTGTATCTTTAGGGCCTAGCACACAGCAATGCACACAGTACATGCTCAATATGCCTGTAGCAAATACTGAGGAGTGGCTACAATCTGATCTGGGGTAGCCACAAGGTTTATTTACTCAGAGCAACTAGAAAGAATATATGAACAGCTTTTATAAAACAGATGGAAGTTGGCAAGGTGATGAGGAAGGGGCAATGGTAGACAAATATGAATAATAAACACTCATGACCTGACTATGCAAATGAATAAAATCTGAACAATGAGGGCTGTCTGCTGCATCCACTGGGTCCCAGAAGCACACTGATTTTGCACTGCACAGAACTACACAGCACAGTATTATTCTTCATCATTCCACTCAGTTTTCTCTTCTTTTCCCCAAAGAAAGCAGTAAGTACAAAATACAGGGACTCTTCCAGAATATTCTACATCAGCTTTTATTTTTTCCATTATGGGCCCAGTCAACCTAGTATGCCTTCAGTCAACTTCTACTTTATCAGCAGGTAATCTCATTTCCATCTCACACTATGCATTTTACAGGGCCACAGTGAGGCTGAAGTGAGATGGATATTGTAGAGGGACAAAAATGAGAACAGTGAAGGTCATACACGCTGTACCATCTGTGCTATGTTGTCACATTACACAAAAGCACAACTGCAAATGCGATAGAGTATAGGACGGAACCCTGCAAATTCTAAACTGATATCCAGTATTTGGCACAACCTTGCTCTAAGAATACAGGCTGATCACTGATTGACCTCCATTCCTTAGTCTGCCAGAGGAGTATTGCTTTACTTGCTGCTACAAAACTAAGATACATGCACACATACTCAATACTGCTACAACTATATTCAAAATAATATTAAGTGTTTAATATATAAAATGCCGTCTGGGCCTAAAGTACCGTATTTTTACGCAAGTAATGCACACATTATACATTTTTTGCCAACCGTGCAAACCACCTTGCTATTTTTGTAAGCGGGCAAGCCCCGTGTTATATGTGTAGGTGCGTTATCTGTGAAAAATACAGTACTCAGAACTCCAAGCTGTAAGAAGCTGCTATGAGACCTCTCAGGCAAGCCAGGTAATTTACAGCTTGAATTACTGCAGAAATGTTCACATGCCCAAGAAACTCATTTTGGAGCCTAGAAGAGAAATTCAGGAAGGCAACTGTATAAGATTTTACTATTTTGAGAGTTATACTCATTAAATCTTTACAAGCTCCCACTCAATACATGGATCAAAAGAAATGCACTTGTGTTTCTGAGTCAGTAATTTAGGCTGATAGAATGATACTGGGGATGTTCACACTAGAGAAACTGAGGCACAGAGTAGCTCATTAACCAGCTCAGGGCCCAGATTAGGAATTCAATTAATTTGATTCCCAATTTATAATTCCCAACTACATCATCTCACCCCGTTAATTAAAGCCAGAGATCCCTTCTCCCATGGGATAATTCATTTTGATTCCAGGTTTACATGAGCCTCCAAAACCTCTCCTTTCCAAACTAATTCCCAACTGAGATTCTTAGGCACTTCTATATACATCCACCTCTGATATGAAGTGGACACTAACCTAGGATGACTATGAGTATGTGTAGTTGTTTGCTGATCAATCACTTGCTGTCAAGTTTCAATGCTGGGCATATTTATGTTGAATTATGAAAGTGGAAGTGGTTTCCCCACTAGTTTTTTCCTTGTTACTAAGCCAATAATTAACCGCCTGTTTCTATAGTCTGAACTAGTTGTAGATTCCTACCAGTCATAGTTATTCCTGTTAATGCTTTTTCATTTAGTGTCTTGCTTTCTCAGCATCCACCCAAATGAGATAAATGGACTCTGTACTCAAAAATACAATAAAAGATGCTGGTCTCCACAGTTCACCTCTACTTTATTATAAGCTTTTAACAAGATTCTTAGAATAGCTGGAAGAAAGGAGGCAGCCGCACTGCTATAATAGGGAAGTGTACATCTTCACTGAGCTTTGTGGGTTCTGTCCTTGAGAACAAAGACCTGGATTCCTTTAAAAGGGGAAAATACCTACTGCCCAAATTTGGGATGGTTGGAAAAATAACTCAGAAATTTATACCTTTAGCTTATGTGAGATTTTCATCATTTTTTCCCTCAAAGTAATTTTAGCCAAATTTCTTTTGTCGTCTCACATGGCAGCACTTGCTATAAAGTGATCTCATGAGAGCAGTGAAGAAAGAATGTCCCACTGAGAATGAGCCATAATTGACCAACCCTCCACCCCTGCTTCTAGGCAAAAGGCTGTCATTTGTCCACTCAGGGACAATGCGGAGGCACTGCAGGACCAGTGGACTGACTTAGGTAACAAAACACGAAATGTTCTGTCCTGGGAGTCAGGAGGAGGCCTGCCATGAGACTGGTGACCCTAACAAAAGTGATTGTTCCTCCCTGGTCTCAGTTCTCTCCCGTGGAGAATGGTGAAGGCCCTTCCAAAGTTCACTCTAGTCTATTTGGAGAATTATGTGTTTCATCAGTGGCTACTCAGATTCTTTGAAAGAAAGAAAAAGCAAGGTAGATTTTATTTAGAGAGCAGAGAAGTTAAGTTCATGGTAAGTTCATGTTAAGTTTTATTTAGAGAGCAGGGAAGTTAAGGGCTGGAGGCCAGCCAATATGAAGCCCACAGAGACAGACAGACCTGGGTGGTGGCTTGCCAAATGGAAGTGAGGGGATAAAAGGAGACATGGCTAAGACAGAAATAGGAGTTTAAGATTAAATATTGTTTGGGCATCAGTTTGGACTTCCCTTCACCAAAACACTTTCTTAAAACATAGGCTGTGCTCACTTGCCTCCACCTTCCATTCTCCCTCGAACTCACTGCATCTGGTATTTACCTTCACTGTTACCGAGATTGTATTTCTTTGATGTTTACCAGAGACTGAGCTCCTGCCTTCTTTTCAGCCCTCACTCTGCTCAACCCCTTTGCAGCCCTGGATTGTTAATTCCCCCACCCTGTGTCTTGAGGTTCTCTTCTTCCCTGTCCTATGGGACCCTGTCCTCTGCTACTGCTTTTCCAATTGCTCCAATAGCTCCTGCTTTCAGTCACTTAGATGCAGGTCTTTTCCCACTTTGTGACTCTTTCATTGTAATCTCATATATTCCCATAGTTTGAACTAAATCAAGTCTATGAGAGGCCTGGGTAACCATATCTCTGGCCCTGACCTCTCTGAGTATTGTTATACTTTTATCTGGCTACTGGGCTTCTCTCAACTTGGCTGTCCCATGAGCATGATCTGCAGTGAGCTCATCTTTCTGGCTTTTCCGATTTGTATTTCAGTTAATGGCATCACCATCCTCCTGGGGCTGTTTAGCCTTGAAATTGTAGCATCACTACCCTGATCCCACACCCAGATCCTCATCACACTCAGTCTACTGCACTTTCCAGCTCTTTTACCATCTGTCCCTTCTTTTCCTCTGTCCTATTCCAGGGCTTTATTAACCTGGGCTACTGCAATAGCATAGTGATTGGCTTCTTTGCCTCTCATCCTTCTCCCCGCTTCCACCAGAGTCATCTTCCAAAATAATTTATCTTATGTTATTCCTCTGTTTAGAAATCCTTAGCAGCTTCCCACAAAATATGAATTCCAACCTCTTAACTTCATCATTCAAAGTGTCTAAATTTGATAATAAATTTCCATAGTCTACTTTTCCATCACTCTCTCTATGCACTATATTAGCCACAAAAAAATAGCTAAAGCTCAGTGTAAAGTGGACATGAAAGACCCTTTCTTTATTGGCCCTGAGATAAGGGCTAACAATGGCTTCTTCCATTCATTAATCTTCATTCATGTTTACATCTCTACTCTGAACCTTCATTATAATCTGTCTTGCTTAAGAGTGATTTATGCCTTTGTATGTCTTTCCAACTGAAATATAAGTTCCTTGAGGGCAAGGCTTCTGTATTATTCATATGTATTTCTGTAAGCCCACACAGATATAACAATATTTTATATAGTAAGCATTTGTTGAAAGGTCAAGAAATATTTATTGAATGCCCACTATAAGTGATACTGTACTAGATGCTAAGGATATAAAGATTATATTAGCCATGGTCCCTGCCATGGAGCCGCTCAAGTGTAATAATGGGGAGGGGAGACATGTTCCTGTAGTTGTATAACTAGAGTGCTATATAATTGCATCACTATAAAAAAATCAAAAAACAAAAACTCATTGACTCCAACTCATAGCAACCCTATAGGACAGAGTAGAACTGCCCCATAGGGTTTCCATGGAGTGGCTGGTGGATTCAAACTGCTGACCTTTTGGTTAACAGCCGAGCTCCTAACCACTGTGCCACCAGGGCTCCAAAACTAGCACAGGATGATTTTGATCCATCGACCTCTGGGTTAGAGGCCCAGCACAGTTCCGCTGCACCACTCTGCTCCTCTGTGTAATGACAACAGTGTATAACTGTGTAACTATAGCAGAGGTTAAGAGCTCAGCTGTTAACCAAAAGTTGGCAGTTCGGATCCACCAGCCGCTCCGTGGAAATTCTATGGGGCACTTCTACTTTGTCCTATAGGGTCACTATGAGTCGGAATCAACTTGATGGCAATGGGTTTGGGTTTTTTTTTAGTATAGCACGGTAAGTACTGTCATAGAGAAATCCATTAGGTATAGTGTGGGCATACAGGGAGAAGCCACCAGCATGTTCTCAGAAGATCAGAGAAGAAAGTTCAGAGAGCTTGGTGTTCTTCAAGGACACACAGGCGTGTTCTAGGCACATGAGAAGAGAATGGAGGAGCATCCATTTACTGAACACTTACTTTGTGCCAAATGATGCTCTGAGTATCATATACACCATTATGTACATATTATCTCATGGGAATTTTCACATCAGCTTTAAGAAGAATGAAGTATTTTCCTCCATTTTACAGATAAAGATACTGGGCTGAGAAAAAGGCCAAGGTAACATAGCTAATAATTTGCCAAAGCACAAATTTGAACCCAGGTCTGTCTAATTATTATGTCAGCAGTCCTCAAATTTTGTGTGTGGGAACCACCGGGGGGGGGGGGGGTGTGCTTGTTACAAATGCAGTTTCCTAGGCCTCACTCCCAGAGATTATATGATTCTGTAGGTCTGGTCTAGACCAAAAATCCACATTTTAAATGAGGACCCCTCAGGTGAACTTGAAATAGGTCACCTGCAGATCACAATGCAGAAATTCTTCACTGTATCATACTGTCTCCCAGAAGAGCAGTCCAGACAGAGGAAACAGTATGTGCAAAGACAGGCAGCATGAAGCCGAAGCTATTTATAATTTATGCTAGAGAATGGGAATATACAGATGAATAACTCAGGGTACCTGCCTCCACGAAGTTTAGTATCAAATGATCCAATACTTCTAATTCTCTCATTTTTTTTTCATTAAAAAGATATAGCATCTTTTTTTTTTTTTGTCAAAATCAAAATAACCTATAATATTACCACTCTAACATAGCAATTATTTGCATATTACCATTTTGTAGGCCAATTCTGTTAAAGTTATGATCATACTATTTGGTATTCTGCTATTTTCATGTTACATTTTACAAAAAAATGTTTTCCATAATTTTTTTAATTATCATTTTTAATGGCTGCAAAACACTCCATTGGGCTGATGTGCCATAATTTGTTAAACAGTTTCCTTAATATCAGACACTTAGGTTGTTTGCAATTTTTGGCAGTACTTAAATTTTGAGGCTGTTGGCATTTTGTAGCTTTCTCTCATAGATTTTAAAGAAAGAAGATGTTTATGTCTTCAAAGGAATGAGGAAGAAAATATCTTAAGTTCAGAATCTATCTAAATATGTTCAGGCTAGTGCCTAATATTAAAGAAGAATAATAGTGGGTGATCTACAGAATGCTGAGCACTAATTTTCCATTACTGCTAATAACAATAATGTATTACTTTACTATATTTTTATATATACTTTATAGTTTATAAAGCAGTTACACTACATAAACACATATGGATTGTAACAGTCTCATGAGGTAGGTAAGGTAGGTAGTAGTATCTATTGATGTGAAAACCAAGAGAGGTTACATGACTTAAGAATACACAGCAATAGATTTAGAACTTGGACCCATGTTAGCTGACTCCAAATCTACTTCTCTTTGTTCTGTATTGTGATGCCTTTTGGTTTAAGAACAATAAAAATAATAAAGTTATTCACACTGAATGAAAAATGGATTAAATATGAAAGAAGAAACCCCCAAACCTAGTAAAAGTCCTAAGTTGAAACCAACTAGTATCTATTTTGTAGCAAAGACAACTCAACACCCAAAGTAAAGATCTCTGTCACTGGAGGGGATCTGTTAATTAAATAGTATACTTTGACTTTCAAATTGCTAAATTCTCTCACTGGCTTCCTTTTGCAACACTTTAAAGACCTTTTAGTCTCTTCAGAGACAGTCATACCTGTTAGCCTGCTCTAAATTCCATTAGTATGGGAAGGGATCTTTTAAGAAGACAGTAAAAATTGTTTGGGTAAATTGCTGGTCTCTTTTGCTTATCTCTGCAAAGGTAGGGTTCACAGTGTCCTAGTAGTTTATTCCTCAAAGGTTGTACAATCAATTGGGTACTTCTGGGAATGCCCAGAAGGTCTTCAAAGAGACATTTATATTCAGCATTTAGTGTAAAACATCCTTTCCCAAACCTGCCAACAACTCCCAGTATATCATCACTTGCCACCTGTTCTTTGAGATTGCTTTTGCATCATTACAAGCAAAGAATCAATACCAGACCATTGATTTGGGAAAGAGACAAGATTGCTAGGCAATAATACATAGTTAGTCAAGCCCTACTTCTCAATTGTTTTCAAAGAACAGATAGTTCAATGCCTCTTTCTGAAATAGGTACTCATCCTGCATTGGTGATCTTGTAGCCATAAAGACCCAAGACAGATGAGGCACCATAACCCCAATTGACACAACAGCTCTTGAGTGCTACACACCATCTCAAAATGCCTTTTTAGAGTCGATAGTGATGTATTAACTCTGAATTTGGATCCCCTCTCTGCAGTCTGCGGCTCAGTTTAATTTAAAAAGTGTAGGCTGGAGCGTGAGGTCACTTTGCCGGTGCCACCAGACAATCAAGTGGTGTATGTGCTGCAACTGCAGAGAGTAGCTAGCTGAAGATCTGGCCCAGACATACATTCTGTCTTGACAGGTTAGGTCAATCTTTTACCTTATCCATTAATTTACTAAAACACCATCTGGTCTTACTAAGCCAAATTAACACGTAAAAGTCATTTAGATATGTTAATTGGTTTTGAACCAGTGAATAGAATCAGTAAAAAGGGACTACAGGAATGGAGAACATTACTTTAGATTACATAGAGCTTTTGTGTTTTCCAAAACCCTTTCACATGTATTTTATCTCAGTAGATCCTCATCTCAATCCTATAAAAGAAGATGGATCATCATCATACACATCTGAAGCCTGCCTGTTGCCGTCGAGTCAATTCCGACTCATAGTGACCCTATAAGACAGAGTAGAACTGCCCTATAGAGTTTCTAAGGAGCACCTGGTGGATTCGAACTGCCAACTGTTATGGTTAGCAGTTGTAGACTTAACCACTACGCCACCAGAGTTTCCAAACATCTGAAAGAGGAGGAATTGAGGCTCAAGGATTGTTACTCTCTTAAAGTGACCTAGGGAAGAAGCTAAGGGGTAGTGAAACAAATGAACATTTACCAGAGGCACTGTGTTGGGAACATTTGTACTTTGTTATCCTTTAACCAAACAACAGCCCTGTGAGATGGGTACCATTATCATCCTCTTTTAAAGCTGAGGAAATTGAGACTCAGAGAAGCAACTTGTGACAAAGCTACCAAGTGGCAGAGTCAGAATTTGAACCCAGACCTTTCCAGCTTCAAAGTCGGATGTACTTTGCTGTTATAGTGAATGTAACTGTTACTTTTGAAGCAATGGATTGCCTGATATCTCCTGATTCTCAAGTCCTCGATAAAATGCTTGACTCTGTGGCGATGTACATATAAGAAATAATAAGTGACATGATGGACAAAGTGTACACCATGGGTCAGAGAGAACTGAGTTTAAATTCCAGTTCTACTAGTTGGCAGCTGTGTGACCAACCCTAAGGAAGTCAGCTCTCCACTCTGAGCTTCATTTTCCACATCTGTCACATGGACAAAAAGATCTTAATCTCATAAAGTTAATGTGACAATTACATTATATAACATTTGTAAAGGTCCGGGCACATCAACAAATATTAGTTATCTTCTTCTATGTTTCTCCAGAAAGTAGAGGAGTAGATAAGTAGTGGGGGTAAACAAAGGTCTCTTATTTGGTAGAGAATAAAGACAGAAACATGAAGTGGAAGGTATATAATAGACTTCATTATTACAGCTAGCCTTCGAAAAGAGTTGCAGTTCAAGAATTACTTAAAGAAGACTTCTCTGACTTCTAGAGTCTGGGCTAAGGTCCTTCCAAGCTCCCACAGAATTCTATTTATCTCTAACTTAGCACTCAATATACTGGGTTGTAATTCTGTCTCTTTACATATCTGTCTCCTCCTCTAGATAATAAGGCCCCTGTTTATTAAGTATCTGGTTTAAGGCAGATGTTCAAAGACTATTTGATGAATAGAGGAAAAAACGGAGGAAAGAAGAACAGACCCATATGGGGAGAGCAACTGGAGTCACATAATAACATATGTATAAGTTTTTGTATGGGAAAAAAAAAAAAAAATATATATATATATATATATATATATATATATATAAAAGAATAGACCCAGCCCAATGAACAGTCTGTTATATTAAGATTAAAATCAGATTTACATTATTTTCTTACCTTGACTGCATAGTTATTAAGTGGATCTTTTGCATATGAAGCTGTGTAGTAAACTGCATCACCTGCCTCACAACATGGCTTGTCGCTAGTTAGCCTGAAGTCTGACCAGCTGTCCACCCCAAAACGGAGTTGGTCCTTCTGCCCAGCCATGAAGAGGTCTTCACATTTAATAGTCAGTTTCTTCAAGGCATCTGTATAAAGGCTTCGGATTTTACCCACCACTTCGTCCCGATTCTCAAGTCCTCGATAAAGTGCTTGCCTCTGTGGCTTCTGGATGCTTCGGCCCTGTCTGCAAGAGGGACCACGCCGGCTGGACAGGGACTCCGTGCTGTTGGAAAATTTGTCTTTAATACTGAGAGTGGTTAAGCTGGAGATGCTGTTTGCTGCCGAAGGGACAGGTCTCTCCTTGTGCAAAGGTCTTTCCAGGGAGTCATAAGACTCAATGTCCAGTCCCTTGAGTTCATAGCTGATGGAAGAGCCAGCACTGCTGGCATCCCAGTTGGGGTCGATATCATAGGTGGGATTAGCCATGACACAAAGACTACTTTCTAGGGATTTCTGGAGGTCACTGGAGATTGGCTCTGTGTTGGCTCTTATGATCATTTTCTTTGGCAGTGGGGGAGGTGTGGGTTGGGAAGAATTAGGTGCTTCTTGGTCAGTTTTACCCCCAAAGGTAATGGCATCATCCAAAGCTCCCTTTGGCTGCCGTGGATGCTTGGGAGGTATCATGGCTGCTCTAGATTGCCCTGTAGTGTTAAAAAAAAAAAAAAAAAAAAAAAAAAAACAGGGGAGGGGAAAGAGAATAAAAATAATTAAGTTTTCATTCTTGTGACTTAAGTGAAACTTAAGCAGAAATGAGTGATGTAGTCATTGGACTACAAGAAGTTAATGCCTCGATTCAAAATGGGGAAAGAAAACAACCAAAGAACAGATATTGAAACATTGAAGGTATTAAGTCCAAGACTTGGTGAGAGCAACAAATGTGAATAATGTCTTAGCATCTCTCTGCCAGAGCAACAGGTGACCAGTTTGGGTGATAGCCTTTGTTTCTGAAAAGCGATCCCAATTCTCCAGTCCTGTTCCCCAGAGTGCTGGATTCACCACACCACAAAACTAAGGAATGACACTCAAATATACTCACCTTGTGACACAGTAGAGATGACATCATTTGTGGAGAAAGAAAATACTTGGGAGCATTAATATAAACAGAACTGAAACTGGCAATGGGGCCTCTAGACAGGTGCTCAGCAGATACTATTCTGTTCTTTTAACTTTGTCCAAAATTACACTGTATTGTATATAGTACTTGTCATTTTTGATCCAATGCATTTAAATACAATTTCATAAACCATGTTTTTTTATTTTATTTAAATACAATTTCATAAACCATGTTTTTTTATTTTACCACAGAGATGGATTCTAGCACTGCTTAAACTGGTCTATGTGTAAGATTTCTGTGACTGTGGTAAGGAAACAGTGTATATGAACAGTCAGTCGCTGTTTCAAACAGACATTCACAAACTCTTATGTAACTATTTTATTTTTTAGGGCATATCAGATATGACTTGAGAGATGCTACTTTCGAAATCTGGACCATCTTTTAAAAGCCCTAGTTAAAATACTAGCCATCTCTGCTTACTTTCCCGATTTATGCTTAGAAGAATATAAAACACAATTGCCATGTGTTCAATGATACCTTTAAGCTTACTGTACAATTGGGAGTGGACATTATTTTTTAAAGATATAGAAATATACCATGAAGTTTTTATAACAGCTATTAAAATTATTCATGCTGTTAAAATGAGGCCTCCACTCAATATCCGAGTTAACAGCATAATGTTCTTACTGATGATCAGATAGAGTGGATGACACTGGAGGTCCTCAGTGGGATAATGAATAGAGGAATGGTTTGTTAAAAGTCACGTCCTTGTAGTAATGCCAAGGGTAAGCACCAAGATAAACTGTGATTGTAATGATAATAATATATTCCATTTCCTAAGCATACAACCATCCTCAGGAATACCTAAGAGTTTTTACAAACTGTGACAACATATACAGCAAACCTAACGGCCTCCTTTCTCCACCAAACACATGTAGCAATATTTTTACAATGCATAGAGCTGTATTAAATATAAACAAAAATATACATAGGAAGAGCGTGAAAGTGAGAGAAAGAAGATGAGAATGCTAAGAAGGGCTAGGACTTTTGTTTTATTCATTGTTGTATCCTCTTGTGCCAAGAACAGGGCCTGGATATAATCGATGCTCAATAAATATTTCTTAAAAGACTGAAGGAATAAACATTTAGGGCTGAAAGCGAAAAAGTGTTAAAATTGTATATGTATCTATAACAAGGAAAAAAGATTGAATTAGTAATCTAAACACTTCCTACAAAGTAAAACCCAGGACCAGATGGGTTTACTGGTGAATTCTACCAATGTTTAAACAAGAATTAGTATCAATCTTTCACAGCCTCTTCCAAATGAGAGGAGGGAGGAACACTTCCCAATTCATTCTATGAGGTCAATATTATCCAGATGCCAAACCCAGCAAAGACATCCCTTTTGAATATCCTCAGAATATACTAGCAAACTGAATCTAGGAATATTTAAAAAGGACTATACACCATGACCAAGTGGGATTTATCCTAGGAATGCAAGGTTGGTTTAACATCTGAAAATCAATCAGTGTAATACATACCATATTAATAAAGGAAAACAAACAACAAACAAAAAAAAAAACCCACACGATCATCTCAATAGATGCAGAGAAAGCATTTGACAAAATCCAGTACCCTTTCATGATAAAAACACTCAATAAACTAGGAATAGAAGGGAACCACCTCAATCTGATAAAGAGCATCTACAAAAAAACCAAGAAGTAACATCATACTTAATGGTAAAAGACTGGAAATTTCCCCCTTAAGATCAGACACAAGACAAGTTTTCACCACTTCTATTCTACATTGTACTAGAGGTTCTAGCCAGGGCAATTAGGGAAGAAAAAGAAATAAAAGCATCCAGATTGGAAAGTAAGAAGTAAAACTATCACTATTCACAGATGATCCAATTTCATATGTAGAAACGGGTCCCTCGGTGGCATAAGCAGTTACGTGCTCAACTACTAGCTAAAAGGTTGGCAGTTTGAACCCACCCAGAGGCAATTCAGAAGACAGGCCTGGCAATCTGCTTCTGAAGGTCACGGCCTTGAAAACCCTATGGAGCAGTTCTACTCTGCACACAGGGGGTTTCCATGAGTCGTAATCAACTCCACAGCAACTAACAACAACAATTCACAGATAAAGTAATCTTATACACAGAAAATCCTAATGAATCCACAAAAACAAACAAATGAACCAAAAAACAAAAACCAAACTATCAGAACTAATATCTAGTTCAGCAAAGTTACAGGATAGAAGACAATATAAATAATAAATTTTATTTCTATACATTAGTAATGAACAATCCAAAATTGAAACTAATAACTGCATTTACAATATCATCAAAAAGAATAAATTAACAACAAAAAGATAAGCAACCCAATTAAAAAATGGGCAAAGGACTTGAACAGACATTTTTCCAAAGAACATGTACAAATGGCCAGTAAATACATGAAAAGATGCTCAGTGTCATTATGGAAATGCAAATCAAAACTACAATGAGATATCACTTCACACTCATTATCAGAAAAACTGAAAATAACAAGTGTTGGAGAAGATGTAGAGAGATTGGAACACTTGTGCATTGCTGGTGGGAATGTAAAATGGTGCAGCCACTGTGGAAAATAGTTTGGCAGTTCCTCAAAAAGTCACCATATGATGTAACAATTCCACTCCTAAGGACATACCCAAAAGACTTGAAAGCAGGGACTCAGATATTTGTACAACAATGTTCATTGTAGCATTATTCACAATAGCCAAAAGGTGGAAACACCCCAAATCAACAACGTCAAGAGAAGAATGGATAAACAAAATGTGGTATATACACATAAGGAAAATGGAGTATTATTCTGCCAATATGCACATGAAAAGATGCACAATGTCAACCATTAGGGAAATGTAAATCAAAGCCACAATGAGATTCCACTTTACACTCACTAGAATGGCTAATGGTTAAGTGCTCGGCTGATAACTGAAAGGCTGGCGGTTCAAACCCACCCATTGTCTCAGTGGGAGAAAGATCTGGTGGTCTGCTCCCATAAAGATTACAGCCTAGAAAACCTTATAGGGCAGTTCTACTCTGTCATATGGGGTCGCTATGAATTGAAATTGATTCGGTACATAACAACAACAATAGGATGGCTAAAATAAAAAAGACAGACAATTAACAAGTGTGTAAGGATGTGGAGACACTGGAACGCTCATTCATTGTGAAGGGGACTGTAACATTGTATAGCCACTTTGGAAAACAGTTTGGCAGTTCCTCAAAAAGTTAAGCATAGAGTTGCCATATGACCCAGCAATTCAATTCCTAGGTATATATGTAAGAAGTTAAAACATATGTCTTCACAGAAACTTGTACATGAATGTTCATTGCAGCATAATTCATAATAGCTGAACCACGGAAACAACCCAAATGCCCATCAACTGATAAATGGATACATAAAACAGTATAGCCATATGATGCAGTATCATTCAGCCATAAAATGGAATGAAGTACTGATACATGCTATAACTTGGACGAACTTTGAAAACATGCTAAGTGAAAGAAGGAAGACACAAAAGGCAACATAGTGTATTATTCCACTTACGTGAAATGTCCAGAATAGACAATTCCATTGAGACAGAATGTAGATGAGTGGTTGCCAGGGGCTAAGTGGAGATGAGAATGGGGAGTGACTGCTAATGGGTTTCTTTTTGGGATGACGTAAATGGTCTGGAATTAGATAATGGTGATGGCTGTACAACTCTGTGAATATATTAAAAGCCAGTGAACAGTATACTCTAAAAGGGTGAATTTTAAGGTGTGTAGATTATATCTCAATAAAGCAAATGGACACTCCGTTCTTAGAAACCATCATAAATTCAGTTTTCAGTTACAACTTCCCATTCCTCTGTGGCCTTAGCATCACCAAGGACATAGGGACTCGGCATTTACTAAACTCTTCCTGTGATGGTGAGGCCTCCTTCCCAGACCTACCTCAGTCTTATTTTTCCCTGGCTAATGTCAGAAGTTAGAGCCATATTTTATTCAGAAGATGACAGAAATATGCTCTGCTGTGTCAAAATGAGAAAGCCCTGATATTCCATTGGTGACCCGGACCTTTCAGAGACGAAGTGCTATGGAGAAGGTTAGAAGCAGTGAACTGCACCAGCTCAAGCCCTTATCATCCTTGTCTGGCTACTGTGACAGGCTCATGATTGCTTTCCTCCAGTTCTGTCTCGCTCACTGCACTATCCACTGGAGAGAATTGTTTCAAACACCAAAGCTGATCATGGCAGTCCTCTGCTTAAAATCCCCCAGTGTCCTCAGGATCAAGTCCCAATCTCCGATTACAGCAAGTAAACCTTTCACGACCTGGCGTTGGTGTACCTCTTTCTCTTACAGCATTCCCCTTGCATACTAGGCCCCAGCTACCAAACTGCCTGCAGTGTCTTCAGTGCTCTTAGCTACTTCATGCTTCCTTTGTCTCTGTGCCTTTTCTCACACAGCCTTCTCTTTCAGGAATGGCCTCTCTGCCCTCTCATCTTCAAACACTCTCTCCTCTGGGGAATGTTTCTTACTTCACCCTCCAAAATTGACCCCTCCTTCCTTGGGGCCTTAGATACACCCTATGAATATTTGTCTCTTAGCACTTACAACTATACTTGTACGCCCGTCTGAATCCCCTACTGATTTGCTCATTGAGGGCAGTCATGACATCTCATTTGCATATCCAGGACCAAGCAAAGAATCAGGCTATGCGTGGCTGATTAGTATATGGAAGAAGATTGAATAAATGGAAGAGAAAACTGGAAACATGAGCCTATTCTTGCTCCTTCCAATGAGGGCCCACTATCTACCCATTTCTTCAAATCAGAACAAACAAAAATAATCATGGAGAATTCTAAAAGTGCTGTTTTTTTTTTTTTTTTCCCAGAACTGGCAAGTGAGAGGAAACCCTCGTGGCATAGTGGTTAAGAGTTACAGCCGCTAACCAAAAGGTCAGCAGTTTGAAACCACCAGGCGCTCCTTGGAAACTCTATGAGGCAGTTCTACTCTGTCCTATAGAGTCGCTATGAGTTGGAATCGACTTGATGGCTACGGGTTTGGGTTTTTTTTTTGGCAAGTGAGACAAGGTCTATTACCATCAGGAGCTCTTTCATGCTTATCTGAGGAGTGGGAAGAGGGCTGATCATGGTACTTTCCACTACCTACAGAATAAAGTCCAAACTCCTCAGCAAGCTGGTCAAGGCTCTCAGTCTTATCTATCACTATTTCTCATTGGCCCTTCTACCCGAGTCACTCACCTTCTGTTCTTTTAATATGCTCCATGTTTTTATTTTTACATCCCTGCCTCAGCAAAGGTGTTCCATCCTAACTTGACTTATTGAAATTCTACTCTTTTTTCAAAGCCCAGCTCAAATGTCTCCTTTCTACTCAAGCTTTCCCTACTCTTTACTTTGCCACCTCCAAATTGGAAGCCATCACTTCCTCTGTGTTTTCTTAGTACCTTTCGGCTCTATTAAAGCATTTTTGGAGCCCTGGTGGCACAGTGGTTAAGAGCTTGGGTGCTAACCAAAAGGTTGGCAGTTCAAATCCACCAGCCACTCCTTGGAAACCCTATGGAGCAGTTTCACTGTATCCTATAGGGTAGCTATGAGTTAGAATTGACTTGACAGCAACAGGTTTTTGGTTTATAGTGTTTTTAGCCTTTTATAACGTGTGTAAGGAGCCCTAGTAGCACAATGGTTAAGCGCGGGCTGCTAACTGAAAGGTTGGAGGTTTGAACCCACCAGCGGCTCTGCAGACTGAAAGACCTGGTGACCTGCTCCTGTAAAAATTACAGCCTAGAAAACTTATGAGGCAGTTCTACTCTCTCATATAGGGTTGCAATGAGTCATAACTGACTCAATGGCACATAACAACAACGTAATGTTTGTACACACAAACACACACAGGTACTTTTTTTCTTTTTTTTTTTTTAACATCCCCTCAGAACCTGTAGTGTGAGGCACCTGGCAAGTGTGAGGTAAATGGCTACTGAACTGAAGGAAGAATCAGAAGAGTTGGTCATCATTCCAAAATTGAGATGGACAGTCAAGGGGGCAAGGAAATAAAGATAGTTAACAGTGTCTTTTCTTCCCAAACAGCAGGATATGATCTCCTGGGATCTAAGGAGTTGTTTAACTAAAAATTTCCACATGGGAATCAGGAACGTTTGTGTTACAAATGAAACCACAAGCATTCCACAGTACGTGCAAGTAGGTCAGGCCATTCTCCCAAATCTAAAAGTGTTTTGTGTTTTTAATTTTTTTTCCTGCAAGAACGGCAAGCTCTCCTAACTGAATTCCAATCATTTGGGTCAATGTTTTAAAAGCTTGGTATCTTAGTTGTTTTTATCTTAAACATTTGATCCTGTACATTCCTCTCAAGCCTCTGGGACCAGACACTAAGCTTGGCTTTCAGCAGGCCTGATGTAACATCACATACTCTACATTTTTGTGGCATACCAGGTCTCTGAAGAGAAAAAAAACAAAAAAACAAAAAACATTGTATTCTAGATCTTGCCTTACTATAGGCTAAAAAAGTTCTTTTGGAGAAATATGTCTGCTTAAATCACACTCAAACCTTACCCTCCTCTCTTTTCGAGCTTCCATATCCTACCCTTTTATTTTCTTCCTATTTAAAATTGGCTTCAGGCTTGCAAGTGGCCATCTAAGATGCATCAATTGGTTCCAACTACCTGGAGTAAAGAAGAATGAAGAAAACCAAAAACACAAGGAAAGTAGTAGCCCAAGAGACAGAAAGGGCCACATAAACCACAGACTTCATCAGCCTGAGACCAGAAGAACTAGATGGTTCCCGGCTACCACCAGTGACTGCCCTGACAGGGAACACAACAGAGAGTCCTGGAGAAAGGTGGGGTGCAGAACTCAAATTCTAGTAAGAAGACCAGACTTAATAGTCTGACTGAGACTGGAAGAACCCTGCAAAGCATGGCCCCTGGATTTCTCTATCAGCCCAGAACTAAAACAATTTCTGAGGCCAACTCTTCAGACAGGGATTGGACTGGACTTTGGGACATAAAGTGATACTCGTGAGGAGTGTGCCTCTTAGCTCAAGTAGATACAAGAGACTAAATGGGCAGCTTCTGTCTGGAGGTGAGATGGGAAGGCAGAGAGGGTTAGGAGCTGGTTCAATGGACATGGGGAATCAGGGGTGGAAAGGAGGAGTGTGCTGTCACAGTATGGGGAGGGCAATTAAGAGTCACATAACAACGTATGTATAAATTTTTGTATGGAGAATAAATTTAAAAAACTAAATACAATTTAAAAAAATGGCTTCAGGCTGACAGACAAGGTCCTATAACATATTCTGAAAAGCAACTGATGAAAGAAGGATTAAAAGGAAGTAATTTAATGACACTACTTCAAAGAAGCCACCTTAGGAAGGAAAATGATTGACATGGTGCTCCTTCAACTTGCAAGACTAGTGTGATAACAAATACAAAGGAAATAAGAATAATACTAGCTCTAAAGATCATTATTTTAAAGATGACTGTATATTAAAAAAAAAAAAAAAAAACCATTGCCGTCGAGTCAATTCCGATTCATAGCAACCCTATAGGACAGAGTAGAACTGCCCCATAGGGCTTCCAAGGAGCGGCTGGTAGATTCAAACTGCCTATCTTTTGGTTAGCAACCGAATGCTTAACCACTGCGCCACAAGGGCTCCGATACACTGATCTACTGAAAGGCACTATCACTAAAAACACACCAAGGACAAACCACAGCAAATGTCTGCTTAAAACTTGGCAATCATTACAGTCTTAGGGTGCTAGGGATTAAAGGCACTCAGTTATGACCCAGTTGGACAGGAACAGCATTCTAATGATCATAATTAGCTCTTTATTCCAACAAGACAGGAACAGGCATGGTCTCCTGGTTGGTCTCCCATCCTCCAATCATCCCCTATAGAGCTCCTAGAATGATCTTTTTTAAAATCCCAATCATGTCCCCCTATTCAAAATTCTTGAGTGGCTCTCCACTTCCTATAGGTAAAAGATAAGACTCATTGTGATGCAGACATACCATTTATGATCTGGTCTTGCTTTCCCTCTCTGTTTCATCTCCCCCACTCTGCCCCCTTTCACTCTGCACTCAAGCCACCCTGAATTAATTACTCATAGTTAATTGAACATTCATTTCTCTATCAAGCTTTAGGCCTTTGTACATACTGTATCCCCTACCTGGAATGCCCTCCCTTGCTTTTCTACCTGGCAAACAACTATTCTTCTTTCAAGCTCTGCTCAAAGCCTTTGTGACCCCCTCCCAGACTCCTCCAGGCAGAGGAGGATTTCACTGACCTTTAAATATCTGCATCACAGCAACTATCACATAGGCTCCTAACAGTCTGGCCTTATGCCTAGATCAGGAGTCCTTGACAGCAGCACTAGTATTCACAGCACCTCGTCTAGCAAGTACCAGGGGTCAATAAATGTTGGCTGAATGAAAGTATTAAAGCCCAAATAAATGGAACGTATCTTTCTATTTAAACTGAAATTTCAATCTTCAATCCCTAATTTTTTTCTAAGGCTCATGACAAGTAATATAGATGAATAAAAAAGGTATGGGAGGGGAGAGGGCAAAAGAAGGGACGAACATCTCCAAACTAGGAAATAAGCACTGTAATTTATAAATATAGATGCCACATACCACCACTGTGCACAAGCCTTGTCAAATGAGAAGGGTCTTTTGTTGGCTGAACCCAAACCAAAATCCATTGCCATCAAGTCAATTCCAACTCAGAGTGACCCTACAGGACACAGGAGAACTGCCCCATAGGGTTTCCAAGGAGCGGCTGGTAAATTCAAACTGCTGACCTTTTGGTTAGTAGCCAAGCTCTTAACCACTGTGCCACCAGCGCTCCTGGCTGAACCCAGCACCTATTATAATATTTTCCTTTGACAGCAGGCATCAGTGGCTTAGGAAGAAGGGTCCTAATCTACCTAGGCATTAATATTTTACTGGGTCCCACCATAGTCAAATGCAAGCAACAACTGGCAAACTACAGGGGACATCAACTTCATGCCAAATAATAAAACAAAGCTGAACTCAGGAAGACCACTTTGAGCTTAGTCTTAAACATATACACAGGCCACTTTAAAGAATGTCAACAGTGGTGTAACAGCTGGCAGACTTAATTTTTATAAGGCCTCATTAGTGAAAACCTCCCCCAGAACAAAGATTATTTATTTGGGGGTAAGTTAACTACGCAATTTGAATAGTTCACTCTGTCAATTAATTCCAGCATATAGGAAGCTATTTTTAAATGTGAATGCAGTTAGCTTAAAAAATAGGGACAAAGTCTATCATTTCTTTTTAAATAGCATAATTACATTTTTAAGAAGTACAACAAATGCTCAGAACAAATATTCAAAGCTGTCAACCTCATTTTTTTTTTAAAACATCCAGATAATCTTAAAAACATGCAATTCTTTATAATCTTTGGGTCCAAATTATTAGCTTTGCAGTGTGTGGAACAATGTCTGGCCTATAGAAGTTGCTCAATAATTTTTTTCCTGAATAAATGGTAATGTACTCTCCTAATGATTAAAAAAACCTGCCAGTTACAATGAAAGTACTCCGTAATCATAACATCAAGGTCAGCAGTGAAATGGCATTCTTTTAGGCACACCCATCTCTTAAACTTTAACACCCATGATCAATATACCGCCAAAAGAAGTTCCAGAGACAGAAGACTTTTGGGTGCTTTCTTTCAGGATTTAAAGGTGCAGACTGAAGGAGACACTCAAGGTAAGTAAGTTGAGAAATGTGGGTAATTTCTTTTGAGGACATGTAGAAAGGAAACAGAGGCATGGTTTATATAATTCCTTAATTAAGAAACCCCTGGATTAAGCCCCACATTAAAAAAAAAAAAAAAGTCAGTCAATTAATGGAGCACATAAACTGTGACTTGCAATTTTCCTACGAACCTTCCTGAGGATAGCCTGATTTCCCTGATTTGGGAATCTTATAAAACCAAACTCAAAACACATGTTTGGCTCATTCATTGAAACATGTGCTGATGACCTACTGTGTATTTTAGATAATATGCGAGGGGGTAGAGACACAGAAAGAGAAACAGGCCAAATATCTGTCCTCAAGTAAAGGCAGACTTGATATACCTTTCTAAAAAGCAATGTACTCAGTGACAAAGTGGGTGAAGGAGAACTAAAGTCACCAACTTACTTCCAACAGAGTAGAAGTCATTATATGCTCCTGATTTTAGCAGGCTGATAGACATGCCAAACAAAAAACCAGTGATCTTTCTTCTAGACAGTTTGAGATAGACACAAGAAACATGGGGAAAATTTAAAAGTCTGATTAAGAAAACATTCTATCACTTCTTTGGGAAATCATTTTGGATGGCAGACACCCTGCAAAATTCAGTTTGGGGTAGATTAAGTTGTTATAGATCAGTGTTGGTTTAGTGATTTCACCCAGAGTAAAATCATCATTCTCTAACGGGAAACCTTCTTAAGGAGTTTTCAGTTTGCATAAAGACCAATATAATATTTGTGCAACAATAGAACCCCCTACCCAAATAACTGATTCTCTAAAGCAGTGCTGTTTAAAAGAACTTTCTGTGACGATGGTGTTCTTTATCTGTGCTGTCTAACACAGTAACCACTAGCCAGATGTAGCTATTAAGCACTTGGAAATACTGTCCAGCTCTAAAATCAAATAATTCATCCAGTTATGAACAAAATAAAGTTTGCTTTATTTATGTTAAGCACAAGACAAAAGGCATCCAATTAACCCTGGAGAGTGATCTCTAAGGTAAAAAGAAAAATGTATGGGTTGCACAAGTCAGCAGCTTTTTGTGGGAATGGTTGAATCACAACAGCTCTTGTTACACCACAGTGGGGAACTGAGACTCTGCCTTAAGGGTAGCGGTCTAGTGGGAGATTCTGAAGTAAGGTGATCAAGGTCTATTCTAAGTGAGTTTTTAAACAAAACATACTAGTTTTAAAAACTATATAAGAAATGGGGGAACTGCTAAAGAAATCCAAACCATTTCCCTTTATTTTGCTATAATTAGCAGACCTTGGGGAACTGGATCTGCCACAGTGAAGTTGCTACTATTTGTCATCTCTGCTCTGGTCCCGTTAGGCACCTTGGGGTCCTGTATCTGTTTAATGTTTCGCGCCCTCGGTCATTAGTTGTGCAGGCAGCCCATGATTTGATTTATATTTTGCTGTTCTGCTTCTTCAATGCCATTTAATAAACATTTTTAATCTTTTCCACTTTGTTCTATACTTTCTGGCTGGCACATCTAACATTTAAAGGAGAAAGCAACAATATACCTTTAGGGAGAAGTAAAGGAAATTCACAATTACTAAGCACTTCCGTGTACCAAATACTTCGTCTGCCAACAGTCCTGTGAGGTAGATGTTATTATTCCCTCATTTCAGATAAGGAAACTGAAGCTCAGGGATATCAAATGACTGACCCACACCCACAATCATGCAGCTGGGCATTGACACAGCTGTGATTCGAACCTAAATCTGCCTGACCTCCAAAACCCATATTTTTTCCTATGTTATACTGTTTCCTAAGACCACTTTACAATATAAATTTCAGAAATAAATTCCACAGTAAAAATGATGGTAACCCTGAACTTTCCTTCCTCAGTTTCTTCTGTTTATCCATCCTCTATCTCATTTAAAAAAAAAAGAAAGAAAGAGAAAGTAGTCTTTATGGAGTGGTTCCGGAATATTTAAAGGAACTATAGCTATTGCATCAAGAGCTTTTGTTTCCTTCCAGTTTCTAAATACACACACACACACACACACACACACACACACACACACACATTTTTAAGCCAGAAGGGCTTTAAATCATAAAAAAATTACTCAAAGGGGTAGTTTAAAAGTATATTCTTACAAATGGCTTGTTGAAAAGTATTCAAAAAGGTAAGTTTCAATGCCACCGTTAGGAAAAACAACAACAAAACAAAAAGCCCTCAGCTAGTAGAACCAATGGAGTCAATCCGGTTACTCAGTTATTAATTTAACTCTCGTAGTAAAACCTTTCCAAAGAAGCAACTAACTCCATATCTTATGGTGTCAAGTACACAGCCACTTAAGCACTTAAGGAAAAGTAGTGAATATTTCATGGGCATCACATACTTCGAAAAGTAAAGCAACAGATAGAAAGAAAGCTACTTTTTGATTAGGGCATCTATAACCTAGTATTTTTGCACTCTAAGTAATCATAATCTTTAAAAAAAAGGCTTAAATTCTGTGTCTGAAAGCAGATGACTTAAAAAAACGGACACAGCTGCAGTCCTTCAATACTTTGCAAGAATTTAGTGGTTAGGATCATCATTGCCCAGTGGTTAAGATCAACTGGGTTCCTTCCAATCTTGGTTCAATACTTGCTGATTCTGTGACTTTGTGCAAGGAACTTAGCTTCACTTTCCTCATCTGAAAAATGGCAATAATAATCCATAAGGCTGTTGTGAAGATTAAATGAATTAATATATGTGAGGCGAGGCACTTGGATTATTCATGGAGGTAATACTCTATTTCTTCTACCAGTCTATGTAACTGAGAAAACAAATGAAATAATTAACTTTAGCTGATGTTGGCTAATGAAAAAACTTAAAGAAGAGACTGTATAAGATACCACACTATTTGTAAAAATTCCTGCATATTTTACTAAAGACATTATGAAAGGTATTTTGGTGTAGTAAGAATGTCTGAAATATAATTCCTGGTACGTTATACTGTCTAAGGGCACACAGTAAGTAAATAGCAAATTTTTCATCTTGTAATATGCCTCATAAATGTAAAAGACCAATAAGCTGCTTAATTGACCCATAAAATCCAACTGGAAAATGGTGTCCATGATGGTTGTTTGGGTAAACTGTACTATACTCTCCCCCATTCCCAGTTCATGCAAGGTTCTGGAACTTAGAACGGAAGTCTTTTCCTTACAGAATGTATTTTCAGCTACATGTGGTTTATTATGACTGAGTTGCGCAAAAGGACAAAGAGCGTTTTTTCTACATTTTTCCTATCATTTCACTTCCAATGATAAGGATCTTACTTTCCCTGAATCCGCTTGGCTCCAAGCCATAAATGTGGGATACATCATTGTTTCCTCACACTATTCACATCCAACTAACCACCAAGTCCCGTGTATTTTACCTTTAAATATCTCTCAAATCTGTCCACTGTCCCCCTACTTTAGTTTACGCCTCCCTTTCTCAGCACTCTATGTGGCCCTGCAATAGTTTCCAACTACCAGATTTCCTGCTACCAACTACTTTGCTTCTAATCTATCCTTGCATGGCAGTCCACAGGATGGATGATCTAAAATGCAAATCTAATCACATTACTCCTCTGCTTAAAATCTTTTGATGGTTCACTATCACAAACGGCAAAAAGTCTACGGTTTTAGCCGAAACTCATGATCTTGTCTAAGTCTCCAGCTCACGTTTCAGCAATACTAAATGGTCATGGTACCCACAAGCACCAAGTTGTTGGGCATCTCCAGGCTTTTGCTCATGTTGTTGCCTCTGGTTGGAATACTCTTCCTTCCCTCTGTCAGTCAGCTAAAATAGCTCAGGTATTATCTCCAGGAAGCCTTCTTTTGACCCCTCCCCTGTGCAATACAAAAAATATTTCATGTGTATCTCTATCACTGCATTTATAATATACTGAAATTATAACAAGTTCATCTCCTCCCCACCCCCCGCCCCGGTGAGTCCCTCAAGGCATGGACCATGTCAGCACCCTTACCACACGGCACAGGGCACATGGGAGTAGGTGCTCAACACATGTCTAGTAAACACCAAGATTTTTTTCTGATGTGTAAGTAAAAATTTATAATTCCAACTTTTGCTCAATGGAGCAATAAAACCAACCCTCCAGGGAAATACAGCATTTGGCTAGTGCATAAAAAGGCAAAGTTCAACTACTGCTTATGTGACATGTGCACTTACCTAAATTGCTGTATGTTGCACTACAAGAGCTCAGGTCCATAGGATCTGAAATGTCTTCTTTTTCCTCTTCCCTTTCCACTTCAGGTAGGGGCAGCGCTGGTGTGGCTGAAGCAGAGCCCCTGCCATCTTGCTTCACAACAACAGTTCTTGGATCCCGAGGAGAAAAATCCTCTGCTGTCACTTCATGGGTCACATGACTGAAACAAACCACACCACACTTGTTTGAATGTCACATTGGCATTCAAAGGCCCTGCTAAAATTTAGATTTATGGAAGGCATATACTTCCTATAAACGCAAATAACTGGCCCTATAGTCACAGCAATTGTTCATAAGCCACAAAATACCTGCCTAAACACAAGGCAGCCCTTTCTGCAGGCCAATACTCTATTTACCTTGATCCATACATACTGAGAACCCAGTATAATAAAGGAGTATGGTAGGCTCAGAGGGAAGATTGAAAATAACAGGCAAAGGGTGGAATTTTTTTTTTTTAGGTAGAGGGTGGTGATGGTGACACCAAAAAAACCAAACCTGCCACTGCTCAGTCGATTCTGACTCATAGTGACCTTAGAGGACAGAGCAGAAATGCCCCACAGGGTTTCCAAGGAGCAGCTGGTGGATTGAAACTGCTGAGCTTTTGGTTAGCGGCCGTAGCTGTTAACCACTGCGCAGAGGGAGTTAAATGCCTGACTGGTTAAAGACAAATATACTGAAGTATTTAGTAAAGTACTACACTACACTATAGTACAATATTGTACTATAATAGTATAGTAAATACTAAACACTTTATAGTATTTAATATATGATATTTATTGGAATCCCTGGGTGGAGCAAATGGTTAAGTGATTGGCTGCTAACTGAAAGGCCGGTAATTTAAGTTCACCTAGAGGTACCTTGGAAGAAAGGCCTGACAATCTACTTCTGAAAAATAAGCCACTGAAAACCCTATGGAGCACAGTTCTACTCTGACACACATGGGGTCATTATGAGTTGGAATCAACTCAATGGCAACTGACTTTTTTTTTTTTTTAAAGGATTTACTAAAGTATTTAGTAAAGGATTAGGAATAAAGTTGAGATTAGAATATCTACATATAGAAGCAACTGTTTTAGTAGGTGAACTGAGGCCAGGAAGGTCTTATTGCCAACAAGACAGAAGCATCAACCTTTACCTGTGTGCATGCAGCAGGCAAGGCAAATGGAAAAGAAAATTCCACGTTCCAGTTATTTTCATGTATTGAAAAGGAGTCTGAAGCACATACCATTATGGTCATACATAATGCTTTGTGTTCCCAATCTTGTTTTACCACTGCTCCTCTGCTTATGCTACCTTTTCCCATCTCCCCCAGCCCCCAGTCCGCCAGAACTGTGCTAATTCTGTTGCTATCAAGTACAAGGGGATGGAAAGGTTGTTCAATGATGGTGGAGAAAACTGGCCTAGTTAGAAAATCTCTGCGGGCTAGTCAATGGAATAAATTCAAAATCAGGCACCTTTAAAGGCTTCTAGGTCCACTGAAAAGTGTCCCTAAGACCTTCACACACTCACCAGCTCTTCTTCCTGTTTTCTTTATGGGCAAAGGAAAAGAAGGAAAGGAAACATATACTAAAAACCAAAAAACCAAACCCACTGCTGTCGAGTTGATTCCAACTCACAGCGACCCTACAGGACAGAGCAGAACTGCCCCATAGGGTTTCCAAGGCTGTAATCTTTACCAAAGCAGACTGCCACATCTTTCTCCCAAGGAGCACAGCTAGTGGGTTTCAATAGCTGAGCTTTCGGTTAGCAGTCAAGTGCTTAACCACTGTGCCACCAGGACTCCTTTCTCATATACTATGTGTTATTTCTAGATTTTCAACCAGTAGTGAAGCATGGTGATATTTACATGTTTTCTTTAAAAGAGGTACTTTGTTTGATCATGTGTCATCAGAAACGTATATCACCTGTGGATCTGAGAGTGTAGATCTGAAGGAGTGCCTTCTTATCAACCTTTCATTATGGAAATTATGCATGTGACTGGACAGGAAAATAAGCCTTGAAGTCTGCTAGATACATAACTTCAAAAATATTCTTTCAAAGCTGGTAGAGCTAGAGGCGTCTCTACATTGGGAGTCACCAACGAGCTGGAGGTTCTGTTATGGGAACTGGCTCTTGGGCACAGTGGTGAGGTGGGAAGGAATCACTTTACCAGCAGCCAACAGGGTGGTCGTGTAAAAGAGGCCTCATTCAGTAAAGCAGGCTGCTTTTTCACAATAGGCTGCCCCCAGTGATCAACCCAAAAGTGGGGCTCCAAACAAAGCTGGTTTCTCATAATATGGAACATCATAAAATCAAGGTAACAAGGGGGCTCAACTCCTATGCGTTAGCAAAGACAAAGCAAAATGACACTTGAGAGACATTCTTGGGTACCACTTAGCATCAAGATCATGGAGTAGTTATAAACGTGCTCCAGGAGAGGAAAAATGCTCTTTGCTGGGTAAAAGTACATAAGCTATTTAGTTTCAAGGCAACAAATATAAAGTGATTTAAAAATATCAGCCCCCTCAAGAAGAAAAAGATTAACATTTCAGAAATTCTCTTTTTATTCTCGAGTCAGCCGTAGGGGTTTCCTAAAAAGTTACGTTTAGGTTCCTAGTCTCTGCAACTTTGCTCCTTCCTACCTTTTCTCTTTATTTTCCAGAACCTCCTGGTTATTATGAAAAGAAAGATCTCCTTTCCTTTTGTCAAAAAGGGTTGGTGAAGGCTGGTTCAAAGCCATGATCCCACCTTCATGTGTCTGCTTTCCTCTCAGGGAATGGGCCATTTAGAAGGAGCCTCTGCTAGTGTGAAAACCACAGAAAGAGCTGCTGCTATTAACTTGTGAGGAATTCCCTGGGTGCGGTGGTTAAGTGTTTGGCTGCTAACCAAAAGGTCCACCAGCTACTCCTTGGAAACCCTATGGGGCAGTTCTTCTCTGTCCTATAGGTCGACTCAACGGCAACAGGTTTGATTTGGTTTGGTTCCCACATACATTCAACATAGCTCTGTGCTCCGAAGAACTTCTCAAAATAAAACATGTATGCTAAAAAGCAAGAAATATTAAAGACTCACCTACTGTACTCACTCACACAATTCCCCATTAAAGAAAATTCTCGCAGGGCCTTCTTGAGTCTGTTAATCATGTTCTGAAACTCTGATGAACCACAGCTCCCGCTGAGTTCTGGAAAGCTACAAGTTGGGCAAGCTATGAGCCAAAGGCTTGCATTCTGCACTTTCACATCACCCAGAGCACTTTGACCTTTACCTTAGGATTTGGTCCGGCAAATGTGCCAAACTACCCTTGGGAGGTAGGCAAAGTGAAAGCTAGTTTTATTAACTCTTTGAGGACCAGGGCAGAGACAGCAAAGCCTATATTCTAGATAAAGATTAGTTTTCATAAGCAGATTTTAAATAAGTGCACTGGTCTATTAAATCACCAATTAAAACAACTGTCAACTATAAAGAACTATACAAATAGAGTTGATGAAAATGAAATCACATGGATTTGCAAACGGTTGCTAAGATTTATAATCTGCGTTTACAGTGACAACAGTGTCTAAACAGAAAGAATTTTTAAAAAAATGCATCAATGATATGTCACATCTTGATGCTTGAGGGAAGAACAGCTCCTTGTATGATTAAAATGGTAAAAAGAGGGTGGAGGAGGGGAGGGAAAGGTTCTGAGAGTTAAAGCTTAGATGTGGTAACATGCTATGACTAAAAAATGAACAAAGAATTGAGGACAGCATCACAGAAGGTTGATTCAGTCATCATGTATAAATAACACAAACAGACCAATCGTCCAGGAAGAAATAAGAAAGTAAAAATATAATGAATTGATCATTTGGCATATTACTTTTAAGAGGGGATCTAATTTTTGACCATGGAGTGTTTTATATTTAGACATAAAATCAGAAAACCCTCTCAAATAATAAAATGACATTTTGTAAGTATAGGCTTTATCTTATAAAGTGACACTTTACAAATATAGGTGGTT
Organism: Dugong dugon; assembly: GCA_030035585.1. Classification (NCBI taxonomy): domain Eukaryota; kingdom Metazoa; phylum Chordata; class Mammalia; order Sirenia; family Dugongidae; genus Dugong; species Dugong dugon. Next base: position 21,693,540 of record CM057482.1, on the reverse strand, counting down.
TGCCTCCAACATTTCACTGGGAAATTTTTAATGTAATGGAGAAAATATCAAAATGGGAATCAGAGAACTTGGGTTCTGTTTCTCTTTTACTTTGACCTTCTGAACAAACTAGGTGACAGCATCAGGAAGGAGATAACAGAGAAAATGAAAATTTCCCCCATTCCATTCACGGGACAGTTTGTAAAAAAAATTTTTTTACATTAAATGGTAAATTTATCTATCTATATATATATATATATATACACACAAACACATATACACTGGAATTTCTGATACACTATATCTTAGCACATGTCTTAAAATAGAAAATAATGATAAGGGTAACTAGATTTCTTTTTCATCACTTAAAAACAAAACTGTTAACTGATAAATGGTCCACAAAGAGAAAGCCTGGCTTTTCTATTTTTGCTATTTCAATTCATGTTGAAACAAGTCCTAGCTCTATATTGCACGTAGGAAGTCTGTAATAACTACAACTTTCACCTCTAAGTCCTCGGTAGCAGCTTGGTGCAAACCCTGACTTAGCCAACTTTTTGTCCTGGAGCCTCAGCATTTGTTCTGCTTTAATAATGGAAGGCAACACACGTTTGACTGTACTTCAAACTCTCCAACCAACTTTTCATTAACAACCAGTTTTTAATTGAGATTTGGTAGGTCTTACTTGAGAAAAAAACCCACAAGTTACAATCTCTATAAAGACATCTCATTTTCTGAACATACAGAATGAACTTGAGGTGTTCAAAGGAAACAGTAATATCATTACAGATTTGTCCGTTATACAAACGGATCCCTTGGTAGGGTTGTATCTCATCGTTCTGCAATACTCATACATAATTCAAAGCTGCAGAAGCAATATCCTGCGGGAAGCTCACTTAGCTCACCCAAGTGGTAGGATTAATCATTACACCATCAAATGAAATAATCCTTTTTGTTTTCCTGGTAAATTCATTCAAGACAGATTTTTGTAAAATTCTGTTTAACGTCTGACTGTATTTTTAAAAAAAAGCAAATCAAATTCCACATTAGAACAGATTAAAGATGTTTATGTACCCAATATTTCCACAATTTTAATTTAACTTTATTTTCGAATTCAACCACCTTCATTCAGCTTCAAAGGGGACAGTAAATGAAACCAGGCTTCTATAGAGAACATCTGTCTCTTGGGGCAAATGGTGTTCTAAATTCCTATTTGCCAGCTCTCTTCAGCAGCTACATCTGTCTCCAGTTGCCCAGGAGAGCCAATAAACAAATGTGTGATTTTTAAAACCTTTTGCCCCTAAAAATCAGATCAAAGCACATCAGAAACAAAATTTTATGGTTCTGTTGCTGGTTTCCAGAGCTGCACGTTTCTATGGGGTTGCTGGGGATGACGGACCTTTTCAGAAATGGTATCTGCAACTGACAGTTGAGGATGAGAATTCAAAGCTATCAAATCCCTCACCTTTGTAATCTACTGGAAGGAGGGGGAAAAAGCTCTCCATTTCTTTCTGTCTCTCTACCTTTAGGACGCCCCACCAATGTGACATTTCTTAATCCTACCTTATTTTCCAGGTCATCAATTTGGTTTTGCTACACTTTCCAACCATTGGCATTCGAAGGTAGAAAAGTGTCCTGTACGTTGATCACAATTTTAGTGTCTCCAATTTTCTACTGGGCCTTCTATAGTCTTTAACTGGAAACTTCAAACTTCTTATCTTGAACTGAGATCTGATGGGTTCCTGCTAATACATCTAACATAGTCTGGTCAAACAAAAGTAGCTCTTACTGGTGTGAATGAGTAGCTAAGTCTTGGGATGGGGAAGACTGGCAGTCATGCGAAGGTCTTGAACAGACTCTAATTTTCTCCCACCGCACAGACTCACTTTTTTTTTTTTTTTTAACAGATGTGAATCGCAAATTAAAAGTGTCTTCAAGGCACTTTCATCTGATAATTTTGTGTCAGATTGCAAGACAAGCAAAGTAGATAAAAACACAGGCACAGTAAATCATGGTTGCCTTCATTATAATAAGAAAAATTACAATTTTAAAATTCTAAGAAATACAGACTTAGAATAGTATCTAGGCAAACTAATAGAAAAGATAAATTAATTTTGGAGAAGAGCAATAAAATAAGGTTGGCTTTCTCAATGACAGAAGAATAGAAGCAGCTTTTCAGCATCACCATTTCATCCTTGGCTCACTTCTAAAAACAGGATGAGACATTGATGTTTATTTCCTGAAAAGGCAAGATATGAAAACACACACAGCTCTCTCCAAGGGGACTAGCCCAGGGAAAGGCTCTTCTGGGGTCCTGGACTTTTGCATTGTGCCCAGAAGCATCAGAGAAGTAAGTCACTACAACAACTTTTCCCACTTTCCTCTTATCTCCCTCAGCTGCCTGTCTGCCCTTTGAGTCAGAGCAGGGAGATGCTAAGAAATGATTACGAACACGTTAACTCTCCAAAAACATTGCAGGCTCACTGAGGGAATGGGTGTGGAGAAGGGAAGGGAACTAAAACTACTCAGAATCTACTCCTACTCACTGCACAAGCCAGGCACTTTTCCATTTAATTCACAAATACACTCAGGAGGTAGATGCAATTATCCTCACTTTACAGGTGAGGAAACTGAGATTGAGAGAAGGGAACTGCAGCGCCTAAGATTACACAGGCACTTAGGTGGCAGATTTAGAATATGAATTCAATACTATCCAACGCTGATGTCCATGTTTTATCTATCACCCTGGTACCATAAGGCAAGCCTGGTGCATTGCAGAGACTCAACAATAAAAGCTGGATTATGAAGATGAAGTAAAAGTGCTTTGAAAGAATAAAGCACTATTAAATGTGAGGTTTTAATGATTACAAATGTGTTCTACTTTTGAAAAATCATAATAAAAATGTCATTATTTACATTGCAAAAGGATTTCTTTAAAAAGGAGCTGCTTTAGTATAGGAAGACCATAGATATTTGGCAGAAGTGATATAGGCTGAAAAGGGGAAATAAAATAATTTAAATAGTCTCAGATGAGATTCAAAATAGGCTATTAAAAAGGTGGGGGGGGGCACGCTTTGGGATCATTCTTAACCTTTTGAGGCTTATTCTCAGAATACAATTATACACTGGAATCCAGTAGTGTCAGAAGTCCTCTGACTTCAGGGGGAGAAATGAGAATCATGATCAGCACAAAGCTGAGTCCTGAGGCAGAGGTCAGACACACCTCCACTCTAACTCTTTTTTTACCAATTCTGACACCAGGCATCCTCACCACAGCACTCTCTACTTCTCTACTCAGTTTGATAATCCCTTGCAGTGGCCACACAGAACTCATAGAACATATTCACGATTATGTGGTTTACTAGGGAAGTGACAGACTACAACTTGGGATCAGGAAATAAAAGTATACAGTTTATCAATCAGGACAGCTTTCAACCAGGACAGCTCTCAGCTTCTTCTTGGCTGTGCCCACAGGCAGCCAGCCCCTCTCTCAGCCCTGCTCGCTACCTGGCCTTCCCTCAGCTGCACCTGCCGCCCAGCCTTGTTCTCAGCCTGGCCTCTGCTGCTGGGCCTCACTCTCGGCCTCTGTCCTGCTTGGGCAGGTGTTACAGCTCTTTAGCTCTACCGACAAGTACCCAGATGCACCCTACTCCATCAGTATGCCTTCTGTCTGAAGACGCTCAGCTCTTTCTCTCCAGGGTTAGCAAGTCCACTGCAGCTGCCTTGCTCCATGGGCCAGGAAGCCATCTTGTGCCTATTTCCTGGTTCCTGGAAGCTCTGTACCCACACTCCTCCTCCCACCAGAATTTCTGCCTGCACCCAGTGGGATTGGGGAAAGTGCCCATGTGGAACAAGCAAGAGGGGGTAGGGAGTTTCCTCCCCACTAGGAAGTCAGAGGAACAGGGCATCTTCCCAGATGCAGAGGGCAGCTTCAACTGTGTTATCAGTAGCACAGAAAGGCCAGCTGGCTGATTCCTGAGGCTATTTCACTCCATGCTAATTAGGGGTAGGGGTAAAAGGCTGACTCCTGTGCTATATTTATCATCGCTTTGTCCTTTTCAGGCAAGCCTTTCTCCCTGCTACTAACAAATCACCATTATAGATACACTATATGCAGATAAACTGCTTGTCTCTGGAATTAAACCTTTAAATGTCACCTGATGACTCTAATCAATACTTTATTGCAGTTATGTTAAATAATCATTGACTGAAACCTGGCCTAGAGGAATAAAGACAGGTCAAGAAATTAGAAATTCAAATTTAATTTCAGCTCTGCCACCAATACTTCTCTGTCCACATCTCTCATTATTCATCTGTAAAATGGGTGTAGTGACAGCTACAAGAGTATGTATTAATTAGGGTGTTCACATGAAGTGCTTTTAAGAGAGTGAATAACTATGCCAATGTTGACTACTTTAAGACTGCTTGACAGGCCAGTGAATCAGCACATGTCACTGTGACCCTTCTTAGTCACAGACATGAATTCCTGTGCTCAGGGGGACTTTAAAAGGTGTGGTAGACATCAACTGACTCAACAACCTCCGCTAATAGTAACAAAAATCACTTTGGGTCTGTCTCTGAAGTCAAATCTCTACTGCAGAGTGGTCCTAGGATAGTCAATAGACCTCTCTGGCCCTCAATTTCCTAAAAAATGGGAAGGATGCACTGTCAGAGCTGTTGGGATGGCTGAGAAAATGTGAGGAAAATTGTTGTAAGAAGTACATGATAAGATACTGTTATTAAACTTTAGATTCATTATGCAAACAAGAAAACAAAGCAGACCCAACAAGTGGGAAATTCTCAGTCTGATTCTTCACTTTGGAACATATCCATTATGGGGCTCTTTTCTGGAGTTGTATTAGCTCCCCAAAGGAAAAGGAACATAAAACTCTCTGAAGACCTCTCCCATCATGATGCCCATAAACATAACCATTCTGCATCATTCTGTGATTAGGATGAAGTAAGATATTTATCAATTTCTCTAATACAGGATTATTTAAAAATTCAACAAGGACTTCATGCACAACTAGTCTAAACTTTAGGAACAATATGTCAGCAAATGTAGATGTGATCTTTATAAATGCTGACAATCCAGAAATTTTCTTTAGAGCAAAAGAACATATAATCAGGAGAGCAAGCAGCTACTTTCAGCTTCTTCTCCAATTTTTCTTTATGAGAAATAGGAACTTGATCTTCAGAGACCAGTTTGATCCTAAGCATGAAAAGATGACTTTGATAGGGTTTCTCTTAGTACAGATAATGAAATGAAGCTGTAACTGGAGCAAAAGTATTAAGACAATTTAAACTTCTAACTGAACTCTCTGGAGAGAAGGACATCTTATTTTATCATAGTCATAAAGATGGCACAAGATCAGACAACATTTTGTTCTGTTATATATAAGGTCCTAGGAGTCGAAGTTGACTTGAAGGCAACTAACAACAAGTGTTTGGATTTTCTTTTTTCATACTAGATGTACACACACACACACAGAACCAGACTGATTTCTTTGTTGTTAGTTGTCATTAAGTTGATTCCAACTCATTGCAACCTCATGTGTAGAGAAAAGAACTGCTTCCTGGGGTTTTCAAATCTGTCATCTTTCAGAAGCAGATCGCCAGACCTTTTTTTCCCCTGAGGCACCTCTGGGTAGGTACGAATTGCCAATCTTTTGCCTTGTAGTTGAGCACTTAACTGTTTGCACCACCCAGGGACTCCATCTATGATTTCTTTAGCGAGTACCAAACTTGTCTAGTATTTGGCTGGAATGGCTGTAAGTCACTAGTGTGCCTGACAACTACAGACAAATCAGGTATTATAGCTTAGTACCAGGGTTAGCAAATTTAAAAGGGGCAGATTGTAAGTATTTTAGGCTTTGCAAGCCATATAGTCTCCGTCATAACTACTCAACTCTGCTGTTGTAGTGCAAAAGCAGCCATAGACAATACAGAAAAGAACATGCATAGCTGTGTTCCAATAAAACTTCATTTACAAAAACAGGCTACTGGTTGGATTTGGCTCACAGGCCATAGTTTGCCAACTCCTAGTCTATACCGTTGAACCCTAGAGTTCCAGGACTGACCTCTGAATTATCAAGGAATCCAGTTTAGTTTTAAGGACTCTAAGAAGATCAATAAGACCTTGGAAGGGTGAAGGAAAGTTATACAGATGAATAGAGTTCCTAAGGGAGCAAAGGTGTGCCAAATGCAATCTGCCTGTCCAAACCAGAAGTTAGCTGGGGTTTGGACAGAATCCTAGCTATTCAAGGCAGAGCTGAATTCCCCAGATGGTTCTGGGTATCCTAAAAAACCCGATTTACATGACATCCAGAAGTACATGCTAATTAGGCGCATGGTGTTTACGGCTGGAGAGGCTAGGAAGATTAGCTAAAAGTTAAGAGGCCATTCAGGGGCAAATGATATCCTTAAATTTGCCTGAAGTGTTATAATTATTTTGAGTGAGTTACAGTTACAGTAGCCCCCCCTTATCTGGGTTTCACTTTCTGCAGTTTCAATTACCTGCAGTCAACCGTGGTTCGAAAATGTTAAATGAGTACATAGCATGAAGAAATCTTATGCAGTCCCGCTCTGTCACTCATATAACCCTTTATTACAGTATAGTTATAATTGTTCCATTTTATTATTAATTATTGTTAATCTCTTACTGTCTCTAATTTATAAATTAAACTTTATCATAGGTATATATGTATAAGACAAATCATAGTATATATAAGGTTCAGTACCATCCACAGTTTCAGGCATCCGTGGGAGGTCTTAGAACGTACCCTTCGAGGATAAGAGGAGACTACTGTATTTTCTTAATCATTAGATTAGATTTTTCTAATTTGTCAGAAAAACATTTTCTTGAACTAAAATTTTAAGGACGTGCCTGTGATTGTCAATAGATGTTGCCTATCAATTAGGAAACAATTATTCACACAAGGATGGGACTAAGTGCCTTAAAAAAACCAAAAAACAAACCAAGCCCACTGTTGTCGAGTTGATTCCAACTCATTTGGTGGTATTCATACACTCAGGGACATAAAATTTATGTCTGAAAACTAAACTAACGTGCAAGAATGTGGGTGAGATAAAATAAATATGACTCTAGTCAACAAGCAAGAGTTCACCATTACGGTTTACTGAAATGACTACTAGAAGTGTGTACTACAGGAAGAAGAAAATTGAACTCAGAAAAGAGGAGTGAAATGAAGATGAATAGTTAAAAAATTTAAGTAATAAACAAAATAAGAAAGGATGATGTGATGGGGAGTGACTGATGGAAGGAGTTTATTTAGATTGGGTGGTCAGTGAAGAATTTTTTCAGGTGGTAACAATTAATTTGAAAGCTGAATGACAAGGAGCCAGCCATGCAAAGATCTGAAGGAAGAATTCCAAGCAGAGAAATCCCTGGGTGGTACAAAGTGTTAACACATTTGGTTGCTATCTGAAAGGTTGGAGGTTTGAGTCTACCCAGAGGTGCCTTAGAAAAAAGGCCTGGTGATCTACTTCCCAGAAAATCAGCCATTGAAAACCCTGTGGAGCACAGTTCTACTCTGACACACATGGGGTCATCATACGTCGGAACTGACTTGACAGCAGCTGGTTAAAGAAAGATTACGTTTGGCATGTTTGAGGAACAGAAAGGAAACTAGTATTGTAGGAAGTCCATGAGCAAGGGAGTGAGTAGTAGGAGGTAAAACTAAACAGGTGGGTAAAGGTCATATCATGTAGAGACTTCCTTCACTGTGGTAAGATACTGTGATTTGCAATTTAAAAAGTGTGCTTGGCTGTTCTAAAGAGACTAGATTACAAGCAGCAGGTTAAGCAGGGAGACCAATTAGAAAAACAGTAAACCAGGTGAGAGATGCTGGTGGTTTGGACCAGTGTGATATAAGCAGTGACAGAGATAAGTAGATAGATTTGGGATTATTTTGGAGGTTGAGTCAACAGGATTTGCTGATGTTTTGGCTGTAGGGTGTGAAGGAAGAGAAGAATCAAGGATGACTCCTAGTTTTCTGGCTTAAGCAATTGGATGGGTGGTGGGGTCTTTACCAAGAAGGGAACACTGGAGTTAGAACAGATTTATAGGGAAAAACCAAAAGTTCTGTTTTGGACATGTTTCACTTGAAATGCCTATTTGATGTTTAAATGGCAGTCAGTTGTATGTAAGTCATAAATATAGGGAAGAGGTCAGGGAGGGAGATATAAATTTGGGAATCATCTGAATATATACAGTATTTAACATTTTGGTACCAGATGATGTTTAGCCAAGGATTATCCAGTAAGGTTTAAAGAACTCCTTTTGGAATACGATTATAATAAAAAACATTAAAAAGCTTATCTTTTAGAGATTATATACTAAAATATTTACAAATGAAATGATGTCTGGGATTTGCTTCAAAATAATGGGGGTAAGCAGATGGGTGTATAAATAAAACAACTGTTGAAGTAGAGTTTTGGGTAAGTGGTGGTTCATTATACTAATCTACATGTTGTTGTTGTGTGCCATCAAGTCAATTTCAACTCATAGCGACCCTATAGGACAGAGTAGAACTGCCCCATAGGGTTTCCTAGGCTGTAATCTTTACAGGAGTAGATTGCCAGGTCTTTTCTCCCATGGAGCTGCTGGTGACTTTCAACCACCAACCTTTTGGTTAGCAGCCAAGCACTTAATCACTGTGCCACCAAAGCTCCGGACTAATCCATCTAGATACACTAATCTATCTACTTTTGTAAATGAAAATAAATAAAAGGACCCATTTTAAAGATGGAATCAGTAGTACTAATGATTCCAAGGTCAACACTATAAGCAAAGCACTCAGGCAAAAAGGAAGTCACTATAACTTGGGGTTCGTTCATGAGCAAGAGGGTAAGATTAAACAAGTAGTCAGACATCACATATGCAGGGCCTTCCTTCATTGTGGCTATATGACTGGATATACATTTAAGAAAGAGCACTTGGCTATTTTAAGAGGAATAGATTGCAGGGGGCAAGACATAAAGCAACAATTATCTTAAATTCTGGTTCTCTAAGCTTAATTCTGTAAAGGGTGTGTCACCTTTACCTATATCCCTCAGAAACATCATTGCAAATAATAGGAGACATAATTAACTGAGTTCTTCCTATTGGTCAGTGCTGAGCTAGATGCTTTACAGAAAAACCCAGTTGCTGTCAAGTCAATTCTGACTCATGGTGACCCCATATCAGAGTCGAACTGTGCTCCACAGGGTTTTCAATGGCTAATTTTTTAGAAGTAGATTGCTGGTCTTTCTTCTGAAGTATGTCTGGGTGGACTTGAACTGCCAGCCTTCTGGTTAGCAGCAAGTGTGTTAACTATTTGCATTAGCCAGGGACTCCAAATGCTTTATAGACATTATCTTATTCAGTCTTCACGATGTCTCTATAAGGTAGGTATTATTATTCTTATTGTACAAGTAGGGAAACTAGAGCTTAGAGAGGTAAAGTCAAAAGTCACACAGCTACTCACTGGTAAAGTTAGAACTAAATCTTTGTCTGTCTGACTCAATTTTTTTCACATTCCCAAGCTATGGACATTAAACAGCTGCAGAGAAGGTAAAGTAGGCTAGTATTTCTGAAAGTGATAGCTGAGACATTCCCAACTGACTACAGACCAGACTTATCACCAAATTAATTTCTTTTGATCCAAACTAGCCAGATAGAAATGACACCTATGGATAACTCTTGAACCAAAATTTGACCCACTAGTAACCCAGTCACCAGTATTTCCACCTTCTAGTCCATCTTCAATACTACTGCCTGAGAGAGAGAGGGAAAAAAAAAAAAATCATGACACTTTCCTGTTTAAAAACTGTATCCTCTACAGAGCCTACAAGGCAAAGGCTAAACATCTCAACATATCACGCAAGGCTCTTTACAGTCTAAATCAGCAGTTTCTCAAACTTTTTGGTCTCAGGATTCCATTACACTTTTAAAAATTGAGAACTTGTTAAATTTGGGCTTTTGTTTAGATGGGTTGTATCTACGGATATTTATTTTATCAAATATTAAAACAGAAAATTTAAAAATAGTTAACCATTTAACAATAAAAATAATAAACCCTTTATTTTAAATAATATTAAAAAAAATCTCTGTATCTGGCTTAGTAAAAGACAGCTGGATTCTCATATTTGCTTTTGCATTAAATCTGCTGTGATATGTTGTTTTGGTTGAAGTATTAAAAAAAAAAAATCCAGTCTCATCCAGATGTATAGGTGGGAAAAGAAGGAGTGTTTTAGTTAACTGAGGATGTTTTTCTTCGATATTACACAAGACCTTGGTAAGTGGCAGTTTCTTAAAGGTTAGTTGCAAGGTGCAATCTGAAAACATTTCAATGAACATTTTATACGCAGTTACATTAAAATCCATTGGTCTAGCTTGCACTCATGCATAATTTTGTAATATCATTTCCTTTGGAAATTACTGGTTTACTGAATTATGCAGATCTTCCAAATATTGACACATTTCATTATATAACATTAAAAAAAAAACCTTTATTCATACCACCAATCTGGTTAGAAAAATGTTTAAGTATTAGGAAGCTGTCAAAGTCGTGGTGGCAGATACAAATTTTCAAAAATTTCTATTTTTGCTTGAAAGCTTGAGTTGTTCTCAAAGTGATAGGCTTGCTATATTCATTCTTAATATCTGCCAAACACCCAAGTCTAAATAACTATAGTTTATCTGTCAGTTGGGGCTAGTTCAGCTTTACAACACAAACTATTTCATAAGTGTTCTTCCCTGAGAAAACCATCATACTTTGTTATGCAGCAGAAGTACTCCATGGGTACTTCCCATTTCATCATACAGAATTTTAAAAAGACAGGTACTCAAGGGTTGAGATTTAATACAATTCACTACTTCATCAAGGACATTCCTAAGTGAAACTGGTTTTTTCTTTCTTTTCAGTGCAAACGTCACACAGTGAAAAACACAAATAATGTCTTACTATTATTATGAAGGAGCCCTAGTGGTGGTTAACAGGAGATAGCCAGGTCTTTCTCCTGCAGAGCCGGTGAGTGGGTTTGAACCACCAACCAAAATTAGGTGCTCTAAAATGTTAGTAGCCTCTCTACACTAAAACAATGTGTGTGCAGAGTGGTACAGAAGCACCAAGTCAGAGTAACTAAATCGGCTCTAAACAGATTTCTCAGAAATGAAATCCAAACCATATCTTAAAAGACAAATAGGATTACAGCCAAGTAAACTCTAATGGGGCAGTTCTATTGTCACGTGGGACTGCTATGAGTCAAAATTAACTTGACAGCACCCCAAAACAACAACATGTGCCAAACCCCATGCTAAGCCTTTTACATATTTTCTCATGAAATCCTCTAATTTTATATGATAGTTATCAACATAGCCACTGTACCCTGAAGAACTAGACGGATAGCTGAAGCAGAATTCAAACCCAAACCCAGTATTTTACCAGTGTCATAATCTTTATCCCTATTTGCTCCAGGACCTAATACTATATGTGACACAGAGTTAAGATATTCAATTTATGTCTTCTGAACAGTTAAGTAAATGAACTTAATAACAATAAAATCCCATAATGTAAGTCTCTATAAAATCTCTTATCTTAGTGCCTGGAGCCTGGTCTTTGGTACAGTATTTTTCATTCTTCATTCCTTATATACAGTTTGGATTTGGAATCTTCATTTACTTACAGAAAAACCTGCATTTTCATTTCTTCCATCAGTGTGTTTCCAGCCATGGGATGGTAATTTAATGATTACACTGCCATCAAGCCGGAAACATAAACGCTGACATTTGACAGTAATGTTTGTCTTCTCAAAGTTGCTTCAAGTAAATACCAACGGTGTATCCAAGTAAATGAGGTAATTATTGAAACAGCAAATGCTGTATATTTTTCAAAACGTGTATTTATGTTTTAAACTTTTCAAAAAATTAGTGGAAAAGGAATAAAAGAAAAACTAATGAATGTCTTTTTCTACTTCGTCTGGGACACTACGAAATGTGAAAATTCTTCTGTGCCTCTAAGAAAAGCTGAATGTCTCAATCAATCACTGCTTTACTTAGACAATAGCACAGATTTTTAGAATGATGGCAGACCAAACCAAACCCATTGCTGTCAAGTTGATTCCGACTCATAGTGGCCCCGTAGGACAGGGTAGGACTGCCCCATACAGTTTCCATGGAGTGGATGGTGGATTCAAACCGCTAACCTTTTGGTTAGCAGCCAAGCTCTTTAACCACTTCGCTACCAGGGCTCCTGATGGTAAGACCAAGTGGTAAGCCCAGTGGTTCTTAATGCTGGACTAGCAGCATCAGCATCACCTGAGAACTAGTTAGGAATGCAAATTATCAGGCCTCACTCCAGACCTACTGTATCAGAAACTCTGGGGGTTGGGCCCAGCAATCTGTGTTCTAACCAGCCCTCCAGGTGATTCTGATGCATGCTCAAGTTTGAGAACCAATGAAGCAGACTCATCATGTCATTTGGACTCATGGATGTTACCTATAGTAAAGTGATACATTTTGGAAAATATGACTGGCCTGTGTATAAATAAATTTTTGAAAAAAAATAAGCTGTATAATAAGCAGTGTGCCATGGCAAGGGCCTGGGCTGCCCTCAAGCCCATATACAGTCAAAGGAGAGAGTCTCATTCCATAGAAGAAAGGCCAAGTCATTCATTGGCTCTGCCTTCCAGGATGTGGATAAATATACCACAGCCATACCTAATGAGGAGTAAAGCCATTTATTGATCTGCATGAACTATCTGCCATTTCCTTGTAGGTAACTCCAATCATATGCTGTTTAAATTGCTTCTTTCCTAAATAAAATAGTAACCTGCAATAAATATATTTTATTACTACTGGTGTACAACATTCTATCATCCATATTCAATGACCAATGACAAGACTATTCTTTCCAGGAATATATTATCACTATTCTAGTTGCTTTGCTATTAAATGGATTTAAGGAATTTGCTAGCATTCTGACAACTATTTGAGAAGTGTAAAAAGCTCATTTTAGTAAAGAATTTATATAAAACTTCCTAGCATTTTGCTAGAAGAAGTGAAGGCATTAAGTGTTCACTTCATTTTTCTTTATATGTTTCCAAAGAAAAACTGGTAAGAGAACCTGCCCTTTCCATCAGAGTTTGCCGTCTTCGCTGGATAGAAGGCCAGGCCCTGAAGAAAAGGTTTAATGTAAGTCAGGAGGGATGAAGACCCTGAATCAGATGAATAGAGCACTCAGGGCATATCTTTGTTTAAAAAGAAAATAAATCATCCTATTTGTACAAAGAAATCATCCTATTTGTCATAAACTTGGGATAATCATTTCTTGTTTTTATTGGCAGTTAATTAGTTTTGCATACAATACAAATGAGAAAGCAAAACTTAAGCTTCCTAAACAAATGTTTATGTGAATGATTAGAAGTGAATATTTAACAGTTCAGTTTGACCTTGTATTCATTAACAATGCAACAAGATTGGAAGAATACAAGCTTTAGAGTGAGAAAGATAATAGGTTTGAATTCTGACTCTGACAATTACTAGCTGTGTTACTCTGGCCAATTGTTATCTTCTCTGAGTTTCAGCTTCCTCATCTGTTACGAATTGAATTATGTGCCCCCCCCCCCAAAAAAAACAAACGTGTTGTAAATCCTAACCTTTATGCCTGTGGCGTGTCACTTTGAGGACTAAGGTACATCAGACCCAACCCATGGTATTTTCAGTTGCCTCATATGTATGTGAAAGCAGGACAATGAATAAGGAAGACCAAAGTAGAATTGATACATTTGAATTATGATGTTGGTGAAGAATATTGAATATACCCTGGACCGCCAGAAGAATTAACAAGTCAGTCTGTCTTGGAAGAAGTACAGCCAGAATGCTCATTAGAAGCAAGCATGGCAAGACTTCATCTCACGTACTTTGGACATGTTATCAGGAGGGACCACTCCCTAGAGAAGGACATCATGCTTTGTAAAGTAGAGGCTCAGCAAAAAGTGGAAGACCCTTAAAGAGACAGACTGACACAGCGGCTACACCAATGGGCTCAAACACAGCAACGATTGTGAGGATGACGCAGGACCAGGCAGTGTTTTGTTCTATGGTACAGAGAGTCTCTATGAGTTGGAACTGACTAGAGACACCTAACAACAAAACAATGCCTGTGGTTATAATCCCATTGGGGAATGGGTTGTCTTTGTTATGTTAATGAGGCAGAATTAGTGTAGGGTGTATCTTGAGTCAATCTCTTTTGAGATATAAAAGAGATTAAACAAGCAAACAGAGTAGAAATAGGGTAAGGTAGATGCCAAGACACATGGAGATCTCCAAGGAACAAGGAAGCAGAAGCTGAAGAGACAAAGACCTTCCTCCAGAGCTGACAGAGAAAGCTTTCCCCTAGAGCTGATACTCTGCATTCAGACTTCTAACTTCCTAAACTGTGAGAAAATAAATTTCTGTTTGTTACAGCCATCCACTTGTGGTATTTCTGTTACAGCAGCACTAGATAACTAAGAAATCATTTGAAGAACACAACCAATTTATAGGGTTGTTAGTAAGGACTTGAGATAAGTATTTGGGATGTGCCCTGCACAATGCCTGACAGAGAATAGGAGATCAGGAAATATTCATTAAAGTACTAAAGAAAAGAAAACTAATGCCCAGAGAACTGATGTAGGTATACAATGGGTTTAGCTGAATTGAGGATTATACTATTGGGTCTCAATCTCAGTAACTTCTCCTATTTTACCTACATGTTAAATAACCTCCCCCTCCCTTTTTTCTTCTGCAACACTTGGAAGATGGACAGGGAACGGGAGTGTGATTGTTAATGTTATATGTCAACTAGGGTAGGGTAGGTCATGATTCCCAGTATTGTGTGGTTGTCCTCCCTTTTGTGATCTGATGTAATTACTCTCCATTTTATATGTTGTAAATCCTAGCCTCTATATGTTAATGAGGCAGGATTAGTGTGGCATGTATCCTGAGTCACAGGCTTACAAGAGGTTGTGATTCAAGTCACACCCTTACTCTGATGCAGGAAGAGTTTCCTTGGGAGTGTCACCTGTATCCAATATATACAATGGATGCTCTGGCAAGGCTCTCCCTTGCTCTGGATCCAGCATCCGGCTTGTCATCTAACCTCTGGTTCTTGGGACTTGAACCTGTTGTCTGACCTGCCGATTCTGGGATTCATCAGCTTCCATAGCCCTGTGGGCCAACAGCCTACCATCTGACCTGCCGACTGTGGGTTCATCAGCCCTTGCAAACCATGTGAGTCAGGAGAAGCCTCCAGCCTCACACCTGACCCATGGATTTGGGACTTGCTAGCCTCCATGACCACGTGAGCCATTTCCTTGAGATAAATCTCTCTATATATATTTATACACATATGCTTCACTGGTTTTGCTTCTCTAGGGCACCCAGCCTAAGACAGATAGCAATAAAAAACAAACAAATATTCCCATAAAAGAAAGTAATGTATATGGAGATAACACCTTGGTGAAAGACAGGAAGAACTGCTTGAAGAGTCTTCTTTCACTTACAATGAGGGAAAGAACAGTACTACCATTTATTCATTTGATCCTGTTTCTTCCTTATGCTATCACAGCATTTCAAAGCAACATATTATTTATCGCTATTTAGGTATTATGGATTTGCTTTCCTATCTTAAAGCCCTTTTGCGTTTACCAGAATGCAGCAGGCTACTTTAGCTAAAAATCCAGGGCCATAAACCTTGTTCAGCGCAATAAGATCACTCCAATAATATTCTAATCTTGGAATGCAGTTTAAAGATAGATGATGGCCACAGAGTGCTACTTACAAACAGAAATGGCTCTTATGCAATCTTAAAGATACAAAAAACTTAGCACCTGAAAATGTGTTTAAAGAAAAAAAAAAAAAACAAAAAAAACCCCCCACATTCTGCCAGTCTGTTTTACATACCTGAGAATTTTTTTAGGAATCTGTGATGGGGAAGAATGGCTCCTTTTCTTCTTCTCTGAGTCCTGTAGGAAAGTATCTTCTTTTCCACCCTTCTCCATGACTGCCGTCTGGTCGGCTCCAGCCTGGCTCTGATCCACACTAAGCTGGCCTTCAGCAGGGGGGTCACACCTGTACATGAAGACAATGGCTGGTTTCTCACTGGACTCTGCTTTGGTTTCTGTGAACCAGTGATGGCGCTGAACTGGTGGAGGGGGCAGCATGTGGATGACTGTGCCATCCAGGCCCACTAGTTTCCCTTTCTCTCGCTCTTTCTCTTTTTCATCCTCCTCATCTGTTTTCCGACGGCGGAAGAAGCTTTTAAATGATATCCAGCGCTTAGGTTTTGCATCAGCTGCCCGCCTGCTACCTTCAGAATGCAAAACTGATTCAGCTTCCGTTGACCTGGCAGGGCTGGTTGGCTTGGTCCAGTTGGTGAAATGCCTCTGCAAAAGGTTACTTGCATGGTAAGGAGAAGAAGTGGAGCGTGGGGGAGGGAAGGGAGGTGTTGGCTCACTTTGGGCGTTCATCACTAATTTGGAGGGAGGGGTAGTGACTGTCTTTGAGAGTGGATCTTTCTGTACTCTTGTGGTCGGACTTTCTGTGGTCTGAGGTGCTTCAGCTTCACCACTGGGCTGAGATGTAAAGAGAGACTTGGGCCGGACTGGTGTACTCTTAGGTGTACTCTTAGCAGTGTCGGCATCTGGAGGAATGGCATAAAGCTCCTCCACACTGCAAGCTTTAGGGCCAGATTGAGGCATTTCTGGAGGAGACTGTGGGGGTTGGATAGAAGCCACAATCTGAGAAAGGACTGTGCTTGCTTTCTCCCTGGTGCTACTGCCGCTGCCCACAGTCTGCGACTCCTGAGTGTCTTCTGTTTTGGCCACAGGTTCCTGAGTGGTTCTCTGGATCTTCGTTGGGGAGCTGTGGCTAGAACTATAGCTTCTTTGTGGTGAAGACTGGGCTCTGGTAAGACAGTTGTTAAACTCCTGAACCTTTCGAGCCACTGAGCCCCTTTTATGTTCTGTGCTGTTTGAAAACCCTTTAACTTGGGGACATTCAGTGGGTTTATTAGCAGTGCTATCAGACACTTTGCTTTCAGTTTCTATTTCTTCATAAGTATGGCTTATTATACTTGTGGTTTTTTCCTTCACTGAGAGCTCACCACTTGTTCCCAGGAAGCTTCTGTAGATAGCTAGATTGTCATATGCATTTGGATTGATTACAATGGGAACTTTGATAGCATTTTTGGAACTCCGAGCATAAGTTGGCTCATCATGAATGATAATTGGAAAAGGTGGCATACCAGCATTGTTGTAACTATTAAATTTTATTTCAGACAAATTAGGTGACTTTACAGGGATGGTTCTGGAGGAAATGTTTGTAGCTGTGGGGGAAGTAGGTGCTGATTTGTGACAGTTTTTCCTTGGAGGGACATTCGGTCCAGTTCCACCACTAATTAATTCCACCTTAGGTATCTTTTGTCGTGGACTGGTACTGGAAGTCCACACTTCCTGGTATCGGATTGCACTGGATTTTTGGAAATGGGCACTTACTTGTCCTGATGTCAATGCAGGTGATATCACTGGAGAATTTGGAGTAGAAGATGAGCTTTTCATCTTCGGGCTTTTGGCAGGGCCCTCGAGGTGCTCACTGGCCATGGCTGCCGACACATCCACGACAGTATACGGCTTGCACAATGGCTGTTCCAAATTCACAACTCGGTAGGGCTTAGCTTGCTCTTCTACAGGGACGAGGTTTATGGTTACTGCTTGCCCAGCAATATCTGTAGAGGCTTTACTTTCTTGCTTCTCAGTTTGTACAGCAATCTTGCCATCCTTCTCTTCCAATCGAAGAGCAAGGACTGCTTTGTGTGTCTCTGGAACTTTTATTGAGCTTTTAGAAGTTTGTGATGAGTCCTCCTGATTATTACCAGAGAGACTTTCATAACTGGGCTCAATTTCCTTCATCTTCTCAGAATCTCCCTGGTTACCAGGAGATAACCCTCCATTACAAACCTTCTGGGATAAACTACTGGCTGTCTCAGAACGTGATTCTTCTGTTAAAGAAGAATCTGGTGATGTGGAGTCTGAGGACACCATGCTCTGAATGCTTCCGGGTCCATAGGAGACCACAGAATTCTCTTCATAACCATTCAGGATTTCATCATAGCTGTCATCATAGTCTACAGCACAGATTCTCTGCAAAGACTTGTTTCGCAGGGGGACAGTATTCCATTTTTTGTCCACAAAGAATCGAACAGGAGACAAAGTATTTGCTCTAAAGTTAGCAAAGCGAGGTTGCCCTCTCATGCGGATCTCCATGGCCAACAGCTCTTCATCACTCTCATCCCAGCTCTCATGCTCCTCCTCCACATTACTGAAAAATACATCTTCCTCACTTTCCTCACCACTAGAAAACTCTGGGTAACAGAACCGGCCCCCTTCATTACTGATCACTTCTGTGCTCCCACTCAGAATAACATGCTTTCCCTGAGTATCCTTTATCCCTCCCATCATGCAACTTGGTGGAAGCTTTCTTTCCAATGATCGTTTGTAACAATTATTTATTCTTCCTAAGAATGTTTCTCTAGAGTTTGTTTCATTTCTTCTTATCTGAGGGGTGGTATCCAAGCCTGCTATCTCCTTTAACACTTCAGTTAGTCCATTATTGTTATTTGATATCTTCTTTGCACTGTCATTACTGCTATAAGGCTTAGGAACGTGGCTAAATCCTTCAGTATCATCTTCATTATTATTGTTAAGTGGTTTCTGATTCAAGGCAGTCCTGTTCCGGTTCCACCCTACGATGACAGGTTTATTCTCACAGTGTTCTTGGATGCTAAGCTCACCACTAACACTTTGCCCATCTGCCACCATCATAGTGGGCTTCACAGCTATAGTGGGTTTTTTGGCCACAGGAGGCCGGAAATTTCCGGTGTTCCTGATGCGGTGGTTGTTGCTGTGATTGGCATTAGTTTTCACATTGCCATGGGTGATGGGTGCCTTCTCAGGGTCTGGGGGGAGCTGATGTAAGCTTTTAGGCTTAAAGCAGTTTTTGCATTCACCAGGTTTCCACACGTGTTCAGTAAAGGTGTTACAAGCAGACATTTTTTAAAATAGAACTTCACAGACAATGCTTTTCTTTCAGTGCATGGCAAAACTTTCATCCATTAGTTTTCACCTCCCCTAGGTGTCACAGCAGCTCTTCTAAGTATGATCTATCTGTGGGGGGAGAAAAGAAGAAAAAAAAATCATAATGGAAAAGGTGCTATGAGGCTTATCATGACGAGTGACTTGGAAAAAACTAGTTCCACTCTTAAATTTTTCCTTAAATTAGATGAAAAGATGAAGTGAGAGATAAACTAATTTGGATAGTTCATAATTTCACTTTATTCAACCTTCATTTTGGAAAGTTAGGCTTTTAACCATAATTTTATGCATGCTCATTAAGCCATTTATATTTCACTTGATGTCTCTGTGGCAATGATGCTATTGACTTTCCCTTCCTGGAAAATGCCTTTGATATTGCTCTTTCTGTTATCCACCCATTTCTCTGACACTTCTTAGTCCACCGCAGGTTCCTCTTCTCCTACTCACCTTTTAAATTTTGGGTATCATGTATTCTCCTCAAACCCAATGAATTCAAAACAAATCCTTCTGGCTACCCCTTTTCTCAACTTCTAATAACTTATCTCCTCTAACCAGCCCTTCTCCACCCCCAAGGCCACCTTCTTCCTCTTCTTTATTCCATATTTCAGTTAATATCACTACCATTAATCTACATGGCTGAGCTTCAAACTTCAGACCATTTTTTGAAACCCCTCTCTCCACTTTTAACTCCATATTTCACTAACTGCCCAAATTAGTCTTGCCAATTTTATCTCCTACATTTCTCTGGAACGCATTCTTGCCATTCCCAGAGACTGCTAGTAGTTGCAATACTCACCATCTCTTACCTAGATTATTGCAACAGGCTGTTAACTGACCTCCATGACTGTAGTCTTGTTCCATTCTCATCCACCCTCTATACTCCTGTTACTAGAAGTGTGGTCCTCCAACCATCTGACCAGCAGCATCAGACTCACCTGGGAGCTTGTCATAAATGTAGCATTGTAGGTTCCACCCCAGACCTACTGATTCATAATTTGCATTATAATGAGATTCTCAGGTGATTCCACTGTTCTATACCACTATCAGACTTAACTTTCTAAAATGCTAATATGATCACCTTATTACCTAGCTTAAAAACTATTCTGCAACTCAGCCTTACTTAATGCATTGGCTCCCAAATGTCAGTGTGCAGACTGGAGGTTCTAGATAAATAAGAACCACAGGGGAATCACCAAGGTCCCTGTGTGGTGCACACTGTTTGTATTTGACTACTAATCAAAAGGTTGGTGGGCCAAACCCACCCAATGGTGCCATGGAAGAAAGGCCTGGCGATCTGCTTCCTTAAAGATTACAGCCAAGAAAATCCTATGGAGCAGTTCTACTCTGTAACACATGGGGTCATCACTAGTTGGAATCGACTCGATGGCAGTCTGGTTTGGGAGGAACCACCCTAGAGCTACATAGTCAATCTCTGGGAGAAGGGTCCAGGAATCTGCATTTTAAACAAGCTCTCCAGGTAATTCTATGTGTAATGAGGTGTTAGAACCTCTGAGTTACAGGAAGAAATCCAGGCCCCTTAGTATTTCATGATATGGTCCTGTTTCTCTTTTAACCTCATGTCTTGAAAGTCAACAACTCTTAGTATACTCCAAATCTCGTTGGGTGGTGCATTTCTCCTTGGAACTATCAAAGCCCCTTAGACATACTTTCATGAACAAGTACTTTCATTTTTAACTGTCTCTTTCCCCACCAGTTTTTGAGGTCCTTTAAGATACAAGCTATATCTTACTCATCTCTATATATCTAAAATAAAGAGCTGAATAAACACTGTTGATTAAATGTGCTGGTTTTAAGGTTTATTTAAGAGATGAATCTTGTGGCTGTTTCTCTCGTTTTAGGCACACAGCTACATACCTTCCCACAGAACACTACTAGTCTTAACGTTTCTACTTTGGGTATCATAAGAACTATTTTAAAAAGTTGGAAAGTTCCACTTCATCATGTACGGTGAAATTGCCAGGATCCTTGGTTTGGTCAGAAACCCAGTCTTTTCACCAAGTTTCAGTGTGTTTCTAAGAAAGGAACATTTTCTTTAGCTAATATATACAAACCTAAATCCATGTAAACAATACTTGTAAAGTACTCTGCTTTAGTGGAACAAGTGCAGACTTAAAAGACCAAAGAAATTCAAACAAAGAGCCCAACTACCCGGCTAAAATCTAAATTCATTCTTTGCTGGAGACCATTAAGGGGCTCTTTTCAATAAGGTTAAAATACATTCTTCAAGTATTTGTTTGAAAATATTTATTTAGTCTTTCAGGTATTTTTAAAGTTATATCCTTTAGTTGGTTCAATGATTTCTTGCTAATCTGAGACTGAAACATTGTGAGCAAGGGGGAGAGTGGTATAAAATTAGGTTGAAAAGGAGAACAGGGGCCAGATCATGGAGGGCCTTTTAGGCTTTTAAAGATTATAGAGTTTATCCTAAGAGCAGTGGGAAGCCACTTAAGTGTCTTAGCAGGGGAGACAACATGATCTAATTTACATTTTAAAAACATTTCTCTGACCAAAAAACATGAAATACTTAAGTATAAGTCTAATGAAATATATGCAAAATCTAAAATCTATATGCAGAAAACTACAAAATACTGATAAAAGAAGCCAAAGCTCTAAACAAATGGAGAGATACTCTGGGTTCAATGGATTGGAAGACTAAATATTGTTAAGATGTCAATTCTTCCCAAATTGCTCTGTAAAGTCAATGTAATTCCAGTAAAAATCTAAGCAGGATTTTTTAAATAGAAATCAACAAGTTGATTAAAAAATTTACATGACAAGGCAAAGGAACTATAACAGCCAAAACAGCTTTGAAAAAGAACAAAGTTGGAGGACTCACGTTACCTGATTTCAAGACTTACTAAAAAGTTACATTCATCTTGACATTAGTATTAGTGAAAGACTAGAAACATAGATCGGGGGTAAGCAAACTACAGCCTGCAAACCAAATCTAGCATGTTGCCTGTTTTTGTATGTGCCTAAGCTAAGAATGGAGCCCTGGTGGCGCTGGTTAAGAGCTTGGCTGCTAACCAAAAGGTCGTAGTTCGAATCCACCAGCTGCTCCTCGGAAACGCAATGGGACAGTTCTACTTTGTTTTACACAGTTGCTATGAGTTGGAATTGACTCGACGGCAACGAGTTTGGTTTTTGTTTTTGTTTTTGAAGTTAAGAACGCTTCTTCTATTTTTAAATGGTTGAAAAAATCAAAAGAATAGTACTTTGTGACAAGTGAAAATTATAGGAAATTTAAATTTCAGCGCCCGTAAGTAGAGCTCTACTGGAACACAGGCACACGCATTTGTTTATATATTGTCTATGGTGGCTTTGTGCTGCAATGGAGACTTTAGTTATGGGAGAGACAGTACGTGGCACTCTCACTGCTTTGCACTGCTTTTCAGCACACTACAAACTGCAGCGTTTCTACTGCTACATGTATCATCTATATGAAAAGATATTTTTCAAAGAAAAATACATAAAATTTCATTACAGATCTGAATCAACAGATGAGTATTTGCAATCAATTTTGATGAGAGGAAACACTAACTGTGAACCCCAATTAAATGTTACCCCTCTCCTAAAAAAAGAATTTCATTCTTCTCATTAGTAGACCTGTTAGAAAAAATTGTTCTCAATGATTATATTTTTAGTTTTATGAGAAAATTTGTTTTCTCTCCTGTTATACAAATGCCTGTATAATAGGTTTGATTTTGCCTTTTGACCTACAAAGCCTAAAATATTTACTATCTAGCCCTTTACAGTTGCTGATCCCTGACATAGATCAATGGGACAGAATAGAGTCCAGGAATAGGCCTACACAAACATATAGTCAACTGATCTTTGACAAGGTGAAAAGGATATTCTTTTCAACAAATGGTGTTGGAACAACTAGATATCCATATACAAAAAGAACCTCGACCCATACCTCACACCATACACACAAGTTAACTCAAAATGGATCATAGACCTAAGAATAAAAATGTATAACTTTTAAAAGAGAACATAGGAGAAAATCTTTGTGGCTTTAAGTCTGGCAAAGAGTTATCTGATACAACATCAAAATCACGATCCTTAAAAGAAAAAACTGAGAGCTTGGACTTTATCAAAACTAAAAACATTTGTTCTGCCAAGACACTGAAGAGAATGAAAACACAAGCCACAGACTGGGAGAAAATTTTTTGCAAAGTAAATATCTGACAAAGGACTTGTATCCAGAATACATAAAGAACTGTCAGACACAACAAAAAGAAAACAAACCCAATTAAAAAGAATAAGCAAAAGATTTGAACGGACACTTCACCAAAGATACATGAATTGTATATAAACATGTAAAAAGATGCTGAGTATCATTAGTTACTACAGAAATGCAAATTAAAACTACAATGAACTACCACTACACACCTATTAGAATTAGTAAACTAAAATTAAAACAAAAACTGGTGCTAGTGAGGATGTGGAGCAACTGTAACTCATTCATTGCTGGCGGGAATGCAAATAGTTCAGCCACTTTGAAAAACAGTATTGCAGTTTCTTAGAAACATTAACTTACCATGGAATCCAGCAACCCCACTCGTAGGAATTTACCCAAGACAAACGAAAACTTATGTTTGCACTAAAACCTGTACATGAAGGTTTACAGCAGCCTTATTCGTAACTGCCAAAAACTGGAAACAATACGAATGTTGTACTGTGGTGGGTACATGATTACATGTATCTGTCAAAACTCACAGAATTGTACACCAGGAAGGTATAAGTTTTATTGTATGTAAATTAAAACTCAATAAACCTGACTTAAAAAATAAAGGCAGCTCTGGCTGCTATGTGGAGAATGGACTGGGAGAGAAGAGGGCAGGTGAGGAGATGGTTTAAAGAACTGTTTTTGGGCAAAGAAAGATATGATGGGGATCTGGCTTAGGGTGTGGTAGCAGACAAGACAGAGAAAAGTGGATGTATGAATAACTGGATTTTGGAGGGAGTAAGAGACGTTGGGAGCCCTGGTGGTGCAGTGGTTAAGAGCTCAGCTGCTAACCAAAAGGTCAGCAGTTCGAATCCACTAGCTGCTCCTTGGAAACCCTAGAGGCAGTTCTACTCTGTCCTATAGAGTCTCTATGAGTCGGAATTGACTTGATGGCAAGGGTTTTTTTTTTTTTTTTTTTTTTGGTTTTGGTTAAGAAGTGTTGAGGTTTTGGGTTTAGGTACTCGAGTAATTTGTGGGGCCATTTATTAAGACAGACAACACTGGAGGAGACGCAACTGTTAGGGGAAAGATTATGAGTCTAGATTTTGTCAGCCAGCATATAATAGAATAGGCAGTTGCATATAGGGGCCAAACAAAGGAGAATTCTGCGGTCCTCATGTGTTTGGGAATTATTACTAGTATAGAATCATCTAGGCCAAATGAAAATATAGAGTGAGCTAGAGAGGTGGCCTTGGTGGGTGAGCCAAAGAGAAGAGGATAAGTCTCCAGAGAAAACTGAAGAGAAACAAAGTGTCATGACCCAGAGCCAAAGGAAGAGATTTCGTGAAGCAGGGCGGGACAACCGTTTCAAATGTTGCTGAGAGGTAATGGAAAATGAGGACTTAATTGTGCTATTGAACCTGGCAACGTGAACTCATTGGTGACCAGAGTATGAACTATTTTGGTACAGCGATGGGGATGGAAACCAGACAGCAGTAAGTTGAAGAGTGAGGAGATAGAGCAATTGTAAATAACTTTTTGGAGAAGTTTAGGTGGGAAGTAGAAGAAAGAAAGTGCTGGTAGTATGGGGGTCAGAAAGAATTTCTTTATTTTTAAGATGGGAGAAACTTGATGATGCTGAATGTTTATATTGGGATAACAATGCTTATACTGAAAAGACAGAAAGGAGGGGGATAATCTCAAACCTTGGTATGCTAAAACTGATTAAGTCCATAGTTCAATCCTTCCGTTGTACAGACAATGGGGAACTGAAGCCCAGAAAAGACTTTTCCAATATTACACAGTAAATTAGAGAGGTCCAGCTGGGACCCAAGGATATACTGCTACCTACAATAAATATATTTTTTTCTTTCAATATTTAAGTATTATATGCTCACTGTGAAAATTAAAAAAAGCATAAAGAGAATAGAAACCATGTATAATCCTACCTTCCAGGAGTAACTACTATTAACAGTTTGGGGCAGTTTTTGTCAGTCACCAAGATTTTTTTTTTAACCATTCCCTGTATACTTAGCACTATGTGGCACTGAATACAAAACAATAAGCCATCCTGGCTTAATTAACATCATGTTAACCAAGTTAAAACCACCTCTGATAAGAGAGAGATTAAGTTTTCTCTTTGGAAGTAGTATCTACATTTTCTTTTCCAAGACTAAATATACAGTAAAAATAATTTACCCACTTTGAGTGCAAGTAAGTTAATTCAGTCAAAAGAGGACTGTTAGGCTGATTAGCAGCTATCATGTTATCAACAGATATCTAAATGAGATTCATCAGAAACACAATTACCTTATGTCAGTGCTGTGTGCAACAGAAACCCATCAGTAAAATTAAGCCCTTGGATTTGACAATCTTTTATAAGTTATGTGTACAGCTGTGTTCATGCTACTATAAAACCAAGAGCTGAGCCAAACAAACACCTTTAGCAAGCACCAGATGGAGCTGCTGTCTAAGCCACAAAGCCTTAACTATGAGGGCTTCCTTTTAAGCACTAGTTATGTTTGGAGACAAAGATGTGCACTTAAAAGATGCTGTCAAAACTATTTTAACTTATAACAGGCTCTTAGAGAGAAAAGCTGTATGTACCAGATAGAGCTCTGTCCACTGAGCACTTCTTGGCTGTACGCCTTTGTGAAATGACTTCTACAGCAATCAATAACTAGCAGCTTTCCCTGCTCAACACTGACACCTCCAAAATGGGAAACTCCAGCCACTAAAGTTATGCTAGAGAAGTAAGAAATGTCTCTTGAGGCACTTAAACAAGGAAATATGACAGTCTTTGCTGTTGTCTTCTATTTATTTGCTGGAACAGGTCTGATATGGAGCACCCAAATGGAATGCTTGATAAGACAAGGTCATTTGCCTCTACATTCCTTATAATCTTAGAGAAAATCCTGCCGATGAAATGGTTGATGGGAGAGTTTAATGGCTGACGCTGCCCTTACAAGCTAGACAGGATTCCATGATCTAAAATCCTATTTCATATTTGACTGTTTTCAGGCACAAAGCCCCTTAGGCTATAGATGAAGCTATTCAACAGTAGCCTATTTCACTTCAAGTCATGACAGCTTTTTAAGAACCTATTACTGTTTTTTCCCTCTCTCTATAGCTATACAAACAATGACAATAATTAGTTTGCTCCTACTCCAACAGATTCAAGCAGATTTGAAATAAAACAACCAAATCCACACTAGATTTCAATCTTGGAATGAACAGGCTGGCAGAAAGAGCTGGAGTTCTTCACGCTGGACGCAATTCCCAAGTCAGTGAAGAGGGGGAGAATGTGCAGGTGGTCTGCTAAATGCCATATATAGAACATTTCCTAAAGGTACCTAAGGAGAATCTGTTAATAATAAAAGAGGATGAGGAATGGACTGCTAAGCTCTTTCCCCAATCCTGTGACTCCTGGAGGCCATTATCTCTCTCTGTAAAATCTGTCACATCACTAGTAAGGCAGAGGCAGGAGTCAAGAATCCTCACTGCTGTGTGTGGGCATTTAAGGACACTCTCACTGAAAAAATATTGCCTGTATATTATCCCAGACATTAATTAGTCCATCTCCACAATGCTAGGGTAAAATTTACAAGCCAAGGTTCTTATTAGACTTTTGTAATGGAACTTGTGGGTCACTTATATAAAAAGGAAAGGAAAATGTGACAAGCATCCCCATGTCACTGTTCCCAACCTTTCCTTCTTCCATAGTGAAAAATGCTGACCCAACACCTCAACCAGCTGCCAAACCCTTCAGTGTATGACTAAAAGGGTGGGGAGAGGAAGTGAAAGCAAAGCTGCAGGAAGAGGTTTTGTAGGAGATAAAACAGAGCTTTAATTTGGGACAGAAATGGAAATTCCATGAGTAAAAGGAAACTTCTTAATCTGAAACTTACCCAAAAAACAAACAAACAAACAAACAAACCCACAACAAAACCAACCAAACAAAAGTTCTTTGCTATCACAAGAACCGGCAATATCTTAAAAGATGAGGTTCTCCTGTGAAAAGAAGACACCAAAGTAAAACTTAATTTTGAAAACTCAACTAAAGCTCCATTGAAAGGAGGAAGCCCATCCATGCCCAACTGCACTACCACAACAGTCTATCCTAACAATTTACTGTTCCTGTCATATGGTAGTTGTCTCAGGATAAGAGCTGTGCAACAGCAAATGCACCGCTGGGCAGCTGCACTGCTCAGTTCCCAACTCATTTTTTAAGTTCAAACCTTTGATGAACCAGTTAATTATTATAAACCTGGTAATACTGTAACTAGTTATAAGATTATATGTTCCAACGCTCCCTGAACCCACCTCAGACCTCTACTTAAGAAGGTATACATCAAAAAAACACAAAACAATAAATGCTGGAGAGGTTGTGGAGAGACTGGAACACTTATACACTGTTGGTGGGAATGTAAAATGGTATAACCACTTTGGAAATTGATTTGGCACTTCCTTAAAAAGCTAGAAATAGAAGTACCATATGATCCAGCACTCCTACTCTTTGGAATATACCCTAGAGAAATAAGAACCATCACACGAATAGATATATGCACACCCATGTTCACTGCAGCACTGTTCACAATAGCAAAAAGATGGAAACAACCTAGGTGCCCGTCAACGGACGAACGGATAAACAAATTATGGTATTGCCACACAATGGAATACTATGCAACGATAAAGAAAAATGACGAAGCCATGAAACATAACATGGAGGAAGCTGGAGGTCATTATGCTGAGTCAATTTAGTCAGTCACAGAAGGACACATATTGTATAAGACCACTATTATAAGAACTCAAGAAAAGGTTTAAACACAGAAGAAAACATCCTTCGGTGGTTACGAGGGTGGGGAGGGAGGGTGAGGGTTATTTACTAACTAGACAGTAGATAAGAATTATCTTAGGTGAAGGGAAGGACAGCACTCACTACAGGGGAAGTCATCACAACTGGAAAAAACCAAAGCCAAGAAGTTCCCCAAATACAATCAACACTTTGAGGGACACAGTAGCAGGGGTAGGGGTCTGGGGACCATGCTTTCAGGGGACATCTAGGTCAACTGGCATAACAAAGCTTATTAAGAAAATGTTCTGCATCCTACTTTGGTAAGTGGTGTCTGGGGTCTTAAAAGCTTGCAAGCGGCCATCTAAGATGCTTCAACTGGTCCCAAACACCTAGAGTAAAGGGGAATGAAGAACACTATAGACACAAGGGAAGTATTAGCCCAAGAGACAGAAAGGGCCACATAAACCAGAGACTTCATCAGCCTGAGACCAGAAGAACTAGATGGTGCCCGGCTACCACCAACGACCGCCCTGGCGGGGAACACAACAGAGAGTCCTGGAGAAAGGTGGGGTGCAAAACTCAAATTCTAGTAAGAAGACCAGACTTAATGGTCTGACTGAGACTGGAGGAACCCTGCAAAGCATGGCCCCTGGATTCTCTATCAGCCTAGAACTAAAACAATTTCCAAGGCCGACTCTTCAGACAGGGATTGGACTGGACTGTGGGACATAAAGTGATACTCGTGAAGAGTGTGCCTCTTAGCTCAAGTAGATACAAGAGACTAAATGGGCAGCTTCTGTTTGGAGGTGAGATGGGAAGGCAGAGAGGGTTAGGAGCTGGTTTAATGGACATGGGGAATCAGGGGTGGAAAGGAGTATGCTGTCACAGTATGGGAACAGCAATTAGAGTCACATAACAATGTATGTATAAATTTTTGTATGAGGGATAAAAAAAGAAGGTATACATCAGAGAGGAGGTTAAAATGCTATCTAAAAACAGCCAAGGACTCCACAGTCTTTCAGAGTTTTATTCTGTTCACAGCTATTTCCTCTGCCTGTGAATGTAGTTCCTCTAATGCTGGTCTATTTGTCCTTCAAGACCTAGTTCCAATTTTACCTCTGTAATGAAGCTTTTTCTGACTCCTTAAATACCTTTATTATAATACCACATTGTATTGTAATTATACAAGTCCCTAGAAGGCAAGGCTGTGTCTTTTTCATCTCTGTATTTCTTGGATTGCCTGGGACATATCAGACATTAAATAAACACTTGCTGAAATGATAATAATTTAGCTAGCATTTACTAAGCGCCAGGCACTATTTGAAGCACTTTACCCATGATAACTCTTAATTCTCACAAAACCTCTATGAAGTACATACTACTTTTAGCCCCACTGTACAGATGAAGAAACAGATTGGCCCAAGGTCACATAGATGTACATGGCAGAGCCAGGATGGGTGAATGAATGGGTGTATGTATAAATGGTAAGGCTCAGCTATCTGTGGCATCTGGAGGCTGCTTCAGACATAAGCATGGCAGTACCCGAAAGGCGGTCTACTCAGCAGCGGCGGCACTGCCTACCACAGTGGAATTCCACTGTGAATAAAGAAGTGTTGAAGCCAGCACACCCACTCCTTCCCCAGCTCAGCTCTGAGGTGAGGAGGGTTCATGTGCTCACTGTAGAACAAGCTAGGAGTACACTAGCACGTGTACACTCAGTTAACGGGGCTACCCCAAAGTTGTGCTTCTCATGCCTTTCCCTTTCCTCTTTGTAGTACAGACCTCAGTGTTGAGGGAATGAATATCCCGAGACCAACTGAGCATGCTCTTCAATCTAGTCCATCCTGACTCAGGATTTACTTATAATAGCTCTAAGTAAATAATGGCTTAAAAATGTATTAAATAGTATCTTCTCAAACTGGGATCCAGAATATATTTTCAAGGGTCTATGTGTTCTCTAAAACAGCTTTAATAGTGAAAGAAAAGCAAAATTTAAATCTAAAATAAGTTAGTATAGACATATGCATGTTTGTGGCCACTTCTTAACTAAGCAAAACATGGTTTCCAGGTTTACACATACATTTGTGTTTCTAACCTGAGCTGACACCTGGCATACTACTTTTATTTGTAAGGAATAATGAGAAAGGAAGGAGGCTCACTTAATACGTAAATGATGCATTCCCATCAAATGAAGAACAAAATGACATCACAGTACAGTCACTGTGTACTGTACCAATCTTGGATTTTCAGCATCCAAGAGAGAAATGTGGCAGAAGAAGAGAGCCAATGGTAATAAAGGCTGCAGAGGAATCTGTGGGGTGGCAGGCAGTGCCATACCCACATTGTGAGCAGCAATCTAGTTTCAGCAAAACATCATCTAGCATATTAAGTTAATGTTGTCAATTTGCATTTCATTAGGGTTTTTTTTTGTACTTAACTTTTAAATTAATTTGTTTATAGCTAAATGAGAGCTATAAGCACAAGGAATTTATACCTAAGTTTATGTTTGCTCATTTTAAAGTAAAATTACAATAATAATGTAAGTCAACAATGAGAGAGTGTTATTTTTCCCCCCAATTAAAAGGGGTCTATGAATTACTCAAGTTTGAAAAGTAGTGCTTAAAAAACAATATCCTCATAAGTTAGGTAGGCATTCGTCTTGTGATCTTATTTACATTATTAATTTGCTAAGCATCTGTAAAAGGAGCATAATAGTGACCTATTTCACAAAGCTGTCAGGAAAAATATAAAGTGCCCAGCAAAGAGGCTGACTCACAGTAAGTTTTAAATAGATTATTAATTCTCTCCCCCTTTATTAAATCTCTTTGTATCCAGTGGAGGTCAAGAAGGAGAGTGGTCCCTTCCAATCCTCTCCATACATATCCACACCCCATCCTGACATACCAAATGGGAACTTGGAAAGCTAACACTGTTAACTATGCTGGTTGGGCTTCAGTTACCATGGATGAAAGAAATATTCATGGAAGTTTCATCTGGTTTATAAATGTATCTAACACTTATAACCTTGTTTCTACAGGGAAAATGTACGCCAAGTTCTGAATAACTGAAGTGCAAAGAAACTTTGGTTATTTCATCTTGGATTTCTGTTCTGCAACAGTTTCAAGAGATGCTGTCCAATAGTATCAGGAATAAACTGCTGAGCAAGAGGGTAACTGGATACTACCTATGATCTAAGAATTCTGATGGACATGAAAAGGATACACTGGCAGGAGGCAAGGTTGGAAGCAATGTGGATGGTTCAACTATTACAATACTAGACCAGATAGGGTCCCAATGCAGTAGCAGAGTAATTAAAGGGCAGAAGCTTAAGTGAGAGGTCAAATGAACAACAATATCAACCAATGGGACATTAAAGCAGAGGGACAGGGACTGGAGATGACCCTGGGTTCTCTCCAGATCAAAACCCAGGATGAATTTCCCAGAGGCATACTCAAGTGTTGGTACTCAAGCTAGTACCAATTGCACTATTTTAACTGCAACTACTTTAATGAGAAAACTGATATCTGAATAAAAATATTAAACATATCCTAAAACCAAGTAAGTGATTAAAAATTCCTCCCATTTAAAAATATCCATTTTTTATTGCTATTTTCTTATATGAACCTGACTCTAAATGTTGAGTGTCAATAGTTTGGTTCGAGCAATATAAGGGATGTAGGATGCTGAAGAGGATGGGGGAGGAAGAGAAAAAGGTAAAGTAACAATTCTCTAGTTATCTTTCTCCATTTTATTACAGAATAAAGGGAGAAAAATAAAACTTGGGCTGAGTAACTGAAGTGATGGGGCAATGAATGGAGCATGAAGAATTGGGACTGTGACCAGAAGATTCACACATTACAGATGGGCATGAGAACATTGCCGAGAGGCTTCCAAACACCGGGCTATTCTCAAGAAAACAGTAGCAGGTCGGACTCTGTAGAGTAACCGGATATTAATATAGAAGGAGACCACAGTCTTATAGAAGAAAAGCTAAATTACCATCAACAAGAGTATGCTGTGTCTTCCTTCTCTTCATCAGTGAAGATAACCTGCCCATGCTCTGCATCACTGGACTACTAGAAAGAGCCAATGCCACTATGAATAGGAAGTGATAGGTAGGATGCCATTCATTCCTGAAGAGATGTTTGACATCTGGCCTTTGGGATGCCAGAGTACTAGGTAGCATTTCCACTCCTACATTAACAACTCACCAAATGGCAGAAGCCTCAGAGGCACATATGAATAACACTCAAGGCTATTACTAATGACATATGTAACTTTATACAAGTTACTCAAACTCTCTAGGTCTCATGTTCCTTATCTTTCTTTTTAAAATGAAAAGTAACAATTCTTTATATTATAAAAGCAAACAGAAAATAAAATATGCCAAAAAAAACCCCAAAAAACAAAAAAACAACCTAACCCCGAATCTCACTATATGCCTTTCCAGGTCTTTTACCTACACACAAGTTGTACACACAGACACTCAAATGTATTTAATGCAATGAACATGCTGTTTGGTAACAGGTACATTTATAGTCCTTTAAAAAATTTATAATCTATTCAAAACATTATGCAAATGCAAATTTGGATTAAAATGGCATTTGGAATTAAACAAATTTAACAACGGAAAAAAATAAGTTGCAGTCAGGGTCCTTTAATAACTTCAAAAAATTAAAATTATTTTTCATATATAATAAGAAACAACTTTTTTCTATAAAAATAGTTATATCTGGCAAGTTTACCTATTCAGGGCACATATGAAAACCAGACAAAGTAGGAAAGCCTCTTTGGGTCTCATTTGTAGACTCCTTATTCTTGTTTACACACAAATTTATCAACTCAAACCAGTTTTGTTGATATAGTTTGTACAGAAATAAAGGTGAATTTGATGAATGATAAACTGAATGTCTCTCTCATGCTCCCCTCTAGTTATATATCCCCCTATGCATTTCACTATGAATCTACTGAGACAAAAATGCTAATTTATTTGAGTAGAGATGTGTGCCCCACTGCTCTTTCAAAAAGGTGTCCAAATGCCTCTTCTACTATTACCTTTAAAAAAGCTCTCATTCTAACCATATTTTCTGTGATCTTGTCTATTCCCAAATATTTAAGGGGCAGAATAACATCCCAAAGTCGATACCTTTTGCTTCTGACTTTTCAAGTTCCAGACTTCAACTTCCAACTGCCTATCAGACCTCTCCAAACATAACTAATTACCTTTCCTTCAAAATGTGCTCCATCTTTTCCTGGGTATCATAGCACTGTAGGCATTCAGGCTAGAAATGCCTGGGTCAACTTTGACTCCTCCTGGTACTTCTCATGTTATATCCTATCAGTTGCCAGGCCCTGTCTCTCTAATTTGCCTCCTTTCTTTCAGCCCCTAGCCACAACCTGAATCCAGAATTTCATCATTCTTTATCTGAACCACTGGGACAGTATTTTGTTGTCTCCTAATTCTTCTAAAATATCATTTTATCATTTTACTTACCTCTTCATAAAACCATTAGTGGTTCTCAGTTGCTTATGTAACACATCTGAACTCCTTAGAAGGAAATGCAATGCTTTTGTGGTCTGATATTGCCCTTTTTTTTTTTTTTAAGCATCATTTCCTATACGCCCACTCATATAATAACTGTTCAAAATTCTAAGATCTTTTGATGCTCCGGTCAAATGCCAATTCCCCTGTGAAGTCTCCTTAGATCCTTCTTCTAGAATTAACTGTTTCCTCCTCAAAATTCCCATCACATTGCATTTGCAGATATTTATACACAACTCTCTCGCTCATCAGTCTTAGCTCCTTGAAGGCAGGCGATATGTCTCACTCATTTTTGGCTCTATATTTCTTGAACAATGAGTAAATGATGATTTATCATCTGGTTTCACAGACCAAAATAAATTAGAAGGGGATAGAAGCATTCAGACAGAAGTGGCAAGTGACAAGTGACTAACTAGTAGCAAAGAAGGAAAGAAAAATACAAAAAGCAAACTCAAGAACTCAAAAAGCATTTCAGTGTGGGGTTAACAGCCCTATGTCTTCTATGGGCATCACAGTATTCTAGAATACTGCTGTGATTGATGTTGACACTAATCATAGCAAGACATTAAGAAAATATTAAATTATGTTCAGAGCCCTGGTGGTGCAACGGTTATGTGCTTGGTTGCTAACGGAAAGGTTGATCGTTCAAACCTACCCGGTAGCTCTGAGGAACAAGACCTGGTGATCTACTTCCATAAAGATGATGGCCAAGAAAACCCTACAGGACAGTTCTACTCTCTGTCACATGGTGTTGCTATGAGTTGGAATTGACTTGACAGCACCCAACAACAGTAACAAAAGTGTAAAATGTGTTTTGGAAAGACTTTCATCAAATGGCTTTATTATTTAAAAATTTTATTTATTTAATTACAAATAAATATGCATTATAGCAAATTTAGAAGGAGCCCTGGTGGTGCAGTGGTTAAAGCACTCGGCTACTAACCGAAAGTTCAGCAGTTTGAACCAACAAGCCACTTCGTGGCAGAAAGATGTGGCAGTCTGCTTCTGTAAAGATTTAGTCTTGGAAACCCTATAGGGCAGCTCTATACTCTGTCCTACAGGATCCCTATGAGTTGGAATTGACTCAACGGCAGTGGTTTTCTTCTTCAATAGCAAAACTGGAAAATAAAGATAGACCAAAAGAAGAAAAAGCACCCCAAATCTTTCTGTGCATTTTCTTTTAATTAGGTAACATAAGCATTAAATGGTTATTCTAACTAAAAACATTTTAATGTTTAAAGAGCCCAAACCCATAGCCACCCAGAAAATTTGGTCAACTAAAACTCATTCTTTCAAAGGACAGTGAGAACTAAGATTTTACTGATCACTGCATAAAGTTATTCACCCAACTCTCCTGTCTTACTGTGTAACTGGAGAATGACAGGGTTGGGGAGGAGGTAAGAAAGCAGGGAACAAAAAAGAGGGGAGGAAGATAAAAAATGGAGAGTGAGAGACACAGAAAGGGAACCTAAAATAAACAAAAGGTAAGAGGACAATCAAGACAAATGAGAGGAAGAATAGAAAAACAAAAAGAGAGAAAGCTCAGTACATAAGCAGACACATTCAGGAAAAGGACAGCTCTTCTTTCATTTTCCCCTCTCTTGACTTCCTTTGTTCTAATTGACTTCAGGCTGATTTGTGTACCCTTAGATGCATGCTGAATTCCAATGAAGTCCTCCTACATGTATACTTTATACCAACACAATCCAGTTAAAAGGATTCTAATTGGTGTGCACCATTCCCTGCAATTTCAACATTTTCAGAATGAATAGTCTAAGTACCAGATGGTGACATGTACTAATTAATCAGGCCTATTCAATGAATGGGCATATTAAAATGAACACACCTATTAGACATGTGTTGCCGACGCTCTATCCTGAGGAAGCCTCCTCTTAAATGAGTGCCCACGGAAGGTGCTGATTTACTGTGCAATACTCACAAGTGTCTCCTGCAATTATCTGCAGCAGCAATACCATCACTCTGGCGTCTCCCTCTAGATCATTCGATATTTCATGCTAAGGAGGCAGCAAGCCTTGCTATCACTCTATAATTTGTGTAACCTTTGCAAGCAAGAGCCAGCTAAATATTGGTCTGCCATTTTCCTACTAAAGCGAAGACCTTACAAACTCATCAAGGTCATTTGTTAAATGGACAATGGGTGAGGGATAGATCAAATGAGGCTCTTGATCCAACTCCCTAATTTGTCTATCAGGCAGTAAAAGCAGGAACATTGCCAGCTGAGGGAATAAAGTTGTGCAAAAGGAAATCCTGCATGACAGATTGCCATGCTCTGATTTTCTTCAAATATTGTTAGCATTGAAACAATGGTATAATTTATTGATAAGTCTCAAAATGCTTCTAGGTACTCTTTTTGAAAGAGAAAGAGATCCTAGAAGTCATTTATTTTCTTAGTTCCTCATACTTACATCTCTTCTATTTTATATTATCTTGGGTCACCACAATTCCAAATGCATTCTAATAGTAGAGAATCCTCCCCAAATCTCTAGACTTACTGAGAAACACTGGTTTATGATTTATTGAAGGCACTGAAAACTGAGCGGCTGATTCAGTAAGGAGGCAGCAAGGCTTAGATAAAACATGGACTTTGGAGAAGAAAGGGGTATTGTGAGACATGTTATCTTACCTGGTACACAGCAGGAACTAACAAATGTTAGTTCCCTCGCGGAGAAAATCACAAATGGTAGAGAAAAATTTTGTTTGCTTGTTAAAGAATCAACTTGTAGGGAAATCTAACTGAATGCCTAAATGTAATCACCTTTGAAGAATTCAGGGACTATGGTAGAAAATGTGATTTTTGGATGTACTTTTAAAATTAAAGCCAATATACTGTACCTTCCATACTAAGCCTAGAGGACAGAATTTTGAGAAATTTGTTTGTTTATAACATATGGTAAGGTTATTGCTTAAAATCAGAATATTACTCAAAAGAATTCTTAGGGGAGGGTATACCAATAATAGAAACAACAAAATTTGTAGTTACAGAGTAGAATAAGCCTCCTGAGTAGCAAAGGCAATAATTATTTTATTTCTTTCCCTAGGTTCTTGCCTAAAAACAAGGGGTGGAATTAATTCATTATTTAAATGGAATTTAATTAATTCATTATTTAAATGGAATTTAACTAATTTGGACATAATTAAGAATCCAAAACAACATGAACATTTTCATCAAGAGGTTTCTGTGCAATGGTTCAATAATTTCTGGAAAATTTGTATTACTTTGGTTTAATAGTTTTTGGTAGAATTTCTACTACTTTAAAAAATTTTAGTTCTATCCCTTTTCCTCCTTAAATAAGATGGTAATTTCAGAGGACAAACAGGCTCTCATAAGAGTCCTGTGTTCTGAGATGATAAGACAAATCCCAGGAAGACAAGCTATCACAGACAACCACAAGTCCAAGCCCAAACACTTAAAAAGAAACCATGTTAGAAAAATCAGAACCCTGACTAATTGAAGAGAAAGCAATGCTTTATAACAAACTAAGTAGACTAAGACAGCTTTCAGACCACTCTAAAACATAATCTATTGCTAAACTGTGAAGAGTACAATTGATCAACATCCCACAAACCCGTTTTTTTCATTAAGAAAGAAAACACAATGCTTCTTGAACACAGGATGTGAATAGCTTAATGTGAAGCTACATGAAAAAGACCACAGCACCTACACATAGAAAACAGACAGCTTTAACTAGAAGACTGCATTAATATCAAAGCTTAGCATGATTTGGAACAATACGGAAGTCTGAAATATACCCAGATTGGAAAAAAAACAGATGAGTCACATAGATGCACAAAGGGAGCTGGCGTGGTCTAAGTATGACATCTAACACAGTCAGGGTTGGGGATTCATTCAAATTCTACTTCTGTCTTAAGATACAACTCTGAATTAGTCATTTATGCCTCGGCTACGTGGCAGGCTACATCCAAGGTGCCTGGAATTCCTTGGAAAGGGGCCATGAATATATTAATGCAAAAACAGACTCTGAATTAGCTCAGATGATATACCAAAAATGATGAAAAGATAATTAATACTTAGAATACATTAGATTCCATGCAGTATTCAACACTGGAAAGAGCCTTAATTGATCAAAGGGAGGCAGAACTAATCCATTACTACATGAAAAAAAGATGTCTGAAAATGGGGAAAACAGTGGTATCAAGACATAAAAGCTTATCAATTTACACAGTAAAATCTGGGGTTAATGAACAGGTCTCAGAGTTGGAAAGACACATTGGTGAAACCTCTTCTTTGGAATCTAACCCCCAAAGTCAGTAACAGTAGTCTTCAGTTGCTTAAACTGAACTTGATACATTTAGCTTAGGACATGTAAAATATGTGAAGAAATGTTAACCATTTGCTAATGCCTATATAGTTGATTACAACAAAGAACTCAAATCATAGTATGAGTATATGAAGCAATTTAATTCTCACTTTTGGGGGTGAAGGAAACTAACATTTCTTGAGGCACTACAGTCATCATACCTAGAACTTTACATATGTCACCTTATCTAATCCTCCTAACAACCCTATAAGGTAAGTATCGTCTTCCTTGATTTACAGATAAGGAAACTGAAGCACAAGGGTATAAAATGAGGAAGAAGTGGAGTTAATATGAGAACTCAGGCCTGTCTAACTTTAAACCCTATGCTTCTTACAATGAATGGCATTTGTAATGGCAAAGATATTTCACCCCAGAGATGGGTTACTGGAAAGTATGATTCTATATGTCATAACTGTCCAAAGTGGGTAGAAGGAAAACGAGAAAAAGAAATTTAACCATTTTAATACCAAGAAGAATGATGTGAGACACATTTGTCCCTACTGGAAGATCTTTTCAGCATGAAAGAACCAACTGTTAACATGAAAGTTTCTGAGTATGCCCCCTTTATTCAGTTTTATCTCTTGTCCTCTACTTGTCTGACCAGTAGGTCCGGAATGAGCAAACTCTCAAAATAAATGAAGAAACAAAAAATCTTCCAGTTTCTGAAAGTGGTTTTCAAGTTGTGGGGGGATTTTCAAATTGTAAAACATGAATCTATTATGCCATATTCACAGTTAGATAAAATTTGCTGTTTCTTAGAGCAGGGCCCCTCAAATTTTAATGTCCTTACACACTACCTGAGAATCTTATTGAAAATGCAGATTCTGATTCAGTAGGGCTGGGGTTACAGACCATACTTCGAGTAGCAAGGTTTTTTTTTGTTGTTGTTTGTTTTTTAAATAATATTTTATTGAGTTTTTGGTGAAAGTTTACACAGCAAGTTAGGTTCCCATTTGACAATTTCCGCACAAATTGTTTAGTGAATATTAGTTACATTTATCACAATGTGCCAACATTCTCTTTGTGTTCTATTTGTTCCATTTCCAGTACTCAAATTTCCCTGCCCCCTTATCTTCTCATCTTTGCTTTTGGGTAATTGTTGACCTTTTGATCTCATACAGGTAGTTTTTAAGCAGAGCACCAGTCTTATGGGTACTATCCTTTGTATGCCACTCTGCTATTTTGCTAAAAGGTGTTCTCAGTGGATAGGCTTGATTCTAGGTTTAAAGTGTATCTCAGGGTGATAGTCTCAGGGAGTCCTCTGTTCTCTACTGTTCCTGTTTGTCTAGCCTTTCTTTTTTTTTTTTTTAAAGAATTTGAGTTCTGCTCCACATTTTTCTCCCATTCTCTCTGGGATCATCTATTGCGACCCCACACAGAACAGTCAATGGTGGTAGCTGGGTACCATCTAGTTCTTCTGGTCTCAGAGTAAATCAGGTCGTGGCTCATGCAGACTTGTTTCTTCTCTGAGATTTTGGTTACTTTCTTATTGTTTTGCTCCTGATGAGTACAGACCAGTAGTTGTATCTTAGATGGCTGCTTGCAAGCTTTTAAGACCCCAGATGCTACTCACTTCACTAGGATACAGATAATGATTTTTGTGAACTATGTTATGCCAGTTGACTGAGTTGTCTGTCCCATAAAACGATGGTCCTAAACTGTCAAATCCAGAAAACAAATCTGAGTAGCAAGGATTTAGTATATATATAAAATATGGGGATGAAGGAAATCTGGGACACTTCAGTAGCTGTAAAAGTGAACACTGTTTCTTGAATATGCAGCTAAAGCAGAATATCATCATGAAGATTTATTCTTGTACTACATAGCACAATTCATGGAATTAAAATAAGAGCACATGTATCTCTGCTGCTTAAAAAAAGACTTAACTATAAACACAGAAAATTTCCATAGCTAAACTAGTATAGCAGTAAAATAATTTGGGTTCATATAAGAAGGTATGTGCATGTTCTTTTAATTAAAAAATTTAATGGGGATTTTGTTTTCCAAAGGGGGTACTGATTGATTAATTAGGCAGAAGGGAGTCTTTCCTTCAACAAAAGGATCTGTAACAGGGAGGCCCTGGCTAGTGTTATGGGTGCTACAGGAGAACAGGCAAGGACGATGGAGGGTTTCTAACAAAGAGCACTATGCTTTCCATTTCCAGTTATGCTCTCTATTTTCCTTTCAGGTCTCTCACAGTGCCCCTGTTCAGCTCTAGGCTCACTGCAGTCCTGGGACCAGGGTGGGCTGAAAATGGATCTGCATTACTCTGAAATCAGGGATAAGGCTCTGGGTACAGCTCTTCCCCTGAGCCGTTGAACAGAGCTGGTGAGAAAATCCAACCTTAAGCACCTGCCCACCAACTGCAATCTATTGTTTTTTATCCTTATAGCTCCTGTTTACTGAGCCCCTACTACTCCTGCATAGGTCATATCTCTAATTCAGACAATAAGCTTGAGGGGCAGAAATTATCACCATTTTAATAAATGAGGAAATCGGCGGCTGAAGAGGTTAAGTGTCTTGTCCAATGTCATACAGCTTTTAAGTAGTAAGCTGGGATCTGAACTGGGGCCTGACTTGTTCCTAAGTCCCACTCAACTCTATCAAATCGTGCTGTTTCTACACTCCTGGATAACCACCACAGGCCCTCTTTGTTGTACTGAAACAATTTCTCAGTTTCTAATCTCAGCACATCCTACTTCACTCTACTTGACCATTCCCTTGGCTACCAGCTCTGGGAAAATGACACCTCCACTGTCAATACTGGTTCCGTGGAACTGACATTGGCAGGCCAGCAGTCTCCTCTCAAGGTAAAGATGATGAGTCATTGTTAGCTATATGTTTATTCTTCCTTCTGCTCTTCTTATTTTAGATGCTTACATTAATTAGAAGAACTATGCATTCAGTATAGGGAAAGAACGTGGTCCTTCCTGCCCCAGGAGAAAAGCTAGGAAAATGACTATTAACATGAACTGCTGTTTAAAAAAGTAAAAAAATGAAACAAGCCAAAATGAAGGATTATGGAACAGTTAAAATTCTAATGTGTGAAAATATCTGGTTTTGATAAGATTGAAACATCTGACAGTCGAGAACTAATGCATGGATAAAAAACTGAGCTAATAGCCTAAGAAAAAACAAGAAGTTATGAGCAAAAGTCACAATAATAACACATGTCCTTTACCACCCATTATGACTTTCTATATAAACCAAAAACCACTGCCATCAAGTCAATTCCAACTCATAGCGACCCTACAGGACAATACAACTGTCCCATATGGTATTCAAGGAGCAGCAGGTGGATTCAAACTGCCGATCTTTTGGTTAGCAGCTGAGCTCTTAACCACTACGCCACCAGGACTCCATTACTTCCTACAGCAGCTATAAAATATATTGTTTCTATATAGGGTTCCTTTTCATTGTTAAAGGACTATTTCCTCTCTAATGCTACCTTTTCTTTTTTTTTTTAAATTAGGAAAGAGTTAAGTGTCTACAGAACAGCAAGTAAATTTACAGTACAGATTCAAATACTCACTGGAATAATGGAAAGACAGAAAATAAGTCTTGAAAAAAATTCTATAAACAGAAAATAAATTGAAACCAGATATATATTTTTTAAAAAGTCTAGTCTAAGACAACCTTTTATCTCTCTTTTTAACATAAAATAATAAAATTTGCTTATGATATATAAGAGACAATATGTTGTTGTTGTTAGGTGCCCTTGAGTAGGTTCAGACTCATAGCAACTCTATGTACAACAGAACAAAATACTACTGGGTCCTGTGCCATCCTCACAATCTTGCTATGTTTGAGTCATTGTTGCAGTCACTATGTCAATTCATGTCATCAAGGGTCTTCCTTTTTTGCTGACCCTCTACTCTGCCCGGCATGATGTTCTTCTCCAGGGACTGGTCCCTCCTGATAACAAATCCAAAGTATGTGAGACAAAGTCTTGCCATCTCACTTCTAAGGAGCATTCTGGCTGTACTTCTTCCAAGACAGATTTGTTCATTCTTCTGGCAGTCCATGGTATATTCAATATGCTTGGCCAACACCATAATTCAAATGAGTCAATTCTTCTTTGGTCTTCCTTATTCATTGTCCAGCTTTCGCATGCAAGGAGACTGAAAATATCATGACTTGGGTCAGCTGCACCTGAGTCCTCAAAGTGACATCTTTGGTTTTCAACACTTTAAAGAGGTCTTTTGCAGATTTGCTCAATGCAGTACGTCATCTGATTTCTTGACTGCTGCTTCTATGGGCGTTGATTGTGGATCCAAGTAAAATGAAATCCTTGACAACTTCAATCTTTTCCCCGCTTATCATGATGCTGCTTATTGGTCCAGTTGTGAGGATTTTTGTTTTCTTTATGTTGAGGTGTAATCCATACTGAAAGCTGTAGTCTTTGATCTTCATCAATAAGCACGTCAAGTCCTCTTCACTTCAGCAAGCAAGGTTGTATCATCTGCATATCACAGATTGTGAGTGAGTATTCCTCCAATCCTGATGCTGCATTCTTCTTCATATAGTCCAGCTTCTCAGATTATCTGTCAGCATACATACTGAATAAGTATGTTGCAAGGATACAATTCTGATGCACACCTTTCCTGATTTGAAACCACACAGCATCCCCTTGTTCTGTTCAAATGACTACCTCTTGGTCTATGTTCAGGTTCCTCACGAGCATAATGAAATGTTCTGAATTCCCATTCTTTGCCATGTTATCTGTAATCTGTTATGATCCACACAGTTGAATACCTTTGCCTAGTCAATAAAACACAGGTAAACATCTTTCTGGTATTCTGTGCTTTCAGCCAAGATCCATCTGACATCAGCAATTATATCCCTCATTCCACGTCCTCTTCCAAATCTGGCTTGAATTTCTGGCAGTTCCCTGCCGATGTACTGCTGCAACCGCTTTTGAATGATCTTCAGCAAAATTTTACTTGTGTGTGATATTAATGATATTGTTCGATAATTCCTGCATTCTGTTCAATCACCTTTCTTTGGAATGGGCACAGATACGGATCTCTTCCAGTCAGTTGGCCAGGAAGCTGTCTTACAAATTTCTTGGCATAGATGAGTGAGTGCCTCCAGCACTGCATGCCTTTGTTGAAACATCTCAATTAGTATTCCATCAATTCCTGGAGCCTTGTTTTTTACCAATGCTTTCAGTGCAGCTTGGACTTCTTCCTTCAAGACTATGGGTTCGAAATGGTTCAACGTCGACCAATTCTTTCCGGTGCAGTGATTTTGTGTATTTATTCTATCTTCTTTTGATACTTCCTGCATTGTTCAGTATTTTTTGCCCATGGAATCCTTTAATATTGCAACCTGAGGCTTGAATTTTTCTTCAGTTCTTTTAGCTTGAGAAATACTGAGCACGTTCTTTTCTTTTTTTTTACTGTAGGTCTTTGCACATTTCATTATATTACCTGTACTTTACTTTGTCTTCTCCAGCCCCCCTTTGAAATCTATTTTTCAGCTCTTTTACTTCACCATATTTTCCTTTCGCTTTAGCTAATCTACATTCAAGAGCAAGTTCCAGAGTCGCTTCTGACATACATTTTGGTCTTTTTTCTTTTCTATCTTTTTAATGACTTTTTGCTTTCTTCATGTATGATGTCCTTGATGTCATTCCACAACTCATCTGGTCTTTGGTCATTAATATTCAGTGTGTGAAATCTATTCTTGAGATGTTCACTAAATTCAGGTGGGATATACTCAAGGTCGTACTTTGGCTCTTGTGGACTTCTTTTAATTTTCTTTGGCT
This sequence comes from Dugong dugon, assembly GCA_030035585.1. Taxonomy (NCBI): domain Eukaryota; kingdom Metazoa; phylum Chordata; class Mammalia; order Sirenia; family Dugongidae; genus Dugong; species Dugong dugon. The sequence goes on along the minus strand of CM057482.1, from coordinate 21,649,791 downwards.
TCAACTTGAACTTGCATATGAGCAATTGAGGGTCTGTTCTGCAGTCAGCCCCTGGCCTTGTTCTAACTGATGATATTGACTGCCTCAATAGAATAGTGGCCCCCTCAAAATGTCCATGTCATAACCCCTGGAGTCTGTGAATGAATACGTTACCTTAAATGGCAAAAAAAGGACTTTGCAGATGTCATTAAATTAAGCATCTTCAGATGAGGACATTATCCTGGATTATGCAGGGGAGCCCAATATAATCACAAGTGTCCTTAGAAGTCAAAGAGGTAGGCAGGAGGGTCAGAGTCAGAGCAATATGACATAAGAAAGACTTTACCAGCCACCGCTGTCTTTGAAGATAAAAAGGAGGCCATGAACTAAGGAATGTAGGCATCCAGTTAAAGAATGAGGGCAACCTCTAGAAGACGGGAAAAGCAAGCAAACAAATTCTCTCTAGAGCTTTCAGAGAACTGCAGCCCAGCTGACATCTTGACTTTAGTCCAGTGAAACTTATTTAGGAATTCTGATCTTCAAAACTGTAAGATAATAAACTTTTTTGTTTTAAACCATTAAGTTTGTGGTAATTTGTTACAGCAGCAATAGGAAACTAATGACTGGGTTCAATCACGGCTCCGCCATTTATCCTAGCTATGTGTCTTTGGGCCAGTTATTTATGTCTCTGACCTTTGGTTTTCTCATCTGTAAAATTGGAACTACCAATCTATTGTAGTGATCAAATAGGATAATTAAGTGCTATGGAGTAAATGATTAATAAATGTTACTTACTCTTATTTCTTCTTTAATATTAGGGTGATATAATGCAATTATTTTACAAAATCTACATGGGAATCATAGTTTCCATATACACAAGAAACGTGCATTAAAGCGTCTAACTATCATTAAAGTCACTGGTAATACACAGATACAGAAGTTATTGGTTGTTTTCATAGACTGTAAGGTTGAAGTTCTTTTAGATCTCACAGTTCCTAAGAAGAAACCATATATGTGCAATCTGTTTTAAACCCAGGCCACATCCAGTATGGAAACCCTGGTGGTGTAGTGGTTAACAGCTATGGCTGCTGACCAAAAGGTCGGCAGTTCGAATCCGCCAGGCACTCCTTGGAAACCATATGGGGTACTTCTACTCTGTCCTATAGGGTCACTATGAGTCATAATCGACTCGATGGCAACAGATTTGGTTTGGTTCATATCCAGTATGAAGTCAAAACTGCATTAATTTTATCCTTAGGTTATTTCTCTATCCTTCAGGAGAAGGTGCCTTTTACGCCAGAAAATATTTGGGGATCAAGACAACAAAATTTAGAATAAAACAGATCACTATAGTCCAACCTCTTTATTCTACTAATAAAGAAATATACAGAAAGTTAAACAACTTAGTTAGTTATCAGTATTCACCTGGGTCTCCTACTTCCAAAGTTGTGCTATTTTGTTATAGAAGGGGTCAGCAAACTATGGCCCATGGGCCAAATCCAGTCTGCCACCTGGTTTTTGAAAATAAAGTTTTACTGGGACACAGACACACATTTACGTACTGTCTACAGCTGCTTTCCTGTTACCAAGCAGAGCTGAGTAGTTGTAACAGAGCTCGTATGGCCACAAAAGTCTAAAGTATTTACAAATTGGCCCTTACACAAGAAGGCTGATGAACCCTATGTCATAGCATGTTGCTTCTCACGACATGTAAGCTTAATTTATCTTATAAAAGGTTTTAAAACAATACATTTAAAAAATGACCTTTCAGCAAAGTTTTAAGAATGTTACACAAAATAAACAAGTATTATGGCCAGCGTACCATATAAGGTTAAGCATGGATGAAATTCTGTGCTCTGCAGGTACTATGTTTCCATTTAAGACACCCTGGAGGTGAGTTCAGTTTTGACTAAATGATGTTGATTTAACAACAGTAAAATTACTCATCATAGCATACAAACACCAAGCAAAATAAAATAATGGCTTACTATTTCTGTAATCATTATTCAATAAGAATCATTATCAACGTTTGATAAAAAATTTAAAATTGATAATTGTTGACAAAAATGTGCAATACTATGTTTTTTTTGTCTAGTGTTTTCATAAAGCATTCACTAATTAATATTTATTGAGTTCCTCATCCTAGTGAGATTACACATCTTTCACAAGACTCATACCTATGTTTTCTTATGATCAAGTATGGGAAAGGGAACTAATAATTTTTGAGCCTGAAGATGTGGCAAGTACTAAAATACACTATCACTGAATTTTCTAAATAATCTTCTAAAGAAAAATTCCTATTTTTACAGATGAAGAAATAGACTCAGGGAAGTGAACATCTCTCCAAAGTCACACAGCCATTTGGTGACTGAGCTGGGACTGCAGCTTAGGTTTTTGGTCTCCAAGGTTCTTTTTCCATTACTTCTCCTACTTTATAAAGTCTTCAGATTCAATTCTCTCTTTTGTGTATTTGATATAGAACTGTGAGTCTCTGCTAGTCAGAGACTGTTCAAGTAGTTTGGATTCAAAGCTCCTTTTCAGAAAATAAAAAATAGGCCTTGCTTACAGGTATTTGCCACGGAGAAGTGGAATGGCCCTAAATTTGGGCAAAAAGGTAAGTCAGACTTCTAAATTTTTCTATAAAAATGTCGGTTCTTCCATTTATACAATTCTGTTACCTAAAGCATATGAATCTCCCACTGGATTCAACAATACAGGATACTGACATTTCAGAAACTCATGGGAGAATCTGATAAAAAATTGATTCAACCCAGCTTTTTCTAAAGCCTACTTAATGCTATTTGAAAGAGGCCAAATAATGGATATTTTAGTTAATCTATTCCCTTCTCTATGCTCTATAGTTGTATGTTGATCATCGGTAAGCAATAAACCAGGGCCATGTTATCTCAAAAGTCTTGTGAAAGTCATCAGTGAATTCAGATTTAATGTCATGTACCTAGCTTTTTATAAAAAGTGATATGAGAAACATGTAATTGAGAACACTTCTAGCTCTTTTGCAAAACATTGTCTGAGTTATTTATGTATTTATACTCAATGTCCCTTAAAGAAGGATCTATGTAATGCCTCTTAGAGTTCAGTGTTAGCAAAAATTAATTTTTCATTTATTAGCAATGAGAAACTTTTTTAAAGAATACATAAGCTTGGAATCTGGAGGAAAAAAAGGAAAATTTTTTTAAATAAAGGAGATTCTGAGAGGTCATAATTTTCTGTGCTGTATTTATTTCCAAAGCAGTACATTTGCAGACAGAAAAGACTGAAATCCAATTAACTAGGACCCTTCATTAACTGGAATGATGCTCTATCCACTGCTTTTGAGAAAAGAAAATAAACAAGATATGCAAAAATTAGGCATTAGGGAATTCAAGGTAAAATTAGAAATGGTTCATGCTCTCAAAGAAATTAGCCTAGTAGGGAAGATGAAATATGCAAATAAAATGACAAAACAGAAAATGAAAAGTAGCACCCCAAGATTTATAGATAAAGAGTTCTGGGAGTTCAGACAAATAGAGATTTGGGTTATCTCTGGGTGTAATATAGAGAGACGTGTAGGGCATTCTAGGCTACCCAAAGAAAGATAAGAAGCAAGCACGTGAACAGCAAGATACAGTGAAGTGGAAAATAATGCTGTAATGCTAAGTTAGGGGTAAATCATGTAAATCATAAATTGCTAGGCCTAGGACTATGGTCTATGAAATTTATTTAATGATATAATATCTATTTATTAATTATATTTATATTATACTTAATTGTAATTATTAAAAATGCTTCTCTTAGGCAGGGAGCTCTGGTGGTGCAGTGGTTAAGAGCTCGGCTGCTAACAAAAAGGTCAGCAGTTCGAATCCATCAGCTGCTCCTTGGAAACCCCACGTGGCAGTTCTACTCCGTCCTGTAGGGTCGCTATGAGTCAGAATTGACTCGACGGCTACGGGTTTGGTCTTTTTGTCTTTTAGGCAGAAGGATATGATCATATCTATATTCCAGGTTAAGGTTCATCTATCTGCACTGTACAAAATGAACTACAATATGGAGGATTACCGGACATAGGGAGATTAGTAAGGAGGCAGTTCCAGTAGTGCAGGTGGGAGGTAATGAGGTCTTAACTAAGCTAATTCTGAGAGGGAATGAAGAGGAAAGAATGGAAATGAGATAATTTTCATTCATAAATGATTGATGACCCTGCAATTCTTCAATAACCTGAATTATGAAAAAAAAGATTAAATCCTACTTCTACTAGGCAAGGGAGTATACTCTTTCATTGTTTATTTAATAATGAGAGCTATTATAAAAGCAAATCAAAGTAAAATTATTTCTTTAGATGTATGAGTTTGGTTCATCTGTTGAGTGACAATTATAGGCTGTAGTTATAAGGGCTCTGGTATCAGATAGCACATAGTAGGTTATCTTTAATCAAGATATACCCAAATAGGTAGGAAATTAAAACCAACCTTATTTCCCAAACCTATTTCCCAATAGAGTATAAAGATGTCATTAATGTAAGTCTAATAAAAGGGTTGTCATACTACAATTCCATCAATGTTCTTAAACATCAAATGGTCTGCACATTACTGTGAAAACTGGAGAAAGATTAATAGCTAAAAACCAAAGTAACAAGTAACTACAAACAACTGTTGTTAAATAATATGTATCAAACTAATTCAAAATGTCTAAGCCCTGAATAAAAAGACAGCTTGTGAGGGGTGGGGGTGGGGGGTGGGGATCACTCTCGCTGATTGAAAAACTGTAAAAAAAAAAAAAAAAAAAAGAAACTAAAATGACTTTTAAACCATAACTACCACAAAGAATAAAAACTCCACCTAAAACAATACATAGCACTTAAAAAGTACTCCTCTTCTTCAAAGCACTTTATAGTCATTAACTAATTAAGACTTTGAACTCAGTGGTTTCACTGTAATTTTATACTACCATAATTTTATATACTAAAATTCACTTAATAAGCAATACTTTGGTTGAATATTACAACTGTCTTTTTTTTTTTTTTTTTGGCTTATGTGTAAATACATTTTTTCTTATACACTGAGAACACTGTGTAGACAACATTCCCTGCCTCCCCCACAAAAAGACTATAAACACATTCACAGATGTTAGCAATTTAACTATGACAAGAGCTAAACATTACTGGATATTTGTTTTTCAAAGGGTGGGGAAAAAAGAAAAAAAATGGGCAAGATTAACTAATAGGAAAAAGGGTAAACAGTGGTCGTCAGTGAAAAGGGCTTGAAATACTTCATGAGAAATTTGGTAGAAGATGACAGAGATCTTGGTAAACTTTATTTGGTTTGGGCAAGTTGACTAACGAAAATCTGCAATGCCTTGAAATCTGATTTAAAATTTGCTACTTTTACTCAGAAGCTTCAAGTTAGCAGAGTAATTCTATAATGCCTTACAAAGCTGCAATCCTACTGCTTACTACCAACTGGAATATGTTACTTGAATAGGGAATATTTCCCTTTTATTAATATGTGACTAGAGTTGATAAGTATATGAGAAAGTTACCTGAAACACCTCAGCAAAAATAATTATGATGTTGCCAGCATACTATCTCACTAAATTTCATAGTAATGCAAAGTAAAATAACAGTGAGGAACCAGTTAATCATCTATCAAATTGTCTCTAAAATGGAAAAAAAAAAACGCTCATGCCTAAGTGTTGGTGAGGCTGTGGAATACTCTATACTACTAGGGACAGTGACTATACGCATGGACCTCAGTGTATGGAAAACACAGGAATCAAACCAACTACATCTGTGGAAACACTGACTACATCTCTGGAAAGAGACGATGGAGAAGCTCAGTATTATCAGTCAAAACAAGGCCAGTGGCCAATTGCAGAACAATTGCTCATATGCAAGTTCAAGCTGAAGCTGAAGAAAACTAGAGTCAGTCCACAAGAGCCAAAGTACAACCTTGAGTATATCCCACCTGAATTTGAAGACCATCTCAAGAATAGATTTGACACACTGAGTACTAACGACCAAAGACAGATGAGTTGTGGAATGACATCAAGGACATCGTACATGAGGAAAGCAAAATGTCATTAAAAAGACAGAAAAAAGAAAAAAAAAAAAAGACCAAAATGGATGTCAGAAGAGACTTTGAAGCTTGCTCTTGAATATAGATTAGCTAAAGCAAAAGGAAGATATGATGAATAAGAGAGTCGAATAAAAGATTTCAAAGGACGGCTTGAGAAGACTAAAGTATTGTAACAAAATGTGCAAAAACCTGGAGTTGGGAAACCAAAGGGGAAGAACACACTCGACATTTCTCTAGCTGAAAGAACTGAAGAAGAAATTCAAGCCTCGAGTTGCAACACTGAAGGATTCTACGGGGAAAATACTGAACAATGCAGAAAGCATCAAATGAAGATAGAGGAAATACAGTCACTGTACCAAAAACAATTGGTCGACATTCAACCATTTCAGGAGTTAGCACATGATGAAAAACTGATGATACTGAAGGAAGAAGTCCAAGCTGCACTGAAGGGAATGGTGAAAAACAAGGCTCCAGGAATTGATGGAATACCAACTGAGATGTTTCAAACAAACGGATGCAGCACTGGAGCACTTGTCTATGTCAAAAAATTTGGAAGACAGCTTCCTGGCCAACTGACTGGAAGAAATCCATATTTATGTCCATTCCTAAGAAAGGTGATCCCACAGAATGTGGAAATTACTGAAAAATATCATTCATATGACACACAAGTAAAATGTTGATGATGGTGATTCAAAAGTGGTTGCAACAGTACATTGACAGAGAACTGCTAGAAGTTCAAGACAGATTCAGAAGAGGACATGGAATGAGAGAGATCACTGCTGTCAGCGGGATCTTGGCTGAAAGCAGAGAATACCAGAAAGATGTTTACCTGTGTTTTACTGACTATGCAAAGGCATTTGACTGTGTACACCATAACAAATTATGGATAACATTGCGAAGAATGGGAATTCCAGAACACTTAATTGTGCTTATAGCCCAAGAGGTAATCGTTTGAATAGAATGGGATATTGCGTGGTTTAAAGTCAGGAAAGGTATGCATCAGGGTTGTATCCTTTCACCATCTTTATTCAATCTGTAGTGCTTAGCAAATAATCCGAGAAGCTGGACTATATATGAAGATCAGGAAATCAGGACTGGAAGAAGACTCATTAACAACCTGCGTTATACAGATGACACAACCTGCCTTGCTGGAAGTGAAGAGGACTTGAAGCACTTACTGATGAAGATCAAAGACCACAGCCTTCAGTATGAATAGCACCTCAACATAAAGAAAAAAAAATCCTCATAACTAGACCAATAAGCAACATCATGATAAACAGAGAAAATATTGATGTTGTCAAGGATTTCATTTTACATGGATCCACAATCAACACTCATGGAAGCAGCAGTTAAGAAATAAAATGATGTACTGCTTTGGGCAAATCTGCTGCAGAGAACCTCTTTAAAGTGTTGAAAAGTAAAAATGTCCCTTTGAGGACTAAGGTGTGCCTGACTCAAGCCATGCTATCTTTCAATGCCTTATATGCATACGAAACCTGGACAATGAATAAGGAAGACCGGAGAAGAACTGATGTATTTGAATTATGGTGTTGGTGAAGAATATCGAATGTACCATGGACTGCCAGTATAATGAACAAATCTATCTTGGAAGAAGTACAGCTAGAATACTCCTTAGAAGCGAGGATCGTGAGACTTCATCTCATGTACTTTGGACTTGTTATCAGGAGGGACCAGTTCCTGGAAAAGTGAATTATGCTTGCTAAATTACAGGGTCAGTAAAAGAGAGGAAGACCCTCAACAAGGTGGGCTCAAGCATAGCAACGATTGTGAGGATAGCATGGGATTGAGAAGTGTTTCGTTCTGTTGTACACAGGGTCGCTATGCGTCTGAACCAACTTGATGGTACCTAACAATAACAGGGACAAAGAAGAATACAAAAAAAACTTGCAAGTTTTCTCAAAGTTGATAAGGCAATATGTATCAAAACACCCCAAAACATACAAAGAAACAAAAATAAAAAAAAAAAGAACCTTAAAAATGTAAATGCTTGAGCTTGCAATTTGTTTCTAAGAATTTATCTTAAAGGAAGAATGATATGCTCAATGATTAATCTATATGCACAAATAATTTTCTACAGGATGTTCAGTACAATGTTGTTTATTATGGGGAAAATGAGAAACATCCTAAATGTCCTAAAATAGGGGATTGATAACTTAAGAGAGTATAACAATATGACAAAATATTATACAGTTATTGAAACAGAGATGATTACTGACATTAAAAAGTTCATAAAATAGTACAAGTGTAAATAGTAGATTAAAAACTACATATGGAACAATCCCATTTTTGTTCAATACAAGGCACATAAACCTAATAAGAGACTGAAAGACAAATCACAAAGTGTTAAATGGAAATGTATATTTTCCAAAATTTACACTATGATCATATATTTTATTCAGTATTTTATTGCTTTCATAATCCGAAAACAATAACACTGAATTACTAAAAACAGTCACATATGCCCTTTACCCATACGCAATGTACTGTGAATATTCTAACCCTGATGGTTACACAAAAACCTTCTGCTCTGGCATTGCAATTCTGAATGAGCCCAGCAAAGATCATTCTGAACATCTATCACATGGTCAGTCACCTGGGAGGGATTACATCAAATTGTTATGAGTCTGGGGACCGAAATGACCGCCTTCTATTGCAGACGGATACAAAAGTAAGACTATGTGTTTCCTAGGCAAGATTTCTTCTCTAGAGGTGAGAGGCTACTGCATTAACTAGGTCTTATACTAAATGTCTTCATCATTTGTGAGAAGCCCAGATGGTTGGTAATATGTGTAGATATTTTGAAACATAGGCTGGCTCACTTCAATTAGTTTTGAAGTGAGACAAATGATAGTGAGGATCTGTATTGCTAAGCCCAGGGGTACTGAGAGAATATTTTCTTACAGATGAATACCCATCAGCTAGAGTCTCCATTTATATACTATAGTTAATGGGTTATCCTGGAACACATGTGCTGTTGGAAAGATTCTCTGTTTTGAAGCAACTAACTGGGCAAACATTTTATGCCAGTGATAAGGAAACCAGGTAACGTAATCGGAAAAAAGGAATTCAAAAACCAGCATAGCCTGTATGCTTAAGTTTCGGAATGCACTGAAAAGTTTTGTAAGAGGTTTTGGCAGCAAATATAAATACTTCCTTGGTAACCTGCAGCAGAGTTGGACCAAATCAAAGGCTCTGCCTCAAACGATTAGTAACTGAACAAGTGCTGGCTTTCCCAGGTTAGCATGCAATGCCAATTTTATGTCATGCCCCTCAGGGTGCCAGCTGTGATATTCCTGATGATTCTCCTCCATGCTGTGCTCAGAAAAAGGACACAGAAGAGTCCTTGAGAATGCCACTGTTTGGGCATATCTTGGCCTCAAAAATTCAGATAAGTCAGGAAAAAATGAAATGAATTCCCTTATTCAAAATAAAAAAAGTGGGGAATCTAAAATTTAATTTCTTTTCTGAGTTATGGAGGCTCTAATGGACATTCAAAAAGTGATTTGACTCCAAACCTCCCAAAGAAATCAATGATTGATATTTTTCAACAGGAAGTAAAGCAGAAATGTAAACTAGTAAAAATAAATGTAATTTTAATCTTTCATAGAAAACAATTCACAAAGATTTTTCTCTTCGTTAGCTACACTGTTAATGAAATGCCTAATGTTGGGAGAATTAGTCAGCTTTTAATGCTGGCTTCATACTTTTCAGTGACTGGCATTCTTACTAGGTTGGTGGTTTGAACCCACCCAGCAGCTCTGTGGGACAAAAGACCTGGTGATCTGCTCCTGTAACAATTCTAGCCTAGAAAACCCGGTGAGGCAGTTCTACTGTCACACAGGGCCGCTATGAGTTGGAATCGACTCGACAGCACACAACAACAAACTGTGGGTAAGTAGGCCTGGTGGCACAATCGTAAAGCATTTGGCTGCTAACTGAAAGGGTGGTGGTTAGAACCCACCAGTGGAGAAAAGATCTGGCGATCTGCTACTGTAAAGATTACAGCTTAGGCAGCTCTGTGGGGCAGTTCTACTATGTCATATAGGGTCACTATGAGTCAGAATCGACTCAACGGCGCACAACAACATACTGTGGGTACTGTACCAGGTGTTCTGTATACATTATTACTAATTGCTAATTATCACAATAACGTTACATTATTTGCATTTTACAGACTAAGAAATTGAGGGTCAAAGAAGTAACCTGACCAAGGTCACAGTCCAGGTCCTACTCCGAAACTCCATACAATCATAGTTAAATGGGAAAATCTGTTAGTCAACTGTTGTCAGTGATTCAATTTTCTTGCTCCTCTGGGCACACCACGATGGCCCTGAGACAAAACAAAGTGTGGAGTTCCCACTAATAAAGGGGCATGTCTTCCAGAGGCAATTTTCTTTGTCATAGAATGAATAAGCATTATGAAATAGTTTGAAGTGGCAAAATAAAGAGTAAATAGAGCTAATTTACAGACAAAACATCAAACACAGAGTAAGGAGACACACAGAACTACCCATTAACAAGAACAACTATTTAGATTCTTGCTACTCAAAGTGTGGTCCCCTAACCAGCAGCACTGCTATCATCTGTGAACTTGTTAGAAATGCAGAATCTCAAGGACCTGCTCCAGACCTACTGAATCAGAACCTGTTTTAAAAAAGATTAATATGTACACTAAAGCTTGAGAAGCACTGATTTTAATTATAATTCAGTACTGACTAAATGATGGTCAAAACTGGTTTAAAGGGGAGAAAATTAGCCTCTAACCCACAAAGCCTCCAGGAACAACAGATATTTTTATACATTTCCATCATTTGATTAATTCTGCAAATTGTGAACAGTAGCTTTTACTTTACTTGCTAAGAGCACTTTTGCAGCAGACTTTGAAGTCATTACTCCATTCTTTCTTTCAATCCTATCTGGAAAGAACTTAGTTCTCTCACCTTTAACCCACTTATTCTTGGCTTCCATCCAACTCTAAAGAGAAAAGCAACAGCTCATGCCTACTCAGAGTTCCACCTCAGAATGATCAGGACTAAGATATGATCTGTGGTAATGCAATGCATTTGTAAGAAAATTCACTCAAATTCAAGCTTTTCCTAATGATATTATCCCACAAAACACAATTTTTTGTGTGTCAACAGTGGTCTCTAAAACTGTGGCTAATGGAAAGAATTTATGGATTCTCTTGTCAAGACAAAAGATCTTATAAAAATAACTTGCTTCTTGAACACTACAAGTCTCTGCCTGAACCATTAACACTAGGGGGAAGACTGATAATGTATTTGATTATGGAGAGAATTCCATGGAGAGAAATCCATTAAGTAAATGATTTGTGATAAGATAAAACCATTGCCACTATCCTGTTATATAAAACTAAAACATAAAACCACTGATGGATCCCTCTCCTCACTGAAAACAGTAGCTCTGTCATCAGATAGTTAAAAACTAAACCTGCTCGAAGTACCTGAGACCAGATGACATTAAGTTAATTTTAAAGGGAAAATAACAGCCTCATTTGCAAAATTTTTTGTTTTACTTATTTGTCACTTACATTTTGTTAGGTTTATAAAGCTCTCATATGGAAAAACAATGAAGACTCCTCTGAGCCAAAATCCATCCCTTTGGGTATATATTTACACACACACACACACATATTTTTAATAATATAAAATTCTCTCAAACCAACTTTGGTCCTTTTCTTAGCTTTTGTCAGAGTTATTATTCGTCATTCATAATAATTTAAAAATCTGAGCCAAAATCTTTGAAATGCTTAAAAAATAGGTAGTATTTTCTTTCTACCTTAACTTCAAGAATCTTTCAAACCAAAAGAAAAACAACTATCTGGTTTTTAATTCCAGACTCTTCTACTTTATAACCTTGAAAATTGAGCATTCATATATTCTACTACACAATAGATTGAAAAAAAAAATTGGTGTCATCCAGTCAATATCTTAATGTAGGAAAAGGATCAGTGATACAATTCAATCAATGTTCAAATTGGAACAAAAATTTCATAATTGTCTAGTTTTTACTAATACATTATTCTTTTGTCCAGTGGTGTCTTCCTTCTGTGCCTTCTTTTCTCCTCCAACATGCTTGTTGACCTCGCTTAAAAGAGGACTGACTGGTCTCTAACTTATCAGATGGTCGAAGTCTTCCTCATTTGCGTAAGCTCTAAAAAATGCTGTTTGAGAAAGGTCAATTAGTTCTAAACAAAGGCATTCAGTTCAGTAAGCATCTCCTATAGAGCTACTTCCTACAGGGATAAGCCAGTATTTCCTGTAGTGCTCTAGTGTATAAAGAGGCAAAGGAAACTGTAAGTGAATGCACACATTATCAGCTGGGGTCCCTAGAGTTTATAATATCTGACAGCACTTACAGGAGATTTCCACTGAGTTGCTACACCAGCATTTTCTAAGATTTTGCTGAATTATGCCATTTGGAGGGAGAGGGGTGTTAAAAAACTCACATCCAATCATGAAATTTAGATGAGTTTTTTTTCTCCACAGTGATTTTTGGTCTTGCCCATATCTGTCTACTCCCATAGCTGCACTCTTCACATCTAGATTGCTCTGGCAAGTCTCCTAGTTGGTGTCTTTGCCTCTAAGCTCTTCCACTCCATCCATATGTAGTCACTAAAATAATGTTCCTCAATTAATTTCATCATGTGACTTGCCTGTTCAAAAATTTATAGAGGTTCCCTATTTCTCAGTATATCACCCCAAATTCCTAGCTTGAGTCCAAAACCCTGCACACACTTCAAATCAATTATTATCTCCACTTTACAGATGAGAAAACTGAAACACTTTGAGGTAACTTGCCTAGGGTGACAGAGTTAGTAGAGCTGGGATTTAAGACCAGGCAATGTGGCTCTAGAGTTTATGCTCTCAAGTATTACACTACATGGCCTCTATTAAGAGTCTGGTGTGTAAATGATATCTTGAAATTGCACGGTATGGGTCTCTGGATAATTCCTCAACTATATTATTCTTTGAGAGCATCTATTTCTTTTGTGTGCTCACACAGAGCCTATACTTAGTAGACAATAATATATTTCATCGGCTGGTGCTGAACTAGAATAGTTGTTCAGGTAAACTGTAATGCCAAGATTCCAACTGCTTGGAGTCAAAGATCACTGCAAATATGAAGTGGTTAAGCTGTAGTTTCTGCATTTCCTTACCTAAAAATAGCTGTGCGACCAAATTTTCCTACAGTGTTTTGGTCTAGAAATACGTAATAGTGCGCTCTAAGCAAAGGTCTACAAAAAATATACATAAAATATTTCAGCATAATGGAAGACCACTCCTGATGTGTTAAAGGCAACTCAAGAAATGAAAGTAGTAGAAAGGCTGTATCAACCATGATGTTAGGTAATTTCCATCATTTGCAGTGTTTAAGTTTGAAACTACATTAATACACCCACTGCTTTCTATGATTAAACCAACAAAGTAAATACAGGGAGAGCCCCTTCACTGCGAAAGCACTGTGAATTTACATTACATGAGAATGCAGTCAGACATATCCTTGTTAAATGCTAGGCAAAGTTCATGTAAATTAAATATTCATGCTCAGCATTATGCTCTAAGTAGTTAATCAATCCTTAACGAAGGAAAAAAGAAATCAATATTTTTAAAATTCTGTCAAGTTTGCAGCAACTAAAAATAAAAGGATATGTTACAGAGATAGAAAGATCATTACCAGGAGCACAACAATCTCTCTCTCTCTTTTCTCTTGTGGTTTTTCACCATTACATTGTCAGTTAAAAATTTTAAAGATATTTCAAGAAAAAGAAAATCTGTCTTTGATCTGAGATGTTTCAAAAGAAATCTGAAACATCATCACTTACAAATCTACAGAGACTGGCCATATATGCATGTGATGATAGAGCTGGCACTACAAAGACTTAGGCATTCATACCTTCTTTCATTGACAAAAACCCACTGTTCTCTGGTTTTGAAACTGACAAGCTTCTGTTCCAAGTTCATGATACGCCAATATACTTGTTCTTAAAATAAAACAAGGAATAACTTCAAAACTGGATGTAGCAATAATTAGCTAGTTCAGAGGATGCTAGGGAAACTGAAAACGAAGCTTCCATCTATTTTCTCTGCGTCGTCCAAATGCAAAGTTGAAGGAATGCTCAAAGCCCAAAGTGAGTATGTCTGATTAAAAGATAGCTTGAGGAAGCTCTACATAAATATTATTTTGGATGCAGAAAAGAGCTACTGTAAGAAGCACCTCATTCTATGTAAGTCAAGATGAAAACTGAGCATAATTCCATTCTACTAGAATAACAATAGCTACCATTTACTGTGTGCCAAGAACTTTTCATCTACTATCTCTCTTAATTTTCCCAACTACCTTATAAAGTATTGTTGTTGTTAGTTGCCGTGGAATTGGTTTGGACTCATAGTGACCCTATGTACAACAGAACGATACACTGCCTGGTCCTGCAACATCCTATAATTGTTGCTATGTTTGAGCGGCCCACTGTTGCAGCCATTGTGTCAATCCATCTTGTTGAGGGTCTTCCTCTTTTTCAGTGACCCTCTACTTTACCAAGCATGATGTCTTTCTCCAGGGAATGGCCCCTCCTGATAATGTGCCCAAAGTACGTGAGCTAAAGTCTTGCCATCCTTGCTTCTAAGGAGTATTCTAGCTGTACTTCTTCCAAGACAGATTTGTTCATTATACTGGCAGTCCATGGTATATTCAATATTCTTCACCAACACCACTGTTCAAATACATCAGTTCTTCTTCGGTCTTCCTTATTCATTGTCCAGCTTTCGTATGCATATGAGGCAACTGAAAATACCATGGCTTGGGTCAGGCATGCCTTAGTCCTCAGAGGGACATTTTTGCTTTTTAACACTTTAAAGAGGTCTTTTGCAGCAGATTTACCCAGTGCAATACGTCATTTGATTTCCTGACTGCTGCTTCCATGGGCGTTGATTGTGAATCCAAGTAAGATGAAATCCTTGACAACTTCAATCTTTTCTTCATTTATCATGTGCTTATTGGTCCAGTTGTGAGGATTTTTGTTTCCTTTATGTTGAGGTATAATCCATACTGAAGGCTGTGGTCTTTGATCTTCATCAGTAAGTGCTTCAAGTCCTCTTCACTTACAACAAGCAAGCTTGTGTCATCTGCATACTGCAGGTTGTTAATGAGTCTTCCTCCAATCCTGATGCTGCATTCTTCTTCATACAGTCCAGTTTCTTGAATTATTTGCTCAGCATACGGACTGAAAAAGTATGGTGAGAGAATACTATCCTGATGCACACCTTTCCTCATTTTAAAGTATTACCATTCCTATTTTATATACAAGGGAACTGAAATTCAGAGAGATTAACTTGGTCATAGATGTAGGCCTGGGTCATACAACTTGATCGTGGCAGATCTGGGTTCTGTACTCAGGTCTGTTTAACTCCAGAGCCTATGTTTCTATCTATTAATATTACATTGTAGTAGTTTTGAATCTTTAATGCCTGTCACAATCATCTGGGATCTTTTTCAAAATACAGATGCATGTGTTACATCTCCATAGGTCCTAAAC
The DNA here is from genome assembly GCA_030035585.1 of Dugong dugon. Taxonomy (NCBI): domain Eukaryota; kingdom Metazoa; phylum Chordata; class Mammalia; order Sirenia; family Dugongidae; genus Dugong; species Dugong dugon. The sequence goes on along the minus strand of CM057482.1, from coordinate 21,634,164 downwards.
CAGCAGGTCTGAGATGAGGCCTAAACAGCTTTATTTTTAAAAAGCAGTTCAGGTGCTTCTGATATGCATCAAAGAAAGAGAACTTGTACTTATTACTAGCCATTCCTTTATACTTGGATAAAGTTAAAGATGTTTCCAGTTTTTCTCTAAAATAAATATACTTTAATGAACACCCTTCTAACTCAATCTTTGCAAACATCTTTACGTTCTATGATAAATTCTTGGAAATGCAAGTATTGGGTCAAAGTTATACCCGTCCTTAAGAGTTATGGTGCACATAGACAGTCAAAATGCCCTATAGAAAGGTCTTTTACTTTTAAATTTTCCCTTCAAACTTATTTCCTCTGAAGAGCCTTCCTTGATTACCCCTTCCTCACTCTGTTCCATCTGTATAGCTATTTGGTCTCATTGGACTACTGTTACAGTTATTGGACCATATAAGCAATAACTGCTTTAATAAGGCATTAAGCCTCTAGGCTATCTGCTCACAAAGTGTATAACATGTCCTAGAGGAAATCGAAGAGAAGGTAAAATACACAGGGTGATAAACTGATGGCTATGAAATAGCTAACAAAGTTAGCATAAAACAAAGGATGAGGTATTAGAGTTAAGTAGATAACATCCCATTTTCCATGAATGGAGCATATTCCAATCGTTTTCAGATCTTTCTATTGTTCTAGTTTGTGTGCCCATTAAAAGACAATAGCTCCAGGTAGGGTTTGTATTGCATGTATTATTTTCAAAATCAGTTGCTAAAAAAAGTCCAAGCTCTGGAAAATTTTGTCAAATTCTCCATATCCTCAAATTCATATATGCCCTCTCTAGATTTCTAACATGCCTTCCTTATAAAGCATAAAACTGAACGCTAACTGATGTATTCTGAAGTATAATGTATCTTATTCCACTTGGGAAATGAAACCAAACACATTAAAATAAACTATCAAACTATGCATTTTCAGCATATGACAACACTGACAATTAGCTAGTACCAATTATGTCCAACATTGTGAATATGTTTCAACTTAAAAAATTAATTAACTGTATTAATTATGAAAGTCACAGGAAAGCCCAGCTGCCAGCACTCTGTGGTATTTGTTTTTAGGAATCTTTTGCTAAGAATTGCTTCCACTCCTCCCGTCTTTTTTTTTTGGATGCTTCAAATATGAGTTTAAAACATGGCAGCCTCTTATATTGCCCACTTCCTGCAAATATTAAGCAAATATACTAACGCAGGGGCATATTTTACATAACCACATGTGTCAGACTAAATTTGGGCCAAGAAAGAGAATGAATGCAACTCATATCTGATTTATATTGGGCAAATACAGAGATACCATAAGCTCGTGTTTTGAATGCCTACATGCTATGTTTCCATGACAACTGCATAAACACTTTCCTCATAACATACAGCCATCTTCATTCTTTACATCCCATTATTTATTTCTTTCCATTCTCAGGGGAAAGCCTAATTTATTCCCCAGGAAAAATCAATCAATGATTTTCTTAATCAGTGGTGTTTGAAGAGTAGGTGGCACAGTTCTTTTTATGGAAAAGCAATTTCCACCAACGCTCTTGCTATGTGATAGAAGACTGGGGGAGAATAAAAGTAACACTTGCTTAAAGGAAAGTGTGAGTACAAGTTGCAATGAATAAGCCTTCAAAGAGAGCTCTGAATGTGCATTAAAAAAGCTGCAGAAGGTTGGCAAAAGTGATTATATGCAACTCCAATCTCTTTTCCATGTGCATGGAGTATCACGGAGACTCCATGAAAAAAAGTAATCTTCCATTCCTACAGCAACCTGGTAGTCTTTGAATAAATCCCTTTGCTGCTTTCCTTGTGTGGCAGGAATTGTACAGAATGGCCAGCAACTAGAGGCAAGAGAAAGACTACCCACTTTAAAGTAGATCAAATGACAGCTAAAGGAAGGATGAAAGGAAACTACATCGGGTTTCTTCACTTTGTCTCTTCTTTTGAGTCTGAGGTAATTATCACAGATTCAAGTGGTAGCAGATGGAAGAGATCCCATACTGGATTTTAGCTGGCTATCAAATTAACAACAATTTCTCAAAGTCCTCAAAGGGACAGTTGATCAATTAACATTCTTTAGTGCTCAGAATACTCCAGCTTTGTAGTTCCCTTCTGCACTCATAGCTCAGTGGGTTAGATAGGGAAGCCAAGTCAGGAAGAGTGAGGTATTAGTTGCTCCCTCGTCTGGCCTCCCCTGGCACCACTATGCAGTATTTACCACTGTTTTGTTATCGTTTATATATGATTCCCTCAAGGCTAAGTTTTAAACTTCAAATTCAATTTCTTTAATACGTATATGTCTATTCAGTTACCTAATTTTTCTTGAGTAAGCTTTGGTAGTTTGGGTCTTCTGAGAAATTTTTTCATCTGATTTAAAGTTGTTAAATTTATGGGCACAAACTTTTGTTTATATTATTCCCTTATTATCCTTTCAATGTCTGTAATCTCTGCAGTGGTATTCCCTAGAATAATGTCCGATACAGTGCTGGAAGATGAACTCCTAGGTTGGAAGGCACTCAAAATACACAGTGGTCACAACAATGGACCCAAGCATACCAACGACTGTGGAGATGGTGCAGGACTGGGCAGCATTTCATTTTGTTGTACATGGAGTTGCCACGCGTTGGAGTGGACTCAAAGGAAACTTAGAACAACAACAACATGCATACCACAATTTGTTTATCCATTCATCCACTGATGGACATTTGGGTTGTTTTTACCTTTGGCTATTTGTGAATAGTGCTGTTATGAACAGTTATTTGTTTGAGGACCTGTATTTGATTCTTTTAGGAATATACCTAGGAAGTGGAATTGCTGGATCATATGATAATTCTATGTTTAACTTTCTGTGAAACTGCCAAACTCTTTGCCACAGCAGCTGAACCATTTTACACTCCCACCAGTAATGTATGAGGGTTCCAATTTCTTAGTATCCTCATCAACACTTGTTATTTTCCATTTTTCATTATAGCCATCCTCGTGGGTGTGGAGTGGTATCTCATTGTGGCTTACAGCTTTTTCTGACTTGGACATCTGCCTGATGATCCTGGGAGGGTGTATATGAGAGTCCTGGAGTCCTGGTGCTTTTCTATTCTTGGCAGTTGGGCAGTGGGGTGGAGAAGAAACACTAGTTAAGAAATCTATCTGGAAATAAAGGTGCATTTCCACTTTTTGTATCTGAACAAAGCATCTGTGCCTTGTTTCCTTTTAAACATTCTTCACATGTAACATACCTGTGCTTTAGCACTAAGTATACAATGGCCCGTAATATATCACCAGAATGTGCTATAGCACTAGAATGCTTTATGTTTTCCTTCCTTTCTATATGCCAAACCAATGGAAGGAAACAAAAGCTGGGCCTGACTCCAAGAAGAATGAGTTTCCTTTCATTTTTACAATTTGGCATTTTTAGATACGCTTTCTCGTGACTGTGGGCCAGAATTCTCAATCTTCAAAAGATACAGGACAGAACTATAATGCTAAATTTTCCCTAGATCATTCTGTTGCTACTCTGTGAGAACAATAATTATAGAATTAAAGTACCAGTGGGATGAGGAATAACTGGCTTGTCTATAATAAGCATTTTGCAGATTTCCAGTCTTCCACTGTTTTAAGAAAGTGGTGGGTTAATTCCCCTTCTAGTAACAGAAGCAAGGGGCTCTTTACATTTATTATGCTGTTCAATCACCTCACATGTCTAGTGATATTCCAGCTGATTTCTACTAACTTAAAACATGTACTGCTAATTACAGTTGGCACAATAAATCAAAAGGTAAAGCTGGACCTCCAGTACCAACAGGAATCCTCTCCTTTACAATTGCTGCAGATCCCTTTCTCTTCCTCCCCCATCCCTCACCTCAGGGCCAAACCCTTGATGAGGCAACCTCTAAGCTCTTCTCAAAGTCCACATAAACATCCTCTTCCTGGGTCATCTCACCATGGTGTTTTCAGAGGTTAACTCTTCCACACAGCATGACAGTCTTCTTACTACATAGCAGTGTTGTCTTCCTGGCTCTTCATGTGTGGAAGGAGAATTTCTACCACATGAACTCACTTCTTGGTCAGTTACTCTACCAGAGAATACTTCTGCTGTAATTATCTCAGTAGTAAAGAATTTTAAAATTCAAATGTTAGAGCAGATGTAAGCCACAGAAATAATTTTTTTCCAACAAAAGTATTAAAAAATAATGTGAAAACTTACAGAATGATGGAGTTGTGTTCTCCCAAGACACAAGGCAGATTTAGGACAGTGGCACGTTAGGTAGGAAGAACACAGCACAAGAGAACAAAGCTACAACACAACAGCAAACCTCCACTATTGACTAGAGCATATCACCCATGCTTTTATGCTCTATTTCATTTTGAGTTCATGTGAAAAAATACATTCAAATAACTATAACACATCAATAAAGATGCAAAAGGTACATATATAGTATGATTTACACTACATTTTGTTTATGCACACACACATACACATAATACTCACACACACACATAGAATATATATTCACCAATCTCATAGAGCATTTTCTCTGAAGAAGGAAGAATGAGTATGAGACTGGAGAGTGGTATGAAGAAGATTTCAACTGTTCCTAAATTATTTTATTTCTTTTAGCAAGAATGACAAAATTCAGCATTCAATTAATTCTTGGTGGTGAGATCAGAGATATTTGTTATATACTCCAGGATTTTCTGAGTTCTTGGAAATTTTCCTAATAAAGAATTTTAAAGAGAAATAAAAATGGACTCTGGTTATATTTTAGCCTGGAAGTAAGGCAGATTTATAAACAAAAGAAATGTGAGGAAGAACCTTCTCTCTTGACGTACTCAGGGTAATATGTGACCAAAGTACATTTTGGGCTATGTAGTTTAAAACAATACTTGAAGTGATACTATAATTGCCGAGTGATTTGGGGTGAGTACATTTGCTTCCAAAAGCTTCCATTTTGTCTTATGTAAAGCAAGGATGTTGGACTAAAACATCTTGAATAACCCCTTTAACTTTAAAGTTTATGACTTTTTTTCCTAGAAGAAGTAAGTAAGTATATCTTTGCACATGTTATTCCCTTTGTCTAGAATTCTTTCAAGCTTGTTCCCTGGCAGTATTTATCCTATTTATCCAGTAACACTCAGCTCAAAGGACACCTCCTTTGGAAAACCTTCCTTCACCCTTCCCAGGCAGGGAAAAGCCATGCCATAGCCCGTTACTCATACTTGCATTAAGCACTTGATTGATACATTCCTACTACATTTGTCTGTTTATATGTCTACCTACCCGGCTAGAAAGCGAACCACTGAAACCTGGGCCTGTGCTATACTCTTCTTTGTATCCCCTGCACCTTGCACACTGCCATGCCTTGAGTCGAAGGAGATAAAACTTATACAAAACACTTAAACCTACGTTAGCACAAAGTTAAAATTTTTTAGCTATTTGCAATTACTATTTTTCCCAAGTAAATGTCTGTTGCATGAATAACTGAATCGGTGTGTAAAGACGCATGCAGTTCATTCTCAGTTAGGCTGACTGAATGTCCCACTAGAAGGTAGGGGTCATGTCCCAGGAGATCTCTCAACATTTTCTTGAGAGGAGTCCACAGAATTGATTGGAATTTTATAGCCTTGGTTTTCTTGCTCTACTTTTGTCTTTTCCTCATATTAACAGAGCACTTTATGTGGGATATGAAATACTTTCTAAGCAAAATCTCAGAAAATTAAGATGCACTAAACCTGGACTGAGAAACTGTCAGAAATAATTAAAACATTTTGATCATATGAATTTGGATATTACACAACTGGTTGCAATAGTTCACTCAACTCCTGTTCTCAGAAGGGGGCTGGCTACAGTTCCTATGGTGGAGGAGGAATAGTGATAATCTGGTGGGGAGGGAGAAGCCTGATGGAAAATGGCAAGTAATACCTCAAAAAACCCAGTGATTCAGAGGGTGAGTCTCAGCATCTCCTCTATGCTCTTGGCCCAGTCTCCCCAGATCAGCCATGAAACTGCTGTTCCTAATTAGCTGGGAGATTCTTGGAATCACTGGCATTGCCCTGGGAGTCTTCAAGGTAGCCAAAAGACCTAGAAATGCCTTGACAATATTTAAGCTAAAGCAGACAACTGCCACCATGTAGGCTGGGAAGAATTTGGAACTCAAAACTCAAAGCTGTACCCTCAGAACTCCTAACTCCTAACTAGCTCATCCTAGTCATTCCATTAATTAGAAATAACATGACCCTGCATTTTATAAGAGTGGTTTTTTTGGGACCACACTTATTACATTATGATAGTTTTGTTTTTTCCTTTAACATTTTATTTTGAAATAATTAGAGAGTCACAGTAAGTTGCAACTATAGTACAGAAAGAGCCCATGTACCCTTTAACAAGTTTGCCCCAATGGTTATACCTTACATAAATATAGTATCAAAACTAGGAAACTGACACTGGTACAATGTGTGTATACAGCTGTCATTTTATCACATATGTAGATTTGTGTAACTATCACCATAATCAAGATATAGAACTAGTCCACCATCATAAAAACATCCCTCGTCTGCCTCTCCTCTTTCTAGTCACATTGCCCACCTTCTCCTCTACACCCCTGGCAACCAATAATCTGTTCTCCATCTTATGATTTTGAAATTTCACGTTTTTTAAATGGAATCATACAGTATGTGACCTTTTGAGATGGGATTTTTTTTTTTTTTCACTTAGCATAATGCTTTTGAAATCCATCTAAGCTGTGGTATTTATCAGTGTTTCATTCCTATTGCTGAGTTGTATTTCATGGTGTGATAGTCTTATGTGTCAACTTGGCTATCAGTTATTTAATCAAACACTAATCTAGGTGTTGCTGTGAAAGTATTTTACAGATGTAGTTAACATTTACAGTCAGTTGACTTTAGGTACAGGACATTACCATTGATAATGTGGGCAGGCCTCATCCAACCAGTTGGAGGTTTTAAGAGCAAAATCTGAGGTTTCCCAAAGAAAATGAAATTCTGCCTCGAGACTACAGCATAAATTCCTGCCTGAGTTTCTAGTGTGCCTACCTGATGTACAGATTGTGAACTCAAGACTGCAACATCAACTCCTGCCTGAGTTTCTAGACTGCCGGCTTGTTCTACAGATTGCAGATTTACTAGCTCCCACAAATACATTAGCAAATTCCTTAAAAAAAAATCTCTTAATATATTGGTTCTGTTTTCCTTAAGTACACACAGTATGGATGTGTCAACAATTTGTTTACCCATTCACTTACTGTAGAATATTTTGTTGTGTCCAGTTTTGGGCTAGTACAAATAATGCTGGTATGAAGAATCACATGTAAGTTTTGGTGTGGATGTGTAAGTTTTTATTTTTCTGGGATAAATGCCCAAAAATGTGATTGTTGGGTTACATGATGAGTGTTGTTTAGTTTTTTTAAAGAAACTACTGAACTATTTTCCAGAGTGGCTGTACCTTTTACATACCAGCAATTTATGAGTGGTTCAGTTTCTCTGCATCTGCTATTGTCCCTATTTTTATTTTACCTCTTCTAGTTAAGTGTGCAAAGAGCCCTGCTGGTGCAATGGTTAAGCGCTCGGCTGTTAACTGAAAGTTTGGCGGTTGGAATCTACCAGCCACTCCATGGGAGAAAAGGCCTGGTGATCTGCTCCCATTAAGATTACAGCCTTGGAAACCCTATGGGGCAGTTCTACTCTGTCCTATTGGGTAGCTGTGAGTCAGAATCGACTCCACAGCACACAACAACAACAGTTAAGTGTGCAGTGATAACTCATTGTGGTCTTAATTTGCACTTAACTAATGGCAAATGATGTTGAACACCTTTTCATGTGCTTATTTGCCGTATGTATACCCTCAGCTGTGAAACGTCTCTTCATGTCTTTTGTTCATTTTTAAATTAGATTTTTTTAAAAACTATTGAGTTTTGAGAGTTCTTTATATATCCTACATACAACTCCTTTGATAGATATTTGGTTTGCACATGCATATCTTCTCTCAGTCTGTAGCCTGTCTTCTCATCTGACTCTTAACATGGTCTTTCACAGAGCAAAAGTTTTTGATTTTGATCAAGTCCAACTTACTGATTTTGTATTTCTTTTTAGATTGTGTTTTTGTGTCATATCTAAGAACTCTTCACAAGCCCTAGGTCCTGAAGATTTTCTCCTATATTTTGTTCTAAAGGTTTTATAGTTTTACATTTACATCTATGATCAGTTTTGAGTTAATGTTTGCATAACGTGTGAGACATAGGTTGATGTTCATTTTTTTTGTCTATGCATATTCAGAGGAGCCCTGGAGGTGCAGTGGTTAAGCCCTCGGCTGCTAACCAAAAGGTCAGCGATTAAAACCCATCAACTGTCCCATGGAAGAAACATGGGGCAGTCTACTTCTGTACAGATTACAGCCTTGGAAAACCTATAGGACAGTTCTACTCTGTCCTATAGGGTCGCTATGAGTTGAAATCGACTCAACAGTAATGGTGGTGCTGGTAACGGATGGATGTCCAATTGCTCCAGCATCATTTGTTGAAAGGATTATCCATCCTCCATTGAACTACCTTTGTACCTTTGTAAATAATCAGTTGGCCATACTTTTTTTTTTTATATATATATATATTTTATTGTACTTCAGGTGAAAGCTTACAGAGCAAATAGTTTCTCATGAAAATAGTAGTACACATGTTGTTCTATGACATTGGTTAACAACCCCACAACGTATTAAGCCTCTAAATTCTCAACCTTTTTTTTTTTTTTGATGAAAATTACAGATGGCCAAAGATACACCGTTTCAAGAATTTCTACATTCACAGTTCAGTGACATTGACTACGCTCTTCCAACTGTGCTGTTATTCTCACTTAAGATGAAGGCTTACAGAACAAAATAGTTTTTCATTTAACAGTTATTACACATGTTGCCCTATGACAATGGTTAACAATCTCACAGCACATCAAGAATATCCTTACTCCACCTTGTGTTCCCTATCACCAGGGGACTTCCTTGTCCCCTTCTGTCTTCTGGACCTTGTCAGTGGACTATTGTACCTTTTTAGTCTCATTTGTTTTTTTTTTATTTTATTTTATTTTATTTTATTTAAACACCATTTCAAAACTTTTTACTTACACATTTAAGTGATATTGACTATGCTCTTCCAATTGTGCTGCCATTCTCGCCCAAGATGAAGGCTTACAGGACAAAACAGCCTCCCATTTAATAGTTACTACAAATGTTGCCCTATAGCAGTGGTCAACAATCTCACAATACATCGACAGTGTCCTCATTCAATTTGTGTTCCTTATCATCAGTTTCCTACTCTCCCTCTGCCTTCTGGCCCTTGTAACCGGACTCCTGTACCTCGTTAGTCCCATTTAGTTTTACTGGGCTGTCCATTCCCAGGCTTAACATCGAACCTCGAAGGTAACTTCACCTCTGAGCTGAAAGGGTGTCTGGGGGCCACACTCTTGAGGTTTCTCTAGTATTCTTTAGGCCAGTAAATCTGGTCTTCTTTTTTTTTTTTGGGGGGGGGGGGGGAGTTAAAATTATGCTCTACATCCTTCTCCAGCTCTGCCCAGAACCCTCTGTTGTGATCCTGGTCAGAGGAGTCATTGGTGGTAGCCGGGCACCATCCAGCTGTACTGAACTCAGTCCGGTGGAGGCCTTGGTAGCTGTGGACAATTAGTCGTTTGGACTAATCTTTTCGTTGAATCCTGTTCTCTTCATTCTCCCTTGTTCCCGAAGGGATGAGATCAGTGGAGTATCTTAGATGGCCGCTCATAGGCTTTTAAGACCCCAGACACTACTCACCAAGGTAGAATGTAGAGCATTATCTTTATAAGTAGTGTCATGCAGTTGGCCATACTTTTGTAAGCTATTTCGGGTTTCCTTCTTTCTTGTCTGGGCAAATTACACATAGGCTTCCCTTCATAAGGATAGTTTTCCTAAATGAATATGTTGTTGAGGATGCTCATAAGGCCTATCAGTCTTTAAGAGTTTAACATTCAGACCGATATCAGATTATTCAGAGTGATCTTGCAGTCTGCAAGATATTATCCCCAGCCCCCAACAGCCATGATTTTCACCTAGTGAAATAAATTGAGATATAAAACTGAGTGTGTGAGTGGACTTCAACAGTATACAGCTAAAATGTTACCCTTTTAAATTTTACCCTCTTCAAAGTGCCCACAATAGCTTTAAAACAAAAATTTCTGTCCCAAAGGAACTGCACAATTAGAAATCTGATTCCATCCCCTCTTAAAAGGTCATTATAGATTTGGGATTTTGGAGGAACTCAGCTTGGATGGAGCCAGAAAAATTAAATAATAAGTAAATGCAGATGGTTTTAATTCTGTATACCTCCTGGATGCGAGTCATATGACTTCCAAATTGGACTAGGTGGGGGAATCAATGGAGTTCTTTGGTTTTGTAGGGGTCAAGTTCTAGCCTAACTTTTTTCATGGTAATATAACCCTGAAAACAAATTTCATAGTACAAAAGATTGAAATTAATGATTAGAAAAATAGTATGATACTATCTATGGATTTCAATGAGCCTGTCTATGGTTACCAAAAATCATTGAGAGATGGAATCAGAAGTTTAATAAGGAGTACAAGTATCACAGTAAAATTTTTGACAATTTTTTTTGGGTTCTGGAATCAAACTGTGGTTATATAAGATTATATAATTAAACAGGTAAAGACATATAATTAAAGGGATAAAGAAAACTTAGATCATTAACAAAAAACAGGGAAATCTGGTGGGTTCCTATATATTATAACATCGGCATACTTCTTTTTTTATTTTTAATGGGTGAGGACTAGATAGAATTTACTGGACACTTTTAAAGAGCTGAATGCTATTTTATGCTACATGCCTGGTAGTAACAAAAAAAGTGGAAAAGCTCTAATTATGCCATAGTAGAGGTTTAACCCATAATTACAGAATTAAAAAAAAAAAATACAAAACAATACAACCTCCCTTCCCTGCTCCCAACTGTTAACAAGGTATTTATATCAAGGCTAATGTTAGCACAGGGGAAGAGTAACTAGAGCATTCATCCTTGGCTATATTATTGTCCTGGGTTATATTTGTTAACTTGAATCATTTCTTTGAAATAGGTCCTGTACTCCTTGGAATCATTAGGACCAGTACATGACACTGTATTTGGTCAATTTTTCACATCTCCTGCACTTCACAGCAAGAATTTCGTTGTAATCAACTGCACCAATTCACTACTAAGACATAGTGACTCAAGGAAACAAATGATTATCCCTCAAAACCAAATTAATAAAGGTCCAATGAATAAAAGTTCTAGTTGTTCATTAGGATGCCATAAACATTCTGAAAACATTTAAATCTTTACAAAACATACATTGAAATAATTTGGCCTAAGATCAAGGTGATTTAAGAAGACAGAAAAAGAATCTTACTTCTTTATATACAGTGGAACCTGTGACAGCCAGAATTTGATGGGACTGCTTTTGTTTTTCCGGGTCTTGCAAGTTTTCCGTCTTTGACAGGGTGTAGTCTTACCACTTTTCTACTGCTCTTTATTAGTGGAAAATATTTGAGCTTTCCTTCTCTGACAGGTTTCTGCCTTACATAGGTTCTGGCTTTTCCAGTTTTTACTGTAACTGCTTTCCACTCTACTTGAAATGTAACTAAAATGATAATAATAATAACCCTGTTGTTGTCAAGTTGATTCCGACTCATAGCGACCCTACAGGACTGAGTAGAACTGTCCCACAGTTTCCAAGGAGCAGCTGGTGAATTTGAACTGCCGACCTTTTGATTAACAGCTAAGCTCTTAACCACTGCGCCACCAGGGGTCCAGTCCTTGCAATTTCACAAGTAGAAACATTTTACAATTTTTCTCTCCTTTCCTATTATGGATCATTGAGCATTTTATAACTCTCTATTCCTGCAAAATGATAGAAAAAAAGTAGAGAGAAGGAGAGGCAAAGGAGAAAATAAAGATACACAAAAAAGAAAAAAAAATTATGTCAGATATGAAGAGAGAAAGTTCAAGAGACTAGATGTCAGGTATGGAAAATGAAATAAAGTTCAGAAAATAAGATCAAAATTTAAAAAACCTCTGCACTTACATTGCTTGGATTATTTCTATGAAAGGCAAATACTTGGTGAGGGATAACCATAACATTACTATGACATATTCTTATTCAGATAAGCTTATCTGTTTCTAGGTTGAGATGTTTGTAACTGGAAAAAAAACTCAAACTATTCTTTTTGACCAATTTTAGGGTCAAACATTAAGGACCAAAATAAAAGCCTGACTATACTAAGTAAGTTATAAAACTGTCAGCTTTATCTATACTTTGGCATATCTAAACTTAAGAAAAAAATGCTTTTAGGTCATCTGAAATTCTTGGTGGAAAAGTAACATGATAGGAGAATTCTGGTTACCGTTTAAATTTGAAGCACTTGATCTGCTCTGGTGACAAAGGTGGTTTTAGCAGCTAGCATTACTTTCCGTTAAAGTTTCAAAGTGCTTTGGGTCTTTCCAAGATGAATGTCCTTTCTTCGTTGCCTCTCATTCCTTAACTTATTTTCTCAAGATAGTAATGTTTCTGCAAGAGAAAAAAATGAAATAGCAGCTATTTTGAAGAGCAAACTAGTTTAAAATATACTGGACATTTTTCTTTCCTTTTGGATATTCCTAATGTCATCCTCACTCAACAGTGATACTTAGTCCAATTCATTTAAGTAATAACTTCCTTATTCAGGTGGGGATATGGATAGTACCACATATACTAAAGAACTCCCCATGTCATACCTAAGAAACAAGCATCTTAAAAGAATTAAAATAGCACTGCTACACTCGTGACATTCTAAAACTTCCTCTGATTGTCCTTGTAGACTTTTTTTTTTTTGTTTTGCTAAAAGTATATGAGTATTAATTAAATGTGAAATCACGGAACTCTGTTTTTTCACCTTTATAAAAATACAATTCTAAAAATCACAATGCCCGACTTTGGTACCCAAAACCCAAAAACCACTACCGTCGAGTCAATTTTGACTCATAGTGACCCCATAGGGTTTCTAGGGCTGTAAATCTTTACAGAAGCAGATTGCCACATCTTTCTCCCGCAAAGAGGCTGGTGGGTTTCAACTGTCCACCTTTTTGGTTAGCAGCTGAGAGTTTTAACCACTAAGCCACCAGGGCTCCTTAACTTTGGTAGAACCTTTGTAAAATACAAAGGTAGTTATCCTCAAATGCAAAAATTTTCCTAGCCAACTTTAGGCTCAAGTATGAAATATATTCATAATTTGGTTTTTAAAATATCACCCAAAACTAAATTAGTAAATTACTATATATTTCTGACCCATTAGATACATGTTCAAAACTGTCTCAATTTCTAATTTCTTTTCTCTATAACATCATAGACAGGGAAAATAACTGGAAGCGTTAAGTAGAAAATGAAAGATAAATGTGTTTTCTTCTAAGTAATTCTTGATTGTGTTTACATATTAGAGAAACAAACCTTTCAGTAACTTTTAAGATTACAGAAAAACATTTTAAAAAGAAAGTTTTTATAAGCACACCATCAAACAAAATCTAACTCCAACACAGCCAGGTTATTCATAGTAAAAACAATACCCAATCTTACAGTGCTTTGAACTACATATCCATCGCCTCATGTGGTACATAACAATGTTAACTGGTGTGCAGGAGAACTACTACCAAGAATATACAGATATCACCAATAAATAGATGAAGAAATGATGATGCCCAAGATCATACACCCAGTCAGTGGCCAATTTACTCAGTCTTCTTTCCATTATAAGAAGAGTCCTTAGAGAAGAAAAATGCAATTTAAGCCCAGTTTACTTTGAAATTTGAAAATGAAATAAAATTGAACATATGGATATAGAAATATCAGTAACCCAGAAAAGCACATAGTGATAAACAGAGGAGTAAAGTGATATCCCAAAGGTAGGTGTTCAGCTAATGGAAAAACTGAAATGAGAACCCAGATCTCCTTACTCTCCTAATGTAGTAGTATTCTATTACCTTCTAATAAACCCTCCTGCTGTTCCTTCCTCTAAGACCAAAATATTAGTTTTTCTGAATATTTTATTCTTGAACTTGTAGCTGCTCTAATCATAGTACAGACATTGGAAGCTTACCCAGCAATGTAAGAGATGAAGAGACATGAACTGTGTTTAAATTTTCATATTTTAAATGTGTGACATGTAGGCAGCATATAGTTAGGTCTTGTATTTTTATACAATATGAAAATCTTTGACTCTAGAAAGTTTAGTCCATTTATATTTAATGCAATTATTGAAATGACTGCACTCAAAACTACCATTTTCGTGTTTTTTTTCTATTTCTATTGTTCTCTGCTGCTTTTTGTTACGTATTGTTACTGTTCTACCTTTTCCTGCCTTAATTTTAGTTAATCAAATATTTTAAATGTTTTATTTTAGTTGCGGTATACCTCTTTGTACTGAGGAAGAAGTGTTGCCACTCTAAGGATTACAACATACATCTTTATCAGTCTACTTAAAGCAAATATTGAACCTCATGCAAAGCATATAAATCTCGCAACAATATAATTACATTAATGCGATTGTTCTTTTTTGCTAGTGCTGTCAAACATTACAACTCTATATAGATTACAAAATTGCTTAATTAAATGGTATAACTTTTACTTTTAAGGAAAGTAACACAAGGAAAAAAAGATAAATCTTTTATATATTTATCACTCTTGGTGGTTTAATTTCTCCCTGCAGAACCAAGTTTCCATCTAATATCATTGCCCTTCAGCCTAAAAACTCTCCTTCAGCATATTCTTTTATACTGAAAGACTACTGAAAATAAATTATCCAAGATTTTGTTCATCTGAAATTGTCTTTATTTTTGAATGATGTTTACACTGGATATGAATTCTGGGTTGAACATTTTTTTCTTTTGGCTCTTTAAAGATGTCATTTTATTGTCTTTTTCTATTATTATGATGAGAAATCAGCTGTCATTAATATTATTGTTACTCTATATCTTTCTGTTGTTTTCAAGTTGTTTTTTTTTTTAATCTTTGATATTCAGCAGTATGACTATCATGGATCTAGATGTGGTTTTCTTTGTATTTATTCTATTTGAGGTTCACTGAGCTTCCTGGTTCTGTAAGTTCATTTTCAGTCAAATTTAAAAACTTTTCAGCCAATATTTCTTCAAAAAAATTTTTTTTCTGCCACATTGTCTCTCTTTTCTTTCTGGCATTCTAATACACCTAAGTTTGGCTGTGTGTTATCCCACAGATCACTGAGAATCTGTTCTCTCTCTCTCTTTTAATTTCTTATTTCTCTCTCTCCTCTCTAAGACCAAAAAGAGATCTTCTCTGCAATCTTCTATTGCAATTCTTCTCCTTGCAATATTTTTTTCTCTTTGTTCTTCAGGCAGGATAACTTCTGTTGTCAGGTTCACTGACATGGTCTTTTGCAATCTCCCATCTGTTGTTAAGTCCACCCAGTAAAATTTCCATTTCAGGTATTACTCTTTCCAGTTCTACAATTCCATTTAGTTTTCAGTTCTAAGTTGCTGAGATATCCTATATTTTCACTCATTATGATCCCCTTTTCCTTTAAGTTCTTGATCAGATTTATAATAGCTGATTTAAAGTTCTTGTCTGCTAATACCAATGCCTGAACTAACTCCTTATTCTTTTAATTATGGGCCATCTTTTCCTGTTTTTTCACGTTTATTTTATTTTTTTTTGTATACTGGGAAGCAGGAATAATATACTGCAAAAACTCTGAATTCTGTTATCTTCCTTTGAAGAGCATTGATTTTTCTTCTACTTAGCAATCAAGATACTAGCTAATCATCTTGAACTTGTGGACCCTTGGTTTAACACTTTGTTAGGGAGGATATGTTTCAGTCTTGCCCTTAGTACTAGAACAAATCCCTTAGTCCTTGGACATAGTCCCTTCTGAGATTTCACTGGAAACTCTGATGTGTTTTAAAAATCCTCTAACTTGGTAGGACTCAAAACTCCAAACTTGATCAGAAATATCTGCTCAACAACTTCCCTTTCTAGCGATGATTGCTTTTCACTGGGCTTTATGGAGTCCTCCCTATCTATGTGAACTTAAGAGGTCAGCCAAATATTTTACAGGAGTATATATATCAATTTTGAGGTTCCCTTCTCTGTGCTTTCCTCCTTTCTGGGGATTTCTACCATTAAATTCTAGAAAAACTGACAAAAACTTGAATGGGGTTGTGGATTAGAAAGTAGTAACATATCAATGTTGAATTCCTGATCTTGATTAGTGTGTCTTGGTTATGTGGGAAAATGTCTCTGTTTGTAGGAATTACACTATAAAGTATTCAGAGGTGATGGGGTGTAACGTCAGCAATTTATTCTCAAATGGTTCAAGAAAAAAAAAATCATCTATTCTAGGCTTATACTTGTTTATAAGTTTGAAATCATTTTTTAACAATTTAAATGTATCCATAGACCCTGTCACATTTCTAAAATGTCTTCTGTAAAACTCTACTATGGCTAAATGCTTGGAGAAAAGTAGTTCTGTGATGAAGAAGTTTGGGTGACATTACCAGTTATATCCTTTCTTGGCAATTCACAACACATGTTAGCATATCAAACATTTCTACAAATCATGCAGTAGACATGATTTCATTTATTCATCCTTCCCCCCTCATATATATTATATACTTGGGGCTTACTATGGGAAAGGTAGTGTTCAAAGTACTAGAGACAGAAAGGAAAAGGGAGGCAAGATCTCTATTCTAGTGCAGAAAGACAGACAAATAAGTAAATAAACTAATTTCAGATGGTGATACATGCTCTGAAGAAAATAAAACTGGGTGTTAGAGAGAAATTGGGAAGGTGGAAGCACCATTTTAGACAGTGCATCAGGAGTAGATACTCTGAGGAGGTGACACTCAAGTTGAAACTGAATGAAATAAGTCAGACAGGAAAGTCATAGGAGAAGAGTGTTTTAGAGTAGGGCATAAGATAGGAATGAGCTTATAATATTCATGGAAAAAGGTAGCTGGAAGTTTATTGCAGGGAGATAAGGTAAGAGAGATAGAAAGGGACTAGAACTGTAGGCCATTATAAAATATTTGGATTTTATTTGATGAAATTTTTTTTTATTCATTCAATAAATATTTATACTAGAGTAAATACCATGTGTAATGCCATGTGGGGCTGAGGGCATAACAGTGAACAATGCAGATACTGTCCGTGTGATGGTACATTTTAAGCAGAGGAGTAACACTAAGTTTTTTAGAAGACTGCCTTGGCTACTGTATAAAGAATGGATTGAGTGGGAGGATTACAAGAGGAAGCAGAGAAACCAAATAAGAAACTATTCAGTAGGCCAGATGAGAGAAAATGGAGGCTTGAACAAGGATGATAAGCACTGCAGATGTCAAGAAGTGGGCAGATCATGATTACCTGTTTAACTTCATTTAATCTGGCATTTCCTAGACATATGACCCCTGAATCCTTATCCAACAGTACTTATTAACATTCTATGGAATATATTGAAAAAATGTTGACTTATTACAAACAAACAACAATAATTAGGTTTATAAAAGAATCAGGAAAACAGAAGTTATACTCTGCAACTGCTCATGTCACTGAGAAGAGTAAGGCAGGTTGTTAATGGTACTCTGTTTCTAAATTTTGAAAACAATAAAAGAGTAATTTATAAGAAAAAAGATCTCTTGATTACCACTCCCCTCCCAAATCTGGAAATTAGCCTGATTTTAAATCTATTTATAATTCTTATTCAATGACAACCATAAAATAACAAATTGTGGTTAAAAATTTTTAACATTTTTTTACTAACTATACAAATTGTCTTTCGATGCTGACTTTCCATTACTCTATAGTTTCTGTCAGACTCAACCTTTGTTTTATATTTGAAAATAAAGGTTTTACTCTATTCACATGCAAAAAGAAATTGCCTTTTTTTTTCCTGGATAGTCCCAATGTGTCGAGAAAACATCATGGAGATATACAGGCCAGAAAAGGATTCCCTGAGTTATGACTACATGCAGCTATATTACTACTTACCCATTTATGCTACAGCAGCATCTACCTCAACCTAAGAACCCTCTTTTAGAACTTTCATGGCACTTGATTTCAGCTATTGCTACAGAACAACTTCAATTATATACCTGAAGGAGGAAGGAAAATAACACTTTTGATTATAGAATATGAATTCCATAATCATCTTCTGAAATGTGGCTTGAATTAATGACACAGACATAGCAGCAAATGAAATCACAGATTGTATATATTAATGCTGCTTCAGATGAGATAATAGAAAAAAATTCTGAGCATTCTAAGAGAGGGCTGATCAGTACACTAATCCACATCAGTTGCAATATATTTTGTGTTCTAACTGGCTAACAGGGTTGTGTGAAAGACAGAATTATAGAAGTAATGGTAATGAGGAAAAGAGGCTTTAGTCTCCAGACTGTGGACTAGGGAGGAAAACCCAGGATCTTGTAAATGGTGACAGCATAAAGTTAACAATGATATAAAGTGGAGGAATTTTCTGTTCATGAGTATCAGGCCAACTTCATCACAAAATAACTAAATTTAGTACGCAGACATATGTACTATTTTTAGAACATTAATAAGATAGTCATACTGAAGCAAAACAGGGAGAAAGGAATGTAGCCTCATGTGATAAACAAAAAAAGAAAACGTACCAATTTTGGAGTAAGATAAATTTGACATTAGTCTCAATTCCCCAACTGGCTAAGATAACTCTGATATAAGCTTTGACATTATATAATCTCTCAAACCCCTACAATCTCGGAATTGTGTGATCTTATTTACTTTGCTATAGAACATAACAATAGGGAATAATTCAAGTAAAAACATCACTTAGATTCGAAACACAACAGTCCATTAGGGATCCTACAGCTTACTGGGGAGCTGCTTTAATCCTGTAGAGCAGGGGTTGTCAAACTATGGTCTGTAAGCCAAATCTGGCTGGCTACCTGTTTATGTATATATGGCCCACGAGGTAAGAATAGTTTTTATATATTTAAATGGTTGAAAAAAATCAGAAGAATATTTTTTGGCATATCAAAATTATATGCAATTCAAATTTCATTGTCCATAAACAAAGTTTTATTCCAACATAGCCAACTCATTTGTTTATGTATTGCCTATGGCTGCGTTTGTGCTCTAATGAAAGAGCTAAGTAGTTGTGACAAGAACTGCATAATCTGCAAATCCTAAAATATACATTATCTGGCCCTCTACAGATTAAGGTTGCTAATTTCGGATATAGAGTATGCTGAACATACCATAAAAATTTTGTACTCTAAAATTACAGAATTTATATTTAAAGCACTAGACCAAATAGTTCATTTTAGTCCTCACCCAATGATATGCAGTCCTTCGTATTTCTAATGAAATATTAAGGAATAATTTTATATTTAAAATGACTGCCCTGTAATATGGAGGTAATTTTTTCACTCTCAAAAAGTCAATTTTTCTGATTTGTGAAATGTATTAGGTATGATAAATAATTTTCTTCTGGTCAGTTTCTGATTTAAAATGTGTACTGAACTCTTTAAATTGTGAACTAAATAATAGTTCCTAAAGTGGACACATGCTCATTTATACAATACTGAAAAAAGGTTAATCAATGGTTAAGTATAGGAAAAACAATACTTGAAAGCTTCAGAACTTTAAAAAGGTGTTAGCATTAAAACTCAGTCTAGAATGATTCAACTTCCACTTCTGGGATGAGAGAGTAAACGGGATCCAGAATGATCCTACCACCGTAAACAACTAGAACACATTACAAGATATAGGAAGGGACTATTTTCAGACACAGGTATGACTGTGATCCCTGAGAAAAGGGAAATAAACAAGGCAAGCTCTACCATCACCCAAGCTCTCTGCCAGGAAGTAATTTACCACTACAGTACAGGAAGAAGAACCCAAACAGAGCCTTGTAATCTTGTTGACTTGAGGAGACAGAGAGAAAAGTGCAAGGAGGACAAGGTGGGGCAGAGTTCCAGAGAGGAAGGAGCTACATACACAGAGAAAGAGTTCCAGTAATCTGCATAAGGACCTGCTTGAGTGCTTAGCTAAACAAAAATCTGTGCATGAGAAGGGTAAATTTCTTAAGACCAGGCAAGAAATTCTAAGGAAAGAAAGTTACCAGGTAGTTACAAGACAAATGATTCTCATAGCTAACCCAGGGCTATTATAAATATGCTCCATATTCAAGGATGTAAATGAAAGCATGAACATAGTAAAGAAGAAATGGAAGTTTTCATAATGAACAAAACAGAACTTCCAGAGATAAAAAACATATAATATTTAAAATGAAAATGTCACTGGATGGGATAAACAGTAGTTTATACACTGCAGGAGAAAAAAAGATAAGTGAACTTGAAGAAACAGTAGTAAAATGTATCTAAAATAAAGCTCAGATAGGAAAAAAAATAGTGAGACAATGGGAAAATACTGTTGCACAGGTCTTACATTATATAAGAAGTAGTAAATATTATTTGATAGTAGGTTACATAAGTTAAAGAGACATTTTTATTAAGCTACAGCAATCGAGACAGTTTGGTAATAGCCTAAGGATAAACATATAGCTAAACAGAACAGAATAGAGAATCCAGAAATAGACCTACAAATATATGGTCAGTTGATTTTCACTAAATGTGCCAAGGTAACTTAACATAGGAGAAAATATTTTCAACAATTGTACTGGAACAACTGGATATCCATATGGAATGAAATACAACTTTGACCTTTATGTTATACCTTATACAAAAATTAACTCAAAATGGATAATAAACCTAAAAGTAAACTAGAGTAAGCTAAAACTATGTAACTTCAAAAAGAAAGCATAGAAAAAAACATTTATGACATTATGATAGGCAAAGATTCAAAAGCATGAACCAGAAAAGGGGAGAAAAAGCCTTATAAATTCTATCAAAATTAAAAAAAGTCTGCTGTTTAAAAAAAAAAAATCATGAAACTAAAATAGCAAAAAAATACATGAAATGATAAAAACCATAATAAGATACTACTTCACACTCCTGAATAGCTAAAATTACAAAGACTAACTGCTGTGCCATTGATCAATTTTGCGTGGCTTTTCAAACCATGGTCTTGTAAGTTTCATCCAAGTGATTGGGTGGGACTGGGCAGATATGGTAACTGTGGCCCATCAAGGGGATTAGTCAGTTTTGCCATCCTGCAGGGTATGAAATGAGCCACCCTGGAGACAGGAAAAGAAAGAATCCTACCACCACCAAGAACAGCCAGGAGCTGGAGCATCTTTGAACCTTTGCCCATTCTAAAAAGTTAGAAACATTTGACAGTTCTTCCATCATCAGGACAGCCTCTTCCCAGGTGTGCTCGCAGGCACGCCTTTCCCTGGCCCTAGGCCACTGCCTAAAGGCACTTAGCTTTCTTTCTCTGTGGGCTGGAAAGCCTACTGTGCTGTCTCCTGCTGCCACCACTTCTAACCGTCTTTAGGGTTACAGCTTGCTTTCTCTCTGTCTCCGGTATCCTGAGTGTTCCTGAATCTGAATTGCAACCTGTTACACTTCCCTAATAAACCCCATAATTGTGAGTATGGTTTGTGAGTTCTGTGTAGCCACTGCAATGAATTATTAAACCCAGTAGAGAAGTAGAGAAGTGTCGTGGAAGGGATGGTTGGTGTCAGAATTGGTAAAGATGGCGGAGAGAGGAGGTATGTCTGACCACCGCCTCATAGGAATCAGTGTTGCGCTGTTGATCTTGATTCTCCTACCCCTTGTGAAGTCAGAGGAGGTCAGACTCTGCCTCCACACTGTTTTTAAAATAACACTTTCAAATGTCCTTGAGGATGCAGAAATGTGATGCCCTTTATAGTAGCCACTATAAATAGTGGCTATTTAAATTTAAACTGACAAAATTGAATAAAATTAAAAATTCAGTTCCTCAGACACACTAGCCTTAAAGCACTCACCTTCTCAAAAGCCACATATGACTAGTGGCTACTCTAATGGGAGCACAGATACAGATTCCTATCAACAGAAATTTCTATAGGACAGCACTGATGTAGAGCATCTAAAATACTCATACAGTGCTGGTGGGAATGTAAGACTGTACCACCATTAAAAAAAAAAAAAAAACCAGTTTGGCACTTTCTTTTCAAACTTAAAATAAAACTTACTATACAACTCAGCAATTCCACTCCTAAGTATTTATCCAGCAGGGTTAACATCATCAGTTGCCTTGGGGAACCAGAACTTCCACCCCTACCCAGAAGTAACAAGATTCTCCTCCCCAGTTTTCAACACAGGCTGAGTAGGAACCTGGACTTATACTCCTGCCTGGCAGTAATGAGGCAGCACTCTTCCCCTCTGCCAAAGCAGTGTCAAAGGAGGTCTACCAACACAGAAGATTTAAATAAAATTCAGAGTCCTCATGACATAATACCCTCAAATGTCCAGGTTTCAATTTAAAATCACTATTCACATGAAGGATAAGGAAAAATCTCAGCTTGAATGAGAAGACAATCAAGAGATACTAACACCAAAATGACACAGATGTTTGCATTATCTCACAAACAGTTAAAGGAACCATCATAAAAATGCTTCAGTGAGTAATTACAACACACTTGAAACAAACACAAAAAATGGAAAATCTGAGTAAAGAAACAAAGTCTCAGCAAAACATCTGAAAAGATATAAGGAAGAATGAAATGGAAATTATAGAACTGAAAATTACAATAACTGAAATAAAAAAGTCTATGGATAGGCTCAACAGCAGAATGGAAGGGACAAAGAAAGAATCAGTGAACTAAAAAAACAACAGAAATACGAAAAACAGAGCAGGAAAAAAACTGAATAAAAATGAACAGAGCCTCAGGGACCTGCAAACCTATAGCAAAAGATCTAACATTCATGTCACAAGAGTCTCAGAAGGAGAGGAGACAAGTGGGCAGGGCTGAAAATGTATTTGAAGAAATATATCTGCTAATTCATCAAATTTGGGAAAAGACATAAACCTACAAACCCAAGGAGCTGAGCAAATCCCAAACAAGATAAACCCAAAGAAATCCACACCTAGACATATCACAGTCAAACTTCTGAAATTTAAAGATAAAGAAAAATCTTGAAAGAGACAAGAGAGAAACATCTGACCCTAAGGGGAAAAATAATTTGAATGACAACAAATTTCTCACTAAAAATCATGGAGGCAAGAAGGAACTGGCATAATATTTTTCAAGTGCTGAAAGAAAAGAAGTGTCAACCGGAATTTTATATCCAGCAAAAATATCCCTCAGAAATGAAGAGGAATAATTTTTGAATATTATGAAAATCATCCAACCTCCCCACTTGAAGAAATAAGAAAAATAAAGGTGGTACATATATAATCCAACAAAATATTCAATTAACTATACTGGCATGATACTGTTTTTCTCAGATAAATTCAAATAACAGGCAACTATAGGTGCACTGGAGCCCTGGCGCATAGTGGTTAAGAGCTCAGCTGTTAACCAAAAGGATGGTGTTCAAATCCACCAGCCGCTCCTTGGAAACCCTATGAGGCAGTTCTACTCTGTCCTATAGGGTCACTATGAGTCAGAACTGACTCACGGCAATAGGTTTGGTTTTCAGATGGCTGCACTGATCTTACAAACGTACAGTAACAGATGCTGTATCTCCCTTTTATTAACTACACTTTTGTTTTTATTTTTAATAAGAATCAACTCATTTAATTTTTTCAAATACAGTATTAAGGTACAAAATGAAGTCCTGAACTACATTTAGTCATTTAATTGTTAAATAGCAATACACTTAAAAAAGAAAAACTAATCAATATGTCCTTATAATGCCACCACAATGTTAAACTTTAAGATAACTTATTTCAGAAGAAAGCTGTAATCAAATAAATATATTGTATTTCCTTGGTATTTGATCACACATATACACACTCCAACATCTCTGTATTTTCCTCACTGCCATTCTCAGATTTACTGGATATGACCCCCAAAAGGTTGAGAGCTCCTCAAACTTCCATACATCTACTAAGAACTTATCTTATTCTCAGAAAGTAACCTGGCAGAGAAGCCAGATTCCACAGAGAGAAGTAAATCTATAATCATACAGAATCAATCATTTGGATTGCTTGCACTTTGTAAATATCTCTTGGTAAAGCACCTTACTTAATAGTAATCACACCAACATGTTCTAAGTAAAAAATTAATCCTGTGCCCCATTCCCCACCTCCACTGGGTTTGGGTTTTAAAAAGTTACCTATTTAGCCTCTCTGAAGAGATGTAAAATATCTCTCCCAAGAGAAAATAAAGTGTCATTTTTGTGGAGATACTGGATTTGGAGTCACCAAGAAAACAATTTGCTCATGGACTACATCATCTACTCTTAGTCTGTGATAAAATCAGCTACCAAATTTGTCAAAAAGGCTGAAATTAAAAAAAGATAAAAAGCATTTTAACAATTTCTTTATAGGAATGATTAGTTTAAAAAATTAAAAGACTTTATGTATCAACACCATGCCTTCTGAATCACAAGACTATACCACACATGTGCAGAGGAAATTTTTGTGTGTGTGTGATTTAGGTGAAAGTTTACAGAGCAAATTAGTTTCTCATTAAACAGTTAATACACAAATTGTTTTGTGACATTGGTTGCATCTTAGTCATCTAGTGCTGCTATAAAAGAAATACCACAAGTGGATGGCTTTAATAAAGAAAAGTTTATTTCTTCACAATCAAGTAGGCTAAAAGTCCAAATTCAGGGCATCAGCTCCAGGGGAAGGCTTTCTCTCTCATGAATGTTCCCCAGGACTAGGAGCTTCTCTGCACATGGACCCTGGGTCCAAAGGATGCACTCTGCTCCTGGCACTGTTTTCTTGATGTATGAGGTCCCCAACTCTCTGCTTGCTTCCCTTACCTTTTATCTCTTGAGAGATAAAAGGTGGTGCAGGCCACACCCCCGGGAAATTCCCTTTACATTGGATCAGGGATGTGACCTGGGTAAGGGTGGTGTTACAATCCCACCCTAATCCTCTTTAACATAAAATTACAATCACAAAATGGAGGCCAACCACACAATTCTGGGAATCATGGCCCAGCCAGATTGATACACACATTTCTGGGGGGACATATTTCAATCCATGACAGTTGCCAATCCTGCGATTTGTCAACACTCTCCCCTTCTGCACCCCAGGTTGTTTCCATTCATCCAGTTTTCCTATCCCTTCCTGCCTTCACGGCATTGCTTTTGAGCTGGTGTGCCCATTAGTCTCACATACATGACTGAACTATGAAGCACGTCCCTCATGTGCTTGGCCCTACAGACTTATCTAATATTTCACTGAAGGGTGAACCTCAGGAGTGACTTCAGTACTGAGTTAAAAGGGTGTCTGGAGGCCATACTCGGGGTGTCTCCAGTCTCTGTCAGACCAGAAAGACTGGCCTTGTTTGTGTGTGTGTGTGTGTGTGTGTGTGTGTGTGTGTGTGTGTGAATTTGAGTTTTGTTCTATATTTTTCCCCTGCTCTGTCCAAGACCCTGTATTGTGATCCCTGCCAGAGCATCTGGTGGTGGTAACCGGGCAATACCTAGCTGTTCTCTGCTCAGTCTGGTGGAGGTCATGGTAGTTCTGGTCTATTAGCCCTCTGGACTAATCTTTCTCCTGTGTTTTTGGTCTTCTTCATTTTCCTTTGCTCTAACCAGGATGGGACCAGTAGATGCATTTTAGTGGCTGCTCGCAGGCTTTTATGACCCCAGTCGTTACTCACCACAGTTGGATGTAGAACATTTACTTTATAGACTATGTTATATCAATTGAGATACATGACCCACAGACCATGGTCTCCAGCCCTCAGCCCAGCAGCTCAGACTCTCAGGACGTTTGGATGTGTTTGTAAAGCTTCTGTGACTTTGCCCTGGTCAAGTTGTGCTAACTTCCCCAGTACTGTATACTGTCTTACCCTTCACCAAACTTACCACTTACCTACTACCTAACTAGTATTTTTACCCCCTCCTCCTGCACCTCATAACCATCTGTCTTAGGCTGGGTTCTCAAGAGAAGCAAGACCAGTAAAGTGTGTAAGTATATATATAGGGAGAGAGATTTATATAAAGGAAATGGCTCACGGGGCTGTCGAGGCAGGAACATCCCAAGTCCATGCATCAGGACAGAGGCTTCTCCTGATGCACAAAGCTACAGCAGCTGGCAAACCCAGGATTGGCAGGTTAGAGAGCAGGGCTCTTGCTCACAGACTGCAAAGACCGACAAATCCCAAGATGGGCAGGTAAGACTGCAGGTAAACTGCTAGCTCAAGTCCCAAGAACTGGAGGTCAGATGAACAGGAGCCAGCTGCAGGATCCAGAACGAGCAAAAGCCCACAAGCCTTGCCAGAATGTACACATATTCAATGCAGGCCAAAAGCCAAAGGAAACCCCATCTCAACTGATTGGCTCTTCAGAGCAGATCTCATCATGGAGGGGATCACATATATCAAATCTCATAATGGAAGTGATCATAACATCATACAACTGTCAAACCACTGAGAATCATGGCCCAGCCAAATTGACACACAACCTTAACCACCACACCATCAAAGACTGTCTCTGTGTGGAAACATTTTCATGTGTTTTTATAACAATGGTCTCATACAGTATTTGTCCTTTTGTGATTGACTTACTTCACTCAGCACAATGCCCTCAAGATTCATCCGTGTTGTGAGATGCTTCACAGATTCATCATTGTTCTTTAACGTTGCAAAGTATTCCATTATGTGTATGTACCATAGTTTGTTTATCCATTCATCTGTTGATGGGGGCTTAGGCTGTTTCAATTTTTTTGCTATTATAAATAATGCTGTAATGAACACGGGTGTGCATACGTCTATTTGTGTGATGGCTCTGATTCCTCCAAGATATATTCCTAGGAGTGGAATTGCTGGATCATATGGTATTTCTATTTCTAGCTTTTTAAGGAGGCATCATATTGTTTTCCATAGTGGTTGTACCACTTTTGCATTCCCGTCAGCAGTGTATAAGAGTTTCAATCTCCCTGCAACCTCTGCAACATTTGTTATTTTCTGTTTTTTTGATTTGTGCCAGTAACGTCTGGGTGAGAAGGTATGTCTTTGTAGTTTTGATCTGCATTTCTCTAATGGCTAATGATTGTGAGCATTTCCTCATGTGTCTGTTAGTCACCTGAATGTCTTCTTTGGTCAAGTGTCTGTTCATACACTTTGCCCATTTTTAATTGGATCATTTGTCTCTTTATTGTAGAGGTGTTAGATTTTCCTATAGATTTTAGAGACTAGACCTTTGTCAGATACGTCATAGCCACAAATTTTTTCCCAGTCCGTAGGTTCTCTTTTTATTTTTTTGGTGAAGTCTTTTGATGAGCATTAAGTATTTAATTTTTAGAAGATCTCATTTATGTAGCTTATCTTCTGGTGTTTGAGTATTGTTAGTTATGGTTTGTATGCTGTTTATGCTGTATATTAGGGCCCCTAGTGTTGGTCCTATTTTTTTCTTACATGATCTTTATAGTTTTTCATTTTATATTTAGGTATTTGATCCATTTTGAATTAGTTTTTGTGTATGGTATGAGGTATGGGTCCTGTTTCATTTTTTTTTTACAGATGGACATCCAGTTTTGTCAGCACCATTTGTTAAAAAGACTCTCTTTTCTCCATTTGATGGGCTTTGGGCCTTGGTCGAAGATCAGGTGGTCTAAGTGGATGGATTTACATCTGGGTTCTTGATTCTGTTTCATTGGTCAATGTATCTGTTGCTGTACCAGTACCAGGCTGTTTTGACTACTGTAGCTGTATAGTAGGTTCTGAGGTCAGGTAGTGCAAAGCCTCCTACTTTGTTCTCTTTCTTCAATAATGCTTTACTTATCCAGGGCCTCTTTCCTTTCCACATGAAGTTAATGATTAGTTTTTCCATCTCGTTAATGAATGCTGTTGGTATTTGGATTGGAACTGCACTGTATTTGTAGATTACTTTGGGTAGAATTAACATCTTCATAATGTTGAGTCTATCTATCTATAAGCATGGTGTGTTTTTCCTTTTATGCAGCTCTCTTTTGATTTCTCACAGTAGTGTTTTGTAGTTTTCTTTGCATAGGTCTTTTACATCCCTGGTTAGATTTATTCCTAAGTATTTTATTCTTTTAGGGGCTATTATAAATGGTATTGCTTTCCTGATCTCCTTTTTGTAGTTCTTTTTATTGGGGCAGAGGAATCCAACTGATTTTTGTATGTTTATCTTGTATCCTGCTACTCGGCTGAATCTATTAGTTTTGGTAGTTTTCTTGTGGAGTCTTTAGAGTTCTCTATGTATAATATCGTATCATTCACGAATAGGGATAGCGTTACTTCTTCCTTATCTATTTGGATGACCTTTAATTCTTTTTCTTGCCTTATTGTTCTAGCTAGGACTTCCAGCACAATGTTAAATAAAAAAACCAAACTCTCTGCCATCGAGCCAATTCTGACTCCTTGCGACCCTATAGGACAGAGTAGAACTGCCCCATAGGGTTTCCAAGAAGTGCCTGGTGGATTCGAACTACCAACTTTTTGGTTAGCAGCTGTATCACTTAGCCACTGCACCACCAGGGCTCCCAATATTAAATAGGAGTGGTGATAAAGAGAGGAAATGTTTTAACATGAATGAGACACCAACCAGGAAGCCTGGCAGGCATATAGTTGAGTCCAGATCAGAAATTCTTTTTTTTTTTTTTTTAAATTGTATTTTAGATGAAGGTTTACAGAAAAAACTAACTTCTCATTAAACAGTTAGTATACATATTATTTTATGACATTGGTTAACAACCCCATGACATGTCAACACTCTCCCTTCTCAACCTTAGGCTCCCTGTTACCAGCTTTCCTGTCCCCTCTTGCCTTCTAGTCCTTGCCCCTGAGCTGGTGTGCCCCTTTATTCTTGTTTTTTTTTAATGGGCCTGTCTAATCTTTGGATGAAGGGTGAACCTTGGGAGTGACTTTATTACTGAGCTAAAAGGGTGTCCAGGGGCCATACTCTTGGAGTTTGTCCAGACTCTGTTAGGCCAGTAAGTCTGGTCTTTTTTTGTGAGTTAGAATTTTGTTCTACGTTTTTCTCCAGCTCTGTCTGGGACCCTCTATTGTGATTCCTATCGGAGCAGACAGTGGTGATAGCCAGGCACAATCTAGTTGTACTGGACTCAGTCTGGTGGAGGCCATGGTAGTTGTGGTTCATTAGTCCTCTGGACTAATCTCTCCCTTGTGTCTTTAGTTTTCTTGATTCTCCCTTGCACCCAAAGGGGTGAGGCCAGTGGAGTATCTTAGATGGCCGCTCACATGATTTTAAGACCCCAGACACTACTTACCAAAGTAGAACATAGAATATTTTCTTTATAAATTATGTTATGCCAATTGTGCTAGATGTTCCCCGAGACCATGATCCCCATAGCCCTCAGCCCAGTATTTTGGATCCTCAGGGAGTTTGGGTGTGTCTACAGAGCTTCCATGGCCTTGCCTTGTACAAGCCTTGTACAGCTGTGCTGGCTTCCCCAGTACTGTGTACCGTCTTACCACTTATCTATTGTCTATTTAGTGTTTTTCAATCCCCCCCTCCCTTCCCTCATAACCAGCAAAGATTGTTTCGTTTTGGGTGTAAACCTTTTCATGAGTTTCTATACTAGTGGTCTCATACAGTTTTTGTCCTCTTGTGACTGACTTATTTCACTCAGTATAATGCCCTCCAGGTTCATCCACGTTGTGAGATGCTTTGCAGATTCATCATTCTTTACCATTGTCAGGAATACTTTAACCCTAACGTCAAAAAAGGGAAACTCGCAAATCACAGGAAAAAGCCTAGTCATCTTTAAAAACTCCCAAATTCATGGGTTAGTTGTAGACTTCTCCCTGGCTCAGTCTCTGTCCAAAGGTACTCAGCTTTCTTGCTCCATAGGCCAGGAAGCCCAATGTGCCGTCTCCTGCGGGTCTGTCCTGGCTTGGTGGTGGTGGGCTTTCCTGTCTGCTCTGGAACTGGCTCTCTTTTAAGGAGAAACTGACCAATCCCCTTAACCATAACCATAACCCAATGCCCTCGAGTCAATTCTGACTCATGGTGACCCTACAGGACAGAGTAGAACTGCCCCATAGGGTTTCCAAGGAGTGGCTGGTGGATTTGAACTGCCAACCTTTTAGTTAGCAGCCAAACTCTTTAACTATTGGGAAACCAATCCCCTTGGTGGGCCACAATTATCTTAGTTGCACAGTCCCACCCAATCACCTGGGTGGGAATTACAAGACCACGGTGAGAAAGGCCATACTAAGCAATTCATCACATTGCAGTTCTTTATACAGGAAGGAAAATCTGGGGACCAAAACTGCCAAAGAAAAACTACTGACATCCATATGCTAGTTTTAAGGTATTTTTCACTGCAATTAATAAAAAAAGAATCTCTCTCTCTCTGTTTCTGTCTCTATACATAAAAATATAATTTACAGAAAGTTACTAAGGTAGAAAAATTCTGTTACGCACAGTAGGATCCCTAGTGTGGAGACAAGCAATGTTTCCAAGGAATACCTCCACAACTGGAGAGCAGAAACAGGAAACTCACACAAGCAAAGGCAATGAAATGACTAAATCATTGTGTGTAAAGCTTAGCTTCCCGTGCTTATCTGTTCATTTGTTTCTAGGTTATCCTTAAGAATTAACTGTTTTAAGTTCTGCTTAGCTCAACTATAATGTATACATACTTTATTATGAAGTATAGTTTTTCCTTGAATTACTTTGGAAAGCACGAAGCAACCCAAATAGTTACTACTGATGAAGACAAGTATACTAAAAGTTCATTGTGCTTACTCCCAATCCAGGAATAAATAAAAACAATAAATAAATCAACTAATAGACCCTAGTATTTGCCATCTCCTTACCTCTTTGTCTCTGCTATATATACTGCTGGAGTCATTACCACCCTGGTGGTGCAGTGGTTAAGCAATCAACCAAAAGGTCATCGGCTTGAGCTCACCAGCTGCTCCAGGGTAAAAAGATGTGGCAGTCTGCTTCAGTAAAGATTACAGCCTTGGAAACCCCTATGGGTGCAGTTCCATTCTGTCCTATAGGGTCGCTATGAGTCAGAATCGATTCGATAGCAGCGGGTTTGTTTTTTGGGGGGTACCACTTTCACACTGAAGCCCTGATGGCGCAGTGGTTAAAATCTCAGCTGCTAACTAAAAGGTCGCCAGTTCAAATCCACTAGTCACTCCTTGGAAATCCTATGGAGCAGTTCTACTCTGTCCTACAGGGTTGCTATGTATGAGTCAGAATCCACTCAACTGCAGTTGGTATATGGGCACATTCACACTGGGAAATGTTTGCTTCTCCTGCTTAGATTTATTTCATAAATCACTGAATTCTGACTTTTTCACACAATTAGACTTCATCACAAGGATGTAACTTCTCCCATTAATTTAAGAAAACATAGTAAACCTTGGGTTAAGAGTAATAACTGAGTGGAGGCCCAGCCCTGTGACCTTGGACTGATTCAATGTGCTCATCTGTACAATGTTGATAATATTTAACCCACAAGATTGTGGTGAGGCTCATATGAGATAAATGTATCTGAAAGAGATTAGAAATATTTAAAGTGATTTACAAATGTGAAGATCTCAGCTTCTACATCTGTCACATAGAAGAATTCACTTAGGTGATCTCTAAAGACTTCTCATCTCTAAAAGTTTTTTAATATTTACATATTTACATTTGAGCATATAAAAAAATTGACTGACAATGTTATTGTTTTAAGAGAGTAAGGAAATAATTTACTCAACCTTCTCATCTCACAAAATGAGCCCGAAAGCACGTTAGGAGACTTGTAGATCACACAAAAAGCCTCTAGGGAAGTTGGAAAGTTAGATGTAACTCCCACTTCAAAGTTCCTTCTATCAAATGATGCTGTTTGACTAATCTATGAATTTACAATCTCTCTTCATCACAGGATCATGAAGCTTAAACAATTACCTTCTCAAACTGGTTACAGTGAAAACCTTATTAGGAGGTAAATATTATTTTGGTGTAGATTATTTAACTGCTAATAGTTGAATTAAGAATGTACACAAATCACTTATAGCAAAAGATTAGACCAAGCTGCCCAGATATTTGTTTGGTTTGTGTGATATTCAATTCTAAGTCATGATATAAATTCTACCTAACCCTTTGCGATAAAGTGTTTCAATGCTGCTTTTGTTAGTTACTGGCTATGTGATCTTGCATATGGGATAGCAGAGGAACATTGTTGGATATAGTGCCAGAGGATGAGTTCCTCAGGTTGGAAGGCACTCAAAATACAACTGAGGAAAAGCTGCCACCTCAGAGTAGAGTCGACCTTAAGGATGTGGACTGAGTCAAGATGTCGGAACCTTCATTTGCTGATGTGGCACAACTCAAAATGAGAAGAAATAGCTGCAAACATCCATTAATAATTGGAACGTGGAATTTATGAAGTATGAATCAAGAAGAATTGGAAGTTGTAAAAAATGAAATAAAATGCTTGAAGATCAATACCCTAGGCATTAGTGAGCTGAAATGGACTGGTATTGGCCATTTTCAATTGGACAATCATATGGTCTACTATGTCAGGCATGAAAAATTAAAGAGAAATGGCGTTACATTCATTGTCAAAAAGAACATTTTAAGATCTATCCTGAAATACATCACTGTCAGTGATAGGATAATATCCACACGCCGAAAAGAAAGACCAGTTAATACAACTATTACTCAAATTTATGTACCAACCACTAATGCCAAAGATAAAGAAACTGAAGATTTTTACCAACTTCTGCAGTCTGAAATTGATCAAACATGCAATCAAGATGTACCGATAATTACTGGTGATTGGAATACAAAAGATGGAAACAAGAAGAAGGATCAGTAGTTGGAAAATATGGCCTTGGTGACAGAAACAACATGGGAGACTGCATGATAGAATTTTGCAAGACCAATGACTTATTTATTGGTCATTGGTCATTTTTTCAACAACATAAACGGCAACTATATACATAGATGTTGCTTGAAGGAATACACAGGAATCAAATCAACTATATTTGTGGAAAGAGACTGTACAGAAACTCAGTGTCCTCAGTGAGAACAAGACCAGGGGCCAACTGCGGAACAGACCATCAATTGCTCATATCCAAGTTCAAGTTGAAGCTGAAGAAAATTAAAACAAGTCCACGAGAGCCAAAGTACAACCTTGAGTATTTCTGACTTGAATTTAGAGATAATCTCAAAAATAGATTTGATGCACCGAACGCCAATAACCGAAGACCTGATGAGTTGTGGGATGACATCAAGGATATCATACATGAAGAAAGCAAAAGGTCATTAAAAAGACAGGAAAGAAAGAAATGACCAAAATGGATGTCAGAAAAGACTCTGAAACTTGCTCCTGAATGTACAATAGCTAAAAAGAATGGAATAAATGATGAAGTTAAAGAGCTGAACAGAAGATTTTAAAGGGCAGCTCAAGAAGACAAAGTATTATAATGAAATGTGTGAAGACTTGGAGGTGGGAAACCAAAAGGGAAGAATATGCTCAGCATTTCTAAACCAGAAAAAACTGAAGAAAAAATTCAAGCCTTGAGTTGCCGTAGTGAAGGATTCTATGGGCAAAAAATTGAATGACGCAGAAAGCATCAAAAGAAGATGTAAGGAACAGACAGAGCAACTGTACCAAAAACAACCGGTTGACATTAAACCATTTCGGGAGTAGCATATTATCAAGAACTGACGGTGCTGAAGGAAGAAGTCCAAGCTGTACTCAAGGTACTGGGAAAAACAAAGCTCCGGGAATTGAGAGAATACCAATTGAAATGTTTCAGCAAACGGATGCAACAATGGAAGTGCTCACTTGTCTATGCCAAGAAATTTGGAAGACAGCTACCTGGCCAACTGATGGAAGGAGATCTATATATGTGCCTATTCCAAAGAAAGATGATCCAACAGAATGTGGAAATTATCAAACAGTATCATTAATATCAGATGCAAGTAAAATTTTGCTGAAAATCATTCAAAAGCGGCTGCAGTAGTACATCAACAGGGAACTGCCAGAAATTCAAGCCAGATTCAGAAGATGACGTGGAATGAGAAATATCCTTGCTGATGTCAGATGGATATTGACTGAAAGCAGAGAATACCAGAAAGATGTTTATTTGTGTTTTATTGACTATGCAGAGGCATTTTACTGTGTGGATCATAACAAATTATGGAAAACATTGCAAAGAATGGGAATTACAGAACATTTAACTCTGCTCATCAGGAACCTGTATATAAACCAAGAGGCAGTCGTTCGAATAGATGAAGGGGATACTGAGTGTTTTAAAATCAGGAAAGGTGTGCATCAGGATTGTATCCTCTCACCATACTTATTCAGTCTGTATGCTGAGCAAATAATCAGAAAAGCTGAGCTATATGAAGAAGAATGTGGTCTCAGAATTGGAGGAAGAATTCATTAAGAACCTGTGATATGCAGATGACACAACGTTGTTTGCTGAAAATGCAGAGGACTTGAAGCATTTACTGGTGAAGATCAAAGTCTTCAGTATGGATTACATCTTAACATAAAGAAACCAAAAATCCTCACAACTGAACCAATAAGCAACATCATGATAAACGGAGAAAACAATGAAGTTGTCAAGGATTTCATTTTACTTGGATCAACAATCAACGTCCACGGAAGCAGCAGTCAAGAAATCGAACGATATATCGCATCAAGCAAATTGGCTGGAAAAGACCTCTTTAAAGTGGTAAAAAGCAAAGATGTCACTTTGAGGGCTAAGGTGCACCTGACCCAAGCCTTTGTATTTTCAATCACCTCATATGCATGTTAAAGCTGGACAATGAATAAGGAAGACTGAAGAAGAATTGATTCATTTGAATTATGGTGTTGGCCGAGAATATTGAATATACCATGGAATGCCAGAAGAACGAACAATTCTCTCTTGGAAGAAGTATAGCCAGAGTACTCCTTACAAGTGAAGATGGCAAGACTTCTTCTGACATACTTTGGACATGTTATCAGGAGGGACCAGTCCCTGGGAAGGACATAATGCTTGATAAAGTAGAGGGTCTGTGAAAGAGAGGAAGACCCTCAGTGAGATGGAATGATAAGTGGCTGTAACACTGGACTCAATCAAACACAGCAACCACTGTGAGGATGGCGCAGGACTGGGCAGTGTTTTGTTCTGTTTTTATAGGGTTACTGAGTCAGAAGTGAACGACAACAACATGTGATCTTGTGCAATTTACTTATTTCTCTTGAGCCTCAGCTCCTTATGTTTAAAACAGGGATGATAGCACCTATATGACACGGTTACTGTGGATTAGAAGAGCTAGCTCATGTAAAGACCTTCCAATAGTGTGTGGCACATAATACTAGTACTAAGTTGCTGTTGAGTCAACTCCAATTCCTCGCTACCCTACGCATGTCCAAGTAATAGGTGCCTCCTAAATTTTAGGAAAGTGGAGAATGTTTCCCCCTCTTTTTACTTCTTCTGAAAGTTTCCTTAAATTAAATATATGTAGTCCCCGTCCTAAACTTTGGTGATCAGCAGTTGCACAACTAAATCTAAAAAAAAAGAGGGGGTAGACATTGTGACATAATGGAAGGTAAATGGGTTTTAGAACCAAACAGATAGGAGTTTGACTATCTAAAGATTTTTGACCTTGAGCAATTTCAGGAACCTATCAAAGCTTCTTGTTTTAAAACGAGAATATTATCTAGCTTTTTATGATTTTGTCTTTCATACCCAAAGATGTAGCAAATACTTTTAAAAGGGCATGTCTTACTCATCTTTGTCTCCCACAGTAGTATGGCAAGTTTCAAAATGATAAGATTAGCTGTTGGAATAATGCAGGAGATTGATAAAAAGAAATGCAAGACTAGAATAAATGTATTATGGAAAGGAAAAGTACAAACCCAGTTTAACTGGCTCCAATTCTAGGCATTATGTCATTGCTTCCTTTTCTTTCCTTATGAATAGACCTCAGATATTCTGTTTCCTACAGAAAGATGCAAAGTGAGGAATATCTATTAGTGAAGGGCATTTCAATCACACTTTAAAACTAAGCATTCTTTAATTAACCATAAGATAGAGTCAAACTTTTACTTATTCCATTTAGTGAACTTGTGTTTAAGTGATAAAATGGTGGTTTAGTTGGCTAGTACAATGGAAAACATTATTAATTGTCCAAAAATTAATAATGTTTAATAGAAATAATTTTGTTCCTCAACTCAAAAATTCTTTTCAAAGAATAGCAACACCTTTGTTAAAGATGACTTAATTACTCATGGATTGCATGAAGCATTGTAGTTCATTATATTAAGCAACAATATTTCCAGAGCTATAGTTCTTAAACTTTGGGTGAAGTGTGAGTGGTAAGGTATACAACTATGAGAATCTGATGAAAGCTATGAATCTCATCCCCAGAAAAATGCACAGACATATACAATATATTGCATATAATTTTAGATAAGTCATGAAACCTAGCCATATACCTGTAGATCTCTAAAACCTACTAGTGGATTCCAAGTAACCTTTGTTGTTGAGTTTTTAAAAATGCGTGGACTTACAGGATTTTAGAACCTTGAGTAATCTAGCAATCACCTAATGCAAACTGCTAAGAGAAAAATGAAGAAATAGGGGCCCACAGACATGAAAAGAATTAACTAAGGCCTCACTGCACTCAGAAACAGACAAGTGTTCAACCACCATGCTAATCCACATTAAGACTGACAATCCATAACTTAGTATAAATCAGTGACTTTGGATCAGATTAATTCTCACAATGGAACCAGAACAGTGGAGTTTAAAATAGTGTTTTGGTCTAGACACATAAAAGATCTTCTGAGTGGTTTAGAAATTGAATTATGAAGTTATACAGACCTGTAGAAAAAGATGATGAAATCACTTAACCTTTTTTACCCTCAGGTTCTTGAAATACAAAATGGAAATAATAAAATCTACCACTTTTACCTTTTCTCTTCAGGGCTTGGTTTTTTGTCCACTTTGTATTCTGCCCACTTTCCCTATGCTCCCACCAGGACTGGAGGATCTGCAAATGAACACCTCTAATCATGACCTTTCATCTGAACCTCAGACTCCTGTATCCAGTTGTATGCTGGATGTTTTTACCTTAATTTACCTCAGGCAAAAACTCAGTTTTGAATAGTTCAAAACCGAGCTGTTCATTTTCTCCTAAAATCTGTTCTTTCTTTAAATTTCCTGTCACAGTTAGCGGCACCATAGCCACTTAGCCACTCAAGGCAAAAATGTGGCAATATCTCACATTTCACCATTCAATCTTTAAATCTTATTGATTTCCATTTTAAATACTTTCCAAATCTACATCCTCAACACCATCCCTACTAATAGTATCCAAACTCAGGCCCTCATTATCTCTCAGTATGACCAAATCAATGATCTAATTGCTCTGCCCACCTCTACTCTTAGTTCACTTCAAACTCATTCATCACACTGTTGCCAAAATGATTGCTCTAAAATGGAAATCTTGCCATATTTTAGACACATTTAGATATCATCATCAAACCCCTGAATGGCTACCTATCACCCACAACGTAAAGTACAAGTTCTTCAGTATGACAGATCAAGTCCTCAATGACCTGGCTTCTGCCTTTTTTTACCTTCATTTTCTTTCATTCTATACCTTCCACTTCATCACACCATAGCCACACTGAATTACTTGTCAATCCCCTGTATTCTCATGCTGTTCTCTTTGCTTATAGCCTTACGCCCCACTCCACGCCTGGCAAACTCCTACTTGTTCTTCAAGACTCAAGTCCAGGGTCACCTAATCTTGCTTGGAAGCCTGTCCAGAGCATACCTCCCTACCTCATCAAGCTCATACATCATCATAATAAGTACTCAGGAGATATTTGTTAAATGGAACAAAAATGAAACTAAGTAAGCTAATGACAAAGCAATGTATAATTTATACATATGGAGAAGAAACTAGATAGATTTCAGTAAAGTTCCTTCGGAAAAAAGTCTTGATGTACAGATCTAAGGAGTAACTGTTTACAGATTGTTGAAGATAAGAAAAATATTTGAGTGAATAAAACAGAAATGAGCACATTCAGAGGAAGCTCAGGAGTCACATATGGCAAGGCTGGAAAGAGAGTAAATGGCAAATATGTCCTCATAAGTGTGAGCAAGAGGATATAGCCATCCTTATAAATAGGCTTACAGACCACAATTAGTAAACACCTGAAGACTTTCAGTTTTCTCTGAAACTATATGGCACAGCTGCAATTTCCAGACACTACCCTATACTTCCATCACAGAGATATTAGAGAGGTATTTTCATTTTTCAGTCCATCTCCTGCATTCACATGGCTTGAAGAATGTATCCCCACTTAATTACCACTTAATGAAGAATGTTACATAAAATCCTCAAATTATATTATTTCTCTACATTGCATAATAGTTACTGAAATTGGAATAAGGTAACATAGACTCCCTCTTTCAGTTACGTCAAGGACTAGTCAATCTTAAAAATAATCTTTAATATTAGAACATTAGTTTACTTGAAGTCAGCAGAGGAAAATAAAAATATAGTAAGTTTAATGTTCAATTCGCAGAGAATATCAACTGTAAGCATTCTGCATTCTGAATGCAGTACAGTTAAAGACTATCAATCCTGAAGCTTAAATAGACTACTCATAGTGCAGGAGAAGAATTGGCCTATGATGTATTCCCATATGAACAGTGAAGATGAAGATCATCTAACCAAGAATAAGGTTAAAAAAAAAATACTGTCATCCCTTAACCACTTAATGAGATAAAATCTATCGCTTGCAATAAAGACAGAGAACATTTACCCTAGCATCTTAGCCAGAAGACTGCAGAATCAGTCAGAAGAGGGTTAAGTCAGAAGCATAAGCAGCACAAATAAATGAGCCATCACGAACTGAAGCATCTCTAAATGGATATCTGTATCATTTTTATTTTACACTCTTAACTACATGGCTATATAAGATACTAACAACCCAAGGCACCTCTTCTATACCAAAGAGAAAGGTGATTAGAAAATATAGATATATGCTAACAGGCACAGGAACATTTTGGAGCGTAAAGCCATTTGCACGGGGTTGTATGTCTTCTTGTCCTTGACTTTGTAAATTATAATTCCCTGCTTTCAGGTCTGCAGACAGCAAAAAAGTGAGATACAAAGCTGAATGTTCATTTTCAACATAAAACTGATGCTACATCAGAAGTGTATGAGTAATTCTCACTCTCACATAATCCCTGTCATTTTAAAACACCCCTACTGATATGAGCCAACATTCATGAATGAAAGGTTAAAAAATCCTCTTGAGCTATTGTATCCAAGGAAATTGACATATTTGAATGCACAAACCTTAGTCTTTGATTATGAAATCTCCTCACACATTAAAAACATTGTAAAATAACTTTCTTTAAAAGAGGGACAGATACTGTTAAAAGCTTGCTAAATAAAATAACATCAGGCATAAAGGAAACTGGCTGCCCACCAATATGACACTGACAATCATGTTGTGCTCAAGTGTGCTGTAGATAATCATTGAGATTATTATAGTCAATGTCACCTATATTTCTTCAA
Source organism: Dugong dugon (assembly GCA_030035585.1). NCBI lineage: Eukaryota > Metazoa > Chordata > Mammalia > Sirenia > Dugongidae > Dugong > Dugong dugon. The sequence goes on along the minus strand of CM057482.1, from coordinate 21,594,471 downwards.
TACTCCATCTTATGAAAAATCCACTGGCTTAGGGAATGTGGAATTATCCATCTGATCTAAAACAGTAAACAGTTTCCATTTGGTATGCATTTACTTTTCAACAAGAGAGTTATATATTTCTTGTGATCATAACTTCAAGTATAAATTGGGACTAATGCCTGCAATGTACAAATGTTAAGGATTATTCATAAAAGACTAGCAGACTATATATTTATATATATATATATATATGAGTGAATATGACATATCTGGCAAGAAAGACAAGCTATGGGACTCTCTAGTGTGAGACTTTCCTATGGTCTAGCTCTGCATTTGCACTTGGCATACTGGATACCTCTACCTACATGTCCTAGCAACACTTCAAACTTAAAAGACCAAGTTCATCATCTACCCTTACCCCAAATCTGTCTTCTGCTACATTAATTCTCTAATAATAGCATTGCCATATCTAGTGAAGTCATTCTGTGACTGAATCCCCTGCATACATCCTAGATAGGCACCAAACTATGTTGATTCTTCCTCTCAAATATTCCTTAAAGTTATCTCCCCTGCCCAAGCCACCACAGTTATCGCCAAATACTCTTCTATCATTTGGACCATTGGCATAGTTTACTGTTTTCCCTCTCTACTCCCCATTCCAAAACCACAGGCTTAGCTTTCTAAAACTCAAACCTAATCACATACCTCAAATTTCTCAGTATGATATCTATGTCCCTTCATGACATGGCACTGAACCATCTTTTTAGACTCATCTACTGACACTTGTCCCTGATAAACTCCAGCCACAGTACTCTATTTGCCATTCTTTGCATATACCACGCTTTTAAATGGCTCTTTATACATGTTATTCCTTCTGCTAGGAATGCTCTTTCTTTCCATTCTCTGTTGTTGTTGTTGTTGTTGGTAGGTACCACAGGGTCAATTCTGACTCTCTGCTTGCCCTTAAAGACTCAGCTGATGTCCCACCTCCTCTGTGAAGCATCTCCTGATAGAAAGCAGCTCCACCTCAGGCCGAGTTACTCACTCTCTTTCCTGTGCTTCCATAGTATTTTAACATACTTCTATTATAGAAATTCCTTACATTGAGTTCTAATCACAAAGGGAGAAAGTACAAGAATGTACAAAGTTTGGCAAAATATTGATGACTATTGTAGCTAGATGTTGGGGATTCATTATACCATTGTTCACTTTTGTGTATACTAAATTTCCTTCATAAGAAAGGAAAAAGTTGAACCATGGTCTCAGGGAACATCTAGCTCAATTGGCATAACACAGTTTATAAAGACAATGTTCTACATTCTACCTTGGTGAGTAGTGTCTGGGGTCTTAAAAGCCTGTAAGCAGCCATCTAAGATACTCCACTGGTCTCATCACTTTGGGAGGAAGGGAGTATGAAGAGAACAGGATACAAGGGAAAGTTTAGTCTGAAGGACTAATGGACCACAGCTACCAAGGCCTCCACCGGACTAAGCCCAGTACACCTAGATGGTGCCTGGCTACCACCACTGACTGCTCTCACCAGGATCACAACAGAGGGTTCTGGACAGAGCTGGAGAAGGATGTAGAACAAAATTCTAACTCACAAGAAGACCAGTTTTACTGGCCTAAAGGAGACTGGAGAAACCCTGAGAGTATGGCCCCCAGACACCCTTTTAGCTCAGTGGTGAAGTCACTTCCGAGGTTCACCGTTCAGCCAGGGAGTGGACAGCCCCATAAAACCAAATGGGACTAATGAAGCACAGCAGTCCAGGGACAAGGACTAGAAGGCAGAAAGGGACAGGAAAGCTGGTGATAGGGAACCCAAGGTTGAGTAAGGATAGTGTTGATGTGTTGTGAGGTTGTTAACCATTGTCATAGGGCAACATGCGTACTGACTGTTTAATGAGAAACTATCTTGTTCTGTAAACCTTCATCTAAAGTGAGAATAGCGGCACAATTGGAAGAGTGTAGTCAATGTCACTGAACTGTACACGGAGAAATTTTTGAAATGGTGTATCTTTGGCTATGTATATTTTCACAAAAAGAAAAAAAAAGGTCGAGAAGGGAGAGGGTTGACATGTCGTGGGGTTGCTAACCAATGTCATAAAACAATATGTGTACTACTGTTTCATGAGAAACTATTTGTTCTGTAAACCTTCACCTGAAGTACAATTAAAAAAAAAAGAAAGAAAGTAAAAAGTTGAGAGAGAGAGAGAGAGAGAATATGAATGTAATTTGGCTACAAGTAACTGAAAATCTGATTTATAAGTGACAAACAAATAAGGCATTAATTCTTTCCCCAACACAACAACAAGTCCAGAGGTAGGCAGTCTATGGTTGGTGTACAGGCACAAGGGTCATCAAATACCAAGGCTCTATTTTTTTTGTTCTATTAAGTGTGCTGACTTGCTGCTTCAAAGCTGCTTGCTTTAAATGCAGGCATTATGTCTGCATTCAAGGTTGAAAAAAGGACAGTTCCAGTCACACCTTTAACCCCTTAACAGGAAAAACAAAAGCCTTCTTCCAGTGTACTCAGCAAACTTGTCCGCATCTGCTGAGTCAGCCAACACTGTCTTCCATGGCCTGATCTCCTTGAGGGCAGAGATCATTTTTGTACTTTAGTTCCCAACTCAGTACCTAGCATATAAAGGTACTTTGTATCTACTGAATGAATGAGTGTAATAAAGGAAACAGTAGTTAAGTATAGAATAATTTTGCTTTTCTAATTTTCTTTATTCTTTAAAATAATCTATTAGGAAGTACTCTAAAAATTGTCAGTGCTATGCAAATATAAAGAATTATCAGAATTAAAGTGGTTTGACATCTACTATCATGAAAAATTAAGGAGCCCTGGTGGTGCAATGGTTAAAGTGACTGACTGCTAACCAAAAGGTTAGCGATTCGAATCACCAGTGGCTCTGAGGGAGAAAGATGCAGCAGCCTGCTTCTGTACAGATTTACAGCCTTGGGAACTCTATGGGGTCGCGATGAGTTGGAATCAACTCCACGGCAGTGGGTTTTGGATCACGGACTATTATGCTGTTACTGCTCTCTGTAGAGTACCAGACAGCATTAACCAGGAGTCCAGAGACCTGAATTTTTGCCCAAGCGTAACACTCGCTCCTGCTGAACCCCAGTTTATCTAAGAGAGAATATTTATTTCTCAGTGTTGTTCTAACGATCAAAGGAAACATAAACAATGTGATCACACATTGAAACATATAAAATATTACAAACACATGCACTATAAACACAATGGGTCTGTTAAGTCCTGAAAGGAAACTTAAGAGTTCTTACCTAGTGTGCATAGATGTATACCATCTGGCACACCAATAACACAAATTAAAAATTAAACACTATCCATACCTACCATGGACGCTGGACATTAGTCCATGGTTAGATGAGTTTCTGGACTTGGCCTTGGTTCCCTTGTGACTATACATAGTAAACCATACATTATATTTTTACCTCATTAATGAAAAAATGCCTTATAAAACAAAATTGGTGTCTTGTTGCAATTATATGATATACACAACTTGAAAAGCAAGATATGAAAAACAAAATAAATAGGTTAATACAGAACAGTTGACATCAAATCCTAATTCATCAATTAATAATTACTGAACAGTACCGAAGCAGGCTAAGGTCCTAAAGCACTTCTAAGTTAAATCAAGTGAGAAATAAAATAAAACAGTAGATGCATTGAATATTAATTTTCTTCTGGCTTTAATAACCTTGACTGAGCTTATAAAAGAGTACTTCCTCGGGGTGACCTTACAGCTCATACACACAGGCCACAATGGTAGAACTATTTCTGAAAGATAATAATTTCAATGTCCCATTTTCCAAGTTTTTATTAAGCTGTATATTTCCTCATGTGTGAGTGTTATATTAACACAAGTATTGCATATATACAATACAAAACAGTAGACAATGCTAAGAAAAAGAATAGTTCTGAATCAATAAAATCTCTATAGAATATTATAGTGAGTAGTGATGCACCTTCACTTTTATTGGATTTGGAGACAGTAGCTGCTTTGAAGAGGAACATGGTCTTCTGTCAAGTCAGTTTAATTAACTCTCACTTCTCAAATATTCAACTACTTTAACCTTATTATTAAATACTCACCATTTCCTGATTCATTTAAGCAGAAACTATTCTCTGTATGGGTTACCATGGAATTATTTTATACTGAAAATGGACTCATATTAATGTAAAACACTGCATCAAGACCACAGGCCTGTAAATTCCTGCAGCGAGGTTTCCAGAGCACTGCATGAAGCACCATGAGGTCATAAACAGAACTGAAAAATTCCAACAGTGGATCAGACTTATCTTACAGTTATATCTACAGGAGGAACATGTATTTGATTAAGGAACCAAAAATGTCAGAATGGTAAGAATAAGCTTTGTTTTAAAGCTATACCCAGCCAGTTTTGATTGTGTAGTTTTTTTATTTTTAAACTGGGGGAGAAAGAGAATGTTTCTCTTCCTGTTTTATCTGTACATATTGCTTTATCAGCTAAAGCTTCAACAGAAAATTTAGGGTACCTGGAATAAGCAATAAATTACCTGTCACTGTCTGTAAAAAGGGAAGTTACAAGTGATGTTTACCATGCAGAGCTATTTTAATTATTGAACTTTGCAAATGGAGGAGGAAGTATATTAACCTAAAGAGTCACAGCTCTTTAAAACATTCATTACTTTCTCTCATTAAAAACTAAAGAGAAAAGAGAGAGACAGAGATAGAGAGAAAGAGAATAAAAATAAGTGGGCCATTGGGGAGTAGGAATGAGTTGGGATGCCTTATTTTCCTTTGGCACATGAGCTACTCTTACTATTTAAGAATTTCTGAAATGTTAGACAGCAAGTTCACCCTATGTCATGGATTGAATTGTGTCCCCCAAAAAATGTGTGTAGCAACTTGGCTAGGTCATGATTCCCAGTGTTGTATGATTGTGTAATCTGATGTGATTTCCTTATGTGTTGTAAACTCTATCACTATGATGAGACTATACGTGATCTCTTTATGCACTGTAAATTCTATCACTTTGATGAGGTTGACAAGATTAGATAGTGTCTTAATGCAATCTCTTTTGAGATATAAAAGAGAAAAGCGAGAAGAGACACATGGGAACCTCATACCACCAAGAAGGCAGTGTTGGGAGCAGAGCGTGTCCTTTGGACCTGAGGTTCCTGCGCAGAGACGCTCCCAGACCAAAAGAAGATTGATGACGTGGACCTTCCTCCAGAGCTGACGGAGAAAGCGTTCCCCTGGAGCTGACGCCCTGAACTTGGACTTGAAGCCCACTGGACTGTGAGAGAATAAACTTCTCTTTGTTAAAACCATCCACTTGTGGTATTTCTGTTTGAGCGGCACTAGATGACTACAACACCCTATAACAAATTACTGTTAACTATACTAGGAGGCCTCATGTTCAAAGGGGCCCCTGTTTTTCTTTTTAAAACTTAAAATGAGGAAAATCTAAGTGTCATGAAGATGGGGAAACTGTTATAAAAAAGAAATGAAGGAGTAAAGACAGGCAGGGAGGGAAGGACAGGGATCCACATAGTTTGGACTTTGTTGCTATAGCATGGAGAATGCCCCAGGAGACCACTCACTGTCACATTCTGACATCAAAGATCAAAATTCTAACTTAGTCTAAAACAACCAACACTGGACTTAATCAGAAGTAATCAGCTGTTAAAAAAAAAAAAAAAAAAAGATCTGAAAGGCCCAGATTGTGTTCCACTGTCATTCCCTGTTAGGATATCAAATTGAATTTGGAAGAGTTTAGTATGACTTGTATTTGACAAAATTAGGCCTCAGGATACAAACAGAATGTGAACTGCTCCTTTGAGAAGCTGACTTGATGGATGCTGTGGGGAAGAGCTACTGCCATTCACAGAAAAAAGCATAGGTTTCACAGCAGCTACTTAAAATCAACATTTTCACTGCTTCTAAAGTAAGAGAAGTAAAATATTCCAATTTCAACCTCACTCCAGGTTGAAAATAGAAAATGTACCTTGTTATAAACTTCTATTACCAGTACAGTAAAACATGTGTTACTAACACCTGTGACTGATGTTTCCCTAAAGCATGTGTCACTTCAGCTGCCATAGCAGCTCATCCTCCTTAGAGGAACTCAATCATTCTGTCAACAGTCCCGGTCAAGCAGGTAAAAATATTTCTCACAGGGGAGTCTCTTAGTGCAATAAGACATCTCACAACTCTTTAAAATTTGTAGGCACATGAAATCTGAAGATAGGACAGAGAAAAGAAGAAATCTAAAGGAGCCCTGCTGGTGCAATGGTCAAAGTGCTCAGCTGCTAACCAGAAGGGCGGTGTTCTATGGGAGAAAAGACCTGGTGATCTGCTCCCATAAAATTTACAGCCTAGGAAACCCTATGGGGCAGTTATACTCTGTCCTATAGGGTCGCTATGAGTAGAAATTGACTTGACAGCGTACAACATTAGGTTTTTACCTCAAAAGTCCCAATCAAGCCACTTTACAAACTGCAAAATTCATTAGGCTTTAAGAATCCATATTTTTGTAAACTGTAACCTGTTAAATATTGTTATTAATATAGCATTAATAAAACAGGTATACCAAAAATTTCAATTACCTCTAGGCCCTTATTCTTCTGTCTAAGTTGCAGATAATTAATATTTATAAGGAAAACAAATGGATAGAACTTAGATTATTAAAAGAAAAATGGCTCATTGGTTCAGGTATTTTTAAAAACCCTATAGTTGCTAACTTGTTAAGAAAGTTTCAATAATTAAGAGGAGCCCTGGTGACGCAGTGGTTAACCTCTTGGCTACTAACCAAAAGGTCAGTGGTTTGAACCCACCAGCCGCTCTGTGGGAGTAAGATGTGGCAGTCTGCTTCCACGAAGATTACAGCCTAGGAAACTGTATAGGACAGTTCTACTGTGTCCTATAGGGTCTCTATATGTCGGAATTGACTCAACAGCAATGGCTTTTTTATAGTTGCTAACTTATTAAGAAATATTCAATAATTAAAGGCTGTTCTCTGATCTCATCTATGCCTTTAAATAACAACAAAACTGATGACAGATTAACGATTTCCTCTGGGGTTTTACACAAAACTTCTACTTGCTGATATCCTAATCACAAGGACAATGGCAGAATATTTAAATCGTGTAATCAAGCTGAAAATCACAAAGAATCCCTAGCAAAAAATTAAACAGAGGAACACTTGCTGCCTTTTCTCCTTTGGGCACTTCACTGATAGACCTTAGGATACAGGGAACACCTCAGAGGACTCTTTTCCTTGGAAAACTAAAAAACCTCCCTGTTATGCCCTTTTTCACATTTTGCACTGTTCTATTTTGCTATACTTCAGCTCCTATAGGAAAGTATTACATGACTTGAAGCAACTGTCATTTCCTATAATCAAGATATTTGTGTACCTGGATGGGCAGACTGCAGAGAAATTTCAGATCTTACAAGCTCAGTTGAGTCAACCTTTTCATAATATTGATTTTGGGTGGGGATGGAGAGAATAACTTGAGTAAAATAAAAATTGGTTGCAGGAGAGGAATTCCGCTTAAATAGACAGAATTTTCAATTTTTCTAGCCGCCATGGGGATCTAACAATATTAAAAATATATATATGAGCTGGAAAGGATTTCTACTATGAACTAAAGAATAAAGAAGTAAACTAGGTAATATACCATGTCCATCATTCTCTAGTTTGCCACCAGCCACTCACAGCATAGTATACTTAGTAAAAGAGGTTTTCGAGTGGCAATAGAAGACTTTAAAAGTCGCTTTTAAAATGTGCAGTAATCACTGGGGCTATGCTGTATGCTACACTTAGATAATTATGGCAAGGAAAATAAAATTGATCTTTGCTATTTAAAGATTAGCTTCCCTCTTCTCTGTATGATTTCAATTCAAGATTAATGTGAGCACATTCCATTTATAACATATCACAAATTCTCCATTGAGGAAGGAATGAGAATTGAACAATATGTATAAGACATTTACTTCTCAATGAGAAATTAATGCCAATCTTTCCCAGTCTTTTCACATTCTTCAGCATTCACTTCATGGCAAATATTTATTGAACTTATTGAGTGTTCCAGGCACTCTAACTGGTTCTTCAATAATCCAAAGAACACAGGCACTCTATTTTTAAAATTTTAAGGCACTATTAATCACATGGTTTACAAAGAGGTAGTTCTTATTTTTATTGTCATGTTTTAAGCTTTCAGCTTTTAAATGAGGAAAGCTCATGCATTTTAAAATAGTACCATTATCATTTGTTAGAGATTACTGGTATGTTCAATTTTAGCTCAACTAATCTAACATGGAACAAAAGAATGACTAAATTTCTTGGTTTAGTAGTGATTACACATGTAACTAATAACAAAGGAGAGAGCAATAGTTTATAGTAGTTTTACTGAAAAGAAAAAAGAGAATGTCACTATTTCAAGTCAGGTCACTGCAAACAATCTGACCTCTGCTCTGGCTATATTTATTATTAATGAAAAAAATTCACATAGCTTCTTTGTTTGGAATCCTTAGGTCTAACTTTCAAGAGACCCAAGCAGGGTCTGTCCCTTGTCACATCTCTTACCTAGTCTCTGACCGCAGGATGGAATATAATGGATTAAATGGTCCTTTTAAAATTATCCTTTCTAAAACTCAATTGAAACTGTACAGGCAGACCACATGCCTTGAGATGTCAAGGACTGTTGCTCAGGGTAGCAGAATGTATACTGGACTTATTCTATAAAGTCTCTCTCATAATTTCACTCTTTTCTTCATCATGAGCAGCTTATCCTCCATCCATATATAAAATCAAGTTCCCTCCATACCTCCAAAACTGTCTTCTCCATGCTTCCCTGGTGTCAGAGGGGTCTAGTGGAGGGCTATACTTCCATCCTCATCTGGCAGCACCTATGCAGAACAAGGAGGTACAAGGTGGTACCGGTTGCCACTCTGCTTCACCTCCTCCCCCATCCCATGCCAACAGAGCCTAGCAGGGATCTAAACTTTCACTCCCATCCTTGGCAATGAGGCAGGCCAACAAAAAAGCTCTAGCTACCAAAATTCACTCAATATAAAGTTTCCAGGGCTATTTATAAGCTTCAGGGGACATCTAGGTCATTGGCATAACAAAGTATATTAAGAAAATGTTCTGTACCCCACTTTGGTGAGCGGCATCTGGGGTCTTAAAAGCTTTCAAGTGACCATCTAAGATGCATCAATTGCCCCAACCCAACTGGAGCAAAGGAGAATGAAGAACACTAAAGACACTGGAAAATATTAGCTCAAGAGACAAAAGGGCCACATAAACCAGAGACTCCATCAACCTGAGACCAGAAGAACTAGATGGTGCTCAGCTGCCACCAATGACCGCTCTGTCAGGGAACACAACAGAGAGTCTCTGACGGAGCAGGAGAAAAGTGGGGTGCAGAACTCAAATTCTAGTAAAAAGACCAGACTTAATGGTCTGACTGAGACTGGAGGAACCTTTGAAGAGATGGCCCCCAGACGCTCTGTTAACCCAGAACTAAAATCATTCCTGAAGCCAACTCTTTGGACAAAGATTAGACTGGACTATAAAACATAAAATAGTATTTGTGAAGGGTGTGCTTCTTAATTCAAGCAGATACACGAGACTAAATGGGTGGCTCCTGTCCAGAGGCAGGATGAGAAGGCAGAAAGGGACAGAAGCTGGTTGACTGGACATAAGAAACCTGGATGGAAACGGGGAGTGTGCTGTCACATTATAGGGACTGCAACTAGTGTCACATAATATATGTATAAATTTTTGTATGAGAAATTAACTTGAGTTGTAAACTTTCACCTAAAGCACAGTAAAAAATAATAATAAATAAAGACTTAAAAAAAAATTTCTTCCACTATCTCTTTCTTCTAGAACTAGCTGATCTGTTAATCTTAGTATTTCCCTGTAATGTCTGATTGTCCTTGAGGTCTGGGGATCTTTAGTTGATCACAGCTATTCTGAATAAATTCCTCCTCTTATTCCCATCACCTGCACTGACTTTTATTAACAAAAATTTAAAACTACAGGAAAAAAAACAAGGTGGCTCATGGGTGGCACAAACAGTTAAGCATGTGACTAACAGCCGAAAGGTTGGCGGTTCGAATATACCCAGAGGCACCTAGGAAGACGGGCTACCTGCTTCTGAAAGATTATAGCCTTGAAAACCCTATGGAGCAGTTGTACTCTGCACACATGGGGTGCCAGGAGTCAGAACTGACTCAATGGCAACTAACACCACCACCACCACCACAACCACCATCCCCATGGGAAATAACTTTATTAACTACAGTACAGTGCTCTTGTACTGTTCCTTTTGTCTTTAGTCTTACAGATTCCACTCATTTCCAAACTTACTTAGGTTAGCACCTTACTCTCCCATCCTCATCAGTGTTTCATACATTTCTAATACATTAAATTCTTCTGTCACATTCTGCATTTCATCCTGAATCCCCCAACCTCCTAAATGATTTTTTTTAATTTGCACACATTAAGCTTCATTCTTTCTGCCGAAAAGTTCTATAGGTTTTGGTAAATGATTTATGTCTTGTATTCACCATTACAGTATCATACAGAATAGCTTCATTATCCTATAAAAATCTCCTGTGCTTCACCTGTTCAACCCTCTCTCTTCCCTCCTCTACTGCAAACTTCTGGCAACCACTGATCTTTTTACCATCTCTACAGTTTTGCCTTTTCCATTATGTCATATAACTGGACTCAATACAGAAGGTAGCTTTTTCAGACTGGCTTCTTTCACTTAGCAATATGCATTTAAGATTTACCCATGTCTTTTTATGGCTGGATAGCTCATTTGTATTGATTGCAGACTAAAATTCAGCCTGACCTGCTTTTCACTCTATATTCATACTCTTCTTGTGTGATCTCATTAATTCCTATGACATCAATTACCACCTATTTGTCAATAAATCCCAAATTTATGTCACCAGCTCTCACTGTTTGAGTTTCAAAGTTACTTTGGAGCTCAAACTACTGACTGGACATCTTCCCCTAGGCACTAAAACTCAACCTAGAATATCAGGTAACCTTTTTTATTTGCTTATTTAGAGCTAGCCACTGGCAATAACTTTATATGCAATATCTCACTTAATCTTCACAACATTAGATATTATTTTTAATTCTTTCTCCAGCTCAGATTGTGAATTCTCCAGTGGCAGCAAATGTCTTCTCTTCACCCTTATAGTTCTTGCCCACAATAAAAGCTTGTTAGCAGTCAAAAGAACTAGGAATGAACTCCTTTACTTCAAATGTTACCCTAAGCCAGCAGTTTTCAAATGCAGCCCACAAAATCCTGGGATTTCCGAAGATCCTTTCAAAGGATCAATAAATCATAATAATATTAAGCTGTTATTTGCTTTTTTGTCTATACTGACATTTAAACTGATGTTACAAAAACAATGGGGGGGGGGTGTAAAAACGCTGGCTCCTTAGCATGAATCAAGGAAATGGCTCCAAATTATACTAATAATTCATAGTATTTTTTCACTCGCATGTACTCATGGAAAAAATAAATAGTAAGAAAAAAATCAAAGTCACTTAAGAGTGTCCTTGATGATGCAGTAAAATTATTCGTTTTATTAAATTTGAGCCTTGAGTACACAGCTTTTTAATATTCTGACAAAATGCTAAGTACACATAAAGACCTTTTGTTGCATACCAAAATAAAACGGATGACTTATGAAATAGCACCAGCACAACTGTCTGAGTTGTGAGCTAGACTAGGCATTTTTCATGGAACATCAGTTTTACCTGACTGACAACCTATGCATATTTAGCCTGATGTTTATGGCAGATATTTTCTCAAAAATGAACAAAGTGAGTCTATCACTTCAAGGAAAACAACCGACATTTGTTGCCAATGATAAAATTCAAGCTTTCAAGTTAAAATCAGAATTTTTGAAAATTTGAATCCACCACATATCTTTTACAAATTCCCAATACTTAAAGGCTTTTCTGATGATACTGGAAGGAATATTAACAAGTGTGATTTTTTTATATTACTTATTGAATATCTATATGAGTCAGTGAACCGATAATTTCCAAATGACCAATGCATATTACAAAAGTATGCATGGGTAAAAGATCCATCCAAAGTCTAAGACAGAACAGTGGATATTATATAAAAGTGCGCAATGAGTTCATTGACATGGCTTCAATTTCACATTGCAACTTTTAAGAAACTACTACTTGTAGAGTTTCGAAGTAATATCAAAGGAGAGTATTCACAATTATCTGAAAAGACTATTAAAATATTCGTCCATTTACCAACTACATGTCTGCGTGAAGCTGGATTTTATTCATATACTTCAAGTAAAACAACGTATTAATATAACACATTCAAATCAGAAGCAAATATGAGAATCCAACTGTCTTCTATTAAGCTAGATATTAAAAAGATTTGTAAAAATGTAAAACACTGCCACTCTAAACTGTATTTTCCAAAACCAACAAGAAAAATTTTTTAAGAAAGTGTACTTCACAGATAATAACTTGAATTATTTTATTTTTAAATACTTTTTTTTTTTTTTTAATTTCATAATACAGTAGGTGTCAACAGACATAACCCACATAAAAAAAGCTCTTTGGAGTCCTCAAAATTTAACATTTTCAAGAATGCTAAGGAATTCTGAGACTAAAAGCTTAAGAACTGCAGTTATGTACAAATCACCTAACTTACCTGGACTTGGGTTTTCTTGTCTGTGCAATAGGTATAATTCTTGCACTAACTAATACAAAGGATTATAAAGATGAAATGACAATATATAGAAAAATTCTATGTAAACTGGAAAACCCTAAGAAAATAAAAGGGTCACTAAATCCATTTATTCTCCATACAAGGGTAAAGAAACTGAATTCTAGAGAAGTCACTTGATAAAATTTTATTAGAAACACAGAATAATTTAGAGTCCACATAGCAGAGTTAAAGAATATTAAATAAATACAATTGGCCAGAGGGGAAGGTCCATAAAGTGGGGTAGAATGGGTATTTAGAACGAGAGTTTAGACTCTATTATATAGCTAATGATAAGCCACTCAGGACAAGGGAAGAGATAATTCATGTAGCATTTTTTGGAAATTAATCTGACTGGTGTATAAACCCATCGCCACCGAGTTGATTCCTACTCACAGTGACCCTATAGGACAGAGTAGAACCGTCCTGTAGGGTTTTCCAAGGAGTGGCTGGTGGATTCGAACTGCCGACCTTTTCGTTAGCAGCCAAGCTCTTAACCACTATGTCATCAAGGCTCTGACTAGTGTATAGGATGGAATAAAATGGAGAATGTGCAGGATTTAAGGAGAACAGTGCAACAGCTGAGGGTCTTGATTAGAACTTTAGAATAATCAGGGAACTCAGAAATAATCTAATCTAATACCTTCACTTTATACACACTGTAAGTTATTCTTACTACCAAAGATTAGTACATATGGCACCACCATCTTTGCTCTGCTAATGATGCCAGTTAACATGTACATTTTTGCTTAGCCATTTTTTTTTTCAGTATGTTTTTGAGTCTTGAATTCTTTTGAAGATTTTCTGGGAGGGAAAGGAGGAGGAGCGACTACTTAGAACAAGTTTAAAGAAGTAAGACAAGGAATCAATAAGACCTCTTAAACATTCCAAGTCTAAACATTCTCTTAGACTTAACTATGGGGATTCTAAAGATATCTTTTGTCCTTTTGCTCTTTTATCATTTGCATTGTTTTTCAGAGATTATTTGGCTTTATCTGCACACTATCTCCAGGGTAAAGCAACTAGAAAATAGCTGAGAGTTGACACTGAATGCTTCCCTATACCATTCAAAATTTAACTGCATTTCTGGAACTAGAAAAAGAATAGTTATGATCATTTAAAATCCTAGGAAATGGCTGTGCATTAGAATTTGGCATTTACATTTTGAACTGCTTAATCATTCCTTTTATAGACTAGCTGAAGGTTATTTTGTCTCTCTGGTATTTTCTTATGTCTCAACTGCCTTCCTCTGTCATCCAGGGCTCAGTTTCAAGGTTGAAATACATTATGATAATCACAGCCAACGAAAGACATCCCAATTCCAAATTCTCCATAACTTCATGCTTTTCCCATCAATTTCACTTCAGTTAAAAGGGCAGTTAAAGGAAGAATGTATGAATAAATCTCAGCTTACAAGTTCTATTGCCATCATTACCTTACATAAGGCTTTTTATTAAATTTGCCATCTTCACAGCACATTATACTTTGTAAAGATGGTATATACATAAACATTTTCAGAAATTAAGTGACTCCACATTAGGAAGCTGAACTTTCTGAAATAAAGATTACACATTCTTTACCTAAAGAGAAGCCCTGGTGGCACAGTGGATAAGAGCTCAGCTGCTAACCAAAATGTCGGCAGTTTGAATCCACCAGCCATTTCATGGAAACTCTGTGGGGGAGTTCTACTCTGTCCTGTAGGGTCACTATCAGTTAGAATCAACTGGATGGCAACAGGTTTGATTTTGGTTTACTTAAAGGAGGTATTTTCCATATTTCACCTTGAATATTACTTATATTTATATTTACTTATATTTCTTCAATCACTTCTCTCCCAAAACTAATGAAGAAAAATAATGGAAATATAAATTATTTTTATTATTAAACCACCACCAACTAGAGCATCACAATAGAAACCATGACTAATAGCCAAGCCAAGTCCCAGGTCTGATGCTTGTAGTATCTGACATTAAGTACATCACAGTTTATTTGGTCTTGGCTTTTTTGTGTGTAAAATGAAGGGACTAGACATGATGATTGGTAAATTCTCTTAAATAAATTTCAACAATCCAAACTTTTTAATTGCTATTGCTGACATTTTCCCAAAGAACACAGGTTCTTTTTGAAAACATTACTGGAATAAAGGGTCTATGGAATCACAGTAAATCACAAAGGAAGAGTAGCACAAATGATAGATACAAACATTTGGATTAATAAAAGGTTAGAATCATAACAAAAGCTTTCCCTTTGATTATGTACTAACAAACTTTCCTTTGCCAGCTTCTCTGTAAAACCCAGCCTTGCCTCAGGAGTTCCTATGCTAACTACCTCTTCTAGGTTCCCACAGCAAGTTCCCATTCTGTGTATTCCCTCTATCAAAGCACTTCGACCAGATTATGAACTCCTTCTTCCTTATTCATCCTTGTAAACTGGGTTATAACAGATGCCAATTGGATTATGCATCTAGGCTTTTACGAGTACTTCCCCATCTCAACTCAAGGGGGACTGGAAAGCAGTCACAAAATAGTAGAAAAGGGAGCCTTGATCTCTTGGATTCTACTCTTAAATTTTGTGTATACAAGCCTGGAATATTTATCAGTTTGTAAACTCTGAGTAGGAAGACTGGATCTTATTTGGTTCAGTCCTGGTAATTAACAAGTGTTAGGAATATATATATTAGCTGCTTAACAAATGTTTGTTGAGTATGGAATGAATAAAATTTGAGAAATAACATGACATAGCTTAACTTTTCAGGCATATCAATGGTTATTCAGCAGAATGAATGAAAAAAATGGCTTTTTTAATGTAAGCTTTCATTTGGTAAATAATTTGAAGTGACAGAAAAGAGCACAGGTGTAATCAGACACACCTGTGGCTTAATCGCTTGTGCCTCCATGCCCTCATTGATAAAACTGGAACAAAACTTAGCTTACAGGGTAGGGTTGCTATAAGATTATAGATAATGTATGGAAAGCATCTATTAGTCCCTGCCCCTTGGTAGGAGCTCAATAAACATATGGCAATACTAGGTAACTTATTCTTCAGTATAACTTAATAGAGATAAAACTCTCCCTTGCTTTATTTTCAACGTAACATTTTGTATTTAAGTTCCTTCTGATCACACTCCAGCTAATAAATTTCCGTTTTGTATGCTTC
This sequence comes from Dugong dugon, assembly GCA_030035585.1. NCBI lineage: Eukaryota > Metazoa > Chordata > Mammalia > Sirenia > Dugongidae > Dugong > Dugong dugon. Next base: position 21,578,540 of record CM057482.1, on the reverse strand, counting down.
TCCCAAATATTAGCTTCATTACAAAGTACTACTATGAGGAAAAACTTCCATATTTTTAACAGCAGAGAAAAATCAGTTTTGATATTTCATTGCTTTTCTGAAGTCCTAGAACAGTAATAATATTTATGACACCAACCACTGAGGTTTACGAAGAGCTAAATAGCTTTTGTGGCTGATTAAGCATCTCTTTCACTTCGCATATTTTGGTATCATAGGCATTGCCCCTTAATAAAATGCTTGTTAATGTTACACAAGGACCCTTTCTGGTCCTGCACCTTTCAACAAATGTTAGAATGAAAAGGAAAAAAAAAACCTAAGTTATTGGAGGAGATGCTATAATACTAAAAATTCTACTCAAAGCTGGGTCAACAAGATGACATCATACAAAAGCTTCACAGTTTATAAAACACACACACACACACACACACACACACACACACACACACACACACACACACACACACACAAAAAAAAATCCAGAAAAAGTTGTCCTTTGGAAAGCTATTAAATTCATTTAAAATGTCTGAGTTTGGGGAGTACAAGTAAAGCCACCAATATCAGATGAAAGGAAGAGAATGCTCCTTTTCCAATTTTGTTGGAAATGAAGTAATTTGAAATAAAGGAATTTTTATAATTTTCATTTAATATTAATATTTTAGCTTTAGAGTGATAAAAGATCAGAAAGGCACAATTTTGTATCATTACCAAAGATGAACATATCTTCTTTCATTTATGGGAGTTTTATACCAGAGCAACTGTCTTAGTTATCTAGTGCTGCTACAAGTGGATAGCTTTAACAAACAGAAATTAATTTTCTCACAGTTGAAGAGGCTAGAAGTATGAACTCAGGACACCAGCTCTGGAGAAAGGCTTTCTCTCTCTGTCTGCTCTAGAGGAAGGTCTTTGTCTCTTCAGTTTCTGCTTCCTGGTTCCTTGGAGATCTCCACTGTGTCTTGGCATCTATCATGGACCGATTTATGTCCCCCCCAAAAAAGTGTGTATCCCTTTGGCTGGGCCATGATTCCCAGTATCGTGTGTCTGTCCTTCATTCTGTGATTGTAATTTTTTGTTAAAGAGGATTAGGGTGGGATTGTATAACATCCATACTAATGTCACATCCCTGATCCAACGTAAAGGGAGCTTCCCTAGGGTGTGGCCTGCACCACATTTTATCTTACAAGAGATAAAAGGAAAGAGAAGCAAGCAGAGAATACGGAAACTCATACCACCAAGAAAGCAGTGCCTGGAGCAGAAGGTGTCCTTCGGACCTGAGGTTCCTGTGCAGAGAAGTTCCCAGACCAAGGGAAGACTGATGACATGGACCTTCCTCCAGAGTTGACAGAGAAAGCACTCTCCTGGAGCTGACACCCTGAATCTGGACTTGTAGCCTACTGGACTGTGAGAAAATAAACTTCCCTTTGTTAAAGCCATCCACTTGTGGTATTTGTTATAGCAGCACTAGACAACTAAGACAGCATCTATCTTCCCTACCCATCTCTCTGCTCTCTTCTTTAATCCTTTTTATATTGCAAGAGATTGAAGATACACTCTACAATAATACTGCCTCATTAATAGAACAAAGACAATCCATTCCCAAATGAGATTATAACCACAGGTATGAAAAAAGAAGAAGAAAAAAAACCAAACCTGTTGCCATTGAGTCAATTCCAACTCATAGTGACCATAAAGGACAGAGCAGAACTGCCTCACAGGGCTTCCAAGGAGCAGCTGGTGGATTTGAACTGCCAACCTTTTGGTTAGCAGCTGAGCTCTTAACCACTACACTACCAGAGCTCCTACCACAGGAATAGAGGTTAAGATTTACAACATATGTTTTGGAGGGACATATTTCAATCCATAACAGCAAGATAAAAGAAAAGTTGAAGAAACCTTTGAAACCCCTGACAAATATCCTCAAGGCTTTGAAGTTCATAGACAGTTCAGCTGCCCCCACTACTTTTGACTGTCCTAATTCAAGCAGTAAGTGGCAAATCTGCACTTCTGCACAAACAGGAAGAACAACAGAGAAGGCTGCCACAAGTTATAATTTATGATAGAACATGAGTTTTTCAGCTAGGAAAAAAAAAAAAAAGGAAACACTTATGGCTCCAGAAAAGCAACAATCTACATGTTCTGAGTGGTAAAATACAGGATATGCTGTACTTACGAAATTGAGCAGCTGATCACAGATTGAAAATGATACTGATATGCAAATGAAATGGTGTAATAAAGCGAAGGAAGTTGACCCACATGAGATAAATGGTCACTTATACTAGTTTCTGGAGCCCTGGTGGCACAGTGGTTAAGTGTTTGCTAACCAAAAGGTTGGCAGTTTGAATCCACTAGCCGCTCCTAGGAAACCCTATGGGGCAGTTAATTCTACTCTGTCCTATAAGGTTGCTATGAGTCGGAACTGACTAGACAGCAATGGGTTTGATTTGGGTATACCAGTTTCTACTACCCAAATATCCTCAAACCCCATCTCCTATTTAACTTAGCAAAAAAGCCGGGAAAAACAACTTTTTCTGATCTGTGAGTTAAATACTAAATTATATTTACAGGTACTCACAACTGATTTGCTCTTGTATATTTTGGATTTGCCACAAAAACCTACCAACTTGCTTTATATACAATCACCTTTGTTATTCATACTAATGGGAGGGGACACATTGGTTGAGTAATCCAAAACATTAAAAAATCGAAATTTTATACATCCAAATAGGATGAATAATGAACTCTAAGCCACAATATATGAAGAACTAGGGTGATTTTTCCTGAAGAAAAACTAGTTATGGAGGATATAATGGCTGTCTTCAAATATATGAGTTCTCCTCCCACAAACAGTGCTAAGAACAAATGCCAGTGGAATAAAGTTATAAGGAGGCAGGTTTCAGCTCACTGTATGGAAAATAATATGTTATATACAAGTTGTAGAGAATGCTTAGAAAACAAATGAAATTGAACAGACAGGTGGTTGGACTAAAACTAAATGACCTCTAAAGCCTCTTTCAATCCTTGATTTTATGACTTTGAAGTATATATTTAAACTTAAGATTAAATCCAAACGTTTTTTCAGGAGCTGATAAAATCACACAGTCCTAACTGTAGGATATGGGGATCAGGGTACAGAGGAGAATGCTGACCCTGAACCATGCCTAGAACTAGGCTGGAGAAGTAGGTACGCAGGAGCCAATCTATGCAGGACAATATAGGCCGTGTTGGGGTTGAGTGTGTAGCCTAAGATCATTACAAAACCACAGAAAAGTTTTTGCATACAGGGGCATATTGATCAGATTTGGAGTTTTAAAAGATCAGTGGACACTGGGCAAAAAAGGATTTTCAAGTTGTCAACGTAGGAGCAGAGACACCATTTAAATAGGTTATCATGATAATAGCCAAAACACAACCTTGAGTATACCTCACCTGAATTTAGAGACCATCTCAAGAATAGATTTGACACACTGAACACTAATAACTGAAGATCAGATGAGTTATGTGATGACATCATACTTGAAGAAAACAAAAGGTCATTAAAAAGACAGGAAAGAAAAGACCAAAATGGATGTCAGAAGAGACTCTGAAACTTGCTCTTGAACATAGAGTAGCTAAAGTGAATGGAAGAAATGATGAAGTAAAGGAGCCGAACAAAAGATTTCAAAGGGCAGCTCGAGAAGACAAAGTAAAGTATTATAATGAAATGTGCAAAGATCTGGAGTTACAAAACCAAAAGGGAAGAACACATTCGGCATTTATCAAGCTGAAAGAACTGAAGAGAAAATTCAAGCCTCAAGTTGCTATTTTGAAGGATTCAATAGGCAAAATATTGAACGATGCAAGAAGCATCAAAACAAGATGTAAGGAATGCAGAGTCACTGTATGAAAAAGAACTGGTCAACATTCAATCATTTCAGGAGCTAGCATATGATCAGGAATCGATGGCACTGAAGGAAGAGGTCCAAGCTGCACTGAAGGCACTGGCAAAAAACAAGACTCCAGGAATTGACAGGATACCAACTGAGATGTTTCAACAAACGGATGCAGTGCTAGAGGCACTCACTCATCTATACCAAGAAATATGGAAGACAGTTAGCTGGCCAACTGACTGGAAGAGACCCTATCTGGGCCCATTCCAAACAAAGGTGATACAACTCGTTAAAAAAAAAACTCGTTGCCATCTAGTCGATTCTGACCCATAGTGACCCTATAGGACAGAGTAGAACTGCCCCATAAGGTTTCCAAGGGGCAGCTGATGGATTTGAACTGCTGACCTTTTGGTTAGTAGCCGTATCACTTAACCACTTTGCCACAGGTGATACAACAGAATGCGGAAATTATCGAACATATCGTTAATATCACACGCAAGAAAAGTTTTGCTGAAGATAATTCAAAAATGGTTGCAACAGTACATCGACAGGGAACTGTCAAAAATTCAAGCTAGATTCAGAAGAGGACATAGAACAAGGGATATCGCTGATGACAAATAGATCTTGGTTGAAAGCAGGGAATACCAGAAAGATGTCTACCTGTGTTTTATTGACTATACAAAGGCATTTGACTGCGTGGATCATAACAGATTACGGACAACGATGCAAAGACTGGGAATTCCACAACACCTAATTGTGCTCATGCAGAATCTATACATAGACCAAGTGGCAGTAGTTCGAACAGAACAAGGGGATACCGCATGGTTTAAAATCAGGAAAGTTATGCATTAGAGGTGTATCCTTTCACCATCTGTCTTAGTCATTTAGTGCTGCTATAACAGAAATACCACAAGTGGATGGCTTTAACAAAGAGAAATTTATTCTCTCACAGTCCAGTAGGTTACAAGTCCAAATTCAGGGCGTCAGCTCCAGAGGAGTGCTTTCTCTGTCAGCTCTGGAGGAAGGTCCTTGTCATTAGTCTTCCCTTGTTCTGGGAGCTTCTCAGTGCAGGGAGGTCCAAAAGACGTGCTCTGCTCCCAGCACCGCTTTCTTGGTGATATAAGGTCCCCATGTGTCCCTGCTCACTTCTCTCTTTTATATCTCAAAAGAGATTGGCTTAAGACACTATCTAATCTTGTAGACCTCATCAGTATAACTACCACTAATCCACTGTATTACATCACACTGATGGAGTTTACAACACATAAGGAAATCACATCAGATTACAAAATGGTAGACAATCATACAATACTGGGAATCATGACCCAGCCAGGCTGACAGATATTTTGGGGGGACACAATTCAATCCATGACACTATGCTTATTCAATCTGTATGCTGAGCAAATAATCCAAGAAGCTGGACCATATGAAGAACAAACAGGCACCAGGATTCCAGGAAGACTCATTAACAACCTGCGTTATGCAGATGACACAACCTTCCTTGCTGAAAATGAAGAGGACTTGAAGCACTTACTGATGAAGATCAAAGACTCCAGCCCTCAGTATGGATTACACCTTAACATAAAACAAAAATTCTCACAACTGGACCAATAAGCAATACCATGATAAATGGAGAAAAGATTGAAGTTGTCAAGGATTTCATTTGACTTGTATCCACAATCAACACTCATGGAAGTAGCAGTCAAGAAATCAAAAGACGCACTGCATTGGGCAAATCTGCAAAAGACCTCTTTAAAGTGTTAAAATGCAAAGATGTTACATTGAAGACTAAGGTGCGCCTGACCCAAGCCATGGTGTTTTTAATCACATCATACGCTGGACAATGAATAAGGAAGACACAAAAAGAACTGAATCTTTTGAATTATGGTGTTGGTGAAGAATACTGACTATACCATGGACTGTTAGAAGAATGAACAATCTGTCTTGGAAGAAGTACAGCCAGAATGCTCTTTAGAAGCAAGAATTACAAGACTTCATCTCACATACTTTGGACATGTTATTAGGAGGGACCTGGAGAAGGGCATCATGCTCAGTAAAGTAGACGGTCAGCGAAAAAGAAGAAGACATTCAGTGAGGTGGACTGACACAGTGGCTGCCAACAATGGACACAAACATAGCAACAATCATGAGGATGGCAGCACCAGGTTGTGTTTTGTTGCTGTACATACAGTCGCTATGAGTCAGAATCTATTCAATGGCACCTAACACCACCACCAAACATGATAATAGCTTAGAACAAGGTAGTAGAAATGGAGATGGAAAATACATGAATTTAAGAGGTATTTCCAATATGATAACTGCCAGAGATACATGCTAACAGAGGTTGAGTACAGAGATATTTGAGAGGCATAGGGTAAGAAATAGGGAAGGTCTTCTGAAAATCCAGCTCTTAAGGGACTAAAAGGCATTGGTGGGTGGTAAGAATTTCAGGCTGAAGGGGTGTTCTGAGATAAATGAGAATATAGAAAAGTAAAGACTGAAGCAGTTAACTGTTTGGAATGTATCTGGGGATATGTCTGGTGGGAACACTACCATGAGATGAAGTTGGACAGCCAGGCAGAGTCAGACCCTGAAGGGCTTTCAAGCAAAAAAAAAAAATTTAAACTTTATATCAGAGACTATGCAGAGTCAATACATAAAATTACTAAAGAAAGAACCATGATTTTATCTTCCTTTTAGAAATCCTGTTAAGCCAGTGGTGTGGGGAGGGATGAACTCTGGGGGCAGGGAGACTAAGTATGAAGTGTTGTAATCTCTGTGAGAGAAACATATTTATGAAGATCAGAACTAGTACTAGAGCAAAAGAAATAAAGAAAATAGGACAAAAAATATTAAAAGGTCAGAAAAATAGGGTGTGGTAAACAAATGGATGTGGGGAGTTAGAGGAAAGGAAAAGATTAGGGCTATTTTCAGGTTTCTGTCCTGGAACTAGGCAAATAGTGAAACCGTATAGACAATACAATAAGAGAATTAGGCTAAAGTGAGGGATGAAAGGTTGTTTTGACCAAGTAAATGACGAATATTATTATATTCTGCTTTTAGCTATAGTTACTCATGTACTTTTCCCATTCTGCACACCATTATTAAGCTTGGGTTCAGTGGGAACAGGGATAATACTGGTAGACTTTCTCCCTCTGTTCACTATATTATGGATCCTGACAGGTGGTAGCAACTCAACATTTATTAAATGAATAATAATTCTGCCAACCAAATTCATATCTGAATTGGCTAAGACTGTATGCTGGACTGCAATTACAGAAAAGCCAAGAAACAGTAGTTTAAGCAAATAGGAGTTTATTTTAACATTATACTTTATTTTTTTTTTATTGTACTTTAGGTGAAGTTTATAGAACAAATAGTTTCTCATTACACAGTCAGTACACATATTGTCTTATGACAATGGTTAACAACCCTACGACATGTCAACCCTCTCCCTTCTCAACCTTGGAGGACCTTTTTTTTTTCTTTTTTGGTGAAAATATACATAGCCAAAGATACACCAGCAAATAGGAATTTATTTTATTTCAGGCAATGAGAAGTCGGGAGTTGGGTAGACCAGGGATGGTTCAACTGCAGGTCAGCAATGACATCACAGAATAAGGTTCCTTCTATCTTTCTGCTGTGCATTCCCTAGCATTTACTTTCATACTCATGCTGAACATCCAGGCATCAATTCCATATTCCAGGCGGAAGAACGCTGAAGGGCCCAAAGATATCTCCCCTTCAGATTTTGATTTTTGATTATGGAAAAAAAAAGCCCTTCCCAGCAGACTTGTACTTACACCTCCCTGGCCAGTACTGTGTCACAGGTCCACTGCTGGCTGAAAGGTGTCTAATGGAACAGAAAGGTAGCTGGAAATGGCCAGCCTACATTTATCATGGTAGAATTTATATTTTTGTTTTCCAGAGGTTTTAAAAAAAAAAGAGGAAAAACCGAAACTAGGGGAAAAATAGTAAGAAAAAAATAGTGTCCAAATCTTTGTTCCTAATACTATTCTCCAATAAAAGGAAGCAAGGTTCATTGGAAAAATGGCTGATCCTAGGACTAGGGCAGGAAATAAACAAGATAAGCCTGAAGCATCTTGTAGTGCCAGAAAGTAAGGATGTGCTTAAATACAAACAAAACACAAAACCTCACTGATGGGGGTATGCCAAAGGGGCACAGGAGACAATTGAAAGAGCTCCCAATGGCTGAAGCTGGAAAAATTTGAGCAACTAAACAAATAAAGTGGAACTGGATTATAACCCAAAGCATAATATAAATATCCATGAGACCATACTGATATAAATAAATGATTAAATAATGGGGTAAAAGAGACAAATGTCCGTGTAGAATAATTCCATGTAATTCATGTAGATACTTTGCCCTCACACAGGTGGAGCATAACTCCCTATTGCTTAAACGTGGGCTGCCCATAGAGACTTCCTACCAAAAAGTATTGTACTGGGGGGTGGGGGAGTAACTTTACAGTAGAGAAACCTGACAAACACCACTTCAGCCAGGTAATCTAGGTCAACATTAACAGTGATACATCATGTTGATCGTGTATGTACCCTTGATATGATGTGATAAAAATGACACTTTACCTCTGTGGTCTTCCTCCCAAAAAACCGATACCTCAGTCTAATCATGAGAAAACATCAGACAAATCCCAATAGAGGAATATTCTACAAAGCACCTAACTGGTACTCCTCAAAACTGTCAAGGACATCAAAAACAATAAAAGTCTGAGAAACAGCCAAGAGGAGCCTAAGGAGAGATGACAACTAAATGTAATGTGGTTTCCTGGATGCGATCCTAGAACTGAAAAAGGACAGTAGGTAAAAACTAAGGAAATCTGAATAAACTATGGAGTTTAGTTAGTAACAATGTATTAGTATTTGTTTATTAATTGTAAGATGTTAATAATAGGGGAACTTGTGTATGCTGGTTGGGGTATATGGGAACTCTCTGTACTATCTTTTCAATTTTTCTGTAAATCTAAACCTGCTCAAAAAATAGTCTATTTAAAAAAAAACATAATAGCTACAGTATTAACACTTTGAGAAAACACTTTTATAAATTTTGTTTTCTTATATGAGCATGTGTATCCACACATCTAACAGGTTTATGATTTTTTTTCATTTTAGTTAAATGATAAATATATGATCATTGTAGAAAAATCACAAAATAAAGATTAAAAAAACTACTGTAATGCTACCACCCACAAATAAACACAACTGTCATTTTGATATACATCCTTCTAGTCTTGTATTCTCTGGCTGAAAGCAGAGAATACCAGAAAGATGTTTACCTGTGTTTTACTGACTCTGCAAAAGCATTTGACTATGTGGATCATAACAACTTATGGATAACATTGCGAAGAACGGGAATTCCAGAACATTTAATTGTGCTCATGAGGAACCTGTACATACACCAAGAGGCAGACATTTGATCAGAACAAGGGCAGACTGAGTGGCTTAAAGTCAGGAAAACTATGCATCAGGGTTGCATCCTTTCACCATACTTATTCAATCTGTATACTGAGCAAATAATCCAAGAAGCTGGACCATATGAAGAAGAAAGGAACATAAGGTTTGGAGGAAGACTCATTAACAACCTGTGTTATGCAGATGACACAACCTTGCTTACTGAAAGTGAAGAGGACTTGAAGCACTTACTGATGAAGATCAAAGACTCCAGCCTTCAGTATGGATTACACCTTAACATAAAACAAAAATTCTCACAACTGGACCAATAAGCAATACCATGATAAATGGAGAAAAGACTGAAGTTGTCAAGGATTTCATTTGACTTGTATCCACAATCAACACCCATGGAAGCAGCAGTCAAGAAATGAAAAGGCGTATTGCATCAGTCAAATCTGTTGCAAAAGCCCTCTTGAAAGTGTTAAAAAGCAAAGATGTCACCTTAAAGACTAAGATGTGTCTGACCAGTGCCATGGTGTTTTCAATAGTCTTATATGCATGCGAAAGGTGGACGATGAATAAGGAGGACCAAAGAAGAACTGACACCTTTGAATAATGATGTTGGAGAGGAATACTGAATATACCATGGACTGCCAAAAGAATGAACAAATCTATCCTGGAAGAAGTACTGCCAGAATGCTCCTTAGAAGCAAGGATGGCAAGACTACGTCTCGCATACTTCGGACATGTTATCAGGAGGGATCAGTCCCTAGTGAAGGACATCATACTTAATAATGTCAAAGGTCAGCAAAAAAGAGGAAGACCCTCAACGAGATGGACTGACACTGTGGCTGCAACAATGGGCTCAAGCATAACAACGATTGTCAGGACGGTGCAGGACTAGGCACTATTTCGTTCTGTTGTACATAGGGTTGCTATGAGTTGGAACAGACTTGAAGGCACCTAACAACAACAACAGTCATGTATGTATATACCTATTCATCTGTGTTATTACTCCTTCTCCCCTCCACCAATCATCCATTTCCTAATTCACATGTACCCATGCTTAGATCTCAGTTTAAAAGTTACTTTCTCTGGAAAATCCTCCTGGCTTCCCAGACCAGTTTAAGTCCCTCTGACAGGCACTTGTATAGCTCCCAGTACTGCTTCTTCCTCGTGCTTATCACACTTGTAATCAAATAATCAATTGAGAAATTAATCATTGTTAACATCTGTGTTCCCACTAAAATGTAAGCTTCTGTATTATCCATCATAGCTTCCCCAGCATGGCGCCTTGAACACAGAAGGCATTCTATGAACAGTAGCTGAATAAAGGAATGAACAGAACAAGTACACAGTGAAATAACTGCATAAACTATTAAAGCCATATGTACAGACATGGAAAAATGTTTAAGATAATTAATAAAAAAGCAAGACACAAAACACTGTGCATAGTAAATTCCCATTTTTGTTTTAATAATAACAAAAAAAAGCTTACACTGTGCACAGAATAACAAGCAGAACATTCAACAAACAGCCCACTGCAGTTAACTCTGGATGGGAGGTTTCAGCAGACTTTCACTTTGTAGTTTATATATTGATGCCATGTTTCAATTTTTAATAAGTATATATTATTTTTATAATCAGGAGAACAAAGATAAAAATATACATTCATTATAGAAAAGTTGGAAAATCAAGAAAGGTTTTTAAAAAACAAAACAAAAGCTTCTTATTGTCAATCTCATCACACCAGATAACAGCCAGTTAACATTTCAGTATATTTCCTTTTAGTTTGTACCTTACACATTTACTTTTGTTTGATATGGTATAAAAAATTTGTATTTTGACTTTTTTTATAGGCATTTTTGTACGTTAGTACATGTTTTTAATAAACTCCATCTTAATGGCAGTATACTAGTGGCTGCATAAGCGCCACAATGAGTGGCATTAGGGGTGTGTATGCGTGTTTTTTTTTCATTCTATAATTATTGAAAAGTGTTTATAAAGCTTCTTTCATTTTTTTCTGATAGCCCTTGAAAATGATATTGTCTCTTATTTCATCCTCACGATCACCCTCTCAGATGTGGCCCTTGGCCACAGAGGAAGTGGCACAAAGGGACTGAATGACAAGTGTGTGGTCCCAGGGCTCATTAGATACAGACAAAAAAATGAGGTCTCCCAACTCAGTCTTGTGCTCTTTATTAGCCCTAACAGTTCAGCAAAGAATTATCAAAGTTGAGGTATACTGTTGATAGTATACACCCTTGATGTAATGAGAATGGTATTTTACTCTGCGGTCTTCCTCCCCAAAATCCATATATTCAATATTCTTCACCAACACCTAATTCAAAGGCATCAATTCTTCGGCCTTCCTTATTCATTGTACAGCTTTCTCATGCATATAAGGCAACTGAAAACACCCCAGTCTAACCATGAGAATAACAATAAATTGTGCAACAAGTGAATCAGAATTTCATAGTTGTAGAAGTTGTAATTAACCACTTTTATAATATTTTCAATGTTGTTCATATAGTTGGACAAATATTGTGGCTTTAAAAGGGAAACGTATCAATAATGATAAAAGAAAGGATAATCACTGATACATGCAACAACTTGGATTCTCATAATTCTCAAGGGAATTATGCTGAGTGAAAAAAGTCAGTTTCAAAGGCTACATATTATATGATTTTGTTTATATAACATTCTTCAAATGACAAAATTATAGAGGTAGAGAATAGATTAATAGCCACCAGAGGTAGGGACAGGGGGAGAGAACTGGTTATGACTATAAAGGGATAGTATGAGAGAGATGTTTGTGGTTATAGAACAGTTCTGTATCTTGACTGTGGTGGTTGTCGCTGCACAAACCTACACGTGATGAAACTGCATAGAACTATACACACACAGGTAAAGACACACACACACAGGTGTGCACGTTAAACTGGTGAAATCTGAATAAGGTTTGTAGATTGTAATGATGTCAATTTTCCAGTTTTTGATAAGATGTTTATAAGATGTTACTAAGGAATGAAACTGGGTGAAGAGTGCACGGGATCTCTATATACTATTTTGGCAACTTCCTGTGAAACTGTATTTTGAAATAAAGAGTTTTTAAAGACAAGATAAATGCTACCTTTGCCAGAAACCTCTATGTTAGGTTTTCATGAGTATTCAATATACAGAGGAATGACGGGAAAATGATACTACAGGGGAGAATTTCTAACAGAGCGTCCAGCAACAGAATAGGATCCCAAGCAGGCAATGTGCTCCTTAAGGGAGATACTTGAACAGAGAAAGGATGATTTTTTTTGACAAGGGATATGGTAAAAATGACTTTTACAATAGTTTACAAGTTGGATAAATACCTTTCCTAAAGCCTCTTTTTTTCGGAAGCACATGGCCTAAGTAACACAAATCCTACTCCCCCTCTTCTCAACTCGCAATCATGTCAGATGTTAATAGACTGCACCACTTCTTCCCAAATGTCCTGTACAAGCCTCATAATTGTCAGCAGGTGCTCCAGGCAGCTACAACCGATCAATAAGAGTTGGCATTTGCCTTCCTGGACTATGAACCACCTAACAACACAGTCAGTATTCTATAAATGATCTGAGATGACAAAACTAAAAATCTGTAATTCAAAAGTAAAGCTTTGCCATACCTTGCACTAGAAACAAGTAGACCAATAACCTAGTAAGTTCTGAAGAAGACTGCCTCTAGCTACAAGAGTAATCATAATCATAATCATAATGCTTTGAAATTTAATAGCTATCCCAATCTAATGACTACTAGCACTTTATCAACCAAAATAAATTAGACTTTTAAACCGTTCCCACATAAAAGGTTGGCAAGCTTTATCCTTGGTCTAGAATAAATTCTGGCACATGGAAAGTGAGCAATAATTTGTCCCAAATATAGTTAAAAATAACAAAAAAGCACACCTAAGCAACACTTATAAAGCTCAAACCTCTTCTGAGTGATCTACACACCCAAACCAAACCCACTGCTGTCGGGTCAATTTTAACTCATACTGACCCTACAGGACACAGTAGAACTGCCCAATAGGGTTTCCAAGACTGGAATCTTTATGGAAGCAGACGGCCATATCTTTCTCCCATAGAGTGGCTGGTGGGTTCGAACCATTGACCTTCTGGTTAGCAGCCAAGCGTTTAATTACTGTGCCACCAGGGCTCCTGAAGGATCTACAAAACCTTTAATTCCAAAAGTAATATAACTGTTGGAGAAAACCTCAAATAAAAGAAAAAATAAATGTACTCTCAATGATTACAAAGCATTATCTGAAGTAACTAAAGAGCTAATCACTGATTTTGAAAGTTCCTAAATAAAGAAAAGTAAAGAAAACCAAAACTGGTTGTAACTGTCAGGCAGGAAATATTTGTTGGATACACACAAGATTTTAGGAGTAGCTCATGACACTAATGGAAGAGTGTACTTCAGCTAATCAACAGAACTAGAATACAGAAATAAAAGTTTCCTTGAAGTGTTTCATTTTTCTAAGGTGTTTTAAGGAATAAAAAAGGATAATACCAACCACTTCAACTAGCCAAGATATGCAATGAAAATATCAGATGCACATCTTCTGTGGACCTCTGTTTTCTAATTTTGTGCATGATCAAGCCACCTCAGAAAGCAGTTCTACCCCACAAGGCCATTTGTCCTAATGTTATGGGTCTTACGGTAACAAAATTACAGACGCATCCAATTAAAGCAGAACAAACTGCTCTAACTGTCACTTCTGGCAGTATCACTATGGATGATTCTTTATTCTTTCTGTACCTCACTTCATTTGCTCCCAGTGGGAAATATAGTTGAAGGGTCAACTACAAAGCAGAGCCAACATATGAGGTTTTATTATAATTACCAAAATGCCTTCTTTGTAACAAAAACTATTCTTGTGCTTATACCAGATTTTGATTTTTCTCTTGGTAATCATCTTTGAAGTTGCTGGTATACGATGTAAAAGTAAAGAACTTTTGAAAGATTCTCTTAGACAGGAATGGTGGCCTTCCTCCAGCATCCGTGACTTTTGGCCTTCTGTCCCCAGCACCTCTCTTTATTCCCTAGTGTCACTACTACCAAGAGAAATCACTTGGTACAGAATTCAATAATAAAAGTCTACACTACCACATTGTAATCATTTGTACATACAGCCGTCTCTCCCACTGACCTGCTAAAGAATAAAATGCTCTCTCTCATACACTTTATATCCCTATTGTTGAGCATAATGCTTGCACATAGTAGGCCCTGGGGAAATGTTTATTAAAGCATTTAATAATCACTGCAAAACCCTCCAAAGGAGAAAGAGGCAACAATTCCACTGTTTACTAGAATTCTGTTTTCCAAGTTTTTCCAGTAAAAATAGAACAGCAACACCAGCGATTTGTGCTTTAACTCTGCAGTTTGTTATTTTTTCATATCTGGGAGTTAAATGACCTTATCTAGACCAGACAGCTAAACCTCTTATTTCTTTGTGCCAAAGTTTAAGACTTTAGAGGCTGACAATGAACTCCTCAAGGGCAGGAAGCATGTCTTATTTATCTCTGTTCTCCCAGAATCTAACATGGTTATCTGGTTATGGAATACAAGCTCAATAAATGTTTGCTGAGTAAATAAATGTATTATTAAATTGATAAATTTTTCATACTGGCTAGAAATAACTTTAATATTGCAGCCATAATCCATGTAGACAAATCCTGCAAAAATCTTTTTTCCAGTAGCATCTGTGAGGCAGTTTAGTGTGAAGCAGTCATGTATTAAATTGAATTCAGTTGCAGGTTCCCTGTAGAGTGAAATCTGAAGATGGTATGAAAGAAAACCAAATAGCATACATTCTCTGAAAGCCCTTCCCTTAGTGAGACCATGGAAATAGGTGGAGCTGAGTTGTCAAGCACTTTGACATTGTTTCTGTTGTTGTTGTTGTTGTTGTTATGTGCCATCGAGTCGGTTCTGACTCATAGCGACCCTATAGAACAGAGCAGAACTGCCCCACAGGGTTTCCAAGGAGCAGCTGGTGGATGTGAACTGCTGATCTTTTGGTTAGTAACCGAGTTCTTAATCACTACGCCACCAGGGCTCTGCATTTTGACATACTGAGTAGACATTAGCAGTGATAGGGCCACTGAAGAGACCAAAGCAGTTAACCTGCTTGTAAATTCTATGTTTTCCTGGCAAATCCAAGTTCCCAAGAGGAAATGCTACCTTTCTATTTTGGAACTGATTTTTAAAAAGCATTTGTGAGGTCTTTGGATTAACTTTCCCTCAATAATACACAGATCAAATCTTCTCAGCTTATAAAGTTGCAAGATGATTTTTCTAACTGGGACCTGAAAATCCAGCTGTGGCCTACCCGTTGCTTTTTTTTTATGCCTCTTCCTCTCATTAACTAAGATTCTGTAAGATTTTGGTTCAAAAATATTGGTTAACATACTTGAAGTTAAATTAGTTTTGAGGAATGGATAAGTATAAAAAATAAATTATTACAAATATAAGGTCAAGGTTACTAATATAACACAGAAAGCTGGCACAAACTGTAATTTAGAAAACTATAAACACAAACTAAATCTAACTTCACTTTCTAACACTATATAGTTTGAATTTATCCATTAATGTTCTAAATTGTGAGAGAAATTTGATCTCAAAATATTCTCTATGGACTATAAGAGATAAAATCTCCCCTATTTGCTAAAGCCATTTAAGCCATCTATCTAGGGCACTTAAGCCACTTCCCTCCCCACCACCCCTTCTGGTTTCCCTCCCACTACACACAGATTCATCTTTGGGTTTTAAGGAATGACATAATGAACTCCAACATTAGTGGCCTATTAACTTTGATAAAGGAGACTCTCTAAAACATCAATAACAAACTCTTCCAACTATTCTCCTGTGATCACAAACCACAATACCCTGGATTTGATAATCTTTCAAACAGATGAGAAGCACACAGAAATTTTAAATTAAGAGAAATAAAAGAAAGGACACAAAGTATCTCCAATAGAAAGAGAAATGCCACAACTGTTTCAAAACAAAGTTACACCCACTTCGTAAGAATTAAAATTAATTCACATTTTCTCCGGGCATAACTGAACCATAGGACTAGAAAGCTGTTCCAAGACTCCCTCTCCTTGTTTCAATCTGTACTTTCCATCTGATGATAGCATTCTCTGAATGTGGGGAACATTTCTGTCATTCTCAGAAACTTCCTGTCTGGTAATCTAAGCTAAGAGAGAGAGAGAGGAAAAAAAAAAATCATTCTAGGCTCCTGGATCCAATTTTCCAACAATGTTGGAAGGACAACTCCCTAAGATGTTAACATGGTTTTGAAACTGATAGTCTCTCATTTTCTCCAATACACAGTCAATCAGGATCTACCTTCCTGATATTATGCTGTTTAGGAAGCAGCTTGGCATGTGGGATGTATTAAAAAAAAAAATTATTGGTGACAGATGAGCTCATGCTGTAGGCAGCTAGTTAAAAGAAAAGCACTGGCACTATTTCATGTACTGTATTCTGAAAATCCTCAGAAATTAAGTTTAGTAAGACAAAATAATGGCAATAGAGGCCACTATTATTTGCCTCAAGTAAACATATTCAATAACAAACTACATCCACTACATTCAAGTTGTATTTATCAGAATATAATTGACTATCACTTAAAGAAAGCCTTCAAAAAGGGCAAGGGAAATCCAAACGTCTCTGATGGGGCTGTTTGTTTTCCACAAGAAACACCATTAGACAAATTATACTTTGAAAAGATCAAAAACAAGTAACCAGGATTTTAGAAAGAAAATAACACAGGATTTTCATACTAAAAATTGTTCCCAAGTGATTACCACCATAGTGGTAAATGGTACATTGATTTTTAATAACTACCAAATCAAATATCTGGATGTTAAGTCAAACTGGTTCCTGCACTCATCAGATTACTGTTCCAAATTAAGTAAATCATTGTTGAGGCAAGGGTATATTTAAACTGTAACTAGTCAGTTAAATAAAGCAACAACCCAATGAATCATTGTAAACTCCTATGCCAATAAGATAAAAACTCAAACTTGGCTCTGATGTACTTTAAACATCTGTCTGCATTCCTTTAATAAACACTCATATTTCATGTAAATAAGAAACAGATAATTATGAAACAAGTTCCTTTTTATAGCCCACATATATAAGCATATGCGACAATTGATTAATTTTGAGCATTAGTGGAACATAAGCCAACAATAACAAAGTAATTAAGACCATAATGACCTGTTCCTTTTTAACAGAAAAACTAGCTATAGATAGCTGTTGGATTTCTTTTACGTGAACCCTGAAAAACGAAAACACTGTACCAACTTAAAAAAAACAAATCCATATACATGCTATATTTTCCTTTTGATATAATTAAGATCATCAAAAATACAGTTTAAGAAAAAAATGCAGTTTTAATACAAAAGCCAAAGATAAAATGATTCAAATTAAGGAAAGTACTCATGCTTTGATGATTTAAGAATTAATTGATAAGCACATTACGAAAGAAGGTGGAAAAAATCTTGGCCAAAGCCGTCTGAAACAGCAAGAGTTCACACGATGCCTTCAAGGATGCGTAACTATCACAAATAACAGCAATAGCTCAACTCCCTCACAGCTTCTTGACAACCACTACTCTGCAGTCCCAACAGGGATGATTCTAGCCTGATAATGGAAACTTCACTCTCCACTACTATGGCAGAAGATCAGTTTTCAATATGCCACATGGATTTTAATCCATAATGTTTGGCCCATTGTTATATATTTCTAAAAAGCTTTCCAGATATGATCCTTAGTTTCCTCTTCAATGGAAAACAAGTATATCTACCTTTACACAGTTATGTGGTTAGAGACAATTTTGTATACAAAGCTTCTAGCACAGGGGTCTTGCAGGAAATCTGGTACAATTACATATTGTGACTATACTACAAAACTGTACAATAAACTCCTTTAAAAAGAATTAAAAAAAAACCAGAAAGCAATACTTGAAGATCTGACATAGAGACCAAATTTAGATTGACTTTTTTCTACTGCCATCAAAAGTGTCCTGGATAAAAATTATCTTAAACTATAATGATAAAATCACTGTGGTGAAATGAGTTACTTTATGTGGCCTTTTCCCTTGGTTCTTTGGAAAAATACCTTGAGAGACTTTTACCCCAAGCCCTGAGGAGTTACCTTTCCCCTAGTTTCCTAACCCAGAGGCTTTGTTACTTTTGCCAGGTTGATTGACATTTCCTGGGTAAACTGTAAACAACTTGGTTTGATACATTCTGTCTGGTCCTGGGCTGCCTCCTGCCCTGTGACTGGTATGCACCTTGCAGGGACTGGTCAACAGACTATTCAAATGAGGTGAGCTGTATCTTGCTACGCAAATGAAGTATGTGCAGCC
Organism: Dugong dugon; assembly: GCA_030035585.1. Lineage (NCBI taxonomy): Eukaryota > Metazoa > Chordata > Mammalia > Sirenia > Dugongidae > Dugong > Dugong dugon. The sequence goes on along the minus strand of CM057482.1, from coordinate 21,559,829 downwards.
TACCAAGAGGGGATTGGTCAGTTCATGGCCCTGGTGGGAGTGCCATGCCTTGAAACTGACAGGAGTTTGTGTATTTAAGTCGGCAACCCCATAGAGGTTTTTAGAGACAAAAAGCAGCAGGAAGAGAGGAAGCAGAAGCAGCAGAAGGAAGAGAGAAGAAGCAGAGAAAGAGAGGAAGCAAGGAACCACCTAAAAGAGCTGTAACATGGTCAAGGCCTGTAACACTGAAGTGGCTGTTTACCACATACGAGGCATAAGACTAGGCACATCACAACATATCTATAATGCAGGTAGTTTTACTGATGAGGAAACTGAGGCTCTGATAGCTATTCATGCAGCTATTCAGTAGTACAGCTGGGATTCAACCAAGTCAGTGTGAGGTGAAGTCTATTTTCTTTCCACAGTGCCACACACAATTCATAGGAAAGTACTTAAATTTGAAGAGTATAAGCATCACAGTCAAGATTAAAAACAGTAAGTTTAAAAGTTTTTTTTTTTTAAGATTTTTTTTTTTTTATTGTACTTCAGGTGAAAGCTTACAGAACAAATAGTTTCTCATGAAACAGCAGTACACATATTGTTTTATGACATTGGTTAACAAGCCCACAACATGTCAACCCTCTAACTTCTCAACCTTTTTTTTTTTTTTGGTGAAAATACACATAGCCAAAGATACACCATTTCAAAAATTTCTACATGCGCAGTTCAGTGACATTGACTACGCTCTTCCAATTGTGCTGTTATTCTCACTTTAGATGAAGGCTTACAGAACAAAATAGTTTCTCATTTAACAGTTACTACAAATATTGCCCTATGATAATGGTTAGCAATCTCACAACACATTAACAATATCATTACTCAACCTTGGGTTCCCTATCATCAGCTTCCTTGGCCCCTTCTGCCTTCTGGCCCTTGTCACCGGACTACTGTACCTCGTTAGTCTCATTTGGTTTTACGGGGCTGTCCACTTCCAGGCTGAACAGTGAACCTCGGAGGTAACTTCACCACTGAGCTAAAAGGGTGTCTGGGGGCCATACTCTCAGGGTTTCTGCAGTCTCCTTTAGGCCAGTAAATCTGGTCTATTTTTTTTTTTTTTTTTTTTTTGTGAGTTAGAATTATGCTCTACATCCTTCTCCAGCTCTGTCCAGAACCCTCTGTTGTGATCCTGGTCAGAGCAGTCAGTGGTGGTAGCCAGGCACCATCTACCTGTACTGGACTCAGTTCAGTGGAGGCCTTGGTAGCTGTGGACCGTTAGTCCTTTGGACTAATCTTTTCCTTGTATCCTGTTCTCCTCATTCTCCCTGGCTCCCGAAGGGATGAGACAAGTGGAGTATCTTAGATGGCTGCTCACAGGCTTTTAAGACCCCAGACACTACTCACCAAGGTAGAATGCAGAGCATTGTCTTTATAAGCTGTGTCATGCCAATTGAGCTAGATGTTCCCCGAGACCATGGTCCCCACAGCCCTCCGCCCAGCAATTCAGTCCCTCAGGGAGTTTGGATGTGTCTATGGGGCTTCTATGACCCTTCCTTGTACAAGCTGTGCTACTTTCCCCTGTATTGTGTACTGTCTCACCCTTCACCCAAGATACCACTTATCTATTGCCTATTTAGTATTCTCCCCGCACCCCTCCCATCCCTGGTAACCAACAAAGATTGTTACATTTTATGTATGAACTTTTTCATGGGTTTTTACAATAAAGGTCTCATACAATATTGTCCTTTTGTGATTGACTTATTTCATTCAGCATAATGTCTTCCAGTTTCATCCATGTTATGAGATGGTTCACAGATTCATTGTTGTTCTTTCTTGTTGCATAGCACTCCATTGTGTGTATGTACCATAGTTTGTTTATCCATTCATCTGTTGATGGGCATCTAGGTTGTTTCCATCGTTTTGCTATTGTGAACAATGCTGCCATGAACATAGGTGTGCATATGTCTATTCGAGTGACGACTCTTATTTCTCTAGGATATATTCCTAGGAATGGGATTGCTGGATCGAATGGTATGTCTATTTCTAGCTTTCTGAGGAAGCGCCGTATCATTTTCCAAAATGGTTGTATCATTTTGCATTCTCACCAACAGTGCATAAGAGTTCCGATCTCCCTGCAGCCCCTCCAACATTTGTTATTTTCAGTGTTTTTGATTCGTGCCAGTAATGCCGGGGGTGAGATGGTATCTCATTGTGGTTTAAATTTGCATTTCTCTAATGGCTAGTGATCGCGAGCATTTCCTCATGTGTCTGTTGGCCATTTGGATGTCTTCTTTGGTGAAGTGTCTGTTCATTTCCTTTGCCCAATTTTTAATAGGATTATTTGTCTTTTTGTTGTAGAGGTGTTGGATTTTCTTGTAGATTATGGAGATTAGACCTTTGTCTGACTTGTACTGTCCAAAAATTTTTCCCCAGTCTGTAGGTTCTCTTTTGACTCTTTAAAATAGTTGTTTTTAAAGAAAAGGAATTATTTTCACTTAAGTGTTCTGGAAACAACAAAAATAACAGTTTTGATCACTGGAAAACTGAATCGAAAATCTACATGCCAATAAGGCAAAAGAAGAGAAACAAGTCAAATATGTTTAAAACATTTATTCACCAAACAAGTTGCTTAGAAGAATTTATTCTTAAAAAGTTTAGAGTATAAACAATTCACATATCAAATTTCTTCAGTAACTAAAATGTAAGATTTGAGATAATTCTATAATTTCCTGAAAAAGAAAAAATCACAATTATTTTTAACTAATGGACTAAAGTACAGCCAACAGGCCAGGAAGCAATTTTGCTGTTTATAGAACAAGTTCTACTACAAATTGGCAGTTTACTAGTATAGTATGATTTGGAGCCAAAATGCAAAGCAAAAAAGATTTTATCTCGGCCTATGTGCTTCTCGAATCACCTGGAGAGGTTCTCCTGAGAGCAAAAAGCCAGAATATCCATTTTCTAGCTACTGGTAACCAAGGCAAGGGTTACCATTCTTGACTGACAGAAAACTCAAAGTTATACGTCCAGATAATGAAGGGTTTTGTTGATTTGTTGTTTGGGAACTCAATCAATTTCAGATCATCTACAGCAAAGTCTGAATTCCAGCCTTTTTTTTCCCTCTCTGCCAACCAGTACACTCTGAACCACTATACCTCTCAACTAGGCTAGACTGAGTTGGTTTATAGGTATTCTAATGTTTAGTATAATCAAGCAAATAAAAATGATGAAAAAGGAGAAAAATCATTGTATATTCTAATGTAATATACAAATGATTTTCAGGAACTCAACAACACAACTAACATTCATTAGCAGGGATGACCTAGATATGACCATTCTGTTGAACTATATTGTAATTTTTCACCACTGAGTTATTGTGCATTAGGTATAAGTTGAGATGCATCCTTATAGCAATAAATTTATCAAAGATATGTACTAAATCATGTTTCTAAAGTTCAGTTAACAAAGAAAAACAAGAATGATAGAGACAACACTAAATACAGTCCTCTCTCGCATGGGGGGAAGAAACGTAATTTCCTCCCTCAATCAATTTCACTAGTCAGCTAACATCTTGGTTCTTATAATAATTTAATGGTTGGGACTACTCACAGTCTGAATCATGAGACGAAGGGAATGCCTAACACTAAAAGGAAAGAAACGTAATTCTTAAATTTTTAAATGCATGTGAATACTTTGAAATCAGAAAAATAGAAATAGAAGTCTCTCTTAAATGTCTTTTGCTGATTTTATAAACAGTTATACCCATTGCCATTGAGTCAATTCTGACTCAAGACAGCGCAGAACTGCCCCACACGGTTTCCAAGAAGTGTCTGGTGGATTCGAACTGCCGACCTTTTGGGTAGCAGTTGAATTCTTAACCACTATGCCACCAGGGTGTCCATGAATAGTTACAGAAACTTTTAAATCACAGATCTGTATTGAAAAAATACAAATCACCAGCAATCCCACCAAACAGAGGTAACTATTATTGGCATGCTGATGTACGTATGTAATTATTTCCTTCCAATAAGGGTGTGTTGGGCATGTGTTGCAAATCCAGAATCTCACCACTTCTCATCTGCTGCTACCTTACTGGTCCTAGCTGCCATTATTTCTTGGCAGGATTATTTCAATAGCCTTGTAACTTATCTCTATGCTTCCATTCCTGCTCCTCTCCAGCCTATTCTGCACAAAATGGCCAAAGTGATTTTTAAAATGTCAGTCATGTTTCATCCCTTGCTTAAAACTCTACAATGGCTTCCCATCAAACCTCAGTGTAAAGGTCAAAGTCCTGTGAATGACCTACCCAAAAAAAAAAAAAACTTGTCGCCAGTGAGTCAATTCCGACTCACAGCGATCCTATAGGACAGAGTAGAACTGCCCCATCGGGTTCCCAAGGATGTAATCATTATAGAAGCAGATAGCCACATCCTTCTCCTGCAGAGTGGCTAGTGGGTTTGAACTACTGACCTTTTGGTTAGCAGCAGAGTGCTTAAAAGATCACTGCACCACCAGGGCTCCTTTCAATGACCTACAAGGCTCTACATTTTCAACCACATCCATTTCTATCACCTTCTTTCCTACTCACTTTCCCTCCTGATTGATCTGTGCCAGCTATGCTGACCTCCTTGCTCTTTCTGGAACACACACAACCCTACTTCAAGGCTTATAGTTCCCTCTACCAGGAATACTCTTCCCCCAGGTATCAACATTGTTCCCTCCATCCCTCTCTGTTTTCAGGTCTCTGAATATTCAATGTCACTTTTCAGAGAAAACTTCTCTGATCCATCTTCTAAAGAACAGCAATCTTCCCTTCTCCCCTTCCTTGGTATTCCATATCACCTTTATTCTATTTTATTTTTCTACTTAGCACTCACTTATTACCAGTTGAGAAATTATTTGTTTACTGTTCTGTCTCTCTAGTATAAGTTCCATGAGGGCAAAGAAGTGGTCTGTTTGGTTTTTTTTACCCCTATTCAACACTGTATCTCTAGGGTCTAGAACAATGCCTGGGTGCTGTAGGCACTCACTAGTATTTATAAGTAAATGGATGAATAATTAAGTAAGTAACCAGGATCAGAGTGTATCTAGATTTTTATAATCTGCATTTGTCATTTACTATTATTGTAGAATGCATTCCTGATTGTTACATAGTATTGCATTATAAATACAGTCTATGTATGTGTATATATATATTTTGTTGTTGTTAGGTGACTTTGAGTCATTTTCAACTCACAGTAACCTCATGTGACACAGAAGAATTGCCCCATTGGGTTTTCTTGACCATAATCTTTACAGGAGCAGATAGCCAGGTATTTCTTCCACAGAGCAGCTGGGTGAGTTTGAACTGCCAACCTTTCAGTTAGCAGCTGAGCACTTAATGATTTGTGTCACCATAGCTCCTTTTTCTATGTGAGTGTGTGTGTACATTCTTACATAGTTCTGATCATTTCTTTACGATAAATTACTTTAGGTTAAATTGTTGGGTCTAAAGGTATGTAGATCATGAATGCTTATAACACATATTTCTAAACTGTCCTAGAGAATGCTGTACCAATTTATTCTACCACTAGTGATAAAGACTATACATTTCTCCTCACCAACAATGTGTATTTATCACCTTTTTAAAAATCAAAACACAAAGAAGTTTACTGATTTTTTTTTCCCTTGATCCTAAAAAGTAATACATGGTCACTATAAAATGTTTTTGTTTGTTTTATTCTGTTTTTTGTTGCTGTTGTTGTTTTTAAAAAATTGAAAATTTTGAGAAAAATATACGTTGTATAAGTTAATGACAATAGTTGTTTCCAAGCACCCTGACCAACACTGGTATTATCATTTGAAAAAGCTTTACCAATCTGGGAGATTTTAAAAGGTACCTCATTGCTGTTTTAGTTTCAATTTCTTTGTTTACTAACGAGATTGACAACATTTTCCCATGTTTATTGGTTACTTTCACTGACAAAATAATTATTCGTGACTGTCCATTTTCCTATTCAGGTATTTGTTTTCTTACTGACTTATAAGAGCTCTTCATACGTGAAGGTATTAATATGGCATAAATATTTCTTCCTATTTGACATTTGCCTTTTAGTTTTGTTAATGATATCTGACACGTTTATATTTTTGTGCAGCCAGATCAATCACTTTTTCTATGTGGTTTCTTCATTTAATCTTACATTTAGAACAGTTGTCCCATATACAACCAACACAGCGGTCTCTGATCGGGTAGTATCCTAGGTATTTTTGTTTTTTGTTTTTTTTGCTTATATATTTCTTTTCTCTAATAACCATGTATACTTATGTAGTAAGAAACATTTTCACAAATGTTAAGAATAGAAAAGGCTTTTTCTACTACTTGATCATATGTTTCTTCAAATTCTTTTTATTCCACTTGGAAAATACTTGTTATTTTATTCATCTGGAATTTTAGTTTATGATGTGAAGTACTACTCTAATTTTACAGTCTTCCAATTCCTAAAATAATTTCCTATTGTCATTCTTTCCCCTAATGAACTGAAATGACATCATTATCACCATATGTCTTTTTTCTGGACTTTAGCTTGTTCCATTCTTAGTCATTAACATACGGTTTAAATTATTGCAGGCTAATAAAAATTTTCTAATATACGGCAGTGTAATTCTAACTTCATAACTCTACTCCTTCATAAATGTTCTTTTAAGCTTACTGTTTTAGATCAATTTCAGAAAAAATTTGTTAAGCTTCCCTATTCTACTCCACTTCTGATTAAAAAATGTTGGTTAGGATTTTTATTGGAATTGCATTAAATTAATAGATTTGGGAAGAATCCATGTAACATTCAGTCTTCCCAGTCAGAAACATGTTTAAACTCTTTACTTATTCACGTCTCTTTAGGTTCCGCTGTACAATTAACAGTTTTCTTAGAATAAGTTCTGTGCATTTTTGGTATTTCCTTCTAAATATTTATGGGATTTTTTTTCCATTATACTTTCTAACTAGTCATTGCTAGACTGTTGAAAACTCACTGATTCTAGTATATTTAGTTTGTGACCAACTACATAACTTAATATTAGTTTAAACAGATTTTCAGGTAATTTTCTTAGATTTTTGGGTAGATAATCATACCACATATGAATAATAATTCAGATTTACATTTTCTAATGACTATATCCCAACATGCAGTCTTTCTGGGTCCTGATTACCCTTTATTACAGAAGAAGGCTTCTCACCGAGGTGGCTTTTTGCTTGTTGTACCTGTTTGTCTTTATTCCTTAGAAGTGGGCAGTATTTAAAAGGATTTATTCTTCCACTCATAACCCAAGCCGTCTGTACTTTCATTGAAGAGAAGTTATGAGCTGACTCTCCATACCTCCATCAGTGCAGTTCCTCTTACACTGTCTCTAGGAGAAATGCCCCCAAATGTGAAAAGCCCAACAGGGTATATTTTCATATTTCTCTTTTTTTCAATTTGGGGCCAGCAATGTTTTCTATTATTTCTTTGAATGATGTATCTACTCCATCTCTCTTTCTGATATTCCTACTATTTGTACATTCTATCTCCTGATCTATACCCCTTTTATCTTATTTTCTCATCACTTTCATCTTCCCATCTTTTGCCTGTAGAGTTTGGAAAAGATTTCACAAGTTTGTCTTTCAGCAGGGTCTAATTTGTTATTCACTGCATCCACAGTAGATTTTAATTTTGCAACTGTATTTTTCTTCCCTACAGAATCCTTTCTGTCAGATTGCTCCCTTTTCATGACTAATATCCATATCCATATTTTGCAGCTTTAATGACTAAATCTTTTGGGTGAACAAAAACCTCAACAGATTGCTAGTCTGGGAGATCCAGCAATCTATACAGGATTTGAGACGGGTATTGGTAGCTGGAAACTTAGGGACTAGGCCACCTATGTGGAAAGGCTCCTCCTAGGGAGGTACTGGGAACATATTCTAGAATTACAAACACTGTTTACAAAGTACCAGTGCTTCTGGTCTGAGAGGCAAGAGAAAAATTTAAGTGGTATGCCTTGTGGGACCACTCATCAAGATCCTGAGCCTCCCAAGTTAGGGGGTTCTCTCCCAGGAAGGCTTTCCCGAGGTTCATCCCTCAATTAGTTCTTTCATTACAAGCCCATCAGGAATGTTACCTAACATAATTTATTCTGGATTTTCTGGTTTATGGCTGGCACCAAGGTCTAATTTTCAACACATACGCACATTTCCCCCCCCATTTAACTATTTACCTTTGGTCTTTTCAGAGGGAATTTAGATGGGTAAAGATTGAAAACTGTGTTTTTGTTGCTATTTTGCCCAACACTATTATCTGTACTCTTACCATTATATGTTGTGGTGCCTGTTAATATTTTTAATTAATCCATCCTTCTAGATAATATTTTCTGATTTCTATTTCAACAATTAGAAGGGACTTATCATCATGCCACCCCTCCTACTCCAATCAACACACTCCAGAATACAAATGCCACACTAACAACATACCTTCCTGGGGAATCTTTTACCAGGTCAAGCACGACTAGGTGGACTGGTGGGACCCTGAGTGATCACAGTTAGTCGGCCCACTCCTGAGCGGCTTAATTTTACAAATCAAGGCTGGGAGAATAACAGTAACCTAAGGAGTGCTGCCATGAAAGGCTGCACAACCAATGCCAACTTCACAGAGATAAAGCAAAGGGGTCTCCAAAAAAACAGATGAGTACAGCATCCTATACTCACTTGTCCTACAACCAAAGAGGTCCATGGGTGGAGTCTGCCTCATTCATGTTTTACATTCTAAGAACCATACTGGCCACAAAGAAGCTAATCAACCAAAGATTGCTGAGCTAAACTGTTCACCTGGCTGGTAGGCCTAGTTGTTCAGCAACAAGCATTCACCTTCATATTTTCTCATCAAAAAGTTCCCTTTAGAAGGACCTTTACTAGGAGCCAAGGCAGCTTTTTGAAATAATCATGAGCCCCGTTTGGGTAGAGGGTTGATAATAATCTACTTTTGTTCTATCTCAATTCTTCAATCTAACTTGGTTGTTCAGTTGTTTACAGAGCAAATTAAGAGTCTGTAAATCCTCATGCACTACTCAAAGGGCTACAAAGTGTCCGATTATTCTACAAGGAGCCCTGGTGGCACAAATGATTAACTGCTGCTAACTGAAAGGTTGTTAGTTCAAACCTACCAAGCGGCTCCACAAGAGAAAGACTCCGCAATCTGCTTCTGTAACGATTACAGCCATGAGAGCTCTATGGGGCAGTTTAACTGTCACATGGGGTCGCTATGAGTTGGAATCAACCCAACGGCACCCAAAAACGACAAGTTATTCTACAGATTCATCTGGCAGTACTTAGTGAACTGTATGAATACTCAACAACCCAGCAATTCCACTCTTAAGTATATACCTGAATAAGACAAAACATAACTTTGCAGCACTGTTTATGGTACATGTAGTTGAATACAATCAAGTGCCATCAGCAGTAATAGTTGTTGTTTTTAGATGCCGTCAGTTCCAACTCACAGTAACCCTATGTACAACAGAATGAAACACTGCCCTGGCCTGTGCCATCCTCACAACGGTTGTTATGTTTGAGCCCATTGTTGCAGCCACTTTGTCAATCCATCTCATTGAGGTTCTTCCTCTTTTTCACTGACCCTCTACTTTACCAAGCGTGATGTCCTTCTCCAGGCACTGGTCCCTCCTGATAACATGTCCAAAGTATGTGAGACAAAATCTTGCCATCCTCACTTCTAAGGTGCATTCTGGCTGTACTTCTTCCAAAGCAGATTTGTTCGTTCTTCTGGTAGTCCACGGTATATTCAATATTCTTCGCCAACACCATAATTCAAGGGTATCAATTCTTCTTCAGTCTTCCTTATTCATTGTCCAGCTTTCACAAGCATATGAGGTGACTGAAAACATCATGGCTTGGGTCAGGCACACCTTAGTCCTCAAGGTGACATTTTTGCTTTTTAACACTTTAAAGAGGTATTTTGCAGCAGATTTGCCCAATGTAACACATCGTTTGATTTTATGACTGCTGTTTCCATGGACGTTGACTGTGGATTCAAGTAAAATGAAATCCTTGAAAACTTCAGTTTTTTCTCTGTTTATCACAATGTTGCTTATTGGTCCAGTTGTGAGGATTTTTGTTTTCTTTATTGAGGGTAATCCATACTGAAGGCTGTAGTTTTTGATCTTCATCATTAAGTGCTTCAAGTCCTCTGTGCTTTGAGCAAGCAAGGTTGTGTCATCTGCATATCTCAGGCCATCAGTAGGGGACTGTATAAATAAGACAGATATGTAGTATGCGTGGATAAGAGTAAGAGATGATAGAATACACTACAGCAGGGAAGAGTAATGAACCAAACTTACATATACCAACAAGGATAGATCTTTCATATACAGGGCTGAATAAAAATATAAAAACAACAAACTAAGTGGAATCTACAGCCCAATACCATTTATGAAAATTAAGAACTTATACACACAGAAAACCCTACATTTTCCAAAGATACACAAATATCTAAACATATATATTAAGTAGATTAGAATGGTGCTTACGGGAGGATGCCAAATGACTGGAAATGGGTAAATGAGTGAAAAAACATAACACAGTAATCAATCAAGAGGTGGGCCCAGACCTCATGATGCCAGCAGGGAGAAGCATGACCATATTCTATCTATGCCCCTGAAGTTCAGGAGGCCAAATAAACTCACTGGGAGAAGACAACAGTCATGAGGACTCCACTTTGAAAAGCAAACAAACAACAATGAAAACTGTTCTAAAGATGCTAAGACAAAATACAGTTTATTTAAAAAGGAGCAGGAAATGATATTTCATTTATGCAAGAGAAAAAAATCTCAATAAATATTTATTTAAAAATCAAGGAAGAATAATCACTGAAGGTTATAATCAATAATCTAAAGTAACTACATGACCAAAATGAGAATTTCATGACTTGTCTAAAATTAATTGGTCTGCACATCATCCTGAGATTAATTTGAGTACATCATCCTGTCATATGAAGACCCTGAACATAAAACCCAAACAGGAGACTTAATAGTCTTGCACAGAGATTTTATACCAACTCAATTTTTAATTTACATCCTTGTCTTAGAGGCCATGTTATAATACATTTACCACGAGCTAATTCCTGTGAATAGGACGACATCTAAAACCATGGCATCATGCAGAAATGAACTCTAGAAAAACTAGCAGGAATAAGGTCATTTATCAGCACCCCTTTATTAGAATAGCACACTTATGAACATAGTCTTACTAGAAACAGTGGGGAGAAAAAATCCGGAACACATTTCATCCTTGAAGAGGACGCAAGGGGGAGAAAACTACTTTAGTATTTCATTCAGTAGAGCTCAGCAAGAAGAGCAGGGACTTAAAAATCAATTCCCTTGGCATATTAGTCTGTTCTCATTAAATTACAACTGAATTTGCCAATGATGCCTTACAATATAATAGATTTTTCAGGGTGTTGATAGAAAAATAATCTGGATTGGAAGTGCCATTACACAACTTTCTGGAACCTATAATAAACTATCTGGGGGGAAGGGGAAATCATTACTTTTCAAATGTGTACAATGGCAGAAATTCAAGCTTTTTTTTTTTTTTTTTTTTTTTTTTTTGGCTACTGGGGTAAAACTATATATACCAGGAAAAGAAATAAAATTGGCAATGATAATCAAATCAGCACAAATCAGCAGTGAAGTTAGCATGCACAATTAACACAGCAGACAATGGGGAGTAACCTTTTCCTAAAAACTGCAATCCTATGTGGTGTGGAGTTAATTTAGGCCACAGAAAATTCTGCAAAGATCTGACAGCTGCTGCTTTTACTGGATGAAACTTGCTACATGCATCAGCATAAATAATTAGGTTCACCTCCCACTCCCATTCAAGCAAAGTCAAGTCAATCTCTCCTAGCAGTGGGGGAGGGAGCTACAGCTATACCTCCACCTTGGACTGTACAGATCTTCTGATTTAACTATAAATGGTGCTCTCTTTCAGGAACTGATCCTTATAGTAAAGAAAATCCATAACTTAGAAAGAACTCCCGGAAAGAAATCTATAAAAAGTACATTCTCCAACTAGTAGCAGACCTTTAAATAATTAGGTTTTTCTAGCTTCTGCCAAGTATCCTTAAAAGGGTAGCTGAGGAGTGCCATACAAACGATCGGCTATCACTTGCATGTGCCTTCTAAAAGACACCCCAAAAGAAATAATAGCTCTTTAGAACCAACTTAGGAAGTCCCTAAATAACACATCCCACAATAAAGTTTAAAGATATGATTTTTGAGGGTTGAAAAATTTAACCTTCAGGTCAGAATTAAATCATAGTAGATTTCAGAAGGCCATGATGGCATTCCTGTCAATTTTAATATAAGAAACCAAAATAAAATTAACACCCTACAGTAAAGTAATTCTTTAACATTAAATGGCTTTCAATTCAAATAAATGTTCTTCCTTATGGTAAAAAAAAAAAACAGATCCTCTAAACCTCGAAAACAATGCAGAGTTCTGAAATAAGCAAGTTGCAGAAACAGATGTAATATACATCATGTAAATGTGAAAGTTTAAAACTTATAAAACAGTATCATGTAATATGATACATATTTAGTAAAAGGTAAAAAATGCATGAGTTTAATCTTAATCACTAATTGACAACAGGAAAGCTTTTTAAGGCATATCTTACTCATCTAAAAACTAAGCTAACACCTTCATTGTGCATAAAGCTTCTCTTAATTTATTATATTAAATATTTAAAGAATTTAATGGCCCAAACTCCTAGAGTTTCACAACGGGCCAGAGATTCAAAGTGGGGGGAAAGGGGCTATTGATAAGAAGGCAACTTCCAAAGGGAGCACATTTCACATCCAGCTCAGATGTGGAATCACATAAAATAAAACATCAAAAGGATCAAGGCAGACCAATGTAGCATTTGATATCACTGAGGCACCTGTCAATGAAACCCCAAACCGGCATACTATTAATATAAAACCCATTTAATCCATTTTTAAAAGCCTGCATAGATACGTTGATTATGACACATCACAGTGAATAAGGTCCATCACAGTCAAATGGAATCCTTATTGAATGAATTAACAGTTGGGGAATGAAGTGGAAAGGAAATCAAGTAGCATTCATTCAAAAATGCCTTCCCCTTTACCCTTTTACACAATGTTAAGTGAAGGAACAAGGATTCCAGGATTATGGCACACACCAAAGCTCTGAGGGTCAAAAATTATATTTTATAGAATTGTCACTGCCTTCACCAACACCAACAAATTCGTTATTAAATCTACCCCTTCGGCATAATAAAGTCATTTCACTAGAACTAAAAATGCCACAGTTTCAATGTCATCTCTTCTGAAAATAAACACTGCTGCCTTGCCTCAAAATTCAAATTGCAGCAGCAGGTCATTATTCTGTTCAATTCTGTTGACACATTTTAACTCATTTTATAAACCTACAATTTGTTTCTGTTGTATAATCACAGAAAAAAAAATGTTTATGGGAAGGCATTTTCATCTTGCTAGGTTGACAGTGACAGTCCTTTCGGGGAGAGGCCAAATCAAGCAGGACTGAAGCAGCTGTTAGGAGCCAATTTTCCTACCTGTTAATTGCTTTTGTAACTAGGCTGCACCAGTTCACACACCCACCTGGCAAGCAGTTGATAGGTCGAAACAGTCACATTGCAAGAGTCTGAGAATTAGAAGGCTCTTCCCCCCCCCCCCTTTTAAAAGAATTCAACTAGGAGACAGAACAGCAAAGGAAGAGAAAAATATCAAAAATGCATAAACATTAACTGCACAAATATTAACTGTACCTTCCTATTAAAAAAAAGCAAAATCAGAGTATATAATTTTTTTTAATAAACAGCCAGTAAAAAAAGTATTCATTCATTTGTTCATTCAATACAATATTTACTGGATTGCCTATTTATGGCAGACTGTTCTAGATGCTGGGGATACAGCAGTAAACAGACAAAATGCCCCTGTCCCTATCAGAGGAGAGGAACAAGAAATAAACAACTACCAGTCAGTGATCAGGTGCTAAGAAGAAATCAAAACAGGGCCATATAACAGAGAGTGTTGGGAAAGGGCTAATTTATAGTGAGTAGTTAGGAATCGACTCAATGGCCCAGGCACACAACAACAATAACAGTCAGGGAAAACCTCTTTGATGAAACAACATTTAAACTTAAATGACAAGAAGTATCCAGCCAAACAATGGTCTGAGGGAAGACCATTCCTGGCAGAGGGAAAAGGTGTGAAAGGCCCTGAGGTTGGAATAAAGTTGGCATCTTCAAAAAACAGTGGGCTAGTCTGGCTGGACCTAAGTGAATGAGGTAAAGAGTACAGCAGATAAGGTCTTCTCTAAGTGTCACAGCCATTTCAAAGTAATCAGTTAGGAAGATAAAAATAAAACTGCAACCAATGAGCTAATCATGGGAACTTAATTTTGGACTAGTAATGACCACCAGGAAACTCAACAGAAAGAAAAGAGAAACAAGAGTTAAGAAATGCCTCCAAGGACAGAGGTTTCTGAATCAGAAAGGATCAGCATCAGAGTCCTAGGTGAATCAGTGGTGCCAGTTACCCTAAAAGCATGTTCTAAGTAAGATCAGTATCTAGGGCTGGGCTGCCTGGACAAGGGGATATCTGAGGCTTATACAAGGAACTTGTTCAAACACAGCACTCATAAAAATGCAACTAATGTCAACGAACAATTTGTATAGAAATTGTTAAATGGGAACCTAATTTACTGTGTAAACTTTCACCAAAAACACAATAAAATGTTATCTAACAAACAAAAAACACAGCACTCATAAATGAACTCCAGACAGACATGAATGTTTCTGGACATGCTTATCCTAATCCCTGCTGGACCTACACTTTTCATATAGCTCAGAAATTAGAACAAAACAACAACAAAGAGTAACTGCTCAGCCTGTTTATGTATAAACAAAAACATCATGGGATTTGGTTCCTTGGTTTGGAGGTTTAGGGTCATGGTTTCATGGGATATCCCAGTTAGTTGGCCTAATAAAGTTTAATACTTCGGTTCTACCTTCTAGTTCATTGCGTAGCACCTGGGGTCTTAAAAGCTTGTAAGGGGCTATCCAAGGTATGACAATTGGTCTCTATTCACCTGGAGCAACAGAGGAAGAATAGAAGGAGTATGGCCTCCATGAACAACTGCCTCCTTTGCCATGAGACCAGAAGAACTGAATGGTGCCCAGCTACCATTACTGAACATTTTGATAAAAGATTCTATAGAAGAATCCCAATCAAAAGGGGGAAAATAAAAAACAGAATTTCAAATTCTCAAAGACTCCAGACATTCTACAGCCATGGAGGCTGGATGAACCCCCAGAACTACTGCCTTGAGATAATCTTTAAACCTTAAACCAAAAATATCCCCTAAAGTCTTCTTAAAAGCAAACAATAATTTAGCTTAACTAGTAAAAAATGTCTACCTTGAGCATTATGCTCTTTTAAGAACTATCTGTATGGGATCAAACTGATAACAGTAACTCAAAAGATTACATAGGAACTTTAGGGGGCAGTGAATTTATGTAAATGAGGGATGAACAACTCAGAAAAGGAAGGTAAGAACGGCTGCACAACTCGAAGAATGTAATCAATGTCACTAAATTGTACACGTAGAAACTGTTGATTCTCAACAACAAAATTTTTTTTAAAGTACAAAAACAAGAACATAAATGTAAATCAACATAAAACAATACCTTCTTAAAACATAAATTTTTAGACATTTTAGAAATTTTGCGGTTTAACACTTTGGCTAGCATCACAAAATAAATCAGTATTTTAAAAATGAAAAGAAAATTAGTAAGTACTCAGATCATCTTTTCCTTCTATAGCAAGCACAAAACAACCTTACGTTTAAAAGCATCTATAATATTAAATGATACTACAATTTAAAAATAAAATATACCTCTTAAAACAGAATAAGCAGAGGTTCCGGCAAGATGGCGCTCTAGGCAGAAGCACCAAGCCATCCCTCCACAGCAAAGATCCGAAAAACTAAGCCAAACAGAGAATGCAACAATCCTGAAACCCTAGAACATCAAATGAAGAGATAAAGAACTCAGCCAAGCACCAAATGGAGTGAGAATACTGAAAGAGAACGGAGAGTGAGGAGAGATTCATGCAGAGGTCCCTACCAGCTAACGCAGCGTGGATCCACCATCTTGGACTCCTATCGGAGACCAGCAAACGGGGGTATGAGAAAGCAGCCTCACAGAGCATCCAGTGGGAGACAAAATAGCCAGTAATTTGCGGTGTGCACTTTCCCACCCCCCACCCCTCTTCGCCCCGGCTCGGGCTCCTCTGCTTCCTGTGGCCACAGTCTCTTGACTGGGAAGCGCTGGCTGCTTGGATTCCACACACCCAAGCGGGCGGCTCTCTGGGTGCCATTTGTTGGCTGCTAGTGTTGCTTTTTTTTTTTCTGCTTCTTTTGATTTCTCACTTGCCTCTGGCGGCCTCCCCCTCCTTTTGCTCCCGCCTCCCCCTCCTTTTGCTTGAGTACCTGGATCCGAGCGCCATCTTTGCTTCTTCCTGCGGGGCTGCGGGGCTCCATTTGAGTGTGCAGCTACTTCCCGGTCTGGGCTGCCACGCTGGTGGGAAGCCAGGGCATTTGTTCGTTTGTTCCTCTGCTTCCCGGGGCCACGGTCTCTTGATCGGGAGGTGCCAGCTGCTTGGATTCCACACACCCAAGCGGGTGGCTCTCTGGGTGCCATTTGTTGGCTGCTAGTGTTGCTTTTTTTTTTTTTTGCTTCTTTTGATTTCTCACTTGCCTCTCGCCACCTCCCCGTCCTTTCACTCAAGTGCCTGGCTCCGTGCACCATCTTTGCTTCTTCCTGAGGGGCTCCAGAGCACCGGCAATTTGTGATATACGCTTTCCCACTCTACACCATTCTTCACCCACACTCGGCCTCCTCTGCTTCCCGCAGACACAGTCTCTTGTCCAGAAACAACAGCCCGCACTGGCTGGCTCTCTGAGTGCCATTTGTTGGCTGCTGGTGTTGCTTTGTTTTTTTTCCCCTGCTTCTTTGGATTTCTTGCTTGCCTCTCGCCGCCTCCCCCTCTTTTGCTCGAGTGCCTGGCTCCGTGCGCCATCTTTGCTTTTTCCTGAGGGGCTGCAGAGCTCCATTCGAGTGTGGAGCTGCCTCCCGGTCTGGGCTACCGCGCTGGTGGGATCCCGGGGCTTTTCTTCATTTTGAATTGTTTGTCTGTTTTCTTTTCCTTTTCTTGAGTTGGGAGCCCTTTCTGGCCAGGCGGAGCTGCGAGCCAGGGAGACTCCCCTTCGGCTTCCACAGACATGCAGAGGGATCCCTGATGACATTCTTTTTTCATTGGTTTTCTTTTTTTCCCCCTGCTTTTTTGGGGGGGACTTTCTATTTTTTTTTTTTTTTTTTTGTATTGTTTTGTTTTCTTTTCTTTTCCCTCTTTTTCCCTTTTGTCTTTCTTCATTGCTCAGTTTCTCGTCCCTCTATATCTTCCTGCTCTTTCTGATCCCTGAATACCAGGCGTTGCATGCCTCTGTACCTTCTGGCCAGGCTATCCTGCGACACCTGAGAGCGACTTCCCCAGACCTCATAGCTGCATCGGTGGGATCCCTGGGAACTTTGCGGTTCTTTAACCTTTCTGATTTTTATTTGTTCATTCTTTTCTTCCTCTTCCCCCTTCTGTTTTTCTCCATTTCATAGTCTCTCATCTCTCCATTCCAACGGCAAGCTCCCCTAGCATTCTTTTTTGTCTGTTTGTATGTTTTCTGGCTCCCGTTCCTCTCTCCTCTCTCCCATATTCAGCTTAGCTCCACACATAACCATCTCCCCGTTGCATCCTGCCTACCTGCACCGCGCGCTTGACATCACACCACCAAGCAATGCAGGCACAGCCTACTGGAACCTGCCCAGCACTGATGACCAACCCACCCTGGGCTGTAGTGAGTGCCACAAACAACTCATCCCAGTGGCTCCTCTTCAGCTAGACCTGCCCTGCCAAACCATATCTGAGTGACTGAACCTGCCAGTTGGAGAAGGAGGTGAAAAGTATTGAGTGCACAGATGAGCAAACAACAAAGAGCACGCAGTCCACCTGCTCAGACATACTCAAATTTTTTTTTTTAAAAAGGGATGAAACAAACAAATCTACAATCAATAAATGAGAGAAATATCTACTGAATGCCCCGAAAACAGCAAACAATATCAAAACATTTACAAAAACAGGACAGGATGGTTCCAGTAGGCGTCCAAATTAAAACACCAGATGACTCTCCTGTGGAAGAAAATGCACTAGAAGTACCTGATTGGGAATTCAAATCTCTAATACTCGGAATTTTCCAAGAACTGAGGCAAAAAGCTGACAAACATGAGAAAAAAATAGACAAATTCATGGAAAATACAGACAAAAAACTGGAAGAATTCAGGAAGATGATGCAGGAACAAAATGCCAGAATAAATTCACAACTAGAAATTATACAAAAACAACAATTAGAAATCCAAAAGATAACAAGATTTCAGAAATGGATGATGTCATAGAAAGGCTGAGAAGCAGGTTTGAAACCGTGGAAGACAGGATCAGTGGAAGTGAAGACAAACACTTGGATACAACTCTGTTTCAGGAAAACTCAGAAAAAAGAACAAAGAAAAATGAAGAGATCCTGAGAGTTATATGGGACACAATTAAAAGCAAAAATTTATGAGTGATTGGCATTCCAGAACAGGGGGAGAAAACAGAAAACACAAAGAGGATCACTGAGGATCTGCTGACAGAAAACTTGCCCAATATCATGAAAGACGAAAAGCTGGCCATCCAACAAGCTCAACGAACCCCATATAGAAGAAACCTCAAAAGAAAATCACCAAGGCATATCATCTTCACACTCACCAAAACTAAAGACAAACAAAGAATCCTCAGAGCAGCTCATGAAAAACAAGAAATCACATACAGAGGAGAAACGATAAGACTAAGCTCAGATTATTCGGGAGAAACCATGCGGGCAAGAAGGCAGTGGGATGACATATATAAAATCTTGAAAGAAAAAAATTGTCAGCCAAGAGTAATATATCCTGCAAAACTCTCGTTCAAATTTGATGCTGAAATTAGGTCATTTCCAGATAAACAGAAACTAAGGGAATATGTAAAAGTCAAACCAAACTTACAAGACTTATTAAAGGGAGTTCCTCAATCTGAGGACAAACAGCTTCAGCCCTCAGGCAGGATCTAGGACGCAGGATCTTATGAGCCAGATACCAATCTAGGAAATGAACTCTCGAGGACTATCTAAAACCAAAAGAAATACAACAGGGAATCAGAGCAGTCAATCAATGGATGACAACAACATCAAAACAATGAAAGAGGGAATAAACAGCATAGGTATAGAACCTTTTAATGGAGAGGAAGGCTAGGCGATACCAAGTAAGGGTAGATGCTTCAAACTTGGAAAGATAAGGGTAAAATTCATGGTAACCACAAAGAAAGTTAACAAACCAACTCATAAAAATAAAGATGAAAAACATAAAGTCTCAGCAAAAACAAAACCTACAAAAACAAAAGAAATGAAAAAAAAAATCCACAAACAAAAGTAACTCAGCACAAGAGAGTAAGAAGAACAAGGAAAACTTCAGCACCACAAAAAAAAGCACTACAAAATGACAGCAACAAACTCACATCTATCAATAATTACACTGAATGTAAATGGACTCAATGCACCCATAAAGAGACGGAGAGTGACAGAATGGATAAGAAAACAGGATCCATCAATATGCTGTCTACAAGAGACACACCTCAGAAACGACAATGTGAATTTATTAAAAGTCAAAGGTTGGAAAAAAATATATCAAGCTAACAACTACCAAAAAAGAGCAGGAGTGGCAATTCTAATCTCAGATAAAATAGACTTTAAAACAAAATCTGCCATAAAAGACAAAGAAGGACACTATATAATGATTAAGGGGACAATCCATCATGAAGACATAACCATAATAAACATCTACGCACCCAATGACAGGGCTCCAAAATATATAAAACAAACTCTAACAACACTGAAAAGAGAAACTGACAGTTCCACAATAATAGTAGGAGACTTCAACACACCACTCTCAGTAAAGGACAGAACAACTAAGAAGAAACTCAGTAAAGATACAGAAGACCTAAAGGGCACAATCAGCCAACTGGACCTCATAGACATATAAAGAACACTCCATCCAACCGCTGCAAAGTACACATTCTTTTCCAATGCACATGGAACATTCTCCAGAATAGACCACATCTTAAGCCACAGAGCAATCCTCAACAAGATCCAAAACACTGAGTTAATTCAAAGTATCTTCTCTGACCACAATGCCATCAAGGTACAAATAAACACTAGAAAGAGCAAAGAAAAAAAATCAACTACATGGAAACTGAATAATACCCTGCTTACACGTCAGTGGGTAATGGAAGAAATCAGAGATGGAATCAAAAAATTCCTAGAATCAAATGAGAATGAAAACACATCATACCAAAACCTTTGGGACACAGCAAACGCAGTCCTCAGAGGACAATTTATAGCAATAGATGCACATATCAACAAAGAAGAAAGGGACAAAATCATGACATTAAATACAGAACTCAAACAAATAGAAAGAGAACAGCAAAAAAAGCCCACAACCACCGGAAGAAAGGAAATAGTAAAGATCAGAGCAGAAATAAGTGAAATAGAAAACAGAAAAACACTAGAAAGAATCAACAAAACCAAAAGTTGGTTCTTTGAAACAATCAACAAAATCGACAAACCACTGGCCAGACTGACAAAAGAAAAACAGGAGAGGACACAAATAACCCAAATAAGAAACGAAGTGGGGGACATCACAACATACCCAACTGAAATAAAAAGGATTATAACGGACTATTATGAAAAACTATACTCCAACAAATTTGAAAACCTAGAGGAAATGGATAAATTTCTAAACACACGGCCTACCCAAACTACCACAAAGTGATGTTGAAAATCAGACCCATAACAAGAGAAGAGATTGAAAAGGTAATAAAAAAAACTCCCAACCAAAAAAAGCCCTGGCTCAGATGGCTTCACTGGAGAATTCTACAAAACATTTACAGAAGAGCTTGTACCAATTCTACTCAAGCTATTTCAGAGCACAGAAGAGGAAGCAACACTTCCAAATTCATTCTATGAAGCCAGCATAACGCTGATACCAAAACCAGGCAAAGACGTCACAAAAAAAAGAAAATTACAGACCAATATCTCTCATGAATATAGATGCAAAAATTCTGAACAAAATTCTAGCCAATAGAATTCAGCATCATATCAAAAAAATAATACACCACAACCAAGTAGGATTCATACCAGGTATGCAAGGATACTTGAACATTAGAAAATCAATCAACGTAATCCACCACATAAATAAAAGGAAAGAAAAGAATCACGTGATCATCTCAGTTGATGCAGAAAAGCCATTTGACAAAGTCCAACACCCATTCCTGATAAAAGCTCTCAATAAAATAGGTATAGAAGGGAAATTTCTCAACATAATAAAGGGCATCTATGCAAAACCAACGACCAACATCATTCTTAATGGAGAGAGGCTGAAAACATTCCCCTTGAAAATAGGAACAAGACAAGGATGCCCTTTATCACCACTCCTATTTAACACTGTGCTGGAATTTCTAGCTACAGCAATTAGGCAAGAAAAAGAAATAAAGGGCATCCAAATTGGTAATGAAGAAGTTAAACTGTCCCTGTTTGCAGATGATATGATACTATACATAGAAAACCCTAAAGACTCCACGAGAAATCTACTGGAACTAATAGATTCAGCAGAGTAGCAGGATACAAGATAAACATTCAAAAATCAGTTGGATTCCTATACACCAGTAAGGAGAACAATGAAAAGGAAATCAGGAAATCAATACCATTTTCAATAGCCCCTAAAAAGATAAAATAGTTAGGAATAAATCTAACCAGGGATGTAAAAGACCTATACAAAGAAAACTATAAAACACAACTGCATGAAACCCAAAGGGATCTACATAATGGAAAAACATACCATGCTCATGGATAGGCAGACTCAACATTGTGAAAATGGCAATTCTACCCAAAGCAATTTACAAATACAACGCAATCCCAATCCAAATACCAGCAACATTCTTCAAAGAGATGGAAAAACTAATCATTAACTTTATATGGAAAGGGAAGAAGCCCCGAGTAAGTAAAGCACTACTGAAGAAGAAGAATAAAGTTGGAGGACTCACACTACCTGACTTCAGAACCTACTATACAGCTACAGTAGTCAAAACAGCCTGGTACTGGTACAACAACAGATACATTGACCAATGGAACAGAATTGAGAACGCAGATGTAAATCCGTCCACCTACAGTCACCTGATTTTTGACAAGGGCCCAAAGTCCATCAAATGGGGAAAAGATGGTCTTTTTAACAAATGGTGCTGGCAAAACTGGATATCCGTTTGCAAATAAATGAAACAGGACCCATACCTCACACCGTATACAAAAACTACTTCAAAATGGATCAAAGACCTGAATATAAAGCCTCAAACTATATAAAGTTCATAGAAGAAAAAGTAGGCCCAACACTTCAGGCCTTAATATATGGCATTAACAGGATACAAACCATAAGCATCAAAGCACAAAACCCAACAGATAAGCTAGATAACTGGGATCTTCTAAAAATCAAACACCTATGCTCTTCAAAAGACTTCACCAAAAGAGTCAAAAGAGAACCTACAGACTGGGAAAAAATTTTTGGACAGTACAAGTCAGACAAAGGTCTAATCTCCATAATCTACAAGAAAATCCAACACCTCTACAACAAAAAGACAAATAATCCTATTAAAAATTGGGCAAAGGAAATGAACAGACACTTCACCAAAGAAGACATCCAAATGGCCAACAGATACATGAGGAAATGCTCGTGATCACTAGCCATTAGAGAAATGCAAATTTAAACCACAATGAGATACCATCTCACCCAGGCATTACTGGCACGAATCAAAAACACTGGAAATAACAAATGTTGGAGGGGCTGCAGGGAGATCGGAACTCTTATGCACTGTTGGTGAGAATGTAAAATGATACAACCATTTTGGAAAATGATACGGCGCTTCCTCAGAAAGCTAGAAATAGACATACCATTCGATCCAGCAATCCCACTCCTAGGAATATATCCTAGAGAAATAAGAGTCGTCACTCGAATAGACATATGCACACCTATGTTCATGGCAGCATTGTTCACAATAGCAAAACGATGGAAACAACCTAGATGCCCATCAACAGATGAATGGATAAGCAAACTATGGTACATACACACAATGGAGTGCTATGCAACAAGAAAGAACAACAACGAATCCGTGAAGCATCTCGTAACATGGATGAAACTAGAGGACATTATGCTGAGTGAAATAAGTCAATCACAAAAGGACAAATATTGTATGAGACCTCTATTGTAAAAACCCATCAAAAAGTTCACACACAGAATGTAACAATCTTTGTTGGTTACCAGGGATGGGAGGGGTGGGGGGAGGAAATACTAAATAGGCAATAGGTAAGTGGTATCTTGGGTGAAGGGTGAGACAGTACACAATACAGGGGAAAGTAGCACAGCTTGTACAAGGAAAGGTCATAGAAACCCCACAGACACATCCAAACTCCCTGAGAGACTGAATTGCTGGGCGGAGGGCTGTGAGGACCATAGTCTCGGGGAACATCTAGCTCAATTGGCATGACACAGCTTATAAAGACAATGCTCTACATTCTACCTTGGTGAGTAGTGTCTGGGGTCTTAAAAGCCTGTGAGCAGCCATCTAAGATACTCCACTTGTCTCATCCCTTCGGGAGCCAGGGAGAATGAGGAGAACAGGATACAAGGAAAAGATCAGTCCAAAGGACTAACGGTCCACAGCTACCAAGGCCTCCACCGGACTGAGTCCAGTACAACTAGATGGTGCCTGGATACCACCACTGACTGCTCTGACCAGGATCACAACAGAGGGTTCTGGACAGAGCTGGAGAAGGATATAGAGCATAATTCTAACTCACAAAAAAAAATAGACCAGATTTACTGGCCTAAAGGAGACTGGAGAAACCTCGAGACTATGGCCCCCAGACACCCTTTTAGCTCAGTGGTGAAGTTACCTCCGAGGTTCACTGTTCAGCCTGGGAGTGGACAGCCCCGTAAAACCAAATGAGACTAACGAGGTACAGGAGTCCAGTGACAAGGGCCAGAAGGCAGAAGGGGACAAGGAAGCTGGTGATAGGGAAGACAAGATTGAGTAAGGATATTGTTGATGTGTTGTGAGATTGTTAACCATTGTCATAGGGCTACATTTGTAGTAACTGTTAAATGAGAAACTATTTTGTTCTGTAAGCCTTCATCTTAAGTGAGAATAACAGCACAACTGGAAGAGCGTAGTCAGTGTCACTGAACTGTGTATGTAGACATTTTTGAAACGGTGTATCTTTGGCTATGTGTATTTTCACCAAAAAAAAAAAAAAAAAGGTTGAGAATTTAGAGGGTTAATATGTTGTGGGCTTGTTAACCAATGTCATAAAACAACATGTGTACTACTGTTTCATGAGAAACTATTTGTTCTGTAAGCCTTCACCTGAAGTACAATTAAAAAAAAAAACAAAACAAAACAGAAAAGCTCATCTTATTTGAAACTGTATTTCTCAGCATTGAAAGCTTCTCAGATATACCATACATACTATGTAATACTAACCAGACTTTTTATAATTGTGCTATCTTGTTAAAATTCCCAAACTATGCTTACTGCTATCAAATAGACACATTTTTCTACAAAAGCATTTTGGTAAGGCACTAGTTTTCATTTTGAGAAGAAAAGAAAAGGCAAACAATGGAGAACAAAAGCTTGCTTTGGATGAGGTAAGCAATGTGTCTTGACTTAAACCTCATGCTATTAAAAATGACATCAGAGACCCGGACTGGAACCCACCTCTACCACTGACTAGCTGTGCAAGCATGGGTAACCTACTTAACCTTCCTGAGCCTCAGTTTTCCTCATCAGTAAAATGAGGTTAATACCACCCACCCTCAGGGGACTATAAGAAGATTAAATGAGATAAAACAGGTGAAGATTAATGGAAACCAGTCTTAACTATTTTTGCAATCACTTTCAATGATGTGAAAATACTGACCATATGCATATAAGCAATCTGAGTTTTGTGACTAATAATTGGCAACACTGTTGCTGGGCAAAAGAGAACAGAAAGGAACCACTAAATCAATACTCAAATGAGCAGGAATGATAAATTTCATATGAATGAGAGAGAAAAATAAATACATAATTTGGGTGGGGATCAAGCGCTCTTAAAACAGTCACAGCCAGAGAATACTGTCAAATTAACTGCCTGGTGCAGTTATGAGATTTCACGCAGGCTCAGCAAGGATTGTCATTGAATAGGGCATACTTGAATGCAGCAAGCTTTCTGGTGAATTGAGATAGTGCATACACCTTAAGGAATGTTGCTTCTCTGCCTTCTAAGAATTTTTTAAACTACACTTGATAATAATACAAGTGTGAACCCCTCTTATCTAGTGTTAAATTTATAGTATACTCTTTAGATAAGCAAAATAGCAAGTAAACAAGTGTGTTAGAGATTCTACTGAAAAAAAAGGCCCAATTCGTGACAAAGCATCACTATGGGATAACACTCTATCTCCCACAGCTTCCTCAGCCATGCTCAAAACACTGAGCCAAAGAAATCAAAATGATCACCCTGAAGCATCTTAAAGATTAACCAAGACAGATAAACTCTGTACAGCCCGTTTTGTTTTGCATTCTAATTATCTAAAATTGATCATTTGTAATTGGCTGTTAAACAGCATAATCAATTACTGGAATACTCCATTCCTCAATCACCTTGGACATGCAGGAGTTTATTGCAAACGTGGTCCTCTATTTAGAGCAATTCACATTTAAAGCACTACATTGATTATACTCTTCATTCAATACACATTAAGTGCTTATAGTGTGCCAGGCACTCTTAGTGCTAGAATACCATGCTGAATCAATTTAGCCTCTGCCTTGGGAGGCAGAGCACAGCTTTAAAACAAAACAAAAACCAACCAACTCATAGCGACCCTATAGAACAGAAGAGAACTGCCCCATAGGGTTTCCAAGGAGCAGCTGCTGGATTCGAACAGCCAACCTTTTGGTTAACAGCTGAGCTCTTAACCACCGTGCCACCAGGGCTCCAAACATTGCATAATGGGACAAGTTCGATAACAGAGATTACAAATCCCAGTGGAAACAGAGAAAGGGAAGAAGGAAGGACTTAATTCTTCTAGGGGAGGTGAAGAAAATCTTGCTAGACTACCCAATAATTTGAGTGTTAAAGGATCAGTAGGAGTTTGGGAGATATACTGCAGGGGTGGGCTTGTCTACAATAGCACAGGAGAGGGGAGTATGACAGACCCACACACAGTCTGTGCAAAATTGTGTAGGTAGGAAGTACTTGCTTGGTATGGCAACTACAGAGCTTGATAATAAACAAGGATGGAAAATAAGCAGTGACCAGGATAGGGCACAAAGGATCTTCTACGGATCATGATAGGGACTTTGGATTTCATCCTGATGAAAATGTGAAGCAGTGAAAAGTTTTGAGCTGGGGTGTGATGATAGTTTTGATTTTAGAGAAACTGTTCTGACTATACAACAAAAGGATCCCTGGTGGCACAGTGGTTAAGAGCTCTGTGGCTCACCAAAAAATGGCTGTTCAAATCCACCAGTCGTTCCTTGGAAACCCTACGGGGCAGTTCTACTCTGCCCAATAGGGTCATTATGAGTCAGAATCAACTCAGTGGCAACGGGTACACGCTAAAAGGATAGACTGGAAGGAATAAAGTCAGGACGCAATCAAATCTGGTAGACCTATTAAAAGATTATTAAGATCACTACCACTCTCAGATCAAGGCAACATGATTTGGCCTGCATCAGGCTGTGCCTTTCCCCAAGTCATGAGTGGTGCAGAGGGCCAAGGGAAAGTGCCTTTTTGGGATTCACCTCTAGTTAGTCTGCATTTTCCACATACCTGGAACCCCTGCTCAAATGGCCCTGAGCCCACTTCCAGGATAAGTCAAGCAGGTGTGTGCATCACTAGGCCTGAGGGGTAGCCAAAGGGTAGTCCAGGGGCAGCTGTTGAGGGAAGACAGGTGCTGTGGAGAGAGTTTGGACATTCAGGAGGGAAAGGCAAGTATCTACATATACATGAGAAGGAGCCAGGGCTGGGAAGATAAGCGGGTAGGCTGCAGGCCAGGACTGGGACTTGGGAGCTAGCATTCTGTCCACGACCATGTTCCAGCCAAGAGCGAGGAGACTAAGAATTTCAATTTGAAATTTGGCCTTCCAGGTCATTATGAAGTTACCAAAGTAGGAGGGTAGAACACATTTTTTATTTAACAATTTGTAGGATTTATAATTTTTAAATATTTAGAATAGGTTATGTGGGCCCTACAAATGTCAGGGGTGGGCTTGTCTACAATAGCACAGACCAAAAAATGATGAGAGTCTAAAACAATAGCTAAAATTTATTGAGCACTTTTATTTGTTAGGCATGATGTTAGGTACTGTTATCTCATTTAATTTTCATATCTTCATAAAACCTAAGAGGTAGATTAATTATTATCCCCATTTTATAGACGAGGAAACAGGCTTATTAGCAAAGTTAGGTAGCTTCCTCTAAGTTATACTGTTACCTGCACTAAGGCACCCTGGTGGCATAGTGGTTAAGAGCTACGATTGCTAACCAAAAGGTCAGCAGTTCAAATCCACCAGGCAATCCTTGGAAACTCTATGGGGGGCAGTTCTACTCTGTCCTATAGGGTTGCTATGAGTCAGAATTGACTCGACGGCAACAGGTTTGGTTTTTTTGGTACTAAGGCACTGGCTATAGGAATGACATATCCCACAGCATTCACAACAAGAGGCAAACTAATGCCAAGCCAATTTTAAGAAACCGAGCCCAATCTTAAGTAAATGCCTCAGGAGAAAGAGTCACTGGTCTCTAGTTACTACGTTTTCTAGAGATAAAGTGGAAGAAGAAGGCAATTAAACTTTATTCCATTATCAATTTTTCTAAAAGGGATTAGGCAACCCTAAGCATCCCCAAGATCCTTATCTAAACCTCTTTAATATTGGCAGAAACCCTCCTTTACATTCAAGAAATGTCTCTGACTTAACCTCAGCCTCTTTCACTAGCTTCTTTTCCTCTGCTACCCTTTAGGACTCATATTCATTATTTCCTGGGTTCTTTCCTTGGTCCCTTTTAGCTCTTGGCACCTTCCCTGCATAATCTCATCCACTGCCCGACTATTATCTCCATATCAATCACTCCTACACCTGTACTCCAGATCTATCTCCTGAGCTCAAACTCCTACTGGACATCTATTCTGAGAAGATGAACATCAGACATCCCAAATGCAACCGGCCACAAAGTAAACCTTTAATGCTTGCAAATGGCATCATCAACCATATCCTTGTTGTTGTGTGCCGTCAAGTTGATTCCGACTAATAGAGACCCCATGTGACAGAGTAGAAATGCCCCAGAGTTTTCTTGGCTGTAACCTTTACAGAAGCAGATTGCCAGGTCTTTCTCCCATGGAGCCACTATGTGGGCTCAAACCAGCACCCTTTCAGTTAGCAGCTGAGTGCTTAACCATTTGTGCCACCAGTGCTCCTAAATCATATCCTAAGTCCCTCAAATTAGAAATTTAAGTCCTGTTTAACTTCTGTATGCCACGATAATATCAATTGTATCTTTGATATTTCCCCTTGCCTACAAATTTTCTGGAGTGCTAGTGCTTCGAGACTAATATGGGATAAGCACCCAGACCAAATCCCTCTGCTCTGGGATCATCCTCACATCCAAGCAGGTCAAGGAAAGAAAAAAGGGAAGTGAAAGACTGGAAAAGAGAAGACAAATAGAAGATACAAAAACAGGACAAATAGAGTCTACTGAAGATCTCCAAGACCAGTTCTATGAGAAGAGTATGATGCATGCTCTCCTGAAACACAGGGCTAAATCTTATTCTTTTATCCCTAGGGCCAAGAACAGTGTTTGGCACATTGTACAACTTAAAGTAAGTCTGCTGACCTGCAGGGCAAAGGAGACCAGATTCCCCTTCCCTCCTGCCTCTATCCTTGGTACTTCTATTCTGGTATATTGGCCCTCACAGGCCAAGTAAGGTCTGAAGAATATGCGACTCCAACGGGCATTTGAGAGTTTGCTGCTTGTTAATCTTGTGAATATTTCTGTCATAGTATGTGTTGGTTGCAAGCTCCATCTTTACAATCAGTCAGATTTGGGTTCAAATGCCAGCTGGGTGGCCTTGGGTTAAGATGATCAGATTCAGCAAATAAAAATACAGAACACACAGTTAAATTTGAATTTTAGATGAACAATGAATAATTTTTGGTATAAGTATGGGAGATATTTATATGAAATTCAAACATAATTGGGCATCTGCATTTTACCTAGCAACTCTAACCTTGGGCAAGGAACAAACCTTCCCAAATAAATAAGTCGGCTGAGCAAATGCAGGAGTTCAAATACCAGATTTTTCTGTTAGAAATAAGAAAGAATAGATTAAAGGTACGTGCATCAGTAAGCAAACTAAATTTAAGACTACTGATTTGATAGGAAATATGGGATCTATAGAAGTACCAATGTCTGAGAAAGAAAGAAGAATAATCAGGAATGAAAAAATACTATTCTGACCATAATAAAAAATACAAATATATATATATTCACAAGTTACAAAATCCTTCCTAACACTGATTATACTTACTTTATAAATACTACCATTTAATTAAACTCATAATGGGGAGATACAAATGAGAAAAAGTAGATTAGTCCACATATCCCTGACAGGCTCGAGAATTAGAGGCACCGTGTACTGCAGAAGGCTGGCTGTGGGAAGGGGAAGAGCCTGAAAACAGGAAAATTAGTTGAAATTCTAAGAAGCAATTAGACCTTACAGTTGCCAACCCAATACTGAAGAGCCAGGCAAACACCCATTCCCACACCCCTTAAGGAGACAGAAAGTTTAATCTCAAAAATACAGGCACATAGAGGTAGTGGTGAGGCTGCAGCCTAGAAACAGGGAGGTACCCTACAGTCTACATTCTAAATGATGACAGCTCACCCTACTCTACCCCCAACATCCAGAACATCACCAGTCAGACTTTGCCAAGTGGGAAACTGGAAGATATTTCCGGAAAACCTTAACTACCCCAGAAAAAAAACAACAGTAAACTAATATCTGGGGGTTCCCCGACCCCCGAAAAAAGAAAAAAAGTACTCTGCCAGATCATCTTACAGTGAAGCCCAACAGTCAACAAGCTGTATTCACATACACAGAGATTCGAATCACCTTTTTAGTACCTCACTCTTACATGACAGAATAGCCAAGGCTCACCAGACATGAGGAAAATCTCCAATGTGAAAGGTAAAGACCAAAACTAAATGAAAATTTATAGGAAACAGACAATGCAGGGAATAAAGAAAAAATCTTTTTTTAAAAGTCCATATCCTCAGAGAGATAAGAGAAGATATATCCATAAAACAAGAGCTGAGTGCTAGAAAAAAGAAAATAATCTGAGAATTAATATGTGCCTTTCGAAATGTCAATAAAGGAATGGAGTATTAAAAACTGAAAATTTCTCAGAAAGTAGAACAAAAAGAGAAACCCAAAAAAGGCAATACAAAAGAAAAACGAGAATATTTGGAGACAAAACCATCTTTCAGAAGGAAGAACACAGAATACTGTACAGGAGATACTGTCAAAGAAACTTCTCAGATCCAAAAGGACATAAGACTGCAGACCGAAATTTCTGAGGTGGAAAAGGGGGGAAAAATCACAAACAAAGGATCATGAATAAAAATGACATTAGGTATCTCAATGGAAGTTGCAAGACAAGAAAGCAATGCCTTCACACCAGTCCAGGGGCAAGGAGGAGAAGGCAGGAGAGGACAGGAAAGCTGGTAACCGGCAACCCAAGGTCGAGACGGGGAGAGTGTTGACACGTGGGGGTGGCAACCAATGTCACAAAACAATGTGTATTGTTTAATGAGAAACTAATTTGCTCTGTAAACCCTCATCCAAAATACACTTTAAAAAAAACAAGAAAAAAAGAAAGCAATGCCTTCAAAATTATATGTGTGAATCTCTCAACCACTGAATTCTATACCCAACAAAACTACTAATTAAATAATATAAAGACGTTTTCACATATGGCAAGTTTCCAAAAACTTTACCTCCCACACATTCTCTCTCGGGAAATTTCTAGTAGATGTGTTTTACCAAAACAAGGAAATAAACATTAAAAAAAAAAAAAAAAAAAGTCAGGGACTAGAGCTAAAGGCAAGTCCAAGGATATAATAGTTGTGCAGCAAACCTTGTGAACATTAAGTCCAAAACCAAGCAGGAGACTAGCGGGCTAATGAATAATTTCTTTTATAAGGATCGGCACAAAGCTGGTTCCTAGGAAGCGGAGGTTAAAGATGTCTCAAATATTCAGCTTTTCCAAACTGCTGTCCTACTCCATCATCTCTAACAGCAACTCCTCCACCTCCCCTCAGTACTCTCCCTCACATCTTTGGGTTCCACAATTCACTGCAGCATCTCACAGAACTCACAAATCGTATCAAGGAAATGGCTCACGTGGTTGTGGAGGCTGACAAGCCCCAAATCCATGGGTCAGGTGTAGGCTTCTCCCAACCCGTGTGGCTGCAGGGGCTGACAAACCCAAACTAGCAAGTAAGACAACAGGCTGCTGGCTCACAAGGCTGCAGAAATGGTGAATCAGGTCAAATGATAGGCTGCTGGCCCACAAGGATGCAGAGGCCAGTGAATCCCAGGTCAGACGGTAGGCCTCTGGCTCAAGTCCCAAGAACCAGAGGTTAGATGATCATGAAGGATGGAATCCAGATGCAGAGAGAGAGAGCCCCACTAGGGCACCCACATATGTAACTTGAATGCAGGCCATACCCGAGGGAAGGGCGTAACTTGAGTAAGAGTGGGACTTGAGTCACACCCTCTGCAAGGCTCTGACTCAAGACACATCCCATACCTATCCTGCCTCATTAACATGTAGAGCTTAGCATTTACAACACATAAAATGGAGGCCAACCATACAATACTGGGAATCACGGCCCAGCCAAGGTGACACATAACCCCAACCAGCACAGGTTCCGTATATCTTATTTGCACACTCCCACTCAATCACTATGAGTCCCAAAGACCATGGCTAAAAGGGCCATATTCAGTAATTCACTGCACTGCAAGGAATATAGCATATGAACAGAGTAATTCACAGTATTATTTTTTAAGATGGCTTTTTTTTTCCTATAAAGAAGAAAATACATTGATAAATGAATAAGGTTAGAAAATTTAAGCACGGATGAAAAGTGAAAGCTTCTCTCTACATATCCTTCTCTCTCTCCAAAGATTACCTAGTGTTAATAATTTCTTGAGACATTTGTCTACCTCTGAAATTATTTATCAAAGTAACATATATACAAGGAGCCCTGACAGCACAGTAGTTAAGCACTCGGCCACTAACCAAAAGGTCAGCAGTTCAAACCTACCAGCCATTCCAAAGGAGAAAGATGTGGCAGTTTGCTTCCATAAAGATTACAGCCTTCGAAACCATATGGGGCAGTTCCATTCTATGGGACAGGGTCACTATGGGTCAGAATTGATTTGACGGCATTGATTTTGTTTTGTTTTTTAACATACATAAATACATATATGCACACCTATCCATCATTTAAAAATTCAAATATCCTTAACAGACTTAGAAGCCCGGCTGGCACAGTGGTTAAGCACTTGCTTGGCTACTAACCAAAAGGTTGGTGGTTCAAACCCACCAGCCACTCCCCAGGAGAAAGATGGGGCAGACATGAAGATTTCGGCCTTGAAAGCCCTATGGCACAATTCTACTCTATCCTATAGGGTCGCTCTGAGTTGGAATCGGCTCGGTGGCAATGGGTTTGTTTGTTTGTTTGTAACAGGCTTATAATGAGAAACAGCAGTTCCCTGCATCATCCCATCTTACTTTCCAGTTTTCTTCCCTAGAAGCAACCATTTTCAGTTCTTTTAGATATTCCTTCTGGTATTTATCTCCATTTTTCTAGATTTGGAGCTTTTATTGCTGTGCCTTGATTATGTATTTTACATTTTATCCATACTCATGTATAAATCAATAAACCTAAGGGTTTTTTTTTTTAAATTATATACAGTACTGACCTGAAATTTTAAAAAAATTATAATGTTTCAAGAAATTCTGAAGTAATTCTTCAACAGACAAAAAGATATTTTTTTTTTTTCTATAAAACAGATACACTAGGGTCAGGATCAACTTACTAGAAAGTCAAAACATTTTGAAGGTAGATATTCCAACCAAGTGTTGATAATAGCTTGGTAAAAAAGATAACTCATACAGTGAAGGATCAATGTGTGGACAAAGGCAGATTATTTGTTATATACAGATGAGCTAATGCACTGTATAGCTCTTCTCATTAGCGTACAGAGATGCATTACCCTCACATTAAATAAAAACTCAGTGAGCAAAACACTGTAGCAAGCATCTGCCGGCTAATGACAAAGAAAACCATGGACACTTTGAGGCCACTTTCTATCCAGCTGTAAGCACAGAAGCAGCAAACACATGCACTGCTTTCCAATATCAACCCCAAATAACCATGAAAAAGAAGTTCCTTTGCTTTCATGTTATTTTGTGGCAGGATTCCAAGTATCAATCACACATGCTAAATAAAATACTTAGAAAAAATTAACTCTAAGTAAGCAGAAGTCAAAATATATAACTGCATTTTATTCTCATTCCACTTGTCTTTGTATCAATATCCCTGTTAAGGAGAACGGCTGATCGAAGGAAGGTCTTAAAAAAAACTATAAACTAGGCAGTTTATCTTCTGCACTCAACCACTTACATTATCAGTTTCTTTTTTCTGTCCTCATTTTACTACCTCTTTTCCTTCCCTTCCTATCCCATCCCCAACAGTCTCATATTACCCAGAATCTCTGCTGCTATGTTCTCTGAGACTTATCCTGACCTCCCTTATCCTCGTGTCAAAATTATATCTATATTTTTCTCAGAGTGTCATGTAATCTGATAAACAAACAGCAAAAAAAATCCTTAACTCCTTTCCTCTTGCCTCTTCTCCTGTACTGCTAATGCTTCCACCTAACCTCAAAACCACACCTTCTCCTGCCTTCTCAGAAACCTTTCACATGAGGCGATTAAAAACAACTCGGGTTGGGTTAGGCATGCCTTAGTCCTCAAAGTGATATTTTTGCTTTTCAACACTTTAAAGAGGTCTTTTGCAGCAGATTTGCCCAATGCAATGCGTCATTTGATTCCTTGACTGTTGCTTCTGTGGGTGTTGATTCTGGATCCAAGTAAAATGAAATCCTTGACAAATGCAATATTTTCTTCGTTTATCATGATGTTGCTTAATGGCCCAGTTGTGAGGATTTTTGTTTTCTTTATGTTGGGGTATAATCCATACTGAAGGCTGTAGTCTTTGATCTTCATCAGTAAATGCTTCAAGTCCTCTTCACTTTCAGCAAGCAAGGCTGTGTTATCTACATATTGCAGCTTGTTAATGAGTCTTCCTCCAATCCTGATGCTGTGTTCTTCTTCACGTAGTCCAGCTTTTCAGATTATTTGCTCAGCATACAGACTGAATAAGTATGGTGAAAGGATACAACCCTGAAGCGCACCTTTCCTGATTTGAAACTACGCAGTATCCCCTTGTTCTGTTCAAACAAGTGCCTCTTGGTCTATGTGTAGGTTCCTAACGAGCACAATTAGGTGTTCTGAAATTCCCATACTTTGCAATGTTATCCATAATTTGTTATGATCCACACAGTTAATAGTTATTAAGGCTGCCACTAAATCTTGTTGTGTACCATGTAAAATAAGCACGTACTACTCTATCACAAATAATTTGGTAACAGTATTTTAATGTATTTGGTTTCTTTTGTAATCCTATATATTTTATCTACCTGTGACAGGCTGTGTTTTTCAAAGATGCCACAAAAATCTCTCCCTTCCCACATGTTCTTCTATACTGTGAATTTGCCACACCCCAATAAAGATATGGAAAGGACTCCTGGTGGCACAATGGTTAAAGCACTCCACTGCTGATCGAAAGCTCAGCGGTTTGAACCCACTAGCCACTCCATGGGAGAAAGATGTGGCAGTCTGCTTTCATAAAGATTACAACCTTGGAAATCCTATGGGGCAGTTGTACTCCATCCTACAGGGTCACTATGAGTCACAATCAACTCAATGGCAATGAGTTTGTTTTGTTTTTTTAAAATAACCAGGGCTGAACAACTATAATCTGAGGAATGCCTCCTCCAAAGGCAGCTTCTTCCTCAGGGGAAACAGGTGAAGAAGTGACCCGAGGTTATGTTGTGTGGGGTGAGGAGTGACTGACTCATGACTCTGTTGCCTGAGGCTCTCCACCTCCAGTCCCTGGTATCACTGGGACGGATATAATCTGGGACCTGATCCTCCTCACACAATCTGTGTCTCACAGAGTGAAATATAAAGAACCAATGAATAAATCTAAAAGAAGATATGCAAAGCATTAAACTCTTATATGAGATGTTGGAGAAGACTTAAAAAAAAAAAATGGAGTGATAAACAAGCTTACGGATAAGGAGATTTAATATCACGAAGATACCGACCCTCTTTGAATTGATCTGTACATTCAACATATTCAAATCAAAATTCCCAGTTTTTTTTTTTTTTTTAATGAAACCTGATGAAGTGGTTCTAAAATTAATATGGTAGAGTCATGAATCGAGAATGTCAGGAAGCTTCTGAAAGGGAAACTTTCTGTACCAAATGTGAACATATTATGAAGCTACTGTAATGAAGACAGTGTGGTATTGTGACAAGGATAAATAAACTGACCAATGGTATGGAATAGAGTACACGGAAAAAAGTCCAAGAAAATAATACAAATGACAAAGATGGCATTGCAGATCTCAGAGATAAGAGGGACTGTTCAATCAATGGACCAAAAAAAAAAAAAAAAAGGTACTTCATGTTAAAAAAAAAAAAAGATGAAATTTGATCCTAACATCACATTATATGAAAAATCAACACCAGATGGATTAAGAACTTAAATGTCAAAAACAACTTTTAAAAATTTAGTGAAGATGAATATTTTTAAAATAAAAAAAGATAAATTTGACTGTATTTAAATTTAGGAGCATTATTCATCAGAAAGCACCTTGAAGAAAGTGGAAAGTCATAAAGTGGGAGAAAGTATTCATAATATACATAATTTATAATGGATTATTATTGAGAATACTTAAGAATTCCTAAAAGTCAGTAACATACACACACACAAATTTGGCCATAAAAATGGAAAAGATAATGAACAGGCAATTCACAAAACACACATATATATAACCAATAAATATATGAAAAGCTGTTCAAAATCACTGGGGATCAGAGAAATTCAAAGCAAGATCGACTGTCAGGAAAAACAGTGAAAGACTTTGAAATGGACAAAAAAAGACTAATGAGTGCCCTTCCTAGGTGTTATGGATTGAATTGTGTCCCCCCCAAAATATGTGTTGTAAATCCTAAACCTCTATACCTGTGGATATAATCTCATTTGAGAACAGGACTTTCTTTGTCATGTTAATGAGACCATTATCAGTGAAAGGTATGTCTTAAACCAATCACCTTTGAGATATAAAGAGTTGATGAAGCACAGAGAAGAAAGCTCAAACTGTAGGGAAGATCCATGTCACGTGAAGATCACCAAGGAACCCAGGAATAGAAGCGCCCTGAATTTGGACTTCTAGCCTCCTAAACTATGAGAAAATAAATTTCTGTTTGTAAAAAGCCACCTACTTGTGGTATTTCTGTTATAGCAGCACTAAATAACTAAGGCACAATGAACAGACATTTCACAACAGAATACATATATAAAACTAATAAATATATGAAAAACTGTTCAAAATCATTGGGGAACAGAGAAATTTAAAGCAAGACCCCTTGTCACGTAAAACAGTGAAAGACTTTGAAATGGACAAAAAAAAGACTAGTGAATGCCTTCCCTAGGTCATCCATCCCTTACCTTTGTCATTCATTGTCTTTGAGCAATTTTTCAAATCTATAAGCTGTAGAAAACTGATGTGTAATGTGAGTTATTCTTGTCCACAGAAAAGGAAATTAGTGTGTCCAGTGGAATGTAATTGATATTGTATATAAATCTATATTCTTTGACTATTCCTTTCAACTAGTTTTAATATCATACCAGCCCCCTCATTAATTAAATAAAATATGACATGTGTTCATTTTGTATATGTATATGTATGAGTCATAATTATATCCTCTTCTAAAAATTATTCTTTAACACCACAACAGAATTCAATATTTCCAGTTTATGATCTTTTAAAAAAAAAAAAAAAAAACTCTCAGCAAATGAGGAACAGAAGGGGACTTTTTCAACCTGAGGGTAACATCAGGTTGAAAGACTAAAACCTTCCTACTTAAAATCAGGAACAAGTCAAAAATGTCTGCTCTCACTAATTCTATTCACACAATAGTGTACTGGAGGTTCTAGTCATTACAATAAGGCAAAGAAAAGAAATCAGACATACAGACTGAAAGGAAGAAGTAAAACTGTCTTTACTTGTAAATGACATCATAACGTACATAGTAAAGCCTAGAAAATCTTAAAAGAAAAAGAAAACTGCTACCAGAACTAATAAAGACCAACATACAAAATTCAATTATATTTTTTATATACTAGTAGTGAACAACCGGAAAATGAAATACTTGTAAAATACCATTACAATAGCATTACAAAACATAAAATATTTAGAAATAAATTTAATAAAATGTGCAAGACCTGCACGCTGAAAACTAAAAAAAATACAGCTCTGAGAAATTAAAGATGATCTAAATAAATGGAAAGATATACCATATTCATAGCTTACTAAAATGTCTACTCTCCCCAAACTGATCTATGGAGTGAACATAGTACCAACCAAATCTTAACAGGCTTTTTTGTAAAAAATGAACAGCTGGTCCTAAAATTTTATGGAAAAGCTGATTCTAAAATTTACATGGAAACACAAAGGACCTAAAATAGTCAAAACAATCTTGAAAAAGAACAAAATTTGAGAACTTACACTACTTGACTTCAAAACTTATTATAAAGCTTCTGTAATCAAGACAGTGTGGTAATGGCAGAAAGAGAAAAATACATCAATGGAACTCAAAAATAGACACATATATATACAGTAAACTAATTTTGGACACAGGCATCAAAAAAATTTTAAATTTCTGCTCATCGAAAGATACCAATAAAAAAAAGACTATGCAAACTACAGAATAGGAGAAAATATTCATAATACAAGTATCTGACACATGACTTGCATCCAAAATGTAGAAAGAACTCTTTCAACTTAGTAAGTAGAAAAATAATCGAATTTCAGAAATTGGCAAAAGATTTAAACAGATATTTGGCAAAGGAAAACTTAAGAATCGTTAATAAGCACATTAAAAAGTATTTAACATCATTAGTCATGAGGTAAATGCACACTGAAATCATATACTATTACTCAAACCTACTATACACCCTTAACAAAACCAGTTGCTGCCAAGTTGATTCTGATTCATGACGGTCCCAAGTGTGTCAGAGTAGTACTGTGCTCAATAGGGTTTTCAGGGGCTAATTTTTCACCATCCAGTGACTCCTACAGAATCTTAGAATGACTGGTGCCAACAGTGAATGCACTCAGCTGCTTTTTGAAAGAAGGTGCCTCAGAAGAAAGGCCTGGTGATCTACTTCTGAAAAATCAGCCACTGACAACCCTATGGAGCACAGTTCTACCCTGACACACACAGGGGTGCCATGAGTCAGAATCGACTCAGTGGCAACTGGTTTTTACACCCGCTTAGAATGGTTAAAATAAAAAGACTGTCAACAGCAAATGTTGGTGAGAATGTGAAGCAACTAGAACTCAAATACAAGAACTTTGCTTTTTTTTCTTTTTATTGTGTTTTAAGTGAAAGTTTACAGTTCAAGTTAGTTTCTCATACAAAAATTTATAAACACATTGTTATGTGACCCTAGTTGCCTCCCTATACTGTGACTACACACTCCTCCTTTCCACCCCAGATTTCCCGTGTCCATTCAACCAGCTCCTGACCCTCTCTGCCTTCTCATCTAGCCTCCGGACAGGAGCTGTCCATTTAGTCTCATATACTTACTTTAGCTAAGAAGCACACTCTTCACGAGTATCATTTTATAACCCATAGTCCAGTCTAATCTTTGTCTGAAGAGTTAGCCTCAGGAATGGATTTAGTTTTGGGCTAACAGAGAGTCCAGGGGCCATGTCTTCCAGGGTCCCCCCAGTCTCAGTCAGACCATTAAGTCTGGTCTTTTTATGTGAAT
Source organism: Dugong dugon (assembly GCA_030035585.1). NCBI lineage: Eukaryota > Metazoa > Chordata > Mammalia > Sirenia > Dugongidae > Dugong > Dugong dugon. The sequence continues at coordinate 21,520,321 of CM057482.1, read as the reverse complement.
TTGAGTTCTGTTCCACACTTTTCTCCCACTCCATCAGGGACTCTCTGTTGTGTTCCCTGTCAGAGTGGTGATTGGTGGTAGCGAGGCACCATCTATTTCTTCTGGTCTCAGGCTGATGAAGTCTCTGGTTTATATGGCCCTTTTGTCTCTTGAGTTATCAAATACAAGTACTTTGGAAAAAGTTCTGGCAGTTTCTTACAAAATTAAACATAAATCTAACCCATGACCCAGCAATTTTACTACTAGTATTCACCCAAGAGAAATGAAAATGTATGTCCACAAAATGACTTGTACGATAATATGCATAGCAGCTTTATTCATAATAGCCCAACTTTGTAAACAATCCAAATGATCACCAACAGGAGAATGGATTAAAAGTACGATATAGTCATACTATGGAATACCACTCAACAATAAAAAGGAACAAACGACTGATATAAGCAACAACACAGATGAATCTAACATACATTATACTGGGTGAAAAAGGCCGAAAATAAGAGTACACATTCCTTTATACGACAACAAGTAAAACTGATCTAAAGTGATAGAAATCAGAAGAGTGGTTGCCTCTGGCAAGGGGAAAGAATGCTGAGAAAGGACCCTAAGGGAATGTTAGGGGTAATAAAAATGTTCTAAATTTTTATAGGAGAATAGATTATACCGGTATAGGTATTTGTCAAAACTCAATGACTTGTATACTTAAGATCTGTGCATTTTATTGTATAACTGAATACTTTAAAATGTTTTTTAAAAGATCACATTAGATACTATTTTATACTATTCAACTGATAAAATTTAGAAATCTGAAAATATCAAGTATTGGAAAGCTTGTAAATCAACAGGATCTCTTATTGCTGGTAGAAAGGTAAAACGGCACAATCACTTTGGAAATAAATTATGTAATATCTCTTTAACATTCACTACCCTGTGACCCAGCCATTCCATTCATAGGTATATATACCCAAGAGACTCTTTTGCACATGTATTACAAAAGTCATACAAAGGAATGTTTGTTGCAGCACTACTCAAAATAGCAAACACCTGGAAAGAGGATTCTTATCGCTCAATTTCAGAAATAAACTGAGCATAACAACTAAGGATATTACTTCCAAATATTTAAGATGTCTTTATGCTTTAAAGACAACCCAGTTTTAGGATATACATGATTAATTTGTTCGATATGTTTGTGTATAGAATACAAAATTAAGGCACAGAACAAAGATATTATCATGATTTTGTGATCTTTAAAAGGCAGAATCTAATTTATTCATTCAACATGACTTTTATGGTAGTAAAGATTGGAACTCACTTAAATGCTAGTTACATAAGTTACTCTACATTCATACACAAAATACCCTGCAGCAGCAAACGTGAAATGAGGTAGAACTATGTGCACGGAAAGATCTCCAAGATATAGAAAGACGTTAAAAAAGCAAGATGCAAAACAAGTTCATATATATTCATACGTATTTGTGCATAAACATTTTGAAAGTAAATAAGTGGCTAACAGTGGTTTCTTCTGAAAATAGGGACAAGGGATGCAAAGTGAAAAGAAGATACCCATTTCAATGTTAATCCTTTTGTTCTGTCAGCATTTCTCACCATTTACCCGTTTTATTTTTTCAATTTACACTGGGGACAGGGGGAGGCCCTCAAAAGCCTTTTGTGTTTCTTGTAAGCAACCTCTCCCATGCCCCACAGTAGTTATTAGAAACTTTCACCACTTTCCTCAAATCCCCTCTCTCATTCCTGTTGGCTCCTCCCAACATCCCCAAACACAACATCCACAACTACAACATCCGCCAAAGCCTATGACCTTGCCTTCTACTTCAGAGAAAAGGGAAACTCCCTGTATTTCCTAACTCACATCTGTAAGTTTATCTCCTGCTGCACCCTGGGGCACCTCCTTCCCTCAGAATAAACCAGCCATTCCCGGCAAATCTCGTGTTCTATATGCAATTTCCCATCTCAGCAAGGCGGCTGTTCTCTACCAGTTATTCCTCCTCTCCACTTCCACAACCGTGCTTTTACTGGTTCCTCTTCTCCTCACTTCTGCATATATGCATGCTCAAGCCTCTCCTGTATTAAAAAAAATGACTTACATTCCCTTCTATCAGGCACCCTAAACACATTCTTTCCCTTCACAGCTAGACTTCTCACAAGAGTGGTCTATATACTCCATGACAGTCTCTTCCTCATCTCCCATTCACTGCTCATCCTACCACAATCTGGCTTCTGCCCCTACTGCTATTTAAAAAAGTCTTTCTGTATTTCCCAAACTTATTTTGACCAAATTTTCCAGGTTTCAAATATTAATAAATTTATCAAAAGCAAGATGAGAAGATAAAGGGGACAGGAAAACTAGAATAATGGAAAGGGAACAACCAGAACACAATTAAAGAGAATGTTGACACACTGTGATAAATGTAACTAAAGTCACTGAATAATTGTATGGAAAATGTGAAATGGAAACCTAACTACTGTGTAAACTTTCACCAAAAACTCAATAAAATATTATTTAAAAAATATATACGTATAAACACTCTTTCTGAGGTCGCTAAATGAGCAAACCAAATGTCACTTTGTAAACCTTATTTTACTTGATCTCTGCAGCATCTGACACTACCGACCACCACCAACATTCTGGAAACTCTCTAATCCTTTGGCTTCTGTGATAATTCTCTCTCCTGGCTCTCCACTATGCGCTGGGAATTTGAAAATGAACATGACAAAGTCCCTGACTTCAAGAATCACAGATTCTAAAACAAGAGAAATACATGCAAACAATCACAACACAGTGGGAAAGTACTACAGGAGCAATACATACAAGGCACTGTGATAGCTTTGTGATCACCTCTATATGGGGGAGAGAAGGAGCATTCTAGAAGAAGGAAACCATCATGTACACAGGCACAAGTATAAATCAGCATGGTTTACACAGGGAATATAAAAGACAATGACTGAGCACATAAGTTTTGAAATCAAACAATCTGATTCTACCACTTACCAGCTCACTGAGGATAAAATAACCACCTCTATCTCATAGGACTGCTGTGAAGATTAAATGGAACACTGCATAGAGCACTTAGCATAGAGTCTGGCATATATAGAAATGTTTCAGTAAATGTTAACTCATATTATTTCAGGACAAAAACACTCAACAAACTAGGCATAGAAGGGAACTTCCTCAACCTGATAAAGAGCAGCTATGAAAAACCCAAAGCAAAAATCATGCTGAAAAACTGAAAGCTTTCCCCCTAAGATCAGGAATAAGACAAGGATGTCCATGCTTGCCATTTCTATTCAACACTGTACTGGAGGTTAAAGCCAGGGTAATTAGGAAAGATAAAGAAACAAAAGACATCTACATTGAAAAGGAAGAAATAAAACTATCTCTATTCACAGATGACATAATCTTATATCTAGAAAATCTTAAGGAATTCATTAAAAATTGATAGAACTAAAAAATGAGTTCAGCAAGGTTGCAAGATACAAGATCAATAGACAAAAATAAATTATTACTGGCAAGCATGTGAAGAAACTGAAACCTGGTAGGAATGTAAAATGGTATAGCCTCTTTGGAAAACAGTTCGGCAGTTCCTCAAAATGTTAAACATGTAGTTACTATATGACCCAGAAATTTCACTTCTAGGTATATTCTCATGAAAAATGAAAACATGTGTCCACACAAAAAGCTTATACATGAATGTTCACAGCAGAATAATTCATAATAGACAAAAATTAGATACAAACCAAGTGTCCATCAACTGATGAATGGATGAACAAAATGTAATACGTCTATACAATTGATAATAATAATTCAGCCATAAAAAAGAATAAAGTACTGACCCATGGTACAACACAAATGAACCTTGAAACGTGCTAAATGTTCAAGGAAGCCAGTTGCAAAAGACCACATATTATGTGATTCCATCTATATAAAATGTACAGAATATGCAAATCTATAGAGAAAGAATGTAAATTAATAGTTGCCAGAGATTGAACAGAGGGAGGAATGGGTAGTGACTGTTAAGGAGTACAAGTATCTTTTTGGAGTGACAAACATGGTCTTAGATTGTGGTAATGATTGCAACACTCTGTGAATTATAATAAAAACCATTGCATTAAAACACAACCCAATGAATTGTACACTTTAAATGGGGAGATTGTATCACATGTGAATTATTTCAATAAAGCTGTATTTAAAAAAAAAAAAAAAAAGTTAGCTCATAACAAACCTAGAATACCAGTGAGATGAAAAAATAGGTAATAGCAGATTACACTGTTCTGGAAAGGAGTTTCTAAAATATACTTTAAGCAATGTAGAGATACTGAAGGATTCTGAGTAGGGGACTGACATGATGAGATTAATCTTTTAGGAAAAAGCACTCTGGTGACAGTGAAGAAAATGGCTTACGGAGTAGCTGGTTTCAAGGCAGAGAGACCAGATGAGAGACTTACAATGGTTCTTTAAAATAAAAAAAAAAGATGAACACGACCTGAACCAAGATAGCTAAGAAAAGTGAAAGGGCCCTATGATCCTATCAAAGAGCAAAATGCTATCTATAGAAGCTTTCCACAGAGAGAAACTTTCTATAGAAGCCAACTATTAAACACAGTAAAGCATATGCCCTCTAAACAGAGGGAACTACAGAGAGTAATCAAACCTAAGAAAACACAATGGTAGAAAACTCTTAATAACCGGCCTATTAAAATAGTTACCTCTTGTTTTAATCCATAACTTAACTGAGGATTTAAATAGGAACACCAAATTAAAATGCCAACATCTTTCTCAACTGTGTGTCAGAGAACAGCAGTGTGAACTCCATCTCTGAGTATCAAAAATTCACTCAAAACTATTACATAGCTAGAACCAGCTTAATTTCTTTCAATTTAATGTTCTATAAACTAAAAGTAAGCATGACATATATACAGCATTATAATAAATAATATTTGCTTCTAAAACCCTGAGAGGAAAAGACATTTGGTCACATTTTAATTTTTTCAAAAACAGTTCTTTCAAATTATAAAATATATTTAAAGGGCAAATGCATTCATAAAATAGCTTACCTTAGACAAACCCACAAAGAAATGTCTTCAGCATGAGATCCAGTTTAGGCAGATACCTGAATGGAAAAACAAAGGAAAAGAAAAAGGGATGGTCACTATGATTAAATCTGGGCAGGGAATTTAATTCTTTCAATAGGAGAGCCATAACTTGATTGTTTAACCCCCTAAACTTTTATCTTCAAGTTGTTCTTTAGAAATCTTGAGAATGTGTCAAAAATTAAGAATTCTGGATGGATTATCAAAACACACACTATGTGGGATTTCTCGAAGATGGTGGTATGAGCAGGTCTAAATTCCTGACTGTCCCTACACGTATACCAAGAAACATGAGAAAAAAATATACTGAGCCCTGAGGGACTCTAAATTGGTGGGCAGAAACAAAAGAACAAATATTGTATGATCGCACTTATATGAAATATGTAGAATAGGCAAATGCATAGACACAAAATTTATTAGCTGTTACCAGGGGCAGATAGGTGAGGAAAGGGGAGATTACTGCTTAAGGCCACTGAGTTTCTACTTAGGGTGATGAAAAAATTTCGAAATGGATAGTGGTGATGGTTGTACAACATGGTGAATATAATTAATGTTACTGAACTGTACACAAAAAATGGTTATATGTATTTTGCTACATTAAAAAAAAAAAAGCTGTACGTACACTTCCATATGACCTAGCAATTGTACTTCTAGATATTTACCTAAGAGGAATGAAAAAATTTGTCCACCAAGACTTATACATGAATGCCCTTAGACTTATTCATAACCAAAAACTGAAAGCAACTCAAACGTCCAACAGCAGATGTGGATAAACAAATTATGATATATCTGTACAGTGGAGTACTACTCAGCAGTAAAAAGGAACAAATTACAGAAAACACAACATGAATGAATCTCAGAATTATTATACCAAGAGAAAGAAGCCGAGACACCAAAAACATACTGTATGATTCCATTTACATGCAATTCTAGAACAAGCAAAACCATGGTGATAGAAAGCAGATCATTTACTGTGGGGAACATGTATAGATTTGTCAAAACTCATCAAACTGTACACTTAAAATAGGTGCATTTTTATTACACCCAAATTATATTTTACTAAAGTTAATTTTAAGGTAAAATAAAAATGCTAAATGACAGAAGAAAATGCTTATATAATAAACAATCTGAATTATAGTAAAATACATACATCTGCATAGAAAAAGACTAGAAATATATAAAATGTTTATGGTACTTTTGTTTGTATAAAACTTCTAGGTAATTTTATTTTTTCCATGTTCTGTGCTTTGAAAATGCTCTAAATAATTATGTATTTTTATGTGTTACTTAACGATATTTTATTGAGGTTCAGAGCTAAAAACTTAGGATCAGTTTGAAGTTTTATTATTCATTCAATATTTACTGCATGCCTCCATGTGCAAACAGCCTTGTAAGTGGTAGAGAGAAGTTGGTGTGCTTCTCCAAGGTTCAGGTAGGCATCCTTTTCAAGCAATTACTGTAACCAGTGAATATGTATGCATCAACAATCATCTGCAAACCACATATGTTTGCTCATAATCTTTACACTGGCAAATGACAAGCAGTTCGTGACTATAAGAACTGTGTGCATTAATGTGTATTTGTTTACCCAAATTTTTCTGAAAATAAGCTTAAAATTTCCACAATGTTTAATACTGAATATGCACCACATATTTTGAGTTCACTACAGCGTGCAAATGTGTTTATAAGATTATGTGCATTGATAACTATTCAATTAAAGACTTCATGAGTTTTGGGTGTTTATTTACTAAATTAAAGGATTAAAAGCACTTTGCTCAAAAATAGTTAAAGCGTTTAAAACTCTGAGAAATTGTAGAAAATATAAACGAGAACAGGAAGAGATAAATGTGACAATGAAGATAGGGCATTAAAGAAAGAGAAGACCAAGAAATGCCGGATTGATTAAATCGAAAAATCAGATGCACATAACTAACAAGCTGTAATCAACGAAGTAGGACAAAAACACAGGAAATACTTCCTTCAGCAGTGAGCACAGCAATTCAAGATATTGGGGACAGGAGTTAAACATCAAATAACAGTAACTTCTCAAGAGAGAAAATCTCAGATACTTTCTCTGTTGCAGGAAATACATGTGAAGCTAAAAACTAGAGAAAACAAACAGGAGAGTCTAATCCACAAATGATTTTAAACCAGTGAGCCCTCAGATTAAATCACTATGTTTACTCGTTGTTGCTGTTAGGTGCCAACCAGCTGGTTCTGACTCACAGTGACACTATGTAAAACAGAACAAAACACTGCCCAGTCCTGCGCCATCCTCACAATTTGTTATGCTTGGGCCCACTGTTGCAGTCACCGTTTGCCAATCCATATCGTTGAGGGTCTTCCTCTTTTTCAATGACCCTCTACTTTACCGCCAATCCATATCGTTGAGGGTCTTCCTCTTTTTCGATGACCCTCTACTTTACCAAGCATTATGTCCTTCTTCAGGGACTGGTCCCTCCTGAAAACACGTCCAAAGAACGTGAGATGAAGTCTCGCCATCCTTGCTTCTAAGGAGCATTCTGTCTCTACTTCTTACAACACAAGTTTGTTCATTCTTTTGTTAAGTCCATGGTATATTCACTATTCTTTGCCAAAACCATAATTCAAAGGCTTCAGTTTTTCTTTAGTCTTCCTTATTCATTGTACAGCTTTCACAAACCTATGATGTGATTGAAAATACCATGGCCTGGGTCAGCTGCACCTTAGTTCTCAAAGTGACATCTTTGCTTTTCAATATTTTAAAGAGGTCTCTTGCAGTAGATTCACCCTTTGATTTCTTGACTGCTGCTTCCATGGGCACTGACTGTGGATCCAAATAAAATAAAATTCTTGACAACTTCAATATTTTCTCCTTTTATCATGATGTTGCTTATTGGTCCAGTTGTGAGGATTTTTGTTTTCTTTATGTTGAGGTGTAATCCATACTGAAGGCTGTATGGATTGGTCTTCATCAGTAAGTGCTTCAAGTCCTCTTCACTTTCAGCAAGCAAGGTTATGTTATCTGCATATCACAGGTTGTTAATAAGTCTTCTTCCAATCATGATTCCCCGTTCTTCATATAGTCCAGCTATTTGGCTTATTTGCACAGTATACAGATTGAATACGTATGGTGAAAGGATACAATCCTGACACACACCTTTCCTGACTTTAAACCATGCAGTATCCTCTTGTTCTATTCAATTGAATGCCTCTTGATCTATGTACAGGTTCCTCATGAGCACTATTAAGTGTTCTGGAATTCCCATTCTTCTCAATGTTATCCATAAGTTGTTATGATCCACAGCTGAATGCCTTTGAATAGTCAATAAAACATGGGCAAAAATCTTTCTGGTGTTCTCTGCTTTCAGTCAAGATCCATCTGACATCAGCAATGACATCCCTGGTTCCATGTCCTGTTCTGAATATGGTTTGAACTTCTGGCAGTTCCCTGTTGATGTACTGCTACAACTGCTTTTGAATTGTCTTCAGCAACATTTCACTTGTGTGTGATGTTAATGATATTGTTCAATAATCTCTGCATTCTGTTGGATCACCTTTCTTTGGAATGGGCACAAATAGGGATCTCTTCCAGTTGGTTGGCCAGGAAGCTGTCTTCCAAATTTCTTGACAAAGACAAGTAAGCATCTCCAGTGCTGCATCTGTTTGTTGAAATGTCTCAATTGGTATTCTGTCAATTCCTGGAGCCTTGCTTTTTACCATTCTCTTCAGTGCAGCCTGGACTTCTTTCAGTACCATTGATTCTTGATCATATGCTACCTCCTGAAATGGCTGAATGTCAACCAATTCTTTTTGGTACAGTGACTCTGTGTATTCCTTCTAACTTCTTCTGATGCTTCCAGCGTCGTTCTGTATTTTGCCCATAGAATCCTTCAATATTACAGCTTGAGGCTTGAATTTTTTCTTTAGTTCTTCAAGCTTGAGAAATGCCAAGCGTGTTCTTCCCTTTTGGTTTTCTAACTCCAGGTCTTTGCACGTCATTATAATATTGTACTTTTCTTGAGCTGCCCTTTGAAACCTTCTGTTCAGCTTTTACTTCATCATTTCTTACACTCATTTTAGCTACTCTGTGCTCAAGAGCAAGTTTCAGAGTCTTTTCTGACATCCATTTTGGTCTTTTCTTTCTTTCCTGTCTTTTTAATGACCTCTTGCTTTCTTCAAGTATGATATACCTGATGTCATTCCACAACTCATCTGGTCTTCGGTCATTAGTGTTCAATGTGTCAAACCTATTCTTGAGATGGTCTCTAAATTCAGGTGGGATATACTCAAGGTTGTATTTTGGCTCTTGGGGACTTGCTCTAATATTCTTCTGCTTCATCTTGAACTTGCATATGAGTAATTGATGGTCTGTTCCGCAGCTGGCCCCTGGCCTGGTTCTGACTGATGATATTGAGCTTTTCCATCATGTCTTTCCACAGACATAGTCGATACGATTCCTGTGTACTGCATCTGCCAAGGTCCATGTGTATAGTTGCTGTTTATGTTGCTGAAAAAGGTATTTGCAATGAAGAAGTCATTGGTCTTGCAAAATTCTATCATGCGAACTCAGGCGTCATTTCTATCACCAATGCCATATTTTCCAACTTCTGATTCTTCTTCGTTTCCAACTTTCGTATTCCAATCACCAGTAATTATGAATGCATACTGATTGCATGTTCAATTTTGGACTGCAGAAGTTGGTAAAAATCTTCAATTTCTTCATCTTTGGCATTAGTGGTTGGTGCATACATTTGAACGATGGTCATATTAACTGGTCCTTCTGTAGGCGTATGGATATCAACCTATCATTGACAGCATTATCTTTCAGGACAGATCTTGAAATGTTCTTTTTGATGATGAACGTGACACCATTCCTCTTCAATTTATCATTCCTGGCCCAGTAGGCCATAGGACTGTTTGATTCAAAACAGCCAATAACAGCCCATTTCAGCTTACTAATGCCTAGGATATTGATCTTTATGCGTTCCATTTCATTTTTGATGACTTCCAATTTTCCTTGATTCATACTTCATACATTCCATGTTCTGATTATTAAGGGATGTTTGCAGCTGTTTCTTCTCATTTTAAGTCATGCCACATCAGCAAATGAAGGTCCCAAAAGCTTGACTCCATTCACTTCATTAAGGTTGACTCTACTTTGAGGAGGCAGCTCTTCCCCAGTCGTATTTTGAGTGCCTTCCAACCTGAGGGGCTCATCTTCTAGCACTATATCAGACAATGTTCTACTGCTATTCATAAGGTTTTCACTGGCCAACTTTTTCAGAAGTAGACCTCCAGGTCCTTCTTCCTAGTCCTAGTCTGGAAGCTCTCCCATGGGTGACCCTGCTAGTATTTGAAATACTAGTGGCACAACTTCCAGCATCACAGCAATATGCAAGCCACCACAATACGACAAACTGACAGATGCATGGGGATGTTTACATGCAGCTATATGTTGCTCTCTCAAGTCTGACCTTTGAACTCATCATATATAGTATCCAAAAAGTATAAAACTGTTCATAGTTTACAATATAATACAAATAAAGTACACCATTTATTCTAATATCCTTTACGAAGTACTAGAACAATGTGTGTTAATCAGGGTACAGCTAGTAAAAATGAGTAAAACATATTTTCTACACACGTCAATTAGTGTTCAAGGCACTTAGAAATAGAGAACATAATCTGAAACTCAAAATTATCGAAACTGCAGGAAAAGAATGGAGAGTTCTCAGTAAATATTACTTCTTGTCACTTAGATAGAAATATAATTTTAATCAATGAAAACACAGACAGATGGGAAAACAACATCATCAAGCTTGTCTTGGTTTCTAAATTATAGAAATCTTAAATTCAGTTATAAACAGCCCAATCAACCAAATGAGGGATCAGCAAACCACAGCCGGGAGGCCAAATCCTGGCCATGGCCTATTTTTTGTCAGGCCCTTGAGTTAAGAATGGGGTTTATATTTTTAAAAGATCGTAAAACAAACAAACAAACAAATCATGACACAAAATAAAATAAAACAAAAAATATGCAACAGAGACAGTATGTAGCCACAAAGATTAAAATATTTATTATCTGGCCCTTTACATGAAAAGTTTGCAACCACTGAACTGCATAAATGGATTAAATTCATAAATGGATGAAACAAGTGTTAGTGGCGGCTCTAATCCAGAGATTTAAAGGTGTGCCATGAGGTCATAGTTCACTAGACCCAAAAGGAACCTCTATGACCATTTTCATCCCCATCATGTTATGACAATGTCATGACACTGGCTCACTTTTTTTCTGGTGGGCATAAAAGAGAGGTACAGGAGAGTAGGAGTCCCTGGGTGCTGCAAATGGTTAACATGCTTGGCTGCTAACATAAAGGTTGGTAGTTCAAGTCCACCTAGAGGTGCCTCAGAAGAAAAGCCTGGCAATCTACTCCAAAAAATAAGCCATTGGAAACCCTATGGAGCACAGTTCGACTCTGATATACATGGGTCACCACGAGTAGGAGGTGACTTGATGGCAATTGGTTTTTACATTAGACCAAATGCACTCTCCAACTTTGCTTGTTAAATTAATAATATTGGAATACCATATACATTTCACTGAAAATAATCCTCCTTTCTAGTTACTCAGAGTAATAAGAAGCAGAGAGAAGATAAGCAATATTAATTGAAATTATGGTAAAACTAATCCATCAAAAAACTTAAACCATTATTTCAAAACCATATTTGAAGCAAATAATCTGCTCACAGGTAACTCAAACCTTGTCCTGGTTTTTGTTGTAACAACCCCTATGCCCCTCCCCAAACACACACACCCCACCAAGATAATCATTTTTACTAAATAGTTTAAGGGACAAAAAAAAAGAAATAGCAAATCACATAGTTTGATATCCCAAAAAAATGCCACTTGTTCACCTTTGTATTCCACACAATTCCTAGCACATACACAGTGTTTTCAAATCATTCACTGAGTTGAACAGCTATAGACAGAATATCTTCTCTACTGTCCATATGACTTTCATTATGTTTAGAAGGCATGAATCATCATCTCCAGCAATAAAAGCAGATTTTACACTACTACAAATCTTTGACATATTTCAAGAGCTCTCAGAAATGAGAGGAGATCTCCATAGATGTGTTCCCTAAGTTACACAAATATAAGATGAAGCATCATTACACTGTTGTTGATTTGCTATATTTAGATGGCTCTGAATTGAATTATTCAAGCAGTACAAAGACAACCTTGAAGGGGTCCACATCTTGCTCCTGACTGTCTAGAAACAAAGGCTTCTATTCACATAAAAGATGATAGGTAACAGGAAGCTGACAGGCCAGTAATTTTCTACATTTTCTGCACATCTGAATTTGTAGGTCTCCATAGTCATTAAGCAAAATTAGTTTCATGATGTCAGCCAAAAAGCCTCATAGGCAACAGTGTTATATCATTTAAAAGAAACAAACTACCAACCTCAGTCTGTCTGAATCTATGTTTGCTCATTAGAGGCCGTTCAGTGAATTTAGAAAGAGGTTTTAATTGCACTCTTGCCCTATCAGTGTTTAGCATAGACCTGGACTATAGCAAATTCCTATTCTCTCTTCTTTCTCTATTGTCTAAAATAATTTAGATATAGTTGACAAAAATAAGTATGTCCAGAATAATTATACCAAAACCAAACTCATTGCCATAGTTGATTTTGACTCATAGTGTGACCCTATAGGACAGAGCAGAACTGCTCCATAGGGTTTCCAAGGAACAGCTGGTGGATTCAAACTGCTGACCTTTTGGTTAACAGCTGAATGCTTAACCACTATGCCACCAGGGCTCCAATTTAAATCTAGTTTTATAAAATTAAGTATCAGATAGCCTAGTGGTTCTCTAACCAAAATATGGAGCAATTTCAACAATACATATGTGGTCCAAATATATATTTATCTAAACTAAAAAACAAGGGTCAGAGAAAGAGACCTTCATCTTCTACACCTCTCCTATTTGTTAATCCCTGACTCCCTATCGTCTCTCATGCCCCTATGACTTTTCAAAAACTATTTTCCCCTCTGCTTGACTGCCTGGCAAAATTCTATTCATCATAGAAGTCCTACCTGGCTTTCCTAAAAAGACTCATACAGTCCTTCCCCTATGCACCTTACACTTCCACTAAGTACTTCTCAAACTAGGTTATAACTCTGACTCTTACAGTCAGAAAACTGCAAACTCTCTGACGGCAGTAACTGAACACTTTTTGGCAGAGCTAACACTCAGCTAAGGAGCCCTGTTGGCACAATAGTTAAGAACTTGGCTGCTAACCAAAAGGTTGGTGGTTCAAACCCACCAAATGGCTCCAAGGGAGAAAAGACCTGGCGATCAGCTCCCATAAAAACTTTAGCCTAGGAAGCCCTATAGGGCAGTTCTACTGTGTCATATAGACTCACTATGAGTCGGAACCAACTTGACGGCACCTAATAACAACAATATTCACCTGGTACATAACAGTACAGCTGTAAGGGCTGTACTGAAGTAGGGAAATACCTCTGTGATATAGTCTGATAAATAGCCACTGCCCCAAACTCCACCAGCCCTAAGGTGCCTGCTGATGGTCCAGCCTCCTCCCACCCCCACCATAACCCAGCAATCAAAGCAGGAAACCTGACACAGGATAAAGGATGGAGAGGTTCCTCAAGACCCTATCCACCGCTATGGCCATCTTGATTGGTTGCCTTGTTGCACTAACTGGTAAATACTCTCGATGTCACTCCTGCCTCTTTGCACACAAAGCCTAGGACACTGTCTAGCATGTAGTAAATCTCTGTTATTGTTGTGTGCCGTTGAGTCATTTCCAACTCATAGCGACCCTATACAACAGAGTAGAAATAGAAATGCTCTACAGGGTTTCCTAGGTTGTAACCTTTATGGGAAGCTGGGTCTTTTGTCCCACTAGTAGGTTAGAACCACTGACCCTTTGGTTAGCAGCCAAGCTCTTAGCCATTGTGCCACCAGGGCTCCCATAGTAAACCTTAATGAACCTGTTAATTCTTTGTCAAAAGAAAGAATTCATGAATACCAGCCCATTAAGTGATCCCAAGCCAATGGGTATACTGTCAAAACTATGCAGACAATAATCATCAGATCAGCAAGAAAAAAATCCAGGTTCCTAAGTACAAGACAGAAAAATTGGTCAAGACTTCCTATTTCTTATGCTTATCTTCAGCATCTTACAAAATAAATGCTTAATTTGATAACGTGGGCAAAAATCTTCAATGTAATACTTTACAGAGCATACAATTCAAGATTTTTCCAGTTTTTACCCTTAAACGAAGTTCTTATAAGACCACAGTCTCTATAACAATACCAAAACAGAGGTCATTGAACTCTATAGTCAGTGTCTTGGATAGGAACACAGGTATCACAAAGGAAGAACATGAGTGAATAATTTAAATGGAGGGAAAAGGCAAAAATGAGAAAAGTAAGTTAATTATGAATGGCATGTCTAATTACAGATTTTGCTAGGGGCTTCAGATACTTCTAATTAGTTTTGCTTGGTATATTAATTTTAAATAGAACACCATGAGAGAATTTTCTAATCACAGGAATTTATTGAGTAAGTAAAATCAGATTTTAAGTCATCATCTTTATGATGTAATAATTAATGTTCAATAATGCATAATTATTTTGAAAGTCATTAATAAAATATATACCACATTAAAAGTTACTCAAAACACTACTAAAGTGTTAGCACAGAATCCTTAAAAAAAATCCATAAGGGACCAGGTATGTAGCTAAAAGAAAGCTGGATATATAGCTTCAATAACAAGAACTCTGAACTTACAAATTAATATAACAATTATTTTACCTATTTACTTTCCAGTAGAAAAATCATCTTTCTGTCATGATGTAGGCAATTTCAGAGAGCTATAGGATTAAAGTGTTAAAAATAAAGATGGAAGGGAAGAACTGTGGCAACTTTTTTGAAAAGAGAAGCTTAATTATCTGATTTCAACACTATGCCATTAATCTAATATCAATCGTTAGTAAAACAATGCTGTGCTATGTAGTATGCCAATAAAAAATGCTAGAACGTAACAAATCTCAAACAAGAAGCATCATGTGTTTATTAAGAACAAATCACTCAGGGAACATCTAAGTCAACTGGCAAAACGCAGTTCATAAAGACAATGTTCTACATCCTAGCCTGGTGAGTAGCATCTGCGTTCTTAAAAGCTTGCGAAGAGCCACCTAAGAAGCAACTACTGGTCTCTTCCCGCCTGGAGCAAACAAGAACTAAGAAAACTGAAGACTCAAGGAAGTAATTAGTCCAAAAGACTAATGGCCCACATGAACCACAGCCTCCTCTAGCCCGAGACCAGAAGAACTAGATGGTGCCTGGCTACCACTACCAACCACTCTGACCAGAATCACAATAGAAGGTCCCAGTTAGAATGGGCAAAAAAAAGTAGAACAAAATTCAAGTTAAAAAAAAAAACTTACTGGTCTGAAAGAGACTGGAAGAACCCCTGAAACTATTGCTGTAAGACAACCCTCTAACTTGAAAATGAAGACACTCACAGAGGCCACCTTTCAGCCAAATAATAGATGGGGCTATAAAATAAACAGTAACACCCATGAAGAATGTGCTCCTTAGGATAATCAACTAAACGAAACCAAAAGGGCTACATTTGCCCAAAACCAAAGATGAGAAGGCAGGGAGGGGCAGGAAACCAGACTAATGGAAACAGGGAAGCCAGGGAGGAAATGGGGAAAGTGGTGACACACTGTGAGGATTGCAAGCAATGTCATGGAACAATCAGTGTTAAGAATCACTGACTGGAAAAAAAATCAAGGGAAGACCAGCTCAATTGTTTGGTAGATATTAAGTTAGAAACTTAAAAGACAGGAGAAAAATTAAAAGCTATGGCTGCTAATCAAAAGGTAAGCACTTCAAATCTACCAGCCACTCCTTGGAAACCATACGCGGCAGTTCTACTCTATCTTATAGAGTCGCTACGAGTTGGAACCAACCTGACTGCTATGGGTTTGGCTTTTGGGTTTTGGTTTAATCATAATTTGAAACAATTATGTAAATTGACGCGGCTATTAGCACTGCCATATAAATTTAAATAGAAAAGGTATACAATGAATAGGTAACAGTAACAGTAGCTACCATTTATTGAGCTACCTATACATTGTACCTGACAGAACACAAGGTGCTTTACAGAGATTGCTAATTTTCATAACCACTTTACATGGCAGACAGCATCATCCTTAACTGATGAAACTGAAACTAGAAATAACCTTGCCAAGGTCAACGGGTAAGTGAAATCTAAGATCCAAACCCACAGTCGACTGATCCTCCAGTCCCTGTGCTGGCCACTACACCCCACTGCCTAATCAGATAGTCTCAATGGAGTTAAAGTAAGCCAACTTAGCACTGAGGTTCCACTGTGTATTAGATGCTCTAAATGAATAAAGTTAAGATTATGATCCACTATCCCAATGGGATGTGACCATCTGAATGTCTAAGAAAAACAATATAACTTAGTAATTGTATGTCTGATCCTGATTTGGGGTATCAAGGATGTTGCTGGTTATCTTAAAAGTTGTCACAAAATTCATTGATCTAAATAATAAACCAAAACCAAACCCATTGCTGTCGAGTTGATCCGACTCATAGGGACCCTACAGGACAGAGCAGAACTGCCCTATAGGGTTTCAAAGGCATGAATCTTTACAGAAGCAGATTGCCACATCATTCTCCTGCAGAGTGGCTGGTGGGTTTGAACTGCTGACCTTTTGGTTAGCAGGCGAGCGCTTAACCACTGCGCCAACATGATTTTAAAAAATTACTATACAGATGCAAAAGCAGTAGGATGCTGAAGATGGGGAAAATCAAATAAGAGAATATTAGTCATTTTTATGCCTTTTAAATATTCTATTAAAAAAGCTCTAATGGGATACAGGCATTCATGACAGAGAATCAAATATAAGAATTAAGATACATGGTCATTATAAACAAAAGAAAAAATAATGAGATTCAGTCAGGACAGACATAAGTTAAAATATATGGGATGATAAAAATAAACAGGAATTTGACTAAAAGAATTGAAAAATAACCTTTCTCTACCTTTTGTGAACACCTGTAACAAATTCAGCAGAAAAGAAAACTTTCTGTTGATTAAAAAAGTTAGGAGTCTTAAATACCTCTCTCCCAAGTAATTGAGCATGAATAAATTGATACACAAAAAGTTACTACATAAATTACACTGGAAAAAAGGCCAGCACACCTAACAAAGGCACACAACAAATGTTTGATGAGCAAGAAAATGACTTGGTTAAAAACAATGAAAAGCGAAAAGGGGGAAAAAAGGGAAAACTAAGGGAAATGAATTGACCTTTCTCTAAATTCCTTCTCAGGTAAATAGTATGTGCGCCTGAGGTTCTCGACTACTGATAACAAAGTCCTTCAGAACACATCTTCCCTAGGATAAATCTCCTGCTCATATTGTGCCCCAAAAGGCCTTACCTCTAAAACAACATCCTCCCTTATTCCTGACAGGCTCTTTCTGGAAATATTTTCTATTGCTCTATATCCCATAATACATCTCAAGGACCAATCTTTCTGTCTCCACTGTTTTTATAAACTGAATATTAATATTTAATCAGCTTAATGAAAAATTTTGAGAGTTGCTTTTGATACACAGAAATTCCGACACAATCAGGATGCCTTATAGTGCAAATCCAATTTTCATTTAAAAAGACACAGACTTCCTTCACAAAGACAGAGCCATTTGTAAGGAATTCTTTTTTTTTTAAAGGGTTTGCTACAAGAATTACCTTTTACCTTTTTATTTATTTATTTATTTTAAGAAATCATGCCTTTAACAAAAATTATTATCTACAACTCTCTTTCACCTTGCTTGTGAACACTTGGAATAGCTTCTCAACTACTATACCACCTGCTGATTAAAAATCTACCTTACAGCCCAACTCCTTTATTTTACCTAGTAAAACTTATTAAGCTTCTAAGCATAAAGACTGCACATGGTATATTTTTTCTAGCACCACAATGCCCATGAGATTGGGCAAGTTGAATCAAAGGTGGTTGCCTCTCCCCTTTACACAAACAACTAGACTATAATTTGACCCATGGATTTAGAGAGGAAAATGTGCCTATCTGTCGTATTTCCTGAAACTACCAGCTTCTAAGGACTGCACTGATTCTGTACGGCAACAATGCATATCCCATAAAAATTAAGCAAGTGTAGTTTGTATTTCCTATTTCACTTGTGAAAAGGTCAGATGCATAACAGTTTTATGAAGCATTTCATTTCTTTAGCAAACGATTAAAAGATGATCTGCCTTTCTTTGACATACATGTACAGTGTAAGTCATAAGCAAAAGCTAAATGAAATGATCCAGAGAAATTCTTGCTGAAGAATCTTGCTATTTCAAGCTATCGTTAATTAGGGTTATAGTATACAGGGCTTAATTATAGTTTGTTATTTGTTACATTTTAAAGTTACTGGAAAATAACAAAATCTTTCCCTTTGCCAACATTCTAATGCATTTTTAATTCTACTATTAAATGTAAATTTATAACAATAACATTTTGTGTCCTAGTGGTTTTTGGAATGCCAAAATCGCTACATACTTCTTTGTTGAAATAAATTCTTTTAAATATCACATTGCCAATTCTCCTTGGCCCCAGAAACTGGAAAGCAAATAAATCAAGATACACTGAAATGTTATTAAATGATCCTGAAGACCAAATCTGGGTCAAACTACAAAAAGACCCTCAATATCTGCTACCAAGGAGAATTATGTTGATTCATTCACATACCATTCATAGAAAAGAGGTAATCAGCATGTGCTTAGCCCAGCACAAACATGTTTGCTGAGATGGACTGCACAGTCCAAAGATTTCGCTTTTCCCCCCTCATCTTTCCTTGATCTGTAAGAAACAACTATAGTTCAGCTGAGACTGTCTTCAATTGATTTGCCTTTTAAAGAGATAGATATGCTAAAGTGGGGCTTACCTAAAAGCACTGCAGCCCTCTCTAATGGGATTACAAATTATATTGGCAATGAATTTACTATGTATGTTCAGTTAGGTAACAAGAAGAAAAAGGCAACCTATAATAGTGCTGAGAATCTGAGGTAATGTAAACATTTTTTTCCAATGAAATAAAAGCAATTGAGTATCACGTATTTCAAATGGAAATTCAAGAGATTTGGGGGTGTCCACAGCAAGGCCTTCCCATAAGCAACAAAGTTATCTAGCTGCCCTTCTGAGAGTTCCCTGAATTAGCATTCTCCTTGAGCTAAAAGCTGTAAGAGAATGTTTAAGTCCCTTCTGAAGAATGATGGAAGAATAAAACATGAAAGACTTAAATTATTAAGATAAGGAGAAATTATGTCTAAAGAAATTCTCCATCTAGAAATATGTATATATCCCAAGTTGACCATAACTTAATAAAAATAAAACTTATGAGACACTTTCATACTTAGAATTCTGAACCCTCTAGGAAGAATGGCATATACTGAGGAAGCCACATTCTAATTGGCATGCTAGGCCAAGGCTCCCCACATCCAATATATGCAGATCCAGGGGCTTCCTGTAAATTTTCTAGAAGTGTACGTGCAGTGTGGGAACCATTTACTGCCAATCCAGGAACTCAGCCAACCTTACCTACCTATCTGTTGCCACTGAGTCAATTTCAACTCAGGGTGATCCTATGTGTGTCAAAGAACTGTGCTCCACAGGGTTTTCAATGGCTGATTTTTCAGTAGTAGATCACCACGTCTTTCTTCTGAGGCACCTCTGAGTGAACTTGAACCTCCAACCTTTCAGTTAGCAATCGAACACATTAACCGTTTACACCACCCAGGGACTCTCAGCCAACTTTAGACTACACCAATAGGGACCCTTGAGAGGGTTGGTTAGGTCCAGAACCTCCCTAATAGATGTAATCAGCTTTGGAAAAGGGGTTAGAAGCGCTTGTAAAAGGAAAGTTTTCCATTTACAAAAGCACTTGCCTGAGAGATAGCTAAACTAAATCCTATTTCGTTACAATGGCTTGTTGTAACTAATATATCTTATGAACTCATTTCATCCCATCGAAATGACAATTTTCAATCATTAATTTGAATAACCACCATTACCCCCTCCACTCCCCAACACACTCTTTCTAGTACTAAAAAACCTTAACTTTTCTTCCTGGACAATTAGTAAGTGAATTTTCTTACCACATTCCCTTGCCCGGAAAATAAACTCAGCTTTGTCTTATTTTGTTTGGTTTTGTTTTTCAGCTCACTGGTTTTTTTATTCTTTGACACACTGAATTAAACAATACTGCCTTCCTCCCTCCCTCAACCTCCACCAAAAGCAAATGAGAACTGGCCTGGGAGCTAGTGCTGGTCAACAGCATGGTCTGTATCACACACATTCCCTCCTCTCCTGCCCTTTGGAAACCCAGGGCTGTGATTCCTCATCTCCCAGCTGGTTCCTGCAAGGTGTGGGGGGAAGTCCAGGGAGACCCTGTACGGAGTGTCTGTCTCCTTCTCCCTCCTCTTTTCCATCCACTGGGAGCCAGGCTCAGGCTTAACCCTCAGGAGAGGAGAGGCCAAATCCCCATAGTCTCACCCCTCCCATGACCACTTTCTGCCATGCCTTTTTTTTTTTTTTTCCCTTTCATTTTGTAAGCTTAGTAAAATTTTCTTTTATTTTTTTACATGTAATATGTCCTCTTGATTTCAAGGTGGCTACGTAGTTTTTGGAGCCCTGGTGGCGTGGTGGTTAAGAATTCAGCTGCTAACCAAAAAAGGCTGGCAATTCGAATCCATCAGTTTTTATAACCATCACCACCAATCAGTTATCAGTAATACTGACACAGTAATAACAGGCTGGGAATGCTTTATAGGTTTCACTGATGATTAAGTCATGCAACTGGTGTACCCAAAAATCTGTCAGGTAATTAGAACCACCACTTCATTAAAAACAGCAACACTCTGAGCACTGAATGATGGTGCTGACAAGTGAGATGCTAGAAGGTAGGACTTAACTGATTTTTAAAAGACAAGATCCCTTTTTATTCCCTTTCCTGCTTAACATGTACATAGCTCAACTATCAAAGAAATAAGAGAAAACCAATTATTAAGTAACAATTATCCCCCTCCCCCCGCAAATAACAGGCATCCCCCTACTATCCTTAATAGCAGATGGACAGACTTGTTGCTGGAAACCTAGGTACCACTTTCAACAAAACAAGCCTACTTCCTTTCAACTTCTATCATTACTACACGATCTTCCATGTGGGATTTATTCCTTAGGTAATTTCAGAGTGAAGGATATTTTTGCCAAATAAAAAGTTTCATTTAGACAATACAAATTAACAATATGATTTGTTTTACTGGGTCAGACTCAACTCCCCAGCATACCCCAAGTCTCCCTGCCTCTCTCCTCACTCACAGAGAATGTTACAGAGGTTCCAACATACCAAACAGGCAGCAAATGCTACTGTGGATTTTTAAACAAGGAGTTAACATGATGAAAATTGTGTTTTAAGAAAATTAATAACATGACAAGACAATCCAGGACTGTTGTTGGAAGATAATGGAAGCAACATAAGATGGTAGTTGGTCTAGACAGAATTAGGCAGTGGCTCCAAGAACAGTAAGGTAGAGCTGAATCTGACATTGCCAACAACCTTCACCCTTTCTGTTACAAATTCAGTTCATCCTGGGAATAAGGTAAGAAAGATATAATTATCTTCTAATTTGCCTGATGGAAGAAAGGAAGCCCTAAGAGTTTATTTGTGAGGTCCTAAAGTCTTCTTTTTCCACTCAGGTTACATAGTTCCTGAAATTCAACCACCAGGAAACCATCCTTTTCAATTACAACACTGTACTCTCTGAGTGTTTTCTCCCAAAATACCCTAAACCCAAAACCAAACCCACTGCTGCCGAGTTGATTCTGACTCATAGCAACCCTATGGGACAGAACAGAATTGCCCCATACAGTTTCCAAGGCTGTAAATCTTTACAAAAGCAGACTGCCACATCTTTCTCCTGCGGAGCTGCTGGTGGGTTCAAACCACCGACCTTTCACTTAGCAGACAAATACTTTAACCACTGCGTTACCAGGGCTTCTCCAAAATACCCTAGAAGGAGCAATTTCAGAAGTACTCATTTAGTCATTATTGCTGCTTTGATGTCAATTAGCTTGCAAGCCTACCTTTTCCATGCATAGCCACCTCCACCTTTGCTTGACAAAAAAAAAAAAAGGCCAGGGCAAAAAGAAGTGGTCAAAAACCTAATTACATCTAACTTGAAAGTGAGACTAAAAGATTAAATGCTTTGACAAAATTAGTTATGAAATCAGAATCAGAGCCAAGAGTTTTAAACTCCTAATCCAGAGCTTTAAGATAACCTTCATATTTTCGCTGCCCTTAGATACAATATGCAAAAATAGTTCCTTATGGAATTAAAAAAGAAATCACAGAAGTCTCAAGACAGATTCCACTCTCCCTCCTCCCCAACCCCCCCCCCTATTTTTTACACTAGTGAGGAAAGAGTGGTTAACAGGTACAGCTAATTAATCAAATAATGAAGATAAGAACCCAAGTTTCCTTCAGGGACTCTCTAAAGTTCTGACTCCATAGGCTGGTAATAAGTCTCTTAATATATGAAATCCAATAATCCTTTCCAACCTCCTCCTTCACCACACCACTTTCCACCTCCTAAGACTCCAACCCTATCTACTGAACTTCTATAGATCCCCAGTGTTTTACGTCCTCTCATACCTCCAGGCCTTGGCTCATTCCATTTTTCTTCATACGACGTTCTTCTCTCTTGACTGGGTGGCTACCTTAAGTTCAAGTTCTTCTCTGAGAAATCTCTCCTGACATCCCCCCTCTTAGACCCTGCAACACACTCCTCCCCACTCCACACCAATCTGAGTTATGCTCCCTCCTTTATGCATACCTCCATCAAGCTTCTCCGAAGGTGTTGTCAGTTCCCAAACTAGTGAATGTCTGTCACTTTGTAGGAACTAAGCAAATGATCATTAGTGCCCAGTTCTGCGTTCTCCCTACAGAATAGTATTCAATCTATTCCACCAAGGAGACACATAACTCTTTTTCTTCTATTCTGATATGTTGTCTAAGAGTCCTCAGTATGCTTCCTATCAACTGATAGTTGTAAGCACATTTGGAAAGTGGCTATTAGCTCCTTAAAAGGGAATCCAACCAAGATTAAATACATGTGGGCAGTTTTTCCATACAGGATTCAATGGGTCATCTGGCCAAGCAATGAACTTTTATATGAATATTCATAATGCTGCTGAAAATTTTACAAAAAACTTTCATGTATCTATTTGGAAAATGTTTTTATAAACTAGCTTCTGAATGATCAAAAAGTTCAAACAGTATATTAGTTTATATCATTATTTTAAATAGGGAATGATATCCATATTGCAATAGGAAATATCTGCCTTGAGAAGAAATAACAGAGCTAAAATTTGCAACATCTGCTTTCATGTCCCTCTTGGTCTTTCTAGGTAGGACAACTGTTAAAGGATACATCAAAATCCAGTTAGCCACACTTTCCAGAACTCTGTTCAATGCTTTCCTATTTGGGATTCAGATTGGGTGTTGCATGACACCCTGATGCCATTAGTGTAAAAAAGACAAAAAAGGAGCTTTGAGCAAAACACCACCTGAGACTACATCCAGACCTATAGCCTCAAACTGGAGTAACAAAGCCCAAATTCATTAAAATCCCCTCTACAACACAGTTTTTATAATAATACTTAGTAGGTGGAAGATTCTTCCAAATCAACAGTTCTAATGAAAGCACAGAGACGTGATCTAAGATAAAATACTCATGGATCTTGCTTTGGTTTTCAGAATGACTTTGGTGAACCTATCTAATCTTTTCTATTTCCTAAATTCTAAAATGTAGTGGCTGTAAAGTTACTTGCTATTTTAAAACGTTTTCTAAGCCACTTGGTGCACCTTAACTCAGTTACTCCAGCTCAAAAATAAAACTACCCATTCATGGGAACACATTAAGAATTAAACACTGTAAGATACAAATCATAAATAAAAAACATTAGTCAACTTGAATCAGGAGGTTACATTCTAACAAAATGATTTACAATAATACCTCAGTAATAGATATGTTAGAGAGGACGCATATCAAATGTTAATACAATGGGATTTCCCTTAGTTACTTGAGGGAGGGTAGGGAATGCAGAAAATAAATTAGGTATTCTAATCTAAAGATCAGAGTGAAAAAACAAAACCTAACCAGATCTGAAATTTAGTACCAAAAAATACAAGCTCACGAAGTATTATATTTTTGCCTTTACCTTCACGTTTCCCCTGTTGCTGGCTGCCTGTTTTAGTTGTTTTCATACAGAGGAAACAGCAACAATGCCATCTTCCTTCCAAATGTAATCACGTTTTGGCAAACTTAAGTTAGTATGTCAGTTAAAAATAGAAACTCAACCCAAAATGTGATTTGACAAATGAGTACTTAAGCATTAAGTAGTTCCTCCCTTGAATGGTAGTACATTTTCCATCTATCATTTTTAAATGTACAAAGAAAACTGAACAAATAATAGCTTCCAAATTAATAGGACATTACACAAGACTCTTCTATAAAGCATATACTGATGGCAAAATTATGCCATTTTGGAAACACAAGAACTCCTTGTGAGAGTGGTCCTTAGTTGTGATATTTCAAACCACTGCTTTTATTTTCATACAGACACTGTTATGACTCCTTTATAAGTTAGCAGCCAACTTTTTGAGAAGCTTAAACAAATGTTTTCATCAATATGTGTGCAAAATGCCTTCACTGGATCTGCCATCAGACCCATTCAGGGGCCTCAAGCTAGGCACACATAAATAAAGTTTTACTGAAACACCTCCACATTCATTCAATGGCTACTTTTGCTCTACAATGGCAGAGTTGCGTAGTAGTCACAAAGGCCATATTGCCCACAAAACCTAAAATATTTACTATCTGGCCCTATACAAAAAAAGTTTGCCAACCTCAGGACTTGTTAAAAAAAAAAAAAATGAACAAAATTCCCTCACCACTGTCTCCACTGTTTACCTATCTATGAGATGAAGGTGAGAGTGCTTATAGAATTTCTTAGAGCTTTGTAAATATAATTAACTTTTTAATATTTATACTACTTAGAATCCACACATAAGATAAAAAAGAAAAAAAAAAACAACCCAAGCCTGTTGCTGTCAAGACAATTCTGACTCGCAGCAATCCTACAGGACAGAGGAGAATACCCCATAGGATTTCCAAGGCTGTTAATCATTACTACGGAAGCAGACTGCCACATCTTTCTCCCATGGAGCGGGTGGTAGGTTCAAACCGTCAACCTTTCAGTTAGTAGCTGAGCATTTAGCCACTGAGCCGCCAGGGCTCCTTTATATAAGATACTTTCCTAAAATACTGAACAAAGCAGAGTTGACTCAGCAACTTAGGTGAAGCTAAAATCTTCTTGAACTCAAAATGCAAAATGTCTACACCCCAGCACCACCATAATTACTATCATTCAACAGCAAGTATGGTATTGTCATAAGGTTGAGTAATGACAAAAGCCAATTTTGTGTACCACTGTTTCTGTTAAAAAGATGAAAAGTGGAAAAAAAAATGGCTTTAGGTGGTTAAATCAAATGCACTTCAAAGTTTTGTAAACAGAAGACAATTGGTGTTATATTTTCAGTAACATTGTTTCAATATAAAGTTATTTTTAATTTTTCAAGTGAAAAATCTAAGTACTAAACCCCAGATTAAAATGCCATATACATAGATATTTAATAAATACCTGGTGAATAAAGGGAGAGTTATGTGAATGCTCAGGTTGTTACCTTCACTGCAATTATTTTATGTTTTGGAATTTTCACTCTCCACCAGAAGATAAGCTAGACAACTGGGATTTTCTAAAAATTAAACACTTATGCTCATCAAAAGACCTCACCAAAAGAGTAAAAAGAGAACCTACAGACTGGGAAAAAATTTTTGGACATTACAAATCAGACAAACGTCTAATCTCTAAAATCTACAGGAAAATCCAACACCTCTACAACAAAAAGACAAATAATTCGATTAAAAATTGGGCAAAGGAAATAAGAGACACTTCATCAAAGAAGACATTCAAGCAGCCAACAGACACATGAGGAAATGCTCATGAGCACTAGCCATTAGCGAAATGAGATACCCTCTCACTCCAGCATTACTGGCACGAATCAAAAAAACTGGAAATAACAAACGTTGGAGAGGCTGTGGGGAGATCAGAACTCTTATGCACTGCTGGTGAGAATGCAAAATGATACAACCATTTTGGAAAACAATATGGTGCTTCCTTAGAAAGCTAGAAATAGAAATACCATACGATCCAGCAATCCAACTCCTAGGAATATATCCTAGAGAATAACAGCCGTCACACGAATAGACATATGCACACCCATGTTCATCGCAGCATTGTTCACAATAGCAAAAAGATGGAAACAACCTAGATGCCTATCAACAGATGAATGGATAAACAAACTATGGTACATACACACAATGGAATACTATGCAACAAAAAAGAAAAATGATGAATCTGCGAAGTATCTCATAACATGGATGAATCCGGAGGGCATTATGCCAAGTGAAATAAGTCAATCACAAAAGGACAAATATTGTATGAGACCACTACTGTAAAAACTCATGAAAAGGTTTACACACAAAAAGAAACAATCTTTGAGGGTTATGGGGGTGGGGGTGGGGAAGGAAAAACTAAATAGACGATAGATAAGTGGTAACTTTGGTGAAGGGTAAGACAGTACACAATACTGGGGAAGCCAGCATAATTTGTACAAGGCAAGGTCATGGAAGCTCCACAGACACATCCAAACTCCCTGAGGGACTGAATTGTTGGGCTGAGGGCTGTGGGGACCATGTTCTCGGGGAACATCTAGCTCAACCGGTATAACACAGTTTATAAAGAAAATGTTCTACGTTCTACCTTGATGAGCAGTGTCTGGGGTCTTAAAAGCCTGTGAGCAGCCATCTAAGATACTCCACTGGTCTCACCCCTTTGGGAGCAAGAGAGTATGAAGAAAACAAGATTCAAGGGAAAGATTAGTCCAGAGGACTAATGGACCACAACTACCATGGCCTCTACCAGACTGAGTCCAGTACAACTAGATGGTGACTGGCTACCACCACTGACTGCTCTGACAGGGATCACAACAGAGGGTCCTGGACAGAGCTGGAGAAAAATGTAGAACAAAATTCTAACTCACAAAAAAAGACCAGACTTACTGGCCTGACAGAGACTGGAGACACCCCGAGAATATGGCCCCCGGACACCCTTTTAGCTCAGTAATGAAGTCACTCCCAAAGTTCACCCTTCAGCCAAAGATAAGACAGGCCCGTAAAACAAAACGAGACTAATGGGGCACAACAGCCCAGGGACAAGGACGAGAAGGCAGGAGGGGACAGGAAAGCTAGTAATAGGGAACCCAAGGTCAAGAAAGGAGAGTGTTGACATGTTATGGGGTTGTTAACCAATGTCATAAAACAATGTGTACTAACTGTTTAATGAGAAATTATTTGTTCTATAAACCTTCATCTAAAGTACAGTAAAAAAAAAAAAAAAAATTTTTTTTTTTTTAAAGAAATTAAATGACATATTGCGGGAAAAAAAAAAAAGTCACTGATGTAGACCTGGCTGAGGAATCTTTTTTTCTAACCTAGCCAAGACACTCTCCAAGGCCACTGGGTGCAGACGCTGCCTCAGTCTGCAGTGGAGATAGATAGGGGGGGAAAAAGAAAAAAAACACTGTATGAAAACAACTTCCAGAAAGCCCAGAGGCCTGAAAGGCACATCTGTAAAAGGAGGAAGGAGCAGTCGTATCAATTTTATCCTGGTGATAGCTGAGACATTTAGACACCCTCAGCATTAACAGCCTTTGGTCTTCCAATACCAACCGCCTCCTGAAGTCAATGCCCAGCGATTAGTTAACAGCACTTAGAATTTCCAAACAACTCGGGCCTGGAGCTGTATATATGAAGGAGGAAGGCACCTGGGTTTTGGAACAAGTCAGAAAAACCTACTTTGAATCATGACTCTAGCACCCACTTCATGTGTGATCTCAGATAAGTTATTTAACTTCTCCGAGCCTCAGCCTCTTCATGAAGATAATGATGGTACTACTTTGATAATATTATTATGGAGATTCAAGGAGGTATCATAGATGGGCCTAAAATATAGAATGTAAAAAATAAAGCTATAAATAATAGCAGCTAAACATACATATACTCCTCAGCATCTACCCCGCAAAAAACCTGTTAGGTAGGTACTATTATCATGCCCAAGAAGCCCTGGTAGCACAGTGGTTAAGCGCTTGGCTGGTAACCAAAAGGTCAGATGTTTGAACCCATCAGCCACTCTGCGGGAGAAACATATGGCAGTCTGCTTCAATAGATTACAGCCTTGGAAACCCTATGTGGTAGTTCTATTCTGTCGTATAGGGTCGCTATAAGTAGGAATCAACTCAATGGCAATGGGTTTTTATTATTATGCCCAAAGTCACACAACTAGCAAGTGGCAGAGCCAGATATGGCCCCATTTACAGCAGCTCCAGTGTCCATGCTCTTAACTACCATATTCCCAAGAATGGCTCTATGTAAAACAGAGGGTTTGAAGCTCTTCTTCATCAACATTTGAATTTTAATAGATTTCTGGTTTGGAAACAGTCATACTCTGTTGCTAAAATGCTGTGGGTAGCACAAAATTAATCACACTATGGTCATAAGTTAAGTACATGTTTAGGTCACTTAACTTCAATTGGAGAGAAAAAAAAATTCCAAAATCACAGAACATGTAGGCTGGCTTTGTCCACACCCATCAGAAGGGGGACTAGGTGAGAGAACAGAACATGCTAGAGAACAAACACCTCTCCAAGAAAACTGCTCAGGAGTTTTGGTGGCACCACACAATTAGAGACTCACAGAGCTGGAAGAGTGCTTAGTGCAATTCTCTTATTTTACTGGTGGAAACTGAAGCCAAGAGAGAACTGTGGCTTTCCCCATGTCCCAAAGCTAGTCATTCATGATGTCAGACCCTGTGCAGTACACCATTCTGTCTACATTCCTACAGAACTGCAAATTCAGCACCTCATTAATGTAATACCCCATTGAAAAGGCATATACAGACTGTTGCACAATAGAAATATACTGCAAATCATCAGATGCAGAGGGAGCCTCCTACCAAAGATCTTTGAACAATACATAGTAGAAGTATTAACTATGAACAAAATGCATACATATAAATTAGTAGACATTCCTAGTGCTCGTCTGAACTGTTTCTATGTTCTCAACACAGAATAAGTCTCCAATAGAAATTATCAACCCATTCTAGTATTCCCCACAAGAAAATTGCCATTAAGGCCTGATTACATTCCTGATAAACTTTTCTGCAAAAACACTTGCCCCCTTAAATTAAATTAGGTGATAAATTACAAAATTTTTTCTTCTCGAAAAAATAAAAAATAAAAAAAACCCATATAAACACACTTTTTAAATGGTGAATTATCAGATGCTTTGCCATTCAGAAGATTGGGTTTTCATTGCCCAGATGCAAACATAATTAGTTTGCTCCTAAAATAATTTGGTAGGGCAGGAATTCTCTCATGGTGGGTTACAAATATTTACCTTCAACATATCTTACCTTTTTTTTAAGGCATGACAGATGGATTTCTTGTTCAAATCCAAAACAATCACATAAGGAAAGTCATTTTATTACCTGTTAACAGCTGATGTTCTCAACTTCTCTTATGCCAGCCTTATTTCAGCAGAACTGAAACTTATGGCTCCACTAGGAAGCTCACTCTACAGTGACATACCCTAGCAGCAAAACTAAGGTTAAATAACCAAAATAAGCAAAAAAGAAAAGGCACTACCCAGGAAAACACCTGAGAAAAATTACCTGTAGAGGCTTATGGGAATTCTAAAAAAGAAAACCAAGTAACAACTGTCTTTTCCTGTATAGCACCCCCCCAACTCTCCCCTAAAAATCTCCTAGAAGATGTGAAGAAAAAGGGGCAAACTATACATTTCAAAGGAAGAATTACCAGACTTGGCTAGATACAAGGAAGAAGGAGTCAATGAATCAAAAGTGACTTCAGCATTTTGGTGTCTGGGCAACTATGTATATGATGGCCTCCCTGACAAGCTCAAGGTTAGAGGAGAGCCAGGCGATGGGGAAGTGACATAAGGTCAGTTTTACCTTGTTGTGCTGAATGTTAGCAAGTAAGTATGTTTAGTATACATTAAGTATATGCAGCCGGAATGTGAGTAAACTGAAGATGCAGAATTTGAGCCTCTTGTAGGAGTCTTAAAACATGAAAACGTTAAATTACCAAGATGGGCTTCTTAATTACAAGGTAAAGCCTAAGAGTGGCAGATGTGATGTGCTAACATGCAGCTAATGAAATTCATATCAGAGCCCTTGACATATTATAAACACCTCCTCAGATAACTGTCACAGTTATTCAATGTTTATTTCCTTGCCCCCAGCTTAAACATTCCAAACAAAGGATAGAAACTTCACATTGGGATCTCATTCTAGAAAGATATAATTTAACACTATGGCAACAAACTCCAGAATGCTTATCCAACTCTTCTCTCCCTGCATTAAAGAACACTTGCAATTAACTTTCCCTGAACCATATCTACATTAAACCATCACTTAGCTCATGTATCTTTAACACTTTGTCTTGATCTTTTGTTTCTGCTAAATACCTACAACATTTCTATTTCTACATTTTCCTTTCCACTGATAATATTATCTTCATCCTCTCTTCCTGAGATAGTTTCAATTTTGAATTTTGAATCTCCAAGTTAAAACTTAACACTACTCGCCCATCCCCAAAAAAATCCTCCATCAGATAGGACAATTGCCTTCTATGAATCAACTTTAATACAAGAGATGCTTGAATGGTTTTTTACCACTGTTTCCATCCTATCATTTATAGTTGGTTCACAATTATCAATTTAACCTTCTTTACACCTTCTTTCCAACTGTTTACTTTCTTTTACCTACTCTCTTAATTAGCCATACCATTTATAAGATTTTCTAGGAAAATTTTTGGGATTCAACTGTTTAATCTTGAGTAAAAAGGAAAAATCTTTGGAGTAAATCAACAGTATGTGTCACTGAACAGCTGCGTAACCTCAGGTAAATTATTTAACCTTTCTGAGTCTCAGTTCCCTCTATACCATCTATCTTGCAGGAATATTTTTCAAATTAAAGAAAAAGAAATGTAGCAAATCTAGAATAAGTGGTAAGTAATATCTGATAATTGGCAGTTGTATACAAAAGTTTGTATGTTATAGCAAAGAATTTCACAGGCCATTAAAGAACTTTGCTATCAAAAGAATTGAATATACTTCCTAATTCTGTCCTCAATTCAAAGACAGAGTACAAAAATATTACTGTAATTTTACTGGGAGAGGAATTAAAGGAAATGTGTAATGAAAATCTGGAATATAACATTTGGGCAGGGAGAAGCTTAAATAATAGACCAAGAAAGCCAAATCTCAAAGTTTACTGTGTTCCAGCATCCCTGTATACCCTCAAAGGTAATAAAATCTTCGCTACAAAAGGAAGGTTACAGTACGTCTCAAGCTGGGAGCTGCTATGTTTCATTTAGTCTCATAGTTCCATGCAGAAATGAGGAGTAGTGCAAGTTCGCAAAGTTTTTATTTGTATTTCACTGCTGATTTGAAACATGGCATAATGCTGATGATGATGATATATGTGTTAACTTTATAACTAATATTTGAGACTTGCTGTATGCCAGGCAATACACTAAGTGTTATGTATTCATTATTAATCCTCACAACAACCCTGTAAGATAAATACTTTTATCCCAGTTGACAAATGAAAAACCTGAAGCTTGGTGCAGCTGGGATTCAAACCCAGGTAACAGTGATGATTTCAAACATCTAACAAAACACCAACAAGTTATATTCTGACAATAAGTTACCTAGTATTTCAGTAGTCAGAGCTATTTGGGTATATGTGTGGGAAGAGCAGCATCACAGTCACTCAACTGTATAAGCAAAAGCTGGAGGGAGGTAGAAGAAGAAAGGGTTACATCCCAGAGTAGCAATTTTGGAATTTTCAAATATTAAAAATCATGACACTGTCAAACTGAGCGTGGCCTGCTTTGGGGATAATTAGAGTCCTCCAGAGCAAAGGTTCTCTTATCTGTTTTCTACCTGACGCACAATGATGGATGAGGGCATTAGAAGCTGATGCTATGTGCCATCATACGATCAACGCACCTCCACAGGCACAGCTAGGCCTATATGAAATTCCCAGATCATCACCTGCACTTCTGTGCCTTCTCATCCTTCTCAGGGAAGCATATTAGAATGAAAATGAGTAACAGAGGCATGAATTTTCTATCAAGTAAGTAAATATTAATATTTATTGAGCACTGGTACTATATACCAGGCATGTTCTAAGCCCTTTGCCTATATCAACCCTCGAACAACGCTTATGATGTAGGTAACGTTTTATTCCCGTTCTACAGTTGAAGCAACTAAGACACAAAATAAGTAATTTGCCAAAGATCACACATAAGAGAAATGGCAGTGCCAAGATTCCAACAAGGAAGTCTGGTTGCAGATCCCCAGCTCTTAAACACTTAAACATGATAATAACCTGCTTCTCAGCTTTCCTTGGGGTGACTTAGTGGACAGAGGCCCTGGGGAATTCCAGGAACTCCTCACGTGATGCCGTAGCCAAAAAGATAAGAACTTTTGCCTTGGTAGGATAAGCCCGGAAGGCTCCCCAGAACTGTGAGGATTCACTGCCATGAGCCCTACTCCCCACACCAGGATTTTAGTTTAATGTCACAAGGACTTTTTATCCAATCCTACAGGCACAGAAAAAGTAGCAATTAGGGCCTCTTTCTTTATCCCTGGGTAAGCTGAGCAGTAAGAATCTTCTTAGTGACCCTAGAAAATGATATTGGTTATAAGACAGCTCCGTCCTATGGACCCTTTATGAACCAACACAGCTTCAGAGAGAACAGGAACTGTATAAGAGCAAGAACAACACCTTACTCTGAAACAAGACCTATGCATTAAAGATTCACTCCATCTTCTGGGTAGGGTTTTTCACTGATCGTTCATTAAACAATATTTACCGCAAGTCTGCTACATGCCCGGCACTACTCTAAACGTGAGGGCAGTGGTGATACTGGGGTAGAACTCTCACCTTCCGTGTGGAAGATCTGGGTTCATTTCCTGACCAATGCACCTTATGCATAGCAATGCACAGCCTAATGCCAGCGAAGGCTTGTGTGTTGCTGTGATGTTGAACAGGTTTCGGAGGTTTCAGACTAAGAAGAAAAACCTGGCAATCTGCTTCCAAAAATCAGCCAATGAAAACTCTGTGGATCAAACACTTATGCTCATCAAAAGACTTCACCAAAAGAGTCAAAAGACAATCTACAGACCGGGAAAAAATTTTCGGCTACGACAAATCCGATCAGCGTCTAATCTCTAAAATCTATAAGATACTGCAAAACCTCAACAACAAAAAGACAAATAACCCAATTAAAAAATGGGCAAAGGATATGAACAGGAACTTCACCAAAGACATTCAGGCGACTAACAGACACATGAAGAAATGCTCACAATCACTAGCTATTAGAGAAATGGCAAATCAAAACTACAATGAGATAGCATCTCACCCCAACAAGGCTAGCATTAATCCAAAAAAAACAAAATAATAAATGCTGGAGAGGTTGTGGAGAGACTGGAACACTTACACACTGTTGGTGGTAATGTAAATTGGTACAACCACTTTGGAAATCGATTTGGTGCTTCCTTAAAAAGCTAGAAACAGAAGTACCATACAATCCAGCAATCCCACTCCTTTGAAAATATCCTAGAGAAATAAGAGCCGTCACACTAATAGATATATGCACACCCATGTTCACTGCAGCACTGTTCACAACAGCAAAAAGATGGAAACAACCTCGGTGCCCATCAACGCACGAATGCATAAACAAATTATGGTATATCCACACAACGGAATACTATGCAAGGATAAAGAACAATGATGAAGCCGAGAAATATAACATGGAGGAAGCTGGAGGTCATTATACTGAGTGAATTTAGTCAGTCACAGAAGGACAAATATTGTATAAGACCACATTATAAAAATTCAAGAAAAGGTTTAAACACAGAAGAAAACATTCTTTGATGGTTACAAGGGTGGGAAGGGAGGGTGAGGGTTATTTACTAACTAGACAGTAGATAAGAATTATCTTAGGTGAAGGGAAGGACAGCACACACTACAGGGGAAGTCAGCACAACAGGACTAAACCAAAGCTAAGAAGTTTCCTGAATACAATCAAACACTTCGAGGAAGAGAGTAGCAGGGGTGGGGGTCTGGGGACCATGCTTTCAGGGGACATTCAGGTCAACTGGCATAACAAAGTTTATTACAAAAATGTTCTGCATCTTACTTTGGTGAGTGGCATCTGCAGTCTTAAAAGCTAGTGAGCTGCCATCTAAGATGCATCAATTGGTCCCAACCACCTGGAATAAAGGAGAATGAAGAACAGCAAAGACACAAAGAAAGTATTAGCCCAAGAGACAGAAATGGTCACATAAACCAGAGACTTCATCAGACTGAGAAGAACTAGATGGTGCCTGGCTACCACGAATGACTGCTCTGACAGGGAACACAACAGAGAGTCCTTGATGGAGCAGGAGAAAGGTAGGGTGCAGAACTCAAATTCTAGTAAAAAGACCAGAGTTAATGGTCTGACTGAGACTGGAGGAACCCCGGAAAGCACGGCCCCTGGGCTCTCTGTCAGCCCAGAACTAAAACAATTTCCAAGGCCAACTCTTCAAAGATTGGATTGGACTGTGGAACATAAAATGATACTCATGAAGAGGGCGCTTCTCAGTTCAAGTAGATACATGAGACCAAACGGGCAGCTTCTGTCCGGAGGTGGGATGAGAAGGCAGAGAGGGTTAGGAGCTGGATGAACGGACATGGGAAATCAGAGGTAGAAAGGAAGAGTGTGCTGTCACAGCATAGGGAAAGCAATTAGAGTCACATAACAATGTATGTATAAATTTTTGTATAAGAGACTAACTTGAAATGTAAACTTTCACTTAAACTACTACAATAAAAAAAAGAAAACCCTATGGATCACAATGGTCCAATCATTTTGTACATGGGGTCACCATGAATCAGGAGCCAACTCGATGAAAGCTAACAACAGCAACATCCTAAGTGATGGAATACAGCTGTCAACAAGAAGTCCTATACCCATGGAGCTTACATTCTAGTGGGACAGAAATACTGTTCATCTCTAAAGGCTGGCTCTAAGTATGAGAGGAAAGAATGCTGGCACTATCCTAAATTCAGGGTGAAAAAAAGATAAGAGGAAAAAGGGGCATTATTTACTGTAAATGGCACAAATGCTGAAATCCTTTCAACTACAACTAGAGAACACCAGGCCAAACAATTGCACTGCTGCCAAAGCTGCTGCCAACTTGAAATGAAAAGCAATATGGTTGGATGGCACTGTTTCTGGCTCAGGGGAAGATACAGTGCCCACCTGCCAGTACCGAAAGACAGAAGCGGAAAGGACAAAGATAATAGAAGCTTGGATCATTTACCTCTTTTTAGTACCTCTCCCTGCCAAAAGAAAATCACTAGCAGAGAACCCTCAGTTACACCATCTCTTGACATTGTTAGTTCCAGTACTCAAACTAATACAAGGGAAGAGGGAAAACAAAGAACAACAAAAAAGTAACCATATGAGAAGAGTTCTTTTTCCAGCATCAAGTGGAAACTGAAGCCAAAGATGGTTCACAGTCCTTTGCTCTGACAGAGCAGTCCACAGATGAAGAAAGTGAAAAGGGGAGGGAAGAACACCGCGCGCACACACACGCACACACGCATGCGCGCATGCACGTTATTCACCTGTAGGTTCTCCAAAAAAAAGATAATAACAGAATGTGAAGCATGATGAGCCAATAGATATACTTTAAACTCTTGGCCTACAGACTGGCTCAGTCTCAGAATAGCCAAATTAATACCAAAGTACAAAATTATCGTTCTTCATACACCCCTGTAACACTGATATTCACTTTCATACTCTTATATTCCCCTTTGGGCGTGGAGGTCAGGAGGGTTCAGTCATGCTGTACCCCCAGCATATAGCATCAGGCTCATCATAATTCAGAAGGCACTCAGAAAATGTTTCCTAAGCTGAACTAAAAACAAGAAGTATGCTCAATATGGAAATAAAAAAGACAGGAACCACTGATAGAGGCACCCTAAAGACTACTCATCATAGTTGCTCATTTAAATGGTTTGGTCAAAAAGACTTAAGCAATTTAGACAATAACTTGAATAATGTTAATCCACATGAAGAGAGACACTACTTCTAATACAAAGTTAACATAAAAGAGAGCAAAACAACTCCAATTTCTGATAATTTATCAAAGAGCTTAAGTGCCCAGAATTATATATTAATGCCAATGCAGTTCAAGGCAATCTCTGTAGCTTTAATTGATGGGTTATTTTCAACTCGTGGACCAAAGATTGACATGCTTCACATATATGTTATTTATGCTCCTACTCATTCATTCATATAGCTTCATGTCTATGTAACACTAGACACAATGAGAGGCGCAGGGCATTCAACTCTGAACAGGAAACAAAGGACTCCTACCCTCACAGATGGTATTTCTTTCTGGTCACAGTCATCAAAGAAACTCCATATACCCAAAATACAAGCTGCTTTTAACCATACTATCTCACTGCAGAAAAAAGGGAATCATTCTTGTTTTTCCCAACTGCACGTGAGAAATCAACAGTGCAAGCATAACTCGGTTTCAATTGCATTAAATCAAGTACCTAGAATGGTACAACAAAATAAAGGCATTTTTAAAAGAAGTTGAAATAATCCATCTATAGATGGACTAACATTTGCTTCCTCCCACATAATTTTGATAAAGAATTTAATGTGTTCTGCCTACTTAGAAAAAAAACTGGAAGAAACCAAATGGTCTTTTTCATTTCCAGATTAAAATACCTCGCTAAAATGGTGCACAATGGCTCAAATGTAACGGCATTGTTTTTAATTTAAAAAATAATAATAATAATACTGGTGTACAAGACAGAGTGAACTCTAATGTAAACTATGGACTTTAGTTAGTAATAATGTATTGATACAGGTTTATCAAGTCTAACAAATGTACCACATCAATGAAAGATATTAATAATAGGGGAAACTATGTGCAGGGGGACAGATGGTATACAGGAACTCTCTGTACATTCTGTACAGTTTTTCTGTAAACTTAAAACTGCTCTAAAAAATAATCTATTAAAAAAAAAAAGTGAACCTAAATGAACTATGATAATTTTATATTATGGAATACTAAGTACCAGTTAAACAATGAGGTAGAACTATATGTACTGACATGGAAAGACACATTCCATATTAGGAGGGAGGAGAATGCAGAACAGTGTACACAGTGTGTTAAAAATACAGGCACAACATAAAACTACACACACAGAATAAACAGCCTGGAAAGATATCAAGCTGACAGCAGTGATTACCACCGAGAGGTAAAAAGGAAGAGATAGAAAGGAAGAATTTGTCTCCTTTTTCTATATATTGCAATTATTGTTTGAATTCTTCTGAGATAGTATGCACTATCACTTATTTAATTAAAAATATTTTTGAAGAAACTATTTATAAAATGGGATGAACAACTGAGATTTAGGATTTTGTTCCTTAATACTCCAAGCTCTACAGAATAAACAATCATCCCTGAATAGTAAGAATAACTGACATGAAATTCAGACCCAACAAAATACTTACACAATAAATATCATGAACTTGGAAGGTTTTAATTTTAAAAGAAGTAGATCGGGAAAGAAACCTTACCTTATGTATTCAAAATGCATATTTTAAGCCACTGGAACTAGATTGGATACTATAAAAAATGCTTTCATAAATACCCTACAACTAATTTATAATAAATGTGTTTTACTTATTAACAGCTCATAATAATATTCTCAAACTGCAAACTACTAGCTCCAAAATAATCACCTTATAAATAAGCCACTTTTTCTTCTTCCCTAGAGAAAAGTTTTGCTATACACACCATTTCCTTTCCTCCAAAAAGTTCCATTTGCTGGCAATTCAAGCAGTAGGTTCAACTTCAACACTAAACCTGAAGAATATACAGACTTCTTGCTCAATATTTTCCCAAAAATGATACCCAAAGACCAGAAATTGAAATATCACCATAAGAGTCAATCCACTCTAACTACAACACATCTGTTACGGGTATGGAAAGTATTCATGTAACTAAAATCATGTTCCTTTCCTTCTGTTTTTTTTCTTTTTTTTTTTAATATTCAACTCAAAAATCATGGCTCAGCTAAATTTCTAAATCAGCTATGAACATAATTTTTATTTTCCACAGATCATTATTCATTTGAACTTCATCAGACATTGACATGAAAGAACCAAAAATTAATGCAAAGCACAATGTCAAATGTGTGAGCTACAACATGGTATAAATTAAAGGTACCAGTCTTACTTTTCTAGGAAGCTTTTGCTGATTTGAATTAGAAGTTTTAAAGGCCTAATTTAAAAAAAAAAAAAAAAAATTTAGAATTACATTACAAATAGTTATCAGGCAAACATCTTCCTTTAACCAACCATTATTGGTATTTTCTATGCTAACAATGAGCTGATGTAAGATAAATAAGCAGCAGAATTAAAAAAAAGAACAAGATTTCAATCCTCTTTCCCTTGTGCCTAAGCACAATACCAAACAGCAAAACTCAGGAGACTAGAAGCAAGCAGGAGATTTTCAGTAATAGAATTGCTTAAAGATGTATATCTGGTCAGCAGGGGAAAAAAAAGAAGATCAACAAGAGAAAAAACCCCAAGAAACAGCAACTTCCCTCTTCTCTGCCTTTAATTGTGTCCAAATATTTCATACAATCATAGATCACTCATCTGTCACTTAGCCATACGGTCTACATTGTCACTGCACATCTCTTCCAATAAAATGTGCTGTATTTCCTCATACTAACAATTTTAATATTTACTGTTATATGGAGAAAAAGAGGAAAAAATAAAATTTAATTTGACTATTTGCACTATCACCAAATATTCAAATAAACTCAAAGGTTTTGGATGAGGGTGGAAGTGAGGGAACTTAATGAAAACAAAACTGCCAACTACTCCCAAAGTGTACCATTTAGTTAATGGTGTCCTAGTACTCTGACAACTTTACTTCCTGAGTTCTTCACTTACTCCCAGGAAGTTATAAGGCAGACTGTCACACTGCACACACTATTTTATATAAGGCTTCCTTGATTCACTCAGGGTGGATCAAAAGTGAGCTGCTTTATCATAAAACATACCCTAAGAAATGAGGAATATCTAAATTTTCAATTGGTATAGATGACTCAGAGGCCTGGTGGCACAGTGTCTTTAAGACCTCGGGCCGCTAACCAAAAGGTCAGCAGTTCAAATCCACCAGCCGCTCCTTGAAACCCCTACGGGGCAGTTCTACTCTGTCCTATAGGGTCGCTATGAGTCGGAATCGACTCAACAGCAATGGGTTTGGTTTTGCTCATAGATGACTCAGTGAATGGACAGTTACAGAAATTCATAACTGATGCTAGAAAAAGCTAATGTTTTCATGAGATAGCTTTGAAATGCTGTTTTGGGTAGACATTATTTGCTCTTACATTATGATTTTGTTTTCTTTTATACTAAACATTTATGAAGTTCTACATCCATTGCTCAACGTTCGACCATTTCAGGAGGTAGCATATGATCAAGAACCAATGGTACTGAAGGAAGAAGTTCAAGCTACACTGAAAGCACTGGCTAAAAACAAGGCTTCAGGAATTGACAGAATATCAATTGAGATGTTTCAACAAACGGATGCAATGCTGGAAGCACTCACTCTTCTATGCCAAGAAATTTGGAAGACAGTTACCTGGAAGAGATCCATATACATGCCTATTTAAAGAAAGGTGATTCAACAGAATGCAAAAATTATCAAATAATATCATTAATGTCACATGCAAGTGAAATTATGCTGAAGATAATTCAAAAACAGTTGCAGCAGTACATTGACAGAGAACTGCCAGAAATTAAAGCCAGATTCAGAAGAGGACATGAAATGAGGGAAATTGCTGCTGATGTCAGAGGGATCTTGGCTGAAAGCAGAAAATATCAGAAAAATGTTTACCCATGTTATTGACTATGCAAAGGCATTCACCATAGATTATAACAAATTATGGATAACACTAAGAAGAATGGGAATTCCAGAACACTTAACTATGCTCATGAGGAACCTGTAACTAGATCAAAGGCAATAGGTTAAACAGAATAGGAAATAGCGCATGGTTTAAAACTAGAAAAAGTGCATATCAGGGTTGTATCCTTTCACCATACTTATTCAATTTGTATGTTGAGCAAATAATCCAAGAGGCTGAACTATTTGAAGAAGAACGCAGCATCAGGATTGAAGACTCACTGACAACCTGTGGTACACAGATAACACAATCTTGCTTGCTGAAAGTGAAAAGGACTTAAAGGACTTACTGATGAAGATAAAAGATGACAGCTTTCAGTATGGATTACACCTTTAAAAAACATAAAGAAAACAAAAATAGCAACACTATGATAAACAGAGAAAAGACTGATGTTGTTTCAAGGATTTCATTTTACGTATTGCATTCGGCAAATCTACTGCAAAAGACCTCTTTAAAGTGTTAAAAAGCAAAGATGTCACTTTGAGGACTAAGGTCCACCTGACCCAAGCCATGGTATTTTCAGTCACCTCATATGAATGCAAAAGCTGGACAATGAGTAAGAAGACCAAAGAAGAATTGATGCCTTTGAATTACGGTGTTAGCTGAGAATACTGAATATACCATAGACTTCCAGAAGAACAAACTAATCTGTCTTGGAAGAAGTACAGTCAGAATACTCCTTAGAAGCAAGGATGGTGAGACTTCATCTCATATACTTTGGACATGTTACCAGGGGGGACCTGTCCCTAGAGAAGGACATCATGCTTGGTAAAGCAAAAGGTCGGCAAAAAAGAAGACCCTCAAGGAGATGGACTGACACAGTGGCTGCAGTCAAGGACTCAAACATAGCAATGACTTGAGGATGGAGCAGGACCTGGCACTGTTTCGTTCTGTTGTACACAGGGTCGCTATGAGTTGGAAGCAACTCGACGGCACCTAACAACAACATCCATTGCAGAGGAAAAATCTGGAATTTCTCTTATCATTACAGAAACAAGAAAGTCATTCTTACTTGGGGCCTTTTCTGGCTACTATGCCACATTCCCATAATTAAAGTATTGTTACTTTGCCTCACAATTTTGGCCTCCAATGAGCTTGTATTTGTATCTCAAATACTGCTGATATTTAAGCTTATAAAGATTGGGTACAGGGAAAACAGTCAAGTTGATCCCACAATAACCAAAGAAAGAAAGAAAAAAAGATTCTGTTTACTCTGAAGAGGACAAGATATTTAAGTATTAACCATCTTTTAAGATAATATCACACCATATTTTCAGAATTATATTTATTTATAGCAAAGATCTGATGAATAAAATATTAATACAACCACTATAGGCAATCCCGCTTATAATGGATTATATGTGTAAAAAATTACCAAAGAGTTCTCATATTCTAGCTAACATAAGAAGAAACAGTACAAACCAGGTACAATAAAAATAATAACAGCTTTCACTTTTAGCACCTTTAGTTTAGAAAGTTCTTTTACATATTATCAGCTTTTTAATTCAACATTTATTGGGTGTTCATCTGTCAGACCCTAAACTAAGTACTGGCGACATAAAGATGAATAAGATATGTCCCTTAAGTCTCCATTCATCTCATTTGATAATCAAAATCGTATTAAGAAAAAAGGGCAGGACTATTTCTATCTTACAGAAGAAAATAAAGCTGAGATGTTAAGTAAATTTTATACATAATCACAAACTAAGTTAAAAGCAAATCTTGTTCAATATTCTTGTATTACATATTCAGTTTATAGCAGTGACCTTGGGGATGTTTCTGATCATGCTACAAACTCATTTTAAAAAGATAGAATGATTTGAATTCCTACTGTTTCATAAGAGTAATGATGATTATGATAAATGTGTATATGTATATACATTGTGGATATACATACAAAAAATAAAACTTATATATGCATATGTAATATATATGTGTATGTGTGTCTATTACTCACTTCATAAAAGCATTCTCTCCAAATCTCTTCAGGTCTTAAATTACAAAGTGTACTTGCAAACTCTTAATTATCCAAAATCCTTAAAATATAGAATTGATCTTATTAATTCACTATTCTGAGTTACTACAAGTAGTATACCCAGTAAACCTTTAAACAACTGCAAATTTAGCAGTATTGGATGACAAGAAAGTCCCTATGTACTGAAATACGAAAGTTTATTGAGGCGAAGGCTTAAACTGTCATGATATTTCATGAGTGTTCAGCATCTATGACACAACTTGGCCTTGCCATTTTCTTTTCATAGACCCTCCAGAGTACCTGCAAAGCACTATTTTATTGCAACTTATGTGGGACATGATACGCTCTAAGACTGTGTTAATACTAGCCACATGTGCCTACTGAGCACATGAAATGGGGTTAGTTTGAATTGAGATGTGCTATAAACGGAAAAATACATACCAGATTTTGAAGACTCACTAAGGAAAAAAAGAACGTAAAATAGCTTAATTTTTCATATTGACATGTTGCAATAATAATATTTTAGTTTTGCTGGATTAAAAGAAATGTATTACTAATATTAACTTCACCTGTTTTTTACTTTTTGAAATATAGCTACTAGAAACCTGAAATCACATATGTGGCTTGAATTATTTCTATCAGCAGTACTTTAAGATATGCCCAACAGATCTCAGACAAATTCTTTGAGAATATCAAGAGTCTACTCTACTAATATATCCTACATGATTGCCATTTTTCCATATATCAGCAAGTAATCATGGAGAGAGGGGAGGAGGTGGGATTTTTTAACAATATAAAGAATGTCTATTATATTATCAGCAGAAAAAGCAGGATATGAAATTATTAAGGAGTGGAGCTGTTTCAAACATTGTTTTAACTTATTCAAACCTAGTTTAGCAGTATGAAAGAGAGAAAAATGCCAATCACACTAAATGAAGAGTATCTGCAGGAGTGAGTATGAATCTGCTGTCTCCTCAGCTATTCTCAGCTCCTAGATGCCTCTCACAATGACTAGCTTACTACCTTGACTGTAACTGAAAAGTAAATCTGACTATTCTTGTTTGCCTATGCTATTGTTGTTGCTAAGTGCTGTCAAGTCGGTTCCGAATCACAGCGACACTATGTGCAACAGAACAAAACTCTGCCTGGTCCTGCATCATCTTCACAATCATTGCTATGTTTGACTCCACTGCTGCATCAATCCATCACATAGAGGGTCTTCTCTTTCACTGACCCTCTTCTTTACCAAGCATAATGTCATTCTCCAGCGACTGGCCCTTCCTGATACCATCTCCAGAGTAAGTAAGACGAAGTCTCTCCATCCTCAATTCTAAAGAGCATTCTCACTCTATTTCTTCCAACACAGATTAGTTCATTCTTCTGGCAGCCCGTGATATATTCAACATTTTTCGTCACCACGATAATTCAAAGGCATCAATTCTTCAGTCTTCCTTAATCATTGTCCAGCTTTTGCAATGCATGAGGCAACTGAAAATACCATGAATTGGATCAGGTGCACCTTAGTCCTCAAAAGTGACATCTTTGCTTTTAACACTTTAAAGAGGGCTTTTGCAGATTTTCCCAATGCAATACATCGTCTAATTTCTTGACTGCTGCTTCCATGGGCATTGATAGTGGATCCAAGTAGAATGAAATCCTTGACAACTTCAATATTTTCTCCATTTATCATGATGCTGCTTATTGGTCCAGTTGTGAGAATCTTTGTTTTCTTTATGTTGAGGTGTAATCCATTCTGAAGGCTGTAGTCTTTGATCTTCATCAGTTAAGTGCTTTCTTTAGTCCTCTTCAGTTTCTGCAAGCAAGGTTGTGTCATTTGCACATTGCAGGTTGTTAATGAGTCTTTCTCCAATCCTGACGTTGTGCTCTTCTTCATATAGTTCCGCTTCTTAGACTATTTGCTCAGCATATACATTGAATAAGTATGGTGAAAGGATATAACCCTGACACACACATTTCCTGACTTTAAACCACACAGAATCTCCTTGTTCTGTGCAACGGACTGGACTCTTGGTCTATGTACAGGTTCTTCATGAGCACAATTATGTGTTCTGGAATTCCCATTCTTTGCAATGTTATCCATAATTTGTTGTGATCCACACAATCAAATGCCTTTGCATAGTCAATAAAACACAGGTAAACATCTTCCTGGTATTCTCTGCTTTCAGCCAAGATCCATCTGACATCAGCAA
Source organism: Dugong dugon (assembly GCA_030035585.1). Taxonomy (NCBI): domain Eukaryota; kingdom Metazoa; phylum Chordata; class Mammalia; order Sirenia; family Dugongidae; genus Dugong; species Dugong dugon. Next base: position 21,475,643 of record CM057482.1, on the reverse strand, counting down.
TGATATCCCTCATTTCACGTCATCTTCCAAATCTGGCTTGAACTCCTGGGAGTTCCCTGTGGATGTATGCTACAACTGCCTTTGAATAATCTTCAGCAACATTTTACTTGAGTGTGATGTTAATGATATTGTTCGATGATTTCCATATTCTGTTGGATCACCTTTCTTCAATGGGCACGAATTGGGATCTCTTCCAGTCGGGTGGCTAGGAAGCTGTCTTCCAAAGTTCTCGACATAGAGGAGTGACCACCTCAGCGCTGCATCCATTTGCTGAAACATCTCAACTGGTACTCTACCGATTCCTGGAATTCTGTTTTTCCCCATTCCCTTCAGTGCAGCTTGGACTTCTTCCTTCAATACCAATGGTTCTTGATCATATACCACCTCTTGAAATGGTTGAACACCAACCAATTCTTTTTAGTACAGTGACTCTGTATATTCCTTCCATCTTCTTTTGATGTTTCCTGCATCGTTCAATATTTTTCCCATAGACTCCTTCAATATTGCACCTCGAGGCTTGAATTTTTTCTTCAATTCTTTCAACTTAAGAAATGCCAAGCATTTCTTCCTTTTTGGTTTTCCAACTCCAGATCTTTGCACATTTAAATATAATACCTTCTCTTCTTGAACTGCCTCTTAAAGTCTTCTGTTCAGTTCTTTTACTTCATCATTTCTTCCGTTCGCTTAAGTTCAAGAGCAAATTTCAGAGTCTCTTCTAACACCCATTTTGGTCTTTTCTTTCTTTCCTGTCTTTTTAATGACCTTTTGCTTTCTTCATGAATGATGTCCTTGATGTCATTCCACAGCTCGTCCGGTTTTCTGTCATTAATGTTTAATGCATCAAATCTATTCTTGAGATGGTCTCTAAATCCGGATGGGATATACTCAAGACTGTATTTTGGCTCTTGGGGATTTGCTCTAACATTCTTCAGCTTCAACTTGAACTTGCATATGAGCAATTAATGGTCTGTTCCACAGCCGGCCCCTGGCCTTGTTCTGACTGACGATACTGAGCTTCTCCAGCATCTCTTCCCACCGATGTAGTCGATTTGATTTCTGTGTATTCCATTCGGCAAGGTCCATGTGTATAGTCACCATTTTTGTTATTGAAAAAAGGTATTTGCAATGAATAAGTCGTTGGTCTTGCAAAATTCTATCATGTGATCTCTGGTGTCGTTTCTATCACCAAGGCCATATTTTCCAACTACCATTCCTTCTTCATTTCCAACTTTCTCATTACAATTACCAATAATTATCAATGCATGTTTGATCAATTTCAAACTGCAGAAGTTGGTAAAAATCTTCAGTTTCCTCATCTTTGGCAACACCGGTTGATGTAAATTTGAGTAAGTTGTATTAACTGGTCTTCCTTGCAGGCATGTGGATACTATCCTATCACTTACAGCACTTCAGGAGAGGTCTTAAAATGTGCTTTTTGACAATGAATGCAACCTCACTCCTCTTCAACTGGTCATTCCCAGCAGAGTAGGCCATATGACTGTCTGATTCAAAATGGCCAATATCAATCCATTTCAGCTCACTAATGCCTAGAATATCGATCTCTATGCAGTTTATTTCATTTTTGGTGACTTCCAATTTTCCTAGATTCATACTTCGTACATTCCATGTTCCAATTATTACTGGATGTTTGCAGCTGTTTCTTCTCATTTTGAGTCATGCCACCTCAGCAAACGAGGGTCTCAAAAACTTTACTCCATCCGTGTCATTAAGGTTGACTCTACTTTGAGGAGGCAGCTCTTCCCCAGTTGTATTCTGAATGCCTTCCAACCTGACGGGCTCATCTTCCAGCATATGTCAGACAATGTTCTGCTGCTATTCATAAAGTTTTCATTGGCCAATTTTTTCAGAATAGATCAACAGTTCCATCTTTCTAGTCTATCTTAGTCTGGAAGCTCCACTGAAACTTGTCCACCATGGGTGACCCTGCTGGTATTTGAAATGATGGTGGCATAGCTTCCAGCATCACAGTAACACACAAGCCACTACAGTGCGACAAACTGACAGATGCGTGGTGTTTTGCCTATGCAGAGACTTTAAAATCTGACTGCCACGTTAGCTGTATCGCTACTGTATGTAATATGATACCAATTAGATATTTTGAAATGTGTAGACAAAAAGACTGGGAAATCAGGCACCAAATTATTAGCACTGGTTATCCATGAATGGTAGAATAACAGATTTTTCTTTTTTTGTACTTGCTCTATATATTTCCTTTTTTTCTACAATAAAAATTACCCTTTTTGTACCATAAAACATTAATTTTTCAAAGACGTGATAGAATATGAAATATCAACATGTCATTTCAGATCTGCAGCCAAAAAGGACAGAGAAAATTAGAGGGACGTTATTGTGTATAGCAGGACTCAGCTTCCTAGTCACAGCTTGTCCGTGAAATCCCAGACCACGTAGACCTACAGTAGATAAGAGAAGACCAGGATTCATGCAGCTCCAAAGCCCTCCAGTTAAGTTTTACAAAAGAATACAGAACATATCCCCCTCTAGATGACAAGATTTTTTCCTAGACATTTGGAATGCAAAACTGACAAGAGAACAAGCTGCATTTTAACAGGATTCGATTTCATTTATGTATGTTTTATTTAAAAAAAAAAAAAACATGTAAAATAAAATTCAAGTCAATAATCAAAGAACCCAAAAATTAAACTTCCGAAATTAGGAACTACTGTATTTCTAAATTATTTCTATGCTGCTGATAATACACAGTCGCTTACGTGGATCATTCCACAAGCTACATTTGTATGGAAAGGGGTATGTAAGAAACTATTTAAATTTGCTTTTACACAACATAGAAGACAAAAGATTATCAAACTACAGATTTCTCCTCTCTGCCTCTCATCACTCTTAGATTATACCAACTTTTTGACTGAATCTGGAAACCAACAAGCAAGCTCTGACAGCTGAATTAAGATCTGGCAGTTTACCTGAAACATTTAGTTGTGAGTTTAACCCTGTGGATGCAATCAGTCCCCAAAAGGCAAACACTGAAAAATAGTTTAAGGATACTGCTGCAAAACTAAAATTTCAAGTCACAAAGAGAATCAGTACTAGAAAAATACTTTCTATTGCTTCTCCAGTGCTGTCAATCTTCTTTCACACAAACTCCCACAATTACACCTACTTCATACCTAAATAAAATCCTAAAATCTGTTGTACACCTGGGAGCAAGGAAGCTTCTCAGCATTTGAAATATTCATTATTCCAAAACACTTAAAAGGTACATCATGGCACCTTGTCTTGTAATAACAAAAGTAACTGAATCTACTTAGAAAATTATGGTGGACCCTAACTTTAAACAATGAAAAGTACTCTATCATATAAAGAATTTATGAGTAAACATAGTTTTCCTGCTCTTCTACTATCATGGGAACCAAAGAAGCTCAGGGAGATACAGGTAAGGAAGCAAGAAGAAAATTTCTCTCTAAAAGCTAAGAGTCTACCTAACGTAGATGAAGCTGTATAAGTATACTGCAAATCTAAAATCTTCTACGTATATTTGATATTTCTACCATTTTTTCATTTATTTTACTTAGCAAACACTTAAATGATACTTCCTATGGCCTAGGCATTATTCAAACTAAGTACTTTTCAAATATTAGCTCCTAACAATCCTTTGAGGTAGGCACTACCATTAAACCCATTTTACAGGTGAGGAAACTAAGGCACGAGGAAATAAAGTAATTTTACCAAAGTCACATAGCTAGTAATGGGCACAGATAAGACTCAATCCCAGGTAGTCTAGGTCTAGAATCCATATTCTTAACCACTATGCTATGCTGACTCTCAAAAAGTAAAACACTCATGAAAGGCCAGTGTCTAGCTTATAATTAAGTATTTAATAAAAATCTGCTAAATGAATAAGAGAAAAATGAAGATAGCAAAATGTAGAAACCAATTATTCATCATCCTAACACATCACTATGAGTATATTGGTAAACTTCCAATCAACTGTTTTTCTTGTTCACATAGGGTTCTCCCCCCCTTCATATAGTTATTAAAACTTACGTGATTATCCAGAAAATGAGAAACTTTAAGACACTAGTTTCTCAGAATTTTTAGAATAACAGCTAAAATGAATTGAACATTTATTGTATGTTTAAACACATATGTGCTTAGGTGCTTGACATTTACTCTCATTTCACTTCACAATCCCCAAAGTGAATACTGTGCCCACTTTACAAATGAGGAAAGTGAAGCACAGCTAACAAACTTACTTAAGGTCACACTGCTAGTAAGTATCTGGGCCAGGATCCAAATCCAGCCAGTTTGACTCCTGAACTAGTATTCTTGACTACTGCTGGAGGGTAGGTTTATGAGCTACTTGAACAATAGTGATCATGTTTTTAAAGTATAGTATTGTTTCTATCACCTATCTGTCAGTTTGTCATTTTGGGATGTTGTGTGTTGCCATGATGCTGGAAGCTATGCCAGTGGTATTTCAAATACCAGGAGAGTCACCCAGGGTGGACAGGTTTTAGCTGAGCTTCCAGACTAAGACAGACTAGGAAGAAAGGCCTGGTGATCTACTGCCAAAAAAAATTAGCCAACAAAAACCCTATGGATCACAGCAGAATTTTGTCCAATGTAATGCTGGAAGATGAACCCCTAGGTTGGAAGGCACTCAGAATACAGAGTGGCCACAACAACGGACTTAAGCATACCAACGATGGTGGAGATGGTGCAGGACGGGGGCAACATTTTGTTCTGTTGTACATGGGGTTGCCGTGAGTCAGAGCCAACTCGATAGCAACAAACAACAGCAAAATTATTTGTTTGGTTGAGTCTCAAATGAAGATGCTACCATACTGATTTATTTTATTCTGCCTTAGCTCTGCCTTAGACAACTTAAGTTTTACTATGTTAAGTTTTACTAAACAAATTAAATAACTGTTCATGTCTTACCTCATAAAGTCAAATATTTGTACCTGACCCTTATAAAGTACAAACATAAAAGTATAAACATTTCCGTATCCACTATGTGCTAGGAAATTTACTAGTAAGACATAGTCTTTGCACTCAAGGTGGAGGCTCTTTCCACTCAGCATATAAATATGTTCAAGTTTATCATAACTAGTAAATACAGGACACTGGTACATACAGCTTTGCCAACCATTCAGTGGTAGAACTGAGAGTGGAATCCTGAGATTCTCTGCCCTCTATTCTACAAGTAGATAAAACTATTTTTCTTACAGTTCCTCAAAAGTGGTTGACACTTAAATAATTACTAGATAGGTGCTACTTGCCTACTTTATGCTATGCTACCACTTTGCAGCTGACAATGAAAGCCTACCTACCCATCTTTAGCACAAATGAGCTGAAATAAAAATATTTTACTATAACCTCGGTTCACGGGGCTGTTGCTGTTGTTAGGTGCTGTCGAGTCGGTTCCAACTCATAGCGACCCTATGCACAACAGAAAGAAACACTGCCCAGTCCTGTGCTATCCTCACAATCATTGCTATGTTTGAGTCCACTGTTGCAACCACTGTGTCAATCCATTTGCTGGCCCTCTACTTTACCAAGCATGATGTCCTTCTCCAGTAACCAGTACCTCCTTATAATATGCCCAAAGTATGTGAGACAAAGTCTTACCATCCTGGCTTCCAAGGAGCACTGTGGCTGTACTTCTTCCAAGACAGACTTATTTACTCTTCTAGCAGTCCATGGTATATTCAATATTCTTCACCAACACCATAATTCAAAGGCATCTTCTGCCGGTTGTTAATTACTAGTGTGTGCATGAAACCTTGACAAGCTTCTTGGGTGACACATGCTTACGTCAGTGTTTATAAGTAGCTCGTACATGTTTGAGGTCGTAGTTTCTTACGTTTTACCCTCTAACAAACTTCTTATGTTCATGTTCTCTATCTGCACCGTTATCTGGTATTTACCTTTCATTGCTATTCTCTTTTTAAATCTGTCATTTGCCTCATCCTGGACTGCAAATTTACAGAGGACAGCAGTTGTTAACCCCAAACACAGCATGATGTCTTCCAAATAACAGGTATTTACCATGCATTCATTAATGACGGATACGAAATTCATCCCATAGTCATACTCCAGCCCTTATAATTATGCAGAACTGCTCCTCGTCATCTCTCTGACCAGAATGCCCCAGGGGTTAATCCTTCAAGCTCTTCTCCTCTCTAACTACACTCACTCCTCAGGTGATCTCACCCAATCTTATGGTTTTTACATACATTGACAACTCCCAGATATATCCAGCCTGGATCACTCTCCTCTGAACTCCAGACTCATATGTTCAATTGTTGACTTGGCATCTCTATCAGCATGTCTATTAGATATCTCAAACATTTAACCAGTCAGGAACAGAACTCCTGAACTCTCCCCAGAAATCTGCTCTGGGCCTTCCCCATCTTTGTTAATAACAACTACCATCCTTCCAGTTGCTCAAGCCAAAAATCTTGGAGTTATCTTTGACTCTTCTCTTTCACATTCCACATTCAATTCATCAGCAAATCTATCTGGATCAAAACACATCCAGTTTGAGTCAGGGTTATCAGCATGAATGCATGTTTATTTTAATATAAACAGAAATAAATATAGATGTGTGGATATATAGTTTAGTATATATACATATGGGGTCCCTGGGTGGTACAAATGATTAATCTCTCAACTACTAAGTGAAAGACTGGCGGTTCAAACCCACCCAGAGGTGTCTCAGAAGTAAGGCCTGGCAATCTGTTTCTGAAAGGTCACAGCCTTGAAAACCCTATGGAGCAGTTCTACTCTACACACATGGGGTTGCCATGAGTCGGAATCAACTTGGCAGCAACTAATAACAACAATACATACATATATTTCCTTACTTTGTCCACTAAGAGAGCCTAGAAGCAGTGACACTTCAGCAGGAATGAGCATAACTAGCACCCAGATCATGGCTTCAAAATGCCCAATTTTTCAATAAAGGGAATCAGGGTTCCTTGGAGAAATGACTGATTCTAGAACTAGGGCAGGAAAAATAAAAGATGAGTTTGGGGCACCTAGTAGTGCCAGAGAGTAAAGAAGTGTACACGCACATACACACAAAACAAATCCAGGCATGCCAAAAGGACGCAGAAGCCAACCTAGAAGATCTCCCAGCAGACAAAGCTGGAATCATTTGAGCAACAAAATAAATTATAATAGCATTAATAATAATACGATAGCAATAAAACAAATACAAGTTCAAACTGATATAAAACCAACAAACAGGGACAAATTTTCCTTACAGAAGAATTCCAATTAATAAATGTAAAAGGAATGAGGAAAACAGAATATTAGCATTAGAACACCATAGCAAATTTGCTGGAGGCAAGACTCACTGATGGATGCTAAAATTAGTGGGCAGAAACAGGACACTGGCGAAGCCTCAAAGAATCTCCCCTAAAATATTTACCATTACTGTGACGATTTTACTATGTGGCCGTAAATTCTCTGATGTGCCTCCCTCCAAGAAGTGCAGCAAAATTCCTCTTCCCTTGAGTGTGGGCTGGACTTAATGACTTACTTTTATTAAAACGGAAAAAAAGTAACTTTATAGTGGAGGATCCTGATAGAAATTACCTTGACAAAGCGATCAAGGTTAACTCACAAGTGCTAAATTACTTTGATATCTTGCATCCCCTCTATGACGTGATAAGAAGGGCACACACCTCTGTGGTATTCTTCTCAAAAATCCATTAACCCCAGTTTAATCATGAGAAGTCAGACAGAATCAAATTGAGGAACATTCTACATAATACCTGGTGTAGTCTTCTAAAGTGTCAAGGTCACAAAAGACAAGGAAAGACCAAGAAAAGCCACAGATTGGAAGAGACTAAGGAGACTCAACAAATAAAAGCAATATGGTGTCCAGCTTTGGATCATGGAATGGAAAAAGGATATTAGCAGAAAAACTAACGAAATCCAAATAAAGTCTGGAATTTAGTTGATAGCACTGTACCAATATTAATTTCTTAGCTTGATCAGTGGCATCACTAGGATTGGTGTCACCCAGTGCAGAAACTTATGGTGTCACTTCCCTCCCCATGCTAATTTCCACAATACTGTAGCTAAAACACGAGAAATTTTGACAAAATCAGTGACTATAAACACCAGCAGCAAAGAAAGCAACAGTATGTGCTTGTATCGCATGCAGACAAAGCCACATGATCGGAAGCATAATTGTAATTGGGTAACAATGACAGCTCTGACTGGAAGGCATTAGAAGGTTCAAAAAGTAAATTAGCATAGAATTTTAGCCCTGTCGGTATATTGATACACGTAAGCTACTCTTACGAAAAATGTTTTTGTTGTTACAACTAACTACAGGGATATCTTTATAAAAAAAATAATAAGTTTCTGCTGAAATACTGCATAAAAATTTTATAGAAAGTCATTTTGGTGTCACCTCCTCTGACAGTATCACCCGGTATGGTCTACACCCTCTATCAATGCCACTGACCTTGGTAAATGTGCCATGATTATGTAAGATGTTAATATTAAGGGAAGCTAAGTGAAAGGTATATGGCAGTGGTTCTCAATTGGAGCAATTTTGCCCCCCAGGAGGCCATTTGTCAATGTCTGAAGACATTTTTGATCGTCACACTGAGGGGATGCTACTGGCATCCAGTGGGCAGAGACCACGGATGCTGCTTAACATCCTATAATGCACAGAACAACCCCCACCCCCAACACACACGACAAAGAATTACCAGTCCAAAATGTCAATAATGCCAAGGATGAGACCCCTGGAAACCTATGTACTATCTGTGATGGTTAATGTTACGTGTCACCTTGGTTAGGTTATGATTCTCAGTGGTTTGGCAGATACTGGACTGGCTGCTTTTCTATAATGTAATCACGTTCCATGATGTGATCAGCCAATCAATTGAAAGGAGCATTTCCTTGGGGGTGTGGCCTGCCTCCAGCATAAAAATGGATGTTCTGGCAAAGCTTGTGCTCTCTGGACCCTCTACCCTTCTCCTCATCTAACCTCCAGTAAGCCTGCAGAAGTCTCCAGCCTGCCACCTGACCTGTAAATTTTGGATTCGCCAGCCCCCACAACTGCATGAGTCGTTTTCTTGAAGTAAATCAATCATTTCAATCTCTCTCCCCTCCCCCCTCTATACATAAAACCCCATTACCGTCGAGTCAATTCCGACTCATAGCCACCCTATAGGACAGAATAGAACTGCTCCATAGGGTTTCCTAGGCTGTAATCTTTATGGGGAAACCCTGACAGTGTAGTGGTTAAGACTTTGGCTGCTAACCAAAACGTAGGCAGTTCAAATCTACCAGGTGCTCCTTGGAAACCCTATGGGGCAGTTCTACTCTGTCCTATAGGGTGACTATGAGTCGGAATCAATTCGAAAGCAATGGGTTTGGTTTGGTTTTTCTGGGTAATTTTTATGGAAGCAGACTGTCATATCTTTCTCCCACAGAGGGGCTGGTAGGTTTGAACCACCGACCTTTCAGTTAGCAGCCAAGCACTTAATCACTATACCACCATGGCTCCATACACACACACACACACACACACACCTCACTGGTTTTGCTCCTCTAACGCACCCAGACTAAGATACTATTTTTACAATTCTTCTATTAACCAAAAATTACTTCAAAACAAAAAGTTAAAAAACACATATATAAGTAGATCCAACCATTTCTCACCAATGAATTTTTTAAGAGTGCCTCCTAACTGGTCTTCCTGCTTCTATACTTCATTTCCTTTGGACTACTATCAACACAGTAGCCAGAATGAAGTTTTTAAAGCATAAATTAGATCTTGTCACTCCTTTGCTAAAAACCCTGTAATGGCTCCCATCTCACAAAGTAAATGCCCAAGTCAAGGCCCTGTGTGATCTGGACTCAGTTATTGCTCTCACCTCATCTTCTACTCTTTTCCTATTCACTCCAGTCCAGGCACACTGGCATCCTAGAGTTCTGGGGATATATCAAACAGTCTGATTCAGGGCCCTTGCACAGAATGTTTCGTCTACTTAATATGCCCCCTTATCTCCTTCAAGTCTTTCCTCACTTTAAAACTGCACCCAACCGTGGCATTCCTATCTGCCTTTCCCTGCTTTATTTTTCTCTATAGCACTTACCATCTTCTAATTAAACTATAACAATAAACTACTTGTTTAATGTCTGTTTCACCCTTACTGGAATATAAGAACCACAAGGGCAGGGATTTTGTCTACCTGGTTCACTACTGCAACCCTGCACCAAGAACAATGAATGGCATATACTTGATGCTCAAAAACATTTGCTGAGTGAATAATCCACCTCTGAAATCCTAAATTAAATGTCCAAATGGCTTTCCACCACTATCTATCATTAACTGCATTTTCTCTCTCACCTTTTTACTTGAGAAGAATATGGTTTGGAGAAGAAAGAATGGGCTTTGGAGCCTGGCTCCATCACTTGATAGTGTGACTCTAGACATGTTAACCTTGCTAATCCTCAATTTTTTCATCTAAAGAAGAATGACAAAGGGAAGAATACAAGGATATGGATGTTGGATTAGAAATAATGTATTAAAGTATCTACCATTGTGAGGATGGCACAGGTCTGACTGACATTTCATTCTGTTATACACAGAGTTGCTATAAGTCGGAACACTTGACAGCACATAGTAGGTATTCCATAAATAGAAGCTAGTATTATTACTCTTTTCCTCACTAGTTCTTCAGCTTCTCACTGACCTCTAACCCTTTATGTCCTTCATTGTCTTCCAACTGGATCACCCCTTCCTGGCTTCCTGCTCATGATCAGCCTGGACTCCAGTTCAGTCACAATACTCAATATCCTTAATTCTCTCAACCAATTGTTCTTCAGGTATCTTTACCAAAGCAAGTATCTGCAGAGCAGTGGATAATAGCCTAGGCTTTGGAAATGAACCAGCAGAAGGCTTTGAAGCTCAGCTATTTGACTTCCAAACAAGGATTAAAAAAAGTACCTATCTCATAGAGTTCTTCTGAGGATAAAATGGTTTCTTCAATATATCCAGACTAATCACTGCTGGAGAAAAATCAAACAACCATGTACACAGGTGCCACTACAAATCCAAAGTCTGCAACCTCCAATGCTGCCTAATAATCCTTCACTTTCCTAGTCATATATGTCTGTCTGTTTCCTATTGTCTTAGAAACTGTTATAAACTCACATACGCTTTTTAGGAACATTATTCTACCACCTTTTCCGTCACTCTTAGCAGGTAATCAAAAATAAAAGAAGACATGTCATCACTCCTACTTCCTGCCCCTATCAGTTACAAATCTACCTATACTACCATCCATCTTTACCTCCTTCCTTTCTGCTCCCTGGAAAAGGAAGACTACCTTCTCCCCAAAGCCAATTTCTCTCCCTATACCCTGGATCCAGTTCCCTCCTATGTCCTCAAAAACCTCAGCTCTATCAATCACATGCGCACATATCACACATTCATTCTCTTTCATTTATCCTCTCTTCCTCTTTCCAATTTCACCTCTCTGTTGGTTCTTTCTGTCTCCTACATAAGCATGCCCAAGATCCTCTCAGTCAAAAAAAAAAAAAAAAAAAAAAAAAAGCTTCTCTCTAAATCCTCTGCATCTCACTCCACTTACACTCTTTCCTTCAGAGTCCTTTGTAGAAAACACTGTCTCCTTCTCAATTAGGTAAACTTCTGAGTGTCATTCATTCTTAACCCTCAATGCATTACAATGTAGCTAAGCGCTCCAGCTAAACTCACAAATTGACATCTCAATCACCAAGCTTCAGAGGCTTTATTCAATCTCTATCTTACTTGGCTTCCTAATGGCATGAGACATTCCTGGTCCTTGAAATATTCTTCCCCCTCAGCTTCTACAGAAAATTTGTTTCCTTTTTTCGTCTTTGGTCTCTCTGGTACAGTTGGTCAGCTTCTCTTGGGCTGCCTGCCATCTACCTAGCAGCCCACAATAGAAATGTAGGAATCATCCCAGATCTTCAGTCTTGCTCAACTCCGTAGTTTATTTACCATGTCCTGTTGATAATACTTTTTAAATGTCTCATACATCCACCCCCTCCTCCATATCTCTCATCATTTCTCACCAGGAATGCCTTCCTAACTGGTTTTACTTCCAGTTTTGCCCTTCCCTAATCCAGCATTCACTGCACTGCCAAAATAATAGGTCTAAAACACAAATCTGATTCTATCACAGCACAACGTAATTTTTTTTTACTAAAATAAAATAAAGTTCGTTAAAAGTGTGCTGTCTACATGTGACTTTTGAGTATCTGACATGTCCAAATTGAGATATGCTATGGCTGTAAAACACTCACCAGATTTTGAAGATTTAGTATGAAAAGAATATCAGTGTCAGTAACACTTTTTATATTGATTACAGGAGCCCTTATGGCACAACAGTTAGGCAATCAACTGCTAACCCAAAGGTCAGCAGTTCAAATACACCAATGGCTCCACAGGAGAAAAGACCTGGCAATCTGCTCCTGGGCAGATTACAGTCTAGGAAACCCTACAGGACAGTTCTCCTCTGCCCTACAGGATTGCTATGAGTCTGAATCAACTCAATGGCACACAACAACATATTGATTACATGTTGAAATGATAATATTTTGGATATATTGGGTTAAACAAAATACCATATACCCATTGCCATCAAGTCAATTCCAACTCATGCTGACCATACAGGACAGAGTAAAAGTGCCCTATAACTAAAATTATTTATTTATTTACTTTTTAAAATGTGGTTACTAGAAAGTTTAAACTTACATGCGTGGCTCACATTATATTTCTACTGAACAGCTCTGGTCTACAATGTCCTTCCCCTCTTTCTGAGCTTAGTTACTCCTACTTATTATTCAAGATTAGCTCAGGCAACCCACTAAAATGTGTTCCAGGACACTTTCCAGGACCCCAAATCTGAGTCAGCTACCCCTCCTCTGTTCTTCCATCCATAGGAACCTGTGTGCATCCATGTCATACATCATACCATATTATAATTGTTTATCAGCTATATTTCACCCACTAAACTGTAAGCTCCTTGCAGAAGGAGATATCATTCTACATATACTCAGGGCCTACCACCATGCCTGGTACTTAAAAGGAACTCAAAACATTTGTCAAATAAATGTGAGCTACTTATTCTGGCCTGAAAATTCATAGAATTTTTCGTTCTCCAAAGAATTTTCCAAGGAAAACAAACATGCAGTGAAGGAGACTAGACTTTCTCAGGAACTCCAGTCATGAAAAGACTGTGGAGGGGAAGGGGTAGGAATCGTCGTCAAGAGATCAACAATAAGAATATAAAGTTCATGACATACACCTGCCTCTTATACTGAAAACAGGGGTTTGCAGCAGTGATGTGAAGCCTTGATCTCACACTTGGCATGCCAGGGGCCACAGTTTGGTTCCTAAATTACTTAAACAACCCATCCAACCAGAGTATGATTTGGCAGGTTTCAACACAGCTAGAGCCCAGCACCTGTTCCACTTAAACAGCACATCATTACAGTTAAAAACAACAACAAATCTCTCTCATGAAATAAATGCTAATCTCATGATGCTGCACCATGGAGCAATTTAGAAGAGTTATTATATGAAATGTGCCAGAGCATGAATTTATGGCTGATGCTTATTTGGCAAATATAGTTGGCACGGCAAGATGTTGAAAAACATGCATGCAAATAAGCAAATAAAAGTTTTTAAGCTCTCAGACTTAAATATTTACATTACCATAAATGTACAAAGATAAATGTTTACACGAGTACATATATAATGCATTCCAGGAACACATTTTTTAATGTGATTGTCAGGGAACAGTTATGAAGTGGCATAATTTCTTTATAGGCCTCAGGGTAGACGCTTAAAAACGAATTCTGACAGAATGTTAATGGAGTGCGAACAGTTTCATGGAAGTTTCCCTGTGCTATCGCTACGTAAAATGAATAGTCATAGTATCATGATAGTTCAAAGCAATCTAGTCTTTTCCGTTTCCCAAAACACTTCTCTTCCCATCTTGGAACCCAGCCAAACATAGATGTCAGTCCCTAAATGGGGGGTGGGGATGACATATCTCTAAACATCAAAAAGCCTTAAAGAAAATAATTTGACATTTTCCCACATAATATAATCATGTTCGAGTCTCCAAAAGAAAGACATGACATCCCCCTCTTCCTCTCTGACAACTATTGAAAGATACTTGTTTTTTTGCATAGTTTGTGAGTTTGTCACAGCCAAAACTCACTAGTATGAATTCTGCTTCCATTGTTAACTGTTAATCTCTGGGTTGAGGCTATAACTCCCATCTTTGAAACCAAGAAAGTGTACCATATCTGCCATTAGTTTACTAAACGAGTCACCAAAGAGAAGAAGTGCTAGATACTTCAGAAAGTAATTAGGGTAGTCATTGAATTGAGATATCTAGAAATGCTCTGAGATTACAGGAGAAGCCATCATGAAGCAAGTATCCAAGATTGCTCTTGGAAAGGTTTACCCATGTGGATAATTCACGTTTTTCACTTCCACACTTCAGAGAGCAATATGAGTTCTCCTACTACAGACATTATTACATACATCACTTCATTTATCAGGGAAAAACGACCGTGGCTGAATAATAATCAGTAAGCAGGCCTCAAAACAAAATCCTCAAGGCAATCGCAATTCAGGTGAAAAGCTGTTCACATACATCATCCAATGACCTAAAAATAGTCTTTCGTGTAAGTCTCCAAGTATTCAATTCAAGGTATAATCTTACCACATTTAACAGAGACAGAAGAAAAATGTAATAAAAATGAAATCATAGTTTTCCTCTAACTCATCACTACCCCCTCAACGCCAGCCTTCCAATAACTCCATTCCACAGCTCTCAAATTCCTAAACTTGAATCTTAAAAAAACAACCGATTGCAAGAAAGTAACATTTAAAGAGGGGGGAGCCTCTCTTTCCTGTTGCTCTCAGCAGTCTTTAACGTAGTCACAAGATGAAAGGGAAAATCAACTTCTCAGACGGATGGTGCCTGCGAAGGGAAAATTTTGGACTGCAAGTCCTCGTCGAAAGAGGAAAGAAAAGTTGCAAGAATGGATGAGTCAAAGGGCAAAGGAGAAACAAACTCACCAACCAAACTACTCAAAATCCTCAAACCAAGGAGTAAACCAGTATGTTCGGGGGTCACCAGCCGCAGCGCGAAGTGAGCCAGCAAAGAGCCACCAGGTTTCGTCCTGACGCGGCTGAGGAGGTTGCGCCGGATCCTCCCGGGTTTGGGAGCGGGATGACCGCGTAGACTTAGCAGGAGCGAGAGAAGCCCTTTCTGCCCCAGCCTCCCCCGCGTACAGCTTCTCCAGGCTTCATTTTCTCCGGCAGCTTCCCAGCCGCGCCCGGGGCGTCCCTCGCCGCCAGGTCCCAACTTTCCCTCCTCTGGGGGGCGCCGCGCTACCGGGGCCGCCGCCGATGGAGGGGGGAAGGAAGGCGCGACGGGGAGCCCCCGAGCGGCGGGGCCAGCAGGGCAGGGTGCGAGGATAGCCGGAGAGCCCGCGCCAGGCAGGACTCACTGGCCGCCCAAGCCCCCGCGGCGGCGGCGGCGCCAGCCGGACCCCCCGCCGCCCCGCCCGGATTCTCCCGGGTCAGCGCCCTCGCCCCGCGGAGACCCTGGTCCCAGAAGCCGGCGCGTGAAAAGAGGGGAGCGGAGAGACGCGGGCAACCCTGTCTCCGTTACCTGAAGGGCGCACACGCCGCCGCGGGGGCCACCATCGCCGGCTGTCCCGTCCCCTTCCTGGTGACCACGGCTGCTGCCGCCGAGCAACTGACACTGACTAACAACAACTAACTAACTACTCGCCGCCGCCGAGTCCACCGCGCGCTCCCGGCCGCTCGCCACCCGCCCAGCCCACAAGCCTGCCCACCTCCTCCCAGCCCTGCGCACCGCCCCTCCGCGCGCGCACCCGCCCGCCGCGCTCCTTAAGGTCTGCCTGGGAGCGAGCACAGGCGCGCGCCCAAGGCCTTGGCCTCTCTCGCCTCATCTCTAGCCCCAACCCCGTGGGAGGAATCGCCGCGAGTCCCCTCCTCTCCAGTTCCCACCTCCAGAGGATGAGATGTAGAGAACGCTTGATTGGCTGAAGAGGGCGTGGCCAAAGCGAGAGGGCTGGACGACAGGGACTTTAGGCGCGCGTGAGGGAAAATGTAGATAAAATTAAGTTCCAGAGGAAAAGGAGAACAAAGTATTGGCTTATTTGAGTGCGGAATCTTCTTTGTCAGCCTGCCGTCAAATACATATGTGTTCTCAAGGATTCCAGTGTACAGTAATAACCAATTAAAGTCCCACTACCTTCTGCGCGTCTTGGCAATAAAAACGAAACTACATCTCCCAGAAACCTCCGTGAAATGAGTCGCACCTTGCGTAATCACGTAAAATCGCCGCATCTGAACAAAATAATCCCTTCATTTTTCTGAAGGTATCGGAAATAATATTTCATTTTTCTCCTCATCAGGACAATTTTAATTGTTACTGTGATAAGAAAAGTTACCTCTAGGGAGGTGATTAAGCGATTAGGTAAAAGGAAAGAAAGGACACCAAATAAAGTGCTGCGGAGGAATCTGTCCAGCTGTGAGAGGACGGCGTGCGAAGAATGAAGGCGTTTAAGAAGGGCTGAGGGAATTGTCCTCGGTGCGAAGGACTTTCGTTAGGCCCCGGGTCCCTGCCTGGCCGTGTCGTCAGCAGGTCAGTAAGCAAGGCGAGATTGGGGGTGGCCGTAGTCGAGGTGCCCTTCAATCCTTGAAGATCATCCCTCTATTGCCGTTGTTGTTAGTGGTTTGCCTCGGTTTGAGGGTGACTGAATGGGGGCGCCTCACTTCCGGTTGGGGGGAAGGGAGGGAGACCGTCATGGGGGAGGGGGAAACAACTCACTTCCTGTGGGGGTAGCGGAATAGTTTGGGTAGGTCCAACCCGCTTCCAGTACGGATGAGGGCTTGAGAAGGTGGTACGTTGTCCTGTTTCCATACACGGTATCTTAGAGCTTTGGGATTGTGTTTTATGTAAGAAGTTAGGTTATGCCCCCAAGCCGTGTAATCACCCGCCTCCAGCTATATGTGTTTTGTTTTCACACGTAAGATGGAACGTTTCCTCCCCAACAGAATTTTCTTAATGCATTCTTCAAAGAATATGAAACCCCTTGTTAAAGTTCTCTACGAGACGGCATACTTTTCTTGTGTGACTCATGGATTGCCCACCCCTGCTCCAGTACTCAAGTCCAACCTTGACTGAGTGAGGGATAGTGGTCTCTGCCTTGACATGCCTTGAGAACTCTGTAGCTACTCTTTTAAGGAGATGGTGTATTAGAGGATTGACTCTCATAGATTGAGGCATTTTTACTTTACCAGAGGAAAAGTGATGTAATGAAGCAGTCAGATTTGATGTTACCCTAGCTAGTATAATTGATATCTTTAGTTCTTAGATTTTAGGCTACAGGTCTTGTCCTGTGCCTGAGAACTTCCTCAGCCTTAAAAATTCTTACGTGTAGCTTACATGTAGTATTTGTGAAAGTTGTGTTAATTCATTTCCCCCTTGTAATCGAATTAAATTCGGCACCAATTTAAAAATGGTATCTGTTCTTTGTGGTTTTAAAGCATGAGGCCAAAGGTAGTAAGACTCAGCTCAGAGTTTAAGGAATAGAAAAAAATGGACACAAAAACGACAAAAGATAAATAAGAAAGAACTTTGTATTTTTCTTATATTCTGTTTTTTATAGGGAAGTATATGTAAAGTGGTATAAACACTCAACAATTTTGATTCTTTAGTTTCTGTTGTCAAGGACCACAAAACTTGTTTTTGTGTATGTGCTGAAGGAATCTGTTTATTAGGAGCTTACTTTGTGAAATCTCAACAATTTTAGTAATTTTAGAATGAATATCTATTGAATGAACGTAGGGCTATAACGTCTTTCAAGAATTTTTTTAAAATTTTATTGTGTTTTACATGAAAGCTTACAGTACAAATTAGTTTTTCTTTCAAAAATTTATACACAAATTGTTTTGCGACGTTGCTTGCAATCCCTGCAATGTGTCAGCTCTCTCCCCTTTTCTCCTTCCACCCTGGGTTCCCCTTGTCCATTCTTCCAGTTTTCCTGTCCATTACTGCATTCTCATCTTTGCTTTTGGGTAGGTATTCGCGTTTGGTCTCATATACTTGACTGAACTAAGAAGCACGTTCCTCAAGTGTGTTGTTTGTTTTATAGGCCTGTCTAATCTTTGGCTGAAAGGTGAACTTCGGCAGTAACTTCAGTTCTGAGTTAGCAGGGTTTCCCAGGGCCATAGTCTTGGGGGTTCCTTCAAGAATTTTTTTAAAGGAATAAAGCCTATGTGTTTTTTCCTTTGGAATTGTTACTTAATCTGTCCTCAGAATTTGCAATTACTTTAATTCTGGTTTCTAAAAAACCATTTGGTTTAGAGGTGATTATAAAATGTGTTTTAAACCAAATGTAACAGTAACGCCTCCCAAAAAACAAACCCGTTGTGTCCAGTGGATTCCAACTCATAGCGACCCTATATTTATAAATGTTACAGAAAGGGGGAAAAATACATGTTCTAACCTTCTGTAGACTTAAAATGATCAGTCTAAGTTTCTAAAATCAATAGTAAGTTAACTTTTGAAAGATCAAAGAATTGCTTTAGCAGTTGATTGAACAGGCAAGACAAAATAAAGTCTGCATTAGGTTAGGGACATATAGACAGGGCTCATTATAGACTAATCCAAGTAAGTAACAATAAATTAATTAGAGGTGTTCACTGTGTTCTATATTACTGTAATACAGAAGAAAATACATGGTTACTCTGACAAACTATAGTATTGGGAATTATTGAAATATGGAAGGATTATGGAACTAAATGAAAAAGATTTTTTAAATTATATTAAAATATTGATTGAGATACTGCAGTTTTGCCTTTTGGAAAATGTCTTTGGAAAGCAAAGGAGTTTATTAAATTGGTCTTCATGACATTCCCTGGAAGAAACGCAGTATAGTAGTAATAAGAAGAATTGCTGCGGCTGAGACTTTAGCAGTTTGAAGGACTGTCTGTTCAGACGAAAGCAATATATAAAGCACATATCTGAAACAAGATGTTTTGCTATAAGTGGCAGTTATTCATCAGTTCTATCAAAGAAGAAATATTAGAAAAGCTTGTGAAAAATAAAGAGAGAAAGTCCATGGGCTCTGTTTTATTCTTTTAAAAGTGTTTCTGTGAGGAATCTTGCTGTCTCCCAAAGACTTTTTTCCCCTTAATGCTCTTTATTGCAGTTTTCTTTGTATGTTCTAATAGAAACATGGCATCAAAATCAGAAAATAAAAAATTTTTAAGTGCTCTGTTATATCTTTGAGTGAATGAATTTGAGAATTTCCTTCCGTTACATGCCATCTACAATAAAAGAACTACCAGTTTTTTTAGACCACTTAGATTATATAACCGTTTTCCAAAAGCATTTCATTGGATACACTGCTCATAGTGGTTTCAAATGTTAAAACAGGTCAAAATTCTGGATTCAGTCTCACTGAAATTTATTATACACAGAGTGCTATCTGCTATACATAATGCAAAGATGTCTTGATTTTGTTGTCTACCTTTGTAAAGTCTTTTTTCTTTTTTTTTTTTGATAACTTTTTTTGTTGTACTTTAGATGAAAGTTTGTAGAGCAAACTAGTTTTTCATTAAACAGTACGCATACTGTTTTGTGACATTGGTTGCCAACTCACATCTTTGTCAACATATTTGTAAAATCTTGCTAAATGTTCTACAACTACGGTATTGCTTCATTGTTTTTTTGGTGGTGGTGGTGGTTTTTGTGATGGGGTTGAGGGTTGTGGTGGTGGTGTTGTGTGCCCTGGATCGATTCTGACTCATAGGGCCCCAAATAACAGAGTAGAACTGCCCTGTAGGGTTTCCTAGGCTGTAATCTTTACGGGAGCGGATTACTAGGTCTTTTCTGCTGTGGTACTAGCTTGGTAAACTGGAGCTATTTACTTAATGTCTCTGAGCATTTCCATAAACCTAACTGGAGTTGTTTGGTGGGTAAGGGATTTACATGTAAATCGCCTGGCACGATGACTGGTGCTGAGAGCTTAATAAATGGTATTATTTTTGCCCCAGTCTTCCTTCTGCTGCTTTGGCTATTGAGATTTGTCCACATGCTGTTTTAAGCCTTACATATTCCCGAGAGAATGGGATGCAGTGCTAGAATTATTGACATTATACCTTCTCCCCCTATCAGCATACTCACCTAGCTGTCAAGATTTTATTTTTTGTTCTTTGTGGGAAGGAGACTTCACTAATTTCCATGCTTACTTTTAAAACTGGAAAATATACATAATAGGAAAGTTGCAAGGGCATTAAAGAATCAATAAAGTCATTTGTATTGTTATAGGAAGACTTTCAAATCATTGTTTTAACTAATTGTTGTCAAGTCAATTCTTATTCATGGCAGTTCCACATGTGTCAGAGTAGAACTGTCCTACATAGTATTTTCAGTGGCTGGTTTTTCAGAATAGATCACAAGGTCTTTTTTCTAGGCACCTATGGGTGGACTAAAACCTCAAACCATTAGGTGAGCATCAAAGTTCATTAACTGTTTATACCACCCAAGGATACCTATTTAAATACTAAGCCTAACATTCAAGACCCTCTGCAGTATAACCATATTTCTCATTACCCATCTTCACATACCAAACTAGATTGGTTTCTGAAAAAACAAATCCATACTGTGTCCAGTATTTCTATCTTTGCTCATGGTATTTTTCTCTGCTGGTAACACATTTTTCCCTAGGAATCTCAATCTGTCAAAATGCCACTTTTTTTGAGGTCCTTTCTCAAGTACCACCTTCAAGAAGTACTTTCTGGTGTCTGTCTTCTCTTTCTACTCTATGAAACCACTGTCCTTTGACCCTCCGGAGCATTTTATACCTTTCTTATGGCATTTAATGCTATAGTTAATTTATGTTGTTGTATGTGTAGTTTATGCCTTGAAATAAAATCATGCAGACTATATCTTGTTCCTCTCTATCTGTTGTCATACCTGGTACAATGATCTTCACATCATAGGTATTCAGTAAATATTTGTGGAGTTGATCAGGCACTTGGGGTATGATGAAACTAATTAGTAGCTTCCCTCTCTGTGTCTGTTGCCATACCTGGTACAATGATCTTCACATCATAGGTATTCAGTAAATATTTGTGGAGTTGATTAGCCACTTGGGGTATGATGAAACTAATCAGTAGCTTTTGTCCACTGTTTATTCCCAGCATCAAGCTCTGTGACCAGTATACAATAGACAAATACCTGTTGAATGAAAGAGTGGGTAATAAGTCATCATTCCCTCCTTTGTGGGCATCCTAGAGGTCAGTATGTTAATGAGTCGATGAGCATGTATTAAGATTCTACTATATGATCATAACTATGAGAACTGATGCCTGCCCTCAATTTAATTGGCAACAAATACGTTGTAACTAATATGTGTAGATTCTGAATACTGCAGGTATGTGAGTGGAAGTAGGGTAAGAAGGTCATTATAGAGGTGTTTGCATTGTAAGAGATATTCCCTGCTATCTAAACTCAGAAACCAAATAGATTTGGGTATCAAGAGATACTTAACTTGCATTCCCACTCCTAGGAATGTACCCAAGAGAATTGAAAACACGTGTTCACACAAAAACTTGTACATGAATGTTCATAGTAGCATTATTCATGATAGCCCCAAAAATGGAAATAAACCCAAATGTCCATCAACTGATAAGTGACTAAACAAAATTTGATATAGCCATACAATGCTGTAAGAAGGAATGAAGTAGTCATACATGCTACAACACAGATGAACCTTGAAAACATTATGCTAAATGAAAGACACCAGACACGAAAGGCCGCATATTGTATGAATCCATTTATACAGAATAGGCAAATCCATAAACAGATTAGTGTTTGCCAGGGGCTGGATGAGGGGGGAATGGGGAGTAACTGCTAATGGGTATAGGATTTCTTTTTGGGTTGATGAACATGTTCTGGGATTAGTGTTGATGGTTGTACAACCTTGTGAATATACAAAAACCACTGAATTGTAAACTTTAAAATGGTGAATTTTATGGTATGTGAATTATATCTAAAAAGGGAGAGAAAGAAAACCAAAAACACCAAACGTGTTGCCGTCGAGTCAATTCCAACTAATAGTGACCCTATAGGACAGTGTAGAACTGCCCCATAGAGTTTCCAAGGAGCTCCTCAGAGATTCAAACTGCCATTCCTTTGGTTAGCAGCCGTAGCTCTTAACTACTACGCCACCAGGGTTTCCGAGAGAGAAAGAGACTTAAATTTGAAAGATGGAGAATTTTGGATGGGGCTAAAGGAAGCAAGAGAGGTAAAAGGAAGATGGTAATAGTTCTTCCTCAGGTTCTAGAGGAAAATATAAGCGACTAGGTCAGGCTAGATGCAGAGGTGTGGGGGTGTGGGGGCACTAAGGGGGTTACTTGTCCCTGGGCACAAGTTTAAGGGAGTGCCAGAAAAGGCACAGAATGACATTCTGGGGCACCACAAATACGCAAGGCACCTGACCAACACAGCCAGACAAGAGGCGGGAAGGCTTTTCTGCTGATGTGTAGCCACTATCAACGTCTTTTCATCTTGAAATTGATGGGGGGGGGGGGGGCATAACTTAGAGATTGCCCCTGGGTGCTTGTTACCTCGCTTTGCCCCTGGCTAGAAATATGCTGAGGATCAGCTGAGAATGGATATGAAATATTCTGACTATCTTTTGTCTTACCGGAGTGGACAGTGAGGTGAAGGGTTTGACCAGAGGACAGTTGACAAAGGAGGAAGACCTCTCAGGATTTTGAAGGAAGCTTCAAATTCCTTCTTGATTAGGTCAGGGATATAGTATATAGTCAAATTGGCTTCCATTTGAAAGGCAGCTGAGTCCAGAGCACGAAATTATTATAAGGTAAAGGAGTCTGGTAGTAATAAATCTGAAGTTACTGGGGAAGATAGGAGAACAGAGACTAGACAAAGATAATTTGTTTCTAAAACTATCTTAATGAGAAGGAACCAAGGGCAGTGATTTGGAGAAGTCGATACAAATAAAGGTACTCATTTGATGAAATATTTATTGAGCACCTTTTAAGTGCTAGCCACTATTCTAGGCACTAGAGATATAGCACTAAACAAAACTGTAACTATTTTCCTTATTTGAATTATTTGCTTAGAATAAAGTCCTATGAGTGGGATTATTGGTTATAAGAGCATTTTATAGTTCTCAAAAAAATAGCTATATTATTTCTTTTAAAAGTTATACTAATTTTTTATACAGTCAGCAATATATAAGTGTATTGGTTTCATCACAATTTCACCAACAGAATTTTTTGGCTATTTGAATAGACATAAAATTATTCTTCAGCTTGGTTACTGCTCTTAAAAATATAAATACTTCTTTACAATTAAATGGGCAACTACTGGGGCATGAAGAAAGTCAGAGCCTTTATATGTGTTCCCTTATCTATAATGGCTTCTTTACAGAATTTGGATTTTGAGGACCCTAGAAACTAAACCATCCTCTAATTTGAATCAGTTTAAAAAGTACTTTTATTCAGTGTTACTCTCCTTATTTTCTAAATGAAACTTACATTCAAATCACATTTAGCCATTATTCCAATACCCATTCAACTACCATTTATTTAGTATTGTGCTAGGCCCTGTCACATACTCTTAACTGTAACATTTGATGTTGTAGGTATTACCTAGCTTCATTCAGCATATGAGAAAATTGAGACTTAGGGTATTAGGTCACTTGCCCAAAGTTACCTAACATAGTAAGTGGTAGAGGCAGGATTTGAATGCAAGTCCTCTTAGGCCCAGTGTCTTAGTCATCTAGTGCTGCTACAACAGAAATACCACAAGTGGATGGCTTTAACGAAGAGAAATTTATTTCTTCACAGTAAAGTAGGCTGGCTAAAAGTCCAAATTCAGGTCATCAGCTCCAGGGGAAGGCTTTCTCTCTCTGTCGGCCTTCTTGTCAATGTTCCCCTGGACTAGGAGCTTCTCCGCACAGGGACCTCGGGTCCAAAGGACACTCTCTGCTCCTGGCACTGCTTTCTTGGTGGTATGAGATCCCCCTGTCTCTCTGCTCACTTCTCTTTTATATCTCAAGAGATTGCCTCAGGACACAATCCAATCTTGTAGATTGAGTCCTGCCTCACTAACACAACTGCCGCCCATCCTCCCTCATTAACATCATAGAGGCAGGATTTACAACATATAGGAAAATCACACGATACCGGGAATCATGGCCCAGACAAATTGATACACACATTTTTGGGCAGACATAATTCAATCTATGACACCCAGTAATCATTCTGTTACTCCATGATCCCTCAGTATCATTACTAAAATTTACTGGGGGCTAATGGGACTAGAAAAGGAATCTGAAATGGGACTTGGAAAATCAAGCACTGACTTAACTATGATGTAATGAAGCAGCAGAGAAGTGTTTTTGTTGTTGTTGTTGTTGTTGTTTTTACTGGGGAGGCTATAGCACATAGACAAAGAGAGGACATTCTTGGTAGGGTTAAACCCACATTTTCAAGTCCCTTTCTGTTTCTCCCAGATGACCAGTTACATACTCCCCCAAGATCTATGATGGGAGTGATAGAAAAGCAACTGCCTTCGGGTATATGCAGTGAAATTCATTTGATTGTATAAAGAGCAGACAAATGGTTTGGCCCCAAGAGAATCCCACAAAGTAACCTTTAAAATAATAACCTCACGTCTAACATAGTAAGGTTAATGAGATAGTCAAAGCCTAGTAGGTGGTAGCAAAAAATAAAAATAAAAAAAGGAGATACTCCGTGGTGCAGTGGTAAAGCAATCAACTGCTGATCAAAAGATCCGCGATTCGAAACTACCAACGGCTCCACTGGAGAAAGATGTGGCAGTCTGCTTTCGTACAGATTTACAGCTTCAGAAACCCTATGAGGTTGGTATGAGTCAGAATCAACTCAATGGCCGTGGGGTTTTTTTTGTTTTTTGGGTTTTTTTGGTTTATATTTACAAAACAAATTTAAGATTGGGAATACAAAGCAAGAGATGCTGTGTTCCAGCTCCAGTTTTTAGTTGGTTAAAGTATAATCCCAATTTATAGATAAGGTAACTAAGGTCCAAATTACACGCAAAATAAGTGATAGAATGGGCACCAGACATAGACCTCCTGCTTCCCACTGTGTTTTACTAAGTTGACAGAACTAATGAAAACAACAATCAGTGTGGTTGTTTTGTTATTTATATATTTTTTTTATAATTTAATATGTAACTTAAAAGAGATTATTTCCGTGTGTCTTAAAACAGCAAAAGTAAAGATCCGCACACGAAGTTACTAAATATTTGATGACACGTAAAAATAAGAAGTGATACTGAAGATCAGGTAGAATCCTGACATACCAGATAGTCTATCTGTAACCTGCACCTGAGTAATATTCTATCTGTATTCAAGATAGCATTGCTGGGGGAAGGGGACAAAGGTCTTTGAAAACTATTGTAGAAATGTTTTTTGAAATATTACAGTGAACACTTGGTATGAATCATATGGATCTGCAGATGTGTGCATAGTTGTATTTAATCCTTTGAATTTTCAAGAAAGCCAGTCCTCTTTTGCCATCCCTACCTCTTTAATTGAAATTAATACATGTTTTACAATTAATAGTATCCAACTACTCCGTTTTTTTCTTTTCTAGCCTAAAAATTTATACTTCCCTTCTCTATCCCACCTCCACCCTTTCTTCCTTCCTATGCCCCATAATGTTAATTCCTATCCCGATACAAACCTTTCATTTTTGTTGCTAGTAGCATCATAATTACTGCAACTTTGGGAGAAAACGGTATAGCTGTTGTATCAGCACTAATAAAATTTTTATACTCTTAGGGCCAATAATTCTATTCATAGGACTTTATTCTGAGAAAATAAGGAAAATAGATACAGGCACAAATGTTAATACTATTGATATCTATACTGTCTAAAAAAATAAAACCTTCTAAATATCCAACAATAGAATAATGATTAAGTAAAGTGTTACCTATCCACTCAGTGAGCTACTACGCATTCATTTTTCACAATAGCTTCTTTTAAAATGCATTGAAAGATGTTATAAGAATGGTTTTGCAAAAATGGAAAGGAGGAAAATAAATCAGAAGAAAACAAAATAGAAAAACTGATATGATTAGTGCATATTTCTGAAGCATTTGTATTTTCTGTACAACAATAACTGACATGTATTGAGCCCTTAACTGGTGTCAGGCACCATAGTAAAGCAGTATTATAGAATCAGTATTGAGTAGTTATTAAGAACAAATGCACTAGAATCAAATCCTAACTCCATCATTTACTAATGTGTGATCTTGAAAAGGAAATGGGAGATAATAATTACGTCTACATTAAATCATTAAATTCACATAAAGTGTCTGGCACATAGTAACCCCTCAAATGTTATTAGTAAGCATTTTACAGACATCTTTAATTCTTCACACCCTCACAACGACCTTATGAGGGTGCTATTTTCGTTTTACATAAGAGAACATTGAAACTCAGAAAGTTTAAATGCCTAGGTTAAATAACTTGCCCAAAGTCACACTGCTAATGATCATTTGAGTTTGGATTCAGAACCCAAGTTATAACTTCCACTACTGACTCTGAATGGATTACACCTCAGCATAAAGAAAACAAAAATCCTCACAACTGGACCAATAAGCAACATCATGATAAACAGAAAAGATGGAAGTTATCAAAGATTTCATTTTAGTTGGAGCCACAATCAACACCCATGGAAGCAGTAGTCAGGAAATCAAAAGGCACATTGCATTGGGCAAATCTGCTGCAAAAGACCTCTTTAAAAAGACATCACCTTGAAGACTAAGGTGCACCTGACTCAAACCATGGTATTTTCAATCGCATCATACGCATGCGAAAGCTGGACAGTAAACAAGGAAGATCGAAGAAGAATTGATGCCTTTGAATTGTGTTGGCGAAGAATATTGAATATACCATGGACTGCCAAAAGAACGAACAAATCTGTCTTGGAAGTACAACCAGAATGCTCCTTAGAAGGAAGGATGGTGAGACTATATCATACATACTTTGGACATGTTGTCAGGAGGGATCAGTCCCTGGAGAAGAACATCATGCTTGATAGAGTACAGGGTCAGCAAAAAAGAGGAAGACCCTCAACGAGATGGATTGACACAGTGGCTGCAGCAGTGGGCTCAAGCATAAGAACAATTTGCGAGCATGGCTCAGGACCGAGCACTGTTTTATTCCATGGTGCATAGGGTCGCTATGAGTCAGAACCAATTTGATGGCATCTAACAACAACTGACTCTAATGGGCAAGATTGTTGCAGACCAGTACTTTTGCTGAGAACAAGAAAAAGCCAAATTTTTTTTTTTTTTTTTTTTTTTTTTTAAAGCGAAGGCATCAGAGACCTACTGAGGCAGCCAGGACTTGAGAGACCAAAATCATGGAGCCGAGAGAACTTCAAAGAAGTGGGGTGATTCTCTGTGCTTCTCTTTTCCTGTCCAGGAATTTGTTAATTCTTGGAGCAGAACAAGAGGTTGTAAAACTAAGCAGAGCGTTTCTGTAGAAGAAGAAGAATAGCCAGTAGTCTTGTGGTAGACAAAAACTGGAGTTCCCCAGGTGGCCAAGACTTGAGGGGCCAAGACCCTGGAGAGTAGGAAAGCACTGAGAAATTATTTTTGAATTTGTTTTCCCCTCAAAGTATTTGCTGCACAGGGTCAGAGGCTAAGAAGCTAAGCAGAAAGCCCTTGAAAAGCAGAGTGAAATTTGTGGTCATGATCATGATGAAGAGCAAAAAATAAAATAAAATTCAGGTCTCTCCAAGGAGAAAAGGTCCTGTAAACTCCCCAGGCTCTCAAGTGAATCCCTAGAGGGTTACAGCCTTAAGTGGGGGCCAACCAGAGGTAGAGGAAGAGCCTACAAAAATTGCTACCTAGCTTTTAAATCAGCGTAGTTCCTTATTGAAATAAGATGGTCTGCCCTTCTGCTGCATTCCAGAGGATAGGTGATTTCTCTCTAAAGGAAGTAACATCTCCGATGCTTTACAACTTATCACATACAAGGCCTGTCATGCAAGCAGAAATTACCAGGCATATGAAAAAAATAAAGCCAAGAGAAAATGCAGACAACAGAAACAGATACAGAAATGATCCAGATATTAGAGTTATCAGATAGGAACTGGGACTAATATATTCAAGAAAATAAATGCCAAGATGGAAAATTTCACCAGAGAAATAAAATCTTAAAAAAAATTTGGAAATTCTAGAAACTGCAGCAACAGTGATTGAAATTAAGAACGCAGTAGATTTGTTTAACAGGAGATAGAACACAGCAGAGGAGAGGATTAGTGAATTGGAAACTTGAGCAATAGAAGATACCCAGGCTGAAGCACAGAGCAGAAAAGGAATGGAAAATACAAGAAAGAGCAGAAATGTGACTGATAGGCTGAATAATGTCCCTGAAAGATGTCCATGTCCTAATCCCCAGAACCTGTAAATGTTACTTTACATGGCAAAAGGGACTTTGCAGATGTGATTAAGGATCTTGAGATGGGAAGATTATCCTGGATTATGTCTGTAATCACAGGGTCCTAAGAGGGCCAGAGATACAGAGAGAACATGTAAGGACAGAAGCAGAGGTCAGAGAGTAGAGGAGATGTTACATTGTTGGCTTTGAAGATAGTGGAAGGAGTATGAGCCAAGGAATGTAGGCAACCTCCAGAGTTGGAAAAGGCAAGGAAACATTCTCCCCAGAACCTCTAAAAGGAGTGCAGCCCTGCAGACCCATTTTAGACTTTTTCTGATGTCCAGAATGGTAAGAAATTAATTCATATTGCTTTAAGCCAGAAAGTTTGTGGTAATTTGGTACAGCAGCAGCACCAAACTAATACAGAGACATATGGAAAATGAAAAAGCCTAACACACATGTAATTAGAGTCCTGGAAAAAGAGGAGAGAACTAGGAAAAGCAATATTTGAAGAGATGACGACTGAGAATTTTCCAAAACTGATGAAAGGCATCAAGCCATAGAGTTGAAAAGTGCAAGAAACTCCAAGCAGAATAAATGCAAACAATACCACATCTAGGCACTTTGTAGTAAAACTGCTGAAAACCAAAAATAAAGAGAAAATCTTGAAAGTAGCCAAAGGAAAAGAGACATAGCATCTTTAAAGGAACAACAATAAGCCTGACAGCTGACTTCTCAATAGAAATAATGAGGACCAGAAAACAATGGAATGCAACTTTTAATGGACTTAACAAAAATAACTATCAATCTAGAAATCTATTTTCAACAAAAATGTTGTTCCAAAGTGAATGAGATATAAGGGATCTCCAGACAAATAACTAAGATAATTCATTGCATGTAAACACTTGCTGAAAAGGAAATTTTTCAAGCAAAAGAAAAATCCCAGATGGAAACTTAAAAATTCAAGAGAAGGCGTAAAAAGCAACAGAAAGGATAAAGATGTGGATATGGTTAGATTAATTTTCACTGTGCAAAACAATAATAATGTCTTGTGAGGTTTTAAATGTCTTGACAACTGTAACACAAAAGTGTGGGATCAGTGTAAATGGAGATAAATATAGTAAGGTCCTAGCATTGTCTGAGAAGTGATGAAACTACTCATTTTTTATTAGACTGAAATAAGTCACTGATGCATGTTGTGATCTTTTCAATAATCATGCAGAGGACGGTAAAAGAATGTAATAGCTAACCAGCTAAAAAAACTAGGGATAGAATGAAAACATACTAGATTGATCCAAAAGAAAGGTAAAGGGCATATAACAGGTGGGACATATAGAAAAAGTAAAATAAATGAATAGAAAGAAATTGTATTTTACAGTCCAATTAAAACACAAAGATTGTCAGTTTGAGTTTTGTAAATCACTCCTAATGTCCATGTTGTCAGAACACATGGACATGTTATTTAATCTCTCAGCACCATACGTTCAAGTTTAACACTTTTTTTTCTTGAAGCACTTTGACACCACTCACTTGTGGTGCTCTGTCTACAATGTGTCTTCTCGTCACCTTTGCAAACTTGTCCTCCTCTACGCGTTCTCTGTTGAGTTCCTTGGGATTCAGTCCTAACTCTTTCTTACTCTACTCTCTTCCTAGTTTCTCTCTTACATTCATGACTTAAATGCCATCTACCATTTGTGATGAAAACTCCTAAATTCCTATCTCAAGCCCAGATTTCTCTTCTGAGATCTAGAATCCTGTATCCAGCTTCCAGCTTGGCATTTTGTTTCAAAGGCGTCTTAAAATGAACATATTCAGTATTAAACCCTTGATTTTTCCCCTAAATCTTCTACATCTCCAGTCCCCCTTATCTCCATAATCAGCATCTCTGTCTTCTAATTTCTCAAACTGGAAATTTTGAGATCATTCTTAAGATGTCTCACTACTTCAGTCACCCACCCCATCCACATCACTATAGGATTCTTTTGATTCTACTTCCTAAATATATGTTAGATCAACCTTTTCGCTACATCTCACTGCCACTACCCTATTCTAAGCCTCCACCTTGCTGTACTGGACTATTGCAGTAGCCTCCCAACTGGTCTTTCTAGATCCATTCTTTGTTGTTAGTTGCCGTTGAGTTGATACTGACTTATGGCAACCCCATGTGTGCAGAGTAGAACTGTTCCATAGGGTTTTCAAGGCTTTGACTTTTCAAAAACAAATCTCCAGGCCTGTCTTCCGAGGAGCCTCTGGATGGGTTTGAACCGCCAGCCTTTCAGCTGGTAGTCAAGTGTTCAACAGTTTGTATCACCCAGGGACTCCTTTCTTACCACCCATCAATCCAGTATTTACACAGGAATTAAAATGATCCTTTAAAAAACATAAATATCACATCATGCCCCTCCTTAAAACACCTCAAAATTTTGCTAAATCTAAGTCTGTAGGATTGGTTCCTGCTTGTCTCTCTTCACTCTCCTCCCTTGCTCATTTTTCTCCAGTCCACTAGCTTTCTTTCACTTTCTCCAGAGCACCAAGTTCTTTCTCACATCTAGGCGTAATGAATGAGCTGGTTTCTGAGCATGGAATGCACCTATTTAACCTTTTGCTCTCAGTTTATGTGTTATTTCTTCATAAACCCTTAGTCTAAATCACATCTCCCACTTTCATTCTATAGCTTTCTGTTCTTTTCCTTCATAGCATTTTTTCACAATTTAAAAATGTTGTTTATTGGTGTGTGTTTAATGTCATTCACTTCGAATTTTAATTTTCATGAGGGCAGAGACTGTTCACTATCATATTCCCCATGTCTTAACAAGAGTACTTGGTACATATTATGTGTTTAGTGAGTATATGATGAATGAAAATAATGTACAAGCCTTAAGTAAACTGTAGGTTGGCAGTTGTTTCATGTATGTGTCCTGTACCTTGGGAGCATGGAAGGTTGCTCTTTTCCTCTGGTTTGGTCCTTTATTCATTTTGCTCTCTGAGAAAGGCACTGAGTAATCATTATAATATGCTGGAGACAATTTTTGATGATTAGCCGCTCTTCTCAGTGATAAGTATCTTATGTGCTAAACTAAACTAGAGTTGTGGGCAGATTTTATTTAAGCTCTCGCAGAGGAACTACACCGGCTCACATTTCTTAGATTGAAGCTCTTGAAAACTAGAGGCAGCGTTCTCCGTGGCAGTCTTGGCTAAGCAATTTGTTTTCTTTTCTAGAACTCAAGTTTTGTTTGTCTGTTTTTTAAACGTTGTGTGCCGTTGAGTCAGTTCTGACTATAGGACAGAGTAGAACTGCCCCCCCTGGAAAAGGAGCTCTGGTGGCACAAACGGTTAAATGCTCAGCTGCTAACTGAAAGGTTGGTGGTTCAAATCCACCCAGCCCCTCTGCAGAAGAAAGACCTGGCAATCTTCTCCTGTAAAGTTTACAGCCTAGAAAACCCTTTGAGGCAGTTCTACTCAGTCACATAAGGTCACTATGAGTCAAAATCGACTTGATAACACCTAATAACAACAACAGAGCCCTAAAAAGGAAGGTGGTCTAGTTACATTTGCTTGCTTACTACTGAGATTGACAGTATTGCTTGTATAAAATGTTAGCTGTTTTAGTTATACAAATAGGTCATAATGCTACCATGGTAAATATATGACATGTCTTGTAATCAGGACAAGGCAGAAATGACCACATTTCACAGTACTAATGTCTTCATATATGTTTTAGAAGATATATGGAGATGTTATGATTTGGTATTACAAAATATCCTACGTGTTCTTAGAGACCTTGTGTTTGTATTCTTCATCGTAGCCCTAGTTTTTAATCAAATGATCGTTTTTAAAGCTAATTTCGATAAAATGAGGTGCTTAATTGTATGTTTGGTACAAAATTATAAGTCCAACAATTTGAAATGTCCTGTTGGAACAGCTTTCAGGCCACTAGCATTTCTTAAAACCCATGGAAAGAAAAGCCTATTTACTACCAATTTTAGACCAGATTTTCATTTCAGGAGGAAATGTTTTAGGGATTTATCAGATTTCTTAATGTATCATGAATGCGGTATTGTTAATTATTCCTAAAGTCTAGTTCTCATACTTATCTTCCTATAAACTGAAAAAAACATGCAAATGTTTACATGTATATTAGCAGATCCAGGGGCCCTGGTAGGAGCGGGGGGTGGGACAAGAAGAATGAAAATTTTAAATGCTTAGAAAAGGCCAAATTTCTAACTATAGTATTATTTAGTCTACCTTTAGCAAACTTGTTTTCTGAGTGAAATAATTTTTAAAGCTTCATCTACTTATTGATTTATCAGATTCGTAACTGTTATCTGGTCAGTAAAATTGGGAGAATGAATGTCTGCTGCCGGGTATGACTAAGTTTCTGAATTTCATAATCCTCTAGTTCTACTGCAGACTCTTTCTTTGGGTTTTTAAAATGTAGATAGATCACTGATTCTAATGAAAGGAGCCCTGGTGGCACAAACAGTTAAGCCCTGGGCTCCTAACGAAAAGCTGGGTGTTTCACTGAAATATTCTAGTAGGAGTAGTAACATCAGAACCTGTCTTACTTCAGGGAGGATAATGAGAATCAAGATCAGCCCAAAGCTCAAATACAGAACAAAATTTCAAATTCTCACAGACTTCAGACTCTGGAGCCAAGGGGGCTGGATGAACCCTTGAAACTATTGCCCTGCAATCTTTAAACCTCAAACCAAAAATTTCCCCTGAAGTCCCCTTAAAACAAAACAATTGTTTAGGTAACTAGTAAAAAAAAAAATGTCTTCCTTGAGCATTATGCTCTTTTAAGAACTGTCTATATGGGATCAAAATGACAACAGCAACTGGAAAGATTAGATAGGAACCTTAGGGTGCAGTGAGTTTATGTTAATGAGGAGGGACAACTCAGAAAAGGAGGATGAGAATGGTTGTACAAGTCGAAGAATGTCATCAGTGTCACTGAATTGTACATGTAGAAATGGTGGAATTGGTATATGTTTGCTGTGTATATTCTCAATACGAAAAAAAATAAAATTAAAAAAAAAAAAATCAGCCCGAAGCTAATTCCTGTAAGGTGGAGGTCAGACATACTTCTACTCTCCAACCTTTTAACCAGTTCTGACACCAGCCATCCCTCACACGGGATTCTTTCCTTTAGGGTTCAGTAATCCGTTGCAGTGGCCACACAGAACTCACAGACCATCTTACTGTTAAGTGGTTTATTGAAGAAGTAACAAGGTACAACTCAGGATCAGGATCAACAGGCTATAATTCAGGATCAGGATCAGGATCAGGAAGCATGTAGGCAAAGTCTGGGAGGCTCCCCAAAGTGGAGAGTACATCCCTCCCTTCTTCAGTGCAGAACGGCTCTCTTAGCTCCTCTCCACAGTGCAAGTAAGCAGGGCTTTCTCTCTGTTCTGCACACACCCTCTCAGATATGCAGGCCTTCTGTCAGCCCCCCATGACAGGCCTCCTTTTGGCCATATACGCCCCCTCTCAGCCATGCAGGCCTCTCTGCCTTCAGCCTCTGCCGTCAGCCTCTGCATTGCTAACTGATAGCTGGTGTAGCAGTTTTGATCAGCTCTCTTAATGCATTCCTAGCAGCAGGTTTCTACCGTCACCACTGATTCTGCCACAAGGCCCCTTCCTGGCCTCTCACTGTCTTCAGTGTTACAGCCCTTGACCCATATTACAAGTCTTTTACGAGGTTCCTCAC
Organism: Dugong dugon; assembly: GCA_030035585.1. Classification (NCBI taxonomy): domain Eukaryota; kingdom Metazoa; phylum Chordata; class Mammalia; order Sirenia; family Dugongidae; genus Dugong; species Dugong dugon. Next base: position 21,441,382 of record CM057482.1, on the reverse strand, counting down.
TTTCTCTCTCTCTGCTTCTCTCTTCTTGCCTTTTCTCCTCCTTTCTTTCTCCTTCTCTGTCTGTCTGCCAGCCTCTGCTGTATAAGCAAACTCAGGGTCAGTTTCAAGGCATGGCCTTCCCACCAGGCCACAAACTAACCGATCTCCTCTTGGTAGGCCACAGTCACTTTATTTGCGTAGTAGGCTATAGTCACTTCATTTGCATAAGTATATTGACCAATTCCTGCAAGGTGTGTAAAACTAGACCAGTCACGGGGCAGGCTGCAGCCAAGGGCCAGACAAAAAGTATCAGGCCACAAGTTGTTTACAGTTTACTCAGGAAATGTAATCTACCTGGACAAAAGTAACAATCCTTCTGGGGTAGAAAACTCAGGCAAAGGTAACTCCTCAGGGCTTGGGGGAAAATCTCTGAAACTGTTTTTCCAAAGAACCAAGGCAAAAGGCCACATAAAGAAACTCATTTCACCATACTCACCAAGCAGCTCCACAGGAGAAAGACCTGGAGATATGCTTTCATAAAGATTATAGCCAAGAAAACCCTCAAGGGCAGTTCTACTCTGTCATGTTGACATCACTATGCATTGAAATTGACTCAAAGGCACCCAGCAACAGAGCTGGTGAAAGAATATGAGGAATATTGAAGTTCTTTCTATAGTATTATAAAAACCAAACCAAACCTATTGCCATCGAGTCGATTCCGACTCATAGCGACCCTATAGGACAGGGTAGAATTGCCCCATAGGGTTTCCAAGCAGTGGCTGGTGGTTCAAACTGCAGACCTTTTTTGGTTAGCAGCCGAGTGCATAACCACTCTGCCACCAGGGATCCATAGTACCATAGTAATATGCAAATATGCTACATTATGGCTATAGAAGGGGCCGGGGAGGTTGAAGTACAGAACTCTGCCATATATAAAAAGTCTTCTCAAGCTAATTGCCAATTTAGGGATATATTAGATAAACATAATGGAGTGGTTTTTATGTTTATTTCTAAAAGGGGCAAAGAGCAATTTTATTTTGCCAAAAGACACTGTCAGCTGCTAGACATTTATTTCCTAGCAAAACAAACTACTTGCAGTATTCTAATTGGCAGATTTCTTCTCCCCGGTACTTAATTAAAATCTTTCTCTAGTAATACATGATACTGAGAATAGTGTATAGATTCATTTATTGTACTAGGAAAGGCTTGGGTCAATTTTATCTTTCTAGCTTTCAAGCCTTTACTAATTGTGTGTCTTCTCTTATTTCTTTAGCAATTTTGTCTAATAGCACCATCACTGGCAGAGAGTAGATGTATTGTTTGCAGTCTTTACCTTCTATACCTCTGTTAGCTTTGATAGTTTTGGGGCTTTTTGGTTTGTTGGGTTTTTTTCCCCCTTTCTATAAAGAGTTTAATGTTTACTTAGATAAGGAAAACGTTATCGTGCTAGAAATTATAACTCAGTTTTTGTTTGTAGCGTAATGTCTGCCATGTAATAAAATAATACTGGTGCAGAGGATTGGAGTTTGCCTCTGTTAGCATCCTACCCTTGATTGCTGCCCTGTAGATAAATGTTACTGCTCCAGGGGGCTAGGTGGAAGACTAGGGATGAATTGGTATAATTGCATCTTTGTTATTAAAAAATAGAAAATGCCTAGCCAATGGTGAAACTGATTTTTATATATCAAGAATATGGTTTTATTAGTTTATTATTTTTATTAGTTTTATTATTTATTATTTATTATTATTTTATTAGTTTATTATTAGTTTATTATCATCCACCAGACTTGATCGCAAAGATTTGAATTTCAAAGTGCTATTGTTCAAAGAGAATAAATTAATTTAAGTTCAGTAGTACATCATTTTATGAACTATTTTGAAAAGCAGTGAGTAAAGTATAATGATTATGAGGGCTTTTTTCTTTCTAAGTACTTAAATTGTTTTTTGTTTCTTTCAAATTATATCCCCTTAGTGGGTAGGGAAGGTATGTGTTTAACCTGGCATGTGCAACTCTTAGCGGGGCTTCGTGTTTATTGTTTGGGTGCTTAATAAATATGTATAATAAAAAATAAGTTGTAGCTGCAGCTCTGAATTTACTTTGCTATGACCTATAATAGTCTACTGTATACTTTACTCTCCTTGGCTTTCATGCAAATCACACCACCCAAAATTTGTGACCTACTTTAACTACAATAGTGCTGACATGTTTTGGGGGTCAGTAGAAGGAAGACTGAAATTTAACTGGCATCGTAGGATCTCACTCAATTGGTTTAACAGCTTCTCCTACCTTACTTTTCCTAATGCTCGTATAATAGTACTGAATGGCATTCGCTCTTAAGAGACTTGGAGTTGATTGCAGTAGAAATGTAATGCAGGAAAGAAGATAGATACTGTAATTAAAAGGGTTATGAGAGAGACTAGTAATAAATCTGCCTGATAACCTGTTAATTTGAAGACCTTAACTATGTATTTAAGTATGATACTGTAGAAAATAATCTTCCTAGTTGGAAAATCAGAGCAGGCTCTATCATAAGTAGTTATGTAAATTGAGCATTAAATCTTAAGATATTCACTTTTTTCATCTCTTAATAATTGTGATATTTCCTGGATATCAGCTGCTTGATATATTTTTTATTGTTCTTTACTTAAAGAGAAGGGCAGGACTGCATTTTTTATTATTTATCAGCTTTATATAACAGTCTAATGACCAAAGAAGAATTGATGCCTTTGAGTTATGGTATTGACAAAGAATATTGAATATACCATGGACAGCCAGAAGAACGAACAAATCTGTCTTGGAAGAACTACAAATGGAATGCTCCTTAGAAGTGAGGGTGGCAAGACTTCATCTCACATACTTTGGACATGTTATCAGGAGGGATCAGTCCCTGAAGAAGGACATCATGCGTGGTAGAGGGTCAGCAAAAGAAAAGACTATCAGTGAGATGGATTGACACAGTGGCTGCAGTGATGAGCTCAAGCATATCAACAATTGTGAGGATGGTGTAGGACAGTGTTTTCTTCTGTTGTACATAGGGTTGCTATGAGTCGACTCAACGGCACCTAACAACAACAGTGTATGACAGTTTTATTAGCAAGCCAGCTGGATTTTACTATCCAGAGGGGTAAAGATATTTTTAAGATGTTTCATACAAGAACAAATTAAGGATACCAAAAATGGGAAACTCAGTTGTGGAGGGAGGAAGAAGATTTACCTTGTTTTTAGGGAAATCACACACACCTTCAACATTTGTTTGCCAACCACTCCTTCCTCCCTCAAGGTATTTTTGTAAGAGCAGTGTGCTAATTGTTTTTTACAGCAACATGTAAAAAAATATTGGCCTAGCTGCACTTGTGAAAATACCTCGTAGGAGGAGGGAGTGGTTGGCAGACAAAGGTAGAAGGTGTGCATTATTTGCATAAAAATGAAATAGTTGTTAACATATTGGTTTAATTTAAACTTTTCATGTTCTGTTTCATTTAAACATGTTAAGATTACTTTTCCTGACCCCAAAACTGATGTAAGGATGGTTATTCACTCTTTTGGAGTCAAGCTTTATTGTTTATTTTAATGATAATGTATCCTTATTGTAAAACATTCAAACAATGCAAAGACATTTAAAAAGAAAAAAAGTGAAAATCACCTGAAGACAGTGGGCAGCCTCTTGAATGATTTTAAACAAGGAGTGATATGCATAATTAGATTTGTGTTCTAGAATGATCGCTCTGGCAGCTGTGTGGAGACAGATTGGAGGCAGGAAGGACAGTTAGGAGGCTGCTAGAATAATCAGGGCAAGAAAAATGAAGATTTTAACTGAAAGACAGTAATATTAGGAACGTAGAAGAGGACAGAATCAGCTGGGCTTGATAAGGGATTGCATGTGGCAGGAAGAGCCAGGGAAGAGTTGAAACGAAATCCCAGGTTTTTAGCCTGAGTAACAAGGTAGAGTACCTTCAACTGACATAGAGAACATGGGAGATGAAAGAGATTTTGGAGCAAAGATTGTAGGCTCTGTTTTATACATGTTAAGTTCAAGTTTGTGCTATACCAGAGGAAGAAATCTTAGTAGTTTGAGATACAGGCCTGGAATTTAAAAGGAAAGTTTAGATGTCATAGTATATAAATAGTTTTTGAGACGTTGGGACTGAGAGAGATCGCTAGGAAAATTGAGGGAGAAGAGGGCCAACGGCTGAAGGAATGGCTAAAAAGATGTGAGGTGTTAAGGATTAAATTGCTTCTCCTAAAAATATGTGTTATAAATCCTAGCCTCTATGCCTGTGGTTTGGGAATGGGTTGCCTTTGTTATGTTAATGAGACAGGATTAGCGTAGCATGTGTCTTGAGTCAGGTCTCTTTTGAGATATAAAAGAGATTAAGCAAGCGGGCTAGTAAGCACAATGGGGTAAGATAGATGCGAAGACACATGGAGATCTCCAGGGAACCAGGAAGCAGAAGCTGAAGAGATAAGGACCTCACCAGAACAGAGAGAAAGAGACAGAAAGCCTTCCCCTACAGCTGGCACTCTAAATTTGGACTTTTAGCCCCCTAAACTGTGAGAAAATAAATTTGTTTGGTAAAGCCATCTACTTGTGGTGTTTCTGTTACAGCAGCACTAGATAACTAAGCATGGGGGAAACAAGAAGATGGTAAACAGGAAGCAGTGGGAAGAGATTTAAAGAAAACAGTCGTTTACAGTATCAGGCTCCAGCTAGAAACCAAATAGGGTGAAGGATAAAAAGTGTCCATTGAAATTAGCAATTTTGAAGTTACAGGTGTCTTTGAAAACAATCAGCAGAGTGAGGGATTATTGTTAGGTGACATCGAGTCGGTTTCCTACTCATAGCGACCCTGTGCACCGCAGAACGAAACACTGCCCAGTCTTGCACCATGTTCACAATCGTCACGCTTGAGCCCACTGTTGCAGCCAGTGTGTCAGTCCATCTCGTCAAGGGTCTTCCTCTTTTTTGCTCACCCTGTACTTTACCAAGCATGATGTCCTTCTCCAGGGACTGATCCCTCCTGACAGCATGTCCGAGGTATGTAAGACATAGTCTCTCCATCCTTGCTTCTAAGGAGCATTCTGATCGTTAGGGATGGAAGCCAGATTACTATGGGCTTTGGAATTAAATGAGTACATTTTACATTTGGAATCAAGATTTACCTTGTATAATTCATGTTGCAGACTATCTGAAGATAATTTTTAGTTAATTCTGTCTCTGATTATTCTAATCTGTACAATAAAGGAAAAAATAGTAAGGATATCAGGCTTTAACCGGAAGAGGGCAATCATAAATATGAAATGATAATATGAGCAAACTGTTAGGATTTGGCTTCTTAAACAGAAGGCCTGAATACTGCTGGAACATGTGTACATCATCTTGAGTGTGAGAAAGTCTGCTGTTACATTTATCTCTTAAACTTTGACTCTGTAGAAACTTTTGAATGCCTTAAAATAAACAATTCCATGAATTCTTCAGTTGGCTCTTTGAGCTTAGGGAAATACTTTTCTTTTTGCTCATGAAGTTCATAATGATTCACTGCTTTAGGCATAACCAGTTCTCTTTGTATGTTCGTCCTTATTCCCAGGCTAGAGGTCAGAATGATCACCATTGACTTGAATTATTGCGTGGCTAAAAAAAAATCCTTCTCATCTTCACAGTCTAAACTGTGATGCTAAATTTGATGGTAAGCATTTTCCACATCTAAATGAGCTAGGTATTTTTCATGAAGAGCTCTGATCTTATAATGTGTTAAGCATGAGAGATTTTCCTTCCTGCTCTCATAATCACATAGATGTAGCCAGTATATGTTGTAAATATTGACGTACATTTAAAATTCATATTTTGGGTAAATATCTGCAAGCTGGTTACATACTGAGGTTGAAGGATAACTTTAGAATGCTTTGTTGAAAGAGTAAAGTTTAGCAGCAAAATAAAGAGGCAAATAAAAGAAATGTGGACCTATAACAAAAATATAGAATCCTAGAGTTTTTAGAGCCAAAAGGAATCTCAGCAGTCATCAGATAAGTCTTTGGATAATTGAGGAGCTATGATTTGGAAAAAGGAGCACGTTGGTTCTGTATGTTCCCAAAAATGAAGAATGAGAACTCAAGGATGGAAGCTCTTTGGGGATAGGTTTGGGGTTCATTGTAGAGAAAAACCTTCTAATCAGAGCTATTTAGAAATGAGAGTATCGTAGGCATCCTCAAGAGAGACATTCAGGTTGGGAGCTGAGCCTTGGATATGCAGTTGGACCCAGTTACCTCTGTGGGGCCTTCCAATCCTGGAATTCGTATCCAAACCAATCCTCCTTTAACTTCTTTTTTTTTTTTTTTTTTTTTTTTTTTTTTTTTTTTTTTTGGTGGTACATACAGTAAAGTATACAAATCTTAAATGTAGGGGTCAATAGATTTTTACATATACATATATGAGTACCTGTGTATATTTCCAGCACTCTAGGAGGCACTTCAGTCAGTACTCTTCCCTCCTCCCACCAGAGATAATCACTGATTTCTATCACAGAGTAGTTTACCTGTTCTTGAACTTCATATAAATGGATTCATAAGCTGTTTACTCTCATAGGTCTGGCTTCTTTTGCTCATCATTATGTCTATGAGGTTCATCCATGTTGCATGTAGCAGTAGTTCAGTCTGTGTAGTATTCTATTGATTCTTTTGTAGGAATACATCATAATTATCTCTTCAACTGTTGGTGGACACTTGGGTTGATTTCATTTTGAGGCTGTTATTAATAAAGCTGTTATGAACATTCTTAGTCACGTTTTTTGGTGGATGCGTATTCTGATTTCTCTAGGATATGTTACTAGGAATGGAGTTGCTAGTTCATGTGGTAGTATTTATTAACAAATACTGCCAAACAGTTTTCCAAAGTGACTGTACCAATCTATATCCCCACCAGCAACATTTGAGAATTTCAGTTCTTCCTCATTCTTGCCAACACTGTGGATTGTTAGGTTGTTTTTTTATTTTTTTTTTAAATTTTAGTCATTCCAGTGGGTGTGCAGCGGTATCTCTTGCATATCGTTAGTTATCATTTGGATAGCCTTCTTTTATGAAGTGCCTGTTTTGTATTTAGCCTTTGGGTTTTTTTTTCTTCAATTTAGTCATTTATTTCTATCTCACTGATTTGCAGGAGTTCTTTTTGATTCTGGACATGAGTGTTTAATGGATATCTGTATTACAAATATTTACTAGTCTGTGGCTTGCCTTTTTACTCTTTTGATGAACAGATGTTCTTAATTTTAGTGAACACCAATTTATTATCTTTTTCTTTTATGATTAGTGCTTTTTGTGTTCTCTTTAAGAAATCTTTACCTAGTGCAACCAAGGTCATGAAGACATTTTGACCAATAATTCTTAAATTATGGTACTAAGTTAGATACTGGTGAGCTTTTATTGTTTCACACACAACACAAAAGAAGAAAATGGAGAGAATTGTACTGTCTTCTCCCATAATTTAATTTTAAACATTCAGTACTAGCTGTGACTAAATAGATAGTAATCATACTAAATCTGCAATTTACTGTGAAGATATCAATCAGAATAGGCTAGGTTATTGCTGTAGCAGCAAACTGTCTCAAAACCTCAGTAGCTTTCCCCCCCCCCCCCCCCACTCACGCCACTTGTCCAGAGTGGGTCAGCAGGGGGCTATGCTATTTGTGGTCACTTAGGCAACCAGGCTGACAGAAACTCCATCTTAATATATGTTTTCATGATCAGTGCATTAGAGGGAAGGGATGGCTAATTACTAAGGGACTCTTAAAGCTTCTGTCCAAAAGAATCACATGCCACTCACATTCATTGACCAAATTAGTTACATGGGCCATGCCTAATCTCAGAGGCAGTAAGGAAGTACAGTCCTAGTATGTTCCTAAAAGGAGAACTAAAAATACTTGTGAGCAGCGATAATGACTATGACGGTAAACTTGAGCAAGTTAACCACTCTATGGGTCAGTTTGCTTACTATAAAATAGGGACTAATGATAATATCTACCTCATTTGGTACTTGTTGAGGTTAAATGGAATAAGGCTTATAAAACTCTTAAACTATAGCCTAACCAGTTACCATCGAGTCGATTCCAACTCGTAGTAACCCCATGTGTGTCAGAGTAGAACTGTGCTCTATAGGGTTTTCAGTACCTAAGTTTTCAGAAGTAGCTCGATCAACAGGCCTTTCTTCCAAGGTGTGTCTGGGTGGATTCGAACCTCCAACCTTTCAGTTAGCTGCCAAGGATGTTAACCATGTGCACCATCCAGGGACTCCCAGAATAGTGTCTAACCACTTAGTAAAAACTCAATAAAAGTTTGCTGCTGTTGCTATCATTTATTGTTTTTAGGCTTTGTAGTGGGTTGAATAGTATCCCCAAAAAATTCATGCCCACTCAGAACCTCAGCATGTAACCTTATTTAGAAATGTGGTCTTTGCAGATATAATTAATTAAGATGAAGTCATATTGGGTTACAGTGGGACCTAAACCTAGTGACTCGTGTCCTTATGAGAGGAAAGGATACACAGAGGGAAGAAGGCCATGTGAAGATGGAGGCAGAGACTGGAGTGATGCAGCTACAAGCCAAGGAACACCAAGGATTGCCGGGAGCCACTAGAAGCTGGAAGAGGCAAGGAAAGAGTCTTCCCTAGAGCCTTTGGAGGGACCATGACCCTGTTGACACCCTGATTTCAGACCTCTAGCCTCCAGAACTGTGAGACAATAAATTTCTGGTGTTTTAAGCCACCTAGTTTGTGGTGATTTTTTATGGCAGCCCTAGGAAACTAATGTAGGCTCTTATTATGTGGTGGGTACCGTACTACCTACTTTATGTGGATTAATTCTTCAAACAACTCCTAAAGTAGGTAGTATTATTATCCTCATTTACAGATGAGAAGACTTTGATTCAGAGATATTAAGTAACTTGCCCGAGGTTCCAAGCTAATAAATAAAAAGTAGGATTTGAACCCAGGTAGTCTGACCTGAACTCCTCCCTCCCAAATGGCAAATAAATATTAACAGAAAAATTCAGGAATGCACACGGTGTTTAGACTACTCTGTATTTGTGTGTGTACCTGTATATTCATGGTAGAGATTTTGTCTTGAATTTTTTATATATCCTATTTTCTGCTACTTTGTAAAATTATTTTTGTCCATATCATTAAAATAAATGTACTAGTTCATGGTGTTCTGTCATCCTCTGATACCTAAACAGATTTGAGAATTGATTTTGTCCATCCCTTTCATTAACAGATGAGAAACTTGGAGCCACAGTGGTTTAGTGATCCCAGAAGATAGAGCTAGTTGTTGGCATAATGAGAGTCAGACTTCCTGACTTCAGTTCACAATCCTTTCAGCCGCCTCAGATCGCCTCCCTTGTGGTTCATGTAGCACCTAATCCTTTACCAAAAATGTGAGCTGCTTTGGGGATTTTCCTTCAAAATTTTGAGTGAGTTTGTTGTAGTAAACTACAGTTATGCTTTTTTCCTTGTAGCTCACATTGGTACATCTCGGTTGTAATTACTCATTTTGTCTCTTAAATATTCTAACTTTATTAAACACCTAGAGTCAAATTAGATACATGGAGAGACTTTATGATAAGAATAAATGCCTCCAAAGACCATATTTCTGTGGAAAAATATTTTAAGGAAAGAGTACCAATAACTTTACTTTTTCATTTAAACTAAATTTGGAGTCAAATTTCCGCAGGCAAAGAGTTGACAGTGGAATTAGAGATGAACCAGGTATATTCGGTTTGAGGTATGTAATTAAGGTATGATAGCAACAAGTAAAACAACTCATTTGTAAAAAGGTGGTTACTTTTCCTAGCAGTGACATGAAAATGTACATTTATCAACCTCAGATATATTGTAATTTTCAAAATGAAACCTTTTAAGAAAATGCCAAGCCCTATTAAACTCATAATCTCGGTCTGTTTTCCCATAATTAAATGGGATTTTAGTATGATAATTGCAGTGTATTTTCTCTGGAAAGTTTTACAGGGTATAAATTAAGTTAACCGTATATTTTAGCCAATAATGAGAATTTGTCACTCTAGGGATCTATCACTATATCATGGAGAAGGAGTGACGAAGTTACAACACCTCTGTTTCCCTCAGTATCACAGTTTGACAAATATCTGTCAGGAAGATTAATCTAATATGCGCTCTTGGGGATAAATACTAAACATTGATATTATAGAATTGAATGTAGAATTTAAATTATTTTTTAATATAAAATATTAGGTTTATAAAGTGTACCCTCATACTGTCCCTGATAGACATGTTCACTCTCCTCTGCCCTATAGGGTTAATTCCAATGAGAGAAAGATTATCACTAGAAATTATCTTTAAGGCTCCTTTCAGCAGTAAGCTAGAAACATGTTTGGAATTTCTGGAGAAAGGAGTGGGGAGAGGCTGGTCAAAGGGAATTTTAGCTCTATGTATATAGTGTTCTAATCTTTTTAAAAGGGAATACATTCATGTATTACATGTGAAATTTACATTTAATTTTAAAAGTCTGTGATTTTTTTATGAGGCTTTCTTTTTTCTTTAAAGTAACATAGCTTCATTAAAGAAAGATGGGGAATTAAAGACCTAAAATAATTACTTATAATTCCACCACCCTAACATGATTTACTGTATTTTTACACAGATAACCCACGCCTTCTACCTTTGTTTGCCAACCACTCCCTCCCCACTACAAGGTATTTTCATAAGCACGCTATGCTAAATATTTTTTCAGCAACGTGTAAAAAACAATTGGCATGGTGGCACTTAAACAATAATACCTTGCGGGAGGGGAAGGGAGCAATTGGCAAAGAAACGCAGGCATGCATTATTTGAGTAAAAATATGATACTTAAAGAGTTTGGAGGCCTGGTGGCGCAAGAGGTTGGCTGCTAACCAAAAGGTCAGCAGTTCAAATCCACCAGCTGCTCTTTGGAGGCCCTATGGGGCAGTTCTACTCTGTCCTGTAGGGTTGCTATGAGTCAGAATCAACTTAATGGCAACAGGTTAGGTTTTGGTTTTGATTTGAGCATTTTGGTGTCTTTCCTCCTGTTCTTTTTTCTTATGTATCTTTTTAATACAATCATAATCTCTATAAGATACTTTCTCGTAAGTATTTCATTGAAGATTTTTGTTAATTTTAAAATTAACAAAAATAGCTTTCACAGTTTTTGTTTGCAGAACACTTAAATATTTTATTCAATCATCACAGCATGGCACCATTTTACATATGAGGGTTTTGAAAGCAGATAATCATGTAATACCTCTACCAGGTACTATAGTGGATTTCTGTTTGGTTTGTATTTCAGTGATCCAGTGATGTTCATAACAAGGTACTTGCCAGCAGAGGCAAGTTAGTGCGTTTAATGGAGAAAGAAGAACAAAACAATCATTCTGCAGATTCTTACTCCTGGGACCTAGTCTTGCCTTACTAAACTAATCAAGTCTTTGAACAGCAATAGGCAACTCTGAAAATGCAAATTTTGTCAGATTTTAGTAAATACAGTAAAACACCAAGAATCTTGAGGTAGTGTAATTAGTTCTGGTTACCGTTCTGTTAGAGTTACAGATAATACGGTTTTAAACTTTGTTGTTTGTTTGCCCACAAAGGAAACATAAAATCAGTAGTTTATAAACCAGGAAGATTACATCTAGCCACTTGATCAGAATTGTCATGATAAAGTGGTACTCTTTGAAGGCTCTATTTGTGAAGGTTGAAGCCTTATCATATTGGGTGGGTTATTTAGAGGAGAAATGTTCCTAGGAAACTGGTCTTCTAGAGCCTTAAAGATCTCGAATTTGTCCATGGTCATGGATTGGAAGACCTAACATTGTGAAAATGTCAGTACTACCTAAATTAGCGATCTGTAGGTACAATGCAATCCCAATCCAAATTCCGACAACTTTCTTTACTGGAGTGGAAAAACTAATCAAGGAAAGAGGTCCTGAATAGCCAAAGCAATATTGAAGAACAACAAAGTAGGAAGCCTCACTCTTCCCCATCTCAAAACATACTATACAGCCAGCCGCAGTCATTAAATGGCCTGGTACTGGTTCGGAAACCCTGGTGGCGTAGTGGTTAAGAGCTACAGCTGCTAACCAAAAGGTCGGTACTTTGAATCTACCAGGTGCCCTTTGGAAACCCTATGGGGCAGCTCTACCCTGTCCTATAGGGTCACTGAGTTGGAATTGACTCAATGCCGATGGGTTTGGTTGTTTGTGTTTTTTTTTTTTTTGTTTGGTATCGGTTCAATGACAGATACATAGACCAATGTAATAGAATTGAGAACCCAGAAATAAATCCAGCCATCTATGAGCAGCTGTTTTTCGACAAGAGGTCTGAGTCTATTCCATGGGGAAGAAACAGTCTCTTTAACAAATGTTGTTGGCTAAACTGGATAGCCATTTCAGATAAACGAAACAGGACCCATACCTCACAAACAAAAACTAACTCAAAATGGATCAGAGAACTGAAGGTTAAAGCTAAGACTGTAAAGTTCATGGAAGATAACAGGGACAACACTGTATGACCTGATTTTTTCAGAAATAGATTATCAAACACAACTACAAATGCACAAGCAACACAAGACAAATTAGATAACTGGGACCTCCTAAAAATTAAATACTTATGCTCACCAGAAGACTTTTATCAAAAGAGTAAAAAGAGAACCTACAAACTGGGGAAAAAATCTTCAGGAACGATGAATCTGGTAAGGGTCTAATCTCTAAAATATATAGAAAATTTCAACAACAAAAAGACAAACAATCTAATCAAAAAATGGCAAAGGACATGAACAGACACTTCACCAAAGAGAACATTTAAGCAGCCAACAAACACACAAAAAGATGGTCACAGTCAATAGTTATTAGAGGGATGCAAATCAAAACTACAATAAGATACCATCTCACCCCTAATTATAAAAAAATAGAAAACAAATGGTGATGAGGTTGGGAGATTAGAACCCTCATCCTCTGCATGTCATCCTTTGCATGCAATCTGCATTGACTTTTGAGAAGGTAAAAAGATTGGGAGTTATTGCCTATAACAGAAAGGAACATTTTTCCCCATTGCTTTGCAGTGTTGTTTCAGAGCTGCAAGTTTCTAGCTGAAAAAAGCAATGTAAAATGTAAGAAAATAGAGGAGCAGTGTTTCTTGAACTAGTGAGGACTGTTACCCTAGAATTGTTAACTAGTAAGTTTTTACCTGGGTTGAGATACTAGGGACCTTTCTTATAGGATGCTTCCCTCATATTCCAGGCTTAAATCATATTGTTTTAGAGCTAGAAAGAGATCCCGTCTGCCTCCTTAGTATGAGTTTAGATTTCTAAATATGTTAAATACCCTAAGCTACCTGTTCCTTCTCAGATGTTTACTCAGCCAGTATTTTCTGGTTTCCTTCAGATCTTGAGTGCATCTGTGAAGTTATTAATGATAATTAGCAGTTATCTTAGCTGGTCATCCCACCCATCCAATTCATCTATATCTCTTTCCTGTTTTTTCTCATATATTTATAGATAAATAAATAAAGGCCTTTACACACATCAGCCACTACCACCCTTCCATGCACTTACGTATATATTTTTTTAAACTCCTTGTCCATCTCTCCCCTACTAGATTATTAACGGTAAAGGATTTTTATTTTTGTAACTTTGTTTACTTCTGTATCTTTGTTGTCTAACACAGTGTTTTACATATAATAAATTCTGAAAAGTATTGTTTTCAGTTTTTTAAAAACTCATCCCTTCTTCATAAGTGTATAATTCCCCCATTCTGATACACCCATCATAAAAATCACTAGGAAGTGAGTAAAAATATATGTATCTTCAACAAAAAAGAACATTAACTTTCTGTACTTTGTATAATTAAAACAAGCTTGTTTCTTTTTTCCAAATATAAAATTAGATCGTAACATTGAGAATCACTGAAAATGCCTTTTCAGTTACCTCATGGCTTTCTAGAAGGAGTATCCTGGCACACAGACAACACGCACATGCACACACTCACACTCACATACACACCTACCTTCTTACTGCTTCATAGTTATAGCAGTGTCCCAGGAAATTGTTTGGGAAGGTACTCTACACTAAGGAAATAATGCCAAGTTTTATTGGATTACTTTAACTCTTAGTTCCTGCACTGGTCCGGAAGTTGTCTTACTTAGGTAATCATCTCCTTGTTTACTAATAATAAAAGCAGTACTTAGATAGCCTGTGTATGAAGGGGAACTTGGGACCAACAGGCATCATGAAAAAGCCAAATAGGTGGACTCTGCTTCAAAAGGCAACACCCTGCTTATAAAATGATAAATTTTGCTTTGACAGAAGAGTATTTTTTATTTTCCCTATGTAATCCCAGTGCTTTATATCTGATAGAAAATAGTATTTCTAGATTTTTTTTTTTTTTTTTTATCTCAGAACATATTTTGTGTCCTAATGGTAACAATTCTCCATTAGGGGCCCATTGAGGGGAAAAAGGCAAGTACAGTGATCCAACTGTCTAGAAAGGGAATCTAAACTCTACCAAGTCTCTTTTGAGGATCTAGTACTTCTGTGATTTTTTACAAATATCTGATTAAAATATTGCAAATTTTTACCTGGAAAATATCCTAAACAAGAATGGAAAAGAAAAAAAAAACCTGTTGCTGTCGAGTTGATTTCGACTCACAGCAACACTTTAGGACAGAGTAGAACTGCTCCATCGGGTTTCCAAGCAATAGCTGGTGGACCTTTTAGTTAAGCAGCCGAACGCTTAACCCACTGTACCACCAGGGCTGCAAACAAGAATGGAACAAGGAGGTTTATTTTTGTTTCTAGTTCTGGTCTCTTCTTTCTACTTTGTTTCTTTTCTTTTCTTCTTCTTTTTTCTTAGAATAATGTCTCTAGACCAAGAAGGATAATAGATTGTAAAATTCTATAAAGCAGAGCTACACACCACTTCACAAGCTTTTTTTTTTTTTTATGTCTTTCCATTTATTATAGACATTAGTGAGGATTTTACCCCTTTGCCATGTATAGGTTCAGCTTATTTCTTTTTTTTTTTTAATTGTACTTTAGATGAAGGTTTACAGAGCAAATAGTCTTTCATTAAACAGTTAGTACACATACTGTTTTATGACAATGGTTAACAACCCCATGACATGTCAACAGTCTCCCTTTTCAACCTTGGGTTCCCTATTACCAGCTTTCCTGTCCCCTCCTGCCTTCTCGCCCTTGTCCCTGGGCTGTTGTGCCCCATTAGTCTCATTTTGTTTCATGGACCTGTCTAATCTTTGGCTGAGGGGTGAACTTCAGGAGTGACTTCATTACTGAGCTAAAAGAGTGTCCGGGGCCATATTCTTGGGGTTTTTCCAGTCTCTGTCAGGCCAATAAGTCTGGTCTTTTTTTGTGAGTTAGAATTGTGTTCTACATTTTTCTCCAGCTCTGTCCGGGACCCTCTGTTGTGATCCCTGTCAGAGCAGTCAGTGGTAGTACAGGCACCATCTAGTTGAAATGGACTCAGTCTGCTGGAGGCCATGATAGTTGTGGTCCATTAGTCCTTTGGACTGATCTTTCCCTTGTATCTTGTTTTCTTCATCCTCCCTTGCTCCCGAGGGGTGAGACCAGTGGAGTATCTTAGATGGCTGCTCACGGGTTTTTAAGACCCCAGACGCTACTCACCAAGGTAGAATGTATAACATTTTCTTATGACAGTTGAGCTAGATGTTCCCCAAGACCGTGGTCCCCAGAGCTCTCTGCCCAGCAGTTCGGTCTCTTAGGGAGTTTGGATGTGTCTATGGAGCTTCCATGACCTTTCCTTGTACAAGTTGTGCTGGCTTCCCCAGTATCGTGTACTATCTTACCCTTCACCAAAGTTACCAATTATCTATTGTCTATTTAGTATTTTCCTCCCCCACCCCTCCCATCCCTCGTAACCAACAAAGATGGTTTGTTTTTGACCGCTTCACAATCTTGATCACATAGTAAAGGTACTCAACAAATGTTTATTGTTGGGACATAAAATCTACAGGCATTTGCATTAGATGGAGAAGCTGGATTATTTTTGTGTGTATATGACCGAAATTTTCTTGCGCCCCCCCCCCCGCCCCCCACATTTCTCTCTTTCCCCATATAAATAATTTATTTTTTTAACTGTATTTAGCTTCAAAAAATTACAAATAGCACATCATCAGTATAGCTCACTCTGTCAGTAAAGAGGTAATAAGACTAGAGTTAAAGTACATGCAGACCACAGTTTATAGATTCTATTCCCTCAGTTTTTTTCAGTTATTTAGAACTTAGAAATTGGATTTATTTTCAAAATATATAAAAAATCTGACCACTTTTCACAAGCTGTCATCATCTTTCAACTGGATTATTGCAGTAGCTTCCCATTAATGATCTCCTTGTTTCCACCCTTTACCCTCCCCACCCTTCAGTCAGTTCTCAGAGCAGCAACCTGAGTTATCCTATAGTAGTGTTAGACGCTCGTTGAACTGGCAAAAGTTGTGTAATAGATATATTTACAAAAGAAAAAAGAGTAGCTGCTGAGGCTGCTTACATACAGCCATAAACCTCATGGGATTTGGGTCCTTGGTTTGGAAGTTTAGGGTCATGATTTCATGGGACATCTCAGTTAATTGGCCTAATAATGTTTTTAGTTCATCTTTTCTGCCTCCTAGTTTGTTTCATACTGCCTGCGGTCTTAGAAGCTTGCAAGCAGGCATCCAAGACACGACAGTTGGTCTCTACTTACCTAGAGCAACAGAGGAAGAAGGAGAGTCAGGAATGGAAAGAGGTTATGAAATGTGTGGCTTATTGCCTCCATGAACATCTGCCTTTTTTGCCATGAGACCAGAAGAACTGGATGGTGCCTGGCTACCATTACTAAACATTTTGATCAAAGATTCTATGGAAGAATCATGATCAAAAGGGGGAAAATGCAGAAAAGAATTTCAATTCTCATATACTCCAGTCTTTCTGGAGCCATGGGGGCTAGATGAACCCCTGAAACTATTGCCCTGAGGTAATCTTTAAACCTTAAACCAAAACTATCTCTTGAAGTCTTCTTAAACCAAACAGTAGTTTAGCTTTAATAAAAACTGCCTGCCTTGAGCATTATGCTCTTTTAAGAGCTAGCTGTATGGAATCAAAGTGACAACAGTAACTCAAAAGATTAGATAGGAACCTTAGGAGGCAGTAAGTTTATGTTAATGAGGGAGGAACAACTCAAAAAAGGAGAGTGAGAATGGTTGCACAACTCAAAGTAAACAGTGTCACTGAATTGTACGTGTAGAAAAGGTTGAATTGGTTATGTTTTGCTGTGTATATTCTCAACAACAACAACAAAAAGTTAGATCGTGTGCTTTATCTACTCAAAACCTTTCAGTGACTTCCATCTCAGAGTAAAAATCAAAGTCCTTACTGCAGCCTACAGAGTCTTACATGATCTGGTCCCCCAGTTAGTGCTCACACCTTATCTTCTACTACTTTTGCCCCTAGTTTAATATACTGCAACCACACTGGCCTTCATCTTCAGTCATACCAGGTACACTCCTTTGAACTAGTTTTTCCCTCTGCCTGTACTACACTTTCCCCCACATACATACATAGTTCCTCCTCCTTCAGGTCTTTCCCCAAAGATTACCTCAATGAAGCCTTCTTTGACCTCTGTATTTAAAATTGTAGACACCCCTTTCTTTGAGCTGTCCCTAACTTTCTCTCTGCTCTATTCTTAGTGCTTATCACTATCTAACATTATTTTATCTTGGGTTTTTTGGTTTTTGTTTTTTGGGTTTTTTTTGGGTGTCTCTGTCCCATACACCGCGAGCTTCATGTGGGTAGGAATTGTTGCCAGTTTTGATCACTGCCATATCCCCGGTGCATAGAAAAGTACCCAGAATAGTAAATAATAAATATTTGTTGTACAAATGAGCAGATTTCACTATAGTTCCTAGGCTAGCCTACAGCATTTTAAAAAATAATACTTATAGGAGCCTGGGCTCTAAATTCTGGGAATAGAGAGCCATGTTTTCTGCCTACCTCACCCAGCACCCAACCAAACACACAGTTCCATATACCCTTTTCTTGAAACAGCCCTAAATCTTACATTCTAACTACCACTTCCTACCCTACCCAAAAAAGTAAATAATTACTCCCAAATTACCTACCCTCATCTTTTTCCCTCTAATCTCCCATATGAAAACCTATGGTGAAAGATATCTTACATGAATTTCACTTAACCAAATCCTCTGTTAGCTGCCTGGTGGGATTAGTCATTGTTCTCCAATCCTTTAAAACATATTGATTAATGTCCATAGCCTACTGAATACTCCTAGCTAAATATTCACAGCTGGTAGACTATTCTTTAGTAAACCTTTGTACTTTGGCTTGCTCCAGTTGAATTGTATGCATATCAAAATCAGTTGTATTTATTCCCAAATCTGTGGATACCAGTTCTACTTTATAGTAAATTACATAATTATAGTATATGAATGTGATTAAATCAGTTCCTTTATGTAGCCTTTTGCCTTGGTTCTTTGGAAAAACAGCTTGAGAGATTTTTCTCCTAAGCCCTGAGGAGTTACCTTAGCCCTAGTTTTCTACCCCAGAGGTTTGTTACTTTTGTCCAAATTGATTTACATTTCCTGGGAAGCTGTAAACAGTTTGTGGCTTTATACTTTTTGTCTGGCTCTTACAGGGATTGTCAATATATTATAAGCTATGCAAATGAGGTGGCTATAGATTATGCAGATGAAGTAACTATTGTCCACCGAGCCGATTGGTCAATTCACGGCCCTGGTGAGAGGGCCATGCCTTGAAATTGACAAGGAGTTGGCTTATGTATGCAGCCAACCCCACAAAGGTTGCAGGAAGACAGAGAAAGGAGAAGAGGCAAGAGAGGCTAGAAGAAAGAAGAAGCAGAGAGAGAGGAGGTAAGGAACCTAAGGCCTGTAACCTGAAGACAGCAAGAGGCCCTGCAGCAGAGCTGGTGGGGACAGGCCTGAAAGGGGCTCTGTGGCAGTGGTGACGGCAGAAACCTGCTGCTAGGGATACAGCTAGGAGAGCTGAACAAGTTTGCTACACTGGCTATGAACTGGGTCAGTTAGTAGTGGAGTGGCCATTGTCAGGGAGGCCAAAGACAGGCCTGCACAGCTGAGAAGGGGTGTGCACGGCCCAGCAGCCTGTCCTGAGGGGGCTGAGAGAAGGCCTGCATGGCTGAGAGGGGACACACACAGTAGAGAAAGGGGCCTGCTTGCTTGCAGGGCCTAGAGGAGCTAAGAGATCTGTCTTGCACTGAAGAAGGTGAGGATGTGTTCGCCACTGCAGGGGAGCTTTCCAGACTTCACCTGTTTCCTTCCTAATCCTGATCCTGAGTTGTATCCTGTTATTTCCTTAATAAACTGATTAACTGTAAGTATGGTCTGTGAGTTCTGTGTGGCCAGTGCAACGAATTATCAAACCCAGCAGAGAAGTAGAGAGTGCTGTGGGGAAGACGGCTGATGTCAGAATTGGTAAAAAGCTTGGAGAGAGGAGGTATGTCTGACCTCTACCTCATAGGAATCAGCTTCATGATTCTCTCTTCTCCTCCTGAAGTTAGACAAGGTCAGATGCCACCACATTTCGGTTATCTTATATGTAATATATTAATTTTATTAGATAATAAATACAATATACATTTTTTAAATGTTTCTATGCAATAGTGCAAAAAGTTTCCATGAAAATTGTGTCAGATATTTTGCAAAGACTCAATAAAAACAAATTCTTTTTTTTTTTTTTAATTTGCCATCATTTAGGTGTGGATAAGAATTATAAAATACTATAGGAAAAAAACATAGCAACGATTGTGAGGATGGTGCAGGACCGGGCAGTGTTTCGTCCTCTTGTACGTAGAGTCTCTATGAGTCGGAACTAACTCGACAGCACCTGACAACAACATAGGGAAAAAAATTGTAGAAGGATCCTGCACTCTAATTGCTTTTTAAATGTCTTTTAAATTCTTGTTCTATTTAAAAGCATCTGAAACTAGAAATTGTAGGGAGGACATTATGGATGTGGAAAATGTAAGACGAGCATAATGGATGAATACTCATTGGAAGGGCTTCCCTGGGTTGTCAACAGTTGACAAGATCAGCTGCTAACCAAGAAGTAGGAGATTCAAGTCCACCCAGAGTCAGCCTAGCAGTCTGCTTCCAAGAAATCAGTTATTGAAAATTGCATGGAATACAGTTTTACTCTTGACACACATTGGGGGTTGCCATATGTCAGAATCCACTCGATGGCAACTGGTTTTTAACTAGTTACTCATAGGAAAGGCCTTGGACCTACATCAAAAGATTGATGAATGGATAAATATTCATATATATGTTTTAAATTAAAATGTTTAAGTTAAGTGTATAGTTTTTTTTTTTTTTAATTCCTCATTTTAATAAACTATTTTAGTTAACCATGAGTTAACTAATTTCATTGGTTAGATGGACTTCTGCTTTACATCTTTCTATGCAGCTGGATCTTTAATGGAAGGAGGCCATCTGATTGAGCTTCTGGGCAGTTGTTGCTTTCAAAGAGATTGCTAGTTAAACTAGTTGATTCTCTAGTTAGTCAAATTTTTAGGCGATATAAGGAAGTGAAAAGAAAAGTTTTGACTAAAAGGACAAATTGTTTAGGGTAAATGTTCTGGGAATTAACTGAGAAAACTTGCCTTGCCCAAGAGTCTATCACAAATTCCCTTCTCTTTCTACTTAGAGTATCCATGTCTGTTATCTTTTGCATGACCTACTACTTTTTCCTATTCTTACAAGAGATTCAGTTCTTACTTGCCTGTGAGACAAGGCAGTAATGTAAATGAGTGGAGTGAG
Source organism: Dugong dugon (assembly GCA_030035585.1). NCBI lineage: Eukaryota > Metazoa > Chordata > Mammalia > Sirenia > Dugongidae > Dugong > Dugong dugon. The sequence continues at coordinate 21,420,557 of CM057482.1, read as the reverse complement.
CAGGTGGAGACTGTTGGAGACAGCTGCTACCCAGCACCAACTGAATGTTGCTCTTGTTGAATACAGACTAGGTATTTGACTTCCGTGTGTGTGTGTGTGTGTGTGTGTGTGTGTGTGTGTGTGTGTGTGTGTGTGTGTGTGTGTGTACACATGTAGTGTGTGTGTGTGTGTGTGTGTACACATGTAGTGTGTGTGTGTGTGTGTGTGTGTGTGTGTGTGTGTGTGTACACATGTTTATGAATTCATATATTCTAGATATCAGAGACTGATTTTTTTGTATAACTGCTCTTTTTATGTATTGGCAACGTATTCAAATATTTTAACATGCATTGCAAAAAAAGTCTGTGTTTTGAATTTGGCCTAAGGGTTTCCAATTTGCAGACTGTATTTTTAAGACTCAGTCAGAAAGTACTTCCAAGAAGCTTTTTCCTGTTAAGTATTTGCATACTTTATTGTACTCACCACATTTGTTGTAATTATTCATTTCTGTGTCTTTTTTCCCTCTACTGGAAGTGAATTATACCATGAGGTCAGGATCCATATGGACAATATATTATTCATCTTTAAATCCCCAGTACCTAGCACAACGCCTGGCATTTGGTAAATGCTCAGTAACTATTTGAGTGAGTGAACAAACAAGCACTTTGTTACTTTCCCTTGCTTACTGGGTGAGAGATTAAAGCCACTTGAGTAAATCTTGAGCAATATTAATGTTAAGCTGAAATGATTAGATATGAATATCTAGCATCAGTGAAAAGTTGAAAATTAATCAGCCATCTTCACTAAAGTTGACATGAAAAGTGATTCCATTATTTGAAGACAGTCTCACTCCTTACAAGTAATAAAGGAGAAAGCATATATAAGAATATGCTTAAGTGGTTCTGTCGTAGAATTCTTGCCTTCCATGCAAGAGACCCAGGTTCAATTCCCAGCCAGCACACCTTATGCACAACCATCACCTGTCAGTGGAGGCTTGCATGTTGCTATGATGCTGAACATGTCTCAGTGGCACTTCCAAGCAGAGATAGAGATTAGGCCTGGCGACCTACTTCTGCAAATCACCCAATGATACTCTATAGATCACAACAATCTGATCCACAACCAGTCATGGGGATGGCATAGGACCAGGCAGTATTTCATTCTGTTTTGCATGGAGTCACCATTTGGGGGCTGACTTGACAGCAGCTAACAACAGCAATAGAGGAGGCACTAAGGCTCCCCAAAACTCAGAGTTAATCCACTAAAAAAATACATTATGAGTGAAGTGGGCCATCTGCACAAGCACCCACCTGAGCAATAAATAAATAATAATTGAATGAGAAGCTTTTTTTAGTTAAGGGGAAGGTATGGCTTTAAGAAATGTCTGGCTGCAATAGTGTGATGAAGTCTGTGACACACATCACTGTATTTGTCCATTAAATATATATTTATAAATGTTTATGATATACCCAAAACCAGGGTAGAGGGGAATTCAAAGGTAAACAAGGCACTGTCCCCGTCCTAACAAAACTTAGGGTTAAGTGTTGGAAAAGACAAGTGCAGCACAGTGGGTCAGTATTATGATGATGATTTAGTACAGGATGCCCTAGGAGTGCATAGAGAGTGGCACCTGATACATGATTGATCCAAGAAAACATGCTGAAGGAAGACACATCTAAGGTGAGACCTGGAGGATGCGTAAGTAATTAGCCAGACGAAAGGAAGTGTTCCAGCCAGATGCAGCAAATGGCACTTGCATAGTTGTAGAGGTAAGAGAATATAGTGTATTTTGGGAGTAGAAAGCAATTTAGGGATGCCAAGACAGTTAAAGGAACCCTGGTGGCACAGTGGTTAAATGCTTGGCTGCTAACCGGAAGGTCGGCAGTGTAAACCCACCAGCCTTTGCAAGAGAAAGATGTGGCAATCTGCTTCCATAAAGATTTACAGCCTTGGAAGCCCTGTGAGACAGTTCTACTCTGTACAGTAGGGTTGCTGTGAGTTGGAATCTGCTCGATAGCAATAGATTAAGACAGTTACAGTGGGGGGAAAACAGTCTTTTCAACAAATGGTGCCAGCGCAACTGGAAAGCCTCATGCAAAACAATGAATTTTGACCCTTACCTCACATCATATACAAAAGATAATTCAAAATGAATCAAAGACCTAAATGCAAGAGTTTAAACTACAAAACTCTTAGAAGAACACATAGAAGTAAATATTCATCACCTTGAATTAAGCAATGGTTTCTTAGATATGACACCTAAAGTGTAAGCAACAAAAGAAAAGCTAGGTAAAGTGGACTTCATAAATCTTAAAATTTTTGTGCCTCCAATGACACTTTCAAGAAAGTAAAAAGACAGTGCAAAGAATGGGAGAAAATATTTGCAAATCAAACATCTAATAAGGGTCAGGTATCTAGACTATGTAAATAATTCTTATAATTCAACAGTAAAAGACAACCCAGTTAAAACATGGGCAAAAGATTTGAATAGACAGTTCTCCAGAGAAGATATACAAACGGTTAATATGCGCATGAAAAGATGCTCAACATGATTACTCCTTAGGAAATGAAAATCAAACCCACAACAAGATACCACTTCATATCCACTAGGATAGCTATAAGTATAAATAAATAAATAAAAAGTGTTGATAAGGATATGGAGAAATTGGAACCCTCATACATTGATAGTGGGAATGTAAAATGGTACTTTGGAAAACATTTTGGCAGTTCCTCAAAATGTTAAACATGGAGTGACCATATAACCCAGTAATTCCCCTCCTGTGTATATACCCAAGAGAAATGAAAGCATATATCCACAAAAAAACTTGTACATGAATGTTCATAGTAGCATTATTCATAATAGATAAAAAATGGAAACAAATTCAGATGTCCGTCAGTTGATGAATGGATAAGCAAAATGTGATATGCCATACAGTGGAATATTATTCAGCCACAAAAAGGAATGAAGTGCTGATACATGCTACAAGATGGATGAACCTTGAAAACATGCCGACAGAAGCCAGACACAAAACGCCACATAGCGTATGATTCCATTTATATGAAATGTCCAGAATAGGCAGATCTATAGAGACAGAAAGTAGATAAATGCTTGCCAAGAGTTGCAGGGGAGGGAGAATGGAGAATGACTGTTAATGGTTACAGGGATTCTTTTTGAAGTGATGAGAATGTTCTGGGATTAGAGAGTGGTGATGGTTGCACAACCTTGTGAATATGTTAAAAACCATTGAATTGTACACTTTAACATTGTGCATTTCATGGTAGGTGAATTGTATCTCAATTTAAGAAAAAGAAAGCCATGGCCTTACCTACCTTGAGACCAGAAAAACTAGATGGTGCCTGACTACTGCTACCGTTCAGAGTAGGGACACAATAGATGGGAAAAAATGTAGAACAAAACTCAAATTCCTAAAAAAAGGCCAGACTTACTGGACTGGTAGAGACTAGAGGAACTCGTGAGACTGTCACCCTAGGATACCCTTTAAACTTGGAACTCAGCCCACTCCTAGAGGTTACCTATCAGCGAAAAGACAGACTGGCTCATACAATAAATAATAATCACCTGTCAGTACTGTGCTTCTTTAAACAGTCATTTAAATGAGACCTAGCAGTCAGTATTTACCCTAGACCGAAGATGAGAAGGTAAAGGGGGACAAAGAAGCTAGATTAATGGAAACAGAACAACCAGAATGGAAATAATGAGAATGCTGTCACATTGTGAAAAGTGTAACCAGTATCACGGAATGTGTGTAAAACTCATTGCTGTCAAGTCGATTCCGACTCATAGAGACCCTATACAACAGAGTAGAACTGCCTCATGGAGTTTTCAAAGAGCAGCTGGTGAATTTGAACTGCCAACCTTTTGGTTAGCAGCTGAGCTTTTTAACCAATGGGCCAGAAATTGTTAAGTGAGAACCTGATTTGCTATGTAAATTTTCTCCACAATCACAATCTAATATTAAAAAAAAGAAAGATCAATTTAGGATGGCTTTTGTTGTGAGGTGGAAATGGGTAGTGTGGAGATATGAAACTGAAATGGAGGGTTTGGGTGAATTGGGTTTGAGATGGGTTAGAAAAGTTTTAAGAGCTGACATGACACTTGGGAAATATCCTAAGAACATGTAGAAAGACTGCTGAGAGTATTGACGGCCCAGTTATGGTTGGATACCATAAATTTATAATAAAAAACCAAAAACCAAACCCTGGTGGTGTCGTGGTTAAGTGCCACGGCTGCTAACCAAAAGGTCGGCAGTTCGAATCTACCAGGCGCTCCTTGGAAACGCTATGGGGCAGTTCTACTCTGTCCTATAGGGTTGCTCTGGTAAATTTATAGTTGCACCCTTTATCTTTTGATTTTTCTCTTAATAGCATCTTGAGGTAGAACCCAGAGTTGATCTACATCTGTGGTATAGAAGGATAGCAAGGCAAGGGCTTTGAGAGTGTTGACAAAGGAGTATTTCAAATGTAGCCATGGAATCTAAGCCAGACAGAGAAGAAAAGAGGAGACCTAGTAGAAAATCAAAGGTCAACAGATAGAGGTTTGTGTGGTTAAAGATCAGTTGTAGTAAGAGTAATTGAGAGAGCTGAAATGATAGGAGTTAGTGGTGATAGATTTTTCATTTGAGGTTAGTATAGCCAAGTGACATGATTTTTAAAGAAACTGGGGGTTTTGCATAAGGGTTATAATTGGGAAAATGGAGAGGGCAGAATCTCACCTCTCAACTCTGAAGTGTATGTTTGGGGTAAGGAGGAGGGCAAGTAGAGAAGGAATAAGCTATATCTCCATGAGAGGACTTAATGAAATGGGATTAACATATGTAAAGTAAGGAGAGGGCACTTGAAAAGAGCCAGTCCTAGGAAATGGAAGTACAAATAGTGCTTGCAGAACTGTCCATTACATTTGGAATAACATAGTCTTATTGGTGAGATTATCCCTTTTGTGAAGAAAAGTTACTAGAACAGTCTTAGCTGAGGAATATTTTTAGGGTCCACCTAATTTTCTTTTTGACCCTGTATTTACCAAAGCAATGTTCTAGTTATGATTTGATTTCCTGTATTACTACAGTGAGAAAATGTAGTGATTGACCAATAAAAATCTAGTGTGATTAATATAATTGTCATTACAATTTTTGTAATCATCATTAAAATATTTTTAATTGGTTTTATACATCAGTTTTTTTCAGTGAGTGCTAGAGGGAATTTCTGGCTTTCCAAAGCTAAGGTCCAGACTCTGGTTCAAAGTGTTCACCCCAAAATAATACTATTTTGTGAGTCCCCCAGCTAGAAACTAGCTGGCCTTCATTGGGTGAGTCCCCTCTGCAAGGAAACATGATATACGTATTCCTGTAAAGTGCCATGGAGAACCAAACTTGTATACTGCTTTACCTTCGTCCATACAGTCATGTGCCACATAACGTCCATTCGGGCAACATCCAACCTCATATACTTCTGTAGTCCCATAAATTCACAAATCCCATCGGAGAAGTCAACGTAGCAGATGCAACCAGGCATAGCCAGGAGGGAGTCACCACCTTTGCACCTCAGACCAGCTCATGCTTGGGGAACCTACCCTGGGCTTGCCCCGTGCCCCTCGATTTCATCCTCAGCAGACTTGGGCCTACAGGACTGTCAGGTCTCCAAAGGGCCTAATCCCTTCCTGAGTGCCCCAGGGCCTCGCCTAAAGGCCCAGTCCCCAGGCTCTGCCAGCTTAGCGCCATGCCCTCCATCCACCAGGACATAGCCACTAACTAGGACCCCGACAGCAGCTAGCAGAACTCTGAGCCCTCTCTGTCCTCTGGCAAGGAACACTTCCACTATCTCAAAGTTGCCATAAGAAAATAATTCGGTGCTCACACAACATCCAAATCACATAACGTCCTGTTTCACAGAATGTGTCCTGGACATTAAACAACGCGTGACTGAATTTCTCTTCTTCCCCTTCCAGGGCAGCATTCATTACATTCCTTAGTGTTTTGCATACAGTTTCAAAGTTCAGTGTAACTTGGGTGCTTGGACAGAGGATTGGGAAATTATTAGGCACAGATGGGCCTTTGTCAGTCAGTGACTTGGTAGCCATGATTCAGTTTGAATCACTCCTTATAGACCATCTGAAAGCTGATTCTTGCAGGATCCCAGCCATATTCTTGGGGATCATTTTCTTTTCCAACTTACTGGACTAGTTTAGAGGCCTTTGGGTTTCACTGGACTTTCTCCTCATTTCTTTCTTTTGTTGATCTTGGCCTTCTAAATATCCGCCCACTTTATTACTCATTTCTTGGGGACCTGACTGCTCTGTAACACTAGAGAAAATACATCTGAAGTCATATGGGTTGAGTAAAAGAAACTTAAAGAAATGTGTGTTCTCGGAACTTCCTTTGTTTATATGATCTGTTTATATGTCGTTAAGGTTGTATTGCCCACCTGCCTCCCAACATTTCAGAAATGACTAAAGTTATCTGGGAACAACTGTAAGAGAGTCATGTTGCCATAGTGAATAAAAAGACACTTCACTTGTCCCCTACCGGGTAATATATCTGCTTTTGAGGTGTAGGAGGTAGGCCAAGATCTCCAAATGCTGAGTCTTTAGGTTCTTGAAAGTCCTTGACTTCTAGGGAGACTTCTAGAAAGAAGCCAGTCAAATGAGTCCTTTTAATGTTTTGGGATATACACCTGGCTGTTTGAATGTATGTTTGCTTATGGTACACAGGTGTTGTTGCTGTTGTTAGGTGCCGTTGAGTCAGTTCCAACTCATAGCGACCCTATGTACAACAGAACGAAACACTGCCCGGCCCTGCACCATCCTCACAATCGTTGCAATGCTTGAGCCCATCGTTCGGCCACTGTGTCAGTCCATCTCTTGGAAAGTCTTCCTCTCTTTTGCTGACCCTGTACTTTACCAAGCATGATGTCCTTCTCCAGCGACTGGTCCCTCCTGATAACATGTCCAAAGTATGTGAGACAAAGTCTTGCTTGCCATCCTTGCTTCTTAGGAGCGTTCTGGCTGTACTTCTTCCAAGACAGATTTGTTTGTTCTTCTAGCAGTTCGTGGTACATTCAGTATTCTTCATCAACACCATAATTTAAAGACATCAATTCTTTAGTCTTCCTTATTCATTGTCCAGCTTTCGCATGCATAGGAGGCGATTGAAGATACCATGGCTTGGGTCAGGTACACCTGAGTCCTCAAAGTGACATCTTTGCTTTTTAACACTTTAAAGAGGTCTTTTGCAGCAGATTTGCCAGTGCAATATGTCATTTAATTTCTTGACTGCTGCTTCCATGGGTGTTAATTGTGGATCCAAATAAAATGAAATCCCTGACAACTTAAGTGTTTTCTCCGTTCATCATGATGTTGCTTATTGGTCCAGTTGTTAGGATTTTTGTTTCGTTATATTGAGATGTAATCCATACTGAAAGCTGTGGTGTTTGATCTTTATCAGTAAGTGCTTCAAGTCCTCTTCACTTCCAGCAAGCAAGGTTGTGTCATCTGCATATCGCAGGTTGTTAGTCTTCCGCCAATCCTGATGCCCCATTCTTTCCAGCTTTTCGGATTATTTGCTCAGCATACAGATTGAATAAGAATGGTGAAAGGATACAACTCTGACACACACCTTTCCTGATTTTAAACCGTGCGGTGTCCTCTGGTTCTGTTCAAATGACTGTGTTTTGGTCTGTATACAGATTCCTCATAAGCACAATTAAGTGTTCTGGAATTCCCATTCTTCTCAGTGTTATTCATAATTTGTTGTGATCCACACAGTCGAATGCTTTTGGATAGTCAGGAAAACACAGGTAAACATCTTTCTGGTGTTCTCTGCTTTCAGCCAAGATCCATTTGACATCAGCAATGATATCCCTTATTCAATGTCCTCTTTTGAATCCGGCCTAAATTTCTGGCAGTTTTCAGCTGCTGTACTGCTGCAACCATTTTTTAATTATTTTCAGCATAATTTTACTTGTGTATTAATGATATTGTTCAATAATTTCTGCATTTTGTTGGATCACCTTTCTTTGGAACGGGCACAAATAATGGATCTCTTCCAGTCAGTTTGCCAGGTAGCTCTCTTCCAAATTTCTTGGCATAGACTAAGTAACTCCAGCATTGCATCTGTTTGTTGAAACATTCTCAATTGGTATTCTGTCAATTCCTGGAGGCTTGTTATTCCCAGTGCCTTCAGTGCAGCTTGGACTTCTTCCTTCAGTACCATCAGTTCTTGATCGTATGCTACCTCCTGAAATGGTTGAACGTTGACCAATTCTTTTTGGTACAATGACTGTATATTCCGTCTTCTTTTGCTGCTTCCTGTGTTGTTCAGTATTTTGCCCATAGAATCTTTTAATACTGCAACTCGAGGCTTGAATTTTTTCTACAATTCCTTCAGCTTGAGAAATGCCAAGAGCGTTCTTCCCTTTTGGTTTTCTAACTCCAGGTGTTTGCACATTGCATTGTACACTTTACTTTGTGTTCTTGAGCCACCCTTTAAAATCTTCTGTTCAGCTCTTCTACTTCATCATTTCTTCCATTCGCTTTAGCTGCTCTACATCCGTGAGCAAGTTTCATAGTCTATTCTGACATCCATTTTGGTCTTTTCTTTCTTGCCTGTCTTTTTAATGACCTTTTGCTTTCCTCATGTTTGATGTCATCCCACAACTCGTCTGGTTTTCGGGCACTAGTGTTCAGTGTGTCAAATCTATTATTGAGATGGTCTCTAAATTCGGGTAGGATATACTCAAGGTTGTATTTTGGCTCTCAGGGACTTGTTTTAATTTTCTTCAGCTTCAACTTGGACTTGGATATGAGCAATTGATGGTCTGTTCGGCAGGTGGCCCCTGGCCTTCTTCTGACTAATGATACTGAGCTTCTCCTTCCTCTCTTTCCATAAATGTAGTTGATTTGATTCCGTATTCCATTCGGCAAGGTCCACACGTATAGTCACCGTTTTTGTTGCTGAAAAAAGATATTTACAACAAATAAGTCATTGGTCTTGCAAAATTCTGTCATGTGATCTCCAGTGTCATTTCTGTTGCCAAGGCCATATTTTCCAACTACCAATCCATAGTCATATTAACAGGTCTACCTTGTAGGCATATGGATATTATCCTATCAGTGACAGAACTGTACTTCAGGATAGATCTTGTAATGTTCTTTTTATGATGAATGAGACACTATTCCTCTTCATTTTGTCCTTCCCGACATAGTAGATCCTATGATTATCCGATTCAAAATGGCCAATACCAGTCTTATTTCAGCTCACTGATGCCTAGGATATCAATCATTGTGTGTTCCATTTCATTTTTGATGACTTCCAATTTTCCTTGATTCATACTTCATACATTCCACATTCCAGTTATTAGTGGATGTTTGCAGCTGTCTCTTCTCATTTTGAGTCATGCCACATCAGCAAATGAAGGTCCTGAAAGTTTTACTCCATCCATGTCATTGAAGTTAACTCTACTTTGAGGGGGCAAGTCTTCCGCAGTTGTATTTTGATTGCCTTCCAACCTGAGACGCTCATCTTCCGGCACTATATCAGACAGTGTTCCACTACTATTCATGAAGTTTTCACTGGCCAGTTTTTTTCAGAAGTAGACCGCCAGGTCCTTCTTCCTAGTCTGTCTTAGTCTGGAAGCTCCACTGAAACCTGTCCACCATGAGTGACCCTGCTGGTATTTGAAATACTGGTGGCATAGCTTCCAGCATCACAGCAACACACAGTACGACAGACTAACAGGCATGTGGTGGGGTTAGGCCATATGCTATCTAAATGATTAGTTTTCTGGTAAAATGAATATTGGCACTTGTGTGACATAATGTGGTGGTTAGGTGCTGTTGAGTTAATTTTCGACTCGTAGTGACCCAATGGGACGGCATAGAACTGTTCCATAGGGTTTTCTAGGCTGTGATCTTTACGGGAGCAGATCACCAGGTCTTTTGCTCACATAGCCACTGGGTGGGTTTGAACCCCCAATATTTAGATTAGCACCGGAGCACTTAACCCTTGCACCACCAGGGCTCCCTGAGGTGATATTAAACCAAAAACTAAACCCATTGCCATCGAGTCGATTCCAACTCATAGTGACCCTATAGGACAGAGTTGAACTGCCTCATACGGTTTCTAGAGAGCTGCTGGTGGATTTGAACTGCTGACGTTTTGGTTAGCAGCCAAGCTCTTAAGCCACTGTGCCACCAGGGTTCTGAAGTGATATTAGCACACCTTAATCACTATAATCTGGTCTGTGTATATTGTGAATTAAAACTTAAGTACACTTGAGTCAGGATCATTCTAGAATTGACTTTTGCCGTATTTATTAAGGCATTCACTTGTAAACTCCCTGTCTTGAAGGAATTGAAGAATGTTTACAAGCATCATGAGGCTGGAGCTGGACTGGGCATTGTTTCATTCTGTTGTACATAAGGTTGCTATGAGTCAGAACTAATTCATCAGCACCTAACAACATAACAGCAACAAGCATCCTTGCACATACAATAAACTCCTTATTCTGTGACTGAATGGGAAATTCCTCTCTCTCTGCCCTCTGTGCTTTACCTACTATAATGGGTAATATGTGTACAGAGATGCATTATATCTCATTAAGCTGTTTGCTGAATAAACAAATTTAGAAGTGAAAATAAAAAAATGCTTTTATCCTTCTGGAAGTTAATTACTCCATTGAACATTTAGTATATTACTCTACTGAACATTTAGTATATGATGCCAGTGCCATCTGCATTTTCTTCAGATTTCCACCTCAGTGGAATGAATCCTAGCTCTGCTTTGCCTTGTGTGCTTTCCTTTTAACTGTCGTTTCACCGGGTCCCCTTAGTAGTAGCACCTGAAGTAACTGCTGAGGAAGCGCCTAAGTGAATTCTCATGATTTGCTTCTCATTTCTCCCAGCTGATTGAGGCTCTCTTTTTTTTGAGTGGTTTGCCATTCCACTTAAGTGGCTGATGTTTGTAGTCACCGTTGAATGTTTTATTTGAATATCACTTTCGTGATGAATGGAAGGCTGCTGCTTTTAGCTGTTTGGAGACACTATTGAATGTTTTATTTGAACATGACTTTCGTGATGAATGGAAGGCTGCTGCTTTTAGCTATATGGAGTGAAGCTTTGGAAAGGAAGAATTTTCTTTGTAGTGATATGCTAAATGAATTTACTCTCTTTGTCGTTTTGTCCTTTTATCCTTTCAGTCTTATAACCTCAAGTTCTTGTGATTTGTTTTCTGCAATTAAGCTTAGTTGTTTCCTGAGCCCAGGTGCATGCTGTTTCCAATGGTGGTCATGATGGTGATGTAGAGCATATTTCTGCCCTGGAAGTGTGGTTTCTTTGACTCAAAACCACATCAATATGCCTTCCATCCTCCACTTCCTTTGCATTATTTCCTTTTGGAGGGCTCAGTTTGTCACCATTCAATCTAAGGATGATTCATCTGAGACTGACAGCTGGTGATGCTATAATAACAATACTTTTCTTTTTATAATAATATTCAGGTACTTACCATATTACTCTTTCTGTGTTTATGAAGCACTTTCAGTTTTAATCCCTCACAGTAACCCTGTGGGTTAAGTCAGCAATTTTGTCTGTGTCTAAGATGCTAAAATTGCAGCACAACGAGGTTAAATAACTTCCTCAGAGTTACAGTGCTTCTGAGTTACTCTGCTTAAGAATTTTTACAGAAATAAAGAATACTTTTGCAGATTATTCTGGATGAATAAGAAGGACTTTTCCAAACTGTGCCTTGGTGTTTAAAACCTAGCTGTTTTTAGCCTGGTCAGTTGATAAGACCAGGGTCAAAAGCCTATTAATTATAGTTTAAATTGATGGGTTCAAGTCAAGAAAATAAATATTTAGGTCAGTTTCTGTTCTGCTGCTGATATGATAAAGTTAAGAAAGGCTCACTTTTAAATTAGCAGAACTTGAACTGGAAGTAATAAAGCTTTTTTTTTTTCCCCCCCCCATTTCAGAGAGATGGAAAACTTGATGACTAGTTCCACCCTGCCTCCCCTTTTTGCAGATGAAGATGGCTCAAAGGAGAGTAATGATCTGGCCACAACTGGGTAAGCAGCTGCTTCGGACACTGGGCCTCTGCACGGGCTTCAAAACAAAGCTTCTGACGAAATATGAGGTGCTAAAGCAGCAGTTTATGTCATAAAAATAGAAGGTGCATTTCTTGTACTTTGCAGAGAGAGTGAGAGCCATTGTAAACTGCTTTGTAATCTGCATTCAGCTGTCATTTGCAGTGTTTTAGACCCTGTGAGGAGACCTGGTGGTGCAGTGGTTAAGACCTCGGCTGCTAACCAAAAGCTCAGCAGTTCGAATCCACCAGCCGCTCCTTGGAAGCCCTATGGGGCAGTTCGACTCTGACCTATAGGATCGCTGTGAGTCAGATCCACTCGGTGGCAACGGGTTTGGGTTTTGGTTTTTTTTTTTTTTGTTAGTCCCTGTGGACTGTTACAAGAGTTTATGGGATCTAGCAAACATCTGTGACTTCCAGTTATGAGAATTACATAGTCCCCATTAAGGAAATACCTTGCCAAAGGGGTAGCTCTGAAAAACAACATTTTCTGTTCAAATTGCCACAGATTTTAAAATACCTTTTCTTTCCCCAAAATCAGATTTTTTTAAAGATCAGATTATTTTGGTTTTTATTCAGTGCTTAAGAGCTTTAACTGACTTCTGTTTTTTGTTTGTTTTATTTGGTCTTTCACCTTTCAGGGGGATCTGAAAAATACATAAAGGACTGTAGAAAAGGGTTAATAGCAGCTAGTCTATCCTTTCCCTTGAAAATCTTCATTTTAGTTGAAGTTTTGTTTTTTTCTACATGTTTAGAAATTATTTGGCAAAGAATAAATATATTCACTAATACATTGAAGTGGTAGCTAATCCCTAAGATGAATTATTTTAATATTCCTTAGAGCTCTTTGAAAAATAGACTACACTTTGTAATTCCGTTTCCTTCCCTCACATTCATTTCTCACCGCATTAATATCTGCCTTGTGACCTCACTACTCAGAAACTGTTCTCAAGTCATTTCTAAAGGCTACCTAGTTATTAAATTCAGTTCATTCAATAATAAAGTTTTGAATATTCACTATGTGCCAGGTTCTGTTCTAGGCACTAAATATAAAGCAGTGATCACAACATAAAAATCTAGGCCCCTAAAGAGCTCAGATTTTACTGAGAAAGTCAGATAATAAACAGGATAAATAAGTAAAATGCATACTATGTTAGAAAGTGATAAGAACTATTGGATTAAAAAAGAAAGCAGGGAAGAGGGATAGGAAAAGTTTGAGAGTGCAGTTTTAGATAGAATGGCAGAAAGGCTTTAGTGAGAAGTGACTTGAATAAAGACCTGAAGGAAGTAAGGTAGCTAGCATGTAGTTATCTGGGGGAAGATTGATCTAGTGCGGAAGCCTTGAGGCAAGAGTGTTTCTGCTTTTTAGAAATAGCCAGGAAGCTAGGGTGCCTTGGAGCATAGTATACAAGGGGAAGGGGTAATGGAGGGCTGCAGCAGTTCTTCCCAAACTTTAATGTGCTTATGAATTGCCTGGAGATCTTATAATGAAAATTATGATCAGAAGGTCTACTGTAGGACCAGAGATTCTGCACTTCTAACAAGCTCGTAGATGATTTCAGTGCTGCTGGTGTGAGGCCCATACTTTGAGTACCAAGGAACTAGATCATGTAGGACCTTTTAGGTCAGAGTAAAGCACTTTGACTTTTATGCTGAATGAAGTAGAAAAACATTTGAGTATTTTGAGCAGAGTGATCTGACACCTTTTTATACGATCCCTCTGTTGTGTTGATAATTAGAGTAAAAGGAGCATGGGCTGAAGCAGGAGACCAGTTAGGAGACTCTTGAAATAATTCAGGTGAGAGATGATGACCTGAAGAACATCATTGGTGACTTTGACAAGAATATTTTTGGTTGAGTAGTGGGGACAGAAACCTCATTGGAGTGAGCTTCAAGTAGAATGGGAATGAAGGTGGTGAGAAGTATAGAATTCTAGATATATCTTGAAGGTAAACCAAACAGGAATTGTCTGAAAGACCTGATGAGTTAAAGAAAAAGGACAAAAAAGCAGTCAAAGACAACTCCGAAATTTTGGCCTACGTGACTAGAGGGATAGAATTGTCATTGTCTTATTGTTGTTAGCTACCACTGAGTCGACCCCCCGACTCATGGTGACCCCATACACAATGAAACAAACCAATGCCTGGTCCTGCGCCATCCCCACGATCAGTTGTGGATCAGACTGTTGTGATCCATAGGGTTTTCACTGGCCAGTTTTCAGAAGTAGATTATCAGGCCTTTCTTCCTCGTCCATCTAAAAGCTATTCAGCATCATAGCAACATGCAAGCCTCCACTGACAGACAGGTGGTGGCTGCACATGAGGTACCTTGGCTGGGAATCAAACCTGGGTCTTCTGCATGAAAGGCAAGAATTCTACCACTGAATCACCAATGCCCCCACCATTACAATCTGGCTGCAATATCTGTCACTCCATTGATCACCAGAGTTGACTCAGTTGATCTAGCTGGCTAGACAGGTTTTCCCTTCCTCCCTCACTGCTCCATGTATATCCTTCCCAAAGTTGCACACTCGATCAAAGAGGACTACCTTCTCTAATACAGGAGGATGGTTCTTCAGTCAAGGGTATATGCGTAACTGCAGTCCTCTGCTAGAACCTCCAAACAAGCCATTATCTTAGATCAGGGAAATTGAGCAAATAGGGGATGAAATTTTAGAGCTCGGTTTTGGAAATTTTAAATTTGAGATGCCCATTAGACCTCAAGTAGATATGCCAAATAGACAGTTTGATAGAAGTTTCTGAAGTTAGGGTAAGTCCAGGCTAGAAAGAAAAACTTGGGAGTCATCTGCATATAGCTAATATTCAAAGCGATGAGACTTGATGAGATCACCAAAGAAATGAGTACTGTATAGATAGAAAAGAGAAGAGGTCTAGACATTGAGCTCTGGGATGCTTCAGCATTTAGAACTTAGGCAGAAGAGGAAAAACCAGCATGAAAGCAGTGCAAATAGTTAACACGCTAGGCTGCTAACCAAAAAGTTGGAGGTTCAAGTTCATCCAGAGGCACCTCTGAAGAAAGTCCTGGTGATCTACTTCCAAAAAATCAACCATTGAAAACACCACGGAGCACAGTTCTACCTTGGTACAGATGGGGTCGCCATGAGTCAGAATCAACTTGATGGCAACTTGTTGGTTAAAAGGTAACAGAAAAATCAGAGTAGCATGGGTCTTGGAAATCAAATAAAGAAAGTATTTTTTTTTCTGTCAGTGCTGTGTCAAATGCTTCTGTTAGATCAGGTAAGATGAGGACTGAGAAAATGCTATTAGATTTAACATGGAGGTCATTGGTGACCTTAGCAAGATTTGTGAGTGCAAATCTCCTTTGGAATGAGTTTAAGAGAGAATGAGAGGAGCACACCTATGTTCACTGCAGCAGGATTCACACTAGCAAAAAAGATGGAAACAGCCTAATTGCCCATCATGGGATGAATGGATAAGTAAAATGTGGTAAATACATACAATGGAAAACTACTCCGCAGTAAAGAAAAATGAGTTCCCCAAACATCTTACAACTTGAATGAAGCTGGAGGACATTATGTTGTCAGTCACAAAAAAAAAAAAAAAAAAATTACATGTTCTCACTTTTATGAAATGACATGAGTAGGTAAATACACAGAGACTGATGTTCTTTAGTGGTTACCAGGGATGAGGGGAAGGGGGATTCACTCCTTAGATAGTAGACACTTGGTATTTTTGGTGATGGGAAAGGTAACACCAAATGAGGGTAAAGTGTGCAACACTTGACAAAGGTAAGTGATGCCACTAAGATGTACACAAGAAAGAAGGACCTTTTGATAATTGCTATGGCAAATATAATTTTGCAGTAGCCAAAAAATATATGTACAGGTATATGTGTACGTATGTACGCATATATGTGTATAGGTATGTATATGTGAGTATGTATGTGTGTATATAGATATGTATATGTGTGTATGCATATATATGCATATACTTCTTAGACATAACCAAACACCTCAGAGGACTGGTTTTCTGGTTTTGAAGGCTTAGGACCATAGGACAATTCAGTCGATTGGCATAATATAGTTAATAAAGTTTATGTTCTACATCCTAGTTTGGCGAATAGTGTTTAGGGTCTTAAAAGCTTGCAAGCAGCTGTCTGAGATACAGTTAATGTCTGTACTTGTCTGGAGCAAAAGAGAAAGAAGGAAACCAGAGACTCAAAGAAACTAGTCTACAGGCCTAATAGTCTGCACTAACCGCAGCCTCATCTACCCTGAGACCAGAAGAACTAGATAGTGCCTGGCTACCACTACCATCCGTTCTGATCAGGGCTACAACAGATGGACCCTAATAGAAAGGGAGAAGAATGTGGAACAGAATCTCAGATTCTTAAAAAATTCAGACTCACTGATTTACTGGACCAGTTGAGAGTGGAGGACTCCCTGAGACGGTTGCCCTGAGATACTCTTTATACCTTGAACCAAAACTAGCCCCTGAGTTCAACCTTCAAACAACAGATTGTCTCACAAAATAAGGAATATCACCCATGAGTACAGTGCTCCTTTAAAAAATCATCCATATGAGACCAAACGGTCAACAATTACTTCAAAACAAAGATTAGAAAGTAAGGGGGCAGGGAAACTAGATTACTAGAAATGGAACAACCAGAACAGAAATAATGAGAATGTTCACGCGTTGTGAAGAATGTAACTAACGTCACTGAACAATTTGTGTAGAAATTATGGAATCGTGTAAACCCTCACCAAAATCAATAAAATATTATTAAAACAAAAAAAGAGAGAGAGGCAGAGAATGGGAGAAGAGAAATTGAAGTCAGTAAATATAAACAGTTCTTTCAAGGAGGTTTGCTATGAAGAAAAAGGAAAATGAGGATATTAACTAGGAGAAATGGGATCAAGAGAGGGTTTTTGTTTTGCTTTGCTTTAAGATAGGAATAACAATACCACCTTTGTTTTGCTGATGAGGCTGATCCAGTAGAAAAGAAAGAATTGGTGGTGCCAGAGAGAGGGAAGAACTGCTGAAATGATGTCCTTGAGTAAGCAAGAGGGTGTGGGACCCAGTGCACAAATGAAACGCTATTGGCTTTAGCTTGGAGCATGAACAATTCATTCATAGTAACAAAGGAGCCTTTTTTTTTTTTTTTTTCCCTCCCGTCTTTATCCAACTTGTCGTCTCCATGGCTGTCTTAGCCTGTGTTCTCTAGAGAAAATATATATTAAAAGATTTATCTTAAGGAAATGGTTCACGTAGTTGTGGAGCCTGGTAAGTCCCAAATCCATGAGTCAGTTGTCAGACTGGAGGCTTCTCCTGATTCATGTAGCTGCAGGGGCTGACAAACCCAAATCAGCAGGTAAGACAACAGGGCTAGGTCAGACAGCAGGCTTCTGGCTCACAGGGCTATGGAAGCTGGCAGATTCCAGAACTGGCAAGTCAGATGACAGGCTACCGCCTCAAGTCCGAAGAACTAGAGGTCATATGATGAGCCAGATGCAGGATCCAGAGTGAGAGCAAGCTTTTCCAGAGCATCCATATATATATTCGATGCAAGTCACACTCTCAAGGAAACAGCCCTTACATCAGATACTTGAGTAAGGGTATGTCTTAAGTAAGACGGTAACTTGAGTAAAGGTGTGACTTGAGTAAGGCTGTGGCTTAAGTCACACTGTTTAGTAAGAGTGTGACTCAGGGTACACCCCACACTAATCCTGCCTCGTTAACATATAGAGGTTTACAATTTACAACACATAAAATGGAGGGTAATTACACAATACCAAAAATGGAGGACAGTTACATCAGATCACAAAATGGAGGACAGTTACACAGTATTGGGAATCATGGCCTAGCCAAGGTAACACATAGCTTTAACCATCACAATGGTATTTGACTCCTTTGGCCACTCCCTTCTGATAATTCCTGTCTACTTTGGTGAGGGATTCATAGGATTGGCACTTTTTCCCAAACCTACCTCTGTAAGTTTTACTGAAATAGGAGTGTATAAGAGTGCATAACTTGATAATTGATGGCACAGTTGAAATAAGAATGACAGTGAAAGGACAGGTTGCCTAAGACATCTAAAATGATTGAAATATTTGGAAAACAAAACTGCTGAGGTCGAACTAGATTTCTGATTGCACCTCTTTTCAGAGAACATGATCGGCATTGGTTTCATAGCTTCTCATGTAGCCTTTTTGAAAGGACCTCAAAAATATAGAGACCTTCTGCATAAAATCAACTATTATGTTTTTTAGAAAGGGTTAGAAGAGTATACTTTCTCTTATTCCCAGGACAGTCTGCATTGGCTCCCATTCATTTCTCAGTCCACTGTAATCTGTTTTTTATTCCCATAATTCCACTAAAACTGTACCCCTTAAGATTGACACTGACGTTTCCATCTTCAAATTTAGCAAATAATTTTTAGCACATTTTATTTGACATCTACAGCTTTTTAATTGGTTGACACCTCCTTCTTAAAAGTCTTTCTGCTTTGGTCTCTGCAACAGTGTTCTCTCCTAATTCTCCTAATGCCCTCCTCAGTCTTTTCCCAGCTCTTCTGACACCTGCTCCTAAAATGATACTGTATCCACAGAGCTCAGTACTGACTTTTCTTCTCACTGTCTGTCTAGAGAATATGTAGTATTCTCCATGACTTCCATGGGCTAACGCCTCTCAAATGTGTGTCTCGTGTCTTTCTTCACTCCTTTTCTCTCAAGGCATGTTTCCATCTCCATCAGATTATCCTGTGAGCGTTTCAAACTTACCTTTTTCAAAGCTCACTTATTTATCATCTTTCTCTCTCTTTCACACACAGGCACACACCCTGTTCTTCCCTTGGTTAGTAGTACATAGTCACCTGATCTGGAAACCTCAAAATTACCCTCGACTCTTCCTTTTCATTCACTGTTTGTATTTAGTCAGTCATTAAGTCCCCTTCATTCTACCTCTTAAGTTCTCTTAGCTCTCTATCCCCTACTTTCCATCCTGTCTGGTATTGCCTTAGTCTGTGCCTTTGTCTCTCACTTTGTCTGTTGCAGTAGTCTACTGAAATTCATCTCCCTTTCTCCTGTTAGATGCTGTTCTTTCTGCCTGGAATGATGTTGCTTACCTGAGGAATACCTGTTCATCTTTCAGTACCTCCTTTGTGAAATCTTTCCAAACATCCTGTCCATACACATAAAATACACTGTACCCCTAGCGTGCCCCATGGCACTTTTTACAAACCTCTGTTTTGGCACTTACATTGTGTTGGTAAAGTAGAGGGTCAGTGAAAAAGAAGACCCTTGATGAGATGGATTGACACAGTGGCTGCAACAATGGGCTCAGACATAACAACAATTATGAAGATGATGCAGGACTGGGCAGTGTTTCGTTCTGTTGTACATAGGGTTGCTATGAGTCAGAATTGACTCGACAGTACCTAATAACAATATCGCATTGTAATTATTTGTCTGCAACCCTATGGAGTATGCATTCTTTGAGAATAATGACTATTACTCTCTTATTCATCTTTCTGCCACCTCATCTTCCCTGCCCGCCCCAAAAAACATGCAAAATTCCTTAGCACTTGGTGTAGCCTTTTCTTCTATTTCTTTATCCACATACGATAGAGTAAGTCAAAGACACTACTATCATCTGTACCTTCTTGTGTCCACTTTTCAGAAGGATGGAATATGATTTGCTAATTCATCTGGAATATAATGATGGGAGCAGAAATGTATCTGTCTGATTAAAATCTTATACCTGAACTTAACTGAAATTGGTAATACTGCTCTTAGATGATCTGTCAGTGAACACTATAATCCAAGAAAGAATAGCCTAGGGAATGTTACCATAAAAGATTTC
This sequence comes from Dugong dugon, assembly GCA_030035585.1. Taxonomy (NCBI): domain Eukaryota; kingdom Metazoa; phylum Chordata; class Mammalia; order Sirenia; family Dugongidae; genus Dugong; species Dugong dugon. The sequence goes on along the minus strand of CM057482.1, from coordinate 21,400,645 downwards.
TTATGTCCTTCAAGAACTCTTTTGTGATGGGAGCAAACTGCCTTTATAACTCACGTTCCTACTCTTCTTTATCATTAACAGTGTTTTTCCTTTACATTGGAGATCCGTGAAAGGTAGCATATAAAGGTCAGATTCTATTGCATGCTCAGAGCTAAAACACAGTCTGTGTTGAGGGGAGGGGGTAGTTTTGGGGGAAGAAATTGTAGTTGTTTTTGGTAGGAGACTTATGGAACTGACCTGGTTTAATCAAGCGCTGAAACTATTTTTTAAACACTCTGCAGCTTCTCTGGAGACATGGTTTACATTTATACAGATTGTAGTAGGGAAATTAATTCAAAGACTGGAATGTGCTTTTGCTGGCAGTAAAATTTGTCTTGAATCGTGACAAACAGGAACATGTTTGAATTCTGTTGATACTAAACTTTTGCACTTCTGCCTGTTATTCTTCAGGTTAACCCACCCAGAGGTTTCATATAGTACTGGACCCACACAATCCACTAACAATCCAGAATTTGTGGAGGATCTCTCCCAAGGTCAGTTGCTTCAGAATGAGTCTTCAAATACAGCAGAAGGCAATGAACAGAGGCATGAAGATGAGGTAAGCTGAAGTATCTCCTCCTAGTGCTGGCCTCTTAAACTTCTGAAGGAGTCAGCAAGGGAATTGATCAAAATGTTCATCATTGAGTCTTCTCACATTCTTAGGCTGATACCTGCAACATTTTCTGTTTTATTATTTCTTATTTTCCATAGACCCATAGAGACCCATAGAGACAGGTAGATTTTTTTTCCCCTGCTGAAGAAGTATATACCTATCTATGTTCAGCAAATGCTTATTGAATGAGTGAATGATTTAATTCAGTAGGCAATTAATGATGCATCTGCATGCCACACTTGTTCAAGGCCACACTCTGTTCATCAAACCCTGTAGTACAGGGCCATATGTGTCCAAAGGACTCACACCACTTGCTAAATCATTTACCATCCCATAAGGGGGAACCTTTCTCTAATTCACACAAAGGTTCCATATGGGCCAGGGCAGTTGTCCCCTTGTTGATTGGACTTTCAGTGTTCCTCACAATTGACTGATTACATTGTCTTTGTTTTAAGGCACCTTTTTTTGTTGTTTTTTTTTAAGCCAGAAAAGAGTAACTACCACCATTGATTTTTGTCTCTTACAAAAGAGCTGATTTTTTTTTCATCTGTCCTGTTGGCATTCTTAAAGATAATAATGAATGCTTCTTAAACATCTTAATATTCTTAGTAGCTTTAATGTTACTGAGTTTAAAAAAAGCTGATACCAAATACCATTTGCTCAATGGTGGATTATTATGCCATTTTATGTATATTTGGAGTACAGTACAGTAGTTAATATTTAGATGTTTTTGTCACATTCTGTTTATTTTCTCTAAAATAAGAATTATTGTATCTGTAAAACATTATTAACTGGATAGATTATGTATATTTGTAAAATTATGAGGTGAAAATATTATGTACCTTGTATCTCATTTAAAAGAAAGAAGAAAAAAGGTTGCCGTAAAACATCAAAGATTTCTATTCAGTTAGTACCAGTCTTTTTTTTTAAGCCTTTTTAGAGATGATTTAATCTTGATTTAACTCAACATATAAAGACCTCTGACTTTATAGATTATGCATTTTAAAGAACAAACCATTAAGCAAAGCACTAATCTTCATTTTGGATATATTATACTTGCTAAAATTTTTCTAAGACTTGGATATTAAGTTAAAAGCTGTTGCTATCTGCTATGGGAAATAAACTGGTCTTTGAATGGTATCGGTGAGAACACCCTTCCTGAGTTATTTTTAATTGCTGTGCTACAGCTTGTTTCCTCTTTTGCCCAGTGCATATGGCAACATCTTGTTCTGGTCTACTGTGATAGTGTGTGTTTCTCTGGCACAGTGCTGTGTGTGCTGCCATGTTTCTCATTTAGAATATTCTCTGTCAGGAACCAGGACCTGTTAAGTGCATATGAAGGCCAAAGCTTAGATGATCATGGCACCCTCACGCCAGTCTGTTGGGATTAGCACAAAATACCCCGAGTGCAACAGTTTGTACTATGGCGTATAAAAAGATCTGCAATTGAAAACTGCATCGCCGTCATTAGTACCAATGACAAATTTGGAGAGCTGTCAATACCCAGGGTCTTATGTGTAGGAAAATGCAACTCTTACCCTGTTTTATTTGTTGGTATTTGTTGTTGTTATTTGGGGGTTTGTTGTTGTTATTTGTTTTTTAGTTTTTTGATTTGTTTTGTAGCAAAGAAGTAAACGAGGAGGTTGGTCCAAGGGGAGAAAGAGGAAGAAACCTCTTCGAGATAGCAATGCACCCAAATCCCCCCTTACAGGATATGTTCGATTCATGAACGAGCGTCGAGAACAGCTTCGAGCAAAGAGACCAGAGGTCCCATTTCCAGAAATCACAAGGATGTTGGGCAATGAGTGGAGTAAACTGCCTCCTGAAGAAAAGCAGGTAATCATTCAAATTCTTGATCCTTTGCTTGATTTTGATTATATCTCAAAAATCACATCTGTCAGAATAGTAAAGAAGATAGATAGTGGAATCTCTGGTTTAGTCACAGTAGAGTCTAGAAGACCAGAATAGCAATATCTGTCATAGTTCTTTTCTCCAGGACAGTGGTTTTAGAATTGTTTCAGGGTCTGCTGTCTGCTGCAGTAGTGTGGGCAGGAGGGACTTAGGACCCCCTCAACCAAGGCATCTCCACTTTTATCTGATTTATACACTGAGAGTTCACATAGATTTGAAAGGAAAAAAAAAAAAAGTGGTTCTATATTAAGAAACCCTGCAACAGAATTTATTCCACTGAGTTAAATGGAAAAAGTCATGAGTTAAGTGAGAAAATGTCAAAAAGCCATTTGATAAAATTCTGTAGTTCATATAAAATTTTTGTTTAAGAAAAATATTTTACTACTTCAATAATTCTTTTTTAACTACAGTTCTGGTAAATTTAAACTACTATGGAAAATAAAGCAAGAACTACTTGAATTATCTCTCCTCTCCAAAACAGAACTAACCCTCCTGCCAAACTGAAACAAATCCATTTGTTAGAGAGATTTGAGGGGAATTAAGGCTAATATAGCCATGAGCTGGTTGAAATGACACAAAAGCAGTGATGGTAATGATGATGGGGTGGTTTTAGTTAAAAGTTCCCAGCATTCCCAGCGACTGAAAGATACCTACATTTCTTTTATGTCTTGTACTTTTAAATCATATTTAAGAAAGGATTCCAAACTGACTACTCTTTAAACCAAATTGAAAAATACTCTCTTAGGAATTAATTGGATTAATTTGCAACTTGAAGCTTTGTGTTTGTTAGCAAGCTAGTAGAAAGGAGTGTATGTCATCCATTGTTTTGGCTGTACTGTATAGTGATTTTTTTTTTCCTTTCAAATCAGTACATGCTCATTGTTTAAATTATTTTTTCAGAAAATACAGTAGTACATAAAGAAAAAAGCAGAAATAACAGTAGTTATTTTCAGGTATAACATAACCACTGTTAGGCGGTGGTTGTTGTTAGGTGCTGTCAAGTCTGTTTTGACTTAAAATGACCCCATGTGACAGAGTAGAACTGCCCCATATGGTTTTCTAGGCTGTAATCTTTACAGGAGCAGATCACAGGTCTTTCTGCCGCAGAGCCACTGGGGGGATTTGAACTGCCAACCTTTCAGTTAGCAGCCAAGTGCTTAACTATTGCACCACCAGGGCTCTTTGTTAGTTAGGTAGGACAGATTTTTTGTTTTTTTAAATTTTTATTTGAAAATAATTTCAAATGTAGTAAAAGTTGCAAACATAAAAATAGTACAAAAAACACCCAAATACCTTTTACCCAGACTCGCCTGTTATTAACACATTTTATCCCATTTTTCCATTTGCACATGCCTTCTTGCTCACTTGTTCTCTGTTTTTCTCACATACATTCACATACACGACTTTTTTCTGAATCTTTTGAGGGTAAGTTATATACATCATGGCCCTTTTTATACCTACAATATCTCATTGTGTATTTCCTAAAAATAGAGATATTCTCTTACATAACAATAGTACAGTTATCATCTTCATAATTTTATATTAATACAGTACTTTTATCTAATCTACCATCCATATTCCAATATTATCAGTTGACCTAACTGCATTCCTTTATAACATTCTTTTCTCCTTTAGTGCAGATTCCAGTCTAGGGTCAGGTATTACATTTGGTAGTCAAGTCTCTAGCCTCCTTTAATCTGGAATGTTTCCGGTCTTTCTTTGTCTTATATGACATTGATATTTTTAAGAATACAGTCCCTCCTTTTTTTTTCATTTAATATAACATTCGTCATTTTGTATTTGTCTGTTTCTTCATGGTTAGATTTAGGCTATGCAATTTGGGTCAGAATACTACCTAGATAATGTTGTATCCTGCTCAGGGTATTTTGTATGGAGGCATCCAATGTCCATTTGGACCTTATTGGCAATGTCAGTTTTGATCTCGCTTATAATGAATAAGCAGTCTGTGGGGAGATAATTTAAGGACATGCAAATAGCCTGCTCCACATCAAATTTCCCCATGGGTTTAACATCCATTGATAATTCTTGCCTGATCCAGTCTTTGCCATGGTGGTTACAAAATTATTTTTCTACTCCAGCACTCCTGCTGCATTCACCAGTTGGCCCTCAGCATTCCAGTCTGAGCAAAAGCCCTCCTCCTCCCCCCATTTATGTATTTACACCCTCTCCTCACTTATCAACATGGTTAGGTTCCAAAAACCAGGCTGTTACGCAAAATCGTGTTACGCGAAAATGGAGGATGACTATATCATTATATAAATGGCCAAATTACATCAATACATGCTGTCATTTCTTCCAGGAGAAAACCATCATTATTAATGTAATGGCTCTTTTATGATTTTTCCTTGTTTTTGAGTATCAGCTTCTGACCCTACCCTACATCATCACATAACTGCCAAACCACTGAGAACATAGCCCAGCCAAGTTAAGACATAACCTTAACCATCAAAGCCGGTGTTACTCTCACCTCGTAACTTGTCTTACGTTACTGCCAGATGTACATTGTTAATGCGCAAAATAGTTGGATAGTAGATTTTTTACTGTTGTCGTAAATGTGAAATATTGGATAAGACAGTCGATAAGTGAGGAGAAAGTGTATTTATTTATTATTGGTACAGACATAAGAATTTCTAATTTTTTCCAATGGTTTATAATTCATTACAGTATTTAATGATTTTGCTGCTAAAATTGTCCCATATTTAGCCATTTGGATGCCCCTTACGTCTGATTCTTAATGTGAGACAAGGTTTTTCACATAAGATAATGTTTTGTGTTCAACCAGTATTTTTATCCCTGATTTCTTATACCTAATTGTTGAATTAAACAAAATAATCCTGGCAGATCAATGAACTTTGTTTAAATAATTAATAGAACAAAGCAATCAAAGCATGTAGATGTAGCCTCTCTCAAAGTAGTCCAGTTTGGGTCCATAGGATGAGATCATTCTTTTTTATGTTCTTTCTGTTTCTCCTCTTTAGTGCTCTACTCTTCAGGCTCTTAAAAGGCCAATTGATGTATGAGGTCATTCCCTCAAAATGAGTTGGAGATAGAGAAACAAGAATATTCCATTCCTTCCCCTGGGAAGACTAAGTATGTCTGTGTGGTGTTCAGACCTCATGAAGACTCTAGTGGCCATGTGGAGCTCTGTCTGTAGGATTAGAGGAATAACTGTAATCTTCTCTGTGAATTTTTTATGAGAATGATCTCAATAGAATTTGTCTTCATTACGTTGGAAAAGGCAATAAATAGTCCAAAATGTCAGAATTATGTATTTGTTAAAGAGTATATCTTATTCTATCGATATGACTCCTATTTTTCTGATTCTCCCTTAAAGATTATTATTGCCTGTCCACTTTTCTTTCCATACTCTCATTATCCTGTTTCAAATGTATCATTGATATTTTACCTAAATACAGTCTCTATTTCTTGAAAATAATTCCATATTTCTTTCCTAGCGCTATCTTGATGAAGCAGATAGAGATAAGGAACGTTACATGAAGGAACTGGAGCAGTATCAGAAGACTGAGGCCTACAAGGTCTTCAGTAGGAAAACACAGGATCGTCAGAAAGGCAAATCTCATAGGCAAGGTATCAGAACCAGAACCAAATGCATTTGTAGTTTGTTGTGCATAAAAGAATGTCACAAAGTCAACTATTAAAGCAGTAAAATATAAAAGGTGTGTTTCTGTCATCTCTGCTTATCCTACATTCACTTACAAGCATCGTTTTGGAATTCTATCAAAATAGCATTGTTCTCATCCTAGAAAATTTCAGGTGGGTTTCTATATCCAGTGTCAACAGTTTGGCTGTGCTCCAAGACCCATATTTGTTGCCTGCCCATTTTTTTCCTAACTCCCAGTTTACGAATTTCTTTTCCTCTATGCAGATCTGTCTGCTTAACTACATAACTAATTTGCTTTAACACCTCTAAGCCTTTCATGTACCATTTCTCCCATTTGTCTCATCCTCCAGTGATCATCCTTTTCATTCATTCATTCATTCATGTATTCATTCATTCAAAAAATATTAATGGCACACCTCCTGTTATATACACCAAGCTCCCTTTTAGACATTGACAGTACAGCAGTGAACAAGAAAGACAAGATCTGTGTCTTCATGGATCTTTTGTTCTGTTAAGATTATTAATCACACATCTGTGAGTATTGCTTCAAGTGCCCCTTCCTCAGGAAACACTGCCAAGAAGCCCCATCCACAACTAATCTGTCAGTTCCTTAACCATTGCATCTTCTCTAAACTTGAGCATCTAGCCTGCTAAAATTATAATGTACAAATGACCTTTGGTATGTGTTTCCTGTCCACTATCCCCCTGATCCCCCTCAAAGGTAAGAACTGTGTCAGCGTATTGTATATGCTGTAGGTATGGGGTTGCCTTTAACGTTCATTGACCAACTGACTAATTAATAATAAAACCATAAGGAAAAATATCATTTGTTGTTAGAGCCTGCATATACCGGCAGTTTTAGTAATTTGGCACAGTCATATACTTGAGTTTTTGTTATTGTTTTGTTTTGTTTTAATTTTTAATTTAATGTTCTCTTATTCTTTCATATTTTTAGATGCAGCCCGACAAGCCACTCATGATCATGAGGTAATTAGCCTTCTGTCCACATATCGTTCATATATATCATGTTACTGTTTAAAATGTTACTGGCTTTTATATCCTTTTATGAATGGCATAACATTTCCTATCCCCTAATTCTTATTGGGTGAGTTATTTTTAGCTTAGGAGTTCTTAGCATATGGCACATCCTTATACCATAAGTCTGTCTTTGAGCTACAGTTCCTAACCCCAATCTTTTCTGTGGTCCAAGAGTTTTGTTGACTTTACATACCAAAGATAGCTGGAATTTGGAGTCAGATATAGGAATGACGGCTGACTGAGAGCTATAACTTGACCATAGCTTATCATCATCTAAAACCTTAGTTATTTAGGGAATCCAGCATTTAGATTAAATGAACTATTCAACTACAGTATAGACAGAGCACAAATTCAATATCTTGGTTCTGTGCCTCCTTTCCTATTCCCTCACCTCACTGGCACATTTGTTTACTGGCCTCTTCTCCTCCATTTGTTTGAACTCCATAGACAGAAGTTAGGTCTGTGTTCCTCTGTGTGTTTGCTGTGCTTCATAAAGATCCTTAAATATATATATGTGTATAACCTATGGTTAATATATTGATTCTAAGGAATATATAATCTATGGTAATTCATGCTTTTAAAACTCTCAATGACTGCCCAGTGCTTACCAAATCAGGTTGAAACTCAGCAAAGTCTCTTCCCAAATGCCTTAATACCCATTTTTCTTCCGTATATATTATATATTTTAAAATCTTGATGACTCACTGTCCTCCAGATGCCCACCCCTTCTCTACCTCCTGTCTGTGCTCATATTGTTCCTTTTAGGAGAACACTTCTCTCCCTCACACATTTCTTCCACTTCCCCCATCTCAAAATTTCTGCCTCTCAAAATTCTAGTCATCCTTCAAACCCTATTTCAAATTCTGTTTCCTCCTTCAAGCCTTTCCTATTTCCCTCTAACTTCCTTTAACCCTCCCAGCTCTTTATACTTCTTTTATGCACTTAAATGACGTGGCCTGCTGTTGAGGTTATTTGAATGCATCTATTATTCATACCCTTGAGTTGTAATCTCTTTAAAGGCATGCCCAGTCTAGTTTCTATCTTTGTATCCAACCTCATACCATCTAGCATGATACCCATACACTTGCATCTGATTCTTGACAATATCAAGAGTCCCTAGGCTAAATAATATAATATGGTTCCATGCTAATTGAGACCCTGATGATCAGCTCTGTAGTTTTTCTTTCTACTACTTGATCTATGCTTTTTATTTTTTAATTTATTTTTATATAAGAACCCATTAGAGGTTGACTTGAAATAACAGTGGGAATTTGAAAAAATGGAATTTTCTGGTGTACTCTTTTGCATGTAGTTTTTCACTAAATTAAGGAAATCATTTCTTCAAACTAGTAACTTACTTGAGATCGTAGTTCTCATAACTAATTTGGTATTGGTGACCTTCAAACCATAGGCAAAACATTCAGATTCACAAGTCACTTATATTTATTTCTACTCTTGAATTATAAAGATATGTGAGAAGCATCATGATTATTAGTGTTTTATTCTTCATATAAATCCTGTATAAATGTAGTTATATATGATGTCTCTGTGCCCTGATTAAGATGAAATGCTGTAAATAGCTTTTGCTTAAGCAACTTTGTATATAGACTCTGTATTTTAAATTGTAATTGAATAATGTTGCAAACCTTCCATATTACAGAATGCTTGTATAATTATTTCTGTCTTCCTTTGTGTGCCCACTCACCAGCGTCATGAAATTTCTGTACTTCTTTTATTCCGTATTAAGCATCCTTTGTAATTCTCCAGGAGCCCTGGTGGCTCAGTCGTTAAGAGCTATGGCTGCTAACCAAAAGGTTAGCAGTTCAAATCCACCAGCCACTCCTTGGAAACCCTATGGGGCAGTTCTGCTCTGTCCTACAGGGTCATTATGAGTCACCATCGACTAGATGGCAACAGGTTTTTGTAGGTTCTCCATAATTAATGGTTACAAAAGAGAATTTGGACAGTTACCTAAAACATTAAACCTCACATTTTCCAGTCAATCACTGATTAATTTCATCACTTAAATTTTGCTGGCCAAACTATATGTGGCATTTTTAGCTTCAGTAAAGTTAAGATAGTTGCAGTCAAGAAGGATTTAGTAGATTTAGTCAGTCATCGAAGCTGCTGCTGTTGATTTGAGAATTGAAGATTTTTATTAAAATACATTACCTAGTACTGTTAATTTCTATGATTTGTAAAAAGTAGTTAGTCTTTGTGTGAATCCCTGTTTCAGGATTAGACACACGTTAAAACAAACAAAAAGTAAAGGGGTGGTAGATGACGAGCCAGCTGTAGTTTGTCAAACGTGTGTACAGCGGGCTCTTTAAGTCTCTCTGTTGATATGCCCACATCAGGAAAAAGCTCTCTTAGTAAGGTTATTGGCCCAGTTAATTTCCCTCACTTTAGCAGTTTTTATTTTGCTTCGAATAGTATCTTCCTAAACTAGGTAATTTCAAAGCAATTGCAATATAAACTGTTTTGACAGTTTCTAAACATAGTTACACAGTGATTTCCTCACATATAACTTTTTAGTATCCTAAAAAAATCTGTTGCTGTCGAGTTGATTCCAACACATAGCAACCCTGTAGGACAGAGTATAACTGTCCCATAGGGTTTCCAAGGCTGTAAATCTTTATGGAAGCTGACTGCCACATCTTTGTCCCATAGAGCGGCTGGTAGGTTTGAGCCACCAGCTTTTCAGTTAGCAGTCGAGCGCTTTATCACTGTGCCACCAGGGCTCCTGTTTTAGTGTACTAGGAGTTCCAGAAAACAACAAAAACATTATGGGTTAAAAAGCAGCCACAGAAGGCCCCATGGAAAAGGAGGGAACTGCATCAGCCCTTAAAGATGGCACAGGTCTTCTGTGTGTGTTGAGGGGAGGGAACATCCCACAATGGGTAAATGGCTGGAGCAGAAATAGGAGTAAGTTAATGTAATTTAAGGGCAAGTGTCTTGTAAAGTGCCTGTAATGTCATAGATTTTATTTATTTTTTTTATTGTTGTAGTTTAAATAAAGTTTATATTTCAAGTTAGTCTCCCATACAAAAATTTATACATACATTGTTATGTGATCCTAATTGCTCTCCCCATACTGTAACAGCACACTCCTCCTTTCCACCCGATTCCCCATGTCCATTCAAGCCGGCTCCTAACCCTCTCTGCCTTCCCATCTCACCTCCAGACAGAAGCTGCCCGTTTAGTCTCTTGTATCTACTTGAGCTAAGCGTCACACTCCTCACGAGTATCACTTTATGTCCCACAGTCCAGTCCAATCCCTGTCTGAAGAGTTGGCCGCGGAAATTGTTTTAGTTCTGGGCTGATAGAGAATCCGGGGGCCATGCTTTCCGGGGTTCCTCCAGTCTCAGTCAGACCATTAAGTCTGGTCTTCTTACTAGAATTTGAGTTCTGCACAGCACCTTTATCCTGCCCCATCAGGGACTCTCTGTTGTGTTCCCTGTCAGAGCAGTCATTGGTGGTAGCCGGGCACCATCTAGTTCTTCTGGTCTCAGGCTGATGGAGTCTCTGGTTTATGTGGCCCTTTTGTCTTTTGGCCTGATACTTTCCATGTGTCTTTGATATTCTTCATTCTCCTTTACTCCAGGTGGTTGGCACCAACTGATGCATCTTAGATGGCCGCTTGCAAGCTTTTAAGACCCCAGACGCCACTCACCAAAGTAGGATGCAGAACATTTTATTAATAAGCTTTTTTATGCCAGTTGACCTAGATGTCCCCTGAAAGCATGGTTCCCAGACCTCTACCCCTGCTACTCTGTCCCTCAAAGTGTTTGATTGTATTCAGGAAACTTCTTAGCTTTGCTTTAGTCCCGTTGTGCTGACTTCCCCTGTAGTGTGTGCTGTCCTTCCCTTCACCTAAGGTAATTCTTATCTACTATCTAGTTAGTAAATAACCCTCACCCCCCCTCCCCACCCCCATAACCATCAAAGAATGTTTTCTTCTGTGTTTAAACCTTTCCTTGAGTTCTTATAATTGGTCTTATACAATATTTGTCCTTCTGTGACTGACTAAATTCACTCAGCATAATGGCCTCCAGCTTCCTCCATGTTATGTTTGATGGCTTCATCATTGTTCTTTATCGTTGTGTAGTATTCCATTGTGTGGATATATGATGGGCACCTAGGTTGTTTCCATCTTTTTGCTATTGTGAATAGTGCTGCAGTGAACGTGGGTGTGCAAATATCTATTCGTGTGATGGCTCTTATTTCTCTAGGATATATTCCAAGGAGGAGGATACCTGGATCATATGGTACTTCTATTTCTAGCTTTTTAAGGAAGCGCCAAATCAATTGCCAAAGTGATTGTACCATTTTACATTCCCACCAGCAGTGTATAAGTGTTCCAGTCTCTCCACAACCTCTCCAGCATTTATTATTTTGTGTTTTTTGGATTAATGCTAGCCTTGTTGGGGTGAAATGATATCTCATTGTAGTTTTGATCTGCATTTCTCTAATGACTGATGATCGTGAGCATTTCTTCATGTGTCTGTTAGCCGCCTGAATATCTTCTTTGGCAAAGTGCATGTTCATATCCTTTGCCCATTTTTTAATTGGGTTATTTGTCTTTTTGTTGTTGAGGTTTTGCAGTATCTTGTAGATTTTAGAGATTAGACGCTGATCGGATTTGTCGTAGCCAAAATTTTTTTCCCAGTCTGTAGATTGTCTTTTGACTCTTTTGGTGAAGTCTTTGATGAGCATAAGTGTTTAATTTTTAGGAGCTCCCAGTTATCTAGTTTCTCTTCTGGTGTTTGTGCATCGTCAGTAATGCTTTGTATTCTGTTTATGCCAGGTATTAGGGCTCCTAGTATTGTCCCTGTTTTTTATCCCATGATTTTTATCATTTTCGATTTTATATTTAAGTCTTTGATCCATTTTGAGTTAGTTTTTGTGCATGGCGTGAAGTATGGGTCTTGTTTCAGTTTTTTGCAGATAGATATCCATTTACACCAGCACCATTTGTTAAAGAGACTGTCTTTTCCCCAATTATAGGACTTTGGGCCTCTGTCAAATATCAGCTGCTCATAGGTGGATGAACTTATGTCTGGATTAACATCACAGATTTTAAATACATGCTTATTTCCCTTTACGTACTGTTACAGATTCAGTCGTGTCCCCTAAAAGTTCATGTCGGCTTGGCTGGGCCGTGATTCCCAGTTATTGTGTGATTGTCCGCCATTTTGTCATCTGTTGTGATTTTCCAATGTGTTGTAAATCCTACCTCTGTGACGTTAATGAGGCAGGATTAGAGGCAGTTATGTTAATGAAGCAGGACTCAGTTTACAAGATTGGGCTGTATCTTGAGTCAGTCAATTTTGAGATATAAAAGAGAGAAGAGAACAGAGAGACAGAGGGACCTCATACCACCAAGAAAGCAGTGCCAGGAGCACAGCAGGTCCTTTGGACCTAGGGTTCCTGCACTGAGAAGCTCCTGGACCAGGGAAGATTGATGACAAGGACCTTCCCCCAGAACCGACAGAGAGAAAAAGCCTGCCCTAGAGCTGGCACCCTGAACTCGGACTTCTAGCCTCCTAGACTGTGAGAGAATAAATTTCTCTTTGTTAAAGCCATCCACTTGTGGTATTTCTGCTATAGCAGCAGTAGATAACTAAGGCACCTACCCTATGAGGAATGAAATAATGAGAAATGTATAGTAGAATAGTCTTAGAGCTCATTTTAGAATACTAAGACCTCAGAGATCCTCTCAACTGACCCTTCATTTTGCCATTGAGGAAAATTACTTGGCCTAAGACAGGAAAGAACTTACCCAGAATTTCTTGTTGAATTACGTAGAGACAGAAGTCTGAAACCCAAGCCTTCTGTATCATAGTCTAGCATTCTTGGCAGCACATAGCACACTATATAAAGTAAGCTAAACAATGTTGAAGGTTAAAATGTGCCTGGTTGCCTGAGATGTCAGCAGAATTTGTTACTAGTTAAACAGAAACCAGTTTGTATGTAGTAATGAAACCTATTGTATTCCTGTATGGAACTTGGATTCCTAAGACATTGTTATGAAAACATGTACTGGAGAGTGCATATTGTTGTTGTTGGGTGCCGTTGAGTCAGTTCTGATTCACTGCGACTCCATGTACAAGAAAATGAAACACTGTGCCATCCTCAGAATCGTTGCTCTGCTTGAGCCCATCATTGCAGCCACTGTGTCTATCCATCTTGTTGAGGGTCTTCCTCTCTTTCACTGGCCCTCTGCTTTACCAAGCATGATGTCCTTCTCCAGTGACTGATGCCTCCTGATAATATGTCCAAAGTACGTGAGATGAAGTCTCGCCGTTCTCACTTCTAAGGAGTATTCTGGCTGTACTTCTTCTAAGACAAATTTGTTCGTTCTTCTGGCAGTCCGTGGCTTATTGAACATTGTTTGCCAACACCATAATTCAGAGGCATCAATTCTTCAGTGTTTATTTTTCATTGTCCAGCTTTCACATATGAGGAGATTAAAAATACCATGGAGCACATATTAGAGCTAAAGAAATGCTGGCTTGAAAGCCATTCTGCATAGCATTGGAGCACTTCAGCCTGGTACAAAATATTAAGAGCATTCCCTGAAGTAAAGGGCACTTGAGATAAGCATATCACAGTCTATGAAATTCTGGCTCTGAGCCTAGATCACAGCAAAATAGGTTCAGTTCAAAAGGACCTCTGTTCTCCAGGATACAAGGAAAAGATTAGTCCGAAGGACTAATGGACTACACCTACCAAGGCCTCTACCAGACTGAGTCCAGTACAGCTAGATGGTGCCCGGCTACCACCACTGACTGCTCTGACCAGGATCACAACAGAGGGTTCTGGACAGAGCTGGAGAAGGATGTAGAACAACATTCTAACTCACAAAAAAAAGACCAGATTTACTGGCCTAAAGGAGACTGGAGAAACCCCAAGAGTACGGCCCCCAGACACCCTTTTAGCTCAGTGATGAAGTCATTTCCGAGGTTCATTGTTCAGCCAGGGAGTGGACAGACCCATAAAACCAAATGGGACTAATGAGGCACAGCAGTCCAGGGACAAGGGCCGGAAGGCAGAAGGGGACAGGAAAGCTGGTGATAGGGAACCCAAGGTTGAATAAGGATAGTGTTGATGTGTTGTGAGGTTGTTAACCATAGTCATAGGGCAATGTGTACTAACTGTTAAATGAGAAACTATTTTGTTCTGTAAGCCTTCATCTAAAGTGAGAATAGCAGCACAATTGGAAGAGCATAGTCAATGTCACTGAACTGTGCATGTAGAAATTTTTGAAATGGTATATCTTTGGCTATGTGTATTTTCACAAAAAAAAAAAAAAAAAAAAGGTCGAAAAGGGGGAGGGTTGACATGTTGTGGGGTTGTTAACCAGTGTCATAAAAGAATATGTGTACTACTGTTCCATGAGAAACTATTTGTTCTGTAAGCTTTCACCTGAAGTACAATTAAAAAAAAAAAAAAAAAGGACCTCTGTTCTCTTACCCTCCACTCAGTATATAGAATGAAAACCAAAGTGAAGAGTATTCTTGTTCCTCTCAAATCAAAAGCCAGCCCACTAGACCCAGGAGTCAGCTAGGGTTACTCTCAGGAACATGTCTACATCTCATGTGAGGACTAAGATAGAAACAATAATTTTGTTTCTCCTTTAATTTATGAGAAATGACAAAATGACACTCAGCCTGTACAAATTAGGCCCTTTCAGTGAAGAGGTAATCAAATCCGTATGATTTTAATCCCTTGAGCAATCCTTAGAGCTGTGTAAGTATATCCGAGCCCCCGGGAGGATCCTTTCCATGCCGAGTAATGTACTCAGTAATGGAAGAGTGCTGAAGGTTTTTATTAGTACTCTTCCGTTAAGTAGAATTTCTTCTGTAGCCTTTCAGAGATTGAACAGTTCTCTGTAATTGCTTTAATGCTTCTTATTTTGCATTCTCAAGAATCTGTACCAAGGGGCAGTGTGTTATTGTACCTGTTCTGTGCTGTCCTCTGCCCTAACATAGTCAGCTTGGACTGCTGTGTCAGAGAAGAGAATAGAAGATAATTTAGGCAGTCTGAGGAAAATCATGGCCTACTGCCCTTGGAGAGGGCTGTTTACACCATGGTAATGGGAGCCAAGCATCCCTACCTGCCCATCTGTCTTAGTTATCTAGTGCTGCTATAACAGAAATACTGTAAATGGATGGCTTTAACAAAGAGAAAAATTAATTCTCTCACAATCTAGGAGGCTAGAACTCCAAATTCAGGGTGCCAGCTCCAGGGGAAGGTTTCCTCTGTCTGTTGGCTCTGGGGGAAGGTCCTTATTGTCAGACTTTCCCTGTCTAGGAGCTTCTCAGCACAGGGACCCCGCGTCCAAAGGATGAACTATTCTCCTGGCTCTTGTTTCTTAGTGGTATGAGGTCTCCCATGTCTCTCTGCTCACTTCTCTCTTCCACATCTCAGAAGAGACTGGCTTAAGACACAACCTAATCTTGTAGTTGAGTCCTGCCTCATTAACATAACTTCCAATAATCCCACCTAATTACCATCATAGAGGTAGGATTTACAACACATAGGAAAATCACATCAGATCACAAAATGGTGGACAGTTACACAATACTGAGAATCATGGCCTAGTCAAGTTGACACACATTTTGGGGGGATGCAGTTTAATCCATAACCATCTAAATATGATCTACCCATATTTAAACCTATGGCTAGGTACCTGATCTTGCATAAGCCTGGACAGATAAGTAGGAGACTAACAAGGTAGGATGATAAAGTCATAAGACTTTATCCTAAGCTATTTGTGGATTTATGCTTTGTCATGCCTTGTGTCATAAATATTCTGTTTTCCTGCAGCAACTCAGTAACAGAATTAGTGTATATGGTAAGCTAGCAGAGTAGAAAGAAAAGCACTACAAAATGTGTTTAAGGTCCCTTCTGGAACCACCCTTTCTTACCCACGCACTAGAATCCCATTGATATCCACTAGGAACTGGCTCAAGGTAGCGCTTTGTATTGCTCTGGGAAACTTTCTTTAGGAGGAAAACGATAGTGTAAATATTAACTGCTCTTTAAGTTTCCTCAGGTAAATACATAGTTTTTCAGACTTCCATCTTAGATGTTTGTATTGGTCAACTGCCATTGGCAAGCAGTTCACACAAGCCTAGTCCCTTACAAGGCAGACACCAATAAGAAAACAGGAACTTGGGCATCAGAATTCCCGCATAGGCTATTAACTGCTTAACTTTTCTGTTGGACACCAAATCGTATTTGACTTTTCATTTAATGCCCGAAGTATTCAAAGATAAAAGACTAGTTGTGGCAAGAGTAGTAAAGATACATTCTATCTCTGACTTTAAACATGTTTTTATACAAATAATTTATAGGTCTTTTTTTTTTTTTAAATAGTTCCTCATGTTGTAGAGGTTTTGAAATCTTCAGATTCCACTAGCTGTTTCTTCAGTACTCATTTCCCACAGTTGTCTTTACCATCTCGTATTATGCAAGATTTTGAAAACTGTTCCAAGAAGCTTATAATTTGTATTCATAATGCTTTCAATTTCAAATTCATTGAAGAAATGGCATTTTGAAAATATTGACTTTATACTTAAGGATCATTGTGGAATATATTTTGTAGTGGTTTTGTGAGACTGTTTTTAATGACTTATTGGTTAATTAATTATAGGCTTCGTTATTCTCTTCTATCTCACATAATCCCTGGCTTTCTCATTTTTAGAATCTGGTTATTTCTGGCTTCTTGGTTTTGTTTGTTTGCTTACTTGCTTACTTGTTTGTTTGGCTTTCCTGTGTTTGAAGAAAATCTAAAAGAGCCCCAAGGATATGCTGCCCCTGGTAAATAAATAGAAGTACCAGTGGAATACCATTATTACTGCTCATGACTGGCAGAGGTCTGCTTAAAATTCTTACTGTCCACTCTACAGATTTAGATTGGGTAGTCAGAGAGCATTTTATATGCATAACCAATAGATACAACTGGAAAAACATCTAGATATTCCCTTTCTCAATTCCCACTTCACCCACTTTCAGAACTGTAGACTATTGACTCTTCAAAGCACAGAGCTAAGAAAGGACTTCCAGATTCTCCATTAGGGAAATTTGTGTAGGTTTGTTTCAGTGTTTCACATTGCACAGCAGTTGTACAACTGAGAGAACTGAAAATTTAACCTGTTTAAGCTCGTGTAGAAGTTCGATTCCAATGGAAAAGTGAATATGTTTCCTTTGCATCCTCACCTGGACTGATTCCTGCTCACCCTGCTGTTGCTCAAAGGAAGATGTGACCATTGTGCTTTCAAGCATTATTATTTAATTTTGCTTCTGCTTAAGAATTAACTGTTCTGTTACTTTTGATTCACAGAAAGAAGCAGAGGTAAAGGAACGATCAGTTTTTGACATCCCTATATTTACAGAAGAATTCCTGAACCACAGCAAAGGTGATTACTGAACATCTTTTTGTGTTCCTCAGGTCTGTGACAGGGGATTCAGTTCTCAGGAGGAATTTATTGTTCAGAGGCAGTGGTAGTGATATACCTCCCTAGAAATTATCTGGGAGACAAAATTAACTGCTTCTGTTTCACTCTATATTAAAGGTAGCTACTCAGACACCAGTGGAGAAAAGATACTTCGGTCTCTGGATCAAAGGGAATAAAAGTAAATCACTAATTGAATTGTTTTCAGACTTAGCCATGGAACCCTTTGTACAAATGAAAGCTTACATGGGAGTCCAAAGTTTAAAATAAACGAAAGCTAATCCCACTGCAGTGAAGATGGGGACCCACGGCTGTACTTAGCCAGTCTCTCAGGATCCCTCTGTGAAACCCCTCAGGCTTCTCAATGCACAGTTTTAAAATGCAAAACAAACAAACAAAAAATACTGCTTTCCTACTTTAGGGGATTGCAGTTGTTCCTTACAGTCTTATATATAGAATATGACCAGCTTTAGAAAATTAAAATAGCTCTGGGGAGCCAGGCATTTCGTTACTGGGATTGCTATCTGGAATGCCATAATAAGAGTAGGTAGATGAGGTGGGTAGCTAAAGGCATTCTAATTAGAGGCAGCTGAGCAGAACTCCCATATAAAAATCATTGAGACTCCTGAGAGACTCTTTGTAGTGCTGTATGTTTTCTTTGGGGTGTACGTCCTCAGCCCGGGAAGCAGAGCTCCGCCAGCTTCGGAAGTCCAACATGGAGTTTGAAGAGAGGAATGCAGCCCTGCAAAAGCACGTGGAGAGCATGCGCACAGCAGTGGAGAAGCTGGAGGTGGATGTAATCCAGGAGCGGAGCCGCAACACAGTCCTACAGCAGCACTTGGAGACCCTGCGGCAGGTGTTGACCAGCAGCTTTGCCAGCATGCCCTTGCCTGGTAACGACATTTCAGTGGCCAGGGGCGGGGGCTAAAGGGGGGGGGTACTGTTTAGGATGGTATTGGCATGGTAAGGCTTAATATCTCTCAAGAGGAAAATCAATAAAATACATTTTTTCCCTCAGAGTTTTCTGGGGGTCATGTAGTAGAATCTGTATTGGCTAAAATCATCCAAAATTTCAGATTCTTTGGTCATTTACATTTACCCCATTTATATTTTAATACAATATACTTTCCTTTCTGTTGCGCATAATTTAATATTCAGAACAATGAAAACTGAGTAATAAATCCTGAATAGAGCACTTTCTCTTATGTGTGTATGTTTGCTTGCTTTGTATTTGTTTTTGTTTTAATCAGAAGGAAGAGGAGAACAGACAGTAGCATTTCTTATGTACTCTTTCATGTTTGAGGGTATTCACAACAGAAAACTGGGAGAGTCTCTAACCTGTGTTTATTTTATGTAACTGCTCATATATACTGTACAGCAGTTATATAGCCCATCTGTTTATTTAAGAGTATATGGATTAATTTAATTTCTTTGAGGCCTAAAAGTCTCTCCTCTAAAATTTTAATCTTATTTGTGGACCAGACCACATTAGAGTCACAGTTTCTTTTGCTGTGAACTCACTTAACTGTTTTATGGTTGAACTGAATGGGGAATATTTTCTTACTCTCTCTTTTTATCTCACTTCAGGAAGTGGAGAAACACCTACAGTGGACACCATTGATTCATATATGAACAGACTGCACAGTATTATTTTAGCTAATCCCCAAGACAATGAAAACTTCATAGCTACAGTTCGAGAAGTTGTGAGCAGGCTTGATCGTTAGGGAATGGTGAGTGCTCGTTACTAAGATCCTGGAATTACATTGAGCAAATAAGTTGGAGACTTGATTAAGATTCCTGTTGCATGACTGCTAGATGTATTAAATAATGTTAGAAAACAGAATCAACACAGTTTTTTCTCATACTTAACTCATCATGATTTAATGGAAGGAGCATGATTTTTGTGGTTTAACCTGGGTTCTAGCTTTGTCACTTTTATTAGATGTATTCTTGGGCATTTGTTTTCCAAAGGGTTTTTGAAGAGTGAATGAGAAGTTCAGAGGAAAGCATTCAAAACTGGCACTTAGAACAAAATAGGTATCACTTAATTGTTACCTTTCAATTTCTCTAGAAAATATTAATGATAATTTACAACAAATAGTTAGCAAGATAATGTGTATTATAAGTCTGGTAAGTAAGAAGCTTTTCGTTCACTGCAGAATATCACAGTGACTGTTGTATGTTAAATGTTAATGTGAACTAGACTTCCAGTGAAACGTTAATGCCCTGGTTTAATAAATTAAAAAATAGCTAAATTAATATTGTATTATTCATAGTAGTATTACATATTATTCATAGGAATATGTATTATGTCCTTTTAGAGGAGGAAAAAGTATATTTCCAGAAGGCATCTGCCCATGTAAATAAACATTTTGGTACTAGCAATAATTTCTTAAATGGAAGTGGTATTTTTTCACTCAAATTCCTAGAGATAGGATACTCTTTAGTATACCTTCCCACAGATTGATAGTCTTTTGGTCATATATATATATATATATATATATATATCAGCTTGGTTTGGACTTAGAGTGATATGTATAAGAATACATGAAACCCATGATTCTTTGTTTAGTGAGGCAACATCTGCTAACAGAGACAAAGGCAGAAGTCTTTATTCTTTTTGGTCATGGTCTTGGATAGTAACTGTACAGGCAATTCATTATACTTTAGCCTTAGCCGTGCTCTGATAGGGAAGGGATTACTGTCCTTCTCGTGAGTAGCCAGATGGAACGGACTATACTTCTAAGAGATGGCTGGACTCCCTGCAGAATAAAGAAGTGGCATTACTGCTGCTGTTTATGAAGGGAACAGCTTGTAAATCTCGGTCTAGGATTTTCAGAGGCTCATCATCCTTCTCATTTTCACTCAGTGTTTTCAGTTAGCGCTCTTGTAGTCTTGAAAAGACAGAGCCAGAAAACTGGAAGACTGTGAAAGAGCACGGTAATTGGTAACATGGTGTCTCCTCACATAGGTATAGGGCAGTTATTGCGAGTATTGAGCCAAAAGTGGTTTTCTAGTTTGAGCATTTTGCCGATAAGGCTATCCTAAAGCTTTACTTATCTTAAAAATATAGACTATAATGTCTGCTTTCTGGGTATCTTAGAAAACCTAGAATGTCACCGTTATCCTTGATTTCAACCTACAAATATTTTGCCCTTGAAAAAAATAATACATGAAAATGTGAACTGTTATATTACTACAGATTCTTACATTCTGGCCATGCAAACAAAACTAAGAATAGAGAGTTCCCCACACCCCCAAAACTGCCAAAATTAAACAGTTAAAAAGACTATGATTAATACTATCTTGGCCTCATTATATAAATATGTACAGACAACTAGGCCTGATGTCCCCAGCACTTGTGGTGCAATTAATTGTGCTGACAGGAGCTTGGCAAAGGTTTCACACACTGTCAGGAGCCAGTGAGTGAAGAGAAGCTAATGGTGTACAAGTTTTAGAGCATATTAGAACTAGAAGGGACCATTAGAAATCTCAGCATTTTACATAAAAAGAAACTGAGTCCCACAGAGGTAAAATGTCTTACCTAAAAATATCTGAGTAGATGAGGGCAGAATCCAGGACTAGAGCACAGATACCTAAATCCTTGTCTGGTGGGGTTTCTAAAACATTGCTATGAAGAGGGGGAAACCAAAAAAAACCAAACCCGTTGCCATCGAGTCAATTCCGACTCATAGCGACCCTATAGGACAGAGTAGAACTGCCCCATAGGGTTTCCAGTGAGCAGCTGGTGGATTTGAACTGCCGACCTTTTGGTTAGCAGCCTAACACTTAACCACTGCACCACCAGGGCTCCAAGGACGGGGAAGGGAAGCACTAAAACATCTTGGAATGGAAGTGTTAAGATAAATAGAAATAAAGAGAAAAAATCATAATCCAGTAATTATGATGCTATACAGCCCATTTTTTAATTATTTTTATAGATAAACAGAAGAAGAATTACTTAAGCTGCCATATTTCTTTGTGGCTAACCTAGAGAAAAGTAGGGTTGGGAGAAAGCAATTGGGGTTGATTTCATGTGGAGGGATGACCACTTTATATAGGCTATCAAAGTCCATATGTTGCTTGATTTCAGTTGAGCAAAATGATAGATATTTGACCTTGAAGATTGAAAAGGAATTTTTCTCATGTGGTTGTATTTTTAGCAGTGTGACAGAATTTATCATATTCACACAATACATTCCTAAACATGCAGATATTGTTAGATTTGTACTTGAATAAAATTGTTATTTGATGGACTGTACATTCTTCGAACTAAAATAGAGTATTGATTTTCCATCATGAGATTTGTCCCTGATAGCTGCTTTTCTGTGTTCAGTTGACAATTTTCTTGCCTCCTGTTGTTGCTGAACTGGAGCTGAGCCATGTTTCTCATTGAAATGTTATCTAAAACATCTCAATGAGGTGCCTGCTTGTAGCTTTGTGAGCTCTTTAGTTTACGTTCATCCTGCTCCTCACCTTAACCCTTATGAAAATAGAACAATGCATTTTTTAAACCTATATAGCCTTAACCCCTTCTGCTTAGTGCTTACCTTTTTTGTGTCTTTTTGGTTTTTGTTTTTGTTGTTTTTTGTTTTGTTTTGTTTTGTTTTTTTAATTCTACAGGTATTACAGTTTCAAGATGTTCTGTAAGTGTTTTAACTTGTGAGGAATAAGAAGCCATCGATGGAAATTTGAACTGAATGGGGGCAGGAAGGGAGTACAGATCACTTTCCTTGGGAAGGAATTATCAGTGAGTTAAATGCCTTCACCCCAGGAAGCCATATGAGAGAGCAGCAGAAGGAACATGTATGTGAATTTCCTGTGGAATCGTCTTTGTGGGAAGCTTTGAAAGTGTATAGCCACTCTCCCATCTTCAGTTTCCTATCATTTCCATTTCTGTTAAAGTGGATCTGCATCTCTTCTGCTGACTGGGTGACCCTGAGACTGACATCTTCTGCAGCAGAAAGGAAGACTTCCCATTGTTGTAATTCAGATTGGACCCTTTTATCAGTGGAGCTCCAGTTTTCTTACCTAGCGGTCACTTTTTTTTAATGCCTTTGGGGGTTACTTTTTTTTTTGCTTCCCTTCACCCCCACCAAGTTACACATCTCCATTTTATGACCTCTGGGCTTTGTTACTCAGCAGGGCTCTGAAGGAGAGTTTCTCTCATTGGACAGGCTCAATCTTCTCCCATCATTGCCCTGCTGTGACTCCAAAGAAAGGAGCTTCTTGTTGACAGTGCCCTGTGGAGCAAGGCTGTGTTTCCTACCCCACACAGTGCTCAGTGGGTGCCAGCCCTCATGGAGGCTTTGTGATTTCTGCCCTGAAGGAGAATGGTCTTTCCTTCCTCCTTGGTACTGCCTGCTGTTTTCTAAGCATTGCTCCTGCACATACACGTTGTCCTAGCCCCAGCAAGGCTCTTCTTTTTCCTATCTGTTGGCAATGTCTTATGGAGCATTTTTTTTGCTGAGGGAAAGGTCATTGGTAAGCAGAGGAGAGAAACAGAAAGTAGTTTCTCATTTGGTATTGAAAAAATCCCTAAGTTTATCATAACTGAAAACTGAGGGAGTCCCTGTCTTCTTAAGGGTAGTGATTCATGGATTTAGATAGGTAGAAACGTTATTCAGAATAGTCTCTTGAGTGGGCCAAACGGGCACAGAGGAATTCTCATGTTCTTTGTCTTCCTTCTGTAGCCTTGAACTGCTGAATCTATGTGACAAGGACAGGATTTCCTTCCTTCTTAGCAAGGGACTTTTTTTTTTTTGAACAGCAAAAGGAAAGAGGGATTTCTGATGACTCTCACCTCAGGGCTTTTTTTTTTTTTTTTTTTTTTTTTTTTTTTTTTTTGGACACTCTAGAGCAAAGGCTGACAGTTGCAGCTGAGATCTTTGGAACCAAAGTAGAACGTGCTGAGCCCATTGTCCAGGCACCGTGCCACTGAAGGCAGGTGGATGGAAGTGTGGCCCCTCTCACAGTATGCCACAAGCCAGGGTGGAAGTCAGAAACTCCCTGTCACGTTGCTGCACTGTCCTGTCTCCTCAGCACCTCCTTACCTGTTTATTTGCCCAAAGGAAAACAACAACAAAATACCTTTGTTTTAAATGTCATGTGTGAACACACATCAAATTTCCATGTGCTGCATCCCACATACCACCACTTGGCAATTTTTCCCTTCACTGTCTATTGCTATAAACCTAGCCAACTTGCCTGCTTTTCTGTAGTTTCTTGTTTTCCTTTTCTGACCTGCTGTTCTTGCCCCTTCTCTCAGACTCTGCCTGCTAAGTCCACGCTAGAACTCCTTGTCTATGGCAGAAGGACATCCAAGCTGTAGTTTGTGTCAGCCTTCTGCCAGATCCTTTCTCTCATTTCTTTCTTCCTCCTAGTGTTTCTCTCTGTTTCTCCTTTGTGTTCCATTTTATACAACTTTATTAGTAGTGCTGTTGTGAACAGGGAAGGCTGTAACTTGGTCCAAAGATCATCATTCTCCTGACTCTAGATGGGACCCTTGACATTGACTTGAAATATTTGCATATTCAGGTTCCAAGAGATCTCAGGAGAGTCTACAGTCTGCAGTCCTTTTCACAAAATAAGCAGCCTACTTTTGAAATGCTGGCTCTCCTAGGAGCTAACCACCTGACTCACTGGTACCTGGGATTTAGCTGCTACAAAACTGTCAGGTTCTGTAGAGCAGATTATGTGTCTCCTCCTCCATTCTCTGTGCTCAACAGGAAGGTGGTAAATGAGGCTACAGGCTAGCATGATACCTAATTTCATGTTTCCCAATAAGCTTGCAAATATTACTTTTCTCGTTAAGAAGCCCTGGTTTTTGCACTTCTGTGTTCTTTTCAAGAAATAAGTTGTTGCCTATTCAGTGTTACAGATTTCCTGTTTTTATTATTACTAAAAATACCACAGGGAGCAGCTGAGAAAAGGGAGAAAAGGTGTTTTATTTCTGAAAAGTTAAAATTTAGAAAAAAATTGTGTATGTGTGTTTAGAACTGTTGAAATGCCAAGTTTTCTGTACAAGTGTTTTGTAATTAAACTTTTAGATTTTCTTTGTTTTTTAAGAAGTTGATGTGCTTGCTTGACATTTGTCTAATTAAAACTTATCTATGTTGAATCCACCTGATTCAATTTTACCTACATTGTAATGAGAAAAAAAATCCTACCTCTCTCTTTTTGTCTTAAAGACTTTGTCAATTCTACATTAATCATCAAGTTTGTTATGCTTTTAAAACAGTAACACATTCATTTTACTAATTGTTTATTCAAAATGCATCTTAACCTGTTTGAGAATTCAGTTCTTTAATGTATATTATAACAATACAGTGAGTTGTAATTCATTTTAATGTGGCAGTAGTATTTTGAAGGCAGCTTGAAGATTAAGTCTGATGTTAAAGTCAGTGACAACAGCCCCCTTGATGGGATATCTTTTGACAGAAGAGGTAAATTGTGCTTAAATACTTGCTGTTTTAAAATAACCACTACTCAACCAATTGAAATCTTTTCTAAAGGAAATTTGTCACCTGTTTCCACATGCTGTTAAATCCTAGGGGTAAGGTAACGTGGCTCCTGAAGCCTGCTGCTTTCCAAGTATCCAGTTGTGTGGCATTGTGCAAGTCTTGCTTCGTTTCAAATCCAGTTTCCTCTTCTGATATAGCACATGCCTCAGCTCTCATACACTGTTGTCAGAAGGGTAGAATTAGGCAGCAGAATTGAGCTTGTTTTGGAGGATGTAAAGTGTCTGCTATGTGAATGCCTAGAATGATTAAGTTTGACTGCATTTAACAGCAACCCAAAGTAGCAACAACTTAAATGAGAAGAGAGTCTCTCATACAGAAGTATTCCGAAGGGAGCTAATCCAAGACTAGTATGGAGGCTCCTGTCTTTACCACAACAAGGTTCCTTTCTCAAGGTCACCTCATGGTCCAAAACAGCCACTTGACCATCAGCCATCATTTTGAAATTCCTGGCAGCATGAAGAAGAAAAGAGGGCAGCAACAAAATGGGCAAGCCTCCTAGCGGAGTCAGCTCCCTTTAAAGAGTCTTCATGGAACTCAACACTTTCACGTATACTTCACTGTCCAGAGCTCAGTCACATGACCACAGCTACCTATAAGGGAAGCTGAGAGATGTCATCTTTGATTGGACATTGTTGCCCACCATAGTATACGGGTTTTAGTAAGGAAGAAGGAGAAAATGGACATAGAGTATGGAACTCATGGTTAATTTCATGCCTCCCATGTTTGACTCCACATGTGCACAAACCAAGCCTGCTGTGTCAGTGTACGATATGCATCATCTTGCCTTTGCCTCTTGGCCATCTGAGAATGACCACGTACTTTCTTGAGACTGTTTGTTTTGTTTTTTACCCCAAACACCAGAAAGCTGGAAACTAACTTCAGCCTGAATTGGCATTTCCTGTTCCCACCTTAGGTCCTCCCTTACGCCTGAACAGCTGGTGGCCAGTCTTGTTTGGTAAAAGTCAACATAAACAGGTGTTAATATTTCCTCTAGTTGTTTGTTCCCTTTCTCTAACTGCTCAGCATCTGCTGGATTAAAACAACACACGGATAATCTTTCCCTAAGGGTGGAGAAATTGAAGTATTGCTTGGAGGAAAAGCTCATAGCTACTTCCTGCCCTCTGAAAGAATTTCCTGCCTTGGAACTGAGAGTTCCAAGTCAGGGTCTTTTCCTTTGTTCTGTATGTTTACTTTTTGACACATAGCCTGCAGTTAGATATATACTTTATAGTATCTATGGAAGTAAACACAAGCTCATATGCCAGCTCATAAAAGAGGTTGGGATTGGAAGTCAGAAAGATCTAATAAAAATGCTCATATATATCTGCTCATCCAGATACCATTTTAGTATAGTTTTCATGGGAATGTGTGTCTACAGGGAGAAACTTTTGCTAGAGGTAGAAATGCAAGTTCTCTTAGCCTAGTGAAATGCAGAAAGCAGAAGGAGCCATAAGGGGATGGAAATGGCACTGAGAAATTAAGAGCAGGGCCAATGCAGACTTAATGGTCTGACTGAAACTGGAGGAACCCCGGAAAGCATGGCCCCCGGATTCTCTATCAGCCCAGAACTAAAACAATTTCCGAGGCCAACTCTTCAGACAGGGATTGGACTGGACTGTGGGACATAAAGTGATACTTGTGAGGAGTGTGCCTCTTAGCTCAAGTTACAAGAGACTAAATGGGCAGCTTCTGTCTGGAGGTGAGATGGGAAAGCAGAGAGGGTTAAGAGCTGGTTGAATGGACATGGGGAATCAGGTGAAAAGCGGGAATGTGCTGTCACAGTATGGGGAGAGCAATTAGAGTCACATAACAATGTATATATAAATTTTTTGTATGGGAGACTAACTTGAAATGTAAACTTCACTTAAACTACGACAATAAAAATAAAAAATTAATAAAAAAACTGGGACCACAGTCAAAAAAAAAAGAGCAGGGCCAATGCAGATTTTACAGATAGAAGGATGTTTGTAAACCACCTACAACACTGGATCAGTGGGAAGATGCCTTAGGTATTTATGGAGAAAACAATACAGTGGGTATAGTAGTGGTCTTCCCTCTGAGTCTCAAACACCCTATCGGACACTTTAGAGCCAGAGTTCTTTCTAATCAGTTCCTGTGTTCTCTCCATTTTACTTCAATTCAGTCTTCATTTGGGACTACGAAAGGATAAGACGTGGTTTCTATCCTCCAGTAGATAACAATCCAGTAGAATAGACAGATGTGTATATAAATAGTTCTAACACAAAGCTTGTCCTAAGAGTTAATAACCAGTTGCCTTTGAGTCAGTTCCAACTCATGCTGAGTGAGCCGTTGTGTTTCATTGTAAAACTGTACTCCACAGGGTTTTTAATGGCTGATTTTTCAGATGTAGACTGCCAGGCCTTTCTTCCGTGTCACCTCTGGTTGGATTTGAACTGCCAACCTTTCAGTTAGTAGCCAAGTGCTTAACCATTTGTGCCACTCAGGAACTCCAAAGAGTTTTAATATAGGTAAATAATTTTTAGAGAGTGAAGTAATTACTGGATTTCACCTGACAAGATAGATGGTTCTTCTGTAACTAGAAGGAGGTTTGCAATGGGAAGTAGATCTGAATCTTGGGGGATCATCATCTTAACTAATGAGAACTTCATCTGGCATGTAAATAAAATATAAAAGTCTGGGCTGATATTCATCAGAGTTTTCTGGCTGAGGGTGGATGGTAGCTGGATGGTAATTTTAGACAAGTGTTTTCTCAAAGTGCAGTTTATGACTGATTTAGTTATTGATTAAGTTAATAAGTGGGTCGAAAACATTTTCAAAACTTAAATTGAAGAGAAAAAAATACATTTCATGTAGTAAAGGTAAGTATTACTTTGTGAAGCTTTTGTTTACACTTCACGTACGTTCGTATGTGTTCAGACACATGCGCTGTATTACAATGTAAAATACACTTCTTACCATGAGGTCACAGTGATGTTTCACCACCTGTGAAATTGGATGGAACTAGACTGCTGAGTTCAAGTCTGGGCTGTGCCACTTGCTACTTGTGTGACTTCAGACAAGTTGCTCAAACCACTCTGTGGCTCATCTATAACACAAGGATATTTACAGTTTCTGTGCTACAGAGGTTTTTTGTGGATTAAATTAGTTAATCCATGTAGAACATTTAGAATAGTGACCTTCACAGAATAGATACTCAAATATTAGCTATTATAATTTATGAAAGACTTGAGGGAAAAGATAAATAACAAGTAGACGTATTAATATATATATGCCTAGCAGTCTGCTATTTTGTTGTTAATTTTATTGTGGTAAAATACATGTAACAATTTTTGTCATTTTAACCATTTTTAAGTGTACAATTCAGTGTCTGCTCTGCCTTTTACATAAGTTGTCATTTAATTCTTACCACTACCTTATAGAGTAGGACTACTATACCCATTTTTACAGGTAAGTAAATTAAAGCTCAAAGATGGTAAGTAACTTACACAGTTACACAGCTGGGAAGAGGCAGAGAAAGGATTTAGACCCAGATAGTTCTGAGTTCACATTTCACTATAGCCATACTGTCTTAGGGATATTTAATGAGACAGATGAGCAGCATAGTATGGTGAGTCTGAGAATGGGAATTGGATCTTTTCAGTCAACAAATTTTCATTTCAACAATATTTGTTGAATATCTTCCCTGTGTCAGGGGCTGTTCTATGTCCTGGGGATTCAAGAAAGATAGGATCCCTGTCCCCGTGAAGCTTATGTCCTGCTGAGGGAAAAGAGATCATAAGTAAGAAACTCAGCCAGTTGCCAAGATAGGATGAAATGATATAAACTAAGGTAGAAGAAGAAAGAACTCTGAAAAAGGTAACTTTTGAAGAAAGACTCGATTGATTAGAAGGAGCCAGCCCTGTAAACCTACCAGATGCCGTGGGGTTGACTGACTCAGGGCAATCTCGTGTGTCAGAGTAGAACTGTGTTCCATAGGCTTTTCGATGGCTGATTTTTCAGGATTAGATCACCAGGCTTTTCTTCCTAGGAGTCTCGGTGGACTTGAGCCTCCAAGCTTTGGTTAGCAGCCAAGTGGGTTAACCATTTGTACCGCCCAAGAACACCAGCCCTGTAAAGGGCTAAGGAATAAATAGCAAGGCCAAAGGCCAGAGGGAGGAATGAGCTCTAGGATTCCAAGGAATAGAAAAAAGCTGATGAGGCTGGAGCAGAGTAAATGAGAGGTAGAGTGGCTTTGAAGTTGCATAGTAGTCAATAACATCATGTAGAACCCTGTAAGGCGTGGTAAAGAGTTTTACTATAAATGTAATGTCAAGAGGGTTCTACATGAGTGAGTGACAAGGTCTGACTTACATTTGTAAAAGCTCATTCTGGCTGCTGTGCAGAGAATTGTAGGGAGGCAAGAGAGGAAGCAGCGAGACCACTTAGAATGTTGGCACAGGAGTCCAGGTGAGAAGTGACAGTAGCTTGGTCTAGAGTGGTGGCAGTGGGGGGTGGAAAAGAGCAGATGAATTCAGGATATATTTTGGAAGTATAATGGACAGAAGCTGCTGAGGGATTGGACATGGAGAATAAAAGGAAAAAAAGGTCAAGAATGACTGAGCAACTGAGTAGTGGTTAGAGGAGGTGCCATTATCTGAGACGAGGTAGATGGAAGGAGAAAACATTGTGCAGGAAAAATCAAGAATTCTGTTTTGGGCTTGCTGAGTTTGAGATTCCACCAGCTTATCCCTGGGCAAGATGTCTGTCTCTACTATCAGCTGAAAGGTTCCTTTCAGCTCTTAGAATTCCGTGGTTCCGTGATAAACTCTTCAAGTCACTGTTGGCTAACATTCCTTCCATTCTCAGCATGTGCGTGCGTACACACACAGATCCAGTTACTCAAGCTGTTCATTGAACTATGAAATTAAGGAATGGTCTCCTTTTTAATTCTTAAAGCTTCTTAGGAAAAGAAATTTTAAAACCTTGCATCTGCATTTGTTTAAGATTGGCATAAAGCAGCTGAATGTTCTAGGATATAAAAATCATACCATAACCTGATGGTTAGAAAATCCTGGGGCAACTAATGGAAAGCGTCTGCTTAAAGGAGACTGGCCGAAAGTATATTTGGCATCATTCAAAGAAGGGTAATGTGAGAAGACATCAGTGATACAGCCAAAAGGTTTATGGAATCAGCAGATGGGTTTCTGCTAGGGGCACTTTTGCTATCTTCAAGGATAGAAATTAACTGAAAGCAACTGGGTCCTCACAGTGGAATGTAAGACAATAACATATTTTTCTTGGGGCTGGTGGATTTATTTAACGGACTTAAATATTTATCTAAAGAGGTTCCTGTTTTTAAGGACAAACTCAAGTGGTCATTATGGATTCTACTCATTCCTCTGGAGAATGAACAGATTTAGTCCTTCATTCAAGCAAACACATCCAAAACAGAGTTTTGGGGTGTAAAGTTGAGAGGTCTCTCTCAAGAAGCTCACAGTTTAACAATGAATAGACACAAAAGCTAACTACGGTAGGGACTGATAAATGGTAAACAAAGCTGTGAGCAAAGTGTTCTGGAAAACAAAGGATTCAGTGGTTGTGCTTGAGGGAGGTCATAAGAGGCCTTTACCATTTTGAGCTGAGTTTTAGAAAAAGAGTAGTTCTTTAAGAAAAACTAGAACAAGACCTGGAGATAAAAGAGCATGTTTGGTGTGCTCAGGTAATTCTGTGTGCCTGGAACGTAGGTTGTATCCAGGTGTCTTAGTTATTTAGTGCTGCTATAACAGAAATACTACAAATGGGTGGCTTTAACAAATGGAAATGTATTTTCTCAGTTTAAAAAACTCATTGCCATCGAGTTGATTCTGACTCATAGTGACCCTATAGGACAGAGTAGAACTGCCCCCATAGGGTTGCCAAGGAGCAGCTGGTGGATTCAAACTGCCGACCTATTGTTAGCAGCTGAGCTCTTAACTCCTGTACCACCAGGGCTCCTCTCACAGTTTAGGAGGCTAGAAGTCCAAATTCAGGATGCTGGCTCTAGGGGAAGGCTTTCTGTCTCTGTCAGCTCTGGAGGAAGGTTGTTGTTCTTGGGACATGAGCCAGCAGCCTGCCACCTGACCTGCAGATTTGGGGATTCAGCAGCTCCTACAGTATATAGGAATATTTGTGCTTCTTAATAAAGCATTAAATAACATGATCTAAGAGCAGTTCTAAAAACTGCCATAATTTTTTTTATTTTTTCCCATACAAAAATTTATACATACATTGTTATGTGACTCTAATTGCTCTCCCCATACTGTGACAGCACACTCCCGCTTTTCACCTGATTCCCCATGTCCATTCAACCAGCTCTTAACCCTCTCTGCCTTCCCATCTCACCTCCAGACAGAAGCTGCCCATTTAGTCTCTTATATCTACTTGAGCTAAGAGGCACACTCCTCACAAGTATCACTTTATGTCCCACAGTCCAGTCCAATCCCTGTCTGAAGAGTTGGCCTCGGAAATTGTTTTAGTTCTGGGCTGAAGAGAATCTGAGGGCTATGCTTTCCGGGGTTCCTCCAGTCTCAGTCAGACCATTAAGTCTGGTCTTCTTACTAGAATTTGAGTTCTGCACCCCACCTTTCTCCTGCTCCATCCAGGACTCTCTGTTGTGTTCCCTGCCAGGGCGGTCATTGGTGGTAGCTGGCCACCATCTCGTTCTGGTCTCAGGCTGATGAAGTCTCTGGTTTATGTGGCCTTTTCTGTCTCTTGGGCTAATACTTTCTTTGTGTCTTTGGTGTTCTTCATACTCCTTTACTCCAGGTGGTTGGCACCAATTGATGCATCTTAATGGCCACTTGCAAGCTTTTAAGACCCCAGATGTCACTCACCAAAGTAGGATGCAGAACATTTTCTTAATAAGCTTTGTTATGCCAGTTGACCTAGATGTCCCCTGAAAGCATGGTTCCCAGACCCCTACCCCTGCTACTCTGTCCCTCAAAGTGTTTGATTGTATTCAGGAAACTTCTTAGCTTTGCTTTAGTCCCGTTGTGCTGACTTCCCCTGTAGTGTGTGCTGTCCTTCCCTTCACCTAAGGTAATTCTTATCTACTATCTAGTTAGTAAATAACCCTCACCCTCCCTCCCCACCCTCGTAACCATCGAAGAATGTTTTCCTCTGTGTTTAAACCTTTTCTTGAGTTCTTATAATTGGTCTTATACAATATTTGTCCTTCTGTGACTGACTAAATTCACTCAGCATAATGGCCTCCAGCTTCCTCCATGTTATGTTTGATGGCTTCATCATTGTTCTTTATCGTTGTGTAGTATTCCATTGTGTGGATATATGATGGGCACCTAGGTTGTTTCCATCTTTTTGCTATTGTGAATAGTGCTGCAATGAACAGGGGTGTGCATATATTTATTCGTGTGATGGCTCCTGTTTCTCTAGGCTATATTCCAAGGAACGGGATAGCTGGATCGTATGGTA
The DNA here is from genome assembly GCA_030035585.1 of Dugong dugon. Lineage (NCBI taxonomy): Eukaryota > Metazoa > Chordata > Mammalia > Sirenia > Dugongidae > Dugong > Dugong dugon. The sequence continues at coordinate 21,367,984 of CM057482.1, read as the reverse complement.
CTTCTATTTCTAGCTTTTTAAGGAAGCAGCAAATTGATTTCCAAAGTGATTGTACCATTTTACATTCCCACCAGCAGTGTGTAAGTGTTCCAGTCTCTCCACAGCCTCTCCAGCATTTATTATTTTGTGTTTTTTGAATTAATGCTAGCCTTGTTGGGGTGAGATGATATCTCATTGTAGTTTTGATCTGCATTTCTCTAATGGCTAATGATTGTGAGCATTTCTTCATGTGTCTGTTAGCTGCCTGAATATCTTCTTTGGCAAAGTGCATGTTCATATCCTTTGCCCATTTTTTAATTGGGTTATTTGTCTTTTTGTTGTTGAGGTTTTGCAGTATCTTGTAGATTTTAAAGATTAGACGCTGATCGGATTTGTCGTAGCCAAAATTTTTTTCCCAGTCTGTAGATTGTCTTTTGACTCTTTTGGTGAAGTCTTTTGATGAGCGTAAGTGTTTGATTTTTAGGAGCTCCTAGTTATCTAGTCTCTCTTCTGGTGCTTGTGCACTGTTACTTATGGTTTGTATTGTGTTTATGCCAGGTATTAGGGCTCCTAGTGTTGTCCCTATTTTTTCTTCCATGATCTTTATCGTTTTTGATTTTATATTTAAGTCTTTGATACATTTTGAGTTAGTTTTTGTGCATGGTATGAAGTGTGGATCTTGTTTCAGTTTTTCATGCCAGCACCATTTGTTAAAGAGACTGTCTTTTCCCCAGTTAACGGACTTGGGCCTTTGTCAAATATCAGCTGCTCATAAGTGGATGGATTTGTGTCTGGATTCTCAATTCTGTTCCATTGGTCTATCTATCTGTTGTTGTACCAGTACCAGGCTGAAAAACGGCCATAATTTTAAAGTGTGATGATCATAAATGATATTTCAACATCTGCAATGGCTATAATGTGATGTGAAAATATCTGTGATTCTGTTGGTGAAAAAGTCACAGCTCCTGCTAAAGCTACTGGGGTTTGTTGCCAACATTTATAGTGGAAGGAAATGCTAAATTTCAGTTAGAGGTTTGCAGCAATCAAGATGTGATTTTCTCACATCCGTGTTTGTGGTCCTTAGGGTAAGGACTCCTGAACTGAAGGCAGTGTGGAGATAGACTGGTGAGAAAACAGAGTTAACCAGTTGTCATCAAGTTGATTCTGACTCATGGTGACCCCATCTGTGTCAGCGTAGGGTTTTCAATGTGCTCCATAGGGTTTTCAATGGCTGATTTTTTCAGAAGTTGAGCACCAGGTCTTTCTTCCCAGGCACCTCTGGGTAAACTTGATCCTCCAGTTAGGAACCAAGTGCATCAACTGCTCGCACCACCCAGGGACTCCAAGACAGAGTTAGGAGACTGTTAAAATAGCACGGTTATTTACTGAGGTAAAAAGGGCCCGTAGTGGAGGTGGAGAAAAGGAGCAGATTGGGGAAACATTTGGGAGTTGACTTGGTATCTCCTCAACCCTCAATGAGGACTCCATGAGAAGGAATTTTGGGTAACACGAGGTCTAGCTAGGCAGGGTCACCAGGAAGGCATTGTAAGCCCGTTAAGCGGCTGTCCATATGCAGTCTGGTTTCATTAATTTATACAACTGATATTTATTACCCTCTGTGGCAGACACTAAGGAGCCCTGGAGGTGCAGTGGTTAAGCGTTCAGCTGCTAACCAAAAGGTCAGCAGTTCAAACGTTATGGGGCAGTTCTACTCTGTCCTATAGGGTCTCTGTGATTGGAATTGACTCTTGCTGGTCTCCTACGAGTCTCCTGCCTCTGCTGCTGTCATTTTTCTGCCACTGCTTCTCACTATCTTCAGTGTTATGGCTCTTTCTCTCTGTCTTCTAGTTCTAGGTGCTTCTCAGCACAGGGACCCCAGATCCATGGACACATTCTGCTCCTGGCTCTTATTCCTTGGTGGTGGTGAGATTTTCCCCTTCCACTTCTTGTGTGACTCATTTTAAGCCTAGCAGAATTGCAAAACTGACCAATCCACTTGGTGGGTTGCAATTACCTTATTTGCATAGTCCCACCCAGCCACTTGGATGGGACTTAGGAGACCATGGCAAGGAAGGTTATATAAAAACGATCCATCACACTGCACTAGGGTTTGTGTCCCCCCCACCATGGACCTCCTCCCATGCCAGACCATACAGAATCCTTAGTAATGTTTTTTATACCAAAGTTGTTCATAAATTATAATTCCCGTATATCACTCCTTCTTTTCCTTTAATTACTATTTCATTCTCAAAAAAGTTATTGATATAGGTTCACAAATACTAATTACCACACTATTGTAGCCAAAACACCAGAAAATTTGACAAAATCAGCGACTATAAAAACACCAGCGGCAACTAAAACAACAGCTTGTGCTTGTAGCGCCTGTGGACAAAACCACGTGATTCACAGCATCATCGTAATTGGGTAATGGTGACAGCTTTGTCCACAGTGCGTTAGAAGGTTCAAAAAGTAAATCAGCATATAGTTTTAGCCTTGTAGGTATATTGATACAAGTAAGCTGGTATTATAAAAAATGTTTCTGTTGTTACAACTAACTATAGGGATATTATTATTTTAAAAAATAGATTTCTATTAAACACTGCACAAAAATTTTATAGACAGTCATTTTGGTGTCACCCCTTCTGACATTGTCACTGGTGCAGTCCGTGCCCTCCACACCCTGTAGTGGCACCACTATCTGCTCCCACTGGGATTACAGCCTTAGAAACCGTATAAGGCAGTTCTACTCTGTCCTATAGGGTCACTATGAGTCAGAATCAACTCAACAACGATGGGTTTAGGGACCTAATTTAGATTTTGGAGTCAGGGAAGGCCTCTCTGAGGAAGTGACACTTAAGATGAGACTTGAAAAATGAGTAGTAGTTAGGTAAAGAGTCAGGAAAAGAACATCACAGGCTGAAGGCCAGCTTTTGTTAGTCCTTCGGAGGAACTGAAATCAGTGGAGCTAGAGTAGAAAAAACAAGGGCAAGGGTTACACAGGAGTTCAACTCTGCAAGGTCTCATAGACCATCCTAAGGATCTGGGATATTCTCCTAAGTGCAGGGACAAACCACTGAAAGCTTCAAAGAGGAAACTGATATAATCCAATTTGTGGTTTTAAAAATTCTTCTGGCTATTCTGTGAAGAGTGGATTGCAGGGAACAAGCGCTGCAATAGGGAAGTAAATTGTGGCTATGGCTATAGTCCCTGCTAGAAATAAATGGTGGTAGTTTGGACTGACTGTAGCAATGAAGAATGAAGGAAAAAAAGGGGTGAAATAAAGATATTTTTGTGGTAGACTGAACAAGACAGGTTAGAAGTGGGAAGGAGGGAGAGGTAGCAACTGCAGATAAATCTCAGCTTCAAATGGATTAAGTTGTTAGCTGCCATTGAGTCACCCCTGACTCATAGTGATCCCATGCACAACAGGATCAGACCACTGTGATCCATAGGATTTTCATGGGCTGATTTTGTGGAAGTAGATCACCAGGCCTTTCTTTCTAGTCTGTCCTAGTCTGGAAGTTCTGCAAGCCTCCATTGAGAGGCCGGTGGTGGCTGTGCTTGAGGTATATTGGCTGGGAATCGAACCTTGGTCTTCAGCACAGGAGGCAAGAATTCTACCACTGAACCACCAATGCCCCCAAACGGATTAATAGGGGCACTATTTAGTGAGATGGAAAGCCTGGAGAAGGTACAGACTGGGGCATGTGGGAATGGCTAGCAATCAGAGATCCTGTGGGCATGTTCATTTGAGAAGTAGGATGTAAGTGTAGGTATTAAGTTAGCATTTGTATTTACATTTCTAGAGCTTAAAAGATAGGTCTGGGCTTGGGATGACATTTATTAAAGACCCCATCGAGGCCTTTTGTGTTAGCCCCACCCACCCAGATCCTGGCCCTGCTCTGCACTTTCCTGGAACAAGAAGTCTGACCCCACCTACCCCTGGCACCCCTAACTGAAGATTTCACTGTTTTATCTTTTCCCTGCTACCAACTTTGACTGGTCTCTTGTCCTGCTTGTGACACCAGAACAACCTCTGGACTCAGCTGCAACCTTTGTGTTGCCTTAAATCAAGAGGGATCACTAAAGATGTTTGGAGCATTTAACTTAGGTTTCTTGTGTGAGGTTTCTGCAGGGGAGCTTTGCATCTGTAAAGAAGGTGCTAAACATCCTAGTGGCTTACAGTGAAATAATATCTGTTCATCTTGGCTAATATTACATCAAATATGAATGGGATGTTGATGAACTGCTTCTTAGAACTGGATGGAAATAACAGGACAGACCAAATAAATTTCAGCAACTAAACATATTAACAACATAGGGAAAAGGGATCTAGATTATAGAAAATTGTAAATTGTGATCCTGCAAAAAAGGGGGTTCACTGTAGCCTGAAGACCTGACCCACAGCTAAGTGGGGCCAAGATTAATCATGTTGTGATCTTATACATAAGCCAGAGGATCTTTTTTAAAGATCATACCTATTAAAGCAGCAAAGACTTTTCTGCATGATATCCCACAATGAGCTCCAGGCATTTAATGAGAAAGACAAATGCTACTGCTGGAAGTGGTGACCTTCAGCATCTAATCTGGAAACTGAAGTGGACCTGCTCGCTCTGCAAAGCAAAGCTCCAATTCCGTCCACCACATGAAGAGGCGCCTCCCAGTTTTAGATGCTCTGCTGCAGGTAATCCTTAAATCTTCTGAGAAAGAGGAAAGGGTTTTTGTTTGTTTGGTTTGTTGTTTTTGATTTTTTAATTAGGTAAGGATTTTACCTGCAAGGAACAATGAGCTGATGCCAGGCTGTGGGCCCAGTAGCTTCCAAAGGCAATGAAATTAAACAGCACCAAGGCACAAACCAGCCTGAAGAGTTTGATGGAGTTTCCCTAAAGCCTCTAGAGGAATAGACAGTATCCTGAGGTGGGGGGACCTCAGCTTCCATCTCTGTCACAATGGCTGTCTCTGACGAGGGTCGTTGCCTGGCCAAAAAATGTCACCAGCATGAAAGAAAAAGTGTCACTCAGTTCCTTGTCTTCCACCCCCCAGAAGTCCCTCATCCAAAGATTTATTTAAAGTGTGTTAGCACCTACTTGGATGCGTGGTAGGACATGCCAGGATGCAGCCCTGACCTTCTCTTCCCTGCTGCGGCCCTCACGGGCGGTGGCTGACCAGTCCTACAGACAGGATGCTGCCTCATGTCCTGGACTTCCCCACAGATTCCTGCCCCGCTTGCTGCTTCTGGCTTCCTCTTGCACTCCCAAGAGTCAGAGGGTGGCAGAGGCCAGAAGGAAACCAAGCGTGGTTTCCCAGGTTGAAGCCCTTTGGGATGTCTGAGCCCTGTGCCTTAGGTCTGTCTTTCTCAGCAGGAGAAGGAGGGGAACCCTCCAGCTCCCTCCAAACTTCCCTGTCTTAAACCCTCAGCTGCACAAAACAAGTCAGTTGATTGTGTTCTTGGATATAAATATTGATTCTGGGTAGAGTTAACATTCTGTTCATAAAAGAATGGAACATATTTCTCCCACACCGTATTAGACTGATGTGTTGTTTGGCTGAGAGAAGTACAGATTGCTGACTTTCGCGGGAAAATGTGGACATTTAAATGCATGCAGCCTTTGGAAGTCTGGGGAGATGTCTCCGAATAGCAACCAAGGCCTCTGTCCTGGCTCCAGCTCTCCCTCCTCTGTTCAGTCTCTCCTTTCCCGTCTCTAATGCTTGCAGATCACTTTGGCATTTCTAATCTCTTGTAATTTAGGAAGATGCTTTCTGGGGATTAGATTTCCTTTCTCAAGGACCTAGAAACATGGGGCATTTGCTTTCTTCAGGGGGGGCTGGAGGGTCAGGGCCAATCATTTTTAGCTTTCTGCCCCTGGGGAAAAGCTCTGGGAGGTCCTGCTCTCCTGTTTTCTTTCTCACCCTCCACGTGGGAGGGAGGGGAAAAGGCTTCCGACCAGAGGTGGTCCCTGCAAGCATTCTACCCAGGCCTGACCAAGCTGAAGACTCAGATGTGTTGGCTGCCTTGGAAGCAAATTCCCCATATTCCACAAGCGCTCTTGAGGGGGAAATATAACTAATGAGAAAGTGGAATTCTTGATGTGTGTGCGTGCTTACGCGGGTGCCAGCACATCTCACACACAGATCTTCCTCCAGTGTTTCGTAAGAATGGGAGAGCCCGTTTCCAGATGTGCGGGCCAGAGGCCTGCGATAGAAGTGCTGTCAGGAGAGCCGACGCTCTCTACTGTCCAGGCCAGGAAGCACCACCACAGAGAGAAAGAGCCTCGGGATTCAGGAAAGTTGGTGGCTCTGTTAAAATCCATTACGGCCCCACGCTGGCGTGGAGCAGGCCTTCAGCGCCTAGCTATCCAAATCGTGAGTCTGCGAGGTGCTGGATACCCTCTATCTAGCTGGCTGTCTTTACGTTCTGTGGTTGTGAGCCAGCCAGAAATGACGAGGATTTACAATAAAATCCCAGCCTCCTGCAGCATTTCTGGTCCCATTCCCGAGAAGGTGAGGAACAGCGGCGCGCTCTCCTGCCGGTGAACCTGGCCAGCAGGCCCAGGCAAGGCGAGACAATGAAGGCAGCGTGCCTAAGAAGAGGCCTCCGCTGATCAGCAGCCCTCCGACCACACCCTCGCCGGGGAATGCAGCTCCCAGAGGCCTGGCTGGCTCCAGGGTTTCCAGCCGAGTGGAAGCTTAACTGCCGCCACTCAGGCACACTGGCATCTCCGAGGGGCCTCGAGAGCTGGCACAGCCCAGAGACTGGCTTAGCTTACAAGCTCAGACCGCGCTCCCCCCATCCCCACCCCCACCCCTACCCCCGCCCTGCTGTTTGCCAAGACAGCAGCACTGCAGTGGGTCTAGGGCCGGGGCCAGGGCCGGGCCTGCCGTTGCAGAAGAGAGAGAGAGAGTGTGGTGTGTGTGTGTCAGTGAAAGAAGGCGTGAAGGTATTCTGGTGGGAGTTGGGGAGGGGGGAGGGGAAGGCTAGTGAAACAAACTGTTGGACAACCTTGCAGTTTTGAGGAAAAAAAAAAAAAAAGACAAGATACAATCAGTTTTTGTTTTTTGGAAGCGTTTTAATTTTTTTTTTTTTTTTTTTTGGTAAACTGATCTCTCTGCTGGGAGGGAAAAAAAACCCAACCCATCCAACAAACCCGTAACAATGCCCTCCTCTCTCTGGGACCAATTTCCAGACTGCACAGCAGTCCTGACAAGGTCAACAAGCTGGAGCTGTAAGCGGAAGATCTTTATCTATGTGGGAAATAGGAAAATCATTTGACTGATAAAAGGAAATACAATAAATAGCATCTAAATTCCTGGCTGCATTCCCCCGGGCCGCTCCTCTACTGGAGAAAGTACGTGGGGCAGGAATACAAGTGCTTCTCCAGCATGTTTAAAAATAGCATACAGCACACAACCCTTTCTTACCTTCCAGAAAGACTTCATTACTGGATCTTCAGCCCAAAGCCTGCAGAGCTGCTGCCGGTGCTTTCTTCCCCCTGCACTGGATTTTTCTTTTTTGGAAGCGTTAAAGCAGCACATGTGAGATATTTTACTCACAGGCCAGCTCCTGCTCAGCTAGTTTCAATCTAGGCACGTCTGGAGCTTTCATTGAAAGTCCATTGTATTTAATGGGGTGTTAACTCTGTTTATTTTCTGGGACTTGTGCAGTAATTTTACACTCTGGAAAACTAGTAACTTGAACCTGAAGTGGTCTTCCTCTTTCCCAGTCCCCACCCCAGGGGGCTGCAATCCCCAGGCACCTCTGGTTCCCACTCCCAGTGTGCCTCCAGCTCATGGAGGCGGCACGGAAGGACTGTATGTGGTTGGAGCAGGTAAACCTGGGGTCTAGACCCACTTCTGCAGCTTATTAGATTTGGTGTGACTCCAAGCAAGTCTCTTCATTGCTTGGAAACTTATTTTTCTCATCTGTTAAATGGGGATTTTAATCTGCTTTATGTACTGAGATGGAGCAGTGGTTAAGAACCCAGCTGCTAACCAAAACGTCTGCAGTTCGAATCCACCAGCTGCTTCTTGGAAACCCTGTAGGGCAGTCTACTCTATCCTACAGGGTTGCTATGAGTCAGAATGGACTCGACAGCAATGGGTTTGGGTTTTTTTGGGGGGGTGGTTTATGCACTGCGAAAGGCCATTGGCCTGCAACAAATGCATAGTGGAAACACATTTAACTAGGTTCTACCAAGACCCCCTCTTCTGTTATTCCCAACTGAGCCTTCTGTAGAGTCCCTGGGTGGCACAAATGAGTAAGTGCTCAACTACTAACCAAAAGATAGGTAGTTCAATTCCACCCAGAGACGCCTTGAAAGAAAGGCCTGGCGATCAATCTGCTTCCAAAAGGTCACAGCCATGAAAACCATAAGGAGCACAGTTCTACACTACACACATGAGGTCACCATGAGTCGGAATCAACTCAATGGCAACTGGTTTGGTTTTTGGTTTGGGCCTTCTGCATCACCTTGGTACGCCATTTAACCTCTCCAGACCTCCATCTCTCCACTAAAACCTGGAGGATTTGGACTAGACCATAAAGTTCACTAATAAGACTGTGTCTTCCCTGAGCTGTTGTGATTTTCTGATTCCATTATTCTGTCTACATTTATTAGCTGGCATTCTACCCTAAGGAAGAGCTTTCTGTTCTCCCCATTGATTGATCCAAGATGCCTGCCCTGAAACGGTGCTGAATAAATAAATGACTAGATGATTTCTTCTAGCACTGAATCTCGGAGTCTGTGTCAAAAGAAATGAAGCCCATGTGGTTTCTAATAAACCATAAGGTTCTGTGTGAGGTATGTCTTCAATTATTCTCACTGGGTCTAAAAACAGGACTCTTAGGAATCTTCCAGAGACCCTACAGTTCAGACATCATCTGGACCTTCACACTCTTTATCCAGAGCTAGGCTTTCCCTCCTGCGTGCACATGGCTCAGATTGGAACCTCCAGGCCCCTCCTCCTGGAGTTTCTCATTTCTATTTCCAGCTCCCTATGCCTTTTCCATCTGGCATTCTGCAGAATCCTCAAACTCAATTTGTCCAAAATTAAATGCATATTCTCTAAAAATCCCACATTTCCTCCTTTATCCACTGGCTTAGTTAAGAATGCTGCCCATTCAAGCTAGGGATCCCAGAGTCATTCTAAACACCTCTCCCTCATTCATCACCCTGTTCCTTCCATGCCCCCCCCCATCCCCTCATTCACAGAGTCCCCTTCATTTAGTCACCACGGAATCCCAATTTGCAGCCTGCTCTTCCCACATCCCCAGGCTAGGCCTTTGCAAAGGTCTTGAGCATTCAGAGCCCATTGAGTTTTTCTTCTCCTTCTCCTCCTCCTCCTTCTTTTTTAACTAGTTTTAGAATACCTTGGAGTCCCTGGGTGGTACAAATGGTTAATGCGCTTGGCTGCTAACAGGAAAGTTGGTGGTTCAAGTCCACCCAGAGTCACCTCAGAAGAAAGGCCTGGCAATCTACTTCCAAAAATCAGTCACTGAAAACCCTGTGGAGTACAGTTCTGCTCTGACACACATGGATCACCACGAGTCAGAGTCGACTCAACAGCAGCTGATGGCGACAAAAGCCTCTTAATGGCCTTTGTAACTCGACTCTCATTTGTCCCCTCTCCAGCCCCCTATCTGTCCTCCACAAGAGCACAAGAGTTATCTTTCTAAAATACAACTCTAAACTTGCAAGTATCACTACTCTATTTCAAATGGCTACTAGTTGTGGTAGTTACTTTTACTTTTGTTATCTCATTTAAGCCTGGTGATAATTCTATATGATAAGCATTATCACCATTTTACAGATGAAACTGAGATTTTGGTTAAAAGACCCAAGACCACATAGCTGTCACACCTTGCAGAACCTGAATTTGAACCTTGTACCACAAAACTCGTATTGAAAGTATATAAGGTGGTATATATGCTCGGTGCCTGGCAAATAGCAGGTGGACCAATGTTATTTTCCTTTCATGCCCCTCATCCCCGCCAACCTTTTTTTTTTTAAAAAAAAAAAAAACAACTTCTATCTCTTTAGCGAGGTACAAAGGCCTATTCCAATGCAGCCCAGCCTCTCTCTCCAAATGCATCTCCTGCCATCCCCTGTATCCCATCACCACCACCACCACGCATAGAGCTGCATCAGACTGCTTGATATTCCCCAAACCCTCCCACTTCTCTTGCCTGCTAGATGATGCCTTTCCTGATCCCCAGACACAGAATTCATGGCTCCGACATCCCTTTTAGCAATACCACTTGTTATTTACCCCTGTTTTGATACTTAACATATTGCAGTGCAATCATGCAGGTCTATCTCTTCCCATCTCTGTACCTCAGTGCCTAGCATGGTGCCTGGAACATAGCAAGCACTCAGTAACAGTTTGCTGAATTTAACTCAATCCCTCATCCTTCTCTATGACTAATGCTTAATTTCATCTGTTTCGCAAAGGTTAGGGTGTCTCAGAAGAATTGTTTGCGTCACCTCCTTTCTCTCTGACTTCCACACCCACCTCCCCGTTGATGCCGCTCTTGGCAAGGTCACCAGAGACCTCTAACCTACCAGATCCCCGAGCACTTTCTTGTCCTCATCCTTCCAAGCTCTCAGCAGCACTGGGCACAGTTGCCACTCTTCTTCTTTTTCTTCCTCCTGTTCGTCCTCCTTCTTCTCCTTCAAGTTTCTCAGCATTTAAAAAAATTTAATTGTGGTAAAATACGTGTAACAAAAAGTGTGTCATTTTAACCATCTTTAAGTGTACAATTCAGTAACATTAATTGCATTCACCGTGTTTTGCTACCATCACCACTATCCACTTCCAAGCGTTTTTCATTACCCCAAACAGAGACTCAATACTACTCTTTAAGCAGTAACTCCCCATCTCCTCCTTCGCTTAGCTCCTGGTAAATACTAACAAGATTTGGTCTCTATGCATTTGCCTAGTCTACATATTTCATACAGGTGGGATCATATTTGTCCTTTTGTGCCTGACTTATTTCACTCAGCATGATGTTTCCAATGTTCATCCATGAACCTGCCTTGTTTTTATTATGCCATTGACTTGTTAAGGAAACAAGGTCTGTTATCAGATGTGTAGAATGTCCCACAATCTGTGTTTGTCTGCTTACTTCCTTGTGATATCATTTAACTTGTTACTCTGCCTCCTATATTTCTAGAACAATAGAAGTCAGCTCTAAAAACCCGATTAGAATCAGGTTAAACTTCTTTTGTTACACTTGTATACGTGTACACTTAATATTACATCACATCAGGAGACACCTGATGACTAGTTGTCCCCCTCTTAGTCATGCTGAGATTGCTCATTGGGCTCAGATGGTGACAGCTTGTAAACTTTCCCATCAACACTGCCACTAATGTTTCATTCACTGATGATTTTGACTGAATCAACTATTTCACTAGGGATGTTGCATAACAGTGGTTTTCTAATTCTATCGCACCTTGCATATTTTTTAGACAGAAATGTTGTTGTTAGCCGCCGTGGAGTCAGTCCCTGACTCATGGCAACCCATGTACAACGGGATTGGACTGTTCTGATCCATAGCATTTTCATTGGCTGATTTTCAGAAATAGATTGCCAGGCCTTTCTTCCTAGTCTGCCTTAGTCTGGAAGCTCCGCTGAACTCTGTTAAGCATCATAGCAACACACAGGCCTCCACTGACAGGGGTGGTGGCTGCATTTGAGGTGCATCGGCCAAGAATCAAACCCAGATCTCCCTCATGGAAGGCGAGAATTCTACCGCTGAACCACTGCTACCCTCATTTTTCTATAAAGAAAGACTATTTGTTTACCCTGAAATATGGTTTGTACAGGAAAAGCAGGTCAGTGCTTCACTTTCGATTGACAATTTTTTAGAGTAAAGTGTTGGTGCCCAATTACCTCCAACTGGCGACCAACGCATTGTTGTTGGTTTTTATTTCTCATGGTTTCGTACATTCAATGAGTTTTAATCTATTGCTGTCATTATTCTTTGTGATGTTGACATTGTCCTGTTGTTGGTCAGTGGGAAGTCCTTCCTCACTTTAGTTGTTTTTTAAATTGTGGTGGCCACTCCATTCCTCTTAAGTTACTCTATTGTCTTGTAAGCATCACAATCTCCTGTTTTCCTCCTGTCTCTCTAAGCTCACCTTCTGGCCCTCCCCTGGCCCCAGAAATGGAATGCCTCAGGCCCTAGCCTTGTCTTCATTCTCTTCTCTCTCTGCATTCCTTTCCTGGATGGACTTGTCTATTCCCTTAGTTCTAAGTACCGTCTTTAGCTCTCAGCTCTAGATTTAAACACTGAATTGCCTATTTGACATCTCTCGAGGGCCAGTGGTGGTTCAGTGGTAGAAGTTTCACCTTCTGTAAGGGAGACCTGAATTCCATTCTTGGCCAATGCACCTTATGCACGGCTGCCACCCGTCTGTCAGTGGAGGCTTGCATGTTGCTGTGATGCTGAACCTGTTTCAGTGGAGCTTCCAGACTAAGATGGACTAAGAAGAAAAGCTTAGCAAGCTATATCCAAAAATCAGCCAGTGAAAACCCTATGGATCACAGCAGTCATATCCACAACCGATCATGGCATTGTGCAGGCCCGGGGTTTCATTCAGTTGTGCATGGGGAACATCATAAGTCGGGGGCCAACTTGATGGCAGCTAACAACAACGTTTGACACCTCACTTAGATGGCTCTTACGTCTCTCAGGCTTTAAAAGTCTAGCAATTGATTCTTAATTTCTCCCTTCCTTCCTCAGTCTTGCCGCTTTTAGTAAAAGGCACAGCAATAATGGACCCCTTTTCCAGGACCTTGGGAGCTATTATTGAGGAGAAAAAGGTACTTTGGAAGAGGAGCATCTGAATAGCATGGATTCCTACAACCGGCTTCAGTTTGGAAAAAGACCAAATTCTTTAACCTGGCATTCCATACCCAGCATAACCCAGCCCTAGCCTATCTTTCTAGCCCCATCTTTCATCCCATCCCATATCAGAAATGGGCAAACTGCAGTCTGCAGGCCAAATCTGGCCCATCACCTGTTTTTATATAGCCTGTAAACTAAGAATAAGTTTTACATACTTAAACAGTTATAAAAAATTTAAAGAATATTTTGTGACACATGAAATTCAAATTTCAGTGTCTGTAAATAAAGTTTTATTGGAACACAGCCATGCTTATTCGTTTCTGTATTATCTGTGGCTGCTTTCTGACTACAACAGCAGAACTGAATAGTTGTGACAGAGACTATATGACTTGCAAAGCCTAAACATTTACTCTCTGGACCTTTACAGAAAAAGTTTGCTGACCCATGCTCTAGGTGAGTCAAGCCAGTCTCCTAAACATACCTTGCTACCTTCCCGTTTTGCGCACACTGCTCTCTGTTTGTCTCTATCTAAATCCTATATGCCTTCAGGCTCGCCAATCCAAGCTCTTCTGGAATAGTCCACATCTGCTCCAGCCAACAGTTTATCTTCCTTGTCTAAACCCCTCTAGTAAATCATAAAGTTGATGGACTTCTACCCAGGGCCTGGTACTGACTGTTAGCTTTTCCGGTGCATTATTTCACGTCTCCTCTCCAGACTGGAATAAGACAGTGTCTCATTCTTCTTGTATTCCAGGGCCCCGCACAATGCCTAGCAACACTATAAGTACTTAGAAAGTGGGTGCTGATATACTCTTTCCTGAGTGGTCTCATCTTTCTTGACAGTCCCCTATTTAAGTCTGAGAAAGAGCTATGTATTTATTAGCTATTCTATTTTAAAGAGTCCCTAAAACCCAAAAACCCACTGCCGTAGAGTTGATTGCAACTCACAGAGACCCTAAAAGACAGAATAGAACTGCCCTATAGGGTTTCCAAGGCTATAAATCTTTACCGAAGCAGACTGCCACATCTTTGTCCCACAGAGCGGCTGTGGGTTTGAACCGCTGACCTGTAGGTTAGCAGTTAAGCACTTTAACTACTGTGCCACCAGGGCTCCTAGAGAGTCCCTAGGTGATGCAAATAATTAACATGCTCGGCGCTAACCAAGAAGTCCACCCAGAGGAACCTCGAAAGAAAGGCCTGGCAGTCTACTTCCAAAAAATCAGCCATTGAAAACTCTATGGAGCACAGTTCTACCTTGACACACATGGGGTCACGATGAGTCAGAATTGACTCAAGGGCAACAGATTTATCCTGTTTTAAGGAGGCTGAAAATTGTGTCCGGGTTTTTTCTAATTTATCTCCATGAGATGCTGAAGACAGGACATAGAGAGACAAATTGCCAGAACAGCTTTAGGAGTTGGCCTGGATTTAGGAGGGCAGTGAGCTGGAAAGAGCCCTGGGCTCTAATCCCAGCTTGGCCACTGACATCCAGCCATCTCGCTTTTGTTATTTCACCTGTCCTTCCTCGGTTTCATCATTTGTAAAATTGTTGACTGAGTTGGATATCTGCTTGAGCAAGGGATTTCCTAAAATCCTTTCCAAAACCTAATGATCCTGTTTTTCCTAAAATCCCCCCATGGGATGACATTCCCAAGTTCTCCTCCCAGGAGAGGCAGCCTTGTCAACCCATGCCAACTCTCCTTGAGCATCTATTTGCCTTGCAAGAGACCCTCTTACACTCATTCCTCATTTAAGCAGCACAGCTGCCCAAGGGAGAGGCATCACTCTCTCCATTTGGCCAAACAGGAGAATGAGACCCAAGGAGAAGCGATCTGCCTGAGCAGGACCAGCCAGTCACCCGACTCCGGAGACACCACTTACACCATAGCCCACAGTAGGATTGGAGTACACCAGTGATTTTCAAACTTGGGTGTTTGAATCACTCAGAGATCTCGTTAAAACAGGTTTGGATTCAGGCACTCTGGGATGGGGCCCAAGATTATGTATTTCTAATAAGCTCCCAGGTGATATGGCTGCTACTGGTCTCTGGACCATACTCATACTACCTGTGCAGTTGTACAGGGCAGCCCTGCCAAGCACACAGCTCAAAAGCAGCAGAGCTAGGACTTGCACTTAGGTCTTTTAACTCAAAAACCCATTAAACCAAACCCATTACCATCGAGTCAATTCCAACTCATGGTGACCCCATGTGTTACAGAATAGAACTGCTCCACAGCGTTTTCTTGGCTGTAAATCTTTATGGAAGAAATCGCTAGGCCTTTCTTTCACGGCAGTGCTGAGTCCGTTCGAACTGCCAACTTTTAGGTTAGTAGTCAAGCACAAACTGTGCCACCCAGGGACCCTTTGACTCAAAGTCCAGTGCATTCTATGCTAAGCCAGGACTCAGAAGCACATCCATTCTGGGAGGTCCCTGGGAATCTGGAGAAAGTTTGATTAGGAAAGACTTGTTAAAGAGAAACTAAATCCTGCCCTGTGGCCCAGGGGTCCTCAGCCAGAGTGCTTTGGAGCAGGCATAGGTGGATGTCTGCATAGGAGTGGAGCCCTGTGGCAACAAGGGGGAGCCAGGGCCCCCCTAACGGTGACCTGGGGCCCTGAAGAACGAGGAAAAGCAGCTGGGCTCCTGGCCTGCAGCTCCCAGGGTGGCTAATGAATGGGGCGTCCTTCCTTGCAGGTGCAGAGAAGTGGGTTGATGCTTGCAAGGAGGAGAGAGAGGTGCTGAGCTGCAGCCTGGGAGGCCTTAATTCCTGTGATCCTCCCTGTGCAGCTGAGCTGGCTCAGGGCCTGTTGCTCTTTGCTTGGAATAGTCTGACATTTTGCAAGGAACCCTTTACACACGGGTGCTCCTTCTGGCCTCTCAAGGGTAATTGCCCAAGAGGTGCTCCCTGCTAGGGCCGGAGTCTCCGTTGGGGAAATTGACATGATATAATACGCTGGGAAAGCTTTGTAAACTATAAAGAGCTGTGCAAATGCCAGGAGTCACCAGGGTGAAAGCAGTGCTTGAGGGGTGTTAGAAGGGCAAGGACGAAAGAAAGGCCTCGATTGGAAAAGGCTAGGGGGCCTTAGGAGAAACTGGCAGCAGACAGCTGGATGTCACAGACAGAGGGGGTGACAGGAAAAGCAAAGAACTTGCAGGTAGGGAACCAGGGTTAAATACTGGCCCTGCCACTCAGCAGCTTTAGGCAAGTTTCTGAAGTTCTCTAAGCCTCTTTTTCTCATGTGCATGTGGGGCAATGAAACAAGAGGGCCTAGGATGTTCCGCTGGGTTACTGTAGGGCTCAAGTGTAAGCGGAGGTGCCTAGCACAGTATATGTGAGTTGACTTTCTTAGACCTGAGATCATGTGTGGCAGCCACTGAGCTGAGCACTGAGGAGGGTATGAGCCCTGCTTGGCCACAGAGTCTTGGACTGACCTCAATCAAATGCTTTCCTCTCTTGGGGCCTTGGTTTTCGCATGTGAATAGCGGGGAGGGGTTAGAGTGGATGGTCTGGAAGTGCCCTTTCGCAAGGCCTGAGTTGGAATGGAAGGAACTTTGGCTGTGGGAAGTGGAGTTGGGGTCTGTAAGACTGGGCATCTGGGAGCTGTGTCAGGAGGGTTCTGAGGCCCTTGGAGGTCCCCTCAGGGGATTTGCCCCAGTCAACAAGGCCAAAGCAGCAGAGCTTTCCAGGGCGGAGGTGCAAGGCCTCATCCTCTGTGTTACAGATTGAATTGTATCACTGAAAAATACTCGTTATAAATCCTAACCACTGTACATGTGGGTATAATTCCACCTGGGAATAGGGTTTTGTTATGTTAATGAGGTCGTATCAGTGTACAGTGTGTCTTAAGCCAATCACTTTTAAGATATAAAAGGAGCAGTTTAGGCACAGAAGCGAGCAAGCAGAGATGAGGGAAGATAGACGCCACACTACATGGAGATCACCAAGAAACGGAAAAACAGAAGCTGAAAAGAGACAAGGACTTTTCCCCAGAACCAATAGAAAGAGAGCCTTCTCCTTGAGCCAGTGCCCTGAATTCAAACTTCTACCCTCCTAAACTGTGAGAAAATAAGTTTCTGTTTGTTAAAGCCACCCACTTGTGGTATTTCTGTTATAGCAGCACTAGCAAACTAAGACACTCTGCCAGGGAGGGTTCTGGGAGTTAGTGGCCCCTCAGAAGCATCTTCCCTCCAGGCATGTCCTGCAGCCCAGGGGCTTCTGAGCTGCCCCAACATCAGATGCCCAGCTGGATGGAGGAAGGGCCTTGTGGGGCCACATCTGGCCAGTGGGCTTCGCTTGAAGGACTCTGCTTCACTCTCCCAGCTCCCAGGTTCCCAGCTGGGACAACCAGTGAGATATGCTGGCACTGCATCCCCACTGGACCAACACCTGCTCCTTTGCATGTTCCAGACACTCAAAACCGTCATGCTGGAGTCACCAGCTGGGATGATGAGATGGGAGTAAGGATATAAACCAGGCTGGTGTGAGCTACAGGGGCTGCAGGGCGGAGGGCATGTCCCTGGAGAATGCCTGTACTCTGTAGATGGGGAGACAAAGGCTCAGAGGCAGCACTTGCTCAGGTCGCAGAGCCAGACCTGGAACCCCGTACAGTATCTTCTTTCTACCATGCCATGTGCTTCTTGAACAGACCACATAGCTGCTATTTCAAAATGAATAGTTTCCATCTTCTGTTTCTAATTCTTTCCCAGGATAGCCCTTCTGACTTTGGAAGTCAGTGTCCTTCCTGTTCCCTGGAGTCTACCAGCTGCTCGGCTATACACTTTCTTCAGCCATTTCTCCCATACAGGGTTTTGCAGCCAACCTAGAGTTGCTAGATTTAGCAAATAATGCAGGGTGAACAAACCTGCTGCTATCCAGTGGATTCTGACTTATGGTGACCCATGTGCTACCGAGTACAACTGTTCCATCGGGTTTCTTGGCTGTAATCTTAACGGAAGCAGATCTCCAGACCTTTCTTCTGCAGTTTGACTGGGTGGGTTTGAATTGCCAACTTTAGTGGTTGAGCAAAAACCATTTTCACCACATGGGGACCCTACAGGACACCCAGTTAAATTTGAATTTCAGGTTAAAAAAAGAATAGTTTGAGCGTAGCATAATTTTCTAGCATAAGCATGTTCCAAATATTACACAGGACATACTTATACTAAAAGATTATTCACTGCTTAACTAAAAATCAAATTTAAGTGGGTGGCCTATATTTTATCTAGCAACTCTACCTACATCCCACCCCCTATCCTAGCCAGCCCCTCTCTGGGAAGCCTCAGGAAGTGCTGAAGAAAGTTCAAAACTCGAGAACGTCACAGAGTCTTGCGTTTGGGTCACCGTGTCTTTAACGGGCAGTCCCCAGTGATGCTACCAATCTGCTTAGACCCTCGCTCACACGCTGCCTTGCTCCCTTTTGGTTAGTTGTTGATTTGTGATGAAGCAGCAGTGTTTGCCTCTCCAGCCAGCTTCAGGCTGGCAGCACGCTCTCCCCGCGCAGTGATTGTGTTTATAGTCTCCTCGCTTTCATTCCAGCTCTGGGTGTATGCCTGCCCTCTTGACTCCGTGTTCTTGCTATTCATTACCGCCACTGAGCTACTTTGCCTTTGTTGCTGAGCACCTAGAACACAATTTATTCTTCTCTTCCCCCCAAAGTGGGGGTTCTGGGAAGGGAGCCAAGAATGTGAAAAGTGTCACTGAAAGCTGAAGCTTTGCATCTGAGTACTCCCGCCTGCCAAAGCTGCAGCCTCACTCCACGTGCTGGTTTTCACACCTGTAGAATGGACGTGACCTGCTTGATGCCGTACGCAATGGTTTCCAGGCTCTGGAAGAAGCAGTCTGGAAACATTTTAGAAGAAAGTGTTCTAGAATGTTCCTCTGAGGTACAATTCCAGCTTTGGGCCCGTGGGCATTTGTTCAGTGCCCACTTTATGCCAGTGGGGACACAGTGAAGAGCAAAAACCTTCATTCCAGGGTTGCAGAGGAGGCAAAGGCGAGTGAAGCCCCTTCCTCTTCCCATCCCCTTCCTCTGTAAGAGACAGAGCCAGCAGGGCCCAGCAAATGAGAATACACACACACACACACACACACACACACACAGACACACACACACCGGGCTCCCAGAAGCAATCAAATGACAGATCTCTTTTAGACCCCTCCTTCCGCTATGCCTGATCTTAACAATTAGGGACTGTCTTAAGTTGGGTTCTCCTGAAGCCAACTGAATCAAGGATCCATGTGACAGTGACTTATTAGGAAACTATCCCAGGGAGGAAAACCATAGAGGAATAGGGAAGTGGAATAGGAAGTCCACTAGACAGGCCAAAATGTGCTTCAGCACCAGCAAAGCAGGGGCGCATTCCAACTGAGAAATTTTGGAGAAATAATTCATTTTTACTAATCACTGCAGTCATCAAAAATGAGGTTATTGGGAATCTTAGAACTCAAATGCATGTGAATGACCTGGCCCATAACTGATGCTTAAAATATCCTTCTCCTAAAGGAAAAGAAACCAAGCAAGGGTGTGGCAGCAAGCAAAGTCCCACAGAGGGTGACCTTGGCTCAACCCCACAGGGAGCTCTGGGGACACCTCAGAGTTGTCCCAATCAGAAGCAAGAGAGCTGGGGTATTCATACCCCCTCACTCCCAGTCATTGGCCCATCTTATGCCCAGTGAGCTCAGGCAGAGGGGTTCTGGAAGAGAGAGGAGAGGGGTTCTGGCAGAGAGAGGCAGGTGCCAACTGTTGGCTGTGAAGGCCTATGGTGGGCAAACACGGAGGAAGAAATGAGGAGGGGCAGTGTGGGGACAGTGCTGAGTGTAGGCAAGAGAGTAAGGGAGGGGCAGACTGGGAATTAGCAATCAGCTGCTTAACCAAAAGGTCTGAGTTTGAACCCACCAGCCATTCTGTAAGAAACATGTGACCCTGACAGTCTGCTTCTGTAAAGAATACAGCCTTGGAAACCCTATGGGGCAGTTCCTATAGGGTTGCTACGAGTCAGAATGGACTTGACAGCAGTGGGTTTGGTTTTTGGCTTTCGCCTTTGGGTAGCCCACCCAAAGTGCACTTCTGAGCTTCCCTCAGAAAAAATGCCTCCCTAAAAAGGCTTTGCACTCAGCCTCACACCCCACCCCTGCAGACTCCAATTCCAAAGCTGTGTTTGTTTTACTCTAAGAACAATAAGCCCATTGTACGTACTTCCTGACTAATCAGTACGATGATGTGGCCAGGAGGGGACAGGGGCAGGTCCAAGGAACAAGGGCCTATCTTCAGTCACAAATACAGGAGGAGTAGCCTCGCTGAGTCAGGTGTGGGACAGATCCCACCTCCTGGGCCCAGCCACTGTCTCCTCACCTCTCACTCAGAGCCTTCTTGTCTGGAGCTCAGATGACCGCAGGGTTCTGTCTCTTCACAGCCAACGCCCCCTTCAAGGCTAGAAACGGAAAGCTAAGGACCTGCCAGGTCACTTCATTGATTTCATTCAGGCAGCAAGCACTTCCTGAGCACTCACTGTGTGCCAGATCCCATGCTCGGCCCTTTACAGGCCTTCATTTCCCCTCATACCCCAACCCCATGATGTACCCATCATGAGCCCCCCTTTTTTTTTTCCAGACAATGAAACTGAGGCTCAGAAAGACTAAGCAGCTGGTCCAAATGTACATGCTAGTAAGTACTGGCTGCCCTCAAGTCAATTCTGACTCATGGTGACCCCATGTGCGTCAGAGTAGAATTGCACTCCATAGGGTTTTCAGGGGCAGAGTTTTTGGAAGCAGATGGCAAGGCCTTTCTTCTGAGGCACCTCTGGGTGGACTCAAACCTCCAATCTTTTTGTTAGCAGCCGAGTGTGTTAACTGTTTGCACACCCAGGAACTCCTTTATGGGCTTAAAATATCAAAACTCACTGCCATCAGGTCGATTCCTACTCATAGTGACCCTATAGGACAGAGTAGAACTGCCCCATAGGGTTTCCAAGGCTGTACATCTTTACAGAAGCAGACTGACACATCTTTCTCCCTCGGAGTGGCAGGTGGGTTTGAACCACTAACCTTTCGGTTAGCAGCAGAGCACTTTAACCACTGCACCACTAGGGCTTCTTAGCTTTATGGGCTTAGGGGCCCTAAATACAGATCTTCATCTGGCCCTGCTCAGCAGCACTGGCTCACAGGGCCCTGCAGAGAGGAGCTGCTTTCCCTGACCTCTTTGACCCCTTGGTCAACGCTATGCAGATGAACTGTGAACTGCCTGCCTGGCCCTGGGCAAGATGCAGACGTACAGCAATTCCAGCTGCCTGATTATCTGCTCTAGACAGGATTCTCCAGGTAAGGATGGGGCTTCTGGAGAGAAATAGGTTTCCAAGTCAGTTAATGAAGCTTAAGTTGCAGGACGTCTTCCAAGGCCCTGTACCTAATTTTATAATTTTTTCTTACAGAATCCCTCAAATTATATACCTGAAGTACCTGAGAAGCCTGCTGGAACACCTGGCCTACCTTTCTGGAGGACTTTCTATCAGGGTTTTCCCTCATCCTTACCTTCCCTGTTGGGTACCTGCTACCTCAGTACAGTACCTGTTGGGGGCACCTCTGGGTGTACAGGACACGCTCCGCACACTGGGTGGGGGTCTGAGGGTGGAGTTCTTCCAAATGACCCCCCTGAAGGCCCTGCATAGTGAGGTCCCAGGTTGGAGGTCCCCTGGGCTGGGAGGCAGGCTGGCCACAGGGGTCAGCCTGGCTGCCCAGTGATAGCTGGGACCTGGTGGTTGGCCTCAGCCAGCACTTCTGAGTAGAGATGCACTCCCCCTCCCAGGTGTCCCTGTTGTGATGGAGAGGGCACTAGAAGCTGCAGTGGTGGGCAGAACCTTTCAGGTTCCAGTGGCCGAGATGATAGGGAAACCCCTTAACTGTTTGAATTTGTAAAATGCAGCTTAAATGCTCTGGGGATCAGGAGGTTGGACTCAGTTAAGAGCCTCTGCAACAGTTACGAATCTTTCCCAATTTCCAGCCTGACCTCCTGGGACAGGCCTGCCCAGGTGTCCCCCTGGCCAGCTGGGGGAGGCGCAGGCCTCCGCATCATGCCTGACCCTGCCATGACCAGGGTCTCAGGGCAGGGTTCAAGTGCTGGGTGAGTCCAGAGCAGCATCATAGCCCAGCCTTGTAAGTGTGGAGTGGAGCAGACAGGTTTATTATAGTCTGGTGGGCATGCCTGTGCCAGTGGCCGGCCGAGAAGCCTCCCATGAACGCTGAAGCAAAGGCTGCAATCACAGCCCTGGGGGCCGTTAGAAACAAGTCCCTGCACTTTCAGCCCAATTACATGGGGCAGGACATGCAGAAGCTGCCTGCAAACTTCTTCACAACCCAGCACTGTACTTACTTTCTTGCTTGCTTGCTTCCTCCCTTCCTTCTTAGATAACTAACTGAATAATTTAATTAAAAAGCCATTAGGACCAATTTCACTTCCCCAGTACTTACGGAAGGCGAGGTAGGGGGGTATGGGGTGGAGCAAGGAGGTGGCCAGTGAGGTGGTGGCCAGAGGGGTGGGGAGAGTGGTTACCTACAGTAGAGTTGAGCATTAAGTAAATGCACTGAGGATGATGGGAGTTGGGTTTTTTTGCTGTTGGAAAAGGAAGTCGCACATATTGAAAGGGGCAAAGCTAGAATGACTTGTGTGGTGGTTGCATTGGAAATAGAGCTGTTGGTGCGAACTCATGATTTTCAATATATAAATACAGAAGTAAATATAGATGTAAGTATATGCGAGTACACACCTATACACATTCCCAATCTCTGATCACTGAGAGGGTGTGGGAGCAACAACCCCCTTCCCCATAGCAATGAGCACACCTAGTGCCTGGAGCTGTTTCTATGTGCCATTCTCCATGAAAAGAAACAAGAGATCCTTGGAGAAATGGCTGGTTCCAAGCCTGGGATGGAGTAAGTAGAATATCTGAAACATTTTATTGTTTTCAGAAAGTTAGGAAGTGCTCAAGGAATGATGGGCACAGGTCAAAGGGACACAGGAGCCAATCTGAAGGGGCTCCCAAATCTGGGACAATTTGAGCATCAAAATAAATGATGATAGAATCTGAGTCCATATTAATATTAATAAATAAATGAATAAATAGGTGAGGAGAAGAGCTCTTCCTTAGGTTACAAGGCCAACTAATAAATGTAGAAGGGATGATGGAATTAAAAAATCACTATTTTGCAGCCATCATAGAAATAATTGATTCAGGCAAGAATCATTAACAGATGCTAAAGCTATTGGGTAAAATTTTGATGAGGAACAGGATATTTAAATAGTCACAAATTCCCTGCTCACAAAATGTTTATTAATTACTTATACATTGATAAATACAATGTGCTTATTAACAGTGGAGAAGTCTGGCAGACACCACCTTAACCAGGTGATAAAAGAGAATTTCACCAGTAGCAGGACAGATTAACCACGTATAACCTGTTAGGATGCAATGAGAACACCGCATCACTTCCGTGATATTCCTGCCAAAAATGCATGACATCGGATAAACTCAAATTGAGGGACATTCTACAAAAGAAGCAGCCTGCAATCTTTCAAAGTGTCTAGGTCATGAAAATAAAGATTGAGGGACTGTCACAGACTGAAGGAGACTAAAGAGACTTGACAATTTCATGCAACAACATATGATTGTGGATTGGATCCTTTTGATATAAAGAACATTATGGGGATAATTGGTGAAATTGAAATGGGATCTGTGGATTAGATGGTAGTAATATACCAATGTTAGTGTCTTGATTTCCATAGAAGCCCTGGTGGTGCAGTGGTTAAGTGATCAGCTGCTAACTGAAATGTCAGTGGTTTGAACTCACCAGCCAGCCACACCACTGGAGAAAGATGTGGCAATCTGCTTTTGTAAAGATTACAGGCTTGGAAACCCTATGGGGCTGGTCTACTCTGTCCTATAGGGTCACTATGGGTCAGAATCCACTCAACAGCAACAGCAGGCGTTAAAGGGAAAGAAACCGAGCAAGGGTCTGGAAGCATGCAAAGTCCCATAGAGGGTGACCTTGGCTCAACCCCACAGGGAGCTCTGAGGACACCTCAGCGTTGTCCCAATCAGGAGCAAGAGAGCTGGGGTATTTATACCTCCTCACTCCCAGTCATTGGCACATCCTGTGCCCAGTGACCACAGGCAGAGGGGTTCTGACAGAGAGAGGCAGGTGCCAACTGTTGGCAGTGAAGGCCTACGGTGGGCAAAGACGGAGGGAGAAATGAGGAGGGGCGGTGTGCAGATAGGCTGGGTGTAGACAAGAGAGTAAGGAAGAGGCAGATTGGGGATTAGTGCTCTGCTGGTAACCGAAAAGTTGGTGGTTCGAACCCACCAGCCGCTCCATGGGAGAAAGATGTGGCAGTCTGCTTCAGTAAAGATTATAGGCTCAGGCTTAGAAACCCTATGGGGCAGTTCTACTCTGTCCTATAGGGTCGCTGTGAGTCAGAATCGACTTGACGTCAATGGGTTTGGCTTGGTTTAATGCGGGTTTTGGGAGAGTGTATGTGCTTCAACTTACTCTTAAGTGGTTCAAAAAAAATTTTCTATCTAGCTATCAATGAACTACTCAGTGAACAACTCCTAGGCACATACCCAACAGAAATAAGTGCTTATGTCCACCCAAATTCATGTAGAAGAATATACCGGTTTTATATGTATTGTAATAACTTCCAATAGTAAACCACCCAGATGCTCCTCAACAGCAGAATGCATAACTTGTGATGTAATCATATAATGGAATACTACACAACGACGAGAATAAACAAACTACTAATACACACAGGAACATGGACAGATTTCACAGACGTGATATTGAGCCAAAGAAGCTAGACACAAAAGAATACATACTATCTGATTCGTTTATAAGGTCAAGGAGCCCAGGTAGCACAGTGGTTAAGCTCTGGGCTACTAACCGAAAGATTGGTGGTTCAAATCCACCAGCAGCTCCAAGGAAGAAAGATGTGGCAGTGTGCTTCTGTAAAGATTTCTAGCCTTGGAAACCCTTTGGGCCAGTTCTACTGTGTTCTGTAGCGTCACTGAGTCAGAATTGACTTGACGGCAATGGGTTTTGTGAAAGTCAAGAACAGGCAAAACCTGTAGTGAGTATCATGTGGATCCAGACTGGATTTTCCTCATCTCCATGTCCCCAGCACCCAGCTCAGTGCCCAGATGTAGTGGATATCTAGTGAATGTTCGTTGAACGAATCCAACCCTTTGCACAAAATGGTACCCAATGTCCATGACTTGGAGATAGTGATGAGAATATTGTTCCACAAAGTTGGCAGTTGGAAGAATTATATGGCAGCATTTTTTTTTAAAGCACAAAGGCTGCAGAATGGACTCAGTACTTGTCTTCCCTTAGTGGGGGGAATCCAGAGGTTTCAAGAAAATTGCATCTAATTTGAGCACAATTACCCTCTTCCTGTTGACATCATCTGGTGCACTTTGAAAAGACCACAACCCTCACCTTTGGCTGGAAATACCCAGTTAGGGACGTGGCCTGAGCAGCTCTGTGGCAGAGGGCATTGAGAGGGCTGAGCCTCAGAGCTACAGTCAATGGCCAAGTGGGTCCTGGGCCCAGATGACCCTTCCCCTCTCACCGGGACTCCTGGAGATACTTCACATACACTCTGCCTGAGGAGATGGCCTGAGACGGCAGAACAGGCTCAGGCTTTGCAGGCAGACTCACTATGTATAGACAACCTTTAAATTAGCCTGCATGAATCTCAGTTTCTTTAGCTGTAAAACGGGGCTGATACCTTCCTAATCAGGTTGTTACAAACAGTAAATGAGATATTGAATGCAGAGCACTTGGCACAAAGTCTGGCACACAGTAGATATTTAACAGATGTTTCCTTCATGCACATCCCTGGCCCACCCTGCCTCTGGAATCAGACCAGTCCAAGAATCTTGGACAGAGTCCCTGGGTGGTGCAAACAGTTAACGTGCTCGGCTGCTTACTAACCAGAAGGTTGGAGGTTTGAGTCCACCCAGAGGCAACTCAAAAGAAAAGCCTGGCAATCTACTTCTGAAAAATCAGCCACTATACACTCAATGGAGCACAGTTCTACTCTGATACACATAGAATTGCCATGAATCAAAATTAACTCATGGCAACTGGTTTAAAGATCTTGGACTGAGCAGCTAATCCTGTCAAGGTTTGAGCCGATGCCCCTGGTTTTCACCTTGACAGGGCCTCGTGGAGCTGAAACAGTCTTTGGCTCCCTAAGGAAGGGAGTGTGAATGGTGAAAGTCAGTCGGGGAGACACCCTGGGACTTCCACAGGCGAGCATCTGTGATCAGCTCTGATCATATCATCCCCATCTCAAGCCTTCTGCAAAGCATCATTCATTCATTCCATGGTCATGCCCCAGGCCCCCATCTCTGTGTTTGTGCCAGGCAGTCACCTGGGCTTGGAACACCTTCCCTCACCTTCAGCTTAGCCACACTACTTAGCACTCTCTAGTTGGAGGCCGTCTGTTCCTCTCCCAGAACACACATTAGTTATTTGTGCCTGTGTTTAAACTTCCCCACAGGCCCTGGGTGTCTGGAGTGCAGGGTCCACCCTGAGCCATCTCCAGGACAAGCACAGCAGGGTACCAGCCAGTGATCTGCACAGCCACAGGGCTCCATGGCTCCTTGGAATGAAAGAGGGGCTGGGCTTCTAAGTCCAAGTCTCACCCAGTTCAGAGTGGTACCGTTCCTCTGCGGTTGCAAAGATGGGAGCACACTCCTCCCTCCTCCTGCAGGGCCTCTAAGGGGATTCGAGAGTTCTGTTTGGGGGTGCTGTGATCTTTTCGCTGGCACCCATGCATGCGGCAGCTGTATGCATGTCTATTTGACCGTTCTAAGTACACAAAGAGAGTCTGACTCTCCCCCATCTGCTAAACCGCTCTGGCAAGCTCCTATATCCAGCACGGCACACAAGAGCACTGGAACAGCAGTTACCTAAAGTACCCCAGAGAGGCTGCAGGCAATGCTCACCCCCACTTCTGTCCAGAAACCAGCCCCAGGTCATGAGGTGATGGAGCAAGCCAAATGCAAGCAGACGCTCTCCTGGGTCAATCCATTGCCCCTTCTGGTCCAGGCCCAGCCTTGGTGATGTAGAGAAAGATGAAGCTGATCAGGGAAAGCTTTCTGGTGGGGGAAGCCTTGAGATGCTGTGAAGGAGGAAAAGGATCAGGGCAGAAGCAAGAAGAAGATGGCCTACGGGCGAGTGTATGTCTGTCTTAGGTACAGACTGTGCCCGGGAAGTGAGGAGACCGGCCAAGAAGGAAAAGGCCCAGGGACTCCACGCCCCCAATGCCAGTGTGTGCCTGCTGCAAAAGCAGGACAGGGGTTACTATTCCCATTGTACAGATGAGTTAACTGAGGCTTAGATAGGTCAAGGTCATACTACTCAGCCAGGCAGGATGAGCAGAGCCAGGTCTTCTGATTCCAAGGCCAGAGTCCTTTCATATACCAGGCTGTATCTCATAAGGAGCTAGTTCGGTGGGGGATGCTGAGGAAAAGTGCTATCTGCTCATCAAGGAAATGTAGATTAAAACCCCACTGCAAACGCCAATGCAATACACACACATACACACGTATCCCAGGATGGGTAAAATGAATAGGACTGACAAACTTCAGAAGATGTGGAGCAACTGGAACTCATACACATCTGATGGGAATGTAAATTGGCATAAAGCTCTAGTGAAGTGTTTGGCAGTATCTACTAAAGCTTAGCGTATGCATACCCTATGACCCAGCAATTCCACTCTTAGCCACCAAAAACATTCTAGGCACTAGCACGTTCATAGTAGAACTATCTATAAAGCCAAAAAACTGTAAATGCCAAAATACCCATTGACAATATAATGGATAAGAACATTATAATGTATTTATACAATGGAATGCTAAATAGCAAGAAGAATGAGCAAACTAAAACTACACAGACCCAGGTGGGTAACTGTCACCAACACGATGGTAAGTCAAAGAAGCCAGACACCAAAGAGTGTATGCTTTATGAATCCATTTATAAAAGTTCAGCCCATTTATAAAACCAGGCAAAACTAATCAATGGGGTTACAAGTCAGTAAGATAGCAGTTCCCTTGGTGGGAGTAGTGTCTGAAAGGGGAGGAGAAAGGAGCTAGCTTGGTGGTGATGCTGAGGAAAAGGGCTATTTGTTCATCAAGGAAATGTAGATTTAAACCCCAATGCAAACCCCAAAACAATACACACACACACACACAGACACACACACCCCAGGATGGCTAAAAAGAATGGAGTTTCTGGGGTGCTGGTCATATTCTGTTTCTTGCTCAGGGTGCTGGTTATACAGGTGTGTTGACTATGAAAATTCATCAAGTTATACATTGAAGACTTGTGCACTTTTCTGTGTGCGTGTTATCCTTCAATAAAAATGTAAACTTTAAAAAATGAGAAAAATCTCTGTCAACTGATATAGAGTGATTTCCAGGATATATTGTTAAACAAAACAAACTAACAAAAAAGGCAAAAGTGTATCTATAGCACACTACTTTTTGTAAGAAAGAGGGAGAAATAACAAAGTATACATACATCTGATTACTTTTTACAAAAAGAAACACAGGAAGGATAAACCAGAAACTAAAGAGATCAGTTACCTAGAGTGCTTGGGTGGGAACAGGGTAGAAGGGATGTGAAAGCAGAGGTACTTCTTTGCGTAAAACTTTTTTGTAGAGTATTGACTTTTGGAATCATGTTAATGAGTTACATACTCAAAAATAATGGTAACAATAACAACAACAATAATAATAAAGGGATGAGGGAAACTCCTAAACTGGAATACAAACAGAAAACAGCAAGCCTAACTATATTTCAGATGAATCACATAACCACCCTAAAATGAAAAAGAAAGAGAAGCCTAACCCAAGGAAGTTTCTAACACAGTATTTTGGCTATATACCCCCAGATCAAGGACAAAAAGACTGCAAAAATATTGAACTCTAGTTAGTAGTTTCGCTTTTCACAAAGGTATGGCTTAGTAATTTTGAAACTACTTTCTGTGTGTTCTAGGATTGAGCAAATGAGTGAATAGAATGAAAATAATGGATCCTATTTTCTCACTGTTGGAGAAGTGAGTTGCAAATATGGAAAGAGGTAAGACAAAAATGTACCCTTAGGTATTGGACTGGAATTGGAGGTAATAGTATGAGCTGATGGTTTCATACATAGATATTAATATAGATACAGTTGTGGATATTCTGCCTCCCAGATCATTCTCTGCTAAAATAAACGAGAGCTCCTTGGAGAAATGGCTTATTCCGGGGCAAGGTACAAGATGAACCTGGAACCTCTTGTGCCAGAACGTAAGGAAGTGCTCCAAGAATGATGGTGACATGTCAAAGGGTGCAGGGATCAGCCTGAAGGAGCAAATCTGGGACAATCTGAGCATCAAAGTAAGTAATGATAGTAATTAGAATCAATTAGTCTGTACAGTTATAATGCATATAAATAAATATATAAAGGAAAGAGGAAAAAAAAAAGCTCTTCCTGACAGTAGAATGCCAACTAATAAAAAGAGAAAGATGGAGTTAGAAAACCACATTGGGCCACCATCGTAGTAGTAATTGATTCAGGCAAGAATTATCAATGGTTTCTAAAATTAGCGGGTGAAAAGTTTGATGAAGAATGGGATATTCATATAGTCTTAAGGTGGCTGTCCACAAAATACTAAATACAAAGAGAAAAACAGTCATTTGACAGTGGAGAAACCTGGTAGGGCCCACCTTAATCGGTGATCCAAGTTAACATTACTAGTAATGGGACAAACAGACATCATGTACCTCCTGCTATGATGTACTGAGAAGGATAAAACAGCATTGTGATAATCCTGCCAGAAATCAATAATCTGAATCAAATAATGAAGAAACATCAAGCCCAAATTGAAAACATTCAGTAAAATAACTGACCTGCACCCTTAAAAATGCCAAGATCCTGAAAGACAGAGAAAGGCTGAGGACAGATTCCAAATTAAATAAGATGAAAAAGACAAATGGCAAGTAAATGCAACTTGGGATCCTGGATTGAATCCTGGACCAGAAAACAATTATTTTTTTTCTAAAAAGTATATTATTGGAACAATTGGCAACATTTGAATAAGGTCTATAGATTAGATAATATTTTTTCAATGTTAATATCCTGATTTTGATTTAACAAGAACAAGAAAATACCGTTGTTCTTAGGAAATACACATGACCTATTTTGGGGTACAGAGGTGTGATATCTGCAACTTACTCTCAAGTGGCTCAGGAAAAATTATATACATATATGTATATATACACACAAACACACAGGTAGAGAATATGATAAAGCAAATGTGGTAAAATGTTAATAGACAGGGAATCTGGGTAAAAGGTAAACAAGAGTTCTTTGCAAGTTTGCTGTAAGTTTGAAATTATTTCAAAACAAAGATGTAACTGCCCAAATAAATGCTAGTTGTCATACTTATATGTTTATTATTCACATATTTATTTATTGAGGGAAAAATTATATACAATCTAAGTGTACCGCTAAATGGGTTTTGACAATTGTTCAGGTACCCAAACGAAGGTATATAACATTTCTTCACAACACTCCAGGAAGTTCTATCATGCGTTTTTCCTGTCATCCCCTCCTCCTACTCTGAGGGAATCACTGTTCTGATTTCTAGCACCAATATTAGTTTCATCTATTCTAGATTTTCACATGAGTGGAATCATACAGTATGTTCTCTTTTGTGGCCGGCTTCTTTCAGTTGTCTTAATTATTTTGAGATTCCTTCATGTAGTCTGCATGTTCGTTCCTTTTTTATGGCTGAAGAGTAGTATTCCATTGTATGGACATAACAGTTTATCCAGTCACCTGTTGATGAACTTTGGGTTGTTGCCAGTTTTGGGTTACTAAGAAGAAGCCTGCTATTTTTGTACAAGGCTTTGTGTGCATCTATGGTGGTGCAATCGTTAAGTGTTCAGCTGCTAACTGAAAGGTTAATGATTCCAACTCACCAGCAGCTCCTCGGGAGAAACATCTGGAATTCTTATAAAAATTATTACACTCTACGTAAAAATATTGGGGTGGAGGCATCTGACCTCTAAGTTCACAAGGGGGAGAATCATCATCAGCATCAACAGCCCAAAGCTGATTCCTATGAAGCAGAGGTCAGACATACCTCCTCTTTCCAAACTTTTTACCAGTTCTAACACCAGACATTCCTCTCACGGCACTCTCTACTTCCCTGCCGTGCTCGATAATTTGTTGCAATGACTACACAGAACTCACAGACCATACCCACAGTTACGGGGTTTATTAGGGAAGTAACAGGTTACAAGTCAGGATCAGGAGGCATTTAGGATACGGTTCTTCAGTCAGAAGAGCCTCTTCTCAGCCTTGCCTGTAGGCAGGCCTCTCTCTGGCCCTCAGCCCCTCAGCCCCTTGACCCATCCTCTGCCCTGCATGGACAAGTGTTACAAAGCTCTTAAGCTCTGCCAGTAAGTGCCTGGGGGCACCCCACTCCACCAGGAAGCCTCGGCCCAAATCACTCAGCTTTCTAACTCTGTGGGTCAGCATACCCACTGTAACTGCCTTGCTCTGTGGGGTGGGAAGCCCACCACACCATCTCACCCCGGTCTCCTGGTTCTGCTGCCCAAGTTTCTCTGCCACCACTTCTCACCGTCTTGTGCTGTCTCTGATGTTACAGCTCTGTCTCCTGGGTCTAGGAGGTTCTCATTGCAAGGACCCCGGGTCCAAAGGACACGCTCCACTCCTAGCTCTTCTTTCTTGGTGGCAATGAGGTCCCTCCATTCCACCTCACTTTAAGCTTAGCAGGATGGCAAAACTGACGAATCCCCTTGTTAGGGTTCCATACACACTATTTGCATGGTCTCACCCCCTCAAGGGTGTTATGCACCTTATTTGTATTGTTAGTAAGCTGTCCAATCCCTTTGGTGGACCACAAGCACCTTATTTGCATAGTCACAACCAATCATTTGGTGGGAATCACAAGACTATGGCGAGAAAGGACATATAAAAATGATTCATTGCACCACAGTGTAGGAAACACTATGCGGCAGTTCTACTCTATCACCTGGGGTCACTATGAGTCAAAAATCTACTTGACAACACCCGACAACATTTTTTATTGCACCACCTGCCTTCCTCTGGAGATACCAGCTCTGCCCTTGACCTCATTTACATATAGGAATGGACACCTAGCCGTGGGCTTTTGTGGAGTCAAGAAAAGCCTCCTGACCCAAATTATTTCTTCTGTGAATGCCTGAAGTTCCACCATTAGCTGTCTCTCCTTTTAAGGCTACCCTAGCTCTCTCTGGTTGGTCTGACATTTGACTGGAAGGAAGTTCACTAGATACTTATTTTCTGGCCAAGGGGGTTCTGGAGAGCGCTACTGAGGGCAGATAAAGGGAATGCAGAGAAACTCCCTCCATTTCACCATTTTCTGGGTGGCATACGCTCCCTTACCCTTTCTGACTGAGACTTCCTTAGCAGTTCATACCTGGGGTCAGATAACCCATTGATGTTGTGTGCTGTCAAGTCGATTCCAACTTATAGTGACCCTGTAGGACAGAGTAGAACTGCCCCATAGTGTTTCCTAGGCTATAAATCTTTACGGGAGCAGATCACCAGGTCTTTTCTCCATAGAGATGCTGATGGGTTCAAACCGCCAACCTTTAGGTTAACAGCCGAGCACTTAATCATTGTGCCACCAGGGCTCCTTTCAGATACCCCATCCCCAGGCTAAACCACCAGATCAGTTTGGGAACTTGGCATCCGAGGCCTGTCCATGCCCGATAGTCAGCAATTCTCTGAGAAGCCATCCACAGTGGGAGGGGGGAGGGAGGATCATGGGGAGTCTAACCCTGAATCTGTGAGGATACCTGGAGGCCTGGGTATGTGTGGGAGCGCAGGGTGTTCCTGTTGGTAAGAGCGAGCCAGCAGCCATGTGTACAGGAATGGAAATGCCAGTTTTCGTGGGAGCAAGCTTCTCTCTGGATCAGTGGAATAAGCCAATTTTGTGCCCCCATGGCCTTCCCTCCAAGGAAGGATTCAGCGGGTTTTTCATAAAGGGATTAAGGCGTTAGTCTGCTCAGCAGGGAGAAGGGCTCTCAGCTCCAAGTTCTGTAGCTGTGAGGTCACGTGGCCAAATGGCTGCTGTATGCCCTGACTCGCAGGTAGCAGGGCTGTGACTGGAGAGAAGAACTGCTGCTGGCAGCCTCTTGGGAGGTGGGTGCATGGGCCATGCTCCCTGTGCCCGCTGAGGGTCCCAAGAAGGAGTGTCGCAGGGGCTGGGGGTGGGGCGGGCAAGGAAAGATGCCAGGGAAAGATCTGAGCCTGGGTAGGAGTGATGGTGAAGTCTGATGGAGATCCTGAGGCCAAGGGAGGACCAGTTCGCATCCCCATTCCACAGATGAGGAGTATAAAGCTCAGAGAAGAGATACATCTTGCCCACTCCCACACAGCAAGTCAACAGCAGAGCTGAGGCTAGAACCTGGCCTCCTGGTCCTATTGCTTAGCCGCCGACTGCTCTGCCAAGCCTGGCTAGTGGCAGCGGCCTGGCTGGTCCACTCTGCAGTGCCTCTTGCTCCTCCTGCCTGCCAACATATGAGTGTCCTGCTTGCGGGGAGCCTTTTGCTTTTGGACAGGGATGAGTGGAGGTAAGTCTCACTGGAGCCCAAAGGAGAATTCTGACGGTCCTGCCATGCGTTACGGACCAGCAGGACCGTCAACAGGAGTCTCTTTGCACGAGGGTCTTTTGCTACAGAAGTGGGATAGCTTTTACAGGTCCTCAGAGACCACCATGGCATGGGGGGTTGTCTGGGTCTAGCTGGGTTATAATTGGCCCTTGACCAGTCTTGGGGACATGTGTCCAAGCTTTTGCAGAAAGGAGCCTTGGGGCCTGGCCAGTGTGGCTGTGAGTCCTGGGTGGAATGCAGGTACCAGTGGGATAGAGGCCTCATCCTCTCTCAAAACCCAGCATAGCTCCCATACAATGAAGGTGGCAGGGAAACTGGCCTCACTTTATAACTTTGGGAGTGGGGAAACTTGGTGGGCAGCAGGAAGCAAGGCCCCTTGGGAAAGGACATCATAAGGGGCCAGAGAAGGAGAGGAAGAACATGGTGCTGGTGGCGAGCACACATGAAACACTCGTGGGGACTCTCAGCAGGGCTGGAAGTCCTATGCCAGCCATTTGGAGTATCAACATTGATGCCACTCCTGCAGATGGGCAAGGTCCAGGGAGACCTCAACACGTTTCCTGAGCACATGCTGTGTTCCTGCTGGGCCTGGCTGAGTGCTGGGGTACAAAGCTGAAGTATACACACTGCACCCGAAGAAGCTGGGAGAGGGCAATGCTTAACCCTCCAAGATAGGCTGCTAATGGAGGGAGTTCAGGAGCAGACGCGAGCAGAGGGAAGGGGAGAAATCCTGGGTAAGATTTCTCATTCTGAACGTGGAGTCAGAAAGCCCAAGTCTGAATCCTCTACCACTCACTAGCTCTGAAAATGGATTTTCCTGAGGTCAAGTAGGAATGATTGTCCTACGCGTCAGGATGGCTGGGAAATGAATGCTGGGAGATGCTGTCCACTTGAGGGACTGTGGCTGCGGTGGGGCTGCTCACAAGGCTCTCCTGGTATGGGGGGGCAGGGGGGACCAAAGCCGTGCCAAGGGCGGGGGGTGTGGGGTGGGGGTGGGAAGGTGGGGACAGGTCTATGGGCTCACCCCTGCATGGAAGGGGGAGCCTGCCCCCATAACCTCTGCTTCCCCCTTCTCTACCCCCAGGAGACAAGTCCTACAAGTCTGTCTGCTCCCTATACCCCTTCACTTCCTCCTCTACCTGACAGAAGTCACAAGCCAGAGGCCTGGTCGTTAGAAAGCAGCTGATGCAACACACCCATTGTTCAGATGGAGACACTGAGGCCCAAGATCATCCAGTGAGTTAGCAGCAGGGCTAAGACCAAGGCTCCATCTCCTGGTACCCAGCTCGCAGTCCCCTGCACCTTGGCACCTTTTGGCACTGGGGCAGGGCAGTGCTGGCCCGTCCCTTGGGCCCACAGACCCATCCAGACAGGCTCTGCAGGAATCCACTCTGTCCTGCCGTCTTCCGGAGGGCGGCCCCAGGCTGGGCCCAGGGCCTCAAGGTCCTAGGGACATTGCTTTCTGTTTACTTTCCGCCTTGCTTCCACATGTACTGTGGTTTCCACTTGGAAGGGCTGCAGTGGGAACTGCGGGGCCTACTTGGGGCCAGGCTGCATGTCTGTGGGAAAGTTTGGGCTCTGCACACAGCCTGCAGCGGCTGCCAGGACCCTGGTCCCTGTATTCCCACGCCATGGGCCGTGGGCTCAGCTCTGGCTCCCCCAGCCACTGCCTCTACCTGGGCTGATTTAGAGGGAGTGGGTGGCTGGATCCTCCAGGGTGAGAACCAGAGCGACCTTCTAGTCCAGACTCCTCACCCTCTATTTCACAGATGGAGAAACTGAGGCCAGAGAGGGGCAGAAATTTATCCGAGGCCAATCCTAGCCTATGTCAGAGCTGGGACGGAATGAGGCCCCCTGATTCCCAGCTCAGGGAGGGGCCCATGGGGCCTGGAATTCCCTCATTCCTTTGGGCTCCACTGGGGTGGAGTGGCCACTCAGGGACTCTGGAAGCGCTGGGTTTCCCATGACTTCTGCCTGGGACAGGCCAGGGCGTGTGAGCTAGAAGGGGCCTGGCCCTCCTTCCCCACTGTGTGCTGGCCATGGCCTTAGCTCTGGGCAGAGGGAGGCTGAGAGGGGGCTGCCCCCTGCTCTTCTTCTCCCTGGGGTCCCCTTGGTGGCCTGGCTGCTGGGGGAGCCCAGCCAGTCCCTGAGAACGTGAATTGGTTGCTGAGCGGGCCCCTCCCCACCCCCACCATACAGTCTCCCCTGTGCCCAGGTCTGGATTTGCCCTCCAGCTCCACTGCCTAAGGGCTGAGGAACCTTAGGCAAGTCACCCCAGCTCCCTGTGCCCCAGTTTCCTTGTCTGTAAAATGGGCTTTTAATACTCCCCACCTTACCTTACAGAGGATAATGGGAGTAGAAGTGCTTTGTAAATTGTAAAGTGCTCAGCACACACATGAGCATTAAGGCTGTTAGTCATCAACCCACTCAGAGCAGCACCTGGGAAGAGGCCCAAGCCCCATCTTGCCCAGACAGACCAGCTGCCACTTCAGGGCTGTGACGGGCCCGGGGGAGAGAGGTGTGGGCGCTAAACCCTCCCTGGACAACCCCCGCCTTCTCTAGGGGGTGTCGGGCAGTGTGGGGTGGCCTGGTTGGTGGTCCCACTTCGCAAGGCCCACCCAATTCCTACCCACAGGCCCTGTGCTCTCAGGGAGCTGATAACTGAGCCATCTCTCAGGGTGGTGACCCTGATTTTTATTAATCTGCAGGACAAAGGAAGCCCCGCTGTCCTGCTGGGAGACTGGGAGAAGGAGATGGGTTGAAGGGGAAGTCGTTTATCTTCCCAGTCACTCCGCTTGGGGGATTTTTTTGGCCTGTGATGGAGAAGAGGAAACAGACACTGCAGTGCCTTGGAGGAAGAGAGATCTCTGCTGCTCCTATCCCTGGCACTGCTTGGCCTCTCGTCCCCTCCGGCCACCTGCCTCTTTAATGTATTTAACGCCTCTTCAGCACTGTTTTTTTTAATACCTTTGCTCAGCTCAGGCTCGGGGTCTCCTTGAAAGGCAAACGAGAAAGCCTGTCCCACAGCCCCTTCTCCCAGCCCCTCCACTGGCTGCTCCTGGCTTGAGCTGGGCTGCTCCCTGGGAGGGAACGATGCTCAAGGTCAGGCTGATGCTGGCTGACATTGAAAGCTTCCCCTGGCCGCCCCTGACGTGCCTCCACTCTCTAAGCTCCATCACATTAAAAAGCTGTTAAAAGCGCCCATCTGGTTCGCTGCCTGCACTGCTCTGGATCAATGGGCCGAGGGCAGCCCGGCAGCTTTGCACCCACCCACTTGCACTTGAGGGACAGCAGTGGGAGGAAGACAAAACAGCCAGGGCGGTGGTCTATAGCAGGGAGGTTGTACACTACACATCACATCTATGTGAAAGCGCCCCCTGGAGTTGTGCTGTGATCAAGCTGCACAGTAATAGTCAACACTTACCCTGTGCCAGGCATTAAGGTCCCTGGGTGGTGCAGACAGTTTGTGCTCAACTACTAACCTAAGGTTGGCAGTTTGAGCCTACTCAGCAGCACCATGGAAGAAAAGCTTGGCCATCTGCTTCTGTAAAGATTACAGTCAAGAAAACCCTATGGAGCACAGTTCTATGTAACACATGGGGTCGCCACGAGTCGGAATTGATCGACGGCAAGGGGTCAGGTCAACCGGGCATTAACCAAAGTGCTTTAGGTATTAACCCCAGTTTGCAGCTGGGGAAACAGGTACAGAGAGGTTAAGTAACTTACGTAAGGCCACACAGCTGGTAAGTGGCAGGGCCAGGATGGGAACTCAGGAATTCTGGCTTCAGCATCTGGCCCTGGCTGAGCTGCTCTTAATATCCTCCTAGCAACACTGAGAGAGAGAGGTGTAATCATGCTCACGTTACAAATAAAAGAACTGGGGTTCAGGAGCGTTAAGACACTTCTCCAGAGTAAACACAGCTAGGAAGTGAAAGAGGAGAAACTCAACCCCAGAACTAACTTTCTGGCTCCAACCTCACCTGCAGGAGTTTCCCATGTCCATCTTCCCACTCTGCACATTGTCAATTGTCTGAGTGCAGGTGGCAGCTCCTGTGGGCTGTGGTCTGGCCCCCTCCTGGTTACAGAGACTTTCTCCCCTCTGGAGATTGATTAAGAGGGTGGCCTGAGCTGGGGCTTTGACTACGTTTGTCGTTTGTCGTGTGGCATGAGACAAGACCTTTCCCTCTCTGGACCTGTGTTTCCTCAGGCGATAGTAGTGAGTCAGGCACGGGGAGGGAGAGTGGGGGAGGGCAGGAGGTGTGCAGAGGAAGTGGGGGAGGGCAGGAGGCGTGCAGAGGGAGGGAGGCACGTGACTGGGCTTCGGGCCCTTTAGTGAACTCCAAACTAG
Source organism: Dugong dugon (assembly GCA_030035585.1). Lineage (NCBI taxonomy): Eukaryota > Metazoa > Chordata > Mammalia > Sirenia > Dugongidae > Dugong > Dugong dugon. Next base: position 21,330,079 of record CM057482.1, on the reverse strand, counting down.
CCTAGATGTGGGCTGTAATGGCGGGATCTATGGGCCTCCTTAGCCTTTTGTCTGCCTGCTAATGGTTTTTAGCACTCCCGAAGGGCCTGGCAGCTTCCATGCAGCAGAGAGTCTGAGCCAAAGGCTCCTAGGCTCAGAAAGGCCTGGCCTCCCTGGGGACAAATCGCAGGCAGAGCTGGGGGGTGGGCAGCATGGGGAAAGCTCCCCAGGCAGATGAGAGGTCATGCCCCACACTCTGCTCAATGCCCCCACTCCCACTCTGGTCCCAGCGGCTCCCCACGTCTCGCTGTGACTAGCTGTTCGTGGCACCTTCAGAGTCACCCATGAAGGCCCACATTGCAATGGCAATTTTAATGCCAAGGCCTGCATGATTTACTCCTCTCATCACCTTTCCCACCTCATGCCTCCTACCCTCCCTCCCCCGCTCACTCTGCTCCAGCCATGTTGACCTCTGTACTGTCCTCAGGAGCAGCACCTCGCCCACTCCTACCTCAGGCCCTTTGCACTGGCAGCCCCCTCTGCTGCTTGCTCTTCCCCCAAGGCGTGCCCTGACAACTGGACTTTTAACAGCCTCCTCATGGCCCTTCCCATCCTCTAACCCTGCTCCGTTGCATTCCACAGATGTATCACTTCTGACCCTTCACAATGGCCTAATTTATGATGTTTTTTTTCTCTTTCTCCTCCACTAGAGTATGAGCTCGAGGAAGAAAAGAGTAGTTAAGAGAACTAGAACAAGACCTGGAGATATAAGTGCATATTTGGTGTGCTCAAGTAACTCAACGTGCCTAGAGCTTAGGTTGTATCCAGGTGTCTTAGTTATCTACTGCTGCTATAACAGAAATACCACAAGTGGGCAGCTTTAACAAACAGACATTTATTTTCTCACAGTTTAGGAGGCTAGAGGTGCTGGCTCTAGGGGAAGGCTTTCTCTCTCTGTCGGCTCTTGAGGAGGGTCCTTGCCTCTTTGAGCTGTTCCTGGGCAGTCTTCAAGTGGCTTGGCATCTCTCTTCCCCCATCTCAACTTGCTTAAGCTGCTCCTCTTATATTTTGTAAAAGATTGACTCAAGGCACACCCTACAATGATCTTGCCTCATTAACATAACAAGACAACCCATTCCCAAGTGGGATTATAACCACAGGCATAGAGGTTAGGATTTACAATACATATTTTGGGGAGACACAATTCAATCCATAACAGTACCTAAACACAGTGTACCAAAAAAACCAAACTCATTGCCACAGAGTTGATTCTGACTCATAGCAACCCATGTGTTACAGAGTAGAGCTGCTCCATAGGGGTTTCTTGGCTATAATCTTTACAGAAGCAGATGGCCAGGCCTTTCTTCTATGGTGCTGCTGCGTGGGTTGGAACTGCCAATCTTTTAGTTAGTTGTTGTTAGGTGACGTCCAGTCTATTTTCGACTCATAGAGACTCCAGGTGACAGAGTAGAACTGTCCCAAAGGGTTTTCAAAGCTGTAATCTTTACGGGAGCAGATCACCAAGTCTTCCTCCTGTGGAGCTGTTGGGTGGTTCAAACCACCAACCTTCCAGTTAGCAGTTGAGCACTTAACCATTGTGCTACCGGGGATCCTTTTGGGTTAGTAGTCTAGAGTTTCTCACCAGGTGATACTAAACACAGTGATACTAAACACAGTGTAGATGCTCGAGAAATATTTGTTGGATGGATGGATGGATGGATGGATGGATGGATGGATGGATGGTGGATGAATGGATGGATTTTAGTACACCTCAAATCATGTAACCATAACATTTGTTTGTTTAGAACCCAGGAGACGGAAGACATAGATCCGAGACTCCCCTCTCCCCTGTCCTTCCTGTATGACCTTGAGCAGGTCACTCTGACCCTTGGAACCTCAGCATCCTACCTGTACCCCTGCTCTGCCTCCATCACAGGAGGCCAGCATGGGAAGAGACAATTTCTGGGAAAAGGTTTGGCAGATGGCACACCCACAGGGCCACCTTACCACTCTCTGCCCCATTTAGCCTGGCTACATCCTGACTCTGTGACCCTGATGCTTGGCGGAGTCACTCCACCTCTCTGACACTCACTTTCCCCATCTCTGAAATGGAGGAGTAAGCAGAATAAGACCCGCGTGCAGGTGCCACTGTGTCTGCAACATGCTGAGTGCTCAGGAAAGGCTGACCTGACACATACGTTACTGGGTCAACAGGAGGGAAGAGCCTTCATGCCTCAGCTTCGAGTCATCAGGCTGTCTTTGTCCCTCCCTTCTGAAGGAGGGAGGGGCCTACTCAGCAGCTGAGGACAGCAGAGCTGACAGGGACCTTGGGGGTCAACGAGTGGCCACCTGCAGTGAAGACTGGGCCCTGGGGCAGAGAGGGACAGGAGCTTGTCCAAGGGCATGTCCACTCAGAGCCGGCCCTTCGCTGAGCACTACTGTGGGTCTGGCGTTGTGCTGGGTTCATTCATCCCCTGGGAGGCCCCGTCAGCAGGCCCCACTGTCCTGCCCATGGCCTGTCCGAGTGTGGTGCAGTGATCGCTTTTGCATGGCATTTCTCTCCATGATCTTATAACTCCCACCAAATGATTGCTATGCAAATAAAGTGCTTGTGGACCACCAAGGATTGGACAGCTTGCTAATAATACAAATAAAGTTCATGGCACCCTTAGGGTGGGGCTATGCAAATTAGGTGTGTGGAACCCTAACGAGGGAATTGGTCAGTTATGTCATCCCCCTAGACTTAAAGGGAGACGTGGAGAAAGGGGAGGGACATAACGCGGAAGACAGTAAGACGGTGTGGCACCAGTAGCAAGAGTGATAGCCTCGCGAGACGGCTGTGGTGGGGTTTGCTGACCTGTGGAGCTAGGAGCTTTGTACACTTGCCTAAGCAGGGCAGAGGGGAGGCCAAGAGGCCAGAGAGAGGCCTGCCTGCAGGCACAGCTGAGAAGAAGCTGTCCTGATCGAAGAACTGGATCCTGAGTTGTTTCTGATCTCCAGTTGTACCGTTACTTCCTAAATACAGTTCATGAGTTCTGTGAGATGTTGCATCAAATTACGGAACCCACAGGTTGGAGGGAGAGTCTGAGGGGAGGGAGAGTAGCTGATGACAGTGATGATGGAATGGTACAGCAGTTTGGAAAAGCTGAACATCTTTAACTTCTGCCTCATAGGAACCAGCTTTGTGCTGATCCTTATAAAAGAAATTATTCATTTACCAAGGGTCAGCGTACAGGAGGCTGCAGGCGTGTGTACACCCTCTTCCTACATCTATTCCCTGACAGGTGAGGCACGCACATAGGTGGAGAGCTAAGCTCCTGCTTCTGATCATTTTTAGAGGCTGGAAGCCCTTTAAGAAGCTGATGGAAGCTGTAGACCTTCTCCCCAAAGAGATACACATCCAGAGACTGAAACCACCTTCCCCCCAAGAAATCCACTGCCATCGAGTTCATTCCAACTCATGGCGACCCCATGTGTTACAGAGTAGAATTGCTCCGCAGGGTTTTCTTGGTTGTACTCTTTATGGAAGCAGATCACCAGTCCTTTCTTCTGTGGTCCCACGGGGTGGGTTCAGACCACTAACCTGCAGGTTAGTTGGGCTCAAATCATTTGCAACACCCAGGGATCTCCACCCTCCCCAGGACCCTGTAAGTGAGACAGTCAACATCTGGTGAAGTTGCAGCTGGGGCTGGGCTGACCTGGATCCCTGTTACTTCACTCTGTGTGTCCCATATTGTCCGGCTGCACGATCAGATCTCCAGTGCCGGTGTCCTATATGAGACCAGGACGATCGATGCCATGACCGTGTCCGTGGGTCCACTTCCAGTAGTGGGCCCTGGAGGGCAGCACACAGCTGCCTGGACATTCATGATCAAGTTGGAAATGGGGGAGGCAGGGGCAGATAGTGAAAGCCACCCCCAGCCCAGCTTCTCTCAATACCCTCCTGGGGCTCAGGCAAGGGGAGCCACTGAGAAGACCTGGTTGGCAGGGTTGGGAGTTTGCGGGACAGGGAGGAGGAAGCAGGAAGAGTGCAATTTAAGAAAGTATTCTCGAGCTCTGGTCCTCGAAACCGCCGTGAAAGGATTTTTCACCCATTTCACAGAAGAGGAAACTGAGGCTCAGGAAGGCCACAGAACACACAGAACAAGGAAGTGAAAACCAGTGTTGACCTGTTCTGATTGCCTCAGAGACCATGTCTTATTCCAATGGATGGAAAATCCTCAACTATCTTCCCTTATCATTGAGCAGCTACTGTCTACAGAATCCTAAATCAGACAATCTGGGAGGACACAGATCACAGATCCACAGGGAGGCATAGAATCCACTGGAAGTACCCAGAGTGGTAACAAGAACCATCATAACAAAGGAATAACTAATATTTTTGGAGTATATACTAGGGGCTAGGCATTATGCTAAACAGTTTTCACAGATTGTCTCATTTAAGCTCTCAAATATTTTGGGGTATAAGTAGCAGTATACTGATTTTTTGGTTTGTTTTTGGTATCCAGAAATGTATACCCACTTTTGAGAAGAGGAATGGAGGCTCAGAAAGATTAGGTGGCTTGTCCTCCACAAAGGTGATATTGTTCCTGAGGCCTCATACCCCATCACCTGGGCAGAAACCACCTAGACCTCGCTGAAGTTGGCCAGGGTGGGGTGAATAGGTGGGGTGTGAGTAGGCATCACCCCTGGATTGTTCCAGAAGAATTGTACCCACTGTCCACGTGCTCCTTCTGGGCCTCGGTTTTCCCGCTTTGGATCCTTTCAGCTCTAATGTCCTTGAGCCCATGATCTGAGCCATACTTGGGTTCGGCAAGTAAGGAAAACACCCAGGGTGGGGAAGGTGCACCTTATACAGGTCAGGGTCTTGGGTGAGGAGGGCTAGCCTTCCTCTGCAGCCACACCCTCAACAAGCCCCTTGCAGCTGCAGCCCCCTCAAAACCCAGCATAATATCAAATCAATCAAGATGGCACAGAAAGCAATGCTAGAGGAAGAAGGGCCGGTGTTCTGGCTCCCCCTTTCTGGGCCTTTGTGAATGGAGGGAGTTGTCCCCTTAGTCACCAGCTGGGTTTTCAGCCCAGTTTGGCAGCAGGTGCAGGAGAGGTGAGGGCCATCCCGCCCTTCCCCGCCCTGCTGTCTGTGATTGGTGGACTTCTCCCTCCCTCCCCTCCCTCCCCTCCCACCCTTTCACAGCCCTCAGCGCGCTGTGCAGTTGTTAGTTTAGGTTCATTTAGAATCGGCTTAGCAAGCCTACACCCCTGGAACCTGGAAGCTTAAAGCACAAGATGTCTGGCAAATGGAAATTCAATTGCTTTAATATAGAGACTATTTTGCTGCAGTCCAACTGGAGCCTCTTATTAAGAATGTGATGGAATTTCTAAACAGGGAGAGAGGCCCCAAGGAGGCGGCATTGCCCATCGCACACCAACATTGCTCTTGACATATTTATGGCTCCAATAAAATCTCCCATCTGGTATATTTTAAAATAAAATTGAAAATTTATAACTCTCCCTGAGTCGGTTTGTCGTTCTCCCCAGGAGGAGATAGTCAGCCCGAGATTACAGGCGTGGCAGCAGCGGGCAGGGAGGTTAGGCTGGGCTCTGATTTAAATTTCAATACCTTCCCCATTACAGCTGTCTGGGTTGGGAAAATTACTAGGGGGAAGCAAGCCATGTGCTTCTCTTATTTCTCTGGACAACCGCTTGGCTTTCTCGGCTTGGGCCTTCTGTGCTGGTTTGTTCTCTCCCCTGCTTTGCAAGGTCTGGATGAACCACAATATGAGAGACCTGGGGGAAGGCCCCATCCTCTGGGGTGACAGTGCTCTAGGCCTGAGAATCAGCATCATCCATACTCACCCCTCTGGAGTCCAGTGGACACCTTTGGGGGGTATCTGTATGGTACAAGGGAGCCCATCTGTTTATCAGCGCTCCCAGATCAAGCTTAGGGCTTAGACTCAGGTGGGGATCAAAGCTCAAGGTCAGGCTGGGATCAAGGTTCAGTCCAGCACTAAGTACTGGGCTCAGCTTCATCATTATAGACATCAATTCGTATCTCTGAGCCTTAGTTTCCTTTTCAGTCAAATGGGGAGATGGGTATTGCCCTGCCTGCTTCACAAGGCTATACTGGAGGAACAAATGAAAACATGAATTCCTACCTTTTCTATAGCATTTTACAGTTTATAAAATGCTTATACATATTTTATCTCATTTGGTCCTCATAATAATCTCTATTATTACAGACTCAGAGACGTTAAGAAGCTTACCCAAGGTGACACAGGCCATAAACAGGTGGTAAGCAGGGACTGGGTCCACTCTTCCTGGCCCAGCCAGTTCCTAGAATAAAGTAACACAAAGAAGTACTGACTCAGACTGCATATGTGCACCCAATTCTCATTTTCCCTTTTTCCTTGGTAACAAAAGCTTTATTCTATTTTCCAGGGCAATGTGTCACCTAAAAGACTACATTTCCCATCTTCCCTTGCAGCTGGGGTAGACAATGAGATATCAGCAATGAGAATTGTTGGTGGGGCACCTGGGAAAGTTCTGTAAGAGGGAGACAGCAACCGTGTACCCCTTCCCCTGTCCCTCTTCCTCCTGCTTCCTGCCTGGAATGCAGACATGATGGAGGCCAGCCGCCATCTTGACCATGAGGTAACATTGAAGATAGACATAAGTCCTGAGGATGACGGAGCCAAAAGATAGAAGGAGCCTGGGATATCGATGACATGGTGGAGCCCACCACACCAACCCTGGACTACTGACCTCCAGGTATGGGAGAGAAAAAAGCATAATGAATTTGTTTAGGCCGCTATGGTTGAGTCTCTGTTACCCGTGGGCAAATGTCATTTCTAACTGATTCAAAGTTGTACCCTGAAAAAGAGGTCTATGTTCAAATCAGCTTGGGAAACGCCAAGTGAAACAGTATCTTTCTTGCTGGACTTCTCAGAGTCTTTAATTGCTAACCAATTTTGGGAATCACCAAGTGGGAGATAGAGTGTATCACATTTCCCAAGCTGCTTGGCATGGAACCCTTTTCTCTTGACACATTGTGTGCATGTGAGTGTGAATGTGATTGCATGGAAATGTGTTAGTGTGTGTATGTGCAAGTGTATGTATGACAATGCGTCTGGATGCTAGGAGGCCAGTTCCTGAATGCAACAGGCTGGGAGGTGCTTTGCCCAATGCTTTCTTATTAAAACAAAGACACTGGTCCCTTCTTTTGTGATTTTGTTGCGCTTCAACTGACATTCATGATTTCAGTTCTTAAGTGTCTTGGCGATGTAGGGCCAAACAGGGGATAGCTAATTTGGGGACAATGCTAGAAGAGCTGTTTGGGGCAAGTGTCCTTGTGGCTGCTGGTGCCTTCGTGGATTAGGGCTTGGCCCACAGGTGTGGGTGCTGCTGCAGGGAGAAGAGGACCTAGGCACCCTTCATGTGATCTGTAGAACATTAGCAGCCCTGTCCTCCCTCCTGCTTCCCCAAGGCAAAGAGGGAAATGAGGCATGGAGAGTGGAAGAGCCTAGTCCAGGTTCACAGAAAGAGTGGGTGGCCAACTGGGATCTGTCCTGGCTCCTGGTCCAGGCCTCTGGCTGTACTTCCTGTGCACCGCCGCCCCCTCCCCCAATCTCTACCCTTCCCCCCACCCCCATGAGTTTTCCATTTGGCCAGGGAAGGCTCTGGCTGAGTCATATACCCGAAGCCTGTTTCTCCCTCTGCACAGTGGCTGTCTCTCACTCCTCTGTCTGGGTTCCCATTGTGAGTTGCAAGATTTTAACATGCCCTTTCAATGCCATTTAAGAGACTCAGAACACAATAGCCGTAATAGAGGCACCTACTGCCTGGCCTGGTAATTATCGCTTTCCCTATTTACTGCCTTGCAAAGGACTGGAACCTCCCATTAGTTTTTAAATAAGTGTCCTCCTTGGGAAGCACGGCCATAACCTGTGTCATGGAGGGAGACCACGGAGTCCCAGTCTGGCAGCCCAAGAGGAAGAGACGGGGCAGGGTAGGGAGGGGGTTTGGGCGGGAGCACTTGGAGCCCAGATCCCAGATTGGGGACACAGGGCTCAAGGCCCTCCCTCCCTCCCCTGCTGTGCTGTGGCTTAGTTCCGTCCATTCCCCAGACCTCAGTCTCTCCATCTGTGCAATGGGGAATTGGACCAGACCTCTGAGAACTTGTCCAGCTTCAGAATTCTAAGGTTCTGCTTTTTAAGGAGATTGTAGGAAATTGAGAGCAGAGCAGAAAGACAACCATCTCCCCTCATGAAAGGAAACTCCTTGAGGACAGGAATCATGCTTGCTTCCTCTCCCTACACGCAGTAACTGGCCCTGACGTGCTGGGTGGAAGAAGCCACCCCAGACAGAGAGGTCTAGAGGAGAGTGGGGAAGCCAGGCCAGGGAGAGTGGGGAGGGGAGGAGGGGCAAGGGGTGAGGAAAAACGGAAGCCTGAGGCCCCATCTGAAGAAAACCCAATATCAAAGCTCTTAACACAAGCCCCATAAACCAGGAAACGGATCTTTGACTCAGGAGGTAAAGGATCATTTAAATGGCAAATTCTTCTTGCCTTCAAGGGCTTGTTTATAGAACATGGAGCTTGAGCGCGCAGGTGGTCCCACACAGAAAACTAGAAGCTTTTCTTTTTAAACTCCCCGAAGATTCATCTGCAATGCAGATGAAGCATCTTAGAAACAAGAATGAAAACTGGGTTTGATTTTCACAAAGGCCAATTCAGAGGCGAGCTTCCTGTCCAGCCCAGAGCGCCAGCATCTGTGTGTGAGACATCTGTCCCCAGTCGGGTAGGAGCCTGCAGAGGTTCTTCCAAGGTCAGGGGGTCTGACGCCCACGTGCTACTCACTGCACACACACTCAGACCTACAGCAGAGTCATTATGGATTTGGACTTTACAGCTGGTTCAGTGCGTGCCCAGGCATTTATTTACTCTGTACAACTATTGAGCACCCACTGAGAGCCAGGCCTGTGTCTGGAGCTGGGGATACCATGATGAATAAGACATAGCCCCTCAAAGGACTCCAGGCCAGCTGGGGAGACAGATAAATAGATAATCACCTTAGAGAACAGAGTACTATGGGAGCACAGAAGAAGCTTCATCTAGCCCAGGCTTGGAAGGTCAGGGAGGGCTTCCTGGAAGAGATGACATCTTGGAGTTGTGCTATCCAATAGTGGGTAGTCACTAACCACATGTGGCTATTTACATTTAAATTAAATTAAAAGCGGTGCACAAGTGGCTAGTAGCTACCTGACTGGACAGTGCAGAGAGAACATTTCCATCATCACAGAAAGTTCTACTGGACAGCACTGAGGATGAACAGGCCCTTCTCAGATGAATGCCATGGAAATGTGTTCCATCCCTCTGCCTGTGCAAAGGCCTGGAAGTGAAACGCAGCATGTCCTGAGGACTGGAGCCCTGAGCACAGGTGTGGGGAGGAGGGAGAAAGGTGACAACTAAAGGCAGAGGGGAAGGAAGAACTCAGATGGTGCTCAAAGGCTCTGTATGCCTTGGCAAAGAGCTGGGATTTTTATCTGGGAGCCATGGAAGGTTTTTCTGTGCGGAGTGGCAAGATTAAGCTTTCATGTTAGAAGATCTCCTTGCATGGGGAATGGACTGGACTGGACAGCAGCCAGCCAGCAGGCCAATGGCCCATGAGAAGAGAGAAGTTGCCAGTATCAGGTGAGCGCTGGAGTGGAGAGGAGGGGGCGGCCCTGGGAGTTAAGCTGAGAAGATCTGGAGTTTGACTGACTGTGGGCACCAGAGTGAGGGAGCTTTGGGCTTGAACCACAGGCCTTCTAGCTTCTGGTGGTCCCAGGCATTTCTTGGCTTGTGGCAGCATTACTCCAATCTCTGCCCTTGACTTCACATGGCTGTCTTCCCGCTGGGTCTCTCTTCTCTTCTTAAAAGGGTACCAGTCACATTGGATTAAGGCCCACCATACTCCAATTGGAGCCCTGGTGGCACAGTGGTTAAGAGCTTGGCTGCTAACCAAAAGGTTGGCAGTTTGAATCCACCAGCTTCTCCTTGGGAAACCCTAGGGAGCAGTTCTACTCTGTCCTATAGGGTCGCTATGGGTCGGAGTTGACTCGATGGCAATGGGTTTGGTTTTTTTGGTTTGTACTCCAATTACATTTGCAAAGACCTTATTTCCTAATGAGGTCACATTCACAGGTACTCTAACGTATTCTCTTGGGGGACACCAATCAACCATAACCCTCAGTTTGGGCTGTGCTGAATGTAAGGGAAAGATGGAGATGCCCTGCACTTGGCAGATAGGTGAGGGCACCTGGTCCTTTGGGGGAAAGTCAGAGCTGGAGCTACTGACTGGGAGTGTATCAGCAAAGAGATAGTGCAAGTCCTGCAAGGGGGTGAGGTCCCAGGATAGATCTCAGTAAGACAATACTGGAGCCCTGGGAAGCAAGGGTGAGTTAACAGCTGAGAGGGGAGAAGGAGCAGGAAGGCAAGGGTACCAGAGAGGACAGTGAGGGAGATCAGATGGCTCTTTGGAGGTGCACAGTGGTTGTGGTTCTGTCCTCTGGGTGTGGGAGCTAGACTTCCCAATCTAGGCAGACTTCCTGGGGGAGACAGGATAGTATGTGGGCACCAAGGGGGCAGGGCTTAGAGAAGAAGGGAAGGGGGTTGGGCGGCAGTGGCTTTCATCACTGCAGTGACAGGAAGGCAATGTTGTCTGACAAGAGTAGCAACGATCTCCCCATCCCACAGGCTCTTCTACAGTGTGAACTGCCATCTGCTTCTGGAGAGGTGGGTCTGTGCCCTCCTTTTAAACCTGGGCAGGCTGTGACTGTTTTGACAAATTGTGTATGGTAGAAGTGACGCTTTGTGACTTCCAAGGTAAGGTCATAAAATGCAATGCAGTTCTCACCTTGTCTGCAGGGGCACTCACTCTTGGAGCCCTGAGCCACCATGTAAAAAAGTCCTGCTAGAACCCAGGCCACCATGCTGTGAAGAAGCCCATGTGAATGGTCCCATGTCAGTGTGCTGGTCAACAGCCCAGACTGAGCTCCCAGCCGTCAGTCATCATTAATCTCTAGACGCATGAGTGAACGGGCCTCAGACGATTCCAGAACTCAGACATCAAGTCACCCCCAGCCACTGAGGCCCCAGACATGGAGAAGCAGATATAAGCTGCCCCTTCTGTGTTCCTTTCTGAATGACTGACCCACAGAATCTGTGAGCCTAAGATGAAATAAAATGGTCATTGTTTTACGCCGCTAAATTTTGTTGCAAAACAATGGTAGTAACTGGACTAGGCAGGAAGAAAGCAGGCCAAGCTGTGGGCGGGGTGGCAGAGACTGCCTGATGACCGGAAGGGCGGGGTAGGGCCTCAGATGCCCTGAGGGAGGTGTGAGCTTTGCCCTGCAGGCGGGTTAGGCAGCAGAGATTCAGTAGGTTGGCAGGGGCTGATGTTATGAAAGCAGGGATTGGGGGAGGAGACAGGAAATGTCAGAGATAGACTCAGCCTGGGAGGTAACCCCAAGGGTAAATCGGAAGGTAGAGAGGGCTTTAGAGTCTCGGAGTTTTGTATTTAATTCCCAGAGCTTTCACTAACTAGCTCTCTCTGAGCCTCAGTTTCCTGATCTGGAAAATGGGAGTATAAATCCCTCCCTGGCACACAGTGAAGGTAAGGGGAATATGAATTCCCTTCAACAATTGTTGCCTTCTTTATTTCTTATTTTAAGAAAGGACCCTCAGACGTTTATAGACTTAACTGTCGATAAACACATTCAAGGGCAAAGTTTTTTGTCTCTCTCTCTATGTGTGTATATATATATGTATATATATATATATGTATATATATATAAGATCACATATAAAACAGTTGCTGTAGAGTTGGTTCCAACTCATGGCGACCCCACGTGTGTCAGAGGAGAGCTGTGCTCCACAGGGTTTTCAATGGCTGATTTTTCGGAAATAGACTGCGAGGACTTTCTTCCAAGGTGCCTGTGGGTGAACTTTAATCTCCAACCTTTTGGTTAGCAGCTGAGAGTGTTAACTCTGTGCACCACCCAAAGTCTCCTCAGAGAGGATATGATTGTCCCAAGGCCTCAGAGGACTCAAGCTTTCAGTTTATACTTTTTTGCAACTGGCTTTTCTTCCCCTGGATAGAGGCAGGGAGAAGGGGAGGGCAGGCTGGTGCCCTGGCAGGCCCCGGGGAGCCTGGGCACGGCTGCCAAATCTTGATTAAGCATTCCTCCCCAGTCCTGCTCCAGTCCCACCTTCGGCATCTGCTTGAACTCTGGAGTCCCAGACAAACTGTAGCCCCGTGAGCTGCTGCAGGGAGCTCACAAATGTGGCAGGCCCAGTGCTCCCTGCCCCTGTTCCCATTCCAAATGCCTCCCCTGAGCACCGGGGTCAGGGCAGCCACTCAGGGCAGCCACTCAAAGCCACCACTGAGGAGCTCCCACCAGGGTCTCAGCACCCCCTGGGTCTCCTGGGATCCTTGCTGCCTGGGACCCCACCCATCCACCCCCGGGCCCTCAGAGTCCTAGCTCTGCTGCCTGGATCCCAGTTCCCTTCCCCCTGCCACCCTCCTCAGCATCTGGTTCCTCAGAATGTATTACCATTGCCCTAGCAACTGAGCTCTAGGCCCCCATCCGGATCGTCCTCCCTCCCTTCTTTTCCTCCTCTTCCTCCTTCTGCTTCCCTGTTCCCATCCTTCCTTCCCTCCCCCCACCTGTGGAGCCTGTGCCCAGGGTTTAGCAGGCTGACCTCAGCCAGTGCTAAGCACCCCCCTGCTCTCTGGATTGCTCATGGGCCGATGAGCTTGGTCAGTACTCTCTGTCCGCCCAAGGGACTGGGTACTGCAGTCTCCGGGACCCAGGGGATGTCCTGGGAAGATTCACAGGTGGCCTCCAGGGCCTCTAGGCACAGCCAGTGACTGTGAAAAAGAGAATAGACTTAGGAGCTGACAGGAATTTCTCCCCATCACAGCTATTTAAGGTGGTGAGCCTCCCAGAGCTGGAGGCATGCAAGCAGAAACCTTTACAGTGATGATGGTGCTGGGGCTGGTATGGCATAGTGCAGTGAGGGAATGGGGTGCAGTCCTGACCCAGGTAGGCTTGAGAAAGAGGTCAGTGAGGGTTCTGTCCCTGTTGTCCCTCACTGTCCCATTTATCCTCTGCTCCTTTTCCCCAACCCTTGAGTTAACAGGACCCTTTAGCAACACCCCTCTTCCCGCCCTCCCAGAGGCTCCACATTTCTCACCTGGACCCTGGCGGGGGCAGCACTGATGAGGGGTACTCAGGTACAGTGACATCATCCACCCATAGCTGGGTGACGAAACTGCTGGGTGTCAGCACAGCTGTTACAGAGTGAACATAAGTAGGGGCCTAGCATGGCAGGGCAACATGCATCCCGACCACCCCAACACCCCACAGCCCTTTAATGTCCAACGTCCCTTCCAGACTCCTAAGCTCACACTCATGGCTGACCCTCCAGGCCCTAGTCCCCTCATCTCTCCCTGGCCGCCTGTCATGGCCTGTATGTCCTGTGGTCCATCCATGCCCAACTCCCTACCTACTCAACCTACTCCTACTCTTCATTGCACAGCTGTCCCTCTCTGCTTGGAATGTTTTACCCTGCCTCTTCACTCCAATTCAGTTCAGAGGTCACCTCCTTCAGGAAGCCTTCCCTGACTGCCCAGGCTGTGCCTGGTGCCTCCTCCCCCAGCCCCTATGCTTGCCTCTCTTACAGCTCTCTTATCTCACTGAGGGGTCACTGTGAGGTCTTCAGGAGCAGGGTTCTGTGCCCCTCATTTGTTAACAAATGTTGAATGTGGATCAGTACAGCGACACCCCTGCCCCTCAGTGGGCCTTGGTTTCCTCCATCTGTAATGTGACGGGGGAAGGCCAGCGGCCATTGACGGTTGGTGAGGGGTACTAAGTCTGGGCTGTTTGGGCAAAACAAAGGACAGGCTCGTCATTGTCCATCTTGCCCCACAATGTGCCCCCTCTGAGTTTCAAGACTGAGCCTTAGGGACCTGGTGTGAGGGCCAAACACTCGCCATGTGGCCCTGGGTGGGTCCTGGGCTTCTATGGGTCCTGACTCTATGGGTTCCTCATGTGCTAAATGGTGAGAATAATTACTGTTACCTGCCTCTCAGCCTGTGGTGACGCCTAGGGGACTTCTCCATCAGGAATAGCCAGAACCCAGGGCTCCAATGAAACAGCTCCTGCTCAGCCACTGCCCCCTTCTGGACAGCCCAGCCTTTGGGCCTGGGGTCCCTGGGGCTCTGCTGCCCTCCAGTGGCCGGAAGTCCCCGGGCACTTAGAATCAGCCAAACCTGTTGCTGACTGACTCATAGAGACCCTATAGGACAGAGTAGAACTGCCTCATAGGGTTTCCAAGGAGCAGCTGGTAGATTCGAACTACTGACCTTTTAGTTAGCAGCTGAGCTCTTAACCACTGCGCCACTAGCCACCCTCGGGCTAATTCAACCCTTATGGAGACACTGAACCCCAGGAGGGGGAGGGACTTGTTGCAGGGGTTGGGGCGGGGTGTCACACAGCAAGTCAGGGGCAGTACCTGGACCAGAACCCGGGCCTCCTGGCCCCCAGCACTTCCAGGCCCAGGGTGGGGCTTGTCTGCTTGCTTCAGCTGCATGAGAGGGAGCTGTTCCCTCACCTGCCCTACCCTCTCATCTGGGAGCCCCTGTGCAGACAGGCCCGTCCTGCCGGCCACTCTCAGCGTTGGCCTAGGTAGACTTCCCCTTAGAAAAGTGTTCCCCATGTCTGCCCAGGGGTCATCCCCAATTTCCCTGCCAGTAATGGATCTAGGGGATGCCTTAACCCCCTCCCTCCTTGATTAACCAAATACTTAAAATAATGGCTGTGGTCATGATTGATGGACAGAGCATAGCTAACTACCCTGGAGATTCAAATGACTGTTTCTGTTTGAAAAGGCTGCAAATGAGTTAATTATTTCCTTTGCCCACCTCTCTAACCTCATTATACTTCTAAATGAATAGCAATATTGATCTTCGAACTGATTTTGGTGTTACACCACCGGAGCGGGTTTAATTGGGATTTGAAAATGCTGCAGTGCCTCTTCCTTCTGACCGAGGAAATTAGCCTTCTGTTTTACTTACATTTCACTGCTGTGTCCCCCACACAGGCAGGAAGGGCTGGAACACTGGTCGCAGTGGGCCCGCCAACTCTGGCCCCGCTCTGGCTCCCTGCTCTGTTCCCTGCCTCTCACCCCTCAGCATCCTGGAATATGTGGGCAGGGAGGCCATTGGAGGCACCTAGTGTAATTTCCTCTGGTCACACTTGGAGGTTTGGAGGCTCAGATATAGCAGGGAAGGGCCTAACATCATTTGGCGACGTAGAGGCAGAAGATGGCACGAATTCCAAGCTCTGAGCCTTGATGGCTCTCTGGCTGAATAAATAACGCCTCTCCATCCCTGCTCAGAGCTGTGGTGGTGCAGTGGCTCAGAGCTTGGCTGCTAACCAAAAGGTCAGCAATTCAAATCCACCAGTTGCTCCTTGGAAACCGTATGGGGCAGTTCTACTCTGTCCTATGGGGTTGCTATGAGTCAGAACCGACTCAATGGCAACCGGTTGGTCCCTACTCAGGTCTTCTCCAGATCCCCAAGGGGCCCTGCCCCCTACTTCTACTTCTAGCCCCTTTCTGCCTCTCCTTGACTTCTTAAGGCCACATGAGCAAAGGCTACCAGCCCACTTGAAGGATGAAATAGGGGTCACCCAGGGTGGGGAACAAAAACGGGATTAGGAGGCAGGAGACCGGGATACCTACCCTGCTTCTGTTGCTACCACATGGGTGACCTTGAGCTAGTGTCTGCCTCTCTCTGGGACTCTTTCCTCCTCTAACGTGACAATCCATTCTGTGCCACCATCCACCCACTCTCCCCCAACATGAGTCTTCATTCCTGGGCACGTGGGTGTGAGCCAGGCACAGAGAGGTAGGGTGGGGAGAGTGGGCATGACAAGTATAATCGTAGGACCCAGGACTGAGGGGAGATCGGCTCCTTCTTGTTCAAACCTTCCCTTGATCTGGGCTCCCCTCTGCCATGACCAGCTCTGCCCCTAGTCCAGCTTCTCAAAAGAGTTGTCTACACTCACCACTCCTCTGTCCTCTGTATTTGATTTCTCGCCCATAAAATGAGTCTCACTGTAGTCACTAACAACCTCTGAATTGCGAGACACGGAGTACTGTTCATGGCTCAGGCCTTGCTCCTTCTCTTCCCTTGGCTTCCATGATGTCATGCTCTCCTGGCTGTCCTGCTACCCCTTTGGCTGTCCCTTCTTGCTCTTCTTAGCAGGTGTCTCCCCTCCTGTCCCTTAGATGTCTCAAGGTTTGGCCTTAAGCCCTCTTCTCTCTTCTCTTCTCACTTAGCGTCCCCTGCCCTGGTGAGCCCACCTTGCTCATGGTTTTAAAGTAGATTTATCATAAATCACAGTCTCAGCTCAGACCTCTCCCCTGAGCTCCATTAGATCCAGTCAGGGAGTGACAGGGTCAGATGTACACTTTAAAAATTCATCTAGTTATAGTTTGGAGAACGGTGGGAGAGGACGATAATGAAGATGAGGGAACCAGTGAGGTGGCTGTTGTAAGTCTAAGCAAAAACATACTCAGGTCTGAACTGTGGTAGAGGGGATTAGGAGGAGGGGGTGATCCATGGGATGGCAGCCTTGGGGAATTGATTTCCTGGGGTGGATTCCAGGCCAATGTCCTGTTTTCAAGTTGGGCCACTGTGTGCCACTGGCCAATACTGGTAATATCAGGGAGAAGCAGGCTTGCAGGGAGTATGCAATTTATAGGGTTGAGTTTGAGATGCCTACAGGGATGCCCAGAAGGAGAAGGGGAGACTCAAAGAAGGTTGGTGACTTACCCAAATTCCTATCACCACCTTGTGGTATTGGGAGCCCAACAATTTATTAGCCAGTGAAATCTGTCTGGGAACCAGGCCATATTTTCTGCCTTATCAAGGGAAGGCAGAGAAGAGGAATGGAGATGGGAGACCAGACAGTCTAGACTGAACCCCAGCTTTGATAATAGACTGAGTCCTGAGATAGGTCACAGACTGAGACTTCACCCTGGTCACACACTGAGCCCTGACCCTGGTCACACACTGAGCCCTGATCCTGGTCACACACTGAGCCCTGACCCTGGTCACACACTGAGCCCTGATCCTGTTTACATACTGAGCGCCAACCCCAGTCACAGACTGAGTCCTGAAACCAATCATAGTATGAGCCTTGACCCTGGTCACATACTGAGTTCTGATTATTTTAGTTTTATTTTGTTTTATTGTGGTGAAACTATACATAACAAAACATAGGCCACCTCAACAATGACGACATGCACGATTCAGTAACTTCGATTACATTCCTCAAGTTGTGCAGTCATTCTCGCTATCCTTTTCCAAATCACTCCGTTAACATAACCTCAATGCCCTCCCAAGCAAAAGCTCCCCATTTCTCTCTCTCTCTCAACCTTAATAACCACGAATAATCTTTAGTTTCTATTCTACATATTTGCCTATTTTATGTAAGTGAGATCATACAATATTTGTCATTTTGAGACTGACTTATTTCACTCAGCATGACGCTTTCGAGGTTCATCCATGCTGTGGCATGCATCAGGACTCCATTTCTTCTTATGGCTGAGTAGCATCCATTATGTGTATATACCACATTTTGTTTATCCAGTCGTCTGTTTGAGTCCTGATTCTGTGTCAGACTGAGCGTTGAGCTTGGGAGCAGGTTTTACTGGCTGCTGCAGCTGGAGGCTCTGAAGTAAGAGCCTTCTTGTTCTCATTTCCCTTTCTCTGCCCTGGGGAGGGGATGAAGGAGTGGGATCTCAGTAGAGCTAAGAAGGGTAGGACTGGAGCAAGGAAGACAGGAAAACCACTTCTGGTGTGCAGGCCCAGGGATTCTCAGCTTTTTAGGGGTTCATGGCTTACCTGGGATTCTGGAATTGTGGGTAGCACAACTGAAGAAGCTTGAAGACTCAAGACTACCCTAAAGGAGCCAGCAGCAATCATCAATGTGGCATCAGGGGCCTCCCATGTCTGCAAAAGCTCTCCAGTTACCACTGGGTTCTCTAGGTCCTCAGGACAGAGTGGCCTTTGAGAGTGGCTCTTCACTGTTCTGGCTACACTGATGTTCCCCATCTCACTGTGTCCTGAGACCTGCTCAGCTCAACTTGGTTTATTGGACTTCAAATTCTGGGTCTGCCACATCCCAGCTGTGTGACCATGGGCAACTTACTTCACCTCTCTGTGTCTCAGTTTTTTCATCTGTAAAATGGGGATGATAATAGAACTTATCCCATAGGGGTGATGTAAGGATTATTGTTGTTGTTAGGTGCCATTGAGTCAGTTTTGACTCATAGTGACCCCATGTGACTGAGTAGAACTGCCCTGTAGGGTTTTCTTGGCTGTAATCTTTATGGGAACAGATGGCCAGGTCTTTCTCCCATGGAGCCACTGGGTTCAAACCACCAACATTTTGGACAGTAGCTGAGTGCTTAATCATTGTGCAACCAGAGCTCTTTGTTATAAGGATTAACATGAGTTAATTTACATTAAGTGCTTACTTAGTGTCTGGCATGTGGTAAGTACTCTATTTGGGTTAGCTATTGCTATCATTTTGCCCATTGATGCATACTTGGCTGACACTGTGAGAAGATCACAACACTGCAGGGAGACCTGTATTTGGGCCGTGGAGAATCAGTTTGGTTCAACAATTAATTGATGCCTACTCAGTCCAATTTGTGCTGGGCACTGGTCACACAAGTAGAAAAGCCCCCACAATCCTGCCGTCAGGGAGTTTACTGTCTGTGGAGAGACCGTCCTAACACATGCTATATGTACTATGTAGGAGGGCAGTGGACAAGATGAGCTCACTGGGGAGTTGGTGGACATTCCTAACAGCTACCTTTTAATGGGCACCTACTGTGTACCAGGCCCTGATCTAAGAGCTTTATACACATTATGTCATTGTATCTTCTTAGGAGCCACATAACAATTTTGTTTGTTTTATAGATGACAGTGCTAAGGCTTAGAGAGGGTGGGATGGGAAGGTTTGAGATTTTTCTGTACCAGAGAATGGTGTGAGCTGGGGTGTGATGGAGCCCCAGGGGCCCACAGACCAAGGGTGCTCCCTGACTGAGGGGGCCTAAGAGAGGCATGTGTGTGGAAAAGGGCCTTTATAGTGGCCTTGAAGGTCAGGTTGAGGAGTTCCACTCAGTGACCACTCTGCATTTGAACCAAGCAGGGCCCCAGCATGGGAGAGCAGGGTGGGATCCCCACCATCCCTACCAGGCCCAGCTCTGAACACCAGGACCTATTGTGTGTCCTGCTGCCCAGAGAGCTCTGTAATGGGTATACACACCTGCATATCCACAGGTAAGCTGGTAGCAGGGGAGGCCTGTTTGTCTCCTTAGGGGTTCTACTCCCAGATCCCACCCTGAGGTCCCTCCCCATAGACCCAGGCAGGGCAGGGCTCAAGAAGGAGGGCATCGCTGGCTGGGAACGGCAGCCCCAGCTCCATGGGGGTGGGCAAGGCCTGAAGAAGGGAGTGAGATGGAGGTACTGGCACACTGGTGGTGACAGATTCCTTGGTAAGGGGACCTGGAAACTGGGCTGTGGGTAGACCTCGAAGCCTAGAAGGCCAGCAGCCTGTGAGGCTGGGGGACCTCCCACTCAGCTCTCTGACCTGGCCTGAGGAGAAGCCTCCTCCTCAGCACTGTGGCCTGAGGTCCCTGACAACCTCCACCACAGACTGGGGAGGAGAGGCTGATTGGAGACCACCAGGCAGACGCTGGGGGCGTGGGGCGCCTGTACTTCTGTGTACCTCTGGCCGCTGACTTGCCTCCTCCGCACAATTAGTGGCTCTTGTCTCTAATTGATTCCTCTGGTGCTCACAGGACAATTAGAATTTAAATTGCCTTTTACAAAGGTCGCAAAAACATGGTTAAAGAGGAATCTATTAGAGGGCTGGTATGGCCCCTCCTTCCCCGCCTCCCAGAGTTGTGGGGGTGGAAGGCGGGCAATGCAGAGCCATCACCACCTGCACAGGGTCTTCTCTGTCACCCCAAAGTCTTTTCCAAGGTGTCCTGGGGCCTCCCTATGTAAAGAGTGGGGGAAAGGCAACTCCAGGCTCTTTTGCCCAGTGTTTGAGGCCTTCCATCATTTCTGTCCCCTCTCTCAATCCTATCTTCCCTGCATCACCCCTTCCCCAGCCTATACCCTGCTGGCCCCACCATGTCAGTCCTAGCCTACTTGGCTCCACCTGTGCTTCAGATGGCCTAATCCTGCCCCTCACCAGCTGTGTGACCTTGAGTAAGCTGCTTGCTTTCTCTGAATGCCAGTGGCCTCATCCATGAAGTGGAGCCAGTACTTTTTGCTTCCTAAAGGTAGAGGACTCCACATGAAGAACCCCTGACAGGCCAGCTTTCAGATCTTTGCTTCTCTGAGCCCACTTGTCTTATCTGCCTCCACCAGGAAGCTGTCTCTGGGGCTCATTCTCTGGCTCCTCCAGCCCTGACTATGCTCCACCCTTGGCCATGTTCCTTGTGTCACCCAGGGGTGCAGTAGCCTCTCCCCACCCGGGGGTCCAGAGTGGAGACTCTGTCTACACCTTCCTCTGCTTGCACAGAGCTGCACAGGGCTGGGCACACAGGGAAAGGGTTCAGGGCCTCAACTTCCCCATCCATGCAATAGGAGCTGGGTTGGAAGGCCCTGATGGCCCTGTTAACTCAAGTTCTTGGTCTCAGGCTGACTTGGGATTGTTGGGGCTGGGGCTCGGGACCTTGAGGAGGCTGGATGCAGTGGGCTTGGAAGTGTCAGGAGGCCTCCTTTAGGCCTGGCCCAGCAGCTAGGGTTGGGATGGGGGGAACACAAGAGCCAGGGAGGGGTTGGGCTTCCTGGAGGCCTCTAGATCCTGACCCTACCTAGCTGGGTCTGAGAGGGGAATCTGACAGCAGCTTAGACCCACCTAGTTCCTGCCACCCAAGCTGGGAGGGCTGCCTCTGGAGAGCAAGTGGCAGCACCCGTCCTGCCAGCCTGGGTCCAGGAGGGAAATGGGGACAAGGTGCGACTGCTTTCCCCTGCCCTGGTGGCTCTCCACTGGGAGGCAGTCAACCTGACATCTCCATCAAACTTCAGACAAGAGCAATGTTCACTGAGCGCCTACTACGTGTCAGCCCCTGGGCTGGATGCTTTAGGTGTTTTTTCTGACAAGATCTTCTCAGCAGTGCTATATGTCACCGTTTCACAAATGAGACAACAGGCTCAGTGAGGTTAAGCACCTTGTCCAAGGCCACACAGCAAGAAGCTGTCAGAGCTGAGATTTGAACCCAGGCTTGCTTGGTTCCAAAATAGAAGCCCTGCATAGCCCAGCCCCCAGCTGGTACTGGCTGTAAGAGATCCCATTAATTTGGGACTCAAAACTGACATTAGGGGCACCACAGGCGGTAGGATGTCACATGGCTCCATCTGAGAGGTGGGGGTGGGGGGCAGGGAGTCTGTGTGGCCTTGGGGGAAGATGGGCATGGTAGCAGTATTCCTGCTCCCTCTGCTCTGTCCCCAAGGTCAGGGACATCATCATTCCTCATTTAGAGTCAGGCACAGAGCCACGGGAGGGGGGAGATTACTGGGTAATCCAGCCTGATTACCAGGCCCAGCAGAACTTCATTTGGATTCAAAAGGAGGCAGCTCTGGGACCCAGGCCTGCAGCGCAGTCAATGAACGCACTGGCTCCTGACCTGGTGTGAGCTGGGTCTGCTGCCGCCTCTGAGGAGGGTCCATATTAAAGTGGAAAGTCAGGAAGGGTGGGGGAAGATGAGCCCACTCAGGACTCTCAGAGGGGTGGGGGGAGGATCCCTTGCATTCGGGGCAGGAAACTGGCAAGGCTGTCCTGTCCACGTCCCTGTCCTGGAGATGGCCAGGCCCTCAGTCTCACCCTGTCAGCAAAAGGGCCGTGTCTAGGAGCAGGGTGGGGTGGGAGGCTGAGGTGCCCAGGGATGGGATGGAGGGGCTGCCCAGGTCGGGAGCGTCCTCACTAGCGGGACTTCCTGCTTGGACCCTGGGTCTGGCCAGGGCTGGGTGGGGCCAGGCATTCAGCCAGTGCTTGGAGCACAAGATGGTCTCGCAGGGGCCATAAATCCCAGGGGCCCAGGCGAGCAGGCCTGCAAAGCTGTTGTGACAGCAATGGTTAAATTAAGTGGCCATTGCGGACCCAGGCGGGGCTAGTTTTCTGGAAAGGGATTTATGGTCTCCCTGCCCCATTTACTGCCCAGTCAGCCTGAGCCCTCTCCAGCACCCTGAAGGAGGCCTGCAACCAGAGGCCCATTCTCAGAGGCCTGGGAGCTCCTACTGTGCAGGGGAGCCAGCTGGGGCTGCCATGCCTGGGCCATCAAGAACTTCGGTCCTCATGGGCTGGGATCCTGCCTGCCTTGGTCCTCAGCCCAGGAGCACAAGGCCCAGAGACAACATGAGACTAGCCTGCGGCCACATGGGCCTGGTCCAGCCTCTGGCTCCCAGATCACACACCCACACTCCCTCAGTTCAGTGGTCTGCTCAGGCCTGATGCCTCTGAGGCCCTGGCTGGCCTGGATCCAGCCACCTACCACATTCTTTTACAACTAGTTGCCATCAAGTCAACTCCAACTCTTGGCAACCCCATGTTCATCAAGGTAGAACTATGTTCCATGGGGTTTTCAGGGGCTGATTTTTTGGAGTCAGATCACCAAGCCTTTCTTCTGAAGCACTTTGGTGTGGTGGACTCGAACCTCCAACCTTTTGGTTAGCAGCCGATCACGTTAACTGTTTGTGTCACCCAGGGACTTCACCTCGTTCCCTTAATCTCTCCCAAGATGCTTCGGACAGGTGAGGTCCTTTCTTCTTCGTCCTCTAGGCCTTCCTTCTCTCCTGGAGCCCAGCTAGTGGTGACAGAGCAGAAAGCAGGGGGCTGAGCCCACCTTCCTCATTCTCACACACACACACGCCTGAACACACACACGCAAGCACATGTGTCGGGTAACAACATAAATGTGCGAACATTGTGGGTCATTTTAGCATGTAACATTGTGCTTGGAGTATTTCATCTGCAGAATCCACTGACCTGGACGTTGTCAGATGTTTACCTGGAACAAATAAATCATCAATAACAACAATATGGACGTGATACATAGAATGTAAAACACTTGGGACCTGGAGTCCCCAAAAGCATCCTCAGACCAGCCTATTCCTTGGAATGGTCTGACCTTGGACCTCTAGGCCCATAAGAGAGCTCAGTCAATCAGAGTCCAGAAAGGCCCACCCTGTCACCGCTACCCCATCCCCCCCACCACCACCCTGGGCCCTCAGCAGGTCTATGTCCAAGCCAGAGAGCAGGACCTGCTCCCTTCTGGGATGCTCATTGCTGGGGCCCTCCAAAGTCACATGAACCAAAGGAAAAAGTGAATTGTGGCTGGCAAATGACCAACATGCAAATAATAAGCACATATCCAGTTCAAAGATGTCCTTGAGCAAGAGCATGTGCTGACTCTGGGGAGTGCCACCTATCTCAGATGGGCTTTCTGCATGGGCCTCACCTGCAGGGGGGAAGCCTCTAGAACCCAGACGGCCGTGGCCACCAGGAGTGGCCCAACCTTGGGGCTTTGCCCTGGGCCACACCTACTCTGGACAGGTTCCTACTCCCAGGCACTTGCCTCTCTGATGCCTTGAGGCTGCAGGTTCTCAGTCAGATTCTCTCCTGGAGGTTGAAGCTGTCAGGAAGGCTGGGAGGGACACCCTGTCACCAGAACAAGGTCTTAGCCTGGCAAGTCCCTGCAGGCTCATGCCTTGGCCGGCTTCTCCAGACCCTTGTCCCTCTGGTGTGCTGTTGTCTGTTCGTATCTTGCACTTTCTCACCTACTAGTCTTTGTTCAAGCTGTTACTTCCTCCTGGAGGAACCGCCCCCTCCCTGTCCGCCTTTTCTCATCCTCTCCATCCACCAAGGCCCAGATCAGATGGGTCTGCACCTGTTGTTTCCCCTGGAGGGGTTCTGGCCCTCACACTGTGGATTTAGGGGTCCTGGACTTTCTCTTCAGTTAGAGGAAGCCTGACCCAGGATGAGAATAGAGAAGAGGCCCATTTTGCCTTCTTGGATCCTCGGTGGCCTCATGTGTGAAATGGGGAGAATGGTCCTGCCCAGCTCCTTGCCCACCCTCCCCCTATGCCTTGCTCCATCCACCGTGATCCTTAGGCTCAGAAAAGGAGTCAGCATTGGAGGATGGGGCAGCCTGGAGCAGAGCTCGTGCTTAGCATGTGAGTATGGAATTTAGAGAGGAGGGACCGCCAAGTCAGGACCAGCTTTTGAGCAACCTGGAGGAGCTAGTGTGGCTTTAGGACCCGTGCAGCCAGCCCACAGGGAATGGGGAGGGGTTTGTAGGCAAAGGCAAGGAGGTGCAGGTCCTGCAGCCTGAGCCTGGGGGAGCAGGCACGGAGGGGCATGTGTGCATGCCATGAGTCTGTGTGTACATTTGTGTATGCATAGAGTATTCTGTTGCAGTGTGTGATATGCAAAATATGAGTGTACCTATATACCCATGTATATGTGTGACTGTGTGAGTGTGTATGTGTCTATGTGTATATATGTGACATGTTTGTGTGTGTACTACTGTATGCATGTATGTATGATGTGTGTATATATACAAGTATGTATGTGTGACTTATACGTGCATCGTGCAGGGTATGTGTAGAGAGTGTGCACGCTTGTATGTGTGATGTATATCCTTGTACCTGGGAACACCGAGGCTCCTTGCCCAGCATTCTTGGCCCTGAACCTGCTACCATAATCTGCCGCCGGACATGTGCAGAGAGAGGCCACCCACTGGTCCTACCCTGGCCACTTTTTTTCCAGAAGGCATCCCCAGCCCCTCCTGCCATCACTCCTAGGCTGGCCCTGAATAAGCCCGGGCTCCGGGGTCTGAGCTGGGCAGAGTAGGGTGGGATCATCACCTTTCCCTCTCTCTGCCCCTCTGGATGCCCCACTTCTCTTAGGGAAGCTGAAATCTCCAGAGCACAGGCCATGGGGGTGGCCTTCCCTTCTGCCACCTCTGTCCGTCTCCCCAGACCCTGCACAATCCTCCTACTCCAACCCCCTACCTTACTGTAAGGGGCCCAGTCCTTTAGCTCAGGAGAGACAGAGACACAAGGGAGAGCGGTTTAGGAGGTGACCTGCATCCAGCGGCAGAGAAGGGCGTCCAGGGGGGCATCCTCCCCCGACTCAGAGTGGAGCTAGTCCCAGGCTCTTCTCAGGGAGCCTGCTTCTGTCCTCCTGGGGCCCATTGCTCTTCACATGACTGCGTGTCCCCTCCAGCCCCTCTGCCAGCTATGCGCAAGGCTCTGCGTGCTGCCAGCCTCACGGGAAAGGTGATGAATGAGCCACAGACAGGAAGTCAGCTCACACCTTCTGCCACCCCTCATCCCCCGCCTCTCATTACACTGGTGGGCCAGCCGCCTGTACTCCAGGGACATCCTTGGGCCTGCACTAAGAAGCAGGGTGGCCATGGCACCCTCGGTATTCTGTCCTGTGTCTGGGGTCCCACCCCCAGCCTTCAGGGGCTCCTCTTGGCTTTAATATTCTCTTTTCTTCCACCTGCTTCCAGGGCTTCTGAGACTTCATGAGGTTCCATCACCTATTATTCATTCATTGGTGCCTCTTCCCTGACCCGCCTGACCTGGGGGCACAGTAATAAAGCAAATGAGCTTTACACTGTGAGTACCTGTCTGAAGGGCAGAGGAGGTAAGAACAGGCCCTGACACTGGGGGAGTCTACCTGTCCTGGAGTGGAGGCCAGCACACCCCGCCCCCGACAAACATACGACACAGTCAGGTGATGGGGAAATGGGAAATATGCCTGGTGGGGTCTTGGAGGGCAGATTTAGCCCTTGGGAAGCAGAAGCACAGGATCAGAGCACCCTGGACACCCCCTGTCCAGATCAAGGTGGAGCTGGGCAGAGCTGGAAAGTTCTGGCCCAGAGCTGAGCCTGGTCTGTGGCTGAGGAGGGGACAGAACTAGGCAGATGCAGAGAGGGAGAAGGCTCAGAGGGGAGAGGATGACGGAGAGATGCTGGGAGAGGGGTGAGGGACGGAGGAGCTGCTGGCTGGGCCAAGTCAGCGGCGGGACATCAAAGCCTGGAGCATGTTCCGAGGATGCTGCTCTCTCCCTCCCATGGAGAAACAGATGTCCCTTTGATGGTGAGAAGAAAAGATGTAGAGCGAGGGCAGGGAGGGGGGCAGGGGGCCACCAAGTCTCCCTGTGGCCATGTCTCCTCCTTGTGGCCACCCAGGGAATGGGAGAGACTATCACAAGAGTCACCTCCTCCACCTCTAACGGGCTGTGATGTCAGACCCGTCACTGGGGTCTTCATTTGCCAGGGGGTGGGCAGCTGCCCTCAGGCTTCCAGGGAAGCCAAGGCTGTGGGGTATCAGCAGCAGACTGAGCACCAGTGTGGTGGGGTGAGGGCATGTCCAGGCCGATGCTCTAGTCCAGTGAACCCCAGGTGTCCTGGTAGAGAGGGGTGAGAATGGGTGCCCACTCAGCCCAGCTGGCCAAGCCCCTCATAGCCCCCACGGTTGCACCCAGCACTCAGCTCAATGGAAGGAGCTGAGGCTTAGGGCATGGCATGCTGCCTAAGGCTGGGCCAGCATCAGCCCTCTTGCCAGCCTTCCAGTCACGGGGAGGCCTTGAAGGCCAGTGCTGCTGGACTAGGATCCCTCAGGAACCCATCAGGGGACCACTACTGGCCATTTCCAGGCACTTGAGGGGCAACTGTCCTGCTGGCTGAGTGGGGGTGGGCCTGTCCCACAGTGGTGGGACAGTTGTGCACTGTGAGAGCTAGAGCAGAGGAAGCTGGATGCCCACTCACCATGCAGTCACCTCCGTTCAGTGTCTCATCTGTGCTGATGTGTGCACATCTCTGTCGGACTCTAGAGCCTATGCACTTTGTACAGGGCCTGCCCCTTTATCCCAGCTGGCCTTCTCAGCCCAGCAAGAATGAGGCACACTCCCCTTACAGTCTCAGGACTTCTCTGAGTCCCACCTCCACGTTCCACTCCTATGGTTTCCCAGCCATAGGATGCCTTTGTGAGAATTAGCAAAAGGCACCCCTTCCTCCACATGCTTCTCTGTCATCTGCCAGAAACTGTCCTACTAAATGTACACATATGTGATGATTATGGAGTCCCTGAGTGGTATAAACGGTTAATGCACTTAGCTGCTAACTGAAAGACTGGAGGTTTGATTTTCCCCCAGAGACACTTTGGAAGAA
Organism: Dugong dugon; assembly: GCA_030035585.1. NCBI lineage: Eukaryota > Metazoa > Chordata > Mammalia > Sirenia > Dugongidae > Dugong > Dugong dugon. Next base: position 21,302,787 of record CM057482.1, on the reverse strand, counting down.
AGTCCTGGTGATCTACTTCTAAAAAATCAGCCACTGAAAATGCTACGGAGCACAGTTCTACTCTGACACACGTAAGGGTGTCAGAGTCGACTTCACAGCAACTGGTTCTATTATGACTACATGTGAATGACACCCCCTGAAGCTGTGAGGCAAGGGCCTTGAATACTGTCCCTGGCCTTCCTATTGCTCATCCAAATTCACCATGTTCTGCAAGGCCTAGCTTGAGTCCCCTTCTTCCAGGAAGCCCTCTCTGATTACCCCAGTCCTGGAGTCTCCACAGTCCCTGGTATGAAGCCAGCAACCAGTTCCTGGTGAGAGCAGTTGTGGCCTTGGGTGTCCTGGGTGGGAAAAGCCTCCTTCTGGCAGCCATCTAGCCAGGAAGAGGGCTTGGCCTGTGATTCCAGCTCTAAGACCAGGAGGAACTGTCTTAGCTATGCCTCTAGTGTAACTGGACTATCTCTGAAAGCCACAGGGCTTCTGCCAGCCTTCTTAACCCAGGCTGTCTGAAAATGACCCTTTTGTATGGAACACAAGCTCCCCAGCCACAACCCCACCCCACCAGCCTGTGGGTGACAGTGGGTCACTGTAAAAGGAATAACTCTCCTTTCTCTGTCCAGCAGGACCACCAGCTCTTCAGTCCCTTCTGGTGATTTCTGATAGTTCCTGGGGGTGTCTGACAGGCCCTCACTGTCCTCTCCCAGTCTTCACTCTACACGGCAGCCTGTAGAACCACCGGAGGTGAAGGCCTCACTGTACCCCGTCCCCTCAAGGGAAGGCAGATCCTGTGCCAGGGCCTGGTCTCCTGTTGCCCCCGCAGCTGTCCTCTGCCCACCCTGTGCAAAAGCACTGGGTAGATCTATGGGGACCCTGTGGTCTTTACCCTAACTCTGCTATGCTTTGGCACCTGCTCCTTGTCACAGCCTTTGTGACATCAGCCCCTCCAGGCTCTGCCCGTGTCCTTTCCCCTATGCGTCCGTTGGACCAGGCTGTTCCGAAGACCCCTGGCTGCCCTCCCGATCTTCTCACACAAACAGATGCTTGCAGACAGCAGCATCCACACCTGCTTATCAGATACGTCCAGACTCGGTAGAGCAGAATCTCACTGGAGCCCCTTTCTCTTGCCTGTGAACAGTCCGCACCATCCTCCACTGGGTCCAGGCGCCGTCATCAGCCTGGCAAGTGGAAAAACCCAGCTGGCCCTCGGTGGACCTGGCTCTGACCCCTTGGGAAAGAAAGTGGGAAATAAAACGGAGGTGAGAGGACATATTGGAAAATAAGTTTCCAAACCCTGCATGCGATGGTGGCATCCCAACAGCTGCTGCTGATGTGGAAAAATAAAAGTTGCCGGCTTGTTTTTTTGGCCCTCTCTTTCTAAATGATTTGATGCTTTATTCCCCACCCCCCCATCAAACTCTCTATTCTCTGCTAATGGCAGAATAATAAAAAATTATCCCGCATAGTGTGTGAATGAGAGGCTGAGACGGGAGCCCAGGAGAGGGAGGAAGGAGAAGAAGAAAAAGGTTATTATAAATGTGTCAGCCTTGTTTATGGCCCTTTATCAGCGAGGGAGAGACGGGGAGGGAAAGGCACCGTCAGCACACACTTTAAAGTGGCCTGCCAGCTTGGCTGGGGAGTGTAAATAATTTTTATTTTCAGCTGCATTTAGATATTTGAAAATATGTACCTGCCAGCCATCGTGGGGAGCCTGCTGGGGCGGAGCGGGCTGGGGGTGGCTTGCCTTTCGGCCGGTTTGATGGGACTGTGCTTGACAATTAGGGCTTTCAAAAGCAGCATTTGCTGTTAAAGGCCTCCTTCCCAAGGAGCACGGGGAGATATGAAGTTAGGCACAGCGGCTGCCAAGCTTCTTGGCTGGCTGGCCTGGGGCTAATCTGACAGAGCAGGATTTGGGAAGACATGCAGGTACCCAGTGTCCTTCCTGATAAGGCCAACGAGGGCACAGGCCACTCCCTGCACTGCTGGACACCACATCTCGGGCTGGGCTTGAGATCAAGAAGTCTCAGACCCTCAGGTTTCATTCACTAGCACCTGCTATGTGCCAGGATCATAGGGCTTCAAGGGCAAGAGAACGTAGAGACTGTCTCACTTAACTGGTCCTCTGATCCTTCCTCCTACAGCACCGCCCCAGACCAGTCCTTCACTTCCCAGACCAGCCTTTCACCTCCTAGACCAGTCCTTCATCTTCTAGACCAGTCCTTCACCTCCTAGACCAGTCCTTCACCTCCCAAAACCAGTCCTTCACCTCCTAGACCAGTCCCTCACCTCCCAGACCAGCCTTTCACCTCCTAGACCAGTCCTTCATCTCCTAGACCAGTCCTTCACCTCCTAGACCAGTCCTTCATCTCCTAGACCAGTCCTTCACCTCCCAAAACCAGTCCTTCATCTCCCAAGACCAGTCCTTCATCTCCTAGACCAGTCCTTCACCTCCCAAAACCAGTCCTTCACCTCCCAGACCAGTCTTTTACTTCCCAGACCAGTCCTTCATCTTCTAGACCAGTCCTTTACTTCCCAGACCAGCCTTTCACCTCCTAGACCAGTCCTTCATCTTCTAGACCAGTCCTTCACCTCCTAGACCAGTCCCTCATCTCCCAGACCAGCCTTTCACCTCCTAGACCAGTCCTTCATCTCCTAGACCAGTCCTTCACCTCCTAGACCAGTCCTTCACCTCCCAAAACCAGTCCTTCACCTCCCAGACCAGTCTTTTACTTCCCAGACCAGTCCTTCTTGACCTCTAGAGTAGCCCACTGCATTCTGAGTACATCGTAAGGCAATATTGCACAGTGGTTAGGAGCATGGGCTCCCCAGCTAGACAGACGGGGCATATGAGTCCTGTGAGGACTTGGGCAAATGACTTCTAAGGTCTGAGCCTCCATTTCTTCGTCTGTCAAATGAGGATAGTAATGGCACTAATCACATATAGTCACAGGGATAAAGTGAGATGATAAGTATACTTAGCCATCTGACACACAGGGAGCATACCCTGAACAATGTCTCATCATTGTTTGCTATGTGCAGAGAAGGGTGTAATAAATCCTTCAAATGATTCCTAAATGTACACGCACTGAGCCGGGATCAAGGGGAGGCTGAGAAGAGTTGAGTCCTATCTTCTGGAAGGTCATGGGCTAGGCTGGACAGAAGGGCTGTGTGTGGAGAAGTCAGGCAGGATTCCTAGAGGAAAGTCCCTGAGGGAGTGGCAGGATGAGGAAGGGTTGGGGAGGAGCCTGGCCTGGATGGAGAGGAGGGGGGTGGACTGATGTCCTCTCTGGGTGATTCCAAACCAGCTCAGAGAGGTGACTTGGCACTAATAGCCCATGAGGGCTGCATATGAAGTACGTGGCCAACACATTACCTGTCCCCTATCCTCAGGCTTCTATTTCTGGAGCCCACTGAATGCCCCCTCTGCATGACGGATGTGGGGACACCTATATGTCGCTCAAGACTCTCAGGACTGGACAAGGCTTACACTGGCAGGCAGTGGGCCTGGGCAGGTTCAGAGAAGCAAAGGAGGACAGAACCAAATTCCCGTGTCTGTGACTTTGCTGGTCATAGGAGAGCAAACCGCTTGAGCCCTCCCAGTAAGTTACTGCTGTGGCTGGAGCTGGTGGTGTTGGAAGGACAGGTGGCATCAGACCAGAGGGTAGCTGGATGCTTGGCCCTGAGTACAGATTTGAACAAGGGTGCTGAGCTGGGCAGGGCCAGACCCAGGACTGTACTAGGCCCCGAGTGGGGTCTGTGGGCTGAGAGAAAGCCAGGAAACAAGGGAGATAGGAGGGAGAGTGAGCAGACAGGGGCTCTGCACCTGCCTTTTACCTCTTGTCATTCCTTCAGTCAGTTTTTCATGCTGCAACCACACTGCTGCCTGCTCTGAGCTTGGCCCTCAAGGCATTCATGCCCTGAGAGGACAGAGATGTGTAAACAGACAAGGACAAGTCAGCACTGCAAAGTGGTGGTGTATTGTAGCCCAAGAGTGGGGAGGGGAGGTGGGCATCAGGGCAGAAGGCAGAGAGCAGGAAACACTTGAGTGGGCTCCAAAAGTAGATGTAGGAGTTTTTCAAACAGACAAGGCCAGGGAGAGCATTCCTAGTAGAGGGCACAGCACCAATAAAAGCCTGAAATACATGGTGACATGGATCATTGGGGAAGGTACAAGTTGATTGTGTGGTGCTGGATTAGTGTTTCCTAATGGTGTCCTGGGGAACATTAGTTCTGGGAGATGTTAATGTTACTTGAAGTAAATGTTCTCCTCATCAGACATATTTGGGAAATTTTGGGCTAGCCAATGAAGGGCACAGAGTACAAGATCAATATACAAAAATCAAGTGTATTTATATATGCTACAGAGTCGCTGGAAACCCTGTGGTGTAGTAGTGGTTAAGTGCTATGGCTGCTAACCAAATGTTGGCAGTTCAAATCAACCAGGAGCCTCTTTGAAACTCTATAGGGAGGGCAGTTCTACTCTGTCCTGTAGGATCGCTATGGGTCGGAATCGACTCAACAGCAATGGGTTTGGTTTTTTTGGGTCACAATGAGCAATCTAAAAATTAAATCAAGGAAACAATTCCTACAACAGCATCAGAAAAGATAAAATACATAGGAATAAATTTAACAAAAGAATAAATTTCAGAATAAATTCTGAAAACTATAAAACATTGTTGAAAGAAATGAAAGAAGACCTAAATAAATGGAAAGACATCCCAAGTTCATGAATTGTAAGACTTACTATTGTTAAGGTGGCAATACTTCTCAAATTGATCTACAGATTTGACACAATCTCTATCAAAATATTGCTGGATCCTAAAATTCATATGGAAATGCAAGGGATACAGAATAGCCAAAGAACTTTGAAAAAGAAGAATAAAGTTGGAGCACTTATACTTCTCAACTTCAAAACTTACTACCAAGCTACTGTAAGCAAGATAGCGTGGTACTGGCATAAGAACAGACATATAGATCAACAGAATAGAATTGAGAGTCAAGAAATAAATAAACCCTCACACTTACGGTCAATCGATTTTTTTTTTTGTGTGTGTGTGCTTTACATGAAAGTTTACTGAGCAAATTAGTTATTCATTAAACAGTTGTCTTGGTCATCTAGTGCTGCTATAACAGAAATACCACAAATGGATGGCTTTAACAAAGAGAAATTTATTTTCTCACAGTCTACTAGGCTGGAAGTCCAAATTCAGGGTGTCAGCTCTGGGGGAAGGCTTTCTCTCTTTGTTGGCTCTGAAAGAAGGTCCTTGTCATCAACCTTCCCTTGGTCTAGGAGTTTCTCCATGCAGGAACCCTGGGTCCAAAGGATGCACTCTGCTCCTGGCGCTGCTTTCTTGGTGGTATGGGTCCCCCTGTCTCTCTGCTCGCTTCTCTCTTTTATATCTCAAAAGAGGTTTGCTTAAGACACTATTTAATCTTGTAGATCTCATCAATGTAACTGCCACTAATCCATCTCATTAACATCATAGTGATAGGATTTACAACACATAGGGAAATCACATCAGATGACAAAGTGGTAGACAATCACACAGTACTAGGAATCATGACCCACCCAAGTTGACAGATATTTTGGGGGGACACAATTCAATCCATGACAACAGTTAATAACACATTGTTTTGTGACATTGGTTGCCAACCCCACAATGTCTCCCCTTCTCCACCCTGGCTTCCCTGTTCCCATTTATCCAGTTTTCCTGTTTCTTCCCGCCTTCTTGTCTTTTCTTTTGGGCTGCTGTGCCCATCAGTCTCGCATACATGATTGTTGGCCCTATAGACCTGTCTAATCTTTGACTGAAGGGTGAACCTCAGGAGTGACTTCAGTACTGACTTAAAAGGGTGTGTGGGGGCCAGACTCTTGGAGTTATAGTCAATTGATTTTTGACAAGGCTGCCAAGACAATTCAATGGGGGAAAGAATAGGCTTTTCAACAAATGGTGCTGGGACAACCGGATATCCACATGCAAAAGAATGAAATTGGGCCGTTGTTGTTGTGTGCTGTCAAGTCAATTCTGACTCATAGAGACCCTATAGGACAGGGTAGAACTGCCCCTTAGGGGAGTTTAAGGGGAGCCCTGGTGGTGTGGTGGTTAAGTGTTATAGCTGCTAACCAAAACGTTACCTGTTCAAATCCACCACCGTTCCTTGGAAACTCTATGGGGCAGTTTTACTCCGTCCTATAGGGTCGCTATGAGTCGGAATCGACTCAACAGCAGTGGGTTTGGGGTTTGTTTGTTTGTTTTTAATCTTTAAGGGAGCGGATCGTCATGTCTTTACTTCTGTGGAGCGCTGGTGGATTCGAACTGCCAGCCTTTCGGCTAGCAGCCAAGTGCTTCACCATTGTGCCACCAAGGCTTCTTAGACCACTACATATAAAAATGAAGTCAAAATGGATCACAGACCTAGGCCTGAGGCTAGGAAAGGCCTGAGACTGGGAAAGGCCGAGATGTTGGGGCCAGAGGTGGGAAAGCTGGATTAGTACCCACTCAGGCCCTCTGGGTCTTCTACAATTATCATCATTATTACTTTTCCCTAGACTTTTGAGACTGGCAACTGGCAGTCAGATCCTGGGGTAAATCAGCTGAGCCAGGAAGGCTCTGCAAATATTTGTCATCTCTCCCTCAATTTGTCTGTTATGAAAGCTGGTGGGAGTGAACATTGGTACAACCTTTTGGAGGACAATTTTGCAGTTAATAACCATCCCCTCCCCCAAGAATGCAACAGCCTTAAACCAAAAAAGTCGACTGCCATCTAGTTGATTCCAACTCATAGCAACCCTGTAGGACAGAGTAGAACTGCCCCATAGGGTTTCCAAGGCTATAATCTTTATGGAATCAGACTGCCACATCTTTCTCCCGCAGAACGAATGGTGGGTTCCAACCGCCAACCTTTCAGTTAGCAGACAATCACTTAACCACTGCGCCAGCAGGGCTCCTTGCAAGAGACTTAGAAGCCTGTAATCTCCCTCTTTGGCATCTCCCTGCAGAAATACCTGCCCAAAGGAGTAGACAGAAATAGGTACAAAAGTACTCATGGCAGCATTGTTTGTTACAGTCTCTTTGGTAGATGGATTACAAAAAATCGGCCCCAGTTTTCCACTCCTCCTCATACCCTCTCCTTTGTAATGCGGCTTTGCAGCATCTCCCATCAAGAGGTTGGTTTCCCCACCTCAGGCTGGCCTCCTGACTAGTTTTGGCCAAAGAATGTGGAAGCGGAAGTGACTGTGTGCCAGCTCCAAGCCTGTTGTTGTTAACTGCCATCGAGTTGGCCCTTGATTCACGGTGACCCCACACACAATGGAATGAAACGCTGCCCGGTCATAGCAACACACAAGCTTCCACTGACAGACTGGTGGTGGCTGTGCATGAAGTGTGTTGGTTGGAAATCAAACCTGGGTCTCTTGCATGGAAGGCTAGAATTCTACCATTGAACCATCAATGCCCCACTCACTCCAAGCCTAGAGTCCTTGTTTTCACTTGCTCTCTTGGAAGATTGCTCCTACCATGAGGATAAGCCCCGCCTAGCCTCCTGCAGGATGAGAGACCAGGTAGAAGAGAACCGAGCCATTACAGGCAAAGCCATCCTAGACCAGCCAGCCCCTGGCTGATCCACCCAATTATAGATGCCTGAGCGAGCCCCTCTGGGAATCAGCTGAGCTGGCCCAGACCAGAATTGCCAAGACAACTTGCAGACTCCCTCATGAGCATAACACATTCTTGTCTTAGGCCATTAAGCTTTGGGGTTGTTTGTCAGGTAGCCATTATTTATATGCTAAAAAACTGATACAGTCCCAAACTGGAGACAACCCAGAAGCCCATTGACCCGGGATTGGAGGTATATAAACAGTGGTACAGCTGTAGAATGGAACACCCTGTGGCCATTAAAAAATAAGGTCTATCTATACATAGCGACCTGGAAGACGCCCATGATATATGGGTGAGGGAAAAAAGCAAGCGCTGATCAGTATGTATGCCATGACCCCATTTTTGTTTTTTAAAAAAGTCTGCGTTAAGAACGTACAGATAGATAGATATACTTAGGAGAAAGGTACATAGCAAAACTACTAATAGGGGTTGCCTGTAGGGGAGGCAAGAGGGGAGGGGTTTCATACTATCAAAATTTCTTTCTTGTAATTTTTTAAAAATAAAGTTTATTTGGAAGAAAAGCAAAGTTGGTGTTTTCAATGACTGGGTTTGCTGAAATTGAGGCCCAGCTGTTCTCACATGGATTCTCCAGCTGTTTTTCTTCAGCCCTGGCTCCCTGGGTCTGCCTCTACTCTTGGCCCAAGCCCAGACCTTCCTGAAGCAAAACCTCACACCCTGAACTCCCCCTGAACTCCCATATGTTCCTCCATCACCCTGGCGTTCATTATACATCCCTCACCCCTTTAGGCATTTACCTTTGAACATTAGAGCAGGAAGGGCCTTTGGAAATCATGGTACAGATACAGGGAAACTGAGGCACAGAGGGGGCAGGGGCATGCTGGAGACCTCTTGGTGAAGCTGTAGCTGAGCTGGTGGAAAACACAGTGTCCTGAGGATCCAGCCACCTCAGGGAGCCCAAGGAAGTCTCCCCCCTCAACTCTGACCTCTACTGGGTCCCACTTCCCTTGGAGGGAGCCCCAAGGATCAGGGACAAGCTTTGTCCTTCTCGGGAGATGAAGGAGTGGCCGTGAGGAAGAGCAAGAGGGACAGAGCCAAAGAGGAGGAGGGATAAGATGGGGGTGGGCATCAATGCCAACCTCAGCCTAGAGCCTCCGGCAGCAGCCAGATAATAAGCAAGAATAATAGAGGAAAAAGAGCGAAATGTCACACACGCTCTGGTGCCATTAGCCACCAGAGAAGGAAAATATCACATAATTAGGCCGGGCCTTTGTGTGCCTTTGTGGAGCGGGGAGCATGACAGGGGGCCTGGTTGTGGGGTGCTGTGCCTCTGGGGATGGACCTGTTTACCTGGGGCTGGGGGAGGGGTGATGAGATGAAGGTTTCAAGGCTGAGGCTCCAGGACCCTTGGGTCTCCTGCTCCCCCGCCCCTGGGCCTGACGGGACTGGGGGTGGGGAGTAGGAATGGGGGTGAGGAAAGGATGGGACTCGTTCCGTCTGGAAACTGAGACATCGGGCTCAGAGGCCTCCTTGCCTTCACCCTTGTTTGTTTATATTTCCCTCGTTATTACCCAAGTCACAGAAACACCCGGGTAATAGCTGTAAAATTACACACTCGCAGCTAATTTGGGTACGACTCTTGGCATAACAGCCGCGTTTTAAGGAGAAATAAACAAGGCCTGAAATAAAAGTCTGCAGGAATACAAATCTGCAGCAATGAGGCCGACTCCCCCTTCCCCATGCAACAGCCAGCGTGTTCATCACTCTCTTTCTGCACACACGTGCACACAGTCGCATACACTCCCACACGCAAGCAGCCTTTCCCATCCCCTCTCCAGGTTGACCCTGCCACATGCAGGGCCCATTGAGGGGGCTCTTTAACCACTGCTCCTTCCCTCCTGTGATGGTTAATGTTGTGTGTCAACTTGGCTGGGCTATGATTCGCATTGGTTTGGTAGTTATGTAATGATGTAGTTATCCTCCATTTTGTAATATAATATAATCACTTCCATGATGTGATCTGATGTGATCAGTCAATCAGCTGTAAGGGGAGTTTCCTTGGGGGTGTGGCCTACATCCAATATATATGGACGTTCTGGCAAAGCTCGCTGGCTTTTTCTTGCTCTGGATCTGCATCTGGCTTGTCATCATCTGACCTCCGTTTTTGGGACTTGAGCGAGTGGCCTGCTGTATTGCCTGCCAGTCTTGGGATTCATCGGCCTCTGAAGACTGTGAGCCAGAAGCCTGCCATCTGACCTATTGATCTTGGGTTTGTCAGCCCTTACAGCTACGTGAGTCAGGAGAAGCCTCCAGCCTGATGCCTGGCCTACAAACTTGGGACTTGCAAGCCTCTACAATTACATGAACCATTTCCTTGAGATAAATCTCTCTCTCTCTATATATATATACACATATACATATATACATGCTTTAGTGGTTTGGTTCTCTAGCGAACCCAGTCTGAGACATTCCCTCTGACCCAGATCCAGGTTCTGTGGTTGGGCCAGTGTCCTTGTCTTCAGAGACTCAGGCTGCTCTCCCCATTCTGTCTCCCTTCCTTTGTGGGGAACCTGCATTCCCCTTTCCCCGAGCTAAGGAGGCTCTAACCACCATTCATTCATTCAGCAAGTGTTTATTGAGCATCTACTTTATTCTAGGCACTGCTCTAGTGGCGAGTAAAACACAGACATTTGTTCTTTCATTGGACTAATATCTGGTGCATGAGACAGATATTAGATAAATAAGTACTTGAATAAATACAGATACAGTTGGCCCTCCATATCTGTGGGTTCTGCATCCGTGCATTCAACCTACCAGGGATCAAAAATATTTGGGAAAAAAAATAGTTCCAAGAAGCAAAACTTGACTTTGCTGCACACTGAGCAGTATGCTGAAGCCACACAAATGAAATGATGTGTAGGCGTCCCTGCTGCAGCCCCCCACCATTTCACAGATCCTCAGTCTCTCTCCGGCACGTGTTGTTTGAGATTGTTCACCTTGCATCTCCATCCTTCCTTCGTTGCTTGTGTTGTGTGCACCCTATGTTTCTGTGAAAAAACGTCTCCTAAAAAGCAATCAAGTGGTCAAAGCAATCCCTCAAAGGCTAAGAGGTGGCGTAAAATGCTATCTCTCAACGAGAAAATAAAACTCTTAGATCTTTTGAAAAGTGGCATGTCACCTGTGGAAGTGGGCTGTAAGGTTGGTAAGAATGAGTTGAGAATTCGCACAATAAAGCAGAGAGAAGCCGATCTCGTGGAAGTGTTAGTGCTGCCCCTACAAAGGCAAAAATGGTCTTGCTGGTTGATGATAAAATGCTTGCAAAGACTGGGAAAGCATTCAGTGTTAAGTGTAAGCATTCACAACTATTTGCATAGCATTTGCATTGTATTAGATTTTAGAAGTAATCTAGAGATGATTTAAAGTGTATGGAAGGATGTGCGCAGGTTATATACAAATACTACGCTACTTTATATAAGGGACTTGAGCCTTCTTGGAGTTTGGTATCTGAGGGAGGTCCTGGAACCAATCCCCCACAGATACTGAGGGAAGACTGTAATAACAAGGTAGGATAAGCTTCAGACTGGGGGCTCGGGAAAGGTCTCTTCCAGGGGAAAGAAAAAGCCTGTTTGAGCTGAGGCCTGAGTGGGAGTTTTCGGCATGCAGAGTAGGGAAGTGGAGAATTCCAGGTGGAGGGAACAGCCTGTGCAAAGGTGGGCAGGCCAGCGTGGCTGGTGTGCACGGAGCCGGGGGAGTTGGTGTGAGGCGGCCTGGAGAGCCCTCATAGGTGCTGTCGGCCACACTAGGGAGCTGGGAAGGCTCCTAATGATGTTATGGAAGGGAGGGACAGAGTCTGATTTATGGTTTTGAAAGATCTCTGTGCTCAGCTGGGAGAGGCTTCAGAGAAGTGAGAGGGGAGATGGCCGGCCGGGGAGGCTGTTGCAGTCACCTTGGTGAGAGATGACTGTGGCTTGAGAAAGGTCAGTGGCAGCACGGGGAGGGAGAAGGGGAGTTGTTGAGAAAGATCTAGAAGGGAGAGAAGATGAGGACTTCAGGGGCAAGGAGGAGGAGGAGGAGTCAAGAGGATTGGTGGATGGAGGTGCACTTCCTCAGATGGGGACACTGCAGGAGGGACAGGTTTGGGACTTGCATAGAGATGGCATCTAAGGCCACGAGGATGGACAAGGTTGCCGAAGGAGGCAGAGTGAGAAGAGAAGATGTGACCAAATGCCCCTCCACCCTCACTGCTAATAAAATAACAGTTCCAACCTCATCAATTTGCTGAGAGGGTGAACCCCAGTGGAATGTCATGTGCCAGCCCAGATGCATTCCATTGGAATCTCCACCGTAGGCCATGACGTGGGCTGTGATTGGATCCCTCAAGGGTTCCACCTACCTGATACCACCCTCGGGATCTGCTCAAAGCCAAGTGTGTGCAGAGCCTGGGAGGATTCTAGGGGAGTGGGGTGTGCTCCACACTGCAGATGGAGGTCCAGGGATACCAGTTCCCAACAGGGAATACCCCTCAGAGATGAGAGAGCTGGAGATTGAAGGGAAGTAGAGGTGGGGAGGACAGAGAGAAGATGGAGGGCTGGGTGGGGTGGACAGAGAAGAAGCAGGGAGTTGGCTCAAAGCAGCAAGGGGGTCTCATATCTCCACCAGGCAGGCCTGGGCTGCAGGAACTAATTAGCACAGAACAATGTCCTAACGAGGCCCTCTGACTCTGGCTCCCGTCCACGCCGTGTAGTGAAGGAGAGAGTGAGCATGTGAGCGTGGGCTGGAAGCTTCCTCCCTCCCTTCTCCCACTCTCCTCTTCAGAAACCTGGGGGCAGGGTGGGGACCCTGAGCTTGGAGGTAAGAGGCCTTGGTCTGCCGCTGCCTCCAACCCTCTGTAACTCTGGACAGGTCCCCTGATTCCCTGTCTGAGGATCCCAGGACCTTGTGAGGGGGCTGGTGGGGGGTTCTACCTGGCCATTTGGGCCTCAGCTCCCCTTTGGCCTAGTTTCTAGTCCCTTCCAACTCCGAGCTGCACTACACCCCTGGTGGGGAACTGCTTGTCCACCTGTGTTTATGTGTGTGTGGGGTGTATTTGCTCATGTGCACATGTTTTCCACATTCCTGTGGGTGCTTAAGTGCATATACAAACATGCGTAAAATGTGCATGCGTGTGCTCACGTGTGCATACATGTTACATGGGCTTGCATGTGTTTGCACACATGTGTGTGCAAGTACAGGTGCAAAAGCATGAGGGGAGAGGTTGCACGCACAGGTGATGTAGTGAGTAGTGGTCTCAGGCAGCCCCCACTCATGGAACTGTACCCACTGTCCTAGTTGAGCCCTCTCTGGGGACCTCAGACTGACCATCAGCTGCCCTGGAAGAAGTGGCACCCCCCCTCCCCAGCCCTTGTCGTTGTCTGGCCAGGGCCTAGGAATGCTGCTGTACCCAGCAGGGATTAGGAAGCTGGGTTATCTGGGATGGAGGCCTGAGTGTCCCAGGACCCACTGAGGGGAAGCTCTGGGACAAGTATCCATGCTGGCCTGGGGCAGCTGAGGGAGCTAGGGGCTTTGGTGACACCTAGCTGAACCCTGGGGACCTTGACAGGGTCCACTCCAGTCTCCTTGCCTTTTGGCAGAGTTCTGTGAGGGAGAGGTGGCAGGCTGAGTTACCTCTGGAAACCCAGGGACATCTGGATAAGCGAGATCTTGCACATACATCTTTGAATGAGTTTGGCTTAGACGTTATAAATTGGTCTGGGTTCCGGGTCCAGCCCTGCTGCTGACATGCCCTTTGATGCTGGATAATGCCTTTCTCTCAGGGCCTCAGCTTGCTCATCTATAAAATGGGGGCAGAGGGAGCAGACTGGACTGGATGACTCCTGAAGGTCTGTCCAGCTCTAATGCTTTGTTGCATAATTGAAGCTAAGGTAAGCAGCCCTTGGCCACTGAAGACCAACCCAGCAGCATGGGCGGGGTCAAATCCAGGGGCCATAGCGGTAGGAAGCAGGCCTAGACCCTGACCCGCCACCAAACCAAAGAAAACCAAACCCATTGCCATCGAGTCAATTCCGACTCTTAGTGACCATGTAGAGCAAAGTAGAACTGCGCCATGGGGTTTCCAAGGATTGGCTGGTGGATTCAAACTGCCAGCCTTTTGGTTAGCAGCCAAGCTCTTAACCACTATGTCACCAGGGCTCCTGACCCACCACCAGGGGCAGATTAACCAGTAAGCAAGAGACGCACAGGCTTGTCTTTACTTACTAATCAGTAGCGCAGTTTCACGTGGGTTTCATCACATATTTGATGTGGTGAAAAATAGGTAAAATGGTGTACTGCAGATTAGTGAGAAGCACAAGTAAGCCCACGCGTACCTTGCTTATGGGGTAATCCATCCCTGTCTGCCCCGCATGCACTTCTCTGACCTGTCGCTGCTGCACGCCTGCCTCTCCTTAAACATCCAGCATCACTTGACAACCATGTGCTCATCTGAGCTCGGTGCCTTCCAGAGCCCGCGGGCCGGGGGAGGCAGATGAGTGAGCTAGCATGAGAGCGGTTATAGGAGCTGACATGGACAACTGGTTCTCCCCTGCCCCCAGCTGGTTGCCCCCAGGCAGGGTCCAAACTTGCTCCTTCCCCATCTTCTCTCACCGCATCTAAATGGGACTCTGGTGACACTGGTGACACTGGTCACAGGAGCAGCTTTAAAAAATTATTATTTGGAAAAGGGAATACATTCATATGTTTCCAAAATCAGAAACAATCGTATGGAATGAAAAGTCTCCCCCTCCCTCCATGCTGCCAGCCCCGCTTTTAGTGTGTGTTCTTTCAGTTGCTGCTGCTTTCTGAAGCAAATGCATTCAGAGCAGCTTCTGAATGGACGACAGAAAAATGACTTCGGGGCTTTCGTGGTGTGGTGAGGGCAGCCGTCACAAGGCGATAATCAATCGGACCTTTGGAAATATTTATGAAACACTGATGGGTTTTTCTCAGTCTGCAGTTGTAGCTTTCATGGAATTTGGCTTTATTAGCCAGAAAGTCAATGTCTTCCCTGGGCCACTGCAGAGATGTCCACTCCCCTGTCTTGCCCCTGGTCCTGTGGATCTGGCTGCTCCTGCAGCGTTAGCTTCTCACTGGCGGCTTGAGCCTGCTCTGCCGTTGGGTAGGGAAGGACAAAGAGCCGCCAAACCGTGTAGCTGTGGCTGGAGCTGGAGGCTGGGTAGATGCTCTGTGCAGACTCACTGTGGGGTCTTGGCAAGTCAATTTCCCTCCCTGAGCCTCAGTTACCCAATCTGTAAAATGGGAACTTTAGGCTGTTATTGAGTTCCATCGCTGCTTGCTGCTCGGGGGGAGTCTCTGCAGCATCCCAGACTAGGGGGTCCCTAAGTGCAGGGCTGAGTCTTCTCTTCCTCCTTTGTCTCCCCCCAGCATCACCAGACAGAGGTGAGAGCTTGGGTTCTGGCTCTGTCTCCCTCACTGTACAGCCGAATCATGGCTCCATTATCCTGAGAAGAGGCTGTTTCCACAGGATCTAAGGGGCTATGGTCTAGGATCCAGGAACCCTTGGGCCTCATCCCAACTTGTCCCTAGCTCATGGCTTCTTCTTGCTGCCTGAGGGAGCAGCTGTTACAACACTGATGGGTTCTGAGTCTGATAGTGGTGGAGATGGTCACAGAACATGGCTGATGGATGGTTCTGAAAAGAGAGCTGACATTTCCACAATCCTGAGGCCAGAACAAAGGGCAGAAGTGAGAGCTAATGAGCTAGACTGGGGTGGGGTAGGGTAGAGGAAGTCAAGACCACTGGGGATGGAGGGCAGCCAGAGAGGAGCCAGGTAGGGATGCCTGCCTGGCATGAGGGGAGCTATGGCTGGGTCTTCTGCATCCTTACCCCCATCTAGCCTTTTGAAACACACACACACACACACACGTGTATATGTATGTAGTATATGTGCATATATGTGTATATATAATGTTATTATTTAAAATCATTTACCCATGTACTCGAGTAATACATAAGTACATTCTAACCACAAAAACTCAAATACACAAATGTATCACATAAGTTTTCTTTCCCTACCCAGTATCATCCACTGTTAACCATCATAAACAGTTTGATATAAACCTTACAGAATCTTCTCCATATATTTACATACAAAACATCCACGTGTGCACAGATACGGTGTTTTCTAATAACATGAATAGGATCCAATTAGATATATCTTGGGGGCAGTAGTGGTTCGGTGGCAGAATTCTCACCGTCCACATGGGAGGCCCGGGTTCCGTTCCTGGTCAATGTACCTTATGCTCAGCCACCACCCGTCAGTGGAGGCTTGCGTGTTGCTGTGTTGTTGAACAGGTTTCAGCAGAGCTTCCTGACTAAGACAGACTAGGAAGAAAAGCCTAGCAACCTATTTCTGAAAATCAGTCAATGAAAAACTCTATGGATTAGACGGTCCAATCATCAACTGATCATGGAGATGGCTCAGGACTGGGCAGCACTTCGTTCCTGTTGTGTGTGGGGTTGCCACGAGTTGGGAGCCTAAAAACAGTAAGATATATCTTATTCTGGAATTTGTCTTTCCCGCCATAAGTTTGCAAGAATCATTCCATGTTATTATATGTATATCTTATTGTTATTATACGTAGCCTTACTCATAACTGCTTCAAGGTATTTCTTCCACAGAATGGGCCTTAGTTCTTTTAACAATTCTCCTGTTGATGGGCATTTGGGTAATTTTGTTTTTTTTGTATTACAAACAGAGCTATCAGGAACATGATGATCCCACCCTCTTGGCCCAGCTCAGTGGTCCCTAAGTCACAGGCATACTGGCCCCACCTGGTCAAAGCAAAGTGTCATCCACATTGGCCCCCTGAGTAGGTAGGGTCTGGAGGTATGCTCCCCTCTCCTTGGTGGGAGAAGCAGAATGCCGAGCCCAAGGGTGGAGTGTATGCAGTGCCCCCTTCCGGCAGTGGGTGGCATGGGTGGGGTTGATCTTGCTGCCCTTCATATCATGCCATGTCTCCTACTATCTACTGCCTCTGGTTCTTGCCCAAGGCAGCCCCAGAGGAGGAAACTTGAAGGATCTGTGTGTGGGGGCTGGGAGTGGGGATGCCACTGATGGCTGCAAACCGAAATGGTCAGAGAGGAGTTTGGGGCCTGAGTGGGACTCGATCAGTGCACCATTCAAGGTCATAGCTGAGGATAAGGAGCTGGGCATTTACTTTCTGTGAGTGCTTACTATGGGACCAGGCACTGTGCTAGGGGATATGGAATATTATCTTATTTCAGTTCTGTGTGGTAGTGATTATTCCCATTTACAGACTTTGATCCTGTGGTCCAGAAAGGTGAGTAGTGTCCTAGTCACACAACTGGACACACAGCAGCTCTGACTGACCGCACAGTCCAATTTCTTCCATTTTTCCAGGAATTTGCTGTCTCCCTTTGGCCTCTGGCAGAGGACAGGCGTGTTCTCTGCTCAGCGAGGCCAGATCTGGAGCACCACAGGACTCCTGCCACGCTGGGGCTGTCAGGGAAGTTGTCAGTAGTGACAGATGGCCTAGTGGTCTCTCAGGCTGTTCGAGCTCATCTTGTCATGGTGTCACTTGGCTCAGCAAGAAGCTGGTCCTGGGATCTGGTGTGGCTCTGGACTGGAATTGGGGGGAGTAGGGTAAAGTTCAGGCGTGCTTGGACTAGCCTGTCCAAGGCGGGGTTTGGGGTCAAGAGGGAGCAGTCTGGCCTAGGTCTTGTTGGCTAGAGCTGAGGCTTTCCTTCCTTGCTCCCTCCCCTTATCCCTCTTTGTTAGGACAGGATTTAGGGCTGTCTTCAGATTCTCAAAAGCATCCATGGTCCCAAAGGAGGTTCCAATTCTAGACTCAGGCATAGCCTCCAGAGGGCCCCTGGTGCAGGGGGAAGAAGGGCAGAAAAGGTAGAGAAAGGAAAGGTGGGCATCCAGGTGGCTTCCAAGGTGGGGCAAGAGCATCAAGGCCGAAATAAGTGTGGAGGTGGCTCCATCTCTCCAGACAAGAAGGAAGCTGGGCACTAGGGGTCTAGCAACACTTACAGACTGCTAGATTGTCTAGTCCCAGGCTCCAGGACCCCCACTCTGAGGACCCAACTTTGCCAGCTTTTAGCTCTAAGCTCTAGAATGACTGACCCCATCTCAAAGACACAAAGCACAAATGGAAGAATTCTAGGCACAGTGATGGGATTAAGAAAATTATCTGCAGCCCAGTCTGGGGTAGGAGGTAAGCAGATAGCTGCTGTTTTAGTCTAGGTTCTCTAGAGAAGCAAAACCAGTGAAGCATGTATATATATATATATATATATGTATATGCATATATGTGTATACATACATATACAGAGAGAGAGAGAGAGAGAGAGAGAGAGATTTATATCAAGGAAATGATTCACATGGTTGTAGAGGCCAGAAAGTCCCAAGTCCATGGGTCAGGCTGGAGGTCTCTCCTGACTCATGTAGGTTCTGGGGCTGGCAAACCAAAGATTGGCATGTCAGACAACAGGCCTCTGGCTCACAGGTTGCGGAGGCCGACAAATCCCAAGATAGGCAGGTAGGATGGCAGGACACTGGCTCACAGGCTGCGGAGGCTGACAAATCCTGAGAAGGGCAGATAAGCTGCTAGCTCAAGTTCCAAGAACCAGAGGCCAGATGAGAATCCAGAGTGAGCAAAAGCCAGCTAGCTTTGCCAGAAAGTCCTCATATACTGGATGCAGGCCATACCCCAAGGAAACTCCCTTTTAACTGATTGGCTGCTCATAGCAGATCTCATCATGGAGGTGATTACATTATATCAGATCTCATTATGGAAGTGATTACATCATTACATAGCTGCCAAACTACATCATAACTGCCAAACTATTGAGAATCATGGCCCAGTCAAGTTGACACACAACCTTAACCATCACAGCTGCCTACTTTGACCATGCAGGAGGCCAACCCTTCTGGGAGGCGGTGGGTGGATCAGACTGAATCAGTCAACTGATGCTTAGGGGACAGGGCAGGTCCCTTGCCAGGTCTGAGCCTCAGTCTCCTCATCTGTATGTACAATGGGAAGAGATGGGGCCGCTGGGCCAGGTGATCAGAAAGGCCCAGCTGCAAGTGGCTGTCTCTAAGCCATCAGTTCAGGCCACAGCCAGGAGTGGAGGAGGTGTGGACAGCTTGGGGGAGGGAAGAGTGGCAGGAGGCTGGAATAGGACAGACTCCTGTTCCCCCCCTCTACTGCCTGTTGGGTGACAGCTTCTCCACTCCCTGAATGAGGCTGAGGCTGACTGGTGAGAAGGCTCCAGAGCCAGGCTGTCAGCAAGTGCCCCCTGCCACCTACGCATGGATAATTTGCATAAAATTTGCACAAATCTGCATAATTTAGAAAGCAGCCAGTACTCATCTTGCGCAGTTGACTTCACTGTGATTTTATGAGCTTTGAAGTAGCCATTTCTTCTCCTGCCCACTCCCCCTCCTGCTTTCCTTTTCTCTGCATCTGGCATGTCAGATCTGGTGGGCTTCACTCTCTTTTCAGGGCTGGAGGATAGGCTTTCTTGGGTCCCCAGAGAGAGCCCCTGTGGAGCTACTGAGTAGAGTTGGCTGTGAGGCAGACATTGATCCTGAACCAACCTTCCAAGAGGACTTTGCAAAGAAGGCTTGGAGACCCCAAAAAAGCTCTAGGTGCTAGTGAGGGTTCACCAAGAATGAGTCAGACCAAAGTAACCGAATTCCCTTTTCTGGCGGGGCACTGGGCAAAAGGTATGTCTGGGTTACTTCAAGGCTTTGTACCTGATGTTGGTGATGCTGGGCTGGTGCCCTGAGGCTCAAGAGGACAGGGCATGGATTATGACTGACTGATGAAACAGCTGTTTCCAGGGGAAGACTCATGAATCACTGCCAGCCTAGACGGATGTCCTTGCAGCTGTGCCACAGGGCTCCGTCTCTGGCCCTTTCAATATTTTTATTCATGGATCAGTCAAGGCTCTTTTGGGTATGAGTGACACTAATTCAACTCCAATTAGCTTAAGCAAAAGAAGAAAAAAAGACTATTTACTGGCTAACGTAACTGAGAAATCCAGGGGTATATGGGCTTCAGGCACAGCTCGACTAAAGGCTCAAATGGTATCATGAGGACATTGTTTCTCTTTATCTCTCTGCTCTGCTTCCCTTGGTGTTGGCTTAAACTAGCTCCCTCACTGTCATGGCTCCTGGAAGCTCCAGTGCTATATTGTCCTGGCTCCAAGCCCAGGAGAATCAGAGCTGCTTCTTCTCACCATTTTCAGCTAAAGTCCCCAGAAAGCAGTCTCATTGGCTCAGTTTGGGTCATGTGCCCGATGTTGAACCAATCACTGTGAGCAAAACATGTGGCTCTCTCATGGCCAGGCCCAGATCGCATGCCTACCTCTAGAGACAGGAGAAGAGTCAGCCCCATCACAAAGATTGAGAATGAGGAAAAGAGAGGCTCCTGGGGGGAAGACAAAGGGCCCTTGCCAGAAGACAGGGAAGGTGGGGATACTGGGCAGGCTGACTCTAGCTGGGCATAAATGAATACGTGGATGCCAATCCAAAGCTTAGGAGCTGGAGATAGAGAAGGGGGAGGTTTATAAAGACTAAATGAGGTCATGGATGGGGAGAAATTTCCTTTCCTTCTTGACTAAGGTAGGGGTAAGGGGCATCACGACTTAAGCACGACTTGAACCTAACCCTACTAGTACTGGATACCTGGCTGGGCACAGGGCCTTGACCCCCATGACTCCAGAGCCATGAACCACCTGGCCTCTAAGAAACAAAAACAATGAGGATTGTAGAGCAGAGGGGACTGTGGAGGTCATCTGGCCACCCCGGGGGCAGAGGTGGTGGATAAGGAAGGGGGAGGCAATGCCATTTACCCTGAAGGAAGGTAGGTGGGGAGGACCCTAGATTTCCTCCCAGCAAATGCTGAGCAAGCCCTGGCCCTTTAATGCTAGGGATGCTGAGACGAAGGGAGTAATTACAGACACCAGAAACCCTCATTTTAAAACAATCCCGAATCAACTGCCCCGCTCTCCATCCCATCCCAAGGCCAGAACTGCTGAGTCTGCCCTCCCGCCTCCCATCTCAGACAAGCTCAGCACTTTCCCTGCTCACTCAGGTCCCTGGGCTGCCCTGGCCAGGGTGGAGGCTATAGCTCAGGCCCGGAGCTCCTGCCCTGCCCCATCCCTGGGCTGCCTGGACCAGAGAGGTGGGGGGCAGAGTCTGCTGGTCCTGGCAGAGCTCAGGCCCGCCTTCACTGGGACTCTGCCTCTGGGAAGGGGCCAACACTTACCAAGTCTTCATGATGAGCCACGTACTGGGCTAAGCGCTCTGTGTGCATTGCTCATTTAGTTCTCAACAACCCCTTGAGAGAGATACTACTACTATTACCATCAGCTTCCTCCTCATTTTGCAAATGAGGAGCCTGAGACCAAGACAGGTTAAGCAATTTGCTTAAGGTGGCATAACTTGCAAATAGCAGTGGGATTTGAACCCTGCTGGCCCTGGGTTCTTTATATTTTACTGTGTCCCTTCTCTCTGTGCCTCAGTCCCACCATCTGTACAATGGGCAGAATATCACCTGTAGCAGATACCCATACTCCTAGAGGTATGGGGAGGATCAAAAAAGATTTTAAAGACAGGACCTGAGAAAGCATCATCTAAGTGAGAATCCATGTCCTCCTTGCCAGGGAGGAGCAGGGAGACTGCAGCCCCAAAAGACCTGGGTGGAAAGAATGTATGAGGGGAGATGGTCAGCTGTGCCTCAGGCTGCAGAGATGAGGGAGGAGGAGGAGAGGAAGAGGAGGAGGAGGAGTAGGAGAATCAGGACGGGCCTTTGGGGAGTAAATCGAACCTCAGCTGAGTGTTGGAGGTGGGCGGAGGGCAGCTGCTGGCGGTGGGAGGCCAGAGGAGACAGGTCATGCCAACCATTTGTGGAGGATTTTAGCGGAAGGGGAGGAAGGCAGGAAGAAGAGTGGGAACTCTGAGAGGGCTTTCTGAGGCCATAGGAGGGCAAGGCATGCTTGGGTCAGATCGGGGGCCACCTGGAGAAGGAAAGGGGACAATCACCTCCTCTTCTGATTAGGAGCCGTTGCTGGGGGTTCTGTGGCCGTTAACCATGACCTCCTCATTACAGTCCCATGCATTACTGATACTGTGCCCATTTTACAGAGGAGGGAACAGGGGCTCAGAGAAATGAGGCCACTCATTGGGCCTCCAGCTGGGGGTGCTGGGTCCAGAGTTCACACAGGGTAGAGCTGGGCTCTATCATTTGGGTTGCGTAAGTACCTTATGTTTGCACCCGTGCTGTTTTTAAGGAGCCCTGGTGGCATAGTAGTTAAATGTTCGGCTGGTAACCGGAGGTCAACAGTTTGAATCCACCAGCCGCTCCTTAGAAACCCTATGGGGCAGTTCTACTCTGTCATTATGAGTCAGAATCGACTCGGTGGGTTTTAATGGTTTGATTGCACAGTGGTTAAATCGCTGGCTGCTAACTAAAAGTCAGTGATTCAAACCCACCAACTGCTCCATGGGAGAAAGATGTGGCAGCCTGCTTCTGTAAAGATTTACAGCCTTGGAAACCCTATGGGGCAGTTCTACTCTGTCTTATAGGGGTCACTATGAGTCAGAATCGACTCCATGGCAGTGGGTTTGGGTGCTGTTTTTCCAGAGCTTGAGCACCCAACCCTCCTTTGGAGGACTCGGCAGCTCCCGGGGTAGAGGGAAGCCCATTTGCGGTCTTCAGAGCCCGCATGTGACCCAGAGTTCTCTCCCACAGCCCCTACCTTCCCGCAGAGGGAGAGCCAGGCTCCAGGTTCAGTAACTTCCTATTAAGTCACTGCTGTCTCCAAGATGACAACTGCTTCCAGAGGAGGTGAGCTCTCCATCTCTCAGGGTGTGCAAGCAGAGGCTGGATGCTGTGTGGGTCTGGGCTACTGCAGTTGTGATGGCTGCTCTGCAGATAAGGTGTCCTGGCCCACCTCCAATGTCCTTCCCAACTCTTAGGGAAGTCCCATACTTAATGGTGGAATTCCTGACAGGCCAGCTGGACCTGAGGGTGGGGAGGTGTCTTCCCAGGGCCCCTCCAACCTCACAGTGAAGGAGGTGGCCTCCTCTCTCTGTGTACACCTGCTCCTGCCCCAAGTTTTCCCTGGACATGGGGTGGGCAGATCATCATAGAGGCAGCCAAAACTCCCTGTGGGCCACATGGCAGCTGCCCAGAGCAAGAGAGGGAGAGGGAGGCCAGGGCTTGCCTGGACCAGAGCAGGGAGCTGTACCTCACCCGCTCTCCCCACCATGCCACCCAGCTGGAGCCACATGACAATCATTTGTGAGCTGGCTCACTCTGCCTGGGTCTCCCTGGAAAGCTGCTAATCCCATCTCATGCCTCCCGTCTCCTGGGGGGCAGCTTCCAGAGGATAGGTACCAGCTGCTCGCACAGGAGACACTTGGGGCACTTCCCAACCTCGCCTGGCAGGTTTCTGATTCCAGGCCCTGAGTGACTGTGTGAATTTCCTTCCAAGTCTTCGTTCGGTTCCACAGATGCTGGCTTGTGGGTCCAACTGTAGTTACCCAGCAACGTGGCAAATATTTGGGCCAGCCAGACTGGTCCAAGCCCCCATCCTCAATTTACCGGGACCCTGGAAGGCACGTGTCCCTGTGGATTTTGCCTATTTTTTTTTTTTTTAACAGCTGGGCAGTTAGTAAAAATAACAAAAATAACTCCACTTGGCAGAAACCTTTCTGCTGGCCCTTTCTCCAGGGCTTTTCTATTTGGGGACCTGGGTGGGTAAGTGGGGGGAATGGCAGAGATAAGAAGGGGGAATGAGAAGGCAGCAGGGTGCAGTGGAAAGAGAAAGCAAGGGCTTTGGGATGAGAAATTCTGGGTTTAAATCTAGGCTCCAGATCCTTCCGTGGGTGAGAATGAGCGGACCCCAGATTCCTCAGATACTGCATGCCCAAACCTGACCCATCATTTCTCCAAATCCGCTCTGTTCGCCCACCTTCCCCATCTGGGTCACAGGCCAGCAGCACACCTGGATCCTGCCTACCACCCACAGCCAACTGGTCTCCAGCCTGTGCTTTCCGCTTCCCAGCGGCTCTCACTCTGCGCCGCCCCCCCCTCACCCCATCCGGCCCCACCTATTTTCTGGCTGTCCCATTGGTCCTTGGCTTTCTCTTGGCCCCTCCAATTCAACCTCCACATTGCAGCCTGAGAGCCTGCTCTAAAATGCAAACCCGATTCCCTCTTAATATCCTGCTTAGAACCTCCCCGCTTCTCCTGCAGACTCCTCAGCTGGGGACCTATGCCCTCCCAGCTCCCAGCCTCCTCTCCCCTCTCCCCTGCAAGTCCCTCTATTCCAGCCACTGCCATTGTCCAAACCATGCTACCTCCAGCCTCCAGGCCCTCCTCTGCACTGTTCCCTGGGTACCACCCCTGCCGCCCCTCCCCACCCTCCCGGTGTCTGTCTGTCTGCTCCCCGTGCCTTCTTGAGGATAGTCAGGTCGGGCTTGCTCCTCTGGCCTTCCTGCCCCAACTCTTCACACTCTCCCAACACCGAGCAGCGATTTTCTCTTTACTGATTTGTCTCACACTATCCTTGCCCCACCGTGGCCCTGGTCCCTGCCCACCACTACATGGGGAGCTCCGTGGGGCAGGGATCATGGCAGGGCCTCTGCCAGCCCCTGTGGTGCCTTTATGTGAATTAGAAAGAGACACCTTTCCTAGGGTGGACACTGCCCCATGTCAGGGTGCAGGGCTTGGCTAGTGGGGCATAGGCTGGTTTTGTACCTCCTTGTCCCCTTGCTGGGTGCAGTGACCCTGCACCTAGCTTACCCTGGCTGCATCCCAGGGCTGGTACTGTGCCTGGCACAGAGTGGGCACTCCCAGGAAGTGGGTTGCATTATGGTGGAATGGGCCATGTGGCTCACAGGGCCCCCGTGCCTCCAGCCTTCTTGCCCATCCACTCACGTCTCCCATAGCCAGGTTTATGTTTTTTTCTTGGCAGTGGGTGTTTTCTGCTGTGTCTGCAGCAGTGGGGCCCTCACCTCGATGGGGCTCCCAATCTGGCATCTGGCTGGGCTCCATCCGGTACTCTGTCCATCTTCGCGTAGACTATATTCTCATTTCTCATGGATTGTGTCGATTTCTCTCTTGTTCTTGTTGAGATTTTATAAACAAAAAACACAGTTGGAATTGACAGTCTGGGGACTGAAATTCAAGACAGGAGGAGTGGCTGGAACCCAGGACAGGGAGGGACAGACCCTGGGGCCCGGCCACTGCAATCCGGCTATCTAGTGCTGTCCTGCGGCAGAGGGGCCTCCAGAGTGTATGGGGCCACTCAACCTCATCCCTGCTCCAAATCTTCCCTGCCACAGGCTGCCACTGCTTCCAGGGGGTTTTCTGAGTAAACAACTCTGGCATGTCTATCTTGTCTTGTGTGGGGAGCAGGTCCCAGGCTCACTGGGACAGGGAAAAGGGACACAAGCTTCCCACTCACTCCTCAAACGTCGGATGGGGAGAAGGATCACCTCGCAATGACCCTGTCACACTCAGAGAAAAAACCCAAGTCCTCACAGTGGTCTTACGGATTTGGCCAGTCCCCTCTCTGACCCAGGCTTTACACTCCACCCACCCCCACCCCATGCCCTCTCTCCAACTCACTCAGCTTCCACCATGCTGGCCTCTTTGATGGCCTCCAACCTGCCAGACATGCTCCCATCTCAGGGCCTTTGCACTTGCCATTCCCTCTACCTCAGATTCTCTTAGCTCAGAACCCACGTGGCTCACTGCCTCACCCCCTCTGCATCATTACCTAAGGGCCAGCTTCTCAGGGCAGTCTTCCCTGGCCACCTGTTTAAATTGCAACTCCTCCCTAGAGCCCCCAAGTCCCTACCTTATTTGTCTCCACAGCATCTATACCACCTAAAATGCTATTTATTTTACTTTCTTATTTTGTTGGCTGTTGGTCTCCCCTCTAGAATGTAAGCTCCATGAGGTCAGGGCCTGTTCACTGCTCTGCCTAAAAAAATGTCCGCCAGAGAATAGGTCTTCAGCAACAATTTGTAGAATGAATGGAAAGACTTGAGTAAATTACTGTAGCGATACAAAGTGCCAGACCCGCACACAGCCCTTTGCACCATTATCTCATTGAATCCTCCCAACACCCCTGCACCTTATATAGTGAGAAAACTGAGGTTCACGACCTTTAATGACCTCCCCAAGGTCACTCAGGCAGTAGGTGGCTGAGCTAGGCGAGTTGGGCCCCAGGTTCTTGCACTTACCCACAGTGTGGCCACGACAGTGGGAAGGGAGCTGCCCCAGGCCTGCCCTTGGCTATTGCCATCTGGATGCTCACTTGGCTTTGGTCCTGGGACCCTGACATTCCTGATGCAGCAATGGGCCAGGGCCTTGTGCTGGGGAGGGAAGGGACAGGGATATGAGAGTATCTATCCTTTGCCCCTGCAGCCTCTGGCCCCCGAATGCCTTCTGTCTCCCACAGGCCCCTTGGTGGTCTGGGACCATCTGACTGGCCTGCGTTGGTTTTCCCACTTGCAGCTTCCCAGGAACACAGCTTAAAGGGCATAGCTTTTAATCTTCCTTCTGCCCAGCCTTCCCCCCTCCGGTCATTTCAGCAGCACATGAAATATTTTCCGACTCAACCTCTTTCTAAGTCTACTTGTCACTCCCGCTTCTCATATTAGCTCCTCTACTCTCACCCATGCTCCGCCATCCTCTGCCATCCACCTCCTCCAGCAGGGCCCCCAGGGAATGTTGTGTATGAAATTATTTTGTGAAATACAATAAAAATTTTAATCAGGTCACCATCATTACTGGGAAAGGAAGTGATAGATCTTCCCTGATGCAGAAGGAATGTGGAGAGGAGGAAAAAAAAAAACCTACCAACCCATGCACTTGTGTCTACTCACACCCATGTGTACATGGATTGCACACAGGTGCCCTGTACTTGCACACACTTGCATCTATGTGTACATGCACCCCCAGAGATGCACACGGGCACCCTGCACTCATACACACCCATGCATGTATACATGTGTACATGCTCACAGTGGCGTGAACATGCACACAGGGTCTGTGCACATGATTGGACAAGTCCCTGCCACCCTCTAGGTCTCAGTTTTGCCATCTGTACAATGAGGCCTTGATTGGCTGAACTCTAATCCCTACCACCTGGGAGACTGCACAGTCTGGTGCCCACCAGAAGCTGGGCCACAGTCACATCCCTGGTGGGGGTGCCACTCTGCCCTGCACTACTGAGACGCCAGGAAATTGAGTGCCCCAGCCCCCCACTTCAGGCCCACCCCTAACATTTTGGGAGGTCCAGGGCAGGAGTACAAACGGAGGCCTATGTGCCATATGTTTAGGTGTTTAGAAGTTATAAATCAAGTTCACGAACTCTTAAATAAAACTTGTTTAGCCTCCGGCGCTGACAAATACACCTTCGTAACAACTTGAAAGGCCAGGTTCAAATACAAAATTCTTGGGAAGAGTTGGTCCCCAGATTTCAGCCTCAGCCGCTGGCCTGCCCCCCTTTCCCCACCCTTGACTCTGTCCCATCTGCAGGGGGCCTTGTGCACACACATGGGGACAGACACCCTAGCCTGCAACGCCAAACTCTGTCCACACCCCAGGTGCTTCACACAGCCCTTGGGCAGCCTAGGGGTGGTGCCCTCTTAGAAGGTTAGACCCAGGGAAGAAGCCCCTTTGGGCAACAAGCGGGGTCTGTAAGTGGGGGACTCAGGGCAGGGCCCCCCTTCTGGATTTAGGGTGGCACTGACTGCCCTCCCCCATGAGAGAAGCAGGAGGAGGTGACCCTAGCCCAGCAGTCAGACCCTAGTTACCTCCTTCCCCACACTCCTCCACAGTATCCCTCCAAGCTGGTGTGCCGCGTTTAAGGGGTGCATACTAGGGAGCCCCGGGCAGCACAGATTGTCCCCAAGTGGGCAGGAAGGTTCTCTGCATCTGCCTTGTGCTGTGAGCATCCTTACTCAGGGGAAGTGAGTAGAAGCTGGCCAGGGGGAGCAGATGGAGAAGGACATCCAGCTGGGGCACCCACAGTGGGGGAGAGGTCAGACAAGGCTGGCTTTCTGAGAAGGAAGGCGGGACGGGACAACCAGGCCTGTGGCAGGAATGGTGGCTCCCCCCCACGCCCCCGCACCGTGCCCTGTGCCCGAGGATGCCCCAGGCTGCTAGAAACCTGCCATTAGGGTCACTTTGTGTCTAAGACTCTGGAGACGAATCTGTTAACCCATTAGTGCCCACTGTCGTATCGCAAGGAGGAGCATCCCGAATGTGACGGAGGCAGGACACAGCCTGGCTCTGACTCGTGTCCCCACCCATAAGATGGAGCAGTGATCCTGGCTGCTCTGTGGTCTCTGGGATGGCAGTAAGGTAGAGACCCACCTGGCTCCCTCGCTCCTCCAGTTCTGCCCCTACCCCTCCTGGGCTGGGATCCAGGAAGCTGAGTAAACTTTAGTGTGGGGCTTCCACCCTAACATTTACAGAAGCCCTGGGGCCTTTCCCTCCCCTCCTTCCCCATGACAAGTGAGCCTCCACCTGGGCCAAGAGGACCATCTCGAGGCACCAAGGGGGGCCGCTTGGCCTGACCCTCTCCTCAGGGGCCTCCAGGGCAGGAGTTGAGAGCCCTCCCCTAGATGGATGGGAGGGTGAGTGCAGGGAGGGGAATAGAATAGAATCAGAGGAATTTGGGGTAGGGCCCCCCATGGGCCTGTGCTGTCCCCATAGGCTTCTCCAGGACTCCTCCCCAGTCTCCCAGGATGAGGAGGCACTTGCCCCTCGGCAGATTGCTCATAGTCTCCTCAGCTTCTCTCCGAGCTGTTTATTTTGTCATCGGGCTTCAGGATGGCTTGATGTCCTGGACGATCCATCTCCCCTCCTCGCTGGCCTTCCCAGCCCTGGCCCTGTGACCTCCCTGGTGGTCAGGGTCTAGGATGGGGATGGGGTAGGACTCGCTCACTGTGGGCCCCCAGACCTCTGGGCAGCACCCTGCAGGACTCTGCCCATATATGACCAATGGCACCAGGCTAATGGCACTACAGGGGCAGAGAGAGGTGCAGGAGGGACCACACCTTCCAAGGTGGTCAGTCCTGATAATGTCCTCGGCTGTGACCTGATGACCATCTTAGTGCTTTGGCCACCTGAAGAGTAATGACTCATGCCTCTGTTTATGGGTCTGACAGGGCAATCGTCAATGACTCTTCCCGATGAGCCTTCCTTCTGAACAGCTCTAAAATGGTCTTTGGCTAGTCACTGATGTTACCAAAGAAGGAAGCAAATCTTTACTGAGCACCTATTATATGCTGGACACTGTGCTATTATTATCTCATTTAAAGTTCAAAATAACCCTGTAGGAGAGTTGGTATTATCCCCCATTTTATAGGTGAGGAAATTAAGTCTCAGAAGTTAACTGACTTTCCAAAGTTCACTGTATCAGATGCTGCTGGGGCCCTGCCCATGTCCTCTCAGGACTCACCAGTCCCACCACGCCTACCCCACAGCTTTCCACTGCCAGCATCTGCAAGTCTTTGCAGAGGGCTTTCTCTGCCTCAGGAGCTAGCTTAGCCAATGGAGAGGCAGGCCAGCAATGCCAGGAGCTATATCGCCCCTGGAAGCAGCCCTCCACCAGGAGACAGGAAGGAGGTGGATAAATACCCCAGCTTCCTCGCCCCTCAGTTAGGACAACTTTGAGGCATGCTGTATGCAGCCCCTCAGTGGTTCCCAGCAGGATGAAAGCCCAGTTGCCCCACTGCACTAACTTGTTCATTAATGCTTCCTGCCCTGCCCTGCCCAACTTCCCTATTCCCCCTCCCAGTGCTTCCTGGGATTGCTTTCCAAATAAACTACTTGTACCAAAGTCCTTGTCTCAGGCTCTCCTTCTGGGGAAACCCAGCCTAAGACAGTCATGCATTGGTGAGTGCCAGCTGGGACTGGATCCCTGGGGGAAAGAGGGCATTTTCAGTCCCACAAAAGCAAGGCTTGTATTTTGGTCTCATCCCTTCCTGCAGGGCTCCCCATTTCTGTCCGATAAAGTCCACACTCCTGAGTAGGGGTCTCCTTTGGCTCCCATATCTTCTGTGGCCACATCGGAGCCCTCACCTGGCTGTTTGTTCCCTCCTCTGTCCCCCACTAGGCTGTGAGACCCGGGGGCGGGGTGCTGTAGCATCCAGCACTGCTCAGGACCAGCTCTTGGGGAATGTGGGTGCTGACCACGCTCTGGGAGCCCAGAGCAAGAGCTAGTTCACCTCTGGGAGGGTTTGGCTGGGGGTGGGGAAAAGTGAAGGTCCCTGGGTGGTACAAATTGTTTGCATTCATCTACTACCTAAAGGTTGTCTGTTCGAACTCACCCAGCAGTGCTTTGGAAGAAAGGCCTGGCAATCTGCTTTCATAAAGATTATGGCCAAGAAAACCCTATGGAACAGTTCTACTCTGTAACACGTGGGCTTGCCTTGAGTTGGAATCGATTCAACGGCAATGGGCTTAGTTTTTTGGGGTGGGGAGGCTTCCCCCATTACCAGTACGAGGAAGCTGCTTCCTGCAGGCTGAGATGAAAAGATGTGAATCATAGAAAGAGTAATTTCTTGCTTCCTGTGATTATTGGAGCGTCAATGCTTCTCTCCTTTGAAATTTCGGTGAAAAGGACTTGGGGCAGGCCTCCCCTAAGGACCTCGGAGGACCCCCTCTTCATGTATGCTTCCTCATCTTTCTCAGAGAAGGAAGCCTTTCAGCCCTGGCACAAAGCAGCCAGGACCACTCCACCTCCAAGTGGCAGAGCCTTGGGGAGGCGGATCCAGGTGTGCAGGATGTGGGGGCAGGCTGGGAGAGAGACTAGGGAGCCTGCAGGGATGGAGCTGCTGGGATGAGGGAGTAGACATGAAAAGGTGGTCCCCCAAGGTCCTTAGGGGAGGTCTGCCCCAAGGTGAGGGCTTAGGAGGGAGGAGACTCGGGGCCTGACACCCATGGACTGGGCTGTGCATCAAGTCTGTGATTTCTTTCAGATGCAGAACTGGAGGCTTCAGGGCTCCAGTGGGGTCATGTTGGCAGCAGATAGGCTGGGGAGGCAGGAGCAGAGGGAGGGGGAGCTATTAAGAGGATGGGGTTGAAGAAGTAATGGGGACCTCGCCGTCATGCTGAAGACTCTGGCTTTTACTGTGAGTGCGGTGGGGAACCATTTAGGGCTCTGGGGACAGGAAAGACAGGATCCAACTTGTGTTCCAACAGGATCACTCTGGCTCCTATGTGGGAAAGAAGCATCAATGGAAGCAGTGAGCCTGTTAGGGACAGTTGCGAACATCTTTTTTCTCTCTAAATTTTATTTATTTTGTTGTTGTTGTTGAGAATATACATAGCGAAACATACACCAATTCAAAAGTTTCTACACGTATTATTTATCGACATTGATTATCCTTTGAGTTGTACAACCACTTTCACCCTCCTTTTCTGAGTTGTTCCTCCCTCATTAACATACACTCACTGCCCCCTAAGGTTCCTATGTAATCTTTCAAGTTGCTGTTGTCAATTTGATGCTCTATAGATAGTTCTTAAAAGAACATAATGCTTAAGGCAAATGTTTTTTTACTAGTTAAGCTAAACTATTGTTCAGTTTTAAGATGACTTCAGGGGATATTTTTGGTTCAAGTTTTAAAGATTATCTCAGGGAAATAGTTTCAGGGGTTCATCCACCTTCCATGGCTCTGGAAATTTTCAATTCTGGCCTACATTTTCCCCCTTTTGATCAGCATTCTTCTACAGAATCTTTGTTCAAAATGTTTAGTAATCGTAGCTGAGCACCATCCAGTTCTTCTGGTCTCATGGCAGAGGAGGCAGTTGTTCACAGAGACAGTTAGCCACACATTCCATATCCTCCTCCTATTCCTGACTTTCCCTCTTCCTCTGTTGCTCCAAGTGAATAGAGACCATTTGTTGTGCCTTGGATGCCCGCTTGCAAGCTTTTAAAATCCCAGGTACTATGCAACAAACTAAGAGGTAGAACAGAAGCACTGAACACATTATTAGGCCAATTAACTAGGATGTCCCGTGAAACCATGACCTTAAACCTCCAAACCAAGGAACCAAATCCCATGAGGTGTTTGATCGTACATAAGCAGCCTCAGCAGCTACTCTTCTTTTTTCTTTGTCGTTGTTGTAAATATATCTATCACACAACTTTTGCCAATTCAACTTTTTACAGGTGTATAATTATTGACAGCACTTATAATAATTGCCTGTGCAACCCTACTCTTAATCAATGTGATTCTTCCATCACTGTTAACCCCCCTTCCCCTCCTCCGCCACCCCTAGTAACCATTAATAACTTTGGTCTCTATACATTTGCCTTTTCTTGTCTTTTTATATAAGTGAGGTATTGCAATCACCTTGGTGACAGATCAGATGAACTAATGCAGAGGGACCAAAAGATGATAGGTGATACAGGAGATGATTTGAGGTCATACATGGACGTGCCGTTACATCATTAAATTGGCATGTGGTAAGAAACATAGTCTGTTTTCAATTAGTTTCAAGCTTCCTGAAAATATCGAGAAAGTCTACAGTTGGTGCTGGTATACCTTCAACACCTCTAACTCTTGCAAATTTCCTTCCCTGAAACCAAAAATGACAGACTCAGGGACTCCTGGCTTCTGTGCCTAGTTACTATTTTAGAGTGTTGTTTTCTTTTTACTGCTTTCGTTACACTTGGTTTTACGTTTACCTTCCGTATAAGTTTCTTAGGGTTGCCGCGACAGTACCACAAACTAAGTGGCTTGGAGCGGCAGAAATGCACTGTCTCACAGGTCTGGAAGTTATAAGCACGGAATCAGCCATGTTGATTCCTGCTGAGGGTTCTGAGGGAGAACCGTTCCCTGCCTCTCTCTGGCTTCTGGTAACGGTGTTCCGTGGCTTGCGGCCGCAACATTCTGATCTCTGCCTCTGTCACTGTATGGCCATCTTCCCTCTGTGTTTGTCTCTGTGTCTCTTTTCTAACGAAGCCAATCATATTGGATTAGGACCACCCTTCTCCAGTGTGACCCAAAAGGTCAGCAGTTCGAATCCACCAGGTGCTCCTTGGAAACTCTATGGGGCAGTTCTACTCTGTCCTCTATGCATCGGAATCAACTGGACAACAACGGGTTTTTGAAAATTTTTTACTCCACTGTGACCCCATGTTAATTTAGCCGATAACATCTTCAAAGACCCCATTTCCAAACAAGGTCAAGCTCACAGGTATGGGGGTTAGACTTCAACATATCTTTTTGAGGGACACAGTTCAACCCATAACACCCTCTATTTATAAAAACTAAGACTGGGTTTTCTCTTAAGGCACTACTTTTAAGGTTAAAAGAAAGGATTCTTTTTTTTAAAATTTTATTGTGGTAAAATATATATAACAAAAAAATTGCCATTTTAACCATTCTTAAGTGTACAAATCAGTGACATTAATTACATTCGCCATGTTTTGCTACCATCACCACCATTTCCAAAAGTTTTACATCATCCCAAACAGAAACTTAGTTCAGAAATAAATTATCAAAATAAAAAAGTAAATTGATTTAAAGAATATGAGGAGAATATAGTATGAAGATTCAGCAAAAATTGTGAGGTGGACCCTGAATAACTTCAGTTTGAAAATTTCTGAACTGAGGCTTAGCACTCCGAGGACTGGGCCTGGTTTTCAGCTGTGTCCTACCCTTTCCCCACCCCTCCTCAGGCACTGCTGTGCTAAGGCCCTGTGGCCGTGAGCAATGCTTTGTACCTCCCAGTGTCTCCCAGACCTGGCCAGCCCCCAAACCCCAACGTGCCCTCCACTACCAACCCTGCTCTCTCCACTTCTTCTCCTCCCCTGTATGCTTTGGTAAGGGCAGAAGTGGGGGCAGCTGAAAGGTGGTTGATGCTGTGGGTTAAGGGCTGAGGGATGGAGTGCCAGGCAGGACAGAGCTGGACTGAGTCAGGAAGCAGAGCCTGAAGCCTCCCATTGCCCCTTTGTAATGGGAGGATAATAGCCTTTGCCACCCCCTCCAAAGGAGGGTCCTGAGAGTAGGGGAGAAGGCTTTGGCATGAGGTTTGCTGGACCGGAGGAGGAAGCCTGGGAGGACTTTAATTACTATGATAGTCACAACCCTGAGCCAGCCTCCAGCTCTTGCCTGCCCCTGGGGAGCTGAACCATTGTCACATTTTCTTAGCCAATCTCAACTTGCCCTTTCTCCACATGTAGCCTGTAGATCATCCTTAAATGTTGGCACACACTGGAAGGGAGGGAAGCAAGGAGGGGAGGAGCCTGCAGGACCTCCCCAGGAAGGTTTGTTTTGGCTCTAGTGCAGCTGTCATGTGGCTCCAATAAAAAATGATGGCCTGGACAGCCACTCGCCCGACCTCAGGGCTGGCTGGAGTCCTCTCACTCACCCAGGAAGGTATGGTCACAGGCCGGGCCTGTTTAGCCTGGGGCCAGTCATTTTGAGTGGGGCCATTGTCACAGCTTCTGACCCACTGCCCTCCCTATCCACCTGCACACCTTGCTTGCTGGGTCCCCATTCTGGCCACTGTCCTGCTCACGTACTTGCACAGGATCCCTACAGCCTGCAGATTTTGCATTTTAGCACCTCTCTTGCACCAAGCAAGATTCTGATGCTTCCATAGATAGCACCCTTTTGGAAAGACTCTTCCAGAATTCCGAGGCTGTCTCGGCATCTTCACTGGAGTTTTGGTCGGGAGGCTGAAGTGGCCTGGACAGCCCACCACTGCTGGCCTACACTTGCTCGCCTGGCTGTTGTCCCTGGACCCAGCCCCCAGCCTCCCTCATGGTCAAAGTTCCAATGGGGTATTCGGGCTCTGGTCCTGGATGACCATGTTCCAGAAAGACCAGGAGAACAGAGGACATCCAGCCTTTCCATACAAATTTACCTGGTACCTGGGCCTCCCAGCCTCCTGCCCAGGTATATCCTTTTGGCTCTGAGATTCTGTAGGCTGACCTTCTCCAGATGTGTAAGTTTTTTCCACATCTTTCCCTCCAGCCAGGCCCCACTCCTGCCCTGGCTCTACCACTGACTTGCTACATTAATTGGGGTGAGGGAAGTGGAGAGGGACATTAGACAGATGTGCCTGCTCAGAAACCACAGGATTGGCTGGACTGGTTTCACCCACCTTGTTCCTTTGTCACCAGCCCCAGCCTCTCCAGACCTTTCCCTGAGACCTCACAGGATAATATCTCTGTTACTCAAAGGCTGGGGCCATCTCAGGCTAGTTATTGAGGTCTCAGATGGCTCCTGGAGGGCTTCTTATCCAGATTTTGGCAGAGTAGGTTGAGGAGAGGCACTGTCCCTTCATGGCCCTAGAACTTGACCTAAGAGGCTGGCTTGGCAGACAGCAGGGTAAATCAGAGAGGCTGTCCTTCCAGCTGTGTCCCTTCTCTCTTGGAGAGCTGCACACCTGGTTGCTAGCTTCTTCTGGGAACTGACTGATGGGCCTCCCTATTCTCGGGCCTTCTTCCCCTGGGATACCTGGAAGACAGTCTGCCCAATTTTGGGGGTGTTCTGGAGCAGCCTTGCCTGGACATCAGGAATGACAGCCTTCCTGCCCTGAGGAATTGGGGTACACCAAGGATCTAAGACCAAAGGCCAAGATGCTCTATATCTGGCCTGGGGAACAGGTGGAAGGCGTGGTGTCATGAAGGTGGGGAGACAAGGCAGCAAGCCCAGGAAGCGGGAAGAAGGTCTAGTGTCATGTAGGAGCTGGTTTGGGAAGTGGCAGAGTTTTACAGGAACATTCCAGGTCACCAGGGTCAAAGGTTTAGGCATTCACAAAAGTGTAGATGAAGGATATGCAAAGGAAACAGGTCCCAGCTACAGTCTAACAACAAAAAGTTCTGGAATGGCCCTAGGTCAGGGGCAAAGCCATTCAGACAAAGCTCTGCCCACAGCAAGGAGTGGGGGGTGGGGGTGGGGGTGGGGTGGGGGTAGGAGTGGGGGCACCACATTAGTCCAACTCAGTTAAGAGCTGATTCTCAAACTAGTCACTTCTAAAGGACCAATGTTCTTATACACTTCAGCCCCAAGTATCTCTGCAACACTCAATCTGGAGAAACCTAAATGTGATGATAATCCTTAGGAGTAAAAGTTTCCAGGAACAAATTCCAAGAGTGCAAAGCATGGAGTTTCCCAGCTATTGAGGCCCCCAGTGTCCCTACCTTGCTGTGTGTGTCTGGGGAACCATTCCTTCCCTTGCTTGAGTCAGGGGATGGGGAGTTATCATAGGATACTTATGGTGCTGGCTTTGAGTTTCCAACGCTTCTGAAGGCAAAGCACCAATCTGCCTGGAAAATATGGCCTCTGCTTTTGGAAAGGACAGGGCTGTCTTCCTTCTTCTTTGGGGCAGGCTGGGCCTTTTGGAGAGTGGCCTGAGGGATTGCTCCTCTAAGAGAGATTATAGCAGCAACACATTCATTACAAGGAGGGAGGAACAAAATAAGACTTCATGAGGCTTGCCCAGGGTGCTGAGGGGAAAGGGGCCAGAGGAGTGAGATGGGCCTGGATCTGGGGGACACCAACTCTCAGCTAGCAAGGGTCTTGAGCTCTTCACCCTTTGGGGAGACAGGGCTGGCTCTGGCTCAGCTCTCCTTCTTTCTCCCTCAGAGACCCCAGTGATGGCTGTCAGAGATGGGGATAGGGATCAGCAGGAGGTGGGGATAGGGCTGGGGGCAGAGTCTGCCTCTTCTCCCTGGTAATGCTCCCACCCCCTTTGCCTTTGTGCCTAGACACCTAAGGTCCTATTTTCCAGGGTCTGACTCTCATGGGGTAATTTCAGGGGTCCTGCTGGGCTCCTCTCCTCCCCCATCACCATATAACCCCTATGGTGAGGCATGTACCTGCTACCTTACATTCCTATCTGAGATATTCTCCCATAATTCCCCTGCTTGAGTGAGTTCAGTGTGTCACAGAGCAGGAAGCCCATCCTCTCCTTTCTTAAGGCATTTTAACAGAACACATGGCTGCGTTGTCCGATACGGGAGCCACGAGCCACCTGCAGCTACTGAAAACATGAAATGTGGCTTATTTGAATTGAGATGGGCTGTAAGTGTAAAATACATGCCAGATTTCAAAGACTTAGAATGATATAAGAATGTTAAAATATCTCATTAATAATTTTTCATACATATTGAAATGATAATACTTTGGATGCATTGGGTTAAATAAAATATATATTTTTAATTCATTTTATCCGTTTCTTGTTTTAAGGTGGATACTAAAAAATTTAAATTGCATATGTGGCTTGCATTTGTGGCTCATAGTGTATTTCCATTGGACAGCATTGGTCTAAGGGCAGGACTTCCGATGTCCCTGAACAGAGAGTTGGCCACACAGGAGGACTGGGGACTCTTTGGTGTTGTTCGTGTGCATGTGGAAACAAGTTTCAGGCCCTTTCCTGAGAGAGAGCTCTGGCGTTTGTGCGGTTGAGGAACTGTTGTGGCAGGTGTGGGCTCTGCCTGAGGAGGAGCCCTGAGAGGACATGGCAAGTGTAGGCTCGGCCAGCTCCTGGGCCTGGGGCATTGTGGGAGTCTATGCCCTTCAAGGCAGCCCTTAGTAGCGAGGTCCCAATACCAGGGGCCTGTTATGGATTGAATTGTGCCTCCAAAAAGTTACGTGGAAGTCCTAACCCCCAGTTCCTGTAAGTGTGACCTTGTTTGGAAACAGGGCCTTCGAAGATATTATTGGTTAATTAACATGAGGCAGTACTGGAGTCGGGTGGGCCCTATCCAATTGAAGTGGTGTCCTTATAAAAGAGGAGAAGAGACGCAGAGAGACGACAGAGGAAGGACCACCAAGTGAAGACGCAGCTACACACCAAGGAATGCCTGGGGCTTCCAGAACCTGGGAGAAACAAGAAAGGATGTTCTAGAGCTTTCAGAGAGAACGTGGTCTTGCCCACATTCTGAATTTGGACCTTTAGCCTCCAGGACTGTGAGAGAATACATTTCTGTTTGTGATGGTTAAGATTGTGTGTCCACGTGGCTGGGACATGATTCTCTGTGTTTTAATGTAATCACTCCCATG
Source organism: Dugong dugon (assembly GCA_030035585.1). Lineage (NCBI taxonomy): Eukaryota > Metazoa > Chordata > Mammalia > Sirenia > Dugongidae > Dugong > Dugong dugon. The sequence continues at coordinate 21,265,092 of CM057482.1, read as the reverse complement.
ATTGAATATACTGTGAGTAGCCAATCAGATGAAAGGGAGTCTCCTTGGGGGTGTGGCCTGCATCTGTATATAAGCAGATGTTCTGGCTTTTTGCTCTCTCTGGATCCTGCGGCTGCTTCCTGTTGTCTCATCTCCTGTTCTTGGGACTTGAGCTGTCAGCTTATCTGCTGAACCTGGGATTCGCTGATCTACACAGCCTGTGAGTGGGAGCCCTGCTCTCCGACCTTCCGTTCTTGGGCTTGCCAGATTCTGCAGCTGCGTGACTTGGGAGAGGCCTCTACTCTGATCCATGGACTTGGGACGTTCTAGCCTCTACAACTGTGTGAGCTGTTTCCTTGATATAATCTGTCTCTCTATATATATTTATACACTTTACTGGTTTTGCTTCTCTAGAGAACCCAGCCTAAGATGCTGTTACTTAAGTCACCTATTTTGTGGCACTTTGTTACAGCAACCCTAAGAAATTAATACAGGCCCTTAGTTGGTTAATGACTCTTAGGCGAGAACTGCATGGTTCAAACTCAGCTCCGCTATCAACTAGCTGGGTGACACTGGGTGCTTTGTGCCTCAGTTTCCTCATCTCAAAATAGGGTTCATAATGTCCACCTATAGGGTTGTTTTAGAGGCTTTGGGTGGTGAAAATGGTAAATGCACTCAGCTGCTAACCGAAAGGTTGGAGGTTCAAGTCTACCCAGAGGAGAGGTGCCTTGGAAGAAAAGCCTGGCAATCTACTGTCAAAAAAATCAGTCATTGAAAACCCTATAGAGTACAGTTCTGCTCAGACACACAAGGGGTTGCCACAAGTTGCAATCAACTCATGGCAACTGGTTTGGTTATAGGGTTGTTTTAATTGTTAAATGGGTTAATGCGTGTAAAGAATTTAGCATATGGCATCTAGTGAGCACTGTACCCCAGTTTCCTCATCTTAAAATGGGGTTAATAACAGTCCTTCCCTACAGGGTTGTTTGGGGCCCCGGTGGCACAGTGGTTAATAGCTATGGCTGCTAAGCAAAAGGTCGACGTTTCAAATCCACCAGCCACTGCTTGGAAATCCTAGGAAGCAGTTCTACTCTGTCCTACAGAGTTGCTGTGAGTCAGAATCGACTCAACGGCAACAGATTGTTTTTGGGTTTTATGGGGTTGCTTTGAGGAGTATATGGTTAACGCATGTAAAGCAGTCAGACTAGCTTAGGGCACATTGTAAGAGCTCAGCACCCAGCAGCCAGTGGTGTCTGCGCCCTCGTCTGGGTCACTCAGAGGAAGGAGGAGATAGGAGGTGGGAAGATGGGCAGACCAGGCTCAAGCCCCAGTTCTGCCATGGCCTCACTCTCAGTTTTCCCCATCACCTGAAGAAAATCAGAACCCAGTGGCCCCCGTGGTGACGGGGGTCCAATGAGAAAGTACCTTCCTCCTGATCCTCAAGCCTCTCGGAGCCTGCCACCTTTCCCAGACAGCCATGTGGAAGACTGGAATCCCACCTGGCCTGGCTGGCTGGGGAAGGTGACCTTCAGGCCCAGTGGGGTGCGGGTAGGCCAGGCTGGTGAGGTGCTAATAGCTGGAGGACTCAGGAGCCTCGACTCTGCCAGCCCCTCAGAAAGCCTGGTCTTAGCACCGCTGGAAGTTCTTAAGCTGGGATTCAGTTTAATTACATATTGATTAAACGGAACAAAGACATGGGGGCTCCAGGGAGCAAGCTCTGTGAGCGCCTGATGGAATTTCAATCCTGCTTTTTCCCTGCCTCCCACTCTCTTGGAGCCTCGCAGCTCTCCCCGCTGAGGAGACTCAGCTTTAAATGAGCTTGGCGGTTATCACAGGGCCTGCCTTGAACAGAGAGGCAGCAGGCGGCCTTGGCCACACAGTGCTGGGCTTGCTTTCCTGCCTCAGCCCCCAGCGCTTCCATCCACTGCCATCCCAAGACCCTGGTCAGGCTCAGAGAAGTGCTGACACCTGCCCAAGGCCTTTCCCAAGGTCAGAGACAGATCTGGCCCTTGATAGCCCTGGGTGGCGTGAGGACCCTGCTCTGTCAACCAGGCTCACCCCCATCCCCAGACCAAGCTCTGAAGGTCTTCTCAAAGACAATCCTAGTCAATTAATATTTACTGAGCACCTACTCTGTGCTGGCTGTGCTAGGCTTTGGGAGGGGAGTCTACTGTGGTCCCTGTCCTTCATGGAGCCCTCGACCCGATCTCGGGGACCAGACATGGTCTTCCTGAGAGGATGACATCTGGCTTGAGGCTTAAAGGACAACAGGAAGCAGCCAGGCAAAGATAGGGGTAGAGGCGGAGAGTGGGAAAGGCATTCCAAGGAGGAGAAACAGCATGCGTGAAGACTCAGAGGCAAAGGGGGACATTTTGGTGGGCTTGATGAGGCTGGAACATGAGTGTGGAGCAGGGTGTGGCAGGGGATGGAGCCAGAGGCATGAGCTGGACCCATTGTGGGATGCCTGTGGTGGACACAATGGGGGGCATCAAAACATCCTCCTCACCCTTCCCCCAGCAGTACAGTTAACTTCAGCTCAAGGGAATCCAGTTGTCAATTGGCAATTCGATTCCATTACCAGTGACTGGAAACCAGGACTTGATCACCGTAATTTCATGCTTAAAAAAAAAAAAAATGTTGTTGGTTTTGTCCCTTTGGGCTTAGCTTTTCCATCCCTTGCAATAAAATTCCCCTGACCAACCCTACCCATCCAATATGTTGTGCAGTGAAGACAGAGGAAAAAATTTTGGAGGCTCCGTCAAGGTCCCTGGTGGTATAAATGGTTTGCGCTTGACTAATAACCAAAACGTTCATGGTTTGAGCCCACCCAGCAGCAACCACAGAAGAAAAGCCCAGCTAACTGCTTCTGTAAAGATTACAGCCAAGAAAACCCTATGGAGTTCAGTTCTACTCTGTAACACGTAGGGTCACCATAAGTTGGAATTGACTCAATGGCAGTGTGTTTTTTTTTTTTTGGTTTGTCTATACAGTCCAGAGAAAAAAAAGAAAGAAATGTGTTCCCCTTGCTGGGGCAGCGACATGATGAGCCCAAAAAGATGCTCGAACCAAGAGTGTGGTATTAATCCCTCAAATGGATGGGCTTGTTCCTGTGGGAGGCAGTGTGGCTTAATGGAAAGTGCAGACCTTGAAATCAGACCAACTTCCTAGCCTGAGGACCATTTAATCTTTCTGAGCCTCAGTTTCCTCCTCTGTAGAATGGCTTATGGTGAGGGTTATTGTGAGGATCAGATGTGCTGGTTGAGCAGAATGCCTGGCACATAAGAAGTCCTCAATAAATGACAGTTGTAACTGATCATCTTTATTTAGGAGACAATCCCCCAACCAGGGGCCAGAGAAGGGAGAGGTCTAGGTAGTCTTATTTGCCTGGTGTGACCAAGAGGCTCTCTGTGGCCCAGAGAGGTCCCAATACTGTGGAGCTGGGGGGTGTCACTGAGCAGTTTGGAGGCCTCCCTTCCTCCCATCCACCCACCATCTTTGTCTTGACTCAGAACTCCCTGGAATGTGGCAGCAAGAGATTGGCAGGTTCCGTGCTTTCTCTTCTTCCCTCCCTTTCTCATTTATTTATTTGTTACATGGGCTGTAATTAAAGAGGAAAAGTCTGTACAAATTAAGTGATTCTGAAGGTGTTGGGCAAGGACTGGGTGGGGGGTGCGGAGAAGATTCGAAGCAGGCCATGTTCTTCCTTCTTTTGGAAGGCTCTTTGGAGAAAAGGTGCTGGAGGGAGGACCTGGAACCTCATCACATCCTCCAGAAATCCAGCTGAGGAAAGCACCTACTGTGTCCCAAGCTCTGGGGTGAGACAGACCTGGACCACTGGCCTCACTTGAGAAGATGGTAGTCTGCTGGAGGAGACAGACATCTAAATAGACAACCCCACTGCAGACGGCAGAGGGCAGCTGGGCCCCTGGCACAGACCCCTGCTCTCTTCTCAACAAGCTGAGGAACAAGCCTTCCAGGGCACTTCCCAATGGGGAAAGACAGGCTTCTTCTATATTTGTCCAAAACATAACCTTTCTTATGCTGGTTCCCACGGGTGACTCCCTTAAGTGATCCCAGAGAGGGAGACCACCTAACCTAGCCTGGGGCAGGGAGTGAGTCAGGGGAGCTTTCCTGGAGGAGGTAACACTGGCACAAGGTTTTGAGGGATGCTCAGGAGTTTAGCAGTCTGGGCAGGGTGAGGGACAAAGCCGAGCTGCATTACTAGTCGGAGATTGGTCCGCACAAAGGCTGGAGACATGCCGGTGCTTGGTGTATGAAGGGAATATGGGCGTCCTGCCGTGTGTGAGTACATGAATCTGAATGTGGGGAGGGAGGAAGGAGCCAGGTCAGGAGGCCTTGAATGCCAGCCTCCAGAGCTTGGGCATCTTGGCCTGTAGGTGATGGGTAGCCACTTGATGGGAGGACATTTTTGCAGGTGGAGGCCCTGAGACTCAGAGAACTGAAGGCCTTGCCCAAGTTCCCCAGAGTGTGGGCTGGGACTAGAGGGCAGGCACTGACCTCTGGCAGCCTCTGATAGCAGTGTTAATGACTCTAATTCACTTTAGTCCATTAACCAGTCTTTATTGAGCAGAAGCAGGCGCCAGGAGTGCGTGGGTGTAAGCTCCGTTTAGGCGTCCAGAACTCTGCCCCCAGAGAAGATGGCCATCTAAGCCTCACTGGACAGCGATCTGGGAGGCTGAGATATCACCCCCTGCTCCCATCACCACCCCTGGGCTGCAGTGCCCCCAGATGTCCAGTGATGCCTTCTTCCGGGAATAGAGGGCAGACGAGGAGGTGGGCAGTCACTGCAGTCGCTTGGGACCTAGCCTCAGCCGGCCCATCTTGGGGTGCAACCCAGGCCTTGGGGATATGGTGGAGGATGTGCAGCACAGTAGGATCAGCTGAGACCAGTGTCACTTCCCACCTGGCAGAAGTGACAGCAGCATCCCCAAGAAGAGGAGAGTCAGACGAGTATCCAGAAGGAGCTCTCGGCAGCCACTCCCAGTGTGCGTGACATGGGAGGGGCTGTCAGTGGTCTGCTGGTAAGAGGAGACAGGCCCAGGAACATGCGCTGACAGTGACGGTCTCCTGTGCTGAGGAGGGGCGAGCTGGAAAATGCCGCCTCAGCTCAGTTTAGAATAGGAAGAAATCATGCACATGCATGAGACCTCGTGACTATGTATATCAGGAAGAAGCCTAAATGCTCCAAGGGGTTGGCTCAGCTGGGCTTGGATCCCTGGTTCCACCATTCCTGTGGCTGTAGGATCCATGGCTGACAGCTGTTGAAGAAGCAGGAACCCCAGTTCCTGCCTCGGTTCTGTTCTTGCTTCCTGCTGTGACACTGAGCAAATCACTGCCCTGCATTAGGCCTCAGCTTTCCCATCTGCACCATGAGGGTAACAGTCCCTGCTCAAACCACCTCCGGAGGCTGTGCTGCAAGTCAAAGTCAGGCAGTAGCCATCATGCAGATTGGATCCCCTAGAAGCTTAGGAAGGAGCCAAAAGAGCCAAGGGCTGCCTAAAACGCTCAGTCAGGGGCCCAAAGAAGCAGTGCTGCAATATTAATCCCGTTTCACAGATATGAAAACTGTAGCCTCAAAAGATAGACAGACTTGACCAAGGCCACACTGCCAGTTACCATTTACCAGTTCCCATCAAGTTGACTCTGACTCATGGTGACCCCACGTGCACCGGAGTAGAATGTGCTCTCTCTATAGGGCTTTCAATGGCTGATTTTTCAGAAGTAGATAGCCAGGCCTCGTTCTCTGGGTTGGGCTCAAGCTTCCAACCTTAGCAGCAAAGCTACCATCCTGGATTCACACTAGTGGATTCTAAAGCCTGGGGCCTTGTTCCCTGCCTTGGCTGACCAAGACCATGGGTGGGGCTGGGCTCCCCAACCTAGGCATCCATATTGTTCCCTGTCACTTTACCGGGGCTTTCTGAGCCGTTTGTTTTTATGTCTGTGCGTCGGGCGGCCTTTGAGAGTGGCTGGTTGTGGCCTGTGTGTATAAAATTGACAAGAGGCACTGGCGGAGTGTGGAAACTGTCAGCAGAGCAGCCGCCTGTGAAATTAACATGATATCGAAAGCGTCAATGTTTATTTACTGGAAATATCTGGACAGGATGAACAACAGGCTTGCAGCTGCTACCTCCAGGGTGAGGGTCACCGCTGCCCACCAGCTACGTATGATGTCATCCCTGCTCAAAGAATCAGCCAAGCCCCTGGTCCAGATCCCCAGATGTCTTCTTGACCTGGTAAGGAACAAGATCTCTAGGGCAATTCCCCATGGCGAAAGCGGGGCTTCTTTTCTAATTTGTCTAAAAGTAACCTCCCTCAGGTCCCAGGTCCCAGTGATGGCGCCCAGGAGCTGATGAACACGTAAGGGTCCTTTCTGAGACCTCTGCTCTCTGCGGTCCCTTAAGGGTAGAAGTAGACCCCTCCAGAACTCTTCAAGCTATGTTGATCATTTCTTCCCTTCCCCCTGCCCCCAGACTGGGAAGGGGCAGCTTATTCTCCTAGGCAGCCCTCCCCTGGCCCCAGCTGATTGGGCCAGACTCAGCCAATCAGAGTGTGTCTCATGGGAGTTTGAAACCAGGGCACAGAGATTAGGCTAGCTGCAGGGAACTGAGATACAGGTTGTGTTGGCTTCCTGCGAGGGCTGTCATCTTGGGTGGTCAAGTCCAGCCAGGCGCATATTGATAAGTGAGGGGAGAAGCTTGGTTGGCAGAGAAGAGGAGGAGGATGGAGCAGATGTGCAGAGGGTAGGGGAGATGAGAGACCTCGCTCCAGGTACAGACAGACACGGACAGGTGGTTTTCCACTTTGGGAAAGGGAGGCCTGGCAGTTCTTTCTGCAATTGTGTTTCTTAAAATTTCTCTGTAACCTTTCATTCAAAGGGCACTTTGTTTGCAAAGAGCAGAAATCCACTGAAACTGGCCCTAAGACAGAGGCTGACACAGCAGTGAGGGACAAGAAACAGACCCTCAGATAAAATGTGGAATTGGCTGGGAAGGGCTTATGAAGGGTGGAGTCAGTGGCCCATGGTATGTGGTGGCGAAGCTGCTAAGTATGCTGTGCCCTGTAGTTGTTGGGACCCAGATCACAGGCCCACCAAGAACTAGGGCTCCAGGGACCGTAGAGAAAAGCAGACCCAGGGACTTGTTTCCTGCTAGGAGATACCCCATAGTCTGCATCTGCTTCTCCATCCTTCCTCTGAGAACTGGAAACATGGCTCTTGGTGGCCTCCAGCCTCACCATTTCCAGCCTCAGCTCCAGAGAAAAATCAATACTGGCAATCTTGCTCCCAAGTTCAAATATTCTAGGGGGGGGGGGGTTCTAACTAGCTGCACTTGAGGCCAGTGTCAATTCCTTATCCAGTCACAGCAGCAAGGAGAAGTGGGTATGATTGGTCCAGCTTGGGTCAGGTGCCTGCCCCTAGATCAGGCCATGGCTAGGGTGGTGTGTTCCATTAGAGGGCAGCAGTTTCTATTCACACCACGTGGTTACAATGGGGTGATTGCTAGGGGCGGGGGACCACCTCAAAGAAAGAGGGGGCCCTTTTGAGCAGACAAAATAGATGACATTCTGTACTTCAGGCTGGGAGATCTGGGGGAGTCAGGCCTGTTCCCATATCTTATTCCTCTCATGAGAAGCAGTGGAGAACAGTTGACCTTGACTGATGACGGCTGTGTGGTGCTGGGCGGAAAGTTTATTTTTCCATCCCCCTTTCCTCCATGGAAGTTTTTGGTGGACTTGGGGTGATTTCTCCCATGATTGCATGTCAGGTGTGTTGACGGGGGTACGGTTATCATTTAGCCCAGTATCCCCGGACTTGGCTAGTGATAAAATCGCCAGGCTCCTCCTCAGACATTCAGATTCAGCAGGGTGGGCTCAGGCCTGGGAATTAACATTCTGGCCTTATTTTCTCTTGGGATTGGCTTGAGAAACATTGGTTTAGACCATGGAGGGTGACCCTCTCATCCGGCCTTAAATGAGACCAAACCAGAGGGATGGATGACACCTGCAGCATGGACTCGGCCGTCAGGAAGTCTTTACAGCAGTAATCGGCACCTTGACTGCACGTTAGAATCACCTGGGGGACTCTTGAAACTCCTATTATACAGGCAGCACCCCAGATCCATTAAATCAGTCTCTCTGGCAGTGAGAGTTAGGCATCAGTATTTTTTAAAGCTCCCTTAGTGACTTCTATGTACAGGCAGGGTTGAGAACAACTGGTCTAGGGAAAACCGTCATTTTTGCTCCACCCATACTCCTCATGATGACCCCGCCCCTCACACAGCCTGGAGGAGGCAACCTTCCCTACTTTCTGGCCCTGCCTCAGCTGATTGGACCAAGGGTAGACACCTGACCTAATCCTGGCCAATCAGAGTTTCTCTTGGGAATCGGAGTTGAACACAGAGGCTGAGTGAGATGACCATGGGGAACTGAAGCCGCCATCTTAGGGTAGCTATGATGAGTTGGGTGCCCCATGATTGGGCAGCAGAGGAAGCCACACCCTCTGCAGCAGGAAACTGGTGTCCTGAGCTGCTGTGTAGCCAGAAGCTGAGCGTAGAGAGAGAGGTAGTGAGTCCCTATCCTCCGAGACCAGCCTGGGCTTCCTGTGATTGGCTTCCTGAGACTCTCCGTATCTTTACAGAAACCCCCTTGTTAGAGGACGTCTTTAAATAGTCTTGTGTTCTTTGCACTCAAAGCACTTGTGGACACCGGCAGCACTGAAAGCTAAAACTTAACACAGTCCGAGAGCCCCACACTCCCCTGTAGTCCCCACTGATCTGCCCTGGCGGGCCCCGTGAGTGATAGCAGCTGGCACCTATTGGACACATCCGAAGAGCCAAGTACCTTCCACAGGCATTGTGTCCAAGCTTCCCAACAACCCTGTAAGGTGGGAATGATGCTTCCTGTTTTAGAAGAGTGCAGTAACATGCCCGGGGCGCCTGGCTCATTAGTAGAGAGCAGACATAGACCCAGGTGTGCCAAATCACTTCCAATGGAATCTCACCGGAAGCCAATTATGCTAAGCAGGGCAGAGTGGAAGTCCTGCAGTGATAAGGGGTGGGGGACTGCTGCTTTTTGCCTGCTCCTCCCTCTCCTCACAGGAGGGACAGGGCTTGAGAGGAAGGCAGGCCTGACCATTCAAGGACAACTCCACTTGGGCCCAGGCTCTGAGAGAACTACTGCGGGAGAGTCTGGGGCCCAGGGTCCACACACAGAGCATGCTTGGAAACTGACAACTATGAATACTCTCATTGTCATTGTCGCTGTTGTTATACAGGCTACAGAGTGCTTCGTGAACCACAGAGCCTGCTCCTATCCCTTCCGGTGTGATCGCTCATAGCACCTGGTACTCCCAGCTCTGATCACAATTGTTAACTGTGTATTATTTGAGTGATTAGCTGGTGGAGTCTGTCACGCCCAGTCAGACTCTAAGCTCCCTGGGGGTGGGAACTTTGCTAGCCTTGCTCCTCATAATATTTCTGAAGCCTAGTCCAATGACTGGGACTGAGTAGGTGCTCAGTGAATATGTGGGAGGAAGGCAGGGAGTGTTCAAGGACAAGAATTACCTCATTTTATAGTTGGGGATAGTGAGGTCTAGGGAGGGGAACCCAATTGACTAGGGTTACCCAGCTGAGCTGGGCTAGAACCTGAGCAAGAGCAAGGAGAGAGGCCTCAAGGAGGCAAAGTGGAAGCGAGATTTCAGGATAGATCTAGGTGTGAGTAATCCTGGATAAATGTATAATTACACATTGAGTTATATACAGTGGGATGAAAGAATGGCACAAAGACCCTGAGCAAAGCCGCTTCCTGGGGCTGAGGCTCCCTTCCTCTGCCAGGGAACAACCTCCCCTTCTCATGGGAGCAGGTGGAATGAACAGTGGCGGCCCTCTCCAAGGCTGAGAACCAGAGGCCCTTTCCCCAGATGGGCGGTAGATGGGCCACGACTGGGAAGAATGTGAAAGGCCTGCAGAACCTCACTACAGGGCCTGCTTAGATATCATGCTTGGTTGTAATGCTCCTAAAAGCTGGGGTGGCAGGGGTGAGGGGAAGAAGCTTGTCCATCAAATAGGGTAAAAGAGAATTACAATTGGTTGTGCACATGGGCTCTTAATTTCTACCCTGATGAGACAAGTCTCCCTCTTGGACAGGACACCTGGTGTTGGGATGGGCCTGGCTGTGTGGTCAGGGCAAACCCTTTGTTGCCCACCATCTGTGAGTCACTGGCTCAGGGCCCAGTGATTGTTCTGAGGTTGATGGGAATCCATATAATGGGAATCCATAATGATAATAATTGTAGAAGCAAGCATTTATTGGTCACTTTGTGCCAGACACTGTTCTAAGTGCTTTTCAGGCATTATCTAATTTAATCCTCACAATAACGTGGGTACTACTGTTATCTGAACACGAAATGTCTAAGTAACTCATTCAAAGTCACACAGCCAATACATGGCAGAGCCAGGATTTGGACCCAGGTAGTCTGGCTCCAGGAGCCCTGGTGGCACAATGGTTAAGTACTCTGCCGCCAACCCAAAGGTTGGTGGTTTGCTCTGCAGGAGAAAAGAGTTAGCAATCTGCTCCCATAAAGATTACAGCCTAGGAAACCCTATGGGGCAGTTCTACTCTGTCATACAGGGTCGTTATGAGTCAGAATCAACTCAATCGCACACAACAATTGTCTGGCTCCAAACCCCAGGTTCTTAAACCTCAACCCTCTGCCCTGTTGACCAGCCTCCACCTCTTGGTGTGCTTTATGTGTCAATCTGATTCAAACAATCATGGTATGGTCTTGCCTAGTCCCAATTTTGGCAGACTCTAAACCAGGGGATTCAGGGGGCAGTGGTGGTTCAGGGGTAGGATTCTCACCTTCAATGTGGGAGACTTGGGTTCGATTCCCAGCCAATGCACTTCACGCACAGCCACCACCCATCTGTCAGTGGAGGCTTTCATGTTGCTATGAAGCCGAACAGGTATCAGTGAAGCTTTTTGACTCAGACAGACTAGGAAGAAGTGCCTGGAGATCTACTTTCAAAAAATCAGCCAATGAAAGCCCTGTGGATCATAACGATCCTACCCACAACCGATCATGAGGATGGCGAAGGACCCGGCAGCATTTTGTGCCATTGTGCATGGGGGTGACATGAGTTGGGGGCCAACTGGATGGCAACTAACAACAACAGCAACAAACCAGGGGGTTAATTTAGAATGGGAAGGGGTGGTGGCTGAGGAAGTGAGCTGAAGTTTACCAGGCAAAAAGAAGTGAATGTGTGTGCGTGTGTGCGTGTGGTGGTTTAGTGGGTGGGCTGGAGGGAAGGCAGGAGAGGGAACATTTGAAGCAGAAGAGCATGTGGGGAGGCCTGGAGGGAAGGAGCTTGGGGGCATCTGAGGACGAGAAAGGATGTCACTGCAATCTCTTTAGAATTCTCTAGAGAGAGGCGACCTGACTGGGTCATAGAGTGTCCCCTGGTGCTGAGCCTTTGAGCCAGGTACTCTCGCAGACGTTTAGCCAGGATGCTCACCATTCCCGGCCCATCCAGAGGGATCAGCAATGCTAGGATTCATTTCAGTCTCAATATCTGGGCGCTTTTGAGGCACCCCACCACTCCGGCCCTTAGCCTTTAAGGACCTTTTAAGGATGAAGGCCATGCCAAGGACACAAGCATCAAGGGTGAGGCAGGTGTCCCCTCAACCACGCTCATCCTGGCCCCTCCCAGCCCGTAGCCAGGCAGCTCCGGCTGGTCGCCTAGGAGACAGAGGCCGGCGCTTTCTCATTGGCTGGCCTTGGCTCGGGGGGCGGGAGCGAGGCTCCAGGCTGCTGTCCCCGTGTGCACGTGTGTGCGCTCGCGCGGGATCACCTGTGTGTGCAGGGTGCGTGAACACTGCGCACACAGGCGAGCCTGGCCATGCTGTGATCCCAAGGAGGATAGAGGCTGCGGCGTGGGGGGTGGAGTGGGGCGTGGAACTCTGGGAGAACCCCGATGGCTGGAGCTTGGGTAGGACTTGGTTCAGACAGTGTGCACCTGGCGGTGTGCGTGTCCGTGTCGGTACCTCTGTGTGAGTCAGGAGGGGGGCTGCTCTGTGGGTCTACGCATTAGTGTGAATGCAAGGGTGAGACTGTGAGTTTGGGTGTACCAATGTGAAGCTATTATCTGGTATGTACGCCGGTGCTGTGTGCTTGCATGGGTGAATGTGAAGAAGTGTGTGCGTGGACACATAAATTGTTGAGTGTGTGAGCGAATGTGTGCATGTATGTGCCTGCTGGGGTAGGGGTGTGTGTGTGTGTGTGTGTGTGTGTGTGTGCGCGCGCGCCCACAGAGGTATGCATACTCACCCTAGAGAAGGGGCTTCTTCTTCTGTGTCCTCTGCTCCCATGCCTCAGATCTTTCCTCCTTAGACTCTAGATGTGCCCCTCTCCTGTTCAAGCACCTACCATAGCTCCACATTGCCCAGGTGGTGATCCATAGAACATCTGCTTCAGCCTCCCCAGCCACCCCCACCACCCCCAATCTACCCTCTGGAAGGAGTGCTGAGAGCTGGCAGGAGGGGGGATTCTGCCCCTAGCACAGATGAGGCTGTGAGGGTAGGCATGAAGCGTTCAAAGCAGATTTTTCCCATCCTTAGCCAGGCGAAATGGATCTGCGGGTCTAGAGACCCTTGAAAAGCTGCTACTTGCCTTTGATCCCCCCATCTCTTGACATGAACGGTGACTGTTCCTTAGCCTCCCACTGCCTCAGAGGTGTCTGAGACACTGGGCTCCACAGCTACAAGGTACCTTCTCAGGGGCTGCCCCCTCATCTGCTTTCCCACTCTACCCTCCCCTTCCTACATATTGCAGAATTGGGAACAAATAAATGATTGTTGTTATTTTAAACTGCTATGTTTTGGGGTGGTTGTTATGCAGCAATAGATAATTGATACACTTCTCTAGTCCTTGGAAGCTTGGAAAAGCTTTCTTTAGTGGTAATGGGATGGAGGCGTGGACTGGAGGCCAGTTGGAGGGCCCAGGTGGGACCTGGAAACCCCTCATGGGCTGCCTCAGCTTCTCCAGCTCTTTGCCTCAGCCCAGACTGATGCCCCCTACCTACTCCGCACTTCCAGCTGTCCCTTCTGCCTCTGGGCAACCAAAGGGGCCCATCAGCCTTGCAGTGTCCCTGTCCCTTCCAGCTGCCCAGCAGGAAAAAGGAAACAGCTGTCCTCCTGGCTCCTGGCCAGCCAGATGCCAGCCGGTGGTTGGGCAGTCCTCAGTGTTTCTGGCTGCAGGGGGCTTCCAGCAGTCCCTGCTTCCCTCCTGGTGGCCCCCCTGCACTTACCATGGGACAGAGGCTCTTGTTTCATTCTTCATGGGCCATGCTGGATGGCTGGACCCTGGGAGCCCTACCCCGTCCAACCTTGCTGTAAAGAGAGGGAAAATGAGGCAGAGGCAAAGTCCCTTTGTCTCAGGTGGCAGAAGGCGAGCCTCATAGGAGTGACTCAGGCTGGGAGAGCAGGGCAGAGAGATCCTGGGCCCCTCCTTCTTCTACCACTGTGTAGCAAGATGCAAGAAGACTTCAGAAAGGTGACCTCCAGGGTGTGTTGTGTTGCGGGAAGGGGCTATTCTGATGGCTGGGGATCGGGGGGTTTGGCTGTCCTGGCTCCAGACTGAGTAACTTCTGACAAAGGCTGGGGGGAATGGGCAAAAGGTGGTCCTGAGGTGGCCAGGTCGGGGGGATGGTCCACAGGCCTCTTGCCCCATGTTCCAGGTGACTGCTTGGTTGGGTACAGAGCACTTTGAGGGGAATTTATGGGCCCAGGCGCAGGGCTGGGCTGTAAATGTCGTTCTGCTAGAGCGGCTGTAACTCTGCCTCGTTCCTGCAGCAGTGAGGGGGTGGGGAAATGGGATGGAGGCACCACCTAGGGCTGGGGTGAACCCTGAAGTGCATGAGAGTAGGGAGACCCAGTCAGTGCAGTCCCCACTCAGGCACTTGGGAGTGGTCGGCCCAGAGAGGCCCAGACACAGGTGCAAGGGAGTGAGGAAGTGTCTCCACCTCTGGGTGCTGGGCTCTGGATAGCCCAGGGGAGACGCATACTCAGGATACTTCTCCCCGACCCAGCTCTGGGTGCTGCTGAGGGGCAGCCATACCCACTCGTACCCTAGCCCACACCCTGCGCCCTTGGAGTGTCCTGAGAGGGACTCTAGGGGCTGGCAGGCGGCGAAAGGCACGAAGCTTTACTGTGCCTGCGTCTCTCCTTTTTACAACGCCATATTTTTTAACGAGCTATGTAAATGTCGACCAAGAAGCAGTCGTTCGAACAGAACAAGGGGATACTGCGTGGTTTAATATCAGGAAAGGTGTGCGTCAGGGTTGTATCCTTTCACCATACTTATTCAATCTGTGTGCTGAGCAAATAATCTGAGAAACTGGACTATATGAAGAATGCGGCATCAGGACTGAAGGAAGACTCATTAACACCTACAATATGCAGATGACACAACCTTGCTTGCTGAAAGTGAAGAGGACTTGAAGCACTTGCTGATGAAGATCAAAGGCTACAGCCTTCAGTATGGATCGCACCTCAACATAAAACAAAAATCCTCACAACTGGACCAATAAGCAACATTATGATAAACGGAGAAAAGAGTGAGCTGTCAAGGATTTCATTTTACTTGAATTCACAAACAACGCCCATGGAAGCAGAAGTTAAGAAATCAAATGATGGATTGCATTCAGCAAATCTGCTGCAAAAGATCTCTTTAAAGTGTTCAAAAGCAAAGCTGTCACTTTGAAGACTAAGGTGCACCTGACCCAAGCCAAGGTGTTTTCAATTACCTCATATGCAAGTGAAAGCTGGGCGATGAACAAGCAAGACCGAAGAAAAATGGATACATTTGAATTATGGTGTTGGCAAAGAATAGCGAATATATACCACAGAGTCACAGAAGAACAAACAACTCTGTCTTGGAAGAAGGATAATCTGAATGCTCCTTAGAAGAAAGGATGGCGAGACTTCGTCTCACATACTTTGGACATGTTATTAGGAGGGACCAGTCCATGGAGAAGGATATCATGCCTGGTAAGTAGAGGGTCAACGAAAAAGAGGAAGACCCTCAGTGAGATGGATTGACACAGTGTCTGCAGCAATGGGCTCAAACATAGCGACGATTGTGCGGATGGCGCAGGACCGGGCAGTTTCCTTCTGTTGTATACAGGGTCGCTATGAGTCAGAACCAACTCAATGGACCCAACAACTACAGGTAAATGTTTGCTAGTCAAAGAGCAAAGTCAGACCTCCAGCTGCCCTCCTCCTCTGGGGCTGGGTGCCTCCCAGAGGCCAGCCTGATCTTGTGTTTCCTATGGGAAGGTTTTCTGGATGCCCTGGGTGGTTGCCTGCCAGTGACCCCCTGAGTCCAGCTGAGTCAGAGCTGGGGGCCACCATTGACTAACTCATTTTATAACCTTGGACCTATCATTTCCCCTCCCGGTACCTCAGCTTCCTCATCTGCAAAATGGGAGCACAAGAGTTGCATTTTGTGCTTTCGAGGTGCCACCATTTAACCTCAGGCAATGGCTCAGCCTCCATAGGGAGACAGTCATGCTTATCACTGCCCTCGGCCTGCGCTTAGGACCCTGGGCACTGGCATCCCTTTCTCCTGTCTGGCTTTGTCTTTCTTCTGCCTCCAGCTTCCTCCTCCTCCTCTTGTGCTCCAGAACATCCTGTTGTTCCATCCCCAGGATTGGCCGTCTCCATGGCAGTGTGTCACATCCCAGAACAGGAGTGAGGGGGTGGCAGTGGGGCTGGTGGGGGTGCAGGGAGAGCCAGACTCTGGTTCCTGCTGGGACCACATCCAGGGCGTGAGAATGCCTCCTGGGTTGGCATGAGGGCTGGGGTGTGAAGGGACTGGGAGAGGAGAGGGTCTGGAGCTGGATACACTGGGGGCCTGTCCTCAGTCTCTGTGGCCAGGTGTCCCAAAGGCCCCCCCCCCCAGCCTTCCCAGACACCAGCACCATCATCTGGCATGATGACAGGGCCTGGGCTGGGGATGTAGAATGAGCCGTAATAGGTTTATGGGGCAGCTGTAAAGCCCTTTACGGGCGGAGCAATCATCTCCTTCAGGGACAGTCAGAGGCCCAAGCTTCCAGGACAGGGCCCTGTCCTCCCAGTCTGCACTGTGTGGCCGCATACAGACCACTGCCCAGTAGTCCTCAGTTGCCCAGCAGGTGCCAAAGTCAGGCTGCTAGTTCCTCAGAACAGGCAGCGGGGACTTGTGTATGGTTTTCTGATCTCCAAGATGCTAGATGGATTGGGAGTTGGGAAGGGGGAACTGATTGGCAGAGGCCTTGTTCGTGACCCCCACCTACCCACTTACTCACTCACACATGCCATTGCACACTCTCTACCTCCAACTCACCCCACCCTACCAAGTAAGGAAGCTGCAGGTGGTGATGTGGCTGTGCCCACTTCACAAATGAGACTGAGGCCAGAGTGATTAAAGGGGAGGGGATCAGTCTGGTGCTTTTTCTGCAGTGAGTACGTTTGAGTATGAATCCCGGCTTCATCACCTACCAGCTGGAACCCCAGGCAGTCACTTCTCCCTGAGCCTCAGTATTCCATCCAAAGGTGAGTACATTAGGAACTCCTCATGGTAGGATTAAATAGGTAATGTAGGTAAAGCATCTGGTGCCTGGCACAAGCCCATGATAAATAATAGCTATCATTATTATTGTTGTTGTCTTATCTCCTGTATCCACTGCCTCCCACATCTGTCCACTGTGGGGAGAACCCTGGACCAGGGGGCAGTAAACGTGGGTTCAACTCCTGGCTCCTTACTCACCAGCTGTGGGCCAATCACCAGTGCTCTCAAAGCCACCTACTTCTGGGTGGGTAAACCGTAGAGGTCTGTGCACCTGGGTGGTTCCTAAAAACAAGGAGCAGAAAAAAGGCACCGCCAAGGTCCCCGTGGAGGGTTATTTCCAAAGGTGGCTGCAACAACCCCTTCCATCCTGTAGGACCTTTTGCCATGTGACTTTGCAGCCCCTCCCATCAAGAGCTGGGTTCATCCTCCCTCCTCCTGATTCTGGGTGGGCCTGTGACTCATCTTGACCAATAAAATGCGGTGAAAGTGACGCCATATGACTTCCTGGCCTAGGCCTCAAGAGACCTGGCAGCTTCTGTTTCCAGAATCTTGGAGCCCTGAGCCACCATAAAGAAGTCAGCTAGCCTGCTGGAAAGACCAATGGCAAGAAAGAAGCCAGTTGGCCTCCAGCTACTCCAGACACCCCAGCTGAGGTGACAGACATGGCCAGATGCCACTTTGGATCTTTCAGTCTCGACAAGCCACCTCACTCAGCACTACACAGGGCAGAGATTAGCTGTCCTCACCTAGCCCTGTCCAACCACAGAACTGGGAACAAATAAATGATTGCTGTTGTTTTACACTACTAAGTTTTGAGGTAAGTGTTATGTGGTAATAGATAACAGATACAGTCCCCATGTCCCTCCTGCACCATCTTTACCCAAATTTGGCTTGCGCAAGATTGAGCTTCTTGGCTACAGCTGATTGGACACAGGGACAGGCACCTGACTTAGAAGCAGCCAAACCATTGGCTGGTAGGTGTCCAATCAGCTTCTTTCTCTGGAGAATGGGACTGAAGAGATCAGAGACCCTAGCTAGCCAGACCATGAAGGCAGCTGGGGGTGACTTTCAGCCTTGTACAGGTTGTCATGTCATCAGCGGACACTGAGCTGGGGCAAGAAGAAGCAAGGGTGATAGACCGTGGGACCAGGTTCTGCTCAGGCCCCAGTAAATTAACTTCAGCTAGTCTCTGTGGTACCTGCTCCTTGTACCTCATGAACCCTGATTTCAGGCACTAAGAGACCCAAGTCTATTTGGCCAGCTGGCGGCAGAACTTCCCTTGGATCTTGGGACTCCTGATACCAGCCAGGGGTCTACACTGCTCCTCTGATCCCTTCTGCCTTCGCCCTGTGCCCTCCAGCCCTGCTAGACACACACACACACACACACACACACACACACACACACACACACACACACACAGAGATACTAGCCCTGTCCTCCAGGGCCCTAGGCATGGCCACTCTCTGTCCTAGGCACACAGGGTTGGGGACCTTATGGCCTACTTTCATCTACTCCACACAACCTCGAGAGGCCTTCAGCAGCAAATCAGAGGGCGTGATCCAGGCTTGGTTTTCACCCCACCCCCACGAGGAGTTCCAGCTCTTTTGGGTCCCCATTGTATCCCTCATACAGTCCCTTGAATCTACCCACCACCCTGCTTGTCCATATGATGTCATGCTAATAACAGTGGTCATCAGTGCACCCCATCCAGTGCCAGACACTGTAGGAAGGCACTTCACAACACTGTCTTTCATCTTCCCAAACCCTGTAACATAGGATTTCTTAACCCCATTTTCCAGACGGCACTCATGGTGGATATGGAATTTTAACTGAGGTATGCCTGACTCAAGAGCCCATGCCCTATCTGCCACTTTCCTGTGTGACCCTAGGCAGATCACTTCACCTCTCTGAGCCTCATAGTCTCACTTGTGGGGGGTATGCCAAGGCAGGATTCTGGTGCTGGCTGCACCACTTTAATACTCACCCTCCTGGGTGCCATCCAGAGCTGGGTCTACTTGTTCTTCCAGGGTAGGCTCCCAATCTTATCACCCCTCCTCTTTAAGGCAGGCCTGTCTCCTTGAGGAGCAGGCCTGGAGACTGCCTCTTGTCTTCATTTCCTTGAAAGCAGGCTGGACTCTCAGGATTCAACATCTTGCCTTTTCCCCAGTAGCTTGGCTCCAGCCTTACCTCCTTGGGCCCAGGCTGTAGGTGGTCAGAGCAGCAACTCCCTAAGTGACTTGAGGTGGTGGATATCTTGACCTGACAAACTCATAGGGTCTGAGGTAGACTGGGGCCACCAGGACCAGGAGTGCGGTAGCCTAGGAAAACTCTGACCCCCAGACTCCCCGTGGGTTCTGGCTCCTGTTTGCACAGGTGCTGGGGTGGGGACGTCTGGTCCTCCTCTCTCCCTTTCAGAGGCTGTAGCCTCTTCAGCCTGACCTTCCAGGGTATCCTCCATCAAAGCTGACAGGGCTCTTAGCAGCAGAAGAGTTCATTGCCCTCTTCTACACATAGGGAGACTGAGGCCAGAATTCCTTGTCAAGGCCCCATAAATAGGAAGGGCAGCACCAGCACTGCAGCCCAGGCCTCCTAGCTCTCAGCGGGGGCTCTGCCCAGCCCTCAGGCTCCTCTGCTTGGACCAGCCCAGTCCCTGACCCTGGCGCTCACATTGCTCACCTCCCCCTCCCCTCAACACAACTGCTTCCCTCCCCAGTCTGAAAACAACCTAACAATTTTCTTGTGTCCTTGAATTTCCTCAGAGGCCCAATTCCTTACCAGTAGCCAGGAATGAATTGGCCCCAAGTCCCCTCTTCTTACCAGAACCTCGTGAAGCCTCAAGGATCCAGGCATCCCAGAGGTGTTAAGTAACAATCCCATGGGCTGCCTCTTGTGAGTGACCAACAGCAGACCAGGCCTTCCAGGGCTGGACAATGGAGAGTGTGCGTTCTGTTTATCTCCATAGGTGGGCAGGCCTATCAGCTTCTTGAAGCTTCACATGATGCCACTGGCCTCGTGTTGCATACAGATCACCCATACCTGAGGATTCTTCTGCTTGCCCCTGTGCCCCCCAAAGTGCTGTCCTGCTTGGTGGGGTCCCCAGGCCTGGCTCTGAGAAGCCTTAAGCCGGGCTTAGGCTATAGCTGTGGGCATCCAGAATCAGGCCCTGGTCCTGTCGCTTAGAAGCTGTGTGACTTTGGATAAGCCATCACCTTATCTGGTCCTCAGTCTTGGCATCTGTACAAGAGTTGGACTTGACAATAATCATCGTCATCATTTGTAGAGGGCTTATTGAGTGCCAGGCACGGTACCAACCAACAAATATATGCTATGCTCCCTCAGTTAATCCTAACAACCAAAACTACGAGGATCATTTTTGTTTTACAGACAAGAAGACTGAGGCTCAGAGGGGTTAAGTAACAATACCACACAGCTAATCACTCCTAGAGCTGGAACTCAAACTTGGACCTGATCTCAAACCTCAGATCCTTATAATCACCCATGTAGGCTGCCCCCCGGGACCTTCAACCTTTTCCACACCAGTATTCCAGGATCCTATGGGGAGAGGATCCTCTTTCTTCATTGAGGATAAAACCACAGTTCAGAGGGTTTGAGCCTTCCCCGGAACCAGTGACAGTCCTAAGGTGGTGCCTGGGAGATGGGTGTGAGGGCAGCCTGGCATCAATCCGGGGCCAGAAGCAGAGCAGGCTCTCAGGTACCTTTGTAGGTTGAATGAATGAATGAATAAGTAACTGGGTGCCAACTCCATGCCAGACTCTGCCCTTCATGCAATCCTACCAGAGTCTTAGTTTAGAAAGTGCCAGGTACAAAGCTGGAGTCCCTGGGTGGCACAAATGGTTAAGATGCTTGGCTGCTAACTGAAAGGTTGGCAGTTCAAGTCCACCCAGAGGCCCTTGGAAGGAAGGCCTGGCAATCTACTTCCAAAAAATCAGCCACTGAAAACTCTATGGAGCACCATTCTACTCTGACACACATGGGGTTGCCATGAGTCAGAGTCGACTCAATGGCAACTAGTTCAACTGGTTAGGTAAGCAGCTACCTAGTTTATGCTGGTTTGGGTGGGGCGCTTAAGCCCAGGAAGAGCCCTGATTGGGGGAGCTGCATTCTGGAAGTTTCTTGTTTCTGAGGGCTGACTTCCTTGTTGCTCCCCCTCCACGGTCAGCTGAGTCTGTGCCCATTGGTTCCTGCGTTTCTGTAGTTGTCCCCTAGCCTGAGGGTTAGTGGGCAGCAATGCCACCCTGGGGCCCACCAGGGGGCTGAATCCAAGGAGTCCCCAAAGAGAAACAGGACACTTGGCTGGGAGAAGCCAGGTCCCCCTGACCCTGGTGCCTCTCCCTGTCCAACAGAGATGTGGAGGTGGAGTGGGCACATGATCCCTGGCTGAGCTGCTGGCCCGGCTTTTTGAGCCAAGGCCCATGGATTCTGGGAAAAGCTAGCAGGTGACCTACTGCCATCTGGGGCACCCTTTTCTAGGGTTGTTCTGGAGCATCTAGGTTTGGTTTGAACATGTGGGGCAGGGTGGTGGGGGGGGAGTGGGTTATCTGACCCTCCTGGTCAGCCCATGCGCATGTGGATGCCAGCCCCAAACCTAGGACCTTTAAGAGCCCAGGAGAGGCTCAGAGTATAGCCCAGTGGAAGAGAGGGCAAAGCTGGGGTGGCAACCTGGGTCTGGCAGTCCCAAGGGCAGGGCCGAAACTGCTTCCCCAAACCCTCCCAGACTGGGCACTCGCATGGGACATGGTATACATCAGATGCTTAATAAATGCTTGTGGAAAGAAGAGTTGGAGAGAGCTGGTGCTCTCAATCCCTGGATAGGTCCAGGCCCAAGCTGAAGGGGGCTTATTCCCCCAGACCAAGGGTAGTAGAATCTGTGATGCTTTAGATCCACAGCGGGTCTAAAGCCCCATCTCTCAGATCAATGCCGCTGGCCACAGACCAGGCTGCTCTCCTAGGAGGGTCCTCTGGAAGTCCCCCCGGGGCCTCCCCTCCTCTCACACCCCTCAGCCCTGCCCCCACGGTGGGCCCTTCCGCAGCCCCATCCGCCACAGTGAGATAATAATGACCATGATGCGAACAGTCACCCACACGTGTGCACAGCGCTTTACAGGTTACAAAGTGTTTCACATACATCAGCTCATCAATTCCTCACAACAGCCCTGTGAGGTAGGCAGGGCGGGGAGCCATGTTCCCATTTGTACAGATGTGAAAACTGAGGCCTAGCGAGGGCCAGTTACCTGCTCGAGGCCACTCAGCATGTCGGCAGCAGAGCTGGGACAGGAAGGTAGGCCTCGGTCCTGCCTCCGGCCCCTGGCCCTCTCCACAGACTGTGCTGTCCTCCAGGAGGACCGCAGCACCTGTCCAGTCTCAGCCGTGCCCGACCCAGGCCCCTGCCATGGCAACAGTGTTGCCTGGCAACCCGCAGACAGGCCCCACCTCATCGGGCAGCCCCATCCCTCCACCTGCTCCCTACAAACAGCCAGCCCAGAGCTGGGCCCTGACCCACACCCAGCCTGCTTCTGTGGCTGCCTGGCAGGATGGGCAGGCAGGTGGGGCTGGGGCCGCCTTTTCGGTTTCCTGAGTGGTCTCTTCCCACAGGGGGAGAGAAAGGAGGAAAGAGGGAGGAGGAAGAGAAAAACAAGAAACTGAGTTGGAAGAAGGCCCTGGAGCAATCAGGACGTCAAAAGTTTGCATTCCGACTAGCTATAGGAAATAGTTGTTTTTTTTTTCTCTTTTTATTATTTCAAGTTTTCATAAAAATCCATAATTATTGAAACCCAAGTTACAGAAGAAGTTTGTAACTTTTTTTTTAAATTGAATTATTGACCGTGCCGTGTGTCGGTTCGTCGGCCTCCAACTCCAGTCTGTTGGCTTGTGCCCCTGTGTGGTGGGGTCCCCAGGCCTAGACTTCTGAGGTCGTAGTAGAAAGAGGGCAGGCGGTGAGGGCTGGCGGAGGGGCAGCAGGGGCAGGGGTGGGAGGGAGGAGAAGTGTGTGTAGAGGGGCAGGAGGAGGTGGGAAGGACTGGGGAGTGAGCGGGCAGCGGCCAGGCCCCTTCCCCTGCCTGGCGCGCCCGCGGGTGTCTGCCCCCCACCCCGCCCTCATATCATCTTCATGTTGAACTTGCGGGGCGCGTCGGCTGAGCTGATGCCCGCGTCTGACTTGCGGGGCACGTACTCGATCTCGATGTTGTGCTTCGTGTTGCCCTTGCCCCGGCTCCAGAGAAACAGCAGCACCAGGCAGAAGAGCACGACGCCCAGGAAAGAGATGAAGCCCATGGTGGTGGCAATGATGAGGGTCTTGATGTCAAAGGGGAAAGGCACAGTGGCGCGTGTGCTGTTGGCCTCTCCTTCGCCCGGCTGGTTAGAGATGAAGGCGAAGGTCTTGTTGGGCTGATGCGGCCAGTCGGGCGAGTAGCTGCGCACATGCAGGTGGGCAGGCATGGAGTCGTTGCCGCCCGCGTTGGCTGCGATGCACAGGTACGTGCCGTTGTCCTGTACCTGGGCATAGCGCACCTCCAGAGTGCCATCGGGGAAGACCGTGAGCCGCCCATTGCTCTTGGCTGAGACCAGGTGCTTGCGCGGTGAGAGCCAGAGGATGGCGGGCGGTGGGTCACCGTCTGCCCGGCACACAAACTGTACCGTGTGGCCCTCATCCACAAACACCTGCTGGGCCTTGCGGTCCCGGATGCGGGCGCGGCGGCAGGTGAAGTAGTTGGGCAGCAGCACATCGGGGAAGTCTTTGAACTCCTTGCCCTGGACAAACTCGGGCGTGGCGCACGTGGGCTGCTGTCGGTTGAAGTTGAGCCGCCAGCGGCGCCGGAACACCCACAGGAGACGGCAGTCGCAGGCCAGCGGATTGGAGTCCAGGATGAGCGTCTCCAGGTTGCCAACCGAGTGGAAGGCCGATTCCTCCAGCGTGGTCAGCTGGTTGCCAGAGACATTGAGCACGCGCAGGTAGTTGAGGCCACGGAAGGCATAGGGTTCCACCACGGCTAGCTGCCCACCCACCAGCTGGATCTCCTGCAGCCGTAGCAGCTCATGCAACATGGAGCCCTCGATGGTGCTGATGGGGTTGTAGGAGAGGTTGAGGAAGCGGAGATAGACCAGGTGACGCACAGCCAGGTAGGGCACAGCCGTCAGATTGCAATGTGTGATGGACAGAGATGTCAGGTTGAGGCCGTAGAGGCAGTTGGGGGTCATGGTGTCCAAGTAGGGCCAGTGGGAGATCTCCAAGACCTTGAGCCGGTACAACCTCTTGAAGGAGTAGTCCCGGATGGCGTTAATGTTGAGGTGCCGGAGCCTCAGGACAATGAGGCCGTGCAGATGGGACAGTGCCTCAGTGGGGATGGAAGTCAGGTTGCATTTCTCCAGCGTCAGCTGCTCCAGGCTGTTGAGGCCGCTGAAGGCGCGGTGGGAGATGTAGACTAGGTCGTTGTCGCCAACCTCCAGTGACTTGAGGTTGTACAAGTCCTGGAACATGTAGTCCAGCAGGATGACGATCTTGTTCTCGCTGATGTCCAGCTTGGTCAGGTTACTGAGGCCGGTGAAAACGCCCAGCGGGATGAGCTTCAGGCGATTGCTGCGGAGACCCAGCGTCCGCAGGTTGAAGAGGTTGTTGAAGGCGCCGGGCTCCACGGCACTCACAATGTTCTCATTGAGCTCCAGCTCCTCCAGGTGCGGGAAGCTAGCAAACTCGTCCTGGTTGAGCGTCTTGATGCGGTTCTTGCCCAGGTCCAGCAGGCGAGTCTCGGTGGGGATGCCCTCGGGCACCGCCACGAAGCGCTTGCGGTGGCAGAGCACAGCGCGGTCCTGGGCGGAGCACTCACACCGGGGAGGGCAGCCTGTGGCTGAGCCTGACAGCACCGAGCCCAGCACCAGCAGGAGGATGGGCTGCCAGCAGGCCAGGAGGGGGCTGGGCATGCTCCTCGAGCCCCCCGCCAGCATCCTCTTGCTCACCTGCAGCCGGGAGCAAGCACAGGACAGAGGTTTGGTTAGAGGGCAGTGCCTGGCTGGACGCCACCAGAGCCCTCTGTGCCCTGTGCCCTGCTGCTCAGTCAGAATGTCTTAGGTGCAGATAGGGAGGCCAGGGTTCACATATGCCACCTGCCTGGGACCTAACAGCGAGGTCCAGATGCCCAGGCCAAAGGCCCTCCACACCCTGTGCCGCTTCCTCCTTGCTCCTTACCCTGCCCAGACCTACCTGAAGGACCCTCCCAGCATCCCTGGGGACGGGGGGATGGATTGGTCACCTCAGAGGAGCCTGATGCGGGCACCACAGGCTGCATCCACCTCCTTTACGTACAGGCACACACCGCTCCCCGAGCCTCAGCTTCCCTAGTTCTCAGCAGGGATATAGCCAGACCTGCTGAGCCGCCCTCGGGGCTCATGGAGCGGCTCAAAGGGGCTCAAAGGCTGAGGCCTCTGGGAACAGCCCTGGAAACTAGTGTATCTGGCCCCCACTGGGCTGGGCAGGGACTCCTGAGACTGCTGGGGCCCTTACTTTTAGCCCCAAGATTCTCCAGTCACAGATGCCATGGCCCCCTCCCCACCAGCACTGCTGCTGAGCCCCTACCCAAGAGTCCTGGGGAGCCAGCAAACCCAACAGACCCCCAGTGGTACCTGGCATTGTTCATGAATCTTCTCCCTGATGGGGTTACTTGATCAGTGGAGGGCACCCCTATCTAGAAAGTGGGACCCAGTCCTTCCTCCTGCATCTGCAGATCCCAGCTGGCCTCCCTGTAGAATCTCTCTCTGACTGTTCCCTTTCTCTGGGTCCCAGCTCAGGAGCTCAGGGCCTTGAGAAGGGCTTTTCCAGCCTCCTGGCGTTTGCTCCTGCAGTGCTTGCCTCCCGGAATGGCCTTCCCCTGCCTGTTGAAATCCCAGTTTAAAGGCCAAACTGAATGTCCACTGCTCTGAGAAACTTTTTCTGACCCCAGACAGGAAGCGTGCCTCCTAAAGGCCCCTCAACTTTCATCTGTCTGTCTCTCAGGGTTCCAATCACCTTCCTCCTAGTATCAGGGTCCTGGGAGGCTGTCTGGCTGAGGGAGGAGCTGGTCAGCCTTCCACAGCCTGGACAGCATGGGTGATGCCAGGGGTGTAGGTCCACACTCCGGCACCAGGAGCGAGGCTGGTGAAACCCAGGCCGTGCAGAACATACAGAACTTGGATGATGGTGATGAGCTCAGGGAGGGGACTTTGGTTGAGGATGGGCTGGAAGGTGGAGTAAACAAGGGGTGTGTGGAAGATGGCTCCCCATTACTCTCTCCCGTCTCTTATTCAGAGGCCTCCTTCTCTCACTTGTGCCTTAAATGGCCTCCCACTTCCCCTTCCCTGCTCTGTCCCTGTGTTCCCCTCTGCTCTGTGTTCTGCAGAAAAATTGAACCCCCAGCATATGGAGCTCTGATGGCACAGTGGTTAAGAGCTATGGCAGCTAACCAAAAGGTTGGCAGTTTGAATCTGCAAGCCGCTCCTTGGAAACCCTATGGGGCAGTTCTATTTTGTCCTATAGGGTAGCTTTGAGTTGGAATCAACTCGATGGCAATGGATTTTTTTATGCAGGGTAGGTAGGGGATGGGAGGGTCAGTCCCAACTCTTTAGGAGCTGCAGCCTCAAACCTCCAGGGGGGTAGACCAGACAGTCTCTGGGGGCCAACCTGTAGCCTTGCTCCTCCTTCTGCTTCTGGCACCCCGGGGCTCTGCTGTGGTGTCCAACCCCTACACTCACGGTCCTGTGGGGGGCTCACTTCAGGAAGGGGAGGCCCAGGTGGGAGGGCCCCACTTCTCCCCTGCAGCTCAGACCCTTCCCCCACCCCTGCCACCCCCCTTCCCACACCATCACAAGTTGAATCCACATTTCAACCCTTAAGGCAACTGAGGCGCAGAGAGGGGGTGGCCGCCAAAGGTCGCTTAGGCAATAGAGGAGGGCCATTAGGACCAGAGCCCTGTCTGTCAGACTCCAAAGTCACGTACTTTCCAATGCTCTGCCTGTCTTTCAAGACTGACAGGTGCTCCCTGGTTGTTGATTAAGTGACCAATTAATCAGAGAGGGTTCTGGGTGTCACTGACATGTTATGGAATCTGCAAGGTTTTCTTATCCCCTAGGGCTGCTTTGCCCCTCCGACCCCCTGTACTCCGTCCCTCTCATCCTCTCTCGACCCTCCTCTGTGACTTGGCCTCCCCCACCCCATCCCCACCAGGCCATTTCCACAGTCATACTCGCTCCAGCGACCCACCAGAAAAGCAAACATCCTGACAGGCGATCGATAAGTAATTGGGCCGGCAGCTGGGGCTGGCATGAGTGTGAGGCTGGGGACCTCAAGAGGTAAATAGGACTTTTAGCACCCAGCTCAGGGACTGGCGGGCAGGGTGGGGGCTGCTGGTGAAGAGGCCTGTACTAGGCTGGGGTGCTGGTGGGATGAGGTGGGGGAGCGAGGGCACAGGGCACCCTGAGATGTTGGTAAGCCCCTCAAACAGACACTAATTTGGCATTTGAAGCCACCACCACCTCCCTTCAACTTACCCACCTGCCTCCTCTCCCATCACTCCCCCAGCAGAGCCACCCAGGTATCCCCATCTTGCCCTCACATTCCAGCCGCTAAACCATTGCTCATGGAGTTCTCTCCTTTTGCAGAACTGTCCCAGCCTCCTGCCCCAGCAGCCCTTGTGGCCTTCCACCCCAAAGGCTGCCTCCTCCATGAAGCCATCCCTGACCTCTTGAATCAGAAATCGTCTCTTGCCTGTAACACTGAGGTACTTTATTGTTGTCAGTAATAATCTCATGTAATTGATGTGTAGGACACCTCATTCCAAAAAGGTAAAATTACGCCACAGATGATAAAAAGGTAAAGCTCAAGAAGGGAAACCAGGTAGGAAAGAATGCCACAAAGTCTTGCATAATGACTAAAGGTGAAAGCTTCCTAGTGACCAGTGCAAAGAGGAAAATATGATCCAAAGTCTCAGCACCTGGCGACTCTCCTGCAATATGTGTTTAATCCTGGGTCAAACAGTCATGTGTGCATCTGCCTCACCTGCTAGACAGTGAGGTCCCTGAGGGCAGAAGGCATGTTTGCAGCCTCAGGCCAAAGCATGGCACAGAATGAATGTTCTTTGAATGGAAGCTTATGTGCATGAGTGAGACTGTACAGGGGTTGCAGCCCCTTTAATGGGGTTGACCCTGGGGCAGGCCCACTGAGCAATGGGAGACCTGGGGAATTCAAACACATTGATGGAAAAGCTGGTCAGCCTTATCCTGTACCGCTGCAACCCCCAGGTAGCCCCTCAGGGCAATGGGCTGTGCTCCACAGGACCAGGATAGCTACAGGACGGTGCATCCACTGAATTGCCTCATACCTCACCTTTCACATGTGATTGCCCTGAAGGGTGGGGAAACGGAGACCCAGAGAGCTTAAGGTGCCTGCCTAAGCTGGCACAGCAAGAATACAGCAGTTAGTGCCCTGCTGTAACACCCCTACCAGGGCTCTGTCATCTAGGAATGCTGGTGGGGTTGTGTCTGAACGGGCAGTGTGCCACCTGCCATCCTGGCACTATCAGTCCTGCTGGTTACTCCTGTAATTGCCAAGGACATGCATTTTAATCAGTGTTTTATTTTGAATTCTTGCCCCTGAAGCCTTCCCACAAGGGCAAGACTTTAAAAACTGAACCAACAAATACCAAAGAAATAAACACCACAGGCAGGCAGGTGGGTGGGCAGTGTCGAGCCATGCCTAGAGCATGACACACAGGCCCCACAGCAGCCTGGGTCTTCCCAAACCCCAGAGCGGCAGGGGAGGCCGCTGCATCAGACCTGCCGCTGTAGAGGGCAAGACCCGGGCTCTGAACTGCCCCTGCAGTGAGGGTGGGGGGAACAGGCCACCTGCCACCATGTACCTCCCTCCCCCAACTCATGTCCCAGGGCAGAGGCGGTCTGGCTCAGGCATCCATCCCGACACTCGCCACATGCAGTTCTCGGCCACCAGCCCACTGTGTGACTTCAGGCATGTGCCTGCCATCTCTGGCCTATTTCCCCCTGTGCAGTGAGGGGCTGGATTCCAGGATCCCCTAGGGAGCCAACAATAGAAACCCTACTTTCTCCAGCTGGAAAGTCCACGTCCTCAAACCTGGTTACAAGATGATGAGAGTAGGGGGCCCAGGCCCCAAACTGCCATTCCAGTGGGGCTGGAAGGATCTATTTGTGGGTGACCCCAGGCTGGTTGGCTCCCCTGATTGGGATATCACACTATGCTGCCCCCCAGGGGCCCAGGATAGGGGGGAGCGACTGGTGGAAACAGAAGGGGCAGGGGCACTGGTGGGAAGGTCATGGGTCAATCCTGTCCAATAAGGCCCCTGGGGCAGAGAGGTGTCTCCTCCACATAAGCAGCTAGATACCGCCTTTAGAAAACAGATGGGAGTAACATTTGCAGAGCATCTGCAACAGGCTGGACTTGGGGCTTTATATACACTGTCTTAGGAACCCTCACACCAGCATTCAAAAGAGGTATTACCTTCCCATTTTTCAGATGAGGAAAACTGAGGTTCCCAAAACAGAATTCACTTGCCCTAGGCACAAAGCTAGGAGGCAGTAGAGCTCTGTTCCTCCTGGCCAGCCTGCCCGCCCCAGAGCTGCCTGGCATGAAGCGGGGCTTCTCTCGAACGCCTGCAGGCCAATCCAGAGGAGGGGCCAGCGTGCCAGGGCTGTGCTAGGGCAAGGCCCTCAGGGCTGAGGAAAGGCACTAGTCCTCAGATAGCTGCACCCAAGTGTCCTGCCCCTTCAAACCCAGCAAAAGCCTTTCCCCAACTGTCAGAAACTGGCTCACTTAATTTTTACAGTGTTTTTCCACCCTACCTTTTCTCTTGCGTCTGCTGCCACCGTCTATGCTAGAGTCGTACCTAATTTGGTGCAGCACAGGATGGGAGGTTTAGTTATTTTAGGTTTACGGTATCAATATTTCATGGTGCTCCCACTCAGTGTTCCTCGGGGATCTCAGGGATCCCCAGCACACACAGCGTGCGATCCCTGGCATGGAGACATCCACCTTGATGGCTGCAGCCGGGACCCTCTGGATGCCAGGGCCTCTGAGTTCTTGGCCTGGTCCATGGCCTGGCTATGCGAACCAGGACAGCTGCGCTGGGCTCAATGTCCCCAGGGGGGAAATGGGGCAGGTGTGCAGTCTCATCTCACCCTGACACCCTACATTCCTATGACTGGGTCTGCGGCAGGAGGAGTGGGTGGTGGGATGGTGGGGGTGAGGGGGTGGGGGAGGTGGCAGATGTGGGAAGGGTGACTGGAGTGCTTCAGACAGGACAGCACGGCAGCCAAGAAATGACTGGAAGACCAGGAGAGGGGAAAGGTGACAGAAACAGAGCCAGAGACACCAGAGAGAAACACAGAACAGGAAGGGCAGCAAAATGGGAGAGAAAGGGAGGGGAAGAGAGAGGCAGAACAGGGGATGAGGAAGGCAGGAGAAAGGGGGGTGCACGGGGCTGGGCGAGAAGACAGAGTAGTTGCCCCGCAGACTCAACTACTGTCCCCTGAGCTCCTCCTGCCCTGGGAGAGCTGGGAGCCTGTGAGTGAGTCCGGTCCTCAGCACGACACCACAGGGTGGGTTTTACTGCCTCCATTTCCATGAGGAGGCTGAGACTCAGAAAGGTGCAGGGACTTGCCCCCGGTCACAGAACAGAGGCAGGACGATGCGTGGATTCCCCATGACCTGCCCTGTGTCTACGCTGCCTGTCTGAGGCCCCTCCTGGATCCATTTCATGGGACAATACATTTTGTTCCCCAGAAGCACCGGCTCAGGCAGTGGGCGGCGTGGTTGGGCTGGGGTGAGGCCTGCCTAGAAAGCACACCCATGGTCATCTCAGCTGGGCCCTTTCTTTCTCCCACAGCAGTGGACGACCATACTCCACTCCGTGCCTGGACATCTCCTCCTCGGCGGGCCTTCAGCACCCAGTTCAAGCGGCTCTTCTCCCAAGTGCTTTTCTCGAGCCCCCAGGAAGGAGCGATCCTCCTCCTGTGGGTCCCGCTGGGATCTCAGGCGACCCTTGGCCTACCACTGCGTGGGTGTCTGTTTCCCTGTCTCCCTCCTCCTTCTCTGCCCCCGAGACTGAGGGCCCCCAGAACAGGGCTGGGTCTGATTTAGCTCAGCACCCCCAGGCCCAGCCCAGGCCTTGGGCAAACAACCCCTAGGCTAGGGCAAGGCTGAGAGGGACATACCCCAACAACCCCTGGCTGGGGGCATACAAAGCTCTGCCCCTCAGGTGTGTCTCCAGTGACTGCGGCCTCGCCTGTCTTCAAAGGGGCAGAGAGAGCCCCTCACAACCTGGCTGGGATAGCTCACACGAACACTGGGGGTGGGATTCCACTCTGGTCTCTGACTCTTAAAGCTTCATGGAGGCGGAGGAGGAAATAGAAATCAGTTTTCCACAGGCCAAGTGAGGGGCCGGGATGGGTGTTCTGGACGGAGGGAAGAGTGACAGCAAAGGCGTGGAGGTTGGAGGTAACTTGGTCAACTTGAGAGCACTCATCCGAAAAAAACCCAAACCTGTTACCGTCAAGTCAAGGCTCCTAACTGCTTCTCTTCTGCCCCAGATCCTGACCCAGGTCCCTCGACTGCTTTTAAAGACACTCCATTCGGGACTTCCCAGGGCTAATCCCTGCTGAGGTGTGAATGGCTGATAATGGCTTAAAGTGTGAGCTGCTAACAGAGAGACAGAGCCTAGGGGGAGGAGGGGCTGCCTCCTGGCACATGGGGAGGGGTGTGGGTGAGCAGGGGCCCTGAGGGGCAGGGTACAGCGCCCAGGCTGAGCTTCCGGCAAGAGAAATCCAGACTGACTGCGTGGCCTGCAGGCAGGTAGCCGGGCAGCGGGCAGCTTCTGTCTGTCTCCTCCTGGGCTGGTCTGCCTGCCTCTGCCTGTCTTCCCTCTCCTCCTCCTCTTCAGCCGCCCCCCATGGGGAGAGAAAAATCAACCTGGAAGAAGATTGAGGTCATGTTCTTCGTCGTGCATAATTCTTTATTTTTCTCTTGTTCTTGGTTCTGGCGAAAAGTTCCTAGGTCCCTGGCGTGTGTGTGTGTGTGTGTGTGTGTGTGTGTGTGTGTGTGTGCGTGTGTGTGTGTGTGCGTGTGTGTGTGTGTGTGTGTGCCTCTGCTCCCGCCACTCCCTGGCCCTTCTGGACTGGCGCCACAAGCCCCATCTTCTTAGACGCACTTGGAAACACAAATCCTCTCCCAAAGGTGCTTACCTGGCCTCTCAGCTGCGGGGGTGCTGGAAGGTGCTGACTGGACACAGCGTCGCTGCCTGCCCACTAGTACAGATGAAGCCCTGGCAGTCACCAGACACCTCTTGCTGCCCCAGAGGTCCTGGACTCCCCATGTGGCTGGGCAAGTACCTGCCCTCCACCCCTCACATGAGGGAGGAATGCTTTTGCCCACCCTACCACCCACCCCATCGGAGCAAAGCTGATCTTGGGAGCTGCCAGCCTTCCGTCCAGCCTGCAGCCCCAGGCCATTTGTGGGATAAATTATGAATTTTAATTGTCAAAGCATCTTAGTGTTTAAAGGCTTCTATATATAGGTTCTCCCTCCAGGAGTGGCTGGCTTGGTGGGAAGGAGCAGGGGTGGGGCAGGGCCTAGAGGAGGTGGCTTCTGGGTGAGCAGAGGGAACTGGGCTTACAGGCCCAGGCCTGGCTCCAGCCAGCACACCCCTGCCCCGCTGTGTGACCTTGGGTGAGTCCTGGACCACTCTGGGCTGTTCTGTGGTGAGAGGACAGCTGCAGAGCTTAGAGCAGGCCTAGGGAGGCTGGAGAAAGCCACTGGTTCTGGGAAGCTTCCAGGCAGGTGGCTCCCCACTTGGACTGGGGTTGTCCCAGAGATGAGGAGAGGTAGATAGCTGCCCATTTGGGGTGACCTGAGGGGCCCAAGGAAAACCCAGGTCATGCACTCACATGTCTCCCTCCCCATCTCTCCCTAGGTCTTAGATGCCAATCAGACTCTCTGGGGCAGGAAGGACTCTGAAGGTCTCTGGCCCCATCCCCTACCCAGGCCAATGGCCCCTTGGCAGGTGCCTAGCAGACACCCCTGACTTTCCCCAACTCACAGAGGAGCTTCCTCAACCCCTCAGGCCCCTATGTCTTCCTGACGCCCCGATGGGAGCCCCTCCCAGCTGCCCCAGCCCTCAGTGCTGCTCTGCCTTGAGAACAGCTCAGGCTGGCCCACCCTCAGGCTTTAGAGGCCTAGAAACCTGCTAATCCCATCCTGTGAGGGTGGGCTTGGGAGAGGGGGCTGGTCACAGCCTCACAGACTTGGGGCAGGGAAGAGGGGGAGTAGAGGGTGTAGTGAAACCAGCATGGGATTTGAAGACCAGAGACCTAATCAATATGATGGTGATGATAATGATTAGAAAAACCCCTACAGAGGTCTTTGGCGTGTCAGGCACCATTCTAAATACTTTACATATAATAATTCATTTAGTCTCACAACAATCTATTGAGGTAGGTACTCTTATTAGCCCCATTTTACAGATGTAAAAACCAGAAACACTAAGAGTGTATGTCACTCGCCAAGGTCACACAGCTAGCATGACTTGAAGTAGCTGGATCCCAAAGTCTATGCTCTCAGTCATGTTCTTACAGTAGCTTGTAAAAAACCAACTGAACAAGTGACTCTCACAAAGCTCTGATTATGTGCCAGGCTCAAACGTGTTTAATCCTTTCATCCCACAACAGCGCTGTGAGGTAGGTAGGTATTATTATCTCATTTCACAGATTAGAAAACTGAGGGACAGAGAGGTGAAGCAACTTGCCCAAAGTTCTAAGTGGTAAGTGGCAGAGCTGGGATCAGACACAGATCAGCTGGGATTAGACCCCAGGTAATCTTGACCTTCTTGCATACGTTCTCTCTCTATGATTCACGTTCAAGGCATGATCTTGGCCAAGTTGCTTTACATCTACAGGCCCTAAATTTTGGAAAAGTGGATGGTAGACTTACACTGCCCTCACGGGGCTGTGGGCAGAAAGTCCAGGAAGAGGGAAAAGAAGATATTTATATCAAACCATGCACTAAGTGCTTTGCAAAGGAGACCCCATCAACCCTCACCATCCACCCTGTGAAGAAGGTATCATTAACCCACTTTACTGAGGCTCTGAGCCATTAGTTCATCTGCCCAAGGTCACTGAACTGGTCTGACTCCAGAGGCACAATCACCTTAGAGATCATCACACAGGTGGGGAAACTGAGGCCCGAGAACATCGGGGACTTATCCAAGCCCCCACAGCATCTCCCAGTTGCAGTCACCTTCTTCCCCAACACCACTTAAGGGTCACAGGGCCACTCGACTCATGGCGGGGCTGGGTCAGGGACATGTGAAGGTTTGGGTTATTTCTGCCTCCAAAAGGGGAAAGGATTTAAAAACAACCCCCCAACACATCACAAACAAGTTATTTATAACAGGGGCAGGCAAACTATAAATAAAAACACTTGCCCTTCCCTTGGCACTGGCTGTTCAAATCCCTCCCGCTCAATTGAATTTTGGCCAACCCCTTGCCAAAGCCCATTTTTCCAGCCTGGTAAACTGAGCTCAGTCTTGGGGAGGGGATGGACTCCTCTGGTCAGACACACACAGGTGCTGGCTCAGCTGAGGTGCAATCAATGTCATCACTGGTGCTCCTGCTGAAGAGAAGCCCAGACTTGGGCGGGGGCGGTGATCCCTCTGCAAATTTCTAAGAGGTGTCCCAAGGCAAAGGGTACAAAGGGTCCAGCGTGGGCCCAGGGGGTGGAGCCAAGAGGCCCAGTTCAGCTCAGTGTGAGGAATCAGCTGGAGGATCATATAGCTTGAGATGGAAGATCAGCCTTGAAAGACAGTGAACGAGCAGCCTGTCAATGGAGGTATGCAAACAGAGGCCATGGATCAGGGACACTGCAGGAAGATTCTTCTGCTGGGATCTACTCCTCAGCAGCCCCTCTCGGTTCTGAGATGTCCCTATCTTGAACCCAAATAAAAGGACTTGATGGCCAGCTCGCTAACTGCATCTGCAGCCCTGCCCTGGGCCAGGCAGAGGAAGCAGTGCTGGCCAGGCCCCTACCCCTCCCAGAGCCTCGAACAAGTTCTCTGCAGAGGGAAGCAGAGGAGGTGGCAGAGAGAGATTAATTCCCTGGAATGGGAAAAAATAGAAAAACACACACACACCACACACCCTAATAACATGTAATAAGAGGTTGGAGATGAGGAACAATGCCCTGGTAATGTCACCCTGGCGGCAATCAATTTGGGTGTCACATGAAATAGGCATAATTATTCTGCCAGCACTGGCGCTTGTCGCTAACCAGCTCCAGTGGCCTGGGCCCGCGTGCAGCAGGCAGCATAGAATCCATCGTTGGTGTACCAGCCTGGCAGAGGGAGCTGGCTCCAAATTAGCCTGCCAGCACCCAGCTTCTCAGTCCCTCTGGGCAGGCAAGAGGCTGAGGGGCTTCACGGGGGCTCTGTGGGTTCCCAGAAGCCTCCTTGCTCAGCTAGTCCTCACTCACTCAATCACACATGTGTTTCATCTGGTGCTCATTCCCCAAGTCACCAAACTCTTACTAGACACTTACCAATGCCAGGTCCCATGCCAGGTGCCAGGGTGTAGAGATGGGGTTTTCAGGGGGCTGTGCAGGGAGCGGACATTAAAATAATGACACACGGGCTCCCGCCACCTCCCAAGCTAGGACCACCCCTTCCCATCCCGGGGCTGAATACAGAACCACTAAGGTTCCTAGAATTTGCTTTAAAGGTGCAGGGACTGAAATCCTCCTTGCTCTTCCTTCATTCCCACTTCCTTGGGGAGTCCTCCCTGATTGCAGCTTGTTCAGACAGCATCTCCGCAACTGGGGAAACTGAGGTACAGTGAGGATGATTGTTGAGTGAGCATCTACTACATGCTGGTTGCTGCCCATCTCAACCCCCATTTCACATACCAGAAACCCTGACTCCAGAAATTCAAATCAAGGCCATAATGAAAATATCATTTTACACTCATTCGATCAGCATCAATCAAGACATCTGACAATACTGAGGGTTGGCGAGGAGGGGGAGCAATGGGAACACTCATCTCTTGCTGAGGGCAGTGTAAATTGGTCCAACCAATTTGAAAAACACTTCGGTGTTTCCTAGGAAAGCTGAACACAAACATGCCCTATGGCCCAGCAATTCCACTCCTAGCCGTGTGCCCCAGAGATACTCTGCACATTGCCCTAGGAGACAGGTCAAGCAGGTTCACAGCAGCATTGTTTGTAAAGCAAAAAAGGGAAACCACTCAAACGTCCATCAACAAGAGAACGATAAATACATTGTGCTATAGAACGTTATACATCAGTAAAAATGAATTAACTGCATACACTATTATTTGCAACAATATAGATGAAGCTTAAGAATATAATGTTGATCAAAAAAGCAAGTTCTAGAGAAATGCATACAGCTTCATGCCCTTTTTATAAAGTGCAAAAACAACCAACATTGAACAATCTATATACATTAAAATATACTATTTTTAAAAGGCAAAACCAAAAAACCAAACCTGCTGCTGTCAAGTCGATTCTAACTCACAGAGACCCTATAGGACAGAGGAGAACTGCCCCACAGGGTTTTCAAGGCTGTAATCTTTATGGAAGCAGACTGCCACATCTGTCTCCCGTGGAGCAGCTGATGGTTTCGAACCATCAACCTTTTGGTTAGCAGCCGAGTGCTAAACCACTGCACCACCAAGGTTCCTTTTTAAAAGGCAAGGGAATGCTAAATCCATCATTCAGGGTAGTGGTTGCCTTAGAAAAGGAGGCCAAGGGGTGGGAGTGAGGAGAGCACATGGGAAGATGGACATCATTATTGAAGTGCTACTGTCAGGTTGGGGAGTGGGTTCACGGTGTTCACTATATTATTCATTATGTTATTATGAATAATACCAAATAAATTGATCAAATAATTAGCCCGCCATGCCTGGACCAGTGAGCAAGAGCCTTAGACCAGAGGTCAAGATGAAGGCATTCTAGATGGAGCCCCATGCTCATTAGCTGGGAAGTTGGGACAAGTCGTTCCACCTCTCTGGCTGTTAGTTTTCTCACCTATAAAATCAGTTCTCCGTACCACTTAAAAGAATAAGACAAAGAGCACATCACTGATATAAACTCATAGTAGCCAGCATTTATTGAGTGCTTACTTTGTACCAGACACCGTTCTACCGGAAAATGCTTTGCGTATATCAACGCATCTAATTCTCACAACCACCCAAGAAGTAGATAGCTTTGTCATCCTCATTTTATGGGTAAGGAGACTGAGGCCCAAAGAGATTAAGTAACTTGCCCAAAGTCACAGAGTTAGGCAGTAGTGAAGCTGAGGTTTGAACCCCAGGAGCTGGATCCAGGGTCCACGCTCTTCACAACTTCACTATAAAATAACACTGAAAAAACTGAAGACACATGAGGAGTATATTGTAGTCAGTACAGCTCTACTGAGCCCACCACACCCAAGGATGTTCATTCATTCATTCAACACATAAACAAAGCCAACATCAAGAATATCTCAAATGCATTTGGAAATGAACTTGCCTTCTCAGTCTTTCTACCAAGAACCTTCTCTGGTTTAGAAATTCTGGAATCGCCTGTTGCCTGTGTTTCTGCAAAGTCCACTGCTATCTCAGGGCCCAGCCCAGTTCCTCTCTCTTCCTGGAGGCCCCCTGACAGCCTCAGCACCCAGAGAGAAATCCCGCCCTACCCTGTGTGTGCTATTGGGTACCCTGCGTGATTCTTGGCTCTAAGAGTTGGGAAGCCTGAGTTTTCCCATTCGCACAATCAGGGAAGTGAACCAGGGTAATCTCTGAGGATCTGCTAGCCAGTGTTAGTCTCTCCCCAAACCCTGCCTTGGGCATCCTTAATGCCACCTAACTCCATCCATCCATACAGGCTATGGACACCATGTCCCCTCTAGGTAGTCCTTGCTGCCAGCTGCCAGATGCTCCCTGGTGCCTCCCAGTGTCTGCCTGGTCCTAGGGATGGTTACAAGGATTGCCCAAGTGTTCTTCGCAACCCATGGGAGCCATGGGAGGGCCTAGCCCAGAGCCAAGCAGACAGCTCAGCCAGGATACCCAGAATAGATACATGAATGAATGGGTTGGTACAAGTGCAAACCAGTGTGGTTCCATGCTGTGGGTGTTGGGAGAAGAAGAATCGGTGATTTGGAGCAGTCACTGGGGAAGGGGCCAGGGGACGGAGAGGAGAAGGCCTTCTGGGTAGGGATGTTGGACCAAACCAGATGAGGATGGAGGGATATGTGGATGGATTGGTGGGAATAGAACAGAGAGCCACCAGTGGGTAGTCTCGGGGGTGTGGGGGTGTGGAAAAGATCGGGAGGTGTGGTCCCAGGCCCCTTCCCCAGAGTGCCACACACAGGACAGCTAAACTAAGAGGCCCCTGCTGGCAAACCACAGCCCTGACTCTGAAACCACCACTAGCTACTGTCTCCCATTCTCCACCTTTCCCTGTGCCCACAGGACCCACTTCCTCAACCCTCCACCAGACAGAGTGCCTCGTGCCTCCATGGGGCCTGCACCATCACTGCATTGTCTACTTTCCAGCAGGAATGCCCACCCCACCCCCAACAGCGCTCCTCCAGACAATGGTAGGGTCCTGAAGAGCTGCACCAGATAAGCCATTACTGGCACCAGGAATCCATCTGACTACCCATGCTCACAAGTTTTTGGGGGGTGCCCCTCTGGAATTCTGGGTTTTAGAAAACAATACCTAACATGGGAAGAAGCGGTGCTCAGAGGCTGGGTTGGAGGAGGTGACCTCTAGGCTGAAAGAAGACTATCTGCCCGCTCTGGTCACACAGCATCCTTCAACCCACACGTGATGGTACCTCAGCCTTGAGAACACACACATCCCTCTACAACCTGGCCCCTTGGGTCCGAGCCCCACTCTAACTCCAGACCCTGGGGAGCACTGCAGCCTTAACCAAGCCCTACCCACGGCCTGTCTCACATTTAAATGGCAGGGGGTGGGGCCGGGGCAGAGACAACAAGAGCACTGAAGGGGGCCTGCCCCCCTTTGCTGAGTCCCTCCTTCAGGAGGGGCAGCTGGGTGCTGCCGGGAACTCCTATCTGGGACTGTGCCCTCCTTCAGCATGGTTCCAAGCAGTTCTTGGTCTCTCCCCTCTGCCACTCTCTTCTCTCCAGCCTGCCTCTGGCCACTGGTAGAAGGCAGGAAGGACAGGCAGGCTGTCTCAGCAGACCAGGTGCCGGCCCTTTCCAGAGGTTTGAGGACTCTGAGTTCCTCCTTGCCAACACAAAACAAAGGGTCTGGGAACAGGTGACCCTCTCTTCCCTCACTGGCACCCCTCACTGGATCTGGGGAAGCCCCAGGCCCTCTGCTGGCTGGGAGCCCAGCTCACTGCGCTCTGAAGCCACTGGCATGACCAGCAGGGCTGAGCCCTGAGCCGCGGGCCAGGCTGGGCTGCATGCCTTCTGGCTGCCCAAGCAGAGCAGAGGAGAACTGAGGGCGGGCAGGGCTGGCAGGGAAGGGGTTTGTCGAGATTGTACCTTCCCCCCATCTCAGGGCCTCCTGCACTCCCATCCCACCAGGGCAAAACCTCTCAGGTGTCCCTTCTCCCTGGCCACAGACCGGAGCATCTCTGAGAACAAAGAAGAGGTGGTCGGCACAACTAGGGTTGGGCTGGGACCCAGGGCCACAGCTGAAGAGGACTGTCCACTGGGCCTGGCCCCACCCCTCCTCCTCAAAGTAGGATTCACCTGGAGGAACACATCTCCATGGGGCACCTTGAGGAGCAGGAAGCCCACCCAACAGAAGGTGCCCAAGTGGGGGGGGGGTGGAGGCAGAGCAGGAGGCTCCCTCCTCACCTCCCTCTTCTCAGCTTATTCCCACCTCCCACCCGCTTCAGCCTCAGAATGAAAAGTGGGGCAGAGGAGGTGAGAGGCTCTGGTTGAAGGCAGACAAAGGGGAGGCCCCCAAAGGGTCCCTGGGTGCTCCTTTACCCCAACTCCCTCCCCTCCACTCTCTCTATCCCACATCTGCCCTTTCTTCCCCTTCACTGGGCAGAAGCTGAAAAGGATGCCCCTTGTGTAGGGAGGGAGCTGCTGCCCAGCCTGGAGCCTGGGGAGAAGCCCAGGCTGGTCCCAGCCCTGCGTAGCCGGCTTAGGGGTGCCTGGTGCTGGCGGGGGCTGCCTAGGGGTATCTGGGGTCTATAGACAGAGGCACCCACCCAGCGCCGGGTAAGGGACTTACCCTTCAGGGTGATCAGTGCTCAGAATGGAGGGGGGCGGAAGGGTCGGAGCAGGATTAGGATGCCGGTGGGAGCCCCTCTAGAGCCCCTGGGTTCCAGCTTGCCACCCTGGAATTTGTTGGGGTGGGGATAAAGGAAAAGGAAGAGTCTTCATTTCTAAGGGGTGAGGGGGTCAGGCCTGGGCGCCCAAAGGGAGGTCTGGGTGGCGCTGGAGTGTCCGGCAGCCCCAGTAGGATGCAGCTCGGGCCGACGGCGGCCCCCAGGGACGCTCGCCACGGGGCTGCCGGTGCGGGGCTTGGCCGCGGCCGCCGGGCTCACCTGCATCTCGGGCGTGCCGTCTGTCCGCTCGGCTCGGTCACCAATCGCATGTCTCCCCCGCCGGCCCGGCCCGGCCCCAGCCCTTGCCCAGCCTCCTCCTCCGTCTCCTCCTCCTCCGACACCTCCGCCCGGCTGTCCGCGCGCCCTCGCGGGGTCGGCGGGCTGTCGGTCTGCCCCACGCGGGCAGCAGCCAAGCCGGAGCCGGTGCAAGGGCCCGGGAGTGGGAAAGCAAAAGGCCGCTGCCCCGGCGGGCGAAGGGGCAGGCGCGCTCAGGACGCGCGACGCGGACTCCCGGCGCCGGATTCTGTGCCCCGGGCCGGCCCAGAGCCGCCGCCTCCGCCTCTGCCGCTGGGGCCGGGGTCAAGGCCGGGAGCGCTCCGCCGCAGGGCCGGGGCCAGGGCTGGGGCCGGCGCGCAGCGGCCGCTCATTCTGCTCGGAGCCCCGCGACGGGAGAGGGGCCGGAGCGGCGCGGGTGGGGACCCCGCGCGCTCCGGGGCTGGGACCGGGACCTGCTGCCGCCGCCTGCCCTGTCGCCGGTCGCCCGCTCCAGTTCCCGCGCCGGCTCCCGCTCGGGCTCCCCCTCGGGCTCCGCGCTCTGCCGCGGCGCGGGGAGGGAGCGCAAGGAACGAGCCAGGGAGGGAGGAGGGACCGAGGGAGGGAGAGAGCGAGCGAGCGAGCGGCTGGAGCCGGGCGGGGGAGGAGAAGGCGCGGCCGCAAAACCCAAGGGCGGTGGGGGTGGGGGTGGGGTAGGGGCTCGTCTTCTACCAGAGAAAGGGGCAGAGAGCGAGCAGTGCCCTCAACTCCTGCCCTGAACGTCGGGAACAGCGAAACTGGCAGGGGGGCGAGGGCGCACCAGCCTGGTGCCCGAGCCGGCGCCCCCGCCCTCCAACCTGGCGCACGGCCGCGCCCCTCGCGTCCCGGCCTCGGGGCGAGTCCCGGGCCAGCCTGGCCTGCGGTCCTCCTTGAATGTGTGCGCGCACCTTGATTGTGTGTAGCCACACGCGTGTGCATGTGAGCGCGTATGTTCACACGTGTAACTGGGGTCATTGCCGTGTGGACCGACATAAGTACGTGAACGGGCAGGGCTCTCCACCTGGCCAGGGCTTTTGGAGGACGGCGTGGAAAGGGTCAGGCCGGGAGTCTCCGTCCTGCACCTCGTCCCCTCCTCTCGGAAACGTCCGCGAACCCCTGGAACACCCATATCTTGGCGGCCTTAGGGCGGGGCGGGCAGAGCGGGAAGCCCCAGGGGACCTCGAGGAAGGAGCGCTAGCTCCGCGGTTCTACACTGGCCCGGATCTTGTGCTCCCCGCTTTGCGGCCCGGGTCCCCACCTAGTCGGGCTTCTTGTCCAGCAGAGGGCAGCAGATCCCACTGGCCAGTTCTGGCCGCGGGTACTGCACTCAGCCACCAGCAGAGAGCAGTGCGGTGCCTCAGTCTGGGCTTGTCTGCCCCCACCCCGTTCCCCCGCGGTACCATACATCCTGGGCTGGAGCCACATCCAAGGAATGGGACCTCATCTCAGAGTTCCGGATTCTCCTTGCCCCACAGATACAGAGAACTGGCTGGTGGGGATGTCTTGGTAAAGCCTGCAGACTGGCTTACAACCCTTGCGACTCCACCTTCTTCCACAGTACACCTCCTTCCATCTCCTTGAAGCCAGATGCCCTTTAACACCAAGCTAGTTTGATTACAAATAAGAATCGCCACCAATGCTGACACCACCAGCACACTCGCTCCTTCTCCACTTTGGGAGCATACCTATTAGCACA
Source organism: Dugong dugon (assembly GCA_030035585.1). Taxonomy (NCBI): domain Eukaryota; kingdom Metazoa; phylum Chordata; class Mammalia; order Sirenia; family Dugongidae; genus Dugong; species Dugong dugon. Next base: position 21,223,127 of record CM057482.1, on the reverse strand, counting down.
TTAACGCTCCTGTCACCTCCAGCCCACAGGCCTAGGGATTCCAGCAGGTGGAGAAGGAAGCTGAGGCTGGGAGAGACAAGACTGACCCAAGGCCTCTTAGTCTCTGGGACAGACCCTGGGGTCCTGCTCTCAGTGCTCCATGCCACACGGAGCCTGTCTGATATTCACTGCAGAGATGCCTGGTGGCATGGCCTGGCCACTCACCCCCTACCCCCAGCACCATCTTGCTTCTCCACTGTTAACTCTTGCACACTTCCCCCAAATTGCTGCACAGGCCTTCTATACCAGCTAAACAATTCTGGGGCATTTCCCAGTCTCACCGCCTCACACTTGCTCTGTACACTCCTGTTTGGAGAACAGTCTCTTGTCTTCTGTCTCAGACCCCCACCATCGTCTTAAGCCCACCTCCTAGCAGGTGTCGATGCTGTGCCCTCTACATTCATCCTCCAACAACCCTGAAAGGAGGCATTATTGTTCCCCTTGTGACAGAGAGATGGAAGTCCAGGCTCAGAGAGGTGAAGTGACTTGCCCATGGTCACACAGCTAATAAAAACTAGCAAGGGAACGGAGTCGCTGAGTAAACCAGTAGGGGGCAGGATTAGCAGAAGGACTTACAGGTGGGAAGAGGGAAATGGGAAGGAGGGCGCGGAAGCCACCCTCCCTTAAAGAGCCCAGCGCAGGCATCTCCTTGGCACCCCCAACTCTGTGCTTCCTGGACCCCCTTCCCAGACTCCCCAGCTTCCCCAGCCCGGCTGTTTGTGAGTTACCCGTGAGCTCCTGCCCTCCCGCGCCGCCTCCTCCCACCGGCCCGACAGGAATAGACGCTCTCTAGCTCCTGCGTAAAGGCTTCGCCAAGCACCCGTCTGGCTTGCAGACCCGCTGGGGGGAAGGGGCGGGGGCGGGGGCTATTCCTGGTGCGGCGACTGACGCAGGCTAGGCGCGGCCACGGCAACTCTCCACCCCCGACTCACCTGCTCCCTGCCTCAGTGATCTCGCCTGAGAAATGGGCCCCCACGCTCAGATGCCGGCTGAGGAAACTGGTGTCTGGGGTGGGGTCTTCTGGGGCCCGCAAGGATTTTTCCGCGACTCCAAGGCAGCAGGCATGACCACAGAGCTGTGTCTGGGAGGAATTGCTGGACAGCCTAATTCTCCATTGTAAAACACGTACGAGCCATTTCCCCTTACCCGCTCCTCCAAAAGAAACGACCCCCAGCCCTCCCTGTTTGATTTCACCAGGAAACAATGGGGAGAGGGAGGCTTTAGGGGAAGAATTTGGAGAAAAGACCTGTTGAGGGTCCGTTTGGGTCTGGTGAGAGTACAGTCCCTGACCTTGCCATCCAGAGACCTCAGAAAAGGGGGGCCTGTCACTGGGTCCCCTGCCAAAGGCCTCTGCTTGAGCTGCCAAACAGGCATATCTCTGTTCTTGCCTTCATCTGGTGAGGTGGCCCCCGGCAGAGCCCCCTGAGTGTCCCCAGGGCCACAGAGCATGTGAAACATCAGGGTGGCCCAGTCCAAGACTTCTCTGGCACAACTAGGGCATTATATTCAGGAGGTACACCTGAAGAGTCTTCACCCCACCCAAGCCTTGTCCTTGCTGGTCCACCTGCTTGGCAAGCCCTCTCTCTGGTTTCCACCTGTGCTTCAAGATCAAACCAGGATTTGAAACCGCCATCAAATCTCTCCTATCCCTGTCTCCCCACCCCAGACTGAGACAGCCTTAGAGGCAAGGCCCCAGTCTCCTCCCTCTCTGTCCTCAGACTTGGGGATCCCAAGAGCAGGCCTGAGACTTCATGTCTCGTGGGTGGGCACACAGCAGAACCTGGCTTCAGGGTGAGAACTGAGCAAGTCCCGATAAAGCAGGAGCGATTGCTGGAAGGAGCCAGCCTGCTGCAGCCTGAGTGCTCACAGCAGAGCAGAGGAGGCTGGGATGGGTTGTGCAGGGAATTCTGGAGGAGGGGACAGGGCCCGCTAACATTTATTCAGTTCCTACTGTCAGCCAAGCTCAGGGCGATGCTTTACATGCTTCATCTCACTTCATTGCTATCCCCATTGTACAGGTGAGAAAACAGACTCTGGGAGAGTGGGTGACTTGCTCAAAGTCATTCAGCGCAGAAGAGGTGAAGCAAGGCCTTGAGCCTTGAAGCCCTGTGTGTGTCTGTTGTCAGATTCCAAGTCCTGTTCTGTTCTCTCCCCACCCTGAGGCTAAGGATGCAAGGGAGGGGGGAGGAGACCAAGGGTCCCCAGGGTACAGGAAGGAGGACGCACAAACAGGCCTGCCTGCATGCCTGCTCTGTGCTGGTCCTGCTGCTTGCATCCCAGCAGCTCGCGGGCTTTTACAATGATGATTATTTCTGAAGGCACTTGAAATTAATGATGGCTCTAAAATGGCTGGGACAGCGGAGTCATTGCTGAGACCTCTAATTAGCAAGAAAAACAGAGCCCAGGAGCACAGGAGGCAGATGGGGGGGCTGGGCAAGCAGCACTGGGCATGAATTAGGGTTGGGGGAGTGAGAAAGAGCTAGTGTCCTGCTGGAAGCCCTCCCCCGCCCCCCATGGAGCTGGACACCCAGAGTGGACCCCGTGTCTCACTTTACGCCACAAATCTGATTCTAAACTCTCTTGTTAACGTAATGTGTGAACTTGAGGGGGGTCACTGCCCCTCCCTGGGCCTCAGTTTCCCCAGCTGTGCAATGGGGTTCCAGTGGGCTGGCCTGCGGGGGGGCTCTCTAAGCTCCAGAGCTCTGTGGCCTGTGCTGGACGGTGGGGAGAGCGGGATAAGGCCTGAAGTGGGGGCTCCTTGCAAGGCCCTGAGTCCCTGGAAGGCTGAAGCCCAGAAGCTTGGGGCCCCATAGCCTCCAGGAGCCCCAGCACAGGCCCCCACACTCAGCCACACTCTTGTAGCCCACCATGCTGGGGTTGCTGAGGCCACTGGCGTAATGAAGTCCTAGCAACTCAGGCTGGAGTGAAGTGGATCAGGAGGTGGCAGAAAATCCATAGGTCAGAGCCCTGTGCTGGCACAGCTGTGGAGGCAGGCGAGGGATGAGGGGCACCGGGGCGGGGGGGATTGGCTGGAAAGTCCCTTCTAGGAGGCGGGCCTGGGGCTGTGGCTAGGGTTAGGGCCTTGCTGTCCCCTTCCAAACCCTTCCTCAAGACCCAGAAGGGACTCAGGGACAACAGGGTCCCACCTGGGCACATTACAGAGGGCCGGGCCGAGGTGCCTACAAGGAGGACTTGCTCAAGGTCACACCTGTGGCTGCTCCCCCAGCTCCTTGCCCTCCATGCCCTCCATGGGGCGGCCAGCGCAGGGAGGGCTCTGGGGCTCAGCTCAAGGGGACTCCTCTGCACTGTGGCTGGCCCAACTGGACATGGAATGTGCTAGTTGACACGGAGGGATACCCATTTGTAGGTACAGGCTGAGGCCAAGACTCTGAGGGCAGAAGTGTGAAAAGCCCACTCCCCACTTAACTGGGGCGCCCTCTTCCCTGGCTGCCCCAGCTACAGGCTTGTCTTGTCATCGGTAGCTTTCTCGGGCAACAGACCCACTTCCTCAAATCCTCTGGAATGCCCTTTCCCCTTCTCCCCTTCCATGTCAGGGCCCTACGAGGCCCCCCTCTTCCATGAGCCTGCTCTGAGCACCATAGTCTCCCCCTCTGATCTGGACTTTGTGTCCTTGGGCACCTTTCTGAGCCTCAGCTTCCTTCCCTGTATAATGGGAATATCAGTAAAACCCATTTCACCGGGTTGGTGTGAGGATCATATGATGCTAAGCTTGGCACATAGTAGGCTCAATAAATGGTAGCTATCTTTATGCTTATTATAATTACTGCTATGGTTGCTTTCTGTGCCCCGCCCCCGCAGCCCCTCCTCTGTAAAATCCCAAGATCCCTCTCAGCATTCCCACTTGGAGGGGCCTGGATTCTGAGACCCAAGAACACCCTAAGGGCATGGATTGATCTTGTGTCTCCTCCAGTTTCTGCAGTGAGCCCAGAGCCCTGCTTCCAGAGGGTCTGCTGTGTGCAAATTAAACCCGACTAAAATCCATTAGCCGGGAAGGACCAACTGACTCCCCTGGAGGAGGGGCCGGGACATGAGGGGCAGGGGTCCTTTTGAATGCTCAACTGTTACTTCTCTCACCTGGGGCATTGGTCACCCGTCCCTCCACCTGCGTGGGTCTGGCATTAGTGACACTTATGTAGAAGCAGTGTAGCTATAGCAGCCTCCCTGATTGGAATCCCAGTGGGAAAGGGAAGGGGGAGGCCAGAGGCTCTTGGAGATGGCCAGGCAGAGGGGCTGGTAGATAGGCAAGGCCCTGGGGCTGGCCCTCACTCAGCCTTGCCATGCAGCCCTACTAAGCCTGGGAGCCTGATTGCTGTGGCCATAGTGGCTTTGAAGCAGGAAATACATTTGGGACCATTCAGTGAAAGAGCCACCAGCCAGCCCTGCCCACTGCGCAGCCCTTATGGGGATTCCCAGTGTTCCCGGCCTTGAGTTTTCATGAGACACAGTCAGCTCTCCTTAAGAAGACACGGAAGTGTGCACTCCATTAAAAGAAAAATACCCCAAATGGTGAAAATGGGAGTAAAGACAAAAAAGCAAATAGAAAAGGCTGTTTGTATAAAGAGACCACTCCCTCTTTGGGAATCTGGGCTCTGGGCTTGGCAGAGCTGCCTCTCACGAGAGCCTGGGCTCAGCTGTCCCCATGGATCATGTCAGGGGGAACTTGAGCTAATGTGTGCAAACAGGCAGCACTATTAGCAAATCCATTCATTAAGCCCTTGTCTTGAGTTCTGTTGTGCGGGAGACTTGTTTATTAACTTAAGTCAGAACCTGTTATTAACTTAAATCAAAGGCAGTGTGGCGGCTCGGAAAGTGTCCAACTTCAGAGCCAAGCAGTCTCGAGTTCCAGTCCCGGCTCTGTCTCTAACCGCTGTGTGACCCTGGGCAAGTCACTTCACCTCTCTGAGCCTCAGTGACCCTGTGATAGGCAGCCTCTAAGCTGGCCTGCAGCGATCCTGCTGCACCTCCTTGTGTAATCCCCTCTCCCTGAGTGTGGACAGGACTAATTATCTCGCTTCTAATGAATAAGATATGGCAGAAATGTTGGAATGTCACTTCGAGATTAGGTTTCAAAAAGACCGTGGCTTCTGTCTGGGGAACCTTGCTTACCTACTATGAGGCAGGCAGGCTGCCATGCTGCGAGCTGCCCTGTGGAAAGGCCAGTGTGGAAAGGAACTGATGTCTCTAGCCAACAGCCCGCAAGCTCCTAAGGCCGCCCAGTAGTCAGGTGAGCGAGCTTGGAAGCACATCCTCCCTGAGGTGAGCTCTGATATGACCACAGCTCTGGCTGATACCTTGATGGCAGCCTGGTGACAGACGCTGAGCCAGAGCCCCCCAGATAAGCTGAACTTGGATTCCCAGCCTACAGAGACTGTGAGATAATAACTATTTGTTGTTTTAAGCTACCAAGTTTTGGGGTGATTTGTTATGCAGCAATAGGTAACTAATGCATGCCCATCTGTAAAATGGGGATAAAAATTCCTTTCTCTCAGCGTGGCTATGAGCATTGAAATAATGTAGGCAAAGCGTCTGTGGTGGGTGGCGGGGGTGGGGGAGGGGGGGAGTGGTACGTTGGACAGCTACCGGGTGGTTTTTCTAGTAAAGTCGATTCTTGTTTTTGTGTGCTGTGGAGTGGATTCCGACTCATCGCGATCCCATAGGACAGAGCAGAACTGCCCCACAGGGTTTCCTAGGCTGTAAATCTTTACAGAAGCAGATAGCCAGGTCTTTTCTCCCTCAGAGGCTCTGGTGGGTTGGAACTGCTGATCTTTCAGTTAGCAGCCAAGCACCTAACCATTATGCCACCAACCAAAACCAAGCCCTTTTCCATCAAGTCGATTCCAATTCACAGCAACCCTACAGGACAAGGTACAACTGCCCGCATAGGATTTCCAAGAAGCAGCTTGTGGATTTGAGCTACTGATCTTTTGGTTAGCAGCCAAGCTCTTTAACCACTGCACCACCAGGGCTCCATTGTGCCACGAGGTCTCCTTACACTTGACTCTAGGACCTAACAGTCCCCCTCCAGGGCATACACCCTAGAGAAGCATATGCATCAGAAGACAAGTACAGGACAGGCCAGAGCAGTATTGTTTGTGATTGTGAACAATTGGAAATGCTCTAAATGCCCATCAGGGAAGAAGGTACAAACAGAATGCAGTATAATCATACAATGGAATAGTACACAGCCAGGAACAAAGAATAAGCCAGAGCTACACACATCACAATGGGTGATCTCACAAACACAACGTTGAGGAAAAAACCAAAGCTATGTACAAGGTGGTATCATTCATACATTAAACCAAGCCAAAAAAACCTATCAACTGTATATGGACACCTACATATATAGGAAAAGTATAAAAACATGCATCAGACATCTATATGAGATGAAATGGATAAAAATCACTCTAAAGCAAAGATAAGAAGATAAGGGAGCAGGGAAACTAGAGTACTGGAAATGGTACAACCAGAATGGAACGAATGAGAATGATGACACATTGTGAAAAATATAACCAGTATCACCAAACAGTTAAATCAGAACCTAATTTTCTGTGTAAACTGTCACCTTAAACATAATAAAATATTATTTAAAAAAAAAAACCCACGCATGAATAAGAATGATCAACATCAATTCCTGGGGAGTGTTATCTCTTGGGGGAGAGGGAAGTGAGGTGGCAGAGTCAGGTCTACCTCGAACCCCATTCTCTGGGGTAGTCACCATGAGCAGGCATGGCTCTAAGTAAGTAGCAACTCATTTAATCCTTTCAACAGTCCTATGGGGTCCCTTCTATTATTATCTCCATTTTGGATGAGGAAACTGAGGCACAAGGCCTCCAGGAAGGTATCCTTAGGTTTTCGAGCCCAGCAGGAGGCCAGGGCTTGGCTCCTCACTCAGCCACTAACTTGCTGTGTGACCTGGGGAAGACCACATTAATTTCCTGGCATTGGCCCATTCTTCTGCAGCATGAGAGGTTCGCCATTCCTCCCCCTTTCATAGGTGTGGGACTGAGATGCTGGGGCAGCCTTGATTAATCAATCTGGAATATTTGCAGAGCCCTCCATGAACCGACCCTGGTGCCAGCTACATCGTAGGGGAGATGAAAAACAAGGAAATGTGGACAAGAGATGGTCTGACTAAGATGATTCAATTCAACACAATTCAGTTTGGTTCAATTTGACATGGACTCAGGTCATAGACAACAGTTGAGGTTAAGGAATATCATCTGAGCACGTACAACACGTTGGGCCCCGTATCAAGCACTTTTATAAATGATCTCACAGAAGCCTCAACCACAACCCAGTAAAGTAGGGACTGTTATTATCCCCATTTTGCCAAGGAGGAAACAAGATCAGGGAGGGTGAGCAACTTCCCGATGTCACACAGCAGAGCTGGCATTGTCAGGATGTGTCCTCCCTCTATCCTGACCTGCCCTCTGCTTGGTGCTCAGCCAAGATGGAGCACCAAGACGGATAGATTGGAGGGCCCAGGCACTGTCACCCATTAGGGGATCCCAACTCAGACCAGGAGGGTCTGAAGGAACTGGGATGAGGAGGCTGGAATAATCAGGACGGGCTTCCTGGAGGAGGAGGGCAGGCATTTCAGTGAGTTCGCTGATGCTGAGGCAGGTGAAGTAGTCCATCATCCATCTACCCATTAATTCACTCAACAAACATCCACTATAGACTTCTCTGTGCCCCAAAGAGCCCATGGTCTAGGGTGTAAGACTCCACCCAGTATGATCCAGGCTGAGGTGAGGGAATCGTGGGGTGTGCATACCCAGGGCAGGCACCAGGGAGTTGGGATAGATAGCCAGGAGGTAGTGATAGCTGAGCTGAAACCTGAAGGTGAGTAGGAGTTAGCCAGAGCCAGATGTACAGGAGGCGGGGGTGGGAGGGTGGGGAGGATGGTGCTCTGAGCAGAACGAATAGCAGGGCAAAGCCCCGACCCTGGCATTGGGGAGCAAGATGGCTGGCCCGAGGAAGGCAGCACTGGCCCAGGCGGTTCCAGTCGGCTGAGAGGAGGGTGTGGGGCCGAGGCTGCCACCATCTCTCTCCCAAACCGTGTCCTGGCCCAGTAGGGTGGCTGCCGGCTTCATTCTCCGGCTGGCTGGGTCCCCACGCCAGTTCAGCCCTGTTGGGCAGGCTGGGCCCCTCTCCAGAGGGATTAAGAGCAGGGGAGTTGGAACCATAATGGCGCGTGTAATTATGTGCAGAAATGAAGGAGGGCCCCTTAATAATTGATGGTGGGAGAGAGTAAATATCGGCAGAGGCACCCGGCTGCATCGTCCTGTCCCGTCTGGCTGGGACCCAGGGCGGCTGCCTGGCCGCTAATATGCCCATAAATTATTGAAGTTATAAAGAAGAAAGCAGGTGTCGTGTCGCACTCACAAACAGCTTGTTAGCTGGGGCTAACGAAGGGGCACCGGGCCACGTGGCAATGCACCGGCTCCCCCCATACCCTCCCTGATTACAGAGTGAGATGGATGAGGGGTGGGTGTGGAAAGAGACTGGCTGGCCTCTCCCCCCATCACCTTCACCCACTATAGATTCAGATGGTGCTGGGAGAGAAGTGAGGTCCAGAGACAGAAAGAGCCCTGAGTCAGGGCTGCCCAGAAATGGGCCAGCGAGCTCCCCATCTCTGCAGTGTGCAAGCAGAGGCTGGACAAGGCCGTGACAAAGGAGGTTACAGGAGTCTGGACAGCTCAGAGGATCTGCCCAGCCTCATATGCTGAGGCCATTCTGGGGGCTGGGACCCTGGGTCAGACACACAGGGTGCACATCCCAGAGCAGCCACCTGCTGGCTGTGTGACCTTGGGCAAGTCACCTACCCTCTCTGAACTGCTTTTCTTTCACATTATCTGGAGATAGTCATGCCTACCTTGGAAGTCTGTGGGGAGGGTCCTAGGAGTATATGTATCTGACATTGCTGGTACATGGTAGGCCGTCAGGAATGGGGTACACCCTCTGCCTCCTCTGTCTACCCTCAATCTCATAGGGGCTTCTAATTAGATCAGGCCTAATGAGGCTTCCCTGTGCCAGGCTCTGTTTACGCTCCATTAAGGCCTGAGCCCAGGACATTAGTGGGAAGAGGGGAGGGGAGTAGCTGAGGGGGGGAAGGTGTCCAGCTGCCAGGGCTAGGGGAGCCATGGCCCACCCTGGGCTCCACCATGCACAGGGCACTTCCACTCCCAGGGAGCGGAGGTGAAGAGCTTGGAGCCTGCTGTCTCTCAGGTTGTGGGTCTGTAGTCCTGAAATGCCCCTGCAGGGAGGTGATTTGGGCACTTGTGGGCCCATGGTGTGCTCAGCTCTGCCAAGGGCCACACAGGCATAGGGGGGCAGGCTGAGCCTGTGGCAGGAGACCCTGTCCCAAGCCTGGCCCTGAGCAGCTGGCCAGATCCCCCTCCATAACCTGCCCAACGCCACCCAGGGAGCAGTGCTGGTCTCCTCTCCCCAGTCCTGAAACGCTTCCATTAGAGCATTATTTCTGCAAGTGACTTCCTTCTCCCAGAGGAGACAAGGAAACCCCGAAAGTTCTTATCTGCTACTCTGTGGGCCGGGGCTCCTCTCCTGGGGCTCCTCTCTGCACCCCTTGTGCAGCCCTCATCTGTCCCACTGGGGCCTGTGTTGCAGATACACAGAGAGACCCTGTAGCTGCACAAGGCCACATGCAAGCCAGCACTGAGGTGCCTGGAGCCAGGGTCTCCTGCCTCTCCCCATGCCCCATTGGGTTCGGCCCCCAGAGGAGGCAGGAGGCTCTCACATGCACACCTGCAGTGCCGTGTTGTGATGGCTGGGATGAGCGCGTTGACAGCTTGGCGATGTGGCATTCCCAGGGACTCTCTTCCTGCCCGAGAGCTCTGGGCACCCTGGGCACCGCCCTGTCCATCACCTGCCTGGGGGGGTGGGGTTACTGGGGCAATGTCTGCAGTGACAGACTGGGTGGGCTGGTCAGAGAGGGGATGGAGATGTCCTGAAGGGACAGCTCTTGGGACTGGGTGTCCACTCTGGTCCCTTGAGACCCCCTTCAGAGAGAGGACATCTTTGCCTGGGGCCACATAGGTCATATGTGGTGGAGCTGGAAATGTCTGTCTGGTTCCAAAGCCTGTGCCTCCCTGAATGCAGGGGCATGCAGAAGGCGCAGGGGGTGTGGCCACCGGCTGCCACAAATTACTGGGTGGGGTGTGCAGTCATGGGGGTGGGCTGGCCAGGTCAGGCCATAGCCCCTCATGCCCCCGAGATCAGCGTCAGCCCTTCTCTGAGCCCTTGAATGTCTGTCCTTCTCTCCCCTCTCCCTCTGGCTTACTCTCCTCTCTCACAGAGGGTCAGGGGAGGGCAGGGCAGGTGATAGGTGGGCCTGGCCACGCTCCTGGACAGTGAGAGAAGCTGGGAAGGAAGGCGGAGCAGGAAGGCTACCTGGGCCAGACCAGGCAGGACAGCAGGGCTGTCCACAGGCCAGGGGAGACCCAGAGCCCTGGGGGTAGGACTGGGGACCAAGACAACCCTCAGGGGTGGGGTGAGACCCCTCCCTGCACTCTCCAAAGCCCATAAGTTCACAGTCAAAACCCAAGCCCCCCTTCAGGACTTCTCACCTGTGCTGGAGAGGATGCAGCTGTGATCTGTACCTGGGCAGTGCCCTCCCGCTCTTTCCCTTCTCGGCCCAGGTTATCCTGGCAGCTCAACCCCCACCACATGACTGACCAGAGTTGAGGACAGGTGGGTGAAGGGGGTACTCTGGTTCCAAGGGCACCAGCGGCAGACCCGAGCCTCCACCTGCCTGTGGTGCTTCTGTTACCCCTAGGAAACAAGGTTGGCATTGGTGGAGGTGCAGGAAAGCAAGAGAGGAGCCAGCACCTGGGTCCTGAAGATGACCGGAAACAGGCCCCAGAGCAGGCTGAGCCATGGCTGGCCCTCACTGACCACTCCTGGAGCTGATGAGCAGCACTGGGCTTAATCCCTCCAGTAACAACATGCAGAAGGGGCTGTTGTGCCCATTTCACAGATGAGAAAATTGGTCGGAGGTGAGGTCATTTGCCCTGGTGGAGCCAGGACCAGCAGCCAGGCAGTCACAGAGGTTTGGGGTTGGATGGAGACCTCCAGGTGGGATCCTCTCCATGGACTAAATGATGTGGTTCAGGGTGGCAGCCCAAGGTGGAGAGATCTGGAAGGCTCCAGACAGCGGGAGGGCCCCCCACACTCTTGAACCACAACACGGGCATACACACTCAAACGCACTGTGTTCACATCATCTGCTGGGGTGTGAAAACCAGCCATAAATACCTGCACTACTGAGGCTCATCAGGCGGGGCGAGGGGGCGGTGGGGGGGGGGAGGCCTGGTGTGCCCTCAGGAAATTTCCCAGAGACTTGAAGACTTGTGGAACGACACCTGGCCCCCTCTACACACACCCAGACAACCTTCGTCCATATACCACACCCAGAACTGGCTTGTCCTGACTCCAATTCTCCCCGCAACAGAGCAGGGTAGAAAGGACCACCTATCCACTCCCCAAGTCAAGAACCAAGGGGCCTGGGAGAAAAAACCCTGACTTGCAAGGACGTCAGACATCACAGTGTGGGAAGCTGGGGCCAGGGAGGAGCCCCAGGCACTCAGCCAGCAGTGGGGAGGGATGCGCTGAGGCCCACTCCTCATCACTGTCTCTCCCAAGATCAGCCCGCACAGCAGGCAGAGGGTGGGCCTCAGCACCACACAGTCCACCAGTGCCCACCTCGACTTCCCTCTGGAAACTGGTAGGGACATTCTCATATTGACTCAATGCTCTGGAGGTAGAGGGGGCTGTATGTACACGTGTCATGGCTAAAGGCAAATGCCAGCTCGTGTCTGAAGAGTGGGGAGCATCAGAACAAACTCATGGCTACTGTCCATCCTCCCCTCCCCAGACAGACTGATCTCTGGCGATGGAGGGCCACCGTCTGACTGGCCATCACTGGCGTGCCTGCACTCACCCTGCATCCTGCACACATCCTACCAGTCCCGGCAGACAGCTGGCTCCAGAGCCACTTCAGAAGGGCTGGCAGAGTTTCCTTCAGCCAGCAATCAGCTTTGGGAGTGGAAGAATAAACAGAAGCAAAGTTAAAGACCCTGCTGATAATTCTCCCCTTGAGGTGGACATTAGCCAGCCTTACTTGGGGGTGGAGGAGGAGAGAGCCCAGGAGGATAGGATCCCAAATGTCCCTCAGGCACCTCCACTGCCTGGTGGGACCCAGACTGGAGCCAGGAGGTCTCAGCAGAGCCTCAGCTTGGCTGGCAGCCCAGGGGGAGCCCAGTGAATGAGCAAGTGCATGAGCAAGCCTCAGTTTCCCTATCTGCAATGTGGGGATGGCCCTGCCTATCCTGCCTGCCTCATGGTGGGGTGACATGAGAGGGAGTGGTGAAGGGGTTTTTGCATGAGCCTGGTGGGGTGTGATGGGGGCAAGCACACCCACAGTCCCACCCTACGTTTCCAGCCACCAGCCCATGTTCAGTAAAGGAACTGACAGAACTGTGCTTTGGCTTCATGTCGAGGGAATGTGCATGGTCCAAGCATGCCTCTCAGAAGGGACTTCACCCACGCACGCAACCCCCCATCATCCACCACCCACCAGCAGGACTGGGCATGTACATGGAGGCTCCCCCCATAAGTGCACTGGGAGACAAGCACACACAGAGGGATACTCTGGTTCCAGCCCCACACGGAGTCCTGCTTCCCTGCACCCTGCTGTCATGGCAAGGGGTGGGGGCATGGAGAAAGGAGGAAAGGGGTGAGGGGACCAAGCTGTGGTCCACAGTGCAGTGCTCACAGATTATGGAAGGGCACGGGGGCTGAACTCTCCTCAACTCCTCTCTGTGCCTGAATATAGGTCACGAATCCACGAGCAGGGGGAGAACAGGCAGAAACCTGGGGTGTCCCCTACTTCCAGGAGAGTCAAAGGCCAGCTAGCCCTCTCTCCTGGGAGTAGAAATGGCAGAGTATGAACCTGTATTTGGGGCAAGGTTTGAGGGCAGCCTCTGCCCCAGACTTTCTACCCTTCCCCCACCCAAGGTTCCGCCCCGTGAGGATTCTCCCATCTCTATTCCCACTGCTCAAAGCTACACCATGAGAGTGTTCCTTATTTAGCCTCTGAGGCTCCTCTGTCCCCAGAGCACCCAGGAAGGGTGGGAGCTTTGATGGTCATGAGACAGGAAGCAGACCTCCACCCTAGACCCTGGGGAAAAATAGTAAGACTTGACACTTACTGAGCCAGGCACCGGGGGCCTCCTGTAACTGAGGCATTAACTTGTTTCATACTCAGAACAGCCCTATAAAGAAGGCTCTATTAGTATCCCCATTTTACAGACGGGGAAATAGAGGCACAGAGAGGCTAAGTAACTTGCCTAAGGTCATAGAGAAGACGGTGGCAGAGCTGGGGCTTAAGCACAGACTGTACCTATAGCTGATGATTCTGCTTGAGAACATGAAGAGTGCAGAGGCGCCTGGGAGGGCCCGGGGGCTGGCTGGGGGCGTGGGGAGGGGGACTTAGCACTCATTTGGTCTAACTGCCTGTTCACCCTGAAGCTGAGTGGGGGTCTCCCCAGTGGCTCACGGGTGGGGTGGGAGTCTAGGGGGTGGCTGGCTGCGAACCCGCAGCCCCTGAGGTTCTCAGATTGGGCCCTGTTATCCCCCACCCTCCCACCCCCACCAATCAGCCACCCCAGGGCTGTCCTCCTCCTGACAGACACACTTGGAAGCTAGAGCCGAAAGGGCCCCTGTCCCTGTCTCCTGGAGCACAGGCCAGGGGAGGAGAGATGAAGCCCAGGGGAGGGAGGTCCAAAGGTGCGGAGGCTGGGCAGAGTAAGATATGTATAAGGCCCTTTGAGTGGTCCCAATTGTCCAGCATGAGGTCAGAGGCAGAATATGGCCAGAGGCCAAGCAGCAGCCTGGAAATTCCTCTCCAGGGTCTCCCTCCCCAGCACTGTTTTTAACTCATTGATGAGAAGCCATCATTTCTAAAAGGCCAAGGGGCCCAAGGGCCTCCCAGAAGTGGAGCAGGGAGACTCACAAACACAATCACAATGCTAATGATCACAGCAGCCTTCTTTCATTAGTGCTGCCTTTGAACCCAGGTTTGGGCCAGGGTGTGGGTGGTGGCCTCTCAGAGCAAGTGCTGGGTTGAGGGCAGCCTTGCAGAATGCTGTTCCAGGCAGCCTGGGAAAGGCCAGGTCAAAACCCTGCACCCCTCTCTGCTACCCTGCCCCACACCCTTCTCTTCCTGGTGTGTTTTGCCCTTCCTTCCCTCCCCTTCTCTCTCGTCTTTCCTTGTCTCTTTCTATCATTGTTCCTTTATATTATTGTCAGCCCTCAGCACTTTTCCGGAAAGAGAACAGCTGGGCTGCTGAAGTCACAGAGGAAATATTTTTTTGACTCCTTTGCAGATCCCCCTTCTCTATGAAAACTGATGCCACCATCGCTTACTGATGGATGGACGGCAAGACATTTATTTCCTTGCACTTCCTTCCCCTCTCTGGGCTCTGTTCTGGGAAAGAGGGCAGTAAATGGCAGCCAGGGGGAGTGTGGTAAATGGGGAGGACTTTTGCACCAAGTGTGGGCACCTGGGGCCTCAGTATCATCATGAACCGCGTTTTACAGATGAGGAGACTGAGCCCCAAGGTCACCCAGATATAATGATAATAATATTAACATTAACCATAAGAGCAAGGATTTAAGGAGCACTTACTGCATGCCAGGCAGAGTACCAGACACTTGACACACAATGTTTCATCTGTTCTTTGCAATGGGGCAGATGAAAGAGTGGGGTCCTTCTGCCCCCATTCTGTCATTCCAGGTGGCTGACTACAGAAAAGCAGAAGAAGGATGCCAGGAAGCCCTAGTTCCAGCCCCACCTCAGACACCAGGTGATCCTGGTCAACTCACCTAAAATCTCAAGACTCAGTTATCTCACATGAAAAATGGGAAGGGTGATAATACCACACAGGTGATTCCCACATGAGGTTGGATGTGCAAGGGCTTTGCAAACTGTAAAGTGCTTTGCAAACTGTAAAGTGGTGTGCAATGTGAGGTGAGGAGTCCTGGTCCCAGTCTGTAGTGTGGTGTGTAAGTATGGTATGTGTATGATTTTAAGACCCAAGGCTCTCAGATGCTGTGCCATAGAGAGGTCTGAAGGGAGGAGGAAGAAGAGGAAGTGAGATTTCAGGTTAATCTTAAAAGCAGAAAAAAAGAAAAAAATCATTACGTGTCAAAAGAAGTAGAGAGGCTTAAATGGTTCCCAGGTGGGACACAGAATAAAACAGTGCTCATTGTTATTTTTCTATTGTCTCCACGCAGGGAAGACTGGCAGGGTTGCCATAGTAACCCTGGGCATCCAGCAGGGGGCGGCCTGGACCCCACAGGTTTGTCTGGGTTGAGCAGTGTGAGTCAGCCAGTCAGACTCCAGAGGCACAGCTGGGTCCAGTCCAGGCAAGACCCTTGTCCCAGACTCCCAGGTTCCTACTGTTCCAGAAGCCACTCCCAGGATGGGAAGTGGGCAGACTGGAGTTACCTAGAGGAGGGGCCAGGCCAGATTGGGCTGGGAGCTGTAGCCAAAGAGAGAGAAGGACCAGGATGGAGCGAAGGTGGGGGGCAGAAGGTTTGTCAGAGGCAGCAAGGAAGTCCTGCAGGGTGGCCACAGAGGGAAGAGGCTACACTGGGCTAGTATAGATGATGGGATAAGGACTGGAAGATGGGACGAGGGGCAGGGAGAGTAGAGGAGTCTGGGTGCTGAAGCAGATGGGAGAAGAATGGGCATGGTATGGAAGGTGGGTTCATTGGCTCTCCCAAGCCACCCCCAAGCCTGTGCAAATGGAGGGGGAGTAGGTATTTTAGAGGCTGGACCCGGAGTGGATTTGGCCTCAGTGGTGAGCATCCAAGGCAAGGGTCAGGCAGGAGAGGAATGTGGAGAAGTAATGCTCTTTTTGACTAGAAAAAGGTAGCTATGGCAGAGTCACACCATCTGGTGCATACAAAGAGGAAACTTTTTATTTTATTTTATTATTGTATTTTAAGCGAAAGTTTACGATCCAAGTTAATCTCTCATACAAAAATTTATACATACATTATTATGTGACCCTAATTACTCTCCCTATACTATGACAGCACACTCCCCCTTTCCACCCCTGATTTCCTGTGTCCATTCAACCAGCTCCTCACCCTCTCTGCCTTCTCATCTCACCTCCGGACAGGAGCTGCCCATTTAGTCTCATGTATCTACTTGAGCTAAGAAGCACACTCTTACCTCACACCATGCACAAAAACGGACTCAAAATGAATCAAAGACCTAAATATAAAATCAAAAACGATAAAGATCATGGAAGAAAAAATAAGGACAACGCTAGGCATGAGCAGAATATGAACCATAAGTAATAATGCACAAACACCAGAAGAGAAACTAGATAACTGGGAGCTCTTAAAAATTAAACACTTATGCTCTTCAAAAGACTCCACCAAAAGAGTAAAAAGACAACCGACAGACTGGGAAAAATTTTTTCCCTATCACAAATCCAATCAGTGTCTAATCTCTAAAATCTACAAGATACTGCAAAACGTCAACAACAAAAAGACAAACAACTCAATTTAAAAATGGGCAAAGGATATGAACAGGCACTTCGCCAAAGAAGACATTCAGGCAGCTAACAGACACATGAGGAAATGCTCACAATCATTAGTCATTAGAGAAACAGAACTCAAAATTACAATGAGATACCATCTCACCCCAACAAGGCTAGCATTCATCCAAAAAACACAAAATAATAAATGTTGGAGAGGTTGTGGAGAGACTGGAACACTTATACACTGTTGGTGGAATGTAAGATGGTACAACCACTTTGGAAATTGATTTGCCACTTCCTTAACAAGCTAGAAATAGAAGTACTGTAGGATCCAGCAATCTCGCTCCTTGGAACATAGCCTAGAGAATTAAGAGCTGTCACACGAATAGATATATGCACACTCGTGTTCATTGCAGCACTGTTCATGATAGCAAAAAGATGGAAACAACCTAGGTGCCCATCAATGGACAAATGGATAAACAAATTATGGTATATTCACACAATGGAATACTATGCCACGATAAAGAACAATGGTGAATCCGTGAAACATCTTATAACATGGAAGAATCTGGAAGGTATTATGCTGAGTGAACTTAGTCACAAAATGACAAATATTGTATAAGACCACTATTATAAGAACCCAAGAAAAGGTTTAAACACAGAAGAAAACATTTTTTGATGGTAACAAGGGTGGGGAGAGAGGGAGAGGGGTATTCACTAACTAAAAAGTAGACAAGGATTATCTTAGGTGAAGGGAAGGACAGCACACACTACAGGTGAAGTCCGCACAATGGGACTCAACCAAAGCTAAGACGTTTCTTGAATACAACCAAATACTTCGAGGGACAGAGTAGCAGGGGTGGGAGTCTGGGGACCATGCTTTCAGGGGACATCTAGATCAACTGGCATAACAAAGTTTTTTAAAAAAATGTTTTGCATCCCACTTTGGTGAGTGGCGTCTGGGGTCTTAAGCTAAGATGCATCAATTGATCCCAACCTACCTAGAGTAAAGGAGAATGAAGAACACCCAAGTCACAAGGAAAGTATTAGCTCAAGAGACAGAAAGGGCCACATAAACCAGAGACTTCATCAGCCTGAGACCAGAAGAACTAGATGGTGCCCGGCTACCACCAATGACCGCCCTGACAGGGAACACAACAGAGAGTCCCTGATGGAGCAGGAGAAAAGTGGGGTGCAGAACTCAAATTCTAGTAGAAAGACCAGACTTAATGGTTTGATTTAGACTGGTGGGACCCTGGAAGACGTGCCCCCGGGGCTCTCTGTTAGCCCAAAACTAAAACCATTCCCGAGGCCAACTCTTCAGACAAAGATTAGACTGGACTATGGGACATAAAATGATACTCAAGAAGAATATGCTTCTTAGCTCAAGTAGATACATGAGACTAAATGGGCAGCTCCTGTCCAGAGGTGAGAAGAGAAGGCAGAGAGGGTCAGAAGCTGATTGAATGGACACGGGAAATCTGAGGTGGAAAGGAAGAGTGTGCTGTCACAGTATAGGGAGAACAAGTAGGGTCACGAAACAATATATGTATAAATTTTTGTAAGAGAGACTAACTTGAATTGTAAACTTTCACGTAAAGCACAACAACAACAACAACAAAAAAAGAAGCAGCACACTCTTCACAAGTGCATATATCTCTTCATATGACAGCTCTTATTTCTCTAGGCTATATTCCAAGGAGCGGGACTGTTGGATCGTGTGGTACTTCTATTCCTAGCTTTTTAAGGAAGCGCCAAGTTGATTTCCAAAGTGGTTGTACCATTTTAAATTCCCACCAACAGTGTATAAGTGTTCCAGTCCGAAGAGGAAACTTTAGATGGAAAACTGAATTGGATGGAAGAGAGAGTTCTCTGTGTGTGGAAAGGTAGCTGTGTGTTCATGCCTCTTTCGCTGCTGTATCCCCAGTGTCTGACACTCATAAATATTTTTTTTTTGAAAAATCAATGAATGCCAGAGGATTGAATGAATAGTATTCAGAAGGCTACATGGAAGTTCTAAGGAGTCAGTTAACACCTTCTCTCTGATAATTCACAGGATGATATTGAAAGAGCTAAGCAGCTAAAGAAACCAAACTGACCTAACAATGGCAAACAACGAAGCCACTGGACTGAGAGGCCAAAGGAATCTTAACATCAAGGGGCCCAAGGCATACCCAGGGCTTTTGCCAACCAAAATCTGGAAAAAGTGCTAACAGTTCCTTCTTAAGGACAAATTGCAAAGGCCTAAACTTGTATAAAGGAGTAAGTGATAACAGTTAAGTTCTCTGGAGAAGAGACCACATTGTGCCTAGGTGTGTAGATTTCTTTAAGTCATGCTCCAAATTAATAAGCAATGATTCTGAAGTATGTTCTGGCCTCACAGTTTGAAGTCCTTGAAGTCACACTTTCCAAACAGCTTCAAATTAAGAATAAACAAATATAAACTTGAGGGTCCTTGACTGATGAATCACTCCAGCCAGCTGAAACATCTTAGATTCTGGGCAATATGGTGGCCGGCCTCTTCACCTGATGAACTACTTTTTCCACAGTCTCATTTCAGGGGAAAGGGACCCTGCAGTAATTGGGAGTTTGGAGATTATAGGGTGTGGCATCTTTGGGCCTCTGTGTTTGGCCAAGCCCTCAGGGACTTTGGGCTGAGGGTTGAGCAAGGGTGGTCTTGGGATACCGCTAAAACTCTGGAGAAGTCAAGGAAAGCCACAGAGTAGGAAATCCAGAGACCACTTCCCATTCATGTCAGAACCCTGCTCCATTCACCCATTAAGGAGATGTCCTCATTATGAAGGCTCATGTGACTCCTGAAAGCAGGCACAAATAGAGCATGGAGTCAAATGCCTGAGATCAGGTGTTGGACCCACTGACTTTGGGCAGATCTTTTGCCTTCTCTGTGAAACAGGAATCAATGGAACAGAACATCCTTCACAGGGCTACTGTGAGAATCAGATAAGACAACAGATATCTAAGTGCTTCGTTAACGGTAAAGTGCCAAAAAGAGTTACTACTATTCTTGTTGCTGTTATTGATTCATTGAGTAGAAGGGGGTCCCTTCCCAGAATCCCTGGGGATTCGGAAGCCTCTCTGGGCCTTCCAGCAGCATCCTTCCTCTGCACTATGAAATCTTGGCTGATAGCTCTTCCATCTTTCTGAACCACCCCAACATCTCTTAACTGTGGCTGCAGCTGGGGAGTATGTGTGTGTGTGTGTGTGTGTGTGTGTTTTGCTAGAACACGGAAATCACGTTTCCTCATGCCAATACATCCTCCAGGTGATGTCTGTCACTCACACCCACGCTAGACGAACCCTGCCTCCAAGCCTTTGCTCCTGTTGTTCTCCCCCTGGAACCTGCTTCCCCTTCCCTGCCTAGCTAAGTGGTTCAGGGTCCAGATCCAATTCCTCCTTCACGAGGGAGTCCTCCTGGATTTCTCTAGACCAGTGGTGGTCAATGGCAGGACCAGTGGGGGAGAGGGCAGGGAATTGGGCTCAACCTACAGCCTGTCTGGTTTGTGCCATGGCTGGTAAACCCTGGGCCTTCCTGGCAGGAGTGTGCCTCTGTCACACCACCTGATCTTTGCCTGGTTGCCTGTCTGTCTTTTCCTCTGACTGTCAGCTGCTGAAGGGGAGGCAGAGTTTGACCCTCAGGGCCTGGACCAGGGAGTGCTTTTGAGGTAAGGGATAGGGTGAGGCCCTCTCTCCCTCTCTAGCTACTTTACTTTGAGTAGGGGCAAATGCTGGTCGGTAAAGAAGCTCCCAGAATCATCATGTCAGAGGTGAGGATGGGGACCTAGGCCAATCCTAGGCCCAGAGAGGGAAAGAAACCTGTCTAAGTTCACACAGCCAAGGCAGCTCTGGATTCCAGGTGTCCCGGGGCCCAGGCTGATGCTCTAGCTCCAACCGGGTTCAAGTGGCCCAAGTCCTAAGTTGCCGTCCCTGCCCACTGCCTACTTACCCCCACTCCCAGGCCTGGGTGGCTCATTTTGGACCCAAAGGTGCTCCTGGGGCTTCTAGGGCAGACCTCTAAGGCATCTTCCTGAGGGATGAGGGAAGTTGCTGAGAGAAAGGCAGGGTCCCCAGTCTAGTGGGTCACCTAGACCACCCCAGGCCCTCCTGGTGTTGAATGGAACATTTGTTGAACGGAATTGAATTTACTGTTCGATTGCAGGAGACGTAATTTGATCTGGGTCTTATGAAGCCCTTAATAAAGTCAAGGTATTACTGGTATCTGCTGCTTTTTTTATTTGCTAAAAGAGGCATTGGGTGGCCCCTGGACACCTTTTTAGCTCAGTAGTGAAGTCACTCCTGAAGTTCATCGTTCAGCTGGGGATTGAACAGCCTCATAAAACAAAATGGGACTAATGAGGCACAGCAGTCCAGGGACAAGGACTAGCAGGCAGGAGGGGACAAGAAAGCTGGTGACAGGAAACCCAAGGTTGAGAAGGGACAGTGTTGACATGTCGTGGGGTTGTTAACCATTGTCATAGGGCAATATGTGTACTGTTTAATGAGAAACTATTTGTTCTGCAAACCTTCATCTAAGATACAAAAAAAAAAAAAGAATTATCTATGTGAGATCAAATTGACAACAGCAACTCAGAAGGTTTGATGGAAAGCCTAGGGGGCAGTGAGCTGAAGATAATGGTGATGGAATAATTTGGAAAACGATAGTGAGAATAGCAGCACAACTGGAAGAATGTAATCAATGTCACCGAATTGTACATGTAGAAATTTTTGAAATGGTGTAACTTTGGCTATGTATCTTTTTACCAAAAAAAAAAAAAAAGGGTCCTCCAAGGTCGAGAAGGGAGTGTGTTGACATGTCATGGGGTTGTTAACCAATGTCATAAAACAATATGTGTACTGACTGTTTAATGAGAAACTATTTGTTCTGTAAACTTCATCAAAAGTACAATTAAAAAAAAATATATATATATATATATAAAGAGGCATTGGGGGCTTACTCAAATGGGAGTGAGGATGTCTGCTAGTCCCAGCTCAGCTGCCACCATGCCATGTGCCTCTGGGGAAATCATCATCCCTTTCTGTCCCAGAAGTAAAAGCTTTCATCCTCAAGGTAGGGATTGTCCATCAACTCTGATGACCTGCCTGGGGGAGGTGGCCAGGAAAGGAGAGGGAGGTTGGGAGTGAAGGGAAAGAGAGTTAACTTTTATTAGGCATCTTCTGTGTGCCAGGGTTCCCATTTCCTTTAGCTCATTGACTGCCCAGGGCATACTTGTATGGGAGGTGCCTTTGACTGTCACTAAGGAATGCTTAGCAATATCCAGTTTTCCCCCTTTTAGGCATGCGGTGCAGAACTGCACTTTCCTATCCCTTTCGAAGTTAGGCAAGACCACATGACTTGCTTTGGCCAAAGAATGTTTGTGGAAGTGGCACTTGCCACTTACAGAGGAAGCTTTAAGAGCCAGTGGGTGTTTCACCACGTCCCCTCCAGCTGCCATGGTATTCATAGACGTGCATGTTGGATTACGGCAGCTCCATCATCCTGGGGTCCCAAGTGACAAGGAGGAGCAGATGTTCCCTGCATGTAAGGGAGGTGAGAAATGAACCCTAACTGTTTTTAAGTCTCTGAGATTTTAAGGTTGTTTGTTATTGCAGCAAAACCTAGCCTATTGTGACTGATACAGTGCCATGATGTTCCCCATTTTCCATATGAGTAAAGAGGGGCTCAGAGAGGTTCAGTAACTTGCTGGGGGAACTAGAGAGAAGAAGGGGCAAAGTTAGTCTCAATTCAACTGATGCCACGACCATGTCCTTCCCCAGGCAAGGTGTCCTGTGGCTGCCCCAGGCTGGCTAGGTATGGTCAACCCCAGTCAGCTGGGGACTGGGGCCTGGCTCTCAGCATCCATTTCTCTTCATTTTTCATTCCCTGCTGAATACAGCACCCTGACAACCCCCCACAGTGGCCCACTGGAGATGCCAGACTGGGGTCTTCAGTCTGCAAGGGCTGAGGAGGTCCGAGGAGAGAGGCCTGGAGGGGTTATGGAAAGAGCTTCAGAGCCAGACAGACCTGGGTTCAAATCCTGCCTCTGTTACTTCTAGTTGGGTGACCTTGGGCAAGTTACTGTCCTTTCTGGAGCCTCAGTTTCCCCAAATGTAAAATAGAAATAATGTTACTTCCCTGATAATTGTACAAATAAAATGAGATGTAAAGAGCTTGGCACATGCTAGGGCCTGATACTTGTTATTATTAGAGGCAACACAGAACTGAGATGGCCCCACTGTCTGCCCCATCCCTCCCCTACCCCACCTGCTCAATGGGAATAAAGCCAGACTTCTCTTGTCACATCCTAAAGGAGGCTTACCCCATCACCCTATGGAATTCTACTCGGCCCCTGGAGGAGGGAAGGACAGTAGTCAGCAATGCCATTTATAGCTGGGAAACAGCAGTCCAGAGGGTAGGGGCTTGCTCAGGGCCACGCATCGAGGATATTCTGATGGAGCTGGTATCATATGCTGGCCTTCTTGCTTTTCCAAGGGTCTGAGGGTGACTTCCCTGAAAGGAAGGCTGGCTGCCCTGACACAACAGGTGAGGTTTCTGGGAAGAGGAGGTGGGAAGAGATGGAGATTCAGCGGAGTAGCAGGCCTGCTTTAGAGCCCCCGCAGGGGCCTGGGCCTGGGCCTGGATCTGCCCACAGAGTCCATGCTCTGTACATGTCACCCACAACCTTCTTCCTACTATCCCCCCTTCTTCTCTCTACAGTGCCACATCCCCACAATATGGCCACGCTCAGGGTGGCTCCTCCTCCAGGATCCGGACCACGTCTATTTATCCCTTTAGCCCACCGTTAATGCCCAGCTGAGGGAAGGCTCCCGGACCTGGTCCTCATGATCAGACTAACCGCGGCTGCCATTTAATGAGGTCTTCTCTGTTCCCTCCACTGTCAGCACACCACAAGAAACCTACAAGGCAGGTGCTATCATCCCCATCTTACAGAATGAAGAAACTGAGGCTCGAGGAGGTTCGTTTGCTTGAGGTGCCACAGGTATGAAGAAAGGGAGCGGGATTCACGCCCGGGTCTGTCTGCTCATGTAGTAGGGTTACCTTATATGGGGAAAAAAAGTCTTTGCAGATGTGATTAAGTTCAGGATGTTGAGATGGGGAGATTATCCTGGATTATCCAAGTGGGCCCTAAATGCAGTCACAAGTGTCCTTAGAAGAGGGCAGCAGAAGGAGAAGGTGATATGAACACGGAGCACAGAGAGATTGGAGGATGCTGTGCTGCTGGCCTTGAAGATGGAGGAAGAGGCCATGAGCCATGGAATGTAAGGAACACAGCTCTAGAAACTGGGAAAGGCAAGGACATGGATTCTCCCCTAGAGCCTCCGGAGGGAACACAACCCTGCCAACGCCTTGGTTTCGGTCCATTGATTGAAACCCACTTCAGACTTCCAAGCTCCAGAACTGTAAAAGAATAAATGTGTGTTGTTTTAAGCCACCAAGTGTGTGGTGATTTTTCACAGCAGCAACAGAAACTCATACAGACTCCAAAGCACATGTTCTGACACATTCACCTGCCCTCCCCGTCCTTGACCAGGACAGGAGAAAGCAGTCCTCTTCTATCAGCTCCCCTCATTCTCCCAAGCCTCACCTCCTCATCTCTCACCCCAGTACATTTCCCCCTCCTCCAGGCAGCCTTCCATGTCAGCCCTGCTCTGGCCATGAACTTCTGCTGCCAAGCCACTAAAGCCCAAAGTCTGCAATGCACCTGGCTTAGTATAGATGCTGCCCCTGGCTGAGGGCCCCCACTGTCACTTTCCACAGATCTGGACTTTCAGGGGACAAGGATGAGAGGAAGGGGCTAAGGGACCACAGACTTGACCTGAAACTTCAGGCAGGGTGAAGGGTTGTGTATTTTTGTTGTTGTTGAAAATATATCTAGCAAAACATACACCAATTCAACCATTGGGTTGCATATCTTTAAGGAAAAGCTTTACCCAAGGCCTGGACAAGGGGTCAGAGGGGATGCCAGGCCCCACTCTGGCCCTGGGCTGAGCTCTGGGGCATGCAGGTCCCTAATCGGGCCCCCAACAGCTCCACATCCTCCTCTGGTCTCTCCGGGCTGGCTCTGACTCCAGCTCTCTCCCTCCTTGCCTTTTCCCACCCCCTCCCCCTGCCCTTTTTCCCTTCCTAAAAAACACAGAGAAATGGGATTCAGAAGCCTACACTGCCTGTGAAGTATGGTGCAGCCTCCCCAAAAGAGGAAATGCCAGCGTGCGAGTTCTCATGGCAACACCAGCTCCTCCCCCCTGCAGCCACCCTACGCCCATATGGTGAGACTCAGCTGGCACTGACTCCGATAGGGCCCGAGGGTCCTGAGCCTGCATTGCTATGGAGGCGACATTGGCTCCCTGGCTGGCCTGGCCAGAGCCTGCCCTCCTGGGCAAATGAGCCCCACTCCTGCAGGGGACTCCTGGGCCCATCCTAAGCCCTATCCAGGGCTCAGGGATGTGGGGAGATAGTCAGGAGCTGCCTCTGTGCTGAGGGGGGTTTCTGTGGTCAGCAGCCATTGGTGCAGCCTCTGAGCTCAGCTGCTAGGTCCCAAAGGCGGTACGGGGCGGCCGGGGGCACCCTGTCTCCACCTTCCTCCTGCCTTTGCTCCCAAAACATGTTACATGTCCTGGGCTTTGGGCGTTACACATTAGACGTGGAGGGATGTGGGGAGCGGGAGTGGGGAAGTGGCCGGTTTCTGTGCCCCTGGCAGAGGTTCATCAGCTCCCTGCCCCCACTCCCACCCCAAGCCACTGCCCAGGTGTCCAGCAGTGCGCATCTCAGTTGCAGAATGAGGCAGCAAGGCTTGAGTCCCTGCCTCGGCTGAGCTGCCCTGGGGCACTGCTCCTCCATGTTCCTCCATGCCCCTCACCCCTCCCTACGCCCAGGTCAGCTCCTACCAGCCTGCTGTGTGAACTGGTTTTCCAGGCCAATTGGCATTTCCATGACCGATGAAGTGGAAGCTAGTGCCAGGCAGGCTTGGGGACAGCAGGGCTGGCAGCTGAGAAGCACATCTCCTTCAGCCTGGCACCCACCCTCCCTCCTTCCCCGGTGCCCTGTGGGGACAGACAAGGACAGCATGGCAGTGAGGGACGCCTGGGTCCTTGGCACTGTCTGGCTCCTCTTCCCTCCACCTGACCCCAGAGCAGCCGGCCCCAGACCTTTGGCCAGCCCCAGGGCATCCCCAGAGAATCACTCTGGGTGGACAGAGGGGCGGGGGGCGGGGGGAAGGAGCCAAGGGGGTTGGGGAAGTCAGGCCTAGAACCCGAGAGAAGTGGAGGCTGGGACCCACTCAGCCTGGCTTCCTGGATACAGCTTCCTTTGCTAACTTGGGGCTTTCTTCCTGGATGCTCCCAACCCCAAATCTTACCCATCTGGATTTCTCCTGCATTTTCCCCACCTCCAGCTCTCACCCTAAGCACTCCTACGAGTGTTGGAGCCAGGGAGCCCCAGAGAGGGTGGGCCTGACTCCCCAGGGGCAGAGAACTGGGGCCCAGAGAAGGTCAGGAACTGTGCCAGGTCACACAGTGAGTCCAGGGTTCAGCTGGGCCCAGAACCAGGCCCCCACCTCCTGCCCAGGGTCCTCTCAGTTCCCCTGTGCTGCTTCCTCTGACTAGCTCTCTCCCACAATGGCCGGATGGCTGGATGGGTGCATGGATGGATGTGGTAGTAGGGACTGGAACAGATGGGCTTTGAGGCTCCGCAGCGGGGGCTTGGGGGAGAGGGAGGGGCCCAGAGAAACTGGAACTGTTACAAAGTTGAGAGTTAAAACATTCTTCACACTCCCGCCTCCTTTACTGTTCTGATGCACCAAGACGTGACAAAAATGTGTCAGATTTTTTAAAAACCACACACATACACAAATGCCAGTCCCCATCTCCGCCGCCCGCCTGAGCTTGGGCCATCTGTTTCCCGGGGGCGGGAGGGGAGTGGGGTTTGGCAGTCGGAGCCTTCACTCCCGTCGCCCCCAACCCTGGGTCTGGACCCACAGCCCGGCCCAGAAGTGGCCCCCAGGGGACAAGATGTCCTCATCCTCCCTCCATGGCACTGCCCTGCCCTGCTGCAAGGCCACTGCCAGCTCTTCCCACCCTGGAGTCCAGCACACACCCAGCCCTGCCCTTCACACTGAGGTGGGCACTGCACTCCTCTCCAGCTTGTCACTGTGAGAGCTCTGGGGCTGGGAGAGCCCCCTCTGAGATGCCAGAGTCCACCCTCCTAGTACAGATGAGAAACTGAGGCCTACCGAGGAGAAAGGACTTGCCCAGCCCCACCAAAACAGAATCTGAGTCTGTGCCTCATTCATTCATTCAACACGCATGTTTTTGCACCAGGCACTGTTCTGGGCAGGGAGATTCAGTGCTGAACAAGACAGTCAGGCCCTGTGCTCCAACAGATCACTGGCCAGTCGTGGAGACAGAGACACAACAGGCAACACATGGATAAACTGGGACTTCCAACAAAAGGGAGTCCCTGTGTGGTGCAAACGGTTAATGCGCTGGGCTGCTAACTGAAAGGTTGGAGGTTTGAGTCCACCCAGAAGCACCTCAGAAGAAAGTCTTGGTGATGTACTTTTGAAAAATCAGCCATTGAAAATCCCCTGGAGCACAGCACAGTTCTACTCTGACACACAAGGAGTCGCCATGAGTAGGAATCGACTTGACGGCAACTGGTTTGGTGTTTTGGTTTTCCAACACAAGAGTGATAAGGAAGAGAAAACAGGTGGGCCGGGGAGCAGGCACCGGAGGGAGAGTAGGTGGCCCACCATCTAGCTTTGTTTGGGATTGTCCCAGTTATATCACCAAAACTTTCACATCTTAGGAAACCCCTTAGTTAGCGAGGCCAAATCAGGATGACTAGTCACCCCGGCGGCTACTTTAAATTGGGTACACTTCAGCAGAGTCCTGAACAAGATGGAACCAGTGACCTGAAGAGCTCAGAGACAAGCTTCCAGACAGAGGGAACAGCAGGTGCAAAGGCCTACAGGCAAGGGTGTGGTGCTTTGTGAGGAAGAGAAAGGAGACCCCCAGAGCTGAAACCCTGAGAGAGAGGGGGCAGGTGTTGGGGGAAGGGGAGCAGGTCACACAGGCCTTATGGGTCCTGAAAAAGAGTGGCATTTTTGGGGGGTCAAATTTTATTGTCAGTATAGGGTCCAATTCCACCACTTGCCTGTCAGTTTGTCCTACTGTGTTGGCTTGCATGTTACTGTGATGCTGGAAGCAGGGTCACCTATGGTGGACAGGTTTCAGTTTAGCTTCCAGACCAAGACAGACTAGGAAGAAAAATCTGGCTATCTATTTCTATAAATGAGCCAATGAAAATCCTATGGGTCATAGACTTCGACTCACTTACTTTGGACACGTCATCAGGAGAGACCAATCGCTAGGGAGGAACATAAGGTTTAGTAAAGTAGAGGGTTAACGAGGGCAAGAGAAGCCTCCAACGAGATGGATTGGCACAGTTGTCACGACGATGGACTCAAGAATGCCAATGATTTCGAGGATAGCACAGGACAGGAAGCATTTCTTTCTGTTGTATGTGGGGTCGCCACAAGCTGGAGCTGACTCAACAGCTAACAACAGAGTCAAATTAGGGAGCAACTGGTGCAAAGTTACAGACTGTCGAGAGCTGAGAGAAGTTTGTTGAGGCTGGAGCCATGGGGACGAGGGCAGTGGCTCAGGATTCCCGGAGAAGCTGGCAGGGACTAGGTCTCCCAGGCCTCTGAAGCTTCCTTAGAGAGCTGGGACTTTAACCCAAGGGCAATGGGGAGCCACTGAAGGTTGTAAGTAGGAGAGCGATGTGGTCAGCTTAGCAAGCAGAAGACCTAAGGTCATGCCTCCATGGGGGTCCCCGTCCTGCACCCTCAGAACACCCTCCACCACTTCCCTGCCCCCAAACCTGGGGGATTCTTCAGGGCCCAACCCAGACACCACATCCTCTGAGAACCCTTACCTGAGATAGGCAGGTGCAATCACACCCTATCCTGGGCTGCCCAACCCTGAGGACACCCAGAGGTCCCAGGAGAGCCCTCATCATGATTAATAAGTGGGCAGCAGCCAGGCTTGATGCACTTCATCTCACTGGACCCACAAGGTCCTTCTGATCAGACCCACATCCCAGACGTGGACACAGAGGCTCAGGGAGGGGAAGCAATTGGCCACACAGCAGTTGGTGATTGAGCTCAGTTCAGAACAATGTCAGGTCTGAGTTCAGAGTCCCTGGGGGTCTGCTCACAGTGGGTAGCGGGGGAGACAGGGAGTGGCCAGGCCACCTTCCCATGATGGGATGGATGAGTGGTCATTATCAGTGCAGGCTGGATGGAATGGGCTGTGGGGCATGGCGGCTGGTCACGGCTGGGAGGTTTATAATGGAAGTCTCACGGATCAATTACTGAATTACCCGGCAGCCTGACCTTGAAAGCTGGAGGGCGGGTGAGGCTGAGGTGGGGTGGGAGCAGCTAGGGGCTCAGCCTCCTCCAGCAGGGGGAGCTCTGTGGGAACCAGAGGATTTCTCCAGAGGGAGGGGCAGGACCTGATCCCACAATTATTGCAGGTTCACCCTGTTTAAAGCAGTGAAAGTTCCTGTTACACTCCCCTCACTTTAGGAAGAGTTCATCAGGCTGTTCTTCCGGATAGAAAGAGTCAGCATAGTTACTTCTCTCCAAGGCACTGGCTGCCCACCTGCAAAATGGGGATCCTCATGCCAGCTCCACTCATTCCATAGGGCGGCATGAAAGAGGGCTTCTAGATAGGCTGTGGGGCGTGTCCAGCCTGGAGTGGTGCCAAGGGTATGGACACCTGCTCGGCCTCAACGGGAATTGGAGGGACCATGGAGGACAGTGCCTCTGACTCCTCAGGTGGCCTGTGTGATGACCCTCAATACCAAGGGACTTTCCAAGGGGTGCTCAGCTTGGGGGTGCCTATCTTGGAGTCCCAGGTATCTCATGGGAGGACTGTGAGCCTCCAGGGTGGAGCAGAGCTTTCCTTGCCCTCCCAAGGTGACCTCAAGTAAATGCCTAACATGATTTGAGGTTTACTAAGTGGGAAGTGAGATAGAGGCTCAGACAAGGGAGAAGTTTGCTACCTGCTCCTTCATTTTCCTCCTGTCCCTCAACAAATTCATTTGGGTTAATGAATTAATTAAATGGCTTAACATATGCATAGGGTCTAGAGCAGCACCTGACATACAGTAAGAACTGAGTGTTAGTGATTTTCATTGTTATTGTTAATACTATTGCTATAATTATTACAATTAGCTCCTCTGTTCAAACACAAATACCATGGGCAGGATAAAAGGCTATCAGTCACTCACACTTTAATATGAATTAGTTTAAAAAACCACCTTGCTTTCCTGCTCACCCTGATCTGAGGTCAGTTACTCTGGGGAGGAGGGTAATTCTGAGGCTTTTTTGTGGGGTGGGAAGGCATAATAAGTGAGACCTGAGCCTCTGAGTATTGATTTTAGGGTGACCCCTAGGTCTTCCTAGCCTGGGTAAGAAAGATGAAGAGCACGGGGGAAGAAGGAGAAGACTTCAGGGGATTGAGAGTCTGCCTCTGTTTTCTGCGTGTCTAGTTTGGGAGCAGGAAATCCCCAGCGGCAGGGACTGTACCCTGCCTGGAACACAGACCTCATCCCAAGGACTTCCTATTTCCCTCCGATTGGCAGGAAGGAGGAGGGGTTCTGAGCTGCACCTGAGCCTGGCTGCCAGCTCACTACAGTGCTGGGCACTGTGGGGAGAGGCTGGGGAGATGGGGGAGGGGTGAGGGGTGATTATGGGCAAACAGTGTGGAAAATGAATCCCTTCAGATGGCAAATGAGTTTAATAAAAATGGAGATGGGCAGAGGCTGTGATGAGAATGGCAATGCTGGGCCAAGGAGAGCAGGTTTTCAAACAGGCCTGGGCAGGAAGGCTGGGGTGGGTCAGTCTCACCTCTGGTCTTCAGGGACTGGCCAGGCTGCAGGGGACCAGTGCCCAAGCCCCAGGCCCACCCAGAACCAGGGTGGCAGAGGAACAGAGGAGAGGCCAGTGAGATCTTTGGACTGACAAGATCCCAAAAGAGTGGTGGATGGAGTTAAAGCATGAGGGACTGCGGTCAGACTGGCAGAAGAAATTCTTGGACAGCAAGGGGAACAAACAGGGAAGGCTGGGAAGTCTGGGGTCCTGTAGACAAGTGCGAGCTAGTCCCAGGTAGGCCTCAAGGCAGCAAGCGAAGCCTCATTGCTGAAGGTGTTCAGCTGTGGAAGACCCCCCCATTTCACCGGGGGCAGGTCTGTATTCCTTATTGGCAGTCACTGCCCCTCCCTAGCTGTATGCCTTGGGAAGGCCTCCTTTGGGTCTCAGTTTGTGCATCTATGAAATGGGGATAACAGTGTCCACCTTGCAGGGCCCATATGGGACGTCAAATGAGCCACAACGTGGGTCACTGTCCATTCCCCAGCTGGGTCACCATTTCTGAGGGCATGGGCAGAGGGCAAGACTTTCTCTGGCTCAGGAGTTCAAACATTGTTTGCTGGGTGACCGGTCGACCATATACCTCACACCACCCTAAATCCTCCTGCTTTTTCTTGTTGATCTACCCACTGTCTGCTCCTTTTTTGCCTCCTGCACTTCCCAAAGGGGGCTGTGCAAGAATAGAATGGGACAAGGCGGTCCTCACCATACACAGGCACAGGCCATCTTCTCTGGGCCTCAGTTTCCCTGTCTAAACAATGGCTGTGCTGACCCAGAGGGTCTTGGAGACTGTCTCATGGCTAACGCTCTAGAGGTGGTGATGGTCTCAGATTCGACCCTCACCTTCGTGGTCTGCCCAAACTCCCCCGCCCAGTTCCCCTTCCAGCCCGGATACTGCATGGTCTGCTAGCTAAAGGAGAGACGAAAAGGTAGGGGCGGGGCAGGAGACACCTCCAGCACAGTAACTAATAACCAGGCCGACAAATTGGATTATACCTTTCCCAGTTCCTTACCCTATTGATCAGGGAGGATGTACATGTGAGAGTGTGTGGCGTGTCTCTGGCCTGCAGGGTCGCGGGGGTTCCCAGCGCACACTCTAAGGTTGGATTAGCAGAGGGATGACATTGTGCTGACAGCTGCCTCCTGTCCTTCCCCAGGGAGGTGGCCTGCATCCGCTGTCCCAGCCCTGCCCGAGGCTTCCAGGCCCGAAGGGGCCCCTGAGCGCTGGGCTGCAGCTTGGCCTGGCTGGAGATGCGGGGAATGAGGGGAGGATGTACGTGCTGGAGAAGGCGAGCAGAAGGGCTTTGGTCAGAAGTAAGGAAGGATGGGGCTGGCTGGGGGCCTTGAGGACAAGGGGACAGGAAGCTACTTTCCACAGGTTGTCAAGGAGGAGGCAGACCGCCCAGGGGCCTAGATAGTGCCCACAGGGGCCCAGTCTGAGGGGGGAGATCCAGCCCTGCTCCAGGGTTCCCCACCTGAGGAGAACAGGACCCTGCCCAACACTCCCCACTCTCTACAAAGTCCTCCTTGACTCTCCTTAACTCCCCTCTCAGAGACCCAGCTCTCAAGATTATGGACCAGCTCCCCTCACCCTCATATTTCTTTGAATGTCCCAGCCTGGTGGTCTCCACTCCTAAGTGGCTGGTGAGTGAAGGGAGGCCTGCCTGCCTCTCTGCAGCTTAAAAAACAACCCCTGAGGCCCCTTCTAAAGCTAGACTATCTCTGGTTCCATATTTTAAAAGAAAACAAAATGACCTGGCTCTATCGTATGCACACGTGCCCTTCCCCCTCACGTGCACGTATACATGCAGCGCACGTGTGTGCCAGCAGGTACACACAGATGATGCAAGTACTTCACCAGCCAGCTCACCACACAGGACACACACACCCGACGCTGGAAAAGAGACGGACACTTACTTTTCAAACACGCATCCCAGAGGGCTCTGGGGATGCAGTTAGGGGACACGCCGAAGTCCCTACGGACAGCCTGTGCCTCCCCACACTCGGAAGGCAGAACCTTGGCCACTGGAGAGGTCGCCTCTGCCCCAGGCCTTTTCAGGACCTGTCACATCTCCATATGC
Organism: Dugong dugon; assembly: GCA_030035585.1. NCBI lineage: Eukaryota > Metazoa > Chordata > Mammalia > Sirenia > Dugongidae > Dugong > Dugong dugon. Next base: position 21,190,442 of record CM057482.1, on the reverse strand, counting down.
ATCAAGTCCTGGAGCTAAGCCTGCCCCAGTAGCATCAGGAAGTCCTTCCTTATATCTAGCTTAAATCAAATTAATTATCTGTTCTTTCACTCAACCAGCGTTCTTAGGCACGCACTGAGGGCGTCCTTGGTCACTGTCCAGGGGGAAAGAAGGGGAGATTTGATGGGTCCCCTGAGAACTCTGTGCCCTGGGGCAGCAGAAGGAATCGGCTTTGGTGTCTCCTGGGGTTGGGGTATGGAGGCGTCCAGGCTTCGTGGGTGCTTGAACCTTGCAATTTCCGATGATCCAGTTTCCCCAGACAGGAAGCCCCAGCACCCTCCTCTGCCACCCAGCCCAGTGCTTATCTCCCTGAGTCACTCAGGCAAATTCTTTCCTTGTTGGACTTAAACCGTTCACTCTGCAAACAACCACCCTGCCCCCAGCCCTCCCTGCCTCTGCCCTATTTGAACGTTACTGGAAGTGGAGATGGGTATGAGGGGCTCAGGCCTGGGCTTTGGTCCTATCTCAGCCACCCACTCGGGAACCAACTTAACCACTCGGGGCTTTGGTGAAGTCCATGACCCTAGCTCCATCCTGAAATGACAGTGATGTCTGAGCTGTTTCTCTGCCCTCCATCTCTCAGAAACCCTTTCTCACCCTAGGGCACCCTACCCAGACCCCACCCCTGCTCACTCCTCTGCCCATCAAGCCCAGTCCTTTCTGCCTGCCATTTGCCCCTACCTCACCCCTGGCCTCTGCTCGGCTCCAGAGAGAGCTAGGGGCACACAGGTGCACACACCAGTACATAGATGTGCATACACAGAGCACCTCAGGCGTACACATGCACACCAAGCCATACATAAACAAATGCACGCGTGCACCCCAGGCCTTCCTGCCCACTACCCTATCAATTCCATTCTCCCTCTCCAGTCCTGAGTCTGATGGGCATTGTGGCACAAGGGTATCCACCCATCTCTGCCTGAACACCCAGCTCATATTAGAGATCCAGAGCAGGCTCCTCTCATTAGCAACGAGCAGAGGATTTCAACTCGGTGACATTCTGAGAGGAGGTAACAGGGACGGGGATAGCAATGGGTTAGGAGAAGCTGGAGTGCAGTCTCTCCGGCTGCTGGTTTGGCTGCTCCGGCCCTTAGGTGCCCCTGTCCCAGGGAGCAACCCAGGCAGCCCCTTCCTTCCGCAGAAGCCCAGGGCAGGGGTGGGGGTAGCGAGACGGAGACCCAGAGCTGGACCCTGGGGAATGCAGCAAAGGGAGGGAAAGGGGAGGAGAGAGTCTGCAGCCCAAGACTGTGGCGTCTAGAGCTGGGTGCTGCCAGGCCTGCTCTTTGCTCGGCCTCAGTCTCTCCAATGGGGACATGGAGTGGATGCTGAGCCGTCTAAACTCTAGTCCCCTCCATCCCCAGTTCATCTACCTATCAGGGTCCCTAGACTCTATCTGCTGGTGCCCAGGAGCCCATGTGGTCAGATTATATACACATGGGCTGCCCGTACCCGTGGCTTTAAACTTGAAACCAAACCCACTGCCGTCAAGGCGATTCTGACTCATAACCATCCTGTAGGACAGCGTAGAACTGCGCCACAGGGTTTCCAAGGCCGTAAATCTTTACGGAAGCAGACTGCCACATTTTTCTCCTGTGGAGCAGTTGGTGGGTTCCAAACACCAACCTTTCGATTAGCAGCTGAGGGCTTAACCACTGCGCCACCATGGCTTTAGGGAGACCCATGTCTAACTGACAAGAATCCCTCCTCCTCCGCCCCCTCCTTCCTCACTGGCCGGCTGTACTGCCTGGAGTTCCACCACTAGGGGGCACCTCGTCTGTGTTGAGGTATTGTCTTCTTGTGGTGGCTATTACATGGTCCCCAGCTCCGTAGACACAGGCCTTCTCAAGTCACCCCTCCCCTCATCCCTCAAGCCCCAGGGGCTGAAGCTGAGGGCCCGGTGGGCGCAGGTAGAGCCATCTTAGCCTCCATGCGATCAGCTGAGCGTGGTGAAAACACCCGTGGGTTCTGGCGCCTGACCTGGGTGAAGTCACCTGGACAGGGAGCCCCCGGAAGGGTCCCGTGCTGGTGAGCCTAGAGGGCGTCCCTGGCAGGGCTGGGGCAAGCCTCAGCTTCTGACTACAGCTCTTGTTTGCAGCACTGAGTATCTGTTGGGGAAGGTGAGGAGACGCTACAGAGCCTTTCCCTGGGAGACTGACCCAGATTTTTCTCTCTCACTCTCTGCCACACAGGAGCACTGAGGCTGTGTGTGCATGCGTGTTCTCAGCCCCGGCAGGCTGAGGGGTGGGGAGGGAGGAGGCTTGCAGAAAGCTCTGGGAAATGAGAGAGAAATCCTCTCCAAACCCTTGCTGCCTGTCACTGATCACTGAAATATGCTCTTGACAACAAGGTGAAGGGCCCTGAATCCTCAGGCCTGAACTGTCCTCCAGGAGCTGGAGCCACAGGCCCGGCTGTCGGCTGTCAGGGAGGGCCAGGCCTTGGGTGGCCAGGGGCTCCATAGCCCAGTCCTGACCCCACCCACTGCACTTCCTGGGAGTGTCTCCCGGGGGACTGCGCTGCCCTGGGAGGCCGGGAGCTCCCCTGCACGGTGCTTTACAAGTGGTGGGGGAGGCCACCTCCCTGTCAGGACCCCACAGCAGGCACTTAGGGATGGGCAAAAAGGGAGACAGGTGGGCAAAAAAGAGCTGGAGGGCCCCTCCCAGCCTAGGCTGTCCCTTCTACCCACAGTGCCTGCCACCAGGATACAGCCCCCACTCCCCATGAGCTGACTAGGCCTGTCCCCAGGAGGCCAGATGTCAGGGTTTGGGGGAAGGCCTTGGGAGGGACAGGGCAGAACTGGGCCAAGCCTCAGAACAGCAGGTTCTGGAGCTTTCTGGCTAGGGTGAGAGGAGAGTGTGTGTCTTGTGGTGCTGTTGACTACGGTTAAGGGGTTCTTATGCACACATACACAGAATTGTGTTTGCAGGGACACACTCCTGCAGGCATGTACACACACAGTTGTACACACAAGGATGCATACATGATGAACACACAGAGACCTGTCTGTACAAACAGAAGCATATCTGCGCACACATGAGCATGACTTGTACACATGTGGGCACACAACAGAGAACAGGTGGACACATCATGTACATGCCTGTGTGCAACAGAACATGGCTGGGCAGTAGCTGACTGCCTCGTGGGCTACTCTGGGCCCAGTGAGGCATGCAAGAGAAATTTTCCCCAGAAACTGGCCACTGGGCTTTCAAGCCAGACCTTTGAAGCCCTTTCAGAGGTGAAACTCCAGAGGGAAGCCCCTTCCTCTGCCTGACCCTCACCCTTGGGTGGGCCCTGCTTTTCCTCCTCTCCAGCCAGGCCTTTTCTGCGCTGGTCCATGCAAAGCAGCCATGCTGCCTCTGCCCTGGACCCTGAGAGCTGGAGGCCTGGTTCCTGATGGTGATCCCAGTTGTCCATTGAATGGCGGAGGAACACTGTGCTTACCAAATGCTTGTGTGTGACCCTGCGCCTGTCTGGGCCTCAGTCTCCCTTCTGCCCAGTGGGGATGACCCCATTGGAGGGGTTGCTATGAGGGCAGGTGAGAAACCACAGCTCTGAGAGCTGGGAGGGGCCACACAGATGGATGAAGCCATGGTCACGGGAGCCACCCCAGGCCAGCCACAGCCCAGAGCCCCAGGCAGTCTCCCAGCATCCTCATACATCCTCTTCCCCCATGGTTGGCTCAGTCACCTGCTAGGGAACACCACCCACCCACCGACACTGACCTGCACACACCTCACACTTCACGGGACAGGAAGGGAGAAATGCTGAGCAGACACCTCCCCAGCGTTCTCTGCACGCGCCTAGCCTGTGGCCATTTGCAGAAGCCCTGGCCTTTAGGAACTGTCCCAAACAGGCTCCTCCAATGGTCCCCAGCATCAGCAAGGGACAGGGAGTGTACCTATCCTTCCAGCAGCTTCCACAGCCACCCCCACCCTGTCTCTACAACCAGGCCCACCCACCTGGGTATTTTGCATTTGACCTCAGAGCCTTTGCACAGGCTGTTCCCTTTGCTGTAGCGCCCTTCCCTCTGTCAGCTGGAAAAGCCTTCTTTTTTCTTAATGAGCCTGTTCACATATGTCCTCCTCTGTGCAGTCTTCCTCCCCCAACCCCTCCCTAGCAAGAGTCAGTCAGCCCCACCATCTTTACCCCACACGACACTCCGGTACTTTCCACACTCGGCAAGGTTTATCCTGGACTTGTCATGTATGGTTATGCATCTGTCCTGACTAGACTGTGGGTCCCCTAGGGCAGGGCCAGGATCTACCCATCTCAGCGTCCTTAAGGCCTACCATACAGCCCGCAGCATCTAGCAAGTGTTTCTGAATCAATGAATCAATGAATGAATGAATGAACTGAACGTGTGAATACCCTTGCAATCCCAGTGAAGTTTCCCAGGTCTAGACACAAGCTCTGAAGGTCTGCTCACTAAATGGGGCTGCTTGTGGGCGGGACTGCCTCTCTGTGCCTTGGGGATCCTTGCAGTCAGACACCGGCCCCCTCATTCATCAAACACCACCAGGCCTGCCATAGGTGAGACCCCTGCCCTCAGGAAGCAGTGCTCCTGGGGCATCTGGCATGCCAGGTAACCCACCAAGGGGAGCCACAGCGCCTGTGTCAGTGCAGAGCAAAGAAGGGTGTGTTGTTACCACTGCGACCCTCGTTTGCCTATTAATGATGGAGTGCCTGCTTTGGGGCTAGTGCTGGGCTAGGGCTGGGGGACCAAGAAAGACACAGCTCCTGCCTGCCCTGGGAGCTCACAGGTTACAGATGCAGGTGGAGGAAATGGCTGTATGTGCTAAAGCTGGGGGCAGACTCAGGTGGCAGCTCAGCAGGAGCCACATGGCCTGATTTACGCTGCCCACCAAGTAACAGCACTGTGATCTTGGGCAGTTAACTTCCCTGTACCTCAGTTTTCCTCATCTACAAAATGGAGATAAGTACATTTACCACGTAACACTGTTATGAGGCTCGAATGCTTGTAAGATGCTCTTAAGAGTGCCTGGCACATAATAAGCACTCAATAAACAAGAGCTGCCGCTATGATTTGTTTTATCGTTAGTTTGGAGCAGCCTTGGCTAGCCATGCAACAAACAGGCAGGCTGACAGCAAAGGAGGCAGGAGGATGTCAAGGGCTGAGTAACTCAGCCTCTCCAGGTGATGGGTGGCTCAGCTTCCCCTGCTCAAAGAACGGAAGAGATCTAAAGAGACTCGCTGGTGGAGGGGTACTGAGGCAAGCAATATGACTGGGGAAGGGAGAGGGAAATACTGGCCCAAGATTTCCCCAGAGGAGAAGGGAGAGGGGAAGCCTGAAGTGGGTGGGCCAGGAGGGACCCAGGAGGTCCCAGTTAGGTTGTGGGCTCCCCCAGGGTAAGCCAGGACCTGTCCATTTCAGCATCCTTAGGACCCGTCATGGGGGCTGGCACCAAGCACACAGCAACCAGCAAGTGCTTGTGAAGGAATGAATGGATTGAATGTGTGGATACCCTTGCAGTCCCGGAGAAGTCTCCTGGTTTGAGACACAAGCTCTGGAGGTTGAAACAGTACATGGCTGAGGGGACATGCGCAGGGACCTGCAGGCAAGGCTGTGGACACCACCAGTGGGTGTGCAGATCTGAATGTGGGGGAGCCGGCAGGGGGTACTGTCCCCTGCTGAAGGCAAAGGGCAGTGGGCTGGGGGAGCTGCCCTCTCACCTCCAGCTATTCAGGAGGACATGGAGCCACCAGGGCTGTTGTCTCGGGCTCTCCCAAGGACACCGGGGCTGCTCTCTAAGCAGAATAAGGAGGTCACAGGGCCAACGGGTGAGGGAGGCAGCCTGGGAAGGGAACTCTGTTGGGACTACATGGGATGAGGGGTGCTCCCAGTGGACTGTGCCCAGGGTAAGCAAGGGCCTGGAGGGGAGGTCGCTGGATGAAGGGGGGGGCAGTTGACCTTGTTCTCTTGCTCAGCCCGCCTGCTTCTCCTGCTCCCCCACCCCATCAGCCTTGTCAGTGTGACATTAACAGGCTGACATTAATAAGCTGGGGCTCCTCCACTTGTCTGTCCGATCGGGCCTCAACTGTGCAAGAATTGCTAATTACAGCCACAATAAGGAAATATCAATGATGGACATCAATATTATTGCCTCCTGCGTCCCTGACTATTTATTTGGAGATGAAAGGAGCCTGGGCCATCTCTCCAGGACAATACTGTGCGATGGCAGAGGGGAGGAGAGCTCCATCTGGAGAAAGGGGGCACCCTCCTGCTGGACTCATTCATGAAATGGGGCCTGTTTCCTCTCGGCGGGGTCCCCTCCACTGAGGGTCCAGGGCTGGAGCTGAAGGAACGGGGTTCGTGCACAGGCAGGCGGCCCTGGGGGTCTTATTCCTAGCCTGGTTTATCAAATGACTTCAGGCACATCTCCTCTCTCTGGGCCTTAGTTTCCTTATCTATCAAATGGGTACGACACCTTCAGCCCAGCCTATCTGTGAAATGTGGGTGAGTGAATGAGGTGCACAAGTCTTTGGAAGGGTGACCCTCAGTGTAAATGCAGCGGCTTTATGGCCAGGAGGAGACAGGTGGGGCAGCGGAGGGGCTAGGGGCACCTACATAGGGACACACGTGCCCCAGCTCGATGAACTCTCAGAAGCAAATACCCTCCCCTCTCCGACCCCCTCATCAAACACTCAAAACTTTGTGAAAATAAACCACAAAGCCAGAGAGAAGGCTCAGGTAGGCAGCAGACCAGCTGCGGTCCGGCATGCCTGAGGCCCTGAGCCTGTAATATTTGCAAGGCTATTCAAACCACCTCTAAAACCCTGCATGCAATGCCCGGGACAGGCTGAACCACACACAGGGCAGCCCATCATCCACTGAGAGAAACTCACGCACCCCCACCCATCAGAGAGACAGGGGCATAGTAGAGAAGCACCTTCACGGACAACCCAGGGAGCCAGGAGAAACAAGCTACACACGGCAGGGTGTCCTCACAGAAGCAGGCACATATAGAAACGCACATTCAGGGACCCATACACAGAAATTAAGGTACACAGGCTGGCCATAAGCGAGTATATGCACACACACAGAGACACACCCTCAAACGCACAGACACACGTGAATATAAGGTATGGTGTCCAACGCACACACACACGCACATACACACAGTGTCTTAGGCTCAGGCTGGTTCTTCTGAGTCCACGAAAACCTGTCCCTGCTGAGAAGAAAAAGAAGAAAGCCCCCATGTCGAAGCCCAGGCGCACGTGGCCTCTCCCGCTGAAGACAAGCCAAGCGCCAAAGATTAGGCCAGCCGGGAAGTGAAGCCCAGCGTGGCCTGAATATTTCACGGGAGATTTCGCTTTGTAGAAAATCCCTTCTTCGCCTTCGTGCATGTCAGGGCGTAATTACCCATTAGGTAGCGGAGCAGAAACCTGGGGCTGTGTGTGCGGCTGCTGGTCTGCCTGGTTGCTTTGGGGGAGCCTGGAAGGTGAGGCCCCTCCCACCTCTCACCTGTCCCCTCAGGGAGAAAAGCCGAATGCTACTTTAGGACGCGGAGTGTCCTGGCTTAGGGTCACCTTTTCCCTAGCTCCTCCGACTCTGCCAGCCCCCAGCTGAGACAGGGCCACAGACTCTCGTTTGTTTGCCCCCACATCCCTCCCGTAGCTCTCTTTACTAGAGCTTAAAACTACTCCCTCATCTGCCGCTTCTGGCCAGCCACATTAAGCTGTTTGCAGGTCCCTGAGCAGAAGACAGGAAGACACAGACAAAGAGAAGGGAAGCAAGAGAGGAAGGGAGAGAGGGCATCTCGGGCTGGTCCCTAGATCCCTTCTCCCACCCGCACTCCACCCTGTCCAGGGGGCTTGCTCACCAGGGTGGAGAAAGGAGAGGGGGTTTCACACCTCCCTGCCTTTGCTCTCCACAGGAGCACTCTCCCTCACCGCTTTTGCCCTAGAAAATGTCCACTCAGCCTAAGCTAAGCTCAGGCGGTATCTCCTCCAGGAAGCCCCCTGAGGCCCTTCCTGGCTCCCTTAGACTTAGTGTTTCTCTCCATCACTGTTCTGTAATTGAGGGCTGAAAACTTAGGTGTCTACAGGACCAGAGAGGAAAGGAAAGTGAGTGAAGAGGTCAAAGGTACTGCAACAAGGACCAGGCAGGAAGGAGTGGAACTGGAGAGCACAGGCATTTATGGACCCAAGAGAACTGAAAACACATGTTCACACAAAGTCCTATACACAAATGTTCATAGAGCATTATTCGTAATAACCAAAAAGTGGAAACAACCCAAATATGCATCAACTGGTGAATGGATAAACAAAATGTGTTATATCCATACAATGGAATATTATTCTGCCATCAAAAGGAATGAAGTACTGATCCATGCTACAACATGGATGAACCCTGAAAACATGCAAAGTGAAAGAAGGCAAACAACTAAAGGCCACATATTGTATGACTTCGTTTATACAAAACAGGCAAATCAAATCCAAGGGAGACCAAAAGTAGATTAGTGGTCGCCAGGGCCTCAGGGAAGGGTGGAATAAGGAGTGATTGCTAATGAGTATGGGGTTTTTTTGGGGGGTGATAAAAATGTTCTGGAATTAGATAGTGGTGATGGTTGCACAATCATGTTAATATACTAAAAACCACTGAGTTATATATTTTAAACACCACCTGTCTGTCAGTTTGTCCTACTATGGTGGCTGCATGTTGCTGTGATACTGGAAGCTCTGCCACCAGTATTTCAAATACCAGCAGGCTCATCCATGGTGGACAGGTTTCACTGGAACTTTCAGACTAAGACAGACTAGAAAGAAAGGCCTACTGATCTACTCCCCAAAATTAGCCAGTGAAAACCCTATGGATCACAACTGTATATTGTTGGATATAGTGCTGGAAGATGAGCCCTCTAGGATGGGAGGCACTCGGAATACACAGTGGCTGCTCCAATGGACTCGAGCATACCGATGATTGTGAAGCTGGCACAGGACCGGACAACATTTCATTCTGTTGTACTTGGGGTCGTCATGAGTTGGAGCCAACTCGACAGCGCCTAGCAACAACCGCATGAACTTTAAAATAATAAATTTGATGATATGTACATTAATTTTTACATACTCAAATTGTTTTAATTTTTAAAAAGCCCAAATTGTTTTAAAATGGAACAAAACATATCCACAAGCTACATCTCTGACTGGGGCTGCCAATTTTCAACCTCTAGTTTACATATCTGTCTCCCCAATAAGAGCAGAAGCTCCTGAGGGAAAGGTCCTACCTGAAGCATCTTCATGGTACCCTGTCCAGCCCAGAGCCGGCACTCTAAGGGCAGGTGCCCAAGCCACCACAGTAACTACAGCAACATGTTAACCTAGGCCACATGTCATACTCCACAAAACCTCCCCAGGCCAGCTCTGGTCCTGAGTAACAGTCATGTCTTAGGCAGGGCCAATGAGGTCCACGTTCAAGGATACCTTTCCCAACTTCATATGGCAAGAAGGCAGAACCAGGAAGAGGAGCCAGGTGTCCTGACCAGGTGCAGCCTATGGGGTTCTGCCATAGCCGTGAGGCCCCTGCCCCTCACTCGTCTTCAGCATTCCCTCAGGGAGCCCCAGTAGCTTTCCACCATCCCTGGGCATGGTGGTGCAAGCACTTGGCCAGGCAGTTTTGCAGAGGCTGTACGCTTCAGGTTGGTCATGGGCAGAGGTTATGCCTCAAGGTCAGAGAGGCCTGCCAGTAGGGTGGCCAACCATCCTGGGACTGAGAGTTTTCCTGGAACATGGAACTTCTTGTGCTAAAAGTGGGACAGTTGGTCACCATACCTGTGAGGGCTCCATCTCCTTTCTCCACCTGGTGGGGGAGTCCGCAGAAGGGTGGGCTCCTTTTCTCCCTGAGACACTGTCTCTCCCTTCCTCTCAAGTTTACCTCTTTTCTGTCTCAGTTTCCCCCAGGGTCCTGCCTATCCCAGAACCATCCATCTGCAGAAAGGAATCCTCTCTTTCTGTTTCTTCTTTGATTTCCTTCAGGGACAGCAGTTTTCCAGAACCAGCCTCTGAGCCCTGGTGTTTGCGGAGATGCCTGGGGGCCACCAGGCAGAGGAAGTGAGAGGAGTGGGGGCAGCGGGCAAGGCCCTTCACCGTGCTGCCTTCAGCCACAGCCTCCCTGTAGGCCAACGGTTCCCTGAGGGCAGGAACTATTTTCTGTTGTGTTCATAGCTATACCTCTGGGCCTGGAAGAATTGTTGTGTTGTTAGGTGCCTAGGTTCAGACTCACAGTGACCCTATGTACAACAGAGTGAAACACTGCCCAGTCCTGCCCCATCCTCACAATCACTGTTATGCTTGAGCCCATCATTGCAGCCACTGTGCCAATCCATCTCGTTGAAGGTCTTCTTCTTTTTTGCTGACCCTCTACTTTACCAAGCATGATGTCCTCTAGGTACTGATCCCTCCTGATAACATGTCCAAAGCACGCGAGACAAAGTCTCACCATCCTCACTTCTAAGGAGCATTCTGGCTGTATTGCTTCCAAGACAGATTTGTTCATTCTTTTGGCAGTCCATGGTATATTCAATATTCTTCGCCAATACCATAATTGGAAGAGTGGGAGTCCAGTAAATATTTGCTGAATGAATGATTGAGTCTATTTTCCACTCTAGGATCCCCTGGGAGATGTTTGAACTGCTAAGGAAAAAAAGAGTTTGGAAGCTACTGGCCTCTGGAATAAATTCTGGAGTCTTCAGAGTGTGTCTGGGTGTCCCGTGGTCTGACTGCCAGAGACTGGGTACAAGGTCAGGGAAGAAGGAGGGTGGGCATACGGAGAGGAGGGGAGCGGAGGGTATGGGGCGGGGAGGGAGGAGGGGGAAGAGGAGGGGGGAACTGCTTTTAGCCCTAGGGTCCCAGGAAGGCAAAGCCCAAGTCAGATGACAGTAATGAAGGAATTGGGAAGCCGACCACCTTGAGACACATGATGACCCCCAAAGCAGCTTGGTCTTCCCTGGGAAGGGTGAGGTGATGGGGGAAGGAAGCCCCTCTGGAAAGGAACCCCAGCTTTAGAGAAGCAGTCACAGGTCCTTTCTACCCTCCCCACACCAGCCCCCATTTGCCAGCCTCAAGCAGCAGAAGAGTAGGTAGAAACAATACCCACCCGGAACCCACCTGGGCCTCCTATTATGTCCTAGTTCAGGCTAAGGAGTCCAGCCACCCTTGGAGTTATATGTTTCCTCTTCCCCAGGGCCAAAGGCAGTCCTGACCCTCCTGATCCTGGTTACAGACTGAGCCCTGCCCCCTGCCCCCCACTGAGTCCTGACCCTGGTCACAGGCTGAGTCCTGACCTGGTGATACACTGAGCCATGACCCTGGTCACACACTGAGCCCTGACCCTGGTCACACACTGAGCCCGGACCCTGGTCACACACTGAGCCCTGACCCTGGTCACACGCTGAGCCCTGACCCTAGTCACACACTGAGCCCTGACCCTGGTCACACACTGAGTCTTTACCCTGGTCACACACTCAGACCTGACCCTGGTTACACACTGAGCCCTGATCCTGTCACACACTGAGACCTGATCCTGGCCCTCAAAGAACTACAGGAGGCTCCAGATGCCTCAGCCTGTCTTCTCCTATTACTCCTCAGGCCTGAGTGACAGATTGGGTCTGTGGGTGTCAGAGACGAGTCCCATCTCTGAATGACTGCTGGCAGCTGGTGCTTAAAGTGGCTCATGGGCTGCTGATTTCCCGACCTTCCTGAGATTGAGCATGTGACAAACCTCTGCTGGTATGGGAAGACAGCAGGTGTCTAATAGATATCAGCTCCCTCCGTGAGCCCCAACTTCAGGCTTCTGCAGAAAAGCTGACACTCCCCTTCCTGCTCTGTAGCGCTAGCTGCCTCAGCTCTCCTCCCCACTCCTCTCCCACAGGGATAGGCTCCACTTCTCTTTCTTTCCCACCCAGCCCCAGGACAGAGCTGTGAATTACTGGGTACCAGTCCCCTTCCCTCTCGACTCTCCCTCCCTCCTGGCCTTTCTCAACCCAGATACACATCACACTCGCCCCCATTCAGTGTCCTCAGCTGGCTGTCACCTAATCCCTGCAGAGGCATTAACTGATAATTAAGATGTTAGCTGTAAACTTAATGTGTGATTCCCTGCCAGGAGTATTTTGGTTTTAACAGGTTGTTCGTGGAAATGGGAAAACCTTCAAGACCTGGCCAAATGGCAAGGGAGGATGAAGAGTGGAGTAGGGAGGGGGTGTATTTTGTGCCTGGAGCCCTGCCAGACTTCCTGGAATGGACGGAAGGCTGAGATGGACAAAACCAGGGCATGAGAGCTGCCTTCCAGTCTCAGTCCCACCACCCAGGAGTTGATGACATCATACACATGATGAAACCCTTCCGAACCTCAATTTCTTCCTCTGCAAATGGAAAGACAGAATACCAACCTTGCAGAACTGCAGTGCAAGCTGACAGGTAAAGCTCCTGTGCGCAGCACACAGGAGGCCCTCAAGACATGAGCGCCCCTGTCCCTAACTGCCCTTTGCCTCTCCCATCATTGAAGGTAACTGTGTTAGCTCCACTCCTCTCACCTCCCCCCTCTCTACCCCCAATCAATCACCAAGTCTATTCTCTTGACTTCCTAAACGTCTCTCCAGGCAAAGATCAACTGCGAGACCTGGACAGACACAAGACTGTGGGAACATTTAGCAGATGACAGGAATGGAGCCTCAGAGCAGTGGGGAAAGGAAAGCTTACTCAATAAACAGTGTTGAAACAACTGGCTAGTCATTTGGAGGAAAACACATCCCTACCTCAAACCACACACTTGAACGCATTCCAGATGAACTAGAGATTTAAACATTTTAAAATATCATAAACAACCAGAAAACAATATAGGAGAATATTTTTAAAATCTTGCAGTGAGTAAGACCAGAAACTCTAAGGGAAAAGGGTGACAGGTTTGACCACAGGACAATTTTAAACTTTTGAGGGGTTAAAAAAAATGTAAATGACAAAAAAAAAAAACCTGTGAAAAATTATTTGCAACATATGACAGCTAAAGGGTTAGATTCCTTAATCCCCTAATCAATTTGCTCTTGCAAATCACTAATATGCATTTCACCTTCTTTCTTCTCCTCCAGCCCCCCCAACATCATCGAAACCATCCTCACCAAGGTCACCCATGACCTTACCACTGCTAAAGCAATTATCAGTTCTCAGTCCCATCTTACTTGATCTTAGCAGCATTTGACACATGCTTGAAAGAGGTCTTGCCCATGGCTTCCAGGACACCATATCTGCCTGCTTCTCCTTCACCTTGCTGGTTGCTCCTTCTCGGTTGACTTTTCTGGTTCTTCTTCAGCTCCCCAACCTCTAACTGATGGAAGTCACAGGGCTCGGACTTTGGACTTCTTCCCTTTTCTACCTACACTCACTCCTTTGCTCAGTGGATTTAAATACTAGCTTTATGCCGATGACCCCAAATTTGTATCCTCAGCCAGACCACTCCCCTGAATCAAGTCCCTTACATCCAACTGTCCGTTCTCCATCTCTACTTGGATGTTGACTGACATCTCACATGACATGTCCACAGCCAGGGAAGTCTTCATAGGCATGTGACCTGTGGACCTGGAGGTCAGAAGGGCCCCGTGCTTGTTTATTTTTTACTTTTTTTTGACAAAGGGTCCCACATTTTAATTTTGTACCTGTTATGTAGCTGATCCTGTCCACGCTGAACTCCTGCTCTGCCCTATGCCAAATCTGCTCCTCCCTACTCTTCCTCATCTCTGTTGATGGCAACCCCATCCTTCCAGTTACTTTGACCAAAACCTTTGGAATGATCCTTGGTTCCTTTTTCTCTACCATCCACACCATCACAATCTGTCAGTCAGGGCTGGATTAAGGCAAGTGAGGGCCCTAAACACTGATAATCTGTGGTGCCCCCTCCTCTGCTTAGTCACACATTCGAATGGGATATGTGCGTTACAAATAATCCGAGAAACTGGACTATATGAAGAAGAACACAGCATCAGGATTGGAGGAAAACTAATTAACAACCTGCAATACCAGATGACATAACCTTACTTGCAGAAAGCAAAGAGAACTTGAAGCACTTATTGATGATGATCAAAGACTACAGGTTCATTATGGATTGCACCTCAACATAAAGAAAACAAAAAATCCTCACAACTGGACCAATAAGCAACATCAAGATAAATGGAGAAAATATTGAAGTTGTCAAGGATCCATTTTACTTGGATCCACAATCAACACCATGGAAGCAGCCGTCAAGAAATCAAAGCAAATCTCCTGCAAAAGACCTCTTTATAGTGTTAAAAAGCAAAGATGTCACTTTGAGGACTAACCCAAGCCATGGTATTTTCAATCGCCTCATATGTATGTGAAAGCTGGACAGTGAATGAAGAAGACTGAAGAAGAATTGATGCCTTTGAATTATGGTGTTGGTGAAGAACATTGAATATACCATGGACTGCCAGAAGAATGAACAAATCTGTTTTGTAAGAAGCACAGCCAGCATGCTCCTTAGAAGTGAGGATGGTGAGACTTCGTCTCACATACTGTGGACATGTTATCAGGATGGATGAGTCCCTGGAGAAGGACAACATGTTTGGTAAAGTAGAGGGTCAGCAAAAAAGAGGAAGACCTTCAACGAGATGGATTGACACAGCGGCTGCAATGATGGACTCGAGCATAACAACGATCATGAGGATGGTGCAGGACTGGGCAGTGTTCCACTCTGTTGTACACAGGGTCGGTATGAGTCAGAACCAACTTGACAGCACCTAAAAACAACAATAATATACGTGTGTGTGTCTTGGTTATCCATGATGTAATTTGTTTTTAAATGGGACTGTAATATTGGCATGAACGCGAAAGTGGTGTATGCCATTTTAAAGGAATGAGATGAACTGGATTATAAACCTTTTAGTGGATGCGGGGTACTAAGATTTTTACTATATACCACATTTTCTATGAACAGTATATTTCACATATTCTACAACAAAGAAAATGAGTCAGTGAACTTAGTTGTTTCAATGATCAGTGTAAAATTCTGTTGATCTCCCACAGTGAACAATTGACTTTCACCAGTTTTGCTTTGAATGGCTCAGACTTCAACTTTGACGCTTTGGGCAAATGCTGTCCCCGTTTTGTTGATGCCCGAAGCACGTGCTTGCCTTGCTCACTGGGTAACCCATCCCCGCTGTCAGTAAATCCTATCGGCTCTACCTTTAACACTCACCTAGAATCTGCCCACTCTTCACCACCTCCACGACGACCCCCTAGTCCAAGCCCCCCACCTCTTCTCTAGATGGTTGTATCAGCCTCTTGACTGGTCTCTCGGCTTCCACTCTAGCCCCCCTTCGCAGAAGCCACAGTGATCTGGTTAAAATGGATTTTAGATCACGTCATATCATTAGTCAGAATCTTCCACGGGTCCCCATTTCATTCTGAGTAAAAGCCAAAGTCCTTATGGTGGCCCACAAAGCCCTGCACAATCTGGCTCTCCATTCCCTCTCTGGCCATGTTGCCTCCCCCACCCCTTACCCCGCTCCAGGCACACTGACCTTCTCAATGTGCCTTCAACAGGCCAGGCCTGCTCTGACTCAGGATCTTTGTGCTCACGATTCCCTCTGTCTTGAACACGCTTCTCTGAGACATCCACAGGGCTCACTCTCTCACTTCCTGCAGGTCTTTACTTAAATGTCACTTCTCAGCCAGGCCTGGCTGCCATATCTAAATTTGCCCATTCCCCTTCCTTAGCACTTAACACTCTCATACAGACTACATTTCACTATTTACCTTTTTCCTTGGCTGTCCCTCCTCCACTAGAGCATACATTCCACAGAGCAGGTATTTTTTCCTTTGTCAGTGTTGTTTACTGTTAGATCCCTAACCAAAACAGTGCCCAGTACATAGCAGGTGTTCAAAAAGTACTGAATGAACGGATAGTAGAATACACCAACGGAAAAACGGGCCGAGGCCGTGACGTGAACAGGCAATTCATAAATGAAGAAGCAGAAACGGCTGACAAGCATATGCAAATATGCTCAACCTCATGAATGAACAAAGAAATGTAAAACAAAGTCATTTTTACCTATCAGATTGGCAGGGATTTAAGTGATTGATGATGCCCATGGTTACTCACTTTGTGTGAGTGGGAATCAGCACCACCTTTCTGGAGGTCCACCCGATTGTATGGACTGTATGCTGAAATGGGCATGTCCTCAGACCCAGGCCGTCCACTCCCAGAAACATCACCAAAGGACCCATAACACAAGTGCACACAGATGTAGTGGACGGGGAGGTTCCCTGAGTGACATTTATAAATATCCCAACCCTGGAAACAACCTAAATGGCCACTGGCAGGATTAATAATTGATAAATAATTTACAGACCATTCATACAATGGATGTAAAAGGATGGGGAACCTTTTATGGAAGAACGTGGAATGATCTACATGCTATATTGTTCAGCGAAAAATCAAATGACGGAGCATTATAAATAGTATGACCCCATTATTTTTTCTCTTAAAATATATTTATAAGTGCATAGAAACAAGTCTGGAAGGATATACATGAAACTGTTAGCAGTGGTTAGCCCCGGGGAGGAAGAGAGCATGGAAAGGGCTCAACTTCATGCTTTAAATACTTATAGATAAACAGATAGATGGATGGATGGACGGATGAATGTGTGATGGATGGGTGGATGATTGATAGATAAATAGATCAGGTAGATAGGCAGACAGATAGATGATACATAGATGGATGGACAGATGGACGATAGATAGATAGATGGATAATCTATAGAAAATATACTACCTTAATAATCAGAAAATTACCCTGCTTAGGGAGAAAACATCTCCTCTGGCTCCCTGATGTTAAAGGATGCAGAAACAGGACATTCCAAGCCCTCCATTATCTACCCCTGCCTCATCCCCTGTTACCCATCCCCTGCCCCTCACACCTTCAAGTTCTCTGGGTTCCAAGCTCATGAAACAATTTTCTATTCCTGGAACAGACCGGTTCCTTTCACAACTCCGTGCCTGGCCTGTCTCACAGCTCTGTTCACAGGTGTGAAGCCCCAGCCCACCCCACCCCGTGACCTCCTCAGCCTGGACTCTGCTGTCAGAGAGCCAGGGTGGGAGTGGGGGGTGGGAAAGAAGAGAAACCCTAGTGCATCCCATCCCAATAGCCAGGATTGCTGCTCCTGCCTCCAGCGCGGAACCCCCAGGTCCTGGCCTTAGGGATGGCCTGCAGGACCCGTGGGTCAAGAAGTGCCCACTGATTGTGGCCTGAGCAGTCTGGGCCACCCCTGGCTCTGGGACACCTGCCATCGGCCCTGGAGGCAGCTGGTCAGAGGAGGCCGAGTGGCCAGAGAAGAACTGGGAGTAGCTCCTGCTAGGGTTGCTAGATTTAGCAATTAAAATGGTATGTCTCATAAAATATTTGGGACACACTTATAATAAAAAATTATTTGTTGTTTGTCTCACATTCAAATTTAACTGGGGGGCCTGTATTTTATCTGGCAACTCTAGCCCCCATCCAACCAGCCATCAAGGAGCCTGGCACCAAGTGGAAAGCCTCCACCTGGGATTCCTGGTGCCTCAGAGAAATGCGAATATACCTGCCAGGGGCGCATTCCTGGGCTGGGAGGAGCCTCTGCCCTGGAGGAGTCCCTCAGCAAGCTGGGAACTTCCCAAATAAGGACTGCCATTCACAGAAGCACACACAGCAAGGCCACGTACAGCGATGCATGGCAGCAAAAAACCAGGGTGACAGCAAGGGGAACAGAACGAGAGATACAAAACCTCCTACAGCCAAAGCACTTGGCACTCCCGGACACCCTTTTACCTCAGTAATGAAGTCATTCCCAAGGTTCGCCCTTCAGCCAAAGATTAGACAGCCCCATAAAACAAAATGAGACTAATGGGGCACAACAGTCCAGGGACAAGGACTAGAAGGCAGGAGGGGACAGGAAAGCTGGTAATAGGGAACCCAAGGTTGAGAAGAGACAGTGTTGACGTGTTGTGGGGTTGTTAACCATTGTCATAAAACAATATGTGTACTAACTGTTTAAGGAGAAACTACTTGCTCTATAAATCTTCATCTAAAGTACAATTAAAAAACAAAAAAAGCACTCAGCAGGTGTGTCCAGCGAAACGGATCCTCACCAAACCGCTGACAGTGAGCAAGTGACAGTGAACATTATGTGTCCCCGGGCCTTTCAGCCCCCAAGGACGCAGCCTGGGGAGGAAGGGTGGCTGCTGGGGCCGCCAGCGTTCTCAGAGGTTAGGAACTTCGCCATAGGAAGGCTGCTGCTCCTGGGGCCTTCAAACCTTACGTGTGTCTCCCATACCCTGCCATTGTCCCTGGCAGGGGCTCATTCACCAAGAGCCAGCCTGGGTCAGGGGACCAAGGATGAGTCAGCCTGGTCCTTACACCAAAAGCCCCCTACTCTGCACAGAGCCATGAGGCAGAGACATGAGCCCACCTCTCTCCCCTTACCTGGGTCAGACGGCTCTGGGATGCAAACATATGGGCCTCTGGGGACCCAGGGAGCAGCAGTCTGTCCGTCTCGGTCCCAGCATGCACTGTGGGGGAAAAGCTGGCAGGTTAGTGCAGGCAAAGATGGGGCTTCTTGCTACCCCGCCCCGGTGGGCCCACCTGAGCACAGGTTTCCCAAGGCAGATCAGGATCACCCAGCCCAGCCTAGGCTCAGTGGTGCCTCCCACCTCAGGTATGGGCCTCAGGGCACCAGCCTCCCTCCCACACCACCAGCCCCCTTGAGTGGCCAGCCCTTGACTGATCACAGCCCCAGAAGCATAAACTCCCTGGCCTGGCATTCAAGTCCACGTCCTTCTCTCCATCTCCCAACGTCCTCCACAGGCCCGCCCCACCTCTGCACTCCTGTTCACACTGGTCTCCTGACATACCCACACACACAAATGCACAAATGCGTTACCCCACCCCGTTCTCTCTGAGGTTCCCATTGCTACCCTTCAAGTCTGTCCCACTGCCTCTCCAAAGCTTCACTTACATGTTCTCACCGCTGGCACTCCTCAACCAAGGAGTCTGGCTTCTGCCCCACCACCCCCATGATATCCTCAGCAAGGTCCCCAGGACCCCATCTGCCTATGCTAGGCACACACCAGTCCCCTGCCTCAGCCTGTCAGGCTGGCTGACTGACCACCCCCTGCCGGGGGAAGCACTTTCTCTTTCCTTGGCTTCCTGACCCAGCCTCCCTCATTTTTTTTCCTCACACCGATCCAGCACTCCTCCTAGACACCCTCACAAGCTTCTGTGACCCATGCTTCCCTCCTCTCTCCTCCCTGGGCCATCTTGCCCACACTCCTGCTTCAGTTACTCTATCCCTACACCCCCAATGGCCCCATCACATCCAGAGGAGAAATGAAGCCCCCTAGCCTGGCCTACCAATTCTCCCCAACCTGTCTCCCATCTACTCCTCCTCGTTCACTGGGCTCACTCCAGCCACACTGGCCACCTCACTGCTCTCTCTGCCTGGCCCTGCCTCCTCTGGATCTGCACCTGCCTGGCTCCTCCTCCTCATCCAGGTCTCAACTCAGAAAGCCTTCCCTGACCTGACCATCCCATCCCCTACAACACTCCCACCACTCATCTGAGGGAGCCCCCCTCACCCCAGGCCACACCACCCTGACTAATTTACTTGGTTTCCCTGTTTCAACAGTCCCACAGTGAACTTTTTAAAGTCAGGTTTATTGAGGTATAATTTACAGACAGTAAAATTTACCTTTTTTAGTGTACAGTTCTGAGAGTTTTGACAATTGTGCATAGAGCTGTGGAAATACCACCACCACAATCAAGATATAGAACAATTCTCTCACCCTCAAAATTTCCCTATGCTGTCCCTTTGTAGTCAACCCCACCCCCACCCCCAGCTCCTGGCAACCACTGATCTGTTTTCCTTCCCTGTGGTTTTGTCTTTTCCAGAATGTCATATAAATGGAATTATCTATATGTAGCGCTTTCAGTCTGGCTTTGTTCACTTAGATAATGCATTTGAGATTTATCTGCACTGTTGCTTGTGCAGAATTTCTTTCTTTTTATTGCTCAGCAGTGGACCATTGTTAGTTCATTCACCAATTGAAGGACATTTGGTTGGTTGGTTGGTTGGTTATGGCAAGTGCATTTTTAACTCTATAAGAAACTGCCAAATTGTTTTCCAAAGTGGTTGTACCATCAGCATTTCCATCAGCAATATATGAGAGTTTCAGTTGCTCTGTATCCTTGTCACCACTTGGTATTGTCAAGTTTTGTTTTGTTTTTTAAGTCATTGTAATAGAAGTGTAGTGGTATCTCATTGTGGCCTTAATTTGCATTTCCTTAATAACTAATGATGTTGAACATCTTTTTGTGTGCCTGATTTATATCTTATAGCACCATCATTATTTGAAATTA
Organism: Dugong dugon; assembly: GCA_030035585.1. Classification (NCBI taxonomy): domain Eukaryota; kingdom Metazoa; phylum Chordata; class Mammalia; order Sirenia; family Dugongidae; genus Dugong; species Dugong dugon. Next base: position 21,169,986 of record CM057482.1, on the reverse strand, counting down.
TCATCTCAGCTTATTCATTTGCTTGTTTATTCTCCATCATATGTGAGAGCAAGGACCTTGACACCTACTCTAGCAGCACCTAGATCAGTACCTGGCACTTGATAGTGATGATGAAGATGATGATGTTGATGATAACTAACATTTAAAGAGCCCTTATCGTGGGCCTAGCACTGTTTTGAGCACTTCACGTATATTAACCAATTTAATCCATACAACTACCCAAGGAGATAAATGCTGTAAGTATTCCCATTTTACTGAGGAGAAAGCAGGCAGAGAGAAGTAGCTAGCCCAAGGTCACGGCACTAATAAGGTGCTGATCCAAGCTTCAATCCCAGATTTTCTGGAGTCAGAGTCTGCACTTGTAATCAGTACGTTACAGTGCCCATAGTAGTCAGTCAATAAGTATTTGTTGAAAGAATAAAACATGGAAGAAAGCCAACAACTTCCAATTATCTCTCTCCAGACTAGTGTTTTCCTGGGTTTGAGACCCTTAGATACAGTGGCTTCTGAATATCTCTTCTTGGATTTTCTCCCTCCAAAACTGAACTCATCCTCACTCCCAATCCTGCTTCCCCTCCCGGGAAGTTCGTCTTAGGGGATGATGTTGGTATTGAGAGTGGTCAGTGGGGTAGGAGGGAGAGCCGACCTCAGGCCTGGGCCACAGCGCAGAGTGGTGGGTGCAGGAGCTGAGCCTACCATGGGCTCGTTTATTCATGGGGGACTCCTCCTCAAAGATCTTCCCATCAGGAGCCCTGAACTTGACTTTAGAACAAAGGCTGGGTGTCTTCAGAGCTTTATCCCTAACTCAGGTCTGGGACCAGCTCTCACAATGGCTCTGGGACCCCCAACTCAGAAGATCTTCTGCCCTGGATGGAAGACTCAGTGGAAAAAGGAAGATTCCAACAGGGCCTTGGAGCTGCAAATGAGGACAACGAGATGCAAGCTTAATTGTAGATTTATAGTTTGAACTTGTGGTGCTTAACTTGGGCAATTATCACCTTAAGTGTTGGATGCTCCTGTGGGACAACACAGGAGACAGGGAGAAGAAGAAGCAACCCCTCAAGATAAAAACTGGGCTGGCAGGCGACATATGGGAGCTCCTCGAGTTGAAAGCTCTCAGAGTCTAGAAGTGCCCTTGTGACTTTTCCCTTCTCCAAAAAGAAGGAAGTCTTGGCTACAGTGTAATACACTGTTCCCCCCACCAGTGAGTACAAAATAGCTTCTTTGAGGCCATTTGAAAAGACTTTCATTGTGAGGGTTTTCACAGCAAACTCAAAGTTTCCGGCATGTGAGCACTAAATGCTGGAAAGGTTGGCAGTTCAAACCCACCCAGAGGCACCTTGGAAGAAAGGCCTGGCAATCTGCTTCTGAAAAGTCACAGTCTTGAAAACTCTACGGAGTGCAGTTCTACTATGCGACACATGGGGTTGCCATGAGTCAGAATCGACTTAACTGCAACTGGTTTTTTTGGTTCCCTGCCGGGTACTGACTGACTTCTCCATCCTTTTGGTTAAGAATAAAAAGGGTGTGACTGATAGAGTGTAACTGAAAAAAAAAAAAAAAAAATCACACAAGGAAATGAGCAACAACCAGGGCTGTATTGACAGGATTCTAACTGGATCCATTCTTTATCATAAGGACTTATTTACTTGGGAGTTTATTCTGATAGTGAGATATACATAATGGCGAATTTGGTGATTTCTGTGAATTTTTCTGGCAGAGGATAAATTTAAATTGGGTGCAGGCTTGGGTTTTAACCCAGTTTGGACACCTTACACCCCCCTCAGGGCCACAAGATTTGCTCAGATATGCTCACGATAAGGACTTGTGCTCCGGAATTTGCTGAGCTTTCTGCTTTTGTTTCTGGTGGACAAGTTTCTCGGGCAATGATGGCTGAGAATTACTTGTCCTGGAATCGAGGATCCAGTGATGGTACGTGGCTAGACTAGAAACTCATCTGGGCTGGAGTCAGCTCAGACCCTCGGCTCAAAAGTCCACTGGAGTATCTTCACTCAGGGAGGAAGGGGCTTTTTACACTTGGACTTGCATGGTCTGGTTCTCAGAAACCCGGGCAATGTTGAGATGGATGCACAGGCCTGTGGAAAATGCCTGACTAGAACAGCTTGGGTGAGGATTCCCTAAGAGCAACAAGAATTGTTTTTCCATGAATGGTTTTTGCTGATTGATTGGGCTTTAATTCATTGTCTGCCAAGGGTTTAGGGGCTGAAAACAGAAGACAGAGTTTCAAAGGCAAATGTTGAATGAAGTTCCTATGGGGAATTGAGGAAGAGCCAGCACAGGAATGAAGTGACAGGGGAAGGGAGGGTGGAGGAGGAAAAAGCGAAGGTATAGCAGCGAAGACATTCAGGGAAAGGGTGAGCACCATCACCTTCATCATCGTCGTCACCATCATCAGAGATAGCAGCCAATGATCCCTCAGCGGACTAAGCACTTGACAAGCACTATCTCATTTAATTCCTGCAGCCACCCTATGTGGTGGGTACTGTTATTATCCCCATTTTCAGGATGGGGAAACCGAGGCACAGAGAAATGTAGTAAATGTAAGTAATGAGGCCACGTTTCAAACCCAGGCAGTCTGGCTCTAGTGCTCACCCTAGAAGACCCTGAGGAAACTGGGTTGGTCAGGTTAGAAATGAGTTAATAGTTCCTCCGTGCCCTGCCAAGAGTTCTGTCTATGGATGGTTGGCTCCAGACTGATGAAAAAATCCTCTTTCTGCCACTTACTAGCTTTATGACCTTGAGCAAGTTACTTAACCTCTCTGAATCTGGTTCCTTATCTGTAAAGCTATACTTCATATGATAGTGGAGATTAAAGAGTGTGTGCAAGTGTGTGTGTAGTGCCTTGTACGGTACTTGATAAAGAGTAGATACTCCATAAAAAGTAGACACCCCACAGGGAAGCACAGCATATGCACCAATCTCCAGAACTTCCAAGCCCGCGGTGTGTCTCGCTTGGGTGGGGGAAGGTGGAACATGTACATGTGTGTGCATATATGTGCTCATATGTACACATGGTGGCATCAGCCACACAGTCCCCGAAGCCAAACACCCAGGCTTCATGCCAAAGTCTCTCTTTCCCTCTTGCTCACACTGCCTATCACCATGGTCAGCCAGTTCCTGAGTATTTCTCAAACTCATCCCCTCCCTAACTCTCCCCACTCCCACCCACCACAGTGGTCTTAGCTGCCATCTGTCCTCTTGCTTTTGTCCCCCCTCCACCAGTGGCAATCAGGGTGACCTTTCCCAGTCACAAATCTGGCCTCTTTCCAGCTCCGCTTAAAACCCTTACAGGGAACCTCGCCAAGCAAGATGTGAAACTCAGAAGCCCTGAGGAGAAGTCTGACAGATTTGACTAAATAGAGATCTAAAGCTTCTACTATATATGGCCAAAGATACCATAAACAAAAGTTAAAAAAGACAAACGGCAGTCTAGGGAGAAAATTTCCAACACATATAACAGACAAAAGTTTTAAAATCCCTAATATACTAAAAGCTCCTTTACATCAATAAGAAAAAGCCAAAAGAAAAGAGAAATGGGCAAAGGATCTGAACAGTCAATTCACAGAGGAAGAAATACAAATGGCCAATAACCACATGAAAACATACTCCGCCTCTCTGGGGAGGAGGAAAGTGAGTGTTGAAACCACAGTGAGCTATTTTTCTGGATTGGCAAAAATTAAAAGGATTAATAATGTGCAGTGCTGGGGATAGTGTGGGGAAATGGTCACTCTTATATACCGAGGGTGGGGGCTTCAACAGGCCCAAATTTTGAACAGCAACGTGGCAGCACACATCAAAATTTAATAAGCATACCCTTCACCTCTGGAATTCCACATCTAGAAGTCTATCCTACAGAAATGCTTACATGTCAGCAAGATATATAGACAAGGATGTTCACGGAAGCATTATTTGTAAGAGTGAAAAATTGAAGACAACCTAAATATCCATCAACCTGGGACTAGTTACATAAATTACGTGACATACAAACAATGGAATATTAGGCAACAGTTAAAAAGAGCACAGCAGGTCTGTATGTTGACAGATTGCGCTAATGTTGACAGATGCTCCTAGTCTGTTGTCCAGTGGATAATGGAAGTTGTAGAGTAATGTGCCTAGGATGATTCTTTTTTTTTTTTTTTAAATAATACACAATATATAAATATGTTTGCAGAGACACAGAAAAAGTTCCTGCCAGACCAACAACAGTGGGACCCTGGCAGAGTGAGATTTAAGGGCAGAGAAGGAACTTTCCTACTTTACAGGATACGCTTTTATATTGTTTTATTTTCTTTTATTTTTTGCAATGAATAAACATCGCTTTTATGGTAAAAAAAAAAAAAAAAAAGATTAAAAAATATACCCCATTCCATGGCCCCCGATAGCCTGTAGGACAAAATCCTAGAACAAAGCCCCTGTGCACCACCTAGCCTTGGCTGTCCTCTCACCCCATTCTTACCTTAAATCTAGACACCCCCAACTAGCTTGCAGGCCCACAAACTACCTCTGGGCCTTTGCTCATGTGGTTCCCTCTTCCTGGAAGGACGTCTCCTGCCTTCTGAGCCTCATCTTTCAAGTTTCCATTCAAGTGTCACCACCTTCCGGAACTTCCTCTGAACACTGCCCCTACACCCTGCCTTCACAGGTCAACCACTCTAGGTAACCATGGCGACAGCCAACACTTAGGAAGTGCACACTCTGTGTCAGGGGCTGTGCTATGCACTTTACATCCTCACAGCAACCCTACGAGGTAGGCTTTGTTATTGCCTCATTTTACAGATGAGGAAACTGAGGCACAGAGATGTTGTGCAACTTGCTCAAGGTCACACAGCCAGTAATTAGCAGAGTCAGTAAGTAGACTCAGCCAGAGTGCCCCATGCAGCCCTGCATGAGCGCTCAGCACACCAGGCTGGAAACTCTTGGTACCTTCTTGGCTCCAGGACTTGCCTGTAAGCCCTAAGGGTGTTGTTTGCCTTGTTCCTACACCCAGAGCCTAGGCCAGTGACCTGCACATGGCAGGAGGGTGCCCAGGGAAGCTGGCTGGGGCTGGAAGCCAGCCCCCACCCCCATCCCACCCAGCCAGTGCTAAAGGAGGCCGGGTGCTTACCTGAGAGGGGGCTGCACCTCCACAAACCCATCTCTTTCCTCTCTTACTGCTTCTCCTCACAGTCCTGGGCCAACTGGTCCCCTCACAGGGCTGGTTCCAGCCCCCACACCAACCTGTGCCAGGCCCTCCTGGAAACCAGCTAGGGAAGTTGTGGGTGAGGAGACAACCCTGCCCTCCACACAGCTGCCAAGTCAGACACAGGGAGGCCAGGAACCTGCGAAAGGGACAGGCAAAGAGCTCAGAGGAGGGAGGCTCCGCTTCTGTGCACTGAGGGCAGACAGGGGGTCAGGGGATCTTCATGAAGGAAGTGGCATTGGGGCTGAGCCCAGTAGGATGAAGGGGATTTGGGCAGGCGGAGTTGGAGGAGGGGGACTCCAGGGGGTGGGAACAGCTTGAGCAGGGGCCTGCAGGTGGAGAAGTATGGGGAGTGTGTGGGAAGAGTCATCGGTTTTGGCTAGGCCACAAGACAGGTAGGGAAGCGGCAGGGGTGCAGCAGGGAGGGCATGCTGGGGCCCTGGAGAGAGAAGGAGAGAAGAGGAGCCGCCTACAGGCAAGGAGGGGCGATCGTGCAGGGGTCGCTTGGGCCGAGGAACTGAGTTCAGGCAAGCTCGACCTTTGCAGTTAACCGAGTGACTGTGGCCCAGCTCCTGAACCTTGGTTCCCTCACCTGTGGATAATAACTAAACTTCACAGACTGTTGGAGGATTAAACGTGACAGTAGTTATACAATTCCCGGAATGAGGAGGGGGTGGACACGTCTGGGGAGGGTCTCCAGGGATGTCTGCGGGTGTAGTGTGAGCCTGTGTGCGCATACGCCCCTCAAGACGGCCCATCCCAGGGAAAGGATGCAAACAAACACAATCCTGGTGCTTAAAGTGTAAATTCAAGGTAATGTGATTTCAGACTCTTCACCTAAAGAGATGTGGAAGACAGGGCCCACATGATCTTGACCCCTCAGAGCCTCAGTTGCCCCACTGGGGCAGTGAGCAGCTGGCTGGGTAGCCTCTCCAGGCCTAATTATTCAGAAAGAGCTGGGCCACGGAACAGGGAAATGGGGGAGGGTCTGGAGAAGAAGGGGAAGGGGTGGGGATGAAGGAGGTGGAAGACCCTCGTTTCTGGGGCAAGCTCCAATCCCTGAGTCCCTCAGACTCCTGGAACTGGCCTGTGGGCAGAGGCCTTGGCCTGATGCCCCATTCCCTGCCTGGTCAAGGCCCTCCTCACTTCCCCTACTCCCAGGACCCCAGCTGCAGCCCGAAGCCCTTGGCCCCAGCCCTGGATGCCAGGCTCAGCCCCCAGGTCATGTTCACCAGGTGAGGGTGGAGGCGTGGTGAGAAGAGAAGCCCTGGCCACCCAGAACGAGCTGACTCCCAGGAAGGTCAGTGTGCAGGCCCGGTGGCAGGCAAGACCAGGAGCATGCCCAGCTGGGCTACCGCAAGCTGAGCAGCAGGAGGCAGAGCCCTGCACCTCTCCCTTGCAATGGATAAAATGCCTTCCTTGTAAGTCATCATTATCAGCCCAGTGCTGGCGACATGATCGACCCTCCCCACAGGTGAGTCCCTTGGGGAGTCACAGGCAGTTTTGCGGGGAGACTCATTCACCCTTGGTCTCCTGAGTCCCCCCATGGTTGCCATCCTCCCCATCTCTTACTGGGACCCCGTCTGGGCCTCTTCACTGGCCCCCCGCCTCCAGTCCCACCCACTGCCCCCTGTGACCAGAAGAACACTCTAACATAGCTCCATGGGCGCCCCCAGCCCCTGGTCTCCCCCACCTCCACTCCAATCACTTAGCTCATATTTGCCCATTGCCTCTCCCAACAGCCTTGCAGGCAAGGACCATATCTGATTCCTCTTGGCCATTCCAGAGCCTAGCTCGGGGCCTAGCACAGGGGTCCTGCCCACAGGCAGCAGAGCTGGCAAGGGCTGAATCCAAAGTAGTGGGGATGGACAAATGGAGCCATTCACCCCTCCCACCCTGGTACCTGTTTCTTTGCTGGCATATCCATGACAAGGCTGGGCTCAGTGTGGGGCTGGGATCAGGGGTCAGGCTTGTCCAGGATTAGGGCTCAGTGTGGGACTAGGATCAGGGCTCAACGTAGGAGGTTCTCTAGCCCCCACTACAACGGGCTCAGGCCCCTCCTCTCCTTACTCACTGCTTTGAAGACAACATATCCTATCCCTGGCATACAGGGTCCTGTCTTCAGGGTCCCCACTATGACCACATTCTACCCTGGAAGGCCTGTCCTGTGCTCCACCCCAAACAGCTATGCTGCGGTTTCCAGATTGCTGGGGCCCCAGACACCGCTGGATCCCGGCAAAGGTGGCTCAAGAGGGAACTGCTACTTTGCATCCCCAACTGGCCTTAGGGAACACAGCAAGAACTGCCAGGCTTCTGGAGTGGATGCATTCCCAAGCCAAAGAGAAGAAGTGGTTTGTGGATTATTTCAGGTTTCTCGATTACCCGCCCCACTGCCCCCATTCCATTAGCCCAGATGATTCAGTGCCAGTGGCGGTAAACCCAGGTCTGGCTGAACATGTAGGTGAAGTGCTGGCTGGCCCTCTGCAATGAGATGTGCCACCCAAAATACCTCCTCCTGGCACGGGGCCTGAAGTCCCTCCTTTGGCTTGTAAGCCACCTTTGCTGACCCTCCTCTCTGAAGCCTCCATCCTGGCCTGTCACAGCTCCCCTCCCAGAAAGTTTGCACAGTGATTCACCCATCCTCACCTCACCCCTGTTCAGTTTTCAGCAGCCTGAGGGTGGGGACTGCTGGATGCCTGGGCCACAGATGACTCAGGTCACCCAGGCCTGGCACTCACAGGTGCTGAATCAGAGATTGGCCTGAGCGGGCATTAGAGCCGAGCTTACTTCTGAGGACAGCAGGGCCCAGGCAGGAGACTGTGCTGCCCGCCCCTCCAGCCCCCTCCCCCCTGCCAGGCCCCCACTGTCTCCACCCACTACTCTCAAGCACAGGGTCAAGTTGGTTTGCTGGCAAGACACATGGTCCTCATTTTAATTAATTAAAGAAAAATCTAATCACTGCATTAAACTTCTCATTACTCCACTTGAATACCCTTTAAGTAAATTTAATTACCAGAGGATTGGGTTTCCCAGCCTCTTTCATTAGCTTCTGATAAGATGGGGAGGGGAGGGAAGGGGTGGGAAGCAGAACAATGCCATTGCTGGCCCAAGGAGGGCACAGCGGGCACTGTACCTGGGCCACCAGGATCAACCTTTGATATCTCCCTGGGGACAGGCTCAGCCCTGGGCCTAGGAGGCGCCCTTCTGCCTGAGCTGCCTACAGGAAGGGGGAGGCCTAGCAGACAGCCCCGAATGCTTCATTTACAGCCACTCCTGGTTGCTCACACTCTGCCTCCTTCCAAAAGAGTCTGAGGCTGCTGACAGTAATACAAGCAACACAAATTGAAAAATAAGAGAAGAAACCAGGACAAGGAGAAAACGAGGGAGAAGAAGATGAAGCAAGAGGCAAGGCTATCAAGAAACTGCATGCTGCAACATCCTGAGTACTTATCAGAAATGAGTCGTAAACTGGCTATGAGCTTCCAAGCAGCCAAGGCAAAGAGGGCAAAACACTTTGGCATTGACACAGTAACCAACAGAGTATTCATAAGGAAATACAGAAAGAGGGTTGGGCTAGGAACCAAGAGACTGGGTTCTAGTCCTGGCTTTGCCTGATTGGGGCAGGTCTTTACTGCACACTAGGTCTTGGTCTTTCCATCTGTAAAAAGGGTGGAGCTGGAGGACTAAGGGGGATAACCATTCGATGGAGCAGAGGCTACCTGGAGGAGGGACCTAATCTGGGCCTTGATAAACATGATGGGCATAACAGGTGGGGAGAACCACATGGCTGAGGTTTAGGGGAGAGAAGAGGAATCACTAGAGGGAGAAGAAGCAGGAGGCAGAGGGCGGGTGAGGGGGAATGAATGATGGTGTTTAGACGTGGCTGAGTGAGCACAGGCCCTCCAGTGCCCTCACATCTGAGGAGTCAGGAGACCACCTGCTCTGCCTTCACACCAGGCCCCCATGGGCACCGTCCTTGGCTGGGGCCACCCCTTGCAGAGCTCACACTCTTCCCCCAGCCTCTCTCCTAAGCCAAACTGGAACATTTGGGAGGGAAGAGGCCTTGCCTGAAGTTGATCCAAAGGAGGGGACCAAGAGTCCACCCAACCGTCAGACCCCAGGCTGGGTGTCCCAGCTACCCATGGCAGAGACTACTGGCACTGTTGGCGGGGGCAGGAGGAGTAAAAGCCAGAGAAGGCAGCAGACAAGGGCACCCCAGGACTGGCCAGACTGGGGGGTCCCAGGCTTCCACCTCCCTGTGCTGATTGGTGCCCCACTCAGATCCCTGGTACAACCGGTACGCCCAGCATCCTCTACTGCTGCAGCTCACTGCTACCCTCTTCTCCAGAGGACTGCCCTCTGCAGATGGGGACCCCCTCGCCCGAGTAGTACAGATCCCCCAGGGGTGGCCCACAGCCAGTAACTGACTGATACAGGGGCACAAAAGCCCAGGCCCTTGTCTAGGGGGATAATTCTGTGGTGTGAATGATGCCCCAGAGCCCTCTGGGCAAGGCCAAGGCTAGACTGTACCTGAGACCAAGTCCTCACTGGGCTCTCATTCTGGCCCATCCTCTCCTCCTAAGAACCCACCCTCAATAAATCACAGGTACTCAAACCCCTGTCTCAGGCTCTGCTTCTAGGGAACGCCACCTCAGATGCTTCCTCTGCAGGCCCTTCCAGAACTGGAGAAAATGGGGTGTCCCAAACTCCCTGGGGAGGGAAGCAGGAAGGGGAAGAGAACAAGGGCCCATGAGCACCTGCTAGATGCAGTGCTCTCCGAAACCATCTCAGGTAGTTCTCACAGCACCCTGCCAGGTGAGGTTCATTATCAGGTAAGGAAACTAAGGCTCAGGGAGGCATAGGGATTTGCCTAAGGACACACAGCCCATCCGTAGCCATTGAGGGCTGGTCTCAAGCTGTCCAACCTGGGTAGACTCCATCTATAATGACCGTCGGTTATTTGCCTCCCCCAGTTGGAAGGGGTGTCTCCTTTCTCCTGTCAGAAGGATTCCAAGTTTCCTTTGGGAAACACCTTCTGTCATTCCCAGTCACATGGGAAACAGCTCATCTGTGTTTCCAAGTCTTGGGGTGGACCCAGTGAAAGGCTCAGGATGATGCAAATCCTGCCAATAGGACCCAAGAGACTCAACGCTAGAACTTCTATTTGTTCTATCAGGAAAGCAGATTTTGTCTCCCTCCATCCCTGGATTTGGACCCGGAAGCATGCTGCCCCAGAAACTGCTGACAGCGTCTTGTCACCATGCTGTGTGAGATACTACTTATTGTGGAGTTGTCATCGAAGAAGAGAAAGGGAGTACAGGCAGAAACCGGTCCTGGCCACAGTGAACCACTGGATTGAGGCTTGCCTGAAGTCGATCCTACCACTGGACCTTCCAGTTATATGAACCAAAAATTTCATTCTATTGAAATAGGTCTTCCGTGACGTGCAATTAAAAGGATCCTGACAGACACAGTGCCCAGAAAGGTATTCTTCCTGTTCCAGAGACCAAGAAGTCTCGGGCATCTCCAGGAGCCAGGAAGCAGGCAGGATGGGCATGCCACCTACCGTGACGGCTGCTGTTCCCTGCTGAGTCTCAACGCATGAGGAGTGCCCTCAGTCCAGGCCAAGGCGAAGAGCAGGCTTGGGAACTGGCGGGGGTGGGGCTGCACGGGGCCAGAGCCCTGGAGAACAGGTGGAGGCCGTATAGTCCGCAGACTCAAGACAGGTGGGACATGGCTCCAGGATCCCTAGCAAACAAGAGAGATGAGAGTGAGCAGTGGAGTTCTTACGGGCACAGGGGGGCATTTGGGCACAGGAGGTAGGGCAGACACCTCGGCAAAGGTGAGGGCAAAGTCAGTCAGGTTTTTCCACTCCTAGGCACATACCCAAACGATTGAAAAGCAGTGACTCAAACAGAGACTTGTGCACCAATGTTCACTGCAGCACTAGTCACAATAGCCAAAAGGTGGAAGCAACCCCAGTGTCTGTCAACATATGAATGGAGAAACAAAATGTGGTATATCCGTATAATGGAATATTACTCAGTTAGAAAGAGAAAGGAAGCTCTAATGCCTGCTACAACATGGATGAACCTGAAAACGTGAGGCTGAGTGAAATAAGCCAGACAAAACAGATAGATACTGTGTGATCCCATTTATATGGAAGATTTAGAATCGGCAAATGCATAGAGACAAAAGTTTATTAGTGGCTACCAGGAGCTGGGGGAAGGGGAAACAAGGAGTACTGAGTTTCTGTTTCGGGGATAAAAAGCATTTGAAAATGGACAGTAGTGATGGTTGCGCCACATGGTGAATGTTATTAATGTCACTGAATTGTACACTTAAAAATGGTTAAAATAGCCAATGTTTTGTTTTATATGTTTTACCACAATAAAATCAAATCAAAAAGTCAACCAAGTTTATCTTCACTTCTTCATACCTTGCATCTTCTATCTCCCACTTACTGGCCCCTCCCTCAGGCACCCCCAGGTGCAGAAAAGCATCTGCAGACTGCCCTCCCTCAAAGAGAAGGGGGGAGCTAAGGGGAGGAGTGTAGCCAGAGTGGGTGGGGCCAGCTGTCTGGTCAAGTACAGCAGACTCCATTCTCACAGTTCCTCTCCCAGAACTAGACTTGGGGCCTGAGGCAGCCAGAGCAGCGCAAAGTTGAGCAAGACAGACACCTTCACTGAGCTCTAGTTTAGACTTCTAAACAAATTCCTAGAAAGGACAATGCTCAACCCAGCAGGAGTGAATGGTGGTGTTCAGACAGGGGCTCAGAGCAGCGGAGGCCCTCCAGGTGCCCTCACATCTGAGGAGTCAGGAGACCACCTGCTCTGCCTTCATACCAGGCCCCATGGGCACTGTCCTTGCAGGGCCACCCCTTACAGAGCCCACACTCTTCCCGCAGCCTGTCTCCTAGGCCAAGCTGGAACATTTGGGAGGGAAACCGGGAGTGGCTATTTCAGACTCAGGATACTTCTAGAGGTCCTGGCCTTTGGAAGGTCGCTAAACCTCTTTAGACCTTTAATTAGCCCTCTGAGCTAAGGCTGCACATTATCTTCTTGGCCCCATAAAACAGTACAATAACAGAGATCCCAAATCACAGCACAGCGGGATCTAGAAATGCCTCTACAACAGTGCTATCCAACAGAACTTTCTGCAATGATGGAAATACTCTGTATCTGTATTGTCCAATATGGTAGCCGCATGTGGATACTGCAATGTGGATAGTGTGACTAAGAAACAGAATTTTTTACTTTACATAATGTTAATTTAAATTTAAATCTAAATAACCACATGAACCTAGTGGCTACCACGTTGGACAGCACAGCTCTGGACCAACCCCTGTCCACCCTACAGCCACAGTAAACAGAGAAAACTGAGGTCCAGAGAGGAGAAGGGACTTGTCCAAGGTCACACAAGAAGAGAGTGGCAAAGGCAAAACCAGAACCCAGTTCCTCCAACTCCCAATCTCAACCCTCCACGGCACCCACTACCTTTCCCATGATGGCCTGATTTTCCCCATCATGCTCAGCACTGCCACACAAATGCCCTGCTTTCCCATGATGCTCAGCACTGCCACACTGAGTATCCTGCTGCCTGGCTACCAATGCTGCCACTCCTGGCAGAGGGTGTCAGGTCACACTTGAAGAGACCATCCTCTCCCAGTCACTGCCACTGGCCCATCCCTCAGCCTCTCTGGCAAAGCAGCCTCAGTGAATGTCCCTGAAATTCCCTAGGGAAAATCATATATCGAGGGGAAGCACTCTGGGCACAGAGCTGTTCCCTGCAAGGTTATTTATTACAGCGCAACTCTGGAAGCTGCCTAAATGTTCCACAATAGAGATGACAGAATGAATCATGGCACTTCTGCTCGATGGAATAGTACGCAGCCATTAAAAATGATAAACGTGGAGATTAGGTAGCGATGAGGAGCCATGCTTACCTAACAATACCGAGCAAGAAAACAAAAGAAGGTGCAGGCTGGATTTCAGTGCATTTGGGGTGCCCTTTCCTTTCTATTTATTTATTCATTTTATTTAACAAACACATAGTGCTTCCTCAGTGCCAGGCAGTGTTCCAAGTGCTTTACAAACATTAACTAGTGTAATCTACAGAACTATATGGGGGAGCGATTACTATTATCCTTATTTTTCAGATGAGGAAACTGGGGCACAGCTCTTGCCTAAGGTCAAGAGCTATGTCTACTGCCCAAATGTTCCACAAGGTTCTAGTATTGTTTTCAAAGGAAAAGGGGAAAGGGGCAGGGAGGGAGAATTTTACAGGTTTGTTGTTGTTTTTTTTTTAAATTTCAGTGAAATGCTTTTATAGCAACTGAAAGAAGAAGTTCAAGAAATAAAATCAACGTATCAAAGAAAAGTTTTTGAAAACAGAAACATCAAAAAAAAAAACCCAAAAAAAACAAAAACAAAAAAAAAACAAACCCAAAACCCATTGCCGTCGAGTTGATTCCAACCCTACAGGACAGTGTAGAACTGCCGCATGGGGTTTCCAAAGAGCAGCTGGTGGATTCCAACTGCTGACCTTTTGGTTAGCAGCTGAACACTTGACCACTGTGCCACCATGGCTACACACACACACACAAAATTAAAGCTTATCAAATTGAAACTACCGATGCATCCAAGAGAGCGGGAGTGTAATCCACCTCCCAGAAGCAAAGTTCATGTCTCTGGCCTTTCTGCCAATTTCTGGATCTGGGACCACTCCCTTCTGCCTGGGTGAGATTCTCACCTCTGAGGGCAGAAGGGGAGTGGCCCAGCATGGAGGAAAATTTCAATAAACACCTCCTGCTCTCTCAGCCCACATCGCAGCAGGCCAGCAGGCCAGCGGGCAGGCTTTGGAGCCCCCTGCTGCCTGCTGTGCTCCAGCCATTGGCAAGGGCTACGGCGCCTGGGCTTCTGCCTCCAGGCCCAGTTGGCTCCATTCCACGGGTGGAACAACTGAGGCCCAAAAGGTGAAAGACCTTGCCAGAGGTCACACTGCAATTGAACAGGGAAAAGTGTGTGCACGCACACATGTGCACATGCGTGCCCACACGTACACGTCTCCATGCATGAAATGCTCCAGGTCCAGGAACCTCCTCCCCAAACCTACCATTAGTAAAAGGACAGATGAGACTCAGTTTACATTTGGTCTTTTCCCTTCTGATTTATTTTACACACACACACACACACACATATTATTATTATTATATCACTAACTGTGACTAGATTCCCAATTGTATCGTCTGCTATGTCTTCTTTACGTGTTTCTGCGTTATCATTCATTCATTCACCAAAATACGTACCGAGCACTTACTACATGCCAGGCATGCTCTGGGTGCGGAAGATTCAGTGGGGTACAAGACAGACAGGATTGGTGCCCTCACAGGAACAAGCGGACAGATAATAAGCAATAAATAAACAAGATAATTCCAAAGAGTGACAAGTGCTATTAGAGAATAAAACCCCGTACTATGAGAGCGAGCACCTGGGGTGGGACTGGAGGGTTACTCTAGCTAGGGCGACAGGGAAGGTCTTTCTGAAGAGGCCACGTCAGAATTTACGTCTGAATGATAAGAAATCAGTCTCGCCGAGAGCAGGAGGAGTAGAACCTAGAGGAGAGGAAGAAGGAGCTGATGTTTCTGAGCAGCCACAGGTAGGCCAGGTACCTAGAATGAGGTGACCCGGTGGGAGCAATGGTGGGAAGTGAGGCTGCAGAGGGGGGCTGGGCCTGTGGGCCACAGCAGGGTTCTGCATTCCACCCCCAAACAAACAAACAAAACCCCAAACCAGCTGCCATCGGGTCAGTTCCGATCCATGGTGACCCCATGGGTTTTGGAGTAGAACTGTACACCATAGGGTTTTCTTGGCTGTAATCTTTATGGAAACAGATTGCCAGGCCTTTCTTCTGAAGCACTGCTGGGTGGGTTCAAACCACCAACCTTTTGGTCAGTAGTCACCACGCAGGGACTCCCTCCCAAGCACAATGGAAAGTCACTGGAGGGATTTCACCAGAGAAGTAGTATGATGTTTTCTTCATTGTTAAACGTTCCTTTGGGCTGCAGGCTTCAGAGTGGAAAGTGGACTGAACTGGAGCAGGCAAAGAAGCAGGCAAACCAGTGAGTCTGCTGTCACAGTTACCCCAGGACAAGGAGACGGAGGCTCGGCCAGGGTGATAGCACAGAGGTGGAGGGAGTGGACAGATTCAGGGTATACTCTGTAGCAGAACCAGCAGCACTTGGCTGATGAGTTGGATGTGAGGGGGTGGAGGGATGAAAGAGAAGGGAATCAAGGATGAGTCCTAGATCTTCTAAACCAGACGTGCACTGCCTTTACAACCAGACCAAAAAAGATGAATTAAAAATAACTATTAAAAAACAACACAGCAGATGAGCCACCCATGGAGACTCCCACTCCGTCTGATTGAGTCTCACATCGCATGGGGGTGCAGCTTGCTTCCTGGAGCCCCTGCTCTGTGCCCTAGTCCTGTGCCTGGCATGAAGGGGAGGGGCATAAATTGGGTCTTGCCATCAGGCTGATGGAAGATAAGATTGTCCAAAAAGACAGAACAGGAGAGGGTGCAGAAGGGCTGGCCTGGGGCAGGGCCCCAGTGCATACTTGTTGAAGGAACGTGCTGGCTTAAGTGTGAGAAGTTATGGAAAGGAGCATGGGGCTGGGGTGGGGGAGAAGCAGCTGAGAAAAGCATGAGTTTGGGGGTGAGACATCTGGGGTTTGAGTCACAGATCTGCCCCTTGCTAGGTGTGGGACCCAAGGTAAGTTATTTCACTTTCCAGGGCTCAGTTTCCTCATCTTTAAAGTGGCAACCACAATCCCTCCCACACAGATTCAATGAAATGATGTCAAGAACTGGCATTTATAAATATTAGGACTCCTTTTGTTTTCAAAAAGTAGCTTAAGAAGGCAACTTGCCCTTAGGCTGGTGACCTTCATGTCCATTGTAATCAAAATTCTAGAAGAAATGTACAACAATATGAAAGACTCTGGTGAGCTTAAGGAGTTCACATAGGTTCACTGCCAACGAGTCTTGCAGGAATAACTGATGCCCTCTCCTGGCTGCCCAAGAATGACATCAGCTCCAGACAGCCATGAGGCAAGGCGCTTATGATATTCTTGAGGATGAGACAGAAAACTAAGGGCTGCGTGGTTTAATGGTTAGCTAATTAGCCATGCAAAAGAAAGTGACAAGTGGATCAGACTGGACCCTCTGGGGTGGATTCTCACTGGCACTGGGCAGATCTGGTCCTTAGCACTGCCCAGCACAACATTTCTGGTGGAGACTAGGATAGAGACTTGAAGGCAGGTCCAGGCTGTGAGGGGTCAATTAGGAAGGCAGGGCCCCCTGTACAAGGCCCTCCAATGGTCCAATGAATGAACCAAAACAGACAAGAGAGAGTTACTAGAACATGGGTGAGTCTTGCATATAGCTCCAAGAATAGTCATGGTCTCTGTGGAACCTACGATAATCACCTGGTGGCCCTGAACCCACCTGGAGCCAGCCACTCCAGCCCTTGAGAAGGCATGGCCACCTCTAGAGAGTCATGTCCCGTTACCAGTGTACCTGTCCAGAAGGTACTTGATAAAGTGGGGTCTGCTTAGAGTGGCCTTGTCAGGAAGAGGCAGGCCATGAGACCCATGTCCCCTGGAGAAGCCTCAGGGGACTGATCAGGTCTTCAGGTCCCTGACAAAGAGACTTGGCATTTAGGGCCCCAGAGAACAGAGCTACTCCCAGTGAGTAAAGAGTCCATCAATATGAATCGGGCTAGATTGTGCGGGTCAAAGTGACTGTTACAGAGAGTCAGGGGAAGGCAAGGTAATGACCATAATGATAGTTATTATTACACTGTGTGTTACAGAACATTCCCATCAATTCTCTCACCCAATCTTCAGCCCATCCTGTGAGACAGATAGGGCAGAGTGATTAACTCCATTGAGCAGATGAGCAAACTGGGTCCCAGAGAGGGGATCAGTTCAGCCCAAGGTCCTACAGCACATCAGCCTCAGACTCCCTCCATGGCCTCACACCACGGGACCTTCCCCTCCCCACCCCCAGAGGTCATCCCCACCACCTCTGCTCCCGAAGGAACAGAAATCTTCTCCCGCCTCCATCCCAGGCTTTCCAGAGCCTCCCTCCACTCTGCTAGTCTCAGTGCCTCCCTTCACCCTAAGACTCCCCACATCTGTGCTTCAGCAGCTCCCTTTGCCCATTCCCCCCTGAAAGCCGGGAGGGGGAATCCCAGCCCAGAGGCTTCTCCTTTCAGGTTACACAGCCCAGCTCTTCCACCTCTCCCTTCTTCCCTGGTAGTTTCAACATACTCCCTTAACTCTGTCCCTTCAAACCAGACTGGGAGCCAACACTAGGCGCTGCCCCAGAAATGAGCTCAATGAGAAGGGTCCCCCACGCCCTACCTGCTCGATGTCCCTCATACCAGCACAGGCAGCTGGTGCCCAGCACCACCCCCCCACACCACCACCTTCCCCTCTCCTAGCCAGAACAAGGCAGAGAAAGAGCATCTGGGCAGGGGCATCTGGGACTGCAAGGTGAGGATGCTGTGTTCACTGGCCCCACTACACACCGCCTCACACACACTGTGCCCTCAGAATAACCTCGGGAGCACAATGGCAGCAGCCTCACTTTACAGGTGAAGAAATGAAGGCTCAGAGAGATTAAGGACCTGGACCAAATTCAGAATATAAAATTGAACAAAACAGCTTGTAAGTGCTGGAGCTGGGATTTGAACCCAGGACTGACTGATTCCAAACATGCAGCGCTTTCCAATGCTCCCTGCTGCCTCCGGAGAAGTGCAAGGCAGCTCAAATGGTAGCCTGGTAAGCAGATGAAAAGATGGGGGCGGGGGTGGGGGGAGGAAGCAAGGACAAAGAGATAGATCAGCAGGGACAGACAAATGGACAAGTGGATCCCGGAAGGGGCCAGAAGGAGGCAGCTTTGAAAGCTGCCCTCTAGATCAATGAAAGGCCCTCAAGTGCCACCCCTGCAGTCACCTGCTCCTCAGATCTGGCCACGCATCAGCAAATGTTCCCTAGGTCCATGCCTCAGGTGAAGCCACCTGCCCTGGAAGACCCTAGTAGTGAGGGTGCCAGGCCGGCCTGGGGCAGAAAGGTAGCCAGAGAGAGTATAGGGGCCAGTTCTGACCCGAGCAAGTCCATCTACTCTGTTTCCAACTGCCCAGGCCTGGCCGGAGGGCCCAGTGGCCCAGGCTGGCCCAGGTGGTGCACACAACCAAACCCGCGCTGAGCGAATAGTCTGGGTACGCCAGGAATTCCCGCGCCCAGCTGCAGCTGAGCACAAACGGCCTGTCCCCAGAGCATGCTGGGTTTAAGCAACAGCCTCTTGACTGAATATTTAGGAAGAAAAATACTCTTTTTTTTTTTTTAAAGACGGAGAGAGGAAGCCAGCCAAGCAGGAGGAGGGATGGAGGGAAGGAGAAACCTACCCCATCGCTGCCGTCAAGGTCACGGGCACCAGTGCGGGGCGGGTACGCGAAAGGAGCCTTTAATCTGGGAGTTCAGGCCAGGAGACTAAACGCTTGAAGCCGGAGTACATTACTGCCCTGAATGATCTGTCGGCTTCTATTAGGCTAAATATCTCTGTATAATGGGGAATTATCCTCTGAAAAGGCAAACTGCCGGCCTCTCCAGGGAGGGGGGACGACGACGGGAACCTCTCATCGTGAGGGCTCTCCCACGAGGTGTAGCGGGGGTGGGGGGGCGGCTGGGAGAGAACACGACCAACTAGGAAAGCCAGCCCCCCATCCACACCCCCTCCCAGCAAAGTCACAGTCAGCAGCTGCTGGGAGGCTGTAGCAGGCGCCAGCCTTCCTTCTCCTCCCCCACCCCAGACTCTCCCCCAACCCTCCTCTCAGGAGCCTGAAAAGATGCCAGACCTGGGGTTGAGGCCTGACAATGCCACTGGCCAGCTGGGTGACCCTGAGCAAGTCGCTGAGCCTCTTCAAGCCTCTATTTCCCCATCTTTTGCATGGAGCTAATAACACCCACAGAAGGCTGGCTGAGATGGGGTGGGGGAGAGGCTGGCACATAGCCCAGCACAGAGTGGGCACCCAGGACAACTTTGCTCACACCACTCTGCCCACTGGTGAGCACCTCCCGCATTTTCCTCCTCCTCACTGGCCCACCCAGGACACCCCACCTCCTCCAGGAAACGCTCCCTAACCCTCACCCATGAGTATCTCCCGCCTTGGACACCTACACCCTTAATCCCACCTGCTGGGCCCTCCCCTGTCTCTAGTAGTGTGTGCGTATGGGTGCTCCAGCCTTAGCAGCTCCCTGTGAACACAGCCTCATCCCCTCCCTGGCCCCTGCCCACTCACCCACCCAGGACTAGGCACCCAGGAATCCCTGCACAGAGTTGCTGATGGGAAGGCAGGAGCAGAGATGGTGTCACCTTAAGCACGGGCTGGGTCCACTGAGGGTGGCACTCATGGGAAGGCAGTCAGCACCAGGGAAGCCAGGCCAGGTAGCCAGAGATCCCAGGACACAAATCTTCGAGAGCAGGGTGGTGATCAGACCATCAGCGGGACTGGTCAGGGCACAGGCCGGGTTGGGGACAGGCTGGCGGGACTCAGTGCTGAGTCCTTGGCATAGGGCAGGGCAGAGGCTGGAGCTGCTCAGGCCAGGAGGTTCCAGGATCAGGAGGGGGCAGGGCTGACCTGTGCATGGGGGCAGGGTCAGACAGTTCTGGTTGGATAGGGAAGAGGGCAGCAGGGCTGAGAGCCAGGTGGAGAGGTTCTGCAGACTCTGTCCCTCGGGGCTTCCACACCCCAGACCCTCACACAAGAATGGGGGCAGCAAGAAGGTAGCTCACATGCTTCCAGCCTGTAGTAAAGCCCTGGACAGCTCAGGACCCCTCACTGCAGAGGCAGATTCTGGGCCAGGGGGGCCATGCTGGGGGCAAGTCCAGGGTAAGATGCCTACAGCCCAGTGGGTCACACAGAAAGGAGGCCATCCCAGTGCAGGTAGAGTAGTGCTGGGGTACCCACACCCCACAGTAGGCCCAACGGTCCAGGCCAGAGTACCCACAGCCTGGAGGGATGCCTGTTCATTATTCATGTTAATCCATTCATTCATTTGCTCATTCATTCATTCAGCAAATGCCCTCTGATGCTTTCTGTGAACCAGGCATTGTTGTGTTAGTTGCTGTTGGGCCAATACCAACTCATGGCGACTCATGCGTGTCACAGAACTGTTCCGTAGGGTTTTCAAGGCTGTGACCTTTTGGAAGCAGATCACCAGGCCTGTCTTCTGAGGTGCCTCTGGGTGGGTTCAAATCGTTAACCTTTCGGCTAGTAGTCGAGTGCTTAACTGTTTACACCACCCAAGGACTCCGAACTAGGTATTAAGGCTACAACAATGCTCAAGATCCCGCCTCAGCGAGCTCACAGTCTAGAAAGAAAGGGGGAGGGGCGGGGTGGATGGGAGGGAGATAAGAGACAACAACAACCCAGGGGTTGTATGAGAGCAGGAAGCCCAAAGGGCCGTGGGAACATGGTGGGGGGCATCTAACCCAGGGCTGGGGATGAGGAGAGGGGATTTTTGAAGGAGATCTTGAAGGGAAAGAAGGAATGGGTTTGGAAGCAGTGTAGAAGGGCACTGCAGGCAGAGGGGGCTGCCTGTGCCAAGGCCCAGTGGTTCGGGTAACCGGGCTGGAGAGGCAGACAGCTCCGTTCCCTGGGGAGGGCCTGGTGTGTGCCACTGAGGAGGTTAGCTCTTATCCCAAGAGCCATTAGGAGCCTGGAGCGTTTTAAGTGGGAGTGACAGGGTCAGATCTGTGCTTTAGAAAGATTATTCCGGCTGCCATTGGGTAGAGGATGGATTACCCAGGAGGAGATGGGAGGCAGTGAACCAGGAGACTGAAGCTGTGTCCAGGGGGAAGATGATGGGGCCTAGGGGCAGGGCAGAGGGATGGAGAAGAGGGAGCAGATGCCAGAGTCATCTGGGAGGCAGAGTGTGCAGAGTGAGGGCAGCATCGATGCCTATGTCTAAACAACACTGTCAAGCTTTCCAAAGCCCTTAGTGACTTTGATCTTCACCACATTCAGGTGAGGCAGGCAGGCCAGGAATTAGTTACCTACTTAGTTAATTAATTCAACATGCATTTGTGGAGTGCCCACTAGGTTCCAGGCACAGACCCATTCAACAGAAGGGGAAACTGAGACCCAGTGATGCTGCCCAAGCGTTCCACAGTCCCTGGGGCTGTAATGGGGCTGCTGTCAGTCCCCATTAGTGACAGGTGGCACAGGGCATCTGCTGTGGCCCAAGAGACCACAGGTGACCTGGGAATGCCCACTGCTTTGGGGAACCCAGGTGTGGGGGTGAGTGGGAGTGGAAGCCAAACTACAGGGTGATGTGGAGGTGAGGAGGGGGTGGTGGGAGGACAGAGGACTTGGGGGTTTGGTGGTAAAAGGAGGGGGAGGACAAAGGCTGAAGCTGGCAGGACCCTCAGGAAGGAGCTGAGGAAGGGAATACCTAACTACGGGCGGGGATGGATGAGCCTCTTTTCCAAGGTGGGGCAGGGCAGAGTGGAGCCAGAGAGAAACTGTGGAGGTGTAAGGTGGCCCATGCTTGGCTGAGGGCGATGGTCTTCCCCATGGGCCAGAGGCTGGAAAGGGGTCTGCGGGGGAAGGGCCCAGATCAGAATGAGCAAGCCCAACTGACGGTAGCTGGCAGGGCCAAGGGCTGGAGGGGTCAGAGTGGGCAGGTCAGAAGGACCAGGAGCTGGGCTAAAGTGACTGCATCTACCAGGAGGGGTGTGGGGGTTGCTGAGCTAGGGAAGAGGTAGGGGGCAAGGCAGGGAGCCCCAGCACGGAAGAGCAGCTGCAAGGACTGCCCTAGTGGGTGAACCCACGCATTGGCCTCAGACTGCCCTGTGTTCAAGGGGGTTGAGTAACCAGGAAAAGAAAGAACCTCCTCAGAGCATGGGCTCCCAAGGGCCCCAGAAATGTATCAGGAAGAGCCAAGAAAGGCCTAACTGTCTCCCAGAATGCACCCACCACTGATGGGAACCACCCAGCTCTGGCTACTGGCTCCTACCTCGGTTTCCCTGACTGTCGCACAGACCTCAGGACCAGCCCCATTTACATGGAGCATTCATGTGTGAGGACTTTGGCTTGCCTCCTCACTTGCCTGGGTCCTACTGCCCTCATCAGAAAGCTGGGCGACGACCCCTACCTCACAGGTGGGCAGGCCTGGAAAGCAGTAGCCCCATGTTCAGTATACAGCAGGTACACACTAATTATCATTCCCTTCCCTCCTTGGTGGCAAGACCCGAGTCTGGGCCTCACAGTATCCCCAGTGCCTCGCACACATCAAGTACTCAGTTAACTTTTACCGACCTGAATTTAACCACTAACCAGTTGCTAGTGATGGAAGCAAGGTCAGAATTCTGCCCACTGGACCCAGTGGGGAAGGGGCTGAGAGAAGGAGGACATCACAGCAGGACACGGCAGATGCCCACCCGAGCCCCAGGGAGCAGGGACCGGACGCAGCAGAGGCCAAGATCACCAGGTGGCAGAGGTTCTGCTCTCCCCCCACACACTAGCGCTCCTCAGTAATTCAGCAGGCCAGCATGGGGAGCCAGGGGAGGGCAGGTAAGGGCTGCAGGCGGGCACATCCAAGTGGAGGGTCCCCGGGCAGAGGGGGCTTAGTATGGCGTCATCTTCCCAGGCTCCCTGGGCCCATAAAACCAGCTCCCAGTCCTCCTCACAGCACCTGCAGCAGCCCCGTGAGCTGCTCCCTCCATCACCCCTCACCTCAAATCCACCTCACTATGTGCCAGGCCCTGCCCCAAGCTAAAGCATTGGAGGGAAACTGAAATAAGTCAAAGGAAGGAGGAGCCACTTCAAGGAGAAGGGGCAGTGCCTGGGAGGCTTCGTGGGAGGTGGCTTTTCAACTCCTCTGGGCTTCGTCTTGCTCTTCTGTGAAATGGGGACTACTTCTCCTCCACTTCTCACTACTATTACCGCTGCTACTGCTAATAATGCTAGCCAACGCGTCTGAAGTCCTGCTCTGCGCTACAGGGTTGCTGTAAGTCGGAACTGACTCAACGGCAGCTGGTATGGTGTTTTTGTTTGTTTTTTACTCTGTACCAGGCTCTGTGTAAGCATTTTGTGCCTAAGAAGACCGAGGTGGAGCTGAGGCAGACACTACCCCCTCCCAGACTCCCTCTGGCTGGACTGGCTGGCAGAGGGGCTGACTGGAGTCTGGGCCTTGGTCCAGCTGCAGGCAGGATGGCAGGCAGGGTGGGTGTCACCAGTGGCTCAAGTCTCCAAGTTGCCCCGTGTTTTTGACATCACTCCAAGCAGCCACTCTTGCTCAGCCCAGGTGGGCGGGGGGTAAGGGGATCTTCCAGAGCCAGATCAGCAGCAGCAAGGTCAGAGGTGATCCAATGGCTACGGCAGCACTGTTTGGCCCTCCCGGTGGTTTAGAACACTGGTGCTGGGTATGGCCTACTACCTGCAGCTCCCCCTCCCTGTCTTCTATGGGCCAACCTCACCCACATGCCTGGCTCCAGAAGTTCTTGGGTGGGTGGGTGGGAGGCCTGCGTCACCATGGAGGAGGGAAGAGAGGAGGGAGAAAAGCAGTAATGGTCATCTGTTGTGTGCGTCTCCTACGCTGAGGCTTCACAGCAACACTGTGGGGTTATCCTTCCCACCAGACAGATGAGAAAACTGCGGTTCCAGGAGATTACATCCCTTGCCCAAGTTTACAGCTCGGAAGTGGAGGGGCCAGGATGCACACCTAAGCTTGTCTGGCTCTCACGGACAAGAAAATGCCAAAGGCTGAAAGAGCTCATGGGGCTGGAATTGGGGGTGCATTTCAATCACAATCAACAGGCCCAGGAGTAGTCTTTTGGATGATCTCTGACTCTCCTCCCAGTGGCTGCAGATTTTCAGGAGCCCAAGGCCGCTAGGGAGGGGGCATGTTGAAAAGATGAGGAGGTGACCCTGAGAAGAAGTGGGGGAGGATGGGGGAGGGCTCTCCTTTGGCTTCCAGAGCCCTCTGCCACTCTTACTGCCCCAAGCACCCACCTCCCTGGTGGGGCGGGGCACCCAGGTGGTTTGATGCTGCCAACAGGGCCTGAGAAGAACCTCTGCGTGGGCGGGGTGAGGGAGGTTAAAAGGGGCAAAAGCTCAGCCTACAGCCAGGACCCAGGCCACCTGTGGGCTGAGGGTAGTAGAGGGTGCCAGGAAGGCCTGAGAGGACAGGCCACAGTGCCTGGAATCCTACCATTAGAACATCATGCCTTGAAGTCCTCATAGATGTTCAGTTTCTTTAAGGCTTTTGAGCCTGGGAGAGGCCACACCCAGGAATATTGGCAGTGGAGACAGGACTCTGGGTTTCTGCTGCACCTCCTCTAATAACACACTGTGTGCCTTGGCACAAGTGTATCCCCCTCTCTGG
This sequence comes from Dugong dugon, assembly GCA_030035585.1. Classification (NCBI taxonomy): domain Eukaryota; kingdom Metazoa; phylum Chordata; class Mammalia; order Sirenia; family Dugongidae; genus Dugong; species Dugong dugon. The sequence goes on along the minus strand of CM057482.1, from coordinate 21,145,329 downwards.
CCTTCTGTCACCCCATCTGAAACATGAGCTGTCCAGGCCTACAGACTAGGTAGAGACCCCTCTGTCTTAGGGCCCTGAATGCCCCCTCGGCATTGCTGGTACACCTCTCGCAGCAATGCCGAGGGGGCATTCAGGGCCCTAAGACAGAACCACCCTTCTCATGCTACTGAGGTTGGGCACCACAGGTGACCTCAGGCCCCAGTCACCACCCTCCACTCCAAGGTTTGGAGGGTTTGCCGCCTTCTGGTGCTGCTCCCATTTTGGGACCCTCTCCTGTATGAGGCTACATGCTCAGCATGACCCTCCAGGCCTTACTTCACCCTCTTAACAAGGCTGTGATAAAGGCATCAAATGTTCCAATTTGTCAGCTGAGGAAACAGGCTGAAGGGACATGCCAAGGTGTCCGGGAAGAGCTGAGGACAAGTCCCAAGGGAGCTGTTCAGGACCCCGGACAGCTCCCTGGGCCCAAGCTGTGTCCTCACCTCTGTTCTCAGAGAAGCCCTGCTCAGCCTCTGATCACCACCCAGTTGGCACCCTCCTCCTCCCGACACCCTTAGCTATGCTTTTCCTATGTAAACCTCACCTGCTGAGCTCCTGGCATCGCTGTGATTCATGCCACGCGATACTCAGACCTGAACAAGGTCAGCTTTGCTCCCTTTTGTTTCAGACTGAAATTTCACTCTCCCAACAGCTCCTTCAGGGCAGGTAACTCTCCCTCTTTCTCCCCTTCTCTTTCTGCCAGGGTCCGGGCACAGGAGGGAAACAGTGGAAACCCACTGGCGTTGGAATCAGACAGACGTGGGTGGGAATTGATCCGGGAAGCCCTAAACCATCACTTTACCTCCTTGAGCTTCTGATTCCTCGCCAGGGAAATGAGATAATCCTGTCCATCTTGGGCCGACTGGGGTTTACATAACAGAGAGCAGACAAGCCATGGCAAAGGGGCTGCTTGCTCTTCCTCATGCCCCCGTGGTCTACTGACCAGCCCTCAGTCCTCACCTCCTGGGACCTCACTGAAATTCTGAACTACTTCTCCCCATGAAATCTAACTGACTCACAAATGGGATTTTTGCCACTGAGAAATGTCTCCACTTGGGGGGGGGGGGCTCTTCCTACCACTTCCTGGAAGTAAAGGAGGAAAATGCTTATAAGGGTGATAGCATGGATGCTGATAAGCACTCTAAAAGCCTCTCAAATCCAGGTCCACGATGCCCAAAATGCCCCCACTGGGGTTGCCACATTCCTTTACCTTCTAACAATGGACAAAGCCCCATCCCTGGCCTTTTACAGGGCCCTGTAGACAGGGTCCACTCAGTTTCCAGTCCCCTTGAGGGCTGGACCTGACTGCATTCCTTGGAACTTGGAGGAGGGGGCTCCTAGACCATCCTCATTCCCAACTGGCATTCCCAGGAAGCTTCAGCCTGAGGAAGGCTGAACTCATAGCCCCCAATCTAGATGGAAAAGAGGGAAGAGTCTTCCATGGGGGGACCTGGGCATGAAGAGAGCTCTGCCGAGGGCCCCTCTCTGCCACAGGGAGGAACACTGAGGGAGCCTAGAAAGGGAGAAAGGGTCAGAGTTTGAATCCTGGCTCCACCACTCAACTAGCTGGTGACTTCAGAAAGGAACTTCACCTCTTTGAGTTCCAGTTTCCTTATCTGTAAAAGGGGGACAATAATACCCACCTCTCAGGTGCCTGGTGTGTGGCAAGTGCTGGAGAAACTGTAGATGTTATGATCAGGCTCCTGGCTAGGGATTTGGGCTTTTTCACGTCAAGGCCCAGAGTCAGTGACATCAGCCCTGCACACCTGACAAGCAGGCCCCATGTGGGAGATGAGCACGGGGAGCTCAAAGAGATATGAATGAGGCAGCGTTCCAAATACGCCCCAGCAGGCTCTGCCTGAGAACAATGCTGAGCCCTGACCCGGGTCACAGATTGAGCCCTGATGCTACTGGTCACAGATTGAGCCTTGACCCCAGACACAGATGGAGTCTTGACCCTGATAACAGACTGAGCCCTGATCCTGGTCCCACACTCAGCCGTGACCCTGCTCACAGACTGAGAACTGATCCTGAACACAGACTGCACCCTGGCCCTGGTCACAGAGCTCTGTCCCTGGACACACACTGAGCCCTGACCCTGGTCACACATGCAGCCCTGACCCTTGTCACACGGTTAGCCCTAATCCTGCTCACACACTCAGCCCTGACCCTGCTCACACACACAGCCCTGACCCTGCTCACACACACAGCCCTGACCCTGCTCACACATTCAGCCTTGACCCTGCTCACACACTGAGTCTTGACCCTGGTCACACACTGAGACTTGACCTTAGTTATGGACTGAGCCCTAACCCAGTCACCAGCCACTGTCACCAGCCCCCACAAGAGACAGATGTCACAGTCTAGGCCCAAAGGAGGGCTTCTAGCCTCCCATCTTCTTATAGAAAAGCTCCTAGACTAACCTTCTATCATATGAACTGACTCATCCCTGTGGGGAGGGGGCGGGAGCCTGTGTGTTCAGTGTGCGCTCCTCACCCCCTCATCCCTCCTGTTCATCAGTCAACACCCTCCCCACACCTCCTCCTATGCCACTGGCCTCTGCCTGAAGATGCCCCACCACCTCATTCCACATCTGTCACCCCGGTCTTGTCTTTTCTAGGCCTCTGATCAGTTTTGTTCCCCAACTACAGCCCCTCAATGGGAGCCCTTGGGATGTTTTACCACTGCCACCTCAGAAACTCAGAAAAGTAGAGAGTCTGGAATTCCTGAGGGGAAAGGGTCTTAGGACTCATCCACCTGCTGGGTTTTCTGTCCAGATGGGGACACTGAGGTCCCTGGGAAATTAATGGCAGCCCCAAGACCCCTGCCCTGGTCCAGGGCTCTTTCCACTCAGCCCTATGGTTGCCCTCCTCCCAGTCTCCCACCCAGCCAGCAAAAGAGAGGCCCCTGTGGGTGGGAGAAAAGCTCGAAGGCCCGCTCCCAAGTCCAGGAAGGCAGCAGGGGTGTCAGACCTACACAGAGCCACCCTGTCCTGAGGCTCCTCTGCCCTCGGAAAGTCTCGCCTCGCGGCTAATTTTAGACCTCTTCTCAGGCTGAACAACTGAAGAACCTTTCTAGCTCCTCCCTGGCATAATGGGGCCACAGGGCTGAGCTGTCCCCACCTCCCCAGGGCAGTTAAGTCCTCCTGGCCAAGGGTACTCCTGGACCTGGGTGAAGACCAGGGTGGCAACACTGGGGAAAGGACCTGCCCACCCATGTCTGAAATCCCACCACTGATTCACCCTTTGGGTAAAGCACTGCACTTTCAAACACTAGACAGGGGCTGGGGGGTCACCTCTGGAGACCAACAACTCTAGGTTCATTTCCTGGCTCTGAGCACTGCTAGCTGTGTGGTCTTGGTAGGGACGCTTAACGTTTAGGAGTTTCAGATCCCTCGTCTGTAAAATGGGGATAATAATGTCAGTCACATGCTGGTTAGATTATGACTAAGATCCTGATGCCCTTGCCACCTCCCCCAGCATGTCCCACAAACACCTCATCCTTCATCTTCCCCCAAACCTGCTCCTCCTCCAGTGCTCCTACCTCTGTGAATGTCTCCATACCCACCCAACTGCCCAAGCCAGAAAACTGTGAGTCCCTGTGGCCTTCCTTCCTCACCCTACTCCATCCAATCCAGCACAAGTCCTAAATATGTCTCCAAACCAACCTCCTCTCTTTACCTCTATCCTGGGCCAAGCCCATCACTGCCCACTGGACCACCATGGACCCACCCATCTCCCCTCCCAGCATCCTTGCGCCTCTCCACTCTTCTCTGTACAGCAGCCAGGGCAGTATCATTGAACCTCAATTAGATTAGGTCACCTCCCTGCTTAAAATCCCCCAACAACCCACCCACCCTCCTCACCCCGGCCATAAGGCATTTCCTGGTCCAGCTCTGCCCACCTCCTCAGCCCCCACCTCCTCCACTCTCTTTCTCCCACCCTGTGAGTTTCCTTCTAACTCCTCCACACACCAAGGCTCCCCCAAGTGTGGAGTGCTTTTCCCTCCTCCTTGCATCTGATTGTGGGATAAGAGGCACCTTCTCAGCAAAGCCCTCCCAGACTTCCCTGTCCCAGTGGGCCAGGAGCTTCTTCTCCCACTTCCACATTCTCTATTGTTCGCTTGAAGCACTTGTCACAATTGGCATTTATATGTTTGTTTGCTTGCTTGTTTATTACATGTCTCCACCCTCACCTCAATAAAAACTGTCAGCTTCCCAAGGGAAAAGGACACAGCTCTCTTGCTCACAGCTGTGTCCCCAGTGTCTAGCACAGGGCCTGGAACATAGTATGTGCTCAGTAAACAGGAATTCCCCCCTACCCCCGTGAGGTTCATCACTTAGCAGCATGCCAGACAGCCCACTCTCCCTGCCTTCTCCTTCCAGTCCCAGAAGCCATATCTGGGGTCCCAGGGAAGGCCTTGGCAGGCACAGACACCCCGGTAGGCATGACTCTGCCTGCCTGGCCAGAGTCCACAGCTGCGGCTATGCCAAGAAGCTACACAGCTCTCCTGCAGGGGCCAGTGCAGTGAGGGACTGAGCGGGGCAGGACCTGTGGCTGCTGGGACAGTGCCAGGCTCTGGGCATTCTCACAGCAAATGGCCTCAGCAGGCAGCGGGCAGCAGGGATGCTAGGAGGAACAGGATGTGCCCACGCCTTCCGATGCTCTAGAAAAAAGAGACAGCAAGAAGAAGAAAACACCCAAGCTCACACTCAGATTGTGCCAGGTCACCCCTCTGCGGGGCTCACTCTCTGCAGCAGGCCTGTCTCAGGACAACCTGGCCTCAGGACCAGGAAGTTGGCTGAGCAGGGCTGGCCTCACACTCAGTCAGGGCTTCTGGAATCAAATCATGGAAATGAACCACCCTAACTTCTCATACAGGAGCCCTGGTGGCACAGTGAGTAAGCGCTCAGCTGCTAACTGAAAGGTTGGTGGTTCAGACCCACCACCCGCTCCGTGGGAGAAAGATGTGACAGTCTTCTGTAAAGATTACAGGCTTGGAAACCCTATGAGGCAGTTCTACTCTGTCCTATACGGTCACTGTGAGTCAGAATCACCTCGATGGCAACGGGTTTGGTTTGTTTTTAACTTCTCATAGAAGTGCTGGCAGACCCAGCATTCAGCGTCCTCTGTATATATCCCGGCCTGCCCCCTCCAGCCTTCTCCCACAGTGCTCCCTCCCAAAAACCCTCCAGTCCCACCCCTGCACCTCCGCTCCAACTGTGTCTCCCGCCTGAATGCCCTTCCTCACCATCCTCTGTCTACCTAAATTGAACTCTCATTAAGTCCCACTTCTTGCAGGAACATTCTTAGATGCCCCAGGCCATGGAGCCTGTCCTCCTGCCTGGTCCTACAGAAGTAAGACTGTGCTGCTATCAGCATTTCCCAGTCGGCGGTCAGCACCCCGGGGAGATGGGCCAGAGACCTACCGAGTAGAATCGAGGATGAAAACCACATTTTGGAGGTGGTGGCAGCAAACCGTGGCCGTGCGTGTGGTGAGAGCAGTCCCTGTCAGCCCCTCGGCAAGCCTGTGCCCATCCTCAGCCAGGTCAGGGTGACAGACTTCAGGGAAGAGGGGGAGGGGGGGGAGGAAACACCCTTGGCCCTCAGACAAGCCTGTCTTGAAGTCAATTGGTGTCCCTGCCCCTAGGAGCTGGTGGTCTGATTGAAGGAGACCTAGACATGAAACACAACCCTCCCATTCACTTATTCATTCATTCATTCATTGAACAGATCTGTTGCAGCCGCCAGGCACTGCTGATGCATGGGGGGGGGGGGTACCAGAAAGAGTAAGATCAGCATGGCTCCCTCTGCGACTACTAGACAAGCTTGCACGTTCTGCGCCTCCTAGGTCCTAGACAGCACACAAGGCGAGTTGGGGGAGAGCTCTGGTGGTGGTGGTGGTGGTCCAGGGGACTTGGGGGCGGGTTCAGGGATCCCTGAGGAAGGGTGTCTGCTCTGAGATCCAGTGTGCTAACAGAGGCTCAGGAAGTGTGTGGGTGGCACAGTGGGTCCAGGTGGAAATGGTACTAAACCCCAGGCCCCCTGCCCTCCCACCCAGTGGCCTCCTCACACAGACCCTCCTCCAACCCCTGTCCCATCAGGCTTGTGGGGGGCTGGAAACTTGGTCTCCTCATAGCTGTCCTATAGTACAGCAACCCTCTCCCAAGGGAGCCACTTTGCCAGGCTCTAAGGATGTCACTGACGTTTCCTCATCTTGCTGTCCCTGGCAGAGACCCACCTAACCAGTCAGTGGGGACCAAGGCGGTCCTAGGAGCCTATGAGAATGCAGAAAGCTGAAAAGGTGAGGATGGCAAAAAGCTCCATAGCATAGTCGGTATCTCCAGTGAGGGGGCTCAGTGATGGCCTCCCTTCTCCTCTTGCTGCAGCCTCCACCCCAGGGTGGGGACCTCAGGGGAGGATGGGGCTTGAGGAGTGGCCCCAGATGTGCCCATAGCTGTGGCCTGGCACAGCTGGGGTGGGGACCAAGGAAGGGAAGCAGCTATCTCTGCAACCACCCTCCTGCCACACACACACTACCCCTGGGCTGAGGGCGGGGGAGGGCAGGGACATAGGGGAGAAGAACCACATCCCAGCGGTGCCATTGAGGGACTTTGAGGACTTTTCTCCACTGAACATGATTCACTTAGTGGCTATCCAGTCCACATTGTGGGAAGAGTACAGAAAGAAGCGTCCACACTCAACCTCTCATGAGGGAAAGAAAGCAACGTAGATTAACTTCCTACCGTGTGCCCAACACCATGCACTTGACATCCACTGTCACAGCCCACGCTCACCACGACCCCTGAAGCAGAAATTATCTTGAGCATTCTAAAGATGAGGAAATCGGCTCAGGAAGGTCATGTGACTTGCAGAGATGGCACAGCCAAGAAGAGACAGAGCTTAAAATCAAGTCCACACTGGGGCAGCAGGGATGCTTTAAAAAAACACCAAACAAGTTGCCGTGGAGCAGATTCCAACTCATGGCTATGCTGTGTGTGTCACAGTAGAATTAAGCTCTTTCGGAAGCAGATCACCAGGCCTTTCTTCCGAGGGGCCTCAGGGTGGGTTCAAACTGCCAACGTTTCAGTTAGTAGTTAAGCACTTAAGCATTTGCACCACCCAGGGACTCTTGCAGGGATGTTAGCCAGACACTACAGAAGTCCCCCACACAGGTGGGAGAGAAACCATGGCCCAGGACAGGCAGGGGCAAAAGCACTCACCCTTGACGGCCATCGCCTGCCCTCAATCGCTCTGCAGTTCTTCACTGACCATGGAAGGCTCCAACTTCCTGGAGCCACCAAGGAGACAAGGGTCCCAGATCCCTGGAGAGAAGAGGGCCAGAGAGGACTGGAGGAGGGAGAGGAGGTGCTCTGCCTCAGCGGCCCAACCAGCCGGTGCCGAGCCCCGTCCCGCTGTTCTGACAGCACTGGGCACCCGCTCTTCCAGAACCTCCGTCTTTCGCAAGGTAATTACAGTTCTTCCTGTGTAATGAGATGGTTTTTAAAGGCCATTCAAAAGAAATTTCCTATAATGAGGTGAAGGGGTTTATAACGTTACACATCAAGGCAGCCATAATTGGTGGGATCTGGGCTGCATCCTGCAGTGGAATGATGGGAGTTTCCAGGTCTGAAAGGCAAGAAGAGCAGGAGGATGGATGCCAAACCCTGGGAGGGAGGAAGGAAAGTTTGCCAGAAAAGTTTCTGCGACCCCAGCAGGCCAGCGTGTGCAGAAGAGCAGACGAGGGTATGAGGCAGCTGGAGCCCTGTCAGGCAGGGAGGCAACTGGAGCTGGAACAGGGCAGGGGCAGAGGGAAAACCCACAGGTATGAAGACACAGGGAGAAAGTGTGGTCTCAAGAGAAGGAAAACGGCCATTTTAACAACTGGAACTACCCAGCGCTGGAAAAGGCAGCCTCGGAAGGTGATGAGCCTCCCATCTCTGGAGATGTACAAGCAAAGCTGGAGTGTCCCCATTCCCCTCGCTGCTCTGAACAGCTTCCGGTGGAGGCTCACGTTTAGTCTCCCATTTGACCTCACTGTATGCAGCCCAGGGTACTGCACAGGACAGGGTTATCATTCCCATCCCATAGATTTGGAAACTGAGGCCCAGAGAAGACAAATGAGAGCACAAGGGGGCCAGTCAGTGCCAGCAGCAGGCTTGGAATCCAGGAATCCCAACCGCTAGTCTGAGGCTCTTTCAGGCTCATTATCTTGAGTCTTCCTCTTGTGCCTTCCCTGTTACTAGACTCAACTGTAGTTCAATGTTCTGGAAGGCAGAGAAAAGTCCACAGTGTCCCTGGACGCAGCTGTCCCAGAACTGGAGATGACATCACTGCTGAAAGGTCTTTCTCAACTCTCACCTGAATCTTTCAAGCGGCACTGTTGGCCCACTGCCTCTGACGTATGTGTCCTGATGAGGCACCAGCCTCTCAGACAGCATTCAGCTAAGGGAGAAGCCACACTGGCTGGCAGACCCTTTCTGAGCACCTACTGTGTGCAATGTCCTAGGCCCAGTGGGGTGGGGGATAAAAACCACGGTAAGGCAGGAGGCCATGACTCCTTGGGGGACCAGAGTCCATGCATATCAGACAGCCCAGTGAGACCAACTTGAACCCTGGCTTGGCATCGTAGGCCCTCTCCTGGGGTCCCCTCCAGAGGATGGGGAAGACAGCAAGGATGTCAGAGAGTCGGTGTAAGAAAGGCACTCGTGGTTGGGGCAGCCAGGGATCTGGTCTTGAAGGAGAAGGAAAGGAGAAGAGTAAGTGTAGTGGAAGCAGGGAGGTGGGGGGTGGGGGTGGGGTAGCAGCTCTTCTGGCTTCTGTTTACTCCAAGCCTCTGGGCCCCACGGGGGGCAGGTGCTGCCTGGGATCATCCCTCACCCCCACTATGCCTGGTACTCAACTCCTCCCTCTTCCCGTCCGGCCTGAGGAGCTGGAGAGCCACGTGGAGGCCCCTCAGCTCTGGCACCAGACCCAGCGATCGTGAGCCAAGCTCACCAGCCTGGGTGGGCCCTTGCTCTAAACGCTGGTTAATTGGCACTGTGCGGCCAAGGGACTGAGGAACTGGCTTTGAAATCACCTGGTGTGACTTGTCCAGCAGGAACAATGGGCCACCCAGCTGGTAGAGAGTCAAGGCTCCTTCTAATCAGGTGCCGCCTTGAACAGGAAGGCATCAGATTAATGAGATTTACAGCGTTCAGTTTCACGGTGTGGCGGGCTGCCTCTGTTCTCTGATAGCAGTTTGATGCCAAAACCTTGTTCTCTAAATCAAAGGGTCTCCCCAAACTTTGCTTTCTGACGTGCCTTGCGTTTCCGCTGGGTGTCTCTGCCAGAGAGCTAAAAGCCTTCAGCTCCATTCCTCCCCTTGGCGCCGGGCTCTTGTTCCATTGCAGAAGCCTTCACAGGGTTGTGACACCTCACACAGCCCACCTAGGGAGCGAGGGGAAGGGGTGGCCTGGATACCCCATTTTGCAGAGTGAGTTGGCTCAAGGTCACCAGGCAGGTGAGCTGGCCAATTGCCAGCAGGGCCGCCAGCAGCCCCTCTCCCTGCCTGCAGGCCCCTCTACCTCTGCTCCTGGTGGCTTCAGTGTGCTGGGCCCTGGAGAATCCACCGGCCAATTTCCCACTGCTGGCATCTGTTCGCAAGCCTTAGGGGCATCTGTTCCACCGATCTTTGGAGAAGATTGAGACATCGCAGGAGCCAGGCTGCATGGCCCTGCCTTCCTGCCTCTCCTGCTCTAGCACGAGGCCCTCATCCCAAGGCCCCTTTGCTCACACAGCTCCTCCCTCCCCTAGAATGTCTCTCTCTCCCCTCTATTTCGAGAAACTCAAACCATCCTTCAAAACCCAACTCAATCCCTGTTCCTCCTTTGCCATCCCAGTCCCCCATCTCTCCTTCTCTGAGAACTTCCAGGCCCAAATCCCTGACTCGAACAACTGCTTCTTGCCCTGTATGTATTCCATTGTTTAATGTTATTATCTTTGCTCATTCTTTTCTCCTGTTTCCCCTATTAGACTGTGGCACGGGGACAGTAACAGCATCTGTGTCACCTCTGTGTCCCCTACCGTAAAGACTGGCTAACAGTAAACAGTCCGCCCTGCCTTGTGGAGGATGGCACTGTGGAGACGTAAGGGGAGAAGATGCTACCCTTGCCCTCACTTTTCCCATCTGCCAGACTGGGATGAGGCTCCATCCTGCATCTCCCATGGGGCTGCTAGAGTGTCCAGGATGACACTGGGCAAGACTGCATGTTTCTTGGGGAGGTGGGGCAGTGCTGTGTGGTACTTGCTAGGCACCCCTGGGGAGAGTGTGGGAGAAGGTGGCAGCTTGGGGGCAGGGAGGTGGGTCCTGGCAGGAGGGTGGGAACCACTGAGGCCCAAGTCAATTTCCTTCCCTGAGCCTCAGTTTCCCGATATGTAAACAGGGTTAGCTCCAAGACTCACAGGGTACGTTCATTAACTCATTTAATACTCAGGGCCACCTTTGGAGTATATACTTTTATAAGCTCCATTTTACAAAGGAAGACGGGCCCAGAAAGGTTTAAAAAACGGCCAGTAGGTGGAGGAGCAGGACTCCAGCCCAGGCAACGCGCTGGCTCCAGAACCCACCCTCTTCACCACTCCCGACTTTCAAGTGGGCTCTCGCTAAGCTTTTGCCAAGCCTATTGTTTCTGAAACTTGCTTAACCTCTCTGGGCCCCTGTTTTCCCATCTGAGGGATGGGCACGTAGTAACACTTCATAAATGATTTCTTCCAGAACAGGGCAGGCTGGTGTGCTCTTATTCCTCCGGACCCCTTTAAGACCTCGGCTCCAAATCTCTCCCTCCTGGAGTTTTCCTGCCCCTTTGATACTCACCCATTGGGCTGAGCTTCCCCCATCTCTTCCTGCCAATTTCCTGGCCACTTCCCTCATGCACAGAAGACTGGAGCCCCATCTCCCTCTGCACCTTCACTCTTGGCATCCTTCCAGGTGATTTCACCATGCTGGGGATGACCTGCTCAGCCCTGAATCTCTCTGATCCCTGACCACCTGCCTCCAGTGACCTTGGCTTCCACTCCCTCCAGCCTCTCATCCCAGGCCACACCCTGGGCCTTGTCATCACCACAACCCAACCACCTCTCAGCGCTCCCAGTCAAACCTCTGGGCCAGCCCACCGGCTCCTCTCCTTAGCCTTCTTGCTCCAGGACTCCCCTCACCTACCTTGTCACAATTCTGTCATCTCATTGAGACCTTCACACCTCACTGCTCTCTCTCCCCATCAGTCTTCACTTCCCTTGGCCCAGTGTGGGTTCCACAGTCCATCAGCATAATCAGTCCCTCAAACACCTTGTCCCCTCCCCCTTGATGGCACTTGTCAGAAAACCCCAACCTGGATGAACTCAACTTTCACCTCTTGGCACCTATACCTGGGAAGCTAAAAGTTGTTGGGGAAAAATGGCCCCGCCATGAAGGCTGTGCCATCTGTGAGCTCAAAATCTCAAACCCTGAGGAGGGAGGGAGAGGCGTATTCACTAACTAGATAGTAGACGAGAATTATCTTCGGTGAAGGGAAGGACACACACTACAGGGGAAGTCAGCACAACTGAACTAAACCAAAGCTATGAAATTTCCTGAATACAACCAAACACTTTGAGGGACAGAGTAGCAGGGGTTGGGGATAGGGATCATGCTTTCAGGGGACAGCTAGGTCAATTGGCATAACAAAGTTTATTAAGAAAAGGTTCTGCATCCCACTTTGGTGGGTGGTGTCTGGGGTCTTAAAAGCTAGTGAGCGGCCATCTAAGATGCATCAACTGGTCCCAACCAACATGGAGCAAAGGAGAATGAAGAACACCAAAGACACAAGGAAAGTATTAGCCCAAGAGACAGAAAAGGCCACATAAACCAGAGACTGCGTCAGTTTGAGATCAGAAGAACTAGATGGTGCCTGGCTACACTAGATGGTGCCTGGCTACCACCAAGGACCGCCCTGACAGGGAACACAACAGAGAGACCCTGACGAAGCAAGAGAAAAGTGGGGTACAGAATTCAAATTCTAGTAAAAAGACCAGACTTAATGGTTTGATTGAGACTTGAGAGACCCCAGAAGACATGGCCCCCAGACTCTCTGTTAGCCCAAAACTAAAACCATTTCTGAGGCCAACTCTTCAGGCAAAGATTAGACTGGACTATGGGACATAAAATGATACTCGTAAAGAGGGTGCTTCTTAGCTTAAGTAGATACATGAGACTAAATGGGCAGCTCCTGTCCAGAGGTGAGATGAGAAGGCAGAGAGAGTGAGGAGCTGGTTGAATGGACACAGGAAATCTGGGGTGGAAAGGAGTGTGCTGTCACAGTATAGGGAGAGCAACTAGGATCACATCACAATGTATGTATAAATTTTTGTAAGAGAGACGAACTTGAATTGTAAACTTTCACTTAAAGCACAACAATTAAAAAAAAAAATCTCAAACCTGAGCAGCCCCAACACTGCCCACCAACCCCACCTCATGTCACTTGCAGCTCACTTTTTTGCTCTCCAAGATGACAATTCCTCCCTTCCTCTACTCTCCTCATACCTCCTACCCGCCATCTGACTTGCCACTCTCAATGAAGACCTCACTGCATCCTCACTGAGAAGTGGAAGCCAGCAAACATGAACTCCCTCATCTGCCCTCTGCAGATTCTAGAAGCCCCCCGCTTCTGCCCACACCCCTTCTTCCTGAGTTCCATTGAGGCTCTAAGCCCATCCTCGCTGGGCCCCAGGAATTTGGCACCGACGGTGTCACTGTCTTTCTGCGTCACCCATCTCTACCCCTCCTTCATCCTTCCCACCAGCAATCACGTTCTAGGATGTCCCATCCTTTTAAAAAATCCCTCCTTTAATTATGCTGAGCTAAAAAAATTTAAAAAATCTCAGAACATTCCGTTCATATAAAAAACCAGTTGCTATCAAGCTGACTCCGACTCATGGAGACCTCATATGTGTCAGAGTAGAACAATTTTCCACATGGTTTTCAGTGGCTGATTTTTGGAAAGTAGATCACAGGTCTTTCTTCTGAGGTGCTTCTGGGTGGACTTGAACCTCCAATCTTTCAGTTAGCAGCCAAGTGCGTTAAGCATTTGCACCACCCAGCATCCCCTCCATTTATATAACACTCATAAAATAAAAAAACTTACAGAATTGGAAAACATACTAGTGGTTACCAGGGGTTAGGCGTAGTGGGGGTATGGCTACAAAGGGGTAGCACAAGGAAGCTTTCTGTATCTTGATTGTGATGGTGGTAAACAAAGCTACACATATGATCAAATTGCCTGGAATTACACACACACACACACAAATGAGCGCATCTATAACTGGTAAAATCTGAATAAGTTCTTTGGCTTGTACCAATGTCAACTACCTGGTTTTGATTTTGTGCTTTAGTTTCGCAAGACGTTAACATTGGGGGGTGCTGGGTGAAGGGCGCACAAGATCTTCCTGGACATTCTTTTGCAACTTCCTGTGAATTTTCTCCCTCCACCTACCACTCCATTGCTCTTCTCCTCTTCACTGAAAAATTTCCAGGAAGAGTTGATGACACTCGATCTTCTTTTCCTCACTTCCCATTACCTTCGGGCCCGTCTAAACTGCTTTCTATCCCATCCCTTCACAACACTTGTCTTGTCAAAGCTACCAATAGCCTCCATGTTGACAAATGCAATGGGAGCTTTTGTGTCTTTCTCTTCCTCAACCTCGCAGCACCTGACCACAGCTGACTTCGTCCTTTTCTTTGGAACCCCTTCTTGGCTTCTGGGATACCATACAATCCTGGCTTTCCTCACTCTTTCTGGATCTGCCTTCTCAGCTTCCCGTGCTGGCTCTTTCTCTTCTATCAACTCTGCATGTTGGTGAGCCCAGGGTCCACCATCTGCACCTTTTCCTAGGTGGTCTTAACTATCCCTAAATCTTTAAACATCTTCTACAGCTTCTGTCTCCCACATCTCCACCTTCACCTCCTGCTCCAACTTCTTCTCCCCTTGACTTCCAAGCTTGTGAATTCAACTGTGAACAGGGCATCCCTGCTCAAGAAGATATTAAAAAATGAACTCTTGTCTGACTCCCAATCCAGATCCTCTCCTGGCTTTCCCCATCTTGAAAAATGACCCCACCATCCACCCAGTGGCTCAGGCCAGGAATTGAGGGGTCCTCTTGCCTCTTCCACAACCCTCCCTCACCTCCAAGCCCAGTCAGTTTCACTTCCATGAGGGGTCTGGACTTGTCCACCTCTCTCCATCCCCATGGCTACTATTGTGGTCCAGGACTCCATCATCTCTGCCTTACCCGTCCCCCCCCCCCCATTTCCCCTTTTGGACCTTCCAACCTATCCTCCATGCAGTATCTAGAGAAATCTTTTAAATACATAAATCAAATCACAATGAGAAACCACTTCACCCCCACTAGGATGGCTATTATCAGAAAAATGGAAAATAATAAGTGCTGGCGAGGATGTGGAGAAATTGGAACCCTCACCCATTGCTGGTGGGAACATAAAATGGCGCAACCACCGTGGAAAATAGTATGATGGTTCCTCAAAAAGTTAACCGTAACTACCTTACAACTGAGCAATCATACTCCTAGGTATGTACTCGAAGACTTGAAAGCAGAGACTCAGATACTTGTACACCAATGTTCACTGTAGCATTATTCACAATAGCAAAAAGGTGGAAACACCCCGAGTATCCATCAACAGATGAATGGATAAACAAAATGTGGTATATTCATACAACGGAATATTATTCAGCCATAAACAGAAATAAAGTTTTAATACATGCTATGACATGGATGAACCTTGAAAATATGCTGAGTAAAATAAGTCAGACACAAAAGAACATATATTGTACGATACCACTTACGTGGAATATCCAGAATAGGCAAATGCATGAAGATCAAAGTTTATTTGTGGTTATCAGGGGCAGACGGGAGAGAACAAGAGGAGTATTGCTTAAGGAGTACAGAGTTTTTGCTCAGAGTGATGAAAAAATTAGAAACACATAGTGGTGATGGTTGCATGATACGGTGAATGTAATCAATGTAACTGAATTGTATACCTAAAAAATGGTTGAAATGGCAAATGGTTTGTTACCTATATTTCACCACAATAAAAATTTTAAAAAAAGCAACATAAATCAGACAGTCGCCCTCCTGACTGCCCCTCGGAAAACATCTCGGCTCCTCGCCACGGACCCAGAGCTCCATGCACGTGTCCTCCCTGGGGTCCCTCTCCTCCCTGCCACCATTCCTTGGCTACATAACCTCCTCACTTCTCTTCCCCACTCAGGACCCTCCACAGGTGCTCCCTTGCCTGAGAGGCCTGCCCTGGCCACCAATCTCACCAGGTGCCCCGTTCACCCCTCCCAACGCACCATTATCAATTTCGAACTCCTCGTTTGACGTTCTTTTTAGTGTCTGCCTTCCCCACTAGCCTAAGGAGCTTGCACAGTCAGTGCCTGGCAGACAGTGGGTGCTCAGTGATGCTTGTTAAGTGAATGGATGAACCCTCCTGGCCCTCTCCCTGCCAGCAGCATCCTCTCTCCCCTCCCTAGATGTGGCCGGTCGCCTGTGTGCAGGGGAGGGTGCACACATCTTTAAACACCCACATACTCTACTCGCCCCCAAACAATAACCGACACACAGATGGCGCGATGACATGATACTTTCCCCACATCTTGGCTGGGAGCTGCTTCCAGCGGTAAAGGTTTTCTGTTTTATGGCCCCAAGAAGATATCAGCCGTAACATGCTAAAATTATAACCTAGTGGAGTCATCTGTTTTCTGGAAACCAGCATGTGGGGCTCAGCACGATTCCCCACTTGTCCTGGATGCCAATAGTGGACCCAGCCCTCTGGATCTCTGGGCCACAGGGAGCGCCTCCGACCCCAGCCCCATTCCCAGAGCTGGACCCACCAGCCTATTCCACAGGGTGACTGTGGTCACACATGGGTGTGGCAGTGCCACATTTCGTGTCTGGCACACTGCAGGCGCTCAGTGTGGGGCACTGTCCATCCCTGTCACACACCGGCAGGGCCCTGGGAGGAAATGGTGCCGCCCTACTAGGCATAATCAGGACCAGGCAGGGTGTGGCTGAGGGGCTATGGGGCGTGGCTGGAGGTAAGAGGGATGAATTACAGCAGCTGGAATTCAAGTCAGCCTAAATATCACTGTTAGAATGCGTGGAATCATATGAAAATGGCGTGAGCTGTCCTGGGAGGTAGTAAGTTCCCTGTCACCAGGCGTCTGGCTGGAGTAAGACATGGTGGGGGATGGCTTGGACTGGCTGCCCTTCTCCAGCCCTGAGATTCTGGGAATCAGCCATCAATCAGCAGAGCAGAGAGGAGTGGAGCTCTAGAATCAAACAAACACATATCCCAATCCACCTACGCCACTGACAGCTTGGGTGACCCTGGGCAAGTCATGTAACAGTGCTCAGATGCAACTTCCTCAACCTACAAAGAGATAACGTATGTATGATAACTTAGCATGGCATCTGCATGCAGGAGGTGCCTACTAAACATTAGCCCCGTCTCTTCCCCACGCCGGGGTCTGCCATGACTCCCTACTTCCCTAAGAATCAGTGTAAACACCTCCGACCGGGTTTTGACACTCTCCCAGATATCCCTCCTATTTGTCTCCAACAGGTGCCTCGGTCCACCCTCCTCTCCATCCATCCAAAGCAAAGTGCTAGCGCCACCTCCTCCAGGAATTCGTCCCTGGCTGCTCTGATGGGGCTCACCTCCTCCTCACCTGCAGGCTACGGTGCACACCACAGGGTAGGTGTACCTAGCACATCTCTGGTGACTCCTGGTCAGTGATTGGGGAGGAGAGGGCACTGTGTGAGTGTGTGTGTCCTACAATAATGACAGCAAATACTCACACTGCACTGACTAGACGCCAGGCACTTTACAGGCAAACCTATGAGGGAGCCTCTATTCTTATCTCTTTTCCAGACAGGGGAACTGAGTGAGGCACAGAGAAGTTAAAAAACTTGCCCAAGGTCACACAGCAGTAAATGGCAAAACCAGACCTGTACCCAGGCAGTAAGGCCCCGGTTCGTGTTCATGACCCCTCTCAGCCTCTCAGTGCAGGTAGCTACCCACTCTGGGCTCTCTCACTAGTCGCCTACAGAAGTGCAAGAGTTATTCTCGGTGGATGGTGCTGGTGCTTCGTGACCCTGCAGGCCAAGACACATGCAGACATGCACAGACACGGCCACGCGGGCATGAGTGGACACACAGACTCATGCCTGCACACACAACAGGGAAGCCACCGACTACCAGTTCCACAGACCGAGTGCCCCTCAGCTCTCCCTTTCCCCAAGCCACCGTGGGCAGGGGAGTGAATGGGGGAGACCCCGGCACTGCCCACCTCTGCTGTCAATTCTGTCTCATATGTCGTGATCGAATCCTGGTCCACCCATGCAGGAAGATCCTTTTGCATATGTGGTGACCTCAAGGCTCAGAGAGGGTTGGACACTCTCCTTAGGGCACACAGCAAGTCAGGGCAAATGCCGACAAACGCCCCCCTACACCATCTTGGGGCCCTGCCCAGAATCCCAAATTCCGGACATCTCCCCTATCCCTACTTGTTTTGAGCGGGACAGAAATAAAAAGGTAGAGATGGAGAGAAAACAAGAAGGGAAAGAGGGAAAACAAAGGCGAGAAGGAGAGAGACCCAGGACACGGGAGGAGAGGAGGTGATCAGGAGGAAGCGAGGCAGCGCTGGCTGTGGGGCACCAGGAGGAGTGCAGCAAGGTGGGGGTTAACTCTCTGCCGTGGAGCATAAAATGAGGTTCCAGTTATTAGTTGATTTATTGCTCTGTCCTCAATCTGCGCTCAGGTCCTGGAAGGAAATGTTCCACTCGAAAGCATTAAGCGTCTTCAAAGAGCAGAGGCATTAAAAATTGAAATCATAAAATAGACACGTAAATACAGTGGAGGTGAGGGGGGGCAGCCCCCTAGGCGGGCAGAGGTAGGGGTGGTAGACCCAGGTCCCAGTCAGCCTATGGGGGGCCACCGCCTGCGTGGAGGAGCCACCAGTGTCTGTCGAGACAAAGGGCTGTTCCTGCCCAGAAGTGGTGCCCCAGCCTCGGTTACAGTGCCTGAAACCCCTCCATTAACATAGCACGTCTGAGGGGGTCAGGACTGCCCTGACTTCGAAAACATGATTCCCTCTGGGAAGCTGGTCACAAGCTCAGCCTGGGAGCCTGTCAGAGGATTGTGGGGAGGGGAGGCAGACAGGATGGGAGGGCTCGGCTGACTTCTCTCTCAGTCAGCGTGTTGGTGGAAGAGGAAGGGGCAGCCTTGAGGGCCTGGTGTGGGGCAGCTTCTCCTGTGCTGGGCTGGGCTGCTCCGAAGGGGAGAAGGCGCTTTCCCAGGGCTGGGTGCCCTGCGAACCTTGAGTGGGGCCCAAGGCCTGCCTGGAAGCTGGCATCAAAGATGACGCTCACTCCCAACAAGAAGAGATGGACCATCCCCCTCAGGGAGCTGGGAGCTGTCCCCCTCAGGGAGCTGGGAGCTGCCTTGTGGCCAGAGCTCACACCCCTGACTTGTCACCACCCACCTAGAGAGCTGCCCTCTTCCAGGGCTAAGGAGGGGCCTGGCCACATCCCTCAGGGGCACACACAGACTGACATGGGAAGACACATACATGTGAACATGTAGGGACAGACCTGCAGGAGTACAGTGCCCACACCCACATGTGTACACATGTCGACACATGTGTACAGCTGTGTGCACACACACATATGCATGGGCATGCTCACACAAACATACACGTGCATGTGCCCGCTACCAGGTACACGGGTGAGCCTCTGGACCCCAATATCAGGCCCCAGGGAGGCAGACCAGGAGCCAGTCCACAGGGTCTCACCAGAGAGGAACAGGGGTCTAGGGGCCCACTAGCATCACTTCCCCTGGCAGTGGGGACCCCTCAGCCTTAGCCCCTTGGCCTTGGCCAACCTCATAATCTGGGACCAGGGGATCTGGGCTCTGTGCCTACCCTAGACCCTGGCTCCAGGCTGCGTGACCCTGGACAAGCCCCTACCTCCTCGGCCCACATGCTCTATGGGCTCTAGGGGCCACCCTGGCCACAACAGCCTCTTCCTCAACCAGATGGTATATTTGAGAAGAGTCCCCTGACCGTATTTCCTCATCTGGGCAGCAAGAGAGGCCAGGGCCAAGGCTGGGAGCAGGGGAGAGGCAGCGGGGGTGGACAAGGCCTCAGTGTGTGTTGGGGGACACAGGGCGTGGGTTGGCATGAGCAGAGCAGTAGCCAAGGTGCTCGTGAGTGAGAAGCATAGCCAAGAAGGTGGCAGCGACAGCAACCTGGGAGGGGTGTCCAGCAGACAGCTGAGCCTCAGGGAGGGAGAAGGAGAGTCAAAGTCCCTCAGAGAGCTCCCCAGGACTTGGATGGTCTGGTGTGTGTATAGTGCGGGATCCTACAAAGCCTCCTCCCTGCCTGGTGACCTCATCTCCACTCAACCTGGTCAGGAGAAGAGGATGGCGGGTCAGCTGAGGTGTCTCCCCACCCTCCTTCCGGGCCTAACCACCCTTCTCCACACAATACCCTCCCCGGCAGTCTTCTGAGACCCAGGGCTGAAAATTCAAACGCCTCCCAGGTCAGCTGGTCTTGGAAATGGGTGTGCAAAGTGAGATAAACGGGGCCCCACTCAGCCCCACCCACGGCTCCATGAGGGCACACGGTTGCCAGGGCAAGAGACTCAAGAAAGCCTGAGTTTGATGGGCAGCCTCCCAATCTTACATACATCTGAGGGCTGAGATTTTCACCACACTCTGTGGCTGGAACACTCACACACTCTCACACACACACATGCATTGACACACACACAAACCACACACTCACATGCAAACACACACTCATACATACACTTACACACACACATAAAACACTCACAGACTCTTACACGCATTCTCACACTTACGTACACTCACACACTCACATACATACGCTCACACACACACACACACTCATACACGCTTGCATACATATGCATAATTACACACATAAACATACACACATTCACACATACTCTTACACACTCTCACATACACACTCAGATACACACACTCACACACATAAATGTACTCTCACACATACATATTTATACACTCTCACACAGGCTGTGCCTCTGAACCACTATCTGTGACCTCTGACCTAGGCTAAGGCGATGGCCTGAGGCTGAGACAGTGAGGATGCACTCAGGTAGAGGAGCCGGCCCAGAACTCAGATTTCTGCCCTCAGGCAGCGGCCCTTTCTCACGCTTCCTCCCTGTTCCTTCCCCTTCTCGCTCACTCCATCTGTCATCTCTGCATATCAACGACCACCTCCACTTTATGAAGGACCCTGCCCCACTTCCTGTCCCCACCCCCGCACCTGCAGCCTCCTCCTTCCCCACACCCTCACCCCACCCACCAAGCCCAGAGGAGGACCCGTCCTTCCACTCCACCCACCCTCCACTCAAGACCCCCTCTGGCACTGCCACCTCTTTCCCCCACATGCAATTTTCTTAATTGGGAGCTCGTTAATTATCCCATGCTTTCTAGAGGAAGGAAATAAACAGCAATTAGAGAAATAAGTGGTATTTTTATTCTCCAGCAGACTCAGCAAAGTGAGCACCCCATCCCATCCCCGCCCCTGACGGCCGGCCGGTCCCGCCGCCTGCCAGGGCCGCTGGCTGCCCTCTCTCCCTGCATCCGTCCCCACC
Source organism: Dugong dugon (assembly GCA_030035585.1). NCBI lineage: Eukaryota > Metazoa > Chordata > Mammalia > Sirenia > Dugongidae > Dugong > Dugong dugon. Next base: position 21,124,549 of record CM057482.1, on the reverse strand, counting down.
TGGATGCACTCGAAGTGCCTGCCACCAGGCCACCAGCAGCGGGTCGCCGCTTGGAATCTGTGTGAAGAACCATAAATTGCTTAGAAAGGGCCTCCTTCCCCGTGCAACAGAAGGTTAGAGTGTTTAAAGAGAGCAGTGGAACTGTTTTTATTAATCAGAACTGCTATAAAGAAAGCATTTTAATTAACATAATTATCCCGATTGAGAAAAGCAGTCCTTACCCAATAGATACTTTTCAGACTAAAGACGTAAGCTGTCACAATGTCATAATTAAGTAAAGTGAGCCAGTTTTTTTTCTCTTGCTCCCTTACCCTCTCGGGCTGGGGCTCCTCCCTGGGTTAGATCTGAGTGGAGCCGAGGCACACATCACACCCTCCTCAGGCCCACACTCTCACACACCAGCTGCGCATAGGTGGGGGGGCCCTGCACCTTGACCCCCTCCCATGTTCCCTCAGCATCCCCTCCCACCTCTGAAAGGCACCCACTTCACCGGGTTCGTATCTCCACCGAATGATACAAGCCGCAGAGCACTGTCCCTCCCCAGCATTGCAGGAGCGCTCCCAGGTCCACCAGGCCAGAGGGAATCATGGAGAACAGAGAGCCAGTGGGCACCCTGGGACTCTCACCCTGGTCCAAGCCACCAGCACCCCTCCCCGGATGCTCTCATTCATCTCCTTGCCCCCTCCCCAGTCCCACTCTTGACTCAAATGCAGACCATTATCTCACATGACAGCCAGAAACCCGTCCACACCATAGATCTAAGTGTATAACCCTTCCCAGCCCAGCTTAAACCCTCACGGCCCTCAGGATGAAGATACAGCTCCTCACCCAGGCCTGGCCCCAGGCCCTTCCAGCTACATCTCCCACCACATGTCCTCTGTATTGCTCTACTCCAGCCACACTGGCCTTTCTCCATCCCCTCAAGCTTCTGCCACAGGGCCTTTGCACACACTATTCCCTCCGCCTGCTCCCACTATCCCTCCAGCCATAGCATCCCTCCCTCTCAGCCTTCAGCACTCAGCTCAGGTGTCAACTCCTCAGGGAAGCCTTCCGTGACATGCCGGACCTGGTCGACCCCTTGGCAAATCCTCTCACGGAACCCCATACACAGCCCTTGGTAGCATGTACACAGCAGCCCGACCACATTTCTGTGATTCCACTACTCTCTTGGGGTTCATCACTCCCCGCACTTTACAGATACAGACACTAAGGCCCAGAAAGAGACAGGGTGTGCCCAAGGTTACAGTGATCCAGTGGAGAGTCTGACCCCACCCTGGGGCCTGAGAATGTCTGACTCCAGGGGGCACGAGGAGGGAGGAGAGAAATACTCAGGATCTGTGAGTACAGTGTCCCTCTTGGGCTTGGGGGGGCCTGGCTAGTTGGAGGCAGCTGTCAGGATGTGTGACCTTGGGCCTTTCATTCCCCCTTGGGCCCCAGCTTCTCCATCTGTGAAATGAACAGCCTGGTGCAGGTATCTTCCTCTGTCCCAAGGTCTTCACCCAACTCAGACATCTAACTCCCCCCAAAAACCCTCAGCCCTCCCTCTTCCTCCCCCTGCAGAGCTGGAGATGCTGACAAGCCCACTTGCTTGCCGAGCACCCACTGCCCATCGAGGCCGCCCAGGGAGGGTGAGGCTGGGTGCTTGCTGCTCCTCCCCGAGCACCTGCAGGGTGACACGTGCATAGGTAACACCACAGACGTATTTCACCCGACATGCTGCAGTTTCCTCCTTGAAAAGGTGCTTATTTTTTAGTACATCTTAAATAGGAGCCTCGCAAAGTGTGCTGTCAGCGCTTTTCAAATGGCTTGTTAATGCCCCCGTAAAGCACAGCGTGCTGGCCGAGGAGACAGCTCACTCCTGGCCCAGAGCGGCCTGCACATCCTTGCAGCCTGCACTCTGAGCACAGCCAGGCTGAGCCTCCAGGCTGGAAGCCGGGGTTTCCAGGAGACCCAGCAACTAGACTCTCTCCCAAAAAATTATTGCTGGGAGCCCCATCAGGGCCACAGGGCTTGGCACTCTTTGGAGATGGCAGGTGGCAGACTTGGGCCCTGGCTAGCAGAAGAAAGAGGAATAAGCACTGGCTTTGTAGTCAGGTAGCCTGTGTTCAAATCCCTGCTTGGCCACTTACCAGCTGTGTGACCTTGGGCCAGTGACCAAACCTCTCTGGGCCTCAGCTTCTTCATCTATAAAACGGCAAGGCTAACTCCTACCTCACGTCTATTTTGAAGAATGGATGAGGTAGTGGATACAAAGTGCCTGGTAATATTTTCTTTTTAAGGGATGGTAGTGGTATTATCAAAGAGCCCCGGTAGCGCAATGGTTAAATGCTCAGCTGCTAACCAAAAGGTTAGCAGTTTGAACCCACTCAGTGGCTCCACAAGAGGAAAGACCTGGCGATCTGCTCCTGTAAAGATTACATTCCTAGGAAACCCTATGGGGCAGTTCTACTCTGTCCTATAGGGTCACTGTGAGTTGGAATCGACTCAATGGCTACGGGTTTGGTTTTTTGGTTTAACAACGACGGTATTATGGTTATGTTTTTTGAAGGATCCTTATCTTTTAGAGATCAAACTGAAATATTGATGGAGAAAATGATACGTCAAAATAACCTACGGGTATAGACAGAACAAGTTTGGCCGTGAGTTGACGCTTATTAATGGGAACATGGGGGTTCCACAGACTAGTCTCTCCATTCTTGTGTAGATACCGAACCACCTCCCAGCGGGGACTCGATAAACCCAGGGTGCACCTCTCAGCCTCAGAAGCCTTGACTCCCTCACACAACAAGACTCAGAGACAGGTGGCATCAAGACAAGGTACCCCAGACGCAGGTACCCTGGGAGCAGCAGGAGCAGGGGCTCCAGGGGCTGAGTCTTCACCAAGGCCCTCTGGAGGCACCTACAGTCCAGAGAAGGGAAGATGACACATGAGCAACCCAGGGACTTGGGACCCTAGGCACTCCCCACATAGACACACATGTTGCTGATAACGTCCTGCACTCAGAGTTCTCAGGCTCAGACGTAGGAGCCAGAGGAGTTGGGCGGCCTCAGGTTCAGATCTCGACTCCATGGTCCCAGCTATGTGAACTGGGAACCACTGCTTCCCCCCCCCGCCCCCGGAGCTTCAGGTCCCCATTGTCAAAGTAGGGGTGCCAATATCCCCCATAGGGCTGCCTAGGAGATTTAGTGTGAGGACCCAGATGGCAGGCAAGCCTGTGTTGTCTTATGCCATCAAGTCCATTCTGCCTTATGGGACCCCTGTAGCAGGTACTACTTAATCATCACTAGACCCCACCTCCAGCCCTGTCTTCCTCAGCAAATTCAAATACAGCCTTTGTCTACCAAATGCTGTGGTGGGCCCGGGGCTCCTACTGGCACCTGGATGCAGATGACCCTGCCTTCAAGAAACTCCCAGGGGCAAAGTTATTTAACTACACAGTGGCCAGCAAAGCCTCAGGAAATGGGCTTGACAGGATGACCGCCCCAGGAACAAGGGGGCTGAGGGGGCAGCTTAGCCTGGCAGAGCCACTGGGAGCAGAAATGATAATAATAATAATAATAATAACAACAACTAGGACAAGGGCTGATGCCTGCTCAGCACCTTTGGTGTGCCTGGCACCGTGCCACGGGGTTTACTGCACCTCTCCTTCAATCCTCATCACCACCTGCGAGGCAATCTCCCCTTTAGCTGAGGAAACTGAGGCTCAGAGAGAGGATGTTGAAGTAAGAGCGCAGGGCCAAGTCTGGAACCTGGACTACCCGAATCCAAGGCCCTGGAGGCTGAAGAGGTGGAGCGCCATGCCTGGGCACCCAGGAGGAACCAGCAGCAAAAACCATCCAGCCAGGGAGTGTGTGGTCCTATTGAAGCAAACCTTCTCCAAGCCTCAGTTTCTTCATCTGTGAAATGGGGGCGGGGAGACTCTGGCCCCGCCCAGTAAGCCCCAGGGGAAGGTGGCAAGGGTGGGGAAGGGAGGCAATATCCCTGTTGCTTCCAAACGGAGCCAGAGAGCCAGAGCCGAGGCGGCTGTGAGGTAAGTCGGGGTGCGTGGGTGGGAGGCGAGAGAACGAGACAGATCTCTCCGGCTCGGGCGCTGTGATATTTTTCCCCGGGTTATATTTTTAGATGGACTACTTTCTCTCCCTTCCCCCTGCTTCAGTAGGAGGAGGAACACAGAAATAGCCACTGTGCGTGTCGCAGCGGGGCTATATATAGTGGGCACAAACCCAGTCACCCAGGTCTTCTCCCACTTCCTGCCCCCCGGAGAAGGCATGGGAAGGGGGCAGGGGAGGCCCCTTCCTCTTGTGCCATTGCTACAGGGTCTGCTCAGTTCCACCGGCTTCCTCCATACAGTCCCCCAGCATATGCATGAGCACACACGTTCAGACAGACACACAGACACACGTCACCATGACCCCTGCACTGACCCAGAGTCTGGGGCAGAGGGAGGGGCACCCGAGAGGGCCCAGAGCAAGCAATAAGCCCTTATCCAGCGAGAGTGGGGTGGGGTGCGGTGGGAAAGGAGATGATCTGCAAGGTAATTCTGCCTTAGTTGGCTGGTCTGTAAAGTGGGGTGAAAGCCCTTCCTCAGATTTGGGGGCTTTGTCAAGTCTGTGGATACTTTGACACTTCAGCATCTTCAGCAGGAGACCACTAATGTCAAACACATTCCCCCCAAACGCATCTGAGTCCTGGTTGTTCAGCTGGGGAAACTGAGGGCAGGGACAGGTCATGAGTAAGTCTGCGGCAGCCACTCGCTAGCTTCGACCTCGCCTCTCTGAGCTCAGTTCCTCTCTGTGAAGTGGGGATGAGGACAGCACCCACCTCCTGGGCTGCTGGGCGGATTAGACGAAGCACACATCACCACCTTAGGAAGATGACCCATGGCCTCCAAGTGGGCAGTGAGTCCCCAGAGACCCTGCTGCCTCCCTTGGTCGGAGACCCCCACTGGGCCAGAGTTCCCCCCGACACCAGACCTGCTGGCAGGTCTCCGACAGCCCACGGCCGGAACACCCACAATCCAGCCTGTGGGCAGGTACAGCAGCTGCTTCCTGGGTGGTGGGTGGACTGTCACCACCTGCCCTGGGACAGCCTGGGATGAAGGCCTGGCCTCCTCCCAGCCCTGCTGGTCATGCAAGCTGTGCTGGTGTACCAGGGCCAAAAGGTTTAAGCCGCACACCCTCCCCCTCCAAACAGTGGGAGTTCCTTCCTGGGTGTCCAAAGCTGGTTTGGGTATGCCCTGTCCAAAGACAGGCCGAAGTGACCCCTGCTGATTCCAGCCTCAGGGCCTGAGTAGGACAAAGAGCTCTGGATCAGGAATTCAGACACTGGAGTCTGAGTCCTGGATCAGCCCAGGAGCTTGGGGGTATCAGTTTCCCCGTTTGCACCGTGACAGCAGTAGTCTTCAAGGCCCTGCAAGCTCACAGTCCAGGACTCTGAGCATGGATGAGCCCTCACAGAGGGCTTTACACCTGTTATCTTGTCCACTCCTCACAGTTAACCTGTGAGAAAGGAATGATGGCCATTTTACAGATGAAGAAACTGAGGCCCAGGGCAGGGGAAAGGCCTGCCTAGCTCACACACAAGAAAGCAGAGCCTGTTAAGCCCCCAGCTCCATGGATAGCCTCTGTCAGGGGTGGAGCCGCTGCCCTCCATGCGTCTGCCAGACCTGGGCCAGCCAGGACCCGAGCTTGGAACCTGAGATGGCTGTGCTGAACCACTGGCTTGCACAGTTCCTGAGAATTCAACAGTCTACTGGTGGGAGAGCCAGTACGAGCTGGTTCCAGCACGCCATGGCCAGGGAGGGTGTACAGGTGCCCAGCCCTGCTCCTGTGCCCATCCTCGGGCCGTGGAGGCTTTGAGCCTTAGTGCAGAACTCCATGTTTCCAGCTGTAAAATCCCATTTGGTTTGGTAGATTTTAGCCCAGAGCTTCCATCAGCTGAGCCCCAAGATAAGAGCCCCCACTTGCCGGCCAACGTGGGACCAGGCCTCTGCACCATCATCTGAGTGATGAGAAGATTTGGGCAGGATGGGGCCAGAGCCCTAAGGTGCCCCACGGGAGACTTTCTCCCCCAGACCAATGTCTAATGTTGACTTTTTGGGCTGATGTCTACCAAGTCCTCCCGAGTAGACCACCACTGGCCACCCACGTCTCTGCCCCATCATGGAACTCCTGACTACCCTAAAGCCCCCAGCAACCCTTAGGATGGGTCAGGAGAAGCCTGTATCTCTGCAGTGGTTTACTCCAGCCCAAGGCTCTACCCCTCCAGCCCTGCCTGGCCCAGGCTGGGCCCAAAGAGGGAGGAGGAGGGATTCAGGGCCAGGGCAACAGCCATCACCCAGTCCTAGGACTAGGAAGGAAGGGACATGGGTCTTGTCCCCAGCGACACCGAGATATAAACACTGTATGAGAAAGAATGAGCTTCGTCCCCATCTTATAGATGAGGAGACCACACTCAGAGAGGTGAAGTAACTTCCCTAAGGTCACACAGCTGGTAGGTGGCAGCATGGCATTTGAAGCCATTTAGTCTGGCCACTGAGACCACTGCACATTCCTTTGAGAAAATGGCCAGGGCTGACCCATGGACACTCAAAGGGGGCTTTTGGAGGAGACAAGCCTTGACAGGTCTCAAATGGAATAAGTGGCTTTGCAGCAAACTAAGGGGCAGCCCCTGTGGGGAGAGGAGGAGCCCTGCAAATGGGGCCTTATCAGAGAGGACTCCCAGGTCAGGACATGCCTCCTCCCTCAGACTAGGCATCCTTCCTGATCGGCTGCCTGGCAGAATGGCCCTCTGGCGGCCGCCGCAGCCTCCCAGTCCAACCAGGCTTGGTGGTGATAGATTCTGGCTGAGTGCAGGTTTCAGGCAGCTGCTTCTCCTGCTGGCCCAGCAGTGTGATTAATACTCAGTCTGCAGGAAGCCCATTCATCAGGGCCATGCCACATACTCGCCAGCCCAGAGCAGGTGGGCTACACCAGCACTACCTGAGTCCTGCCCCCAGGGCCTGCCGAGTTCCCAACCAGGCCAGAGGCTGCAGGTTAGAGATCAAGGCCTCATCTCAGCCACTGGGAGTGGGTTGCTGGGGCTGGGAGGGTCCTGAGTGATGGCCACACCTGGGAGAGGGCTTTCTGCTGCCCTGATCACCTCACTCCTGCCCCCTCTTCCCAGCCTTCAAGGAGAGGCTTGGAGGGGCAGCTCCATCTTTGAGATCAGGCAGAAAATAATGGGAGCGCACCTTGTCCACTCTGTCCCAGCTGCATGACCTCAGGGCGACCTTGTCTTCTCTGAGCCTCTGTTTTCTCATCTGTAATAGAGTGTCACAACACTCCCTCGAGGAACCTGGTGGTGTAGTGGTTAAGCGCTCAGCTGCTAATCTAAAGGTTGGAGGTTGGAACCCACCATCCACTCCATGGGAGAAGAGAACTGGTGATCTGCTCCGGTAAAGATTACAGCCTAGAAAACCCTACAGGGAAGTTCTACTCTGTCAAGTAGGGACGGCGTGAGTCGAAAATCGCCTCAATGGCACCTAACAAAACAATAGCCACTCCCTCCCCAGTTCTCAGGAGGAGCCAAGGAGATAGCAAGTGCCAAATGCTTGGAACATAAAGGAAGCGTAAAGGGTGAGCCCCTTGCCTTCCTATTAGGATATTATTCGAATCCCCACTCTGCCTGCTGCTTACAGGCTGTGCTACTTTCAGCAAGTTACTTAACCCCTCTGTGCTTTAGTTTCTTCTTCTGTAAAAACAACCCATACCTCATTTATTTAATCCTCACCACAACACCCATGAGGTACAAAATAAATATTTGTAAAGTGTTAGAGCGGCGCCTGGCAGGTAGCAGGTACTACAGAAGCCTTCACTATTTATTCCTGTTGTTATGCTGTTGCTATCCTATTTCACAGGGTTGCTTTGAGGTCTGGACTTAGCCAAGTATATGCATGATTGCTGAATGTCCATTCTCTTTAACCCTCCTTCCCTGCGAGCCGGTACTGGGAGGGAGGCAGGGAAGACTCCACCCTGCCTTTGAGCAGCTCAGGCGCCAGTGGGGCATGAGGCTGGTACACTTGGGTCAGCAAACACCTGCAGAGTTGGGCAAGGAAAGGTCCAGGGCAGCCCCAGAGGCTGAGCTCAACTGGATGCTGAGAGCTGGAAGGCCAGGTGCAGGGAGCTGCAGCCAGTGCCCTGGCAATGGGGAGACACTAAGGGTTCTCAAGGAGGGGACAGAGGGGACAGAACTGGCTCCAGGGCCTGTCCCACAGTGTGTAGGCCCAGCTGGACAGGGAGAGTCCAGAGCTGGGGTGTCTTGGGAGCACCGAGGTGTGCCGACCCCACACCTCCTCACCAGGTAGTCAGTCTTCCTACCTGAAGCTGACCATCCCCCCCCAACCCCAGCGACCCAGCCCCTGCCCCCAGATCAAGCATCTGACCATCTGTATATCCACCTCCATTCCCCAAACCCTGAGCTGCCATGGGGGTGTGGTATGGCTGGACAGACGTGGCCCTCTGCCTCAGGCTGCCAAGGTCTTGAGGGGAGACAGCACCAGCAAGTCTCATCCCGTCTGCTGACACCTGATAGGGCTGGGTTATAGCCTGGTTCCTCGGTCTCCCAGCTGTGTGCCCCCAGGCTAGTTACTTAACCCTGCTGTGCCCTGGCTTCCTCATTTGTAAAGTGGGGAAGATCATACCCCTCCACAGGGTCTCTGTGAGGAGGAAGTGGATAAGGGCCTTTAAACACCTGGCACACAGGAAGTACTCAGAATGCCCCTCTGGGCCTCACTTTCCCCATCTGTAAGATAAACGAGTTGAAAGAGATGGCCTGTGAGGGTTCCCCCACAGTCCTGCCCTGGGGATGGGGGGCAGCAGGACCAGACCCCAGCTCTGATGCCCTCTGCCACTGCTCTCCAATCCTGCCTCTCTGGGCCCAGGTGCCAAGTGCAAACGATGAGATGACACTGCGCCCACCCGGAGGGTCCCTGCTCAGCCCCAGCAAGGACCCTGGGCTCTCTGTCTCCACCTAGAGGCTGCGATGTGAAGCTCCAGTCTCCACCTGCCAGGCTGCCAGAGGGTGGGGTGGTCAGGGGGACACTGGCTGGTTTGGACCAACCCAACTAGTCAGGGGAAGACTGCCGTGTCCAGTACCTGAAAAACAACTCCTTCTCAGGACCCCTTCCTGCTCTGCTCCTGTGGACAGTGTGAGCCTCACAACTGAGGCTTGCCCTCTTCACTTTAGCCACCAGGAAGCACATATTCTGATGTTCCCCTATCACATCCTACTGTTCCATGGCCTGGTTTATGTCTATTTTATTGCATCACACTTGTGCTTGGAATCCCTCACAAATACTTGGTAGAATAAGGGAGATATAAATGTATAAATAGTTAACATATAAAAAGGCAAATCTCCTCTGCTCCCCAGGTATTGGAGAACTCAGGGCCTGAGGCCTGGGGAAGGAGAGTTTGGGGGTGGGAGGGACTCTGAGGTAGGTGCCAGTCCTGTTCCTCTTGGCTCTGGCCTCTAGTTATACACAGGAGCTGGGAGGGCCCGGCTCTCACCCTAGAATATTCTACAGCCCTGCTAACAACATTGATAACCATGACTAGCATTTATTACATGCCTGTTACGTGCCAGCCATCAATCCTAGCACGTGAATACTCCATTTAATCCTCAAACAGCCTGCAAAGTGGGTTCTACTACTATTCTTCCTTTATAGATGAGAGAAAGAGGCACAGAGAGCTTAAGTAACATAGCTAAGGCCACATTAGCTGCTAAGTACTAGAGCTGGGATTCACCCTAGGCTGTCTGATGCCACAGCCCAGGTTCTTATCTACTACCCATACTGCCTCAGGTGGTAGACAGGACATTTGACCAGGAGGGGGACCTCAACATGCCATCCCAGGCCTGAGACCAAAAGCCCAGCCCCTGTCCTCTCCTCTTCCATGCAGGAGCTGACCCAGTCTCTCTGTCCCTTTACATGTGGACTGGCCCAGGCCCTCCCCTTCCCTCCGGCTGCATAAGCAGCCATCAGGCCTGGGGGCAAGGTGTGACAAATGTACTCTGCAAGTAGCAATGGGGGGGAACACAGGCAGGCCGAGGGGGTGACCAGATGGTCTGGGGCATGGAGTAGCAGGGCAGAATCATAAACTCCAGGCTTTGGTGTCAGAGTGGCCTGGGACCCTTCTGAGCCATATCTGTAACCTGGGAACAGTGACAGCCTACTGGCAGGTTCCGTTGAGGTGACGTGATCAAGCACCTTCTCAGGCCTGGCTCACAGCGGGTGAAAATGGGGGCCATGAGGACTGCTTGGGGCAGGGTCCAGGCTCCTTGGGGCCCAGAGGAGCTCTCCCAGGGCCACCCACTGAAAGAAACTAGAGTTGGGCCCCACCAGGCCCCTTCCCACTGCTTGGGTCCGAATCCTGCCCCCTCAACTGCTTAGTGGGGTGACCTGGGGCAGGTCACCCCTCTGGCCTCAATTTCCTGAGCTGCACAGTGGGGATAACAGAATAATTATTGCTGACCCATGCTCGGCATACAGTTTCTTTGCCATTCATTATTTTTATTATCCGGGTGCACCTTTCAGCCCCTCCTGGGCACCCCTCCTTCCCAGCAGGCAGGCAGGCAGGGGTGGAGGACTGGACAGTCATGGCAGGAGCCATGGGCGGGAGAACAGGCTCCAATGTGGAAGCCGACCCAGGTGTCAATACTGTAGGAGGTGGTGGCGAGCCACCCCACTGCCCTAGTTTCCCAGAGATCTTCCTGCTGAAGGGCAGGTGAGGGTGGGGCAGAGTGTCAGCACACAGATATACATGCACATGGCACATGTGCATCCAGGCACATGCATATCACGGCCCGGGACAGCAGAGCTTACACTGCTTGGCTAACATGCCCATTCCTAGGTACTCTGCCTCCCGTGCTTTCCGCTGTCTGCAGGGCGCAGGGCACAGGAGGGTTCAATCCCAGCTCTGCCTCTTCTGTGACTTGAGTCAACTCTCAACCCTGTATGGGCTTCAGTTTTTCGCCTGGAAACAGGGATAATCACACCACGCTCCTTCATGTCACGGATGTGAAGAGCCTAACATAGTGCCCAGCTCGGGGCACCTGCCAGTCCCCTCTTCTCCTCTCTTTCCTCCCTGCTCCCCAATCTAAGCATCCAGCCTTTCATCCCCATCATCAGCCCTGCTGCCTCCCTGTGCCTCTCACGACTCAGAGATTTCTCCTTTCCGTGCCCGTCCCCAGCCTATGGCTGAGAGCATGTGTGGCACCGCCCATCACTGAAGCAGGGACAAGCTCTGTCCCAAACTCACACCCAGCTTCCACCTGCCCCCACCCCCACAGCGGTCCTCAGTAACTGATACCCAGAGGAAGGCAGCAGAACAGAAACCTGAGCCTCCCCACCATGACCCCAGGGGCTGAAGTGCAGGAACCAGAGTATCACGTGCTTCAGCCTAAACTGGTTCTGCTGCCCCCACCTCCCACCAAAGACAGCAACAGACTGCCAAGCCTGGAAATAAGAAGAGTTCCATGGACGGGACCCTCACCCCACACCAGGCTGTGTTTAAAGGCTTCTCATGCATCCTCTCATCTAATCTTCCCAACATCCCTAGGAGGTAGCAGCTGCTGTGCCCATTTCACATAGGAGACTAAAGCACAGAGAGGTTAGGAAACTTGCCCAAAGTCACACAGCTCATGACGGGATATGAACCCAGGCAGTCTGGCTCAGAATTTGAGCTCTTAACTCTACAATTTGCTAAGTCCAGCCCCCAACACCTCAGAAATGTCCAGGGCCAGAGGTCTAATGGGGAGAGGGCAACGGAGTCTTCCTTCTGGGCTGGGCCAACTGAGAACCAAAGAAACAGAGACACCGTGAGCTCTTAAAGCTGAAAATAAGTCCCCAAGTATAGGATGTCATTTAGGACACTCACCTGACACCCACCCATTGCCCCCCTGTGGGTAGGGGGGCAGTCCTAGCTTGGGTCAGTGCCAGGCCCAGGGGTAGATTATCCAATCGGCAAGGTAAGCATGGTGTTTACCTTGCTTACCAGATCATCTGTTATGAACAATTTCACATTTTTTCACCACATCAAAGACTTTACTTCTAGGTGCAGCTGGTATCTGTCTCTCTCCCAACCCCACAGCACCTTTCTACATAATCAAAGCCTCTTTTCAAATTTACAGTCGTGACACGGGCAGATGACCCAGTAAGCAAGGTAAGCACAGGCTCACTTATGCATACTTACTGATTTGTAGTGAACAGTTTCACACGGGTTTCATCACATCTGCAGTGTGGTGAAACTGTTCACTACAGATGATCTGGTAAGCAAGGTAAGCACTGTGCTTACTTGCCTATTGGATAACCCGCCCCTAGTCAGGCCCACACACAAAGTTAGGCAGTGAACTCTGGCAGTGACAATGGGGTGCAGTGGGTGCCTGGCAAACCCACGTATCCAGGCAAGACCCTTTTCCCAGCACTCCTGGGCAGTGCTGGGTAGACCCAGGCCCCTTCTGGAATGGCCCTCACACTTCTGGTCTCCGAAGACAGGTGTCCACTCCTTGGTACCCACATGTGGCTTCCCCTGAGGCAGAACATTGGACTGAGACTGGCCATGACCCACTCCAGCCTTGGCTGCAGACAGAGCCGCGCGCCCTGGTGTGACCTGCCGCTCCTCCTTCCTCCCTCTGACAGATGCATAATGCCTCCCTCCCAGGCTCCCCAGTCCCTCCACACACACACTCAGCACAGATCTAGCCACACAGGTTTCTTCTATTCCAGAGATCTCACGGGGCATCCTGCAAGTCATAAATAATCAAACGCATGTCAGATGCCACATCCAGGTGTGCTGGTTTGAGAGCCCTTCCCACCTGCTACAGTTGGCCTCACTGATTTGAACCTGCCCCTTACTAGCTCTACCCTTGAACAGCTCCCCGCCACTAAATCCTGTGTCTGAGGCTTCCCCAAGGCAACTGCCCACCCTCCTGTGCACTTCCAGGCCCTCCTTGTCTGCAGTCACCACTTTATATCTTCCCCGGCCCCCTAAGGCCTAGGAAGGCCTGGTACAGGATCGCTGAATCCACGGGGCTGGACCCACTCAGCGCCCCAAGGGATGGTAGGACAGTGGGTGAGCAGCTGAGGGCTGGCTTCTCAGAGGAGGCAAACTCTGAGCAGAGGGGGCTGTCAGTGTGCAGGCACAGAGGACAGGGACATGGGTCACGTCCAGAAAGGGATGGATGTGCCTGAGAGAGGGAATCAAAGAGACTGGGTTGAGGGGCTGCATCTCACAGCCCTGCTCCCCTAGCCTTCTCCATGCTAAGGACAGATTCTAACTCCTGGGGGCCTGAGCCAGGAAACATGGTGACCAAGGGCATAGCCTCAACCATGCCCCTGCCTTTAGGAGGCTCAAAACTGGGAGCCACCTGCAGATGTGCAGGGTAGTGGGGAGTGATGGGTAAACCGTGGGCGCTGCGTAGAATCCTGCCTCTCAGCACCAGCTTCCCCACCTCTAAGAAAGGAACAAACTGATACCTTTCATGGGTTGTTGTTAAGATTAATGAGCTAATTAAAGTATGAAAAAGCTTTTTTGTAGACTTAAAAGAGGTGATCAAACGTGGCAAATTAATAACAATTAGTACCTCTCCTCCAGGCGGTCTGCTTGGATTGGCTCCACTGAGCCCAGTTTCTCTAATCCTGTCGATAAACAGTTCTTGAGAATGGCAGGAAGGCTGCACTTGCCTTTGCAGGGGTGGCTTGGCTTGCGAGGGCTACACTTCTCCACTGTTCCCTGGAGTCCATCAGACTCCTCCCGGTAACCCTTACTGCCCCATGCCCAGCCCAAGGCCCTGCAGATGGGGGACTCGGTCTGTGCTACAAAATAACTGTGTGTTTTAACATTATTGAGCACCAACTGTGTGCTGGGCTTCTTTGCACAACACAACAGCCCGTGAGGATGCACGGTGGGGAGCCCCCTTTTACAGATGAAGAAACGGGGCCACATAGACAGTAGTGGAGCTGGACCTTCAACTTGTGGTCTCAGTTAACCCCTGCCTTGTGCTCTGCAGCCGGGCTAGGCCAGATGAGGGTGGAGGACTGGTGGCCCCGCCCTGAAGCCCCCCACTGCTTCTCACCCAGTGCTGCCTCAAAGGCTTGGGGGAATGGTGCCATCTCCCCCACTTCACACCCCCTCTGCCCTCTCCTGTGCGTGGAGGCGAGGCTGACTCGGCAGACACACTTGGGCCCCCCACACCACACCAATTTAAAACCAGAAACCCTCCCAGGATTCATGCGCTCAGCAAAGCCTCCCTGGAACTGAAGTCAGAGGGGACGCAGGAAGCTGGGGGCAGGGAAAGGTGGACACAGAGCAAGGATGGGTGCCTGCGTGGGAGACCTGCCAGGGTCTGCCCTGGCCGCCCTTTGTCTGAGACTGTTCACCACACACAGGAATCGTATCCCCAAAATGCTTACACATCACAGAGCACAACCAGGCCCCCCCACTGCCAGAGCTGACACCCAGACACCCCCAGCCTCGAGTGATGCCCTGGCCTGTCCCCCACAGGCAGGCCTATCTCACCTGAATGGCATACAGCTCTGCTCCCTCCTGAATGAGGGGCCCCAGGAGCCCCAAACCTCACTCTTGGCTGGTGCCTGGGCCAGGCACCCACACCCCCCACGGCCACAGCAGCTGCTCCCCAAGGGCTCTCTAGCGCCCATAACCCTGGCCCGATCAAGGAGCAAATTTCTCTCCATTTCTTCCCCAGTAACTCAACAGCACCCCCCAGCACGGCTGGAGGATGGAAGAGACCGAAGAGGGTGGAGTGAAAAGGCTGAGTAGAGGGACCCTGGGCCCTGCCCTGCACACACATGTGCACCCTCACCCCTGCCTCACCCACCAACACAGACAGGAACTGCTTACCTCAGGGAGTGCAAACGGGCTTAGGGCTCCTCAGGCGGACACCTGCAGAGAGAGGGTGGGGAAAGGGTGAGAGAAGAGTCAGCTGGGGACTCTCACTCAGGCTCCTCGCCAACAGGACCGGTCCTACAACCAACTGCACCCAGTCTCTGCTCAGTCTGGGCTCCCCATACCCTGGGACAGATGAAGCAGGAGGACCTCTGGGCCCTGCCCTCTGGGATCCCGGGCAGCTCAGGGATGCCAGCTGCACTCCCACAGAGTCAGGTCCACTTTCTGTAAGCAAGCGCTGGGGCTGCGGCCGACTGGGAAGGGGCCACAGGAGGAACGGGTCATCCCAGAGGCTCCCTTAGGCAGGCCCAGCTCTATGCGGGCCCTGGGGGACGTTCACACCAGACAGGAAGAGCAGCCGCCCCATGCCTACCCACGACAGGACACGGTGCTGAATCTCAAATCCTCCTCCCTGGGGCTAGCTGTGGCTCACGGTTGCAAGGACCCCAGAGGAGCTGTCAGAAAGGAAGCACCCAGGCCCTCCTCCACCTTTGGCTGGGACCTTTACCTGGGTCCAGTCTCAGCTTTGTTACTGGCTCACCCTGTGACGCTGGGCCAGTCTTTTCCCCTCACTGTGCCTCGGTTTCCCCTTTAGTACAGGCAAGGGCAGCAGTTCTCACACCTGAATGTGTATCAGAATCCCCAGGAGCACTCGTGAAAACACAGCTTGCTGAGCCCCATCCACAGAGTTTCTGATTTAGAAGGTCTGGAGTGGGGCCTGAGAATCCGCATTTCTAACAAGCTCCCCGGTGATGCTGATGCTGCTCCTTTGGGGATCACGCTTTGAGAACCATTGGTTAGAAGATGTGTCCAGCCTGCAAAGTACATAGCCCACACCCTTAAGAAGGTAGCTAGCTGATTAGAGAGACCACACACATGCATACACATCTGACTCAGAGCAGCCATAGCAGGAAATGTGGCTTCTAACCACAGAGGAGATCTGACAGGGCTGGCTGGGAGCTGGTACAGTCAGGGAAGGCTTCCTGGAGGAGGTAGAGACCTAAATTACCATTTTTACATACTATAGTCTTTATAGCTTAACGTTTTTTATTGTGGTAAATATATATATATATATAACAAAACATTTGCTGTCTCAACAGTTGTTATGTGTACAATTCAGTAACATTAATTATGTTGGTCGTGTTATGCAACCTTCACCACTACCCATTTCCAAATTTCTTCATCACCCTTAACAGAAACTTAGTGCCCCTTACTTAAGCAATAACCCCTCCTTTCCGCCTTCTTCCAGCCCCTGGTAACCACTAATAAACTTGGGTCTCTATGCATTTGCCTGTTCTAAAGATTTCATGGAAATGGGATCATACAACATTTGTTCTTTTGTATCTGACTTATTTTACATCATAATGTTTTCAACGTCCATCCATGTCATAACGTGTATCAGAATTTCATTTTTCTTTACGGCCGAGTAATATTCTATTGTACGTATATACCACATATAACCTTATTATATAAGTAAAACGTGACAGTGTTCTCTTTGCTTCAAATACAGACGTCTGTGGACACACTCCTGTTTCTAGTGCCCTCTGCAGAGGTTAACGACTACCATCCTTGTGGTGTGAAACTTCCACGGCACGTTTGCAGACATGTATAGAGAGGCACATCGGTGTGTACATATAGATGCACATGTCAGCCTACATACCAGGGATCACAGTCTCTGTGCTGATTTGTAACTTAACAATAGACCTTGGAGACCTTTCCACGTCCCAACATGAAGATAACTCATCACAGCTACTATGTGCCAGATGCTGGGTTGAGTTATTGTTGTTGGGTGCCATCAAGTCATTTTCAACTCATGGTGACCCCGTGTGACAGAGTAGAACTGCCCCATAGGGTTTTCTTGGCTATAATCTTTACAGAAGCAGATTGCCAGGTCTTTCTCCCACAAAAACCCTGGGTGAGTTCGAACTGCCAACCTTTCTGTTAGCAGCTGAGCACTTAACCGTTTCCACCACCAGGGCGCTTTTGGTGGCTTTATGTATTAACTCATTCGATCTTCATAACAACCCTCCTCAGATGGGTGCTGTTGTTATCTCAGTTTGGCAGACAAGAAAACCAAAGCACAGAGTAATGGCTGGTAACCTGCCCAAGAACACCGAGTGTGCTTTAACACTGCTGAGCACCACAGTAGTGGGGCGGGAACTTGAACTCATGGTCTCAGTTAGGGAGTAGTCGAACCGAGATTTGGACTCAAGCAGTGAAGGTCCCACATCTGCACTCAGCTCAGAGTGCTACAGTTTAGTATTCCACGGTGCTACACTAAGGTACCCTCATCTGTTTAACCAGGCCCCCAAGGATGGGTGTTTAGGTGTTTCCAATTTTTTTTACTGCAAATGTTGCTGGGAAAAAAAAAAAAAAAAACCCTGCCTCTTTGTGCCCATGTGGAAATATTTCTCTGGGGTATATTCCTAAGGGGTAGGTCAAAGGGTATACACATTTTAAATTTAGACACTCACTGCCAAATTGCCCTTCAAAAACTTCTGTACTGGTGTGTGACTGCCCACTCCCCCATGTTCTTAAGCTCCTGCTTAAGAACAATCCCATTTACTGAGCACCTATTATGCACTAGATCCAGTAACATCTGGGTCGTCATCTCCATTTTGCAGGTGAGGAAACTGAAGCTCAGATAGGTCAAGCTACTTGCCAAAGGTCACACAGCTGGTGAAGAACATATAAATTTGCCTCAGTATGTGAAGGAGAAGTGGAACAAAGGAAGGGAGGGAGGGAGGAAGGAAGGAAGGAAGGGAGGAAATTCTTTGACCCCATATGCCCTTCCGTTTTTCTGCTACCCTTTATAGCAAAACTTCCTCACATCCCATTCTCCCTCACTCCTCTCCAGTTAGAATCTCGTCCCCACTACGCCACAAAACTGCTCTTATCAAGGTCCCCAGAAACCTCAGTTTTACCAATCCCATGGCCATTCACATCCTCGAGCTCTCAGCTGCATCTGACACAGCCGACTGCTCCCTCCGTCAGGAAAAGCTTTTCACTCCAGCCTCCTAGGACTCGGCATCTCCCAGTTGTCTTCCCACGCTTTCCTCCCAGTTGCCTTTGCGGGGCCCCTCTCACCCAACCTCCCTCCAAACGTCTGTGGCCCAGGGCTCACTGAGCTCTCTTCTATCCCATCTACATATCCCCTGCCTGGTCTCATTCTGTCTGTCCCGTGGCTTTACACTTCAGCTACACCCAGACCTTCCTCTCCGGCCCTAGCCCTCTCCTGCACACTGGCCGTGTGCATCCAGGGCCTATTTGTCATCTTCACTGGTTCTCTAACAACCACGTCCAAATCAGAACTCTTCATTTTTATTCCTCAAATGACGTCACCCCAGGTCTTCCCCTGCTTGGTTGTTCAGGCCAAGCCTCTGTGTCAGCCTTGATTGACGCCCCTCTTTCTCTCACACCCACACCCAAACCATCATCAGATCCTCTGAGTTCTACCTCCAGAATAGGTGCAGAACTGACCGCTTCTCCCAACTTCTCTGCCCATCTGGTCAGCTCCTGCCTGGCTCGGCTCCCTTCTCCCACCCCAAACTATCACAGCAGCAAGATGATGGCACACATGGGACCCTGCCACCCCCCTGCCATAGGCAAGGGGTGTCCACGGCAGCTTCAGAATCAAGTCTAGCCTGTATTCAGTGTCTGCAAGGCCCTCCCCGGGCCAGCCCTGCCTGCCGCTCAGAACTCCCCTCCCTCCACAATCCACTTCCCTCCCACACCGGCCTTTTTTTCTGTCCCAAGAACTCAGTTTGTTCCTGTCTCAGGGCCTTTGCTTTCACTCTTCTCCTAGGCTTCGTTACCATTCTGTTCAAACAGGACCTCCTTAGAGAGGCCTTCTCTGACCACCCTAGCTAAAATACTCCACGCACCCCAGCCTCTCCCATTGTTCATGGTATTTATCCCCACCTGACATTTTCTTGCTGACTTATTTGTGCCCTTCATTCTTGTCTGTCTCTTCGTCCTAACATAACTTGTAAGGCTGAGGGGGAGGGGAACCATATCCATCTTGTTCACCTCTATACCCCCAGTGAGGGCAGTGCCTGGCACATGGTAGATGCTCAGGAAATAGTTGTTGAATAAAGAGATGGATGGATGGATGGATGGATGGATGGATAAATGGATGGATGGATGGATGGATGGATGGATGGATGGATGAATAGGTTCTATCTGGCTCCAAAGCCTGTGCTTTTGTTCCCTATACAAATTGCCTCTCATCTGAAGAAATGGGAAAGAGTCGAGGGCTCCCACAGCAGGAAGGGATTTCTTGAGCAAAAGCAGGTAGGTGGGAACAAGGCTGAGACCAGGCCAGCTGGAACAGTGGATACACATTGGGGAGCAGTGGGGCCTGAGGCCTCCCTGGGAAGCCACGCCCAGCAGCCCCCACCCTAGGGGGATTTGGAGCTCTCACACCTGCCAACCTCTCCCATTCCATTGAGAGCCGTGGGGGGCAGGCAGCAGCTGAGTGCAACTGGCGGGGGTCCAGGATGCCTGCCAACAGCTGGCGATGCTGCCAGGCAGCCAAGTAATCGTGTTAGCCAGCGGAAATTGGTCCAGGGAGTTTTGTCCCTTCGCCTCCCTTTTTCTTTCTCTTCCCTTCCCCCCTCGGAGCTACAAGACTCGGAAGATTGATCTTTGCCTGAAACGGAGGAGATAACTCGATATAATGAACTTCACCGTCCCTCTTGCTGTTTGGAGCTTTTAAAAAATTTAAAAGGGCTGGGGACAAAAGAGCTTGTCCTCAGGGCTCGCTGGAGCCGCCCCTCCCCTTGAAGCCCCCAGCCCTGCTCATGCCCTCTCCCAAGCCTCCATCTGCTTCCTTCCCCTTCCTTTTCTCTTGGGACGCCTGATGGAAAAAAAGGTTAAAAATATCCCCTTTCTCTTGCAGGTTTTAAAAATAATTTCGGTGTGGTCAGGGCTGGATCCACCAATCACCCTGCCTCCCTTCCCCCCCACCACCCGTAACTGTCCCTACGCCCCAGCCTTGGGGCGACAAGTTGGCTCAGTCCACCTGTTCTCAAAGCATTTCCGAAGGAAGCGTGTAAGCCTGGCCCACCAGGTGAGGCACTGCCAGAGACAGCTTTTGTTCCTGCAAACAGCTCTTTAAAGAGTCGTCTAATGACACACAAAGGGAGCCCAGCTCGGCTGGGAGCCTGGGGCTCTGCCCCCCACCTTCCTGGAGGTCCGCGGATCCCTCCACTCCATCAGCCTTGCTCCCCCAGCCTGGCAGCCCCTGCAGTCTGGTGCTCATGGGCCTTGCATGCATGCACGTATTCAATCACCATTTATGGAGCACATACTCTGGGCCAGGCTCTGGGCTGGGAGCTGGGGAGCCAGGGGAGAACCAAACCCATTCCATTCCTGTCGTCAGTGGCCTCCAAGCCTGGCGGCAGAGGCAGCCGTCAATCAGTGGTCACATTTGGGACAGGGGACACATTGGGAGGGAGATTTAAAGGAAAAGCCCAGGCATCCTGAGAGCATGGGTGGGCAGTGGTCAGAGAGAGCTTCCCCCAGAAAGTGTCCTTGAAACAGAGATCTGAAGGACAACCAGGCAGAGGGGATGAAGGGGGGCTTCAGGCATTACGAGGAAGTATGATCCCAGGAGCATGCCACCCAATCTGGGGTCCTCCCCTGCATGCTCTCTGCCTGCACAGAGAGGCCAGACTCCAAGTTCCTTATCTAGTATTCAAGGCCCTTCCCAGCCCGACCTCTGCCCCAAACCCCTCTCATCTTTCAAGGCACAGCTCAATATAGTGCTCCATCAGCCCTGGGGCCAGAGAAGTTGCTCCCTCTAGGCTTCCGCGCCCCCGTGTTGCTCCCCACCCAGCACTGACCACACTGGCCTATTGCTGGATGTGATGGGCACACTGCCTACACAGGCCATGCTGAGTAGTCCCCGTGTGCCCGGTGCCCTGCAGGGTCAGAGCTGTGCCAAGGAGAAGAAAGCAACTAGCGAACACCATCGGGCAGGTTCTGATTCAGATCCATGAAGGCTGGGGGCAACAGGGACAGCTTCCTGGAGGGGGTGGGTCAGGGGCTTCGCATAGTGAGGATTTGGACAATGGAGTGGGGAGCCCAGTGCAGCAGGGACAGAGGTTCAGGAAGGGTACCCAAGGACTGAGGCCTGCCTAGGCTGATCTCTAACCTGCAGGCCCTGAGGAGTCAAGTTGGAAATGGGGAAACTGAGCCTCAGAGGGGGCAGCTGCTTCCGCCAGGCTATGCAACCTGACAGCAGCGACAGGCGCCATGCTGTCCAAAGCCACCTTCCTCATGTCATGCAGTCATTGTCCCCCACACTCATTTCCTAGGGCTCGGGTGCTTCCAGGCACCCTACACCAGAAGTTGGGCAGCCACCACACCATGAGACTGACAGCAGGGGGAGGGCACGGGTGCCCAGGGGAGTGGCCCAAACCCGGACCGGGAGGCATAAGACACCTGTTGTGGTTCTCCAAGGAGACATTTGCTAGGCTAGGAAAGGCATTTTAGGCTCAGGTGCCCCCACCTGCCAGATTCACTTCTCTGCCCACCAAGGTTTCCAGTCTGGCTGAGTTCCTGGGAACATGGACCACCGAAGTTTGAGCCTTTAAGGAAACAACCCCCAACCCCACCCACCCTACATAGCCCTGAGAGGCTGTTCTGGGAAACTTCCAGGCCCTGCCCTGGCCATAGTCTCAGGTTTTCCATTTGGGGCCTGAGCACCTGCCCCATCCCCGCTCCCCTGGGTCAAGGATACACAGAGGCTAAGGGCTCTTGCCCCAGAGAGGCCCCTTACTACCTCTGCTGAGGTCCTCATCCTAGACCCCAGATTCTGAAAGCAGCCCCGGAAATGGAGTCTGGCTACTCAAGAGGGACAGCCGCAGGCCTCACAGACTCCACTGTGGCTGGCCTCTCTCCTCAGGGCCCACCACCGCCAGCAAGACACAAAAAGACCCAGCCTGACCTTGTGGTTCTCCAGCCAAGTCGCCTCCCGCTTCAGCTTCCCCAGTACAGCTTCCCTGGGGCTGCGGGCTCTGCGGGTATCAGGTATGGCTGAAGGTACAGGAAGCAGAACGTAACCAGGCTCTGCCTGCCCCCTATCCCATTTTGGGGCCCAAAACCCTGGTCCCCACACAGACCCAGGAAGCCTCACCTAGAATGTCCAAACACAAGGCTTCCCAAGACCTGGGCTGAACTCAGACAGGAGAGGGCTCGAAAGGAAATGGTGTTCAGGTGGAAAAGAGAGAGCCTGGCAGGGGAGACGGGTGGAAAGGGGCTTAGGCCAGTGGCAGGGCCTCGAATGCCAGGCGGACAGAAGTGTTGGGCATAACCCTCTGTACCCAGTAGCTGCATGGGCCGATCCAAGCAGAGGAGTGGGGCCTTCACGTAGTTATTGGCAAATGGGATGCTGGGCAGAGGGACTGATCCCGGGAAGCTGACCGCCTGGCTGAGCCCCTACAAAGCCAGTTCAGGCCAGGCTGGAGAAGCTGCTGTGGGCATGTGTGGAGCTGAACATTCTTTCCTAAGCCTCTGAGGGGTGAGAAGGTCTAGGCCAGCCCCTACCCAGGCCCCCCAGTTCAGCCATAGCTGCCCCAGCCGGGCACTGCCCCTCCTCCCCACAGCCTCTGAGAGGCAGAGACGGCAGACGGCACCACAGAGCCACCATTACCGAGTGCTTGTAGGTGCCAGCAGAGCAGCCCACGCATCCTCCCAGTGGCTCTCTGCGTGGGTACCAGCACTCCCCCTGTGTACGGAGGGAAACCAAGGCTCAGAGAAAGGGCATGACTTGCCCAAGACACACAACTAGCACATGATGGAGGCAGGATTCGAACCCAGGTCTGTGTGAATCCAAAGCTGTTAACCGCTAGAGTCAAATATAGACAGAGGCAGTCCACTTCTGTCTGAAGTGCAGAAGCCACAAGACAACATCACTCCTAACCTAACTACGAGAAAAAACCAGGTAATCCACAAAACTGTAATTTTTGTTCAGCACATCAGAGAGCAGAAGTCACAAGGCAACCAGGGGAACCGAATTCCAAGGGTGACAAGCTCCTCCAAGGACAGCGGGACATGGGACCAGGGCACCTTTGTCAGAGCACAGAAGGAAAGGGCAGTTGTGGAAGGAAACAGCAGGAAATGTAGGAATTCTGAAAGGCCGGGTGTAGCTAGTGCGGCAGTTTAGAATCCCCAGGGGTCCCAGATACAAGGAATCTGCCCTCACTGCCAGCTCCCTGAGTGAGCAAGAGAAAGCTTAGGAGCTTGGTGGGGGCTGGAGAATGCCCAGTGGGTGGTGCAGGCACCACACCAGTCCACTGCCCAGACCTTTCGGAGAAGTAGCAACAGCAACCTGGTGGGGAACATGGGAGAAATGAGGCACCTGACTAGAAGGGCAGGGGGTGAGAGAGCAGATCTCCTCACCCCTCTGCTACCAGCGGCCCCTCCTCCACCTCTCAGGCCAAGTGGAGACAGGAGGGGCCCCTGCCTCACTGGGGGGATTTGAGCAACCCCTCCTCCTCTCTGAAGGAGCTCTGGTGGCACAATGGTTAGCACTCAGCTGCTAACAAAAAGGTTGCCAGCTTGAAGCCACCAGCAGCTGCATGGGAGAAAAGACCTGGTGATCTGCTCTGATAAAGATGACAGCCTAGGAGACCCTATGGGGCAGTTCTACTCTGTCAGATAGGGTCGCTAGGAGTCACAATCCATTCGAAGGCACACAACCTCTTCTCTGGGCTCCTTCGCTCCTTTCTTCCTTCTGCACATGTCCGGACCTAGCAAGCCTTCACTGAGGGCACCCTCTGGGCTGGGCTAGGCACAAGTCCCCAAAGTTCCCACAGGGCGGTGGGTGTGGGTGAGAGGGGAGCCCGCAGCAGGATGGAGGGGTGGAAGGCACTAGGGCCGACCACCTCCTCTGTAAAAGGAGGAGCACGGCCTCTATTCCCCCATCAGGGTGGAGCTAAGGGGCAGAGAGGGCACTGGTGGGGCTCACAGCCCGGGCACCTTGGCCGCAGCCCTTCTTAAAGGGACAGGCGGGATCCAAAGAGCCCCAGTCTAAAGAGGGTTTGGGACATCTCTCTGAAGACAGAATCTACTCTGGGCACTGCATAGGGGATGGTTTTGCTTTTCTCTCTTCTCTAACGACCTTTAGGTAGTCAGAATATAGTTCAGTATAAAAGCAGAGGCAAAGACATCAAGTTCGGGGAGGATAGGGAGTTATTCTCACCTTAACGGGATGCAGGCTGGAGGCTGAAGGTTTGCCTGGGAGGTGGGCAGAGTGGAACAAAATGCCCCCGGGCTGAGGCCTGCTCCTAGGGAGAGCAGCAAGGGAGGGCCAGGGTGATGCTGGGAGCCAGGATGGAGGACTCCCAATCAGACATGAAGATGGAGGTCTGAGAAACTTGGCAGTGAGCGCTGGGAGCATCTGAGTGACCCTCCCCGCCTTTGTTTATCCATCCACCCAGGCAATCAACAAGTATTTCTTGAGTGCCCACTGTAAGCCAGGCCCCGTGGGTCCTCAGCACAATCAGTGGTGAATGAGACAGACAGGCCTCTGCCCACTGAGGGCCTCAGTAGAGAACTCGTCGTGGACAGAGCCTGGTCCAATACCACCACAAGGGGAGCCTCCACACTGGTGGTACCTCGGGCATCTCTGCCAGACACCAGGACTGCCCAGAGTAAAGAGCAGAGCTTTGGGATTAAACAGGTCCTGGCCTGGATCCTGACCTTCATCACAAGCTGTGTGTTTGTGAGTAAGTCCCCCAGCCTCTCTGAGCCTGTTTCCTCATATAAGGTAATAACAATAACAATCTGAATCAAAAAAAAAAAAAAAAAAAAACACAAACCTGTTGCCATCAAGTCAATTCCGACTCATAATGACCGTATAGGGCAGAGTAGAACTGCTCCATAGGGTTTCCAAGGAGCAGCTGGTGGAGTCGAACTGCTGACCTCTTGGTTAGCAGCTGAGCTCGTAACCACTGCTCCACCAGGATGCCAACAATAACAATAACAATAACAGCTAAGTTTTTACTAAACAGTTACTATGTACTTGGCCTTGTTCTAGAAGTTTGCATGTATGAACTCATTTAACGGACACAAGAACACTATGTGGTAGGTACTATCAGTATTCTTTCCGGAGGAAGCCCGAGGTCACACAGCTAGCAAGCAAGGCAGCCAGGATTCACAGCCAGGCAGCCTGGCTCCAGGCTTATGCCTTTAACCACTGCATCATAGCCAAGAAGCCATGCCCAGCAAGGGCCCTCAGCACCATTTCAGGCATCTCGTTAACATCCAGCATCACTTCTACTCCAACCCATCTCTGCCCATTAAATTCCTATTCACTCTCTGGAGCCCAGCTCAAATGCCATCTCTGTGTTGAAACCATGGATCCCTCTCAGAATGAGGGAGAAGGAGACTCACGTGCACCGGGCCCCTGCAGTGCACCAGGCCCCATGCCCATCACCACAAACACAATAATAGCTCATTTATTCCTCACAACCGTTAGAGGCAGGATCAACATCCTTATTTCACAAATAGGGAAACTGAAGCTCAAAAAGACCAAGCGGCTTTTCCGAGTTCACTTAGCTGGTTGGGGGCAGAACTTGCCATATATAACAGGCCTCCAGCAGGGATGGATGTGGGGGATTTTGTGAGTGGAGGCCAGTGTGGGGTCACCTGATCATTCCTGGGCCACCTGGGTAGGGTGTAGACCACTGGACCCTGAAAGAGCATGAGACTGTAAGAACTGGGGACAGGATCAGGCAGTCAGTCAACAAACACTGCCTGGATGTGCTCCATAAATAGCATGGACGGGAGTGAGGGACCTTCCCCACTTTGTTTCATGGTCTTCCATCTCTCCCCCTACCTCAATGTGGAAAGCACCTACTCTCATGCCCACCTGCCCAATTCCTGCCCAGCTATTCTTTCAGGTCCAGAGATAGCAATGACACCTCCTCCAAGAAGCCAGCCTGACTACTCCAGCACCCCTTAGAATACCCTGGACCTGCAGGCTCACTAAGGACTGGAGCAGACCTGGAGGGCAGTATTGCTCCCCATGCTCCATGGGGTGAAGGTTACTCAGGTACAGGAACGTGGTTGGGGGACGGGGAGCCAAGCTTTGGAGGATAATAAGGCACCCTACTCTCCAGGAGGCTTAGGCAGGAGCCAGCCACAGCCGCTGACAGCAAAGCTAGCATGATGGATGGCACCATTCAGGAAGAAATAAATCCCGAAGCTCATGCGCTAGGTGAGCTGGGGGGCTGTATCCATCTTAGAGATGCTTAATGAATGTGCCAGCCGCAGTGGATGGCAGTGCATACATCTGCCTTCCACCCCTCCCTGGCTCCCTGGGCTCTGGGGACCACCCTCACTCCTCACCCCCTCACCCCAGGCTCAGTCCCTCCCCGAGGCCTTCTTAGAATCAGGGATGGAGGGTGCTGAAGAGACTTGGAGATTAGCTAGTCCAGACTCAAAACCCCACTGTGCAGATGGGGATGCTGAGGCCCAGAGAGGGTTAGTACCCAAAGTCACACAGGGAGTCAACTACAAAACCTTGACAGGAGCCCAGGCCTCCAGCCCCAGCCCATGTGGCCTCTCACTCAGGCTGCCCTCTCTCCTGGAACCTCTCCAGCCCCTCCCTGCCTTTAAGCCCTACCAAGTCCCCTAAGAAGAGTCCCTGACCACCCCCTGCCCATCCGAGATCCCTGGTGGAGACCTCTGTCCCGGACCAGGTCGAGTGTGGGGCCACGTCTCCTCCTCCTCTACCCTGATAACACCATCAAGGCACAGTGGGCAGCCAGGGCTCAGGGGCACTTCCGGTGGACTAGGTGGAAGAGGGAATACAAAGTGTTCAGGGCCGGGCTGGCCGGTGTGGAGCTGCAGACAGGTCCTTAGGGGTCTGATGATGACCAGATAAGAATGGTCATGCTCAGCTCATTATCCCCAGAGACTCTTCCCAAAGCCTGGGCCCCCACGTTCCCTCCCACGGTTTAATCACGCCTCCTGTGTGTCTGCTAATTATTCTTTGCAGGGTAACCCCTCACTTCCTAGAAGCAGAGGTCAGGCCAGCCCTGCCTGCATCAGAACTCCCCGCCAATTCCCAGGGAACAAATCCCTCAATCAAATTAACAAGACACTGACCTGCCTGGGAAGAGAACAGTGGGAACCTGGGGAGCAGGGGAGCGGGAGAAGGGCCAGAAAACATGGCTGCCCCCATCCCCAGCATCTCCCCGACGGCTGCCACCCTGCCTGAAATGTCACCATTAAAGGGAAACATCTTTCCATTGGGGCTCAGAGGCATGCGAGTCTCCTATTAAAGTGAAAATATCCCTGAGAGAAATCATACCTTCAGTCATTATACACCCCCACACATCAGCAGAGGAAGTGGGACGGGGTGGGAGGAGGAAGCTGGGTGACATGGAGCACCTACTATGCACCAGAGGTTGGTGATAACTCCGAGGCTCAGAGGGTCACATGGCTGGCCCTAGATCACACAGCTGGTCAGTGGCAGAGCTGGGATTTGAATACAGGTGTAGCTGAGTCCAAAGCCAAACTCTCTCCTTCCAGACAGGTCCTATGGCTGCCTCCTCAGCTCCCTCCCACAGGATGAGCCACTGGCCACTACCACCAGCCATGCGAGGACTCAGAGCAGAGCCCTGCCAGGGCCCTGGGGCTGTAAAACCCAAGATCTCCTCCTTGGCTGGGGCTTACCAGGTTCTCTGAGCTATTCCTAATGAGGTAGCATTTTCACAGCAACCCCACTGTCTGGATACCCCCGCCAGGCTGCCAGAGTTACCTCTGAGAAAAAAGAACTGTCTTTGGAGTCAGATGACCCAAATTCTAATCATGTCCCTTAACCTGTCTGGGCCTCAGTTCCCTCATCTGTAAAATGGAGAGAGTAACACCCACCTTGCGGCATCACCGCAGTGTGTCCGTGAGGGAAGATGTGAAAGAAGCCCAGCACAGAGCCTGGCTCAGGGTCAGCCCTCAGGGCAGCCCCCTCTGTCTCTGGGTATGGCCAATCCCCCCTGACATCCCCAAGAGCCCAGCCGGGCCCTTCGAGAGGCCCTGGAACCTGAAGTGGCTGCCGTCAGAGGAGGGCTCAGGCAGTGAGCAGAACCACAAGGCAGGAAGCAGGGAAAGAAGCCACAGGTGGGGAACGGCTGAGTCCCTGCTCCTGTCCTCCCACCAGTCCTGCTCCAGGAAGAGGCCAGGGCCCCCAGTCCCAGCTCAATTTCTGCTTTGGGGCCGTGGACGGAGGTCCGGGCCCAGCATCACCTGCCTGCCCCACTCCAGGGCCACACTGGAGGCCCTGCCTGTAGCCTGGCCACAGGAGGCACCACCAGAAAACAAGCACAGTACCATCCCATGGTGGGCCCCAGTGGACCCCAGAGCCCCACTACAACCCTAACTCCTGGGCCTTACATTGTCTTAGGCTCTCCCCCAGGTTTTCTTGCTCAATCTCCCACACCCAGCCTCATGGCCAGGCAAGGAAACAGAGGCTCCGTGAGGGCCAGTGACTTGTCCAGAGTCTCCCAGCAGAGTGGGGCCTGGAAAAGAGGTCTCTACCCCTGACCTTGTTCCTTTAAAGCTACCTATTTACTAAGCATCTATGTGGGCCAAGTCTGCAGTCCCTCCTTAGAAATGGCTCCTCTTTGCCCACTTCCCGGCCGCTGCACAGACCTCCTCATTGCTGCCCAGAGGTGCTGCTCCAGTACCTCACTGGGGTCCCACCAACAGCTGCCCTCCAACCCACTCCATACCACCAGGCCCCCCTCTAGACATCACCAAGGGCTCATCCTGAGAATAGGGGAAGAGCTCGTCACTTACTGGCTATTGAGTTAGTCACCTTTTCTCTGCCAATGAGCTGAGGCCTTGCTGGGAGCATCCAGAGAGGTTGAAACCCAGATAAATGGCCAGGTTGGGCCTTGGTGTGGGGAGTAAGGAGAGTGCAGGAACATGCATTTAGTGAGAGCCAGCTATGGGGCAGGACCCCACCCTCTCATTTAATCTTCCCAACAACCCTGCAGGGGGCAGTTCATATTATATCCACTTTACAGATGGAGAGAGGGCAGTGATGGTTCAGTGGGAGAATTCTCGCCTTCCATGTGGAAAACCTGGGTTCAATTCCTGGACGATGCACCTCAAGCACAGCCACCACTCATCTGTCAGTGGAGACTTGTGCGTTGTTATGATGCCGAACAGGTTTCAGTGGCGCTTCCAGACTAAGACGGACTAGAAAGAAAGGCCCGGCAACCTACTTCCGAAATCAGCCAGTGAAAACCCTATGGATCACAACAGTCTGACTGGCAGCCGATCATAGGGATGGTGGGGTCATCATGACTGGAGACCAACTCCACGGCAGCTAACAACAGCAGATGAGAAAGTGACACTCTGTGGTAAAGGCACATGGCCTAACTTGGATTTGAACCCGGGTCTGCCTGACTCTCAGGGTGGGCTCTCTGTTTCTTCCCCTACCCCCACCCCAGGTGCTGAGAAAACACGAGCAGATTCATGCCCTGAAGACAGAGCCAGGACTCAGTTTCCCGGAGTCCCCTTAGGCAGCCTTGCCGGTGACTCCTTTCTCAATGGCTTCGGGTCAGCAGCTGGCCAAGGGCCGACCCAGGGTGGGAAAGCACCCGCTGCCTTCCTGTGGGGCTGCCTCACTTTCCCCTCTTCCTCCCACTCTCACTAGCAAATGAGTAAGAAGAATAGAATTACAATTTGGTTACATGAGACACAGAATTAGCAGGATTAAATATAAATAGCTATTAAAAGTGCCTTATAATTAAATTCATTTTCCAGTTATTTTTTTTTACACACACACACCCGCCCACACATGTGCACACACGGGCGCACTCCCTCACAGCTCCGCACAGAGTGGGTGTCAGAGCCCCCAGCTGCTAACCAGCCTCCTCCTCCCCTGAGTTCCCTCTTCCTTGGGAGTTCCGGTGCCGGCTGCTCTTCCCCTCCTCTCTGGCCCTGCTTCCAGTTCATCCACCAGGCACTTTCCAGAAGAACGGACAATGACTGCTGCTGCTGATCACTCGTACTGGGCACCTCTTACGAGCCTGACACTTGACACTCATCATCTCCTTTATTCCACACAGAGATGTTTTTCATTCATTAAAATCATGTTCGGTGCCAAGTACTTCACATCCATGAGTTCATTATAATCCACACGACGCCACTCACTCCTCCATTAAACAAATATTAGTTGAGCACCTACTACATGCCAGGGCTTGGTAAGCACTAGAAATATTTCATTCAGCCAACAGGACCCAAACCTCTGCCCTGTGAGAAGAAAGCCTAGTGCCAGAGCCTGGCCAGCCCACGGGAAAGGCGTATGTTGGGGAAGATTCTGCTTACTGTAAGCTCTTTGAGGATCCGACATGTTCCATCATCTCTGTGTCCAGGGCAGAGTGCAGAGTGGACACGTCATTCGTGAGTGTCAGCCTGAACATCTCAGGCCAGGTGTGAGCCCCATCTCTGCCGTTCCCCACACTGTGCCCTTGAGCAGCCCCTTCCAATCAGGCCTCAACTTCCTTCTCTGTAAAATGGGATTAATTCTAATCCTGCCTACCTAAAAGTAAAGGACTTAATACTTGTAGAGTGCTTTGAACTTTGCCTGGCACACAGTAAGTGCTCAATAAGGGTTGTTGTTAGTTGCTGTCAAGTTGGTTCCAATTCATGGTGACCTTATTAATAACAGAACAAAGTGTTGCCCAGTCCTGTGCCATCCTCATGATCATTGGTATGTTTGAGTCCATTGTTGTCACTATTGTGTAGTGCTTTCCAACCTAGGGGCTCATCCTCCAGCACTATATTGGACAATATTTTGTGATCCATAGAGTTTTCATTGACTACTTTTCAGAAGTAGATTGCCAGGTCTTTCTTCCTAGTCTGTCTTAGTCTGAAAGCTCCGCTGAAACCTGTCCACCACAGGCGGCCCTGCTGGTATTTGAAATACCAGTGGCATAGCTTCCAGCATCGCAGCAACATGGAAGCCACCAAAGTATGACGAACTGACAGGTGGTGCAATAAGGGTCAGCTGCCATTATTACTATTGGCATTATTACTCTGACTATCGCTATTGCTATCGTCCGCCTCACTTGTAGAGTCAATGAGTCATGGACAGGAGAGAAGTTAGAACACTGTAAAGCCTCACAGAGATGGAGGAAATGCCCTGGGAGGGGCACACTGAAAGTCTATGGGGAGAGTGGATCAAGTGGGAGAGGGGCTATCTCCAGCTGGTGCCCTGGAGGGCTTCCTGGAGGAGGGTTCAGGCTTCAGGCCTCCCTACCTTGGCCCCTCCCCTCTGCTCTCTTAGCCTGATCTTTAGCCCACCCATGAGGCTACCAAAAGTCCTCAGCCCCAGAGCCTGGACTGTAAGGCAGGGCACATCAAAAGCTTTAGCCTGTGAATCCAGCCATTCATTCAACTGGCCCCACTGCCTCTTAAGCCCCCAGGAAAGGCAGGAGAAGAAGATCCTGCTCTTCTAGGGGCAGATGACTGGGAGGCAGAAGACAGGTGCCAAGATGAACAAGGCCTGAGACAATACCAAGGCAAGAGCATGACCCCAAGCAGTGCACTGTGAGGCCATCAGCGTTTTCTAATTCCCTACTGTGCATTACTCTGCCCCATTATCTCACTCACACTGACCAGCCACCTCTCACATGGCGGGCATAGTCATGGCCCCTTTCTTCAGAGAAGGTCACTCAAAACCCAGAGAGGTCAGCTGTGACTTGTCAAAGGTCACAAGGCCAGCAAGTAGCAAGGCTGGAGACAGAACCCAGATCTATCTAACTCCAAAGCCTTTCCTTAGCTCATGGTTTCCTTGAATCAGGAAGACCCTCCTTGGGGACATAAAGCCAGGGA
This sequence comes from Dugong dugon, assembly GCA_030035585.1. Taxonomy (NCBI): domain Eukaryota; kingdom Metazoa; phylum Chordata; class Mammalia; order Sirenia; family Dugongidae; genus Dugong; species Dugong dugon. Next base: position 21,092,752 of record CM057482.1, on the reverse strand, counting down.
GACAGTATCCCTGGAAAGCTTCCCCAGTGCTGTCCTGGCCTGCCTGGCCCCTCTTGTCACCCCGTCACCTCCCCAAGGTAGACTGACTGTCCGCCCCCTCACTGCCTGTAGAACCCAAAGCCTAGCCAACCCCGGGAGCCCAACAGTACAGACTCTTAGTCCTAAAAGTAGGCAGCTGAGCTAATTAGCACAGGCTCCATCCTTTTTTCTCAGTGAGGACATTATTTCATTATCCAAAGCCAAACACAGCCCCGTGGTGTCCAGCAAACCTGAACAGGGAGCTGGCAAAGGCGGCACAAATCGATGGGCAGAGAGAGGCCTGCTCTGGCCCCACCTCCCCATGGGGTTTTGGGGCTCTGTCCCATCTTTTTGACAAATGCCAAGGGAGAGAAAGAAGCCTGTGTTGTATGGGAAAGATTACAGGCTGAGCGATAAGGCATAAAGACCCCATAGACAACCCATGGCCCGTTGTCACATCCGGATGAAATCAGCCAACCCCAGGTAAAGAAGAGAGGGAGGGAGGGAAAGAGACGTGGGCACGTATGATGGAGGGGATATTCTGGTACCAGGCCAGGCTGCAGCACTGGAGGGCAGCGTGGGAGTCCTGCCAAGTTCATGGTGATGGACAGCCTTCCTGCTGCCCACAGGACAGAGACCAGCCCTCAGCAGGGGCCCTGCCTACCCTCCCAGCTCATCGCTGCCAGCTGCCTTAAGCCCATCGGATAGGCTTCTTGCCATCACCCACACACAATTGGCTGGGCTCATTCCAGCCTCCTCTTCGGTGACCATGCTGCTTCCTCTCCTTTCTGCCTCCCCATGCTTGGCACCACCTCCTCCAAGGGGCCTTCCTGACTGCTCCATTCCATGCTCTGCCTCACGTCCCTGGAGCACGTGCCATTGGCACCACAAAATCAAGCACATGGCAATGTAGTGTCTGCCTTGCAGGGCACTCTCATTGTGGCTGTTGTGGTTGTTGTTTTGTGGATCCTGTGTGCTGGAGTGAACAGCGATCTGGCCGCCTGTACCTCTGAGGAGTCTGGAAGAGAGACAGGCAGACTGTAGGTACTTAATAAGTGTTTGCTGACTGAACACTAGAAAGTCCTTCTAAAGACTCCATGTGGTGCAATGGGGAAGCCCCTGGCCTGGTTTGAAGACCAGGGTTGTAGTTCAGCTCAAAAGCTAAGCTTCCGTGTGTCTTTGCATCCGTCACTGGGTTCTCTTGGCCTTAGTGTCTCTGTTTGTCAGAGCAGGACTTGAGTCCTGAGCTGGTCTGTGTCCAGCTGGGAGGAGACTGCAGGCTCCAGGCTGAGCCACGGTGCCACATCAGGGTGGACCTCCCTGGGTCTGGTGGACACAAAGGGTGAACCCAGCCCTTGAGACGGTGGGCTGGGGCTAGGGGACGGGAGGAGGATGCAGTGAGAGAGGCCATTTATTTGGATTGTTGGTTCTGGGCACTGCCAGGCACTGTCAGTATGAGAGCTGCTTGCTCAGTCTGATGAAAGAGGCCCAACCCCAGCCACACTGAGAACATGGTCTCATGGAGGAGGGGGCTGGACACAGGGGCTGTACAGACGGCCCAGACTTCCCACTCCCTAGACACACACACACACACACACACACACACACACACACACACACACACACACTCAGCTCCTGGTTCCTTATCACTTCCAGAGTGTGAGAAGCTACTGCCCAATCCCTTCCTTCTCCAAACTGTGCCAGGTGCCTGCCTTCATGAGAGATGAGACAAAGAAGGCATTTGCTATGGAAAAGCAGGCAAAAGGCCCAGAGCTGGGAGAGAAAGCTTGGGGAGATGGAGGGGAGAACACAGAGAAGAAGGAAAATGGAAAAGGAGGAAGGATGGAAGGGAGAGAAGGAGGGAGGACGGGTGGAAGGAAGGGTAAGGGAGGGAGGGAGGAAGTGAGGAAAGAAGAAAGGCGCTAAGGAAGATTCTAGCACTATCAAGAAGCACATCTTGCCAGGGCCCTGTGATGGCCCAGCCACCATCCGCTTCTGAATAATTTCTCCAGCAGAAACTCTGTAATTATGGGTAATAACAGTCACTCTGATCTGCATGTATTGAGCACCTTTCAGCCCAAGATCTCCAAGTGCTTTGCCAACATTAATTAATTCATTAGCATGCCTGCCTCCCCGGAACAGGGCGGCATGATGCTCCGCCCAGAGCAGCACAGCTGGCTCCGGGTGTGTAGCGGGTAGCAGCCCCAGCATGAGCATGTGTTGGTGTCCTAGGGGGTGGGTTCTGGAGAGGAAGCGCCCACAGTGCAGCCCCTCAGGCCCAGGACCCCACCTCTAGCCACCCTATCCAAAGTCGAGGCCACCCTCGCCATGCCCCAAGACCTGGTCTCCCTGCCCTGGCCTATTAGAGACCCAGGCCCAGGGACTCTGGTGGTCAGGTGGGCAGAATGTGATCTAGCCCCAGCTCTGTCCTCTGTCACCAGGGACCTTGGGAAATTCACCAACCAAAAACCAACTGCCATCGAGTTGACTCCGACTCATGGCGACCCCATGTGTGTCGGAATAGAACTATGCCCCATGGGGTTTTCAATGGCTGATTTTTCAGAAGCAGATTGTCAGGCCTTTCTTCTGAGGCACTTCTGGGTGGACTCAAACCTCCAACCTTTCGGTTGGCAGTCCAGCACGTTAACCATTTGCACCACTCAGGGACTCCATGCAACCCAGTTTCTTCACCTATACAGTGCGACCTCAGGCTCCCCAGCTTCCGAGGTAGCTGTGAAGCTCGAGGCAGACGATGTAGGTGGGAAGTGTTTAGACCGGTCCAGAGCTGTGCACAAGAAGGATATCGGGACAGGGGACCAGACGGCTATAGGATGATGCAGGGCCCTCCTTCCAGGGCCAGGCCTGGCAACAGCCAGGTCTCCAAGGGGCTCTCAGTCCTACCCTCCTCAGCCCTGCCCTCAGCCCTTAGGCTTCACCCCCACTCCCATTGCCCACCCTGGCCTCAGGAAGGGGTAGAGGCCCCAGGGACCCAAGGAAGCCAGGCTCAGAATCAGGGCCAACAGGGAGCACTGGGGTCAGCAGGCTCCAGCCCCAAAGCAAGGCACTCCTGTCTTAGTCATCTAGTGCTGTTATAACAGAAATACCACAAGGGATGGCTTTAACAAAGAGAAGTTTATTGTCTCACAGTCCAGTAGGCTAGAAGTCCAAATTTAGGGCACCGGCTCCAGGGGAAGGCTTTCTCTCTCTGTCAGCTCTGGAGGAAGGTCCTTGTCATCATTCTTCCCTTGGTCTGGGAGCATCTCAGCGCAGGAACCTCGGGTCCAAAGGACACGCTCTGCTCCTGGCACTGCTTTCTTGGTGGTATGAGGTCCCCATGTCTCTCTGCTTGCCTCTCTCTTTTGTATCTCAAAAGAGATTGGCTTAAGACACTATCTAATTTTGTAGATCTCATCCATACAACTGCTGATAATCCATCTTATCACATCATAGTGACAGGATTTACAACACATAGGGAAATCACATCAGATGACAAACTGGTAGACTATCATACAGTACCGGAAATCCTGACCTAGCCAAGTTGACAGATACTTTTAGGGGACAGAGTTCAATCCATGATACTCCCCAAACTCACAGAGAGTCGAAATTTGAGGTCAGCCTCCAGACCCCCACGGTGCAGATGGGGGAAAGTGAAGCACAGAAAGGGGAAGCGCACAGCTTTGAAGTCAGACCTAGAATCAAATCCTTGTACCGCCACTTATTTGTACACGTTGAAGAAGTCACTTTACTCGCCGAGCCTCCATATCCTTATGTGTAAAATGAAATAATAATACCTTCGGATACTGGGTGTAAAGCTGTGTGCTCAATGACCCCTACACTGTAGATGCTTAATAAATGGATCTGTGATCATTAGTCATGCTATAGTTACATTTTCTATTTCACCCCTTCCCAAAGGTCACATAGAAAACTCCCTAATCAGGCTCAGGCCTCATGTCACAAATATTTACTCAGCATCTACTACGTGCCAGGCCCTCTGCTGCCCACCTTTCTTTCTGCCTTCCCCCTTCGAAGTGCCCCCTGCCCAGCTGGCTGGCTTCCTTACTATCTGTCCCATACCCCTGCCTCCTTCCTGATGCCAAGCATTTGCCCCTGCTGTTTCCTCCACCTAGAGTGCCCTCCTTCCTCCCCTCTGCAAAGCTAAATCCCCCTTCAGTCTTCCAATGCCTGATCAGCTTCTCCTCCAGGAAGCCTTTCCAGATTACTCCAATGTGGTTTAACACCTAGCTGCTCCCCAGTTCCTCATCCTGTCTCCTGGGCAGGACTCCTTCAAGGTTAGGATCAGATCTTCTCTTCTTCCTGTCCCCACAGTGTGGCTGAGCAGATGCTCTGTAGGAGGGCTCTGGGCCAGTCTGGGACAGGGCTGGGGAGGCAGAGGCTCAGCTATAAGGAGCTTGTGAGGCAGTGTATATGCAGAAGGGCAGGGGAGGCCCCAGGCTAGAAGCTGCCCAGCCCAGCCCACCTGCCTCTCTGAACCGTTCCTGATCTCTGTGTCCCTCAGACATGATGACAGTAGGACATAACCCTTCGTGTGTTGATTGCCCTTTATAATCATGGCCCACAGTCTCTTTAGCGTCCATGAGGGGTTCAGGGCCCAAAGATCATCCAGCCATGCTCAAGCACCCACACTCACAAACCCAGACTAACACACAATGACATAGTCATGCACCCATTCCCCCACACACGTTCACCTGAAATACAGTGACCCGCACTCATAGACACATGCTGTACGATGCAGGGCTAGAGAGGCCGCTTTCTCCAGGGGGCATAATTACACAATACATACACTAACACAATAACAACCACACACCCACAAACACATAGACACACACTCCTGCACACAGCCCATCAACATACATACACACACAGTCGCACTCACACACACCACACACACACACACACCAGAGGCATAGCCAGTTCTAACACTAAGGGAAGGCCCAGCCGGGGGTGGGGCCTGGGTCGGCGTCCCTGCTTGGTGGGGTAGTGAGTGTGTGGCCGTTTACCTCCGTCTGGCATCTTACCCTCTGGCTTTCACCTATTTCTTCTGCGGGTTTTCATCACAGTTTTGAGCATATTTATGTCAACATACTAACTTGAAAGACAATCTCAAAGATGCCACAGCAGGAGGACAGCCATCCCCTCCCCTAGTTCCCCTGCAGGGTATCAGACATCTCCATGTGTGTGCACCACACTCAGTCCACTCTCCAGCCACACTCATGTGCACTAAGACTCACACACACTCAGGTGTGCTCACACACTCAGCCCTCAGGCAGGCCTCAGTACCCAGCCCTTGGAAATGGCTACCCATCTCTGCCGTACTGGCCTCCTCATCCACAGCTCCAGTCCTTGAAGCCTGGGGGTGGGAAGGTGGGAGAATGATAGGAAATTAAACTCAAGCCTAGGAAGGATTTCTCGGTCTTTGGGCAAGGATCGATGTGATAACCCTGCCACCTCCCTTCTTGGCCAACCAACCTTCTCTCTCCCCGATCAGTATCCCTGTCTCAAAGGTCATCTCCTCTAGGAGGCCTCCCTGGTTCGTTAGAAACCATCTTGGCTTGATGTTTGAGACTATGTCGTTGAGAGGTGTCTTCTTGGGTAGTCTGCCTACGGGACCCTGGCTCTGACCTGACAAGACAGAGGTCCAAGTCCCCACAGCAAGAGTAGTTAGGGTTGGGCTCATCAGGCACTGGCCATAGGTGGTGGTTCACCCAGGGACCCAGCATCACCATGGGGTGGGGGGAATCCAGTCAGCCAGAGCAGAACTGAGTTGGGGCTAAGGCACCACGTAAGTGGAGACTGGCCCCGCTAAGCCTTATAGGGATCACTTTTCCTCACGTGCCAGTGGGAGTATTGTGAAGACCAAGTTCAAGGTGATTTTCGAGCCAAAAACACCATGTAGATGTAAGGTCTCATGTTTTTTTTGTTTTCTTTGCATGGTGTCCTCAAGGAAATCTTCTTTTCCCCCACAACGTGGGGTCCTCAATAGACCCTGAGCCCCAGAAGTGAAACTTCAAGGCCCCAGAGAAGAAGAGACAGGGTGTCAAGACAGGGCAAAGAACCAGAGACAGACCGAAGGATGAAAAGCAGAAGGCAAGCAGCTGTGGGTCTCCTACGGGCAGGCAAGGGCTGGCTGAAATTCCCCTGAACCTGGGGGCTCAGCCCCCGACCCTGGCACAAGCCTCAGCCCAGGCCTCGGGGCACAGGGCGCTGGTAAGGGGCCCAACCTCTAGCTCATTAGCTAAGGCTCGCTCATTAATCCCCGCCAACCACCTCTCTCTGCCTTGGCTGTGTCAAGCCATAATAATACATGAAGAACATTCATTTATTCACCAACTTCCCACTCAGGAAAAGATATATGACATCGTACGAATGGATTTATCCTGACACCCAGCTTTCAGCAAAGTGAAGCTAATTTAAACATTTAAGTCAACGGCTCGCCCCTCCTCTCACCTCCCAATTTTTTTTTTAATGGTGAGAAGGTGAAGGATGGAAGGGAGGTTAAAAATGTACAAGCCTGCTCGGCTGGAGGGTCAGTGGCCACGGCGAGGACCAGGGGCTCAGCTGACCCCCTCTGGCCTCTCCCCCACCACCCATCCGGCTCCGAATCTGAAATAAAATCAATACAATAAGCAGGGACAGAAGAAAGAGCACTGGAGTGGGGAGTTCTGTGGCGCCGCTAACTGACCGCACAGCCCTGGACAAGTGTCTCCTCTCTGGGCCCTGAGTTCCTTGTCTGTAGAGAGAGAGGGTAGGGCAGACTAGCTGCCGTGTATACGCAGGTCCTCTTCAGTTTCCAGAGCTGCCTTCTCCTGTCCTCTCCTGGGTATCTCCTCCACCCCTGCGACCCATCTGCATGCTCTCGAGGAGAAGAGTTGCAGAGAGCCCTCTGGAATGGCCAGGACGACCACCCTGCAAGGAAAAACAGCTGAGCCAGGGGGTCCAGAGCAGGCTGGTGCAGTCAGAGTGTGCTTCAGGGAGGAGGCAAGGCTTGAGTCTGGGCCAGGGGAGCAGCCGAGCCTTGCATTTAAGAGCAAAGCCTCTGGAGCTAGATGCCTGCACTCAAATCCCTGCTTTCCCATTTGGTACTCTGCAACCTCAGGCAAGGTGCTTACCCTCTCTGTGCCTCAGTTTCCTCATCTGAAAAAAGATGATGATGAGTGTGCCTACCCCATAGGGTTCTTAGGAGGATCAGATGGGGCCACCATCCATGAAAGCCCCTGGCACCATGCTTGGCACACAGAAAGAACTCAGCAATGTCAGTTTCACCGTGATCAGGGACGGGGCAGGAGAGGAGGGAAATATTTGGGTGAGGATGGTCTGACCCAAGGCTCCCCAGTGCTTGTCCTACTTCAGCCCAGGCCTGTCTGGGTGTTCCAGGGCTCAGCTCAGCCCACAGGGAGCCCACCAGGCCCCCCAACCAAAGCAGGAATATTTCTCTTTGCTACTGGCTGAGACCAAACCAGCCCACCCTCAGTGAGTAAGGAAGACCTAGAAAGCTCTAACCAGCAGGGCTGGTGAGTAAGCAGGAGGCACTCAGGGGGTGGGCATGCGATCTGTGTAAATGATCGAGCATGCACACATACATATATATGTGCACACACACACTCACGCGCACTGCCTTTCCCACAGCTCCGCCTCCTTCACTGGCCTTTGGCCTGAGATTACAGAGTGCCCGGCTGCCCCCCAGCACCTTTGGGCCTGAGAGTGGGATGGCATGGAGAAGAGGTATAAATGGAAGGACTCTGCCCAGATCACAGGCTGCAGGGAAGCAGAGGAGGGAGAGCAGGGGCCTGCAAGGTCTGCTAACCCCCAGATCGCCAGAGCCCACTCAGCCCAGGCGGACCGGGACAGTGTGCCGTGGGCAAGTTACTCTCGGAGCCTCAGTTTTTTCACCTGAAAAAATGGAGCCAGTCACACCAACCTCCCAAGGTGGTTGCAAGCATTTAAGTAAGCCTGTGCATTGAAGCACCAAGCCCAGTCCTGGCCCACAGTAGGTGCTGCCCCTCGTGCCCCTGCCCTAATTTCGGAGGTGCAGGGCAAGGAGAGGGAAGCATTCATCTCATGCCCAGCTGGGGAGGGGAGCCCACGTGAGACAGTGACAGACTGAAGCCGGCGCCTGGGGAGAAAAGAGCAGCTTACGTGGGGGTGTCTGCGTCTCTGTAAATGGGGTTCTAAATGAGTGCCTTATTAAAACACATCGACTGCTAACAGAGCTGTTTTAGTAAAGGAGGTCCTGTGTTATTCTTAAAGTATAACTGAACAGAAAACATGCTGAGCCCTTTCTCCTGGCCACAACCGCGAAGAGCCTGGCATCGTAGCCACCCCTGCACCAGGACACCAACACTCACCTGTGCTAGCCAGTGCCTGTCCTGGACCAGGCCCAGAGGGCAGCCATGCCCCAGCGAGTGACTGCCATGTCTCGGAGGCCCTCTCCCTCCCCAAGCAGGCCTGGGTGACAATTCTAAGAAGGCAGCTTCTTTTCCCTCCTTAAAAGGGAGCTTAGCGGTGACTCACGCCTGTTTCTCCCACAGCCTCCCTGCTTCTGCTGTGTTGCGCTAAGGCACACCTGACACCTCCCTCCTCCGCGGGGAGCAGGGAGGGGACGATGAACAGCCAGGCTGCACAAGGACAGGGTCATGTGGGCGGGGAGACCAGGGTGCCTCTGAGGTGAGTCCAGCCACCGAGGGCATCCCAGGCCCAGCCCTGCAGCCCCCACCCCAGGACCCTCGGCCAGGCCCAGTCCCACCAGGCTCCAGTGCCCGTTTGTAAAAGCAGGGGCTGGACCAGACTCAGGGGTTGCAAACTGGGCAGCAGAATGTTTTGTTTGGCCTGCTCAAGGGTTTTCAAAAGCTCGGAATCAGTTGCCAACTTTCACAAATCACATAGAAATCTGGATTTCTAGTTTCTCTTTGAAAAATCTGATCTGGCCACGTAGGACCTGCATTTCCATATGGCAACAACCACATGGCTGAGGGGTAGGCCTCCAGTCCCCACCCAAATTCTGTGCCTGGCCCCTGGGGTATTTGAGTTTGAAACCCCTGGGCTAGAGGCTCGCTAAGGGCCAGCCTCCAGTTCTGAGGTTCCAAATCCTGAAATCTGTGTTGAGGCCCCTGCGCCCTCCCTGGGGCTGGCGAGATTGGGGCAGGAGGAGGAGGAGGTGAGTAAACGGGGGCAGGCGGGGTAACAGAACTCATAACCCATTGCTGTTGAGTCGATTCCGACTCAGAGCAACCCTATAGGATAGAGAAGAACTCATAGCTAGGCCCAAATTGGGAATACAAATCCAGGAACATATAAACCACAGAATTTTTTGTAAAAGGTTTTATTTTATTGTTATTGTTAGCAAGTATTCATCTTTTAATTCATGCCATTCTATTATACCAAAAAATTGTTCCAGTACACGGGAGGGGACAATGCTGGGACTCACCACCAAACTGTGAGGGTCAAGGCCACAGCAGCTGAGCACATACAGCAGAACAGGCAAGTGTGGTCTGATGCGACCAAACACTGTCCCAGTGGTCTCGGTGAGAATGTCAAGCTGGAGTGTATGCTGTCTGTGTCTATATTTGGGGACATAACCACCAGTTGAAAGGGTTGAGATGTAATTGTGCAAATACACATAATGGGCTAAGAGCTTTTTTTTTGCTATGATTGTGCTGTTTTGAGTTAAGACGTCTAGACTTTAGAAATACCATTAATCTGGACCAGCCAGGTACAGGATATTCCAGGTAAATAATCTCCCATGGTAATCAAATGGTCGATTGAAAGATTCCGACAGAAGGAGTTCCCAGAAGGAAGAGCACCAGGAGCTGGGGGAGCCCACCCGGTTTCCTGACCTTGGGAGCATGGCACGGGGCCTCCTGACCAGCCATCTACAGCCCCCTTGCCCAAGACTTCCCCCAAGATGACCAGCCCCTGAAATCCTGGACCACATGGAGCCACAGATGGCCTCCTGGGTGCGCCCCCTCTCTTCCTTGCTGGCAGGAAAATGATAGTCAGGGGAGATGACCCAAAAGAGCTCAAAGTGGCCTGGCCACATGCCCAGCCCCCAGAGCTTCCATCCCCAGAACATGATCTCTTTGAGCCTCAGTTTTCCCATCTGTGAAAGGCAGAGTGAGGCCTGGCTGTGCAGCAGCGTTCAGGATGCAGACCTCTGCTTTCACTTCCCTCCTTCCCCCAAGTAAAGGCCCCCAGGTCACCTAAGACCTGGGTGTAAGCTGGGCTGTGCCACTATATTGTAGCTGTGTCACCCCAGGCCAAGTCCTAACCCTCCCTAACCTCATGCTCCCATCTGTAAAATGGGGTTTTATGCCCTGTTGGGTCTTTCAAGCCCTAGAACTTGATCCAGTCCTTAAGTCCCCAGGCAAGCCTGGCTTCAGCCAGAACAGCCTGAGGCTACACCTGGGAGTGCCAGAGGACAGGGGAGGGGCTGAGGCAGCACCAGGAGGCCCCTGCGGGGTGATGGCAGTTGCAACTGAGGGTCAGCTGGAGGCTGGAGATCTGAGGACTGTGAGGGCAGGCCAGTCTTTTAGGCCTGGATAGGATGTGAGGCCGTGGCACACACAAAGCACATCCTGTGCTCAAAGACCCAAGTTCAAGGGTAAGATACAGTCTCCAAGCTTCAGAGGAGCAGGTCTTGGGCAAGCTCCTCACTCTTCCTGCTCCTCCCATCGGACCCTAATCCTGCCCCCACACCCTACCTCTTCCAGGAAGCCAACCCTGACCACCTTCCTCCCTGGCACCTTCCTCCCACAGGCCAGCACCAATTCCTGACCAGATCTTCTGGGTACAGATGGAGTAAGTGGGGCCTGAGAAAAGCAGATGCAGCTCAGGGCCACACAGCAGCCTGGCTGAGTCAAGGTTTCTGCACTGAGCCTGGCAGCATCCTGTGCTTCAGCCAGCCCTGCCTGTGTCAGCTCCAAGAGATCGGGATTGGAGGCTGGGAAAGTGGGACCGAGATGGGAAGCACACTGGTGAAGCCACAGGGCGATGTGGCTCCACACCACCAGGTCTTTGCCCAAGCGGAACACCTTTCCATGTTTAACACTTGTCCATGGGTCCCCTTCTCCAAGAAGGCTTCCCTGCTGTGCTGCCCATAAGGCACTCCACTTCCTCCTCTGGACACTTCCTTGCCCCGAGCAGCCCGCACACCTCTACTCTGCACCCAGGAGCCTTCCTTGCACCATCTATTTACAAACCTCCCTCCTTACAGGGTTGGGTGCTTCTTGTGGGAGGGACTGGGTCTGAGTGCTCTAAGACATGCCTGGCACATAAAACCCAACCCATTGCTGTTGAGTCGATTCCCGACTCATAACGACCCTATAGGACAGAGTAGAACTGCCTCATAGGGTTTCCAAGGCTGTAATCTTTATGGAAGCAGACTGCCACATCTTTCTCCATCCGAGCAGGTGGTGTGTTCGAACTGCCGATCTTTGGATTAGTAGCTGAGCACTTAACCACTGCGCCACGAGGGCTCCTTGCCTACCTAGCACATTGTAGGTGCTGAACAGATCTCTGGGGAATGAATGTGGGACCAAAGGGGAGGAGGCATGCGAGAACCGCCCAGAAAGGGAGGTGTCCACCAGGGCTCCCCACCTCCCAGGTGGGCATGCCCCTCCCCACCCCACCCTCACCCGGCGGGAGAAAGCTGCAGAATTAAGCACAAGTTATAATTAAGATGGGATGTTTGAAGAGAAACATAATCTCCGTTTCCATGGGATCCGCGGGCACAACAGTAATTAACGTCTCATTAACATTCGCCTAATTAAGCAGTTTATGAAAGTGTATAGAGTTGCATACTGCCACACCAGGCTCGCTCAGGCTGCGTCAAAGTTAACCCCTGCAGCCCCAGGCTGGGAGGCAGGAAAGCTGGGCAAGGCCTGGGGAGGAGAAGGGATGGGTATGTCACCAAGTCAGCAGAGGCTGGGGGCAGGGGCCATGGCCCTGACCCTCCCCAGGCTTGGCACCTCCCAGTCCCACTTCACGGGTCCCCTCCCTGTCCTGGGTAGTGGACACTTCACTCACCTCTCCCTACTCGCTAAGTCAAGGTCAGAGTTTCTCAAAAAGAACTTTTACAAAGAAATGAAAGTCACTGGTGCCACCCACCACCACCACCCCAGGCTTTGTCCACCCCCCGCTGACCCACCCTTGAGTGTCTCCCTGCACAGCCCACTCCTCTCTCATGCTCCCCACTGCCCATCCTACCCCCTGGCTCTTCACAGGGAACAGCTCTTCCACCTGGGAGTACCTTTTTACCTTCAGGTGCTTTACCTGCATTACCTCATCCAGCCCTCCCAGCTCCCTGAGGGCTGTGTTAGCCTCATCCCCACTCTATCCAAGAGGAAAGAGGCTCAGGGAGGCCCAGCAACCTGCCTAAGGTCACAGAGCTGTAAGTGACCCCAAAGCCCCTCCCGCTTCCCCAGGCTGCACGATTTGGAGGCACAAACACTCCACAGCCAGCAACAAAACACGTGGCTGCTACCAAGGGAAAAGGCCAGCAGTTCCTTCTAGCCCTCCCCTGGACGCTAATTAACCACCCCCCACCCCCACCCACCCACCCCCCCAGCCCCCCCCCCCCCCCCCGAGCCTCCTCAACTCCCAGCCCAGCCACAACTCCTGGATCTAAGCTTGAATCAAAGTCTCCTGTGACCAGGCCACAGAGGAAGGCCTCAGTTCTCCAAAGGAGAACAAAGAAAGGGACCTTTCTGGATGATGTCAAGATCAAACAGCGCATTTTTCTCTAAAGCACTTTGCAGCCTTGAGCACTGTACTCACATTAGTTGTCCATTCATTGTCTTACTCCTTGATCCCACTCACAGTGCATTCACACCCACCTTTGTGCCTCCAGAAGTCTGTCAACTCTCTGCCCATTCCAAGGCCAAATTAGGACAGCTTTACGCAGTTATAATTTAACAATACGTATTAAGAGCCTTAAAAATGCTCATTCCCAACAACCTACAAAAAGCATAAACCATAAAGGTGAGAAATTTGACTTTGTTACAATTTAAACCATCTGTGCCACAAAGGGAAAAGACAAGCCACAGACAGACCAGAAGGATATACCTGGAGCACAGATAGTAGACAAAAATTTCATTTCCGGGCTATATAAAGAACTCTGCAAATCAATAAGAAAAAAGACAAATCACCCAATTTTTTTAAAAGGCAAGAAATAGGAACGGCAACTGGCAGATGAAGAGACCTAAAGGGCGGGTAAACACAGGAGACTTGCACAAGCTCTGCAGAATTCTGGAAAACGTGAGAAAAATGACCAGACACTGGGGTCTTAAAAGCCTGTGAGCGGCCATCTAAGATACTCCACTGGTCTCATCCCTCTGGGAGCAAGGGAGAGTGAAGAGAACAGGATACAAGGAAAAGATTAGTCCAAAGGACTAATTGTCCACAGCTACCAAGACCTCCACCGGACTAAGTCCAGTACAGCTAGATGGTGCCCGGCTACCACCACTGACTGCTCTGACCAGGATCACGACAGAGGGTTCTGGACAGAGCTGGAGAAGGATGTAGAGCATAATTCTAACTCACAAAAACAAGACTAGATTTACTGGCCTAAAGGAGACTGGAGAAACCCCGAGAGTATGGCCCCCAGACACCCTTTTAGCTCAGTGGTGAAGTTACCGTCGAGGTTCACTGTTCAGCCTGGGAGTGGACAGCCCAGTAAAACCAAATGAGACTAACGAGGTACAGGAGTCCGGTGACAAGAGCCAGAAGGCAGAAGGGGACAAGGAAGCTGGTGATAGGGAACCCAAGGTTGGGTAAGGATATTGTTGATGTGTTGTGAGATTGTTAACCATTGTCGTGGGGCAACATTTGTAGTAACTGTTAAATGAGAAACTATTTTGTTTTGTAAGCCTTCATCTTAAGTGAGAATAACAGCACAATTGGAAGAGCGTAGTCAATGTCACTGAACTGCGCAGGTAGACATTTTTGAAACGGTGTATCTTTGGCTATGTGTATCTTCACCAAAAAAAAAAAAAAAAAGGTCGAGAAGTTAGAGGATTAATATGTTGTGGGGTTGTTAACCAATGTCATAAAACAACATGTGTACTACTGTTTCATGAGAAACTATTTGCTCTGTAAGCGTTCACCTGAAGTACAATAAAATATTAAAAAAAAGGAAAAAAAATGACCAGACATAATTCTGTACCCACTACGTCGATGGACATTTAAAAAGACAGACAGTACCAAGTGTGGTTGGGGCCGCAGAGCAACAGGACCTCTCATCATTGCTGGTGGAAGTGGAAGTTGCTACGACTATTTTGGAAAATAATTTAGCCTTATCTTGTAAAGCGCAAGATGCATATAGCCTACCACCAAGCAGTTCCACTCCGAGAAAAACCCTCCCACATGTGCACAGAGAAGTTGAACAGCAACGCTCTCATGAAGCCGTGTTTGTAAGAGTGAAAAGGGGAAACAATCTAAATGTCCACCAGCAGGAGGATGGATCAACTGTGGGCTGTCCAGATTAACTATGGCAGATTGAACACATGCATTACCTCCGCTCCCTTCTAAAACCACATTACAACAATAAAGGATCTTTTTTTGTACAGAAATCCACAGGGACAAAAAATAGAAGACGAAGAAACAGCTACATAATTTTGGAAGTTGGAAAGCAGATGGGTGAGTGGTAATTGATTTGGCAGAGCTGAGAAAGTGGAGTTCTAAGTCCCTGTCCTATTACCCCACAGAACCCACCAAAGGCTCAGTAAACAGGTGGCTCCAAGTACTCCTAGACATAGGTATGAAGGACTGGCTGGAAGACTGTGTAAGAAGCAGGTAGACCTCAAGGAAATCCACTTCCCAGCTCTGCCTAGGAGATGTTCCCCCCCACCCCCCTGGGACGGGTCAAGTAGAGTGCCTCTAGATTGGGAAATACCATACGGAAAACTAAAAGAGAAAGCATAAGTTTATCTGATAAATTTCAGGTTGCAACCCAGCCTTTCTTCCCTACTCAGCTCCCAGGAGAGTCAGAATCCTTTCTGGAGATTCTGCCATCAGGGGCTCCCTGATGAACCGACCCAAGCAGACCAGCCAGAGAAAAGCCACAGATGACGAGCCCAACCATGCACAAGGGATGTCAATCAGTTTTTAGCACCCAGTTCCTAAATAGGAGAATCCAATCAAGCATCCCCAGATATTGAAGTTCAGGGACTTCTGACTATCTTGCTCTGTACTGTAGAATAGGACTGGCACAGAGGAAGCACTCCATAAATTTCTGCTAAGTGAATTAATTGAGGCAAACCTCTAACATGAAAGACAGAGTCCCAAACAAGCAAGCAGGAAAAGATGCAGCTTGATGGAAAAAGGCAAGCAGATAAAAAGAAAACAGAAAAAAAGGGGGGGCTGTCCTTTCTCATCCTCAAAGAAATAAAATACAGAATCCATGAAATAAGAAATGGATGCACTATATTTTAAAGAGCACACTCAGCAAATAATAAGGAATTTTTTAAAAAAAAATATTTTATTGTACTTCAGGTGAAGGCTTACAGAACAAACAGTTTCTCATGTAACAGTAGTACATGTGCTGTTTTATGACTTTGGTTAACAACCCCACAACATTTTAACCCTCTAAATGCTCAGCTTTTTTTTTTTTTTTTGGTGAAAATACACATAGCCAAAGATACCCCATTTCAAAACTTGTTACGTACACATTTAAGTGACATTGACTACGCTCTTCTAATTGTGCTGTTATTCTCACTTAAGATGAAGGCTTACAGGACAAAATAGCCTCCCATTTAACGTTTACTACAAATGTTGTCCTATAACAATGGTTAACAATCTCACAACACATCAACAGTATCCTTACTCAACCTTGGGTTCCCTATCATCAGCTTCCTACTCCCCTTCTGCCTTCTGGCCCTTGTCACTGGACTCCTGTACCTCGTTAGTCTCATTTGGTTTTACTGGGCTGTCCACTCCCAGGCTGAACAGTGAACCTCGATGGTAACTTCACCACTGAGCTAAAAGGGTGTCTGGGGGCCATACTCTTGAGGTTTCTCCAGTCTCCTTTAGGCCAGTAAATCTGGTTTTTTTTTTTTTTTTTTTTTTTTTTTTTTTGTGAGTTAGAATTATGCTCTACATCTAATAAGGAATTTTTGAAGTTTAAAAATAATAAAGCAGAAATGAAAAACTCAATAGAAGGGTAGAATGATAAAGCTGAGGAAATCTCCTAGAAAGAGGAGTAGAAAAATAAAGAGATTCCAACTCCTAGTGACCCCATAGGGTTTCCAAGGCTTTAAATCTCCGCGGAAGCAGGCTGCCACATCTTTCTCCCACAGAGCCACTGGTGGTTTCGATCTTAGCTGTCCATCGCTTTAACCACCGCAACACCAGAGCTCCTTCACCAAGGGACAGCATGGTGAATTACCAGAACATGGGGGAAATAGAAGATTCTACAAGCTTCTAGAAAGAAAAATCCCAGGAACCATGCAAAGGATCAAATGTCAGAACAACCTGGGACTTCTCAATCCCAATACTATAAGCAACATTACAACACTGCCTTTATAATTCTGACACCTCCCACCCCAGCCAAAAAAAAAAAAGCTTTCTATCTGTAATTCTATATCTAGTCAGACTATTAACCAAGATTTGGGGCAAAATGAGAATGTTTTCAGATATGCAAAGTTTCAAAAATGTATCTCCTATGCATCCTTCCTGGAAGCTATTGGGGGATGCAAAAGGAGCCCTGATGGCACAATGGTTAAGCACTCAGCTGCGAACAAAAAGGTTGGCAGTTTGAACTCTCCAGTGGCTCTTCGGGAGCAAGCCCTGTCGATCTGCTGCCATAGAGATTATAGCCAAGAAAATCCTATGGGGCAGTTCTACTCTGTCATGTGCAATCACTATAAGTCAGAATCAACTCAACAGCACCTAACACTGAGGGATGCACTCAATCAAAACGAGGGCGTAAACTCAGAGAAGAAAGGCAAGAGATCCAACACGAGAGAGGTGAAAGAAATCTCAAGAGTAATGGTGATGGGAAATCCCAGCATGACTGCTGACAGTAAGTGTCTAAATAAACCAAATTAGAGCAGGTCAGGCTCAGGGAGAGATTTTAAGAAGATAAAATTGCTATAACATAGTTCTACATCCTGCTTTGGTGAGTAGCATCTGGGATCTTAAAAGCTTGCAAGTGGGCATCTAAGATACATGTATTGGTCCCATCCCGTCCAGAGCAAAGGACAATGAAGAAAACGAAAGACACAAGGAAAATATTAGTCCAAGGACTATAGGGCCACATGAACCACAGCCTCCACCAGCCTGAGCCCAGAAGAATTAGATGGTGCCTGGCTACCACCACCGACTGCTCTAACCAAACCCATTGTGGTGAAGTCAATTCTGACTCATAATGACCCTACAGGACAGGGTAGAACTGCCCCATAGGGTTTCCAAGGAGCAGCTGGTGGATTTTAACTGCCAACCTTTTGGTTAGCAGCTGAGCTCTTAACCACTGTGCCACCAGGGCTCCAACTGCTGTGACAGGGATCACAATAGAGAGTTCTGGACAGAGAGGAGAAAAATATAGAACAAAATTCAATTTCACAAAAAAAGACCAGACTTACTGGTCTGACGGAGACTGGAGGAACCAAGACTATGGCCCCCAGACACCTTGCTAACTCAAAACTGAAACTATTCTCGAAGCCCATTCTTCAGACAAAGATTAGACAGGTCTATAAAACAAACAATAACACATGCGAGGAACATGCTTCTTAGTTCAATCAAGTATATGAGACTGATTGGGCAACTCCTGCTCAAAAGCAAGAAGAGCAGTCAGGAAGGGACAGGAAACTGGACAAATGGACACAGGGGTGGAAAGGGGGAGAGTGCTGTCACGTTGTGGGAATTGCAACCGAAGTCACAAAACAATATGTGTATAAATTTTTGAATGAGGAACCAACTTGAGCGGTAATTTTCACCTAAAGCACAATCAAATTTAACAAAAGAAGACGATGAAACTGATGAAGTACTTAATGCATTTAGTTATATCGAGAGATTTACCTAACTGGAGGAGACCTGGGAATTGAATTAGAGATAAGGATTTTTTTTTAAGCCAAAATAAATGTAAATAAATAACCACTACACATCTATTAAGGAGCCCTGGTGGTACAATAGTTAAGCACTCAGCTGTTAACAGGAAGGTTGGCAGTTGGAACCTCCCCAGCCGCTCTGCAGGAGAAAGACCTGGTGATCTGCTCCCATAAAGATCACAGCCTAGAAAACACGATGAGGCAGTTCAACTTTGTCACATGGGGTTGCTTATAAGTCGAAAGCGACTTGACGGCACCTAACAACAACAAAAAACACGCCTATTAGAATGTCTAAAATCCAAAACACTGGCCACACCAAATGTTGGGGGGATGTGGAGCAACAGGAACTCTCATTCATCACTGGTTGGAATGCGAAATGGTACAGCCACTTTGAAAGACAGTCTGGCAGTTTCTTACAACGCTAAACACAGGCTTACCATATGACCCCACGATCACGCCCCTAGGGATTTACCCAGCTGAGCCAAAAACGTTGACAGCTGCTGTCGAGTCAGTACCCAACTCATGGTAAGTAACCCCATGCACAATGGAATGAAACACTGCCCAGTCCCGAGCCACCCTCATGACAGACTGCAGATCCATAGGGTTTGCACTGGCTGATTTTCAGAAGTAGATTGCCAAGCCTTTCTTCCTAGTCCATCTTAGTCTGGAAGCTCTGCTGAAACCTGTTCAGCATCATAGCAACACACAAGCCTCCAATGACAGATGGGTGGTATTGCACACAGGTGCACTGGCTGAGAATCAAACCCAGATCTCCTGCATGAAAGCAAGAATTCTACTCCTGAACCACCAATGCCCCCTACTGAAAATGTGCGTTCACGTAAAAGCCTGCACGTGAGTGTTTATAGCAGCTTTGTTCATAACTGGCAAAAGTTGGAGGCAGCCAAGACATCCTTCAAGAGGTAAATGGATAAACAAACTGTGGTACATCCATACAATGGAGTACTAATCAGCTATAAAAAGAAATGAGCTATCAAGCTATGAAAAGACATGTAGAGACCTTAAGTGCATATCGCTAAGTGAAAGAAAACTGTCTGAGAAATCCACATACCGAATGATTCCAACTATCCGACATCCAGAAAAGGCAAAACTATAGAGACCGTAAAAAGATCAGTGGTTTCCAGAGGATCAGGGGGAGGGGGAAGGGAGAATAATAAGTGGAGCACAGGGCAATTTTTAGGGCAGTGAAACTATTCTCTATGATATTTTAATGGTGGACACATGACATTATGTGTGTGTCAAAATCCATAAGACTGTACAACACCAAGAAGGAACCCTAATGTAAACTACGGACTTTAATAATAATGTATCAATACTAATTCATCATCTGTAACAAATATACCACAGGAATACAAGATGTTAATAACAGGAGAAACCGTGCATGAGAACCCTCTGTACTTTCTGCACAATTGTTCTGTAAACCTTAAACTGCCTTAGAAAACAAAAGTCTATTTAAAAAAAGACAACTATTAACTCCAGAGAAAACAGTTGTCAAGAAAGGAAAAGTAATCAGAGTATACTATATGGCTTGAGGAGCCCTGGTGATGTACCCGTTAAGCCCTCGGCTGCTAACCGAAAGGCTGACGGTACGATCCCACCAGCGGATCTGTGGGAAAAAGACCTGGCTATCTGCTCCCGTAAAGATTATAGCCAAGAAAACCCTATGGGGCAGTTCTGCCCTGTCACATAGGGTCACTATGAGTCAGAATCGACTCAATAGCACCCAACAACAACACCTCTATGACTCAGCTGGGAAGTCCAGCTAACCAAAAACGTGGGTGAGTGGGGTACAAGTAGGGAATGGTGGTCAAATAGAGCCAAATCCTCAGCTTCTGTAGTAAAAGTCAATAGTTAATGCCAGAAACTGGAAAATCAAGGAGCAGCAACATAAGCCAGTTACTTAGAAGTAGGAAGTAAACATACAAACAATCCGCGAGAAGCGCTGAAAGAGGCCACTCAGAGGAAAGGCAAACGGGCCAAGGAAGGACAGAGGACTGCAGGCTTTGTAACAAAGCAATGAAGTGGCTTCACCTGCCCTCAGCGGGTTACCTCCAGCCCTGCCCCAAGCTGTGAGCGTCCATGGGTCCTGTGCACACCCACCTACCAGGGCCCCAGCTGAGGCCGACATGAGAAGGCTGGGAACTTGTTATTCACCTTCTCCTAAAATCGGCTTAGGCCACGCAGAGTGATCACAGAGTAGTTAGTGGGTCAGCCCTGCCTCCTCCCAGCTCCTGCCGCCACCCATAGTCCCCCATCCCTGCTGGTTTCAAGGGAAAACCTGGCCCCCCCTTCCCTTCCACAAACGGTCCAGAAGCAAGAACTCCTGAGCATCAGGGAGCCCCCAGCCATCCTCTTCCTCCTCTGCTCCCTGGCTGGGGGCTTCCTGTGGGTAAGGGTCTGCCCAAGCCAGAAGCTGACTGAGTTTGTCTATCTTACATTTAATAAATATTTATTGAGTGCCTCCTCTATCCCAGGCAGTGGGGACAAGGCTGTGAATAAGGCAGCCACGGCCGCTAACCTCACATTAAACAAATGAAGTAATAAATACACATTGTGAGGAGAGCTATGAAGGAAGTGAACCAGGTCTGTGAAAGGAGAACCCTGATTATTCGTGGGGCCACTGAGGGGCAGGCTGGGACAAAGATGAGGACCCAAGTGTCTGAGCTTAGGGGAGGGATGAAAGGAACAGACGGTGTGGGGAGCTGGGAATCACAAGACCCCCTCTCCCCCGTGCAGCTCTGCCTCTCCTCACCTCCTTGCCCATTGCTTATTATTCCCCCACTCACCCACCTAGAATGCCCTCCTGGCCAAATGCGTTGGGGAGGTGGGTGTGGGAGGCACCTTCATCTCACACCCATCGCACCCGCCAAGCCTGGGGCCCGGCTTGTCAGGACAGGGGAGAGAGAAATTCACAGCCCAACCCTTTAATGGAAATCAAAGCCCACCTTGCCATGGTGATCTATACCCTCAACTCATTCCCTGATCAGGTCAGATGACGCACTACCACGGTGCGGGGCAGGTGGGGTAGCAGGGGTGTGGGGCAGAGGTTCCTGGGGCCCAGATACCCCTCCTGCCCGAGAACCCAGTGGGCAAGGGAGCCTTGGCTTGGCAGTAGAAGTGCCTCCCTCTGCCAGAGCTTTCTCTCCACCTCCTGAATACCCACCACTGCAGGTATCTTCCTGTCCTGTTCCTCCTCCATGTTTATGCTCCTGCTCTGGTTAAGGCCTCTCCTGCTCAATATCCTTCAATGGCTCCCATTGCTCTCAGGGACCATTTCAAGGCCCTGGTGTGCAGCCCCTACTTGAGTCTCTGGCTTTACTGTCCTAGACCCTGGCTGTAGACAGACCCAGGCCAGGCTCCGGGACTGATGGCCACTTGGTACCATCCTCACTGGAACAGAGGAGGCCATGCACAGCAGGTAGGACCTGGGATCAGCAAAGGCCTCCAGAAGACCATGCTAAAGCTGGGCCTCAGACTGAGTGGAAATTCACTAAGAGTTCTAGGAGAGGAAGAAACCCCACTTGGCCCATTCCCACCTTCAGATCTTTGTTCTTGCTAGCCATCCGCCTAAAGAGTCCTTCCTCCACCTACCCACGTTCACCCCCTTCAAGTTCTCCTGAGAGCCCTTCTTCAAGCAGCCTTCCATGGCCTCACTCCAGTCTCCCCCATGACCTGGGCCTCTCTCTTGCCTCTCTATAGCATGCAGCCATTGCCCTGGGAGATCTGTTATCCAATAGATCGTCCAGGGTCAGCAAGGGTATGAGGAGGGCACCTTCCCAGGGGAAGAGCTGCCAGGGTCAGGCTCTCCACTCCCACCCTGCCATACCCCAGCTTGGGCTGGACAATGTCAAAGCCAACTAGAGCCAAGGATAGAGGCAGGGGGATCGCCATGGAGAGAGGATGCAGGGAGGGAACCAAGCCCCTCAGCACCTCCACATACACCCCTGGTAGACAGAGACCCACATCTGCCAGTGCCAACATCTCCTCCCCGACACCTGCCATGCCTGACAGCTGTTATCCACACTGCTGGTGCCCTCACCCCCATCCCACACCATGAGCAGAGGTGTTCCCTGGGAAGGAGGAGCCAGGGAGGGCCTGAAATAGCCACCATCCCTGGGCATCTCCTACCTGCCAGACACCTCACGTAAGTCTCCTTTCCTTAAGGGCTCACTCTGTGCTAAGTGGAGCCCCGATGGTGCAGTGGTTAAGAACTTGGCTGCTAACCAAAAGGTCAGCAGTTTGAATCTACCAGCGGCTCTTTGGAAACCCTACGGGGCAGTTCTACTCTGTCCTATAGGGTCACTATGATTCAGAATTGACTCAAGGGCAATGGGTTTTGTTTTGTTTCCTGTGTTAAGTGCTTGACACACGTGTGCTAGTTTAATTCTCAGACTCTGATCAGCCCCATTTTTCATTGGAAAAAATGGAGGTTCAGAGAGGTTGAGTGACTTGCCCAAAGTCACCCTGTGCTAAGTGGTAGAGCTGGAATCTGGGGTCAAGTATGCCCACTGGGGAGCTTGGTTATTCTCTGAAGTGGGGCCCCAGGGGAGATGGGGACACATGTGATTTGGGACCTGAGTCCCAGAGAGCAAATAACCCTTCCTGCAGCTGAAGTAGGGGACCCATGGGCACCTCCTTCAGGCCCCCAGAGAGGCAGGCCCTGAAACCAACACCTCTCCAAGGACAGAACCTACTAAGTGCTGGGCGCTGGGTGAGGATTACCGACATCATCTGGTAGAACCCTCACCACTGCCCAGAGGTACAGAGCATTGCTGCCACTTAACGACAAGGAAACTGAGGCTCTGAGAGGTTAAGAGGCTCACCCAGGTCACACAGTAGGAAGAGGAGGATTCAAATCAAACCTGACTCCAGACGCAGGAGGTCACTCGGGAAGAGGTGCAGAGATGGGGATCTGGCTTCAGCTCGGCATCCCCAGTGCAGGGTACCTGCTCCCGGTCCCAGCTCCAGCTCTGAAAAAGCTGGGTGGGTGGAATTGGGTAGGTCATTTGCCCTCTCTGGCCTTGAGTTTTTCTTTCTGTTCAGCAGGGTGGAATCACTCCCTCCAGCCAGGCTCCCAAGTCTGTGTGAAAATCCTCGGTGAGGTCTGCCTCCTGCTTAGAGGCCACGCGAGAGATGGGGAACCTACTTCTTCTGTGCATCCCCCTTCAGGACTGCAATGAATGCTATGCTCCCTACAGAAAGAGGAGGCCTGGGGCCCTCCTCCTGGGCCAATGCAACCGCAGGTGCTCCAGGGCCAGGGCCTGGCCAGCAGCTGGGAGACTCTACCTGCCTTCTCTAACCTGAGCTCCCTCTCCCTGAGAGTGACGTGGGTAGACAGCCCCTTCTGGCTAGACTTCCACCCCCTCAGGGTCAGGCAATGGAATGGTGAGAGTATAGAGGCTGGCATCTGGCAGCCTGAGTTCAAATCCTACCCAACAAACCCCTGAAACTACAGAGCAATTTGGGGCAAGTTCTTTCCCTTCCCTGAACCTCGGTTTCCTCGTATATAAATGGAGGCCATTGGTACTTACCTCCCAGCATTCTAGAGGGTGTGAACTGAGGGATGTGTGTGGGCAGGTGGGAAATGGTGGTGCTGAGGGTGAGAATTCTGACCAGCCTCCTTGAGCCAGCCCACCTGCCCCCAGGTCATGCCAACCTGACGCCTCAGCTTCCACTTTCAATAACCAAAATCCACAGTCAAGGGGAAAAAATCTGCAGTTTAAAAATAAAGTGGAATCTGCCTCTCATTAAAATGAAGTTTGTCACCTCTATCATAAATTGTCCTTCTCAGCTGCAGAAAAAGGTCCCTTAACACTATTTTTTTTTTCCTTCTCCAAATGAGGCAAGAGTGGGTAGGTTTGAAAATCCCTGTGGACAGTGAAAAAGCCAGAAAACCCCCTTCCTCCCCCACCCCCAGATGCTTGCTCCCCCGCTCCCCTGCCCAGAAGCCAAAAAATCATTGTAATTATCTGTCTGGGACCAGGCTGGGGAGAGTACCTTAGCATAGTTCATTAAGGCGCTAATTAGCAGGAACCCTCGGCTCTGGGGGGTGGGGGTGGGAGGTGGGCTTCAATGTCTTCCTCCCCTCCTACCATTCCCCAACTGTCCACCCACTCAGCTTCACCTGGTTCACAGGCATCTGCTCTCGGGTAACACCCGGTCAGATGTGAGGAGAACGACCGCCATGGCCTGCTGAAGAGTGTGGGCTCATGAGTAGAGGAGCAGGTATCGTGGGGAGACCAGGAAAGGGGGACTGCAGAGGCTGCACTCCAACTGGAGGAGAAGGAGCCCTACCCTTTGAGACTTCAGTCTCCACATCTGAGCAATGAGGGAGCTGGACTATGTGACTGCTGAGGACCCACCAAGACCCTGACACTGTCCCTGGGAGTCTTTGGCACAGACCAAATGGAGAACGGAAGGAGGGGGGATGGAGCCTGGAATTTTGAGCACATTCAATTCCAATATTTATAACAATGATACCCAATATTTAATGAATACCTACTATGTGCCATTGCCACGCTTGGTTCGAATTGACTTACTTAGTCTTCATACAATAGCCCCAGGAGGTAGGCACAGTCCCTACTTTACAGAGGAGGCTGGTTGCAAAGAAGTTAACTGACAGACAGCTTGCAGGTGAGATGTAAACCTAGGCAGGCTGGCTTCAGAGGCCACACTCTTAAGCTCTAAGCCTCCACGCTAAACTGAGCCCGGGGCCCTGCACCGGCCACCCTGAAGCCCATCCCAGCCCCTGACTCCTCCCTCCTACCCAGATTCCACCCACACAAGAAGGAAATACCTGATTCTCCAGCTCTGAGCACCTTTGAGCCACCCTACAAGATGGGAACTATTATTATCCCCAGTGTACAGTGATACCCACTGTACAGCCTGAAAAACCTTCTGGGTGCAGTTCTACTCTGTCACATGGGGTCGCTATGAGTTGAAAACTGACTCAGTGGCACCTAACAACAGCAACAGTGATACACAGGGGTGAAGGCACCCACCAGGGGTCACAGAGCCAGGAGAGCAGAGTGAGGCTTTTAAGAACACTGGCTCTCCCCACCACCCATGAGGTCCTGCCCCAGCCCCCACTTCAAACCCTGGACACTTGCTCCAGGGCCAACCAGCCTCCGAGAGGCCCCACCCATAACAGTTTCTCCTTCAAGCCTCTCAGCCCCAGGAACCCTGGGTACCTTCCCAAGGAGGAGCTGCCCCGCCCTGTGCCCAGAGGCCCCCTCTGCCCTGCCCACTGGAAGTGTCTGGGCCCCACTCGCCCCTCCTCTCTCTCCCCTCCCTGACCATCAGGAGTCTCTGGGCCCCACCTGCCCCCTCCATTAAATCCTGAGAGTACCCATCAAACTCCCACCAGCCCTCACAAACAGCATCCCCCCTCAACCTCCACTTCCACGGAGCCAAAGGGGACACTGAGTCAGGAGTTCTGGGGAGGGGGGCCCTCCTGAGGTCTACCCACTGGAGCAGCAGCCACAGACCCAAAACAGGGAGCCCCACCCTTCTCAGATACACAGCTCCCAAGACGGAGGGCCAGCTCTGATCCCTGCCCTGCCAGACCTGCTGGGCAACCACGGACCAGCCCATGCCCTCTCTGGCCTCGGGGGAGAGCTGGTCAGGGGAGCTGGAGAGCTGCTGCACCCCCTACCAGGCCCTGGGGGACAGTCCAGGAGGTGGTAAGAGTGTCCAAGGAATTTCCCTGGAAAGCGTGCCTGGGATCCTCAAGTGGGCAGGGGCTGTGAGCTCTTCACTCATTTGAAATGCTCATCCAGCACTGGCTTCATCTGACAGGTCTGTAGCCCCTGCCCATTGCCTACTCTGTCCCCAGCCAGACTCTCCCAACAACCTCTAGCCCCTTAACTGCCTCACCCAGGGCTCATTGCCCCTGAAGCTGAAGCACCTTCTAGTTTAGAGCCCACCTCCGTATCCAGGAGTAGCCCTACCCAGTTCCACTCACACAATCTTGGATGACAGAGGCAGTGGGGGTGCCAGCAGGAGCCCTGATTCAACCCCCACAGAACTGGGCAAGGTTTCTCCCACAAATGCTCCTCCCCACCCCACCCCCGACACATCTTGAGCACCTGCCCTGAGCCGCATATGTGTGCTGGTGGGTTAATCAACACTCCACACACACACACACACAGTCCACCTGCATACCCAGTTTAGGCTGCAGTATCAGTAATGGAGCAGCAGGCTAATGAGGTCACGGGGTTGATTGCCACTCAGCAGAGGGAGATTGAAAAAGGCTTCCTGAGCCCACACCAAGCCCTGATCATCATCATAAACTGAGTCCTACAACTTGAAACAGACTGAGCCCTGACCCAGGCTGCACACTGAGCCCTGACCTGGTCACAGTATCATGCAGGAGAGCTCCTGGGTTTCTAGCCTTCCCCCTTATCTGGATCCAACCATCCACAGAGAAAAGTGCCCAGAGGGCCTGGAGTCAGCTTCCCAGCCCCAGTGCCCTAAGCTTCCTCCCCGGGAGCTCCCCAACCCTTCACAACCTCAGTGCTCCTGGGTCCTGCCCAGAGAGGCCAGGCTCCAGTGGAAGTCACCCAGCAAGTCCTGGCCAGCAGCAAAGCCTCAGCCCCGATGCTCACATCATGAGCTGTCTTCTCTCCTGGAACCAGGATGGCAGGGCCTTCGGCCTAGAAGGACAGGCCTTTGAATCATCTGGTCCCTCACCCAACCCATCCTTCTCCCCATCAGGAATTCCTTCTCCAGCTTCCTTGGTCCTGGGTCATCCAGCCCCTGCTTGCACACTTCTGATGACAGCAAGCTCATCACCACCCAAGGCAGCCAGTCCATCTGTAGCTCTAACTGGGACCCCCTCCTGGTCCTGGTTTGGCCCTGGGACAGAGGATACAGGGGCAGGTAAGGGTGCAGGGGTAGGGTTTGGGCCTCTCTGAGACTTCTGGACAGCAAGTGCAGGCTCTGAGCCTGCCATTCTCCAGGTCGCAGGTCCCAGGTTCTCCCCTCCTTCCACATCCTGTTAGTGTGCCTGTGGGCCTGGGTGGGATCCAGGCTGGAGCACAGACCGGCTAGGTGGCTGAAGACTAGCCCCTTGCTCTCTCTGAAATAAAGACAACTGAGGTAAAGCCGTGGTCCAGACGGCTCTGTGTGTCTCCTTCCTGTTCCCACTATGCCCAGCCCTGGACAGGGCCCAGCACCACAGGCATGACTGAGCTGCTCCAGCCATCCCCTCCTTCATATCAGACTCACTGCTCCTGGTGATACAACTTCCCACAGTCTGAGCCGAGGCTCTCTAGAAGCCCCTCCCTATGTCTGTGCCTCTCTAGACCTAAAACAACATTGTGGTGGGGGTAGGGGGAAGGGTCTCCCACTTGCCCACTACTGAAGAGCTAGGGAAAGACTCCTAACTCTGAAAATATCCCCCTGCCTGCCTGGCCTGTCCCTAAGTGGGACCAGGGTCAGAGGCCAGAGGCTACAAGGGTCTCCCCAAACCCCGACCTGCAGTGGGCACTCCCTACCTACCCCCACAGATGCCCAGTCCCGGGCCTCCACCCCTCTATCAGCACCCCCACCATGCCCTCATTAGCACAGCCAGCTGTCCCCAAGCCCCAGGCCTGGTGAGTTACGGTCCATCCATCCCTCCCAATGTCCTCACCGTCACCACCACAGGCCCATATAACGGCATGAACATCTGTCAGCCTGTGGCTGCCACTGCCATTGCTGTTTCCAAGGAGACAGACTCCATTTATGACATTATCAGAAAGTCCAGCCCCTACCCCCTACTCCCTTTATGGGGACCGGGATTTGGGCTGTAAATATCACCACATGTCTTCCCTGAGGTTCTAGCACGCTCAAATACATAGCTGCTGCTGAGGCCACAGCAGCTGCAAACACACAGCCACAACAGTTCGGGTGCATTCTGGCCTCACTTCATGCCACCCTTCCTGCCACACCAGGCCACCCCTACCCATGTGCTCCCTCCTGTCCTGCAGGCCCTAAGAGAGATACTCACAGTAGCGGTGGCCTGGGGGCTGAGTCACCTGCGGGGCCTTTGGTGGGAAGAAGGGAAGGGAGTTGACCCTGGCTCAACCCCCAATTGGGGGCCTCCAACATGACAGGCCCTTTACACATCAGCCACCAAATCCTCCTCCCAACATTCCCACAGGAAACTACTGCCTGAATGGAGGAAAATTATTTGTCCAAGTTCATACAGCTGGTCTGTGGGGGAGCTGAAGTTCGAACCCAGTCCCTCGAGGCAGCAAACAGCCTTCCACCACAGTGCAGGCTTCTGTGGCCTGAGGGCTCAATCGCTGACTCGCAGGGACTGCCCATAACAATGTGTGGCAGTTCCAACTAATCTAAGCCTCACAACAACCCTATGAGGTCAGCACTGCTAATATACCCATTTTATAGACAGGACAAGGTATAGCCGACACCACACAACTTGTAGGTGGAGAAGCCAGGATTCAAAGCCAGGCCAGCTGGTCCCAGAGCCCAGTTCTAAATGGTTCTGCTTAGAGTAGCCTGATAGCCTGGCCAGGGGAGGCGTTCCCACCTCCTCGGCACCACTCAGCTCCTTCCTCACACCCACCCCACAGAGATGTCCCTGGTCACTGAGATAACAGGAGGGGAGGGAAGCTCAGGCAGTGAACCCGACACATGGTAGGTCCTCACCCCAATCTTCCCCCAACGACCAGCCTTAATTACAGGCAGATAAAACCAAAACTAAACCCTCTGTCGTCGAGTCGATTCTGACTCATAGTGACCCTATAGGACAGAGTAGAACTGCCCCATAGGGTTTCCAAGGCTATAAATCTTCACGGAAGCAGACTGCCACATCTTTCTCCTGCGGAGCAGCTGGTGACTTTGAACTGCCAGCCAAGCACTTTAACCACTGCACCACCAGGGCTCCTTTACAGGCAGGTAGTGAGGATCAAATGTTCAAGAGTTTAGTCGACCATCAAGTGCAGAGCAAGTGGTATATGGGGTATTATCATCATTGCCATCATTGTCATCATGGTGGGGTGACTGCATCATTTTAAGCACTGTTGGCCTCACAGGACGAGCACGCATGCCTCCTTCCGTCTCTCTCCAGGTCTGTGTCACTGTATTGGTGTCCTGTGGCTGCTGTACAAATTACTACAAACTGACTGGCTTAAAACAATGGAAAGTTGTTCTCTTGCAGTTCTGGAAATTAATAGTCTGAAATCAGTTTCACTAAGCCAAAATCAAAGTGTCATTGGTGGGTCAAGCTCCCTCCAGAGGCTCTAGCGGGGAATTCATTCCTTGCATCTTCCAGCTTCGGGTGGCTGCCAGCAATCTTTGGCTTATGGCTCCATTGCTCCAATCTCTGCTTCCACGGTCACATGGTCTTCTTTTGTGTCAAATCTTCCTCTGCCTCACTCTTACAAGGATGGTTGTAATTGCATTTAGGGCCCACCCAGATAATCCAGGATAATTTCTCCATCTCAAGATCCTTAACGAGGTCACATGTCAAGATCCTTAATGTAGTCACATCTGCAAAGACCCTTTTTCCATATATGGTTCCTTTCACATGTTCCACGGATAAGGACCTGGATGCATACGGGGGCCATAATTAAGCCTACCACACAGTCACCAACTGCCTACTCAACACCTTCTCCTGGACAACTAAGAGGCATGTCAAACTTCACCTGTTCACAGCTGAGGGCTTCTTCCCCCAGCGCTGATCCTACTGGCTTCCCATCTCAGGTGGGAGCAGGCACCCCATCTTCCCAGCTGCTCAGGCCAAAACCCATGGGGTCAACCCTTAACTTTTCTCTTTCTCTTACCCCCACAGCTGATCCACCCCCAGAAAATCTTGTCAACTCTACCTTCAATATCTATTCAGAATCTGACCACTTCTCACCACCTCATGGCCGCCTCTCTGGTCCAAGCCACCATCTCTGTCTCTACTGGGTTATTGCAACAGCCCCCTACCTGGGCTTCCACCTTCTGCCTCTGCCCGCACAGAGTTCTCTACCTAACACCTAAGTCAGAGCAGGATGCTCCTCCATCAAAGTCCTATGGAGGCTCCTGTCTCACTCAGAGAAAAGGCCCAAGTCCTTACAACGGCCTACAAGTTCTGGCCCCGTTTGCTCCCTGGCATCTGTTTCTACCCCTCTCCTTCCTGACCCCTGCTATAGCCACCCGCCTCCTCGCTGTTCCACATGCCCACCTCAGGGCCTTTGTTCCCTCTGCCTGGAATGTTCTCTCCAGGTATCCATGTGGCTTCCTCACCTCCTTCAGGTCTTCGCCTTCTCCATGAGGCACTTCCATTCCTGGCATTTCCTTTCTCCTTTCCCATTTTATTTCTCTTTGACATTTACCACTATGTAACCCAATATGTATTTTGCTTACTTATCTCGTCTAATGTCTGTCTTCCCTACTAGAATGAAAGCTTCATGAAGACAGCCTCCCAGATCCTACCTGGACTAGTAGGTGCTCAGAACATATTCATCCAACCACCCATTCACTCCATAGACATTTATGGAGCCAGGCACTGAGAAGGTACTGGGAACCAGCAGTGAGCCAGACACAGCTCCTCACAAGGACCATCCAGGCTGTTAAGCACAGTGACAGGGAAACCTACAGCACCATGGGAGTTCAGAGGATGGAGGAACCTACTCAGCCCAGGCAGATGAGGAACGCTATGTTAAAAAGGGCTTTGCAGGATAAATAGGAGTTTGCTGAATAGATGAGGTGACTGTATCATACCTGGCAGAAGGAGCAGCAGGTGCAAAAACGGGGACCAAAATAGCAAGAAGTTCTCAGGACAGGGGAGGGGGTGGGAAGTCACGCTAAAGGAAACAAACAGGGGCTAGGTTGTGAATAGTCTTGAAGAGCAGACCAAGGAGGTTGAACTTTTCCCCATGGGCCACTGAAGGGGAGGGCATGGCAGGTGTGTGAGTCTGGAGGCTCCTCCAACCTCAGATGGCCAACAGGCAGCCTGGATGCATAGAGAGATTGGGGTATGCATTAGGTTAAGGGTTTGGGAACTCCCTCAAATTGTGGCCACAGCCAGGAGGTAGCTCAAGCCACAGTGTGGTCCTGGTGCCCCCAGTATGCTCAGCACAGTGCTGAGAGGAGACTCTGGGGGAACTGAACCAAAGAGTTTGCAACAAAATAGCAGATTGTGCAGTTCCGTGAAGTCAACGTAGAGGACTGCGTGATGGTGAAGTCGAGGAGCGCTGCCTGGAGGAGCCAAGGTTTGGGCTGTCCTGGGGATGGAGACAGGCCAGCTCCTGGCTAACTAAACCTCTCAGCATGAGAGTGGGTACCGGCCAAAGCCCATCTTTCATTTTGGCCTTCCAAGCCTCAGCAATTTCTCTGGGGTTTAATTTCTCTGCTGAGGAGCAAAATTCATGGAACTTTGCATCTTCCATAGAGTCCAGCGAGATCCCTTGAGGCAGCGGTTGTTGTAAGTTTCGTTGAGTTGATTCCAATTCATGGCAACTCCATGTGCTACAGAGTACAACTGCCCCATAGGGTTTTCTTGGCTATAATCTTAACGGAAGCAGATCGCTAGGCATTTTTTCCCTGTGGTACCACTGGGTAGGTTTGAACTGCCAATATTTAGGTTAGCAGTCTAGCACAAATCATTTGTGCCACCTAGGCAGCCTAGGGGTTGCTGTTGTTGTTGGGTACCATCAAGTCAACTCCAACTCACAGTGACCCCATGTGACAGAGCAGAACTGCCCGATAGGGTTTCCTAGGCTGTAGTCTTTATGGGAGCAGATTACCAGGTCTTTCTGCTGTGGAGCAGCTGGATGGATTCGAACCACCAGTCTTTCAGTTAGCAGCCAAATGCTTAACCGTTTGTATCACCAAGGGGGTAGGAGGCTAGAGTTTCCTGGCTCCTGAGCAGTGGGTTCTAGCTTCGCCCCTTCTGCTTTGGTCAAAGGTAACCAGGCAGGTCAGAGCTAGCCTCAAATCAACATGCAAAGGCCTTTCCCCAACCCAGGCTCCCACCCATAAGGGAGCTGCCTGGAAGTGGGGACCTGAGCTGGGTTCCGAGTGACAGAAATGATCAGGGTAAGCACAGAGAAGGTCTATAAATAAGTATACATTCTATAAAACATGTTTAATTAAAGTAGATTAAAATTAATTTGCTTTAAGAAAATTAGAAGTGCCCTCGAGGGTTTCAGAAGCAGGGCAAGGGTCCCTGAATCCAAAGGCGCCACAGAAGGGTGGAGTAAGTGGGGAGGGGGGAGGCCTTCCCCTCACATACTGTCTCAGAAGGAGGTGGCTCACATTTACATAGTGCTCCCTACACTGTCTACATGGCGAAGACAGGCATGATCAGTCCCACTTTCCAAGGGGGTAGTGACTTGCCCAGGGTGACACAGCAAGTCTGTCGCAGAGCGCAGGGGAAAGCTGCTGGCCCTCTCTGCCAGCCCTGGGCATATCATTCATGCTCAACACGTCAAATGCCCCTCCCCTCCTGTGCCCACTGCCTGAGCTGCTATACCCCAGGTTCCGCCCCTCTGCAGGGTGGGGGCCCTTGGCTGTGACAGTCTGCTCCTCCAAGGCCCCTGCATGGGGAAGGCAGAGGGAGGCAGCCTGCGGGTTGGGGACAGGAGGCAGTAAGGGAAGAGACCCGAAATCAACAAGCGTTCCAGAATTTTAAACAGTTTTTGGAGGAAAACGAGGAGCGGGTTCAGCTGTAGCAATTTGCTCCAGGGGAAAATTATGTTCCCGTGCTCTATTATACAGAACAGAAGGAACATTTGGTGGGTTGAATACTTGTTAATTTATTTCTCTGTTTTGTTAATGGGCCGACACACGCGCATGCTCACACACGCAGTTGTGCGTGCACACACACACCCCGGGCGCCCGCAGAAGCCGGCGCTGGGTTCCCTGAGTTTTCCTGCCACCTTCCTATCAAGTACTACTCCGTTTCCTGCTTCCGCCTCTGGACACCAGGGTCAAGAGGAAGGCCGGGTACAGTGCTGTGACTGAGGTGAGCCCTTCAGCTTCCTCAGCTGAAAAATGGACTTGGCAATGAGATGGCCCAAGGTGTTAGGGCAAAGCCTTTGACCTCGGAACGAGTGTGACTAGCTGTGGGAGGTTGTTTTGCAAGTGTCTGCGGCATGCAGTAACCAGTTGCTGTAGAGTCCACTCATGGCTAGCCCGTGTATGCTAGAGTAGAACTGTGCTGCACAGGGTTTTCAATGGCTGTGTCTTAGTCATCTAGTGATGTTATAACAGAGATATCACAAGTGGACGGCTCTAACAAAGAGAAATTTATTCTCTCACAGTCTAGGAGGCTAAAAGTCCGAATTCAGGGCACTAGCTCCAGGAGAACGTTTTCTCTCTCGGTTGGCTCTGGAGGAAGGTCCTAGTCATCAATCTTCTCCTGGTTGAGGAGCTTCTCAGCACAGGGACCCTGGGTCCAAAGGACGCCCTATGCTCCCGGTGCTTCTTTTTTGGTGGTATGAGGCCCTCACCTCTCTCTGCTCACTTCTCTCTTTTATATCTGAAAAGACATAATCTAATCTTGTAGACTCAGTACTGACTCATTAACATAACTGCCTCTAATCCTGCCTCATTAACATCATAGCGGTTAGGATTTACAACACAAAGGAAAATCATATCAGATGACAAAATGGTGGATAATCACACAACACTGGGAATCGTGGCCTAGCCAAGTTGACACACATTTTTGGGGGGATATAATTCAATCCACAACAGGCTGTTTTTTTCAGAAATAGATCACCAGGCCTTTCTTCCAAAATGCCAAAATGCCTCAGGTGGACTTGAACCCTTGAACCTCCAAGCTTTTGGTTAGCCGCCAAGCATCCTAACCATTTGAACCACCAGGGACTCCACGGGCATGCAGTAGGACTCCAGTATTGACCAAAGGAAGGATTTTCTTCTCAGATGGCTCACTGACACCTCAAACCAAGCAAGTCCAAATCAGGATTCTCATGCTCCTCATTGCAGAAAATGGTGCCATCAACCATCCAGCCACTCCAGTCAAATTGACCTCATCCCTGACCTCACACTCCCAGCCTCTCCACCCCACAGCCAACCCCCAGCTTCTCCTCGGATCCACCCATTTCTTGCCCCCGTGGCCACGACCCCACCTCTCGCATCTGGACCCTGTGCCCGCTTCCCCACCAAGCTTGCTGCTCTCGCGCCACCGCCTCCAATCCATTCTCTCCACACAGCAGCCAGAACAGAATTTGAAAAGCAGAAATCAGATCCTGCCATTTTCCTGCTTAACGCTCTCCAGAGCTTCCGAGCACTCTCCAAGTAAAATCTGCTCCCCACTAGGGCCGCCAAGGCCTCTGCTTTCCATCTTCTCCTCCAGCCACACTGTGTTGTTCCTAGTCTGCAAACACCCCTCGCTCCCTCCCACCTCCAGCCCTGGCCTCACTCAGCCCCCTAGAATGCTCTTCTATGACTGTTTCTTCTTGACTTGAGGGTTTAGCTTCGATGTCACCTCTCCCACAAGGCCCACCTGCACCACCCTCCACCACCCACTGTTTCATGACTTTGCTTACTTGCTTCCCAGGCTCATCACAATTTGAGGATACCCAAATTATTTGTCATTTTGCTCGTGGCGTGGGACTCCCACAAGAATGGAAACTACCTGAGTGCATTAGCTGTGTCTATAACATGCTAGGTGCTATATCCCCACCTAGAACAGCACCTGGCACTTAGTAGGTGTTTCAGAAACACACAGTGAGTGAATGAATGAATGGAAGAAAGGGCAGGTCAGCTCCAGGCCAGAGTAGGGTGGTGGGAAGGGGCCAGGGCTCCCTGCCCCAAACATCTCTGCTGCAGCTTCTGAAGGGCCAGGGAGGGGAGCAGGTGGGGATGAGGTTTATGGAGCAGCACCTATGATCTAGG
Source organism: Dugong dugon (assembly GCA_030035585.1). NCBI lineage: Eukaryota > Metazoa > Chordata > Mammalia > Sirenia > Dugongidae > Dugong > Dugong dugon. Next base: position 21,057,806 of record CM057482.1, on the reverse strand, counting down.
CCTTTTCACCAAACAACTTGATGAAGCAGTTACAGGGACCAGACAGACTCAGGTCTGTGCCACTTACTTGCCCTCTCTGAGCCTTGGTTTCCTCATCTGTAAAACAGAGATAACAACAGTACCCACCTCATAGGGTTGCTGTATGGGTGAATGGGATTGTGCTCGAAAGGTGTTGACACCTTGCCTGGCATATGTACATACTCAAAAATGTGAGCCGATGATCGTAAGAATCCCATCTCTCACAGGCAAGGAAGCGCAAAAGATTGTGGGAGCTGCCTAGGGCTCCACAGTTGGAAAGTGGGAGAAGTTGGAATCCAAATTCAGGCTTGTCTGACTTGGAAACCAGTGCTCTTTTCTCTGCACTGGACGCAACCCAGCCAAGGGTGGGAAGTGAAATAGAGGAAGCCTTTCTCAGTCGTCTGCACCTTAGTAGTATTCCTGGGTGGCGCAAATGGATAAGCACTCGACTACTGATAGAAAGGCTGACGGTTTGAACCCACCCAGAGGCACCTCAGAAGACAGGCCTGGCAATCTGCTTCCAAAAGGTCACAGCCTTGAACACCCTATGGAGGAGTTCTCCTCTGCACACACGGGGTTGCCACAAGTCAGAACTGACGCGAGGACAGCAACTAACAACAGTATTCATTTAAGGTCCTTGGGGGGCACAAGCGGTTTGTGATAAGTTACCAACCTAAATGGCTGGCAGTTCGAACCCACTCAGCTGCACCATGGAAGAAAGGCCTGGAGATCTGCTTCCATAAGTATTACAGCCAAGAAAACCCTACGGAGCAGTTCTACCCTGTAACACATGGAGTCGCCATGAGTCAGAATCAACTTCACGGCAACAGGTTTTTTGGAGGTTATTTTTAGTATTCATTGTTATTCCCAAGCATGAACCAGCTTAGCCTCCCCTTTCCCCCAGCTACGGCACAAGGACACTTTAAGAAGTTGGGAGAGCTGGTCAGAGAGGACAGCATTGCCCCCAGGCATCCACACCTAAGGCAAGGGACCTGGGAAGGAGAAAGTCACCCGTGCCCCAGAGAGGTAAACTGAGGCAGGCTAAGAGCAAGTCTGCCAGGAGCCTCCCTTGGGTGGTCTGGAGTGGGGGGATGGGCACCAGGCCTGAGTTCCAGAAGCCCCAAAAGGAAGAGCTGGCCATAAAGCAGAGGAGGGGAAGATTACCATTTATTAAGCACAAGCCGCCCCATCCTGGAGCAGGTAGGAGGGCAACCTGGAGCAGGTCAAACGGAAGTGCAGGACTCTGAAGGTCCTGGGAGGAGAGGCTGCAAGGATGGATTCAGGCCCACTAGGTCCCACTCAGACTGGCTTACGGGGTTGAAAGGTTAGCAGTGAAGGTCCATAGGCCTCTAGGGACGGCCGCCACAGCAGAGACCTGCTCAGGGCCCGCCCAGCTGATGAGGGATCAAGGCTGCCAGGAGCCAAGATGCCTTCCCCTTGAGGCTGGCGCACATTAAGAATTATTCCTCTGGTGAGCAAACAATTTGTTACGATATCTACCAAGCACTTTTCACCAGCTGGGTGCCCTCCCATACATCCTGAATTAATCCCAGAAGTCACTCCTTTCATTTAGGACATGCCTGAGTGTGCCTCTTCTTTTATTAGGAAAATCTTTCATTGTTTTGAGGAGCTCACAGGTTTTAATTTGGAGCTGAGATTTTAAAGCCTCCCTCGGTGGTTCAGTGGCACGAGCAGACTTGTGGCTGGGAAGGCCCCCCTTAGTCTCCAGACCTGGTAGGGCCTGATGGGGGTCACAGACCCCATGGAGATGGGGAGGATAAGACATCCCCTCCAGAGAGCCAGGGACTGCAGACTCCATCCTGTGTGGCATCGGGCCATACCTTCAACCTCTCTGAGCCTCCCCAAGAGAAGCAAAGCCCAGGAAGACTACATACTTGGGTGCAGCTCTACTGAGCCTGCCCAGGGACTTCTAAAAACCACAGCCCTGGGGAGTAGCAGGGGGACACTCAAAAAACATGGCCTTTGGGGTTCAGGTTTTGAAATGTGGCCCGAGCATGTCATTAGCCTCTCTGAGCCTAGTTTCCAGCTCTTTAGGATGAGGCTAAACGCTACCTGCTCTCCGGGCCATTGTGCAATTCAACAAGGCCGTGTTGGGAGCCAGTCAGATGCGGGGTCTGGCACACAGCACAGAACACCTCCACCTCTCCTCTCTGGGCCTTGGGGAAGCCACATCACATAGTTCCTTAACTCTGGCCAGGGGCAGCTCCTCTCCACAGCCCCGTCCTGCCAGTTTGGGCACAAGGCCTTCGTAAGTCCCCGGGACTTAGGGGGTTCTGTCCATGGACCCAACACTGAACCCTCATCCCTCCCCGCAGTCCCCATGCCAGGGTTTTGCTCTTCCCTTACCCTATGTCAGGAGACACCTGTCCCACCCCAACTCCTAGTCCTCCACCTCCACTAGGTCTCCAAGGCTGGAACCTCTCTGGGCTTTGGGCTCTGAACCTCTTCTAGCCCTACCCACCACCCTCTCTCAGGCAGCTCACACCCCAGCCTGTGCTTGTCCCTCTTGCCTGGTCTTTGCTCATACTAGTCCCCTCTCCAGGAGTGCCCTCTCCCACCTCTCAGCTTCCCCAAATCCTCCTGGACTCTACAGACCAGCCTCCTCCAGGAAGCCCTCCTTAACCTCTCCAGCCCTTTCTTGTTTCCCTTTCCTGAGGTTCACAGCATTTTTCCTTGGTCCCTCTAACTTCACATTGCTACCTGAAGGCAGGGAGCATGTCACCTACTCATCTTATGGCCACCAAGCCCGGGCAAGGCCCACGGGTGCTCAGAAAGGATGTGCTTATTAAATGATTCAGGGGGACGGTGTAGAGGACTCCCAGTGATGAAGTACAACACCTCCATGAGATGGTATCATTACACCCATTTCACAGATGGTGAATGTCTTAGTCATCCTGTGCTGCTATAACAGAAATACCACAAGTGGATGGCTTTAACGAAGAGAAGTCCATTCTCTCACCGTCCAGTAGGCTACAAGTTCAAACTCAGGGCATCCGCTCCAGGGGAACACCCTCTCCGTCGGCTCCGGGGGAAGGTCCGTGTCATCAATCTTCCCTCGGCCCGGGAGCCTGTCTCTGCAGAAACCTCAGGTCCAAAGGAAGCGCTCCGCTCCCAGCACTGCCCTCCTGGTGGTATGAGGTTCCCATGTCTCTCTGCCTGCTTCTCTCTTTTATATCACAAAAGAGATTGGCTTAAGACACTACCTAATCTTGTAGATCTCATCAATATAACTGCCGCTAGTCTGTCTTATTACATCATAGTGATAGGGTTTACAACACATAAGGAAATCACATCAGATTACAAAATAGTACACAATCATACAGTACTGGGAATCATGACCAAGTTGATACACATTTTTGGGGGGACACAATTCAATCCATGACAGTGAAACTGTGGTTAAGAGAGGTGAATCACTTGCCCAAGCAGCAGTGTTGGGATGTGAACCAGTTCGTCAAACAGTGCTGTTAAGATACAGTCCACAAATCCATGTTGCACATACACAATCCACCGGCCCCGGGCCTGGCACGTTCACACACATTATCACATCTGATCCTCACTACACCTCAGGAAGGGCAGCACCACTGTTATCTGTGCCACCCAGGAGGAAACTGAGGTCCAGAGAGACTGGGCCACTTGCTCAAGGCCACACAGGCAGTAAGTGGCAGGGCTGGGACTTGAATCCAAGTTTCTCAGCGTCCAGCCTGGTCAGAGTGTCTGAACAGGACAACTCCAGTCTGCAAACCCAGAACACCACCCTCCCTCCCTGGTGGCCCGCCCTCACCCAGGCTGCTGGATCCCCCCCACCCCACCCCCAACCAGTACATCACCCTCTTCCACTTATCACTCCAACCCCAGGGCTCTGGGGAGCCATCGCAGGGTCGGCTGACCTTTCAGAGGGGTCCGGCTCTCACGGTTCTGGGTGTTTACACAGACAGCCACAGCTGCAAAGGCTCCCAGAAAGTAGGACACTGCGGGGGGGGGGGGCAGGGGGATGAGGGTGGACAGCAGGTATGGGCTCCTATCACTCCCCAAGCCACCCTTCACACTGCTTGGACAGAGGAGCCACCCGTGGCACTGTCTCCTCAAATGACCTTGACAACTCTGGAACGGGACCCCATGGGGCTGCCCAGTGACTTTCTCCTTCAGCTCCTCCCTGCCCCGATGACTGGCAGGGCCTGGGGGACATGGGAAGAGAGCCCTTTTTGGCAAGAACTTCTCTCTGAGGGGGTCAGCTCACTGCACTGAGCCTCCACTTCCCCATCTGTAAATGGGACAGTAACAGCTACCTTCCAGATCCTGGGCAATGAAGAGAGCATAGCCTGCTACCTGGCACATTCTAGGCCCCAGTAAATGTTGGTTTACTCCAGCAGGAGCTAAGGATGCACCTCTCATGGGACACTCCACAGATGCTTAACTCCAAGTGGGACAGATCTTGTGTCCAGAGAAACCATGTAGGTAGCACTGGGTTGGGACACCAGGCTGAAAAGCAAGTGACACACACACCAAGCAGCAACAAAACTACACCCAAGGTGTCACCATGACAGCTGGGTCAGGGTAGTGGGCATGGCACAGGCCAGGACACCTCGGAGTCTGGGGTCTCAGAAGCCAAGAGGACACTGCCCCCCATCCAGATTGGTTGCTCTTGAGCACAAGGTCCACGTGATGTCTGACACTGTCACTAGCGCCGTCCCAGCCTCCTCCCAACTCCATCTGGGACAGAGTGGGAAGAGTCAGGGGACTCCTACAGGAGTGCTCCCCAGAGTAGACATGCTCCTTGTCGAGCTCAGCAGGATGTTAGAAGATGGTCCAACCAGGACTCCCAAAAACCGAAGAAGGCATTGCCGTCCAGTCGATTCCGACTCATAGCAACCCTATAAGACAGAGTAGAACTGCTCCACAGGGTTTCCAAGGAACAACTGGTGGATTTGAACTGCCAACCTTTTGGTTAGCAGCCATAGCTTTTAACCACTGCTCGACCAGGGCTCCAGAATCCACAAAACCAAGAGCTGAGAGCCAAGCAGCTGGCTGCAGGGTGGAGCCAGGGAGGGGCATGCAGGCTCTGTGCAGAAGGGCAGCGCGGAGGACAGAGGGGTCACCATGGAGGTCATAGCTGTAAGCGCTTCAGGCTGGGGGCCAGGTAGCCTAGTGGCTTAAGGGCTGCGCAGGGTGGCAGTGGGGACTGCCCCCTTCTCTTTAGTCTCTCCATGACAATCCCCACCCCACCACTGGGCTGAAAGGAGTTGCAGCTGCACCCCCACCTCCATCTGCTCTCCAGGCTGGGGTGCCCATCTTCAGCATCCCCACACCCCACACCCTAGTCTGCAGCTCCAGCTCCACTTGTCTCTCCAACCCCAGCTCAGCTCTTTTATTATTCAGAAGAGTCTCTCGATTGAAAAGGCCTCTAAGGCATCTCACAAATAAGAATCCTTTAATTGGGAAGTTGTTAACTTCTCAAAGAGGAGTTTTAATTCTGTTTCCCCACTACCTCCTCTTCCCAAAACCTGTGTACTCAATGCAAAAGGCTAACAAAGCCAAGTACCCAGGCTCCACTGGTGCCCATTCCCTAAATGTGGCACTGACCTGGGGGCAGAGGCGGGGGTGGGCAGCATGCAGCCCCAACTGCCGCCCCACCCCACTGCACAGACACCCAGACCCCCACGCACTGACTACAAGGAGGCCTCGCTCCCCCGCTGTGGGTGTCTGCTCCATGCCCCTCCTCACCGCCCGCACCCATAGCACACACTCAGAGCAAAGGGTGGAAAAAGGGTTAAAATGACAACAATCCCATGCAAATAGGGCGGGAACCACATCTGCTGGGTCCCAGAAATTAACCAAACCAAACCAAACCCATTGCTGTCAAGTGGATTCCAACTGAACTCCCTGTGTTACAGAGTAGAACTGTGCTCCATAGGGTTTTCTTGGCAATAATCTTTATGGAAACAAATCGCCAGGCCTTTCTTCCATGGCACCACTGGGTGGGTTCAAACTACCAACTTAAAGTTAGTAGTCAAGTGCAAACCATTTGCGCCACCCAGAGCCTAACACTCAATGAATTAAAAAAAAAAAAAAAAAAAACCCTGTTGCCATCAAGTCGATTCTGACTCATAGCGACCCTATAGTACAGAGTAGAACTGCCCCATAGCGTTTCCAAGGAGCGGCTGGTGGATCCGAATGGCTGACCTTCTGGTTAAGCAGTCAAGCTCTTAACCACTGCACCACCAAGGCTCAGCCTAGCATATAGCCAGGCTTCATAAATATTTGCAGAATGAATAAATGAAAGATGAACAAAACAAAGCACCTTCCTGTTGATTCTCTCCTTTGAGAAAATAAGAAAATCAGGTGGGCAGGATGGTCCTCAGTTCACAGTCAGGGATACTGAGGCCCAGAGAGTGAAAGCAACTGCCCCAGGTCACCCAGTGAAGCGGGGGCAGAACCTGTGGGAGCACGTCCTCCCAAGCTTGGATCGTTACCGGGCACACCCCATGTACAGTACTCCTGGCCCAGATTAACAATCCAGGGCTGAAACAGACTTCAGAGAAGCCCTGGTCCCCGCCCTAGTGCAGGAATCCCCTCTCTACATCCCAGACAACTTGGGGCAGCCTTGAGACTCTACCTGCGCACCTCAAGGTACTAGACGCTCACCACCACCAAGGCTGCCCGGTCCTCCTTGGGGCAGTTCAGCACTGTGGAAATTGTGGCAATAGTCCTGGGGCTGACTGGGCTCTTCTCTAGCCGTGTGATCTTGAGCCAGCCCCCACCCCGCTCTGAACCTTCATGTGCTCATGTTACACTGCTTGGCACACAGTTGGTGCTCAATAAACTTGTTGGAAGAATGAACAGAGATCACAGCACCTATCTTCTTTCACCTGGCTGTGATAGGAGATGAGATGAAGGATGTGACTCTGCTCTGAATCCACAGAAGTGAACAGAGGGGCTGATGGGTGAGGCCACAGCCCCGGCCTGAGGGTAAGAGGAGTTGCATCTTCCAAGCCCAACACTGCTCAGTGAAGTCCTTCTTTAATGGAGGCTGGGGGAGAACAGGCCACACGGATGCACAGAGGAAGCTCCAGGCAGGCAGAGCTGGAGGGAGAGGAGTCCTCCATCCGCTGAGTCACAGGCATCGCCTAAGTCCCAGCCACATGCTGCCCCCCACCCCCCCGCACTGGGCCCTGGAGGTGGGAAAGGAGAGCTCCCAGGTGCCATCCTGCCCATGTGGAGCCTGGATGCACCCATGGGGGCTTCAGGGAGGCAGGTTTCAGCTCAATTAGCATAAGGAAGAGCCTTCTCCACCTCAGAGCTGCCTCCAGGTCCTGGGATGCCCTGGAGAGAGTGAGGTTCCTGTTCCTGAAGGTGTGCAAGTAAAGGTCAGAGGGCCATGCTTGCAGGGACACTTGCAGTCCCCCACCCCCACCCCTCGATGTTAGGCCCGCTGACATCAGAAGTAACTGGAGTATGTTAACTATCCATATTCTTGGGTTCCCCCAGCAACTCTGGATCAGGAGGTCTGGGAGAACCCCCTGAAGACCCCTCTCTTTAATGACATCCTGGGTGGTCCTGATGCACAGCCAAGCTTGGGCAGCCTGACCCAGAGGAGCTCTGCAGCTTGAACGGGACTGCATTTAAGAACCTTAACTACAGTGCACGGGGGCAGGGGGCAGTGCATGGACTGGAGAGATGAGTGACAAGAGGATGAGGAGGGCGTAGAGGAAGATAAGTCGAGGATGATGATGGTAACATGACAGGGAGCTCATCACAAGACACAGGGTCTGGGGAGTCAGGGAAGGTATTCTAGAAGTGGTGGGATGTGGCTTGGTGGCAAGAAATACACTCTAGATGGAGGTGATGGAAGGTGAGATTGAGCCTGTGAGCGCAGGAGACAGAGGAGAGCTCCCTGGTAGAAAGAAGGGGGGCGGGCGGGGATTAGGCAGGAAGGTGGGTTGAGCCAGATCATGAGAGGCCTTGAATAACCAGGAGAAGGACTTGGGACTTCAACCTTAGACAAGAATGAGCCACTGAAGGTATCTGAGGAGGAGCATGACATGAAGGAAGGCCTGGAGCAATAATCACCAGTAGGGCTCAGAGGGGCCTGGGCTACTCCAGACTCACCAGATGAGGCCCTCTTTGGGGAGGAAAGGGTGAGAAGGTTGGGCCCAGTATCAGCACCCCCCTTCCTGCCCATAGCAGTCCTGAAGGATGGTACGGAATGATGGTACCGATCACCAGACTGGTTGAGAGGAAGAGCTAGGAGGGTAGGCTGGCAGCAGTTTCTCTGGGCTGGTAAATCCAGAGACTTCATCTGCCAGGCTAGGGTAACAGGCCCACCCATTGGCAGGAAGCCCCACCAGCTGGATCGGCCCTGAACAGGGAGGCCCAGATTCCTTCTCTACAAGCTCTTGTCCTGCTCAAAGGCTTTGAAAACCAACCAGATGCTGGCGACTTCCACATTGACCTAGGCAGCCCAGCCTCGTCCAACAGCTGCAGACTGATGCACCCCACTGTTTGTGAAGCCTTGCCACATGGCATCTCACACATAATACTCCCAAACAAGGACTCTGCCTTTTCCGCTGCAAACCCCAACCTCAGCCCCCTGTTCCTCGGCTCAAAGGCACCACTGTCCACCCTGTTCTCAGCCTACAACCGGCTCTGATCTCTCATAGCCACAGCCTGCCCTTTAGCTGCCCCTTCCAATTTTCCAGCCCTACCCACTCCTCCTGCCCAGGCTGGACTGATGAGGGGGATCTCCTAACCAGCTCTCCAGCTTCTCCTCTTGCCCACCCACCCCCATAGCCTTTCTCACCATGGCCTGTGGGCCAAGAATCGCCTGCGTTCACTCTCTCAAACTCCTGTGCTCCTCAGCCCCTCTTTCCCACCGCTGCCCTCCAGCTGCACTAGCCTTCGTGCTGATCCCAGCTCAGGACCCACCCAGACCTCCATGGGGCCTGTTCCCTGTCCTCGGGTCTCTGCTCAAACAGCCCTCACCCAGAGGCCTGTCCTGACCTCTCTGCAGAAGACGGCTCCCCTTCACATCAGCTCTCTTTTCCAGCGTGATGTTTCTCCATAGCACTTATTACTCCCTGACATTAGACAGTGAAACCTGTGAGAGCCGGAACTCAACAGGGACTGCCTTGTTTTTCCAGGTCTCACAAGTTTTTTGCCTTTGACAGGGTGCAGCTTACCACTTTTCTATTGCTCTCTATTAGTGGAAAATATTCAAGTTTTTCTTCTCTTATAGATTTCTGCCTTACACATGTTCCGGCTTTCACAGGTTTTACTCTGTCACAAATGTACTTATCTCGGTTTTCTACTACTAATTATTAATTATATTAGTAATTATATTAACTACGTTAATATAAAAATAATAATAGCATTTTCTATATTCTATATAAATTGTAATAACATTGATATATATATGTACTACATACAAATATAGGAGCCTTGGTGGTGCAGTGGTCAAGTGCTCAGCTACTAACCAAAAGGTCGGTAGTTTGAACTCAGTGTGGCTCCACAGGAGAAAAGACCTGGCAATCTACTCCTGTAAAGATTATAGCCTTGGAAACCCTATGGGGCAGTTCTATTCTGTCACTATGAGTCAGAATCAACTCAGCAGCAAAGGGTATCAGTTGAATTGACTGGACGGCACACAACAACAACATATATAAGTATATATATACTGTATTAATTCTGTTAGAATCTAAGCTCTATAAGGGCAATGGCCTGGTCTAACTTATTCACCCACAGATGCTAGAACACAGAAAAGTGCCTGACATGTAGTAGGTTATGATCGTACTTGGCTGGGCCATAATTCTCAGTGGTTTGGTAGTTATGATGTAGTTTGGCAGTCATATGATGATGTAATCACTTCCGTGATGAGATCTGATATAATGTGATTACCTCCATGATAGGATCTGCTGTGAGTAGCCAATCAATTGAAAGGGATTTTCATTGGGGGTGTGGCCTGCATCCAATATAGGTGGACTTTCTGACAAGGCTCATGGGCTCTTGCTTGCCCTGAATCCTGCAGCTGGCTCCTGTTCATCTGACCTCCAGTTCTTGCAACTTGAGCTAGCAGCTTACCTGCTGTCTTGCCTGCCGATCTTGGGATTTGTTGGTCTCTGCAGTTTGTGAGCCAGAGGGCTGTGTCTGACCTGCTAATCTTGGGTTTGCCAGCCCCTGAAGCTATGTGAGTCAGGAGAAGCCTCCAGCCTGACCCACGGACTTGGGACTTTCCAGCCTCTACACTCGCCTGAGCCATTTACTTGACATAAATCTCTCTATATATATTTATATGCTTTACTGGTTTTGCTTCTCCAGAGAACTCAGCCCAAGGCACAGGTGTTCAATAAATAGGTGTTGAATGAAGGATGAATTAATGATGGAAAGAATGAATGACTTTAGGAATCATTTGTGCAGTAGCTGATGTATGCCACAAGGGCACACAGGGTTAATCAGACTAGACTCTTCCCCAGAATCCCCACAGTCTGTTGAGAAACAGACCTACATCCACAGGTAATTTCAATCCAGGTATGAGCATGAGGGAGGGGCACTGGGGAGAGGGGCCAGCTCCATCCAGAGGTCAGGGAAGTCTTCCTGAAAGAGGCTACAACCCCCCCCCCCCCCACCCTCCCACTCTGGCTCTCCAGGGTCTTATCATGGGCCACCTCCCACCCCACCAAGGGGATGAAGGAGGCCGTCTGACCAGCCAGGCCGATTCAGGAGTCAGATGTTCAGAGCAGGCAGAGGAGCTTGACTGAAATGCCTTTCATCTCACTACGGCATCTGGGACCCCCAGCCTCACTTGCCCTTGCCCCATCCATCATCCTGCCCCCTCCCCTCCAATCATAGAAGCTTTGGAGGACTGGGTGGCTGCAAGAGGGTGGGAGACTGGCAGGGGAGGTCGAGGAAAAACCTGGGCTTCCTCCAGAAGTTCAGAGCTTGGCTGAGTCAAGCCCCAAATCCACAGCACGGCCTCCCAGCCTCCCCATGACCAGATCGTGGGCACTCCACTTCCCAACCCACTCCCAACTTCCCTGCCTCCGCCCCTTTGTGTAGGCTGGGCCTCCTCCCTCCCCAAAAGCTTTTCTGCCATCACAACCCTATGTGCACCATTTTGTTCATCCCAGCATTATTTATGATGGCAAAATACTGGAAATAATCAAAACACACAACAGAGAATTGGTTAAACATGCTAGGGTGCACACAAGCTGGAACATTATGCAGCCATTAAAAGTCCTATTATAAAAGAGTATTTAATGATGGGAAAATGATCTTGGTCTAGTATTAAGTGCAGAAGGCAGGTTAGGAAACAGTAAGTACAGTTTAATCTCAATTATGTCATAAATATCTATTTTGTGAAAGACTGACGGGCAAAACACCCAAGCTCTGGCATTCTTCTATACAGAACATGCATTATTTTTTATAACCAGAAAAACAGAATGTTTTAAAAGAATCCTGCCAGCTTCAAGGCTCAGCCCAGGTGTCCCCTCCTCCAGGTCTCCCTGACCAGAGCTGTAGCGGGGGCAGAGGGGGGGCGCTGGAAGGGGGCATTTGCCCCCAGGCACAAGTTCAAGGGGGCGTAAGATGAGGTCAGCGAGCAAATCACCTCCGCCATGAGGGGTGGGGGGGAACTTAGAGATTGTCCCTGGGCGCTCTTTACCCTCACTATGCCTCTGTCCCTGACCTGCCGGCTGAGAGAGATGTCTCCCCACCCTGCATCCCTCACTATCTGCATTAGGCACCCCCCACCAACCCCCGTCTCCCTGCCCCCTGGGTCCTCCTGGGCCACAGAGCCTCCTGTGAGTGCCGCTGTCTGCCTGGACATCAGGAGGCAGCTGCAGCCTTCCTGGCGAGGGTGGGAACAGGGCTACCACTCTACCTCCCTCACATCCCTGCCCCCGCCCCTTCATCGCCCCTGACCACAGGGAGGACAACCCTGACCGCATCCTCTCTCTCTCCATTTCCCAGCAGCAATTACAGGTTAAACTGGAGAGGCTCATTAGCTGCTCATTCCACCCATGACTGACTCATTAGCAAGAATAGTCTGCTGGAGAAAACTGGACTTCAACTCAAGGCCTAGGGTGCCCAGGAAGGAAATCAGAGCCTCTGATCACTGCCACGCCCCACCAGCTTCCCGGCAGAAGGAGAGTGCTGGCAAAGCCTGTCACCATTCTCCAGGAGAAGGGGTCTGAGGCCCACTCCTCACAAAGCACCAGGCCCTCTCCCTTGAAAATCGGGATAATATCCCAGTCCTGCCTGCGCTGCCCAGAGCCTTGCCCCCACTGTTCCTTCTGGTTAGCAAAGTCCCTCTGTAGCTTTCTCATGCGTCACAGAGGCCTGTCAAGAACAGGGGACTGGCGCAGACACAGGGTGGAGGTGACCTGTCCAAGGTGACACCACAAGCCAGGGGTCAAGCCAGGGCAGTGACCCAGGTCCCCCTCCTTCCTCATCTCCTGCCTCTTCTGGACATGCCGCAGTTCATCCACATCCCCTCACATGGGCCACTGAGTGGAAGGGCTTGTCATCTCCCACATTCTGGGAGTCCTGCTCCTCATGATACAGCCAAAAGGCCATCTGCTCTGCTCACACAGAGCCAATGTCACTTGGCTGCCAGTGCCTGTCACACACACACACACGGGGGTTGAGCTTCATCCTGCCTGAAGGTGTCTGGATCCACATGCTGACTCTGGCATGGAGCCTTGTTAAACTCCACACGTTGGAGTCAGTGCCAGCCTCTTGGCTGTTTCTTGGACCCTGATTGTCTACCTTCTGACCCGGAGTCATGCACACATTTGGTCAACAATGTGACAGAACCAAGGACAGAGCCCTTCAGCTCACCATTAGAGACATCTCACGCCACATAGGACCCCATTAGCCAGCACTGCCATGAAGCCATGTCACTCAAGATAGTCCCAGGCTCTGGAGCAGACGGCCCAAGCCCACCACAGCTGCACCGCCTGATGGAGTCTCCTGGGCTTGACTGTGTGTAGGGAGGGAGATGAGGGGACCCCCAGAACGAGGGCCCTGAGATGGCCTCCAACAGTCACTCCCCAGGGCCCACACCACCCCCACTTTGCCCCAGTAGCCTGGAGCAGCCTCTTACCTCAGGTTGGGCGGGCGTTTGGGAAGTGCGACTGCTGGGGGGTCAGCCTGGGCTTGACTCAGTTGCCCTCTTTGCTCGCGGGCACTGGGGGCCTCAGGGCCTGTGGGCACAGGAGGCTGTGGGGAGAAAGAGATGAGCCGTCAGATACAGCCGGGCAACCGGGAAGAGAGGTTATGAGGGACAGTGGGGGGCCCTGCAGACAGGTCTGATTCCAGACAGATGAACAGTAAATAGTCATACATCACACACTCTCACACGCTCACATGCATGCATATTATCACCACTTAGACACGCTTACACACACTTTCATATGCTCTCACACACATGGGCTCTCACACTCACACATCACTCATACTTACACACACTCACACACATGCTCACATGTTCACACATGCACAAACATGCTCTCAATCACTGAGACACACATCACTCACACACACAATCACACGCTCTCACACATGCTCAGTCACTGACACTCACATATCACTCACACACACACGTTCACATATTCTCACACACATGGGCTCTCACTCACTGATCCACTCACACGTCACTCACACTCACACACACCCACACACGGTCACACGCTCACACGTGCACACACATACTCTCAGTCACTGACACACTGACACATGTTCACGTGCTCTCACACACACAAGCTCTCACTGACACACTCCCACTTAAACATGTTCACACACTCACACAAGGCTCTCACACTCACATATTACTCACACTTATGCACACATGTTCACACCCTTTCACGCATAATGCATGTTCTCACTCATGGACACACACATCACTCACACTTACACACACGTGCTCACAAACACACGGGCTCTCACGCTCACAATCTCACACCCACGCATGCTCTCTCTTACACACATGCTCACATCCTCCCACACACGTATGCTCTCACACACACACTCACACACTCCAAGCACGTACATGCCCACACACACATGTTCTCACTCACACACTTACGCACACCTACACATGCTCACAAATGCACACGCATGCTCTCACTCACACATCACTCACACTTGAACACACGTAGTCACCATCTCAAACACGTGTGCTCACACATGCATGCTCACGTGCACACATACACTCACACACATGCTTACACGCTCACACACATGTGCTCACACACATATGTGCTCTCACTCAGTGACGCATTCACACATCGCTCGCACACCAGCAGCTGGGGCAAGCAGGGCTTTGGGAACAGCAAGGTCTCTGGCCCCAGGCAGGGCCGAGTTTGAATGTGCCCCCTACCCACTGGCTCTATGACCTCGGGAAAATCAAGTCTCTGATCTTCACTTCCCTCATCTGTAAAATGGGGATATGGTCCCTTCTGCCAGGATAGCTGGGAGGATAAAGTGAGAGAAGGGACATACTGCCTGGCACACACAGCAATTGTTCAGCCAGTGACTTCCTGCGTTCCCTGCCAGCCCAAGCAGCAGGCTCCAGGCTGGCCCCTGAGAGGGAGTGGTGGGCTTAGCACCAGGGGTGCCTCTCCCTCACGCTCTCAGTTCCCAAGGATCCCACAGCTCCCACCCACCCACTCCTCCCTGCCCCAGCCTCTCCTGGTTTACTCCTTCATCAAACATTCTCCAAGGGCAGCTCTGGACAAGACCCCCACCCTCCATGAGTAGGGGAGGACACTACAGACAAAGTCACAGTCCTGACCTAGCCTGAAGGCCTCTGGCCCCAATCTCAGCCCCATCTCCTTCACTTCACCCCAACACCCCCCACACACAACACATACACTGAGTTTCACCCACAAACACGCCAAGCATGTTTCTGCCTCAGGGCCTTTGCACTTGCAGCGCCATCTACCTGGAAAACTCTCCACTCCTAGCCCTTCCCCGCCCCACCTACCCTGCTTGTTATCTCTCATAGGGCTCGTTTCTTTATGATCTGACCCCTGGCAGTTCTACTCTGTCCTATAGGGTCGCTATGAGTTGGAATCGACTCGACGGCAACAGGTCTGGTTTGATTTGGTTTTGGTAACCCCACTCAAATGTAAGCTTCATAAGATCAGGGATGTCTTCCGTTCAGCTCAGGGTTGTATCCCTGAAGCCCTGAACAGTGCCTGATGCACAGTAGGTGCTCATCCAGCCTTGCTGAATAAACAAATGCACAAAGTTAATCACATTGTGGTGGCCTGGGGCACACCCAGGCTTCCTGGAGGGGGCAACGCCTGAGCTGAAACAAAGCAATAGTCAGCCAAAAAGGGTGGGAGTGGAGAGAGCATTCCAGAAAGACAGCACAGGCTGTGCAGAGGCAGCAGAGACCAGGAGGCAGTTAGGAACTACTTGGGGTGCAGAGGAGCTGGGTCCTTTTCCAGGAAAACGGGAGAAGCACAAATGGAAACGGGATGGCTGGCAGTCCAGGATGAGGGGTGGCTTGATCCTGGGGGCACAGAGGAGCTACTGAAGTTCAGCAGACTGGGGTTTAGGAATCATCCCTTTGGCCACTGTGTAGAATGGGCTGGACAGGGCAGGAGGCCTTTATGGTAAACCAAGTGAGAGACGACAGGGCCTGGACAAGGTGGTGACAGTGAAATGCGTCTAATTAGAAATGTAGATTGTGGAATCAAAAGGCTTGTTGAGGAAGGGCTCACGGGGACCTCCTAGCTTAGACAGCACTAGATGGTGGGGGAAGGAGAGACATCGGCAAAAACATAGCTTTCGCAATGGTCGCTCACCGCGCAGGTACCGCCCGTGGCTTCCCACTGCCCAGCCCTTCAAGGTCCTCTCACCTGGCCCCACCCAACATCTCCCCCAGCGCTCCCAGCTCCTCAACCTCTCAAAGACCCAAATCCCCTTCTGAGCCATTGCCGTGAGGATCAGATCAGATTAGTGCTTCTCAAAGTGTGGGCCATACACCCCCAGGGGTGGGCATGGGCAAGGGGCGTTCAGGTGGTACACAGACCAAAGTTTTTATTGTCATAGTTATGTGTTTATTGTTTCTGCATATTAGAAAAGTCATGACACGCACTTGCACCCGTGATTTCATGAATGTGTGGCTTGGGAGCGCTTTGGTAACCTACCTTCAAAAGTGAGTCGATGTAAAAACAACAGGTAAGATAGTATGGGTGCAGGTGGTCCCCAGAGGTGGCTACAACCATGATAGTATAAGGGAAATGCTGAAACTTGGCATCTGACTTGGTGCCTGGCTCCCAGCAGCCCTCACATGGGTTAGCAGCTCCCTCTTTCCCTGGAGGCCAGGTCAACCCCTCTTTTCTCTTTTGATTCTCCATATGGCACCATCCGGCACAGACCTAGGTCCCCAGGGGAACTCAGCAGGGCCTTTTAGAAGGGATAGATGGCAGGAGGATGGATGGGTGAACGGAAGGATGGATGAATGGGTGGATAGAAGAATGGATGGAATGATGGATGGGTAGATGGAGGATGGATGAGTGGATGGAAGGATGGATGGATGAGTGGATGGAAGGATGGGTGGATGGAAGGAGGGGTGGGTGAATATGTGGGTGAATGGAAGGGTAGATGGAAGGATGGATGGATGAGTGCATGGAGGGATGGATGGAAGGATGGATGGGGCTTAGAGACAGTTGCCATAATGTGGGCAGAAGAGGGCAAAGGCCTCTGGGTCCCTCCCAGCATCAACATTCTATAAAGTCTAAGATGCTAATGACGGAATTTTTGGCCACATGGTAGGTGAAGATGGAGGAATCTTTGGGGCAAGCGTCCTCCCACTTCATGGGCTACAGACTTCTCCAAGAAGGAGGCAGAAAAATGGGTACTGGGCAGGTTCCAGGGCCCACCTTGGCTTTTCCACCTTGATAACAGAGCCACAAAGCAGTGTGCACATGGATAAGAAAGGGCCTGTCCAGCCCCACAGTTCCCCAGCCCCAAACTGTGGCCCCTGCTGCCAGGTGGCCCTGGGGCATGCCTCCCATTGGCTGCTGATTCTGGAAGCCATGACAGGACATAGTGGTGTCAGCCTGGGTCAGAGTGGTGGCCAGAGCCTGGGCAGTTCCTCAGGCCTGGGTCCCCAAGCCAGGCGCGTCCAGACAGGGGTGCCCTCAGTGGCCGCCCAAGCTGGGTCCCAGTAGATTGGCATGAGCCAGCTAAGCCGAGACCAACATTGGCAGTCCTGTCCCTGGCAGGCCTCCAGACCACCTGGCTGGCAGCCCTGAGCCCAGTTCCACCTAAGCTGACAGGGCACGCCATCCCCACAGTAGCTCCAAGCCCCCAGCTGCCATGTTCCGAGACAATGAATGGGCCTCTCCTGTTCCCTTTCCCCCCAAACATTCCTGAAGCTCCCACTCTTCTCAGTGGCATCATAAGGAGTTGCTATGGAAACGGGACCACAGGCAGAACATGACAATGATTTGGGGCGAGGTAGGAGACGCAGTGGGAGCCAGGGAGCTGTCATGGACACAGGCCTGCCTGCACACTGAGTCCCAGGAAGGACATGAAATCCCAGCTGCAGGGCCCCACAGCCAAGGGGTCAGAGCAGGGGTGGGGGCCTCCTGCCTGCCCTCCTGGCCCCTCATACACTCAGTGACACCGAGGGAGCTCTGGGAATCGAATGTCTGCATGTTCAGCAGAATTAGCATGAACCCCGGGAATGTGAGGCTGCCAAGGAAACAGCTACTCGAGGATGCTTCCAACATGGGTGCAGTACTGTGGGGAGCCGGCACCCAGTAGGTGATCAAGGAAGATGGCCCCGGTAAGTGTGTGTGTGCCTACTCTGGGCAACATGGTCATAGAATCACAGAGCTTGAGAAGCCCACACCCGCTTGTACAGATGAGGAAACTGAGGCCCAGTGAGGGGCTGGGGTTACACAGCAAGTCAGCCGAAAAGCCAAGCCCAGAAGTCTGGTGTCCTCTTCCCCAGACCTGAACCCTATGCTCAACACCCTGGGCTTTTCATTCATTCCTTCATTCATTCATCCACTCATTCATTCACTCTACTTTTGGTAAGTGCCTACTACGTGCTTGTGATTGGGATAGAGAGATGAAAAGGACACTAGAGCCGCTCGCCAGGAGCTCAGTGAGAGGACAGGCCATCATGGTGAGAGGGAGGGTGCTGGGACAGAAGTCCAGGGGCCACCGGAGCCAGGGAAGGTTACCTAGAGTTTTAGCTTAGGCGCTTCCGAGCCACACTTTAATAGACTTCCGGGTTTCCCTGACTGGTCTCCCACTGCTCCCTCAACTCAAGGCCCCCTCCCACCTCCGTGCTAAGAGGCCCCCAGGGTGGGGCAGTGCTGAGCCCAGGTGGGGCCCTCACCTCCAGGATGTAATGGGGTGTTCCCCATGAGCATCCCTAGCCCCCAGAAACAGTGGCCTTGAGGAACCTGCCTTGCTATATCGCAGGGGCTCAAAGAAGGTTGGCGCTCTGCCTTCTCTCCTCCTCCCCCAGGCTTAGCATGTCCTGCACTGTCCACTTCTTCCTCCTCCATCCTTCCTTTCCTGGCACCTCCCATGAGCCAGGCACTGTGCCCGGCTGAGGTGGGGCAGAGAACAAGTGACCCTTAGCCACTGGTCGTCTCCTTCACTGAACTCAAGTCTCTGTGTCTTCATCGCAGTATGGAAATTTTGTCAAGTTTTTTTTGGGGGGAGGGGTGGTATTGGAGAGTAAGAGGGGACACCTTCCAGAACTTGGCTGGTTCTGGGAAGACGTTCCAGCTCTGCTGGACTCACATGGGCCATGTCTCCCAGCTGCCAGGCTTGGCCTCCCAGGGCCTATTCTAAACACATGGGAGCTAAAGGCCTGAGAGGTGGCCAGGTGTATCCCAGGGAGCTTGGTGCTGAGAAAGCAGGACAAGGAATGACCAGAGAAGACAGAAGGGAGGGGTCGGGACTGTGAGCAGAGGAGGAAAGAGGCATTGGCCTTAGCTGTCTGGGAAGGCTTCCTGGTGGAGGAGGGACTAGGATTGGCTTGAAGCCTGCCCACAGGCTGCCAGCAGGAAGTGAGTTTCTCTGGGACATGTGACTTAGACCTAGGCTGGCAGGTGCGGGGGGGCACATTCCCAGATGGCTGCCATCCCAGCCCACCCCACGGAGGGCTGCCACCACTGCCATCTCACATCACTAATTACCACTGCCCAGTGGGAACCCAAAGGAGCCCTGGTGGCATAAATGGTTAAATGCTCGGCTGCTAATTGAAAGGTTGGTGGTTTGAACCCACCCAGCAGCTCCGTGGGAGAAAGACCTGGTAATCTGCTTCCATAAAGATTATAGCCAAGAAAACCCTATGAGGCAGTTCTACTCTGTCACACGGGGTCACCATGAGTCAGAACCAACTTCACAGCACCTAACAACAATAATGGGAAATCAGCTGGGGGCAAGAAAGTGTCAGATGGAGAATGGGGGACAGAGCATACGAGAGGCAGAAGCTCAAAGAGAGACAGAGCAACAGATGGACAGAGGGAGAGGCAGAGAGATGAAGATGGATGGACAGACGGGGCCATCTCTCCCTCCCCCAAAGCCAGTTCTGCAGCTGCCAAGAGAAGCAGACACACAGCTGGGGAGAAGCCTACAAACCAGGGCTTTGCAAAGATTTCTCAGCAATAAAACTCTTATTTGAAGTGAAATCTTATGCAATGGGGGAAGCCGTCCTACGCCAGACATTAAATCCAGACACCATAAAGTGAAAATTTGACAAATTCAACTACATAAACATGTAAAACATCTGTACAGCGAAAAACACCATAAACAAAGTTAAAAGACAAGTGAGATGATGGGAAAAAAATTGTCACTAATATACAAAGAGCCTCTACAAATCAATAAGAAAAAAGACAGAAGAAGAGAAATTGGCAGTGGATTAGAAATCCTCAGAGGAAGAAATAAATTGGCCAATAAACATATGAAAAGATGTTCTATCTCATCAGCAATCAGGGAAATGAAAATGAAAACGACAAGATACCACGTTCTGCCCATCAGATTGGGAAAAATTAAAATGATTGATAACAGCCAGTGCTGGCAAGGATGTGGGGAAACGACCACTCATAGACCAACAGAGGGAGGGTGAATTGGCTCAACCGCTGGAAGGGTAATTTGGCAATATTGATTAACATTTTAAACACCCATACCCTACAACCTCGTAATCCCACTTCTAGGAGCCTGTCCTGCAGAACTGACAGCACAAGCGCCCATGCATAAATATTCAAGGATGCTCATAGCGGCATTGCTGGTAAGAGTAAAAAAGAAATTGGAAATGGCCTAAACGTTTATCAATAAGGGAACACGCAAATAAAATATAGCACGTCCATACCATGGAACATTCTGCAGCCTTTCAGCAGAACGAAGCACATCTGTGTAGAACAATATGCAAAAATCAAACTGTAAAATGCTGTTGCAGAATGAGCTCATTTTTGTAAATAACAATTTATCTGTATATGCCCCAAAAGGCTGGAGGAGAACACAACAAATGTTACAGTCATCACCTCCGAGGGTGGGATGAGGGGGGTTTTCAGGATCTCCGTCATCCACAAATGTATTGTTGGATTTTCTTTTGTAATCAGGAAAAAACATCAATAAACAATTAATGGATTTTTTAATCCTTCCTGGAATCCCAATATAAAATGTGATCTAAGCAGCAATGCTCTGGCTGAAAGGGGAGGGGACCGGTACCCATCCAACCAGTATCCCTTCTCCTCCTGCCTATATCCCACAGGCCCCTTCAGGAATATCAGGGCTCCAGGACCAGCCTGAGAACCTTGGCTGTAGAATGGGGAGTCTGTACCTCTGCTCCCCCAAACTAAGGCCAGACGGGGGGAGATGTTTGCCCAAGGTTCCGTGGCAGCCAGTCCGGACTGCCTGGGGCCAAAGCCAGAGCCTCTGAGTCCTTGGCAGGGCTCCAGCCCTCCCTGGGCTGGGGTCAGAGAACCTGGGATGGTCACAGCCTTGGGGAAGGCTGGGCTGAGGCTGAGCGGGGCTCATGGGGATGAGGGGGACATGGGAGGGGTCTTTGCAGAAAAACCCCAGGGAAGGGGAGGCTTGGCTGTGGGCTCTAATAGGGCTCCTGTGGTGATGGGAGAGAGGGAGGAAGAGAGAGGAACTAGGGAGAAAAAGGGAGGGGAGGAGAGAAGGAAAAGTAACAGGGAAATCGGGTGTACGTTTCTCTCTGTATGCACAAAGACAGAGGGTGGGTGAGCCTGTGGGCACAGATAGAGGTGACTGGTGTGTGAAGGTGTGCGGTACTCACGGAGAGGGCACATGTGGGTCTGCAGAGTGGACCATGTGGGTGTGTGTGCTCCGAGAGGAATGTGGGTGTGTGTGTATCTACAGTCAGGGTATGTGTGTTTGTGTGTGTGTGTTGTCACTCCCAGAGATGACAGCAGAGCAGAGGTGTGTCTGGAAAGAAAGGAGACCCCGCAGCAGCCAGTGCGTCTGTGTATGTGTGTCTGGCTGTCTCTCAGTCTGTTAGTCTAGCTGTTGTGTCCATGGGGTTCCTGTCAGGTAGACTCCGTGTGTATGTGTGTGTGTGTGTGTGTGTGTGTGTTAGGACATGTGGGCAGCCGGCAGGCCTGTGGAGGGGCCAGGAGCAGGTGGCAAACCCCAGAGCCTAGGCCTGCAGACTGTCTCCAGAGACCAGGCCAGCCCAGAAATGTCCCTCAACAGAATCTCCAGAAGGAGCCTGAGGCCTCCCCCAGCTCCAGAAGGTTCCCCTCCCTTAAGCATTTGTTTTCAGAGCCAATGTCTCACTGCAGGAGGGAGGTGGGCCCACTGGAGGGGGAGGGGAGAGACAGCTAACACCTCCTGGCGGGTGGTAAATGGCAATCCACACCTGGGTCCAGGCCCAATTGACACGGCTTTCTCAGGGTCTCCCCTCTCCACCCCAGCACCCCCCACCCCGCCCCATGCTCCATCTGCAGCAGCCAGGGGCCGCATTCCAAAACGCACATCTGGACACATCACTGCCTGCTCCACAGCCTTCCACGGCTCCCAACTGCTGCCTGCCCACACACCTTACCAGGCCCACCAGGCCCCTGAGACCTGTCCCTGACTGGGCCCGAGCCTCATTTCTGATCCCAAATTCCCAGTACCACCTCCAGGAAGACTGAGCTTCCTGTACTTGACAGCCAGGCCTCTAGGCCTTTGCACCTGCTGTTCCCTCTGCCAGGGATGCATCTCCCCCAACGAGTTCCCAATGTCCTTCAGCTTCCACTCCAAGCAGCCCCTCAGTCTCCCTGACTCCCCCACCTCTCCCTGAAGGCTAAGGTGGGAGCCCCTCTGGTATCCCTGCCCAGTGCTCACCTCTGTCCTATCCTGATCTCCCAAGCTGTGACTGCCAAGAGGTCTAGCTTCCCTAAGGGCAGGTGGCAGGTCTTGTTCTTCTCTGTGTCTCAGAGCCCAGCCCGGGGCCCGGCACAGAGGGAGTACCAAGCAGTAAGGTTTGTGGAATGAATGAATGAGTTATCACAGTGCCAGGCCCCAAGCCAGGCACACAGTGGGACCTTCACAAGGCAAGGCAATAGGGTAGAGCAGAAAGCATGGCCTAGGGGCTGGGACGCCTAGCTTCTCCTTCCAGGTCAGCATAACAGGTGACATTGACTGTGTCACCTGAGGAATGATTAAAGCAAGCATTCCTAACCAGGGTCCCCAGAGAGAGAGGGGCCTTAGGAGGTCTGTGAGCACTGAAACTGCACAAAACTGGATGTAAATATAGGTGTATGGGGTAGGGGGTAGGGAGGGAGTCGGGGATGCACCTATGTCAGGTACGGGCTGTGGCTTTCAACAGATGCCCAGGGTGTCCAGAGCCCAAAAAGATTCAGAACCACTGAGCAGGCACGGACTGAGACTGGCCTCCACAGAGCAGGCACGGAGTGAGGCTGGCCGCCACTGAGCAGGCGCGGACTGAGGTTGGCCGCCATAGGAGAGAAGACTCGGGCTGGATGCCGGCCGGCACATCAGGAGGGGCTGGCAGGGCAGTGTGCAGTACAAGTCCTGTGGCCTCAGGCCCCAAGCAGGACCCCTGGGGGAGTCACCAGAAGCAGAGAAGAGGACTGTCCAAGATGGGGCTGGACTGCTTGGTAGGCGGTGAGCTCCCCATCACTGGGAGGGTGAGAGTGTGGGCTGAATGGGACAAAAGTCAGAGTCAGCCACTCATTCTCAGACTCTCTGGGCCTCAGTTTCCCCATCTTAGGTCCCAGAGCTGGACAAGGTGGTCCCTGTGAGTCCATTCAGAGTGGGACAGGCTGTGCAGGGCTGTGCACGGGTGTGGCTGGCCGGGCCCTGTCTCCAGGCTGTAGGGCTGAGTGTGCAGTTCTGTGTCTGGGCTGTCTGCCCACCTGACATTGGCCTGAGTCCCTCTTCCCTCAGCCTTCCCTCCCCCAGTGGGGGCAGGGTGGGGAGGACAAGCTGCCCAGCTGATGTGCACTGCTAACTGGCCCTGCAGAGCCCCAGGTCCCTCTTGGGCCACAGCTACCACTACCCACTTTACAACGACCCCAGAAAGGACAGGATCCAGAGGTTTCATTATGAGCCTGATCTGGGACCAAGGGAACCCAGGTACTGGATGGGAGCGCTAAGTAGGGTCGATAGGCCACATGGGCTCAGTGGGGACTCCCATCTCCCCCCGACCCCTCCAGGGGTCTCCCTCAGCCTGGCCTGGGGAAACCGAGGCACAGGGCCATCCCTCTGCCTTGGGTCACATGGGGAGCTGGTGGCAGATCTGGGCTGAGATTCCAGGCCTCCTGCCCCTGGCTGGCTTACTTTGGGCACATATGCACCTCATCCCCCTGGCATGACCCAGGGCATGCCTTAGCACCCCCCTAATCCTGCCAGAAGACACTGGGGCTCCCACAGACTGATTCAAACACAGGCCTGTAGTGTCACTCTGGATCCAGCCATCCTGAGCCTCAGTTTCCTCCTCTCTAAAACAGACGTACGAAAACCACCCCCCTAGTCCTACGGAGATCCTGGGGGGGCACAAATGGTTTATACTTGACTACTAACCTAAAGGCTGGTGGTTCAAACCCACCCAGCAGTGCTGCAGAAGAAAGGCTTGACAATCTGCTTCCAAGAAAACTCTGTGGAGCACAGTTCTACTCTGTAACACATGGGGTCGCCATGAGTTGGAATCAACTCAATGGCAACGGGTTTGGTTTTGGGTCAGTCCTGTTGTGAGGGTTAATAAGGGAATGGATATGTAGTTTGTTTAGAGGGGTCCTTTCCATTTTCCCCTCTCCGGGCCTCAGTTTCCCCATCTCTAAGCAAGAGGGTTGCCCTGAGAGATTCCCCAGGTCCTCAAAGCCTGTGATGCTTTATGAGAAGCCTGCCCAGGTGCCTAGCCCATGCCCAGCTGGGTCTTCTATGGGGAGACAGGCTGCAGAGGCAGAGACCAGGGCTGCCCTTGGGGAGCTCCCAGCTAATTAGCCTATGAGAACTGTGGCTGTAGAGCAGGGTATGGCTAATTAGCAGAGCTGTGTGGGCAAGTGCCTACTGCAAGTCTCCCAGACTGGTAGCCCCTGTACCTCCACATTGCTCTAGTCCCCACCTCTCCCTATTGCCTCACACCCAGCCTGCTCCACTCATTACCTACCTGTCCCTTTAAACACCAGGTTTGCAGCCCCTGCTACAGGGGCCACAAGAGGCTTGAAAATGAAAAAACTCAGTGTGAGCTTGGCAGTGATCAATGAAGGCTTCCTGGAGGAGACAGGACAAGAGGGTCAAGTTCACAGAGGAGAGGCACGCCTATAGAAGGTATCCTGGACAGGCAGAGTGGTCGACTCATAGGCATGCAGGCTGGAAACTCAAATGATGGGAGATGGGGCATACCTTTGATGAGCTTTGGGAAGAGGGCTAGAAAAATTGCGTGGGCTTTGAATGCCCAGATGAGAAACCCAGACCCCAAAGAGGCACTGTGGGTTTCAGATGTCCCCCCACCCCCACCCCAGGCAGGGATGCCTGACGCCACCCCAGGCAGGGATACCTGACTCCACTCGGGCCTGCCTCAGAGCTGCGTCCTCAGCAAAGGCATTGTGGGGAGAACTTGGGCCTCTCCCAGGCCCACAGCACAAGGCTCCCTCTGCCCCTCCTCCGCGGCCATGGACTGCGACTCCATCCTGGAGAAATCAGTCCCGGTGGTGATGCCCAGTGGCTGCTCAGGCCTCATTGCAAACAGCTTTGCTGCCGGTGAGTGCCATCTGGCCAGGAAGGGCTCCCCAACAGATTAAGAGCAATGCTGGCCCCAGACTCATTCATATTCCAGTCTGGCTGCTGGCTTCAATATGGCTGAGAGACGAGAGGGCAGAGGCGGCCCTCCGAGAATGCCCAGCAATGATTCCTCTCTGATTCCAATTTATTTCCTATCATTAATGCTTTTGAAAAGTCCCACATGCTCTGCAAGCAGCACAGGGTTCAGGAGAGGAGGAGAGGAGAGGGCTGGGGGATGGAGGGGGGCTCAGGAGAGGCAGTGCAGGCAGCAGGCTGATGGCCCTGAGGCCTGGGTTCGAATCCTCACACCATCTCTCCTCGCTTGCAGGACCTGAGGCAAACCTGGCCTGACCTGTTAACTAGGGGGATGGTCCCTGTCCTGCTCACCTCAGGGGACAGGTTCCAAGATCTATGGAGGGGTCAGGGGTGAGGAGGCTTTACAAACTGTAAAGGGCTGTACACTTTGAGGACCCAAGAGTGAAGCAAACCTGGATGTCTCTGCAGCAGAGACCCATGAACTGGATGTCTTGCTCCCCAGCCACCCCAGGATCTAGAGAAGACCTGAAATGTCTCTCATCTCAGCACAGAGGAAGTGAACCCAGATTTTGTGTCACTTGTCACAAATTCACACTGCCACTATTTATACGGGATCAAATTGACAACAGCAACTCAAAAGATTAGATAGGAACCTTAGGGGGAGAGTGAGTTTATGTTAATGAGGCAGAACAACTCAGAAAAGGAGGGTGAGAATGGTTGCACAACTCGAAGAATGTAATCAGTGTCACTGAATTGTACATGTAGAGACTGTTGAATCGATGTATGTTTTGCTGTGTATATTCTCAAAAAACAACAAAACAAACAAAATTATTTTTTAAAAATTCACACTGAGGTGGGGCCAAGTTGGTGGAGCAGTCAGATGCTTCCTGTGGTCCCTCTTACAACAAAGACCTGAAAAAACAAGTGAATCAACTATATATGACAATCTAGGAGCCTTGAACATCAAAGGCAAAGTTGAGGAATCCGACTGAGCAGCAGGCGGAGGGAGAGATGGTTTAGAAGCAGCAAGGAGTTGCCAGACCTGACCCGGCGGGAACCTGCACCCTGCAGCCAGCACACTTGGTGAGGCAAGCAGTGACACTCAGGAGGCGTTTTCCACATCGGAAGAGACCTAGTGGCGGAGAGTTTACTCAAGCCTCCAGAACCAGTGAAAAGCAGCGCTCAATTGGCAAAAGATAAGTACGTGCGTCTAACCTACCACGTGGACCAAAAAACACTCCCTTTGGGAAAAGCCCCTCTCCCATTTATCTGCCCCCTCCTCGCTCTGCACCAGGTGCTGGCTGGCTTCAGCCTTTGCCTTGTCCCCTGGGCCAGAAGTAAGGGAAGTCATTGCCTCATCCCCTGGGCCAGAAGTAAGGACCCGTCACATGGCCTGAGCCATTTTCCTGGCTTTGGAGAGGGAACAAATTAACAAACAGGAATAAATAATTTGTCAGCTCCCCTAAGCCGGGAACTTAGGGTAGGTGCAGCGCCTTTGCCTAGGCACAGGGATAAAGGGTCCACAGACTTTGAATGCCTTTCACCCCTGCATAGACCTGTGTGGGCCCATTTCAACAGCATAGGCCCTCATTAGCACGGTATAACAGGATATATATACCTGAAGCATAACTTCAACTGTATCAGCTATATGGTGGAGTGGCAGTTTCGTGACATTTGACACTGCCCTGCGCATTAAGCAGGGCCCTCACCTACCCACATCAGAGGCCTGAGGACTGGTGGCTACACCCATGCCACCTAGCAACCTGTGACAGGGTCCAAGAATCTGTGGTGCCTCCCAGTCCTTCGAGCCAACAGCATCGGATGCCCATAGTCCAGCTGCAAACCCACCCACCTATGTGCTCCAGGGAATGGGGACATACTTGCCTCCCAGACATACTTGCCTTGCTCAGTGCATGACCCCCTACTGCAGCCAGATACCTGTGCCTACACCAATCACCCCTGCCCATCTAGGACTGTAGGTGAGAACCTGCACCACACACTTGGTGACCGACTACCTGGACACCTGAGCTGAATCCGTACAAGAAAAGTAAATGGACTCCTGGGATCACATACCTCATAACAGATCTAACCACCCGGTGACAGGATATTAGACCTTCAAAGGCGCCAATAATCAAACTAGCTCACACGAGCAGCTTACGTGGGCATATCAAAATAAAACAAAACAAGAAGCTAGGACACAGTAAGCAAACATAAAATAAATAAATATAATAACTTATTGATGGCTTGGAGACAAAAGTCAATATCAAATCACATCAAGAGGCAGAACGTGATGGCTTCAGCAAGCTCCCAAAACAAAAAATCAGGAAATCTTCCAGAGGAAGATGTATGTGTGTAAATGGACTAAATGGACCAATAAAGAGACAAGTAGTGGCAAATGGATAAAAAAAAACACAATCCATCTATATGCTGCCTACAAGAAACACATCTTAGACTTAAAGACACAAACAAACTAAAACTCAAAGGATGGGAAAGACTATATCAAGCAAACAACACTCAAAAAAGAGCAGGAGTGGCAATATTAATCTCTGACAAAATAGACTTTAAAGTAAAA
Organism: Dugong dugon; assembly: GCA_030035585.1. NCBI lineage: Eukaryota > Metazoa > Chordata > Mammalia > Sirenia > Dugongidae > Dugong > Dugong dugon. The sequence continues at coordinate 21,029,929 of CM057482.1, read as the reverse complement.
TCCACCACAAAGGATAAGGAAGGACACTATATAATGATTAAAGGGTCAATACGCCAGGAGGGCATAACTATAATAAATATTTACACACCCAACAACAGGGCTCCAAAATACATAAAACAAACCCTAACAGCACTGAAAAGAGGGACAGACAGCTCCACAATAATAGTAGGAGGCTTCAACACACCACTTTTGGTGAAGGACAGAACATCCAGAAAGAAGCTGAATAAAGACACAGAAGATCTAAATGCCATAATCAACCAACTTGACCTCATAGACATATACAGAACACTCCACCCAACAGCAGCCAAGTATGCTTTCTTTTCCAGTGCACATGGAACATTCTCCAGAATAGACCACGTATTAGGCCATAAAGCAAGCCTTAACAGAATCCAAAGCATCAAAATATTACAGAACATCTTTTCTGACCATAAAGCCATAAAAGTAGAAATCACAGAAAAAGCAAGGAAAACAAATCAAACACATGGAAACTGAACAACACCTTGCTCAAAAACTACTGGGTTACAGAAAAAATTAAGGACAGAATAAAGAAATTCATGGAATCAAATGAGAATGAAAACACATCCTACCAGAACCTTTGGGACACAGCAAAAGCAGTGCTCGAAGGTCAATTTATAGCAATAAGTGCACATATCCAAAAAGAAGAAAGGGTCAAAATCAAAACATTAACCCTACAACTCAAACAAATAGGAGAGCAGCAAAAGAAGCCCTCAGGCACCAGAAGAAAGGAAATGATAAAAATTAGAGTAGCATTAAATGGAATAGAGAATAGAAAAAAAAATCGAAAGAGTTAACAAGACCAAAAGCTGGTTCTTTGAAAAGATCAACAAAATTGATAAACCATTGGCCAAACTGACAAAAGAAAAACAGGAGAGGAAGCAAATAACCTGAATAAGAAATGAGATGGGCAATATCACAACAGACCCAACTGAAATTAATTTGTACTCTAACAAATTTGAAAACCTAGGGGAAATCGACAAATTTCTAGAAACACACTACCTGCCTAAACTAACACAAACAGAGGTAGAACAGCTAAATAAACCTATAACAAAAGAAGAGATTAAAAAGGTAATTAAAAAACTCCCAACAAAAAAAAGCCCTGGCCTGGACGGTTTCACGGGAGAATTCTACCAAACTTTCAGGGAAGAATTAACACCACTACTACTAAAGGTATTTCAGGGTATAAAAAAGGATGAATATTCCCAAACTCATTCTATGAAGCCAGCATAACCCTGATACCAAAACCAGGTAAAGACACCACAAAAAAAGAAAATTACAGACCAATATCCATCATGAACATAGATACAAAAATCCTCAACAAAATTCTAGCCAATAGAATTCAACAACATATCAAAAAAATAATTCACCATGACCAAGTGGGAGTTATACCAGGTATGCAGGGATGGTTCAACATTAGAAAAACAATCAATGTAATCCATCACATAAATAAAACAAAAGACAAGAACCACATGATCTTATCAATTGATGCAGAAAAGGCATTTAACAAAGTTCAACACCCATTCATGATAAAAACTCTCAGCAAAACAGGAATAGAGGGGAAATTCCTCAACATAATAAAGGACATTTTTACAAAGCCAACAGCCAAATGGAGAGAGTCTGAAAGCATTCCCCTTGAGAATGGGAACAGACAAGGATGCCCTTTATCACCACTCTTATTCAACATTGTGCTGGAGGTCCTAGCCAGAGCAATTAGGCTAGAAAAAATAAATAAATAAAGGGCATCCAAATTGGTAAAGAAGAAGTAAAACTATCTATTTGCAGATTATATACTCTTATACACAGAAAACCCCAAAGAATCCACAAGAAAACTCCTGGAATTAATAGAAGATTTCAGCAAAGTTTCAGGACACAAGATAACCATACAAAAATCAGGTGGATTCCTCTACACCAACGAAGAGAACTTCAAAGAGGAAATCACCAAAGCAGTACCATTTACAATAGCCTCAAAAAGATAAAATATTTAGGAATAAATCTAACCAGAGATGTAAAAGACGTATACAAAGAAAACTACAAGACACTACTGCAAGAAACCAAAAGGGACCTACATAAGTGGAAAAACATACCTTGCTCGTGGATAGAAAGACTCAACATTATGAAAATGTCAATTCTACCCAAAGCCATCTACAGCAATCATGATCCAAATTCCAACGGCATTTTTTAAGGAGATGGAGAAACAAATCACCAACTTCATATGGAAAGGGAAGAGACCCCGGATAAGTAAAGCATTACTGAAGAAGAACAACAAAGTGGGAGGCCTAACACCACCTGATTTTAGAAACTATTATACCACCACAGTAGTCAAAACAGCCTGGTACTAGTACAACAACAGATACATAGACCAACGGAACAGAATTGAGAATCCAGACATAAATTCATCTACCTATGAGCAGCTGATATTTGACAAATGCCCAAAGTCTGTTAAATGAGGAAAAGACAGTCTCTTTAACAAATTGTGCTGGCATAACTTAATATTCATCTGCAAAAGATTGAAAGAAGACCCATACCTCACACCATGCACAAAAACTAACTCAAAATGGATCAAAGACCTAAATATAAAATCTAAAATGATAAAGATCATTGAAGAAGAAATAGGGACAATGCTAGGAGCCCTAATACATGGCTTAAACAGAATATAAAACATTACTAACAATGCACAAATACCAGAAGAGAAACTAGATAACCGGGAGCTCCTAAAAATCAAACACTTACGCTCATCAAAAGACTTCACCACAAGAGTCAAAAGACAACCTACAGACTGGGAAAAAATTTTTCAATATGACAAATCCCATCAGGGTCTAATCTCTAAAATCTACAAGATGCTGCAAAACCTCAACAACAAAAAGACAAATAACTCAATTAAAAATGGGCAAAGGATATGAACAGGAACTTTGCCAAAGAAGACATTCAGGTGGCTGGCTAACACACACATGAGGAAATGCTCACGATCATTAGCCATTAGAGAAAAGCAAATCAAAACTACAATGAGACACTGCCTGACCCCAAGAAGGCTAGCATTCATCCAAAAAACACAAAATAATAAATGTTGGCGAGGTTGTGGAGAGACTGGAACACTTATACACTGTTGGTGGGACTGTAAAATGGTACAACCACTTTGGAAATCGATTTGGTGCTTCCTTAAAAAGCTAGAAATAGTACCATACGATCCAGCAATCCCACTCCTTGGAATATATCCTAGAGAAATAAGAGCCATCACACGAATAGATACATGCACACCCACGTTCACTGCAGCACTGTTCACCATAGTAAAAAGATGGAAACAACCTAGGTGCCCATCAACGGACAAATGGATACACAAATTATGGTATATTGACACAATGGAATACTACGCAACGATAAAGAACAATGATGAATCCGGGAAACATCTTATAACATGGATGAATCTGCAAGGCATTATGCTGAGTTAAATTAGTCAGTTGCATAAGGTCAAATATTGTACAAGACCACAATTATAAGAACTCAAGAAAAGGTTTAAACAGAAGAAAACATTCTTTGATGGTTACAAGGGTATGGAGGGAGAGGGATATTCACTAACTAGATAGTAGAGAATTTTCTTAGGTGAAGGGAAGGACAACACACATTACAGGGGAAGTCAGCACAACTGGACTAAACCAAAAGCTAAGAAGTTTCCTGAATACAACCAAACACTTCGAGGGACAGAGTAGCAGGGGTGGGGGTCTGGGGACCATGGTTTCAGGGGACATCTAGGTCAATAACAAAGTTTATTAAGAAAAGGTTCTGCATCTCACTTTGGTGAGTGGCATCTGGGGTCTTAAAAGTTAGTGAGTGGCCATCTAAGATGCGTCAATTGGTCCCAACCCACCTGGAGCAAAGGAGAAAGAAGAACACCAAAGACACAAGGAAAATATTAGCCCAAGAGACAACAGGGCCACATAAACCAGAGACTCCATCAGCCTGAGACCAGAAGAACTAGATGGTACCCAGCTACGACCAATGACCACCCTGACAGGGGACACAACAGAGAGTCCCTGACAGAGCAGAAGAAAAGTGAGGTGCAGAACTCAAATTCTAGTAAAAAGACCAGACTTAATGCTGTGACTGAGACTGGAGGAACCCCGGAAGACATGGCCCTCGCACTCTCTGTTAACCCAAAACTAAAACCATTCCCGAAGCTAATGCTTCAGACAAATATTAGACTGGACTATAAGACATAAAATGATAATTGTGAGGAGTGTGCTTCTTAGCTCAAGTAGATACATGAGTCTGAATGGGCAGCTCCTGTCCGGAGGCGAGATGAGAAGGCAGAAAGGGACAGGAGTTCGTTGAATGGACACGGGATATCCAGGGTGGAGAGAAGATGTGTGCTGACACAGTATGGGGAGAGCAACTAGGGTCACACAACAATGCATGTATAAATTTTTGTATGAGAAACTAACTTGAACTGTAAATTTTCATTTAAAGCACAATTAAAAAACAAAAAAAAGACTGCAAAAAAAAAAATTCACACTGCCTTCCTCCCTCCTACCCCCAGCCTCACTGGACCAGCTGCTCAGCCAGCATCCCTCCTCCCCCATCATCGCAACTGTGGGTCCAGAGGGATCTTCCCAGTGGGTTCCCTGATCAAAACCCTTCCAGGCTCCCCATTACCCTTTGAATCAAGTACAAACTCCCCACCTGCCACACAAAGCTCCCCCTATCAGTGCACCTCGGCAGCCTCGCCTCCACCCTGGCCCAAACTCACCCTCAACTTCGGCCGCACCTAACTTCTTCAAGCTCCAGAGCCCACCTCCCTTGTCACCCCTCCCTGCCGCCTCCTCAACCCCAGTTCACCTGTCAGACTCCCACCTCCTCTTTAAGATGCAGCCCAAGTGTTCCCTCCTTTGGGCAGCTTTCCCAGACTCCCCTGGCAGGGTCGGCCAGGCCCTGCTCTGCTCCAACTGCATCCAGTACCGCCTGTACTTTGACTCAGTAATACTGTAATTATGTTTGTGTGGCTGCTCCTCCTTCAATCCGGGAGCTCTCGCGGGTGGGGGCTGCGTCTGATTCATCCCGTGCATTCTCGGTGCTTGGCAAAGGGTCTGGCACATCGTAGAGCAATTCATCCAATCACTTATAATAACTGAACACCTACTATGTGTCAGGCTCTGTGCTGGGTGCTGGGGATGCAGCAGTCAACAAGATGGAGCTGGTCCCTGCCCTCAAGTCGCCCCCAGTGGATGTGCTCAGGAAATGCCTGTCGAATGAAGAAATGGACATATGACTACTTTACAAATGGGGAAACTGAGGCCCAAAGAAGCAAAATGCCCTGTCCAAGGGTGCTTCTGTCTTCCTGCCCAAATCTCTCTCTGTTCCATTTCCCTCCAAGGACCTCAGCAGCGTGAGAAGGAACGCAAAACAACAGGTTAGAATCAGAAAAAAGGAGAAAAAAAAAGGGAAGAAGAAAATATGATGGATTTTTTTCTCTCTTTTCTCCATAATGTAAAGAAAATTGCTCTAGCCAACTATCGCAGCTTAAAAGCAATTAGAGTTTTTGGAGGGGAATCTGGGCATGAGCAGAAGCGACAGAGTGAGGGCTGGGCAAGGAATTTTTCCAGCATTCGTTTGTATCAAGCAAAAGAAAAAAGGTGTTAAAAGCAGCCATTTCCAGCAGCAGAAATGGTGGAGATAAAATATTTACAGTCTCTAAAGTAGGGGCCTAGAAGGGGCTGGGCACCCCCCTGCTCCCCACTGCCATCTACATCCCCAGGTGGCAGGGAAAGGGAGGTCAAAGAATGGATCCAAGGAAGAGATGAGCCACCCCCTCAGCTGCTTGGAGGGGGGCTTGGGGCAAGGAGGGAAGAAGCCCCCTCCTGCCCGCTGCCCCCTCACCCTTTCCCCATAGCCCATGGCCCCCAGCCACCAGGGATCCATCCGTCTAAACCACAGCCCAACTCCCACCTGCTCAAAATCTGGAGAATGTCTACTCCCTGCGGGCTGACATTCAAGGCCTGCATGGCCTAGGTGCCTCTCCAGCCTCATCCTTGACTGCCCCCCTCAAAATGGCACACTGGGGCCCTGACTGTCTTCTGAGGACACACGCTCAGTTCCATCTCCAGGCCTTCCTAGGTTGGCAACCCAGCTCCTCCATTAGCTAACTTTGTGATCTTAGCAAGTGCTTCAATCTCTCTGAGCCTCAGTTTCCTCATCTGTTAAATGGGAATAGGAATGGTACATATCTCATTGGTTGTTGTGAGGATTTAATGAGGTAATATATGTAAAGCACCTGGCACTGTACCTAACACTTAGTAGATATCCAATAAACTCTCTCCCACCCCACTTCATGCTCACCCCTTCTCCCGGCGTGACTCTCTAGGCCTCAGGAATGGCTGCACCTATAGGTGCCCCACATATGTGTGCACAGGCTCCCACACTGCCACGCACTCACCCAACAAATGCTCACTCAGAAGGCATGCACAAGCTGGGAGCAAAGGACGCGGGAAGCTCTGGAGGGCTTTGCGGCACACGGAGGCTCCATCCCAGAGCACAGCACAGGGCCAGAGAGCCTGTCATTTTGCTTGGCTTGCAAAGGATTCCTTCAAGAACAGCAGTAAGCCTCAGCCAGAGCCCTGAGAACCTGCCAGGCCAGGCAGAGGAGGTGAATGGAGGCAAACCTCCTCCTCCCACCTGTGGCCTGCAGCTCTGCCCATCCTCCTGGCTCCACTGGGCAGAGGCAAACACCGAGGCCCAGGGAGGCAGTGGTACAGCAGACAGCAGAAACCAGGCCTCCAAGGCAGCATGGTCCAGTGAAACCAGTCAGTCCTGGGCTCAAATCTCAGCCCCACCACTGACCAGCTGAGTGAGCTCTCCCAGCCTCGGTTTCCTCATCTATAAAATGGAGTCAACAGTGTCCACCTTGCAGGGCAGCTGCACACACGGATAAGGGTTGTCTTCCAGTGCCCTGACTGGGCTCCAGCAGGGATTTGGTCGTATGGTGGTTCTGTCCCACCTGCCCTCTGGACTCCAGGCCCAGTGCTCCCTCCCCTACCCCAGCAACATGGGGAGAGCAGAGGAAGAGCCTAGTCGGGGGGACAACAGGGACCTGCCCTCTTCCCTGTGACCCTTCCCAACCCACTTCTCACCCAGCAGGCGGATGAAGGACAGCCCAACAGACCCACGGACGGCCCATGGCCCAGTCCTCGCTGCCTCACTCAGGCCAAACAGACCATCCCATCCCATGCCTCATTCCGCCAGGGAGGAAACGGCTGCCCAGAGAGGGGTGGTGATGTGCAGAGGTCACATAGCCCCCACAGCCACTCCCTCGAGGCTGGGTTGTTTTCCTTCCCTTCTCCAGCTGCAGAAAGTGTATAGTCTTGATGTAGCATCCAGGGGCCACAGAGCCCAAGAGGGGGATTGAAGCTGTTTTAATGTCTCTGCCTCTTGCTCTCCTCTGGGCAACTTTTATGTGGGGACTCTCTCACCTCCCTACTCTCCATGAAAAATTAACCCAACAGTAGGCCTAGCACTAAACCAGGCTCTCCTCATTGTAGGGGTAGCGGTGGCGGGGGGACGGAAACAGGAGTCCAGTCTCAGCCCCAGATGGTGGGCCCCAGGACACCTTCCTCCTTGGCCTGCACACCCCGTCTCCCCACTGGTCGGTAAATGGTCATGAAGAAGGTTAGTGCCAAGGTCAGGGGGCCTACATCTGTCATTAGGAAGGAGCCAAGTAGCCAGAGGCTCCAGCATGGAAATCCCTCTTCACCTTGTAGCTACACACACACACACACACACACACACACACAGAGGCGGGTGGGCGCTAATGGGAGAGCCCCGGGCACCGCTTGCAGGGATGACTGACAGCCCTTCCACAGCCAGGCCACCCTCCTCCCCTGTCACCTAGGGGAGCACTAGTCTGTCCTGAACCATTAGCTCATGGGGCCCAGAAGTAGAGGATCCTGGGAAACTGGGAAGTCTGATGCCTGAGTTATCACCAAGGCTCTGCGATGCCTCACCATGTGACCTGAAACAGGCTCAGCCACTCCCTCTGCCTCAGTTTCCCTATCAGGAACCTATCGGAGGAATAAGATCATCTCAGAAACCACCTTCTAGTTCCAACGTTGTCTAATTCCATACCTGTGACTTCCATGACCCCCTCAGGCCATCCTTTTCCCCCTTTCCTCTCACAATCAAAAGGGGCTCCCAAGTCACCAAGGGAAGAATAAAGTCCCAAGCATGTGTGGGTGCTGGGGGGCAGGAGCCCCCTGACTCCCAGGGAGGTCTGCCTCTGCCTCAGGCTGGAGGGGGACACTGCCCTGTTGAAGCCTCCTGAGGGAGGAGACTGGGACCCGGGCAGGAAGACATTTCCTCATTATAGCCTGAGACAGCAGAGCCCTCCTCCCTTTTCACCCGCACCCCAGAACTCATCCCCTCTGTTTCTTCACTTCCATCTGCTCCAACGCTATTCAGTCTTTGGCTCAGCCCCGATCCTGGGCTTGGCCCCAAGCCCCCAACACACACACCCAGCTCCCGCAGACTCATTGCCTGTTCAGACATGGATCCTGTCCTCCCCACCAGGCCAGCTGTCCTCCTGCCTTCCCTGCAGTCTCCGAGGTGGCCGGTGAGGGGTACCCTGCCTTTCTTCAGCAGAGGCACTCTTGGCTCAGCGTGGCCCAAGCCCGATAACATTCTTCTAAATTAAACAATAAACAAGAAGTTGTTTTAGATTTTCCTGACACTGCAGTTTCTGATTAATCCCCATAGCAAACAAAAGGAAGAGAGACAACCTAAGAGAAGGCCACTTCCTGTTTCCAAACGGAACCTCCAGCCAGACCCAGGAGAACTGGTCCTGAGGGAACTCCAACTCCAGCCACCTGCCCAGCTCTGTGTGGCTAGACTGCCTGTGCCTTCCCTCCACACACACATCACCCCCTCCTGTCTTGACCCAGTCTCAGGCTGGCCTTCTAGAGCCCACCTACTCCTCTCCTCTCTGTTTCTGCTGTGTGACCTTGGGCAGGCCAGGTCACCTCTGAGGACTCAGTTTGCTCATCTGTCAGCATTCTCATCTCTCAAGGATATAACGAAAAGAAATAATTGACCACTTGAGGTAAGACAGAAATTTCCCCTTATTTTTAGAGACGCACGCTGAAGTATTTAGAGGTGAAATGTCATAATGTCTGTAATTTACTCCCGGACAGAATGGAAGAAAAATGTAGAACAGAATTCAAATTCGTGAAAAAAGACCAGACTTCCTGGTCTGACAGAGATTGCAGGAACCCTCAAGACTATGGCCCCCGGACACTCTGCTAACTCTGAACTGAAACCATTCCCAAACCCATTTTTCAGACAAAGATTAGACAGGCCTATAAAAGAAACAATAACACATGTGAGGAACGTGCTTCTTAGTTCATTCAAATATGTGAGAACAAATGGGCAACTCCTATCCGAAAGCAAAACGGGAAGGCAGGAAGGGACAGGAACTGGAAGAATGGGCACAGGGAACTCAGGGTGGAAAGGGGGAGTGTGCTGTCACATTGTGGGGATTGCAACCAATATCACAAAACAATGTGTGTATAAATTTTTAAATGAGAAATTAACCTGAGCTGTAAACTTTCACCTAAAGCACAATAAAATGTTTTAAAAAATACTTCAGAGAAAAGTAAAGCAAAATGTCAACGACTGTTAAATCTAGGTGTCAGGTATATGGGCGTTTCTCTGTATTAGCCTCTCTACCATTCTATATGTTTGAAATTGTTCCTAACAAAATGTTTAAAACAAACAAACAAAACGAGCATTGACCACATGAGCCAGGGGCCCAACAAACAATGGCCTGTGCTTCTGGAGTCCCTGAAAGGCAACTGGGTCTCTTAAATAGGTTAAACAGCACCCCTGCCATCTCCTTTATGTGGTTTCCTGAGAAATCACTTTTTCCCAAATTCCGCTGAGCCCTGGCTCCACATTTAGAAGTCTTAGCACATTCAGAAGCCAGACAGAACGCTTTATTGAGGCAACTGCTGTCTTCTGAACACCCACCCCCTCACCCTGCCCTCTCTGCAGAGCAGCCCTGGGCTGGGAATCAAGACACTGTTGCCACCCATGTGCAGCCACCCACCCTCTCTGAGCCTCAGGATGTCCCTACCGTTTAAGCAGAAATGAGTCTGTAACTGTCTGGCCATCTCATTCAAAGGCAAAGTGTTACCCCACAAAGGAGACGGAAAGCCCCATTTAATAGATGGGAAAGCTGAGACCCAAGGCCAGGAAAGACTGTAAGCAAAACAAGGAAGATGGGGACCAAGGGGAGGTGGGAGTGAGTAAAAGCCCCCAGCTGCCTCAGCTCCCCCTCTCCCCAACCCTCTACTGCAACCCTGACATCTCAGATCAGAGAGAGGGTGATCTGCACCTCCTTTTTCCCTGCTCTTGTTTATTGAGCCTCCCGGTCAGGAATAAATGGCCGTGACTGCAATCTCCAGGCCAGGCCCAGGTGACCCACACCACTACTGGCTAGACCTGCCTCCGCCGATCGATAACGGAAGAGTTATCAGTACCCACAAATAATCAATCGCTAATTGCCGAATGCCAGGCAATTCATCAGGGAGAGTTATGTGTGGCCAGTGACTGGGCGCCCCCGCCCCGGACTGACACAGCCTCCAGGGACGGGAAGGGCTGTGTCCGTGGTGAGCACCTCAGCAGAAAAGCTACCCATCACTTCTCCAACAGATATCCTGGGTCCAGCCAGCATCTCCAAGCCCAAGGGGCCACTCTGGAGAGCAGCAGCAGAGGCCACAGAGGTCCCAAGGGCAGCACTGAATGCCCCTAATCAGCCCACCTGGCCCCAGGTCCCTGGACATACCAGATACCCAAGATGGATAAGTCCAGTCCACCCTACCAGGGTGCTCCCAGGCCACGAAGAGAGACAAATCATCATATGACAATGTGTCACAGGCCTTGCACACAGTAGGTGCACAATTTTGCTAAATGTAATGCACATAAACTGGCTCAGGGTTCTGAGGAAGGAGTTAGGGTGACCAGGAAGGGGTTTTTGGGCTGGCTTTTGAAAAAAGGGTGGGATCAACATGGGCAGAGGTGGGGGAAGGGACTCTCAGGACGGAAAGCCACAGCAGGTATCCAGTGAAGAGTGAGGGCGCTTGGTGAGAGCCTAGGGTGCAAGAGGAATACTGGAGGGAGGTGGCTGGGTCAGAGGCTCAACTGCACCAGGTACTGATGCTGAGGAGCTGAACGCCAGCCTGGAGGCCACAGGGAGCCCTGGAAAGGGATGGAGCAGGAGTGTGATAGCCAGGGTGTGCTTAGGAAGGCATGAAAAACCATGGAGTCCACAGCCACGGCTGCACGCCCCAGGAAGGTAGGAACTGGGTCTTATTCATCTGTCCCCATAGAACCCAGTGCAGCTGAGCTCGGAGGAAGCACCCAACAAGTGAATCACTGCATGACTATACCAAACCAAACCCGTTGCCATCAAGTCAATTCTGACTCATAGAGACCCTACAGGCCACAGTAGAACTGCCCCATAGGGTTTTCAAAGAGCAGCTGGTAGATTCAAACTGCCAGCCTTTTGGTTAGCAGCTGAGGTCTTAACCACTGTGCCACCAGGGCTCCCTGGATAACTACAGGATCATCAAATTGTAGGACAGGGGGCTCCTGGAATCGTCACCTAGAAGTAACACAATTTTATTCCCCACCACTGTATGTATGAAAACACTTTATAGTAGAGCCTCAAAAACAGCTTTGTGAGGCAGGCAGGGGGATAACTATCTACAATTTACTAAATGGGAAACTGAGGCTCAAAGAGAAACAGTGACACAGATCATGGAGCAGGTCAGCACCCTCCCCACTCCAGATCCTGCCCCAGGATGGGGGATCCACCTGTCACTCCTCCCTGGCCTCTCACACCCCCCAGGAAGCCACCCAATCTGGCCTACCCATTTCTTGGGCTGGGGCAGATGGAGAAATCCTGCACCAAGTGCTGTCCCACGGTCATCACCCTCAACACACCGACCCTAGCTGGGATCGGCTGCTTGTTGCCATGACAGCCTCCCCCCCTGCAAAGGGGACAGACTCTGGGGGACAGGCCTTGTTGAAACAGATCTGCTTCCCCCCAGTCTCCACCCCAGGAGTCTGGGAAGCCTAATCACAGAGCCCTGGTGATGCAGTGGCTAAGAGCTTGGTTGTTAACCAGAAGGTCAGCAGCTGGAATCCACCCGCGCCCCTGGGAAAGTTTTTGGGGCAGTTCCACTCTGTCCTACAGTGCCGCTACGGAGTCGGAATCGACTGATGGCAACGGGTTGGTTTGTTTGTTTAAACCATGGAGCAAGAGCACTGGACTAGAAGTCCAGAGACAGGGTCAAGCCAGATTCCGCCACCATCTTGCTGTGTGACCTCTGGACAATCACTTCCCCCACCCTGGGCCTCAGTTTTCTCATCTGTGAAGGGGGGACAATGCTCTCTGCCTACTTTATAGAACTGCCATGAGAACTAAACAAGGAAAGAAGTTATGGAAAATTGTAAAGCAAACTTTGCCCTGGAAAATAATAATAAAGCTCCCTTTACTTCAGTCTGGACACTGAAACTCCAGCAAGACTCACTTCCCTCTCCCCGCAGAGGGCAAAAAAAGGAGCCAACATTTACTGAGACGCTAGAAGAAATACAACCAGAATGCTCCTTAGAAGCAAGGATGGCAAGACATCGTCTTGCTTATCTTGGACACGTCATCAGGAAAGACTAATCGCTAGAAAAGGACATCATGTTTGGTAGAGGGTCATCGAAAACAAGGGAAACCTTCAAGGAGATGGATTGACACAATATCCTCAACAATGTGCTCAAACATATCAAAACTTATGAAGATGGCGCAGGACGGGAAATGTTTTGTTCTGCTATACATAAGGTGCCCCTGAGTTGGAACCAACTCAACAGCAACTCACAACGACGGAGCACATGCTTACTCACGACAACAGAGCACATGCTTACTCACGACAACAGAGCGCGTGCTTACGACGACGGAGTGCGTGCTTACGACTACGGAGCACATGCTTACTCACAATGACAGAGCGCATGCTTACTCATGACGAAGGAGCGCGTGCTAACTCACGACGACTGAGCGTGTGCTTACGATGACGGAGCGCGTGCTTACGACAACGGAGCACATGCTTACTCACAATAACAGAGCACATGCTTACTCATGACGACGGAGCGCGTGCTAACTCACGAGGACTGAGCGCGTGCTTACGACGACGGAGCGTGTGCTTACTCACAACAGAGTGTATGCTTTACATGTATTATTTCAAATTGTCCTAACAGTGCTCCTACAAGGTAGGTATTATTCTCCCCATGGTACAGATGAGGAAACTGAGTCTCAGAAAAGTGAGGTGACTTGCCTAAGCTCACCCAGCTTGGATTAAAAACCCAGGTCCATCGGACATCCAAGCCCAGGTCCTTTTGATCACACCAGGCTGCTTAAAGGAGCCCATCTCCACACTCCAATCTCAGAGCTACAGGCTCAGCACTCAGGATGAGGCTGCATGGCACAGCTGCATGGCACACACACGCACACACACACACTCCACTGAAGCCCAAAACCCTGGCATCAGAGGAACCATGCCACCACCCCATGGCCAGTGGACCCATAGGGTCATCAGAGATAGGGTGGGGCATGTGGGGGCAAGAGAGTGGCTGGCACAGCTGGTCTTCAGCTAATTTGATCAGTCCTGGGCATGGAGCTGCCTGTCCAGCTGCCCTGGCATATGGGTGCTGGAACTGGGCCACCTGCCAAGGCCCAACCTCTACATTGAAACCAACCTGGACACTGAAGTTCCATTTTGGCCCCGTCCTGCCCTGGCCCTGGTAGCTGGCAGTGCCCACATGGATCCAGAAGGCCAGGGTGACCGTTATTCCTCCTCCAGTGGCCGGCACCTCCCCTGAAGTGGCCATATGGCCCCATATGCTCCCTGACAGCTGGACTGCCGAAGCAACTGCCTGAGGAAGTCCTCTGCAGAGGCCTGAGGCCCCAGCTGCCCCACCCACCCTGCTCAGCAGGACACAGGCACAGCCACAAAAATCCCAGCCTGTGTGAGCGGCCATCTAAGATACCCCACTGGTCTCACCCCTCCAGGAGCAAGGGAGAATGAAGAGAACAAGATACAAGGAAAAGATCAGCCCAAAGGACTAATGGACCACAGCTGCCATGGCCTCCACCAGACTGAGTCCAGTACAGCTAGATGGTGCCCGGCTACCACCGCTGACTGCTCTGACCAGGATCACAACAGAGGGTTCTGGACAGAGCTGGAGAAGGATGTAGAGCATAATTCTAACTCACAAAAAAAAAAAAAAAAGACCAGATTTACTGGCCTAAAGGAGACTGGAGAAACCTCAAGAGTGTGGCCCCCAGACACCCTTTCAGCTCAGAGGTGAAGTTACCTTTGAGGTTCACTGTTCAGCCTGGAAGTGGACAGCCCAGTAAAACTAAATGAGACTAACGAGGTACAGGAGTCCAGTGACAAGGGCCAGAAGGCAGAGGGGGAGTAGGAAGCTGATGATAAGGAGCACAAGTTGAGTAAGGATACTGTTGATGTGTTGTGAGATTGTTAACCATTGTTATAGGGCAACATTTGTAGTAACTGTTAAATGGGAGGCTATTTTGTCCTGTAAGCCTTCATCTTGGGTGAGAATGGCAGCACAATTGGAAGAGCATAGTCAATGTCACTTAAATATGTACGTAAAAAGTTTTGAAATGGTGTATCTTTGGCTATGTGTATTTTCACCAAAAGAAAAAAAAAAGCTGAGAATTCAGAGGGTTAAAATGTTGTGGGGTTGTTAACCAAAGTCAAAAAACAGCATGTGTACTACTGTTACATGAGAAACTGTTTGTTCTGTAAGCCTCTACCTGAAGTACAATAAAATATTAAAAAAAAAAAAAAAAAATCCCAGGCTGGAGGGCCACTCTGCCTCCCTCATGCTTTATGACCTGGTGCTAGTCACCACCCCTCTCCTGGCCTCCAGCTCCTCCTCTGTAAGACAGCCATGCTGACTACCCCTCCACCCCTTCCCTTTGTATCCCACCTCCAAGATTATAAAGTTCCACCCAAACTCACTCCAGTTGTCCAAGGAGACAAACAAACGTGTACATTGTACAGACAAGGAAACTGAGGCCCGAGCGAGGCAGGAGTTTGCTCAGGGGCACACAATGGCAGGGCCATGATTACAGGCTGCATCTTAGGACTCCAGGACACCTGCCACCTCTGTATGCCCAGGGGGTGGGACTGGAGGTTGCTGGGGCCCCACCCAACTCTGATGACCAGGGTTTCCCCACCCAGCTCCCCACACAGGCCACATCTCCCCATCCTCCACTGGGTGGGGGATCGCAGCGTCACTCACGCCCTTGGCCTTCCTGTCCCTGCAGTTGCCTCACCACCAGCCAGGATTATCACAGCAGCCCCGGGACCACCTTCCTGCCTCTGGTTCCCATGGCCAAACCTTCCTAAGACCACCAGAGGGAGCAGTTTAAATTGCAAATCTGATCGCGTCCCTCCAGGACTTCAACCCTCCAACCCCTGAATACGAAATCAGCCCACACTCCTCAGTAGGGCACTCAAGGTCCTCCTCCGTCCAACCTGCTCCATGCCTACTGTGCCTGCATGAACTACTCCATTGCAAGCACGTTCCCACCCGTGCCAGTGCTTCCCACCTCCCTGGCTTTGCTAGCGCTGGGCCATTGGCCTGGAAAGCCCTTGCTCCTTCACGTTCTCCATTCATTCAGGCACTCAAGAAATGTTTACGGAGCATCAGCCAAGGGCCAGAAACATCTCAGCAGGTCAAAATTCCACCAGGCCTTTCAGTCCGTCTGAAAGGAGTCTCGCCACTGCCAGCACAAGGTCTCTGATCATTCCTCTTCCAGCTGAGCCTGCACAGGTGCCCAGCCCACTTGGCCTCCAGCGTGGGCTCGTGGGTCTGAGTCTGTCTCCGTTTTCGGAGCTCCTCCAGTGAGAGGCTCAGGCCTCAGTCATCCCCGAATCCCCAGCACTCAGTCCAGGCTTCAAACCAAGAGATGCCCCCAGATATGGAATAAGCCCCAGGTGTAGGATTTCAGGCAATAGGGAGCAGGGGCCAAGGGGTGATCCTGAGGAGGGGTCATCCGGGCCCCAGAAGCCCAGAGAAGAGGTGTCTTCTAGCCTTCCACTTGAGATTGGCCAGGGTGTCCCCCAGCCTCTCCAAAAATAGGCCTTAATGGTCAGGGGCACTTTTCCCCCCTGGAGTCACCCTGCGGTCTAGCCCACTCAGCAAGCAGGAAATTAAGGGGCCACACTAGGCACTGCCCCTTCCAGTCAGGAGGTTTGAGGGGGTGGTGGCTGTCCTCCTAGAGGGAGTAGCCTAGGGGGCTGGATGTACCTGGCTGGGATTTTCACCCCTGGAGCAGGGACCAGAGGACAAAGAGCTGCCGGCTCTCCCTGCCCCGGGGCTCTAAGTTGGGGGGCAGCCACAGAGGCTGGGGTTCAACCAGGCCCTGGTGATGGGGACAGGGCCAAGTCCCCCGGCAGGGGCTTGCTGGAGCCACAGTGGACCATGCTCAGGGAAGTGGCGGGGGGCAGGGGGGAAGGACAGAGAGAGAGGAAAATGACAAAGAGGCCGAGAGGGGCAAGAAGGCTGAGAAAGACTGAGCTGGTGAGAGGACAGAGAGAAGGGGGGAGAGAGGCTGCCGAAGAGGCTGCCGAAGAGCCACCACCAGCATCCAGCGGGCCCAGACCCATCCCATCCCCACGAGGAGATTCGGTTGCTCCTGTGCAACAGCTCTCACCCTGAGGGCCTCCAAGGGCCTCAGCGGCCCCAGGGATGAGTCCAGACTGCCATCAGGCCTGCGGGGTCACGGGAGCCTGCCCAGAGCTAACAGCTGCTCTGCTCTCTTATGCCTCAGGTGGGCCACCTGGGGAGGAAGCGGTCCCAATAGCCACAAGATCCCCTCCCCGCAATGCACATTTCGGCCTCCATGGGGAGCCCAGTCCCAGGGAGCTGAGCTCTGTGGCTTACCAAGGGGCTCCAGGATGGAGACCTCGGGTGAGTGGGAAGGATTCTGGGGCCCGATTAAGAGGACAGGCTCAGGGGAAGTGAAGCAGAACCCCGCTGACCTCCAGGATAATGCTGACATCCCAGAGGCATGGTGAGGATTACAAGCAAGGTTTGTAAACCATTAATTACGCAGAGTACAGACTCTGGCTCCAAATCCAGCAGGCACGAGGTTAACCAGGCTGGGGTCAAGAGGTCCCATGGGGTCAAGTCAGGGACAAATCAGCACCTTTGCTAGGTCTCCTCAGACTGAAAGTAGCTGCCCCTCCCTTCTCCCCACCCCCCACCCCCACCACACACACACACACATCCCTGCCCCTCTGGGCAGGGTATCAGTCATAGGCAGCAGCAGGCTTCCAGATCCCTGGCTGGCCCTGCTGCCAGATCTGGATACCCTCCATGTCCCTCACGCCTTGCCAAAGATCAGGGTCAGAGGACACCTGCACGGTAGAAAGGGGCTGGCCTGGGACTCAGAAGACTGAAGTTCTCCTAGCTCTGCCTCACTGTGTGACTTCAGGCAAGTCACTTTCTCTCTCTGAGCCTTGATATCTTCCTCTGTGAACTGGAGAGGAAGTGTGCCATGGGCCCTACGTTGTCACAAGGTGCCTGAGAGATCCCAATGGGATGACGGATGTGGATGTAAGGTCTAAGCCTGAAAGCTGGTCAGACATAGATATGACCATGCCTCAGAGACTCAAGTAAATAGATGCTGTCTGGACCAGCCAGGACCCCCTTACACCCAGCACCCAGACTTCAGACAAGACTTCTAACCCCACAGGCTAATAAGCTGAACACCCAGGCAAGGGGGCATATGGACACAGGCTGCTGGGGCCCCAGTGCCTCCATCCCCAGAGAGGCCCAGGCTGGAAGGAAGGACTCCGAAACAATCAGAGAAGCTTCCTAGAGGAAGAAGAACCTGCCCCAGGAGCTGAGAGGATTTGGCGACGGGGAGGGGCCTGCAGGGGGGGCCCTGACCTCTTACTCTTGGCCCTCTCACTCCTGGGGACACGGGGTTCTCCCCCTCTCCGGAGCACCATCCTGGACTACATCTCCCCGTCGTATGTATCTCCTACAGCAGGTGCAGGATTGGCTTTTGGGGGGTGGGGGTACCTAAGGCAGCCAGCATAGGACCGAAATGTGGGAGGAGACTCAAGAAGGGGGAGGGGTGCACAGCACAGCTACAACCTCCTCACAGAGAAGCACGAAGGGGCAGGGCTCCAAACAGGGATTAGAGCACCAGACCCGCGGATATAGAGGCGCCCTTCTCACGCCCAGCCTCCTGGGAGCTCCTGGGGGGCCATGCACCTTTCGGGACAGTTTCCTTCTTCAGGCTGCCAGTCCCGCGAAGAAAAAGGCGCGGGGACACACATACACATACAAACACAGGTACGTCTCCCTACTCACTCCCCTCAACCCCCGCGTCCTCAGCAAGGCTGCAAAAACAACCTCGCAGCCCGCAGGCCTGGGAGCTGTCGCCGCGCGGTCCCGCCAGACCCTGGCGGGGTCATAGGAGTCCGGCGCCTGGAGCGGCTGCAGTGCGGTGCCGCGGGGCTGGACTGGTGTCCTGGAGAGCTGGCAGCAGCGCTGATGGTGTAGTGGAGGCACACCCCTCCGCCCGCCTGGCGGCCCAGCCCGCGCCCCCGCCCCATTCCTCTCTACTCTGTTCCTCTGGAAAGAAAGGCTGGAGTTCCACCATTAAAGCGCCCTCACCCCCCGCCCCCGCCCGGCCCATCGCGCCCGGGGGGGTCCATGAAGTTGCTCTAAGTCGCCGGGGTCCTGGCGCCAGGCGAAGGTTAGGCGGGGCCGCGCGACAGGCGGGAGCGCGGGCACGGTCTGTAGTGCCGGGCTCGCCCCCCTGCTCCGCGCGTGCACGCCCCAACACCCCACCCCCACCCGCTGCCCCCCAGGCTCCCGCCCAATCAGAGGCCGCGCGCGCGCGCGGCGCTGCCAACGGGCAGACACCTGGGCTCCTCGGCCTGCGCCCCCAACGCCCCGGCCCAGCCGCAGAGTCTCGGCCTTACCACACTCACCGCCTGGGGCGCGCCATTCGCGCGCGGTTCCGCTCCTGGCCCGCATCCCCCGGTTCGGCTCCGCTCCGGTTCCCGCTCCAGCTCGGGTTCCTACTCTGCAGGGCTTGGCTCCGAGATGGTGGCAGCGGCGGAGAGCGAGGCAGGGAGGGCGTGTGCGTGTGTGTATGTGTGCGTGTGTGTGTATGAGAGAGAGAGAGAGAGCGGCGTGTGCGTGTGCGTGTGCGCGGGAGGGCCCCGCACTCCCCTGCGCGCCCCGCTAATGCTCTACACGATGCGATGCCAGCAGAATCCCTAACGCCCGCTCCCACCCGCCCGGACGCACACGCGCGCACACTCTGGCGCGCACACACACCCGCGGTCGCACACCCGACTCTCGCCCTCCTGGGACGCTCACAAAGGTCCCCTAGCCCCGGGGTCTGTAGAGTCGCCCTGCGCCCCTGCCCGGGCCGGCCCCTTCCTCAGGTCCCCTGGCGCCCCGAGAGAAGCCCCTGCGGGCGTCCGCGCTCCTCCACCGTGCCGCCGCGCGCTCCGAGTCCGGGCCCCGAAGCCCGACTCCGGCTTCCGGCGGTACAGCCCAGAGGCGCCGGCTCCCTCTTCCTCCTCCCCTGCGCCTCCGCCCGCAGCCGCGTGCTTTTCTGGCTCCTTTCTCTCCACCTGTTCTGTCACTACCTCTCTGTATCTCCACTCCTTTCTCTCACCTGCCCTTCGGCCCCTGCCCTCGGTCTCTCCTGCAGTCTCTCCGTCTGTCTTTCAGCCGCCCTCTCCCGCGCCCCCTCTTCCCCACCGCCCTGCGCTTCCTCTCACATTCCCCGCATTACATCGGGTGCTGCCCACCGCTCGCGGGACCCAGGGTTCGAAAGCCGAGTGGGAGAAGAGGGGACCCGCCGCCCCCTCTGCTCTCCGCTCGCTCCGCGGTTCCTAGCTCCGGCCTGGCGGGCGGCGACGTCCCGCGCTAGCCTCGGCTGCTGCTGACAGCTCCCATCTCGCCTGAGCTTAAAGGGATAGCGCACCGGGCTCGGCCTGCCCCACCCGGGGCGCCGGGGAGGGCGGCCTTGGTGCGCGGGAACTGTCCGGGGAGGTGGCGCAGCCGGGGCCGTGCGGGCGGCGCCCAGTCCGCCGCCGCTGAACCCGGCCCTCCAGGGCTGGAGGTGAGTCAGGGAGAAGGACAGTCGGGAGCTGCCCAGACCACGCCATCCAGGGGGCGCTCAGCGCTTGCTGGCTACCCAGCCTGGGGGAAGGCTGGAGGTGTGCGGCAGTGTAGGCTGGGCGCCCAGGACCGCCGGCCGGGAGGAGAAGGGATCAAGGAAGCAGCTGTCCCGATATGAGCTGTGGCTAAGAGCACGGATGAGAGGACAGGACTCACAGGGTGGCCTCCTACTCCTGCTGTGTGATCGTGGGCAAGTGCCTACCCCTCTCTGGCCCTTAGTTTACTCTCCCTTGGAAGGACATCAACTTCCATCATCCCTGGGGCCATGCCCAGATACAAATGTTAGATCCTTCTAGAGAGGGAGTCCCAAGGCAGGCTCTCAGCCCCCAGAATCTATCCCCTCCCTGCCTCTGAGGCTGCACTCCTGCCACCACCACCCCACCCTCACCAGGCCTGGTCTGCCTCCTGCCGTGTCCTATGACCTTCCTTCTCCAGCCTCACCAGGGGAACCAGGAAACAAGGCAAAGTTGAACGGTTCAGGGACTACCGAGCACAGCACTCTATGGTTCACAGAACACTTTCATATCCATCAGACTCCTGGACAGCCTGGTCCTGGACAGGCCTGGAGCATGAACATTTCATCTTCAGGACTTCCCACCGCAAACAGATCCTTGCTCCCCAACCCACCGCAAAGGGCTGCATTTTGTCCACTTATTCACTGAACATCTATTATGTGCCCCATCTTGTGCTAGGTACTGGGGACACAGATGATTCAGACACATTCCTCTCTTCAGAAAAGGAGGTATGATGGAGCTGTTGGGGATGGGGAGGTTCAGGAAAGCTTCCTGGAGGAGGTGACATTGAATCTGGGTATTGAAGGATGAGTAGGAGTTTCCCAGGCAGGAAAAAAAGAAAGGGCATCCCATGCCAAGGGAAGAACATTTGCAAAGACTTGGAAGTGGGAAATAGTAAATGATAGGGAATCTTGTGAAGAGGAGGTAAGAACTTTGAAGTTTTGACTTTGTTCTGGGGCAGCAGGGGAGACTCCCACTTGGCAAATCTAGGCAGAAGTGCCCTCTCCATCTTTTAGCCATCAGAGAGGCATGGCTAAGGATTTCCCAAACCCAGCAGCTTTTGCAGGAGGCCTCCTCCTCCTCCTGTCCTCCTCTCATCCTCCTCTCCTATAAGCCTAGTCCCAACCTCTGTTTCCATGTCGGCAGCCAGATGCAGCACAGCCTCCCCCTGGCGACCAGAGCCGGGAGTGAGAAAAGCCCAGGCTGTGCAGTGTCCGCGATGTGAGTCCAGGAAAGGCCAGACACATTCGCCCACCTAGCATCAAGGTCCCCTGCAAAGACCCCAAACTTTGGTGTCAGGCAGACCCAGATCCCATTTCCAGGTTCGGTGTTCTCCTCTGTACAATGGGAATAAAAATATTTAGCCAACAAGGTGGTTGGTGAAGAATTAATGACAAATAATGCACAGGAATGGCCCAGCACACAGCAGACAGTCAGCAAATGTCTGTTTCCTTCCCCACACTTGACCTTTGGCCTTATGGCCCATCCCGAATGCCCTTATTTCTCCCATTTTCCCTTCTTCCCCTGCCGTTTTCCTTCTGCTTTCCTACCAGACTTCCTGGGAGTCTCAAGGGAGATGAGCTTACAGCTGTTGCCTGCTCTGGCTCAACACACCTCCTGAGGAGTCTTCCCAGGGCTTCTAGGTGGGCCCTAGGGAAGCCAAACAGAGACAAACATCCTTTCCCCAGAGCCCTTGACATCCAAGCAGAGCAGTCTGCATTCCTGTCCATTTTTCTAATCACTTCTCCTGTTCTAGAAGCCATACAGCCTCTGCATCTGTGCTTGGGAACTTCTGCCCCCAGCTTTGCTGTGCAACCTCAGGTAGGTGGCATACCCTCTCTGAGCCTTTACTTCCTCCCTAAGTATGGGGTGATAAATCTAGGTCTAAGTCATTTATTTTTCCTCAGCAGGTCCAAGCCTTGGCCCTCCAGCCAGGAGTTTTGCACAAAGGCGGGCAGGTGCAGAGGCCTCTATGGGATAGCCTTGTGTCATGCCCTTGTGCTGGTGGCCAGGGGCTGTTGTCATCTCTGCCTCCCAGCAGACTCTATAGAGAGGGATGGCATGAATAATGAATGGGCCCACTCGGAGGAAGAATCACTCTGCACTGCCAGAGCAGCCGCAGCTGGGGACTGAAGCCTGGAGGCCAGGGCAGCTCCAGGAAGAAGCTCCTTCACCAGTGGCTGGGGGCTGGCTGCTTCCCACCACAGAGAAGGTAGGGTAGGCTGAGTCAGTGCCCCGCGAATATGACTGCCCAGGGCCCCTCTGCTATTTCCAGCCATCTCCGAAATCCAGTGGGAGAGACCTTGGCAGTGTCCCAAATATAGTCACCAAGCCAGGTCCAGCCCAGGGCTGAGGGAGTGGCCCACGTGGAGTCCCAGGAGGCAGTGGACATTTCCTGTGAGCCTTCTCTGCCAACCTGCTGGCTTCCTGGGCCAGGCTGAAAAATAAATAGAGTCACCAAGGGTTCAGAGAAATGCCCCACTCAGCCAGGCTGTCTCCTTGATGTCGCAAAACACATTCAACACCCCCCACATCCAAGCCTTTCCTACCCTGACCGCACTACCTCCTGGCTTCCACATAACTCATCCACCTTTCAAGTTCTTCTATCCTTAGCAGCCTTCCTCAACTACTCTTTGCGCACCCCATTCTCTCTCCTCCTCTTTACTGTTAGCCTTTTGTGTGCCAGGAGCTTTTTCTTCATTTGCTCATCCTCACACTAATCCTGGTGTTATCATTCCCATTTCAGAAAAGAGGAAACAGGCTCAGTGTAGTGGTGCTGGGATGTGAACTGAGAGCCAGTGTTCTTCATTCTCTCCACGTACATTTATTAAGGGCCTCCTCCATGCCAGGCACCATGCCAGGTGTAGGGAATACACATCAGAGACCTTAGGGCCTAGAGAAAGAGACAGACAGAAATCAAGTCTTCATACAAAGACTTGGAAAAAATTACAACTGGGACTAGTGTTATGAAGATGTCTGTTTGGCTGGCCGGGGTGCTGATCTGGGGAGTCAGGGGAGGTTTCCTGCAAGACGTGACATTTGACCTAGTGCTAGAAGATTGAGTCGAATTAATTGAGAGGAATAGGGGCTCCAGAGGGCAGGAATAGCATGTGCAAAGGCCCTGTGGTGAGAGGAAGGAGCATGAGGAGAGGGAATTGGAGTTGGGGCTGCAGGTGAGGTGGGGCCAAGACATCAAGCTCTAATGAGCCTTGCAAGAAGTTGGGTCTTTAGCCTGGTGGCTCTGGGCTGGCCCTTGGAGATTTGAAGCAGAAGACAATGCCCCCACTGCTCCTCCAACTGCCCCCCAGCCTGCCACACAGCATCACGCACCCAGGGCCCACTAGTGCACTTCTTCTGATGCCCAGCCCTGGCACAAGGTGGGGTGTGCTGGAGACTGAGACTTGGTGGCCAAAGTGGCAGCGTGGAGAGGGGGAAGGGAACCTTGGCTCAGCCTCCACTTAGATCCTAGCTGAATGACTCTGGGCAGAGCCTGCCCCTCCCTGCCCCCATAACTATAGAGTCAAGATTGAAGTGATCATCTCCTGTCATCTCTGGTTGAGCCTAAGTCATAGCCTGTGACGAGGAAATGGAGAAGATACCGCAGTCAACATGACCCTACCAAAGTCAGATTCCGGGCCTAGAGTTCCGTAGGCTCTGAGGGGGCTGCCTGGGGCTAGCTGCGGCTAGTGCCTTCCCTGTCCCTTGTCTACCTCTGAGCCCTCCCCAGACAGACCATGCCAAGAGACTTCCCTCTTCCTCCCCCGACCTTGCTGCACCCTCACCCACTCCTCCCCCATCAGCCCTCTGACTGCATCAGATGCCTGTGGGTCCCTATTGGACCTGTAAAAGCTGAGGTGGATCCTTGGGCTTTTGGCTTTCCCATCTGTGAAGGGTATAATTCTTTACTCCTCCTGCTTCCCCGGGCAAGAGGGTGAAGGGCACTGAAATTCTTGTTATAACCACAAGCTACGTTTCTCCCTTGTCAAGCATCCTCCTGGAACCCCAAAGTCCCACGGTGGGCAGCAGACATGCCAGCTGACCTCATAAAACCTCCCCCTGGAAAGTCTTTGCCAGCTGGCCCTCCCCAAGGACTCAGCACATCTCCCTGATAATGACAGCATTGCCCTCACAGGTGCCAATGGGCACAGACAGGCTTATGGGCCCCATTTATAGATGGGAAACTGAGACTCCAGAGAGACGGGGCTGGCCCGAATCACCACAACAAGCCCCCTGGCCTCTATTCGTCCCAGCCTGAAGGCTGCCTGGCGTGGGAGTGCAGGGAAGCAGGAGTCTGCAGGGTGCCATCTCTCCTCCCTTGGTGCTCCCACTGGGGTCTAGAAAGTGGCTGGAGGTGGAGCCACTCTGGCCTCCCAGGCTGCACTGCACTCTGCCTCGTGGGAGGCTTTTTCCTTACCTCCAGATGGCAATTTCCGCTTCTGAGCCTGCCGTGTCTTTTTAAAGGACCATCCTAAGGAGGCTGGCATGGCCCAAAGGAGCTGTCCCCAGGTCAGCAGGGGAGCCTTGAGCTCATGAAGCAGCTCGTTGAGAAGGCCCAGGTCAACCCACACTTCTGTCAAATCAGCCTTTTCTAGAATAATCACCACTGCCTATAACAGGGAAAGTGCTTGGCAGGCCACAAAACTATCACGTGTGCCTTCTCAGTGAAGACTCCCTTTAAAGGAAACTGAGGCATGGGGTTTTAGTCAATATGGATATTGGGACCCACGGTCCAGCACAGTCACATGACAGGCAGGTCAGGAAAGGGTGGTGCCAGGGGGCAGGGGAGTGGTGGGTGTTGGAGATCTAGGCAGAGAGGAGACCGTGTCGAGTCCTGAGACGTGGGATTGAGCTGCCATTTGGAGAGGCCATGGGGCAGGGGGAGTTTGGAGGTCTGGGAGTGAGCACAGCTGGGGAAAGATCTGCCATTCAAATACTACTCACCAAAGGTATGCTCTGAGCCAGGCCCGGTGGGGCCCTGTCCCCG
This sequence comes from Dugong dugon, assembly GCA_030035585.1. NCBI lineage: Eukaryota > Metazoa > Chordata > Mammalia > Sirenia > Dugongidae > Dugong > Dugong dugon. Next base: position 21,004,636 of record CM057482.1, on the reverse strand, counting down.
GGGAACTCACAGGCTGTGGGCTGACAGGCACACAGACAGCCACATCCAGAGAGGAAGGCTGAGGTTCCAAGTTCTCGAGTGGCCACCATGTCCGGGTGGGGGCTTGGAGGCAGGCGGGGTCACAGAACTGAGAGTGGGAACCTGTGGAGACAGGCTCTGAGCCCCAGAGGAGAGCGGGGAGTCTGGGGCCCTCATCAGTGCAGGCAGCAGCCAAATCTGACTATACCAAAAGGGCTGTGGGATGGCTGCTCTTGAAGGACACACAGGGAGGAGTGCCCTGGGGGAGGGGGCATGGCTGGGCCGGGGTCGCCTCTGCATCTCAGCATCCACCAGCCCAGGCCTCCCCACTGCGGGGTTTCAGGGAACATGTGCTGGCCACATGGATGATGCAAGGTTGCAAGAAAGGAAGAAAGGGAGAGAGAGAGACTGCAGGAGCAGAAGCACAGACAGAAAAATAAGAAAGCACTCCCACTGTTGAAAGAGTGGCTGGTTCAGAGGTGGGATGCACAGGGGAGTGGGGGAGAAGAACCGACAAGAATCAGGGCCAGGAGGATGGTTGGACTTTGAAGGGTTTTAAGGGGAGAGATGTGATCAGATCCAAATTTGCATGCACACCCTCCAGCTCCGATGGGGAGGATGGATTGGAGAGGGTGACACTGGAGCCAGAGCCTAAGGTGGAGGCGGTTGGGGTCACCCAAGTGAGAAAGGTGGGAGTGGAGCAGAGGGAGTCCAAGTGATAGACAGTTAAAAATAGAAGACACAGGAGTGGTAAGGGTCTGGATGTGAGGGCAGGAATGGAGGAGACCCCAAGGTCTCTTACTGTCTGCCAACCCCCTGCCAGGCTTCACAGGCTAGTTCCAGGTAACCCTGACAGCAACCTTCCTCAACTGTCTGCAGTGCCATGGACACCACGGTGAAACACCCAGATCCCCCTTCAGGCTGAAGTGCTCCTTCCCCTGCTGCTGGGAGTGTTGAGGCTGACAGGCCCCAGCTGAGTACCTCTCCCTTGGCCTCTCCAGGGTCTTGCCCCTTCCAGGGGCAGCCTGCATCCAAGGACTTGTCAAAGCAGAGTAGAAAGGCCTGGACCTCTTGTCCCGACTCAGGACAGCCCTGCAGGAACATTGCAGGCGCAGAGCTCCCCAAGGGGTCAGCTGAAGCCTTTGTTGTGGAAGCATCGCAGCCCTACTTCTCCCTCTGCCCCACCTTGGTTCCCTTGCTCTCCCGCAGGTGTCAATCCCAGTAAACCTCCTGCACGCTAGTCTCCCTCAAAGACTCGGATTCCCAGGAACCAACCTGCCATGCACTGATATTATCATCCGTGCTTCATCTGTAAAGAAATTGAGACTTAGATGTTAAGTGACTTGTCCAAAATTGCACAGCTGATAAGTGGCAGGGTCAGGGCCTGGCTAGGGTGAGAGAAAGTCAGGGCTCCTAGCTGACTGGGGCAGGGGGCGGGGGCGGAGGTGTGAGGTCATCCCCCTGGAGGAGGCTAGCCCAGCCCACAGGCACAGGAACCAGGAAGGACTTCTTTTGGCTGATCCTCTATCCCTATTCCACAGACAGAAAAACTGAGGTTAGAGAAGGAACAAGACTTGCCAGGCTCACAATATCTGTTAATGATGGCCCCAGGAATATTCCCTAGGGTCTGAAACCCAGCCAAGCATGGGCCTTTCCTTTGGAGCAGAATGATGCTCTCTTCCTGCCTGCCCCCCTTTCCAAGCCCAGCACCAGGGCACAGAGGTGGGGACCTGGCTGGCTGATCCGGATCCAGTTTCTCGAGGCTGGAGTAAGGAGCCTGAGGCTCCCCGAGGTCTGTTGCAGCAAACCCTGGGCATGAGGCTGGGCCACACTGGGCTGAGTGGGCAGGTAGACGTCTGACTGGTACAGCAGAGCAAACAGATGGGAAAGAAACCAATTTGAGTGTTTGATTAATTTTAATTTTTAATTTGCACGGAGGGTAATGCACCCCATTTGACACTGTGCACTCCCTGCCAGCGGCTGGCGTCCGCCATTGCTGCCACCACTGCAGCCCGGTGCGCCCAGCAGCTCCCTGTCCTGGGCGAGCCAGTGCCCTGCTGGCAGACTGACTTGCTACAAATCCAGGAGGAAGGGTCCCCCTCCAGGGGTCTCAACCCCTTCTGCCCAGGAGAAATGCGGCCGATGAGTCCTGTTGGTGTGAAATGGGAGGAACCAAAGATGTGCTTCCCCAGGGGAGGAGCCCAATTGGGCAATGCTTATTCCAAAGTCAGGGGGCACTAATGGGCTCTCAGGCATGAAATAGGCCAGTTTAGGGGGTAAGAGGGATTCTGGGTGCACCTCAGCACATAGATACTAAGTAGTTACCCTGACCACCTACATCCAAAGACAACCCTGTGCCTTGAATCAGCTCTGTCTTACAACAGGGACATTCCCAGCTCTTGTGTTCTATGACTTCAAGAGACAGAGTTCTGCTGTCTCTTTGCTTAGCTGGAATTTGACTGTGAAGGGGGTGGGGAAAGTTGATCCGAATTGGGAGAGACAGTCCACCCCACTCTGTGGCTCCTGGTCCTCTCCTTTGCCCCAGCCGGGTCCCACCCTCTGAGAACAGTATCTTGGGGGATTGAGAACAGAGGTCCTGGAGTGAGTGAGGCAGACGTGGTTGGAATCCTGGCTCTGTCACTTATTAGCTGTGACCTTGCTGAGAATGACCTTCAAGGACCCACCCAACTGTGCTCCTTTCTGTCCCCACCACCACACTCCACACACATGCACACCTCACCTTCTCTCAATATCTACAAAGCACAACAGGTGATAGGCTCCTCCAGGAAGACCTCCTTGATTAAGTCTTCCTTTCTTCCCATCCTCACCATTTCCAACTGCTGGCCTCACCCTGAGCATAAATCCTGTCTGACCCCCCCACCCACGGCCCCAGTAGCCTGACTGGGGGCCCTGCACACATTGCATGGAGTGGTGTGCTAGGAGAGCATGGCCTTTGAAGCAGAAGTCCCTGGTTCAAATCCCAGTTCAGCTCCATGCTTGCTGCTTAGACCCATCTCTTAAGCACCTCACATCCAATGGATCCAAAAGGGAAACTTATCATTTCTCCCCAAAATTCACTCCTGCTTCTTTCTCTTCCCCATCTCAGTAAACAATATTCAAATCCATCAGTTGCCCAAGCCAGAGATCTAGGTACCATCCAAGGCTCCTTCCTCTGCCTCATTCCCACATCCTGTCTGCCCCAGGTCCTCTGGCCCCACCCTCCACACACCCTCTGATGGGGCAGGCAGAGGGAGAAGAGGGATTCCCTGTGGTATTTACTCCATCGTCTGGTAGGGCTGGAGAGCCCTCAGAGAACAGCCAGTCCCACCCTCCCATTTTACAGGTGAGGACACTGGGAAACAAAGAGGTTCAAAGACTTGCCCTGGGCCCCATGAGGAGCTGTCCATAGTAGAACCACACCAAGCAGCCAGGTCACCAAGGTGGGCATGTAGGGGAAGTCATGGTCAAGGTCAGGGCCTATGACAGTGGCAGAAGGGAACCCAGGTTTCCTGAAGCCCTGGCCCACTTCCCCCCACATTCCAGGCCAGGAGAGGCTGCAGGGGAGGCGTGCGGAGCTGGAGCTATGCTCAAATCCTGGGCAGAATGAATAACTCTTTAGTCAGAGTTCACTAAAAGTAGACATGGCTCCGTGGTGACTCCACAGCCAGGCCCCTAGGAGTCCCACTTGGGCGTGGCCACAAAAGTAGGAGAGAAGGGATCTTAGCCATAATTGGTGTCCCCTCTCACAGTGCCTGAAATTCCACCATTGTGCCTGGCTCGAATGCAAATCCATGCATTCCTGGACCACTGGAAGTGCTGGATATAAGGGGGAGAGGGGACAGGCCCTGCAAGGGGAACCCAGAGGGACAGGGCCAAGTCACCTTTTATTAGCACCTCCTGGGTGCTGGGCACTGTACTAAGTACTTTCCAGGCCTTAGCTCAGTTCTTCCTCCCTGCGGCTCCAAGGCCCCCTCCATGTGACTCAGGTATCACCCACCCGCCCCGGGCCTCCGTTTCCTCTCCTGTAAATTAAAATTAGTAATAATAACTACCTCTAGAGGCTGTTGAGGTGTCCCTAGGTGGTGCAAATGGTTAACACACTTGGCAGCTAATGAAAGTGTTGAAGGTTGAAGTCCATTCAGAGGTGCCTCAGAAGAAAGGCCCTGGCGATCTATTTCAGAGAAATCAGCCATTGAAAATCCTATGGAGCACAGTTCTACTTCGACACACATGGAGTTGCCATGAGTCATAACTGACTCAACAGCAACCGGTTAAAGCTACTGGATGATAAAATGAAAGGTGTGTGAAGTGCTTCCTACATTGCTAGACAGGAAGTAGATGCTAATTAAATGCTAATTATAAATGATATAACTCATATAATAAGCCCTAGAACCCTCTCAGTTCATGCTTGTTAAATCAGATCTGCCAGTAAGGTAAATGCTCCATTACCTGTTCCTGGAATGGGCAGAGCTGAGGGTGGAGAGGGGCACCCAACCAGAGCTAAATGACAAAGGAGTTGTCTAGAAAGCCAGAGCATTGACGTTAAGACAAGGCAGAGAAAAGGGGTGAGACCACAAGGAGTGGGCACAAAGTGGGGAAAGGACTTTCTCAAAGTCACACACAGAGTTAGGGAAGAGGCTGGGCTGGACCCAGCTCAGGGGCCAAGGAGTTGAAGCACAAGCTTCAGAGCCAGACCGCCTGGGTTTGAATCTCTGCTGTGTAACCTTCGGCCCCTTACTTAACTTCTCTGAGTTTCAGTTCTTCAATAGATAATAAAACTTACCCTGTTGTCTTTTGAAAGCCTTTCTCCATAGGTTTGCCCATGGCTGTGCCAGCTCTGAAAGTTCCCAAGTCTTCTGGAATGGACCAAGCCTGGGAGTTAAGGAGAAGGAGCAAGAACTCCACTCACCAGGAGGGACTGGGGAGTGGCAGAGACCCAGGGTGAGACAGGGACGTTAGAAAACAGCCACCACTATGCAGTGCTTACCACTAGTGCTCAGCCTTTGCCTACATCCTCTCATTTAATCCTCTGAGCAGTTTCCTCTGAGGGTACAGTTATGCTTATTCTCAGATGAGGAAGCAGAGACTCTGAGAGGCTAAGAATGACTTGGCAAGGTCATATGCCTGTAAGCTGCAGAGCCAAGATTTGAACCTGGGTCTTTCTGGCTCTAAAGACCATGCTTGGAACCACTGTGAAGAAGACAAAAGTAGGGAGGAAGCTGGTGCCAGGATCCAGCCTCTCCTCAGGGTCCCAGAGCCCCTGGCCCAGGGCAGGGAGCCTTCCAGCTCCCAAACCAACATTTCCTCAGACAGCCCTGCCGACAATCATCCAGTTTATAAGCCCAGGGAATACCTGCCTCTTCCCAGTCTTTGATCCTGGAGCAAGACCAGGGCTACCATGGGGAGAATGTTGCAATCATCAGTATTCTAGGCCCTGCCTTACAGAGTTCTGCAAAAATGCTTGGGATTTTTTTTTTTTAATTAACACTTTACAATACTGATTACATGCCAAGCACTGTTCTAAGTGCTTCACATATACTATGTTTAATTTCCACAACACTCTATGAGGTAGATGCTTTATTATCCCCATTTTACAGATGAGGAAACTGAGGCATAGAGAGGTTAAGTGATGCACCCAAGGTTGAACAACGTGGGAGTGGTAGAGCCAAGATTCAAATCCAGGCAGTGAGGTTGCAGAGGCTGTGATCAAAACCATTCACCATGCTGCCTATCAAACAGCCAAGTGCTGCCCCCAAGCCCAGAGCCACCCAAGATGGTTTGAGGGATAGGATTTGATTTACAGACCTCCTATTTGCACACACTGTCTCAAATGCCGGAAGTAAGACACCTGTGTATTTGCAGACACGGCACAGAGGAGTAAGCCGTGCAACTCCTGCCTTTGCCTCCGTCCGGTAGACACATCCCCAGACAGTCGGTTGGTGGGAGGGAACATGAAGACGCTGATCTGCTGAACAACTTGGGCAAGTTATGTTTCCTCCAGGGCCCCAGGCCCCAGGGCCCGTGCATGCAATGATTTCCCAGGATGGACCAGTTCTGAAACCCAGTCTCCTGGTCCCACACCACCCAGGAGCCTGATGCACTCTCCAGGGTCCTGAAATATCTCTCCTGGCTGTGGGAGGGGATTCTGGAGACCCCAAAGCTGACCTGACCCTCCAGACACATTCTTGAAAATCAGACAGGTAAATCAGTATTGTGGACATGGACCATTACCCTAAACACCCATGTTGTTGTTGTTAAGTGCCTTCAAGTCAGTTCTGACTCATAGCGACCCTATGTACAGTCGAACGAAAACAGACATGGAGGGGCTATTTCTTACACCCCTCAGGGTAATCCTTTTGTGAAGGTCATGAATTAATGCACCTCTCCCTTTCCCTGTCCGTGACTCCTTGCCCATCTGAATTTCCATATAAAGGACATGTCTCAATTAGATAAGCTCTTCTGTAGCTCTGGACTGGGGCAAGTCAGAGGAAGGTGGAGGGCTCGTTCTCAGCTCTGGCATCTGCAGGGTGGCACCCAAAAGCAGAGCCCATGAAAATCCTGACCAAGAGCTGAGCAGCCCTCAGGTCTCAGGGAAAAGAGGCCCTTCACTGGACAGACAGCAATCCTCAGGCACAGAGTGGGGAAAGGACTTTCTCAAGGTCACACACAGTCAGGGAAGAGGCTGGGCTGGACCCAGCTCAGGGGCGAAGGAGTCAAGGCACAGGCTTTGAAGCCAGACTGCTTGGGTTTGAATCTCTGCTGTGTAATATTAGGCCCTGTCATGGACTGAATTATGTCCCCAAAAAATATCTGTCAACTCGGCTGGGTCATGATTCCCAGTATTGTATAATTGTGTACCATTTCGTAATCTGATATGATTTCCTTATGTGCTGTAAATTCAATCATTATGATGTAATAAGATTGATTAGCAGCAGTTATACTGATGAGGTATACAAGATTAGATAGTGTCTTAAGCCAATCTCTTTTGAGATATAAAAGAGAGAAGCGAGCAGAGACACATGGGAACCTCATACCACCAAGAAAGCAATGCCGGGAGCGGAGCGCATCCTTTGGACCTGAGGGGCGCAGAGAAGCTCCCAGACCACCAGAGGAAGCCTTCTCCTGGAGCTGATGCCCTGAATTTCGACTTGTAGCCTGTTAGAATGTGAGAGAATAAATTTCTCTTTGTTAAAGCCATCCACTTGTGGTGTTTCTGTTACAGCAGCACTAGATGACTAAGACAGGCCCCTTACTTAACACTTAACTTCTCTGGGCTTCAGTTCTTCAATAGTAATAAAACTTACTTTGTATTATAATTATGAGAATTATCTGCGACACTGTGTATAAAGCAATGGGACAATGGTGAGTGCTCAGTGGATGCTCCCATTATTAATAATAATGTAAAGTATTTGAACTAGGGCTTAGCACACAGTAGGTGCTCAGGAAATGGCATCAGCTTCCATCATCACTACCATTATCATCATCTTCCTGGGCAGCTCCCCTCCTCTGGACAGCAACCACAACCAGATGGGCACCCCCAGCTCATGGTTCCAGGAGGCACATCCAGGGAAAAGGCAGTGGTCTCCATTACAGTATTGGAACGATGTCCAGATGATGGTACTGCAGGGAAGGGGGGAAGGACCAAAGGGCCCTCCTTTCAGAGGCTGCTCAGACCCCCTCTGGCCTAAAGCTCCCCTCTTAGGGGACCTGAAATATCCTTGTCCCACCTGTGCTTTCGAGTTGAAGCTGGATAAGGATCCGGGAGTGTCTCGACTCTCAACTCCCACCCTCACCACACACAGGCCCTGATGGGACAGCCCCATGAGGTGACTCCAGGACAAACTGATTAAAGGGGCACCCCAGCCTCCCCAGTTGGAGCTGGCCACCCAGTGCTCCCCATCCCAGTGGGGAGCAGGGCAGCCAATTCTACTGATTGAAGAAGACAGGGGCCCTCCCACACTAGTGAAGGGGCCCAGCTCATGGGGCAGGGTCCGTGTACCCACTGCAAGGATGGGGAATGGGGAGGGATAAGGAGCTACACCTCTACCCTTTGTCCCATCGCCCCCCACATTCTTCCCAGTTGCCCCGACTTGTAAGAGGCAAGGCCCCAGGGCAGAGGCCCCTCCCTCCTGTCACCACATCCAGCCCCAACCAGCTGGGACACAGGACTGTGCTACTCAGAGTAACTATGCTAGTCTGGGACCCTCAACTCCTCCTTTCAGCAAACACTTACTGAGCACCTACAGTGTGCCTGACCTGTGCCAGACAATTCACTTACACACAATCCCATTCGACCCTCATGGCAACCCATGAAAGTGGGTATTTTATAGGTAAGGAAACTAAGGTTCAGAGAGGTTAAGTTATCTGTCCAAGGTCACACAGCTGGGGAGGGGTGGAGCTGGAACTCCAGAGTCCGTCTCTAGTCTGCCCTTTTTCCAGTCTGATGAGAGTGGCTCTCCTAGCCCTGCCCCAAACAGCCGACCCCACAGGGCACAGACCTTTGCCTGAGGATTAATGAGCCTGGTTCAGGGGTCAGGGGTCAGGGGGAAGGAGTGTCATGCCTGCTGTGGGAGAACCTGCCCAGCTGGCTCCCAGGCCTTGGCAGGACATGCCATATAGCCAGTGGTCAAGGAGATGGATTTCCTGTGGAGTTAAAGCAGTCTCATCCAAGGCTCAGCTCCTTCTTTGCTCTCCGCCTGCAGGTGGTCTTGTACCCAGAAGGAGGGGGGATTTTTCTGGAGGCCAGAGCACTGCTAGGGCTGGGGGCTGGGAAACAGAGAGTGGGTGTGCCCTCAGGAGTCCAGGAGGTGGCTGTACCCTCCTCCCAACCCACCTGAGCACAGGCCACTCATTTGTCTGGGGTGCTAGGGAAAATCCTTCTGAAATGCCAGTATGTTCTGAAAGGGCCTGGGGGTCACCACCCGCAGCAATTGGTCAAGTAACCAGGACTGAGCGTGCTAGGGAAGGGACGAGGGGAGGGCAAGCCATGCTGAAAAGCTCCAGCTACCCCATGCGGCACACAGTTTCCGAACTGCCAGGCCTTCTGATTTTTCAAGAGAAGTCAAAATCCAGACTTCGCTCTAAAACTGTCCATTCTTTAAATGTTAATAACTAACTAAAATTTTAAAAAGTACCATGTGAGCCCAACATTTACCATCTCTGGCTTATGCCCTTAGATGCTCCCATTGACCAAGGCCCCAGCGAATACCAGTACGAGGTGGGTGGGAACTCTTCACAGTTCACAGAGCCTTTGCCATCCCCCCTTATCTGAGCCTCACGGATCATGGCCCCTTTTTTACAGGTGTGGAAACTGAGGGTCAGAGGGGGCAGAGCTCTTGGCAAAGCTGGGCCTGAAGCCCTGGTGTCCTGACCCCAGCCCAGGCCTCTTCTTGCTGTCCCAGGTCAGTGAGCCTTACAGCTGCCTTACAGCTCAGGGAACACAGGCATGTCCTCTGATGGGAGGAACCTGGGGGTCCACCCAGAAGGAGCCTGCCTGAGCACAAATTAGGGACACCAGGCAGCTCTAAAAAGCAGGGGGCCCAGGATCTTGGGGCAAAGATGCACCGGTTTTACTCATCCCTCCATCCTCCATGGGCCCTTTGTATTAATGTCCTGTATGGGAGCAGGGCACCTCGTCCCAGAAGAGGGAAAACCAGTGTGGCGGGTGGGCTGCCAGTGGCCCTAGTAATGTGAAGGAATGATGGATTGGATCAAATTTTCCCATTTGGAGGTGGCGCTGGCTCTGCTGTGTGCAAGTATAGTGGATATTTTTCATTAAGAAGTTGCTACATTGGGTGGGATGGAGCAGGGCTGGGGAGGGGACACAGGGCCTAGGTCCGCTGGGAGCTGGAGCCCGGGACCCAAGACACCTCCTCATGGGGAGACCGTGGGGAGGTGAGGAAATCCACAAGTCTAAGACAGGGACGCACTGGTGTCCTTCCCCTGTGTTTTACACACATGCACGTGTGCCCCAGGCATGTGCGTGGGAACACCAGCACGTGCACACACACACATCTATACCGACAGATTTGCACGTATACCAACTCTCAAGCACATCTCCAAGCCTTTGCTCACACAGTGCTCCCCACCTGGGACTCCCTCCCCTTCTCTCTAACTCTGAATCCTCCCATGTCACTTCTTGGGTCCCCTTCATCCCCAGTCCCTGGACCCATAAAGGAGGGGTTTGATTTGGGGGTAATATAGATATCCAACCCCCTCCGTGGTCCATGTGTGTGTGTGTGAGGGGACAGAATCCTAGAGTAGGGCTAAGTCCAGAGATCTGGACTATGCCAAGGCAGGCAAAGGGGTAAGGAGGCGGACCTAGCTGTGTACCAAATGGGATGCTGAGGTTGTCAGCAGCGGTCTGATGAGCCCCTCTGTGCTGGCAGACGCTGGGCCATGCAGAGCCTGATAACCTCTCATTCAGCGTCCCCTCCTGGAAGCCCTCCAGAGAATGCCTCCGGGTGCTCTCTCCTCCTGAACTCCCACATCACTGATGGTCAGCAGAACCCACTGGATACTGTGTTTAGCAAAACATGGGGAGCCTGAAATCCATCTTCTCGAAGCCCTCAAAGTCCAGGATCAGCTCCAGACCCAGGACGGGACTTTTAAAACTCCAAGCCCTTTGGCGGTGAGGTGGCAGCCTCCAGCGCCTAGCAACGGAGGAGCCTGACCCAGTGTGATTGGTCAGTTCCTTCATAGGCGGGAAGGCGCAAGCTGATTGGTTGGCGAGTAATAAAAAGGAGAAGCGCGCAGCCAAGTAGTGAGCCAGTGCAGAAGAAAATGGCAGACTGGGCTGTCCTTAGAAAGACGTGGCAGTTGGCTCAGAAGTCCCCCAGCCAGGGCAGGCGGAGGCGCTCCCAATAGGAGTGTCCAATTTCAGCCACACTCCTGACAGATCACAACCTTGGCCTTCCCAGGAAGGTGGGCCCACAACGTGTCTGTGCTTGGCAGCAGAGTTATTTGCAATAAAGCAAAAGATTCTGGCACTCAGGGGGCTGAGCCTGAATTACCCAGAACAAAGCTGTAAACATTCCCTGGAGTCCCAATGCTTGTGTCCCCAGATGAGTTCCTGGAATGTAGAGAGGGGTCCAGCCACACCTGAGAGAAACCCCAGAGCTCCCAACCTGAAGGAGCTTTCAGAGCAATGTAGCCCAGTTCCTATTATACAAATGGGGAAACTGAGGTCCAGAGAAGGGCCAGGGCTTGTCCTTTGTCCTTCAGGTACTTAGATGCAGAGCTGGGACCAGGACTCAGGTCTACTGACTTCTGCTCTGCTCTGTGCTTTTACCTTTGCCCCACACAAACCTCCTTCATTAGCCCAGCCCTCGTGCACCTCCAAGACTTTGCGCCTGCACCTGGGATGCCTTTCCCTCATCTCTACCTGGCAACCCCCCACCCTTCCTTCAATTTTCATCTCAGAGATCACCTTGTCTAGGACACCTTCTCAGATGCTCCTCTGCTCATCTTTATGCTCCTGTGGCCTGCTGCACACCATTGATCACAGCTCTGGTCACATTAGACTCTTCCTGTCTGTTTACATGTCTGTCTCCCCACAAGGCTGTGACCCCACAAAAGCAGAGTCTAGGGGGACCTCACTACCATCAAGAAGAAAAGGTGGAAGCAAAGTGTGTCCTTTGGCCCGAGGGCCCCTATGCTGAGAATCTCCTAGACCCAAGAGACAGAGAGAGAGTTGTAACACCGGAGACAGCACAAGACGGCGAGAAGCAGCAGCAGAGAAACAACCGCAGCAGAACCAGGAGACCAGTGCAAGACGGCGCAGTGGGCTTCCCAGCACATGGAGCAAGGCAGTTACAGTGGGTGTGCTGACCCATGGAGCAAAAGACCTGAGTGCCTTCAGGCAGGAGACTTCCTGGAGGAGTGGGGTGCCCCTGGGCACTTACTGGTAGAGCTAAAGATCTTTGCAACACTTGCCAGAACAGGGCAGAGGCTGGGCTAAGGGGCTGAAGGACTGAGGGACAGAGAGAGGCCCGCCTGCAGGCATGGCTGAGAGTAGGCTGTCCTGATTGAAGAACTGTATCCTGAGTCATTTCTGATCTTGAACTGTAACCTGTACTTCCCTAATAAACCCCATAACTGTGAGTATGACCTGTGAGCTCTGTGTGGCCATTGCAATAAATTATCTAACTCAGCAGAGGAGTAAAGAGCGCCATGGAAGGGACAGCTGGTGTCAGATATGGTAAAAAAAGGATTGGAGAGAGGAGGTATGTCTGACCTCCACCTCACAAGAATCAGCCTTGGGCTGTTGATCTTGATTCTTCTTCCCCCTTGGGAATTTAGACAAGGAAGTCCAACACCCCTAGGCCACCATTTTTACAGCTGGTGTCATAAGTGGGATTCTTTGGTCTTATCAGTAAGTGCTTCAGGTCCTCTTCACTTTCAGCAAGCAAGGTTGTGTCATCTGCATACTGCAGGTTGTTAATGAGTCTTCCTCCAACCCTGATGCCCTGTTCTTCTTCATATAATCAAGTTTCTCAGATTATTTGCTCAGCATACAGATTTAATAAGTATGGTAAAAGGATACAACCCTGACACAAGCCTTTCCTGATTTAAACAAAAATCCTCACAACTGGAACAATAAGCAACATCATGATAAATGGAGAAGAGATTGAAGTTTTCAAGGATTTCATTTTACTTGGATCCACAGTCAACGCCCACAGAGGCAGCAGTCAAGAAATCAAACAATGTATTGCATTGGGCAAATCTGCTGCGAAAGACCCCTTTAAAGTGTTGAAAAGCAGATGTCACTTTGAGGACTAAGGTACACTTGACCCAAGCCATAGTATTTTCAATCACCTCATATGCATGTGAAAGCTGGACAATGAATAAGGAAGTTCAAAGAAGAATTAATGCCTTTGAATTATGGTGTTGGAGAAGAATATTGAATATACCATGGACTGCCAGAAGAATGAATAAATCTGTCTTAGAAGAAGTACAGCCAGAATGCCCCTTAGAAGGGAGGATGGTGAGACTGTGTCTCACATACTTTGGACATGTTATCAGAAGGGAGAAGTCCCTGGAGAAGGACATCATGCTTGGTAAAGTAGAGGGTCAGCAGAAAAGAGAAAGACCCTCAGTAAGATGGATTGACACAATGCCTGCAACAATGGGCTTAAATATAGCAATGATTGTGAGGATGGCGCAGGATGGAGCAGTGTTTCATTTTTGTTGTACATAAGGTCCCTATGAGTCAGACCGACTGGATGGCACCTAACAACAAAAACAGGACTGGTTTCTTCACTGGCCTGGGTGTAGCAGGTGAACCCAGCGAGGGTCTTGTCCACTTCCCCGGTCTTCCTAGCCAGTTGTAGAGTCCTGAGACTGCTGCTGGGAGGAGCTATCAAGTTTCAATTGCACAACTCCAGGGGCATCATTCATGTTGTTTTCTATGTGAGTGGCACCCCTGGAGCTGTGTAATGAGGAAGCCGTGGAGGCCTCAGGGCAGCTGAGCTGATGACTGTACCCAACGGGAGTCTTTAGTCTCATCTTTGGAGGTTTTGTGTCCCCAGTGTCCCTAGTGGTGATCACGAGTGGGAGCTGATTACAGATTGGCAGCTCAGATGCCCCTACCCAGAAGAGTCTGGACGCCCCTAGCCCTGAGCTTCTCTTCCCAACCTCTGCTCCTAGCCTCTTCCCTCAGCCTCTACACTTGCTGAGCTAGGGGTGACCAGTGGCCATCTAGTTGGACAGGCCCCTGAATGTTGTGTCTGCGATACCCAGGTGGCAGCCAGGCAGTTGTTAACTACAAAATGCCCATCTACTGCAGGGCAATATTTCCATTTTCCAATACTAGGGAAAGAGGTGGCTAAGGTAACAAACATGGGACACAGGGGCTGCCTCCACATAGTAGTAGCACCACTATCCGAGTGCCCACTGTGTATACCACGTACCAGTTGCCACTGAGTCGTTTCAACTCATGGCGACTATTATGGATTGAATTGTGTCCCCCAAAAATACATGTTGTAAATTCTAACCTCTATGCCTGTGGTTAAAATCCCATTTGGGAATGGGTTGTCTTTGTTATGTTAATGAAACAAGATTAGTGTAGGGTGTGTCTTAAATCAACTGAAAGAAGCAGAGATGGAGGAAGAGAGATGCCAAGCCACATGAAGATTGCCCAGGAGGAGACAAGGACCTTTCTCAAGAGCTGACAGAGAGGGAAAGCCTTCCCTTTGAGCTGGCACCCTGAATTTGGACTTGTAGCCTCCTAAACTATGCAAAAATAAATTTCTGTTTGTTAAAGTCACACACTTGTGGTATTTCTGTTATAGCAGCACTAGATAACTAAGACCAAGACCCCCTGTGTGTCAGGGTAGAACTGTGCTCTGTAGGGTTTTCAGTAGCTGATTTCTGAGGCACCTCTGAGTGGGCTCCAACCTTCAACCTTTCAGTTAGCAGCTGAGCACACAGAGAACATCTGCATGACCCAGGTGTTCCAAATAACCAGTTGTCATCAAGTCAATTCTGACTTATGGTGACCACACATCATCTCTAACTCTCACAAAAAACCTGGGAAAGAAGTACAATTAGTCCCATTTTGCATATGTGGAAACTGAGGCTCAAAGAGGTGAAGTGACTTTCCCAAGCCACACTGTGTCATGCCAGAGCTGAACTGGACAGTGTCCTGCCTAACTCCAGAACCTTCCACCTGTCCGCTACTCTCCCCTCCACCCTCAATAGCCCTCTTTCCTCCGGGGCAATAAATAGCAACAAATTAAGTCTGGGGTAACTTTCACCAGTCTAATGTGAGGAGAGGGCTGTACAGTAATGGTATTCCTCAAGGCTGTGAGCTAACCTTTCCTGCAGCGGACGAGAGCTGTCTTCTGCATCTTGCATGTAAATGTGGCTGCATGTACATGTGCTACATAAAACAGTCATGTCTCCTGGTCCCAAACAGAATAACATACAATCTCATTCATTCACACAGGGTCTAAGAGCATGGACCCTGGGGAGTTAGACTGCCTAGGGTCATGTTCCAGTTCTGCCACTTACCATCTGTGTGACCTTGGGTAATTTACTTAATCTCTCTGTGCCTCCAAATCTTCATCTATACAATGTGGATAAAAATAGCACCTTCCTCATAGAGTTAAATGAGTCTATACAGTGCTGGTGCGTGGAAGGTGCTATATGAGTGTTAGCTAGTATATTTTTCAGCAAAGATTTATTGAGCACCTACTATGTGCCAGGGAACACAATAGGTGTTCAGATCCCGGTACTAGTAAGATAGGCACAATTCCCGCCCTCCAGGTGATCACTATCCACTGAGGCTCCTCATGGCTGTCTCTTTCTTCATCCACAAAGACTCACTGGCAGAGGGGACAGGATAACTGAGGCCAATGCACCTGGAAGATCAGAGCAGGGGAGAGGTGACATCAGAGAACCCACCCTGCCCGGTTTTCCTCCTGCCTTTCTCACTGCACCTTTTCAAGCTGCTTCTTGGGCTCTCTGTCTTCTGCAGACCCCAATTGCACAGGCCTTCCAGGGCTCTGTGCTTTGCCTCTTCTCTCCCACTGCACACACACACCAGCACACCCACCCTCTCCCATCTCCACACAGATGGTGCCCACATCTCTGCTCTGACCCGCACACTCAGCTGCCTACCCAACATCTCCACCTGTATGTCCACCATGTCCAGATAACAAATCAACCGCCCCCACCACAGATCTACCTTCTGGTGTACATCTTATAGTCTGGCACCCCCAGCCACCCTATCACCTTACAGATAACCTGGGAGTTACCTTGTCACTCACTCTCTATCACCCCCTCATTCAATCACTCACTTAGTCCCATCAACTCTACCTCCTTAATCGCTCTTGAATCCATGCATTTCTTGCCAGCCCCACCAAGCTTCCCCTCCACCCCTCCCCTGAGTGGTACATACTGTTGGGGCCTCACCCAGACTGCTTTTACCAGCCCACACACTCATCCCCTAGTTACTGTGAGAGCTCACTGCTAACAACTCGAAGCCGCCTCCTTCTTTGGAGACTTGCCCTCAGCCAAGGGGACCAGCCTTACCAGGAAAGCCCTGGGAGGTTATACTCCCCCAATCCTAGGGGCAACCCACAGCCGTGACTGATGGGAACAAAAGCTCTCCTCCTGGCCTCCTGACAATTCTGTGGTGCTATTCATGCTCCAAGTCTCCCCAAGGAACCAGGCTAAGACGAAACCTCAGCTAAACCCACATTCTTGCTTAATTTCTCCCCCTGCCCTACCCTGTTCCCCTCACTCCCTCCTGGGTATTACTTGTACACTCACTCAATATATCTCCTGAAAACAGGCTCTGCTTCTCAGGAACCCAACCTAAGACACCATCTCCCAGTTTGGACCAGTCAGAGTGACATATCCAGGCCCCTGGGGCAGATGGGGCTTGAGGACCCTGGGCTTGGGCACCTGGGGAATGCCAGGAAACTAAGCTCAGTTCCTCCCTCCCCATCTTGCCCCCAGGCTGGCCTGAAGGAGCCAGTGCCCAGGTCCTTCTGGCCTCTCAGACACTGTGATTAAGTTTTGTGCCAGAAGGAGACCGAGAAGCTGGTGCTTTCCCTTTCCTTTTTCTTTTTACTACCCCTTTTCTTTTCTTCAAAGGCTGAGCCCAGGTTAATCAGATGAATTCCTCAGCAGTTGCACCAACAATTTTTCTAAAGTTTGGTCTCCCTGGAGCGACTCATAATTACTCCAGACTGAGACATTAAAGCAATGGGAAAAGAAGAGGGGGGAAAAAAAGATGTTTTTAATTAAAAAATTAATTTTTCCAACAGACCGACTGATGGCTGCCTGACTGTGGAGCTTCGTTACTCAGCAGACAATCCCCCTCTGCCCTCTCGTCTTCATTAAGCCTTGAGGTTGGGGGTGGTCCTGGAGAGAGCAGCCCCTCCCCTGAACAAAGCCTTCCTCTCCCTCCAACTGCAGCCTCCAACTCTCTGATCTCCCCTTCCTCACCCATAAAGTGAGTGGTTGGATTGCAGGATTCTACATGGGGACCAAACAATTTCGACTCATAGTGACCTAATGTGATAGAGGAGAACTTCCTATAGTGTTTCCTAGTGGCGGAGTGGTTAAAGCACTTGGCTGCTAACTAAAAGGTCGGCGGTTCAAACCCACCAGCCGCTCCTTGGGAGAAAGATGTGGCAGTCAGCTTCCATAAAGATTACAGCCTTGGTAACCCTGTGGAAACTGTTCTACTCTGTCCTACAGGGTCGCTATGAGTTGGGATTGACTTGATGGCAGTGGGTTTAATCTCTACAGAAGCAGATCGCCAGGTCTTTCCCCCGTGGAACCACAGGGTAGATTCACAGACCTTTCAGTTAGTACCAAGCACTTAACCATTGTGTGACAAGGGCTCCTAGAATTACCATGTGACCCAGCAATTTCACTCTTAGGTATATACCCAAAAGACCTGAAAGCAGGGATTGAACAGATACCTGTACACCAATATTCATTGCAGCATTATTCACAATAGCCAAAAGGTGAAAATAACCCAAGTGTCCATCAACAGATGAGGAGATTAAAAAAAAATGTAGCATATACATACAATGGAATATTATTCAGCCACAAAGAGAAAAAAAGTTCTGATATGGATGAACCTTGAAAACATTATACTGAGTGAAATAAGTCAGACACAAAAGGACAAATACTGTATGATCCCACTTATATGATAAATCCACAGACAAAAGTTAATTTGTGGTTACCAGGGGCTGCAAGGAGGGGGAAAGGAGGAGTTATTGCTTAAGGGGCGCTGAGTTTCTGTTTGGGGTGATGGAAAACATTTGGAAATGGATGATGGTGATGGTTGCACGATATGGTGAATGTCATTAATGTCACGAAGTTGTACACTTACAAGTGGTTAAAATGGCAAATGTTTTATTATACATATTTCACTACAATAATTTTTTTAAAAGGAAAAGCACTGCCTTAGCCAATCTGAGCCTCAGTTGTCTACTCTAGAAAATGGGCTAATAATGACATTTGTCTCACAAGGATTTTGGAGATATACAAGAAAACAGTGTGACCAACTATAAAGCAGGAACCTCAAAAACTGTTCACTAGTACTGCTCTGACAGCGACCACGATAGAGGGTCCTGGACAGAGCTGGAGAAAAATGTAGAACAAAATTCTAACTCACAAAAAAAGAGCAGACTTACTGGTCTGACAGAGATCTGAGAAACCCCTAGAGTATGGTCCCCGAACACCCTTTTAACTCAGTACTGAGGTCACTCCTGAGGTTCACTCTTCAGCCAAAGATTAGATAGGCCCATAAAACAAAGCAAGACTAAATGGGCACAGCAGCCCAGGGGCAAGAATGGGAAGGCAGGAGGGGACAGGAAACCTGGTAATGGGGAACCCAAGGTCAAGAAGGGGAGAGTCATGACGTGTCGTGGGGTTGGCAACCAATGTCGCAAAACAAAATCTGTATTAATTGTTTAATGAGAAATTAATTTGCTCTGTCTTTCATCTAAAGCACAATTTAAAAAAAAAAATTTCACTAGTTATTGTCCAGAGCCATTCCATTGTTTGGTGTCAAATCTCGCATCTGGTAGCATTTCAGAAGCTTGACCCCATGAGCCAGAGACCTTCCCACTCTCTCAGCAGCTTGCTCCCAGTATCTGAGGTCCAGCCAGGAGTTTCCTAAAGGAACAAATGACTCTGTAATGGAAGACAATTCCCACTGGAGGAAATAAAGTCACTCACTGTCTGAAACATTGTCTGGGTGCCTTCCCTGCTCACAGCATGCTGGGAGCTGCTGGTGGTGGTAGCGCTGCTGGAGGTGAAGGGACCCTAAATCCCAATATTATGAGGATATGGGTGTCCACTCCAGACCAGCATCAAGGGTTCCAACTTCGACCCCATTATTCCCATCTGGGGTCTTTCCTAAGAACACAATCTAAGGTCTGGACAAATGTTTATGCCCAAGGAAACTCCTCAGGTTACCTTTCATTGAGAGTAATTAGAAATAACACTAAAAGAATGACTCAGGAAAAGATGGTAAAGACCCTTGAAGTGGTATTAAAGAATTTGCAATGAAAGAGGAAGTATTTATGGTGTAATGTGGGATATGCAACATCTATATAAATTCAACTGTGTAAAATAATTATGTATTTATTAAGTTGTATATTTAAATATATGTAAGAGTGTATGCATGGGTGCCTGGGCTTCTGGGCAGGGCATACTGTAGTCCTGGTTTCCAGGGTCTCGAAAGCCCAAGTCCCCATGTCCAAGGGATCCTGTGAGCAAGGTCCTGCCCTGGAAGAGGGCTGAGACAGGAAGATGAGAGAGTGGAAAGGTCAGGGCAGCAGCCAATAGTGCCAGGGTCCAGAGCCCAGCTCCAGCATCTGCGGAGAACCACAGGGGCCAAGAGAGGGAGGTAGGCTTGGACCACATGGTGGGGAGGCGGGTGGAAGCTGAGGCTGCAGGGAGAGCTGCTCCCAGTACACCCCAGGCCTGGTTCTGGGGGCTTAACACCTGAGTGGAGCTGAACCTGCAGCATCAGGCCTCACTGCTACAAGAGCCCACAGCGGGCAGGAACTGACACCATGTTATGCCATCCAAAAGTCTTTGACACTAGCTGTTCAACATTAAGAAGAAAGTTGCTGTAGTTGTAGTAATATTGAAGTCCCTATAGCCAAAGCAAGCAGACCTCCAGTCAGAATGGTTCTCTAAATTTATGTTCTAGCCCCACCACCAACCCTCACCACTTGGTTGCAACCAGAGAAAAATGATAAAAGAGAGAGAAAACGAGTAAGGCATAACCTAGGCATGCCTGGAGGAAACTGACCCGGCAAAGCTAGCACCTGGGTCAAGCCACATGCTGGCTCAGGGACTGGATTTGCAGTGCCTACAAAATCACCAAGGGATGGAGCTGCCAAGCACGGTATAAAAAAGGGAATAATCAAGATTTTAGACAACAATAAAAAAGGTAAGACCTGATTTAAGATCTAGTTCTGCACTGAGGGCTCCAGCAGGCTGCAAAATCACTAGTTAGAGGGCTGGAAGGGCAGAGGAAAACTCCCCCTCAAGACGAGCTTGTAAATTTTGCAAAGAAAATTTTCAATTTTGATTTAACATCAAAATAGAAGCTAAAGCAAAATCAACCATTATAAGATGAATTTATTTCAGATAAAATGAAATAATAAAGCTATCTTAATATAACCCTGTTTAGAAACTTTAAGGAGCCCTGGTGGTGCACTGATTAAGAGCTTGGCTGCTAAACCAAAAGGTCAGCAGTTCATATCCACCAGCCGCTCCTTTGAAACCCTATGGGGTAGTTCTACTCTGTCCTATAGGGCTACTATGAGTCAGAATCACTCAACGGCAATGGGAGAAACCTCAAAGGACTAAAGTATCTATAAAAAGGAACAAAAAATATAAAATCAAAATAGTGAAAAATGTAACAAGAATAGGCAGATATAAAAAAAAATGAAAATCCTGGGAATACAAAAAAATACAGTACTTGAAAAAAACAAACCAAAAAAAAAAATTAATTAACTAAATAAATTCTTGACTAGACATGGCCAAAGAGAAAATTGTGCATTGAAAGCTAGTATGAGCAATTTGCCTACATCATGGCACAGAGAGAACTAAGATAGAAAATATGAAAGATTCATTAAGAAGAACAGAAGATAAATTGAGAGGTTCCAACAAACGCCTAACAGGAGTACCAGAAGAAGAGAAGCAATAGTCAAAGATATAAAGGCTAATCATTTCCCAGAATTAAAGAAAGAGATAAATTTTCAGATTGAAGGTAACGTAAACATTGAGTGCCTGGCATCATAAATACAGTGAAATCACATCTAGACATATGCCAGTACAACTACAGAACATCAAAGATAAAGACAAAAACTTAAAGGCTCTCTGAGAGAAAAGACCCTTCACCTACCAAAGAATGACAAGCAGACTGATGCAGACCTCTCATTAGCAAAAAAAAGAGATCAGAAAACCATGGAACAATAACTTCAAAGTGCTGAAGGTGAAAAATAGACAACCTAAAATTCCAATTGCAGTAAAGCAATTATTCAAGATTAAAGACAAAATAAAATCTTTTTCATACATAGAGACTGAGAGAGATCTTCACTGAAAGAAGTCCTAAAGGACGTACTTCAGCAAAATGAAAGGTGAATCCTAGGGAGAAGTGGGATGTAAAAAATAAGAATGAAGGCAGAGCCCCGTAAAACCAAATGAGACTAACGAGGTACAGTAGTCCAGTGACAAGGCCAGAAGGCAGAAGGGGACAAGGAAGCTGGTGATGGGGAACCCAAGGTGAGTAAGGATATTGTTGATGTGTTGTGAGATTGTTAACCGTTGTCATAGGGCAACATTTGTAGTAACTGTTAAATGAGAAACTATTTTGTTCTGTAAGCCTTCATCTTAAGTGAGAATAACAACACAGTTGGAAGAGCGTAGTCAATGTCACTGAAGTGTGCATGTAAAAGTTTTTGAAATGGTGTATCTTTGGCTATGTGTATTTTCACCAAAAAAAAAGGTTGAGAAGTTAGAGGGTTGACATGTTGTGAGGTTGTTAACCAATGTCATAAAACAATATGTGTACTACTGTTTCATGAGAGACTATTTGTTCTGTAAGCCTTCACCTGAAGTACAATTAAAAAAAAAAAAAAATGAGCAAAGGAAAAAAAAAAAGAATTAAGGCAGAAATTGGTGGGAAAAAAATATATTAGTAAACTGAGCCATTGACCATAAAACAATAATAATTACAATAATAATAGCTATAACTGTACTTCAAAAAAAGAGTTTAATCAAGATTTTAGACAACAAGTTTGTCCTTCTGGGCAAAGATGATTGAGATACTGAATAACCTGAGATTTTTGTTAGAAGAACTTATACCTAAATGTTTATATTAAAATGTAACAGTAACCACTAAAAAATAGAAATAAAATTTATAGCTTGTGAGATGCAGCTAAAGTAACATTCAGAAGTAAATAAATAGCCTTAAACAATTGTATTAAAATATAGAAAAGATTTAAAATAAATATATTCAGTACTTAGAAAGGCAGAAAAATAAAAAGAATAATCCCCAAGAAAACAGAAGGAAGAAAACAATAAAGAAAAGAGAGGTGCCACAGTTAAATTATTTCATCTATCACATCAGTTCTGCAGAGTTTCGTCTTTATACAACGTAAAAACTTCTAATTCTAATTTTGTCTGTCTTTGAGTGGTTAATGGCTTTCTTAGTTTCCCGGTGCTGCAGTAACAGAAATACCACAACTCAAAAGTGATTCGGTTTAAAACATACCTACACTGATGTGGCCTCATTAACATAACAAAGAAAACTATTCCTAAATGAGATTACACCCACAAGTATAGGGTTTAGGATTCCAACATATATTTTGTGGGGACTCAATTCAATCCATAATGATGGCAGAGCTAAAAACAGATCTCATGTTTCCCACCCCAACCACCCCAGTTTTTCCCATGTCCCCCAAGGCTACCACAAGTTGCAGGAGAATTGTGTATTATTTTCCCTTGAAGTCTCCTTCCTGGGGCCCATTGTGTAGGTGACCTCATTCAAGATGCCAGAGGTGAGGAAACCCAAAGCCCCTTGGGGAATTGACCTTAGAACCAGGTAGACCCCAGCCATTGTCAGAGCACTGGTCTGTGAAGCTCACTTCTACAGGCAGACAACGGGGAGGGGCCATCTTAGAAGACCAGAGACAGTTTTAGAAGGTAGGCAGCAAAGAAACTCTTGTTAAGAAAATTATCATGCATCTTTGAGTTTGCTTAAAGTGAGACCCAGTATTCTTTAATTAATATCTCCATCTACTTCAGAAGAAAGGTAAATCATCGACAACTTCCCACGAGAATGACTTGGCCCAATATTGCGGTTATAAAACCCTAGACTGGTGGATTCCTTCATCTGTGAAATGTCCTTCCCCAGAGAGCTTCTGGAGCATGGCAGACATCCAGCAATCTGAGATGGGCACAATTAGAGCAGGGGGCGGGGGGTAGGTAGCTTCTGGGTTTGTCTGCTAGCCTAGCCCTGCCACCTCTCTCCCTGGCTAGGCTGCTCCCCTTTTATTGAGTCAAGATGGCTTGACTCCCCCATAAATTCTCCTAATGTGCTGGAGTCTAAGCCAGCCTCAAAGACAGTCACCGTACGCCCTCATTGCCTGGGGTTCCTGTGGAGTGGAGGGAAAGCAGGGTCAGCATGCTTTACCCACCTCTGTCCCACCCAAGTTCTTCACACTGTCAGTCTTGGAAGAAAACACTATGCAATCTGCATTGAAGTCTTAAAAAAGAATAAGAAGTCAGAGCTGAACCTCAGAGCACAACTGGTCCAACCTCCTTATTGTTCTGAGAAGGAAACCGAGGCCCAGAGAGGGTGAGCCACCTGCCCAAGATCACACAATGAGGAGGGAGCGGTCCTGAGTCTAAAACCCAAGTCTGCAGCCTTCGGGGTCAGCATCAGCTCCTTGCACCTCACACTCCTGGGACCTATGTGGGATGGGGACAGAGTCTCCACGGGCCAGAGGGGAAGCCTGAGGAGCAGAAGAGAGAGGAAGACAATGGGGAGAACAGAATGCAGGGTGGCAAAAGCAACATGAATTTGCTCAGCCCAATTGTAGCTTGATCAATCGCAAAGCAGGGAACGGCAGCAGGAGCGGCTGCTGGAACCACAGCTCCCCCGAGCCCCATCATTCAGCGATATGGTAATAAAGTGGCCGGGGCTGGAAAAATACTATGAGACTCCAGAGAGCTCAGTCTCATCCCACCAGAGTATAACCCTGTTATCGACACCCCTGGGGCTACTTCTGCCTCCTTCAACCCGGGCTGGCTCCAGAATGAAGCCTCGTGGGGGTGTTGGGGGTGGGGTTGCTGGCTGGTGGGATGCAGCCTGACCCACAGAAAGGCTGGAGAGAGAGAGAGCAGGCAGAAGCCTGCCAGGGATGTCTGGGGGTGACCCTTCTCTCTGAACCCCAACTCCTGTGTCTGCTGAGGCCTTAGCCACAGACTGGGCTGTGTCATGAGGAGGACAGAGGGAGGAGAAACTGGAGGCCTGGCCTGGGGGTCCCCAGAATGCTTGGGGTACAGTCCTCAAAAATCAAATATGGTTCAGCTGCTGCCACTCAAACAGAGAGAGTCCTGGGAACTTCAGAGGGGAAGGAAAGCTTCCTGGAAGAGATGAGATCACATCCGGCCTCTAAAGGTTGTAATTCCTGAACCATTTGCCACAGCCTCCTACAGGCCTCCACCTTCTCCCCATCCTCCTGCACACAGGGTCACACAGCATCCTCCTACGTAAAATCCACCCCAGCATGACAGTGTTTCCAAGAAAACATTGAAATGCCATCACGTGCCATGCAAGGCCCCCGTTGCCTCTCCACCTCATTGCCTGCAATGTCTCTATGTCCTAGCCACTGCAAAAGGCTTGCTGCTTCCTGTGGACACCATGTCCTGTCACGCCTCTGTGCCTTTGCACATGCTGTTCCCTTCGCCTGGAATTCTCTTCTTGGCTAATGCCAGCTGGTTCTTCAAGATGCTGCTAAAGCTCCACCTTTTACTTGAATTCTCCCCAGCTATGTCTCCTACACAAGTAGAGCTAGACCCACCTCCTCTGGGAGCCCTCATCTCCTGGGCTGCCTGCATCTGGGTACTGGTACTGACATATCTTACCCAATTGGTGGGTTTTTAAGACGATGCTAAGGAGCCCTGGTGGTACAGTGGTTAAAGCGCTAGACTGCTATCTGAAAGGTCAGCAGTTCCAACCCACCAGCCACTCCGAGGGAGAAAAATGTGGCAGTCTGTTTCCATAAAGATTTACAGCCTTGGAAGCCCTATGGGGGCCGTTCTCCTCTGTCCTGTAGGGTCACTATGAGCAATGGGTTAATGGGTTAAGATGACGCCACCTGCTGGCCAGGGCACCCCAAGACATCATAGCAAAGACTCCAGTGCCACTTCCTGTTCTTAACTAAAACAACAAGAAGCCAAGAGCCACATCCCTGATCAGAGGGAGAATTTGGGTTATTTCCCCCGCATTTCAGGTTTGAATGTAAGCCATGGCTCAAAAGCAGTGAAGGCATTGCGATAACATCAGGGTCAAGTTTAATATTAACTTCCCAGCAGGATGCAGTGTTATTTTGGTCCACCAGCAACTGAGGGGGATAAAAAAGGGGAAGGGGAAGATAAGGACTTGGAGAAAATCAAAAGAGTGGCTGAAAGATGTAGCTACACTATCTCTCTAGGGGAATCTTAAAATGGCCCCAATGAGAAGAATTTAAAGCACAAGTATTAGCTTAGGAATTTTATGATCCATAAAAATGATAATCCACCAGTCAAGATCTGGCTTCTTATTCCATTCCAGGATAGAAGATGCTGTATTTACATAAATAAAATACTTACAGTTACACACACTGTACAGATAAACGAAAACCAATCCCGGTACCATCAAGTTGATTCTGACTCACAGTGACCCTAATAGGACAGAGTAGAACTGCCCCATAGGGTTTCCAAGGAGCGGCTGGTGGATTCAAACTGTCAATTTTTATTTTTTAATTTTTTGGTAGCAGCTGAGCTATTAACCACTGCACCACCAAGGCTCCTAAAATTACTTTGCTCTTTTAAATGCTTATAAAACCGTGTTGAGATGTAATATACACTTGCACATCTTACACATCAGCAAATACAGTAATTGACTGCTTATGTCCTTGTTTCCTCAAGTAGACTGTGAGCCCCTTGAGGGCAGGTCTTGTGTGGTCCCAGCTTAACAGAGTTTGGTACATAGAGGAAGTGAATAAATGTCTGCTGGGTAAATTAATGAGCTATTCTTTGTTTCTCCAGCACCCAGCACAGTATGCGGTTCATTGTCAAGCTTAAGGAAAGAAGAACTTGGGTACCGACATGCTGTCTGTCTATAGCTGTAAAATGGGGCAAGAGTCCTGCCCCACTGTCAGGTAAGAGCTTCGAGAACAGAAGTTGCATACATAGGAGAGCTGTGTGTCTTTGCTCACTAGTTCGAGGAAGACTACAGGAAGGGGAGAGGCATGTAGGAGTTGCCTCTATTGCTAAGGGGCCAGGCTGCCGGGGTTCCGGGGCCTGAAGGTTGAGGCAGGAGCTGCACAAAATTCTCGGTCAACTGTGAATAGCTCAAAATCTTCAGTTTAGGAGGACGAAATCAAAGTGAAGTTTCAAGAAGAGAATGTTCACAGCAGCAGTGTTGATAATAGCAAAAAATTAGGAACACTCCACATGCCTACTGAAAGGCAAATGGATACACGGGGATAGAATCATTCGGTGGAATTCTGTACTGCAGTGAAATTGAACAAACTGCAGCTACAGACAATAAATGGATGAATCTCAGCAACATAATGTTGAGTGAAAAAGTAAGTCTCAGAAGATGCCCTTTTTATAAAGCTCATAAACAACTAAAATGAACAACCCATTGCTTATACATCCATACATATGTGATTGTAGTAACATTGTTCATGCTCAATAAGACTTCCAGTTCTCTCCTCACTCTGGGTAGACACCATCTTGAAATTAGAGATAGTCATGGGAAGAACTTCTGCCAATGAAATGTCAGTGAAAGTGTGGAGTGTCATAAACTATGACAGGGATGAACCTTGAAAACATCATGCTGAGTTAAATAAGTCAGTCACAAAAGGACAAATATTATATGATCCCAATTATATGAAATGTCTAGGATACGCAAGTTTATAGAGACCAAAGATTATTCATGGTGACCAGAGGTGGGTGACAGGGAGGGGGGAAGGATGACATAATGCTTAGGACTCACTGAGCTTCTGTTAAGGATGATGGAAAAATTCAGAAACAGTTAATGGTGATGGTTGAACACCATGAAGAACACAATTAATGTCACCGAACAGTACATGTGAAGATTGTAGAAATAGCAAATGTTCTGTTACCTATATACTTACCACAATTAAAAAATACATAAATATAAATGAAGTGTGAAGTGTCACTTCTCGGAAGAAACATCTATGAGCTGGTACACAGTTTCTTGTTCTCTTCCCGTGCCATGGCAAATCCCAGACTTAGTGAGGACGTGGCAATGTTGTAAGATGGCGGCACCACGAGCCCAGGCCCCTGAGTGTCTGCAATGAGCAGAGCCCCCTGGTCAGGCAGCAAGAGTGAGAAATAAGCCTTTGTTGTGTTAAGCCACTGAGATTTGGGGGTTATTTGTAACTGCAGCATAACCTACTTTATCCTGACTGATCCACTAATAAAATTATATTTCAAAAGGCAACGGAATGATACACAAAAAATTCAGGATAATGATTAGGTCTGAGGAGGAGGCAGGGGTGTATGGGAGGAGCACAAAGGTAGATACAAATATTGTTCAGGTTTTAGAACTTGGGTTGTAGTTCTGAATGCGTGGGTGGTTCATTATGTAATGGTAAACAAACAAATTACTTTATTGTAAACAAACAAATAACTCCCCCTAAAAATTTAATTAATTAATTAAAGGCACCCTGCATGGATCAATAATAAGAGTGTGTCATAAGTAGGGATTGTGATTAACCCACTTCTGTGTACCTGAGGCCCACTTAAAAAAGAAAAGAAGAACAGAGGAGAGAGGAGGCGAGCGGAGGAAAGAAAAAGAGGTGGTTCAGCCATCCAAGGCACAATTGGTCTCCGTTCATCTGGAGCAACAGAGGAAGGAGAGTGAGGAATAGGAGGAGGACGTGTATCTAATTGCCTCCATGAACAACTGCCTCCTTTGCCATGAGCCCAGAAGAACTGGATGGTGCCTGGCTACCATTACTGAACATTTTGATCAAAGATTCTATAGAAGTATCCTGATCAAAAGGAGAAAAATGCAGAAGAAAATGTCAAATTCTCACAGAATCCGTATTTTCTGAAGCCATGTAGGGTGGATGAACCCCTGAAGCTATTGCCCGGAGATAATCTTTAAACCTTAAACCAAAAATAACCCCTGAAGTCTTCTTTAAACCAAATAATGGTTTAGCTTAACTAGTAAAAAAGGTCTGCCTTGAATATTATGCTCTTTTAAGAACTATCTATATGGGAACAAATTGACAACAGCAACTCAAAGGTTAAATAGGACACTTAGGCGGCAGTGAGTTTATCTTAATGGCGGAGGACAACTCAGAAAAGGAGGGTGAGAATGGTTGTACAACTCGAAGAATGTCATCAATGTCACTGAATTGTACGTGTAGAAACTGTTGAATTGGTATGTATTTTACTGTGTATATTCTCAACAATAACAAAAATAAAATAAAATAAAAAAAAAGTGGTTGGGATATAAGCTGAAGGCTCAGTCACTGTGCCTGCCCAAGAGGAGCTCAGACCTTATCTTTTGGGCAATGGGCACCCACCAAAGGGGGTAAAGCAGAGCAAGGGGTGAGATCAGAGGTGGGGTCCAGGGTCTGAGATTCCATTCCCCACAACCCCTCCTCCAGTACCCCAGAGAAACTGTCACTCTAGCCAGCTGGATGGGGAGGTGGGAGACAGGAGGATCACAGAGCCTTTGTTCTTGGCTGCTTGTCAAACCTACCACAAAGCTGCATTTCAATTCCTTTGCATGAAATGGTTTCATCCCAGCCCCTGCCTCCTTCCCACCTCCCTTCCTCCCTCTTGTTGGGAGGCCTTGCTCAGGCTCAGCGATCTCACAGGCCCCTGGACCAATCCCAGGCCCCTTTTGATGATGTCATACTTACCAGGAAGAATTCTGCCGTTTATAAACCCTGGGCATCATGAATTTTACTCAACATTTTCCCATCAACCTTGCTGCTAAAATCATTGCCTTTGATGGAGAGCCACTGAGGAGTTTAGGGCAGGAGAGGGATGTGGTGAGATTTGCAACTCAAAAGCTTGCTGTGGCCAGTGAGGGACAGGGATGAAGGCAGGGAGACCACTGAGGCAAAAAATGAAGGGCATCTGGACTGGGAAGGGCAGAGGTGATGGAGGCACCTGGGCAGGTCCAAGAGCCACCTGGAAGATGGAGTCACAGGTCTCAGTGTGAGTCCGAGGTGGCAAAGCCCATCTTCACTGTCACTCAGGAGGAAACAAAAGAGGTCTTCGCCACCCAGATATCAGGCACCACAGCTCAAAGCCAAGGTTTCAGCCCCCCTCCAGACGCCACACTGGTCAGAATTAGAAGGTTGACTGCCAGAGAGGGAGAGAAATATCAGGGGCAAATGGCTGCCAGTGTGACAGCTGCTGCCTCTGGGGAAGACTGTGCAAGTGGGGGAGGCAGCCACTTTTTATTGGACGTTTAGAACTATTTGCAAATATTAATTTGACAAAAAAATTCGACTAAAAATGAAAAGAAAAAAAGTACATTAGAGTCAGAGTGTCTTAGTCATGGGTTCTTAACAATCAACACAGGTGAAATTTAGGGAGTTCGTGACCCCTGAAAATTGTGCGCCCCATCGGGTATGCAGGTACAGGTTTTCTTCTGTAAGTTTTATTGAATTCTCAAAAGGGACTGTGAGCTGGTAATAATGACAATAATTTATATAACACTATGCTTCAGGCTCTGTTTTTTTTATAGATTGTATATGTTAACTCATTTAGTCCTCACAACAACCCTGTGAGGAATATTCTGTTGTTGTCCCCGTTTTACAGATGGAGGGACTGAGGCACAAGGAGGTTAATTAACTGACCAAAGCTTGCTCAGTTAGTGGGATTTGAGTCTCCAGAGTCTGCACCCTTAACCACTATCCTGTAGCTGGTCTGGTCCAATCCTGGACCAGATGGGCAAGTGAGGCCCCATGGTTCAGAAGGGGTCACCTAAAGTCCCGAAGACAGACAGAGCTGGCCAGCCAGGTCTAATGGGCCTCCTCTGTGCTCCCAGCCCTTCTTCAGGAGTAGCAGAAATCCTGGGCCCTTACCTACGCCTTGTAATTCACCCTAATCCCTGCCCATGGCAAGGAAGGCAGTTTTGTGCCAGGGAGTTCTCAGGAGCAAGCATGGGGGAGGGGAGCCTTCCCGACCACCAGCACCCGATGTGTCACTGCAGAAGCCAGCCCAGAGAGGCAGACCCCCACCGGGGCAGAGACTCACTCTCCTCTGTAACCAAGCCCTATTGTCCTCCTGGCTTCTCCTCTACATCTCCAAGCTCAGCTCCATCTGACACTGGGGAGGAACATCGGGTGGGGTGCAGCCCAGCACTTCTGCCCTCAGTTTCCCTGACTTGTCTCTTTGTCACCTTGTCCCATAACGTGTTAGTCCCTGCCCACTGGGATTTGTCTTCTAAGTCCTGCCCCCACTCAAGAGTGTACCAGCGCTGAGGCCAGGCTGGAGCCCACCCGCAGCGAATAAGGCAGAGGCAGAACCCAGGAGAGGGGGCTAGGGGAGGGGCTGCAGCCACCAGGCCTTGAGGGCCAGCAGGGAGGGGCTGTCCTAGAAGGTTCATGAGCTAGAGGCTGGACTGCATTCAGGCTTGAGATGGAACCTGGCCCAGTGGTCATCTCGGGTCTCAGATTTTCCTCCTCTAGCACTTCGTGTAGGGCCTGAGGCTCTTTGGGGCATGGTGACGCTTCAGGACATCACAACAGTGGGGACAACAAGCTCTGTCCAGATGGGCCTCAGAGCCAGTGTCTGCACCAGACCCTTTATCCCACAGAGGCCCAGAGAGGGACAGAGGCTTGCTTAGATGCCACAGCGTCTCAAGCTGCTCCTGAGAAGAAAACCCAGGGTCCTTGAATTGGGGGCGCGGGGTCGGGGGTGTCTTCCAGGAGGGCTGGAGCTCCTACCAGGGGCTGGTGCTTTGAGCACGAGGGTCACAGGGGCTTCCTGGAAGAAGAAAGATGTACCTGAGCGGTCCTCAAGGTAGGGAGGGTTTGGGCAGGCTGAGAGGGGGAGGGACCAAGGCGCAGGACAGTCCAGGCAATGGAGGAGATGGCTGGGATAAAAAGTCCGGACGGGGGTGGGGCCTGTGGGCCACCATCAACCTCCTCCAGCCCTCCCCAAACAGGACTCCCTTCCTGGTGCCAGACTTCACCCTCCCAGGGGGAATTCCTCCATCATCCTCATTGTGGTGGGGGTGGGTCTGGGCCTCCCCCCCAAGACAGGAGCCCTCAAGTCAGGGCTCTGTCTGTCCCACAGTCTTCCCAGGTCAGCGTCCTCCGCCAGCCCCACCCCGCCTCTGGGCCCTGTAAGTGGGCCCGGAAACAGGAGGGGTTGCCTGGCCGCCCTCCGCTCCAGTGGACAGCAGTCATTAGCCGGGAGCCAGCTATTTTTAGCTGGCTCTCCGCAGCAGCAGGCTGGTTCGGAAGTACCAGCGTGGTCGGTCCCACACTGTTCTCGCCTTTTAGCTCTTGTGGGGAGTGATTCTCGCACCCAGCACGCCCCGATTACCAGGGTGACCTGAGCAGCTGCTGCGACTCTCCTCATCGGCTGAGCCCGCAGGCAGGTGACAAGAGAGGAGGAGGCAGCCAGGCGGCCCTCCTCCGCCTCTCACAGCCCTGCCACTTCCCCGGTACTCGGTACACTCGGGGCTGGGGTAGACCAGTGGACTTCAGGGGCTTAATTTGCATAAGGTACCTGGTGTTTCATGGGATGTGAGGATCTGCCACAGCCCTTTGCACAAGGACACGGCCTGGATCCGGGTGGTGTGAGGCATATGTCACCCCTCTGAAGACGAACTCTAGAGAAGAACCCCACTTAACAAGGGTCAGAAACGCTAATACTTTTGGGGGGCTAATACTTTTAGGGGGCTTAGCAGGTGTCAGGAGCAAAGCAATCTGCTGAAGACTGGATACTATGCACATAAATGGTTCCTGCCATTCTTCAGTTCCACAGAGGGATGCATTATGTGCACACTGTGTGGATAGATCTTCTAGTTTTCTAAGAGAACTTTAAAATTCAAAGTTTGTTGTGGCCTCTCCCAGGTTTTAAATGTTAGCAGCCAGACCAATTTTTTTAAAGAGCATTGTATGGTTTAAACAAAACACACCTAGGCATCTGTGGGCCAGGAGATGGATGTGAGGTGTTAAGAGTAGGCCCCAGTGTTTCAATACCTACTCTGCCCCATACCAGGATGTGCCCCCATGGAAGGCTCTTCCAGGCCAGAGGAGGTAGAACAGGCCTCAGGACTCCAGATCCCAAAAAAACAGAGCACCACACCTTAGGGTTCATCTTATTGCTGTTCACATTGTTAGTTGCAGTTGAGTGGGCTCCAACTCATGGTAACCCCATGTGCAACAGAACCAAACATTGTCCAGTCCTGCACTATCTTCATGATCATTGGTATGTTCGAGTCCATTGTTGCAGCCACTAGGTATTTTTTTTTCTTCTAAATTTTTTTTTGTTTTGTTGCTGTTGTTGAGAATATGCAGAGAAAAACATACACCAATTCAACAGTTTCTACGTGTACATTTCAGTGACATTGATTACATTCTTCAAGTTGTGTGACCCTCCTTTTCTGAGTTGTTCACCCTCATTAACATAAATTCACTGCCCCCTAAGGTTTCTATCTAATCTTTGGAGTTGCTGTTGTCAATTTGATTCCATATACTACATAGTTCTTAAAAGAGTATAATGCTCAAACAGAACTTTTTTTACTAGTCTAAGCTAAACTATTGTTTGGTTTTAAGATGACTTCAGGGGATATTTTTGGTTCAAGGTTTAAAGATTATCTCAAGGCAATAGTTTCAAGGGATCATCCACCCTACATGGCTCCAGAAAGTCTAGAGTTGATTAAAATTTGAAATTCTGTTCTGCATTTTCCCCCTTTTGATCAGAATTCTGGTCTCATGGCAAAGGAGGCAGTTGTTAATGGAAGCAATTAGCCACACTTTCCATATCCTTCTCTTATTCCTGACTCACTTTCTTCCTCTGTTGCTCCAGGTGAATAAAGACCAATCATTGTGCAGCCAATGGGTATTTTGAATGCCTTCCAATCTAGGGGCTTCATCTATACCAGACAATGTTCTGTTGTGATCCATAGGATTTTCATTCAATAATTTTCAAAGTAGATTGCCAGGCCTTTCTTCCTAGTCTCTTAGCTG
Source organism: Dugong dugon (assembly GCA_030035585.1). Classification (NCBI taxonomy): domain Eukaryota; kingdom Metazoa; phylum Chordata; class Mammalia; order Sirenia; family Dugongidae; genus Dugong; species Dugong dugon. The sequence continues at coordinate 20,971,658 of CM057482.1, read as the reverse complement.
TAAACTATGCTGAAACCTGTCCACCATGGATGACCTTGCTGGTATTTGAAATACCGGTAACATAGCTCCCAGCATCATAGCAACATGCAAGCCATCACAGTACAACAAACTGAAAGATGGGTGGTGGGGAGCTGCTCATAGATATTCTTTATTTATGGTCAAAACACTCTAGGACTCCCTGGGGTATATAAAGCAAAACAGATTTCTTTATTAGATGACTTCTCAGAGTCTTTAACATGTTAACAAAGTGCCTTGTGAATTTCCAGAAGGTGGAGAGCATAGATAGTGATTTTCTGGACGTGGCTCAACACACTAACCTACCCATTTCACAGACCCAAACATCCCAGTGTGGCTGCAGCAAAAAGATGGGGCTGGGGAAAAGGGGCAAAGAAGAAGCTGGCCAGGAGCATGGCTTTAGCCTGAAGGCAGTGGGAGGGACGTGGTGGATTGGAAAATAAGAGAGATCACTGTGTGGGTAGCAGACTGAAGGAGGGGAGACCAGCATGGAGATTATTGGTCTTATCCAGGCAAAACGACCCAGGGCTGAACCAGGGCAGAGGCAGGGAAGCTGGTGCAGAGTAGGTAGACCCAAGGGACAATTTGGAAGTGGGATAACTGGTCAGGACTTGGTGACTGGAAGGCTGTGGGGAGTGTGGAGGAGGAAGGAGGTAAGGGTAAGGCCGGGTTTCTGCTTGGGTGATGGATAAATGGGCAGAGGCCAAACAAGTCTCTGGTCCCCAGGGAGCAGGGAGGGGTTCAAAACCCAGGGTGGGAATCTGTCCCCTCCATGTCTCCCACCCTACAGCCTGTCTCCTCTGGGAGCTGGGCATGAGACAAACTTCAGCCACCTGGGGTTCCCATGGCAACCGCAGGAGAGAAGCAGCCAGGCACCTGGGTGAGCAGGAGGCAGAGAAGTGGGTCAGGGGAGGGGATTGCTCAGAACAAGGTCCTGCTGGCCTGGTCAGTGTCCTGCAGCCCCAGGGGCCCAGAACCTGGCCACCCCCACCCCCGGGCAACTGGAAGTGGGCAAAGGATGACCATGGGAGAGAGGCAGTACCCTGCCTGCTCCTGCCCCCCAAAGCTCCTGCTCCGAGACTCAGGTTGGGAGGGTGACCCAGGTTCTTGCTGCTACAGCAAACCCCAACACCACTCCGGGCCCAGTCCTGGGTCCATTCCTTTTTGGCAGCCCTTGTCACCACCTCTGAGAGGAAAGGCAGGGGCAGTTCCCATGCCTGTCTCTCCTGCTGCCCCCACAGCCACAAGACTAATTTTAGCCCTGACATCAGGCTGCAGCCAGGGGCGTTGGGTTGGAGAAGGCTAGGTGTCAGCCCAGCTATAAATGCCAGCCCTGGGGGTCCAGCAGGATTACCTGATGGCTGGCCATGCCCACACCCCAGACAAACAGAGCAGCTTAGCCAAAGGGACCCCTACCGACACCCTCACCCCCACCACCCACCCACCTTTGGGCCTTCCTGCTCTCTCTGGGACCCACTGCTCTGCTCCCCACTCAACACCCTCCCAGGCTTCCACACCTGCCCAATAGCAGCCTCATCTTACCCAGGCACACAGCCTCCAGGAGCTGGCCCTGCCCACTTTTGGATTAATTCCCACTGCTCTGTGCTGTCACCAATCAAGTCAGGGTAGTTAGCAGTCAGCACCCCTCCCCTTGCTGAGCCTTTGTTCATGCTGTACCGTCTATGTGGGATGTTTCCACAGACCCCAGAACTGCCTGTTAAAATCCCACCTTGAGGCTCAGATCAAATGCCACCCCCTCCAGGAAGCCCTCCCTGATCCTTAGTCAGAGTGAAGTTCTCACTCCTCCGTGCACCACAGCTCCTTATATTTAGCTATTTGCGGACACATTGTTTCCCTTATGAGACTCTAACTCCTCAGGACAGGGACGGAGTCTTGTTCATCTGTTTCCCTCGTAATGTCCAGCATGGTGCTGGGCACACAGGTATTGCTGGGGCAAGGTGGGAGAGGGGTCTCTGAGAGACCAGAGAGGCTGCTGATCTCAGCTCAGCCACTAGCTGGTCCTGTGTCTATGGCTGCCCTGCCCCAACCCTCACTCCCTTTGAAAACTACCCCACCCCCAATCCCCTGGATCATTCTGGGTCACCTGAGACCAGGCATAAATGTCTCACCCTAGAGGCCAAGCTATAGGTGTTCACTGGCTTCTGACTGGGTCAAAATGGCTCAGATAAGACTCTTCCCCTTATACCTTGAACCAGAACTTTCCAAGAGATGGAGTTAGTTCATGGCAGGGGCCGGGGCCAAAGCCAAGAGCATGCGTCTGGAGCAGCCAGGGTGTGGAGTCAGGCCATAATGGGGGCCACACACAAACCTGAATTATGGGGGAGCAGCCTCCCATGAGGAGGGAGGAAAGAGTCAAGGAGACATCAGAGAGCAGCCACCCAAGATGAGGCCTCCGTTCTAGCTGTGGTGGGAAACCAGGCTGTGTCCATATTACCTAAACAGATCGGATTCAGGAGAGGCCATTGCCTTCACCAGGCAAGGCAAGATCCTTCCCCTACAGAGAGGCTTTCCCTGCCGCGTCCTGATACAGAGCTACAGTGGGGCTCTTCCCCTGGAACCAGGGAAGAGGCAGGGGCTTTTGGAGCTACTTTGAGGAGCCCCCCAGGGAGCTCCAGGGACGACCACAGAGCCCACACGCCTGTACTCGCTTCTCTGCTCCTGGAGATGCTACCGCTGGTGCTGGAACCACCAAGAGGTCCTGTCATGCAGGAGCCGGACCTGCCCGCACCGCCAGTTGGAAGAATTGAAGCCAGCAAGCAAGGGAATCTGGAAATTATGGTTGCAGGCTTCCATCCTGGCGGTTCAGAACAGCATACAGAAGAAGGGTGAGCATGGGGCTAAAAGCCAACAGAAGAATAATCCAGACACAAATCCAGCCAGTTCACCCTGGTATGGACCCCACGTTAGAAGCAAGAACCAGGACAGAGAACTTGGTGGCGGTAGAGCAGATCTTTACAGCATTCCACGCTCTCTGGCTAACGTGAGAGCAGCTGGCCAAAGTTGACATTGGCCAGGTGGTTAGCTTCAGCTCTCTATGGGGGCATCCTGTGAGCCTGTCAGGGTTTCTGGCAGGATGGGGCTGGAGGTCAGGGGCAACCCACTGTGGTGATGCTACCATCTAAGAGACCCTTGATGGCAATGATGATGGTGATAAAGATGAGGAGGAGGAGGCAAGGAATAGAAGGCACAGCTCTGCTGTCCCAGGCGCAGTCCCAGCCCTCCCTGCACACAGCCCCACCAACCCACCCAATCCCACCTGTCCCCAAGCCCTGCTCTGTGCCAAGGCCATGGGCCACGCTGCCTGGCACGCTTATAATGCCAATTCAATGCCTGCATCTCCATACACAGCTCCACCATGCAGCCCAGGCGACAGGTGACCAGCCAGCTCCCTCTCGTCCCACGCGGGCTCTTGCTCAGGGCAGGGGAGCCCAATCTCACTCCTCCTGGGAAGACAAGGTACAGGGACCCCAGAAGGGCCGCAGTATAGAGTGCTCTCCCATGGAGGTTAATGGCTTCTCTGCTGTGGAAGATAGACCCCTGAACACAGCCCTGGGCTCTGTGTCCCATCCCAAAGGAAAAGACACCCCTCCATGTGTGGAGGCACAGGAATCAGGGCGCCCTGAGTCCACCCTCCAGCTCTGAGAGGAGAGACAGAGGTTGCCTCAGGGCCTCCACTTGCCTGTCCACAGGAGAGTGGGCACATCCCTCAGACAGGTGGACAAGCCTGATAAGCCAGCATGGGACAGGGCCTGTGTCTCCCAGGGGTGACAGAGAGAGCTGCCTGCCACTCACTGTCACGGCCTCCACTCCCCAGTCCTGTGCAAAGGCTGCTGTGGAAGCTCCCAGGCCGAGCCCTGGCCCCACAGGAGGACACTTGGAGGCCACCAGTGGCCTTGTGAACCGCCTCTCTGAGCCTCAGTTTCCCCATGTGTGAGCTCCCGAGGGCAGGACCCAGGGCGGCTTCTCTTCTGTTTGCCAGTCTGGAAGCTCCCACGAATGGGGTTGGAGCTCCTCGGATTCTATCGAAGTGCGCCAGGGCTGGACACCCCGGGCCTGAGGCAGATACATTTCCCTCCCTTCCGTGCAGGGAGGCACTGAAGGAGGGGAAGGTGGGAGAGCCCCTGCAAAGGCCTGGGCTGGCACTGAGCAGGCCCAGGAATGACCACTCCCCCCTTGCCTCAGCCCCACCCCAGGCGGCCAGTCCCCGAGGAAACACTTCTCCAAGAAAAGGGACCCAGGTGGCAGCCGGTGTTCATAAAGCCTTCTTGAAACAGCTCCTGATGACAAAGTGTAAGTGCCCTTGCCACCGGGGGCAGCAGAGCTGGTAAATTACCGCTGAGGGCTGCACAACCCCCCTTCGTGTTTATATCCGCCTTGGTGCCTGAAAATGGATATTTACGCATTTTCAATATTCAGGGCAAACGCTCCATCACTCAGCGCTGCGTGGCTGCAGCACATTACACTGGCCCCGCAGAGGCATTCCTCTTTCACCTGGCTCACCAACTCAGGGCCTTCCATGGGGCAGGGGGGGGCGGGGGGGCGGGTCCAGCCTCTGTCAAGCCTCCCACCCCCATCTTCAGGCACCTGTGACCCAGGGGACAGGAGAGGGAAGGAAGGGGCCAGGGCAGCCTCCCTTTGTAGCCTCAGGGCCCACTCAGAGGCAGGGTCTGCATCCCCACTTTACAGATGCAACAGCCAAGGCTCAGTGAGGTTAGGTAGCCTGCATAGTGTCACACAGCATCCTCTCTAGGCCAGGGCTCCTCCCTACTGCAGCCCCTTCCTGCCACCCATGCTCCTTGTGGGGTGACTCCCCCCATCAGAAGTGGCAGAGCACCTGTCTGTTGCCCTTCTGTCTGTAATGCTGTGTCTTGCTTCCTTAACTTTTTTTTTCTCAATTTGTCTTTGTCTCCCTGTCTCTCCAGATCTTTCTCTGCATCTCTTTACTCGGGCTTAGTCTCTGTCTCTAGATTCCTCTGTGTGTGTGTGAGTGTCTGTCTGTCTCACTCCCACCCCCTCCTCCATCTCCCCTTTCACCAGGGTCACAGCCTTTCTCTCCCTGAGCCCTTGACTGCCCACCCTGGCTTTGTCTTGGGGCCAGGGCCCAGAGCAGGGTGGGGGAGCTGTCCAGGTGTCTGAGAGGGCCTCCTTGTGCAGTCTTATCTCACCCATGCCAGCCCTGTCAGAGGACACCACCCACAGCCCCACAGCTGAAGTGAGACAGACGGTGGGAGGTTCCGGGAAGCAGATTCCCACACAGTAGAAGCCAGTGAAAGAGGGGATGAGCTCCCCACCCCAGAACTGTGCAGATGGGGCCCTGACAAGGAGAGTTCTGCACCAGCCCAACCGCTTGACCTTGGAAGGCCCATCTGGTTCTGAACTGGGGCTGAGCAATGAGATCCCTGGGCCTGCCCTGAGCCCAAAGTGTTTAATGCCCCTGGCCCTGAGGGAAACTTCAGCCTCCTCACTGCCCCCCCACCTGCTGCCCTCCCCTTTCATCCCTCCTGCTGCCCCTTCTCCTCTCTGTCTCTCCCTCTTTCCCTCCCTCTCTCTCTTCCCACCCCGCAATCCCTTCTCCCTCTATCAGGAATCTTAAGAATTAATTAAATGTGCCCTCTCAGCTCCTGTCTCCTCACTGCCCCGGGAAATTAACCAGTCCCTGCACCTCAGGCATTGTTAGATTCCAAGAAAAAAATAATGCTGTGTGCGCCGTGTGCATGTGTGTGCATGGAGGTGTCCCATGCCCACGAAGTGTATATACAGTGCCCACAGGGCACCCCACATGCTTCTGCACGTTTCCACATGTCTGGTGTGCAGATTCACCAACGTGGGCATGTCAAGGTACAATTCGGCGTGCCACGCTAGTCTGGAGTGACATACCTGGACATTTGTGTCTTTTGGTGTCTGCATTCAACATGGGTGTCTCTGTGTGTGTGCTGTATGTCTTCACATTTAAGCCCACCTCTGTGCATACATGTCTCTGTATTGAATCTATGTGTTTGTACAGTGTCTGGGTAGTACATGTGTTACTGTGCAAGTCTGTGTTTGGAGGTAGACGTATGTGTCTCTGTGTTTTGTGTGCGTGTGTGTGCATACACCTGTGTGTGCACATCTAACAACATGGTATGCACGTACATGTGTATGTATGAGCGCATCTATGTGTAGGTGTGTGTGCCATGTGCTCTGTGCCCCTGTGTGTGCATGGATGCCCAGCACTCACATCTCCTTCCTGGCTGCCCTGGGAACCAGCAGACTTTTCACCAAGAGGGCCACTGCGCTGCTGTCTCTGGGGTGACAAGGTGGTAGTGGTGGTAGCACAGGTGGCAGGAGCCTGGAGGTACGAAGGTGGTGGTGGCGCAGGGGAAGGAGCTCGCTAATGAGGCCGCCTTCTTGCCGGCCTGGGAGCCAGTGCCACTAATTATCGCCTCAGTAAGCAGCTCCCCAGGGAAGGGCTGCTGCCGGAGCCCTGCTCTCTCCCTCCCCTGGGACCCCTTTCCCCACCTCTTCCCCATCCTGAGCTGTACAGGAGCCATGGGCACCTAGACGAGAAAGCACAACTGGGGCCAGAGGCTAGTCCAGTCGTGTCACTAGGGGGACGTGGGGGGTGCGGATCGCACCAGGTGACACTGTCAGAGGGAGTGACACCAAAATGACTGTCTATAAAATGTTTGTGCAGTGTTTCAGTATAAATTTATTATTATTTAAACTTGTATTATTTATATTTATTATTTAAACCGCCGGCGCCTCACACTCACTCCCTCCCCCCAAGATTCTAACCCCTACGACCCGCTGCAGAGCGGACTAGTCAACCCGGTCCTCGTTGGGGAGGAGGGGCGCAACGCCGGCTCCCGGCCCCGAAACCCCCTGGCGCACTCCCTGCCCCACGGGCGGGTAGAAGGCCCGGGGACGTGGGCGGCGTCGTCTGCGCACGCGCGCGGCATCCATACGCCCCACCCCTACCCCAACCCCCGCCCGCCCGCGACGCCCGTGGGGAAAGGGGCGGTGGGCAGTCCCTTGGCGCCTGCTCCTCCTCATCCACGCCATCTCTTCTGCATTCCTATCCCAGCCCGGGGCTGGGCGGCCACGACAGGATGTGAGGAAAGGCAAGATCGCAGGGGGCGGGGACGCCTCTCCTCCCCTCTGCGCGGAGCGGCCCGCACCTCCTCCGCTGGCACGCGCTCTCCGCCGACCCTGGAACCCCCGGCCGGGACGCGCGCTTCCTGACGGCCGCGGGCCAGGCGCGTGCAAGACCCGCCACCGCTCCGACACACGCAGAGCACGGGGCGCGGGGCCACAGGGCAGCGGCGGTGACCCCCAGGGGAAGGAGAGCGAGAGAGACACGCAAATTGCGAACGCGCGAGACAAACCCTTGTGTTGAGGGCTGACTTTCAATAGGACTCAGCGAGGGAGCTGCTCTGCTACATAGGAAGCCCCGACCCAGAAACAGGTTGTCTACAATAGGTTTAAATTTCTTATTTCTGTATGGTCTGGTGGGAGGATGCCCATGAGGGGTGACACTAACTCTAGCGACGCCACTGGTCTAGTCCCACCAGGAGACCCAGGATGCCTGCCTGCCTGCCTGCCTGTCAGCCGGCTGCTAGAAAGTCCACCGTTAAATGCACTTGTCTTATTAACACAACAGTCTCCAAAAGGCCTCTGTTGAATCCAAATGTGCTTCTAAGGGAAGGAAGCCCTACACACCCGGACCAGCCTCTCCGCAAACAATGAGCATGCATAGGTAAAATAAGCACTGGACTGGAGTCAGATGGGCTGGCCCCTGATTCCAGCCCTTTGTGACCTTGGGCCAGTCCCTACACTCTCTGGGCCTCAGTTTGCTTGTCTGTAAAATAGGGGAGGAGGACTAGAGCCACTTTGCTCAAAGGGCAGTGTATGCACCATTCATGCTATGTAAGATGATGTAGATAGTACCCAGAAGTGGGCATCTGCTATTTTAACTCTGCACTTATTTTCATGTATATATTTCATGTATATACTTTCATATATATGTGTGTGTATATATATGATGTGTATAGCAAAGAAGACTTTGGACATGTTATCAAGAAGGAAAAGGACATCATGTTTGTTAAAGCGGAGGGTCAGCGAAACAAAGGAAACCCTCCATAAGATGGATTGACACAATAGCCATGACAGTGGACTCAAACGTACTAACAACCATGAGGACCAGACAAAGTTTCCTTCTGTTATTCATAAGGTGGTCATGAGTCAGAGCCGACTCAACGGCAACTAACAATATATAGGTGGCGGGGGGGTATTATATATGTATGTGTATGTATGTATGCATATATATCTTTAGCACATCCTATTGCTTAAGACAAAACTCAAAGACATTTAAATTTAAAAAGTGAGACAGTTTAAAGGAAAATGTTAAGTAAGTAAAAATACAGCTGGCATCTGAGTACAGCAACAGTCTTGACGGAAGCTGACAAATGACTGGAGTCCTGGGCAGAGGGTCTCTGAGGCCCTTCTCTCCCCCGAGGGGCAGTGGGTTCAGGGCCCCCGTTCAACTGTGTGAGAAATGCACAGACTGGGCCTGTGCCACCTTGTCCTCGTGACCACCAAGATCAAACAGTATGTGGATGGCAGGAGAAGGAGCTGTGGGGTAGGTTGGGCAGGCCTTCCTGGGCACGGGCCCTCACAAGACCTCAGAGGATGTAGACAACGTCCACGCACGTGACCCATCTGGTGTCTTAGGCCAGATGGGGCCAGGGCACAGGAATGGCCCGAGCTGAGCACAGAGGGAGCTGAGTCTGGGCCAAGATGGTTCAGGTTGGGCCTGAGGTGGCCTGAGGTGGCCTGGGGGCTTAGCAGTGCAGGCTGCCTGCAGCAGCATCTCCCGTGGAGCCTAGGGAGGGGCCACTTGAGACCCCTAGGGCCCATATAGAGGCTACTCCACAGTACCGCCTGTTCTCTCCAGGGGAGGGCAACCTGTTCCCAGCCCCAAATGTCTCTGTCCTCCAAGAGGCCAGGTGTGAATCACAAGAATTTACAGCCCAGCCCCAGAGTGGGATTTACGAGGCTGCCTCAAGCTAGGCCAGCGGGGAGTGGCCACCTGTCAGCCCCCCATTGCCGCTGATTGATGAGTCTGTTTCCTGCCAAGAAAAACTCCCCTCTGTGGCAGGCAGTGGAGGAAAAGGCTCCAGGCCCATACCTGTCCCAGATCCCGACCCTCTCTGTCCTCACAGCCACACCTCCCCTGGTGCCCCCAAACCCTCACGGCTGACACACAGGCAGGAGATGCACCTGAGGGGCCCAGCTGCCTGGCGGGAGCTTCGCCCTCCAGACCTGCCATTTTCTCACCCCTTCCCCAGGCCCTTCAAAATCCATCTGCCCCAGATCCCAAGCCGTGAGACCTGCCCAGGACTGGACATGCCAAATTTCAGAGCCAGAATGGGGCTCTGAGATCGTCTAGAACACATGCACACATGCATGTGCGTGCATGCACAAATTTTGCAGATGAGGAACTCAAAGCCCAGAGAGGGGTGTGCCTTGCCCAAAGTCACACAGCAGCACAGTGGTGAGGCTAAGAACTGAGTTCACAAAGCCCCTGGACTAATTTCAGTGTCTGCTCACAGCTGTCATTGTCCTATGACCACGGGGGTTAGTTTTCACTCCAAGAACAGGCCCTCAAATGAGGGCCCTTCTTCAGAGAATGGAGAGGACAGACCTGGTTTGAATCCCTGCTCCACCACTTTGTATAGAAAAGTCACAACCTCTCTGTCCTTCAATTTTTTCACCTGGAAAATGGGGTGCAAAAAATAATCCCAGCCTCCTGGGGTTGTTATGAGGTAAGATAAAACCCCAGCACAGGGACAGGCCCTGGTAGATGCTTCGTAAGTGATGAAGATGGCCTTTCACTATCTCCAATGTCTCAAAGGACCCCTCTGCCTGGTTTGCTGATGGGTTGGGGGTGGTGAGTTCACAACAGACAGAGCAGGAGGGGCAAGGAGAGGTCATGGATGGGGCTGCAGGGCAAGAGTGAGGCCACTTCCTGCTGGGAGAGACTCTGAGAGGCTCCCTGGAGGAGGTGGCTTCAAGCAGGGGATGCAGAGCTCCACCTCCCCCTGGGCACCACAGATGGGGTGGCAGGGGCAAAGAAGCCCCCTTCCCTGAAAGAAAATCTCGGTCCCAGTCCAGGCTGCTACCCTGGGTGACCTGGGAGAAAGTCCCTCTCCTATCTGGATATCTACAAAACAGGTCAGAGGCCTGTCTACGGAAAATAGCTCCTATGGCAAATAGCTTTAAATTGCAGAATTCTCTCTCACAGCTGGCAATGGAAACTTTGATGGCCAGTAGAAACTCCTCACTAGCACCACTCCTCAAGCGGTGCCCAGGGCATTCGCCCTACCTGCAATACCTCAGTTTCGCCTCTGTGAGGCACCTTCTAGGTCTGACCCTTATGTAAGCTGAGGGTCTGGGAAGCCTTTCCAGACCCATCCCCTGCAGTACCCAATTTTTGCCACTGGGCGGCAGCAGGGAGCAAAGCAGAAGTCCAGCCATTTTCTGTCTTCTGAGGCTGCAGCTGCTGCTGGCCATTCCTTCCTCAACCCCCGGGTGTGTTTTGCTGCCCCATACCCACAGCCAGCTCTCCAGGGAACCAGAGCTGGATGACCACCCATATCCAGACACTCAGCTCTCCCGACAGCCCTGCACAGCAGCCAGAATTCTCCCCAGGGGCACATTAACCAGTAAGCACGGTACGCAGGGGCTTAATTTTGTTTACTTACTAATCGGTAGTGCACAACTTCTCATGGGTTCCTTCACAAAGATGTGGTGAAAAACAGGCGAAATTGTGCACTACGAATTAGTAAGCACAAGTAAGCCCGTGTGTACCTTGCTTATTGGGTAGTCCGTCCCTAATTCTCCCCACTTTTCAGATGGGGAAATTGAGCCCAGAGAAGGGAGGACTTGTTCAAGGTCACAGAACCAGGTGTGGCAGAGCTAAGACTCCAACCCTCTTTCCTTGCCCCGGTCCCCTTAGTGGCGGCTGTGTGTAATGAGGACTGGAGTCAGACAGAGCTGGGCTGGAATCCCAACCCCAGCTGTGTGTCACTGGGCAGGTCACCCACCCTTTCTGATCCTCAGCTCATGTAAGGCCTGACACGTGCTGAACACAGCAGCTACTCTTTGTTTCTGGTAGATTATATCCTTCACAAGAGCAGAGACCATCTCTAACTGACCCTGGTGTCCTCAGAGCCTGGCACAGGGTAGGCGCTCAGAGAATAAAGCCTCGGGATCCTGTTGGAACCTGGCATAAGGGTCTCCCTCCTCGAATCCTTCCACGCCCCTGGATCAACTCAGAGGCCTAAGCTCAACTGTTTCATTGTTCTCCTTCCTTTGGCATCCTGCCTGGTGCCCTGAGACAGTGCTCCTGCTCGCCCTGTTCGCCTTTCCTCCCCACCTGCCTCTCTCTCTCCCCCTACTGATTCTCACTCCCACCTCTCTCAGCCCCCCTTCCTCTGTCCCTGCCTGTCCCTCCCTCCCTCTTTCCTGCGGAGCCCCTGCTCAGCACTACACACTGTGTTTACAAGACCACGATGACAGTTTTTTATTTCTGTCTTTTGTCTCCTTTCCTCCCCTGAAGGGAAACGTGCTCACAGTCTCCCAGAAAGAAATTGAAGGCTTCAGAATAGGAAGGGCAAACAAAGGACAGTGGGGCCCTGGGTGCCCCCAGCCCCTCCACACCCCCCGTAGACCCACATGCACACACGCGCACACTCTCTTCTCTTCCGAGCCTCCATGAACAGCTCTGTTATTTTGGGGGTAATTGAAAACGTCTATCTTTATTCTAGAGGATAAACAGGGCGGAGGGACTCAGAGAGCAAGAGGGAGAGAGAGAAAGGAGTGAGCCCGAGGTGGGGAGAAAGATCTAGAGGAGAGAAAAGCCGGATGGGAGTACATGAACGAGGAGAAAGGGAAAGGAGAGGCCAGAAGGAGGGGCGGGCGGACTCTCCACCCTCAGTGAGCATGGGAGCTGCTCCTTCTGACTCCCACTGGGAATTAAGGGGGACGTGCCCCCCAACAGGGGAGCTGAGTTGAAGCTCCTATGCTAGCCCTTCTGTCCTTGGGATCCTGAGTGCTGGGGCCAGGAGAAGGGGAGTTGACCCCCTCCCAGTCAAGCTCATCCTGCCCAGAGGTGGGACCTCAGACTGGAGGGCTGAGAGCCAGCCAGCTGCTCTTCTGACCCAGGGGCTGGGGTGCGCATCATGCCCCAACTCCTTCATGAGACCCTCCCGACCACCCCTCCCACTATTCTTTGCATCTCTGTGGTTGGGGGGAGGGTGCGTTTTCATGGCTTGTACATTTCTGCAGGGCAGTAGGGGGTGTGGTGAGCCTGGGTGGACGTGGGGGTGTGCATGAGGTAAGGAGGTGCCTGGGAGAAAGTGGTGTCTGTGCGCGTGTGTGTGCGTGTGCGTGTAGTAAAAGGTGTGTGCATATAGCATACAGTGTGGTGTGTGTGTATCTGCGAGGAGACGGATCGACACAATGGCTGCAGCAATGGGCTCAAACACAGAAACAATTGTGAGGATGGCGCAGGACCTGGCAATGTTTTGTTCTGTTGTACATGGCGTTGCTGTGAGTCAGAACCGACTTGACAGCAGCTAACAACAACATAGTACGAAGCACATATTTGATTATGTCTCTCTGTGCATAGCATCAGGTGTGTGTGTGTGTGTGTGGAGTAAGGTGTAGTGTCTGTTTCTGTGTGTGTGCGTGCGTGTGTGTCTTGTCTCCATGTGTATTTAGGGTAAGTAAGGGACCTGTGGGGGGGTTGTGCTTATGCACAACCCCTATCTGTATGCCTGTGTATGACATGTCCATGTGTCCCTGGGGTTGGGGGGCACAGGTAGGTAGGCCCCCTCTTTTGTTCCTGCCCAAGGCCAACAGAAGGAAGCACCTCCAACCTCAGTCTCTACCTCCCCACCCCCCAGCTCCTGGGAGCCACAGCAATGATTGGCCTTCAGGCAGGGAACGTGGGTGTCCAGAAGAGCAGGACTGCAGAGACCAGCCCCACTTCCAGCATCCAGAGGGGTCATGTGACTGCACTTTCACCACCAAACCCTGGCTGGGATGGCCCAACCTGGAGGCCAGGCCTCTCCAGTGGCCCAGCAAGAAGACGAGAGCTCCATGTGGGCACCGGCCATGCCCCAAGCCTCATCTACCCTCCAGTGTCTGCTTGTGGTTGGAAAGAGCTGCTTCTCTCCCTCTCACCCAGCCAGTCTGTGCTGTTGGAGGCCAGAGCTGAGCCTCTGCCTTTGCTCCTTGCCTGGGACCGGCCACAGCCTGACGTAGGGCAAGCACTCAGCAAATGTTTGTCATGTCCATGTGACCAAGTACCAGGCTATAAGGCCTAATTACCTGAGGGCACAAGTTTAACCCCTACAAGGATCAGACCAGGGTTTCCTGCCAGATCAAGCTTGGACCTCATAAATTGTTCACAAGGGCCAGGTCAGTACTCAACCAGGCCTAGGAATCCATCCCTTCTAACCTTCCTGTCCAAGGGCAGCATCACAGGGGAGGCAAGGCCAAGGGACAGGGGCTGCTCTGTCAAAAGGTTGATCCCAAGCTAGATGACCCTGTCATTTTACAGGCTCAGGCACAAGGGAGACCCCATCCATCTTCCCTGGGGGCCACAATTCCTTCTTGGAGGGGCCATCTTTCATTGGAACATCTTCATCCCCCAAAGATTCTTCTTGAATCCTCCAGCCTTCCCTTGGGATCACAAAGAATGACAGGGACCACAAACTTACCCCAAAGGTTAGTTCTAGCTCAAGGATAGCTTCCCGGCCCTGCTCACATCTGGTGGCAGCTTGGGCCAGGCTGAGGGTCTGTCCCAGACTGAGCCTTAGAGAAAATTAAGATTTAGTCCTCATATTGGTCAAGCGTCTCAACCCAAACTGAGCCCTGACCCTGATCATAGACTGAGCCCTGACCCCGGTCACATACTGTGCCCTGACCCCGGTCACATACTGTGCCCTGATCCTGATCACATGCTGAGCCCTGACCCTGGTCACATACTGAGCCCTGATCCTGGTCATATACTGAGCCCCAACACTAGTCACAGACTGAGCCCTGACCCTGGTCACAGACTAAGCCCTGACCCTGCTTACAGACTGAGCTTGGACCTTTATTTAGAAACAGGCAATTAATTTATTATATGACAATGGCCAAAGTTATTTCCAGAGTCTGGGCCTCTGTTTTCTCATCTTTTCAATGAAGGACCTTGGGACTGATCTAGGCACCCCTACTCCCCTATTCAGAGGAGGAGTTGTCCAAAGATTGGTCTGCCACTCCCCTGACCTGGTGACACAGGGGAACATTGGTTCCCGCCACCTGCCAGCCCCCGCCCCCACCCAACACTTTCAGCCCAAGAGTCACTAATTCTTGCAGCCGCCCAGATAAATGGCATTGTCGGCAAAATGACATCTTTCTAATCTGCTGCAAGACAGATGGGTCCCCGAGCTCACTCACTCTCTGGAGAGCCTGCCTGGGCCAGCCTTGTTGAAGAGTGGGGAGAACAGGACAGATACAATAGCCAGGACCTGGGGGGCGGGGGCAGGTGGCAGAGGGATTCCGGGCTCAGAATCAGGTATTGGGATTTTCTACACGACCTCTTTTTTAAATACTTTGTTGTTGTTGTTTTCATATTCCAAAGATATTCTCTGCTCCTTTCTGTCCAAAGTTAAATCATCAATTCAATTTTCAATTTCAATTAAAATGTGAATATTATGCAAATTCATAAGAATGAGCCATCAGACACCATTTTGGTTCTAAGTGGCCATTTCTTCTTGTCTCCCTTCATTCTTGGGGCAGTGGCTGGGGAAGGAAGTGCCGCTGCCTGAGCCATGGGGTCTCCAGGCTCTTCCAGCCCCCTCTTCTCCCCTCTAAGCCCTTCTCCCTCCTTGTTTCCCTCCTCTCTCCCAGCCTCAGATCTGTCCTCAGCTGCAGCCCCCCCCTTCCCCATCTCCCTCAGGCAGCCAGGTCAGGGGTAGAACCCTCCCCACCTACCTGTGGCCCAGGGAGCTTGGAGAGGGGCTGGGGCCAGGGGTGGGAGGAGTCTGGTATGGATGCCAAGAGTTAAGGAAGGACAAATTCCAGCCACAGAGACCTCAGCCTCCCCAGAGACCCCCAAACCCTGCCCCCCCCCCAAGACCTGAAGGAAAGCAGGTGTCTCTCTGCCCAAAAGCACAGAAGCTGGAAGAAGGCTGGGCGGGGGGGTGTTGGAAGAGCTGAACTCGACAAGTGGGGCGATGCTTCCCCCTCCTGGCTAGTCTGCTGCACTGAGAGACTAAGCCACTGAGCTAAGGGACACACAAGCGACTCTCCAAAAACAGCGTGTGACATGCAGACCCCCTTCCAGAGACCAGGTCCTGCTCCAGTCCCTTCGCCTCCTCCCTAGGTTCTTCCCCTCCTGTCCAAACTTCTCTCACTGCCCCAAACACTGAAACACTAAAAACACAGGTCTTATCTAGCCCATCACCATCAGGACAAAGCCTGAGTCCCCTCCAAGCTGCCCATGATCTGGCCCCAGCTATCCACTCAGCCTCCTGCACCCCAGGCTCCCGCCTCCTGAGCTTTCCCCAGTTCCCTGTCCCTGCACCCTGTGGCCCCACCTGTATGCCTTTGCCCCCCTGGTTACCTCCACCAGGAACGCCCTCCCATATACTCCACCTCCACTTATTCTTTGGTCCCTCCCCTAAGAGCCCCACCCCCACTCCCCCTGGCAGTTCCCCGTCCCCAATCAGAATGACCCCTTCCAATTGCCCTGCTTGGACACTGACCACTGTCAGGGATCAGAGTCACACAGTTCTGGGGCCAGAGAGTAACCTCGGCATCCTCCAGGCCACCCTCCTCAATGTCCAGAGGGCCACCTGAGGCCCAGAGAGGGATGGGAGCTGCAGAAAATCACACAGCATGTTAATGACTGGGTAGGACTAGATAGACCTCAGCTCTCCGGAGTCCCTGCCAAGGGCTCCTTGGAGGACATGTTGCTGTCTCCGCCAATGAGACCTCCCTCGGCCCAGAGACCCCTGCGACGCCTCCTGGTACCCCAACCCCTTGCCCAGGGCAAAGCCCGGAAAAAGCAGTCGTGAGTATTTGAAAAATAGAAGGATCCATAAATAAAAACATTGTGGACACTCCGCAGGCTTCTGAAAGCCTTGGTGGAGTCGTTCTGCTGGAGATGGGAAAATAAGCTCTGTCGGGTGGAGCGGGGCAGGCGAGTGCACCGGGACCTCAGTCACGAATGTGGACGACCAGCGGGCACAGGTGGGGCGAGTGCTTGACGCCCATGGTGAAAGCAGGTGGGCGGGGCTTGTGCAGAGTGACTCGCTGCACGTCGTGGGAGGCGGGGCCGGGCCGGGGCGTGTGGTCCACGGGGTAGGGGAAGCGCTTGGCCATGCTGTAGATGGGGCTGCGGTGCTGGTAGACCGATGGCTCAGGCCGGGCGTGCATGGCGGGTCCCGGGCCTCCCGCCACATCCTCCTTGTAGAACCAGTTCTTGTCCAGGGAGGCCAAGCTATAGCAGGGGGTGGCTCGGTTGGCGGGGGTGTTGGGCCCCAGCAGGAGTGGCAGCTGGTACTGGTTGGGGGCCGGGTTGGGATCCATCACTCTGTATGGGCACCGGTAGCCGAAAGTGTGCTGGGGAGCCCTGCGTTCCCCCGGCGGGTGGACCTTCTCAAAGCAGTAGCGGCAGGAGGCTGGGGTGGGACTCAGGCCTGGAAGGGGCAAAAGAAGGAGTCTCAGGCCAGAGGCCAGACCACACCCCTGGTATCCAGCTAATGGGTCCAGTTCTTACTGAGGTCTTGTTAGCCTAACGTGATTTCAATATAACCTACTTGGCCTCGGGGCAGGGGCATGACTCCTGCATGAGGCTATGGGCGAGGGGAGGGGCAGCAGGGTGGTGACTTAGCCACCTTCACATCAGGACTGTGACACTGGTGTCATATATATGAACCGTGTCATCGTAACACCACCCTTGGGCTCCAGCATCCTGACATCGTCCCTGTGACAGCACCATGAGAATACCCCGAGATCACCTCCGCCCATGAGCTCATTAGCATGACAATGTCACTGTCATGGCACGAGCCCCGTGACATTTTTATCATAACATCACCCCTGTGACATACCACAACAAAAAGCCAAACCCGTTGCCGTCAAGTTGATTCCAACTCTTAGCAACCCTACAGGACGGAGTAGAATAGCATTGGCTTAAAGACACAAGCACTGTGACACAGACATGGTGATGTCAGCATCGTGACATCGGTGTCCTGATGGGACATTGCAGGGAGACACCAGCATCCACAGATACACCTAGAGACAGGTCATGACCCTTTGCCCCTCCTTCAGGTCCTAAGGGTGAAGCCTAGCTCCCCCATCCCCCACCTCCCTCCCCAGCCCCAGCCCCAGCCCCAGCCCCAGCCCCATCTTACGCAGGTTGGAGATGCGCTCCCCCATGGGGACCTGCGGACAGCTGGACATTCCAAACCTGGTTATTTTGGGATCCAAGAAATGGCAAGGCCCGGGGCTGCACACGTCAGTAATCTCTGCAGGGAAGCCAAGGAGAGGACTGGTCATCTCAGAGGCCACCCCAGGGTGAGGCTGCAATGCCTCAAGCAAAATCTGCCTCTCCCCAAGAGAGGAGCAAGGGCTCTTGAGTGTTTCCAAGACCCTTGATTTCCTCATCTGTAAAATGGGACTTTTGACACATGGCCAGACATTTTCAAGAACTTGTTCAAACGAACAAATAAAACAACAGCTACACAGCAGCTTGCTCAGCCGCCCACCGGAGCAGGGATCAGTGCCAAGGGGTAATAATAGCCACTGTGGGTAATCAGGGTATCAGGAAGGGGCCTAGCCCCAGCCAGAGGGTTCCCCTACTGAGGAGGGCGTGTCTCCCCAGGGAGGGGCCTGGCTGTTGCCTAAGATCTCAGACCCTCAGCTCCACAGCTCCATGTCCCCGCCCAGCCTCTCCTTCTCCTGGCCTTGGCCAGCAGCCTCTGCTTCCCACCCCACCCCAGGGTTCTCAGCCACCTGGGAACTCTGAGGGCTGGCCACTCCCTACAACCTGCAGCTCTATCTGCCCAGCCACTGTGGCAAGTGAACCCAGCAGAACACGAAGACCAGAGCTGAAGACAGTGACAGCATCCCTTCAAAGCTCCCTGGGGAGGTCTACTACAAGATATCCACAGAGATGCCTTCAGAGGGGCGAGTCGCTTGGGCATCTCTGCTGGTTTCCTTCTGGACCCAGGGGGCCACCTAGGTGTCCCACATGGGGTGGGCATCTGTTCCTGGGGTCTATGACAGCAGAGAAAGGCTCCATGCCTCTCACTGGCCCCCAGCCATCCTCACAATCCCCCACCTCCAAAGGAAGGGTGTGCGGGCCACCACTCACGCTTCTCCGAGTGCCGGGTGTGCAGGGTGTAGGCTGGCTCCTGGAACATGGAGATGTCATGGTCTAAGTAGCCCGTGCAGGATGACCGGAGGTATTTAGCCGGCCCCGGACCTGGGAGGGTGGACAGGAGAGCCTTCAGCCGGGGCCTGCCGGATCAGAGGCAGGGAAGACCCAGACGCCATGCACCATGAGAATACTGGGGAGCTTTACTCCCAAGAAGGAGCCCTGGTGGTGCAGTGGTTAAGCTCTCGGCTGCTAACCAAAAGGTCGGCAGTTCGACCCACCAGCAGCTCTGCGGGAGAAAGATGTGGCAGTCCGCTTCCATGAAGATTACAGCCTTGGAAACCCTATGGGGTAATTCTACTCTTCCCTATAGGGTTGCTATGAGTTGGAATCAACTTGATGGCAGTGGGTTTATTTTAGTTTATTTTTTGCTTTTTTCTCCCACGGATGTCACACTGCCACAAATCCCACCATGGAGCTGCTTCCTTTAGAGGAAGACTGTTTCCCGATAATAGGCAACTTCCTTTGGCTAGACAGTACATGATAATAAAGGTAATGTTGTTGTTAGCTGCCATCAAGTCAACCCCTGACTCATGGCGACTCCGTGCACAAGGGAACAAAATGCTGTCTAGTCTCGAGCCATCGGCATGATTGGGTGGGGATCAGGTGACTGTGATCCATAGGGTTTTCACTGGCTGTTTGCAAAAGCAGATTGCTAGGCCCTTCTTCCAACTTAGTCTAGAAGCTCTGCTGAAATCTGTTCAGCATCATAGCAACACACAAGCCTCCACTGACAGATGGTGGCTGCGCTTGCTATGCATTGGCTGGGAATCAAACTCAGATCTCTGGCATGGGAGGCGAGAATTTCACCACTGAACCACCACTGCCCCTCTAATAAAGGCAATTAGAACAAATTTCCATTGATTCCGATTCATGGCAACCCCGTGTGTTGCAAAGTAGAACTGTGCTCCATAGGTTTTCATTTCTATGACCTTCCAGAAGCAGATTGCCAATTCTTTCTTTCGAGGTGCCTCTGGGTGGGCTTGAACTGCCAACCTTTCAGTTAATAGCCAATGCTAAAGCGTTTTCCCCACCCAGAGAGTCCAATAAAGCTAATACTTACAATAAAGGTAATAGAACTTACTCTGTGCCCAGTAGGCACATTTTCTATGGATTATTTCATTTAAGCCTCCCAACAACCCTTGAAGGTAGATACTATTGTTCTTCTCATCTTACAGATAAGAAAACTGAGGCTTAGAAATATCAATTTGCCCTAAATCACACAAGCTGGTAAAGAGAAAATTCTGTGAGTCAGCAGAGCTCAAGCATCTAATCACTGTATTAAGTCACCTCCCACCTAGAGAAATTAGCAGTCGTTAACAACATAGTAGGAATTAGTTTGTCCACTCTCAGTTGAGAGTCAGATTCAAGGAAATCAAGAAAAGTTAAAGCTAGGTTAAAGGCTCCACTGCAGTCTCTAGCCTTCTGCCAAAACTGGTCTCTGCCTGCCTCAAGCTTCTGCCCTCCCCCACTTCCCTGAAAAATCCCAGCAGCCTCTAGTGCCTGTGAGGTTCAGCTTGCAGACGCAGGTCTTCTGTAGGCTTTGAGGAGAGTCTGGAAGGGACTCTTCAGGAGGCAGGACTGGCAGCCCGAGACATCCTTGGCAGCCCGGTAGAGAGGGGAGTGGGCCCAAGCTAAGGGCAGGCCCTGCTCTCACCTTTGATCATGGCCATGATGACAGGAGTCTGCTTTACTTCCTGCCTTGAGGGCAACTGCACCTTCTTCTCAGGGTGCTGCCCATAGAACACCGAGTTCCTGGCCCCCTTGGGTAGTTTCATGGCTGGGGATGGCGGGGAGGCAATAAAAACTAAAGCAGGATTCTAGCAGCAGGCAAAGAGCTGGGACTATGTGGGGTCTGTGCAGAGGCCCCCTGCCCCGGGCCCCTCAGTCCACTCTCTCTCCCTGCCCCAAGGACTGCATGGGGGCTGGGAAGGAAGCCGGTCCTCTGGCTGGAGCAGCTGAGGCTGTCTGGGGTGCAGCCAGTTGGGAGGCCCGGCAGGATGGAGCTGGGAATGACATCACACCAGAACTTGGACTGTGAAGCCCAGAGTGTTTATTTCTCCTGGTTGCCGAGGTATCTGAGCTGTGTCGTAGAAATTCTATGCTGGGAGCTCAGTAGTGGAACCCTGAGACTCAATCCAACTGCCCCCCTCCCCCCATTCCCAGAGAGGCTAAACAGCCTGAGGGCCCCCATGACCCTGGGACAGAAAGGGAAAGGGAGAGGTGGAATGACAGAGCCAGTTCTTCACCTGCTGTGGGTGCTCTCAGGTCGGGGAAAGGTGGGTGGGTCATGGAGGAAGGGTTTCTGAAGCCTGCATAGCCCCACTGGGGGCTCTCTAGCCCTCTGTCTCTCCCATCCATCTCCCCAGGCTCTGAACATGCCCTGTCTTCTCTCAATGTCTGTTTTTCCTTGGGAAAGGATCCAGCCAGCTATTCCTAATCGAGGTGTGACTGTCTGATAGCACCTTCCCAGGCTCAGATCCATGTCTAGCTCAAGGAACACTGTGCTTGCTGTTGGCATTTCAGGCAGGGAGTGGAAGGCAAGTAAAGGAAAGATGGAGGGGCGGCACCAAGGCCACAAGAGCCCACGGCCTATGCCTATGGCCAAGAATGCCCTCTAGGGGAGGGGGCCGGGGAGTATGAGAGGGCATATTGAGGAATAAGGAAGATGCCCAGCCCCTGATTGATAAATGAACCCCAAGGCTGAGGGAATGGAGACCCCTTCATCCATTCACCAGGGGGCTTTGGGGTGTTGGAACCTGCAGAAACTCCCACACAACACCCGCCCCCCCCCCCCCCCCCCCCAGGATTTAATCTCAACCAGATAAGAGGGTTTTCCTTCTTAGGAAGCAAATGACTCCTGGCTTTAGAGAGGGAAACTGAGGCCCAGAGATGGAACCAGGACACAAACGCCTGCTTCAGTACAGGGCTGTCTCCACAGCCTTGATCTAATGAAAACCTAACCGTGCTCTGGACTCATTCCAACCAGCAGGCGCCATGAGGACGGAGCAGCAGAGCAGCAGAGCAGCCAGCGCGGGGACTCTCACCAGAGGCCCTTTTGGGGACTAAATGGCTCAGAACAGAGGGCAGCCCCTGCCCCAGAGGTGGCAGACCCTCCCCACATCCCTCACACTCCCATGGGGCAGACAAGTCTCTGGTTCTGAGGAGGTCACAGAAGTGTTGGGCCTCCTGACCTGAGCCCTGACGGTCCCCCAGGGCTGATCACAGCCAGATCTGGAGCAAGGAGCCCCACATTCCTGGTCTGTGAGGTCTCCAGTTGTTCATCCCAGGGAGCTCCCTGGCCCCCTCCCTGCACTGTCCTTGTGCACAGCTCTCATGGGGATACTGAGACACCCCCACACCTCAGCAAGTCCCAAGCCTCCCCACCTACGCTCCAGACACTCCGTTCCCTCCAGCTTTAAAGGGGGACCCGGATCACCTCTGCGGACGGCCCTCAGCCCTTTTCCAAGCTGGCTGTCACTCCCACCCCCTCATAATTCAGAGTACAAGGTAGAGTGGGTCACAGGTCCCTTTGATACCCAGACAGTGCCCCCTCCCCATCAAGAACACCACTTCTCTGAGAACTCCACCATGCAGGCATGCCCTTCTTCATCTCCTCAAGGGCGACCACCTGCCCCTCACCTGAAACCCTGGGGCCCTGGCTCATGGTCTTCTACCCCACTTATCCTGGTGACTTAGCCTCTCCAGGGACCACCCACTGATCCCCTGGCCTCCCAGTCCCCAGACTTCCTCCAGATACCTCCCCTCAGCGGTGGTTCAGCGGTAAAATCCTGGCCTTCCATGCAGAGACCCCAGATCGATTCCCAGCCAATGTACTGCATGTGCAGCCCCACCTGTAAATGGAGGCTTGCGTGTTGCTATGATGCTGAACGGGTTTCAGCGTAGCTTCCAGAATAAGACAAAATAGGAAGAAAGACTACTAGGCTGTCTACTTCTGAAAATCGCCTATGATTTTGGGTCATAACAGTCCAGTCTCGTCATGCGTGGGGTGGCCATGAGTTGGGGGCCAACTTGGACACCAGCTAACACAACAACCTCTCAGCACGTCCTGGGCTTCTCATTTACCTCCCTGGGCACTAACCACACGCCTCCCTTTGGATCATCATTTCCTGTTCTTTCCCTCTCTTGCTCTGGTACCTGCTCTCACCAAGACCTCCATATGCTGAGACTGCACTTCCTCCTCACCCTTCAGTCCCCTCTTGTCTTCATGTCCCTCCTTGTCCAGCTTCTCTCCTGGTAAATCCCAGCCCTGAGTCACCCAGCTCTGCCTTATCTGCCTGCACCAGGCAGTTAATAGCTGCTGGGACAGTCACCTGGCCGAGAACCCTAGACTTGCCCTGGACTTTGCCTCTGGACCATGCAGCAGCCACCTCCCCATCTGGTCAGCCTGCTCTCTCCCTCTCCCTGAAGATCATTTCAGACATTGCTCAGCCCCCTCTATATCTGGCCACCTCCTCAGTCGAGAAAACAGAGACAATCACATTGAGCTCTGACTCTAACCCTTCCCATCACACCCTCAAAGCCACCAGCATCTGCTGTCATCTGCTCCTGCTTCCCTCCAGGGGCTTGGGAGGACCCACCAAGACCTTCTCCAGCACCTTCCAGCTCCTCAAGAACCTTTAACAATCGATTGCTCTCCTCTTCCTGGACTTTAACCTCTCAACTGGTTCCTTCCTATTCAACTTGGATATCTTTAGGTCCCTTCCATCTATGAAAACCATCTCCCTGGTCCCGCACAACTCTCCATCTCTTTCTCTCTCCCCCAGGCCACAGACAAATCCCTCCCCAAAGAGGGGCTTTCCCTTATCTCTATTCTTCCCCTCCCTTTTCATACTTCAACTCACCACAGGCCAGCTTCAGGCCCATCACACCCCTAAACTACTCCTGGTCAGATCCCCAGTGATCTGCATGCGATGGCTGTATCCAATGGACATGTTTCACCTTCTTGAGGCTGGCCTCTCGGCAGCACTGGACCAGAGTGACTCCCTCCTTCTTAAAGCAGCCTGTTTCTGCGTCCACTATCTTCTGCTTTTCCCTCACCTGTCTGGCTGCTCCTTCCCAGGCTTTCTCCCTGGCTCTTCCTCCACCTGACTTTTACATGTTGGCATATGCTCATTAATGGCAAAGGGGAAAACAGTAATTTTGCAGTGGAGAGGGCTGGAAGACGCCACATCAACCAAACAACACAAGTTAACAGCAAACGGATGAATCAATTTTGTGCGCCTCCTGGTAGGACGCACTGAGGAGGGTGCCGCAGCTCTCCTGGGCTGTTTCTGCCAAAGATGCATTAGATAACCTGAATCTAATCACAAGGAAACATGAGACGAACCCAAATCAAGGTTCATTCTCCAAAATAACTGACCTGTACTTACCCCAAATGGCAACATCATGAATGACAAAGAAACAAGGAAGAACTGTTCTAGATGAAAAGAAACTGAAGCGGTTTGACGACTTAGTGTAACATGAGAGCCGAGACTTTCTTCTGCTATAGGGGAGATAATTGGGAAAATTGGCAAAACTTGAAAAAGGTCCGTGGCTCAGTGAAAAGTATTGACCAATGTTAATTTCCTGGTGGGTTAATAACTGCACTGTGATTATGAAAGACAAGGGCCTTGTTCTCAGGAAATAGACACTTAGGAACTACCTGTTGAAGTATTTAGGGATAAAGGAGAATACGTCTGCAACTTACTCTCAAATGGTTCAGAAATAAAAAAATGTAGGCATACCTCTTTTCATTGCGCTTTGCTTTATTGCACTTCTCAGATGCTGCATTTTTCACGAATTGAAGGTGTGTGGCAACCCTGCGCTGAGTAAGTCTATTGGCATCATTTTTCCAACAGCACGTGCTTACTTCATGTCTCTGTGTCACATTTTGGTAATTCTCACAATATTTCATACTTTTTCATAATTATTGTGTCTATTTTGGTGATCTGTGATCAGTGATCTTTGATGTGACTATTGTAATTGTTTTGGAGCGCAGCAAACCGTGCCCATATAAGAGGTCGAACTTAACGGATACATGTTATATGTGCTCTGACTGCTCCAGCAGCTGGCCATTCCCTCATCTTCCTCCCTCTCCTCAGGCCTCCCTATTCCCTGAAACAAGACAATAATGAAATTAGGCCAATTAGGCCTACAAAGGCCTCTAATTATTCAAGGGAAAGGAAGGGTTGCACATCTCTCACTTTAAATCAAAAGGTAGAAATAATTAAGCTTAGTGAAGAAGGCATGTCGAAAGCCAAGACAGGCTGAAAGCTAGGCCTCTTGCGCCAAACTGTTAGCGAAGTTGTGAATGCAAAGGAAAAGTTCTTGAAGGAAATTTAAAGTGCTACGCCGTGAATGCACGAATAGCAAGAAAGCGAAACAGCCGTATTGCTGACATAGAGAGAATTTTAGTGGTCCGGATAGATCAAACCAGCTACAACATTCCCTTAAGCCAAAACCTAATCCAGAGCAATGGCCTACGTCTCTTCAATTCTATAAAGACTGAGAGAGGTGAGGAAGCTGCAGAAGAAAAGCCTGAAGCTAGCAGAGGTTGACTCATGAGATTTAAGGAAAGATGCTGTCTCCGTTCCATAAAGGTGCCAGGTGAAGTAGCAAGTGCTGATGTTGAAGCTGCAGCAAGTTATCCAAAAGATAACTGATAATTAAGAGAATTGATACTTAAGGAAGGTGGCTACACTAAACAGATTTTTAATGTAGACCAAGCAGCCTTATATTGGCAGAAGAAACCATCTAGGACTTTCATAGCTAGAGAGAAGTCAATGCCTGGCTTGAAAGCTTCAAAGGATAAGCTGACTCTCTTGTTAGAAGCTAATGCAGCTGGCCACTTTAAGTTGAAGCCAGTGCTCATTTATCATTCTGAAAACCCTAAGGCTCTTAAGAATTATGCTAAATCTACTCTGTCTGTGCTCTATAAATGGAACAACAAAGCCTGGGTGACAACACATCTGTTTACAGCAGGGTTTGCTGAATATTTTAAGCCCACTGTTGAGACCTCCTGCTCAGAAAAAAAGATTCCTTTCAAAATATTACTGCTCATTGACAATGCACCTGGTCACCCCAGGGCGCTGATGGAGATATACAAGGAGACTAATGTTGTTTTCATGCCTGCTAACACAACATTCATTCTGCAGCCCATGGATTAAGGGGTGATTCTGCAGCTCATGGATTAAGGAGTAATTAGTACTTTCAAGTCTTATTATTTAAGAAATACATTGTATAAGTCTATAGCCCTGGTGACTCAATGGTTAAGAGCTATAGCTGCTAACCAAAAGGTCGGCAGTTCAAATCCACCAGCTGCTCTTTGGAAGCCCTATGGGGCAGTTCTACTCTGTCCTATGTGAGTCAGAATCGACTTGGCAGCAATTGGTTTGGTTTTTCTTTTTTTATAGCTGCCGTAGACAGTGATTCCTCTGATGGATCTGAACTAAGTAAATTGAAAACTTTCTGGAAATAATTTATCATTCTAGATACCATTAAGAACATTTGTTATTCACGGGAGGAGGTCAAAATATAGACAGTAACAGGAGTTTGCAATAAGTTGATTCCCACCCTCCTGGATGACTTTCAGGGGTTCAAGACTTCAGCGGAGGAGGTAACTGCAGATGTGGTGGAAATAGCAAGAGAACTAGAAGTGGAGCCTGAAGATGTGATTGAATTTCTCCAACTCCTGATAAAACTTTAACGGATAAGGAGTTGCTTCTTACGGATGAGCAAAGAAAGTGGTTTCTTGAGATGGAACCCACTCCTGGTGAAGATACTGTGAACATTGCTGAAATGACAACAAAGGATTTAGAATATTACATAAACTTAGTTGATAAAGCAGTGGCAGGAATTAAGAGGATTGACTCCAATTTTGAAAGAAGTTCTGCTGTCAGTAAAATGCTATCAAACAGCATCATATGCTACAGAGAAATCTTTCGTGAAAGGAAGAGTCAATCAATGCAGCAAACTTCACTGTTGTCTTATTTTAAGAAATTGCCACAGCCACCCTGTCTTAGTTATCTAATGCTGCTATAACAGAAATACCACAAGTGGATGGCTCTAACCAAGAAAAATTTATTCTCTCACAGGCCAGTAGGCTAGGGAAGTCCGAATTCGGGGAACAAGCTCCAGGGGAAGGCTTCCTCTCTCTGTGGGCTCTGAAGGAACGTCCTTGTCATCAATCTTCCCCCGGTCAAGGAGCTTCTCAGCTCAGGGACCCCCAGTCCAAAGGACGCGCTCTACTCCTAGCAGTACTTTCTTGGTGGTATGAAGTCCCCCGTCTGTCTGCTCACTTCTGTCTTTTATATCTCAAAAGAGACTGACTCAAAATGCAACCTAATCTTGTAGATTGAGTCCTGCGTCATTAACATAACTGCCTCTAATCCTGCCTCATTAACATGATAAAGGTAGGCTTTACAACACATAGGAAAGCCACATCAGATGACAAAATGGTGAACAATCACACAATACTGGGAATCATGGCCTACCCAAGTTGACACACATTTTGGGGGGACACAATTCAATCCATAACATACTCCAGCCTTCAGCAACCACCACCCTGATCAGTCAGCAGCCATCAACACTGAGGAAAGACCTTCCACCAGCAAAAAGATCACTAGTTGCTGAAGGCTCAGATGATGGTTAGCATTTTTTACCAATAAAGTATTCTTTAATTAAGGTGTGTACATTGTTTTTTTATACATAATGCTATTGCACACTTAGTAGACTACAGTATAGCGTAAACATAGCTTTTATATGCATCGGGAAACCAAAAATTTCGTGTGACTTGCTTTATTGCCATATTCATTTTATTGCAGTGGTCTAGAACTGAACTCGTAAAATTCTGAGGTATGCCTATATGTATACCTATATACATGGAAAGAAAGAATTAAAAAGTGTGATAAAATATTAACATTTGGGGAATCTGGATAAGAGGTTATAGGAATTACTCACAATAGTCTTGCCACTTTTCTGCAAGTCTGAAATTACGTCAAAATAAAAGGTTAAAAGAAAAATATGTTGGTGTCTTCAGGCTCATTCCTGGGCCTTCCTCTCATCTCACATTACCTTCCTCTCTTCTGGGCAGAGTCTCATCTCCCCTTCTTGTTTCAGTTCCCTACACCCTGACAATTTCCAAGTATATACTCCTCTGGCCCAGGCCTTCTTAGGAGCTTTAGATCCGTGTAGCCAACAGCCTGAACAATGTCACTTGGATTTCTCACAAACACTTCAAAATCAACTTGCCCAAAGCTTTTTCTTGGGAGATGCCCCCACCCCGTCTGTCTCAGTGAATTACACCACGCCCCATTCAATGCCTAAACCAGAAACCTAAGCCTGTCCTGGACACTTCCCACATCCTACTCCCCGCAAACAACCAATCACCAAGTCACTTAGGGGCTCCTTGTATTATTCACCTGTGTCTGCAATCCCCAGCATAGTGCCTGACGCATGGTATGTTCTTGTCATAGTCTCCTAGTGCTGCTATAATAGAAATACCACCACAGGGTGGCTTTAACGAACAGAAATTTATTTTTCTCACAGTTTAGGAAGCTAGAAGTCTGAATTTTAGGGCACCGGCTCTAGGGGAAGGCTTTCTCCGTCTACTTTGGGGGAACGACCTTACCTCAACTTCTCTAGCGTTCTTCTTGGCATTCCTTGGAGATCTCCACTTGTCATCTCTCTTTCCCCCATTGGTGCTTTCTGCTGTGCCGAATCTGCTCTTTTTATATCTCAAAAGTGATTGGCTTGCTCTTTCCTTTTGTCTTAGTGCGTCCCTCAAAGCAAGATGAGTCACCAGCAGCCCTACTGGAGCCACCTGTGAAAATTTGGCCAGGGTTCCCACTCTTGCTGCACGTGCTCAAACTGGCACTGTTTGATCCGTAAATACAGCCTCAATATGTGCTGCCAGTGTTTCCATCAGTAAACCAAAAAAAAAAAAAAAACCCATTGCCCTCAAGTCCGACTCATAGTGACCCTATAGGACAGCGTAGAACTGCCCCATAGGGTTTCCAAGGCTGTAACTCTTTACAGAAGCAAGCGGCCACATTTCCCTCCCACGGAGAGGCTGGTGGGTTTGAGCCACAGTAGAGTGCTTAACTACTGTGCCACCAGGGCTCCCTTAGTACTCGAAGGATACAGGTTTCATCAAGTTGGAGGCCATCATCCAAACATTATGGATTTGAATGGATTATCCAAGACATCTACCCAACAAAAGAAACAATGCAAACTCTTGTACATAAAATAATCTTCAGTTATGACTGTTTTACTGTGACTGGAATAATTAGAGAAAAAGTGATTGGCTTAAGACACACCCTACACGGATATGGCCTCATTAACAGAACAAAGTAACCCCTATTCCCAAATGGAATTATATCCACAGGTATATGGGTTAGGATTTACAACACATATTTTGGGCGGGGGGGGGGGGGGACGGGACACGATTTAGTCCATAACAGTGCTTAAGAAATATTTGTTGAATGAATGGATTAGTTGATCGATTGATTGATCAAGAAAACACCACTCCTCCCCATGAGAGCACAGTCCCACTTGCTGAGTCCCAGACACATGCCTGGTCTGGCTCACGGACTGCCATTTACAGTTGTGCAGGTTTGTACCAGTTGTGTATTGCTGCATAACAAATTACTCTCAAAACTTAACAGCTTAAAACAACAATAAACATTTATTATCTCACATAGTTTCTGTGGGTCAGGAGTTTAGAAGTGGATGCCAGTAGTGACTACAAGTATCTGAAAGCTTGACTGAGTTTGGCAGACCTACTTTCAAGGTGGCTTATTCACATGGATGGTGAGTTGGTGCTGGCTGTTGGCGGGAGGCCTCAGTTTCTCTACAGATAAGCCCTCCACAACTGCTTCACTGTTCTCATGTCACAGTGGCTGGTTTCTCCCAAAGCAAGCAATTGGAAGAAAACAACATAGAAGCCATAATGTCTTTTATGACTTCACCTCAGAAGTCACACTCCATCATTTCTGCAATACCCTATTGTCCCTACACAGGTCAGCCCTATTCAATGTGGGAGGTTACAACAACAGGGCATGAATGCCAGAAGGCGAAGATCATTGAAGGTCATTTGGAGCCTGGCTACCACAGAGTTTTTCACTGTACAAGGGCATCTAGAGGCTGAAATTCAATCTGTTATTCTGATGTAGAGTACCATACTCAATAAGACGCCATATAGGCTAATGGTGGCTCTCCCGTCTTGCTTTTCAGCTGTGTCTCCGTTGCCAGTCTTGCCTCTCCCCCAAGGGACTCCTGGGAGTCTTTTACAGAGCAGGACCCTGGTATAAACAAGTGCCACCATCATAAGCACCAAGCACTGTCCTTTACAGTTTATAAAGTCCCAGCACCTCTCCTGGAGGCCATCATCAAACATCATAACAGTTCTACAATTTAAAGATGATGGGAAAGGTGCAGAGAGGTGTAGTGACTTGCCTGAGGCAAATAAATCAATGACACAGAATAGAGAGCCCAGAATACACCCATACAAATACAGCTAACTGATCTTTGACAAAGGAGCACAGGCAATTCAATGGAAAAAGGATAGTCTTTTCCATAAATGCTGCTGGAACAACTGGACATTCACATGTAAAAAAATTAATCTAGACACTGACTTTACACCTTTCACAAAAGTGATCTCAAAGTGTATCATATACCTAAATGTAAATCACAAAACTATGACAATTCTAAAAGACAACATAGGAGAAAATCTAGGTGACCCTGGGTTTGGCAATGAGTTTTTAGATACAACACCAAAAGCATAATCCATGAAAGAACAAATTGATAAGTTGGACTTCATTAAAATTTAAAACTTCTGCTCTGTGAAAGACACTGTTAAGAGAATAAAAGGCAAGACACAAACTGGGAGAAAATATTTACAAAACATATATCTGACAAAGGCTGTTTCCAAAATATACAAAGAACTCTTAAAACTCAACAATAAGAAAACAAACAACCCAATTACAAAATGGGCAAAAGATTTGAACAGACACCTCACCAAAGATGATATACAAATTACAAATAAGCATACGAAAAAAAGCTCAATAACGTATCTTATTAGAGAATTGCAAATTAAAACAATGGTGAGATGCCACTACACACCTATTGTTGTTGGGTGCAGTTAAGCAACCCTATAGGAAAGAGTAGAACTGCCTCATAGGGTTTCCTAGACTGTAATCTTCACAGAAGGAGATCGCCAGATCTTTTCTCCTGCACAGCTGCTGGTGGTTTCAAACCACTGAACTCTCATTTAGCAGTCAAGTGCTCAACCATTGTGCAACCAGGGCTCCTTACACACACCTATTAGAACAGCTAAACTCTAAAACACCGACAACATCAAATGCTGGTGAGGATGTAGAGCAACAGGAACTCTCAATCATTGCTGATGGGAATTCAAAATGGTACAGCCACTTTGAAAGACAGTTTAGCAGTTTCTTACAAAGTTAAACATATTGTTACCATACAATCCAGCAGTTATGCTCCAAGACATTTACCCAAATGAGTTGAAAACTTACATCCACACAAAAACCAGCACATGAATGTTTATAGCAACTTTATTCATAATTGCCAAAAATTGGAAGCAATCAAGATGTCCTTCAATAGGTGAATGGATAAACAAACTGTGGCACAGCTATGCAATTGAATGTAATTCAGTGGTAAAAAGAAATGAGAGGGAGTGACGTCATCAAAAATGTGGCATAGGAAGATCCAAGCCCCCATACCTCCAGAGAAACACCAAAAAAATAGCAGAAACCATCAGAACCAACTTTGTAAGAACTCTGGAAAGTATCAAAAGTTTAGAGCAATTAAGTGAACACTGAATCAAGAAAAAAGCAACCTTAAAATGGTAGGAAAGCTTTACAGTATTTTTGCTTGCCCTTTCCCCACTTCCTCCTTGGCTCAGCAGTAGTCTTGAAAATGGCAGCCCGTGTTTCCAGTATGAGATTAGTCCCTGGGTCTGGAGGGAACAAGGGTGGTTCATCGTAAGAAAATCAATCAGTTTAATACACCACATTAATACAATGAACAAAAGTCTACATGATCATCTCAAACAATGCAGAAAAGTCATCCAATAGCCTTCATGATAAAAACACTCAGAAAACTAGGAATAGAAGGAAGCTTCCTCAATATAATAAAGAGTACTAATGGAAAACCTATAGCTAACATCATAATCAAGGGTGGAAGACTGAAAATATTCCCCTCTAAGATCAGGAATAAGACAAGGATGCCTATTTTCATCACTGCTATTCAACATTATAGTGGAAGTTCTCACCAGAGCAATTAGGCAATAAATACATAAAAGGTGTCCAAATCAGAAAGGAAAAAGTAAAACCATCTCTAAGATGGCATGATCCTATACATAGAAAATCCCAAAGAATCCACAAGAAAGTTGCTAGAACTAATAAATTCAGCAAAGTTGCAGGGTACAAGATCTTCACAGAAATCAGTTGTGCTTCTACACACTAGAAACGAACACGAGAAGGAAATACTTTCACTTACAATAGCATCAAAAAGAATAAAATACCTAGAAACAAATTGAACCAAAGCAAAAGACTTAGGAATAAATTTAACCAAAGCAAAAGACTTGTGCACTGAAAATTATAAAACATTGCTGAAAGAAATTAAAAAGATTTAAATAAATGGAAAAACATCCAATTTTCATGGATTGGAAGATTTAATATTTTACCATGTCAATACTACACATGTGATCTACAGATTCAACTCAATACCTCCCAAAATTCTAACAGCCTTTTCTGCAAAAATGGAAAAGCCAATCCTCAGATTCATACAGAATTGTGAGCAGCCCTAACAGCCAAAACAATCTTGAAAAAGAACAATTGGAGAAATCACATTTCCCAATTTCAAAATTTGCGACAAAGTTACAATGATCAAAACAGTGTGGTACTGGCAAAAGGACAGACATACAGACCAACAGAATAGAATTGAGAGTCCAGAAATAAACCCATACATGTATGGCCAATTGATTTTCAACAAGGATGCCAAGACCATTCAATGGGGAAAGAATAATCTCCAATAAATGGTACTGGGACCTGGATTTACAAATGCAAAAGAATAAAGTTGGACCTCTACCTTACACCATATACAAAAATTAACTCAAAATGGATCAGCAACCTAAATATAAGAGCTAAAACCATAAAACTCTTAGAACAGTGCATAGTAATAAATCTTCATGATCTTGGATTTGGCAATGGATTGTTAGATACGACACCCAAAGCACAAGCAACAACACGCAAACACAAAAAAATGGATAAATTGGACTTCATCAAAATTAAAAACTTTTGTGCATCAGAGGACATTATCAAAACAGTGAAAGACAACCAACAGAATCAGAGAAAATATTTGCAAATCATATATCTGATAAGGGTTTAATATCAAGAATATATAAAGAATTCCCATAACTCAACAGCAAAAAGGCAACCCAATTTAAAAATGGGCAAAGGACTTGAATAAACATTTCTCCAAAGAAAATACAGAAATGGTCAATAAGCACTTGAAAAGATGCTCAATACAATTAGTCATGAGGAAAATGCAAGTCAAAACTACAATAAGATTCTACTTCACACCTACTAGGATAGTTATATTTTTAAAAAAGCAAATGTTAACAGATATTGATGAGGATGTAGAGAAATTGGAATTCTTGTACACTGCTGGTGGAAATGTAAAATGGTGCAACCACTCTGGAAAACAGTTTGGCAGTTCCTAAAAAAGTTAAACATAGAGTTACCATATGATCCAGCAATTCTACTCCTACGTACATAGCCAAAAGAACTGAAAACAGGAACTCAAACTGATACTCATATACCAGTGTTCATTGCAGCATTTTTCACAATAGTCAAAAGAACTGAGATGTCCATCAACCGATGAACAGATAAACAAAATGTGTCATACACATACAATGGAATATTATTCAGCCATAAAAAAGAATGAAGTTCTGAAACACGCTACAACATGGATGAACCTTGAAAATATTATGCCGGGTGAAATAAGCCAGAACAAAAGAAGAAATGTTGTATGATCACACTAATATGCAATATCTAGACTAAGCAAATTCATAGAGACAAAGTAGATTAAAGGTTGCAAGAGACTGGGAGAGGGATGAACAAAGATTTATTGCTCAATGAGTATAGAGTTTCTGTTTGGGGTGATGAAAACGTTTTGAAAATAGATAGTGGTAATGGCTGTACAACACCATGAATGTAATTAATGCCACTGAACTGTACGTGTAAAAATGGTTAAAATGACAAATTGTATGCTATATATATTTTACCACAATTAAAAAAAAGAAATGAGCTATGCTCCAGGGTAAGACGTGGAAGAACCTTAAATGCGTATCACTAAGTGAAAGAAGCCAGTCTGAAGACTACATACCATATGATTCCAACCATATGAACTTTCTGGAAAAGGCAAAACTATAGAGACAGTAAAAAGATCAGTGGTTGCCAGAGGTTCAGGGGAGGAGGGAGGGAAAAACAGATGGAGCACAGGGCATTTTTAGGGCAGTGAAACTATTCTGTATGTTACTGTAATGGCGGACACTGACTTTATGCATTTGTCCAAATCCATAGGTCTATACAACACAAAGTGTGAGCCCTAATGTAAAGTATAAAAACCAAAATCAAACTAGTTGCTGTTGAGTCAATTCCGACTCATAGCGACCCTATATGACAGAGTAGAACTGCCCCATAGGGTTTCCAAGGAGCAGCTGGTGGATTCAAACTGCCAACTTTTTGGTTAGCAGCCGTAGCATTTAACCACTGTGCCACCAGGGCTCCAATGTAAGCTATAGACTTCAGTTAATAATAATGTGTCAATATTGGTTCATAAATTGCAACAAATATACCACAGGAATGCAAGATGTTAAAAATTGGGGAAATTGTGTGGAGGGGGAGGGGGTACATGGGAACTCTCTATACTTTCTGCTCAATTTTTCTGTAAACCTAAAACTGCTCTAAAAAATAAATTCTTTAATTAAAAAAAAAAAAGTGTGGAGAGGTAAAGTGACTTCGCTGAGGCCACCCAGAAAAGACTCGGCAGGACGGGACTTCTGGCTCCTAACCCCACATTCTTTCCACTGCTCTGCCTTGCTGCCAGCTCAGAAACACATCTCCAGACACCCACTGCAAGCCTCATTCCTGGTCCTGAGCAGGTGTTTCTAGTCCCCAAAGATGCCTGCCCCATGCTAGACACGGAGCAGTTTCGCTCACCAACTTTCCACCGAGACTGGGATGCTGCATTCCTCCTCCCAGAGGCTCTCTCTGGGCCAGCTTGATGTTCATTAGTGGGGCAAAGCAGGGGTTAATAGTGTGAACTAATATTTAGAAATAGCACAAACACAGGGGAATCAGCTGTGGCCAGCTGGTCACAGCACTGAAGCTATGAACCTTTGTGGACCTGGTGTCTAAGACCAGTGTCTGATCTCTGGGGAGAGAGGCTCCAAGGGTGTCCTCCATCACCACCGGCCCCCATCTCCCCAGCCCAGTGTGAGCAAAGCCCTGCCACTGGCGTCCCATCCACAACTGACTCCCAGGGGCAGCAAACATAACTTTTTAGCACCTGAATTATGTAATTGTTGGGAGTAAGCTGCTCCGGTCCTTCCTGAGCCTGGCTGCCTGCGCTTGGAGGAGCCCACAAATGCCTCCAGCCAAAAGCAGGAGCAAGACTACTCCTAGCAGAGGTCTCTGGCCAGAGGTCCAAGCCTGGGGCCTGGGCCTTGGAGCTCCTGGCCGTGAGACTGCAGGGCCACAGAGCTGGGGTCCAAATGCCATGTCCTTTGCACAGTTGTGGCCTGGGCTTAGTGTCCTTCATGGCAGAGGGCCAACTCACTAAGGGCAGAGCCTGGACAGCTGGAATGCACCCCTGCTCAGGCACTCCTCATCTCAGGCACAACACACACCATTTACCGGCAAGCTGGCTTTGGCAACAGGCTCCTTGGGTGGAGTCCAGTGGTCAGGGTGCAAAACACAGAGGTAGTCAGAGTGCCGGGCCCTGGCCAAGGGCAGGGCCAAGTCACGCCGCTGCCAGAGCACGCACTCTTAGTCCAAGAAGCACTAGGGGTGAGTGATGAGGAGCGCGCTGTCGGCATGCTTGGCTGAAAGCTGCTGACAGGGAAGTGTTACTGGGCTCACTGTCGTCTTTTTCTCCCAGAGGCAATAACTTGGAGAAACTGAGGCAGCACACACCACAGGTCATTGTAGTTTCAGAGACTTTTGAGCCCTCTTTTCATCCCCCTGAGGGGGTGGGGAGAAGTCCGCATCCTTCTTTCTTTAGATGTTTTCTGAGTCTCCCTCCTCCTCCATGTCTGTGTGCCCCATCGTGTGCTTTGCTGGGGAGGGCTCAGAGGAGTAGGCCCTCCCAGTCTGGGGGCCAGGGGAGATGTTGACGCCATACCTCCAGACCCAGTTAGAGTGCCCAGGGGGCGCTAGGAGTACTACAAAGGTCAATCCTTCCAGAAGTCCATTGAAGGAGAGGTCAGTGTGTGGGAGGGAGGCCAGGAGGGCTTCCTGGAGGAAAGTGAGATGTGGTCTGTGAGGCAGGGGCAGTCAGGGATGGTCGCCAAGGACACCCAGCCAACTCAAACCAAGGAAAGTCATGGCAAAGGTCAGAAGGCAGAAAGGAGAAAGCCTGAGCTAGCCTGAGGATGCCAGCTCTGCTCAGGACTTGGGGGCTCGGAGGCCTCAGGGGCGCATGCTGAGGAGCCTGGGAGGAGACAACTGAGGAGCAGGCGCTGCCCCATCCAACGTCCTTTCTCTGAGACAGTGGGAGGCAGTCAGGGATGAGTTCCAAAACAACACCAGGCATCAACAACTGCCAGTAGGCCTGGCATGGTGCCACTCAGCATCAGCCCGGGGTTCAAGTCCTGGGCTGCCGGCTGAGCAAGGGCCAGGCCTATGTGCACCAGGGCCCCAGCACCCCTTTTTCACTATCTGCTTTTCATTCAGAGCCTCAACTTCCTTATCTGTGAAAAAGGAACACCGCCCCCAACACACACACTTCACAGGGTTGTCAAGAGACCAGGTGAATGTTTTGTAAACTGGGAAGGCCCAGCAGAGAAGCACGTGGCCAGTTAGGACTGCTGAGTTTGTTGCCATGATTTTTCTGCGCCTGTGTTTCTCTCCCCAGCTAGCAACAAGGCAGGGGGAGGTTTCCAGCTAATTCTGACTTGAATCTCAGTTGTGGGCGGGAACTCCCTGTCTGGAGGCTCTACAGACAAATGACTCCTGGAGGCGGTAGGTAGGTAGATTTGTGTGGATGGGGATCAGGAAAGATGGGTAAAGACAGTGCCGGGAGGATCTTTACTCAAGTTTCTGATTCATAATGAAGCAAAAGTCTGCCCCTCCTTTCTACATTCCTAAAAAGAAAGCTCTTTTTCTCCAGATACAGTCTTCCAAACAGTGGCGCCCACCCAACCCCAGCCCATGGTCATGTGAATACTCCCCAGCATGTTTTCTCCTCTTCAGAATGGACAACAGAGGGCCTGACATAACTAACTCTGTAATGAACCTGTAAGTTTCTTTTTTTCTTCTTTCTTTGCCTTCTCCCTCTTGGCGTACCTTTGTTAATGACTCTGTTTTATGACTGAGGATCCCCCATAGGAAGATTACAGCCCGGATGTCAGAGACATATGTCTTTAGCCTGATAAGGAAATGTCTGGTTCCCTGTCTCTTTAATATGATAAAGAGTCTCTTGTAATTATCTTGGAGTGAACAGCAATGCTTCTAACCTTTGTAAAAATCATATATAAGCTCTAATGTAAAAATGCCTTTTGGGACTCCCTAAGGACAGCCCGAGTTGCTGCTGGGTCCCTGGTGGTATACATTTCCTAAACTAAAACTTTCTCACTCTTTCTGACTTGGAGTGTGTTTCATTGGCTCAACTGCTCCAGGGCATGGACCCTATTGGGGTAACAGCCCAC
This sequence comes from Dugong dugon, assembly GCA_030035585.1. Classification (NCBI taxonomy): domain Eukaryota; kingdom Metazoa; phylum Chordata; class Mammalia; order Sirenia; family Dugongidae; genus Dugong; species Dugong dugon. The sequence goes on along the minus strand of CM057482.1, from coordinate 20,934,195 downwards.
TCTTGGCCAGTAATTAGCCCCTAACTAGGACCAGGTGCCTTGTTGACTAGAAAGAAGGAAAAACAAGGGACAAATGTGGAATCAATGGCTATACTGTCACTGAAGCCAACTAGTCAAAGCCCCAGCCCCAAGCCTCCTGGGGTGTCCAGATGGGAGTTCCTAGGTCTGCCAAAATCCCCTCAGAACAGCAGCAACTGGCTTCTAATTGAGCAGGCATTTACTGAGCACCCACTATATGCAGCTGCCTCTGGAGGGGAAAGTTCAAGTTTTGGCCCTCAAAGGTCTGACTTTCCATCAAAGGAGGTGATGGGAATGAAGGTGTGTGCAAACTGTGAAGCACTTTGAGGATGCTGGCAGAGTTGACAGAGAGGAAGGAAAAGTAACAAGTACTTGTTGAGTGACTGCTGTATGCCAGGCCCTGGACTTGGCACTTGAGGTACATTAAAACATTTAATCTTCGCAAACCCAATTTTACAAATGAAAAAACTGAGTCACAGAGAGATGAAGCAACTTGCTCAAGGTTGAACAGCTAAGTAGGAGATCTGGGATTTGAACCCAGGTCTGTCAGGTTTCAAGACCAGTCCTCAAAACCACCACACAGATCCTGCACCATCACGTTGTACAACGGTAGTAATAGCACTGGACTTGGGATCAAAGATCTGGCTCTGCTCCTTAGCAGTTGTGTAGACTTGATCAAACCCCTTCACTTCTCTCAGCCTCAGTTTCTTCACCTGCAAAATGGGGCTCAGTTTCATTGCAAACTGTAAAGTGCTGTACACACTGTGGACCCATCGTCAGTGAAGGGGAGAGGCTGGAGAGAGGATGTGGGGTGGGGGATGGCCTGGAGCAGGCAGGTGTCAATAGCAGGATTTGGATGGAGGAGGAGAGGGCAAGAGCACTCCGGGGGTGTTCTTCCACCCATTTGCTGGATAGAGAAACCAAGGCCAAGCAACACTGATGCTGGGGCTAGGCAGCCTCTGGGTGCTGGAAGCTCTGCAAAAACATTGCCCTTTCTCCCTCTGTTCAGGACAAGGCTGATGTTGTTGCCTGGGACGGAGCCAGAAGGAAAACGGCCCTAGTCTGAGAGCTGTTAGGTAGGAGCTAAATCCAGGGCCAGATTTCCACAAGGCAGCCCCGGCAGTTAAAACTCCCGAATTTGGGGGCAGAAGGCCTGAGACTCCTGGCCCCAAGTGGCCAGAGACCTACTCTGGACCTGGGGCCTTGCAAGAGCCACTGCCAGCTCTGAGCCTCAGTTTCCTCCTTCATAAAAAGGGAGGTCCTCCCCCACCTTCCAGGGATATTTTAAGACAAATGACACCATGGAGTTGAGAATCCCTCTTGCCTTGTGGAGGAGTCCAGAATACCTCTCCTTGACAGAAAGGGAGACTGAGGCCTTGTGAGGCAGCAGAGGTCAAGATCGAAAAGCCCCTGGGCACAGAGCTATCCCCCCCACCTGTGCCTCTTTGCCTGAATGGAGTCCTGATGAAGTCTCAGAAGCAAAGCAGCCTACAAGCAGCCTGGTGGGGTGGGAGGGCATCTGTCCTTCCTTCTGGACCTATAGTGTCTCCTCACCCAGCAGAAAGGAGATAGGGGAGAAAGCCGGCCCATCTCAGGCCTCCTCCCAGTGGGGTCTCCAGGAGTCCCCAGGTCAGAGCTCAGGGGATCTGGGCCTATGGCTTTCTCGCTCAGTTCCCTCTGGGATTTCTGCCCCAAATCTCCAGAGTGGGGCCTAGGTCTGACCAAGACATAAGGGTCCTTTCCCCCACTGCCCCGGGAGGAGCAGCCCAGAACGGGCCCTTTAAGAAGATGGGAGGGGGCAGTGGGGGGGGGGACAACGGTGGGGGGCGGCCTGAAATCCGAGCGCTCGGGTCGGTGCCCGCCCCGCCCCCGGAGCTAAGTACTGCGGGACGCCCGGGAGCCCCAGCCCGCGCCTGCCGCGCCGCGCCCTCTCAACTCGCCACTTCGGTGCCCAGACTCTGCGGTCTGCTCGGCTCCTCGCAAGTTCTGCCGCTTAGCCCGCCGCCGCGATGCGCTCCCGCCCGCAGCCCCCGCCTCCAGCCCCTGCCCTGGCCCTGGCTTTGGCCTTAACTGTATTGGTGGACCCCGCATCCGCAGGTGAGTGAGGGGCCTGAGACCCCCCCGACCCAGCCTGGCAGAAGCTGTGGGGTGTTCCTAAGGTAGAGAGAAGGGACCAGAGGCGCCAGACCAGAGACGAGGGGCAGCGCTTCTCCCACCCCAGGTTGGGGTCTCCGAGAGTTCGACCCCGGGGTGGACGCGAGACCCCACCGAAGGAGTTCCATCCCGCGTTTTCTGGACTCTGGTTATCCGAGGTTGTCCAGGGCGCGTGGACAGGGGCGCCCGGGTAGGACTGACTAGGGCGTGGCTCTATGCGCGCGGATTATCTGTGACACCCAGCGGAGCCGCCCCAACGCCTTCGAGGCTCTGTGCACTGCGTGCATCCGTTGGAGCCCAAAGGACACGCAGTGACAGCGGGAAGCACGTACCCCGGCCTCAAATGCCTCGTGCCAAGCATGGGACGTGCCGCAGGGCGGGAAATTGGGAGGGGTTCGCCCTGCCCCTCCTGTGTCAGGCCCCATGCTCATACCTCAGCCTCAACCTCTTCCAGCCTTTCCCCCACCCCGCGCCCTCTTTCCTTGGTCGCAGGTGCGTGATGTGTGGCTGGCTGACCTTGCTGCGACCTTTCTCCTGCCCTCTCACCTCTCCTGTCTTCCTCTCCTTCTCTATCCTTCCTGATTGGTGACAGACACGACCACCCTACCTTTAGCATGTGGGGAGGCAGGGCTAGTGTGCAGCAGGGGCTTGTCCCTCAGACAGTCCTGGGCAAGCCCCTGCCTCCCCTCCCTGCCCCTGGCATTGACGCCTGACCCCAGCAGAGACTGAATGAAAGCTTGCCTTCTGAGGGGCACTAGGATGTGTCCCCTCTGTGTCACAACGCCAGAAAGCAGTCTTCCTTTAGTCAAGGCACGGTCTAGTTGCCATAAGAACCTTGGCCTCTGGGCCCATCAGTCATCACTACTCATGTATGAATCAGTGCTTCAGCCTACATCTTTTGGGAACATTCCCAAGAGCAACTTTCATCAGAGGAAGGGCCTGAGTCTCCCTTCCAGGGGCCCGGGCCACACCCTTCTCCCTATCATATGGGGAAGCCAGTTCTAATGGAGGGCCTCACGAGGTACCCAGAAGGGAAATGAGTCAGGGGAGGACCCTCCCCCACACACCAGGGTGAGTCAGGGCTGGATCCCCAGGCTCCCAGCTTCTGTCCCCAGGGACCCCACCCCCAGTAGCTCAAGGGCTAAGTGACCAGCCGGGCTCTAGAGAAGTGAGGAGGGTGCCTCCAGGGTGACTGGGGAGGTCAGTTCATCCAGCTCACAGCCGCAGGAGATTCCATCACCTCCACCTCCTTGGGCTTCTACTGAGAGCTACCCTCAGATACCTTACCAGCACCGACAACATGCAGGCATTGCAACAGGCAATGAAGGGTGCACAGGAACGGACAGGCTGAATGTGGACTCATTTAGGAGGCAGAAAAGCAAATTAAAACTCAAAAGCAATTCCTGGTCGGGCCCGCAAAGATCCGGATGAAGTACAGGGGAGAGAAATTCAGGGATAAGCTAGGGCGGGGTGGGGCACAGACAGGGGTCCTTGAACCAATCTGTGGAGGGTGTGCGGAAGGGGGTTAACACTCCAGGTAGGTGCAGGGCCAGATTAACCAGTAAACACTGTGTGCACCAGTTTATAGTAAGAAGATACGCATGGGCTTAATTGTGTTTACTTACCAATCTGTAGTGCACAATTTCACATGAGTTTCACCACATTCAAAAAACAAAACAAGCAAAAAAAAACAGTGAAAGTGTGCACTACAGCTCAGTAAGTAAGCACAGTTAAGCCCGTGTGTACCTTGCTTATTGGGTGATCTGTCCCTGGGTGCCACACCCTGAACAAAGCAAGGAGGTGAGTGTGAGCAGAGGGATGTTGAGATAGGAAGGCCAGCAGCCTGGCTGGTTGGAGTATTTTGGCCCCTAGGCCAGGAGAGCCATTAGGCTGGAGCACAAGAACCTTAAATGGCAGAATGAAGCCCACAGCCTATGCCCTGCTGGCAGTGAGGGGCCAACAAAGGTTTTAGGGCAGGGAAGTGGTATGGTGCCACTGGAGTCTTAGAGCATTAAGCTGATCCCTGCCTTTAGGAGGGATTTGGAAATGGAGAAGCGGGAGGGACAGCTAGTATCCTCATCCGCTCCCAGGCGGAGCTCCCCTCCAACAATCCATCTCCATCCCCACGCCTAACCCAGCTCCCTGCCCTGGTCTCTGCAATAGGGGCAGCCCCCACCTCAGAAAGACATCACCCCCACCCCTCCTAGATGCCCTCGGGGTCTCTGCCCCAGAGTGGAATGATTTCCTGCACTCATTAACATTCCAGAGCATCCAGGTCATGGTACCTGGGAGTCCAGCGCCTTCGTGGGCCATCTGGGCCAACCTTCCTGTTGTACGGACAGGGAAAGGGAGATCCCAGCAAAGAAACAAAGTGCTCTAACTCCCACAGAGAATCCCAGCTGTCTAGAAAGAGCCCCCAGCCCTTCTTTGAGACAGCTCTGAGCCTGCTTGGAGGTGTAGACTTAGGCCACTGTGACAGTGTGAGTGATTAAGTAGGGCATCCTTTCTTAGCCCCATGGGAGGCCTTCAGCCGAGGGACAAGCCCTGATGGAGACTGGGTTTGAGCGGATCCTTAATGGATAGGCAGAAAAGATCTTCCAGGCATGGGGAACAGTGTAAGCGAAAACTGAGAGGTCAGAGTGGGCACGGAGCATGCCGGGATGGTGGCTCCTACACTTCTTCTCTTGCCTGGAATCAGTGACTTTGAAAGGCAGGGTGTGAAGGGCTGAACCAGGACTCAGGCTGGAGGACCTGGCGAGGGGCACTGAACTGATGGGGGTGTGTTAGCAAGGCCGCAGGGTCCTTAGGTGCAAGGAATTGAACCCAGGTTGATTCTGCTGCCTCTGAGGATGGTTTGTGGGGGGACCTATGGTACTGGGGGAAAGCCTGGTGGCGTAGTGGTCAAGTGCTACAGCTGCTAACTAAAAGGTTGGCGGTTCGAATCCACCAGGCACTCCTTGGAAACCTTATGGGGCAGTTCTACTCTGTCCCTATGGGGCAGTTCTACTCTGTCCTATAGGGTCACTGTGAGTCAGAACCGACTTGATGGCAACAGGTTTTGGTCTTTTTTGGATGGTACTAGGGACAGACTGAGCCGTGTGTGTGTGTGTGTGTGTGTGTGTGTGTGTGTGTGTGTGTGTGTGTGTGTTTTGCCTTAGGCCTCTGAGGCAGGGCAGGGGCTGGGGCCCTTGACCCAGCCCACCCGGACTCTGGAAAAGCTGTTCCCGAACCAAGTATAACTGAGCCCCCCTCCCCATGTCCGCCTGCCCAGGCAGGACAAGAGGGGCCTTTCAGTGCTGCCTGCCTGGGGGGCCGTGCCAGGTGGGCCAGGCGGCTGGTGATGGCGGCGAGTGGGGAGTGGAGTGTGTGTGGAGCTCGCAGAGGAAGTGTATAGGCTCTGTCTGGGAACTGGGCGTGCTGCCCAGGAGTGGGTGGGCAGGGGAGGGGGAGTTGGAAATAGCCCTGACGTACACGCTCACTGGTGCACACACACAGATGTGAGGCGCACACAAGTACGAACAGAGTATGCGAACAGAGTACGCACAGCCATTCTCACAGACTGGACGAGGTAGCTGGGACCTGAAGCTGAGGGTGGCTGCTGCCTTGCCGCCTTGCTGTCCAGCTCCCCTGAGCTGGGTGGTGCCTGGGGGGGAAGGTTAGGGCAGGATGGGGATGGGCGCTGTGCTCTGCCAGTGGCTCCCATTCAATGCCTGGAGCAAGTGGGCGTGGGAGGCTGGGTCTGGTGGGACTTGTATCTGCTCCCTCTCTGGTCCTTCTGCCTCTTCACCACCCCTCCCCCAATTCCTGGCCCCATCCAGCTCTCCTCTTGCCTCCAACATGGCCCCTGCCCCAGCATGTGCCCAGTTCTGTAGAGCCTTCTAGAGTCAGGGCTTTTCCTCCTGGCACAGGTTTAGGGTGGGTTGCAAAATTACTGTTATTAGCAGCCGTCTAAATCAGTTCCGACTCATGGAGACCCCATGTGTGCAGATTAGAACTGCTCTATAGGGTTTTCAAGGCTTTGATCTTTCAGAAGCAGATTGCCAGGCCTGTCTTCCTAGGCGCCTCTGGGTGGGTTCGAACCACCAACCTTTTGGCTGGTAGTCGAGCGCTTAACCATTTGAACTACCCAGGGACTCCTTAAATTACCGTTAAACCCTTGAAATTGTATGAGCAGTTTTGTACGTGGTCCTCTCTAGGGAGGGGTTCCTGGCTCTCTCAGCTTCTCTCAGATGGGACAGATGGAGCTGTAGTATAACCGAACTCCTGCTTCCCGCAAGAGGCACCCCAAGGTGGGCACTACCCAGGTTGTCCTGCGGCCTCACAGCATCCCTGCGAATCAGGAAACATCCCCATTTTACAGATGAAGAAACTGAGGCTCAGAGAAAACCAGGGACTTGCTTTTGGGCTCACAGGCCAGGGTATTGTCACTCACCCAACAACAACCGGCTTTCCTAAATGACACCTGTGGGAGCCACCCACCAGTGAGGCTTATTCCTCTCAGCAAGAGAGAGACAGGTCTTCAGGCTCCTTGGCTCCCTGAGACTCCAGATCTGTTCCTGACTCCGCGTGCCTGCCCCCCAGCAAGTGCCACCCCTGCCTCTCCCAACCCTCCCCACTTTCTCACAGCATAAGCATATCTCCTCTTCAAGAAAGCCCCCACCCCTTCTCAGACCACTGGGAGGCAGATGAAGCCACGTTTGTCTCAGACATAGGGTGGTGGCTGTGGGGGCTGCCAGTAGGGGAGGGATGTGGCTTGTTGGCATGGCTCACCCACATTCTGAAGGTGACATGGGTGGGCCTGTCCTGTTGACCATTCCTTTCTCCCGCTCAGCTCCTGCCCACACCCTAGCCGGCTCCCCAGCCTGTGGAGGAGCCGGCTCTGCCAACTCTGGTGTACGTTAGCCGGGTCTCCAGCCAGTGCTCCTGCTTAGCTGTTTCAGCCTGTATCTCTCATTGCTTAACAGCAGTGGTGCATCAGCGAGGCTGCCTTCCCTCCAACCTTGCTGTAGAGACTCCCCACCCCAGACCAGCCTCCTATGGTTCAAAGGGAAATGGGGCCCAGAAACGAATGGCCACTTGTACGAGTCATGCAGAATCCTGAGCAGAGTTGGGGCCAGGCCTCCCTGCCCTTTGTCCTTGGACCTTGGTTTGGGTCATGGCCTCGCCCACAGGACCAGCAGCTCCCCCAGGACAGACATCCCATCTGCTTTCTCAGGAGTCTCTATCACCCAGCTGAGCACAGGGCTGGGCCCGGAGAGGGCACAGACATCACTGAGCCAACCAGGGGTTTTCAGACTGTGCCCTGGGGTGCCCCAGTGCTTTACACAGGTTTACATCTGGAGGCAACTGAGCTTGGAATAGGGGATGCCTTCCCCACCCCAGTTCATTGGGATTTTGTGTAAGATGTGGTTTTGATAAAGGGGCCCTCTGCTTTAAAAACAACAAAAACCTTTGAAAACCAGAGAATTGCTTTGAGTTGAAACAAATTGAGAGCAGGGAAGATACAAGGAAGAACTTCCTGGCTTTCAAAGAATCCAAATCAAGACTGATGTCAAGGCCCCTGGAAAATGTCCTTCCCCGGGTGAAACAAGGTCTGGGGGCCTGAGGACAGGGAGCAGAGCCCAATCCCAGCTTCCTAATGTCCAGGCCTGGGGGCTCTATAGTCATTCCAGCCCCAGCATCCTACCTGCCCCTCCTGGTACCAGATGGGACATTCCTGAGCATCCAGGTGGACAAGAGCCTCATGATGCCACCACCTGCAGGCTCAAAGGCACCTTTACTGTGCTATGCCCTTCTCTCCCCCTAATACATCACCCTGGGCCACAAACTGGCCATCAGGTAACCGTCTGTAACCCCTGGCACTCGTCCACCTTTGTCTAAGCTTTTCCAGGCAACTAGCCTTCCTTCCTTCTCCCCATCCTTCAAGGTTCAGCTCCAGCACCACCTCCCTGGAGCCTTTCCCAACCACCCAAGTCTGCCCCTCTCCTGGGACCTACCTTCATCTCTGTGAGATTACAGGCCTTTCTCCCCAGTGGCCTCTGTCCCCTGGTTCATGACCTTCATCATACTGACACCTAGTACACACATGTGCGTGCACACACGTGGACACACACACACACACACACACACACACACAGTGTTGCTCAGCAGCCTGGCTGGGGCCTGGCAAGAAGGGCATCCCACCCCTGAGCCAGCAGTTCTGGGGAAAACCCCTTACTCAAGACGTAGCCTGGCTCCACCAACACAGCAGAGCCTCTGCCTGATCTTTGGGGAATAGAGGGGGCTGGGGAGAGGAGACCAACTTCCGTTCCCACCTAGGAGTAACCCCTTCCCCCATCCACATGGCAGGAGGGGGCAGCTATAAATATCGGTAGGCCCAGGATGCTGATTCCCACGACACTGGCCCCTCCCCACCCCCTTCCCTTGTGCACAACGGCTGAGCCAACTCTCCTGCAGCTGGAGGCTGGCCAGGGAGGCAGGCGTCAGCCTAGACACACACACACACACACACACACACACACACACACACACACACACACACACACACACACACACACACACACACACACACACACACTTTCCACCCTGATCAGGAAAGGAACAAATCACCCTTTTTGGGTGTCTCAGAGCAGCTCCTGCCCCTCCGTCCTGACTCAGACCCCACCTCTCCCTTCTCTGAGTCCTCAGCTCACAGATGAGAGAGCAGGGAGGCCGAAAGTGTAGTGGTTAAGAACATGGTGTTAGATCGCCTGGGAGTGAATTCCAGCCCTACCACTCACCGGCTGTGTGACCTTGGGCAAGTGACTCAGCCCTTCTGAGCCTCAGTTTCCTTCTCTCTAAAATCCCACTGCCATTGAGTCAATTCCAACTCGTGGTGACCCTCTAGGGAAGAGTAGAACTGCCCCCATTGGATTTCCAAGGCTGTAATCTTTACTGAAGCAGACTGCCACATCTTTCTCCCAAGGAGTGGCTGGTGAGTTCGAACTGCTGACGTTTCGGTTAGCAGCCAAGCACTTTAACCACTGCGCCACTAGGGCTCCTTTCCTCCTCTCTAAATTGAGGATAATTAGTGCCATCTCCTGGAAACCTTGGTGGTGTAGTGGTTAAGAGGGTGGCTGCTAACCAAAAGGTCAGCAGTTGGAATCTACTAGCCAATCCTTGGAAACCCTATGGGGCAGTTCTACTCTGTCCTATAGGGTCGCTATGAGTCAGACTTGAAGGCGATGGGTTTGGTTTTTGTTTTGAGGGGTTTTTTTTAGTAGTCCTATCTCCTATGTGTGTTGAGGATTAAACAAAATAGTATAAGGCCCTCTGCCTGGAATAAATGTTCAGTGCCTCCTCCTGAGGCTGCTGCTCTTCTCTTATTGCCATTGTCTTCCTGGGTTGCGGGCAGGGCCAGCAGTTTGGGGGCTCCCTGCTTAGGAATGTTTGAGAAAGATTCCAAGGCAGGGAATTGGACAAGGTGCCCTGTGAGAGGGTCTGTGTGGGACAAAGTGATGTGGACCGGGGTGGGGCGGGCCCGCAAGAGGGTGTCAGCCAACCACTCTCCGCCAGCCCACGGCCCTTCAGAAAGATGAGGGTGAGGAGGGTGAGATTCTGCATCTGTCTGGCTAACCCACTGAGGCCCACACACTTCTGCCACTGTGTGGAGACCAACCAAACCAAACCCACTGCCACTGAGTCCATGGACAGAATAGAACGGCCCCATAAGGTTTCCAAGGCTGTAAATCTTTATGGAAGCAAACGGCCACATCTTTCTCCCATAGAGCGGCTGGTGGGTTCGAAGCGCTGACCTTTCAGTTAGCAGCCGAGCACTTTAACCACTGTGCCACCAAGGCTCCTTACTATGTGGAGAAGGGGATCTGTTTCCCCAGAGCATAATAGCCCCTCAGATGGAGATCACTGCACCTGGCATACAGCAGGAATCGATAAATATGTGTTGAATGAATCAACAAATGAAACTCAGACCCTATCCCAAAAGCAGATTGGTGGGAGGAAGAGAATGCACAGGCCCCAAAACCTTTTATGAGAAGGCAGAGCCTTGAAGCCTGTCTTTCCCCAGCCCAGCTTTACTGCCCATAGGCAGCCCTGTTCTCTGCCGATGCCTCAGGGGCCCCTCTCTGGAGGTAGGGCTGGAGACCAGGACCAAGGGATGTGAGATGACTCAACCGCCTGAGCTGCAGTGGGGCTGCATCACGAGCGGCAGAAATCCAGACTGAGGGAGGTGAGGGACTCTCTTCTCCCTGGGCTACTGGACCCATCACGCATGTTGGTGATACCTGAGATCCGTGTATGTGTGAGAGCAGGGTTGGGGGCCTGAGGGGAGCTGAGTCTGAGGAGGTAGCTGCAGAGGGGCTGAGCCACCTGGAGGGATGCTCTGAAGCAAGGAACTGACCAGAGCCTGGGTCCCCAGGCCTAGACCCCAGGGTGCGGGTACCCTCTGCCTTTACCCCAATAGTCTCAACAGACTACTGGGCAGGGCCTGGCTGGCGCCCTGAATGTGCACTAATAGAACTCAGGTGCCTGCCCCATCCGGCCGCAGTCTCTGGGCATCTGGGACCCATGTGTTTCCGGCCTTCCATCTGGATTCCAGCTGAGCCCTTCCAGGGGTGGGTATTCAGATGGGGCCTGTCCCTCTAACTGTTGACAGCCCTGAGGCAGGGGAGATGTCGTAGGGATCTGAGCCAGCTGTGTAACAGCAGCCCTGGGGTCACCTGGCCCTGCTGTGTGGCCTTGGGCAAACCCTTGTCCCTCTCTGGGCCTCTGGGTAGGATCTTCAGTCTCCAAGGTCAGCTCTAAAATTCTGAGCCCAAACCTCTTGGAGGCAGGACAGGGAGTTCTGCTTGTGTCCATAGAGAGCCGGTGGCTTGTCCTGGGCCACACAGCAAGGCGGGCTGGGCCTAGAGTGGGGCTGACAGGCGGTGCAGCCTGCTAGGGCTCCCTGGTATTGAAAACCCACTTCCTTACGTTGGCACAGAGCCCTCAGCTCTCCCTGGATGAAAGTGACAGCTCTTCTCCGCCCCCGGCTCCCATCTTCCACCCCCTGGCCCCAGCCCCGCCCTGCCAAAAATAAATTCAGACCACCCCATTTCATACCAGCCAGACCCACCCAGCCCCCTCAGTGCCAGTTGAGTCACCACTCAGAGCTGCTCCTTTTTTTAACCATCTGAGTCACCAGTTGTGGCTCTGGCTCTATGACACATGCCCCAGGCTAGAAGAGCCTGCTAGCCCACGGCTCTGCAGCCACCCCACTGCCCAATAGGCGCACCCAAGGGAAAGGTCTGAATAGAGCTGGCTGCGGGTATGAGCCCAGGCTGTAGCCTCAGCTTGTAACCCCTCCAGATCTGGGAAGCTCCCCCACTAACAAGCCACAGACCAGACCTGACCCAAGGGTCCTGGACCTGTCCCCTCCACCCAGGACAGTCCTTCAAGGATCTTAGTGATGTAGACCATCTGCGGTGGCCCTGCCCCAACAGTGTTCCATTGCCTGCAAGCCAACCTGGGCCCCTCACCCTGAGATTGCCGGGAACAGAATGTCTCTGGGCCCTGGGCCTGTGGGGGCGCATGAGCAAGGCCTGGCCTTCTGGAGTGAAGGCTACAGAGATGCCTAATTCTTGCCCCTTCTCACCTGGAGCCAACTCAGACTCTGACCACTGTAACCAGAGCATCATGAAGACTCTCTGTGGGACAGAAACCCCCACTTCAAATCTCCCCTTGCTCTCTCCATCTCCCCCTTCACTCCTGCTGTCAACTGGCTGCAGTTCTCTCTTCCCGCATCCCTGTCTCTCCATCCCTGTCTCTCCGTCTCTATCTCCCGCTTCCTTTTCTCTCCATCCCTGTCTCCCCTATCCGTGTCTCCCTCATCCCTGTCTCCCACATGTCTGTCTCTCCGTCTCTGTCTCCTGCATCCCTGTCTCCCGCATCCCTGTCTCTCCGTCCCTGTCTCCCCCATCCCTGTCTCTCCATCCCTGTCTCCCCATCCCTGTCTCTCCATCCCTGTCTCCCCATCCCTGTCTCTCCATCCCTGTCTCCCCCTTCCCTGTCTCCCTCATCTCTCTGGCCTTAGTCTTTTCTCTTCCCCTCAGTCCTTTACAGTCCAGGGTCTTTCCTCTGCAGCTGGGACCCCACCCTTACCCCGGGTCCTCCTCAGCCTTCTCAGTAGACATAAGAGGCTCTCACCTCCGCCCGTTCCCATAAGGGACTTTGAGTACCAAGAGACCAATCCTGGGAGAAATTTTTCCATCCCCCTTACTCAAGTCCTCCCCGCCAAAAGCAGGCTACATCCTGTCCCAGGGAATGTCAAGATCCCACAGGCACTTCCTTGGGGACAGAGAGAGGAGGGTGGGACCAGTGAGGAGTGGGCTGGGAATGGCCCCGCCCCCAGCCCCTGCTTGAACAGCTGGGGCCTGCACAGCCTCAGACCCCATCCATCTCCTGTCTGTGGCCGTGGCCTCCAGCTATAAATAGGGGCTCTGATTCTATTTTCTTTAAAAACAAGCACCAGACTCTGTCACCACAGGCCCAGAAAAGCACTTTCTGGCTGGGGCAGTCTTCCACCCCACCCATCCATGGGCCATTGTGTCCACCCCTCTGCCTCTGGACTCTGGTGCCCTGGAGGGGAGAGAAGGGTTGCTCCTAGATGCAGCACACCCCTCCCCAGCCAGGTCAACTGGTGAAGCATGGCCCACCCCCCAGGCCCTGTTGGCCCCTCCCTCCTTTCTTCCCATCTGCCCTCCCCAAGCAGGGCCAATGTGGTCCCCTAGGCTCACAGTATTAACAGAGAGAAGTGCAGTAACACAACCCTCCAAGCCACATTTGAGTGTCTCTGCACCCCAAATGCCAAGAAGGCACTTTGGGCTGCAGGAAGGGTGAGGGAAGACATCTTTCCTGATGGAGCATGAGGGCATTTCACAGGCAGAAGGCCCAGCTTGAAAAAAGGCTGGGTAGTGGGAACCTGTTGGGTGTAGATGGAAAACATCCCAACATCTAGTGAGACTGGTGGGGAGCCTTTGAAGGCAAGGCATTTCGGAAGGTTAATGCTGGCTGCTGTTAGCAGAGGGAGAAGGAAATCATTAAGCCAGGAAAGGGACAGTGGCGATCTGTGATGTGGGATGGCACAGAGTTGAGGGGTGGGGGGGAAGCGAGTTTGAAGAATTTAGGGGTGGGATCAATTGGACATGGTGATTAGTTGGCTGTGGGGTGGGAGGAGGGAGGGATCCAGAACAACTCTCAGGTTTCTGTCCAGCAATGGGTACGTGGTGCGGCCTTCACTGGGACTGAGGGAGGGTTTCTGAGTCTGGTTTCTGAGCAGTTAGATTAGGGAGGCTCTGTGAGGACTCCTTGGAGCCCTGGTAGCACAGTGGGTAAGAGCCCGATTGGCAGTTCGAATCTACCAGCTGCTCCTTGGAAACCCTATGGGGCTGTTCTACACTGTCCTGTAGGGCCACTATGAGTCGGAATCAGCTCCATGGCAACTGGTGTGGTTTATTTGGATGGGGATTCCTAGTGGAAATGTCCGGGGCATTGGCAGGTTAGCCCAGAGCTCTGAAGAGTTGGTGCTGAAGTCAGAGATGTCGGTGCCATCACAAAGAGGCAGTGCCTGAGGCTGGGGAGAGAGATGGGCTGGAGAAAGGGCAGCATCGGGGCCACAGGGGTCCAAGGAGTTAGTAGGTGGGGGATGCTAGGCCGCAGAAACCTGTTTGAGGAGAGGCCAGGCCTGCTCCGGCAAGGAGGTCTCAGTCGGCAGATCTTGGAGATGCCACTCAGGAGAGTGGGCCGCTAGGAAGGACAGAAGATCTCCTGTCCATCCCCCAGGCCACGCCCTTGTCTCAGTCCTCAGCCCCTGCCAGCAAACAGCCGGTGCCAGGGGCTTGCTACTTTGCTGCCTGTCTGTGATCAGACAGCTCTGCCTCATCGAAAATCCCTAATATGGAGCTAAGTGCCACCACCGTTTGATCCGTTATTCTGCTAGACGTTGATGTTTCCTCCTCAAGCACTTCCTGTCTGGCCAGGACTAAAGCCATTTAGGCCAGAGGTGGCTCTACTGGACCCACTGTACTGACCACACCCTTCCACAAGCTACTTCTGTCGGACTGCGCTGGCTAAGGGCCACGCGTGTGTCAGTCTCCCTTTCCGGGTCCCCTTTCATAGATGGGAAACTGAGGCTAGAGAAAGCATAAGAGCACATGGCTCTGAGTAGAGTGTGTGCGTGTGTGCATGTGTGCGTGTGTGCATGTGTGCGTGTGTGTGTGTGTGTGTGTGTGTTGGGGGAAGTTCCCTGACCCAAGCCTGTCTATGGGGTCATCCCACCCCTCTCCCTGTATTTCAGATAGGGAAATTGAGGCCCAGAAACAGCAGAGGCTTCTCCGAGGCGCACAGCTTATTGGCACAAAGCTGGGCCACCAGAGCAGGCCTCTGTCCAGACCAACAGTCATTGCTTCCACTGCCCTGCCCCACCCCCCAGCTCACATACTCACTGTCTCCAAGCCCAGACTGCCAGGCTTGGGGAAGCCCCGGGACACCTCCTCAGCAGCCCGGCCCTTAGGGATTTCTCATCCCAGAACTGGGGGCAGATTTGGAGATGAGCAACGGGCTTCCCAGCTCCGGACTTGGCCCAGGAGATGGCCTGGCCCAGCAGGCCCCTGAGAGCAGACTTTCACACCCTGGGCAGAGCCAGGACCCCCTCCTCTCTGCCCTCCACCTGGCCTCCAGACCCCTAGCCCTAGGGGCTGGCACTTATTGCTGGCTTCTGGAACATGCCATCACCAGCCCTGGAAGAAGGTCCCTCCCCAGTCTGGCAGTCCCCGGAGCCAGACCCCATCCAGCCCCATCCAGCTACACCCAGAGAGGCCTGGCTGCCAAACCACCCAGTGAAAGCAGATGTTTTTTCCTCCCTCCCTCACTCCCTACCACCTCCACCCCGCCCCTGACAGAGGGAGCCTGAGGGACAAGAAAGGAAAGAGCAAGTCTTCCCTAGGCAGGAGACCAACTCTCACACCCTCCTCCCACTGGAGTCAGTAGCAGATGCTCCACTTCCGATTCATACGCAGCCACCAAGCCCTCCACCCGAGCTGTGTGCACACGGACTCCCGCATTGCTCATGCCCCTCACTGATGCCCGTAGCACCCAGCTCTGAGCCAGACTTACCAGGGCTTGAGTCCCAGCTCTGCCTCACCCCATGAGACCCTAGCCCAGGGGAGTGCCTTCTCTGAGCCTCAGTTTCCTCAGCTGTGAAATGGGAGATACCTCACAGGGATCCTGCTGTGGGTGGGGGTTGGGCAGACCTAGTGCCCGGCGAAGGCCCCTTACTCTGCCTCTTCCCTACTAGAAGCCTTAGCCCAGCCTGGGCCCACTGATATGAGGGTCCCTGTCCCCTCTAGGGCCAGGAGAACTGAGGGAGAGGGGGAAGGGAAAGGGCCTGGAAATCCATCTGTCTCCTGTATAATAAGGAGGAAAATTATAAGGCAGGGAAAAGCCTCTTGGAATTGCTCCCCACCCGCAGCAACCCCACTCCTCCTTGCCTCGGGCCTGTGGAGCAGTACAGCTTCCACAAAGACTCCATTGAGGCCCCCTCTTCTTCCCCCTCCTACCCCTCCAGCCTGGGTGGACTCTGGGCTGCCTCTTCCATCAAAACCTCTCATTTTCCATCCCACTTCCTCTGTACCCCACGTGGCCCCAGGGCTAGAACACGTGGCTAGGGAGACACCAGTCCTGCCCTCCCCAGAATCTGTGGCCTGCACTCAGCATCTCCCGCCCTCCCTGCCCCCGCTTCCTCTCCAGGGACACCCATCTTCCAGAAACCAAAACCAAACCCAAACCCGTTGCCAATGAGTTGATTCTGACTCATAGTCACCCTAAAGGACAGGGTAGAACTGCCCCGTAGGGTTTCCAAGGAGCGCCTAGTGGATTCGAACTGCCGACCTTTTGGGTCCCTAAATCAGAAATTGTCCCCATCCCTTCTACATGGGTGACCCAGGCACCTGGTTAGAGGACCAGTAAGTAGCTGAGGCCTGTGACAGGGCCAGAGCTCAGCCAATAGCTACAGAGATTGTTTTCCTGTCCTGACCTCCTTGGCCTTGTGAGGGAAGGGACCAGGAAGCCAACCAGACCAAAGATCACGTACCCTGAGTATGAGTCTAGTAGCTCAAAAGTTCTTGGGACGAGAAGGGACACAGCCCCCCTGGCCCCCAGCAGAGGTCTCTGCAGAGTTTAGGTGAGGACCATCTGCCCCTGAATGCTACAGTGCCTGACATTCCCCTACTGGTAATCACCCTACCAGTATGAGGTATCATCTCCTGAGAGGGGCAGCTGCTCTTTTAAGTTCCACATGGCTGAACTAATCTACTGTTGTCCGTATGGCAGCAGCTTGAGCAGGTACTCACTGGCCTGCTGGGATGGCCCTGGGATATGGAATCTGCGTCTGGAAACAGGGAGGTAGGATAGCTAAGGAGCAGTTAGTACTGTAGGGCCTGCAGGTGGGTAAGCATCTCCCAAGCAGCCAGCCCTGGCAGGTTAGGAGCCATCTAGCCTTGCCTCTTGTGACCGCAGGGTCACTGCTGAGCAGGATATCTTGTCCCTTTGGTCTGAGCTGAAGCCTGTCCCCTGGAACTTGCCTGTGGCTAGGGCTCAGGGCATTGGGGCTGACCATCCATTGCCTTGTCCATTCTTCTAGTATTTGTTGGGCATCTACTCTGGTCAGACCTTGTGCTAGACAAATAGCTCTCCACCCCTCACCAGGGAGCTCACCGTCTCCTGGAGGAGACACACACACACACACACACGCAAAGCCCACAGGCAATCACAAGGCAGCATACTGCGTACTTTGTCATACTTTGGTGGGAGGCCACCAGAATGCTACGGGAGAATGGAGGAAGGGGCCAACACTGGCTGGTGAGGGTGGAAGTGAGACTAGAAAGAGGTATCTAAAGTGAGGAAAGGATGGGGTGTTGGGTGAAGGAGATGGGGAGGATGTTCCAAGCAGAGAGAACAGTATGTGCAAAGGGCTGGAGGCTGGAAAGCATAGCTTGTTTGGAGAAATGATGAGTACGGGAGACATGGAGTAGGGGAGATGAGGTTGGAGGAGTGGGTGGGGCCAGACAAGACCTTCAGTGCCATGTTTAAGAGCATGGACTTTATCCTGAGGGAGTAGTGGGGGTTCAAGCAGAGAGTGACACCCTTCTGCTTATCCCCTGGAACCACCCGTCTGGCTACCTAGTGGAGAATGGGTGGGAGGATGATTGGAGGTTGGAGATCATGAGCAGGCGACGGCAGATGCCCAGACAAGCGATGGTGGTGGCCTGGTGACACGGGTGGCTGTGAGAAAGGTGGACCCCCAAGCGGAATGATAAGCAGGTAGGGACAGCAAGGCTTGGTGACAGCCTGGCTGTAAGGAAAGGGGGAAATTGGAGGCTGGCAGATGAGGCCTAGTTTCTAGCTTGGGTGCCAGTAAATGGATGGGGATGCCCACGGCTGAGTGAACAGGGGAGGGGAACAGGGTTGGGGAAAAGTGATAGCTCAGTTTGGGATGGCTGAGCCTTGCAGAGGGTTTGCTGGGAGGCAGTGGGCAGCTTCTGCCTTGCCCAGGAAGCCCAGGGAGGCAGACATGGCCAGGAGGGGGCCTTCAGTCATGGTCCACTGTCCAGAATCAAACTGTGGGCTCCACACACCACCTCCTTACCTGCCCGCACTCCCCGCCACGCCCCCTCAGATGCACTGCATGTACACACATGACACTGACTCACACTTTCCACACTCATGCACACACATTCACTCGTGCTCACACGTACATTCGTGCACACACGCTGCCTGCATGCTGCCCACTGTGGCCGTGCAGGGGTCCATGGGTGCTCTCCAGGGCAAGTTCTTACATTAGCACCTTGCTCTGCTTTCCCAGCTCTAAAATGGGAGCAAGCAGGGCATAGAGCTTCCGTCCCGCAGGTCCAGGGGCAGTAGATCTGGTTCTAAATGAGAGAGAACTTTCCGCCCCACCCCAGCCACTTCGGAGGGTCCCTGGCTTGGGCACAGAGCCCTGGCAAAGAGAAAGTGAGTCCCTTGGAAACACTAGGGGAGGGGATCTGGCCTGAGGTCTGGAGGGCCTGGGTGACCTCGGGAGGCCCAGGCTGCTGGGTGGCCACCTGGCCCCTCCCTGCTCTCACACAGAGCCAGCATTCAGCCCCTAGTGGGCCACCTCACACACACCCATGAGGGTAGACAGAGAGCCCTTCATCCTTGCCTCGGCCCTCCCAGAGCCCTCCACCCCAGCCCCCCACAGACTCCCTGGGTTGGGGGACTCTCCCAGCCTCACCTCTGCCTACCCAGACTGGGAGCCAGGATCTGCCACCTCTGGTGCCAAACCCGCCAGGGGCTATGGTGGAGAACTCCAGCCTTGCCCTAGAGCAGCACCCTTCCCCTCCCTGGCTTGCTGGCTGGGTGCCCCTCTCTCCCTTCTCCCCCTGTCCACAGCGGCGGGTTTGCTGCCAGCATCCCGCCGTCTCCATCTTTCTTGGTTGTTCTCCTCCTCCATCTCCTTCCTCAGGCTTGGGCTGTGTCCCTGGGTTCAGTCTTTGTGGAGGAGGGGTTTTTATTTCTCATTCTTAAGTATCTTTCATGGGCTTTCTGTGTCTCCCTGGTTGGTTCTCCGTTTCCGTCTCCAGCTCTGCATTATTATATTTGTAACTGAATGAAGAATGAACGAGTACGGGCCCTCGCTTCTCTCCCCATCCACCTCTCACCTCCTGCTCCGTCACGGTAGCACTGGGTCTACCTCCCCCACATACACATGCCCAGGTCTCCCACCCCAGCCCTCAGCTGTGGCCCTGGGCACTCCCTACTGCCCATCCCACCCAGCGCCTCTGGGCTCCCAAACTTTCTCCCTTATAAAGTCAGGCGGCAGCAAACACCCAGGAATGCTGCTGCTGCCCATGACGCATGCCTGCTGTGGGCCCTCCTGGCTGCCCCCAGGCCACCAGGAATGTGGCAGGAGCCAGGCACACAGGGTGGATTGCCAAGGAGTGGGGTGTGGTGGGGTGCCTGGTGGATGGGGCTAGGCAGGTGGCAGAGCCTGAGCTGGCAGCTTTCTTTCTACTTCTCTCTGTCCAGCTGCTTCTCCTCAGGAAGCTCAGTGTGTCTGTCTAGAAGATGGAAGCCCAGTACCCTACTGCAGACATGAGCTGCAGAGAACTTTGAGATTGTGGCCTCAGCACCCAGGAGTGGGGTGGCCAGAGATAGGGAGGCAAGAGGCCCCAGGCCTGGCTCTCTGGACTGTTCTAGGGCCAGAGATGGTGCTCCCAGGAGCAGCCAGGATGGGGCAGAGGGAAGGGGGGCCAAAGACAAAGATAGGGAGAGGCAGAGTCTGAGGTGGTATGAGGGCTCAGAAGGGGCAGGGTCTGCAGCAACCCCCCAGATTGGACAAGTACCTGTGCTTGAGACCTGCCTCTGGCCAGCCTAAGAGGGGTGGGGAGGCTGATGGGCAGAGGTACTCCCAGCACAGGGACCCCTTTCCCCAAGAACCTGCTAACGGGCAGAGAGTCGGACATCATGATGGGAGCGAGCAACATGGATGGGGCCTCCCGGGGCAGGTCTAGGTCCCTGTTGACACACACCCTAGGAGTGCCCCCTGGCAACCAGGAGACACCAGCACCACTGGTGCCCTGCCAGAGGGTGGTTTGCTGGAGGACTTGCTGGGGGACCTTGGCCTAGGCTCTACCCCCCTGGGCCCATCTCCCCATTGGAGAAAAGGATTGGCAGGGAAGGACACAGGCTCTTTCTGTGACCCCAGCCCTAGGTCTCAGGAAGAGGGATGGATCCGCCCCACCCTGGGGCCCAGACAGCAGCGCCCTGTTTGTAGGGAGGAAGGGTGGGAAGCCGGGAGACTTATCCACCTTCAGCAAACCTCCCAGATGGGCGCCAGGCAGGAGGGGCAGGAACCCTCCAAGAACACACGGCCCCTTTCATGGAGCCAGGCTCAGCCAAGTAACAGCGGGTGGGCACTGAGGGGCAGGACAGGCCTGGGCACAATTACTGCTCTGTCCTGGGAGCTCCTGGCCCACATGCACAAACACATAGCCTTACGCAAACCCAAAACACCTACCAGCCACCCACACACTTGTACACACATGCAAACACACATGTACGCAGCCCTATACACTATGTACCCAGGCATGCTGGCACTCTGCCTGCATCCACCCCAGGCCCTTGGGGCATCCTGCCCCTACCATGCCGAGGGCTTGGCACTACCCCAGCAGCCCATACCATTAACCCTCTGCACACCCATGTTTGAGAGCAGACTCCTGTCCTGGAAGGGAGCTCCAGGACTAATTTCCATAGTTAAGAAAAGGAAGGGATAGGGAAGGAGTGCCCATTTTACAGAATGGTGACACTGAGGCTCAAACTAGGCCCCTTCTTCTGGCTCAGAGAGCAGCCCACTGCTGCTGCAGACCTGGCCTGGTGTTGTGATGAACCAGAGGTCTTCCTGACCCTGGAGACTCAAGAACAGGTCTCCAGCCTGTGCTGATCTCTACCCCCCAAAAATAATCAGGCCACTGAGCCTGGCTTGGCCCATGCTACTTTTCCCTATATTCCTCTGCCTTCAGTTTGTCCTGAGCCTCCAGTGGGTAAAGGGGGCAGAAGCTCTCCCTGTGCCTCCCTGCCAGTTTCTCACTCAGCCTTGCTGCCCTCCTCTGAAACTGCCATTTCCCTCCCTCTCTGGTCCCCTACACCACCCTCACCTCCCCTAGAAAGCCCTCTAGGATTGACTCCCTGGCTCATTGCTTCTCTATCCTGCACCCCCTCTACAACCATACAACCACCCCTCCAGGAGAGGGATTCTGGGTTCTTACAACTGCAGCCCATCAGAGACAGAGGCAGAAGGAGGAGACCAGGAGGTGGAGGAGTGGCGATGTTTGTTTCCAAAGCCATGTCCAGGGAGGCATCAGAGGCCTCTGCTGGGGCAAGGGGGCGGCCTATCCTGCGCACTCCCAGCAACACAGGGCAGCCTGTGTGAGCCCTTCCCCGCCCGGCCCCACAGGAAACAGCAGGGCCCAGCCCCTCAATGGGCCATTCAGACCCCATCTCTCTGGAAAGTACCTCCGCTTCCTGCCACCCTCCCACTCTGGCCTTGAGAACCAGGCTAAACAGGCCACTACTCTCTTCTGTGGGGAGGGGGCTGGAGGCAGGTGGTTCAGTGGTTAGGGCAGCCATCAACTTCAGTTCCTGCCTGGTCCAGATCCCTGACCTTGACCATCCTTCGAGGGTTTACATACAGCTTTAGTGCAAGGGAGTGTGGGTGGCTGGGTGGGTGGAGTCACTCTAGCAGTGGGGAGGGCAGGTAGCAAATGTTTAACAACCGGCTTTCTAGGGGAGAAGGGACCCTGATTTGTAGTGTTTGCCTCTTTCCATGATATAGTATTTCCACAGTGGGCAACATCAGCTGGCACACAGAATTCCTTAAAATTTAACAATCAGCCTTTGCCAGCTGCTATAAGCCGGCTCCAGCCCACCACAGTGGGGGGTCCCCGCAGGGGCCACGTGCCTCCACTCCCAGTGCTGTGGCTACCCACAGCTTAGTGTGTTGTGGTTTGTTCTTAAGATTCAGTGTCCTTGCAGATAAGGCACCCCTGTAGGTGTCCTCCACCCGCCAGTTCCTTGCTCTGTCCCTCCCTGACACTGAGATAGTTTTGCAGTTCTCATTTGATTCCGTGAGCTTCTCAGACAGGGTCCTGGTGTTGCCAACAAGTGAGAAGAGATAACTAGCCGGCATTTCAGCTCTGCCCCAAGAAGGGCATTATAAGTCTTGGCCATCCTTCCTAGTGGTGTTTGCTGCCCTTGGGAAATACAAGTCTCAGACTCCTCCTGCAGCTGCTGCTGCTTCCTCAGGCGGATGTCAGCTGGCTCAGGCTGGCCAGGGACCAGCGCGTGTCTGGCTGGTGCCAGAGCCTCCCTATTAAAGCCATCAGCCTTTGCTTACTCACATGAGGTTCAGGGAGAGCCTCACAAAGATTAATCACCTTTTTAACCGATTCCTGTCTGCCCCCCAGCACTGGACATCAGGGGGAGTGGGGTGCAGAGTCAAAGTTATACTTGGCATAAGAGCCCCTGGCTGGCACAGATGGTTAAATGCTTGACTACTAGCCTAAAAGTTGGCGGTTTGAACCTACCCCAGAGGCGCCTCAGAAGACAGACCTGGTGGTCTACTTCCAAAAGGTCACAGCTTGGAAAACTCTATAGAGCAGTTCTACTTTGCACACATGGGGTCGCCATGAGTCGGTATCGACTTGACAGAAGCTAACAACAACAACCTCTGCAAAAGGAATAAACCAGGAATTGTGGCAGCAAGTTGGAGGTCGAGGGAGGCTAATTTGGGGAAACTGCCCGAGGCAGTGACAGTTTAAAAGAAGCCCAGTGTGGGACAAAAGGGGCCCGACATAGAGGCCACTGACCCTGGGCAAGCCCAAATGTGGCCTGCTGCCCTAGGAAGCCCTCTGTGCTCTGCCCAGCAGGCCCCCAGGCCCTCCCAGGCCCTGTCTTCAGCCTCAGGCTTGGCCTGGGGGAAGCAGGGACTCCACTGTTCTCATCCTTGGCTCTGTGGCCAACATGGAAACAATGGGACCGGATCTGACCACTCACTGGGGACTAGTTATAGCTCTATAGCGGGAAGTAATATGGGGTGATGGAGGAAGTTTTGGTCCATTTTGGGTCCAGCACTGCAGGTGGTCTCCATCTGGCCTCCATGCCTTTGCTTCTCAGCAGACACAGGCCAACCAGTTGCCACACACACCCCCAAGGGCAGCTGGGAGCCTGGCCTGAGATATAAGTGGGGATGGGTTGGCTGCCCATCTCAGCACGACCACTGGGCACCACGTGGCTCCAGCGAGCCAGTGGAGGTGAGCACGGCATGGCCAAGTGCTGTTCGAAAGCCTCCCCATAAGGGCAATTAGGAGGGATTAGAGTGGGATCTGTTTGGGGTAGGACTGGTTCTCCTAGGACATGCCACCACAGGCCAGGTCTTCAGACCAGTGATGGTTTCCTTTCAGGCCAGGGAGAGAGCAGACCCAGAACAGAGATTCCACCTGGATCCAGGGGAGGAGAGCCATAGCTGGTCGAGGCCTTTGGCCCTAGGAACCTCTGAGAAGGAGGCCTAAGTTGCTGGGAATGGCTGTGTTCTGGCCTCCTTCAGAGCCAAGGTTTGGTCCGGACACAAGGTGAGGCCTTCTTGTGCCAGGACCAAGGAGGTGCTGGGATCTGGCCGATGCCCACAGGGCAGTACCACGTATGAGAACCAGGAAGCTGCGCCAGCATGGAGTGCCCTCCCTGCAGCCCAGTCGCCCCTCTCTGAGGCATCATCCTCCTCCAGGCAAGAGTCCGAGCCTTGACCACCGTCCCCTCTCTCACATAGCCTCCTTCTTCGGTGAGAACCACCTGGAGGTGCCTGTGGCTATGGCCCTGACCGACATAGACCTACAGCTACAATTCTCCACATCCCAGCCCGAAGCCCTACTGCTCCTGGCAGCAGGCCCAGCTGACCACCTCCTGCTGCAGCTCTACTCTGGACTCCTGCAGGTCAGTGACATCCCAGGGGCCAGGGACAGGACTCCTTCTCTAGCTTTCAGTGGCTTCCAACTGGCTGTGTGACCTTGTGCAAGTCACTTTCACCTTGGGGTCTCAAAGTTCTCACCTGCAAAATGGACAATACCAGCATCCCCGAAAATGTGACTCCCTCATGAACTGGCTCTCCCCTCCTGCTCTCTGCAACCTCATTGTTCACCACAACCCCTAGCAGGTTGGCTGTAACCTCACTGAACTACTTTCAGTTCCTTCTGCCTGGTGTGTGCCTCACCTGTCCCCTTCACCTGCCAAACATCAGCCTCTCCTTGAAATGTCAGCCTGGACATCCCTTCTTCCAGGAAGTGTCACCCTGGTGCTCACCTGGGCTATATCCCCTCTCACGGGCTCCCGGTACCCCCTGTGCACCCTTCTGGCATAGCACCAGTCACCCTGTATTGCCATTGTCTGTTGATCATGGTAACTGCATCAATACCACCACTGCTTTCTTGTTTTTCCATTTCATTGTTCAAGTCACTGCAAGCTTTATTAGTAAGGAATCTTCTGGCCCCCTCTTGAGCCTTCCTCCTAACCATGAAGAGTTTTGAGAATTCTGGGGTCATATTGTTGGTGGTGGTGGTGGTTGTCATTGAGTCAATTCCATCTCATGGTGACCCTGTGTGTGTAGAGTAGAAATGCTCCATAGGGTTTTCAGGGCTGGTACCATTTAAGCAGATCTCCAGGCCTGTCTTTTGAGGCATTTCTGAGTGAGTTTGAACACCCAACCTTTTGGTTAGTAGTCCAGTGCCACCCAGGGACTTCTCTGGGGTCTTACCCAGTCCAAATTTGGAGGATCCATCTGCTTCCACACCCCTGTGACTATGGCCTGATCAATCTGCTGCTGCCATTGCTTCTTACTGCCACGAGGTGTCACTGTTGAAGACTGGCTGGGTACAGTCTGGTGCTGTTCTGTTCTGCCAGATACAGTGATGCCACACCTTAAGTAGAGATGCTTCATACTGGGACTCCCAAGGTCATGGTTCTTAGAGCTCTGCTCTCTCAACTCTGCCACTACCCAGGCTACCATCTGGTTGTGAGAGTGCCATGCCAGATCTAGTTCTGGTGTCAATGTCATGGAGCCAGAAACATGTCCCTCTTCTCTTCCCCTACCCCGGGTCAGGAAGCTTTTCTCTACTAAACCTTCAAAGCACACAATATCTAATTGGGCCCCCTATCCCTAAACAGTGGGCATGGCTGCCCTCAGCGACCTACTAGGGGAACTCACCAAGGGGTTCCCAGGTGCCCATTATTCCAGGGGTGGAATCTTCTGGATTCCAAGGTGATTTTCTGGTATCTCTCACACAAGGAAAGAAGAGAATAAAAAAACATGATTTGGGTCTCTAGTCGGCATCTCGCTGTATGCAGTTCCTTGTGAGCGGAGACCACAACTGATTCCCACTGAGGTCCCCAGAGTCCATCCAGGCCTGGTGCAGGTTGGCTTTGGGGAGCGTTTGGGTATTGAGTAAAGGTATAGCAGGAAGGAGAAAAGGGTGCCTTGAGAAGCCCTTGCCCTAGGCCCTCTGTTCTAGGAACTCCAAGTGTGGGGAACTCACTGTGCTCTTATAGGAAGTGATGGAGTCAAGGTGCTGCCCCCATCCCCCACTGTCCCTGTCTCTCCTCAGGTCAGACTTGTCCTGGGCCAGGAGGAGATGAGGCTGCAGACCCCAGCAGAGACACTGCTAAGTGACTCCATCTTCCACACTGTGGTGCTAACTGTGACAGACAGCTGGGCCACATTGTCAGTCGATGGGCTCCTGAACACCTCAGCCCCAGTCCCAGGAGGCCCTCTGGAAGTCCCTTATGGGCTCTTCGTGGGCGGCACTGGGAGCCTTGGCCTGCCTTACCTGAAGGGAACCAGTCGCCCTCTGAGAGGTTGCCTCCATGCAGCCACCCTCAATGGCCGAAGCCTCCTCCGCCCATTGACCCCAGACGTGCACGAGGGCTGTGCTGAAGAGTTTTCTGCTGGAGACGACGTGGCCCTGGGCTTCTCTGGGCCCCACTCTCTGGCTGCCTTCCCTGCCTGGGGCACTCGGGACGAAGGCACCCTGGAGTTTACACTCACCACAAGGAGCCAGCAGGCACCCTTGGCCTTCCAGGCAGGAGGCCGGCGTGGGGACTTCATCTATGTTGATGTATTTGAGGGCCACCTGCGGGCCATGGTGGAGAAGGGCCAGGGCACTGTATTGCTCCACAACAGCATGCCTGTGGCCGACGGGCAGCCCCACGAGGTCAGTGTCCACATTGATGTTCACCGGCTGGAAATCTCCGTGGACCAGTACCCTACCCGCACTTCCAATCGAGGGGTCCTCAGCTACCTGGAGCCAAAAGGCAGTCTCCTCCTCGGGAGCCTGGATGCAGAGGCCGCTCGCCACCTCCAGGAACACCGCCTGGGCCTGACCCCTGGGGCTGCCAACGCATCCCTGCTGGGCTGCATGGAGGACCTCAGCATCAATGGCCAGAGGCGGGGGCTCCGGGATGCCTTGCTGACTCGCAACATGGCAGCCGGCTGCAGACTGGAGGAAGAGGAGTATGAGGAAGATGCCTATGGCCCATATGAAGTCTTCTCCACCCTGGCACCTGAGCCTTGGCTCTCCATGGATCTGCCTGAACCCTGTGTGCCTGAGCTGGGGCTGCCTCCCATCTTTGCCAATTTCACCCAACTGCTGACCATCAGCCCACTGGTGGTGGCTGAAGGTGGCACAGCCTGGCTTGAGTGGCGGCATGTGCAGCCCACCCTAGACCTGAGTGAGGCAGAGCTACGCAAATCTCAGGTGCTATTGACCGTGAGCCGTGGGGCACGCCATGGTGAGCTAGAGCTGGACATCCCAGGTGCCCAGGTGCGGAAAATGTTCACCCTGCTAGATGTGGTGAACCGCAAGGCCCGCTTCGTCCATGACGGCTCTGAGAACACCTCTGATCAGCTGGTGCTGGAGGTGTCCGTGATGGCTCGGGGGCCAGTGCCCTCCTGCCTGCGGAGGGGACAGACCTACATCCTGCCCATTCAGGTCAATCCTGTCAATGACCCGCCCCGCATCATCTTCCCACACGGCAGCCTCATGGTGATCCTGGAGCACACGCAGAAGCCACTGGGACCTGAGGTTTTCCAGGCCTATGACCCAGACTCAGCCTGTGAGGGCCTTACCTTCCAGCTTCTCGGCAACCCTGCGGGCCTCCCTGTGGAGCGCAGAGACCAGCCTAGGCAACCAGTGGTCGAGTTCTCCTGCCCAGAGCTGGAGGCGGGAAGCCTTGTCTATATCCACCGTGGTGGCCCTGCACAGGACCTTACATTCCGGGTCAGTGACGGGCTACAGGCTAGCCCCCCGGCCACCCTGAAGGTGGTGGCTGTCCGGCCAGCCATCCAGATCCGCCACAACACAGGGCTCCGCCTGGCACAGGGCTCCACTGCACCCATCTTGCCCGCCAACCTGTCGGTGGAGACCAATGCAGTGGGGCAGGATGTCAGCGTGCTGTTCCGGGTCATGGGGGCCTTGCAGTTTGGGGAACTACAGAAGCAGGGGGCAGGTGGGGTGGAGGGTGCAGAGTGGCGGGCCACACAGGCCTTCCACCAGCGCGACGTGGATCAGGGCCGCGTGAGGTACCTGAGCACTGACCCGGAGCACCACGCCGAGGACACCGTGGACAGCCTGGCCCTAGAGGTGCAGGTAGGTCAGGAGACCCTGAGCAACTTCTCCTTTCCAGTAATCATCCAGAGAGCCACAGTGTGGCTGCTGCAGCTGGAGCCCCTGCACGCTCAGAACACCCAGCAGGAGGCCCTCACCACGGCCCACCTAGAGGCCACCGTGGAAGGGGTAGGCTCAAGCCCCATCTCCTTCCACTACGAAGTGGTTCAGGCACCCAGGAAGGGGAATCTTCGACTACAAGGCACGCGGCTGTCAGATGGTCAGGGCTTCACCCAGGATGACTTGCAGGCTGGGCGGGTGACCTATGGGGCCACGACACGGGCCTCGGAGGCAGTCGAGGACAACTTCCGCTTCCGTGTCACAGCTCCATCACACTTCTCCCCCCTCTACACCTTCCCCATCTACATCGGAGGTGATCCCGACGCTCCTGTTCTTACCAACATCCTCCTCTCAGTGCCCGAGGGTGGAGAGGGTGTCATCTCTGCTAACCACCTCTTCGTCAAGAGTCTCAACAGCGCCAGCTACCTCTATGAGATCATGGAGCGACCCCGCCATGGGAGGTTGGTATGGCGGGAGACACAAGACAAGTCCACCATGGTGATGTCCTTCACCAATGAAGATCTGCTCCGTGGCCGACTGGTCTACCAGCATGACGACTCCGAGACCACGGAAGATGACATTCCATTTGTGGCTACCCGCCAGGGCGAGGGCAGTGGTGGCATGGCCTGGGAGGAGGTCCGGGGCGTCTTTCGTGTGGCCATCCAACCCATAAATGATCACGCCCCAGTGCAGACCATCAGCCGCATCTTCCATGTGGCCCGGGGTGGGCAGCGGCTACTGACTACAGACGACGTGGCTTTCAGTGACTCTGACTCAGGTTTTACTGATGCTCAGCTAGTGCTGACCCGCAAGGACCTCCTCTTCGGCAGTATTGTAGCTGTGGATGAGCCCACGCGGCCCATCTACCGCTTCACCCAAGAAGACCTCAGGAAAAGGCGGGTCCTATTTGTGCACTCAGGAGCTGACCGCGGCTGGATCCAGCTGCAGGTATCTGACGGGCAGCACCAGGCCACTGCCCTGCTCGAGGTGCAGGCTTCAGAGCCCTACCTCCGTGTAGCCAATGGCTCCAGCCTCGTGGTCCCTCAGGCGGGCCAGGGCACCATTGACACAGCTGTGCTCCACCTGGACACCAACCTAGACATCCGCAGTGGGGATGAAGTCCGCTACCATGTCACATCTGGCCCACGCTGGGGGCAACTGCTCCGGGATGGCCAGCCAGCCATGGCCTTCTCTCAGCAGGACCTGCTGGATGGGGCCATCGTCTACAGCCACAATGGCAGTCTCAGCCCCCGTGACACTCTGGCCTTCTCCGTGGAGGCAGGGCCTGTGCACACGGATGCCACCCTACAAGTGACCATTGCTCTAGAGGGGCCATTGCCCCCACTACACCTGGTCCAGCACAAGAAGATCTACGTCTTCCAGGGAGAAGCAGCTGAGATCAGAAGGGACCAACTGGAGGTAAGGGGCTGGGGGTGATAAGCAGGGGTACGAGCCAGGTAGAGGAGCCTTTTCATCCTCAGCCATCATGCCTGGGCATGCTATGTTTTAGGAAGTGACTGGTTGACATGTGTCGAGTGTGTATACATGTCTTAGGTATGCACCTATATGTGAGTTTGTATCTACAAGTGCTCCTGGGGAGTTTATATGTTGTACATATATCTGCCTGTGAATTGTGTGTGTGTCTACATATCATGTGCACACATGCTGTGGTTAAACATGCAGATTCCAGGCCTCATCCAGACTCACGAAATCTCTGAGGCGGTGCCTGAGAATCTCTATTCTAGTAAGTTCCCTGGGAAGTTATCATGGTTACTAAGCTTTGAGGACTGCTGGCCATGGAGATGGGCTTGGCTGCCCCCCAGGTCCCCATGTCCTCAACTCTTTTTCCTAAACCAGGACTGAGAGAGTCTGTTAAGGGCTACTGAGCACCTAGGAACCTTACAGAGCCATCACAGGCTTCCAGCAGGCCCAGTGACCTTAGGCCAATCCCTTGCCTCTCTGAACCTTATTCTTCTACACTGCCAATCTCTGAGACCCTTCTGGTTCTGGCTGTTTGAGCTTTTGGGCAGACTGTGACTAAACATGTCTGGTGTCAGAAAGTCTTTGCCCTGGTGGAGGCAGCATTTCAGGCAAGCTTTGAAGAGTCTGGGGTGTCAATAGATGAGAGTGGGGAAGGATAATCCAGGCAGAGAGAATAGTCCAGGCAAAGGCACAGAATCAGGAATGTGAGTTTGGGGGTGATGTGTAACCTTTCGTGGCTGGAGCATCAGGTGAGGGAGCACCCAGCAGCGTTTGGGCTGGAATAGTGTAAAACCTGAGCCGCTAAGAAGGATGGGGCGCCCTCTGGTGGTCCTGGGTGGCAACAGCAGAGACGGGAGGGAGGCTTCAAGCAAACCAGAGGCACGTGTGTGTAGTGTGTGTGTGTACGTGTGTGCAAGGACGGATTACCCAATAAGCAAGGTAAGCACGTGCTTAGGGCATCAAAAAAAACAGGGGCACCAGCTGTCCAAAGCAAAGACCCATAGATGCCAAGCAGACAGGACACAAGGAAAAGTGAGCACCTCAGTGGAAGGGAACTGACAGGAGGCTAAATGAAATTGATACCAGCTCCAGTGCATCAGAATGTGCCGGCTGGAAATAAAGTTCATGCAGGGTCACAAGGGCACCACGTGCAGGATTGTTTAAGCTATGAGGCCCCTACCACTTCAACAGCTTCACTGACATCTGTCTCCTACAGTCCCCTCCCATATAATTGAAATTCCTTATCTCGGCTGGTCTCTTGGGAGTATACTATTTCTTTTTGATAAACAAGAGGTGGGGGTGGACTGTCAAGTCTAACTCTTGCTACATGCACCCAATATGCAACTGGATCCAACCTGAGTGGTTACTGGGCAAGGACAGATTATATTAATAGATAACAGGTCTCTGATCCATTTTGAGAGAACCATCTTGTACATCCATGCCATGCTGATCCAGCAACTCCAGCCAGGAGGGCCACCAATGCCCTTTGCTGTGATACAAATAAGAGGGTATGTTCTTGTGCACATCCTGGCGAACAACCAATGGAAATTCCAGTCCCAGATGATGTGCAAAAGCGAGGAAACTTGAATAAGTTGACCCATTGCAATGAATTCAATCATTACTTTTTAACTGTATAGCATTTACATGCAGAGTTATGTCTTAAGTTTTGTAAATAATAATATTTATAACCTTAACTTTAAAATATGTTTGGCATACACATGGATGCAATCTAGCATACATTTAATATAATACTAACATGGGTAATAATTTAATATACTAACATAACAAATGTCCAAAAATACTGGAAATATTAATATTTATCTAACACAAAAAGTTTTAATTTATTTATCAAGTGAGTTTCATTTTTTATTGTCTGTTGCATGGGACACAGTGCTTGATATTACTTTATATATGCTAATAAATGAGGTATTAAGCACACTAAGAGGGCGCAAAATTCAATATTTATTTACCGTGCAAAATATGTTTCTGTTTTGCAACACTGGGTGTGTTTTTTAAATTCATCTTCCAAGAAAGCAACAAAGGGAGTTTATCAGAACATTACATTTATATTTTATCAGAATGTTTATGTATCTCTGTGTAAAGAAATTGAACAATTCCTTGAAAAAATTACTTAAATGAATATTTAGATAACAAAAATTATATAAATGTATTTTATTTTCTATCTCCTTTCAAACTGACTTTCTTTTAAGAAATTGATTGACACTGTCATGACTTGCAAAACAAACTTGATCGGTGAGAAGTGGTGCTATTGTTACATCAATTATGTATATAGCTCCGAATATGGGAGTTGAACAATCCCACAAAGACATAAAATGTACATTTTATAAATTTCATGTACGACAACAACTGTATTTTCCTTTTCGGACCAGTTGGGTTAACCTCACATTCAGTTCTCTCTCGTCGACCACATAAGAGTGTACCAGTGGCTCTATAATCACCTGACTCATGATGTATCTGGTCCTGTGCTGAGCAAAGCAAACCAAAACACATCTTCAGATTGAGCATACCCTTGTATTTGTATCATACCCTTTGTGATCGCTCTCGCCCCTGTTGGGTATCAGCAGTAGTCCAGTGAACTATGAAGACGCAGCATCAAAGGACAGAAAGTGAGTGCACAAGTTTTTAAGTATTATTTCAAGATGAAAAACTCATGGAGATCTATGAAGGGCCCTCCAACATACATCTTACGACAAATGAATGAAATTATTTCCAATTGCCTTGTAAGTACTATTTCTTTTGACCATCTCAGACCTGAAGAACAAAATTACATGTTCCAAATAAATTTTTTTATTTACTAATTTTCAAATATAAATTTTTGTGTTAACATCCAAATTCTAATGTCAATTTTATTTTATAAATTTTACTTTTTTCATAAATTTTATTTATTTTCAGTTATTCAAATATATTTACTACCTTAGAACCAAATTTAAAAAGTGACATAATTTCATATCTAGGTAAAATGAAATGGCAACAACTAAGTGGAGCACAAAAACAAAAGCACACAGAACATAAAAAGAAAAGGATTTGAATCCCTAAAGACAAATCCAAAATTAACTTCCTTTTTAAAATATAATGAATCATAAGAAACTTCTTCCACTGAACACTCAAGTTTAATGGGTGCAGATCATTGTACAAGTATCACTAGTGCTGAAGTTACTAATAGCAATATAAATATAACAGAATTTGTTCCAAATTCTGCATCCATTCCTTGCTGTAGTAAAAAAATTAATAATGGTATAAAAAGTGAAACTATTTTACAATCTGAAATTGCTGCATCTGCAGACCCTTTAAATAACAGAAATACAGATCTTGCTTTGTGGAATAAGTTTCTTCTAACACAGGAAAAGGCAACCCATCGTATATGTCTAAAACAACATGTGAAGAATTAATAAATTTAATAAGCGATAAAGTTCTATCAACTATTTTCAGTGAGATAAGTATAGTTCAATATTTCAGTTTGTCTATAGATTCCACTCCTGATCTTTCTCATAAAGATCAGCTAAGTATTGTTGTAAGATACATATCTCCAACAGACGAAAAACCTGTTGAGCGATTTATCACATTTGCTAAATTGAAAAGTCATACCGGTGAAGAAATTGCAAACCAAATACTTCATTATTTATGTGATTTTTCTAAGTGCAGAAGCCAGTCCTATAACAATGTTGCCAATATGTCAGGTCATTATAAAGGTACGCAACTGAAAATTTTAGAATGTAATTAATATGCCATTTCATACCATGTGCTGTGCATTCACGTAATCCTGTAGGAAGTAGCATAGTAGATTGTCGTCCCAAAGCAGTTGATTTTTTTCTACTGTTCAGTTATTCTACACATTTTTTGCTGCCTCTACTCACTGATGGGCAGTTTAGGCAATGATCGAGTATTAAAATGTCTTTCTAATACATATTGGGAAGTGCATGCTGTAGCAACGAGTATAATCCTGGAATCGTATGTGCAGCTTCTGGATGCCTTAGAAAATATTACCGAAGACCAGACACAAAAAGAAGATACCAAAAGAGAAGCTGAAACCATCGCCAACAAGATGCAAACACTAGAGTGTGTATTTAGGCGGGTTATGTGGAATGATATATTACAGCATTTTCACCAGACAAGTCAAGCTCTCCAAGAGTCAGAAGTAAATTTAAAGACAGGCACAGATTCCTGCCAGTCATTAACAGGGTATTTACATAATTTAAGAGAAGATTTTCAAAAAAATTAAAAACAAAACAAAATAAAGACTGCCGAATACTGATTATCAAGCAGTTGACCGTCGAAGAAGCATTAGAAAGAAACAAGTAAATGACGGAAGTGCTCCAGAAGTATCATTGAATGCCAGAGATCAATTTCACGTAACCGCTTGCTACACCATCGTTGACACACTTGAATCTTGCATGAAAAGAGGGGCACAAGTGTAGGAATTTCTTTCAGATAGGTTTTCCATCTTAAATAATGTGGATATACCTGATGAAAAATGCATGAAGGCTTCCAAGAAATTACTGCAAGTTTATCCCTATAACTTAAATACACACCTTTACAGAAAAGTGTGACCATTTCATTCTTACATGAGAATGAAGTTTACAGATTCAGGAAAGACAAATTTTACTCATGTAGGCATGTATGATTCCATAATAGAATATAAAATACAATGTGTATTTCCCAATGTTGAAGTAGCTTTAAGCATATTCCTAACTTTAATGATCACAAACCGCACAACAGAATGCTCATTTTCATCCCTAAAGAGACTCAAAAACCCTCAGCGTACAACAGTGATTCAAGAAAGACTCGATTCATTCTCCTTATTATGTATGGAAGTAGATATTGTTCAGCAGCTTAACTGGGATGAAATCACTGAAGAATTTGTAAGAGCAAAGCATAGAAAGAAATGGGTTTTTTTAATTATAACACATTAGAGATGAAAAATTTATCTAAAAATATAGTAATTTGTTGTAATATTTGTTTTCTGATCATTAAATTTTCTTTCATGACATCTTTTCATTTATATTGATAGCACTTATTACAAACAAGCATCAAAATGTAAGTATGAGCTGTTTAAAGCAAAATTAGTGAAAGTCAATTTCTCGTTGTGAGACAGCAGAATTTTACATTGATTGTTGAAACAATTAAGTTCACTGACTCATTTTCTTTGTTGTAGAATATGTGGAATATTCTTTTTGTAGAAAATGTGGTATATAGCAAAAATCTTAGTACCCTGCATCCACTAAAAATGTTATAATCCCGTTCATCTCATTCCACTAAAATGGCATACGCCACTTTTGATTCAATTGCTAATACTATAGTCACATTTTAAAAAGAAGTTACGTCATGGAATAGCTAAGACACACACACACATATATATACACGTATATTCCATTCGAATGCATGAGTAAGCAGAGGAGGGGCACCACAGATTATCAATGTTTAGGGCCCTCACATGCCTAATCCAGTCCTGCATGTGTATACACGTGATATACATGTGTGTCCATGCCCACACGAGTGTGTGGTGAAATTGTATGCCTGTGTCCATGAGTCTGAGGATATGTGATTGTGTACGTCACATTTGACCACGTGACTGTGTCGTGGGGTGGGCGTGAGCATGTGTAAACCCCTCTGATCAGCTGCATGTCTGGGTGTTGTGTGTATGAACCTGAGTGTGTGTGTCTAAGTGAGCAGAGGCATCTAGAGTCCTGGGTACTCTCTGGGGAGTGAGAGAGATGTGGGCATTGAGCCTGTTCTGGTCATTAGGGCCCAGGACAGCTTCCTTCCGTGGCCCCCTGTGAGTCTTCGTGACCTTCTGTTAACCAGGCAGCCCAGGAGGCAGTGCCACCCGCAGACATTGTGTTCTCAGTGAAGACCCCGCCCAGTGCTGGCTACCTGGTGATGGTGTCCCACAGCGCCTCCGCAGATAAGCCATCCAACCTGAACCCCGTGCAGAGCTTCTCACAGGAGGCAGTGGATGCAGGTCAGGTCCTCTACCTGCACTCCCGCCCTGAGGCCTGGAGTGATGCCTTCTCGCTGGATGTGACCTCAGGCCTTGGCGCTCCCCTCGAGGGCATCCGCGTGGAGCTGGAGGTGCTGCCCGCTGCCATCCCCCTGGAGGCACAGAACTTCAGTGTCCCCAAGGGCGGCATCTGCACCCTGGCCCCTCCACTGCTTCGCATCACTGGACCCTACTTCCCCAGGCTGCCGGGCCTCAACCTGCAGGTGCTGGAGCCACCACAGCACGGGGCCCTGCATAGAGAGGAAGGACCTCAAGACAGGACCCTCCGGGCCTTCTCCTGGAGAGAGGTACAGCTGTCAGGGAAGCCCTGGGCATTCAGCCCAGCTCTGGAGCAGGGTGGGGGCAGCCCCAGGGACTCCCTGTTTGGGGGCGTGTACAGAGGGGAAGGAAGGAGCCCAAGTTTATGGAGCACCCCTGCTTTAGGCACCCAATCTCAGTTCTTCCTCGTACCTACTCTGGGAGATAGAAATTATTGTTCCCATTTCCCACCTGTATAAACTGAAGCTTTGGAGGAGTCAGTCTCCTCCTGCACCCAAAGGCAGGGCATGAAAGGTGTTGGGCCCAAGCCCTGGTGGTGCCTGCTGGGGCCTGACCCTCAGCCCCCATCTTCCTGTAGGTGGAACAGCAGCTGATCCACTATGTGCATGATGGGAGCGAGACACTGACAGACACCTTCGTCCTGGTGGCCAACGCTTCAGAGATGAACCGCCAGAGCCATCCTGTGGCCTTTACTGTCACTGTCCTGCCTGTCAATGACCAACCCCCCATCCTCACCACAAACACAGGCCTGCAGGTGAGAGCATCCCTGGAGCCACCCCCACCTCCCCTCCCAGAGAGAAGGCCAGAATCCCTTTCTTCCCAACATAAGACTCCTCCTCTCTGAGCCTCAGTTTCCTCCTCTATAAAATGGGACACTGTCACATGCCTTACTGGGTTGTTGGAAGGAGAGACAAGCTATTGCTTTGAATGCAGAACACAGGTGTAGGGCTTTGTTATTGGACACTTATGAGTGAGGTGGGCAGCCTTTTGAATGGCCCCACGGGGACCCTGCTGTTTCCTGGACTTGCACAAGCAGGAGGTTTTCCTATGGCTCAAGACTAGAAGTCCTGGAGAAAGTTCTTTCAAGCCCTTGAGAGTGGGCTCAG
Source organism: Dugong dugon (assembly GCA_030035585.1). Classification (NCBI taxonomy): domain Eukaryota; kingdom Metazoa; phylum Chordata; class Mammalia; order Sirenia; family Dugongidae; genus Dugong; species Dugong dugon. The sequence continues at coordinate 20,898,040 of CM057482.1, read as the reverse complement.
ATGGAGCATAATTAAACTCCCTACCTCCACCCTCAGCAAGTGAAGACCACACCTTGGTTCCCCAAGTCTCTCGTGCCCCCATACAGCAGGGGTGAAAGTTGCAGCCCAGAGAGAGGATAGAATTTCTCTAGATCACAAAAGTAGTCACTTTTGGAACAGAAAGGGTGTGGCTTGACCCCATCCACACACAATGCTAGCCTTTGGGGCGTGGACTCGGGGTCTGCAGGATGCATGGAAAGTTTCAGAAGAGGGCTGACTTGGGCTGTTTCTGACGTGAGGTGTTGGGAGTCTTTAGTGGTATAAGACGTGCCTGTGGGGAGCATCTGCAGAGTGGTGGGGAGCCTGGCAGAGGGATGGAGCACAGCTAAGGGCTTCAGTGGGACTATAGGCAGGGATTGCTGTGCAGTAACTTAGCCACCAGGTGGTGCTATCCACCCGTGTTTGATCCAGGAGCTCAGCACTGAAGCCCCACCCCATTCACTACGGCCCCTCCTTCCAGTACTCTGCCTGGAGTCTTCCTAGGGCTACGCAGCGAGGAAGCCCAAGAATCCCGCCAGGCTTAGTTTTCCAGATATGGGAGCCTTCCTCCAGCCCTGGTGGCACAGTGATTAAAGCGCTTGGCTGCTAACCAAAAGGTCAGCAGTTCGAACCCACCAGCCCCTCCGCAGGAGAAAGATATGGCAGTCTACTTTCGTAAAGATTTACAACCCTGGAAATCCTAGGGGGCAATTCTACTCTGTCCTATAGAGTCACTATGAGTCAGAATCCATTTTATGGCAATGGGTTGTTGTTGTTTTTTTTTTTTTTCCCCAACACTGACCAGAAGTTGCTGATGCAACAGGATGTGTAGCAAGACCCCAGTCCTGGGAACTGGATCCTGCCCTGCTGGCAGTTGCGAGGCGTGAGGGGGACACCCCTTCACACTGCGCATGGGGAGGTGCTGACTGCACCGCCGCCGCACCCCTCACCCACCTGCTTGGGGCCCATGACTGCGCTAGGAAAACCTGGGCCTTCATCCAGCCCTGCTTCAGTGCTGTGACTGGGCAGCCCCACAGCCTCCTGGCTCTCAGCAACCCCACCCCTGCCCTCGCCACCCTGCACCCAGAATGAAAGTCCATTTCTCAGTGTCCTGGTCAGGGCAAAAATCAACATGCCCAGTGTGTGCCCAGCCCATGCCCAGATACACTATGGAGGAGCTGGAGGGGAGCCCCCAGCCCTACCAGGAAGACAGCAGACTAAGCAGCACTGTTGGTCAGGGCTGAGGTCTGAGATTGAGAACTTGGTGAGGGTAAGAGCTGGGGGCTTCCTGAGGTAGTGAAACCTGAGCTGGCCTTGAGGCACAGGCAGGATTAAGGCCAATGGCGAGGAGAGTGCCTGGGGGCCCTGTGGTGACAGGGAAGGTGAATAGGATTCAGGGAAATTTCCAAATGGAGAGGGGTCCCAGTGGCAGCTGGGGCCTTAACCACAGCACTATTGGAGCCCTGGTGGCTGCTCTAGGGAGGCACCGGTGGGTGAGCATGGTGCAGGCAGAACCTTCACAGGTCTGTGTCCCCAGATATGGGAGGGGGCCACTGCGCCCATCCCTTCGGAGGCCCTTAGGGGCACAGACAGAGACTCAGAGCCCGAGGACCTGGTGTACACCATCGAGCAGCCCAGCAATGGACAGGTTGTGCTGCGGACGGCACCGGACACTGAGGTCCGCAGCTTCACACAGGCCCAGCTGGATGGTGGGCTCGTGCTGTTCACACACAGAGGTGGGTGCTGAGAGGGGACCCCTGCTTGTTCCTGCAGCCCATGGGGATGCCCTTAGGCGGGGGCACTGTCCATGGGCCTGCAGGATCCAACTAAACCCCTGTCCTCAGGAGCCCTGGACGGAGGTTTCCACTTTGATCTCTCCGACGGTGAGCACACTTCCCCTGGACACTTCTTCTATGTGGTGGCCCGGAAGCAGCTGCTCCTCACCCTGGAGGGCAGCCGGACGCTGACTGTCTGCCCAGGTGGGTCTGCCCTAGCACTTCTGCGTGGCAGGTGGCAGGGGGCAGAGCTGACAGGTGGCACGCCAAGGTCACACTGCCTTGCGCAGTCAGAAGCCTTGCCCGGGCTCCCAGTCAAAGGCTGACAGGCCCCTTTTGTCTCTTGCAGGGTCTATCCAGCCGCTCAGCAGCCACAGCCTAAGTGCCAGCTCCAGCAAAGGCACGGACCCCCACCACCTGCTCTACCATGTGGTGCAGGGCCCCCAGCTGGGCCGGCTGTTCCATGCCCAGCAGGAGAGCAATGGGGAGACCCTGGTGAACTTCACCCAGGCTGAGGTAAGGGCCCAACTCTGCTAGGAAGGGGGAGGGTACAGAGCCAGGCCTTTGTGACCCCTGCCCCACCCCACAATCCCCACATTAACCCAGAGCTTCCCCACACCCCAGCAATATGAAGGACTAGGTCAAATGGCCACCGGGGACCAGGCTGGCAGAGCCACCCAGGGAAGCTGGGAAGAGGCTTAGTGGCAGACACATACACCCCTGGGGGAAGGGGGGTGGGCACTGGTTGTGTCTGGACAGCACCGGTGTCACACAGCACTGTGAGCTCAGCAGGGCAGGGATCAGTGTCCCTGTTTTGCAGATAAGGAAATTGAGGCTCACAGAGGTCAAGTAACTTTATTCAGAGCATATGGCTAGTTAGGGGCAAAACCAAGACTATGCCATCTAATTGCTAATCCAGGATTTCTTTCACCAAAGGACACTGTTTGCTCCCCCAGGATTTGGGGACCCCTCCCTCCCTTGCCTGTGTTTTGCCTCACCCCTAACCAGACACCTCCTCCTGCGGAAGTGCCTGTGCCCAGGCATCCAGCCTCCCACCCTTCTCCCTGGAGCCTTGATTTCCTTCCTGCCCACCTTCAGCCTGGGCCAGAGGTTACAAACAGGTCCTCACGGGCCACATCTGGCCCACAGATGTGTTTTATTTGGCCTATACAGTGCATTTAATTTCTTAAAATTAACTTCAGCATATAGCATTTGGGAGATTTCACATAAAATCCTGATTTCCAGTTCTTAAAAACCTGTGTTCCCTCTTACAGCAATCAGCTGAGGAGCTGCCACCCCCCTTTAGACCAGGCGCTGCTCCTGCTTCAGATGGGCCCGTGCTCCCCCTTTAGACCAGGCGGGTAGTGTTCCCCTTTAGACCAGGCAGAAGTGTAGTGAGGGGACGTTAGAGCGGGCGCAAGTCCAAAGAGGGGCCATGCTAGGCTGGCCAGCGAATCACCACCCCCACCCCCACCACTGTTGAGAGAGCGGGTGCAAACTTAGAGATTGCCCCTGGGTGCTGGTTTCGCTAGGCCTCTGAGACCAGGTGGGAAGTGCTCCCCGTTTAGGCCGATACTGCTCCCCTTGAGAATGGGCAGAGATCCCTGGCTCACCAGTCCCCACTGCTCCTGACTCCCACACACTAAGACCCCAGTCAGTTTCCCTCTCGCTGTGTATTGCGCAAGCCCTGTTTTTCTGAGAGAAGGAAAATAGTTCTCTGTGTCTTCTAAAGGGGAAAACAAACAATAAGCCAAGAGGACATATTTTGACTAAAAGGGGGAGGAAACATATTTCTTTATGGCGGGAAAGACTATTCCTTGGTGTTCAGTATGCCAGTAACCCTAAAGGACAGCAAGTGTGGCTGGAATAGAGTTGGCCTCAGGGAGAGTATAGGTGAGGTCGGAGAGCTGATGGGGTCAGAAGGGGAGTCTTTGTGACCCAGAGGTGAGCCATTACAAGATCTTAAGCAGAAGAGTGACATAGTCTCACTTATATTTTAAAAGACTCACTCTGGCTTCTGTGTTAAGAACAAACTGTAGTAGGAGGGGGCAGGGCCAAAGCAGGGAGACAAAATAATAATCCAGGCAAGAGATGATGGGGCATGAGAGAAGAGTGGAGAATGAGTCCAAGGTTTTGGCCTAAACCAACGCAAGAATGGAGCTGCCATCAACCAAAGTGGGAAAGGTTGTGAGATGCAGAGAAGACCAGGAATCCACGGGGCATGTTGAGTTGGACCATCCAGAGACATCCACGTGGAGCTGTTGGAGGGAGGGGGATGTATGGGTCTAGATTCAGGAGAGGGCAGTCTGCGGTGGAGATACAAATAAGGTGTCACTGATACAGATGGCATTTGGAGCCATGAGACTGGATGAGAGTGTTTGGGGAATGCCAGTAGAGAGAGAAGAGCCTAAAGACCAAGTGATAGCATGTGGGGGAGACCAGGAACCAACAAGAAGAGTCTGAAGGAATAACTAGCGAGGTAGGAGGAAAGCTAAGAGAGTGGGATATCCTGGAAGCCATGGAGATCTCGGAGGAAGGAGTGCCCAATGGTGTCAAACTCGGCTAAGTGAGTAAGATGAGCCCTAAGAACAGACCACTGGATCTAGTAGCATGCTGCCTTTGGTGGTGTAGTGGGAGCAAAAACCTGGGTGGAATGAGTTCAGGACAGTGTGGTAGAAGGTATAGACTATTCCTGGGAGGAGTTTTGGTGCAGAGGAGAAAAAAAGGAGGGGAGATAGCTGAGGGAAAAGTAAAGTCAAAAGAAGTGTTTTAAGATGGAAAAAAGAATAACATGTGTATACTGATGGGGGTGTCCCTGGGTGGTGCAAACAGTTAACACTCCCAGGTGGAGATTTGAGTCTACCCAGAGGTGCCTCAGAAGAAAGGTCTGGTGATCTACTTCCAAAAAATCAGCCATCGAAAACTCCCCATAGAATTGTGGAACACAGTTCTACTCTGACACACATAGGGTTGCCATGAGTCAGAACTGACTCAGTGGCAACTGGTGTGTGTGTTATGGGAATGATCCATTAGAGGGGGAAATTGATAGCCTAGGAGAGAAGGGAGACTATGGGAGTGGTGTTTTCAGTAGGCAAGAGAGGATGGGATCCAGAGTGAAAGAGGAAGGACTTGCTTTAGACGGAAGCACAGATAGATTATTGCTTTTCCAGAGGCTCAGAGAGATGAGATGATCTGCCCAAGGTGGCAGAGCTAGGATTTGAACTCTGGTAATGGGCTGCAGAGCCCAGCTCTTCACCGCCACACAGTTGCCTAGTAAGGGCCAAGTGAGCAGTGAGGGAGAGAGCAGGTTACGTACACAGAGCTGGGCACAGCTGACAGCCCAGAGGCCAGCCTGGGAGGAGGCTGCTGGGCACCATAGGCTGGGCCTACCTCTTGCCCCCAGCAAAGATGTCTCCCCTCAGGTGACTGCTGGGAATGTTCTGTATGAGCACGAGATGCCCCCTGAGCCCTTCTGGGAGGCCCACGACACTCTGGAGCTCCTTCTGTCCTCACCCCCTGCCCCTGATGTGGCTGCCACCCTCACTGTGACCGTGTCCTTCGACACTGCCTGTCCCCAGCGCCCCAGCCGCCTCTGGAGGAACAAAGGTGAACTGTCTGATGAGCTCACAAGGTTAGGGGGATACCAGGAGAGGCCCAGAGAGGAGGGGACCAGGCCAGGGTCAGCAGCTCCTGCCTCCAACCCCCGGGACCTGGGAAGTTATGGAGAGGGTGGGTGGGAGGTATGAGGGAAGACACAGTCCTGTTCTCTTGGGAGCTTGGTCTAAGGGGGCACAGCCCCCCAGTCCGCATCTTGAGGGACCTGGTCTGCAGTGGGGAGTACAACCCTCCCCTGGGGGCCGTGTCTAAGGGTCCATAGCCCAGCCCTGGCGGAGTGAACCTTCACAGTCAGTGTCCCACCCCCAGGTCTTTGGGTCCCTGAGGGCCAGCGGGCCCAGATCACCGTGACCACCCTCGATGCCTCCAACCTCCTGGCCAGCATTCCGTCACCCCAGCGCCCCAAGCACGATGTGCTCTTCCAGGTCACGCAGTTCCCCACCCGAGGACAGCTGCTCGTGTCCGAGGAGCCCCTCCACGCCGGGCGGCCCCACTTCCTACAATCTGAGCTGGTCACAGGGCAGCTGGTGTACTCCCATGGCGGAGGGGGCCTCCAGCAGGATGGCTTCCGCTTCCGCGCCCACCTCCAGGGGCCGGCGGAGGCCTCTGTGGTGGGGCCCCAAACCTCAGAGGCCTTTGTTATCACAGTGCGGGATGTGAATGAGCGGCCACCTCAGCCCCAGGCCTCAGCCCCGCTCCAGCTTACCCAGGGCTCCCGGGCCCCCATCTCCCGGGCCCAGCTGAGTGTAGTGGATCCAGACTCAGCCCCCGGGGAGATTGAGTACAAGGTACAGCGGGCACCCCACAATGGCTTTCTGAGCCTGGTGGGGGGCAGCCCAGGACCTGTGACCCACTTCACCCAGGCCGACGTGGATGCAGGGAGGCTGGCCTTCACAGCCAATGGGAGCAGCATGGCAGGTACTTTCCAGCTGAGTGTGTCTGATGGAGCCAGCCCACCCTTGCACATGTCCCTGGCCGTGGACATCTTGCCATCTGCCATTGAGGTACAGCTGCGGGCTCCCCTTGAGGTGCCCCAAGCCTTAGGCCATGCCTCACTGAGCCGGCAGCAGCTCCAGGTGGTTTCCGATCGGGAGGAGCCAGATGCAGCATACCACCTTACCCAGGGTCCCCAGTATGGACATGTCTTGGTGGATGGGAAGCCCGCCTCAGCTTTCAGCCAGCTCCAGATAGACCAAGGGCAGGTGGTCTTTGCTTTCACCAACTTTTCCTCCGCTCACGACTACTTCAGTGTCCTGGCACTGGCCAGGGGTGCCAATGCGTCAGCCACAGTGAACGTCACTGTGAGGGCTCTGCTGCATGTCTGGGCAGGTGGGCCGTGGCCCCAGGGTGCCACCCTGCGCTTGGACCCTGCTGTCCTAGATGCAGGTGAGCTGGCCAACCTCACGGGCAGTGTGCCCCGCTTCCGCCTCCTGGCAGGCCCCCAACACAGCCGTGTGGTCCGTGTGCCCCAGGCCAGGACGGAGCCCAGGGATGGCCAGCTTGTGGAGCAGTTCACCCAGCAAGACCTTGAGGATGGGAGGCTGGGTCTGGAAGTGGGCAGGCCAGAGGGTCGGCCCCCTGGCCCCGCCGGCGACAGCCTCACTCTGGAGCTGTGGGCACAGGGGGTCCCGCCCGCTGTGGCTTCCTTGGACTTTGCCACTGAGCCTTACAATGCAGCCAGGCCCTACAGCGTGGCCCTGCTCAGTCTCCCTGAGGCTGCTCGAACAGAAGCAGGGAAGCCAGAGAGCGGCACACCCACAAGTGAGCCGGGCTCAGCAGCATCCAGCCCCATGCCCACCGTGGCCAAGGGAGGCTTCCTGGGCTTCCTCGAGGCCAACATGTTCAGCGTCATCATCCCCACATGCCTGGTCCTCCTGCTCCTGGCTCTCATTTTGCCACTGCTCTTCTACCTCCGCAAACGCAACAAGACAGGCAAGCACAACGTCCAGATCCTGACCGCCAAGCCCCGCAACGGCCTAGCTGGGGACACTGAGACCTTCCGCAAGGTGGAGCCAGGCCAGGCCATCCCGCTGACGGCAGTGCCTGGCCAGGGGCCCCTGCTGGGCAGCCAACCTGACCCAGAGCTGCTGCAGTTCTGCCGGACACCCAACCCTGCCCTCAAAAATGGCCAGTACTGGGTATGAGGCCTGACCTGGGCCCAGATGCTGACCAGGCCAGGACAGGCTTGCCTGGGCCCCGGGTCCCACTGCTCCCAGACCCAGGGAGAAAGAGACCTGGAGACATTGGGGGTGGAGGGCGCCTGAACATAGTCCCAGGGGTCCGGGATGGAGTGGAGTCAAGAGTTGGAGTCTCCCCCAGCTCCCTCCACATCTAGAGAACTGCAAAGGGCTGAGGCAGCAGGCAGGCTCAAGGTCGGGCCCCTCTGTCCTGGAGCCAGTTTGGGCTGCCAAAACAAGGGTACCTCCTACATGGGTCAGGGCCTTGGGTAAGTCACATCTAGGCTGCCAAGATGGCAAGGAGAAAGTGCCCTAGGGAGGGAAGGGATAGATTTGAGGACTCCTGGCTTTTCCACCCCAACCCAGGCCTCCCCTTGTCTCTGCCCCAAGGTTGAGGGAAAACTTGTTCCCCCTGATTTTTTAGGGAAAAGGGAGTCCCTGGAGCAGAGGACAGGAGGAGAGAGCTCATTCGCTCTCTAGAAGGCATTAGTAGAATAATATATTCAGGGTGGGGTGGGTTGCTCTGGGGATGGGTTTATTTAAGGGAGATTGCAAAGAAGCTATTTAATATGGTGCTGAGCGAGCCAGGACTGATGGAGCCCCTGGGGGTGGGATGATAGAGGGTCTGAGGCCAGTGCCTCCCCAGGGCCCCACCTTGATGGACCGAGGCATAGGCACCCTCAGCCAGGAGCCTCAGAGTGGGCTGGGCTGGGGCATGCGCAAGGTCTCCAGCTAAGGGCCCACAATGCCTGTGCTCCCTGGAGGCTGGGGGAGCGGGCAATCAGGGACACTCGGCTCCACAGGGCCTGGATAAACGGTGCTTTGGGCTCTGAACACTGTGTGGTTTGTGTTTGTGCACTGGGGTCCCCCCACACCGGACCTGCCCTCTCAGGCAGCCGTTCCACCATGCCTCAGCTGACAGCCCAGGTGGGCAGGTGGGCCAGTCTTTGCAGGGTGATCCAAAACCCCTCGGTTTAGTAGAGATAGGCTAGGTCTTCTACAGGGAACTTAAAAAAATAAAACCAAGAGATGTTAAGAGCTCCCAGCTCTACATTTCTTATCCTGAGTTTTGGCTTCCACAGCCCTATCCCATGTCACCCCACCCCACCGCCCTTTCAAGTGGTCACAGCAGCAAAGTGAAGAGAGAGTCAAGGAGGTGGAGATCCTAAGGCAGAGATGAGGAGCCAACGGGGAGGGGGAGGAAGAGTCACAGAGTCACAGGCCATCTCCGTGGCTCCCTGGAGATTTTTACAAGGACTTTAAAAAACAAAACAAAACCTCAAACCCGTTGCCATCGAGTCGATTCCAACTCATAGCGACCCTAAAGACCCTATAGGACAGAGTAGAACTGCCACATAGAGTTTCCAAGGAGCGCCTGGTGGATTCAGACTGCCAGCCTTTTGATTAGCAGCTGTAGCACTTAACCACTATGCCACCAGAGTTTCCTTACAAGGACTACTTCTGCTAAAAGAAGCCATGGTGGCATATCAGTTCATCTCTGGGCTGCTAACCGAAAGGTTGGCAGTTCAAATCCACCTAATGGCTCCGTGAGAAAAGACCTAGCAATATGCTTCCATAAAAATTACAGCCTAGGATACCCTGTGGGACAGTTCTCTGTCACATGGGGTCTCTCTGAGTCGAAAATCAGTTCATCAGCACCTAACAAGAACAATTTCTGCTGGTCTCCACCAAAGGGCAGCTGACCTGCACCTGGGGCCAGAACCACTTCTTTTCCTGCACTCCAGCACCTGTAACATCTGAACCAGGAACTAGGACAAGAGAGGAGATTCCTCTCCACTGTCCTGCCCCTGGACGACCCCCTCCCCATGATGCCCTTCTTGTCCCAGCTTTGGCTCCTAGATCCCTCTTACTCCACTCTCTCAGGTTCGGGGCAGGAAACCCAGTGTGTCACTGTTGGAAGGGCTCTTATGAACCAAGGGGAAACAGAATCTGAGCGAGGAAGAAGGCTGCCCAGGAAGGCAGCAGAAGAGCAGGTGAGGCCCCTCTTGCCACACCAAAAACTACTGTCCCTCAAGGAGGATGGCCAGGGCCCCATAGGCTTTTGGAGCTCTGACCTGGGCCTTCACAGGTCCTCTGCAGCTGGAGCTCCCAGTCCTGGCCCCCATTTTCTTTTTGCAAGCCTGGTCTCTCCTGGACCTCCAGGCGATCCTCATACAGGGACCCTGCCAAGGGTGTCTCTGTTCCACACACCCCCAGGGCTCTGCCTTGCCTCCCCAAGGAGCCGGGGGCTAGGTCCTCAGGGCCCTGATATCTGGGGCCAGTCTCCACCCGGGACGACCAGTTTCCCTGCAAGTGTAAGTCGAGATGAGGGTGACAGACCTGCCAGGCAGGATCTGACCTCATCTCAGATTTCCCCCAGAGGGTTGATGACACCCTTTCTGTTCACACAGCCTGCCCTGCCCTGCCCTGCCTGCAGTGCGCTGGCACTAGCCAACACGGCTCCGGCTCCTTCTCTAACCTGTGCAGGCCAGTGGGCTGGCACTGAGGGCATGAGGCCAGCAGCTCTGCCAGGACCCGGGAGAGGGTCTTTCACTGACACACCAGAGCAGGGGACCCACCCTGAATGTGGGGCCTTGATTATGCAAATACCTTGCAGCTTTCAGATCTGCCCTCAGGCTGAAGGGGGCCTGAAGGGGGTTATTAAGCACTTGACAGAATAACTCGCCATCCCCTTCCTTAAAAGAGCCAGCTCCTCCTAGATGCTGAAGATGGGAGCCAACTTGTGTACAATGTTCAAGAATGTTTGGAAGCCTCCGGCCCTCTTACTCACGTACACACATGCGTAATGGGTACTTGCGCATGAGGTCAAGGACATGAACACAGGCTCACACGTGCTGCTCAGGCACTTGTACAACACAGAGATAACTACCTGCCTGCATAATACACACATGCATATAAACAGGTGCACACACAAACTTGGGGGAGGGTGCTCCTCGTCTGTGGCCCTCCCACAGTTTCAGGAGCTGGCCATGTTGAGCAAGAGCCAGGATTCTCTGCCTGGCAATGGACCCAAGCTGATATCAACAGAGTTGGAAATTGGGAGTGGACCCACATGGGGAGTGGGGAGATGGGGACGTTGCCGGAGGGGTCCAGATGTCCAGGTCCCCAGCTTGGAAGCCCTGCCCACTGCTCAGAATGGCTTAGCCTCTTAGGTACTAAAGAAGGGACTAAGACACTAATATGTGAGACCCTCTCCTCATCCCAGAGACCCCTGATGGTGCAATGGTTAAGAACTTGGCTACTAACCGAAAGGTCGGTCATTTGAGCCCACCAGGTGCTCCGAGAGAAAAAGATGTGGCACTCTGCTTCCCTAAAGATTACAACCTTGGAAACACTATAGGGCAGTTCTATTCTGTCCTATGAGTTGGAATGAAATCAACTGGATGGCAAAGGGTTTGGGATTTTTTTTGTTTCTGTTTTTCTCTTTATCCTAGAAGCTGGCCCTTTAAGTGTGGTTGCTGTGGCAACCACAGAACTGGAGCCATCATCCTCCAATAGGAAGCCAAAGAAGTGCTTCCCCCCAACCCCCAACTTCTCCTGACCAATGGGAATTGCCAGGGATGCTGGCATCTTCCTCTGGGCCCTGAAGAGGCGGATCTTAAAGGGGTGGAGGTAGCTGGGCAGCACCCCAGAGTTCTCTGTTTGGGTCTCCCAGTTCCTAACCATAACATGTGAGAGAGCTCTGGCTAGTTGGTGAGCCTGGATGGAAACCAGGCCCACTGGACCCCTCCACTGCCTCTGTCCTGCCCGAGGTCCTCCGCAGTTAATGCCATCCCTGGGTAGTTACATTCTGTGCCAAAAATGCTGTAGGAGATCCAGATGAGAATCCACCCAGCCCTTCCTGCAAAGTCTCAGACACGCTAGTGAGTAACTACAAACCATGATGAGTGCCTTAACACAGCGGTATGAGCTAGGCTGGAGGGGAAGCCCTGAGTGGGAGGGCTGGCTGGCTCTGCTTGCTTCTCTCTTTGGGGAGTGCTGGGCCTTTCAGTGGAATTGGCAGCCAGGCAGCGGCTAAAGCTGAGCATGCTCAATACCCTCTGGTTACATTTCCATTCTCAGTGTACTGAGTTACAGTACTTAACTGATAGCTGCTGTCCTCATGAAGGGTGGGCGTTAGCCCCTCAGATAACTGGTAAGTTATACTGCGTTCCTTCACACTTTAGATGTCTTTAAAAAAAAAAAAACAAAACAAAAAACCAAACCCCTTTGCTGTGGAGTTAATTCCAACTCATAGTGACCCTATAGGACAGAGTAGAACTGCCGCATGCGGTTTCCAAGGAGCAGCTGGTGGATTCAAACTGCCCACCTTTTGGTTAGCAGCTGTAGTTCGTAACCACTGTGCCACCACGGCTCCAAATGTGCTAAGAGACCCGAGAGACAGAAGCAGCCCTTGGTTAAGTTGACCAGTAGCCAAGAAGGGACTTTTCTACCCAAATACAAACAGCCTCAATTAGTGGCTGAAGGAGATCTCACCTCTCCCTCACTACCCAGCTGCCTGGGAACTGCTACCTCTATTAGCCCAGAGTCCGGAACTAATCCCAAGGCTTCCTTCTGATGCCTTGTGAGGGCACAAAGGGCTCAAGTGACCCAGTCTCTGAGTCTCCAGGGTCCAAATTAGATGGCCTGTCTAAGTCCTTGCTACTCAAAGTGGGGTCCGTGGACCAGCAGTACGAGCATCACTTGGGAGCTTATTGGTAATGCAGACTCTCTGGCCCCACCCCAGACCTGCTGAATCAGACTCTGCATTTTCAACAAGGGCCCACGGTGATTAGTATACACAGTCAAGTTCATGCAGCACTGATTTAAGTCATCCCCCTCCACCTCTAATTGGGAAAACTGAGATCAGGAGAGGCAGGGACCAGGCCAAGATCATAAGGCTGGAGGAGGTCAGACTCGTGACCCTGGTACAGGGTTTTGTGTTCCATGTCACACTGTCTGCCCTTCTCCCCCACACTCTTGTGAAGCCCCCACATCCTCTCAATCTCATGGGATATGGTACTTTTTGTTTTTGTGGAGAAAATATACACAACAAAACATATACCAATTCAGCATCTCTACATGTGTAATTCGGTGACATTGATCGCATTCTTGAAGTTGTGCATGCATTCTCTCGATCCTTTTCCAAATTATTCTACCACCATTAACATAAATTCAGTGCCCCCCACGCAAAAGGTGACAGTGTTCTGATTGTGGGACTCCTGCTCCAGGGGCCTGCAATGAGGAGGAGAGAAGGCAGTTGAGGAGGGCAAAGGCGGCAGCCAGGTCGGACCGGGTGGGAGGGGCTGCAGGAAGAGCCCACTCCCGCCCTTACCTCCCAAAGACAGGCCCCTGGAAAGTGCAGCAGCCCCCTAGCACCCAGCCTTCTGCAATCCAGCTGGTCCTTCTCTGTCCCCTCCCTACCATCTGAGTCCCACCTGTCAGAGGGAGGGATGAAGGGAGATGGCACCAAGGTCACCAGTCAGGGCCTAAATCATGCATGGGGCCTTACCGTGGGAAGAAGCTGCCTGTCAGGAAGGAGGGATGGGTCTCCCAGAGCTCTCCACCTTGCAGAGGGTGAGGAGCAAGAGAGGCTGGATGGAGGCTGCTATGCTCTTCCTTCTGCCCCCTCCCTCAGCTCCTCCCTAGCAGCTGGGAAGCAATGCCAGGCCATGGCTCCCAGCCTTGGGCTTCCCTGGTGCTGGGAGTGCCTCCAGAGCCCGCAACTCCCCTTCCCTCCCAGGGCAGCTCTCTATACCTGGCTGTAACACTGTTCAGCGCTGTGCACTCCATCAGGGCAGTGTCTAGCCCTTGCTGTACCCTGTGCTGGGTACATAGCAGATGTTCAATAAATGTCTATTGCCGGGATGCAGCCCCTCCCCTTCCACAGAGATGCCCTCAGACTAGGAGGCTTCTGTCTACTTGTCCTGTACCGATTCCTTTCCTGGCCTCCCACTCTGGTTCCCCTGGCTTCCCCTGCATCCCAACTGGTCTCCCAACTGCTGCTGTAGACCCCAGATCCCTCCTGGTCCCCAGGTAGACCTGGCCCCTGGCCCTGAGCCTCTAAGGAGCAGGTTTAATCTGTCCCTCCAGACTCTTCAGAGCTCACTTCTCTCTTCCTCTATACTCACCCATGGTTGCCTCCCTCCCTGACACCTGAAGTATGCCTGCTCAGAACCCTATGGGCACAACCCTTTCACCAAATCATACATGGAAGCCCATCACAGATAAAATCAGAGTTGATTCAGTGGGGCAGGAGGAGGCGAGAACCTAGGGTCCCCCACCCTCCATAGCTCCTCCTTGGAGCCTCCAGGGTCCGCTGGCCCCTTTGCCAACTGATCTAACCACTTGCAGTGCTAACTGATCCCAACCTTCAGGGGCAGGGAGCAGAGCAGAGCCCCCACCTCTACGCCACCCAGGGGACCCTGCATTCGATCAGGGGGCTCTGAGTCCCAGCATTAGGCCAGAGAAAAGGAATGACTTGCCCAGTTAGCCATTCATTGACAAACCTGGGTTTCGTGGAGGCTCAAAGACCTTCCTGATGCCAAAGATCTCAGCAGTGGGATTGCAGGCTCCTATAGAGGTGTCAGGACAAGTGGAGGTGGGCCAGGGACTCCAGACATTCTGGCCAGGGTAGAGACCTCCAAGGACCAGAGGGTGGCAGGGAAGCCCTGTTTGGTCTTGTCAGGGAAGGTGGTGCCTGGGCTAGAGGATCCCTAAAGGGCTTTTGGGCAGACAGGCAGGCAGGCAGGTGGGTGAGGCTGGTAGAGCCTGGGCACTCCTGGAGGACGGATGACTCAGGGTGGAAGGGCCCTTTTGAGTCAGCCCTGCTGAAAGGTTGCCTTGTGAATAGGGCCCCTGGACAGGATGCTGGGGCAGGACCTTGGGACCCCAAGAAGGTTCCGGGCCCCAGGACCTCAGCCCCTCTGCCCCCCAATCTGCCCTGAGATCCTCAGAGTCTGGGGACTGAAGAAGGGAGGGCAGGGGTGGTACCTGTGTCTGTCCAATGAACTTGTATAAGCTTATCCACTTGTTTGAACTCAGAATGGGATAACTGGCCCCAGAGACTACGAAGCCAGGACCGGGGGGCTCAGTGCCTGCTTTCAGCCTAGAGCCCTACCTCCTGTCTTCATCTCTGCCTCATTTCCCATCCCCAGTCAACATCCATAGTATGGGGCTGGCTGTCCAGAGACTCCCAGCCCAGCTCCCACCCCTTTATGACCTCTGAAAACTGTGCTACTGACCAAGGCTTCTTTTCCTAGAACAGCATCCAGCACGCAGTAAATGCTCTGTAAATGCTGACCGTTATTGTTAGCACTGTTATAATGGTCATTACTATTAATTGCCTAGCATATGGGGCTGGCATATTGTATACGCTTACTAAATGTTAGAAGGTGATGTTATTGTTGAATTTTATACAGTCATCATAATGCCTGGCGCATAGTAGGTGCTGAACTAATGCTCCATCCTTCTCTTAGAGGACCAATTGTATGCATTCCCCAACTGGAAAAGAGAGACATTAGGGTGCTCTCCTTTGCTGGGCTTTGGTGGGGAGAGTGCGGTACACAGCAAGGGGTCAAGTTCTGGCCTGAGTAGGAAGAGCTGGTAGCACTACTCTGGTCTCCTTTTCACCACCCCTGCCCCAACGATTCTGAGGAGCATTGCTCCTGAGGTTGGAGGGGGAACAGGGGAACATCTGGCCTACCTTAGAGGAGACCTGGCCACAGGGGACCCAAGTGGGAGGAGCCCCACTGGAACCTGCCTGCCCAGGTGGGGGAGGGCTGGATGGCAGGGGTGGGCAGGAACACAGGGGGCTTCCTGGAGGAGGAAGCCTGGGCTGGGCCTGAAGAATGGGCAGCTCTGAGCTTAAGGCAGAGCATGAGGGTAGGGGGAAGATGGAGCAAAGTCAGAGAGAAGGGGAGACTGGCACCCTGAAGTGGAAAGCAGCCTGGGGATCAGGCTCAGAGAAGCTACTCTGGAGCCCCTGGCCTGACAGGGAGAAGACTCTGGGGGTGGACATGGTGCTGCTTGGGGGTGCCTTCCTCAGCCATTGCCCACCTTCCAGGGCCAACCCTTTAAGATGCAGAACTGGGGCAGGAGTAGGGGCTGCTAAGCCTCTGGGCTGGAACTCTGTGCCCAAGCACTCCCAACTTGAGTGACTTCAACTGCCAAACTACTTGGAGGTGACCCTAGAGCCTCAGGAGCTGGCCGGATAGGATATCAGCACCCCCATACATGCATACCCACACCCCACGCAGCTGATGC
This sequence comes from Dugong dugon, assembly GCA_030035585.1. Lineage (NCBI taxonomy): Eukaryota > Metazoa > Chordata > Mammalia > Sirenia > Dugongidae > Dugong > Dugong dugon. The sequence goes on along the minus strand of CM057482.1, from coordinate 20,882,190 downwards.
CAGCCCAACTGGGCTTCAGTGCCAGGGCGGAAGAGGCTGCCTGCTCCACCAGCTGGGACAGCATGGGAAGAGCAGGCAGGGGTCCCTGGGTTGTGCCTGGCCTTGAACCCAGGCCTCCAAAGTGCTGAGCAGGGATGGGCGCACACCCCCCTCCAGTCCTTTCACACCTCTTGCCTGCTGAGAAAGAGGGAAACACTCCTCAGAGTGAGTCATTGGGTTCTGGGGGTGTGGGAGATGACGTCAGGGAGTAGGCATGCATCAGGCCACCCAGCTGCTGTGGCAATGCACACGTGCACATGCACACGCTTTCACAGGACTGCCATATGCAGCCGTTGCACACAGGCATTTGTGGACACACTCACTCACTGACACAGTGGCCAGACGCTGCAAACCAGAACGTGCACACACACACCCTCTGGTGCGGGGGGGGGTGTGTGTGTGTGTGTGTGTGGAAGGGTTGGATCCACCATTGAACAAGACAAATACCAGCCCTCTGAAGGCTGCTTTTTACTGATGGGGACAGATTAGACACAAACACATTTCCAATATGACTTTCTCTACTGAAGTATTCCCAGAGGATGTTGCGTGATGGCTAGAGTTTGCTGGAAGGCAGTGGGTATGGAGAGTAAAATGTTGGCCCAGTGTAGATATCTATTGAAGCTGTGATGGGTACAGAGGGATCCATTATATTCCATTACATTCATTTCTATTCTTGTGTATGTTTGAAACTTTCCATAATAAAAAGTAAAATACACATATATATAATTGGCAGTTGGTCATAAGTGATATGAAGAAAAATACGACTAGATAAGGGGTGTCATGGATTGAATTATGTCCCCCGGAAAATGTGTGTTAGCAGTTCGGCTAGGGCATGATTCTCAGTATTGTGTGATTTTCCCTTGTGTGGTAAATCGTGCCTCTATGATGTTAATGAGGGAGGATGGGCGGCTGTTGTGTTAGTGAGGCAGGACTCAATCTACAAGACTTGATAGTGTCCTGAGGCAATCTCTTGAGATAAAAAAGACAGAAGTGAGCAGTGAGACAGGGGGACCTCATACCATCAAGAAAGCAGTGCTGGGAGCAGAGCGCGTCCTTTGGACCAGGGTCCCTGCGCAGAGAAGTTCCTAGTCCAGGGGAACACAGAAGAGAAGAAGGCCAACAGAGAGAAAAAGCCTTCCCCTGGAGCTGACGCCCTGAATTTGGACTTTTAACCTACTTTAACTGTGAGGAAATAAACTTCTCTTCATTAAAACCATCCACTTGTGGTATTTCTGTTATAGAAGCACTACATGACTAAGACAAGGGGATATAGAGGAGCTAGGAAGACTCTTCAGATTAAATGTCGGAGACCTGAATTAACAGAGGTGCAAGCCATGCAAATATTTGGTGTTGCCGGGTGGAAACCCCAGGTTCTGCTTGGCACAACTCATCTCAGCCAATAAATGAGAGACTGAGGTGGGAGACCAGAAACGTATTTTTATTTTATTGTGCAAGGAAAGGAACAGTGGGGGCTGTTGCTACCAAGACTGCTCAGTGAGGGCAAGAGGAAAGTTACTTTTACGGGGTTTACAAGCGGGAAGTTCATACAAGTTATATCAGCAACATTCTTAATCATACTATGCAGGCACAATGGGGTTTATGTATAACTTTATGCATCGCATGTTCAGAAAATGGCTGTTAAATTCTACCCAGAGGCAGGGAAGTTACTATTTATGAGGTACTTAACCAGCTAAAACGTTATCCAGAATGTCATCATAGCACCTAAACCAGTTTCCACCGATTTCCTCTAGTTTTGGACAATAGTTAAGGAAAGGGGAACCAGGATGTTAATGTAAAGCTTCTGTGGTGTCAAGCAAGCTGCTTGAGGCAGTGGAATTTTCCACAGCCTGGGGTCCTCTGTCTTACTGAGAGAAAGCATTCCAAACAGCAGGAACAGGCAATGCAAAAGCCCTGAGGTTTTGAGGAAGAGCAAACAGGCCAGTGGGCCTGGTGTTCGGTGACCAAAGGAGACAGCGGTCCAAGGTGAGATCAAAGAGGTCATCAGGCAGTAGACAAGAATTATCTTAGGTGAAGAGTAAGGACAGCACACACTACAGGGGAAGTCAGCACAACTGGACTAAACCAAAACTAAGAAGTTTCTTGAATACAACCAAACACTTCGAGGGACAGAGTAGCAGGGGCAGAGGTCTGGGGACCATGCTTTCAGGGGACATCTAGGTTAATTGGCATAACAAAGCTTATTAAGAAAATGTTCTGCATCCTACTTGGTGAGTGGTGTCTAGGGTCTCAAAAGCTTATAAGCGGCCATCTAAGATGCAACAATTGGTCCCAACCACCTGGAGTAAAGGAGAATGAAGAACACTAAAGTCACAAAGAAAGTATTAGCCCAAGAGACAGAAAGGGCCACATAAACCAGAGACTGCATCACCCTGAGACCAGAAGAACTAGATGGTGCCCGGCAACCACCAATGACTGCCCTGACAGGGAACACAACAGAGAGTCCCTGATGGAGCAGGAGAAAAGTGTGGTACAGAACTCAAATTCTAGTAAAAAGACCAGACTTAATGGTCTGACTGAGACTGGAGGAACCCCAGAAAGCATGGCCCCTGGTCTCTCTGTCAACCCAGAACTAAAACCATTCCCAAGGCCAACTCTTATTTTTATTTTTTTCCCATACAAAAATTTATACGTACATTGTTATGTAACTCTGATTGCTCTCCCCACACTGTGACAGCACACTCCTCCTTTCCACCCCTGATTTCCCGTGTCCATTCAGCCAGCTCCTGACCCTCTCTGCCTTCTCATCTCACCTCTGGACAGGAGCTGCCCGTTCAGTCTTGTATCTGCTTGAACTAAGAGGCACACTCCTCACGAGTATCACTTTATGTCTCACAGTCTAGTCCAGTCCCTATCTGAAGAGTTGCCGAGGCCAACTCTTCAGACAAAGGTTAGACTGGACTATGGGACATAAAATGACCCCAAGAGGGGTCAGATTTGGTCTCTCTTTCTTTCCTTCTTTTTTATGTAGCCTTAGATCACCTAACTTTTTTTATTATTGTGATGAAACATATATAACAAAAATTTGCCATTTTAACCATTCTTAAGCGTACAATTCAGTGACATTAATTACATTCACCATATTGTGCTACCATCACCACTATCCATTTCCTGAAGTTTTACATTACCCCAAACAGAAACTCAGTATCCCTTCAGCAACAACTCCCATTCCCTAGCCCCTGGTAGCCACTAATAAATTTGGGTCTCTATGCATTTGTCTATTCTAGATATTTCACATAAGTGGGATCACATACTATCTGTCCTTTTGTGTCTGCCTTATTTCACTTAGCGTAATGTTTTCAAATGCATCCATTGTAGTAGCATATACCAGAACTCCATTTCTATGACTAAATAATATTCCATTGTATGTATGTACCACATTTTGTTTATACATTGATCTGTTGATGGACACTTGGGTTGTTTCTATCTTTTGGCTATTGTAAATAGCGTTTCAGTGAACATTGATATACAAGTATCTGTTTGAGTCTGTTTTCAATTCTCTTGGATACTTAGGTAGGAGTGAAATTGCTGGATCATATTGTAATTCTATGTTTAACTTTTTGAGGAACTGCCAAACTGTCTTCCATAGCAGCTGGACCATTTTACATTCCCACCAAAAATGAAAGAGGGTTCCAATTTCCCATATCCTCAACACTACCAGTTGTTTTCCATTTTTCTGAGTATATCCCTCCTAGTGGCTGTGAGGAGCCCTGGTGATATGGTAGTTAAGACCTAGCCCACTAACCAAAAGGTCAACCGTTCAAATCCACCAGCCACTCCTTTTATACCCTATGGGGCAGTTCTACAACAGATTCTACAACAGGTTTGGTTTGGTTTTTTAAGTGGGTGTGAAGTGGTATGTCATTGTGGTATTAATTTTAATTTCCCGAATGACTAATGACTGGAGTCTTTTTTGTTGTTGTTCTGAGTCGACTCTGTTTTTATTTTTATTCAACTATAAGCAAACAGAAAAATTAACCCAACATTCATCAACTCCGGATCAGCTTTATTTATACAATGAAGAGTGATCAGTTTAAACAGGAACACGGATTTAAGGACTTCTGATAACCTAACACTGCTGTTCGTCCAGATGGCCAGGTCTCAACACCAGAAAAATGGGCCTCCCTTAAAGATTCATTCATGCTTTGCTTTACTTCTATTAAAAAAAAAAAAAAAACCCGTTGCCGTCAAGTCTATTCCGACTTACGGCGACCCTATAAGAGAGTACGACTGCCCCATAGGGTTTCAAAGGAGCGGCTGTTGGATTCAAACTGCCAACCTTTTCGTCAGCAGCTTGAGCTCTTAACCACTGCACCACCAGGGCTCCAATAGACTTCCTTTTTTCACCTGAATTTTTTTCTTCTTTAAATTCTGGTTTGCTATTTTTATAGTGACAATTCGATGGCCCTATCACAGTACCAAAACATTCCCCAAAATGGAGTTCAAATTTGATGAAAACATAAACTGGAATGTGTGACCTTCTAGAAGTATAAAGGGTAGGCAGCAGGAAAAGTCACCCTAAACCGTATCTGACTTCTCAAGTCTCACCTGTGGCAATCGAAGCCAGGAAGAGGAGAAAGCTACATGCATCACTGAACTCAAGAGCACTGCCTGGGGCCTCTGGAATGGTTCATTTCTCAGCTTTCCCTACTTCCCTGAGAGCTGCTCATACAGTTGGAGCACATAGTCGACCCATTCAGCCTGGTAACAAATGCCGGCAATCAGGGATCCGAGCTCACCCTTTTTGCAGAAAGATGCCACCTTGAAGTTGCCACAGTGGTCTCCAGATCCATGCTAAGAGTAAGCTTGTCATACTTCAGTGACTTGTCCTGCTCATAAACCAGCCAGTCATAGCAGTGGATGCCTGTGCCCTTGAGAGGCTCAGAGCCCACATAATCGGAGAGGATTGTGCTACTGCTGTTGTCTTTGCCTTTCATGTTGACCGCCAGAAAATGGTGCCATTCCCCATGTTTGGGAGCATCTAGATCTGTGAGGACCAAGGTGTAGAGTTTACCTGAATTCAGCCTATCCCATGCAATGCTGGTGGGTCGGTTCTTAACCCGGGCAGGTGTCAGCACTTTGTCCTTTGACCTCTGCCCCGCCATATTTGACCTGCAGTGGATGCTGCAGCCGCTCATCCACTTCCTGCAGGCTCAAAGACTTGCTGAGGTCCACCAGCATCGTGAGGCTGAGTGGAACGGGCAGTTGGGAGTGCAGTAGCAGGCAAAGCACACAACAGCCCAGCGACAACCTGGACCCTATTTTGAGGTGCCAGCAACGCTAGCTCATGGTTGGGATGTGCAGTGTGAGAGAAAGAGAGGAGCTAAGTATGATTCCAAGGCTGTGCCTGAGCTCTGGGGCAAGAGGTAGCCTTTTCCAGGCTGAGGAGCAGAGGGAAAGCGTGTGGCAGGGGGCTGCCCCATCAGAGGGACCGTTATACTCCCCCAATGGAACTGACACACAGGTCCACGTGCACACACTGACAGGCACTCAGCCACCACGCAGGTGAATATACACAGTCTGGGATATAGATGCAGGCACAGACCCCATCACCCCACTCTTCCTGTCCCACCCTACCAAAGGGCTAGAGCCCCTCTGCCCACTGTAGCTCAGCCTCAGGTAATACCAGACTCAATTTCCTGTCAGGGACCAGAGTCCTGCCCCTGACCCCAGCTCCCTGCCCCTGGCCTCACCTCTCCAGTCCCCTCCTCCATGGCCAGATCCTGCTCCCACACCCCAGACTGAGGCCCTACAGAAAATTATCACTCAACAAATATTTGCTCAGTGCTCTCTGTGGGCCAAACCCTCTGCCCTTCCACCCCATGACTCAAAGGCACACAGCCACCTCTACCTGATACCTGCCGCCTGACCCCCACCTCCCATATGGTCTGCTTGCCCCCTGCTTCCCCACTCCCCTCAATTCTCAACACTCCTGTGACTACTCTGCAGCAGGACATTTGCCCCAGCCCTGCCCACCCAGCCAGACTTCAGCCCAGTCCTGCCACTGAGCAGCTGCACCTTCACAAGTGATTTGATGCCTCTGAGCCTCAGGCTACTGCAAAATGTTGACAATCGGAGTTCTTACCTTCCAGATGGTTGTGGGCAACAAGATAATAATGGGAGGCCCTTAGCCCAATGCCCAGCATGTAGGACGGCTTAAAAAATGGTAGTTGTATTACTGAACATCTGATCAAAGATTCTATGGAAGAATCTTGATCAAATGCAGAAATTAGGAAAATGCAGAACAGAATTTCAAATTCTCATGGCTTGCCAGGGCCATAGAGGTTGGATGAACCCCTGAAACTATTGCCCTGAGATAACCTTTAAGCCTTAAACCAAAAATTTCCCCTGAAGTCTTCTTAAAACCAAACAATAGGTTAGCTTAACTAGTAAAGAATGTTTGCCTTGAGCATGAAGCTTTTTTAAGAATTATCTATATTGAATCAAAGTGATAACAGCAACTCAAAAGATTAGACAGGAACCTTAGGGGGCAGTGAGTTTGTGTTAAGGGGGGAGGAACAACTCAGAAAAGGAGGGTGAGAATGGTTGCACAACTCAAAGAAAGTAATCAAATATCACTGAATTGTACATGTAGAAACTGTTGAATTGGTGTATGTTTTGCTGTGTTTATTTTCAACAACAACAAAATTTTTTTAATTTTTTAAATTTTAAAAAATTAACCCGTCTTGTGGTGTAGCGATTAAGAGCTATGGCTGCAAACCACGTGGTCAGCAGTTTGAATCCACCAGGCGCTCCTTGGAAACTCTATGGGGCAGCTCTACTCTGTCCTATAGGGTCGCTATGAGTTGGAATCGACCTGACAGCAGAGGGTTTAGTTTTGGTTTGATCTTGCTGGTCTGTGTGGCATGAGGACACGCCACACCTGGGCAGTGACAATGCCCACACCTGTGAGCTTGTGCCCTTGTGTAATCATGATTACAATCACTCGAGTGATATTGTGGGAAACTGAGACTCAGACAGTGACCTTGCCTGAGGTCACTCAGTGGATTTGTCCATAGGAGGCCTGGGAGGTGAGCCTGGGTCTTTTGATTCTCGGGCCATACAACCCTGTGTGCGATGGCGTATGTGACAGCCGGTGGCCCAGTGGACTCCTCCTGCCCTAGACTGACAAATGCCATGACAGCCTAGAAGCCCCAAGAGTTTCTTTGTGGGATTCTGCTCCCCATGGAGACAGAGTGGCAACATGGGGCAAGGCTCAAGGTCCGGGGCCATCAGGGGCCTAGTCCCAGGCGTAGCTCTTCTATCTACCCGACACATGGCCTTAAGAGCCTGTCCCAATCAACGGCTCGGTTTTCTCACCTCTAAAGTGAGTACCAACGTTCTCGTTCTTGGCCCTCCCTCTCTCTGGGGCAGCTCTCAGGCTCTGCCCAGAGGCTTGGAATCCCAGTACACTTTGCTGAGCACTTGCTATGTGCAGGCGCTGGCCAGCTGACGTGCTGTGCTCATGGAACCCTCCTCACAGCCATCTGGAACTGCATGTTGTCAGTGGAGAAACTGAAGCACAGAGCAGCTAAGAAACATCCCTACAGCAAGGATATGCTGAGCAGGATTTGCACACAGGGGCTTGGCCACTCTGCAGTCCTGCCCCTGGTGGTAGAGAAACAGGGTCTTAGCCCGCTAGGGCAGCAGGGTTGTCTGGTGGAGCCATCATACTCATTCCTTGAGCAGTCCTGCCAAAATGGCAGGGAGGAGGTTCAAGTCAGAAGAGGTTCCAGGTGTCTGAGGAGACCCCTGCTGGGATGGGCCAGCTGAGGCTGCAGCCCCCTCAGCTGCCCCCATCTCCTACCCCAGGCATTGGCCATTTGCCTCTTAGCACAGGCGACCCAGGCTGGGTACTGTTTCATACACATGCTCATGCACAAAGACCCTGGCTGGCTCAGCTATCCAGCGCCTCCCTCCCTGGGCCCGTTTCCTTGTGTGTAAAATGATGTTTATCTTGATGTTGTAGAATACTGGCTATCCAATACCCTTCACATGGAGCCCTGGTAGCCCAACGATTAAGAGCTATGGCTGCTAACCAAAGGGTCGGCAGTTTGAATCCACCAGCTGCTCCTTGGAAACCCAGTGGGGCAGTTCTACTCTGTCCTCTGTGAGTCGGAATCAACTCAACAGCAACACTTTTTTTTTTTTTTTCAAATGCCCTTCACGATGCTGCCTTGCACTGGGGGGTGGGGGGTGGGGAGGGAGCCACAGCAAGGTTGGAGGACCCAGGAGCCATGGGGACCTGTAGCCCCTTCCCAGGTAGAACCCCAAGGAGGCAGACTCCAGATGACAAAGGGCAGCACAGGGTCCTTTGTGCGTGTGGGGTGGAAGCTGTGGGATAACGACCATGCGCCCCAGAAGGGACCTTTGCTAGGTCCTTGAGGTTCCCTGAGGCCCGTGAAGTATAGGGACAATGGAGGAAGACCTAATGCCCAAGAGAACCAGGGAAAGAGCCAGACCCAGAGGCCTCAGGATGGGGATCAAGGGACCAGGTGGTGGGAAGGCAGGGGCCGAGGGGTGAGGGCACAGAGTGACCAGAGAGGGCTCAATGCTGACCCAGGACCATGATGGGTACCACAGGCCCAGTGCCAAGGTCCAGGAGCTCTGCAAGGGCCCACAATGATGCTTGCAGCCAGGAAAAAAGAAATGTAGCAGCACCAAAATACTAAAAGGAAAAGGCAAAATCAAAATTAAAGTTTCAAATACCTACAAAACAAGAGACATTGTCAAGTAGTAAACTGAATCCATCTCAAATAGTTATGTATGAGTTACCTTTAATGTAGAATGCAGGCAGATTTTAATGTGTTTGACAAGGTGTAGGGTTCGGCCTCTAAAATTCAGAGTGCCGGAGGGGTGCCTAAGGTCTTCAAATGTGCCATCCCCAAGAATTACATGCATCCCCACAGAAAGGAGGGGTCCCCGAATTTATTTGAGATTATTTTCTACCATGTGGGGGGATGAGGGAGAAAAAGAGAAATTCAGGTCAGTTATAGGAAAATGCAAGCCCGGTGGCCAAGTGGTTAATTGGTTGGCTACTAACCGAAAGGTTGGTGGTTCGAACCCACCAACTGCTCTGTGGGAGAATGATGTGGTAGTCTGCTTCTGTAAAGATTTACAGCCTTGGAAACCTTATGAAGCAGTTCTACTCCGTCCTATAGGGTCACTATGAGTTGGAGTCAGGTTTATGGGAAAATGAAGTTATGCTCCTCACACACATTCATTTGTAAACAGAGACTCTGAGTCACTGCAGATGTCACCATGCAATACTGTCACCAGCATTCCTGGGGGACTGGTGGGATTCCCCCACCCTCAAATCCTCTCACATTTCAGTGCATTGGTTTGTCAGCCTTGAATTCTTTGACAGCCCTGGAGGTGCAGCGGTTAAGAGCTACGGCTGCTAACGAAAAGGCTAGCAATTTGAATCCACCAGCTGCTCCTTGGAAACCCTATGGGCTGGTTCTACTCTGTCCTATAGGCTCTCTATGAGTCAGAATTGACTTGACGGCAATGGGTTTGGTTTTGGTTTGGAGCAGAGATCTGCCACCCCCTCTCCCCTTGAGCCTAAATGAGTTAATGTGATTCTAAGGAATGGAGCCATCAGATAGATCTCCACTGAAAGCAGAGAATACCAGAAAGACGTCTTAGTCATCTAGTGCTGCTATAACAGAAATACAAGTGGATGGCTTTAACAAAGAGAAATTTATTCTCTCACAGTCTAGTAGGCTACAAACCCAAATTCAGGGCATCAGCTCCAGGGGAAGGCTTTTTCTCTCTGTCGGCTCTGGAGGAAGGTCCTTGTCATCAATCTTCCCCTGGTTGAGGAGCTTCTCAGGTGCAGGAACCCTGGGTCCAAAGGATGTGTTCTGCTCTCGGTGCTGCTTTCTTGGTGGTATGAGGTCTCCAACTTGTTGCTCACTTCCCTTTCCTTTTATCTCTTGTAAGATAAAAGGTGGTGCGGGCCACACCCCAGTGAAACTCCCTTTACATTGGATCAGGGATGTGACATGAGCAAGGGCGTTACATCCTACCCTAATCCTCTTCAACATAATCTACTTTTGCCTCATTAACTACAGGCAGAGAATAGGATTTACAACATATAGGGAAATTGTATCAATCACAAAATGGAGGACAACCACACAATACTGGGAAACACGGCCTAACCAAGTTGACACATATTTTTGGGGGACACAATTCAATCCATAACAGATGTTTACCAGTGTTTTATTGACTATGCAAAGGCATTTGACTGCGTGGATCATAACAAATAATAGGTAACATTTCAAAGAATGGGAATTCTAGAACACTTAATTGTGCTCATGGGGAACCTGTACATAGACTAAGAGGCAGTCGTTTGAACAGAACAAGGGAACACTGAGTGGTTTAAAATCAGGAAAGGTGTGTGTCAGGGTTGTATCCTTTCACCATACTTATTCAATCTGTGTGCTGAGCAAATAATCTGAGATGCTGGACTATATGAAGAAGAATGTGGCATTAGGTCTGCAGGAAGACTCATTAACACCTGAGATACGCAGATGACATAACCTTGTTTGCGGAAAGGGAAGAGGAATTGAAGCACTTACTGATGAAGATCAAAGACTATACAGCCTTCAGTATGGATTACGCCTCAACATAAAGAAAACAAAAATCCTCACAACTGGACCGATAAGCAACATCATGATAAATGGAGAAAAGACTGAAGTTGTCAAGGATTTCATTTTACTTGGATCAACAACCAACACCCATGGAAGCAGCAGTCAAGAAATCAAACGACGTATTGCTTGGGCAAATCTGCTGCAAAAGACGTCTTTAAAGTTTTAAAAGCAAAGATGTCACCTTGAGGACTAAGGTGTGCCTGACCCAAGCCATCAATTGCCTCATATGCATGCGAAAGCTGGACAATGAACAAGGAAGACTGAAGAAGAATTGATTCATTTGTATTAGGGTGTTGGCAAAGAATATTGAATATACCCTGGACTGCCAGAAGAACAAACAAATCTGTCTTGGAAAAAGTACAGCCAGAATGCTCCTTAGAAGGGAGGATAGCGAGACTTCATCTTACATGCTTTGGACATGTTATCAGGAGGGACCAGTTCCTAGAGAAGGACATAATGCTTGGTAAAGTAGAGGGTCATCAAAAAAGAGGAAGAACTTCAATGAGATGGATTGACACAGTGGCTGCAACAAGCTGCAACAACAGGCTCAAACAGTAATGATTGGGAGGATGGCGTAGGACCAGGCAGTGTTTCGTTCCGTTGTACACAGGGTTGCTACGAGTTGGAACCGACTAGAAGGCACCTAAGAACAACAACAACAAGGAATAGAGCCAGAGAGCTGGGTTTGAGTCTAGCCCTGCTACGGCCTCACTGTGTAATTGTAGGCAGGTCCCAGCCTCTCCCTGGGTAATTCTCAGTCTCTGCACCTGTGAAATACAACGATGTCCACCAGGGCTGTGGTGAGGCCTGAGGAGGCCACAGTTCTATGAGGCACTGCCTTCTAAACAGACAGCACTGCATTGGGACTTGACTAACAAAACTAAAAGGAAAAAGGTTTGTGTTAAACTGTGTTGAACCCCAGAGCTAAGTTTCACGATCAGCCCTCCAAGCTTTGTCTAGGGGAGGTGGATTTCGATTTCTCCGCCAAGGTCTTCTTGTTGGGGCTTACCGTCTGCTCCAGCCCAGCCAGTGGAGAGAGGTGCCAGGGCCAAGCTGGTGAGGAAGCAGGTTGGGGTGGGTAGGGGAGCTAAGCAGGCTTGGCTCCCAGAGGCCTGAGTCAGCGGGCAGGCGAGCAGGCAGGGCGGGCTCAGTCCTCACATGCTTGGGGAGGAGATGGTGGAGGAATGTTGCTCCTGCCTGGGCTTGGGCCCTGCCCACCACATCCTGGCCCTTCCTCTGCTCTGGCTCCAGATGGAAGATGCCTGGAGCTTAGTTGGGTGGGTTCAGCCAGGGGCCTTCAGAGGATGGCCCAGGCCACAGAGGCTGCCAGGAACTGGCCTCTGACCCACAGCACCTCCCAACCTGCTGGGTGCTACTGGAGAGCCGCCACTGCTCACTAGCCCTGGTCCCGTGTCTGCACAATGAGGAGCTGAACTAGGTGCTGTTGGATCATCCCAGCTTCTCCCCACCAGGCACTGGCTGCACCCCCAGACCTCTTGGGGCATCTACCTGGCTGTGGTGCTTGTAACTTGCTCTACTCTGCCTCAGAGACACTCCTCCTGGGGTTGCTTGTCTCTCAAAGCTCTCCTCTGAAACCTCTGATGAGCTGAGCTTCAGAGCTGGGGGCCCAGGAGGCAGTGCAGGTGAGGTCCAGACATCTTTGTGTGACACATACGTTATATGCTTATGTGACTTTGTGGTGAAGAAACTTCACCCTATGGTCTGTGTGTGGGACCGTGTGAGGGGATGGCTGTGGGTGATGGCGTGGCTACGACTCTGATGCTGTGAGCAGATGACGATGCACGTGTGGCCGGGCCGAGTGTGTGTGTGGCTGGGAGTGCAACAGTGTGAGCAGAGGACTGTGCACGTGCACAGGTGTGGCCTGTGTGCCTGCGTGTGGTGTGTCTGCTTTGGGCCAGGTGTCTGAGACTCTGAGTGGCTGCATCTGGGAAGGTGGGGACACGTGGATGATCATGTGGTTGTGTGATGGGATAGACGGGGCAGTGCTGGGCTGAGGCTGAGGCTGGGGCCAGCCATGGCATAGTGGCTCACAACCCTCCTGTGTCCCCGAGGGGACAGGATGCAGGATCTGGGGTCCATCTCTGCCCCTACCCCCAACATGTGACTGTGTAAGACAAAGCAGACTCCCTTTCCTAGGCTGGGCAAGATTGGGGATCAAGGGTCCCCCACCCCCACTCTCAGGACCTGGTAATTGCCCAGGGCAGAAAGAGAGGCCTTGTTTTCCAACCCCCATAGAGCAAAGTGAGCGAGGGAACTAGAGGCAGCTGGGCCCAGCTCAGGCCAGAACATCTCCCTGGCATGTGACTGAGGCCAGCCAGCAGGCCCTGCCACCACCAAGATGCCCCCCCTGCCAGACCCCTACTTCTACTGAGAGGGGCCCTGGCCAGCCCAGCTCGATGTCAAATTTCCCCCGACACCCCAACCCACACAGAGATAGAAACCAGAGACAGGGGCCTTGACATCCTCACTCCCCACCACACACCCACCCACACACCCACACACACACACACACACACACACACCCACACACACACGCACACAACATCCCAGCCTAGAGACCTCAGGGGTACTGGAGCGGGCCTGGCCCCCCGCAAGACTCCGCTTTCTGATTCTCCTCTGAGGTCCAAGGCCCTCCCGAGAACACTGTCAGACCGACTCCCCCACCCTGAGGACGGAATGGGTAGGAGGGCCATCTGAAGGAAGGGACACAAAGAGGACAGTGCTTATCCCCGGGCAGGAAGCACTGATGGGGGATTGCCGAGCACTCTGGTCACGAAGAGCATTCCTACTACTCCTACCCAGATTGGCCTCTGAAGGGGCCCTTACCCCTGAGGTAGGAAGTCCCCTCTGCAGAAGGCCACATGGGGGTCAAAGCCAAGAAGAGGTTAAGGGCAGGAAGTTCCTTGTATGGGCTGGAAAAATAAAGAAAAAAAAGAAGGGAGAAGGGAGGAGAAAATTCCCCAGAAAGTCCCAAATCTGACCTAATTTTGACCCAGGGCCAAGGACACCATTCCAGAAGTTCCTGGGAGGACACTTTGCCCCAAATGTGGAGACCTGCCCACCCCTTTCCCCCTGCACCTGCTGATTCTTACCCCAGCTCACCCCCATGAGCTCCCTGTAGCCCTGGCCTGCCCGAAGCCGTCTCTGACTGCCCTGACCCTTGACGCCCTCCCTCCACCAGATCCCCACTGGCCCTGCAAGAGAACCAAAGTGTTAACAATGAGGCTTTTTTCTCCTATGTATGAACTCCTGTTTATCCAGCCTGGGGCACCCCCAAGGGCACAGCTGGGGGGTTCTCAGTCTCCCCAGTATGGGAGCCACTGCAGGGCTGGGCACCCAGGACTGCCTGGAGAAGGACACAGTTTCTATCCTCCCTGCTCTCCTCCCTGGACAGGGGCTTTCCTGGGCAAGGCCGGGACTTGCCTCCCTGGAGAGAGGAATCACCTGTCCATTAGACTGTCTAGGGGCACAATGTCCCACCCCTTCTATGAGCGGCCTAGATCACAGAACAGCACAGCCAAGCCCCTGGCAGGACTCCACCCATTTTAGAGAGAGGAGGGAGGTCTGGCATCCAGCCAGGACCTATGCCACCTTCAGCTCCCCAGCCCCACACCTCCCACCAGCACAAGCCTCCCCCAGCTTTTGGGGTTCTGAGGTAAATTTTGTGTTTAGCCTCACCTCAGAATCTGGTCCATCAGGGTTCTATCCTTCCCCTTACCCTCATCCAGTCCAGAATCCACACAGAAACAGGCATGCTTTTGTTATTTTAATTGTAAAAGGTTTATCAAGAAAAAAAGAAAGAAAAAAGATTCAAGCAGCAGCAGCCAAGAGCAGGCCACGACCTCCTGGGGGGCTAGCTCCCCCCTACCCCACTGCTGGCCACAGCCCAGTCTGGGGGTAGAGGAGGCAGCAACCCCCTGAGGATGTAAACATAGGTCAGAGGATAGCACAGCCTGACCCAGGAGCAGGGGCTTGCGTCACAGTGAGGCTGGCCATGAGTAGGTGGGCCCAGGAGCCCTGGGGGGTGGGCGGGCAGGCCTTGTCCTCTGTCTTTCTCCCTTAGGTTTCCCATTGTGCAACAGGAAGGAGTCAGGGAAGATGGTGCAGGGGTGGAGGCCCCTGAGACTCTGGGGTCTGGGCCTGTGCTGGAGTATGGGGAGTTATTGCTGGTGAATTCAAATATCAGACAACTTCTGAGGGTCCCCTCCAGAAAGGTGCCATCAGGGCCCTGGGGTCCGTGGCTCGTCTCAGTGCCTCGAGCCCAGGGCTGGGAAGGATGCTGCATGGTCCCCTAACCAGGGGAAGATAGGGCTCAGTAGGTGGAGAGTCAGAGGCCTGCAGGAGGGAGTTGTCTTGCAGCCCCCTGCTGGAGGGGACATGGAGTGGGGCAGAGGAGCAAGGGAGGGACATGGCGAGCAAGGAAGATCCCGCCCCTCTATCACACAGGCTAGAATCGCCACCAGAAGGGCACCAAACTTATGAGGGAAAGGTAAGGGGGAGAAGAGGAGATGTTTTCATGCCTCCATCCATTGCCCATGCTGCTCTTCTCCCTTGAAAGTCCTTCTCCCCATTTTCTGTCTGGCAGGCTCCTTGTCATTCCTCAAGACACTGCTCAAATGTTACCTATTCTGTGGCGTCTTCCTTGACTGGCAGAATGCAGTAGTCCCTTCTTTGAGCTTCTAAACTCAAAACCTGTTGCCATAGAGTCAATTCTGACTCACAGGGATCTATAGGACAGAGTAGAACTGCCCCACACAGTTTCCAAGGAGCAGCTCATGGATTTGAACTGCTGACCTTTTGGTTAGCAGCCAAGATCTTAACCACTGCACCACCAGGGCTCTTTGGAGCTTCCAGGAACCCCCTATTTAACCATCAGTTGTATTGCATTACCTTTGTCTGACCCGCCCAACTGAGGACTCCTTGAGGGTAGAGGCAGGCATGTCGCAGCCTTCTGTGCCCAGCGCAGACGTGGAGCCTGGTACATACAGGCCTCAGTGTCTGCTGAATGGATAAAAAGGTGGTGGCCAGGTGAACGGCCACCATGGGCTCCAGGGGAGGCTGAGACCCAGGCCTGGACTCAAGTGACTGACCAGCAGCCAGGCCTTGGCCTGGAGGGGTCCTGGCCCCACTCCCACTGCTGTGCCCCCAACTCTGAGGCACGGGGGACTTCACCCAGGGGTGCCCACAACTCCTCCAAAGCCCCTTCTCAGGGAGAAGGGACAAGCTGCTAACCTCGCCCACGCTTGGCCCCCCAGGCACTGCTGGTGCAGAGAGGTCTAGAGAGCAGGGTGTGCTGTAGCGACCAGGCCTGGGGGTGGGGTGGGGCTGGTTGCACGTGGTCAAAGGTGATCGTACATACGCAGTGTCTTCTCCAGCTGCTGGCCTACCCGCTGGTAGAAGAGGATCTGCTGGCGCAGGTAGCTCTGCATCATGTGCTTGAAGTCGAGCTCACGGCGCTGGTGGAAATGGTTCATTTCTGCCTGCAGGGCAAAGCCCACCACACGGCAGCGCCTGCGAATGCCGTCGGCTTCCTCCTGCACCATGCGGCCCTCGTCACTCATGCGCTGGCTCTCCTTCACCTTGGCAAAGGCGCCTGGCAAGAGCAGAGCAGAGGACAAGGCAGGTCAGGGCCCAGATCTCCTCCATTCACCCCCTACACCCTCCCTGAGCCCCCTAGAGGGCTCAATTCAGACCTCACTCCTGAACTCCAGACCCCATGGTCCAGCCACCTAGATGTCTCCACCAGCATGTCCCCCAAACCCCCACCCCCAGCACATCCTAAAGCAAATGCACCATCTTCCCTTCAAAACTGTGCCATCACCAGCAGCCCCCACCTGACAAGCCCTGCTAGATGTCCTTATTTTCCAGGACCAGGCAGTCCCTATCCACCACAGGCCTCGTCATCTTTCACGCTCAGCTCAGACATCACTTCCCCAGGAAGGCTTGTGGCACTCCCGCTGGCTTAGGTGCCTCCCTGATGCCCCGAGGCTCCCCCAGCACAGGTTTCTGTGACTGCCTCCCCTACTGGGCTGTGAGCTCAGTGACGTCAGGGCCTGTCCTCACCTTTTCTTTGTCTCCAGCACCCAGAACAAGGCCTGGCCCACGCAGATCCTGATCACCGTCTGCTGAACTGATTGATTCAACCCTGTCCCTCATGGGACTGCTGCCACAGTCCCCCTATGGGTCTCTGTGGCCTTGGTCTCAGCCTCAGACAGGTGCTCCACAGCACCTGAAGAGCAGGCCAGCTGGGCAACCTGCTCCAAACCTTCCTCGGCTCCCTACTACCTGCAGATCAAGGTCATGCCCATTTGCCTGCACATGAGGTGCTCTGGGAATTGGCCCCTGCACACATTCCACACTGACCTCATGTCAGGTGAATTTCCTCTCATCAAATGCACTCTTTCCTACCTCCATACCTCTGCCTGCTGGCTCCCTATTCATGATTAAAGGCCCCGATCTGGTGCCACTTCTACACTGGAGCTGCACTAGTGCCCCCAGGCAGAACGCCTCCCCCATCTGACCTCCCTCTACCCCCATCCACATCACACCAGGGTAACAGAGAGAGGGCAGGGGCTGACCCTAGGCAGGGGACCCAATGTGAAGAATCTGAACGAATCAACAAGCAACTGGCAAATTAATTCAAGTTCTGAATTAAAAGGTATTTGACTAATTCTAAAAAGGAGCCCTCGTGGCACAGTGGTTAAGCACCCGGCTGCTAGCTGAAAGGTCGGCAGTTTGAACCCGCCCACTGCTCTGCAGGAGAAAGATGTGGCAGTCTGCTCCCATTAAAGATTACAGCCTTGGAAATGCTGTAGGACAGTTCTACTCTGTTCTATAGGGTCGTCGCTAGGAGTTGTAATCCACTTGACGGCAGTGGGTTGACTAATTCTGCATTTAAGTCTGCAGGGGCAGTTGCTGGGGAGAGGAGCAGTTTGCCTGTGCCTGGCACTCACTCCTCATGGGCTGTAGAAAATACAAAGTGCAAAGAAGATTAAGGAGGTGGGAAGGGTCTGGAGGGCAGCACGGTCTCCAAGCACTTCAAAAGCACCCACTGCACACAAACAGCATACCTGTCTCTGCTTGCCGCCTTTCCCCTTGAAGGGGGGCTCTCAAGGGTCTTCTAGACGGTATTCCTTTTACCCTTACTCAAGTTGTCTGATGCATTGAAAATGAATTTATTGAGTACTTACTATATGTCACGCCCCAGGCTCTACATGCTGGAAATAACTCTGGAGGCCTCAGTCTTGTGCTGAGAGTGGCCTCCTACCAGATCTGCCAACAGTGCCCTGGTATGGCTGCCAGTGGTTTGAGCCATGTAAAAAAGCAACACAGTAGGGCTGCGGGTAGAACACGTGCTTTGGGTTCAGACAGACCTGGCTTAAATACCGGCTCTGCCATATACCCATTGCATGACCCCGAGCTAGTCACCTGTCCCGTCTGGGCCTCAGTGTTCTCATCGTGGATGCAGTGAGATAATGCACAGGAGGTCACTACCTGGCACCCGGCAGTAGAAGGCACTTCCCTACCCTACAGCAGCAAGGGAGCCATGACTGTTCCCCAGACACGGAGGGGGACCCTGGTACTCCACCTGCTCTGCCCCAAGCCCCTAGATGCTCCAGGGTGATTGGGGGGAGGGGGGCTACCTGCTTTTGCACTACACTGTTTTCTTGGGTGGTTTGACTTATCACTTCTACAGTGACAATGATGATGATGATTGGCCCTATGAAGAGTGTGACTTGGGGCCATTATGTGACCTCCACACTCATCATCTCAATCTGTCCAACAGTCCTATGAAAGGGGTTGTTTATTCCTGTTTCAGATGAGTAAACTGTGGAGAAGCCCACAGAGAGGTGAGGCAACCTACCCAAGGCCAGCCAGCTTGGAAGTGGGTGTGCCTGGACCCCAACCTGGGCTGGTGGGACTGAAGCAATGTCTATATTCCAATTTCCTACACACCCAGCTTGGCTGACCTTTCCCATCCACAGCAGAGACTGGGGCTCCTGGGGGCATGGCTGGGCCTTCTCCAGTGCCACCCCCTGCTTCCAGGGCTGGGCACACACTCAACCCACACTTCCCCAACACTTACTAAGTACAGCCCTGTGCAAGGCTAATGTGGCCCTCGAGGAGCTTCAGATTCAGGGACCCAGGCAGATAGAGGAGTTAGGAAACTGAGGCCAGCCAGGGAAGCTCAGCACCAAGCAGTGTGTCAGTCTGCCAAGACATGACCCAAGAAGAAAGAGGACAATCTGGAAGGCTTCCTGGAAGAGGAGGGACTTAAAGACAAGAAAGACTTAGAGGCAGAGAAGGCTTTCCAGGTGAGGGGACCAGCATCAGCAAAGCTGGGGCAGAGTGGGAAGGAGTTAAGGGGCCACTATGGACACTGGCCAGGAGTGGGAAGAGACAAGCAGGGGTCTTGAATGACAGTCTGAGTCTGGACTTTATCCCATAGGCAGTGGGGTATATAGAATGCTCTGAGAGTAGCCTGGGCTTCCCCCAATTGCCTGCTGCTGCCAGCACATGAGGCCTGGTCCTGAGGGATTAGGGAGCTCATTTTAGGAGGTTACACTGTTCCCACTCTCCACATGACCTGAACTTGAGGGCCACCCAGGATGGCTCCTCACCTGGCAGACAGCTTCAAGTTACCTCCACTTCCTCTATCCCCTCAGGCTCACTGTGGAAGGGTACATGCCCTGCCTTCCCTTCCAAGGACTTTGCATGTCACCTTGCCTCTCTGAGCCTCACTTTTCTCATCTATCATATGGGAACAGTAGTCTGGCCCAACCCTTCAAGGCCCAGATCCAGGCCTCCTCTCCTCTGCCCTCCAAGGGCTCTAGGTGGGAGGACCTCATTTTCCCAAAGGGCCACAAGGGTACACTCCCTATGTGCAGCACCCATATTAGCTGGCAAGGGCAAGGCTAATGAGCTAATAGTGCCATTTCAGACAGACTCAAGTTTGGAGTCTCCAGGGCTGCTCACACAGACCCAAAAGCAACCTGCAGTTCCCAGCCCTAAACCCACTCAGTCCTTCCGCCACCTTCCCTGGACCACCTCATGTCTCCTGCTCCATCCCTACTGCCCACCCCTGGGCAGCAGAAGAGGATATCACCCCAAAGCCCAAGGCCCAGGATGGGGACCCAAAAAGAGACTTCAGAGCTAGAACCCCACCTCACTACTATTCAGAGGAAACTGAGGCCCTAAGGGGGCAAGGACTTGCCTAGGGGGTTCAAGCCTCCTTCCTGCCCCACAAGTGGGGAATGCCTGGCCCAGAGGAACCTTTCCATAGCTGGGAGAGGGACACCACTTCTGCTGCAGGGAGCCGGTGCTGGGTCCTCCAGGCATATGTGTCAGGCCCCAGACAATGGACTCAGGCATTCATGGAAGTCCCAAGGGGCAGGAAGGACCAGAAGGAGAAAGGTGGAAAACAGCAAGACAAAGAAAGTGGAGTTATGTTTCAGCAAGAGGGACCTACCTGAAGAGGAGACACGGAACTCACCTGAATTCCACCTGCCTAAGTCTGGGTGCAGGGGGGTGGGGCGGACCTGCATTCAGGAGTTTCTCCTGCTTATGGCCTTGGAGGAAGAAAAGGCCCCTTTTGTTGATGAGGACAGTAGGGCCCAAAAAAGAGTAGAAATCAACCTACTGCAATCGCTAGGCATCTACTGACAGGCAGAGGGCTGGGGGGAGAGGGCAGAAGCCTAGCGTAGCAGGGAGGTCCCACCCTGCTCTCTGTCACCCCTCCACCCTGTGACTCAGTTCTGGGGCTGGGAGCAGCTGACATACCCCACCCTACAGGCTGAGGGTCAGGGAAGGAGGACCCAGGGGCTCAGGCCTGTGTGGCATCCCTCACCCCCCTACCTTACTCTTAGGACTCAATCTGAGAGCTGAGGTACCAGCATCCTGCCCTGGGGGTTCTCCTCCAGGCAGGTCCCCAGGAGCAGGGAAAGGAAGCTGGATGCAGAGCCCTAGGACCCCAGGCATATTCCCTAAACTCCCCCACCTCTATCTGTCTTGCCCCTACCTCCTGGAGGTATAGTTATCACCTACCCAAGGTTGGTGGGCAGGAGATTGTCTGGGTCCTAGTCCTAGCTGTGTCAATTCCAGCAAACCATTGCTCTCGCCTAGCTTGCAGGTTTCCCAGCTGTCAAATGGGCTGAGAGGTTGGACCAGATGTGTCACGCTGCTGACAACTGCTCACAATGGTATAGTGCTTTAGAGTGTCCACATCTGTCAAATGGAATAATAATACCTTCCCTATTCGAAATCGACTTGACAGCAACTGGTATAGTATAACTCAGGTTTAATTAAACTAATATGTACAAAGTACTTAGGACCACACTTGCAATAAGAGTAGGAGCTCAAGATGCTATGTGGAACTGTGTGCAAACTGCGTTACTGTCCATGAGCTCACAGCAAGTACCAGCTGGTGATGGCTCATGGTGGGATTAATCTCTTTGGTTTATGAAGGACTAGAAGGGGAGGGAGAGGGAGTTAGATGATGGCCCAGAACACACAGAGGGCAAAGGGTTGGCTGTACCCATCTGTCCCCCAGGCAAGGTCTTGTCCCTCTTGTCCCCCTTTCCTTGGCCAACCTTCAAGCTTCATAGCCCCTCCATCGATGCTCTGTGGTCCTGGGCCTGCCTCCAGCTGAGTTACTGTTGCACGCCCAGGTCTCCCTGCCTCCTCCTTTCCCCCATCTCATCTACTCCAGACTCCCATCCCTTGGGGAGTCCCTTGCCCCGCCGTCTGGCTCAATGGAAACAGCCTGGGCTGTGAAGTCAGACACACCTGGACTCCAGTTCCTGCTCTGCATATCATCTCACCTCACTGCACCTCAATTTCCTCACCTGTAAAATGGAGGTGATCACACCAATCTCCCTGACTTGTGAAGAGACTTAGGGTGGGGCCAAGCCCTGAGCCCTGCCCTTGCTGGCTCTCAGGTAGGGGACCACAGGTCCCAGCTTGCCTGGGCATGCACTGTTTCCCCTTGTTGTCCCAGGGTAATTACTAGGGCCCCTTTCATTCACAAAACTGCCCTGGTATAGACAGTTAATTATATGGTTGCCCTTCTCTCAGGAGACCCCTGGACTGAGAGCTTCATGGGCTGGGCCAGGGGGCAGTCCAGGCCGATGGGTTTCATCTCAGCCCCAACCAGACTCTGATCCCATTTTACTAACAGGGAGACTGAGGGGAAAAATTCTCTCAAGGTCACCTCAGAGGCCTCACCTATCCAAATCCAGCTCTCTGGACTCCCTGCCTGGGTCTCCCACCTCATTCCTTCCACTGCCTTTCCTCCTACACATACTCCATCTGTTCACAGGCTGGACGGACTACTGGGACCCAGGGCCAGTGTGGGACCCCCAGACAGGCTGTGGTCCCTGAAGCCTGCCGGGTTCTGTTTCAGCCAGATTCTAAGTCCTCTCCCTAACTCACCCCAGGCCAAAGGCCTGGGGATGGGATGGGGGTGGGGGGCATGCAGAACCTGAGAGGGCTTGGCCTGGTGAGAAGGGGTCTTTCAAACCAAGGAAGGTGGGTCGGCCTCTGCCTGAGGCTGAATGCATCACCCCAGAGGACTGGTAGCCCCTGGCTCCTAGAAACACCTCAAGTGGAGACTCAGAAATGGCCTCTCTCAGCTCTGTCTCCCTGCCCGGGGTCCAAAAAGCCAGTCTGGCCTCTTTCCCTTCTGCTTCAATTCAATCCTGGGAGCTCTGGTATGAGGTCGCCTTCCTGACCCCAGCCCTGACCTGGGCGAGGGTCCTCAGCCACTGCACGGGGCAGCTGTTTAATCCCTGTGCCCCTGCCTCCCACTGCCCACACAGGAACACGCCATGCAAGGAGCTGGTTGAACCAGCTTTCCCAGGCCCTAGTGTGGCAGTGCACGTGGCTCCACTTCTGCATAGGGAGACACCTGCCCCAGTGGTCCCCCGAGAGGCCCCTGTCATCTCCCCTGCTCTAGCCCTTCCCCTGGAGCTCAGAGCCAGCTCTCTGCCATAGCTCTATTCTTGGTCAGACCCTCCCCAGGAGCCCTTCTTCCCCCTCCCCACTTGAAGGCCTGAGAGCTCACTGGGCCCACTGCCTTCACTTCCCCAGGAAACTAAGGCCCAGAGAGAAGGCACTTCCCAGGAGCACACAGCAAACTGGGGACAGAGCCAAATTGGAGCCTCATGTCTCCTGGAGCTGAAAGGAAAGGGAAGGAGAAGGAGGTGAAGGTGGATAGTAGAGAAAAGGGCAGAGACAAGAGGAAGAAGAGGAGAAAGTGAGGGAAGGAAGGAAGCTAGAAGCTGAAGTTCCAGAAGTCATCTTCCCGGTCAAGGAGAGAAGGGCTGGCTTGCCCCAGACTCTCCTGGGTGTTGATGGAGGGAAGGCACTTTGCTGTCCCCAGACTCGTCCAGAGGCCTGCCTCCTGGCCCCACCCACAGTAAAACTCCCCAGCAAGCCAGGCCTGACCTCAGGGCCTAGAGGCCAGGGAGCCAGCCCCACACCCTGCAGACGTTGTTCCTGAGTTACCCAGCAGCCCGAGGGAGGGCCACACCTCTCTCCCACATTTGCTCTCCCTGCTGTCCCCAGGACTCAGCCACCTGCCAGGTCAGCCCTGACTCACTGCTCAGACAAGAAGCAGGCTCCAGAAGGGGGAGTTGGATGTGGCCATGTGGGCAGTGCCCTGGCCCCCTGGTTCTGCTCCCCTGGCCAAGCCTGGCGCCCCTGTGTGGCCCGGGATGAGTCATTTCCCTGGCATTTCCTTGACAGCCCCGGCAGTAACAGGCATGGGCCCATCCTGTCCTTCCCTACAGAGTGGGCCATGAGAACTAAAAACACGGCTGGGCTTGGGAGGTGGCCAACACAGACGTGTCCTTGGGGAGGTGGCGGAGGAAGGGGCAGTCCCAGCTGGGCTACAGACTCCCTGTGCAACTGTTCTTCTCTGGACACCAGCTTCTTCATCTACAAAATGGGGACAGCGATCCTCCCACACACAGATAGGGAGCTCACAAGATAGGCAGGGGATGGGAATAGGCTCTGAAGCTACAGACAGGGGAAGGGAGCTTGTGAAGAGTGGAAGATAGGCCTGCACTCTGTGCCCCTCGTTATCAGGGTCTGTGTGTCAACATGAGCCCGTGGGCTCCTCAAGGGTGAGGCCTGAGGCCTGATCATTTCTATATGACCAGAGCCCAGCCAGATACCTTGAAAGGGCTCAGTGCGTGGTGGTTAAATGAATAAATGAGACAGAAACAGAGAAAACAAATGAATGAATGAACTGTGCTTCATGAGGACAGGGACCAGGCCTGTCCACAACAACATTCCTGCACCTAGAACAGCACCTGGGACATGGTAGGTGCTCAACACGTTTGTTGAATGAATAAGACAACAGAAAGACGAGATGAGCTGCTCTATTCTGCCTAGATCATCCCAGTATCCCCAGTGCCCAGCAGAGTGCCCGACTCAGTAAGGGTTTCCTGCCCGCACTGGGTCTTACCTTTCTGCAGGTGGATGATGTCAGGGAAGTTAGAGAGCAGGCCCTGGTAGAGAGACAGCATGTCGAGCATCTGGAAGAGGTCATTCTTGGGTTGCTCAGCGAACATCTCACCGACAACTTCATAGGTACGGCCCGTGTGAGAAATGGCATTGTTGAGGGCCTCGGAGCCAAAGGGGGGGTCCATCTGGAAGGAATGACTGATGGCCTGGAAGGCACTGCCCAGCTTCTGGAACTCCTTGCGGAAGCCCCCCACATGCTTACGCACCAGCTCTGAGGCCACGGTACTGAGCTGCAGGACACTGTCATCCATCTTCTTGCTGAAGGCCTTGAAGGTGTCCACGCGGTCCTCCACGTCCTGTAGGTCCTGATGCTCCGTGGGAATCTGGAAGGTGAGCAGGAAGCTGGCACCCACCATCTCGTCCCTCTCCGCCCGGCGTTTGCCCATCTTCCACTGCCTGTTATCCAGGCAGCTGAGGAAATGCTGGAAGCCTTCATACTGGGAGAGCACAGGGTGGCTGGTCATGTGGTCCATCCAGAGGATGAGCCGCCGCTTCCGCTTCTCAATGAAGTCCTCCTCAAAACGGCCTGTGGCCTGCTTCTCAGGCAGGTGGGGCACCGAGATGACAGTGAATTTGTGCAGCAGGCGGTTGTAGAGCCAATCGAAGTGTTTGTAGCGCCGGTAGACAGGTGAGCCAACGTGGCTGGGTGTGAGCTTGTAGGAGATGTAGCTTTTGATGCCCTTGAATTTGGTCTGTTTGGTGGGGTCCTCCACAGTGCAGGCAAATGGGTGGGGGTTGGCCTTCCACTGGGGGCCACGAGGGCCCATTTCAATGGAGTATGTCTCAATGATCTTGGTCATCATGGGCACATCACCCAGGATAAAAGCCTCCACTCCAGAACGCACAAAGCACGAGAAACGGTTGAGGTTGCGCCCCACCACGCTGCCTCGCTTGGCAGATGCCAGGCTATCCTGCCGCTCTAGGGGTGGCTTGGGCCGGAAAGCCATGTGCTGGCTGGGGTAGGCACCTGGGTAGGAGAGGTTAAGTGGGGGGTGCCCATTGGTGCCCAGCCCACCAGCCGGCGGCTCCTCCACCACTGTGCAGCCGTCATCCCAGTCATCCCAGTCATCATCATCGTCCTCCTCGAAGCTGCCCTGGTTGGAGAGGAAGCCACTGCCACCAGCGCTACCGGCTGAGTTGGTCACATTGGGGCTGTTGTGCAAACTCACCTGGGTGCCCAGAGAGCCTGCGGGACTGCTGGAATAGTAGGCATGGTTGGAGCTGGTGTCAGAACGGATGATCTCCACATAAGAGGCGGGGAAGAGCCCTGTCTCACCACGGCTATTCTGGCCCTGCAGCCAGCCGTCCAGCGATGTCTCACTAAAGATGACCAGGTCCTCATCCTGCTGGATGCTGATTTCCTCCTTGTTCTCGCTGCGGAAGTCATAGAGAGCTCGGCCTTTCAGTGCCATGGTGGGCTGGGTGGTAGAGATGGGAAGAAGAGGGTCCTGCCAGAACCCCAGATGTTCACTAGGCTGTCCAAGAATGCACTAGCAGCTCCGCGCCTGTCACAGCAGTTCAGTCCCTCAGCCCCTAAGGCAGGGTCTCAGCACCCATGGATGCCGTCCAGCCTCCCTCTCTTCAGAGCAATGTCCACAGCCCAGAAACTGCCCTATCTGGTCTCCAGGCACGCAACTGTGAGCAGGGAGGGCTCATGTCCACTGTCTTCCTTCCCGCCCTCAGCAGCCCCTGAGGGGTATGTGGGGAGAGGACTCTCCCTCCTCCCACCCCCAGAAGAAAAGTCAAGTGACTTGGTGAAATCAGCTCTTCAAACGCAAGAGTTCGACACTTTCCACTGGAACAATGTTCTAAAATAGAAGAGAATCACTAGGAAACCACAGATCCTGAAACCCAAGCAGGGCTCTGCCGTCCCTCTGGCTCCCAGCTTCTTCTGGCTGCTCTGGCCCTGGGAGGCTCTCGCATTCCTTCGCGGATGGGCTTCTTCCTCCTTCCTCCTTCCTCCTCCTCCTGGGCCACTGGGTTTTCAAAAATCCAGAAAATCCAAGAGGAGCAAGAAGAAAGGCAGCACAGCCTCCTGAATCGACTCCAAGGGTGGATGTGTCCGGCTTCACAACGAGCCAGGCCGGGAAAACAAGGACTGAGGCTTACACAACAGGCCGCCAACTCCCGACCCCAGCGTCGCCACAGGCCGGCCCCAGGCCGGCTCGAGGCGCCCTCTCCCCACCCCGCAAGAGGCCAGCCCCCACTCCAGTGAAGGAAGGGGCGCGACCAGGCACTCAAGCGACTTCTGGCCACTCGCTGAGTGGACTCTTTTGTTTGCTTAATTCCTTAGCAGCTTCTGAGCCAGAAGCTGACCCTGATCTGAGTCCAAGGACCCCTGTCCAAAGGTAACCAGTCACGGCGCGCGCGGGACGTCCAGACCCCCACCCCCTCACCCTTCGCGCGCACGCACACACTCAACAGTAGTTCGGTGAGTGAGCTCAGTTGAGCAGATGGCGCGGCCGTCAGTCTGTCGGTCCTCCCGCTCTCCCCTACCGGGCCCGGCCGGTGGGCAGCGGGCTGCGCCCTTAGCCCGCCTTCTCCTCCTGCACTCGCAGCCCTCTGCACCGCCTGCAAGAAGCCAGCTCCAAAACAAAACAAAACAAAAAAAGGCGATTCCGGGAGGTGGCGTCCCGAGGAAGGAGGGAATAACCGAGTGGGGGAGGCGAGGGTGAGGAGAGGGAGGGAGGGTGGAAAAGCCGGCTAGGGAATTGGGCGAACTCCACAGCACTTCCGTGCGTCTGGGCTGGGCCGGCAAGGCCCGGCTCCGCCTTCCAGCCGGCCTGGGGCGCTGGAGCCGGACCCTCGCCTACTCCGTCTAGCTTCTATCCCACTAGCCGTCGCTCTCACTTGCTTGCCATCCGTCCGGGATGCGAGACGGAGGGAAGAGACGACCCGGGAAAAGGGGGGCCGCGAGCCTCCAGGACTAGTCCTTGGGGCGGCCTCACCCACCCCCACCGGGAGACACCTCTCGCTCTAGGGGTCTGAGCTCAAGCACTCCAGCCGCGGCTGCTGCCTCGTTTCTGGGCTCCGTCACCCTCTAGCCTTTTCCGTGACGCAAGTGGAGGAAAACTCCGAAGGTTTGCAAAGCTCGGGGCTGCGGGGAGGGCGCCAGAGCCGGAATCTGGGGAAGGAAGAGAGAACGTGGAGAGCCGCGCGAGCCCGAGGGGAGCAGGGCCGAGGACGTCCCCGCTCCCCGGCGGAAACGGGCAGCGGCGCAGCTCCCGATTGTTCCCCGGAGCGGGCCCCACAGGCTCCCTCAGCCAGAGCCGGCAGTGTTCTTATGGAAGCAGCCTGCACTTCCCCTGCGTCTGGCCTGGGATCCCGGTCGCTGTGGGTACCCCAGAGGACTTTGGGCACTGACTCTGCCAAGGACTGCGCTGGGCACTGGGGATTACAGCACAACAAGGCAGGCAGTCCGGGCTCCTGCCTTGGGGGGCTTACAGTCCCCCTCTTGTGTTTAATTCATCCATTCAGTCTGTCTCATTCATTCAATCATGCACTCAAGAAACGTTAACTGAGTACCTACTCTGTACTAGGCACTCTGGAATACGAAGACGAGTAAGACATTGTCCTTACCTTCCAGTTCAGATGTGTCATGACAAGTAGACAGATGTACCCACCCAGTGTGACCAGTAGTACTATGATAAGTACTTGGAAAGGTACCTACTCCAGCTGGGTGGAGCAAGGATTAGGGAGGCTTTCTCAAGGAGGAGGTGCCTAAAGTGAGGCAAAAGGTTTTGGCATCCCTCTTTTACTGGCTATGCCCTGGAGGCTTGTCTACCACCTCTAACTAGAACTTCCTTCCCCCTCATTCTCACTCTTGCCACTTGTTGCAGATTAACTGGCACCAGGGAGTGCTGCTAAAGGTGGGCACTTCTGGCTGTTGTGAAGGGTGTGACTCCCAGGCCTCTGGCTCCAAAACCCACTTTCATTGGCATAGTGAGTGGAACAAACTCCCTATGCAGAGCTGACATTTGGCCAGAATAAATGCTGATGTATGAAGCCCAAGTACTAATTTGCACAGAGAAATACAACTGTCAGGCAGACCTGCATTTTTGTGTCAAGGGATCAAAGCAGTTTGGGCTGCTTCTTGGGAAGCCCAGTTACTAAGAAGTTTGCCCAGTGAGCTTAGAACTCCCACTGAGGGGAAATAAGGTGATGGTATGACATGTTCTCAGCCAAGGAATCCTGAGATCTTGTTCCCCACGATAGCAGTGGGCTTGATTCTAAGGACTCCATGTAGCCTACTATCTCCAAGGCCAAAGCCTGAATATGTGTTTCCCCCAGCTGCTTCCGGGACCTCCCTTTCCTGTGATTTGTGATCTCTCTTCTGTTCACATCACCTCCCTCCAAGCTGGGTTTAGTAATACCTACTTCCTTGGTGCTTGCTGAGTGCTAGACATTGTTGTAAATACTTTACCTTTATTAGCTCGCGTAATACCACTGATGAGATTCTGCTCACCCAACTACCATCCCAATCCAGCCCAACTGCCCTGAGGGGCCCCCAGCCCCCAAACTGATGACCTTTAGTTGGTTCCCAAAAACTTCAGTCACACAGTTACAGACCAACCATCTTGTGATTTACTTTCACATCTCTTCTGGGTGGGTTTTTCTAACTCTCAGGGGCCTTTATTTCCAGGTTCTTGAGGAGAACTCACTCTTCAACCTCACAAAGATTTCCAGAACATGTATCTTCCACTCCCTCCCCTCCAGGGTCCCTCTTCAGGCCTAGGGTAACAGAGCCCCACGGTTACTAGTCCCAGGAAACTGCACCAATCTTTGTGGTTGGTTTCCATATGCACTGCCCATTCCTTTGGAAAGAGTCTGTTTATTAAACTTTCCTCAAAGTATTCTAATTGGAGTATGTTCTTTCCTGCTAGGACCTGGGACCCTAACTGATTCAGATGCATACATAAGAAACAGCAGCCATCTATCCAGGCATTCAATTTCCATCCTGCAGGAAAGGAAGAGTCATCAATGGAGAACTGTGGCCAGTAGCTTCCAGGCGGACCCTAGGACACTGGTGGCCAGTGGCAGCCTAGAGAACACACGTTGGCCTATTACTGTAGTACTGCAGGCAAGAGGTAATGAGGGCCTAAGGTGGGGCAGGGGTAATGGGGCTGAGAAGTAAATCTGGGAGAGTTTTGGAGGTATTATAAACTGGATTGATGACCAACAAGATGTGAGTATTGAAGGAAGATACAACCCACATCTTTAAAAATTATCTCCTCTTGACTCCACTTCCCCCACCAGCTACCACTCCCATTTTTCTGCCTCCCTTTGCAGCAAAATTCCTCAAGTAGCCATCTATACTCATTGATTCTGATTCCTTTCCTCTCTTTCTCTTCTAAACCCCTGTAGCCAGGCCTTCACCCCCATGCTCCACTGAAACTGTTCTTGTCAAGGTCATTAATAACCTCCGTGTTGCTGGATCCCAGTGGTCACTTTTCAGTCCTCATCTTACTCAGCCTCTTAGCAGCATTTGACCTGTTTCATCACTCCTTCCTCCTGAATAACTTTCTTCCCTTTGCTTGGGGAGACCACGCTGTCCTGGTTTTCTTTCTACCTCACTCTTCCTCTCCAGTATAGTGTTAACAGTGTGACCACAGTAGCGTGGTTCGCTTGTCTTTTCTATCCACGCTCACTCTTTTGATGATTCCATCCAGGCTCATGGCTTCAAACATCATCTACATGCTGATAATGCCCAAATTATTTTCTCTCTAAAATTCCAAACTCATATATCCTTCTCCTTGCCATCTCCCCTTGGATGTTTTAGAGACATCTCTAACCTAACATGTCCAAAATTGAATTTCTGAACTTTTCCATCTCAGGTGATGGCAACTAAATTCTTCTAGTTTCTCAGGCCAAAAACCTGGAGTCATCCTTGACTTCTTAATATTCACTACTGTTCTCCTGGTCCCAGCCACCATCTTTCTCACCTGGTTCACTGCAACAGCTTCCTAATAATCTCTCTGCTTCCACCTCTCCCTCCCCACAGTCTATTGTCAACACAGCAGTCAGAGTGATCCTTTTAAAACATAAGTCAAATCACATCAGTCCTCTGCTCAAAACCCTGCAGTGCTGATCTAATTGCCTCCATGAACTACTACTTCCATTGCCACGAGACCAGAACAGGATGGTGTCTGGCTACCAACACTGAACGTTTTGATCGAGGACCTAATAGATGGATCCTGATCAAAAATAGAAAAAATGTGGAACAAATTTTCAAATTCTTATAGAAACCAGATTTACTGGACCCATTGGGATGGGGAACCCCAAAATCTATTCTTCTGAGATAATCTTTAAGCCTTGAACCGAAACTATCCCATAAAGTCATCTTTAAACTAAAGAACAGTTTAACTCAACTTGTAAAGAATGTTTACTTTGAGCAGTGTGCTCTTTTAAAGAATGATCTATATGAGATCAAACTGACAACAGTAATTCTAAAACACAGAGGAGAAGTTTAGGGGACAGAGCCTAAGTTAATGGTGGTGAAACAATATGAGTAGAGATACAGAGAATGGTGACACAATGCGAAGAATGTCACCAATGTCTTGAACTGTACATGTAGAAAATGTTCAGTGGATGCATGTTTTGCTATGTGTATTTTCACCAAAAATTAAGACAAAAAACCTGAAGTATCCCCATCTCACTCAGCTTAAAAGCCAAAGTCCTTACAAGGGCCTATAAGGCTTTATGTTATCTGATCCCCCTTTAATCCCTTCCTTTCCTCCCGGCCCACTGTGCTCCAGTCAGAATGGCTTTCTTGCTTTTCTTCTGACACGACAGGTACATTCCTGCCTTAAGGCGTTTGCGCTGACTGTTCCCTCTTCCAGAAATGCTCTTCCTCTAGAAATCTACATGGCTAAAATGCCTATAAAATATCACCTTCTCAATAAGACCTACTCTGACCCACCCTATTTAAAATTATATCCTATCCTCATCCAGGCCCTCCTTATTTTCTATATCCTGCTCAGTTTTGCTTCATAACACATATCATCTGCTAACATGTAATTTTTATATATGTATATATACATAAAATAATAATTTATTTACGTATTATGTTTATTGTCTGTCTCCCTCCCTTCACTGGAATCTAAGCTTCACAAGGCAGGACTTTTTGTCTGTTTTATTCCCTAATGGATCCCAAGTACCTAGAACAGAATCTATTACATAGCAAGTGCTCAGTAAATACATGCTGAATGAATTGAATGAAACTTCTAGCTAAAAAAAAGAAAAAGAAAAGAAAAAAAAATCAGATTTTTTTTTTAATAAAAGGAAAAAGAGTAGGCTTGGGGAAAAGATGATTTCACTTTTGCACATGTGGACTTTTAGGTACCTATAGGAAATTCAAGTTAAAAAAAAAAAAGAGCTCAAGCTCTGGAATCAGGCAGGCACTCATCAGTCATCAGTTTCACACTTAGCAGCTGTATGACCTTAGGCAAAGTATTAACCCCTCTGAGACTCAGTTTTCTCACCTATAAACTAATGTATGGGGGGTGATGACAGTACATATTTTACAGGGGTTTCTGAGGATTAAATGAGATAATTCACTGAAGCTCACAGAAAGTTCTGGCTATTAGGAAGTGGACTGTATGGTTGGGAATATGGATCTGCAGTTTAAGAGAAAGAGTGACTTTCAAGTTAGTCTTGAAAGGCCTAGACTAACAGATTTGAGAGTTGTGAGTTTTCATTTCCACTCCAGATATACTGAATCAGAGTCTACATTCTTAATAAGATCCCCAGGTGACTCTCAGCAGGGAGCCAAACTGGAAAGAACTGGTTTGAAGCCCTGTTTGCAACATATAAAACTGGTTAAGGATTAATATCCAGAATATATAAAGAACACCTTCAAATCAATTAGGGAAAAAAAAAAAAAAAAGCAAACCATCTGTATTAGTTTCCTGTTGCTGCTGTAACAAATTACCACAGATTTAGTGGTTTAAAGGAGCCCTGGCGGCACAGTGGTTAAGAGCTCAGCTGCTAACCAAAAGGTCTACAGTTTGAATCCACCACTCGTTCCTTGGAAACCCTATGGGGAAATTCTATTCCGGCCTATAGGGTCACTATGAATTGGAATTGACCCGCTGGCAACGGTTTGGTTTTTTGGTTTTTTAGTGGCTTAAAACAACACAACTTTATTACCTTACAGTTTCGGAGATCAGAAATCCAAAACAGGTCTCACTGGGTTAAAACCAAGGTGTCAGCAGGGATGTGTTCTTGCTGGAGGCTCTCAGGGAGAATCTGTTTCCTTGCCTTTTCCAACTTTTAGAGGTTGCCCACATGCCTTTCATCTTCAAAGCTAGCAATCCCATCACTCTGACTTCTGCTTCCACTGTAGTCACATTTCCTTCTCTGACTCTGAGTCTCCTGCCTCCCTCTTTCACTTATAAGGATCCTTGTGATTACCTTGGGCCCACCCAGATAATCCAGGACAATCTCCCATCTCAAAATCCTTAATTTAAGCACATCTGCAAAGTCTCTTTTGTCATGTAAAGTAACATCTGGGGATTAGGACATGGACATCTGTGGGGGGGTCATTATTCTGCCTACCACACAATCCAGTAGAAAAATAGACAAAAGACATAAACAGGCATTTTTGTAGAGGAGGAAACACATATGAAACCTTTAATTATCAGGGAAATGCAAATTAAATCACAATGAAATGCCATCTGAGACTCACCAGATTGAGAAAAAGTTTAAAAACTGACAACAAATCATTAGCAAGAATGAGAAGCGAAGGGAATTTTCATAGGTGTATAAATTGGTACAACCCCTTTGGAAAACAGTTTGGCAATATCTAGTCATATCGAAAGGAGTCCCAGTGGCACAGTGGTTAAGACTTGGCTGCTAACCAAAAGGTCAGCAGTTGAACCCCCAGCTGCTTTGCAGGAGAAAGATGTGACAGCCTTGGAAACTCTATGGGGCAATTCTACTCTGTCCTGTAGGGCTGCTATGAGTCGGAATCAACTCGACAGCACACAACAACAGTAAGATTGAACACGCACATATTTTACAATTCAGAAATTCTACTCCAGGATCTATACTAAAAACTTGCATATGTGCAACAGGAGACAAGTATAAGAATGTTAATAGCAGTCCCTCCAAAATCTCCAACAGGAAAATGAACTAATAAATCAGATACGGTGAAACAATGAGACACCATGCAGCAGTAAAACAAAACAACTACAGCTATATAAAAAGCAAGGGTCATGTTGTTTGTGCAAACATCGATGTCTTCTATGCAGCACTTCTCATACTGCAGTCTGTATACCAGTTACCTGGGGTTCTTGTTAAAATGCAGATTCTGATTCTATACAACAGGGATAGGGCCTCAGAGCCTGCATGTCCAACAAAGCTGTCTGCTGGCCCACCGGCTACACTTTGAATAAGAAGGTTCTGCAGTATATTTAGGTATGCATGGATAGTGATAAAACTATTTTTCTTTTTGAACAAAAATGTGAATAATAAACATAGCATTCAGGAAAGTAGATACTTTTACTTGTGGGGGGAGATGGGCTGGAATGGTCCTGATGTTTTCTTAAACTGGCTATTGGGTTCTTGAGTGTTCATTATAATTTATAACTTGTATATGTTACATATGGATTATTTTCCATATTTGAAATATATTTAAAAAGATAAAGAAAAGCATACAAAATAAAAGAGTGATCAGCGGAGAAGCTAGGTGGCGTCAAAAGCCTGGGCAAATAAAGGAGAGAGTCCCGCAGCATTACACTCTGATAGATGTAACACATACAGCTTTAGCCTAATAGCGTTAAATTTAACTCGGTACTTGATGACGAGAAATTCACTGACAGGCTACTACTTCGTGTGAGCCCAGACTGAAGGGTTAGGACTTGTACTTACAGTCCAAGTTTCTCAAACTTGCTAGGTTTTAAGAATGACCTGAGACTTTTGTTAACAATACAGATTCCCAGGCAGCTCCCCTGTAGATATCGGTTCTGCGTGTCTAGGAAGCGGCCGGGGAATCAGTATTTAATCTGGGAGACGAAGGACCTGATGCTGCCGGGCCGGGGCGCGGCCTCGGGGATGCTCCCCCACTGACTGGGAGGAACCCAACGGTCAATTAGCATAGTAAACTCAATTAAACAAGCCGGCGGTCACCCGTCTTCCCTGGAACCAGATTCTACAGCTCTTGCGGGGGAGACTTTCCGAAGCATCCCCGAGGAGCTAAAGTGTGAATGAGTGGAAATGAGCCTGACACTAGGGATAGCACTAGGTTGCTTGAACCTCCCAAACTCGCCTCTGGCCCCGCCCCCCGGCAGCGCTCCAATCCTTCTTCCCCCTCCCTCGGAGAACGGGATGATGAGAAAACACGCGAGACACATACGGAGGTGTGGTCCCATTCTGACCAATGGGAAATTAGGGCAGGGCTCCCGGCCGTTCTTTCATTGGTCCAGGGTCTCCGGGCGGCCCGGACTGCGTGCGCGGAGACGGAAGTCCCGCGGATGCGGGAACGCGCTTCTTAGCTCGTAGTCTCTCCCCGTCTGCTGCCGCCATCATGGTTCGGAAATTTAAGTTCCACGAGCAGAAGCTGCTGAAACAGGTAGACTTCCTGAATTGGGAGGTCACTGACCACAACCTGCACGAGCTGCGCGTCCTGCGGCGTTATCGGCTGCAGCGGCGCGAGGACTACACGCGTTACAACCAACTGAGTCGTGCAGTGCGCGAGCTAGCGCGGCGCCTGCGCGACCTGCCCGAAAATGACCCGTTTCGTGTGCGCTCCTCGGCCGCGCTGCTTGATAAGTTGTACGCGCTGGGTCTGGTGCCCACGCGGGGCTCACTCGAGCTCTGCGACTTCGTGACGGCCTCGTCCTTCTGCCGCCGCCGCCTGCCCACCATACTTCTCAAGCTGCGCATGGCGCAGCACCTCCAGGCTGCCGTGGCTTTCGTGGAGCAGGGCCACGTGCGCGTAGGGCCGGACGTGGTAACAGACCCCGCCTTCCTTGTCACGCGCAGCATGGAGGACTTCGTCACCTGGGTGGACTCGTCCAAGATCAAGCGGCACGTGCTGGAGTACAATGAGGAGCGCGATGACTTCGATCTGGAAGGCTAGCGGGACTCTCGTTTTCCACGGCTGCATTTTTACAATGGGAAAACAGGCCTAATGCTGGAGATTCTCAGAGGGAGCTCCTCAGCTGCAGCACGCGCAGAGCTAGGGGTGGAGGGTGCACCCCTGTTTTCAAGAAACTTTCTAAGAACTTGGACTACTGAGAATAGGAGACAGTGGGAAGCAGATTTGTGCTGCTCTGGGGAATTCACTTCTTGTGCCTGAAAAAATTGTAGTATAAAAGCAAGAACTTCACCCGCTTAAACCATCACCACCACCTCTCGGCTCCACAAGCTTTCCCTTTTTCATCTTGTAGCAGAACTGTTTGGTTTAATTTATTTAACTTAGACATTTTTGCGCCTGTTCGTGCTTAAGCTGTGTACCAGCGTTGGAGTTTAGTCTCAAGCGTTCAAAAAAATGGGTGAAACTTAAATGTTCAGGAACCTCTCCCTTGTTTAAAGGAACGCTTTCCTAATGCCAATAAATGGCCCAATTGCTTTGTAAGTGCAACTTTTTGTCTGCCGGTTTTTCTTACATAGGGTTTTATATGTAGGTCTCCCTAGCTCAGGAACCCAAAGAAGAGCAATAGGATCAGTAGCGACCTGCCTGTGGGGGAGGCCTGCAACAGGGGCGGCATGTGGAAGCTGCAGGATGTTGCTTAGGGCTGAGCAAATTTGACAGTTTACCAAGCTCTCCCAAATCCTTTCCTCAGAATGAATTGTTTTGGCAGAACTCTTCCCACAAGACTTCCTGTTGATATTCCAGCCCCAGGAAATACCACATTAGTGGACTAAGTGTTTGCTTGCCTAAGGAAATCATCACTCTGTAGTTTGGCCATCTAGTGGTTAGAAGTGGCCCAGGAGGTTCCAGAAAGTTTAGATGTTCTTAGGAGTAGTAGAGAATGAGGAGAGAGAGCAGAAAGACTACTTCGTTTTACACAAGACTTCTAAAAAAAGAACAAATAGAATGCTGAGACCAGGGATTGGCTTTTAGATCTGCCATCTCCACTTAACCAGGTGAGAGGCAGCATTTGGTAAAGGAACCATGAAGGGAGGGTGACACTGGGGATGATAATAGCAATGTTCTATATATCAGGCATGGTTTTAACTGCATTACATATATTAATTTACTTAATCCCACAATCCTCTGGAGTGGAGAATCCAATTATTCCCCCTTTTCAGATGAGAGAAATGAGGCAGAAACTGGTCGAATTACCCAAGACTGCGTAGCCAGTAAGTAGTGGATCCATTATGCTCCCTTTAAGAAACTGTCAGCATCAGCACAGCCAGCCCTTAAGGTGTGTCAGGGTTTAGGGAGTCCCTGAACTTGAGTTTCCAGGCCAATAGAGAAAAGCAGCAGCACTTGGCAGTGTAATTGGTCCCAGCAGGATGCTGCATAAAGGTCTGAGTACAGAGCAGGCACTGAGCTGGGAAGACTGCAAGGAGCAGGTGAGGTGATAATACCAGTTAGAGAAGGAAACTAACACTCCTTGAGGCCCTGCTTCTGCTAGGTTGCCATTTAGTCTTCCCAACAACCTGCAAGGTAGATGGTGTTATCCCCACCTTTCAGACTGGGAAATTGAGAATTGGACTTGTCCAAGTGAACTTGTCCAAGTTTGTGGTTCCAGTCTAGTTTCAAAGTTCCCTTGAAGGAAGCTCCTTTAGGAGCAAAATACAAGATTCTTTAGAAAAGTCATTTCTCTCCCTTTAATGGCTTATCAGAACCTGTAACCAGAAATTTTTTGGCTTTAAAAAAAAAAAAATTTTGTTCAAGTCAATGATTCAGAGGACAGGCTCTGGAGACAGACTGCTTGGTCTAAATCCTGGCTCCTGTGCATAAATAGCTGTGTAACATTGATTATTTTACTTAGCCGCTCAGTGCCTCCATTTTCCTCGTCAGAAAAATGGGGTAATATACTGATTTTTAGAATTGTAGGAAGGATTAAATGATATAAGTCCTATAAAGTGGTTAGAATTGTTCCTGGCATATAGTACGCATGTAAAGGTTACTGCCTCCTTCCTTTCCCCCCCTGAAAAGAAATACACAG
This sequence comes from Dugong dugon, assembly GCA_030035585.1. Lineage (NCBI taxonomy): Eukaryota > Metazoa > Chordata > Mammalia > Sirenia > Dugongidae > Dugong > Dugong dugon. The sequence continues at coordinate 20,844,809 of CM057482.1, read as the reverse complement.
GATGTTAGACATGTTACAAAAAGCCTGAAAGATCTAAAAACAAAAACAACTACATATATACATATACACATACGTATGGGCACACACACAGAGTTCACTGTAAATTGGTACAACCTCTCAGGACAGCAATTTTGCAATATGTATCAAGAACCTTAAAAACATGCATTACACACCCTTTGACCTAGAAATTCCACTTTGAAGAATTAGCATAAGTAAATTATGGATTTTGCAAAAATTCGCTACAGGGATCTTTGTTATAGTGATTATAATAGGGAAAAATTGGAAATGTGTCCCAAGCGGAAAAGTTAAATTATTCTTAGAATGAAACACTATGCAACCATTGAAAATAATTGTAGCAGAATTTTTTTTTTTTTTGTAATTGTACTTCAGGTGAAGGCTTACAGAACAAATAGTTTCTCACGAAACAAGTACACATGTTGTTTTATGACATTGGTTAACAACCCCACAACATACCAATCCTCTTAACTTCTCAACCTTTTTTTGGTTGTTGTTGAAAATACACATAGCCAAAGATACACCCTTTCAAAAATTTCTACATGCACAGTTCAGTGACATTGACTACGCTCTTCGAATTGTGCTGTTATTCTCACTTAAGATGAAGGCTTACAGAACAAAATAGTTTCTCATTTAACAGTTACTACAAATGTTGCCCTATGACAATGGTTAACAATCACACAACACATCAACAATATCCTTACTCAACCTTGGGTTCCGTATCACCAGCTTCCTTGTCCCCTTCTGCTTTCTGGCCCTTGTCACTGGACTCCTGTACCTCGTTAGTCTCATTTGGTCTTTTTTTTGTGAGTTAGAATTATGCTCTACATCCTTCTCCAGCTCTGTCCAGAACCCTCTGTTGTGATCCTGGTCAGAGCACTCAGTGGTGGTAGCCGGGCACCATCTAGCTGTACTGGACTTAGTCCGGTGGAGGCCTTGGTAGCTGTGGACAATTAGTCCTTCGGACTAATCTTTTCCTTGTATCCTGTTCTCTTCATTCTCCCTTGTAGCAGGATATTTAAGGACTCAAAAAAGTTAACACTTAAAAGTTATAAAATGGTACCAATAGTATTCCACTTTTCTAAAGACAAATGTAAACATGGAAAAAAACTAATGGATATATTTAATTACAACAATAAAAAAAAGAAAAAAAAACTACTGGATATAAGAGTGTTTTTCTCTGGGTGGGGTTATTACTGGTGATTTTAATATTTTTCTTTATGCTTTTCAGTATCTTCCAATTTTTCTATAAAGACCATTTTATACATTAATATGATTGTGTGATCTCAATTTATCTGAAGATTATACACGTGATGAGTTTTGGCAAAAGAAACGTTTGGTTTTCTAAAGCAGTGTCCTTGATCAAAGAGAATTGAAATCGTCTCAGTAAAGGAGAAAGGATTGATGCTAAGCTGGCTGCCCTCAGAAAGAGGCTTGGACAAAGAGCCCCACCTAAACCCAATGATTCAGAAAGGTTTGCTTTCTTCAGCCTCTGGGAGCCTGGTGGACCATCCTAGCTTAGGCCAGCTTCCTGGAAAGGTTATGTGTATACACAACTGAAACAGAAGTTTATGAAACTGTCTGATGCCCTCTGGTGTTTTCCATTTTTTTAATGCTGATCCTGTCCCACTAAATTCATTTTACAATCTGCTAATGGGTCAAACGAACCCTCGTGGTATAGTGGTTAAGATCTTGGCTGCTAACCAAAAGGTCGGCATTTCGAATCCACCAGCTGTTCCTTGGAAACCCTATGGAGCAGTTCTACTCTGTCCTATAGGGTTGTTATGAGTTGGAATTGACTCAATGGCAATGAGTTTGGTTTGAATGGGTCAAAATCTTTTACTGGAGTTTGAAAGTTTGAAAAAGTGCCCTTGAAGACACTTTAGCCTTTTCCAAACTAAACTGGCATTTTAACTTGGAGTATTTAAGAAATTGCTGTTTTCAGTTGTTGAGTCAGATCATTGGCTCCATCTTTTATTAACTGTTTGACTTCAAGTTATCTCGTATCACAGAGTGTGTTTGTTCGTTTGTGAAACGGGGATAATAATGTGAAGATCAAATGAGATAACAAAAAATACTGGGCAGCATGTTTTCTTTCAGAAAGTGCTCCATAAGTGTTGATCAAACCAAACTCATACCAAGCCTTGTGATACCAGTGCTTCTCTGTGAGCATGCTTTGGGACGTGGTGGTCAGATGATAGAGCCCTGATTCCTCAGGATGGCATTCCAGGGCCTCCAAGATCCTGCCTGCCCCATTCCTCATCCCTAGGGACCTTCACTCCCCACCCTTACACCCCCTCATCTCCCAGCCTGGCCTTTCTCCCCATGCTTTGTCATTCTGGCAGTCTTCAGCCCAGCGTTGTCGCCACCTCTGAAGCCTCTCTTGCTCTCTGTAACCTAGCATCCTATACATGTCCTGTTTATAGAACACATCTCCTGGGTCTGTAATAGTTTGCCCCATCCCAAGGCTGTAAGCTTCTCCAAGGCCAGGGTCCTGGAGATCACATCTGACTCATCTTGTGACTTGCAGGGTGCCTGGCTCATTATTCACCTGGTGTTTATTGAGTGCCTACCAGTGCATACCACACAGCAGTGAACAAAACAGACATGATCCCTGAAGTATTAACTTAGGATCTATGCTGTGGAGGAAAACGCAGAGTGGTATGATCACAGGGGGTTCTGCTGTAGCTGAGAAAGTGACACCTGAAATGATAAATATAACAGATTAACTAGGCAGAGATTCAGAAGTCAGGGAACGCCTCCTGGAGAAAGTGAAATTTAAAACCTTAAAGATGTAACTGAATCAGGCAGATGGCAGAGAAAACAGTTATGTGCAAAAGCCCTGAGGTAGGAAAGATTTGTGCATTCTAGAAACAGAAATCCAGTGTGGGTGGGGACAGATAGCCCAAGGTAAGAACAGCCAATTCCTGCAGCACCTTATAGGCAGGGCAAGGATTTAGGATTTTATTCTCATTGCAGGGCACAGGCAACTGAAGGGTTTGAAGCATGGAGATGCCTTAGTAACTCCAGTATCTTTTGGGGGATCACTCTGCCTATTGTGTAAAGACTGAATCAGATGTGGACCAGCATGGACATGTGGGGAGCAATGAGAAGGCTTTTGAGTCTTCCAGGTGAGAGAATGGTGGCTTAGACTAGGGTGGTGGCAGTGAGGCTGCAAAGAAGTAACTGGATTTGAGGTCTGTTTTGGAGACTGTAGTGGATGCTGTTGGTACCCCACCCAGATTCCCTTTACCTGGCCAGGGCACCTATCCCCCAGCTGCTATGTGTGCTGGCTGCCTCCCTTCTCTGGAGAATTGCCTCAGCTGACTTGAGCCACCTCAACCAGGATGTTTCACCCTCTCCACCACTATCCCCACCACACACCTGCAGCCACTGACTGACTGATATGAGGAACAAAAGGCCAAGCCCCATGATTCTGGCCTTGTGATCTGCTTTGGTCATTAACGTGACAAAAGTAATGGGGTGTCAGCTCTGAACCTCGGCCTTAAGGGTTTTCAGTCTCTCAGAACGCTGCCATCTCCATGAGAATAAGCCTGGGAGAGCCTGCTGGAAGGTAAGAGACCATGTAGAGGAGAGCTGAGGCAATCCAGCGAACAGCCTGCCAACTCCATTGGCAGAGCTGTCTAATCAACCTGCAGCTGACTACAGATGCCTAAGGGAGCCCAGTCAAGACCAGAGGAATTGTCCTGCTGATCCCAGCCTAAACTGCCAACCTGTAGAATCATGAGCTAAATAAATGGTTAGTTTTTTTCTATTGTTTTTAAAGGCAGAGCCCCTCACCTCAAGGCAGGACAGCCCTGGGGGTCAGACCAAGGCTAGACTTTACCTGAGTCCACATCCTTGCTTTGTTCTTTCCTCTTCCCTCTCCTGCTTCCTTTACCCACTCAAGTGCTTTTCTTAAGAGCACCCCCTTGACAAATCACATGCACTCAAATCCCTGTCTCAGGCTCTGTTTCCAGGGTATCCAAACTAATACACAGGAGGAAGTGATAGGACAAGTGGTGAATGGGGTGTGAGGACTGAGGCAGGTGACAAGCATGTCTTCCTATCTCCAGTTGCTCAAGGTATATGTAGCACATGCTCAACGAAAGTGGAGGTGCTCATGATGGTATCATAGAGCCCTCTGATGAGGTTACGTGGCCAAGTGGATTCCTGGGCAGGCTCCTCTGTTTAATGAGGTCCGAGTGACTCTGGCTGGGTCTGGAGAATTAGAGTGCTGGATGTCTTCAGCCAATCAGGCCTGGGAGCACTGTGGGTGAAAGCAAGTCCCAGGCTGCCATCTTGCCTGGGGCCTGCTGCCTCCCTCACTAGTCTCCATAGGATTTTGCAGTTGGATCTGAGCAAGCCACAGGAGCAGCCAGCAGAAGGCAGGAGGGGAGCTCAGGCCTCAGCCCACAGGAATGATGGCACAGACTTTGGCCATGCCGAACTCCCTGCCCACCCACTCAACTGCATCTCTAGTCTGGCCAAGTTCTGTATGAGTGATTGCATTGCAATGAATTACTTAATATGGCCCTTCTAGCCATAGTCTTTGCGACTCCCACACAATAACTGGATGGGACTATGCAAATAAGATGTTTGTGGCCCACCAACGGATTGGACAGCTTGCAGCTAATGCAAATAAGGTGCATGGAACTCTTGTGGGGGATGGGACAATGCAAACAAGGTGTATGGAATCCTAATGAGGGGACTGGTCAGTTTTGCCATCCGCTAAGCTTAGAAGAGAGCCAATCCCAGAGCAGAGGGGGGACCTCACTACCACCAAGAAGAGACAGGAGTGGAGCCTGTTCTTTGGACCTGGGCTCCTTGAGCTGAGAACCTCCTAGACCCAGGAGACAGAGAGCTGTAACACTAGAGGTGGCACAAGATGGTGAGAAGCAGCAACAAGCATGGCAGAAAACTGGCAGCAGCAGAACCAGGAGACCAGCAGATGACACAGTGGGCTTCCCAGCCCACAGAGCAAGAAGGCTGAGTGCCTTCCAGCAGGAGTCTTGCTGGCACAGTGGGGTGCCTCTGGGCTAGGCTTGCCAACCCATGGAGCGAGACAGCTGAGTGCCTTTGGGCACGAGGCTTACTGGTAGAGTGGGATGACTCTGGGCACTTATGGATGGAACTAACTTTATAACACTTGCCTTAGCAGGGCAGAGACTAGGCCAGCCCAAGAGGCCCAAGGGGCCAAGGGGCCAAGGGTAGAGAGGCCAAGGGCTCGGGAGAGGCTTGCCTGTGGGCACTGCCGAGAAGCTGTCCTGACCAAAGAACTGTAACCTGAGCCATTCTTGATCCTGAATTGTAACTTGTTACTTCCCTAATAAACCCCATAATCATGAGTATGGTCTGTGAGTTCTGTGTGGCTATTGCAACGAATTATTGAACCCAGCAGAGAAGTAGAGAGTGCCGTTGGGGGGATGGCTGGTGTCAGAATTGGTAAAACATTTGGAGAGAGGAGGTATATCTGACCTCCGCTTCATAGGAATCAGCTTTGGGCTGATGCTTACGGTGATTCTTTCTCCCCGTTGTGAAGTTAGAGGAGGTCAGATGCCCCCACTATGCCATTTTTTAGAGTGATCAATTGCCTTGGTAAACCCTATAGGGTTGCTATGAGTTGAAACTGACTCCACGGCAATGGGTTTGGTTTGGTTTTTATTGCTTCAATAATGCTGTGTAACAAACCACCCTGAAACTCAAGGCTAAAACAATAAGCGTTTATTTAGGTCATGAGTGTGCAGGTCAGCTGGGCAGTTCCAGTGTCTGCTGGGCTCACTTATGGTTTTGTGGTCAAATGCGTGTTGGATAAATGGTTCTACTGGTCTTGATTGGGCTCTCTCCTAAGACTAGGGGTGGGCTGGCCAGCTGGCTGTCAGCTGGTCTAGGACTTCTTGGCTGGGACAACTGTAGTCACTTGGCTCTCATGCATGTCTCATCCTTCAGCAGCAGTGTCTTAGTTACCCAGTGTTGCTATAACAGAAACACCACAAGTGGATAGCTTTAATAAATTTATTCTCTCACAGTTTAGGAGGCTAGAAATCTGAATTCAGGATGCCAGCTCTAGCGGAAGTCTTTATCTCTCTGTCTGCTCTGTGGGAAGGTCCTTGTCTCCTTTCAACATCTGTGGGCCCAGTGTTCCTTGGAAATTTCCATGTGTCTTGGCATCAATTTTCCCCTGGGTCGAGGAGGTTCTCAGCACAGGGAACCAGGGGTCTTTTAGAATGCACTCTTCTCCCGGCTCTTCTTTCTTGGTGGTAGGAGGTCCCTCCTCTCTCCTCGCTTCTCTCTCCTTTTATCTCATAAAAGGTTATACAGGCCACACCCCAGGGAAACTCCTCTTACATCAGATCCGGGTTGTGACCTGAGTAAGGATGTTGCATCCGATCCTAAATCCTCTTTAACACAGCCTAAAATTGCATCATTAACCACAGGCACAGATGAGGATTTATAACACATAGAACAACTACATCATATCACAAAATGGAGGACAACCGCACAATACTGGGAATCACGGCCTAGCCAAGTTGACACGTATTTTGGGGGGGCACAATTCAATCCATGACAAGCAGTTACTTAATATACATGCCATTTTAATATTACTCTCAAGGACTCAGGTGAGATGAGCACCCAGTTGTGTCCCCACCATGGCCTCCAGGATGAGGCCTTGTATACAGCAGGGTTTTAATAACTGTTTCAAATTCATCCTCCTTTGATTGTGCCAGGCAGGGCTGGAACTAAGGCAAGGCAAACGAGGCACCTAGGGCATCTCATCACCCTGTGAGTGAGAGCCTCCTTAACTCTATCCTAGTCCCAGCCCTGGTTCTAGGCATGGTGCTGTCAACACTGGAGAGGACGAGCACAGAGAAGGCACGGTCCCTGTCCTGAGAGGACACAGACTAAAGTGGCCGGATGCCTGCAGATAATGGCCTCTGGGTCCCCCTTCTGTTATAGACTGAATTGTGTCCCTCCAAAATATGTGTTGTAAATCCTAACTATGAGTTAGAATTGATCTGATGGCAATGGGTTTGGTTTTTTGGGTTATACCTGAGGATGTAATCTCATTTGGGAATAAGGTTTTCTTTGTTATGTTAATGAGGCTGTGTCTGTAGGGTGTGTTTTAAGTCAATTACTTTTGAGACATAAAAGAGCGGATTAGGCACAGTAGCAAGCAAGCACACATGGGGGAAGAAAGATGCCACACCACATGAAGACTGCCAAGGAACCGTGGAACAAAAGCTGAGACAAGAGTTTTCTCCCAGAGTGGACAAAGAAAGGTTTCCCTAGAGCCATGCCCTGAATTTGGACTTCTAGCCTCCTAAACTGTGAAAAAATTAATTTCTGTTCATTAAAGCCACCCACTTGTGGTATTTCTGTTATAGCAGCACTAAGAAACTAAGACTGCCTCTTTTTCAAATCCAGACTTCCAGAAGACTCAGCACAGCCAGGCCTCATGTAGCAACTCCCTAGGTCTGGACATTCCTAACCATTATCACAACATTTGCCATAGCCGTTTATCACTTGTACTGTTACTGCCTTAATATTTTTCTTTAAATCATCTCACTTTTCTTTCTACTTAATTTATTTTAAAAGAAACTGTCCAAGGAAAACCTTTAAGGATATTAATCTTTTAAAGTCACACAAAGTCAGATCTGAGAGAGCAGCAAGACAAATTGCCTTGATGCCTGCAGTGTAGAGAATTATAATACTATATGGCCTTTTTAGTCATGGTCTGCTAACTCCCACAAAATGATTGAGTGGGACTATGCAGATAAGATGCTTGTGGCCCACCAAGGGGATTAGCCAGTTTTTGTAATGCAAATAAGGTACATGGAATCCTTGTAGGAGACTGGTTAGTTCATGGTCTTGCTGGGGACGGGGCGGGGCACACCTTGAAATTGATAAGGAGCTTGCTATATAGCTAGCTTCCCTGACAGAGGTTTTAGGGACAGACACAGAGAAGAGAAGAAGGGGCTGTAACACTGAAGACCATGAGAGACGGCGCGGCAAGAGTGGTGAGAACCAGGAGACTGTCACAAGACAGCTGCAGTGGGCTTTCCAGCCCACAAAGTGAGGCAGCAGCAAGGTCTGATCAGAGCCTGGTGGCTGCAGGCTGAAAAGAAGCTGTCCTGATTGAAGAAACGTATCCTGAGTTGTTCCTGTTACTTCCAAGTCGATTCTGATCCTGAATTGTAACCTGTTACTTCCCTAATAAACCCCATAATCATAAGTACAGTTCATGAGTTCCGTGAGACGTTGCAGCGAACTACCGAACCCAAAGACAGGAGGAAGACTACTGAGGGGAGAGGGAGTAGCTGGTGTTAGAGAGGATGGAGTGGTATGGCAGTTTGGGAAATTGGACATTTGAGACATCTTTAACCTCCGCCTCATAGGAACCAGCCTTGTGCCGATTCTCATAAAACGAATTATTCGTTTAATGCCTTTGGACTGAAAAGTGAATCAAAGATATTCTATATCAGTGGGATTACAGAATAAAGCCACAAGTCAGAGTGGTGTATTAACATATTTTCCCACAACAGACACCTAGTAACAGGTGCCCAAGATGAAGGATACATTCCACAGGAGATAACTACAAGCTTTTAAAGTTGTCTCCAGGAAACTTCTTGAAAACAAATTAGCCAGGCTATTTTCATGAAAACAGGAAAATGAATAAGCATAAATCTAATAGGAAGGGACTTTCCAGGTAACATTATTTTTTATGATAATCAAAGTAAGATATAATTCAAGCATTTTCTAGTTTTTTTTTTTTTAAGTCAACCTTTTACTTTAGAATAGTTTAGGTTTACAGAAAAATTGAGAATAGTGTTCCCTTTCCATATACCTCATACGCAGTTTCCCTTATTAGTACAGTATTAACATCTCACATCAATGTGGTACATTTGTCACAACTAATGAACTAATACTGATACGTTGTTATTAACTAACATCTACACTGTATTCAGATTTCCTTAGTTTTTACCTACTGTCCTTTTTCAGTTCCAGGATCCCATCCAGGAAACCACATTACTTTTGTTTTCATATCTCCTTAGGCTCCTCTTGGCTGTGACAGTGTCTACATTTTCCTTGTTTTTGATGATCTTGACAGTTTTGAGGAGTTCTGGTTAGCATTTTGTAGAACATCTCTCAATTAGGATTTGGCATTTTCTGGTTTTTATCCTAATCTAGCTAGATGTAGCTGATCAGCTCAGGGCCTGGCCTCCTTACTGCATCTGTGTCAAGGTCAACACTGCCCTGTCTCTCAAGGTTCTTCAATGGAGCTGCTCTCTAGAGCTCATGGTCTCTGACTCTGCTTTGATCTCTAGCCAGGGCTGAACTGAAAACTATAGGGATTATCATTTTCTCCTTCACAAAACTTTCTATCACTACTGTAATGGAAAAGCAGTTACAGTTGACACAAATAAAAATAAACACAATGAAATTAGAACAATGTTATTCATTGTTAACTGGCTACAGTTGCCATTAGCTGACAGCCTTGAACCTGAGGTCTGCTGTCTTGGTTGAAAGAGGGGATTAGTCAGCATTAGAGGGGTCTTACAGTTAATGTACTTGACTGCTAACTGAAAGGTTGAAGGTTTGAGTCCACCCAGAAGCACCTCAGAATAAAGGCCTGGTGATCTATTTCCAAAAAATCAGCCAATGAAAACCCTATGGAGCACAGTCCTACTCTGACACACATGGGGTCACCATGAGTAGGAGTCAACTCAACGGCAATAGTTGTTTAGAGGTCTGAGGACTCAGCACCAACCCAAGACTCTCCATGTGCAATTGGACTGGAAGAAAATAAAACTTCCTCACTTTGCCCTTCAACATTTTTTAATTCCACATTCCTGTACCAGCTATCATCATTCATGACTCATCCTTAGGGAAGCACTGGACTACTGGAACCAGTGTAGAATTAGAACTTGGCAGGGACAGATTACCCAGTAAGCAAGGTGTGCACGGGCTTACTTGTATTTACTTACTAATCTGTAGTGAACAATTCTGAAATTGTGCACTACAGATTAGTTGTTGTTGTTAGGTGCCACTGAGTCGGTTCTGACTCATAGCAACCCTACGTACAACAGAACGAAACACTGCCTGGTCCTGCGCCATCCTCACAATCCTTAGACTTGAGCCCATTGTTGCAGCTACTGTGTCAGTCCATCTCCTTGAGGGTCTTCCTCTTTTTTGCTGACTCTCTACCAAGCATGATGTCCCTTTTCAGAGACTGATCCCTCCTGATAACATATCCAAAGTAAGTAAACACAATTAAGCCTGTGCATACCTTGCTTACTGTAAGCCCATGCATAACTCGCTTACTGGCTAATCTGCTCCTGGGTCCTGGTTTTTTGAAGGAGAGCTGTTGAGAAATCAGCAGAGACTCAAGTTCAAAACTGAGCAGAGGAGAAAAGAAAGTGAAAATGGCACTGTCAGCCTCTGTGGCTCTCTCTTCATCCCCAGCTGTAGAGGCACAGTTTCTGTGAGTACCATTAACCAGGATGCACAGCCGACCTGCTGCTTCTGATAAGGAAGCTGAACCAGGATCTGAGATCTGTGGGCACACAACTCATCTGTCTGATTCTGGTTAGGGCACAAGTCTCGGTGCTAGTCTTCCCTCCCCAACCAGGCTCCTTCCCTGTACATTCACCTCCTCTCTGCTCCATCCTGGGTCCTTCAGGCCTGGTGATGGCCACACCTCCCCCAGGAGGCCTGCCTGGACTACTCCAGCCTGAGAACTCTTAGAGGCTGCCTGGTTGGTGGTACTTGCTCTGGCCTGGTGGCATTCTTATTCTCAGTTACCAATCCAGTGGGGCTTTTTCAAAGTAGGCATACTGGGGAATCCTCTGCACCACCCCCAAACCAGTCATGGGAGCTCATGGTAGATGCTGGGGAGGGAGATGGAGGAACAGAGGCATCTGTGAATCTTGGAAGTTGCATGAGGAAGCTCTAGACATTGCTGCACCTACAGGAAAAGACAGCTACACGACCGCACTGCTCATGATGCAGGCCCTTGAGGTCAGGAATATTATAATATTCATTCCATCTGTATCATCATCTTGTACAGCACATGCCCGAAGTTGCACGGCATCTTCTCACAAGTGCCTAAGCTCCTAGAGGATAGGACAGGGGTATAGTTCCATGGATCCCAAGAACCTATGGCTCTGCAGAAAGTGTTCCTGCCAACGTGAGTCACTAACTTGGGCTTTATCATACAGCAGTGAGCATCTTAGCTGCAATATACAGAGATTCTAGAGACAACGCTCATGTCTGCATTGCTGAAGACAGGTTTAAAGCCTTCAAGACTTCACTGAATGTAAGTGCAACCCAAACTCCATTATCTAGCTCTCGATATTCTGACATTCGTTGCATACTTAACAGGAAGGTCATGGTGCCATGAGGTCTTGATGAACATCCTGAGCGAACGCTACAATGGACCACTCAGCCAAGTTATGGTGCAAGGCCATGTTGTGGGCATGATGCCCAGATGACAACTTTAACCACCATCTACAACTTCTTGCACAATGCAGACTCACATCTGATCTTTTTGCCTAGAGTGATGAAGGAGATTGATGGATTCTTGATACACATGAGAAGTTGGAGTATACTGGAAAATGGTTTCAATATGCTAAAGTGATCCACTATCCTGATGCTGTAACTGTAGCACCTTCAGCCTACTCTAAGCTTGCCTCAGCAGCCTTGTTCTATACTGCTGAAATGAATGCAACCATGAAGAATTACCTATCAGGGAAACCGCCGGCTAGAAGAATACCAGAGCATGAGCTTCACGCTGCAGCCAGAAGGAAGTTTTGTAATGGTGGAATCCTGTCCATAACACCAGCCACAACAGGAAGCTTTGGCAAGAATCAGAATAATCAAAGAAGCCATGGAGAGAGCCACGAGGTGTTCTTAGAGAAAGCTGCATCTTGCACATGATGAATCTGTTGACAGCGACAGCTAAAGTATCTTTAAAAAGTGAAGGCCTGGCAGCAACCATGTTGGGGAGATCAGAGACCAACAGTGAGGGGTCCACCAATTTCCCATCCAAGATTCTAAGTGTTCCAAGATCTACCTTTGATGAAATGCTGACAGGGCCAAAGGCAAAGCTTTCAGGTTGATCTCCAGTCAGCACTTGCCATGTGGCTACTGTGCATGCCATTGTAGAGGAATCAGATCAGAACTGGAAGAGTAAATCACCAAGAAGCTTCAGACAAGGAAGAAGTCGACTGGGATCAAAAGAATTGTCATGAGGCCTTTGAAAGTGAGCCCTCCACAAGCCAGGACTAGTCATCGAAGTGTTTTGACACCCTAGAGGAAAGAGTAGTTAATATACACAATGAATCACCAATACGTCAAACTCTTCATCATCATCTAACTGAAGTTCAGGCTGACCTGGTCTTCCTGTCAACCCACATGGCTCAACTCAGCCAGCTATGATGACACTCTGGGGCCCACCTACTGCTCTTCCTTCTGTTAAGGAGCAGATCACCAAGGCCTCAACTGCGCCAACAGCCAAAATAAAGAAGTCTGCTTTGGCCAAGCTCTACTGAGTTACTCCATTTCTAGCTAGGCCATAGCTTTAAAATCTTAAAAAACAAACAAACAAACAAAAAGTAGGATACTTTGCACAATGAGACTAGAAAGGAACTTTGGTTCAAGATACCACTTCACCCCCAATAGGATGGCTATACTGAAAAAGACACAGAATAACAAGTGTTGGTGAGGATGTGGAGAAAGTGGAACCCTTACACAGTGCTGGCTGGAAATCTAAAATGGTGTAGCTGCTGGGGAAAACAGTTTGGTTGTTCCTCAAAATGTTATACATGAAATTACCATATGACCCAGCAATTCCACTCCTAGGTATCTACCCAAGAGAACTGAAAACAAATGTCCACACAAAACTTGTACACAAATGTTTCACTTCACATAGAAGGTGGAAAAAACCCAAATGTCAATCAATTGATGAATATATAAGTAAAATGTGGTATGTACCAAACTTGCCGTCGAGTTGATTCCAATGCATAGCGACCCTACAGGACAGAATAGAACTTCCCTGTAGGGTTTCCAAGGAGCAGCTGGTGGAGTCAAACTGCCGACCTTTTGTTTAGCAGCCAAGCTCTTAACCACTGCGACACCAGGGCTATGTGGTATATACACGCAATGAAATATCATTTAGCACTAGAAAGAATGAAGCAGTGATACATGCTACAACATGGATGAAACTTGAAAACATTATGCTAAATGAAAGAAGCCACAAACAAAAAAAAATCATCACATATTGTATGATTTATATAAAATGTCCACAATAGGCAAATCCATAGAGACAGAAAGTAGATTAGTGGTTGACATGGGATAGCAGGAGGGAGGAACAGGGAGTGACTGCTGGTGGGTATGAGATTTCTTTCTGGGGTGATGAAAATGTTCTAATTGAGAGTGGTAATGGTTGCACAACTCTGTGAATATACTAAAAGCTATTGAATTGTACACTTTAAATGCAAGGATTGCATGGTATGTGAATTTTATCTCAATAAAGCTGTTTTGTTTAAAAGAAAGTAGGGATACTGGGCCTACCCCTCCAAACCAAAACCAAACTCACTGCTGTTGAGTTGATTCTGACTCATAGCGACCCTACAGGACAGAGTAGAACTGCCCCATACGGTTTCCAATGCTGTAAATCTTTATGGAAGCAGACTGCCACATCTTCCTCCTGTGAAGCGGCTGGTGGTTTCAAACCACTGACCTTTCCATTAGCGGCCCAGAGCTTTAACCAGAGCACCACCAGGGCTCCTAAGCCCACCCCAGACCTCCCACATCAGAGCAGGGTACAGGTATCTGAATTCTGAAAGAGCCTCACAGACGACTGTGATGAGTGACAGGATGGGAATCACTGACTTAGTTGTTTGTGGGTGCTTGTCGGTTTAGGCTTCTGCAGAGGAAGGACTATCGAATCCAGCTGTCTTTGCTTTGCTTAAAACCCTCATCTGCAGTGGAGGAAAATCTAAACTCTCCACATGACCTACAAGGCCTTACCTTCCATCTGCCTTGTCTAGGTTATCTAGTGCTGCTATAATAGAAATACCACAAGTGGATAGCTTCAACAAAGAGAAATTTATTATCTCAGTTTAGTAGGCTAGAAGTCCAAATTTAGGGCGTCAGCTCTGGAGGAAGGTTTTGTCTGTCGGCTCTGGAGGAAGGTCCTTGTCATCAATCTTCCCCTAGACTAAGAGCTTCTCTGTGAAGGAACCCTGGGTCCAAAGGACACACTCTGCTCCCGGCACTCCTTTCTTGGTGGTATGAGGTTCCCAACTCTCTGCTTGCTTCCCTTTCATCTCTTGTAAGATAAAAGGTGGTGCAGGCCACACTCCAGGAAAACTCCCTTTATACTGGATTAGGGATGTGACCTTAGTAAGGGTGTTACAATTTTACCCTGATCGTCTTTAACATAAAATTACAATCACAAAATGGAGGACAACCACACAATACTGGAAATCATGGCCCAACCAAGTTGACACATATTTTGGGGGGATACAATTCAATCCATGACATGCCTCTATGACCTCGTCTCCTTCCACTTCCCCCAGCCCCAGCTCTACTCCTCGTACAGAGCAAGTGTGGTCCTGTCTCCAGTCTCTCTGCACCCATTGCACCTTCTGCGAGAAATACTTGGTCTCCCTGTCCTTGTGGCTGGCTCCTTCTCATCATTCAGGTCTTGACTCAAATGTCAACTCTTCATAGAGAAATTCCCTAACACCCTCACCCAGCAGCCCCACTGCACTCACTCACTACCCAGCCACCCGATCTCTTTGGTACTGCCCTGTATTTGCTATGGTGTTTATTATTGGTGTTTCCCTATCACAACTAGACTGTAAGCTCCCAGAGGACAGGGGCCATGTCAGTCTTGGTCATTTCTGTATCTCCCAGGCCTGGCATACTGCCTGACAAACAGTAGGCATTAAATACACATTTGTTAATTGACAGAGTGAACTCAGGCCCTCTGGTGAGTGCTCCCTCTGTTGGAAGGGCTGGACACCTTCCTGCCCTCAACCTCCCCTTTTCTAGGTCAGTGTTCTCAGCATATGCACGTTTACCAGAAGACTTTAGGGGGTGCACAGAGTCCACCTTAAATAACACTGAATCAGAATATGAAAGTGAATCTTCCCTCTTCTATTCTCTTTTTTTCTGATTACATCAAAGAAAACATTTAGTGTTACTCCTTATCACTTCTCCAATACTTGCTAATCTCTGATTTTTACAAAGAAGTCCCTAATGTCAGAGCTTTCTGCTGACATCAGTCTCTAGTTTGATTTTAACAGCATTATTTTATTTTCCCTGTATTTATTTTATAGACACCGTCTATTAAAGTGGGAAATGATTTAAGGTAATTCTATGATGATGCCCATTTAAATAAACTTAGCCTTTTTTTTTTTTAAGTAAATTGATTTAAAGACATTAAGTACAGGCCTATATGTATGTGGCCAACTTTGTGAAGGTGAGGTGCTAAAGGCTAATAGTTGGGGAAACATTTTGTGTGTGTGTGTTTGTGTGATATTCAGTTGGGTATGCGTAAGAGACTGGAACCTTTCTCCTGGACCTCCATACGTGAATTTGGGGACCTCCTTCTCAATCCAACACTTAGGGCCTTTGCTCTTTTCTGTGCAGTTCTGACCACTATATGTGACCTTCAGGGTTGTGGGTAGGGAGTGGTGGTTCTGGGACACCAATTATCTAATTTTGTGATGTCAAAGTTCCCTAGATGAATTCACTCCCTGGACTTTTCTTTTTGTTAGTCTTCCTAAATCAGGCAGACATATGCTTTTATTTGTGGACACACCAAATAACCTAGTGCACAGCTTTGCTCAGCCTGGCTATTGGAAAATAGAGCCCACTTACATAAATTCTGAGGTCCAAAAAATTGGTCTTCCAGGGCCCCCTGCACTCTTCACCCTCCTTGTCAGTTTAATTCCCTGTTCTTTTTAGACTAAACGGATAGTGTGATGTCTACATTTTCACATTCCTTGGCCTAAATATGTGCCAAGTTTGTATATTTAGTTTCTGTAATAAAGGAATATCCAACTTCTCTGTAAGTCAAACATTCAGCAAATTCAAACATCTGACTCAAATGCTATGTGATTCTGGCCAAATTACCTCTCTGAGCTTCAGTGTCCTACTTGGTCTTATTTGAAGATTAAATAAGATAATGCATGGAAAGCAGTGTTTGGCTCAACATAAGCATTCAATAAACAGCCATTCATGTTTTTATTTTGCATCTCATCAGTCCTGCCCCGAAGAGGCTGCATCCTGGTTTGATGAGGTCTCCTAAATCTCTGCTACCACCCCTCACCTCTTGCACCAATTCATCATTTCTTCACCCAAGGTCTACCGAGTGCGGGATCTTGTGCTGCAGGCTGACTAAAGCTGGAATTAAGCCTGGTCCCTGCCATTGCGAAGCTCACAGCTAAGTAGTTAAGAGCAACTCCCAAACCGAACAAACGGGCTGTACCCGAGGTGTGTTTCTGGTGTTGTAAGGCAAATGAGGACGGGACATCTGAGAGACTTGGTCGCGTGAGAAGTAGGGGGAGACATTCAGGGGCAATTGGCACTGCCCGTGCAAAAAGCAGGGGGCACAGGAGACGGCGCGGGCTGTTGGTGTACCCCTAAGGATTGGGCGGATCTCGGGAAGACGGCACAACCCAGTACCTGGCGGGCCTTGAAGGCCTAGCTACGAGGTGGGGTTCTTCCTACTGGAGAAACGAACCACTGAGGAGCGTGTACCTATGAGTGCAGCCTTGGCCGGGCCAAGTCATCTTGCGGGAGGTGTCCGGGACAGTGCATCGCAGAAGCAGAAAGAGCTCCCCCGTCAGGCCAAATGGAGAAGTCCGGGCCGTTGAGGGCGTCAGTAACGGCCGGCCGGCGAAGCGCGGGAGGACGCCTGGCGTCTGCAGCGGCAGGAGGAGCCAGAAACTCCGGGCGCGTGGCTGGTGGACCGATTGGCGCGGCCGCGGCCAAGGGGGCGGACCTGGCTCTCCCAGCGCAGGTGATTGGTCGGCCCCCGGCGGCGGCGGCGGCGGCGGCGGCGGCGGCGGCGGCGGCGGCGGCGGCGGCGGCGGCGGCGGCGGCGGCGGCGGCGGCGGCGGCGGCGGCGGCGGCGGCGGCGGCGGCGGCGGCGGCGGCGGCGGCGGCGGCGGCGGCGGCGGCGCGTGGAACGGTCGCATTGGACTGGTGAGTCCTGGGTTCGAGCCTGGACCCTCCGGCTCCCGAGGTCCCCCTCAGCGCCCGGCGGTGATTGCCTCCGGCCATACCCGCACTCCTTGCCTCTCGGGACGTCACCTGGAGGGGCAGAGTCAGGCTAGGGCCTTCCCTCGGGCGCTCCTCCGCTCTACTGTTCCTGGCCACCCGGCCAGGACCCATCAGGGAAATTTGGTGGCGGGGGAGGGGCGAGGGGAGAATGCAAATTATGCAAAGTCTAGATCACCTGTTACCTAAAGAAAGGCGGTGTAGGGCCGTGGCGGGGAGGACGGCCGAGTGGAGCCGGTAGTCACGGGGCTGGAGCCTAGTAGGTGGGGGGAAGGAGGCGCCGAGGACACCTTGAGCCGTGCTGGTGGGGATTTGGAGGCGGGGGTGCCGGAGGAGGACCAGTCAGGGGACTCGCGTGGATCTGGAGCACGAGGGAAGGGCCTGGGCAGGTCGGATATATGTGGGAATTGGAGAGGTGTCTACAGGTGGAGGATAAACCCCCAGGTGTGGAGGATGGGAGTACCTAGGTTAAGGCCAGAACCCTTGAAGACAGCACCATCCAACGATTATGTTGAAAGAGCAAGAGTTAGCTTATAACAGCCGTAAAGGAAGATACAGGGAGCCACCCCAGTGTCCAAGGCGTCAGTTTTAAGGATTTGCACTTCTTAGCGGAAAGGGAGTCCACACCCAGATAGAGCATGATAAGGCTTGAAAATTGCACTTTGGATATGGTGATTACTTTGGTAAGCCTGAGACATAATTAAAAATTTGTTTTATTATGAAAATTTTTAATGGACCCCAAGCAAGTACTCATCATCGGGGCCATTCCGGTTGCATAACAATTTATGCCTCCAGTTCACGCTGATAATAGGATAATATGTTAATATTGCCAATTGGAAAATGCCTTTCAAATTAAAAAGTCTTATACTGCAAATTAAGAAAAAAATAAATCTGACTTCAAGTGTGCAATGGAAAGTAACGCACTGGCCAAGTAGAGGCCCATGGAGTTTTATTTTTAACTGTGGAGGGTCTGGAAGGAACCTTTTGATTTCGGTGCTCAGAGCAATGGGACATGGTCTGGAATGCAGTTGAAGCACTGGCCATGCCTTCCCATTTATAGTAGAACTAAAGAATGAGTCAGATTTCTCCCAAATGTTCCTGTTACTGTCTGAGGCACACCTTTAACCCTTGAGTAAGCTCCTCTGCCACCTCACCTTCATTCAAGGAGTGTGAATGAAGTGTGAATTAACCTCTAGTAGTAATCCCATTCACTGCCCAGGCTGTCTCCATACTCCTTGTCTCCCAAATGTACCACATGTAAGTTCTCCATACTTCTGGAACAGTTGGTGTTAGCTTTTAGGCAGCCTTCCACATTCTTGCTTTTTCCCAAGTGAGTCCCACATAGGTAGCCCTGAAAGCTCCCTTCCTTCCTCTCCACCTCACTGCCCCCCTGCCACAAAAAAACAAACAAACAAAAAAAAAAAAACCACTGCAAAATGAGAAAGTAACTGCTGAGATTTGAATATTTGGGTCCCTTTGTCTCCCTCCAGGGGCCTCAGAACCAATCTTCTGCAGCTAAGTTTTCTTAACATGAGTTGGCATTTACTAGAGAATTAAATGGAAGTCTGGTGGCTTGGTTAAACATTCGGCTGCTAACAAAAAGGTTCAAATCCACAAGCTGCTCCTTGGAAACCCTATGTGGCAGTTCTTTTCTGTCCTATAGGGTTGCTATGAGTTGGAATTGACTCAATGACAATGGGTTTAGAGAACGAAATAACCAATTGGATAGAATTTACATCAGTAAGTTATTAGTTATTGATGCATGATCACATTTCTGGATGTCAATGGTGGTAAGAAGAAACTAATGACAGGGTTCATGGTTATGAGTGAGAAAGAGTAAAAGTTAGATTCAGTCATCGGATGAGTTTGTTTAGTGATTGAGTTTCCTATCTATACACATAAAGCTATCAAAATGATCATTATTGAAATATCTGCAGGATATAAAATACCATTATTGCTAATTTGTAGCTCATTTACCCCTTACCTTCCTCTTTTCCCATGGAAAGAATTACAACTCGATTAAGTGGTGTTTCTTAGAAATGTAGGTGTCATGTTACAT
This sequence comes from Dugong dugon, assembly GCA_030035585.1. Classification (NCBI taxonomy): domain Eukaryota; kingdom Metazoa; phylum Chordata; class Mammalia; order Sirenia; family Dugongidae; genus Dugong; species Dugong dugon. The sequence goes on along the minus strand of CM057482.1, from coordinate 20,825,440 downwards.
TGTGAATGCCTGTACACAGGAGATGATCTGTACTGATTTAACCATTTTTTAATGCTTTCTTTTGTAGGAAAGATGGAAGACCTGAGTCAAGCCCTGGCTAGTAGCTTTTCTGTATCCCAAGATTTGAATAGCACAGCAGCCCCACACCCCCGCCTGTCCCAGTACAAGTCCAAGTACAGTTCCTTGGAGCAGAGTGAGCGTCGCCGTCAGTTACTGGAACTGCAGAAAACGTAAGGGATGCTTTAGCTCCTTGGCTTCTTTCTCGGAGCTGGGGGCTGGGAGCCATTCAGGAGGCTTTAGGCTTGTCTCAGTAGACCCTTTGTAGGTTTATCTTTCTGCCCATGAGATTGGGAGGGGTAAATCCTGGCAGAGGTAAACATCCCTTATGCCCAGAGCTTAGGGAAAGATGAGGAAGTAGGGAGACACTGAAGCTTGAAAGCAAAAGCTCAATTATTTGTTTAAATTTTTCTTTTTTTCCTGGCAGCAGTACTGAGCTTTGAATGTAGGGACTTGTGAAAGCCACACCCGTACTTCCACTCCCTGTATTCCCTGTGTTGGCTTATGTGTGGCTTCTCCTGCACTCTGAGTCCTGGCATTGGTGTGGTCTTCCCGTCCGCCTTCAGCCCAAATGTTTCTCCCAAGCCCTCAGGAGTTCAAAACCAATAATTCCACAGGGAGCCTGAGGAAATGTCTTCCATGCACTTAATTCTAAATGCCAAGATGAGCAAACAACCAGAGAGAGCAGGAGAGGGGTGTTTGAGGCTGGATTGCTCTGAAGACAGGGCCTGTCTTTTTATTCTCCGTGCAGCCTGAGCCTTGTTTGGGTAATGAATCAAGGAATTAAGGATTAGGAGAAAATATTAACAGCTGCACAGTTTCCATCCGGTCTGTATTTTTGCCCAGTGCTGTGTCACTGTATGTGTTAAGCACGGATGGTTCCCAATGCACTCTGGGATTGCTTGCAGATTACATTCCCAGATCAGTCTTCTTGCTCTGTCTGTCTCTCTTTTTAATTGTAATTAATTATTTTGGAATAGGTAGTACATTCATATGGTTCAAAATTCAAAATAATGTAAAAGGAAATATGGTAAAAAGTCTCCCTCCCAATTCTGTTCCCTAGCCATCCAATTCATCTCTTGTGTATCCTTCCAAAGATATTCTAGGCAAATATTAGCAAGTGTGTATGATTGGTGTGTACGCAACAGTTTGTTTCTGTTTTCTTTTTTAATAATACAAGCCAATAGCTTATTATACACTGTTCTACACATTTATTTAACAGTGTTTCTAGGAGAGCTTCCATATAAGTTCATAAGTGCTACCTTATTCTTTTTTTATGGTGCCAGGTGTTCCATTGAATGGATAGTTGTTAATGTAATCTAACCAGTCTCCTACTGATGGGCATCTGGGTCACTCCCTTCTCTTGTGATTCCAAGCAATGCCCGGGAAATAACCATGGGCCGGCATCCTTTCACACATGTATAGGTACACCAGTTCTCTCATTCTTGAAATAAAAGGCCATCATGCTTACATATGCTGTCTCTGGCGTGTACCTTCATGTGAATGTGCATGTACGTGTGTGTGTATTTGAGAGAAAACCAACCTCTTGGTCTCACCGCCTGGTTTGGCTGACCTCTTGCCTTAGCATTGAGGAAACCAAGCGTAGGAGGTTACACGGTATCTCCAAATCACTGTGGAACAATCGGGTTCCGAAAGGTACAAAATGAAAATTAGATTTTTCTTCCTTCTCAATTTCCCAAACTTTCTAGAATATGTAGTTAAAAAAAAAAAGAGCAGCAGCATAATGATAAAGGGAAACAAATAAGTAAAAGATACTAAATCATAAACTAAGTGACCTTTTTGGAAAGACAGGAACTGGCAAAAGGTCTGGCTTCTCCCCCAGGAAGCTGTATAAAGCAGAAAGCCCCAGAAGCTGTCTTTGTTTTAGACTTCTCACTGTATCTCAGTGTTTCCTTTCTTCTGTCCCCAGGGCCTTTAGGACTAGGTGTCTGCCAGGCAGGGGAAGTGTCAATTCTAAACTGTAACCCAGGGTGGGGGTGGGAGTTGGGAGGGAAGGTCAGCCTTTTCAGCTAGTAAACCTTGGAAATTCCTTTAAAAATATTGCTTTGCCCATTTTTAAGAAACTCGGAGGAAGGCTGAATGTGTTCAGGTGGGGGTTCCCTATTTAGGATCTGTGAGGCGGTGGTCACTAGTTTAGCCTTGCAAAGGAAACTGTTATCTCTTACTCTCACCAGAATCCCTAAGTTACTCCCAAATTTGGAGCCTTTAAAATTAAGTCTGTCACATTGCAGAGTGTCTTCCTACAAAATGTAAAGACTAGTCTTTATGCCTTTTCTTTCTCCAGCAAGCGGCTGGATTATGTGAACCATGCCAGAAGACTGGCTGAAGATGACTGGACAGGGATGGAGAGTGATGAGGACGAAGAGAAGAAAGATGATGAAGAAATGGACCTTGACATTGGCAAGAAGTTACCAAAACGCTATGCTAATCAAGTGAGTGGTTCAGAGAAGAGTAGGCTCAGCCCACTCCCTTTGCTATGCTGTGCAGTCAGCCACTGAAGTACCTGTGGCCAGAAAGAGAGGATGTGGCCTCATCGGGAGGATGAGGTAGGGCAAAGGAATAGGAACTACAGAGAAAATGCCTCTGTCCATAAAGGTTATGGGGTGGTAGAAGAGATGGCTTGCAGTGCTGTGTACTGATTGGCAGTCACCAGCTGAGTCTCTGGGTAGTGGGCTTAGGAGTCTTTATTCCAGGCTATTACCAAAGGCCGTCAGCTCCCTGCTAAAGCCCCAAGCTACTGACGTACTATCAGACTCCATGTTCGTGTCGTTGCTTTAGTAGCCCATGCACAGCTGCTCTCCATTAAGCCTGCCCAGCCCAGCATGCCCCAAGTTGGTGGTCTTTCCCAAGTGGTATACTAAAATCCCAGTCCTGGATTTTCACACTCAGGTGGTGGAAGGTGGGAAGTACAGCTGCCCTTGAATAAGGGGCTTCTGGCCAGCCACCCCAGGCCAAGGTGAAGTTGAGGCCAGGAAGCAGCACATCACTGTAACAAACATGACTCAGTGCTCTGTTGGATTCAGAGAGGAAACTGATATGGCTTGTGCCATAGGGAAAGCAGATACAGAGGTTGTCCTGGGCTCCAGGCAGTCCAGGCCAGAAGGCAGAGTGTGGATCAGAATGGGGACAGGAGGTTATCCTGCTATTACATACTTTACATGTTCCTCTCTTTAACCCAAGTGCCTTGTCACCTCAGAATCATCTGCCAGCTTTGAATATGGCGCCTGGGTACACACCTCCCTGTCCCCTTTCTCTGCCCCAAATACAGCAAAAATAACAGCCTCTGTGACAAAGTACAATTCAGTTCTGTTCAGCAAGCATTGTTCAAGGACTTGGTCTGTGCTAAACTAGGCTATGCTGCGGGGAAGATATACGTGGACAAGAAATAGCCCTGCACTCCTAGAATAAATACAGAATGTGATCTGTGCTATAAGGAAGTGAGATTCCTTCTGATGGGGGAGGAGGCAGCAGTGTGGAATCAGGGAATGGTTCATGAAGGAAGAGGCAGCCTTGAAGAGTGGGAGGAGATTGGCAGACAGAGGTGTCAAGCAAGGGCAGTCCAGGCAGCAGGAGCAAGCTGAGCAGGAGCCCAGAGGTGGGACAAGAGTATATAGTGTGCTTAGGAGTGGTGTGCAGGCCAGTGAGGATGGAGCAGCAAAGGGTTGGGTTAGGGGAAGGAGGTAAAGGGCCTCCAAATTATGTGCAGGGCTTTAGACTGTTTCAGGTTGTGGGGAACCACCGAGAAATTTTGAGCCAGGGACAGAGTGTGACTTCATATGTTGACTCCCACAACAGTGTGCAGAAGGGGCTGGAGGAGGAAGAGACTGCTGGTAGGGGAGGGGAGAAAGTTAGTTCGGGGTTTGCTAAATCCTGATCTAATGACAGGTGCAAAAGGCATTGAAGGTGGGAAGAAAAGAGGTCATGACTATGAGAAGTATGGCCAGGTAGAGTGGACGTTATTTAGCAGTGGACTGGATGGGAGAGGTAGTATGAGGAGTGGTAAGCTCTGAGGTCACATAGACTTTGACCTCAAAGCCAGGCTCTATGTTGACCTTGAGCAAGTTGCTTAACTACTCTTAAGTCTCTGGTTTCTCATCTATAAAGTAGGGGATAGTAATAGTACGTATCTCATAGCACCTGTTTTATAGTACATGTCTGTATGCCACTGAAGGATTAAATAAGATAATGTACTTTAAATATCTAGCCTGGAGCCCATAATAAGTGCCCCACAAATATTAGCAGCTACTACAATTTTTTTTTTTTTAAAAAAAACAGCTGTATTGAGATATAATTTACGTGCTATACAATTTACCTATTTGTACTGTAAAATTTAGTGCTTTTTAGTGTATTTGCAGGGCTCTGCAACCACTGTCACTATCTACTTCCAGAACATGTCATTGCCCTGAAAAGAAGCCCCATGCCCATTAGCACTCACTCCCCATTTCTTCCTCCACTTAGCCCCTGGCAACAGCTAATCTACTTTCTGTCTCTTTGGATTGGCTATTCAGGACATTTGATAAAAATAGAGTCATACAATATGTGGTCTTTTGTGTCTTGCTTCTTTCACTTAGCATGTTTTCAAGATTCATCCGTGTTGTATCACGTATTAGGACTGCCTTCCTTTTTATTGCCGAATAACGTTCCATTGTATGGATGTACCTTATTTTCATGGACCTTCAGTTGTTTCCACTATTTGGCTATTACGAATAATGCTGATAAGAACATTCTTGTTCAAGTTTTTGTGTGGATATGTGTTTCATTTCTCTTGGGTATATATCTTGGGTATATTGCTGGGTCATATGGTAACGTTATGTTTAACCTTTTTGAGGAACTGCCAGACTGTTTTCCAAAGTGGCTGTACCATTTTACTTTCTCACCAGCAGCATGTAAGGTTTCAGTTTCTTTACATCCTCACCAACACTTACTTACATTGTCTGTCTTTTTTATTGTAGCCATCCTAGCTGATTGTAATTTTTTTTTTTAAATTGTACCTTAGATGGTTTACAGACCAGACTAGCTTCTTATTACACAGTTAGTACACATATTGTTTGATGACATTGGTTAACTCGTTGTGGTTTTGATTTGCATTTCCCTAATGGCTAATGATGTTGAGCATCTTTTCATGTGCTTATTGTCCATTTGTATATCTTCTTTGGAGAAATGTCTATTCAAATCTCTTACCTATTTTTAAACTCAGTTGTCTTTTCATTACTGAGTTGGAAGAATTCTTTATATATTCAAGTTGTAAGTCCCTTGTCATATATATGCTTTACAAATATTTTCTCCCACTCTGTGGGTTATCTTTTCACTTTCTTGATGGTATCATTTGCAGCACAAAAGTTTTAATTTCTGATGTAGTACAGTTTATTTCTTATTTTAGTGCTTGTGCTTGTGGTGTTATATTACTACCATTTTTTAGGGGAGGGTTGATTATGCCACGTTTTTAAGGTTTAGTAACAGAACGGTGATGCTATTGACAGAGTTACAAAATGCAGAAGGAGAAGGGTGGATTTTGAGGGAGGGGAAGTACTTGGGCAACAGAAGGCAGTGAATTCCATTTTGAATATGCTGAGTACAGAGAGGAGAAGCAGAGAAACAGATGCCAAGTAAACAGCTGAAATATAGGGCTGGAGGAAGAAAGTCTGGAGATGAAGAGGGAGGATTGGGAGGCATGCTCGTAGAAGTGACACATGAAGCTGTAAGAATGGATGAGATCCACCCCAAGGGACCTAAGACAGCGCCCTGAAGATCCATCTGCATGTGTTTTGGGAGTGCATGGAGGAACATTTGGAGGACTAACAGAATAGCACAGTGTCGCAGGCCCAGGGGAACATGTGTCAAGGCAGAGGGTGTGACTAGCAGCATCACATGTGGCGAGGAGTGAGTAGGGAGGATGAGGAGGAGGAGAGGGAAGAGAGAGATGTGGCCTTTCTCAGGGTGGTGGGATAGCAAATCTGGACTGAGGATGTCAGTGGGTGGGAAGGAAGCATCAAGAAATATTAAGTAATTTTTAAAAATAGGAGAAAGTTGAATAGCTTGACAGAAACGTAGATTGTGAGGTTTTTGTTTTTTAAGATTGGAGGCAAGTATTTGTGGGCTGAGGGGAAGGAGGGGAGATGAAATATTCAGTGGGAGAGGTTAATCGATGAGACAGAGTCTTTGTATAGAGAGGAGGAACTATGAGTGGAAGAGTTAATCTTGTCAAATTTATTTCACCACAGCACTTTTTTTTAAAGGCAAATTTCTTGATATCCTACCGTAAGATATTGGGGATGCCAGTGTGGGAAATGACGATCTAGTCTAAGAGCATCTCAAGGCCAGGGACCTTATTCGTCTCTGAGGGGTAACCGCTGGAACATAGCAGTTAGGATAGTAGTAGGTGGATGGATGAAGGAAGGAAAGGAAGAGGCTGTCATCACCCCAGTACAGGAAGTGAGGTAGTAAGGATGGGTGTGGTCACCAAGGTGAGGAGAGAAGCTAAAGTTCACAGTGAGTGGCCTCCATCCCCTCAGTGAGCAGGAAACAAGCTCATCTACTGAGCAAGTGGGGTGGAGGTCCTACTGGCAGTCTTTTCTCCACTCATTCTTTTACATGAATTGTTAGCACATGTGCAGGATGTAGATCCTTTGTCACTGTCAGTGTTTGAGCAACACACACCTGCTGATCTTTTAACACTATTTGTTTGTGTTCCTAGTTGATGCTCTCTGAGTGGTTAATTGATGTCCCTTCAGACTTGGGGCAGGAATGGATTGTGGTCGTATGCCCTGTTGGAAAAAGAGCCCTAATCGTGGCCTCCAGGGTGAGTAGCTGCCCCTGCCCCCAGGCCAGCATGCCTGGTCTGTGTGCTGCCCTTGCCCACGCTATGCCTTTGTGGTTCTGTGCCAGGCCATGGAGTCGTGGGAGGAACTCTTTGTTCTTCATATTGCTATCTGGCACAGCAGCTGTGCCTGGAGTGGGGATGAAACTCTTTCCTGCAGGAGGGATTCGTTGAGAGCCATGTTTAGGTGATGATACCCTGCAGAATGAGAGAACGGGGGGTGAGGAGACCTAGGTGCCTAATGAGAATGGTAGCTTTCTCTCCATACAGGGTTCCACCAGTGCCTACACCAAGAGTGGCTACTGTGTTAACAGGTTTTCTTCCCTTCTGCCGGGAGGCAACAGGCGAAACTCAACAACAGCAAAAGGTACCTGAATAAAATGTCTACTTATTAAGTTATATAATCAGTAAAAGATGGTGTAAGTTGTGTCACGTGTCATTTTAAAGACCCACTTTGAGAACACACCTTTGAAACTGCACACCTTGGACACTGTCCTGGCCACGGGACTCTGGCCCTCCCCTTCAAGGACAAGCCTCCTCAGTTGTAGATAGACATGGCCCTATGAGGCTGCTGGGCAATAAATTCCTGATTAAGGTCACATTGCTTTCCTATGGACTTGCATTTCGAGGTGACAGATGCAGCTCTTTGGGGAAAGGCCCCTCAGAGAATGCCAGGGGTGGTGGTACAGCAAGTGGACACTGAGGCTTCCCTGCCAAATTCCCTTTTTTTCTTTATCATTGTCCTTGTTTTAGTTTCTCCCTCCCACCTGAACCCAGCTGAGGAAACAAAGGTCATGGAAGTTAAATAACTTGCCCTTGGTCACTGGGTGAGGAAGTGGCAGAGCTGGTCCTGAACCTGGTCTCTTCTCTTCCTGCTCAGGCACCCTTGGTGGTTCCTTGTGTCCCCTCTACTGAGCCCAGACTGATCTCTCAGCTTTTAGAGCCCTTCACGAGTGGCCTTTGGCTCACCGCTCCTTGCTTCTCTCCTGTGCTTTCCATACCCCGCTCCCAGCTCTGTCGAGTTGCTTATCCCTGCCCACTACCTTCTACTTCTGGGCCTTTGCTCATGCCACTTCAGTATTCTCACCTGAAATGTTCTTTAAACCCTGGTGATCCCAGAAGACTCTGTTCATATCCATCTCTTCCATGAAGCATTTTCTGCTGCGTCAGTCGTCTCTTTCTGGAACTCCTGTTGCTCTTAGTTTGTGCTGTGCAGTTCAGCTTTTGGTTCTTTCCTCTGTGATCATTCTGTCTCTGTAACTGAATTGTTAACTACCTTAAAGGCAGGGATTATTTATAGTTAGTATTCCCCACGTAACAGCACGGTGCCTGTGAGAAGAACTCAAAAGTAGTTGTTATAAACGAAAACTAATCATTACTTGCTTTCAAACTTGAGCTCTAAGGTGAATAAATTCTAAGAGTTTAGAATTCCCACTTGGCTTAAGAAATGGTTTGATCCCTCTTGTGCCGTCCTACCTCAGGTCTTCCTTAAGCTGTACCAGGTGACTAGAAAGGGGTGTGTGGAAGCACTCTCACCCCAAAGAGTTCTTAGTCCTTGCCCCCATGGGGACCCGAGTGCTGGTGACTGCTGTAAGCGCTGAGGACTGTTGCAGTGTGAGGTGGGGCTCCCTGGATCGTGGCAGAGGGTGTCCTGATTGGAAAGGGGTTCTGTACTGACTTTCCTCTTTGTGGCCCCAGACTACACCATTCTGGACTGCATTTACAGTGAGGTGAACCAGACCTACTACGTTCTGGATGTGATGTGCTGGCGGGGACATCCTTTTTATGACTGCCAGGTAAGGATGGGTACTCCACTCTTGTCTTTTCCTGTCTCTTCTGTCCTCCTGGGAAAGTGGCTCAGCATGTGGGTTTAGTACATGGCTAGCTTCTTGGTGTGTAAAGGATGTGGATGTGGTATATCAAGAACATTATCTTATGCTCCTTGCATCTTAATTTTTGCGTGTGTTTAAATTAGCTAAAAAAAAAAGAGAGAGAGAGATAGAAAGGACTGAGGGAAGTATAGCAATTCTTGAAGGGAGGAAAGAGAGAAACAGAGCAGAGGGGTAGGCCGGGACTTTGTAGCAGCTGCAACCTCCCTCACCTCGCTCCTGAATGTGGGAGGGTTGCTGGCAGGGAAGATGGTGGGGTTGAGGAGGAGGATGCCATCTTGTGCAGGTGGGCACAAGGAAAGAAGGTGGAATGTAAGGCACCATCAGAAAGACTCCTGCAACCCTCCACTCCTTCACCAACCACATCCTGACCCTGAAAGTGTCAGGGCCTCCTGGGTAGGACACAAAGCCTGGAATCTTCTAGGGGCTAGCTCTGGAAGGAGACTTTCCAAGTGAGGAGGGGTCCCGGTGTTCCACCTGCAGGTTTCACCTTCCCTCAGTTTTTCTCCTGTTGGTGATTCTTACGAGTGACAGCAGCAGTCGTCAGGGTGAGGCTGGGTCAGCCCTGTAGACCTCCATCTCTATCAGCAGCACTCCCGCCATCATTGTCTCTGTCTTGTTTCATAGTGGTGGTTTCTTGTACTCCCTTTTGCTCTTTATCAATTATTTTATCGTAGTGATTCTTAGTATGTGGTCCCTAGACCAGGAGCGAGGAGCCCTGGTGGTTTGGTGGTTAAGCACTCGGCTGCTAACCGAAGGGTCAACGGTTCGAAACCACCAGCGGCGCCTCAGGAGAACGACGTGGCAGTCTGCTTCAGTAAAGATTACAGGCTTGGAAACCCTGTGGGGCAGTTCTGCTCTGTCCTATAGGGTCTCTGTGAGTCAGAATCAACTTGACAGCAGTGGATTTGGTTTTGATTGGACCAGGAGTATCAGAAAGTTGTTAGAAGTGCATATTCCCAGACCTACTGAATCAGAAACTGTGGGGCTGGGTCTTATGTTTTAACAAGGCTCCAGGTGATTCTGCTGCAGGCTTAAGTGTAAGAATCATGGGTTATCACCATAAGCAGCTTCTTAACTATTCCGCGAGCCAGGTTTCCGAATCATGTCAGGTGATGATACTTGAGAATTCTCAGGTGCAGTTCATTCAAATAGTAATAGCCAAAAATTGCACTGCTGGCACTTGGTGATTATTATCTAATTGCATCTCTTACAACAATCCTACAAGGTAAGCACTATTATTATCTTCTTCGTATAGATATGGAAGCTGAGAGCCAGGTACTAAGCATTGCCCAAATGCAGAGCCAGGCCAAAAACCCAGAACTCATAAATTCAATCCAGAACTGCTAAATCTTAATTTCCTCTGGTTCTGTTGAAGGATATCTTATAGCTTCAAACAAATTTGGTAACTAAAGCCACCTATATTTTTTTATAATGTGAAGACTGTGTAAGAAAAATATTTCAAAAAGTAAAATAATTTAAAAGAAAGAAAGACCCTAAACTACAAAAAGGGTACATATCAAAAACTCAGAGAATGAAGTAGTTTATGAGAATTTATATGAGTACAATAATTTCTAGTCCTCAGAATTAAAATAAAATGAAGGCTAACATAATGTGCTTTGGAGTTGGAGAGTCCTGGGTCCCACAGTACTTTGTGTGTGCCCTTGGGCAAGTGACTTCACCTCCCTGAGCCTCGGAGTCCTCACTTGTAAAATGGGGATAATGATTGTGCAGCCCTCAGTGGGTAGTTGTGAGGATTATTAAGATTATGCATGTAAAGCCCCTAGCATGGAGCCTGACACCTAGTAGGCCTTCAGTAATAAATGTTGGCTTTACTGCTACTAATAATCCAACTGGATTTTCAGAAAAAAACTTCAAAGATTTTATAAGCGTCTTCCTGACATTATGGCAGTTTTTTTTTTTTTTTTTAAGGGAAATGGAGGTAACAGCAGAAGGGCTTAGGTGTTTGTAAATCCTGTGGCTATTTAGAATGGGGTGACTTTATGTTAGAGTTTGAGATGAGCAGTATTCCATCTTTCTCCCTCCCTTCCCTGTGGCAGACTGATTTCCGATTCTACTGGATGCATTCAAAGTTACCAGAAGAAGAAGGACTGGGAGAGAAAACCAAGCTCAATCCTGTAAGACCTGGGGTTAGGATCATAAAGTTCTTTATGGGGATTAATTTGGATTGGTCTGTTATCTAAGTATAATCATTTTGAATGATACTGCCTTTTTTGAGGCAGCGTATTATCCTGGAAAAAGTATGACCTTAGCAGTCATCCAGATCTGAATTCCAATTCTGGCTTTGGGGATTAGTAGGTTAAGTTAATAACCTCCCTTGTCCTTAGTTTCCTCATCTGTAAAATGGAGTTAATGATACCTACTCCATAGGGTTGTTATGAGAACCAAATGATATAATATCTGCATAATACTTATGTTAGGCACTCAGTAAATAGTGGTTGATCCGTAATAATGACTGCTTCTATTCATTATGCTGTTTAGCATATGAGTGAAGCTGGAAGACATTATGCTGAGTGAAATAAGTCAGTCACAAAAGGACAAATATTGTATGACCTCACGTATATAAAAAGACAAGAAAAGGCAAATGTATAGAGAACAAAGTTTATTAGTGGTTGCCAGGAGCAGGAGGGAGGGGAGAAGACAGGATTAACGGTGATGGAAATATCACATTGATTAAGGGTAGGGTTGTATAACCAATTATTGTAATTACTGTCAGTAGGTTGTACACCTGTAAAAAGGTGAATAGGCAAAAGTTGTGCGACGTATATACAACGATGACAGAAAAAAAGAGTAGCTGCTGTACTTACGTACAACCAAAAACATCCTGGGATTTGATTTCTTGGTTTGGAGGTTTAGGGTCATAGTTTCATGGTTTCATGGGATATCCCAGTTAATTGGCCTAATAACATGTTCAGTGCTTCTGTTCTATCTTCTGGTTTGTTGTGTAGTGCCTGGGGTCTTAAAAGCTTGCAAGCAGCCATCCAAGGCATAGCAATTGGTCTCTTTTTGCCTGGAACAACAGAGGAAAAATGAGAGTCAGAAATAGGAGGAGGATATGGAATGTGTGGCTAATTGCCTCCAGGAACAACTGCCTCCTCTGCCATGAGACCAGAAGAACTGGTTGGTGCCTGGCTACCATTGCCGAACATTTTGATCAAAGATTCCATAGAGGAATCTTTGATCAAAAGGGAGAAAATGCAGAATAGAATTTAATATTCTTATGGACTCCAGATTTCCTGGAGCCATGAAGGTTGAATGAACCCCTGAAACTGTGAAATAATCTTTAAACCTCAAACCAAAAATATCCCCTGAAGTCATCTTAAAACCACTTTATATAAGTTTAGTTTAACTAGTAAAAAAGGTCTGCCCTGAGCATCATGCTCTTTTAAGAACTATCTATATGGAATCAAACTGACAACAGTAACTTGAAAGATTAGATAGAAACCTTGTGGAGCAGTGAGTTTATGTTAATGGATGAGGAACTGCTCAGAAAAGGAGAGTGACAGTGGTTGTACAACTGGAAGAGTGTAATCAATGTCACTAAATGGTACGTGTAGAAACTTTTGAATTGGTGTGTGTGCTGGCTGTGTACATTCTCAACAACAACAACAAAATAAATAAAAAATAATAATAATGCTGTTGTAATGGTTAAGATTGTGTGTCAGCTTGGCTGGGCCATGATTCTCAGTGTTATATGTGATCACTCCCATGATGGAATCTGCTGTGAGTAGCCAATCAATTGAAAGGCAGTTTCCTTGAGGGTGTGGCCTGCATCCGAATATAAGCAGACATTCTGGCGTTTTGCTCACTGTGGATCCTGTGGCAACCTCCTGTTCGTCTGACCTCCAGTTCTTGAAACTTAAGCTATCAGCTTATCTGCCAGTCTTGGGATTTGTCGACCTTCACAGCCTGTGAGCAGGAGCCCAGCTTTTCGACCTACTGATCCTGGGTTTGCCAGCCCCTGTGGCGATGTGAATCGAGAGAAGTCTCTATCCTGATCCACAGACTTGGGACGTTCCAGCCTCTACAATTGTGTGAGCCGTTTCCTTTGTATATATATATGTATACATTTATATTAATACATATATTTGAACACTTTAGTGGTTTTGCTTCTCTAGAGAACCCAGCCTGAGACATTTGGTACCGAGAGTGGTTCTTGAGAAACAAAATTATAAGGATGAGTTTTCTAAATTGGTTCTCAAGTCTGCTTAGTCTTAAAGATGTTAATGACTCTGCTTCCAGCAGCAAAGAGGGCATTGCTAATCCATGTCTTGAGGTGGCCATACAAACACACAAAATATCACCACCAGTAGATCAGGAATTGGTGAAAGGCAAGACTATGGGTGAACACACGTGTGATTTCTTTCTAGAGTTTTGTCAGAATGGGAAGTATAAGGAAGCTGGTTGGTTGATCCTACTTTTCACTAGACAAACTGGGAAGGAAAGAGATGCGCTCAGGGCCTCAGATTCAAGGCTTAAGTGCTGCATAAATGGCCTCCAGGCTTCCAGTTGTGCTTTGAAAGAAAGCCTTAATTCTCGTAGTAACAGAGCTGAAATTGTCGAAAACCAAACCCAGAGTCTTATTGCAAGAGTAGCTGAACTACAGTGCCAGCTTAATTGCCAACCTTGAGAGGTATCTGAAGTTAAAATAAGGGCATTGATTGGGAAGAAGTGGGATCCTGAAACTTAGAAAGGAAACATATTGGCAGATAATCAGAAAGCTGGGGATACTGATCCCCTAAATTCCATTGAATCACTCCTGCCAGCAGAACCACTCCCATCTGAGGAGATTACTTCATGTTTGTCTGCTAAACCATCCTGCCTAGAAAAACCATTTGCCCCTCCACTCCCATCTAATGAGATTAGCCCTAGCCCAGCTGCCTCTAAAGAGCCCTTGCCTGAGTCATTGCGTGGGCCATTGCTTTACAAGACAATGCTGAATGTTCTCCAAACAATTCCACACTTCCAATTCAGGCTTCTAGACCTATTACTAGACTTAAGTCCCAGGTAGCCCCAAAAGGTGAAGTACAAAGTGTGACCCAAGAGGAGGTATGCTACACTCCCAAAGAACTGCTTGACTTTTCTAATATGTACAAACAGAAACCTGGGGAATATGTGTGGGAATGGCTGTTAAGGGTGTGGGATAATGGTGCAAGGAACATAAAGATGGATCAGTCTGAGTTTATTGATATGGGTCCACTAAGCACAAATTCTTCACTCAGTGTTTCATCTTGAGAAGTTAGGAAAGGATCTAATGGTTTATTTGGTTGGGTTGCTGAAGCATGGATTACGAGGTGGCCTACACTAAATCAAGTTGAAGTGCCAGACCTGCCTTGGTATACTGTAGAAGAAGGTATCCAAAGGCTTAGGGAATTTGACATGGTAGAGTAGATTTATGAGGTTAGACCCACAGATTCACACATGGAGTGCTCAGAGGACACACCTTTTACCACACTGTGAGGAACAAATTTGTGAAGGGAGCCCCAGCATCCTTGAAGACTGCTGTGATTGCTATTTTATGTAAATCAGATTTGACAGTGGGAACTGCCCTAACTGAATTAAGACACCTAACTACAATGGGGCTGATTAGACGCTGTGGTAATAGGGGCCAAGTAGCTGCACTCAATCAACAAAGACAAAGTGGGCGTGGTTATAGTAATGGACAGTGGAGTCAAAGCAGTAATCAGAATAGTCTGACTCATATGAACTTATGGCGTTGGCTACTTAGTCATGGTGTCCCTAGGAGTGAAATAGATAGGAAGTCTACTAAATATTTACTTAAGCTGTACAAACTGATGAATTCTAGGTCAAGTGAACAGCAGTCTAACTCCAGTCACCAGAACAGAGAGTCACAGTCTATCAGTCAATTCCCAGATTTGAACGAGTTTAAAGACCCACAACGCCTTGAATGAAGGGGAGGCCAGGTCCCTTGAGGAAGGTCTCCAACACACTGCCAGAAATTTTTACTGTTAATTTTTCTCCCAGCTTTCCCCAAAGGGATCTACGGCCTTTTACAAGAGTGACTGTTCACTGGGGAAAAGGAAATAATCAGACTTTTCAGGGATTACTGGCTACTTGGCTCTGAACCGACACTAATTCCAGGAGACCCAAAATGTCAGTGGCCTACCAGTCAGAGTGGGGGAATATAGAGCTCAGGTTATTAATGGAATCTTGGCTCATGTCCATCTCACAGTAGGTCCAGTGGGTCCCCGAACCCATCCTGTAGTGATTTCCCCAGTTCCAGAATGTATAATTGGAATAGGTATACTCAGCAACTGGCAGAACCCCCATATTGGATCTCTGACAAATAGAGTAAGGGCTATTATGGTAGGAAAAGCCAAGTGGAAGCTATTATAACTGCCCCTGCCTAGGAAAACAGTAAACCAAACGCAATACCATATTCCTGGAGGGATTGCAGAGATTACTGCCACCATCAAAGACTTGAAGGATGCAGGGGTGGTGTTTCCTACCACATACCCATTCAATTCAGCTATTTTGCCTGTGCAAAAAACAGATGAATCTTAGAGAATGACAGTAGATTTTCAAAAACTTAACCAGGTGGTGACTCCAATTGCAGCTGCTGTGCCAAATTAATACATCTCCTGGTACCTGGTATGCAGCTATTGATCTGGCTAATGCCTTTTTCTCCATACCTATATTGAAGGACCATCAGAATCAGTTTGCCATCAGCTGGCAAGGCCAGCAATACACCTTCATTGCCTACCTCAGGGCTACATCAACTCTCCAGCCCTATGTCATAATTTAGTCTGCAGGGATGTTGATCACCTTTCCCTTCCACAAGATCTCACACTGGTCCGTTATATTGATGACATTATGCTAACTGGACCTAGTAAGAAGGAAGTGAATGACTGTGGACTTATTGGTAAAATATTTGTGTGCTAGAGGGTGGGAAATTAATACCACCTTCCACCTCAGTGAAATTTCTAGAGGTCCAGTGGTGTGGGGCATGTTGAGATATTCCTTCTAATGTGAAGGATAAGTTATTACATCTGGCTGCTTCCACAACTAAAAAGGAGGCGCAACACCTAGTTGGCCTTTTTGGATTTTAGAGGCAACATATTCCTTATTTGGGTGTGCAACTCCGGACTATTTATCAAGCGACTTGAAAAGCTACTAGTTTTGAGTGGGACCCAGAACAAGAGAAGGCTCTGCAACAGGTTCAGGCTGCTGTGCAAGCCACTTTGCCACTTGGGCCATATGATCCAGCTGATCCAGTGGTGTTTAAAGTGTCCATGGCAGATAGAGACGCTGTTTGGAGTCTTTGGCAGGCCCCTATTGGTGAATCACAGCGCAGACCGTAGGATTTTGGAGCAAAGCCCTGCCATCCTTTGCAGATAACTACTCTCCTTTTGAGAAACAGCTTTTGGCTTGTTACTGGGCCATAGTAGAGACTGAATGCTTTACCATGGGACACCCAAGTCACCACGTGGCCTGAACTGCCCATCATGAGCTGGAGGTGGTCTGACTCACAGAGTCATAAAGTTGGACATGCACAGCAGCACTCCATCATTAAATGGAAGTGATAGATACGAGATTGGGCCTGAGCAGGACCTGAAGGCACAGGTAAGTTGCATGAGGAAGTGGCTCAAATGCCGATGGTCTCCACTTCTGTCACATTCCATTCCATCTCCCAGTCTACACCTATGGGCTCATGGGGAGTTCATTATGATCAGTTGACTGAAGAAGAGAAAACTTGTGCCTGGTTTACAGATGGTCCTGTGAGATATGCAGGCACCAGTTGAACGTGAACAGCAGCAGCACTACAGCCCATTTCTGGGATCTCCCTGGAGGACAGTGGTGAAGGGAAATCCTCTCAATGGGCAGAACTTTGAGCAGTGCACCTGGTTGTTCACTTTGCTTGGAAGGAGAAATGGCCAGATGTGTGATTATATACTGATTCATGGGCTGTAGCCAGTGGTTTGGCTAGATGGTCAGGGACATGGAAGGAACATGATTGGAAAATTGGAAACAAGGATTTATGGGGAAGAGGTATGTGGATAGATCTCTCTGAATGGGCCAAAGAAGTGAAAATATTTGTGTCTCGTGTGAATGCTCACCAAAGGGCGACCTCAGCATAGGATGATTTTAACAATCAAGTGGATAGGATGACACATTCTGAGGAAACCAATCATCCTCTTTCCCCAGCTACTTCCGTCATTGCTCAATGGGCTCATGAACAAAGTAGCCGTGATGGCAGGAATGGAGGTTATGCATGGGCCCAGCAACATGGACTTTCAGTCAACAAGGCTGACTTGCCTACAGCCACTGATGAGTGCCCAATCTGCCAGTAACAGAGACCAATACAGAGTCCCTAATATGGCACCATCCCTCAAGGTGATCAGCCAGCAACCTGGTGGCAAGTTGATTACATTGGACCACTTCCATCATGGAAACGGCAGCGTTTTGTCCTAACTGGAATAGATACTTACTTTGGATATAGATTTGCCTTCCCTGCATGCAGTTCTTCTGCCACAGCTACTATCCATAGACTTACAGAATGCCTTGTCCACCATCATGGTATCCCACACAGCACTGCCTCGGATCAAGCGACTCACTTCACAGCAAATGTGAATTCACTAGTCTTACCATGTTCCCCATCATCCTGAAGCAGCTGACTTGATAGAACAATGAAATGACCTTCTACAGACACAATTACAGTGCCAGCTAGGTGACAATACCTTGCAGTGTTGGGGCAGTGTTCTCCAGGAGGCTGTATATACTCTAAACCAGTGTCCAATATATGGTGCTGTTTCTCCCATAGCCAGGATTCATGGATCCAGGAATCAAGGGACGGAAATAGGAGTGGCACTACTCACTATTACCTCTAGTGAGCCACTCACAAGATTTTTGCTTCCTGTCCCCATAACCTATGCTCTTCAAGTCTAGAGGTCTTGGTTCCAAAGGCGGGAATGCTCCCACCTGGAGACACATCACAGATTCCATTGAACTGGAAGCTAAGAATGCCACTGGCCACTTTGGACTCCTTATGTTTCTGGGTCAGCAGGCAAGGAAGGGAGTTACCATACTGGTTGATGTGATTGATCCTAATTACCAAGAGGAAATTGGATTGATAATACGTAATGGAGGTAAAGAAGAATATGTCTGGAATGCAGGAGATCCCTTAGGGCATCTTTTAGTACTGCCATGCCCTGTGATTAAAGTCAGTGGAAAACTACAGCCATCCAATTCCAACATGACTACTAATGACCCAAACCCTTCAGGAATGTAGGTTTGGGTCACCCCACCCGGCAAAGAACCACAACCATCTGAGGTACTTGCTGAGAGCAAAGGGAATACGGAATGGGTGGTGGAAGAAGGTAGTTCTAAATACTGGTTATGACCACTTGACCCATTGCAGAAACGAGGATTGTAATTGTTATGAGTATTTCTGCTTTGTATGTGTGCATCAAATTTTTTTGTTTTCTTCACTTATAAGACGTAAATGGGGCTAGTGCGTTTTTGGTTGTACGTTTGTTAGTTGTATCATGTTAGGCACAAGTATGACTTTATAATTGTCTTCATTCAGAGATTATGTATGGTTTAAAGAGATATGTACATGTGCCAAGTTGACAAGGGGTGGTCTGTGATGATTAATATTATGTGTCAACTTGGCTGGGCCATGATTCTCAGTGTTTATATGTGATCACTCCCATGATGGAATCTGCTGTGAGTAAGCCAGTCAGTTCAAAGGGATTTTCCTTGGGGGTGTGACCTGCATCTGAATATAAGCAGACCTTCTTGCTTTTTGCTCACTCTGGATCCTGCATCTGCCTCCTGTTTATCTGACCGCTGGTTCTTGGAACTTGAGCTGTCAGCTTATCTGCCAGTCTTGGCGATTCGTTGATCTTCACAGCCTGTGAGCAAGTGCCCTGCTCTCTAACCTGCTGATCTTGGGTTCACCAGCCCCTACAGTTGCATGAATCAAGAGAAGCCTCTATCCTGATCCACAGACTTGGGAAGTTCCAGTCTCTACAATCGCGTGAACCATTTCCTTGATATGAGTCTCTTTATACATATATATATGCTTTACTGGTTGTATTTCTTTAGAGAACCCAGACTAAGACAACTATTTAGAATTCTAGTATAGCCGTTCTCAAACTTCAGTATGCATTAGCATCACCCACAGAATTGTTAAAACGTAGATTCCTGGGCTTCACCCCTAAAGTTTGTGATTCCATAGGTCAGGGGTGGGTTTAAAATTTTGCATTTCTAACATAGTCCCTAGTGATGCTGGTGCTGTTGGCCCATCAACCACACTTTGCAAACCACTGCTCTTGTATATGAACTGAGAGTGCCCTCAGTCAGTCTCCTCATTTTACAAATGAGAATATAGGCTCAGAGAAGGGACTGCCTTACCCAAGGCCCCACAGTCCAGGATGATAACCCAGGGGTCTTGGCTATCTTCTCAATGATTTAAATATGTGACAGCTGTTTTCAGGGCATTTTATTAGCTAAGCCCAGCAGATAGGCATTTGCTTGGAATGCTTACATATTTTCTAAAGGCCACTAGACAACCAGTTGCTGGAATAAACGGACTCAGTACTTTCAGTGATGTCATCAGTTAGGTCTTGGAAGTACATGTGAATTGAAGGAGGGGAACAGAGGAAACTGCTCTGTTTATGCTGCTGTATGTGCTCTGCATGTATTATCGCATTGAATCTGCATAACAGCCCAATCAAGCAGTTACTTTTATTACCTCAGTTTATAGGTGGAAAAACTGAGGCATATGGAGATTAAATGATAGGCAGAGTTGGGCTTCAAACCCAGGCATTCTGACTTTAGAGTTTGTAGCCCTAAACACTTTGCTGCACTGCTTCAGTCTAAAAATCCTTGCTGGTATGTTAAGGGCTTCACTAGCCCTTTCTTAGGGGCAGCTGTCATAGGGCCAAGAGAGTAACACCAGTCCCTCCTAGTAATAATACAGTGCTTCTCAATCCTGACTGCATGTTTAAATAATTTTTGTTGTGTGCCACCTTGTCATTCTGACTCATGACCCTATAGGACAGAGAAGAACTGCCCCATAGGGTTTCCTAGGCTGCAGTTTTTATGGGAGCAGATCACCAGGTCTTTTTTTCCCGTGGTGTTGCTGGTGAGTTCAAACCACCAGCCTTTCGGTTAGCAGCTGAGCACTTAACCATTGCGCCAGCAGGGCTCCTTTAAAATCAGCTGGAGAGCTTAAAAAAAAAAAAAAACAAACCAACCTGGGCCCCACCCTAGACCAGTTGAGTTAGAATCTCTTGGGTGGAGCCTAACCCAAAAAAGTCAGTCCTGACTCATAGCGACCCTATAGGACAAAGTAAAACTGCCCCATTGGGTTTCCAAGGCTGTAAATCTTTACAGAAGCAGACTGCCATATGTTGTTATTAGGTGCTGTCACTTGAGTCAGTTCTGACTCATAGCAACCCTGTGAACAACAGAATAAAACACTGCCCAATCCTGTGCCATCCTCACATTTGTTGCTATGTTTGAACCCATAGTTGCAGCCACTGTGTCAATACATCTTGTAGAGGGTCTTCCTCTTTTTTGCTGACGCTCTACTTTACCAAGCATGATATCCTTTTCCAGGGACTGTTCCATCCTGATAACATGTCCAAAGTGTGTGAGAGGAAGTCTCACCATCCTTGCTTCTAAGGAGCATTCTGGCTGTACTTCTTCCAAGATAGATTTATTCCTTCTTCTGGCAGTCCATGATATATTCAACATTCTTCACCAGCACCATAATTCAAACGCATCGATTCTTCTTTGGTCTTCCTTATTCATTGTCCATCTTTCGCATGCATATGAGGCAATTGAAAATACCATGGCTTGGGTCAGACACACCTTAGTCCTGAAAGTGACATCTTTGCTTTTGAACATTTTAAAGAGGTCTTTTGCAGCAGATTTGCCCAATGTAATACATCGTTTGATTTCTTGACTGCTGTTTCGATGGGTGTTGATTGTGGATCCAAGTAAAATGAAATCCTTGACAACTTCAGTCTTTTCTCCATTTGTCATGATGTTGCTTATTGTTCCAGTTATGAGAATTTTTGTTTTCTTTATGTTGAGGTGTAATCCGTACTAAAGGTTGTAGCCTTTTTTTTTTTTTTTCTTACTTTGAGTTAAAAAGATGAGTCAATTTCTTTTTTTATTGTACTTTAGATGAAGGTTTACAGATTAAACTAACTTCTCATTAAACAGTTAGTACACATATTGTTTTATAACCTTGGTTAAGAATCCCACAACATGTCAGCACTCTCCCTTCTTGACCTTGGGTTCCCTGTTACCAGTTTTCCTGTCCCCTCCTGCCTTCTAGTCCTTGTCACTGGGCTGGTGTGCCCCTTTAGTCTTGTTTTGTTTTATGGACTTGTATAATCTTTGGATGAAGGGTGAACCTCAGGAGTGACTTCATTACTGAGCTAAAACGGTGTCTGGGGGCCATACTCTCAGGGTTTCTCCAGTCTCTATCAGTCCAGTAAGTCTGGTCTTTTCTTGTGAGTTCGAATTTTGTTCTACATTTTTCTCTGGCTCTGTCCAGGACCCTCTATTGAAGGCTGTAGTCTTTGATCTTCATCAGTAAGTGCTTCAAGTCCTCTTCACTTTCAGGAAACAGGGTTGTGTCAGCTGCATAATGCAGGTTGTTGAAGAGTCTTCCTCCAATCCTGATGCCACATTCTTCTTCATGTAGTCCAGCTTCTTGGATTATTTGCTCAGCATACAGATTGTATAAGTATGGTGAAAGGATACAACCCTGATGCACACCTTTCCTGATTTTAAACCTTGTTCTGTTCGAACGACTGCTTCTTGGTCTTTGCACAGGTTCCTCGTGAGCACAATGAAGTGTTCTGGAATTCCCATTCTTCACAATGTTATCCATAATTTGTTATGATCCACACAGTCGAATGCCTTTGCATAGTCAATAAAACCCAGGTAAACATCTTTCTGGTATTCTCTGCTTTCAGCCAAGATCCATCTGACATCAGCAGTGATATCCCTTATTCTACATCCTCTTCTGAATCCAGCTTGAATTTCTGGCAGTTCCCTGTTGATGAAGTGCTGCAAGTGTTTTTAAAGTGTCTTTGGCAAAATTTTACTTGCATGTGATATTAATGACCTCATTTGATTTTTTTTGCATTCTGTTGGATCACTTTTCTTTGGAATGGGCACAAATGTGGATCTCTTCCACTCGATTGGCCAGGTAGCTAGACACCAATATTTTTAAAAGCTCATGTATAAGGAGGAGAAAATGGAACATGTGGCTAATTGCCGCCTTGAACGACTGCCTCCTTTGCTCTGAGACCAGAAGAACTGGATGGTGCCTACCATTAGTGAACATTCTGATCAACTCTTCTATAGAAGAATCCTGATCAAAAGGTGGAAAATGCAGAACAGAATTTCACATTCTCATGGAATCCAGATTTTCTGGAGCCATGGAGGCTGGATGAAGCCCTGAAACTATTGTCCTGAGATAATCTTTAAACCTTAAACCAAAAATATCGCCTGAAGTACTCTTAAAACCGACAGTACATTAGCTTAACCAATTAATAATGTCTGCCTTAAGCATTTAAGATCCGTCTGTATGGCATTAAATTGATAATATCAGTTCAAAAGACTAGATAGGAGCCTTAGGGAGCAGTGAGTCTGTTAATGGGGGAGGAACAATTCAGAAACGGAGAGTGAGAATGGTTGCACAACTCGAAGAATGTAATCAATGTCATTGAATTGTGCATGTAGAAACTTGAATTGGTGTATGTTTTTGCTGTGTATATTCTCAACAACAACAAAATAAAATAAATTATTTTTAAAAAAAAAAAAGCTCATGTATAAGTAAAACTGAGAATCACCCAATAGTTGGAGGAGAGGTAGGTGGAGGAGAAGGAGTGGGGAAGGATCAGATTGAAAACTTATTTTCTTTGATAAAGAGTTTTGTTACCTGGAATCATTCGTAACGTATACTAATGATTTTGTTCTAATTTATATTTCAGTTTAAATTTGTGGGACTCAAGAATTTCCCATGTACCCCTGAGAGCCTGTGTAAGGTGCTGTCCATGGATTTCCCTTTTGAGGTAACCATTGTCATTATTGTTTGGATGTGACTGTAGGATACAGGAAACTTAGTTACACAGAGTCTTAAGACACCCTCTGACTCTGCTGTGTAAAAGCATCAGAAAAAGGCTGGAAGCTGATTCCTGGGAAAGGATATTCTCGCTGCCCTTCAGAGCCTTATCTACACCCTGCTAGGTCAGTCACCCTGTCTCTTCACACCAGCAGTGCACTTAGTAGTCTGGGATAAGTCAGAATGCCAGAGCTGGAAGGGGCCTTAAACAGCTCATCCAGCTCCCTCATTTTACAGATGGAGAAACTGAGGCCCAGAGAGGGTCAGGGACTTGCGTTGCCAGACCCTTCTTATATGCCTTTTGCTGCTACGTGTATGACAACTAGGCTATTTGTTTGACTGCCACAGCTGGTTGTAAAGTGGGGCTTCTGTGACTGACAGGCTCCAGGGGCATGAACCCCTAACCGTTTCTTCCTCCAAAGTAAATGGTCCATGGGGATAGGACTACTTGCTGAGCGATGGGATTGAAGTAGGTGATCAACTTATCGTGGTTTGCCCAGGACTTTCCCAGTTTTAGCACTGAAAGTCCCACATCCCCAGAAGCCCCTTAGTCTGGGCAGCGTTTTATCATCTTCCAAACCTGCAGTTGCCCTCCTGAGGCTCAACAAGCAACCTTTCCTTTGGCCATCATACCCTTTAAAATTCTGCCTAGTCACCCTCAGATATTTTCTTGAACTGGATATAATTTTGCTAAAAGAATCAGCTTCCCGAATGAGGAAGTGGCAAAGGCTGAGTTGCTTTCATTTCTGGGAGTCAATTAAGAAGGTGGTAAGAACACCATCTTTATTTATAACCCTTATGCCCAAGTGACAATAAGTGCTTTTTAGAGGTGAGTCACTGAATCACAGAAAAGAAAATGTGGGACTGTAGGAGGTCTTCCCGTTGAGAAAAACTGAGCTTCCCAGAACATAGCTCGTAGACAATTTCGAGGGAGGTTCAGGCAGCCAAAAATGGCTTGGGGAGCAGAGCTTCTCTGGTTGGCCTGTTTGCCCTGTGCTCACCACCTAGCACCTCCAGGGTGCCTATCCAATTCCCCTGCTTTGTTCCATGCATGAACACATCCTTGCTATAGAGACTTGTAGTGGGTAGAAAGTACATGGAATCTCGGGACAGAAGACCTACCTGGGTTCAAGTTCAGTATCTGCTTCACACTCACTGTGTGTCTTTATGGAGCCCCCAAAACTCCCTGAACCCGAGCAGCCCCATCTCAGACACCCTCTTGGTGGGTGAGAGGGTGAAATGAAATAGTAAGTATGAAAGTACCCTGTAAACAGGAAAGTACTGTTTATGTTTTATTTTCTAAAGTTTTGTATTTTAGGCATTTTTTCATTTAGAAGAATTGCATGTGTGAGAAAGGAGGAATCTTTTTCTTCTGACAGGGACCCAGAGAAAGGAGTTGGGCCACAAGAGCTTCTTGAAACGTGGCCCCAGAAGTCATTTTGATCCCTGATTTCCCCTCTCGTAGGTGGATGGGCTTCTCTTCTACCACAAGCAGACCCACTACAGCCCTGGGAGCACTCCCCTGGTGGGCTGGCTGCGCCCCTACATGGTGTCAGATGTTCTTGGTGTCGCTGTGCCAGCTGGTCCGCTGACCACCAAGCCAGAATATGCTGGGCACCAGCTCCAGCAGATTGTTGCACACAAGAGGAGCCAGAGGGAGGGTACGAAGGAGATCACACACAAGGCCTCTGAGAATGGACACTACGAATTAGAGCACCTGTCTACCCCCAAGCTGAAGAGTCCTCCCCGTTGTCCAGACCACCCTGGGAGCCTCATGGAGAACTAAAGAGAGCAGCCTCCTTTGGGAGTCATGGGACAGTGCCTGAACCCAGAAGGAATCTGGGGACGAGGACAGTGACTACAACAGGTGACTTCATTTTACAGTGGGTTTTCCAAAGGCACTCCAGCTGGAAACTAGCTTATCTCCTATCTAAAATACTTGCTCAAACAGTTGGAGGGTTGGTTACCACATTGGGTAGTATTCAGATTGAGTTGAGTAGCTCCTAGTATTAAAAGTGTATCCCAGACCCCCAATGTAAATGTATATCATTCTTAAGAAAGAAGTTGTTTGTGATTCTTAAGCTTTAGACAGCCATGAATCCCCCCCCTCCCTCTGCCCCCCAGCCTACCTAAACCATGATTGTTCAAGTCTTGGCCCATTGCACTCTGTTTTTAGCACTCAGGCATTCTGCAGAGTTTCCAGTTACTGCTGTTTGGTAACGTCATTTTTCTGAAAGGTCTTACCAGGAACTGCAGTTCTTAGTATTTGAATATGTTCCCTCTTCTGAGAAGACAAGTGTGATTTTCTTTGGTTTAGACATTGCCAGAGATAAAATGCAAATGAAGTTCATTCACTCATTCAACAAATGGTTGAGTACCTACTTGGAGATAAGCATTATGCTAGGCCCCTGAGCCGTAGAGTGGCTTAGGAGAGTGGGTTATGGGGATGGACAGGACTGGGTCCCTGCCCTGGAGGAATTCACAATCTAGTGAGACTGTAAACCCACCAGCAGATAGCACATCAAGTTGGCGAGATGATTGCTTTAGTGCGGCAAGGTGCATAGAGCACAGGGACCTGGGGAAGAGCAGAGGGAGGCTTCTCCGGGAGGTTACAGAAGTGTGCTCTGCAGACAAGGCAGGGAGGAGTTTCCACAGAGGTAGTAGGGTATGCAGCTGCACCACTCCAGAGCAGGGCAGGCCTTGCTTTGGGAACTAAAGTCGGTTCAGCATAGCTTGAGTATAAAGAAGGATTGGAGAACTGTGGGGGAGGAGGCCGAAGACAGATGGGCTGATCGTTCAGGGTCTGGTGTGTTGTGCAGGTGTTGATTTTATGGCATGGATGAAAGGGAGTCAGTGAGGAGCCTTGAGCAGATGGATTCCATTCAGATTTGTGTCTGAGAGCTCTTTGGCAGCTGTAGGGGTGGAAGATGGCATATAAAACTAACTAATTAGTTTCTGCTCTGGGTGTTCAGGAAGTGCATTCCATTTTCCATGGCCTCACTCTGCTCCCTGCACTGCTTCCCACCTTTCTAGGGACTTCTATTGAACAAAGAGACTTCACCATTCCACTTCAACAGTACTAGTGTCCCATGGACAGAAATTCAGAGGGATCCAGGTTAGAGCTTGTCTCTTAAGATACACAACTGTCCCTTCGTGTTGATTAGTTCAGGGGACAGATCCGGGCAGAAGTAGTGGTTAAGTGGAGCCTGATTACACAGATCAGCACGTCCCGTGGAACTAGCCTCAGCGTCCGGCTTAGAGAGCTGCTTAAGCTGACTCTGTAAAATAGGAGAAGAGAGAAGGAAGAAGCCCTGCCTACCCACCCACCCACCACCGATGATCCTGCTGGCTGCACACTCAAGTGTTTGCCTACATCAAGAAGCTCTTTCCTGAATTTAGGTCAGTTCTGCAATAAGAACATCGTGTTCCTCTTGCCAGGGAGCATGTTGTAGGTTGCCTGGACGTTTAGTCTCCATTTGATGATCTTCTGTTAGTCCATGCTCTCAGCATCATTTCAGGGGCTCTGCATGTGAGGATCAGTAGTGACCTGGCCAGGCTCTGCCCAGAAGGAATCAGGTCTAGGACTTTTTCCCCCAAAGGACACTCTGGGGACAGATGCATGAGTCAAAGAACATATCGGCCAAACTTAACACCCAAGCTCAACTTGATATTGTTGAATGGTAGCTTGAAGGACGTGTCTAGGCAGAATGCCCCTTATATTTTTAACTGAGGAGCCAGTATTATTGATCACTGAATAGCAATGTGTCTCCTGGTCATATTTCTTTGTGAATTACAAAACCACCACCTCCTGACACCTGTTTCAAAGATGGTTGTGTTATAGGTTGCTGTGATTACATATTAGTTTTTTGGCCACTCTTCTGAACAGCTCCTGGTTTCTTTTTTGTGGAATCATCTCTTTCCTAGGCAATATGGTTGGGTAGGAGGAACCCGGGGGAACCACCCTCCCTCAACCAAAGGTCAGTCTTATGACTCAAGGTGGGCCAATCACATGCTTCCCACCAAGGATTTGCGTCTTGAGCAGAGGAACAAAGAGTGAATCAGTTGGAATCCATTTATTTTGCCGGCGGGGGTGACGGGGTGTTTCTTGTTCTTCCTAGGAAACCTGTGAGCATCCAGTAAATTCTGTCTTGCTTAAATTAGCCAGAGCTAGTTTCTGGGCTTGCCATCAGAGAATCCTAACTGATGCCATAGCCCATTGTGGCCTAACCTGCTTGCCTTGGCTGGAGGGCTAATTTGGCATGAGTTAGCAAGAAACTACTATCTGAGATCACATATGACATATTTTGTCTGAAGTGTCCATGCACCTAGAAAAGACCAGACTTTTCAGCCGGTGGGTGCAGAATAACTAGTCTTAGCTATTTTAATGTTAGCCCCGAAAAGTCATGCTGGGTGCCAGTGCCTGCATGGAAGAGTTTGTGTTAACCAAATTCACTTGTGTTTGGCAGTAATTTGTCTATGTTCATTATTTCTCCACTTTCTCATTTCTCACTCATGTCTCAACCCACTGAAAACCTGACTTCTGTTACCACCGCTTAAAGTGCTCTCATAAAGGGACCAGTGGTCTCCTGTTTTACAGATCTAAGGGACACTTCTCAGGCTTTTTCTTACCTGACTTCAGCAGCCATCTATGTGCCGATGCCCTTCCTCTCTGTATTTCTAGCCCTGAGCTCTCGACTTGTGCACATGTACATGTGTATGCATGTGTGTATATTTGCATACATCTTATCAGTCATCTCACAGTCACCTCAAGCTCAGCATGTCCCAGACTGAAATCGTTATCTTTCCTCCTCAGTCACCTTCAGTCATGCTCTTCCTGGGATTCTTGTCGTTGTTAATGGCACTTAGTTACCCACGCTAAGAACCTAGGAATCATTCTGATGATTCCTGTCCATTTCTTACCTTTCACAGCTAATGAGTCACCATGGCCTTTAAATCCTACCTCTCCTCCATTTCCTCTACCACCTAAGGCCTTAATTCAGGCCTTTATCATCTCTCTCCTGGAGTACTGCCAGTCTCCTACCTAGTTTCCCTGCCACTCGTGTTCCCCCCTCTAATCCATCCCTCCCTGCTGCAACTAGTGGCAGAGTGATCCTTTCTAAAAATGCAAATCTGATCATGGTACTTCATGGACTTCCCATTGCCTACAAGGTACACGTGAAGTTTCTCAGCCTGCCGTGCAAGTTTCTTTATGACCTGGGCTTAGCCTATCTCTTCAGCCTCATAAATTACCTTGCCTCCTTTTCTGCCTGTTCTCCAGAAATTCTGCTTTACAGTTCCCTGTACAAATACATCTGTTTCATACTTTTTTCCCCCACATCATCCCTCCTGAGACTCCTTTTACCTGGTGAATATACTTACTCATCTTCGAAAAACTCCATTCAAGAGACATGTTTGAATTTTTGCCTCTCAGGTAGAATTAGCTCCTCTCATCTTTGTACCCTCCCCATTCCACAGAACCAGTGCTCATACTGGTTGTAATATTTGATCACACTGATTTATTTACATATCTGTTTCCCTTTCTGTGAAGTTAAGGAACCATCTGTAGACCACCTTCACTTCTGATACCAACTGCAGAGGTCAGGGGTTCCAAGACCACTTTCACTTCTGATACCAGTTGTAAGTTTAGGAGTCCCCAAGATCACCCTCAGGTTTGCTAATTTGCTAGAAGGACTCTCAGAACTCACTGGAAGCTGTTATGCTCATGGTGATGGTTTATTACAGTGAACGCCTACAGATTAAAGTCAGCCAAGGGAAGAAATGCATGGTGCAGAGTCCAGAAAAGTTCCAAATGTAGAGCTTCCAGTTGTCCTCTCCCAGTGGAGTTGTGGACAGTGTTCATTTTCCTGGCAATGATGTGTGACAATATGCACAAAGTATTGCTAACTAGGGAAGTTCACCTGAACCTTGGTGTCCAGAGTTTTTAATGGGATTTGGTCACGTAGACCTGGCTGGCTGCCCACTTGGCTGACCTCGGTCTCCAGCCCTTCCAGCGGTCGAGCTAATACCATGTGATCCAAAGTTCCCCCCTAAATCACATTGTTAGGCTACCCAGTGTAGCCCCAGCTCCCAGATAAACAAAGACACTTTTTATCAGGCAGAACATTCCAGAGCCTTAGAAATTACCTCCCAGGAGCTGAGGACAAAGGTCAGACTTCTCTTTAAAAAACCAAACCAAACCGTTGCCATCAAGTCGATTCCGACTCACAGTGACCCCATGGGACAGAGTAGAACTGCCCCATAGGGTTTCCAAGGAGTGGCTAGTGGATTCAAACTGCTGAACTTTTTGGTTAGCAGCCGACCTTTTGCTCTTTAACCATAGCTCTTAACCACTGTGCCACCAGGGCTCCAGACCTCCCTTTGGGCAAGGTTAAATTCTGTACTACACATTGCTTATATTAGATTTCAAGCTCCTTGAAGTCAAGGACTTGGTCTTACTCATCTTTAGATCCCCAGTGCCTGGCACTTGCTGCATCAATAAATGTTTAATAAATGAAGAAATGATGAGCTGGGATGAGAATGCAGTCTGGATGTGACCTTCCCTCCCTTTGCACAGAGTGACCCTGGGGAGAAGGCTGAATAGAAGCCTGTGACTGGCTGCTAACAGGTGGTTGGACGTGTTGCAGACTTCTAAGAACAAGAACTGTTTTCAGTTCTGTGAATGCAACTAAAAGGAATAGCCTAAAAACTACACCACATACATTGGAGGAGAGAAAGAGACCATCTGCCTAGCTACAGACTTCCCTTCTAATAAGGAAATGAGTAAAAGCCCCCACAATATTGTTTTTAAGCAAATGTGGTCTTTTGTTTTATGTTTTCTGAAAGATAGGGCAGGAAAAGTAGATAAAAGCCTTGAGATTTTAGCCTGAGTATGACTGCTTTCTTTGGTAAGATGAGCTGATTTTTGAGTCCTACCTGTCTTGGGATTCTGTGATTATGCTCTGTCTTTACATCAAAGAAGGAGTCCTTGGGTGGTGCAAATGGTAACACACTCAGCTACTGACCAAAAGATTGGAGGTTTGAGTGTACCCAGATGTGCCTTAGAAGAAAGGCCTGGCAATCTACTTTCAAAAAACCTACCATTGAAAACCCTACAGAGCACAGTTCTACCCTGACACATGTGAGGTCACCATGAATCAGAATCAACTTAATGGCAACTGGTTAACTGGTTTTACATCGAAGAAGAGCCAGCTTGGTTTTATTTCTTCCCCCACCAAGAGCTGAGAAGTTTGGTCTTGGGCCTTGACTTGATTGTGACTCACTCCCCGAGAGGGTCCACTATCCAATGACAAGGCAGAGTTGGAGAAGGCCTGGGAGAGCTGGGGAGGCTGGTAGCAGCACAGGTGAATTAGGAGCAGCCTCAGGCAGCAGACATCTGAGGAAGGCGTCAGAGTTCCCTAATGCAGTATGTGTGCATTTTTTTCTCACACCCATTCCAAGAGACGGTGATTTTTTTTTTTTAAGGTTGATTTTTGTGTCTGTTTTGAAGCAGCATAAAAATTGCTGGCAGCAGCCTGGGAAATTGGGAAGTGGGCAAGGGTCAAAGTAACTGCCTCATTATTGGTCCCAGCCCATCTCTGCATTTTGAGGGACAGTGAGGAAACCTAAGAGGTAAATTTTGAAACCTAGAGAGGCCTTCTGGGTGGGGCCTCATACAGACCATTAGCATTTGTAGCAAACTTCCCCCCTCCCTCCCAATGGGCTGGCAAGCTTTCAAGCCTTCTGTCTCTCCCTCTGCTTTTGCCCTTCAGGTTTTCTCTGCAGTTGGGCTGGGGAAATAAAAAATGGAACTCAAATTTGTCAGTTTTGCTTCTCACTGACAACCTTAACAAAAGCTTTTATAAGGAGGAAGTTGAAACTGGCTCATATAAAGTTCTGTCTGTCTGTGGAGTTAATTTATCCATCCTGCTTTGGTCTCCCCATTAACATAGATAAGTCAAAGTGAGTGAGAACAATGTAACTCAGATGGTACCTCTCTCCTATATTGAATGTTTTCTCATGAGCAACTAAGTATCCAAGGTAACCAACCCTGTTTGGTAATCTTTGGCAAGAATTAGACCTTGACTGATAGAAAAGGGCTAATGCATTCATTCAGCAAACAGTGATTGAGCACCACTTACTGTGTATTATATATGGTGCTAAGTTCTGAAGAGAGAACAATGAATAAGACCTAGTCTCTGCCCTCAGGGAGCTGTTGGTCTAGTGGGAGAGAGACACAATGCGGTGCAGTGAACTACTTAATGTGGCCCTTGTAGTCATAGTCTTTTATGACTCCTACATCATGATTAGGCAGGACTATGCAAATGAGGTGTTTGTGGCCCACCAAGGGGATTG
Organism: Dugong dugon; assembly: GCA_030035585.1. Classification (NCBI taxonomy): domain Eukaryota; kingdom Metazoa; phylum Chordata; class Mammalia; order Sirenia; family Dugongidae; genus Dugong; species Dugong dugon. The sequence continues at coordinate 20,794,170 of CM057482.1, read as the reverse complement.
GACAGCCTGCTAAGAATGCAAATAAGATGTATGGACCCCTGGGGGGATGTGGGGGTGGGACCATGCAGATAAGGTATATGGAATCCTAATGAGGGGATTGGTCAGTTTTGCCATCCCACTAGGCTTAAAAGAGAGCCAATCCCAGAGCAGAGGGGGACCTAACTATCACCAAGTTGAAGAGATGGGAGTAGAGTGCATCCCAAGAGACAGTGAGAAGCAGCGGCAGAGAAACAGTGGTAGCAGAGGCAACAGAACCAGGAGACCGGCAGGAGACAGCATGGTGGACTTCCCGGACCACGAGAAAACTGATTGCCTGCAGGCAGGGGGCTTACCAGTGGAGTGGGATGCCTCCCAGCACTTAGCAGAGCTAGGCTCATGGACCCACGAAGTGAGAAGAGCTGATCACCTTCGGGCCTTCACTTACTGGCAGAGTTGGTGCCCCTGGGCACTTACTAGTGGAGTTAAAAGAGTTTTGTGACACTTGCCCTAGCAGGGCAGAGGCTGGGCTGAGGAGCTGAGGGCATGGCAGAGAAGAAGCTGTCCTGATCCAAGAACTGTATCCTGAGTTGTTTTTGATCCTGAATTGTAACCTGTTACTTCCCTGATAAACCCCATAATCGTGAGTGTTGTCTGAGTTCTGTGGGGCCATTGTAATGAATTATTGAGCCCAGCAGAGAAGTAGAGAGTACACTGAGAGGATCAGTTATTGTCAGAATTGGTAAAAAGGTTAGAGAGAGGAGGTATGCCTGACCTCAGCTTCATAGGAATCTGCCTCAGGCTGCTGATGGTGATTCTTTCTCCTCCTCCTGAAGTTAGAGGAGGTCAGACACTGCCCCCACGCCATTTTTACACACAAGGAAGCAAATCAGTGTAAGTCAGAATGTTAGGTAGATTCTAGACACAGCTACCAGGTACAGAAATTACATAGAACGGTGAGCGATATTAACCTGTGATCTGAGAGTGGTAGGTAGGGGTGTCAGATGAGAAAATTATGTTTGTGTGAGCAAAGAGCCAGATTATATATTTAAAAAAAAAAAAGAAGAAGAAGAAGAAATAGAAGCAGAGACTAGCAATAATAGTCCCTAGAGTATTGGATAATAGGGGAAGTATAATCTATGTGGGGTTAAGATTTTCCACCTTCCCTACAGAGTTCGCCTTCACCCATCCTAGTGATGATAGATTTGGCCTATGAGTAAATAAGAAAAAATTTGTCACCCTAGACAGTGATTAGCAGTATGACCTTATTTACTCTGAGTCTGTTTCTCTTTTAGAAGAATGGCAATAAGCCTTTTTTTCCATCTTTGTTAGCCAATGCATGTCTATAGCACAACATAGATCTCTTTCATAGGCAGTAGATATTTTGGAGCAACGTTTGAGAGAAGCTTTGGGTTTTAGAAGTGAAGGTGTTTTGGGGAAAAGGTTATAAAATCACAGTCGTGGCAGGGAAGTATGTTTGTTGTTAGTCCTGAACAAATATACAAAGGCAGGGGGATGAGGTCTACTGGTGAGATAGAGATCTAAGAGTTAAGGTGGCTGTCTTCATTGATTCATTCAACACACATTTTGTAAGTGCCTGCCTATTATGTGCTAGGCTCTAAACACTGAGGTACAGGGGCCAACGCAACAGTTGGTCCCTGCCTTCCCAGAGCTTACAGTCTAGTAAGGCAGATAGCCACTAAGCCAGTGAACATAGAAACAAGTACACAATTACAAATTGTGATCCTCTTATAAAAATAAAAGGGTGCTGTGAGCAAGAGTAACAGGGAGTCTAATTCAGTTTGGCGAGTAGTCAAGGAAGATCTTGCTGAGGAAGTGACTTTTGAGCTGAGACCTTAAGGATGAGTCAGATTTTTCTGGTGAAGGAGGTGGGGGGAAGGGGAGGATAAGCTTTCTAGACAGAGACCTGAAACCTATGCTTTAAAAGCCAAAAAAAAAAAAAAAGCAAAAACAAAAGTACAACTCATAACACCCTCTCCCCTCTGAGGTTCCCTCTGTGTAATTTATTTTCCACTTTCAGATTGCGGCCCCTACTGTTCATGTTCGTTTAAGCAAAATGTAATCTTGTCTGTCACCCATACTCCCCCAACTCTACCCCAGCCTTCCCTCCCAGGCCCTGTAGCCAAACATTCAAAAATGCAAGGAGGCTCTATCAGTGCATGTAGAGCTACCTTATTTATTTTTGGTAAAATGATGATCATGATTTCATCTATCTCTGTTACTGTGAGATTAAATGAATAAAAGTTATTTAGAACAACGTCTAGCACGTGGTAAAGACACATTCAATGTGAACTTATTATTTCAGTGAATGCACGTGCTCTAATTTACTGAGGTTTCCTGTTGATGGGGCATTGTGTTGTTTCTGTTACAAACTATGCTGCATGTCTAAGATTCGATTGAGCAGGATGATAGTACCATACTTGATTTCACTGGCTCCAGACTGCAGTTAAGGGTAAGCCAGGTGGCTTCCTTTGTTCTCTAGTTCTGCCAAGATTTGTCTCTCAGAGGGGATCCAGCCAGCCAGCTTTGCCTTGCACTTGGTTTTGTTACCCACATCTGTGCTCAGAAACTTCCAAGCATTGTCCTGTTAGGGCTGTGATAGGCAACAGTTCCGGAAAATTGTTCCCTTACACACCCGCATGCCCACACACAGCTGCGCCTCTGAAAACACTGTTGAGTTCTCTCTCCTGGCCCACTCATTAAACCTCTCCCTTTATTCTCCTTACTGATCCTTGGACTAAGAGAATGCCTGGGTTCAACTTTTAGCTCAATACTATTTAGTTAGCTGTGTGACTTTGGATAAGTCACTGACGCCTGGTATCCTGAGGATCATTGGGCAAAACAAACATAAAAGTGTAAATTATGCTTTGAGACACTCTCCTTCCTCTCCTGTCTCCACTCAGTGGTTTGTACTACTCAGGTTCTGCCATTTCTTACTCCAGCTTAGCTGTCGAGCCATTTGTCTGCTATTTAAGGGGAAAGACTGAATTTGCTTAAGTTACAATTTAAAAAAACTTTTTTTTGAAAAGATTATTAATCTGCATGCAAAATTTAAAAATACACACACACAAAACTATTCTGTGCTATTAGAAACCAAGATGGTGGTTACCTTTGAGGAGGGCAGTGACTAGGAAGAGGGGTGAGGAGGACTTTTGCAAATTGATAATGTTCTATTTCTTGATCTGGGTGCTAGTTACAGGGGTGTTCAGTTCATGAAAATTCATCAAGATGTATATTTATTATATTTGCACTTTTCTGTAGGTATATTATGCTTTAATAAAAAGTAAAAAACAAACTTAAAAGGTACAAAAGACTATATAGGGGTGAGTCTCCTTCTCACTTCTGTTCCCCAGACATCCAGTTCCCCCTTGGGAGGCAACCACTATTACCCTTCTGGTGTATCCTTCCAAAGCTTTTCTATGTATAAATAAGTTTATGAATATTCATTTTTTTCTTTATACAGATGACAGCATATTATGTACACTGTTCCAAGTCTTGCTTTTTTTCACTTCGTGATATAGGTCAGGGATCATTCCATACCCTAACACATATATGGAAGAGACCACGGTCTACTTGTTCATTGTTGCAACCCCAGTGCATAACCCAATGCGTAGCATTTAAATATACTTATTAAATAAACTGTCTTCTAAAGGAGTGTCTGTCTGCAATACTGAAACTGTAACTCCTGCATGAGGTGATGAACTCAACCAGAGTCAGCTTTATTGATACAAAGGATAAAATACCAGATCCAAGCACCAGGGGGTTTCTTTTCTAACTGGTTTGCAGCTCACCCAGGCTGCCTGAACTTCCTACTGCATGGCTGCAGAAATGAGGGGAAGTCAGGGGTTGATTTAAAGTGCTGTACTAGAATGAGCATCAGAACCAAGAGCACCCTTCTCTGTTGTCTGAAGACCCCTCCCCTTTGGGTCTCCCTCACTGGGCTCCAGAGACCCAAGATCTGAGATGGCAGTGCTGGGTGGCTTCAGCCCTTGGGACCAGCTGTGGCACTCGCTTGTTCATTGGACCCCTTTTAGAATATTTACCTTTGGCCTGGAATGATGCAAAAATATCCCAGACTCAGCCCTGTCCTCCCTGTGTCTGCACAACTGACCGCCAAGACTGTACCCTGTATCTTGAACCCTGTAAAACCCCCAAGCTCTTTGCAGTGCTTCCCTGAGTGAAAATCAAAGACTTTCAAAGGCTTCGTAATTCCTGAATGAGGCTCAAAATCGGATGTTGTTTTTGTGAGGGACTAAAACTAGCTAGACTGCTGATGGATTACAGGATGCAGCTGGCAAAGAAGAGCGAGAGAGATGGAGCCGCGATTAGCTGCGTCTCCTTTCCACCTGAACATCCTGGACCTCGCAGGCAACCTTTCCAGGCGTTTTCAGCCTGCAAGTGGCATGGAAATAGACGAGGATTGTGTCGCCTCACATATAGATGGTTGCCGCAAACCAACCCTAGCCGATGTACCCATCAATTTCCAAACTCGAATAGGTTCTCTCTTCCTCCTCTATGGAGTTTAGCTTAACCTCTTATAGAAAACCACACTCCTTTCTTCCCTTTTCTCCCTCCTGCAGACCAGAGTCTCCTTCTGCCTAGCCCCGCAGCCACCCCCCCGTCTCCCCTCCCCCACCTTACCCCGCGGGCTCCTCTCGGTCTCCCCCTCATCTCCCCTCTCCTGTACCCGCCCCCCTGCGGGCTCCTGTCTCCCCCTCTTCTACCCTCCGCCGCCCGTCCCCCCTCCCGCGGGCTCCTCTCTGTCTTCCCCTCCTTTCCCTTCCCCTGTACCCCGCCCCCAACCACGGGCTCCTCTCTGTCTCCCCCTCCCGGACGGCGTCCTCGCTCCGCCGGGCCCTCCTCGCCGCCTGTTTGTGAATGAGACGCTCAGTTTCTCAATGGAGCCGCGGAGGGCTTGGGCGGCCGCAGCTTTGGCCGTGAGCCGGAAGGGGGGCGCATTCTCCTCTCTTCCTCCTGCCTTCCCTCCCTCTCTCCGCTGCCGCTTTTGAGGAACAAGACGGAGAGGCGGCCGTGCAGGTCGCTGGAGCCCGCAGCCCGAGCACGCCCCGACCGGGCGGCCTGGAGGATCCGTCACGTCTGCGGGCGCGGGAGCGCCGCGGAGGAGGCCGGACACCGAGGAGGCCGGCGACCTTGGGGCAATTTCCGCCGCCGCCCCTTCTCTCCGGCCTTTAAAAGTCCTTTATTTAATATCTCCTTTTCCAATCCCGGTTGACTATAAGCTCCTCGCCTGCATTTTTTTTTTTTTTTCCGGGAGAGGAGGGGGAGTGAGAGGGAAAGAGCGAAGAAAATAAAAAAGGATTTCCGCTCAAAAGGGAGCGACAGTTCGGAGAGGGTTTACGTACGCAGACAGGAGCGGCGTTTGCGGCCGCCGCGGGCGCCGGGCCCCGCCGGCTGGACCATGCGCGAGCCGACCTCGGGCTGCTGAGCGCGGGACGCGGAAGCGGAGGCGACAGCCCGAGCTCCCCGCGCTCCCGGTCGACTCCAGTCCGCGGGGCGGCGGCGGGATGGAGCCCGCGACCGCGCCCCGGCCCGACATGGCGCCGGAGCTGACCCCAGAGGAGGAGCTGGTAAGCCGGGCTGCGGTGGCCGCAGTGGGTGTGTCGGGCCCCGGAGGCCTACGCCGGCTTCTGCCTCCCGAAGCCGCGCTGTCGGGCCGCGACCCGTGCGCGGCCCAGGCCCCGCAGCGTCCCCGCTCCAGCGCCAGGCCGCAGGGTGGCCTCTCCCCCGCGACGGCCGCGCCCAGGGTCGTCATCCCCCGAAACTGGGGGCGCCGCTGGACACTGCGCCTTGCGGAGGCTTATAGGTCTTATTTTGCCCCCCGCTGTCCCCCGTGTTAATTAAAGTTCCTTGACCGGGGGGGGGGGGTCTCCCTTTCTCTCCCCTCCACCCCCACGCTTGCAGAACACCCAGTTGCCCCGGCCCTTCCACTGCCCGTAAATGTATTGCTGCTTTTCATGAGGGTTTGTGGTTTTTTAAGAGCAGGAAAAGCCCCAGATTTGGGGGGAGTGTGAAAGGCACTGGGTGCATAAATGCCCTGGGTCTTCAGATGAGCCCCTCAAGCTTCTCAGAGGGCTGTGGCAAAGCTGCCTTGGAATCTGGAGATCCTGGCCTTGGCCTCCCTATTCATCCCAGTCTGAGCGCATCCCCTCGCCCTCACTCCCTACCCCCGTATCTTCTGACTGCCTCCATCTTTCTGAAGCCTACATTGAGCTCCATTGTCCCTTAAAGCTTATGATCTTCAGTGCCCGGTAGGAAGTGGTTTGCGGTATCAATTTGGGGGCTTGGGGAAGGGAAAAGGCCAAGGCCTTTATAACTTTCCCTCCTCCACATTCCAGCTGTGGAGACACAGACCATTCCATCTGAGGAAGACAGGAAAGTCTGATAGTCAACATTGGGAACCTTGAAGGCTTTTCGCTGTATCTTCCTTGGCACTGCCCATACCCAGCCTTAGCTATGCTCAAATATAGCTACAGTCTGATTCCATGTTTGCTTGTTTGTTTTTAAAGACGTGAAAAAAGAAAAAGGTGAACATTTGAAGCTGTCCAGCCCTTGTTCTCAAGGACCACATTTGCTAGCGTAATCCCTAGTGTGAAGACAATCCAGCTTTACAAACTCATGTTGGCTAATGGGCTTGTTTAAGACCTGATTTTTAAAAAAAAGCCCTTGAGTTTTCTCCTCATTTGTGGAGATGGCATTTTTCATGTTGGGCCTCAGATCACAGTCTTGTCTTTTGATGCCTTGAGATAAAATCAGCATGGGAAAAAAAAAAAAATTCTGCTATGTACAAGAAGTGGTAACATCCTGGTAACTGCAGTTGAGTGTTAATGAAACACGAGTCCTAGGCCATCCTGTCAGAATTAGTGCAATACTTCAGTACTAAGATGTGATGTATTAGGTTGATTATAAAGAGGCAAATCTCTTTCATTTTTTTTCCTTGGGCTAGTCAGATTTGAAGTTTCTATGTTTCTAAGACTTAAAGGCAGCAGTATCCTATTATGAAAATGGCATTAAGTTGCAAATTAAAAAATAAAACCAGGGAAAGTGAATATTAAAGTATCGGTAATGATATTAACTTGAATTTATTCTGTATATAGTGTATGTATATACAGGTGTGTTATTTAACTAGTAAAAATCTTGTCTTTCACATTAGAATGAATGCAATGGGCATTAAAGAGGACTGGATGGAAATAGTAAAATGTTTATATGTCAAGGTCAGGATTTTTTTTTAATCATACCTTTTGTTTGCTACAAAATGCCAAGTTTTCTATAGACATTTCAAAATTTTGAAACACAAACATGAAGGCAGAATAGTTCTAATTATGGTAATGCCTGATATTCTCATCTTTTAGTTTAATATCACATAAGGAAGAGTACTCTTAAGATTTCTTTAAAATATTTAACGGGAGCAAATGCATGTTAACCTCATCAAAGTAGTTGTAATAGGAAATGACACACTCATTCTGTAATGTTGCCCCATTGCTCAAACCAGTTTTGAAACTCATTTGGAGTCGATTTCAAAACTGTGTCAGAATCTTTGAAATATCTTCTGTGTTGGAAAATCTGATACTTTTAAGAATCAATTTGATTTTGGAAACTAGCAAAAAAATCTCTTGGAACCCCATTTCATAGGTAAGATAGGAGATCAAACTGGGTTAACACAGTTTCAGGCAAAACTGAAATGCAGTTAAGCCCTCTTTGGGCTTTAAAGATTTTTCTGGGGCAGATTTCTCCTGAAGGGTACCTCCTTCCATCCAGTTATGCAAGACAGAAACCTTTAGCTCTTATTCAAGAAGCCAGAGTCAAGTTGCATATCACAAATCTGATTGCATCTTTCCCTCAACTTGCCTGCCCTCAAAATAAGCATTCATAAATCTTCAGCGGCTTTCTATTGCTCTTGAGATCAAGTTGCAACTCTTTAATATGGTCTACAATGTCTAGGTCCTTATTCAGCCCAGTACCCTAGCTAATTTGCACACTTCATCTGTGCTCCAGGCCTACTGACCTCTATGTCCTGTATTCTTGCCATGTTTCCTCCTTCTATAGGGTCTTGGCACAAGCTCTTTCCCTCTGGAAGTACCTCCCACTGTTAACTCCCTTTTCATCCTTCATCTCTCAGCTTTCACTTCCTCTGGAGGGCCTTCCTTGATCTTCTCATCTAGGTTAGATCCCTTGCTACTGGCTCAAAGAGAACCATGTACCTGCCCTTCACAGCACTTATCACAGCTGCACATTTACGCTTATTTGTGGGATTACATGACTGTAATAAGCTCCATGAGGATTGAGACTGTCCTAGTTAAGGGGATGTTGTACATTGCCTAGCATAATGACTGGCACTTAACGGGCATTCTGGAAATAACTGAGGAATGAATGAAGAGTACTTTTGCATGTAATTTGTACAAAGGCAGCATCATCTCTTGTAGTGGCTAATTTTTTTAAATTGTGCTTTAGGTAAAAGTTTAAAGCTTCAATTAATTTCTCATACAAAAATTTATACACATGTTGTTATGTGACCCTAGTTACAATCCCTATAATGTGACAGCACATTCCCCCTTTCTACCCTAGGTTTCCCATGTCCATTCAACCAGCTACTATTCCTTTCTGTCTTCTCATCCTGCCTCCGGACAGGAGCTGCCCATTTAATCTCTTGTATCTACTTGAACTAAGAAGCACAGTCTTCATGAATATTATTTTATGTTTTATAGTCCAGTCTAATCTTTGTCTGAAGAGTTGGCTTCAGGAATGGTTTTAGTTCTGGGTTAACAGAGAGTCCAGGGGCCATGTCTTCTGGGGTTCCTCCAGTCTCAGTCAGACCATTAAGTCTGGTCTTCTTAGTGAATTTGAGTTCTGCACCCCACCTTTCTCCTGCTCGATCAGGGACTCTATGTTGTATTTCCATCAGGGTGGTCATTAGTGGTAGCCAGGCACCGTCTAGTTCTTCTAGTCTCAGGCTGATGGAGTCTCTGGTTTATGTGACCCTTTTGTCTCTTGGGCTAATATTTTTCTTGTGTCTTTGGTGTTCTTCATTCTGCTTTGCTCCAGGTGGATTGGGACCAACTGATGCATCTTAGATGGCTGTTCACAAGCTTTTAAGACCCCAGAACCATTGTAGTGGCTGATTTTTTTAAAGGACATTGCTCACTTTGATATACGGTTTGATACATTTTTTTTTTAGTGGGTCATCATTATTACTTCATAGTCTCATTTCCTATCTACCCATGTGTTGAACTGATACACTAAATCCTCATTTGTAACTTTGATTTTTTTTTAATTTTATTGTGCTTTAGGTGAAAGTTTACAGAGCAAATTAGATTCCCATTCGATAGTTTGTATAAAAAGTGTTTCATGGCCGTGGTTTCATTACTTTGATGCTTCTTGACTTTATAGTTTTCAGTTCTCAATAATTACAGAGCCTGCAATTGGCTTACAAGAAAAAAATGTGCTCTGCCCTTAAGGAGCATACATGAATAACAGTAACTGTTTTCTGAGCTCTTGCCTCCAGTCAGGCTCTATGCATTTAACATACAGTTAGTTAATCCTCGCAAGATTGGAATTAGTCCCCTCATTTTGCAAGCAAGAAAACTCAGACTGAGAAAAAGAAATTGCGCACATGTCAACCATTGTCTGGGTCATTCTGCCTCCACTGCCAGTGGCCCCTCTATTATACCACAGACATTACTTCCCATGAAGCAATTAGCCAATTTACTAAGATGTCTAAGTGGGTAGTATATAATAGCTAATTTTGTGGATTTGGGTATGTGTTTGCTTTTGATGATGCTTCTTCAAGCATGATTTAAAAGATGTATATAGAAAGAGGAAAAAAATTGGAAGACTTTACTCAAAACTCTGTATTGCCAGCAGGCACACATCATACAATGTATGCAAGAAATTGTGATGAAGTTACTCTTGGGAAAAGTGTTCTTTATGATAGTGTTGGCAGCTCTCCATTTTGAGGTGTGGTCACAATCAGAATTTTATTTTCTTTGTATCTTCTTTTTCTTTTGCACAAGAGAAATAATTATTCTTGCAGCCAGATATGAAGAATATTCTCTCTAAACTATAAAATCCAAGGTGTTTTTGTGTCACTAATACATTCTCTTTTTGATATGTTTATGTGTTAATATAAAAGCCTTTCGTAATGGGCTTGCAGAGTTGTAAATTTGGCAGTGTGAAGGGTAATTTCTACATAGCAGTACTAACCTTCTTTATGTTAGTAACTAATTTTTAATTTCACTTTTCCAAAGCATGCACTCACATTTGTAACTTGACCTGAAATGGGTAATTTTATTGAATTTGCTAAATTATAACTAATTTGACCCAGGGAATGGAGTATTTTATCCTACTGTTCTGTGTCTGTGTAATCCAGAGGAAATTAGATGAGGCTGCTTGGATTACATTTTTGTCTTTTTGGACATAAATTGTGAAGAGAACTTTGTCCTTGAAATAAGTCATAAAGTGAAGTGTCTTAACTAGGACTCTAAGGACATTTGAATTCAGTAATTTGAACCTGTTAGGGTCTTTGATAGTGCACGAATATCACAGTAATGATTGATAGATAGGACAATAGAGTAGTTTTCTAAAGTATTTATACTGTTATTCATATTTTTATTTTAAACCAAAAATGATTTTAATAACCCCTATACTGCTTCTTTCACAGAGGAAAAAAATTTCTAAAAATAATTAATGATTTTGTTTTCTTAACTGTAACACTAATCTACTAAGATTTATTGTTAAAGCCTCTAAAAGAAATTCTCTTACTTTAGAGTTAGTGTTCGAGCTTATAGCTTTGTTGTGAAGATTAATAAACTAACGCTTATAGAACACTTAGTCCAGTGTTTACATAGTAAGCAGTTAGTAAAGTTAGCTATTATTGTGATAGTCTTTTTTTTTTTTTTTTTGGACCAGGTTAGCTTAAACCAATCTCAAGGGGAAAAACACATTTACCCTGGGGGTAGACAGCTAGCATGGACTCTTTTGTGCGCTAGAAGATAGTTTACTTGGATCTTTATAGGGTAGCTTTCAAAAACCTATTCTAATTTCATGCTGTGGTTTGTGTTCTTATAATGGAATCTTTTAAGGCTAAAAACTTAACTGCTCTACAGTGGACTTCAGAGATTTTTGGTACTTTTCCCAAGGGCAGGGGTTTTGTCTTGCTTCTTGTAGCCAAGAACTTCCCTTTTCCCACAGCCTCACATGTCCTGTGCTAAATGTCATCTGTCCCCCCGGAAGTAACCATACGTCAAGAACCAAATGATTCATGATGTTATATTGAGGTCTTCCAGAGAGGAAAAGGAGAGGAGAGAAAGGTGAAGAATTGTCATCATTTTCATTATTGCCAGTATCTAAGAATTAGGTAAAATCCCATTTGGGTGTGAAAATTTTAGTCTTTTAAAATTTTTGAGCCTATCAAGGGTCTTGGACTTTAGTTTTGTGAATATTAAGGGACCAGTGGTTTTCTTGCAAGAACCTTACCTCTAGTACTTATTAATGAATTGAAAAGTTAGATAGACCCTACTTTACAAAGGAGCGGGACTGTTTAATTTGAAACTGTTGTTGCATCTTTTCCAACTCATGGTGACCCCATGTGCTTCAGAGTAGAGCTGTGCTCTGTAGGATTTTCAAGGCTGTGATTTTTCAGAAGCAGATTGCCAGGTGTGTCTTCCGAGGTGCCTCTGGATGGGTTTTGAACCGGCAGCCTTGTGACTAGTAGTCAAGAGCTTAACCATTTGCACCACCCAAGGGACTCTACAGCCGAACTGTTTTAAAAAAGCTAAAAGTTAAAACTGATTGTTGATCAGTACTTTTGAATCTCATTTTCTGAGTTGGGCCTTTATTGTCTTGGAAAAGGCATAGTAATGTTGGGTATTTCAACTTTGTTTTTTAAATATAAAACTCCATTTTCTATCTGAATGATTGGTCCAGTGCAGTACTAAGATTTGAAGTAGCCTCTAACTGTGATTATTTGTTCACATACTAAAACCTCCAGGGCAATTTCATTTCACACTTTTATTCTACCATCCTGCCTTGATAGCTCACGTAATCAGAGGCATTTTCTTTGTCCAAATTAATTACTATAACATTTTCCGCGTGTACATTTCTCCACACAACAGCTTCTTGGTTGCCCTTCCTAGCCACTGGGATGTTGTTGTTAGTTGCCATCAGTGGATTCTGATTCATGTCGACCTCATGTGTGCAGAGTAAAGCCGTGTTCCATAGAGTTTCAAAGCTGTGACCTTTCAGAAGGAGATCACTAGGCCAGTCTTTTGAGGCACCTCTGGCTAGATTTGAACTGCCAACATTTTGGCTAATAATTGAGCGCTTAACCGTTTGCGCCTCCCAGATTCTCCCAGCCACTGAAATAGTCACTGCTTTCTATTCCTCTTCCTTTGGAATAGGGGAAGATTTTCATAGAACAGGTAGTTTAGCCTTTACTCCCCACTGCTGGGGGGCCTGTGCCTGCTGGAATTAGCACTTTTCATATCAGAGTTTAAAAAAGGTCTCTTAAGAACCTAACAGAGATGATATGTAGATTGGGGGGCCAGGGGATAGGGGAGGGCTGAAAAGCTCCAGAACCTGTGGGAAGCCTTTATTAAGAATTGGTTCTCTCTGAGGCTCAGACTATAAAATGATGAGACCAGAACAATAGATTAGAGGGGACATTTGCTTTGGTTTCCGCTTCTGAGAAAAGCATTCCATTCTTCTCTGGGAAAGGCAGTTTCTGTTATATGTACCAGTTTCCTCTGCAATGCCAGACTCATCCAGATCACACACACGCATGCACACACACACACAGAGTTCTTATTTATTTATTTTTTAGTTGAGTACAGGTGGCACAGATCAAACTAAACTTACGGAATTATTGAGAAACTAGAGTTTATTCCCACAATTGGTAGGCAGGTTCTAAAAAGAGCCACCTATGACTTTAGGAGTGAAGTGTCTGGGGACATTAATCTATTAATTACTTGAACAACTGGCTCGTTTGGTGTTGAGATTGCCTAGTTTCTTTACCTTTACGTATGTTTTTATATACCTCATTATTGCACGACCTGTATTTGTCTTTTTAAAAATAAGCTTTTTAGATTCTTAAAAAAAAAAAAAAAAACAGTGGCTGTCAAGTCAATTCCGACTCATGGCAATGCCATGTGACTCAGAATAGAATTGTATTCCCTAGAGATCACTAGGCCTTTCTTCCAGGTGCTGCTGGGTGAACTCAAACCACCACCCTTTTGGTTATCAGCCGAGTGCATTGACCATTTGCACCATCCTGGAACTCCTTAGAGTCTCTACAATGACCATATGCTTCTTCTATAATGAAAAACAGTAACATTTTATTCAAAACTGCTGTATATACAGTTTAGAATTATGGTATTAAGTGCTGAAATCCCAGTATTTAAGATTAATGCAAACCTGGATGTTCTCTAAACAGAAAGATTTACAAGTGGAACCTGGGCCTTTTGAGAGGTGATAATGATGAGTAGGTAGACCTCAGGAATCCCCAACTTTCTTTGAGGCTCCAGGCATTTTATTTCTGAATCAGAGTCTGTTTTGTCTGTTCTTTCCTCAAGGAACTTTTGGAAAACCTGCTTAATTTAAATAAAGTAAAATCCTTGTAGTTACAAATTGCTCAATAAATAGTAAAATAGTATTCTTGTAGTGACAATAGTATTTTTGCCCTCTGTGCTATAAGAAACAATTTTTTCCAGGTAAGACTATGGAGAAAAAGAAAGAATATTACTATGTAGCAATATTCTGACAGTTCTTGTGTATGAGTAAGATGGTAGAGAAGCTGCCTGTAGTTTATTTTATGCCATTAACACTTTTTGCACCATCCTCTGTTTTATTGGGTAATTCTTCTTTCTAGGTTATAGATTATCTTTAGACATACTGATTTTTTTTCTTTTTTTATATAAAACTTTGAAAGGTCATCTGATGATCTAAAAGTGACTCATACTTAGAATGCGAAGTCTGACAGTTTGTATCATCTTCCATATCTTATTTAAACAGTTTTTGTGAAAAAATTCTGATTCCGTTGTTTATCTCAGTGGTTCTCAACCAGGGCAGTTTTACCCCCAAGGAACATTTGTCAGTGTCTAGAGATATACTTGGTTGTCATGACTGGGGAGTGCTGCTGGCATCTAGTGGGTAGAGGCCAGGTAAACATTCTACAGTGCACAGGGTAGCCCCCACAACAAAGAATTATTTGGCCCAAAATGTCAGTAGTGCCAGGATCACAAGACCCTTCTTCCGAGGCGACTTTGGGTGGACTTGAACCAGTTAGCAGTTAGTGTGTTACCATTTGCACCAACCAGGGACTCCTACAAGTTTAACTGGTTAACTTTTAAGTTAAAGATAGATCTTTGCTTAACACATTTAGTATTTATTTTATTATGTGTTCCTGAATACTTCAGTGATTGACTTCATAAACTGAAAAACTCTAGTCTAAAACAATTATTTTGCAGCATAACCATCACAGAGGATAAAATGCACTCTTTTCCACAGCCTTTGCAGGGGTTTTCAGAGGTGGAGAGATTTTATATGAGCAGCAGAACACTACTGAGCCCTGCCCTGGGATGATAATAATGTGAAGTGTCATCTTTGCTTTCTCCTCCAAGTGTTTCTGAGTGTTGCCATGCACTGTCTGTTCCTCCAGTGAGTGAGGTGATCATTATGTATCAGTCCCTTTGCTGTTGCATGTTAATGTCAACGGAGAGCAAGTTTTTTAAGATCATAAGTAGAAATACAGTTTGTTCATTTATTCAGCATCATTTACTGTCCGTTGCCATGTGCCAGGTCCTTGTTTAGCTGGGTTGAGGGACTCCCTCTCCTTCAGGAATTTGCTGTCTAGTTCTAAGCAGTTCTTGAATTGTAGGGTACCCAACAAGGGAGAGGAACTATTATGCACAGTGAGGGCAGGGATTCGATCTTCTCTGCATCCTTAGTGTACATTCTGAGGGTTCAAAGTATGTTTGCTGAAGAATGTATTAAAAAACCAGAAACCTCTTTCCATCAAGTTGATTCCAACTCATAGCGACGCTGTAGGACAGAGTAGAGCTGCCCCATAGAGTTTCCAAGCAGTGACTGGTGGATTCAAACTGCCAACCTTTTGGTTAGCAGCTAAGCTCTTAACCACTACTGTACATTTATTTATGAAAGAAATCACATACTATAATGTGGAGATTCATGTAGGTCTCTGACTACCTTTTATAGTATGGGTCTCTTCCTTTGCCTTTATAAAACCAGTCTTTAGTCTTCTATATGTAGGGTTTAATCTTCAAATATTATTATCAGCATAATGGGGAAGTATATATGGTCTGTCTACCAGTGCTGGGATGAAACTATAGCTGTTTTCATTATTTTTTTTATATCACCTTCACTTTACTTATGTTTTTGTCTATACTTAAGCTACCAGATTTTCAACTCTCATCCAATGTAAAAGTTGAT
Organism: Dugong dugon; assembly: GCA_030035585.1. Taxonomy (NCBI): domain Eukaryota; kingdom Metazoa; phylum Chordata; class Mammalia; order Sirenia; family Dugongidae; genus Dugong; species Dugong dugon. The sequence goes on along the minus strand of CM057482.1, from coordinate 20,778,714 downwards.
GTGAGTGAGCATCTAAGATACAACTATCAGTCTCTTCTATTTTGGAGCAAAGGAGAGGAAAAAAATGAAAGGCTCAAGGGAGCAATTAGTCCAAAGGACTAACGGACCACATGAACCACAGCCAACATGACCCTGAGGCCAGAAGAGCTAGATGGTGCTCCGCTGCCACTACCGACCACTCTGACTGGAATTACAACAGAGGGCCCTGGACAGAGTGGGAGAAAAATGTAGAACAAATTATCAAATTCACAAAAAAAGACCAGAGTTACTGGTCTGACAGAGACTGGAGGAACCCTCAAGACTATGGCCCCAGACACCCTTCCGACTCAGAATTGACGCTGCTCTCGAAATTCACCTTTCAGCCAAAAATTAGGCAGGCCTATAAGACAAACAGTAACACACGTGAGGAACATGCTTCTTAGATCAATCAAGTATACGAAATCAAATGGGCAACATCTGCCCAGGAACAAAGACAAGAAGGCAGGAGGGGGACAGAAAAACTGGACAAATGGACACAGTGAACCCGGGGTGGAAAGGGAAAGGGGGAGAGTGCTGACACAATGTGGGATTGCAGCCAATGCCATGGAACAATTTGTGTATAAATTTTTGAATGAGAAACTAATTTGCTGTGTAAACTTTCATGTAAATCACACACACACACTAAAGTAATAGTTGAAGAGGAAGAGAATTTTCCAAGAAAAGGGGTGTTGGAATTTTCTGCTTTTTTCTTTTCTACAGTGTCTACATTTTCTTTCTTTGACTCATAAAGGAAGAAAAACAGTTACTCAGAGAAGGGCCTGAAACCTTGAATATGGTACATGAGCACAAGGAAACAGGTGTTTTTGGAATAGCTGTTTGCCTCACTAAAGAGATCCTAGCTCTTCCATACCTAGAAAAGCCAAAAAATGAAGAGAAACTGATATTTCTGGCTAGCTCAGGGAATTAAAAGTGATCTAGCTAGCAAGATTAAAATAAACAGGATTTTCCAGTATACTTTTTTTATTTTAAAAAATAAACCTCTTTAGGTTAGGATTCTAAATGTTTTAGAGAAGCCATCTGACATTTCTGGGATGAGTGCTAGTATGCTGTTTTGATTATGTGTTAAACTCAGCATTATTAAGAAATTAGATTATCAGAGACGTTAAAAAAAAAAAAAAAAATGAAAGCCACTCCCCACCCCCTTTTTTTTTTCTTTAGCCATCCAAAGCCTCATTTTCTTTCTTAGTTGACATCAAACTGGGGAAATGCTAGTCTTGGAGGTGATTTTGTGAGAATATTAGACGCAACTGGAAACTTGTGTTTTGAATGGAACTGCTAGAACCACTTGAACTTGGGAAGTAGTTGGAACCTATAATTGTTGTTATGCTGTCCTTCCAGTGCTACAGATACTGGTAAAAGCCCACGTCAGAACTTGCGATAATATAATGGCAGATATTCAATGAGTGCTCGCTATGTGCCAAACACTGTTCTAAGTGCTTTACACGTCTTAATGATGCAGCTGGTGAGGCAAAGGAAAGAAAAGAGAATAGATATTACTCCCACATCTAGTTTGACTGCTGCTCTTGGGCCTAGAATCTCTTACATAAGTACCATTTCTTGGTTACAGAGTATATATATGGTAATTTGTTAAAATGTGAATTGTCATGTTTTTAAACTCCTGAATACTTAACCTGTGAGATCCAATTGAAGTTTACTCTGTAAGAATAAGGAGTTTTCTGTGTAGGACAACACATCATATGATGCATATGAGCCCAAATATATAGCATCATCTTCTTATCCCAACCCCCCAGTGTAGTTCTGGGAATGACTTGAAATATTGTTGATCTAGAGCTGTGGTCCCCATACCAGCAATATCAGCATACCAGTAAGAACTTGTTAAAAATGCAAATTTTTGAGTCCCACCGGACCTACTGAATCAGAAACTCTGCGGGTGGCATCCAACAATCTATGTTTTAACAAGCCTCCAGGTGATACTGATGCATGCTAAAGTATGAGGACTGCTGATCCAGAGTCCCCAGGGTGCTGCTATGTTGGTTAGGGAACCATCTGGAAGTGAGTTTAGACATCCAGGTCTACTTCAGGAAGGGAAGAGCTACATATACAAATTGGCCCTGGAACTAGATGTAGAGCTATTCTGAACTGGATGAAAGCTTCAGGAAACATCTAATTCTGGATTAGAACTGTACTGTTCCCTGGGAGAGGAGCAGTAAGGCAGAGTTCTCAAAGACTAGCATTTACCATGGTTTCTCTCATCCAAAGAAAGCAGAGCCTCTGTCCACTTGAGAAATAGAAATGGAACTAGGATGTCTGCGTGGTTAAAAAGAGGGCATTGAGACACCTGATGTCCACTGCAGATTGTGTTCACTAGAGGGATGCTTGACTTCCAAGGGAGTATTGAGTGAAATGAGACACAGGCTGTTCTGATTCAGCCAGGAAAACCTGCCAGCTTTGACAAGGCTGTTGCATAGGGAAGCTCATGTTACTCCACCATCCACTGCCCTGAGAATCTGGACCGAGGAGTTACCAGATTTTCTGTCTGGGTCCTGCCAGGGAGTTGAGGTCAGTTCTAATCGGAATTAAAAATGGGGCACTGCAGTGAGGATGGCCAGGTTGCAGGAAGCTTTTCCTGGGTTCCTTCTTTGTAGGTTTGCAAATGGCCTCTTAGGTACAATAAGCTGATCAACTTATACTATTTTGTAAGCAAATATGAATTTATCTCTGAGTTTATCTGAGAGCCTCCTTGGATTTGGAAGTATTGATCTAGTGGGTTTGAAATGGCTGAGGTCTGAGATTAGTTTCTGAGATGACTATCATTTCCTAATTGGAGTCTCCTGGCCAGCTGTATTCCCTTGAGGGAGTAATGGAGCTGTGGATCAAGGAGACATTCAGAGGCCCAGTTTCTTGAGTGTGTGACTATGACTCAGGATTCAGTTACCCAGGGCACAAGATGGGGCTGGATCTCAGGAAGGAAGCAGGGCCAGTTGTTAAACTTGGTACACAAGGCCAGGGCCAGATAAGCAGCAGGTCTGACATGCTGAGTCCTAGAATTTTGAACTAGAAGTTCTCAAATCACTCCGGTCAGGTCCATTTGTGGCTTTGGGACTGGGACAGAGCTGAATCTGAAGTGTGCTGTGCGTGTGTGTATGTGTGTGTGTTGAGAGACAGTGAGTATGTGTTAGTTTTTTTGGGATGGGCACAATTGTAGTTTCAGTTGTATGGAGTGAAAGGAAGATAGAACCAGGAAGGAGGGGACTAGTTACTATGTTTTCAAGCTTCTTACCTTTCTGATCTTTTTCTGGACTGATTCTAATTTGCCAGTGGTCCTCTTCAAGTTTAGCACTCAGAACTGAAGACAGTATTACAAATGAAGTCTGATAGGCCTCCTTGTTTTGGGCCTCCTTGTTTTGGACACTGTTTCTGTAATGTGCTGCAAATTCACAATAATTTTTGGCAGTCTTAGCAAATTGTTGACTCATAGATTCAAGTCAAATAAGATCCCTAAGTCTTTTCTTATGTGCTTCTGTTCAGCCTCATCTGGTGCTTTTAAAATTTATTTTCTTGCACCTATCCTTCTGAAATTTCAATTTGTTAGATTTAATGTAATTGTTCACTACCTTTAGTTGAGTTTTATGTGACAAGAACTTTACACACCCCCAGCAATTCTGTGATGTATTATTCCCATTTTACGTATGTGGAAATTAAGGCTCAAAGAAGTTAAGTAACTTGCCTGGATTCCAAACAGTAAGTAATAGAACCTCGTATTCAAACCCTTGTCGGTCTGACTCCAAAGCCTGTTGCTTTTGAATACCGTTCTACTAGCCCCTTGCTCCATCTTGTTTGATCTTCGGATCTGTGTTCTGTTTCACCATGTATTTATTCTCTTAGCTGAAGGCCCCCCTCTCTATGGTCAGCATGTCCCAATGCCCTTATCTGAGTCATTTATAGAAATGAGACTGGGCCAAGGATGGATGCAGAACAAATCAGAGAGCAGGGGCTTTAGAGTCAGACCTCGTTTTGGAATCTGGATAGTACTATGTGATTTGGCAAGGTCTTTACTTCTCAGGGCCTACATTTCCTCATATATAAAATGTCTTAACAATACCTACAAATGGGCCTGTTGGAAAGGTTGAATTAAAAAAACATGGATGTAAAGTGCCTGACTCATGGCCCAGCACACTGTATGCCCTCAATAAATATTAGTCTATTTACCTCCCTCCTTCTAGGGCATTCTTTTAAAATCTTTAAGACCCCTTTCCCCATTCCCTAGGTCCTAGTGATTTTTTTTGGTTGGCTGTTATGGGTATGATTGTTTGTTTCAGTTAGGACTATCATATGCCCCACTATGGCAACACACTTGGCCAGGGAAAGTACTGGTTAAGAACTATACCACATTACTGTGTGATGAGGAACCAGTTGTCTCTCTTCCTCAGTTTCATCATATGTAAAATGTGGGTAATAATAGTACCTACCATAAAGAGTTGTTATGAGGATTAAATAAAGTATATAAAGTCCTTAGATTAGTGCCTGGCAGATAGTATTGTTATGAGGATTAAATAATGTTTATAAAGTCCTTAGATCAGTACCTGGCAGATAATAAGTGCTATATAATTTTGCTGCTGTTGTTGTTCAGTGCTGTTAAGTCGATTTTGACTTACAGCGACCCCATATGACAGAGTAGAACTGCGCCATGGGTTTTCTAGGCTGTAATCTTTATGGGTGCAGTCACCAGGTCTTTCCTCCCATTGAGCCGCTGGGTGGTTTGAACCACCAACCTTTGGGTTAGAGCCAAATCGCCACCAGGACTCTTTATGCTACTGTTATTATCTGTAAAAATGCCAATAATAATGCCTATTTTATAGGGTTATTTTGATAATTGAATGAGATAAGTATGTCAGCTGCTTAGCATTTTGCGTGGCATGTATAACTTAATGGAGCCCTGGTGGCATAGTGGTTAAGAGGTCGGCTGCTAACCAAAAGGTCAGCAGTTTGAATCCACCAGCTGCTCTTTGGAAACCTTGTGGGGCAGTTCTACTCTGTCTTATAGGATGGCAATGAATTGGAATCAACTCGATGGCAACTTTTTTTTTTATATATATATAATTTAATAGAAACAAATTTTAACCTCCACAAAGATATCATGGAAGACTCATTAACTGCCCTGTTGAAATACAAATGTGCCCTGTTTATCAGTGGGAGCCCTGGTGCACAGTGGGTAAGAGCTCGGCTGCTAACCAAAAGGTCGGCAGTTCAAATCCACCAGCCGCTCATTGAAAACCCTATGGGGCAGTTCTTCTTTGTCCTATAGGGTCGCTGTCAGGTGGAATCGACTCTACAGCATCGGGTTTGGGTTTTTTTGAATTTTTTTATTTATTAGTGCTTTTCAAACTAACATGCACATGAAGCACCTGGGGATCTGGTTAAAATGCAGATTCTGATTCAGCAGGTTTGTGATGGGGCCTGAGATTCTGCATTTCTAATAAAGGCCTAGGTGATGCCATTGTTGCTGCTCTGGGGACCACACTTTGAGTAGCACTGCTGTATATTACATTCTTAATTTCTCTAATTGTAGTCTTTCTTGAAAGACTTGTGAGATCACTTCTAGAAACCACTACTCCACTTTCTAAAAGCTCAAAACCCACCTTTGTAAGAATCCATTGGCTAGGGCTAGGTGTGTATGTATGTAAAAGATCAGCTATGCAGTTTACCAGGGATTGATGTCAAGGTCATCAGGGACTGTGAACTTTTGTAGGCCTCAGTAGATGTCCCCTCTTTGAAATCAGAACCACGGTTCCTCATCTCCAGACCATGACACTTAGCTCATCTTTAAAGATCTCTGGCAGAAGTTCATCAGGCTTCCCTGGAGTTCTCAGGATCGTCAGGTTCTGCAGGTCTGGAGGCTTGAATTGGATAGGGGCTCCACTATGTTGAGCTTCAGTTCTTTCCACAAGGCTTGTTCTTGCCCTCTTCAAGTGGAAGACTGTGCTTGTCAGAGAAATGGAAGAAGTAGGGTTGGTCTAGACAGTTCTCACAAAGTCCTTTTTGTTGTCTTAGCTTTATTAACAGGCCTTGGCTCATTCTGGCCTGACTTTTCCCAGCACTTTTCCTTCAGATCTGAACCACCATTCTTTTATCTTTAATGCGCCCTTCTTTCTTTCTACATGTATGTGTTTATCAGCATCCTTTTAACATCTGTGCTCATTGTCAAACGCTCACCAACCATACCAACTCCTTCAGGTTTTTTTCTCTTTAAATTAAAAATTGGTATAGTTTATAATTAATTGCATAATTGATTCAGACTCTTGCTTTTCAGGATTTCTTTAAAAATACCACCATCTGTCTTTAAAGTTTTAGATTATGAGATTTTAATTTTGTTAAATCTGCATTTTGAAAACACAGTAACAAAAATGGATAAAAATGTGGGTTCTCTTAAGTCAGAAAACCTGGGTTCTGATTCAGGCCCCACTGCTTTCTTGCTCTAAGACCTTGGCAAGTTACGTAACAGTTAGAAATCTTAGTTTTCTCATCTGTAATGTGGGGATAATAGTACTGTACTTACTTCCTAGGGCCATTGAGAGAACTTGTTAATCCATGTAAAGCTCAGTGTCTGATTTGTGGTTAGAACTGGACACACAGTAAATATTAGCTATTGTTAAGCTCTAATGTTATTTCAGTTAGTGTAGTAAGGTTTATATAATGCCTTCACAGACAGCAAATCATTTGATCCTATGAGGTTGGCGGGTAGTATCCTTTTTTGGATGAGGAAACTATAGCACCAAGAGTTTTTTGACTTGCCTGAGGGCACACGGCTGTGGCAGAACCGGGTGTTTAGTCCAGGATTATTGGTGCCACAGCTAGGACTTGCTCTCTTAACAGCCTCCTTCTGACAATGCTTAGGTGTTGGCTATCACACTTTCAAGGATTATAGTTTTCCCTCAGTATCTGAGGGGGATAGGTTGTAGGACCCCTCACGGATACCAAAATTTAAGAATGCTCAAATCCCTTATATAGAATGGAGTAGTATTTACATATAACCTATGTACATTCTCCTGTATAATTTAAATCATCTCTAGATTACTTATAACACCTAATACAATGTAAATGCTGTGTAAATAGTTGTTATACTGTATTGTTTAGGGAATAATGACAAGAAAAAAAAGTCTGTACACAGACACAACAATCATAGATAGGCCTAACCACGTAGTACACGTCAGTAATGATGTAACATTTTCTTTCTTTCAAGACTTAGTACAGATTGCTTTTGTTTAATGACCTGAAAGAGAAATACATAGAATGAAACACAGGATATTTAAAATATATGTCTATATAGAAATATAAATCATTTTCTCTCTCTCACACACACACACACTCACACTCACACTGTGTTAACACTCACCAAAACCCTAGTTTCTTCTCTCTTGATGACCTTCGTATGATGATGATGACAATGATGATTGCTATATGGTGCCTGCAGGGCTGAGGTGATGAGACGATGAGATATGTGGCACTGTAGGTGAGCAGTGAGACGTCAGACTAACTTGAACCTCTGACAAGACATCAAAAGGATCATCTACATTGGAAGAACCAGGTTCTGATTGCAGATGTTGACACTTTGGAGGAGGCTCAATAATACTAATTTCAGGGCTGAGGATCTTTAAGCGTTGAAGGTCAAGGCTTCACAATTTCAGATGCTTTAGTTAGAAACATTGTTATAGGAAGCTGTTTCTTCTTTTTCTTTGCATCGTCAAATGAATCTTCCGGCGGTTGTAGGCATGTTGTCATCCCTTGGGTGACATGGAGGCTTTTTTCCATCAAAGAATCATACTCGAGGATCATATACTTTGACACTTGCACCTGCCGAAAAACTGCTGTAAAATTTTCAAGTGTCCAAATTGATGGCTCTGCCTCCTCTAAATCTTCTGCGTCATCATCTTCTGTAGAGAATTTCAGCAGTTGAGCTCCTAGCTGGTAATGGTTTCTCTGCGCTCTTCCGTGTGTTCCTCAGTGTTGTCCTCCATCATGTCAGAGAAGCCTTCCCCACCAACTTCCCTTGCAACGTTCAAAATATTCCTGGCTTCTGCATCAATAGCGGGGAAGCCCCGGAAATCATCGACTATCTCACTCCATAATGACTTCCAGCATACATTGACTGTCTCGGGCTTTAGGACATAAAAGCCCTAGTAAGCACAATTGCATCTGCAATTGTGAAGCTCTTCCATAAATCTATGATGCTACAGTCAGGGTTAGCATCAAGCACGGCACAAATCCTCCCAAAGGTGAGGCGGGTGTTAAGTCGCCTTAATGCACTTGATGATGCTTTGATCAAGTGGCTGCAGCAGTGACATAGTGTTAGGAGGTAGGAACGTCACTTCCATGTTCTCGTCAGCGAAGCAGAGAGATCGGGGATGACTGGGAGCATTGTCAGTTATGAGGAGAACCTTGAATGGCAGCCTTTTCTCCTCGAGGTGGTTCTTCACTGCAGAAATGAAGCACTGGTGGAACCATTCCAAAACAGGAGGGCTGCCACTCAAGCCTTATTGTGTTGCCAGAACATGGGCAGGCAATATTTTTGTTGTTGTTCTTGAGGGCTTGGAAATTGTTTGCTCGATAGACGAGGCCTGGCTTGATCATGTGACCTGCTGCATTGCCACATAGCACCAGAGTAAGGTGATCTTTCCAGGCTTTGCACCCCGGGCCTGCTTGGCACTCTTATGGATATAGATACAATTGGGCATCTTCAGAACAAGCCCGTTTCATCACAACTGAAGACTTGCTCTGGAAGGTAGCCTCTCTTCTGTGAGTTTCTTGAGCTATTCTGGGAATGCTGATGCTGCATTGGCATCAGCTAATGCCAATTCTTCTGTGATCTTGAAGTTCTTAAGGCTGTAGAGCTTTACATAGCTAACCAACCATCCCTTAATAACCTTAAACACCTTCCTTTTGCTCTCCTCACCCTCCTCCCCACAGTCGGGCTCACAGAGGCTGAGTGCTTTTTCACGTGTAATTTTGCCATCAACAGGGATATGCTTCTGTGACGTGTCCTCTGGCCACACACTTAATGCTTTCTCATTCGTTGCAGGCCCTTTATCATGAACCACAGAGACCATTTTTGCTGTTGTAGGGGCAGCACTAACACTTCCACGAATTACAGCTTCTTTTCTGCTTCATTGTACGAATTCTTGATTCATTCTTACCTACCTTACAGCCCACTTTGGCAAGCAACATGCCACTTTTCAGAAGAGCTAAGATTTTAATTTTCTCATAGAGAGATAGCACTTTACACTCCCTCTTAGCCTTTGAGGGATTGGTTTGACCACTAAGTTGCTTTTTAGCAGCCATTTTTTCACAGAAACAAAGGGTGCACGCAACAAAAGTAGCGAAAGAAGGAGACACAGGCAAACAATGCTAAAACAGTGAGTGCTGGAGAGAGACTGAGAATCTGTGAAATGGCGGGAGGCTACAGCAGGGTATGCCACACACATTCGCGTGGATTTAGCGTAGTGTTCCACGTGCGGCAAATTCAAGTTTTGCTTTTTGAAACTCTTTTTTTGGAATATTTTTGATCCGCAGTTGTTTGAATCTGCAGGTGCGGAACCTGCAGATACGGAGTGCTGACTATACATGGTTACTTTCTCTTTGAAACCATTTCAGCTTTTCAGCTAGTCTTTCTCCTTGGTCTGGATTAAGTCCAGTGTGGTAGTTCTCATGTCCTTTTAGGATGAAACTGTCACCAAGAATTTATCAGATTTTCTGCCCCTCTCCCACTTTAAGGTAAATGTGATTTCCAGCAAACGTCCAGGTGTTTGAAGTATCCTCTCTCCATAACATCATTAGCACCATGCCAATTTTGGGATCTGAGTCAAGAAAGCAATCCATATTCTCCATTATTGAGCAGGCTAAGGGGTAGTTCAACAGCTTTATCATGTTCATGCCTCCTTTCATCCTCCTTCAGAAATTCTCTAGCGTGATTTGTGGACTTCTGTGAAATATCATTTTGAATGCACCATCATTCCGTTTCCTCTCTTATGATTTGAATGAGGTTTGCCCATGCACTGGCATACTGCATTCACAAATCCACTGAACTCAGATTATTTTATAAAATCCACAAACTTAATTATTTTGGACATCTCCGTCATAGATATTTGACATTAAGATATTGGCAACTTAATTCCAAGATATTTTCTTCTGTGAATTACCAGTCACGTCTTCTATTGCTTTTTTTCTCATGTCATTCCTGATAGTCTTTCCTAGTTTTACCCAGGAATTTTTCTCTCCCCTCCTCTATTTTCAGTTTTAAGCTCTTCTAATCAGATTGGCAAGTGTTTGGACAAACATGTACTTCCTATTCCCTGTGAACGGCACTCTGTTAGCAGAGTAAGAACCCGTTATCATTCATTCATCTACTCATCAGAATGGTGCCAAGTGCTGTGCTTGATATTAGGTATGTGGTTGTAAGCACCAAAGACCTGACCCCTGCCCCTCCCCAAGCTTACAGTCTAGTGGGAGCAGACAGTCAATAATGTAACCTTTTATAATACTGTGTGGTCAGTGCCTGGCTGGAAGGCAGTAAAAACTTTTGGGATAAAGAAGAGAGATTTAGGCTGATACTTGAAATGTGAATAGGAGTAAGCCAGGTTTGACGGTAGGGAAAGAATATTCCAGAACGATTTGGAAAACCAATTCCATTTTTCTGACAGGTGTTCCTATTCCTCCTTTATTTTCTAAAGTCTCAGCCATCAGTTAGAAGAAGAGATGAAAATGTTACTGTGGTCTTCCCCAACTCCCTAGATTCACTAAATCCTTTAGATTTTTTTCACCGGAAAGACTTTCAGATTTCTTCTGGTTGTGTGGTTTATCCCCTTATTTAAAAAAAAAAAAAAAAAACCATTGCCAACGAGTCAATTCTGACTCATAGTGACCCTATAGGACAGAGTAGAACTGCCCCATAGGGTTTCCAAGGAGCAGCTGGTAGATTTGAACTGCCAACCTTTTGGTTATAAGCCAAGCTCTTAACCACTGTACTACCAGGGCTACACCCCCCTTATTAACCCGCTGAAATGGGTAGCAGTTGACAGACTGCCTTCAGGTTCTTCCTTACGGAGAGAGATCAACTCTTGTCTGTCATTTTCCTCTGGGAACCTAGATGACTCACACTTGGTGAGGAGCTTTCTGTTTATTCCTTGAATTTGTTTTTTTCAGTGTTCCTCTTCTGTGTTGTATTCTTCTGTCCCTCAGTCTCTTGACATGAATTTTTTCCTATGACAATTTAGAAATGTTTACTTCCTGTTTTCTTGTTGAATTATTTCCTCCACTGTCTCTGGGAGTTCTTCCTCTTCTTTGCTAGCCTTTGCCTAGAGAGTGGTTTTAAACCTGAGAACAGAGATGCCAACTTGTGTTTAGTAAACACATGCTACTGGCAAATGCCTCCAGCAGGAAAGCCAGTATGGCACATTTCCTGTAGCACCTTGGAGCGCTGAGGGCGATGAGTTCGTAAAAGCAGCTATAATTCTTGGTTTTACCCCTTCATAGAGCTCCCTAAGTCATTCCTTTTGGCCCTGAAGTGAAGACTGTCAATCTTTTGGTGGCATAGTTTAAGATACTTTTAAAAATGTGTTCAGAAATTGCCCTGTTATATTTTAGGTAAAGGCTGTATAACATTAATACATTTTTTAAAATTGATAATACAGTCACGTGATTCAAACTTAAATAGGTACAGGAAGGGATATAGTAAACATTCTCCCTCTCATCATGTCTCCCAGCCACGTAGGTCTCCTTCTCTGAGACAACCAATGTTACCAGTTTCCTGTGTATACTTTCAGAGTAAATTTGTGCATGGAAAAACCCACACACGACATCTATATTATCTGATGAGTGTTATGTGTCTTGTATTTCTCAAGGCCATTCAGTGGAGTGGAAAAAATATTGGATTTGAAAAGACTTGGATTCAAACCTCAAAACCTCAGCTCTGCCATTTATTATTTGAGTGACCTTGAACAGCTTGCTCAGGCTCTGTGTGCCTTGATTTATTTATGTGGTTAATAATACTTAGCTTGTCAAGGCTATTGAGTATGATGTATGTACAGTGCCTTCTTTGGTGCTTGTTAAATGCTTCACAGATGGTTGCTACCATTGTTATTTCTTGGTTGATGATACTTTTACTGCATGAACTGGGAGAGGCAGTCTTGCCCTAAATGAATGGATTGAATTGCGTTCTTTATTGCAGTATGTGACTCATGCTCTCTTATATATGAAAGGGAACCATGAGCCAAGGGAGAGAGAAATAGCATTTTGAAAGAAATAGAACATTTTCTGCCCATCAGGTATTGTAAGACAGGCTATTCCTGGTCTTGGACCATCACATTTAGTTGGAGAGTGCTGATAAACCCTAGCCCTTCCCTTCCGTAGGTAGGAAGTCATTAACACTGAGGAGCTTTTCATGTTTAATAGCTCAATTAATTCCAGTCCTTCAGTGTTGCCTGAAGGTTTGGACTCTTGTGTGAAGCTTCATTTGGTCAGCCCTGGCTTTGGATTCCCTGTTTGTTAGGTTCCCAGTGTGATGTTAATCCTTTAATAGAAGCTAGCTTTTTTCTTCTTTGGTCTTCGTACAATGTAGTAGGTAGAGAAGTCCCTGATTTCAAAACTATTCCTATTTGGTTTCATCAGGAGAGTGCGTGTTAGGTTATCTGGGATGGTTATGGTTAGCATTTTTGGTGGAATTTGTAGAGCTTTGAGTTTGAAGTTTACTTGGTCTCTTTATGGTCGAAAAAAAGAGATTTTATCTCTTGCAATGCATGAATAAATACCAGAATAAAATAAAAAGACCTATTAGTGTGATTATGGAGATTTCTTTTAAAGTGAGAACATTTTTTTGTGTGTGGTAAGTATATACAGGAACAAAAAAATTTGCCATTTCAACATTTTTTACACATACAATTCAGTGACATTAATTAGTTTATCATGCTGTGCACCTTAGCACCCCTGTGTTTCCAATTTTTTCCATCACCCTAAAATAACATTTTTTAATGCCCGCTATGCAAAGTTCTGTGCTAGATGTTGTTTTAAGCAGTTCATTGTGAGTTCCCAAATAACTGCTATCCAGATTGCTGGGAGTAGTCCTATTAATGATTTATCTTTCCTATACAAATTATATTTACTATATCCTCTCTGATGTAGTATTTAATGTATTGGTAGAGAAGACTTAATTGGGGAACCACTGGAGGGTAGAAATGTTTACCTGTTTGAGTATGTTGAGTTATGAATTGCACATCATGTTTTATTTATTAGAAAGTACAAAATATAGAATTTCTTATAGCTAAGGACTGCACAAGGAGTCAGAAACATTTTATTTCTGCCTTGCTAGTCTTAAATTGACATATAAACTATATACTGTCTTATTATCTGGCAAGCCTAAAATTGTTGTTAGTTTCCTTCGAGTTGATTCTGACTCATGGTGACCCCATGTGTGCAAGTAGAACTGCTCCATGGGGTTTTCAAGGCTGTGACTTTTGGAAGCAGATCACCAGGCCTGTCTTCCAAGGTGCCACTAGGTACATTCGAGCTACCACCTTTAAGCTAGTGGTTGAGTGCTTAAACCATTTGCGCCACCCAGGGACTCTAGAATCAGACACATTTTAGAAATGTTAAAATGCCCCATATTTTTTGTGACTTTTTAAAGGAAAGTGTTGGAAATAAACAAATGAAAGTGAAACTGACTTTTTAAAATTTTGGCTTATGGAAATAGAGCAAATAAATAGGAACGATGAAGGGAAAGTGAGTAGAAATCAGCTAGACTTGAGTGCACTGCACTTTTAAAAAAATAATGTGAAGCAAACACTGATTTTACTGTCTGCCTTTGTGTACTTTTCAGCTGTTATAAGAATGATTCAGGAACTCAATATGGCTGCATTGCATTCTGGTTGTTCCTTTTCCAGGACTCTAGTTTCCCTGCCTCCTTATCTTCTCATCTTTGCTTTAGAGTAGGTTACTATCTAAAAGTAAATTTTAAGAAGTCCTTGGTTCTAAGAGACAAAAGGGCCACATAAACCAGAGACTCCATCAGCCTGAGAGCAGAAGAACTAACTAGATGGTGCCTGGCTACCACCAATGACTGCCCTGACAGGGAACACAACAGAGAATCCCTGATGGAGCAGGAGAAAAGTGTGGTGCAGAACTCAAATACATGTAAAAGACCAGACAGTATCAGCGTGTATGGCTCTGTTAAATACAGCCATTTCTGAGATGAAATTTATATATATATATGTGTGTGTGTGTGTGTGTGTGTGTGTATATACACACACAAATATTTATTTTACTGTCGGCTTTTAGAAATTTCGTTTATGTACATTTATGAAATAATAAGACCAGTCAGACCATTAATGGGCACTTAGTGCAACTTTTTATAAAGAAAATAATGCTAAAGTAAGACCAAAACTGATGTCATCACTGAAGTTTAACATGTTTAGTATGTTCGTATTTTAATTCACAAAAAATGTGTTTCAGAACTGGAAACTCATAATACTTGTGTAAACTGTGGAAGATTTTAAATGTGATGTTATTTTGACAGTGTTTTAAATTTTAGAGTCACATTTTATTCTGATCAGAATTTTTATCAAGATGTTGAGCTTTTCTTTTTTGAAACTAGTTTGTCGTAACATATTGTGCATAATCATAGTATTTATTTTCTAGGACTATTGTGAATGTATAGACTTATGTTTACTGCTAAGGGAATAATAATTTATAAAATAATATTAAATCCAGTATTAGCTGCCTATTTCAGACACTTAATACTTGCAGAGACCCATGTTACATTGACCCCACTGAAGTTTTTTTTAAGAATCACCCTCATTGTTGAAAGTAAATGTAAATCTTAGGGTGCAGATATTAGTGTTCCAGTAAGCATGTGATTATATCAAGGTGGTGGTAGCGGGAGGATAATCTTGATTCCATTGGGAATCTTAGGTTTTTGTAAATTTATTGGGAAAATAGTTTTTCCTGTACTGCTGAAGTTTCTTTTTGGTAAACAGTATCTTTCTAAAAGAAAAAATATGAAGGAGAAATTGAGGTGTGTACATTTCCTCAAATGACCAGCATTGTATTTGTGAATACTGTGTATCGTGCAGTGAACAGTGTGGAAGCTGTTCATTTTTCAATCTGAAGTAAAATACTTTAAAGAAAAAATAAAAAAAACAGACTTAATGGTCTGACTGAGACTAGAGAAACCCCCAAAGATACTGTCCCCGGACTCTCTGTTAACCCACGACTAAAACCATTCCCGAAGCCAACTCTTCAGACAAAGGTTAGACTGGACTGTAAGGCATAAAATAATACTCATGAAGAGTGTGCTTCTTAGTTCAAGTAAGATACACGAGACTAATGGGCAGCTCCTGTCCAGAGGTGGGATGAGAAGGCAGAAAGGGATAGCAGCTGGTTGAATGGACACGGGAAACCTGGGGTGGAAAGGGGAGTGTGCTGTCACGTTATAGGGATTGTAGCTAAGGTCACGTAACAGTATGTGTATAGATTTTTATATGAGAAATTGAGCTGTAAACCTTCACCTAAGTACAATAAAAAAAAAAAAGTCCTTGGTTCTTCCTTCTATGTCCGTCCTTTAACTGTTAATATACTTTAGTGCCTGTCATTCACCCATTCACTTGTCACAGATATTTATTAAATGACTACTTTGTGTCAGGCACTGTGGTAGGAACTGGGTGAATAAGATAACATGATCGCTGCCCTCAGGGAACTTAATTTACCTCCCTGTTGCTAGATATTTTCTTTCAGGTTTGCTTTCCCCACTGTTAACAGAGTTATTCTTCGGGGTGGGGTGGGGGGTCGGGGTTGGGGTGGAATACGCATCTCACCCTTTTGCTTAAAGAGCTCTGTTGAAACCTTCATGTCTATAGGATTGTGTTTGAAATCTGGAGCATGGCATACAATAGCCTTCCCAGTCTGGCTCAGCCTCCCAGTCAACTCATCTCTGCCATTCTCTGTCACACACACTAGACATACCAGCTCCACTGTCTCTCCAGTGAGCCCTTTGCACATTTTGTTTTCTCTGACTGGAATGCTTTTCTCTGCCTGGCACATTCCCACTCATCCTTTTAGGCAGTCCTCTAAAAAGATTTTTCTTTTTATTGCCCTAGAATGAGTTAGAGTTAGTGTGAAAGTATCTCTAGGTGGTGCAAATGGTTAAGGCATTCAGCTACCAACCAAAAGGCTGGAGGTTCCAGTCCACCCAGAGGCACTCGAGAGGAAAGGCCTGGTGATCTATTTCTGAAAAATCAGCCATTGAAGATCCTGTGGAGCACAGTTCTACTCTGACACACATGGAGTGTCTGTGAATTGGAATCACTCAACAGCAACTGTTTTGTTTTTTAGAGAGTTAGAATCCCGCAGCACTCTGTTCACAGACCTATTCTGTTACTGTTAGTTGCCGTCAAGTCAGTTTAACTCATGGTTACTGTCATGGATTGAATTGTGTCCCCCAAAAATATGTGTATCAGTTTGGCTAGGCCATGATTCCCAGTACTGTGTGATTGTCCACCATTTTGTCATCTGATGTGATTTTCCTGTGTGTTGTAAATCCTGTCTATGATGTTAATGAGATGGGATTAGTGGCAGTTATGTTAATCGGGCAGGACTCAATCTGCAAGATTAGATTGTGTTTTAAGCCAATCTCTTTGAGCTATAAAAGAGAGAAGCAATCAGAGAGACAGGGGAACCTCATACCACCAAGAAAGAAGCACCAGGAGCATAGTGCATCCTTTGGGCCCAGGGTCCCTGTGCTGAGAAGCTCCTTGACAGGGGAAGATTGATAACAAGGATCTTCCTCCAGAGCCGACAGAGAGAGAAAGCCTTTCCCTGGAGCTGACGCCCTGAATTTGGACTTCTAGCCTCCTAGGCTGTGAGAGAATAAATTTCTCTTTGTTAAAGCCATCCACTTGTGGTATTTCTGTTATAGCAGCACTAGATGGCCAAGACACTGACCCCATGTGTGCAGAGAACTGTGCTTGATAAGATTTTCAAGGTTGTGAATATCAGGAGCAGATCGCCAGGCCTGTCTTCCGAGGAGCCTCTGGATGGGCTGGAACTGCCAACCTTTCAGCTAATAGTGGAGAACTTAACCAAGTGTGACACCCAGGAGCTCCAGATCTGTTTTGGGACTTATTAAATTTTATGGTGGTGATCTATTTGTGTGTTAGTTTCCCTGTCTTAAATGACTGTAAACTGCTCAGAATAGGGTCTTTATCCCTCTAGGTTGTCTCATCCACAGCCTCTATAGTGCATAGCACAGGGTAGGCTCTCAGCAAATCTTAGTTGTGAATGCTTGACTGACTGACTGTATGAGCGTATGTCTGAAAGAGCTCTGCTGTTCGATGCCTTGAAGGGGATACTACTGCTGCTAGTTGTGGAAGCTTGCCAGAGGAAATTATTCTCTGAACTAGAACAATATATGCTTGAATCAGTTCATCCCTCTTCTCCCTTCCTTCCAAGTTAGTACTGTTGTTGGTGTTTTTTTAGTATTTTTCTGTTGAATTTAATTTTAAAATCATTAAAAACATGACAATAGCTGTGTAGGACGATGGGATTATAGGTGCTTCCCCCTCCTTGGGGAATTTTCTTTATTACATTGTTTCATAACATGATAAAATTAGAAATTTTTCTTAAGACTTCATCCTTCTCAGATGCAATAAAAGCTTGCTTAAGAAACCAATGACTCATTTAAGAATCACGTTTTAAGAAAAGGCATTATTTTCCTGATAAAATGAAATATTTGAAATAAACCAGAAAATATTAATTCAAAGTGAGTAGGTTTATTTCCATGTTTGGCACAATTCCAAAGGGCTAATGGAAAAATTGTGGTTTTAATTTGAAAATTCAACAAAAGCCTTGTCTTGCTGCCTTACGGCGAGCTTGTGTGTCCTTGCTCAGATTCTGTTTCCTGGCAGATTGATACAGGCTGAAGGAATGAATAGACATAACAAGGCAACAATTCACAATGATGGAAAAGTGGGAAAAGAAGCATGAAGGGAAGAAGGTAGTTTACTAACGCATCTGCCAATGATGGGGAAAGGGCACGTTTGTTGAAATAGAAAGGGAACCTCATATCAGATAAAAGCAAGATATCGAGTCTTAACAATTGAATCATGTTCCTTATTTAGGCATTCAGTACAGGATGACTGATTGCATTTTTTGCATGGTGTTTGTCCTGTACAAAGTTGTTCCATTTTTATAGAGTCATGTACTGCATAACGTCCCTTTGGGCAACGACCAACTGCACATACGTATGTCCATGGTCCCATAAGGTTATACAGGCAGTCCCTGGATTATGAACGAGTTCCATTCCTAAGCCTGTCTTTAAGTTGATTTTGTATGTAAGTTGAAACAGCTCGGTACCGTTCCTATCTAACATCAGTTAGTCAAATGTTTATCTTAGTATATAGTGTACCTTCCTATGCATAAAAAACATTACAGAAACACTTCCAGACGCACTAAAACATCTTTAACATAATAATACAGTAATAATAAAAATAATACTTTCACAAAGTAGCGCCTGTTTGTTATTATGAACCATTGTATGTACCTTGAATTTTTAATATAATAGATTGTATGAGGTTGGTTTGTAACTGCGGTTGTATGTAAGTCTGACCGACATTCGTAATCCGGGGACTGCCTGTTGCACGACATCCAAATCACATAATGTCCTGTTTCACAGAACTTATTGTGAACCTTAAGTGGCGCATGACTGTAATGAGAAATAGCTCCTAGTCAGTTTCATGCTGTAAAAAAGAACTTGTGCTCAAGACGGCAGTGTAAATCCCTGGAGCTGCCTGTGTAGTCTGTTCCCTGAAAGTAGGGACAAAAGGATTGAGAGATGGAAGCAGAAGTATGAATACTTCAGGACTCAGCTTCTTCTGTATCACCATAGAGCCCTGAATGAGGAGTTGCTCCTTTAATGACTGTTTTTTCTTACAGTTGAGCACATATTGGAGGTTTCTAATTTAAATTTATGCTTTTAGATGAAATGGATTAGGGAGATTGAATTGATACAGACTAAAGGGAAACAACAAAGGCCACACGATTCTAAGGAACTATGTCTCTGTTGAAAGACGTGTTAGTGTGAAATGACCGGAGTAAAGAAAAAAGAACATTCATCCGTTTAGAGTCCACCACATCAGGTACACGGTGGGTGCTTTTGTATCAGTTGTCTCATTCAATCCTTATCTTTTTAGATTAGGAAACTGACGCTCAGAGAGGTTAAATGACTTGCCCAAATATCACTCAGCAGTGAGAGATGAGTTCTTTCTGACTCCAAACCCTCAAGACCACTAGACTTGTTTCTTGGTGGTTAGGTGACTGATATCCCAGGAGACAGACGTTTTCTGTTATTTCAAGAGCAGGTTCTTCGCCCTGACAGGGAACACCACAGAGAATCCCTGACTGAGCAGGAGAAAAGTGTGGTGCAGAACTCAAATTCTAGTTAAAAGACCAGACTTAATGGTCTGACTGAGACTAGAGGAACCCCAGAAAACATGGCCCCCGGACTCTTTGTTAACCCAGAACTAAAACCATTCCCAAAGCCAACTCTTCAGACGAAGATTAGACTGGACTATAAAACATAAAATAGTACTTGTGAAGAGTGTGCTTCTTAGTTCAAGTAGATACACAAGACTAAGTGGGCAGCTCCTGTCTGGAGGCAGGATGAAAAGGCAGAAAGGGATAGGAGCTGGTTGAATGAACACGGGAAACCTGGAGTGGAAAGGGAGAGTGCGCTGTCACATTAAAGGGATTGCAGCTAGGGTCACATGATAATATGTGTATAAATTTTTGTATGAGAAATTAACTTGAACTGTAAACTTTCACCTAAAACACAATAAAAAAAAAGGAAAAATAAGTATCAGGAAAAAAGTAAAAAAGAACAGGTTCTTACAGGTTTGGCTTTTTGCTCTCAGGTCATCTTGGAGCACGGGATTTAAGGCACTACCTCTGGAACTGAGAGGGCCAACACATTTTTCTTGACCCATTGGGTGACTAGCCCCTTGTCCAAAGCTCATGTTGAAACTATAGCTGCTCTTGCTAGTTTGATGTAACAGGAAGACTATGTTGTTGATTTTATTCTCTCCACTACCATGATTTCAACACCAGTGGATGATGTCCAGGGTGTACTCTACTTAATCGACAGATTTCTTCGCCATTTTACAGCAGGTTCTCTAGCATCGCTATCTTTATGGCCATAGTTAAGAAACTTGTTTCTATCTATTTAAACATGACTGTGGGAGAAGGATGTAATTACAGTAAGCCTTTTGGCTATGCCGGAACAAATCTTATTCTTACCTGAAAAGCTAGTTGAGGAGGGTTGTATGTGGTAATGTTAGTTTTTCTGTACATCAATTCAGACCTTTTCCCAAAGGAATACCAAAGCTATTTGAATTGTGACTGCTCCTTAGCTGCCAGGTATTAACAACTTGTGGTTACTTGTAAGACTAGACTAGGTTCAGACTACTGACCTTAAGTTGAAATATCTTGTAAGCTGTGACTCATCTTTTGGCTCATTCTTTCTTTCACCAGAAAATACATTGAATATTAATTTCAGGAGTTTCAGTTATCCCTGAAGAGTGTATTGCTCATTAAAGTTGCTTAGACTTGTTTTCTGGTAGCCGCCAAGGCCACAAATCAGTCTCTACTCAGTGATTGTGCTGAATCCATGTGTAAACAAGGGTGAAATCTGATTAACTGTCTAGAGAAAGGCTGTGAAGATGAGCCCATCCTTTCTGATACCTTTTAGAAGGTTGTCTCTTCACCAGGGATGGGGATGTAGGAGGGTGAATCTGAGGCTGAACAGAGCAGGTGGCATGTGTGTACTTGTATCTGTAAATATCATATCAGTGTTTACAGTACACCGAACTTTCTTCACGGTCACGTCAAACAGGAGGAATTGTTCCCGTGCTTAAAGCCAAGAATAACATCCTGACCAGCAGGGAGACAGAGGTCAGCTCAAGGCAACAGCTCTTGGGAGCTATGGAACATCAAGAACCATGGAGGAACTGAGTTTAGTAAGAAGGAAGGGGAGATATACTTTGAAGGAAGCGTGTGAAACCTAGGTGTCTCATATTGGAGCATGGTTTATTGATGAAAAATGAAAAATTAACAGTTGGATATGTGATAAATTCACATCACCTCCTGGTCCTTTAACTAGGTTTTCCACTTCTACCTACACATTAGGGAGCCCTGGTGGCGCAAAGGTTAAGCGCTGGGCTGCTAACTGAAAGGTCAGTGGTTTGACCCCACCAGCTCTGCTCAGTAAGAAAAAAGACCTGGCGATCTGCTCCCATAAAGGATTACAGCTTAGGAAACCCTATGGGGCAGTTCTACTCTGTCCTATAGAGTCGTGACAAGTTAGAATCGACAGCACACAACAACAACAAGCTACACATTAGTTCATTGGTTCATTATTTTTGTTAGAAATAGTATATATCAGCCAAGCAGTGGGGAAAGGAAGTTCTTTTATTCTGGTGTTTTATTCTGCCATCAATTTCAGAGTAGCCCAGGAGAGGGTTGGATTTAGAAGATAATACATTAACTTAAAAAGCAAATACCATTTACAGAAGTCTCCTTCCTGGAGGCCTTCTGGACTGGCTAGAGTTTTGTTTCTGGGATCTTTCTTTGCCCACGTCTCTTCTTTTCCCTTCTGTCTTTCCTCATTCTGATGCTGGCCACTCACCCCACAGAGGCAGCTCAAGCTGTTTCCTTTGTGGAGCATTCTAAGTTTGTCCTGTTGTCTTCTCTGGGACTCCTTTCTGTGGTCTGGCTTCAGCTGGTTCTGGGCCAAAGTGATCATCTAAAAGCTTTTCTTCATGGCCTTTATTTCTTGGCTGTTTTCATGCACTTTGCCTGATTAGGTTTGCTGGTTCTCGCCTTTTCCAGTGGCATAAGTGATACTGCCTCCGTTGGAAGGCTTGAAAGTTCAGGTGCAGCCTCAGTCCTCTTAGACTTTTCTCTGGAGCTTAAAAAGTGCGTTTTTTTCTTTCCTAGAAATTGGGGGGTGAATCAGGTACTCTGTTTTGAGGTATTGCTGACTCTCCTGGGATTCTAGTTTGCTAGTTATTTAAACATGTATGTAGCGATTTGGATTATATTTGCTAGGTAGGACTTGTTGCCAAGACTCTAAAGCAGGTCATTGCTGTTGCCCTTTCTCCCCTTAGTTTTCAATTGCAAAATTAGAATTAAAGAGGGAATTACCTTGCCACAGCAAGTTGGCCTTATACCTTTTGATGCAGACTTTATTTTTGTATTCCTTCTACTTCTTAGCACAGGTATTAGCTTAGCGAATAGTAGGTGTTGAATAAATATGAATAAGTACATCTTAACTATGGGTTGATTGGTAATAGGGGTATGATTAAAATTCAAAGTTCTTGTCAGGATGATCACATTTTAAACCAACAGCTGAAAAAAGTTTCTGGGTGGAAAGGGAAAGGACAGCATAGCCATGCGGAAAGCTTTTAGCAGTTCAGAAGATGCATGGACAACATCTGATTTTCAATCACGTTCTAAAATGAAGTTTGGCTGGAGCAGAAGTTGGCTATGATGTAAGGGGGAACAGGGCAAGAAAGGATAAAAGAACATGATTTAATCTAGAGGAAGGAACAGTTCTAGCAACAGACATCTTGTCAGCTTAGAAATTGAAATTTCCTACCCCTTCCCAGTACTAGGATTCCTCCTAAATCAAGCCACTATCTGTTGTGGGCTGTTGAGTTGATTCCGACTCATAGCAACCCTATACGACAGTAGAACTGCCCCATGGTGTTTCCTAGGCTGTAATCTTTACGGAAGCAGTTTGCCAGGTCTTTTGTTCCATGGAGTTGTGGAGCGGCTGGTGCCTTTGAACTGCTGACCTTTCTGTTAGCAGCCAAGCACGTAACCATTGCGCCACCAGGGCTCCTTCAGCTACTCTCCAGAGGAGCTGTTAATGACTCTCTGGGCCCTAGTGGCTGGCTACCATGTGAAGGCCCAATGGGGTGAGTCAGAGCAAAGAACAGTTGACCTTTGCATTTGTTAAATTCTTCCTAATAGTTCTACTGCTCTCAAATAGTCCCGCTAATTCCAAAGCCAAAGCCATTTTGATCATTTTGCTGTCTCCAGTTGGCTTGTGGGACCGAAACAGCAGTTAAGACTGTTGTGCTAGAGGGCCCAGCCACCTTTTCTTCCCTTAAGAAACAACACTAACAACAACAGACCCTCTGCCTGTTTTTTCATTTTTTGGGGCCAGTAATTTTCACCTCATTTGGGTACCCTGGTCTTCCCCCTCATTGTTTTGTTATGTATCCCTGTGGTAAACCTTTCTCTGTGAACCTGGCTCTGGCTTCTGGCCTCACTGTGTTGTATGTATTTTAACTATTTCTGGGTTCAAAACTGCTTCTACCTATTGTCTTTCCCTGTTTCCCTGTGGTAAACTTTGGGTTCAGACTAGCTTGGGGAAAGGGCGATAGTTTTTGTTTGTTTTTTGGTTCCATAAGTATGTTCTCTTTTTACTAAGTATTCTTTCTTTCTCAAACAGGCTACCAAGCAGTTTCTTGAAGAGATTAACAAGTGGACAGTTCAGTACAATGTTTCTCCACTCTCTTGGAATGTGGCTGTCAAGTTCCTCATGGCCAGGAAGTTTGATGTGCTCCGCGCCATAGAGTTATTCCACTCCTACAGGGTACGTTGCTCAGGGGTGGACCAAACCTGTGGCAGTTGTGTTGTTATGGTTTTCTGAGTGCTGTCCACCTTCCATGAAAAGATCATCAGTCTCACAAGGGTTCTTGGATAGTTAAGGCTGAGCACAGCAGCCCCTGGAAGGCATGACTAATATGCCTAAGTTATGATTGTAGAACAGGATACCACGTCTAATGATGGAGACTAAGGAGGTAGCCTGACATCATCTTGGTGGCAGGATAAATAGTTCACATTTCCTGGAGTTTGATTCCTGGCTCTCCTCTGGCCACATGCCCCTTTTACTCCACTGGTTTCCAGCATCTCGGGGGTTTTTAGAAACCTGCCATTCAAATGAATACTTAATGGGTGGTTTGGTTCAGGAAGGGGAGCTTTAGCCTGGGAAAAAAGAGCAATTGTATTACCTAGGTCCATTGTCTTAACATTACCTTTATGCAAATATAGTTGTGTAGCATATTACTTTGTTTTTTGAGGGGACGTTGACTTTGGTTCTGTGTTTACTTTCTTAGTTAGCGGTGTCCTGTATGGCATGTTACCATGGGGTCATAATATCCTTCTGAAGAGACACAAAATTGCCCTAGATTTAAAAAAAAAAAAAAAGTTGGGATAACAAACTCTAAGATTAGTTTAGGACCAACATTCACTTACACCTATCTTGTGGGTAGGCATATTCAGTATTCATTCATTTATTCAACAAATATTTACTGTATTCCTACTATGTTCCAGGTGCAGAGATTACTATTTAAAAAGACAGATTAAACAAACAGTCGTAGAACAACCAAAATCAAACCCACTGTCATAGAGTTAACTCCTATAGGTACCTTATAGGACAAAATAGAACTGCCCCATAGGGTTTCCATGTCTGTAAATCTTTATGGAAGCAGACTGCCACATCTTTCTCCTGCAGTGGCTGGTGGATTTGAACCACCAGCCTTTCGGTTTGCAGCCGAGTGCTTAACCACTGTGTCACCAGGGCTCCTCCAAATTGTAGAAGAGTATATGATAAATGTTATGATAGGGCAGTACTAGGTTCTGTGGAAGCACATTTAGTTAGGAGGGTCAAGGAAGCCTTCCTGAGGAAATGACTTCTAAATTAAGATCTGAAGGATAAGTAGGAATCAGATAGGTTGGGGAGTGTGACAGAGAGAAGAGCAAAGTTCAAATGCCTAATGGCAAGAGAGAAATTCATCTGGGCAGGAGTGTTGGTGGGAATGGGGGCATGGTAAGAGATTGGGCAGCAAAGGTAAACAAGGCCAGATCAGGAAGTATCTGCTTTTTTTTTCATTGACGATATAAACAGGGGAATGACCAGATCATGTTTGCATTCTGGAAGGTTTTTTTCTCTCTGTGCTGTAGAGAATGGATCAGAGGGCTGGACTGGAAGTAGAAAGACCACTTAGAAGACTGTTGCACTTACCTGAGAGAGAGAGAGATAATTGTGATGTCATTAAGAGTAGTGTCGGGAGATGGCGAGAAGTGGACAGATTCTAGAGAGGTAAAAATCAATAGGACAGGGTTGCTTAAATTGGTGTGTGAGGAAAGAAGAGTTGAGGATTCCAGGATTCTGACTTGAGTGGCAGGGTAAATGGTGGTGACGTTCACTAATTCAGGAAGATACCATGCAGGTGTGTTGAGAGAGAAGGTCATGAGTTCTGTTTTAGCCATCATAAGATTGAAGTAGCTTTGGGATATCCAAATAGACACATCCTCTGAGTAGTTATCAGATATATGAGTCCAGGGTTCAGAAAAGAAATTTGGGCTGGAAATAGAGATTTAGGAGTCACCAAAGTAGAGCTGAATATTGAAGCCATGAGAATGGATGAGATCATTCAGGGAGAGTGTGAGGAGTAGAAAGATGTGTAGGGTAGAACCGCACCTCAGACATTTTTCTTTCTTTGGTCCAGTATTGTTTTAAAAGTTGAATTCAAATGCTTTAGGTAGGATCCCATCACTAATACTGCCTTCACTTACCTATCTTGCTGCCTTCTCTCTGAAGGCATTTAGAATTTGATTGTAGGGATGGATTGGGAAAGATATAAACAATGACCTAGTTTTATTCACTGGGGTGCTCCTAGAACTTAGCTTAGTGCCTGGCAAATAATAGATGCTCTACAAATATTTATGAATGAATTGAGGAGCAAATGAACGGAAAAAAAAAAGAACCCGCAGAAGAGGCTTAGGAGGAATAATTGAAGAGATAGAAAAACCAAGAGTATTTTTTTGTCATCATGGTGTCCAAAGGTAGAGAATGTTTCATGAAGAAGGGAATGTGAGTGGTCAACCTTGTCATGTAAAAGGACTGAAAATGTCCACTGGACTCAGTGGCATAGGTCTCAGGACAGAGGTCCTGGACAAAGCTTTCAGTGGAGTAGTTTGATTGGGAGGAAACCAGAATACAGTGGGTGGCGAAGGAGGGAACTGAGGGTGAGTTTAAACAATTTGGCCAAAGAGGTGAGGAAAATGAAGCTGTAGTAGCTGTTATTGGCGAGGACACGGAGTAAAGGAAAAAGCTCACATTTAAGATAGAAGAGGCCTGATCCTGGAGGGCATGTGAGGATATGTACTTCCAGACAGTTTTTAGGTCTATATTTTAATATCCTGGTGCAAAGTTGAAGGAACCCTGATGGTGCAGTGGTTAAAGCGATTGACTGCTAACCGAAAGGTCAGCGTTTTGAAATCACCAGTGGCTCTGAGGGTGAAAGATGTGGCAGTGTACTTCCATAGAGATTTACAGTCTCGGAAACCCTATAAGGTCGCTATGTGTCAGAATCGACTTGATGACAATGAGTTTGGTTTTGGTGCAAAGTCAGTACTGCTGCATGTTCAGGAACTTTGGCCTACACCCTAATGGTACATATTGATTGGTTGTCTGGGTCAGGATTCTCACTGAGTCAGAGAAAAATACCCTACCTGGGGAACTGGTATGGTGGCATTGGTAGGAATTCTAATCACACTAAGCTGGCCTGGAAGGGGATTTGCCAAGGAATTCGTGGTTCATCTAGTTGACTTCTAACATCTCTTATCTCTGAGGTCTAGTGATTACATGAAGCTGCCCTGAATATACAGTATTTCCATGTTAATACATGTTGCTGTGTTTCATTTTTAGGAAACACGAAGGAAGGAAGGCATTGTGAAGCTGAAACCTCATGAGGAACCTCTCCGTTCTGAGATCCTCAGTGGAAAGTTCACCATCTTAGTGAGTCTTTATGGACCCGTATTGTAGTACCTCATCACTTCCTTTTATAGCTGTTGACCTGTTTTGACTTTGTTCCTCGATAGCTTATCCCAAATCCAGAAAGTCTCAACAGTCAGGAATAGATATGAGGCAGCTGTGCAGTGTGCCACAAAATTATTCTAGTAATAATTGACATTATGGAGAATTAGTTGTACAGTAGACTTAGAAAAGTTACTTCACTGGTCTATTAAGGTTAATCAAGGCCTTTGGGATGGGTGTACAGTATGTCAGAGACCCGTCCCTCCTTATTTAAGCTTTCCACTTACAAGAGACCTTGGCCTTTCAGGTAAGTATATGATGATACTTCTGAGACAGAGCATGAAAACCATGATTCTGTTCTATGGTTCTCCACTGCTGCTTGTTTCATTTGCCATCTTACCTGGGAAGTTAGCAAGGCAGCCAGTGTAGAACCATCTTTTAATCTCTTTATAGTTGAGGAGCAAAGAGAATGTGGTTTTTTACTACCATAGGAATATGGTCTGGGCAGGTGCTCAGAGAATCAAGTGTGGAATGATATAAACTTTCTTTGCTTTCTGGAGAAATTGATACAAGTCAGGGAAGTATTCCCAGCATCTGTTCTCTTCACACGTTGAACCTTTTTCCAGGATATAAGAATCCTTAGTGACTGTTTTGGCTTCCTATTTTGATTTCTAAATGTTTGTTATTTTCTTTGCTGTAGAATGTTCGG
Source organism: Dugong dugon (assembly GCA_030035585.1). Taxonomy (NCBI): domain Eukaryota; kingdom Metazoa; phylum Chordata; class Mammalia; order Sirenia; family Dugongidae; genus Dugong; species Dugong dugon. The sequence continues at coordinate 20,751,082 of CM057482.1, read as the reverse complement.
GACCCAACAGGAGCCTCCATTGCCCTCTTCACTGCCAGGTTGCATCATCCTCATAAGTCAGTCCAACATGTGGTACTTCAGGCTCTGTTTTACTTGCTAGACAGAGCTGTGGATAGGTGAGTATGGAGATTATTTTTTAGGTGGCCTACATCCAGGTAGGAAAATGATAGTCCTTGACTCGATTAAACTCAGCAGTGCCTTCACCATGCTGCTAGGATGTACTTGGGCACTGCTATGAATAGAAAACAGTTCATGGCCTTAAGGGCTTGGCATGTTTCCAGGTACTATCAAGATGGTGGGTATTTCTGTATCTTTACCTGCTTGGCTCGGTTTCAGAATAACAGAAGCTGAGAAGGCCAATTATTAGCAATTCTCAGTGCATTGAGGATTACTTACGAGAAGGAGGTGAGAGGGAGATGACCTGTTCTGGTTCTTGTTGCCCGTTCTCTCCTGAATGTTGATTATCAAAATCCTCTGGAGCCTCAGTTTCTTTGTCAGTAAATAGGAATAATGCCATTTAGTTCAGAAGATTTTGATAATCACCATTCAGGGAGAGAAGAGTCCAAAAACATAAAATTAAGCAAAATCATCTTTATAAATAGGGGCTTAAGCAAAAAGGACCAGCTCAGGTTATCTCTCCATGTCCCTCTAAGGTAAATGGTATTATTCGTAGCCTACAGACAAAGAAACTAAAGCCCCAAGAAGTTACATGACTCTTCCAGTTATCACATATTGGTCCAGCTGAGTCTAAGATCCTGGTTTCTTGGCTCCTGGCTAGAGCTCTTTGTACTTTACTACACTACTTTTCTGCCATGCTTTCTTTTTCCCTGGTGCTTAACATTTATAGTTTGTTACTGCTCTTCACATCATTGGCTAGCCCTCTGGGTTAGAAGCAGTATATTGAGGGCTGACGCCTGAGATAGTGAGAGACAGCTGTGTATAACCTTAGTCATACTGTAGACTTATAGGATGGCAGAAGCTGAGGGACTGTCCAAGGTGAGGCTGTCTGACCAGTTCACTTGTTACTTCCTTGTTTACGTTACTTTTCATAGTACTTAGCTTCTGCTATTGATACTCAGTGTGAGATATATCCAAACCACACACTTCTTTGTAAAAGAGAAGTTGCTAAAGGATGAGGACTACGTGTCTCAGTGGCCTTATATTCCCCAAGCAGAAGTGTGATAGTTCTCACCTCTTCCTCCCTGTGACTAGTCTCTGGTGTAATTTCCAGAATATGGGTTCCTTTGAATGCTTCTTTAGCTCAGGAGAATGAATGAAAGGCTTCCTTCCCAGAAAATCTGGTATTAGCCTTCCTCCTTGGGTTGCTGAGAGAGTCATAGTTCTCATACAGACATGTCAGGAGGAGCCTTCAGTGGCCAAAGCTTCTCTCTCCACTGTATTCTAGCCCACAGGAGGACCACAGAGTTAAAACTTTGCTTTCATGATGTCTGTCCCTTTCTTAAAAACCCTCAGTGGCTCCTCATTATCAACAAAGCATAAAAGCTAAATAAGTGTGACCCCTTTCTTCAAGCAAAAAATTCTCACTAGTTCCCCAGGCAGTAGAAATTCTTATTTTCTTGTGTTGTCTTGAGCCAGAACAGTCTTCCTTCTCCCTTCCTCTTCACTAAATCCTGCTCTTTCTTTAAGGCCCAACTTCTATAATGCCCTCCCTCATCACTCCAAACTGTCATAAATAAAATTCTTTTTACTTTGACCCTAATAGCAGTTATTATCAGTAGAAATCATAATTGTACAAGACCTTATGATGTTGTTTATCTTATACTGTTCTTCAGTTCTTCATCTACCAGTAGGTTGTAAGCTTCTTGAAGGCAGAGTCCTGTTTTTTAATAAATGTAATGGAAAATTTCATACATACGTTGATGGAGAGAGAACAGTGTAAAAAACCTCCATGTACCCATCATCCAGCTTATTCAACAGTGATTATAACCAGTCTTGTTTCATTGATGGCCCCTACCCTACCCTTGATTATTTTGAACATAATGTCAAGGACTGTGTTTTAAATGTTTTGGTATTTCCTGGAGCATCTAGCTCATGAATCAAACACGGTAGAGAAGTGATCAGCTATCACTGCAAACCTCATATTCTGTACCCAGAAAGGTGAAAATCCTATTGCATTTGTACATATTTCATGTGCCTTCACAGGATGAGCAGTTTCAGGTCTGGGAGTATTGAATCTGGATGATTATACACCAGAGCTTCTTTTTATTAAATTCTCTTTCCCATGGCACTGACTTGCCATAGGCTGGTGCTCTGAGGAGAAAACATGTAATTCTTTGAATTTGGTCCTTGATGAGCTCATGGAGAAATAGAAAGTCTTGAGACCCAAATAGTCTACCCAAAAATTGTGCTGTATGTTTAACAGCAACTTTGATCTTGGTAAATCATAGTGTCTCTGCAGAAAGGGCCACATAAACCAGAGACTGCATCAGCCTGAGACCAGAAGAACTAGATGGTACCTGGCTACCACCAATGACTACCCTGACAAGGAACAAAACCAAGAGTCCCTGATGGAGCGGGAAAAAAGTAGGATGCAGAACTCAAATTCTAGTAAAAAGATCAGACTTAATGGTCTGACTGAGACTGGAGGAACCCCAGAAAGCATGGCCCCCAGTCTCTCTGTCAACCCAGAACTAAAACCATTCCCAGGGTCAACTCTTCAGACAAAGATTAGACTGGACTATTGGACATAAAAGATACTCATGAAGAGTGTGCTTCTTATCTCAAGTAGATACATGAGACTAAATGGGCAGCTCTTGTCCGGAGGTGAGATGAGAAAGCAGAGAGGGTCAGGAGCTGATTGAATGGACACAGGAAATCAGGTGGAAAGGAGAAGTGTTCTGTCAACAGTATAGGGGGAACAGCTAGGGTCACATAACAAAGTACGTATAAATTTTTGTATAAGAGACTAACTTGAATTGTAAACTTTCACTTTAAGTACAAGAAAATTAAAAAAAAAATCATAGTCTCTCTGGAGCTGTAAAAAAGGAGTCAAGATTTAGTATTAACTGTAAGATATTAGGGGCTGTTTGAAACTAAGTGTGCTGGAGAAACTTGCATTACCTCAGAATTAGAGATTTTTTAAATGTACCATCATGGGTGGGTGCCTGTGCCTTGGATGCTGTTAAAGGGCTGAAACTATGAGACTTCCAGGAGGTGATGCAAAAAATTAGGATACAAAATAACAACCGAGGTCCCTGATTTCAGTAATGTGTTTTGCGTCAAACAGTTTTCTCATTGTAAATAGATGTTTTTATCAACTGAGTAGTCCAGTAAAATAAATTATTCCTAATGACCATTTGGGTATGCAGATAAGCAGATAGGGATCTGGCTTGGTGGAAGAGTACAACTTTGAGGTGGGCTGAGGAGGAATACTTTTTGTATTTTCACACGTTCTTCAACTCCTCAACTCAGTCTGGGAATAGACTCACCACCTCTTAATGTATTTTTTAAGATGCTTTCCAAAGCTCATAGGTGGATGTTTTCTTCCTCCATTGAAGTCATAAGAGACAAATTCACCATCAGTGAGCTAGAGGAAGGTTTGTTCTATACAGTTTCCCACGGGTCTAAAATATTATCTTAGTGATGGGCTTCCAGTCCATTGAATTAAACAATTCACCGACCATTTGTTATGTACCTATTTGCAAGGGCTATGCTAGACTGTTGGGGGTAATCAGCTGAACAAAACCAGTTTCTGCCCTCTAGGGGAGAATCAAATGGTTACACAAAGTTGGAGTATGTTAAGGCCACAAGAAAAATCTGTAGGAAGATTTATGAGACTTCACAGGGGTGAAAAATATATTACCTTTGATTAGTTATCAGGGAGACCTTTATGGAAGAGGAAAATTTTGAGCTGAGCTGTGGAGAATGTACAGAATTGGGCTAGGCAATTTTAGAAGAGTGGGGAAAAATTGTTCAAGTTTTGATTATCTAGTTGCTCTAGAGCATTCTCAACCTCAGAGTTTAGCACTTGGTAAGTCTGGATAAGTCTGCATCAATAAGCATAGCAGATACATCTTTTTTCTAAAACCAGTGTTCAAGGAGGTAGTTATTTTGGTCTCAGATGTGTCCCGTATGTGTTATTTCCCCTGGCTTTCAACCTGCCTCATTCATCTTATTACTTATAAATGTTTTTGTTCAATGATTGTCTTACAGCTTTGAAACTCAGAGGAATGGACTGGTGTTTATCTATGACATGGGCGGTTCTAATTATGCCAACTTTGAGCTGGATCTTGGCAAGAAGGTCCTAAACCTGCTGAAGGTAAGGCTGTGGGAAGGCCCTCTCAATCCTCTTTTAATGATTAGGATGCCTTTTTTTCCCCTCCAGATTCTTCGAGAAAGAGATTTAGGAATGGTGTAAACTTCAGACATTATGTTCAATTTAAAGGTCACTTGGAAATGATGACTAATATCTGCTTCCTCAGAACAAGAAGTTGTCTTAAAACTGAAGTGGAGTACAACACAAAGAGTGAACCCTAATATAAACTATGGACTCTAGTTAATAACTGTATTAGTTTTGGTTTATCAGTTGTAACAAATACCATACCAATGCAAGATATTAATAATAGAATTTGTGTGCAGGGAAGAGGGAGTATTTAGAAACTGTGTACTTTCCAAGGAGCCCTGGTGGCGCATTGGTTAAGTGCTTAGCTGCTAACAAAAAGATCAGCAGTTCAAAACCACCAACCACTGTGTGGTAGAAAGATGTGGCAGTCTACTTATGTAGATATTATAGCGTTGGAAACCCTATGGGGCTTCTACCTTGTCCTGTAGGGTTGCTGTGAGTTGAAATTGACTCAACGGCAATGGTTATGTACTTTCTACTTAATTTTTCTGTAAACCTAAAACTGCTAAAAACATATAGCCTATTTAAAAAAATTAAAAAGCAAATGGGAGGCATTAAAATTGAAAAAGCATAGGAAAACACTGAGACATAGAGGTGGGATCCCCCTTGCCATTAAGAATTAATGAAGGCCTAGTCACTTTTAGATGTTTTTGTCTCAGTCTAGTCAGAAATGCGTTTTCCACTGTGACCTAGTACACAGAAGTGTATATACACGAACTGTGTAGGGTTATATATGAAGGTCCATATCCTTTATCCCAAACTCTTAGGTCCAGAGGTGATTTTTAATTTTTTGGACTTAAAAAATAATATGTTATGTATGCCATTGTATAATCAAATACGTTAATATTTGAAATACATTTTTATACATTATTATATTGTATACAGTAATACTATACTGTAGCCACTGGCTATTTTTTCTCTGTAGTGAGTGGGGAAAAACAAGACTACAAATAGTCTATGACATTTCAGGTCAGATTTTGCTGCTCACTGAGTTTTAACACCAAACTTAGAAAAGAAACTTGAGGTTTTCAGAGCTGTTTGGATTTCTGAATTGAGAATGATGATGTGTAGATCTGTGTGTACATATTTATAGAAAAAAACAGAAGTTTTACAAAAATGTTTTATCCTTGATATGTACAATCAATTTGATTAATCTTCTCTCTTTCATATTTTAAAAACGTTAGTCATTACCTACTAAATTGGTTTCAGGACTTTTTTTTAAAATTTTTTTTTTCTCATACAAAAATTTATACATACATTGTTATATGACTCTAATTGCTCTCCCCATACTGTGACAGCACATTCTTCCTTTCCGCCCCTGATTCCCCATGTCCGTTCAACCAGCTCCTAACCCTGTCTGCCTTCCCATCTCACCTCCAGACAGAAGCTGCCCGTTTAGTCTCTAGTATCTACTTGAGCTAAGAGGCACACTCCTCATAAGTATCACTTCATGTCCCACAGTCCAGTCCAATCCCTGCCTGAAGAGTTGGCCTTGGATATTGTTTTAGTTCTGGGCTGATAGAGAATCCAGGGGCCATGCTTTCCGGGGTTCCTCCAGTCTCAGTCAGACCATTAAGTCTGGTCTTCTTACTAGAATTTGAGTTCTGCATCCTACTTTTTTCCCGCTCCATCAGGGACTCTTGGTTTTGTTCCTTGTCAGGGTAGTCATTGGTGGTAGCCAGGTACCATCTAGTTCTTCTGGTCTCAGGCTGATGCAGTCTCTGGTTTATGTGGCCTTTTCTGTCTCTTGGGCTACTACTTTCCTTGTGTCTTTGGTGTTCTTCATTCTCCTTTACTCCAGGTGGTTGGGACCAATTGTTGCATCTTAGATGGCCACTTGTAAGCTTTTAAGACCCTAGACACCACTCACCAAGTAGGATGCAGAACATTTTCTTAATAAGCTTTGTTATGCCAGTTGACCTCAATGTCCCCTGAAAGCAGGGTCCCCAGACCCCCTACCCCTGCTACTATGTCCTTCAAAGTGTTTGATTTTATTCAGGAAATGTCTTAGCTTTGGTTTAGTCCAGTTGTGCTGGCTTCCCCTGTAGTGTGTGCTGTCCTTCCCTTCACCTAAGATAATTCTTATCTACTGTCTAGTTAGTGAATAACCCTTACCCTCCCTCCCCACCCTCGTAACCATCAAAGAATGTTTTCTTCTGTGTTTAAACCTTTTCTTGAGTTTTTATAATAGTGGTCTTATACAATATTTGTCCTTATTTGACTGACTAAATTCACTCAGCATAATGACATCCAGCTTCTTCCATGTTATAAGATGTTTCACGGCTTCATTGTTCTTTATCTTTGCGTAGTATTCCATTGTGTGGATATACCATAATTTGTTTATCTCTTCATCCGTTGATGGGCACCTAGGTTGTTTCCATCTTTTTGCTATTGTGAACAGTGCTGCAGTGAACATGGGTGTGCATATATCTAGTTGTGTGATGGCTCTTATTTCTCTAGGATATATTCCAAGGAGCAGGATAGCTGGGTCGTATGGTACTTCTATTTCTAGCTTTTTAAGAAAGCACCAAATCGATTTCCAAAGTGGTTGTACCATTTTACATTCCCACCAACAGTGTATAAGCGTTCCAGTCTCTCCACAGCCTCTCCAGCATTTATTATTTTGTGTTTTTTCGATTAATGCTAGCCTTGTTGGGGTGAGATGATATCTCATTGTAGTTTTGATCTGCATTTCTCTAATGGCTAATGATTGTGAGCATTTCTTCATGTGTCTATTAGCTGCCTGAATATCTTCTTTAGCAAAGTGCCTGTTCTTATCCTTTGCCCGTTTTTCAATTGGGTTATTTGTCTTTTTGTTGTTGAGGTTTTACAGTATCTTGTAGATTTTAGAGATTAGACACTGATCGGATTTGTTGTAGCCAAAAATTTTTTCCCAGTCTGTAGGTTGTCTTTTGACTTTTGGTGAAGTCTTTTGATGAGCATAAGTGTTTGATTTTTAGGAGCTCCCATTTATCTGATCTCTCTTCTGGTGCTTGTGCATTGTTACTTATGGTTCGTATTGTGTTTATGCTATGTATTAGGGCTCCTAGCGTTGTCCATATTTTTTCTTCCATGATCTTTATCATTTTTAATTTTATATTTAAGTCTTTGATCCATTTTGATTTAGTTTTTGTGCATGGTTGAGATACGGATGGGTCTTGTTTCAGTTTTTTGCAGGTGGATATCCAGTTATGCCAGCACCATTTGTTAAAGAGACTGTCTTTTCCCCAGTTAATGGACTTTGGGCCTTTGTCAAATATCAGCTGCTCATAGGTGGATGAATTTATGTCTGGATTCTCAATTCTGTTCCATTGGTCTATATATCTGTTGTTGTACAGTACCAGCCTGTTTTGACTACTGTGGTGGTATAATAGTTTCTAAAATCAGGTAATGTGAGGCCTCCCACTTTGTTCTTCTTCTTGAGTAATGCTTTACTTATTCGAGGCCTCTTCCCTTTCCATATGAAGTTGGTGATTTGTTTCTCCATCTCATTAAAAAATGCCGTTGGAATTTCAATAGGGATTGCATTGTATCTATAGATAGCTTTGGGTAGAATCGACATTTTCACAATGTTGAGTCTACCTATCCATGAGCAAGGTATGTTTTTCCACTTATGCAGGTCTCTTTTGGTTTCTTGGCAGTAGTGTCTTGTAGTTTTCATTGTACAGATGTTTTACATCTCTAGTTAGATTTATTCGTAAGTAGTTTATCTTCTTGGGGGCTATTGTAAATGGTATTGATTTGGTGATTTCCTCTTTGAGGTTCTCTTTGTTGGTGTAAAGGAATCCAACTGATTTTTGTATGTTTATCTTGTATCCTGAAACTTTGCTGAAATCTTCTATTAGTTCCAGTAATTTTCTTGTAGATTCTTTGGGGTTTTCTGTGTATAAGATCATATCATCTGCAAATAGAGATACTTTGACTTCTTCCCTACCAATTTGGATGGTCTTTATTTCTTTCTCTAGCCTAATTGCTCTGGCTAGGACCTCCAGCACAATGTTGAGTAAGAGTGGTGATAAAGGGCATCCTTGCCTGGTTCCCGTTTTCAAGGGGAATGCTATCAAAGTCTCTCCATTTAGGATGTTGTTGGCTGTTGGCCTTGTATAAATGCCGTTAATTATATTGAGGAATTTCCCTTCTATTCCTATTTTGTTGAGAGTTTTTATCATGAATGGGTGTTGGACTTTGTCAAATGCCTTTTTAGCATCGATTGATAAGATCACATGGTTCTTGTCTTTTGTTTTATTTGTGCGATGGATTACACTGATTGTTATTCTAATGTTGAATCATCCCTGCGTACCTGGTATAAGTTCCACTTGATCATGGTGAATTATTTGTTTGATATGTTGCTGAATTCTTTTGGCTAGAATTTCGTTGACGATTTTTGTGCCAGTGTTCATGAGGGATATTTGTCTGTAATTTTCTTTTTTTGTGGTGTCTTTACCTGGTTTTGGTATCAGGGTTATTCTGGCTTCATAGAATGAGTTTGGGAGTATTCCATCCTTTTCTGTACCCTGAAATACCTTTAGTAGTTGTGGTGTTAACTCTCCTCTGAAAGTTTGATAGAATTCTCCAACGAAGCTGTCCGGGCCAGGGCTTTTTTTTGTTGGGAATTTTTAATTACCTTTTCAGTCTCTTCTTTTGTTATATGTTTATTTAGTTGTTCTACCTCTGTTTGTGTTAGTTTAGGTAGGTAGTGTGTTTCTAGAAATTTGTCCATTTCCTCTAGGTTTTCAGATTTGTTAGAGTACAATTTTTCGTAGTATTCTGTTATGATTCTTTTAATTTCAGTTGGGTCTGTTGTGATATCCTCCATCTCATTTCTTATACAAGTTATCTGTTTCCTCTCCTGTTTTTCTTTTGTCGGTTTGGCCAGTGGTTTATCAATTTTGTTGATCTTTTCAGAGAAGCCGCTGTTGGTCTTGTTAACTCTTTCAATTGTTTTTCTGTTGTCTGTTTCATTTAATTCTGCTCTAATTCTTATTATTTCCTTTCTTCTGGCACCTGAGGGCTTCTTTTGCTGCTCTTTTTCTACTGTTTCCGATTGTAGGGTTAATGTTTTGATTATGGCCCTTTCTTCTTTTTTGATGTGTGCATTTATTGCTATAAACTGACCTCTGAGCACTGCTTTTGCTGTGTCCCAAAGGTTCTGGTAGAACATATTTTCATTCTCGTTTGATTCTATGAATTTCTTTATTCCATCCTTAATTTCTTCCATAACCCAGCAGTTTTTGAGCAAGGTGTTGTTCAGTTTCCATGTGTTTGATTTTTTTTTCTTGCTTTTTCTGTTGTTAATTTCTATTTTTATGGCTTCATGGTCAGAAAAGATGCTTTGTAATATCTCGATGCTTTGGATTTTGTTAAGGCTTGCTTTATGGCCTAATATGTGGTTTATTCTGGAGAATGTTCCACATGCTTTGGAAAAGAAAGTATACTTGGCTACTGTTGGGTGGAGTGTTCAATATATGTCTATGAGATAAGTTGGTCGATTGTAGCGTTTAGATCTTCCATATCTTTGTTGAGCTTCTTTCTGGATGTTCTGTCCTTCACCGAAAGTGGTGTGTTGAAGTCTCCTACTACTATTGTGGAGGTGCCTATCTCTTTTTTCAGTGCTGCTAGAGTTTGTTTTATGTATTTTGGAGCCCTGTCGTTGGTTGCGTAAATATTTATTATAGTTGTGTCCTCCTGGTGTATTGACCATTTAACCATTATATAGTGTCCTTATCCTTTGTGGTAGATTTTACTTTAAAGTCTATTTTGTCAGATTAATATTGCCACTCCTGGTCTTTTTTGAGTGTTGTTTGCTTGATGTTTTTTTTCCCATCCTTTGAGTTTTAGTTTGTTTGTGTCTTTAAGTCTAAGGTGTGTCTCTTGTAGGCAGCATACAGATAGATAGTGTTTTTTTATCCAATCTGCCACTCTCTGTCTCTTTATCGGTGCATTTATTCCAGTTACATTTAGCGTAATTATTGATAGGTAGGAGTTTAGTGCTGTCATTTTGATGTCTTTTTGTGTGTGTTATTCACAGTTTCTTTGTTCCACTTAATTTTCTGTGCTGAGTCATTTTCCTTTACTTGTTTTCTTTTCATCATTTTCATTGTTGTTGATTTTGTATTTGCTGAGTCTTTATATTTTTCTAGTTTTTTATTTTGACTTGTAGGATTGTTAGTTTCTTTTGTGGTTACCTTAATATTTACCCTTGTTTTTCTATGTTTATACCAGTCTTTTATTTCTTTATATTGCCTTGACTTCCTCTCCATATGAAAAATGTATGTCTACATTTTTTAAGTCCCTCTTTTTTGTTTTAATGTTGTCATCTTTTACATATTGACATCTCTTTCCCTATTTTCAGTGTTTTAGCTTTGGTTTACTTTTGTGACTTCCCTATCTGGGTTGATATCTGGTTGCTCTGTCCTGTGTTCTAGTCTTGCATTGTTATCTGGATTCCCTTTAGTATTTCTTGTAATTTTGGTTTGGTTTTTGCAAATTCCCTAAACTTCTGTTTATCTGGAAATGCCCTAATTTCACCATCAGATCTGAGACAGTTATGCTGGATATATAATTCTTGACTGGCAATTTTTTTTCCTTCAAGGCTTTATATATGTTATCCCATTGCCTTCTTGCCTATGTGGTGTCTGCCGAGTAGTCCAAGCTTATTCTTATTGACTCTCCTTTGTAGATGACTTTTCGTTTATCCCTAGCTGCTCTTAAAATTCTCTTTATCTTTGGTTTTGGCAAGTTTGATTATAATATGTCTTGGTGACTTTCTTTTGGGATCTACCTTATGTGGGGTTCAATGAGCGTTTTGGATAGATATCTTGTCATCTTTCATGCTGTCGGGGCAGTTTTATGCCAACAAATCTTCAACAATTCTTTCGTATTTTCTGTTATCCCTCTCCTGTTCTGGTACTCCAGTCACTCCTAGGTTATTCCTCTTGATAGAGTCCCACATAATTCTTAGGGTTTCTTCATTTTTTTAATCCTTTTATGTGATTTTTCCTCAAATAAGTTAGTGTCAAGTGGTTTATCTTCAGTGTCCCTAATTCTGACTTCCATTGCCTCATTTCTGCTCCTATGACTTCCTATTGAGTTGTCTAATTCTGAAATTTTATTGTTAATCTTCTGGATTTCTGATTGCTGTCTCTGTAGGGATTCTTGGAGCCTATTAAATTTGTTGTTATGCTCTTCTCTAATCTTTTTAATTTCCTCTATCGTATGTTCTGCATTTTGCTTAATTTCCTGAAGAATTCTGTATATTCATCTTTTATAGTCTGCCTCTGATAATTCCAAGAAATTTTCCTCCTATGGAAAGTTTCTAGATTCTTTAGTTTGGGAGCTTGCTGAAGCCATCGTGGATTGCCTCTTTATGTGATTTGATATTGACTTTTGTCTCCGAACCATCAGTAAGTTGTTTTATTTGTTTATTTTATGTTTGCTTACTATGTCCTAACTTCTTGTTTTGTTTTGATATGCCCAAATAGGCTGCTTGTATGAACTATAGTTTGATTATTGGCACCTTTGAAGCTCTAATGTCCTGTCACCAGGTGGTTAGATCTGTTACCAGGTATTTGAGCTCAGGAGTCCACCCACTCCTCCTGTATGGATTCACCTCAGGTGCCCAGGTAGATAGCCACCAAGTGTGTGGTGTAAGCTCTCACTTACAGTCTTAGACAGGCATGGATGATTGGTGTAGTCGCAAGCATCTTGCTGCAGCAGGGGGACACACTCTGAGCAAGGCAGGGGCCTGATGGCTGCCCCAGAGTGTCCAGGAGAAAGGCGTGTCCCTGTTCCCTAGAGCACGTAAGTGGGTGGGTTTTGCAGCCGGACTATGAGCACCTAATGCTGTTGGCTATAAGGACAAGGGGACACCTCTTATTCACGGGCCCCTATCGCAGGTGGCTAGGTGGTGTAGGTGGAGCCACCAGCTCTCAGGCTTCTGATATGGGTACGTGAAGACTCCACTTGATGGGCAGAGCAGTGTCAAATGTCAAGAACCTGCCACTTCATAGCTGAAACAGTTAAAGTTAGAGTTCTGGTATATACCCTGCTGTACTGCAGTAATGAGAGCCTGCGCTGTTGAGATGGGCCCACACAAGTCTATGCAGGGATAAAGGCACTCAAATTCCGTGGATCCTTTATGCCTGTGCCTAGGCAAAGGAGCTGTGCCTACTGTGGGTTCCTGGCTTAGGGTAGCCAGCAGTTTATTTTTTCCCCTAATTGTTAATTTGTTCACTCTCCAAGGCAAGTAGAATGGCTCTGGGCGTGTGACGGATCCTACTTCCGGCTCAGGGGACTTGGCAATTGCTGAAGCCGGTCTGGGACCCAGTGCAGAACAGGGAGTGGGGAGGTAAATGGGAGAGAGGTTTTTCCCTAAGGGGGTTGTTTCTGATCCACTCGGTAGGCCGTATGCAATTACTTATCTTTTGCAGGATTGAGGGCTGCTTCTTACTGGTTCTGGGTGGCTGTATAGACTCTCTGGTGCTGGGTCTCTCCCAGTGCGGAAAATGTGCCTCCCGAGCACACGGCTGCTTGCCTGGCTCACCGCTCACCCCAGAGCTGATCAGGCCTGAAGGGCTCAGGCTCTTGCCGGGTCAGGTCTAGCAACTCCTCGCTGCTTCTGAACCATCTCTCCCTCCCCATGCTGCTCCATGCGGTTCCTCAACTCTGCCTTTGATGTTCAGTGCTCCCACATTTCCGTATATGATCGAATCACTTGTTCTTCTGGGTCTTTGTTGTAAGAGGGTCCACGGGAAGCTTCAACTACTCCGCCGTCTTGGCCCCACCTCTCGATTTCAGGACTTTCTAAGTTACAATATGCAATTTGAAAAATACTGGTCTGGCAGTCTACGCAGTCTTTATTCCAGGATCTCACTTGGGAGTACTATTTAGCCAGGTTTTTAGAAGTGGTTATTTACAGTTAACAACTTTACAACAGAAACTATAATCATCACTTAAATATAAGTCTTTATATTTTGGTATACCCTTTTATTATTCACTTATATTATAAACCCATTGCTTTCGAGTCGATTCTGACTCATAACGACTGTATAGGACAGAGTAGGACTGCCCTATAGGGCTTCCAAGGAGCAGCTGGCGGATTCCGACTGCTGACCTTTTGGTTAGTAGCCGAGTTCTTAACCACTTTTAGGTTGTATATATAATTGTTATGTTGGTATATTAAAGTAATACTTGTTTTTATTTTATATAAGGTTTTCCATGCATCAGTATAGTCTTTTTCTTTCTTTTTTTTTAGACCTCAGATGTGTAGAATAGGATAAATCATACGTGACATGCTTTCATTACTGGCCCTTGCAAGGCCCTATTATTTTAAATAATTAACTTAAAAAATAATATAAACACCCATGAATTCACCACCCAAACTGAGAACTAGAGCATGATCAGTAACTTACATCTGCCTATGTGCTCCTCTCTACTATCTCCTTTCTCTCCCCTCCCAGAGATAACTCCTGTCCTGAATTCTGTTTATCATCCCTTGTCTTTTTAAAAATAGTTTTATCTGATACGTATGTATGTCTAAATAATGTTTTGTTCTTTTTGAACTTTATAAAGAAGGTGTTATACTGTTTGTTGTTTTCTGGGACTTATTTTTTCACTTGACATTGTATTACTGAAATTCATGTTGTGCATGCAGCTGTGATTCATTCCTTTTCATGACTATATAATGTTCCATTGATGACAGTGCCATGGTTTATTCATCCACTCTTCTGCTGATGGCTCCTTGGATTGTTCCATGATTTTTGCTACTACGCTGCTGTGAACGTTGTTATATTTGTCGTCTTTTGCATGTGTGCGAGAGTCCCTCTATGGAAGTGTTTCTCAAGTTCTTTTCCTTACTGCCTTACTAAGAATTCTGTCTTAGTTTCTTGATGTTGCTATAACAGAAATAACACAAGTGGGTGGCTTTAATGAACAGAAATTTATTTTCTCACAGTTAGGAGGCTAGAAGTCTGTCAGCTCTGGGGGGAAGGTCCTTGTCTCTTTCCAGCTTCTGTTCCTTGGTTCCTTGGAGATCTTCATGTGGCACCGCATCTACCTTGTCTGTGCTTCCTTGCTTCCTTTCCTGATCTGCTCTTTTTATATCTCAAAAGCGATTGGCTTAGGACACATCCTGCACTGATAAACGGCCTCATTAACATAACAAAGAACATCCTATTCCCAAATGGGATTACGCCCATAGATAGAGGGGTTAGGATTTACAACACGTATTTTTGGAGGACACAATTCAATCCAAAACAGAGCCTTTTAAAACATTCTTTTCTCTAATTGTTCCTTTCCCAATGAAATTTTAATACAGATGTACTATACCAAAACCAAACCAAACCCATTATCATCAAATTGATTCCTACTCATAGCGACCCATGGTTTATACATAAAATGAGTAAAATTTTTTGCCTGTTCCCCATACCCAAGAAGTAACTATCACCCTCTGTTGAGAATACATACTCTAGAATATACATCTAGGAATGGCATTGCTGGGTCATAAGGTCTGTGGAGATTCAACTTTGAAAGTCTTTTAAGATAGTGCCAAACTGTTTTTCAAGTGTTTGTTCCCACCTGGCATGTGTAAACATTTCCTTTGATCCACATCCTCTTCTACACTTAACTAATGTCAGACTTCTTATTTTGTTCCCAAAAAATGGATATAAAATGTTATCTTGTGATATAACTTACATTTCTCTTATTTATGAAATTAAGCATCTCTTCATATGTTTATTAGCCATGTATGTTTCTTCTTCTGTGAAATGCCTGCTTATGGCTTTTACTCATTTTCCTATTGGTTTGTCCATTTATAGACTTACATTTTTGTTTTTTAATATATCAATAATATATAAAAAAACTACAAATCCATAAATCAGTAAACCAATAAGGAAATGAGTAAAAGCTATTATCGATACTAATTAATTGTTAGATATCTATGTCTATGTAGGTATTGGTATCGATATACTGTCTTCTAGTTTGTAGATTGTTTTTTCTCTTTTTATAAAGTCCTTTTGACTAACAGAAGTTCTTAATTTTAATATGGTTAAATGTATCTGTATTTTCTTTTTTGTTTAGTGTGCTTTGTGTCTTAAGTCCTTTCCTACTCTGAAGTCAGGAAAAAACATACTTATTGCTATTTTCTTTTACGAGTTTAAGATTTTGTTTTTGTTATTTACGATATTAAACCATCTGAAGCTGATTTTTGAGTGTGGTATGAGATGTAGGAATCTGACTTTTTCTCCATACGGGTAACTTTTTTTTTCTTTCTAATTTTACGTATTGACAGGAGCCTTGGTGACACAGTGGTTAAAGTGCTCAGCTGCTAACTGAAAGGTTGGCTGTTCGAACCCATCAGCTGCTCCTTGGGAGAAAGATGTGGCAGTCTGCTTCCATAAAGATTTATAGCCTTGGAAACCCTATGGGGCAGTTCTACTCTGTCCTGTAGAGTCACCGTGAGTCAGAATTGACCCGATGGCAGTGTTTTTCTTTCCCTAACTTAAACTTTCTATTTGCCATTTTTAACAAAGTCACAATATCCTGGTGGGTTAACATACCATGTTGTTGTGGTTGTGTGCTGTCCAGTCGTTTCTGACTCATAGTGATCCCATGTGACAGAGTAGAACTGTCCAATAGCGTTTCCTAGGCTGTAATCTATCTTTATGGAAGCTGATCTCCAGGCTTTCTCCCAAGATGCCGTTAGGTGAGTTCAAACTGCCAGCTTTTTACTTAGCAGCTGACCACTTAACTGTTTGCGCCAGCAGGACTTCTTTAATATACCATAGATAATTTAATTAACCATCTTCTCTATTATTTAGGTTGTTTTCAGGTTTAAATAATGCTGTTATGATCATTTTAGTGTTTCCTTTTAAATTATTTTTAGAAAATGTTTCTAAGACTGGGATTATTTAGCCAGAGAGTATGAATATTCTTATGTCTCTCTTACACATCACTAGGTTATCCACCATAAAAGTAGGGGGAAAAATTACAGTCACCAACAAGTATGAGTATATCTGTTTCCTTGAATTACCCAAGAACTGAGCTCTATGATTTTTTCTCTTTTTTTTGGTTTAGAAATTCTAAAACTGTATCTCTTTTTTTCTTTAAGTTTATACTCCTTTAAGTATTTAAAAATTGTACCTTTTTAAAAAAATATTCTTTTGCTGTTTTTGTGTCCTCCTTTGTAATCATCTGTTTGGTTCAAAACAGTGAAATATGCTGTAAAAATTTACTACCATTGAGTCAATTCCGACTCATAGCGACCCTATAGGACAGAGTAGAACTGCCACATAGAGTTTCCAAGGAGCAGCTGGTGGATTTGAACTGCTGACCTTTTGGTTAACAGCCGAACTCTTAACCACTGCACCACCAGGGCTCCAAAATATACTATAAATTTTTGTTGTTGTTGTTTTTATTATATAAATTCAAAGAAATGGTGACAGGCTGAAATAAAGTCCTGTCGTCCTAATATTATTGACTTGGTTGCTCTATGTTGGGAAGAGATAAAATTCTGAATACAGTCCTCCACCATCCTCATTCTGATGTTTATCTTTAATGCACAGTCTCACACTCCAGATTTTTGTTCAGTATGAATTAACTTCCAGCAGTTACTGTGATGAGGCTATGGATCAAAATATAACATGGGGATAAAAGTATTAATCTTTGACTTCTTAAATTACTCTGAATAGATTTTCCCCATCTTGGTAAATTTTTCAGAATTCTAGTTTTAAATTTAAAAAATGTTTTATAACATATTTTAGTTGCCACCATATGGATTCTTAACTGTACAATTATTGCTTTAGATGAACCATTTAAACCAGAGATTGTTAAATTTACCTTTAGCAGACAATGTGGAATGTACCCTGAAGGATAAATCTCTATTTTTCTGATTATGAAATACATGGGTCTTGGTTAAAAAAAAAAAAAAAAATTAATGCAGGCATTTATAATCATTACTAATATTTATTGCATGCTTACTTTGTGTACTGTTCTAAGCTCTTTTCATTCATTTGTTGATTTAATCCTGGCGTCACCCCTGTGAGGTAGTACTGTTACCCCCATTTTACAGATCTAGAAACTTAGGCCTAGAGAATTTAAGAACTTGCCTAAGGTAATACAACTAATAAGGGACAAAGAGCTAAGACGTTACTTATAGTCCCATCCTTTGGATATTATTGCTGTAAAGAGCTTGGTGTATATATATGCAGCCTTTTTAAATGTATATGCATTATGTGTACGTGTGTATACATGCTTGTATATACACACACAGGATGAGGATAATTTGATTTATTTCTTTACAAAAATGGAGTTGTACTATATCCACTGATTGTAACTTGTCACTATGAGTCGGAATCAACTCAACAGCAACGGCTTTGGTTTGGTGTTTTTTTTTGCTTATGTTTTACTTAACAGTGTATCTTCATCCTCTTTCTATGTCAATATTCATTTCTTCCCCTCACTTTTTTAATGGCTGCATTAAAAACAGAAATGGGTGTACCAAGTAGAAAAAAATGTAGGTTCATGCCATTTTTTGTGTTGTTATAAAGGCTTCAGTGAATATTATTTTACATACATATATTTTTGCATATTTGACCAATTATTTCCTCAAGTTCAATTACTGTAAGTGAACTTGTAGGGTCAAAGACTGCACATTTAAATTTTTGATACATATTGCCAAACAGCCCTCTAAAAAGCTAATTCAAATTTACACTCCTCTCAACAGCATGCTTCACCAGAGTCTCATCAACATCGATTTATTATTCATGTTTTTATTCATTTTTCTTATTACTGATGATGAACCTGAGCATATTTTCATGTTTATTGGCAATTTGTGTTGCTTTTTAAATTTTTATTTTCATATACTTTACCTATTTTTCTATTGACTATTTGTTTCTCATTGACTTATAGGACTTGTTATTAAGAATATTAAAAATATTATTAAGAATACATTATGAGCATTTTTCTCGGTTTATAATTTATCCAACTTTATGGTGTCTTTCGTCATGTCACTATGTTTTTATATTTTTCATTGAAATCTTTATATCAGATGTCATATTATATACTATACATAATGTTATCAGTCAAATAATTTGTTTTCAAATAGCTGTTTTGTCTTGACAACATTTACTAATAATCCATTCTTCCCCACTGATTTGGGACAACACCTTTTATCTTATACTAAATTCCTGTATTTTGGTGGGTCTGTTTCTGGACTTCCTGTTCTATTCTGTTGATCTAGCCACCTAGACCAATACATGCACAGTTTTACTTATAGCCTCATCTCTGCAGCCTTATAATAGTGGTAAAATAAGCTTCCCCACATTCATTATTTCCAAAACTTGTCTTGACTGTTTTTGCACTTTTATTCTTCTATGGGCACTTTTGTGTGTTTTTAATGTAAATTTTTTACTGATATATAATATGCATACTGAAAATGAACTTTATTTTATAACTTGTTTTTTTTTTTAATTATAAAAGCAATTCAAGGAGGAGTTTCCCACTCCTCCCTCAGGTACCCCAGTGCCATTCCCTGGAGGTAACCACTTTTTCAAAATTATAAATTTGATGAGAAGATTTTTTTTAAAAGAACCATTTTCATCTTTTCATTAGATGAACTTTAGAGTCATTTTGTCAAGTTCCGGAAATAAAACATTCTGAGATTTTATTTGGATATAGTGAACTTATAAATTAATTTAGGGAGAATTGACATCCGTACAGTGTTATCTTTTACCATCTAGGAATGCTTTGCCTCTTTATTATTTTTACGTCTTTCAATTAACTTTTTCGTTTTTCTTCATTTATCTTGCATGTTTCTTATGAAGTGGTGAAAGAAGAAATAGAGGGTGTGTGTGTGCTTGTGTGCAAGCACTATTACAAGTCAGATTGTGTACTTTTATGCTGATTATTATCTGTAGGGTAGCTAATCTTTTTCATATTTATCTTCTGTATTTTAAAATCTGGAGCCCTGGTGGCATAATAGTTAAACACTCGGCTGCTAACTGAAAGGTCGGCAGTACGGTTATAATAAGAAAAATTTTTTGTTGTAGAAAATTTTGGACAACTCAGAGCAATATACATTAAAAAATACATATATTGCCTTTAATATTATCATGCAGAAATAACCACTGTTAACATTTAGGTGTGTGACATCCTAGATGTTTTTCAAAGTGATCTTAATTATTTTATGTGATTTTAACATACAGCAGGCTCCAGCAACTTTTGTTTTATGAACCCTTGTAATTGCTGAATAATAAGTGTATCCTGTATTTACCATAATTTATTTAGTTTCAGTGTTATTGAATATTTGTTTTTTCCCCATTCATTATAATAAGCAGTTTTCAATAAACATCTTTATTTCTAAATCTTTGTTTACATGTCAAAAAATTTCCTTGAATTCTAGTAAAAAGACCAGACTTAATGGTTTGATTGAGACTTGAGGGACCCCGGAAAATATAGCCCCTGGACTCTTCGCTAGCCCAAAACTAAAACCATTCATGAGATAACTCTTCAGACAAATATTAGACTGCACTATGGGACATAAAATGATACTTGTGAAGAGTGTGCTTCTTAGCGCAAGTAGATACCTGAGTCTAAATGGGCAGCTCCTGTCCAGAGGCGAGATGAGAAGGCAGAGAGGTTCAGGAGGTGGTTGAATGGACACGGGAAATCCGGGGTGGAAAGGAAGAGCGTGCTGTCACAGTATAGGGAGAGCAACCAGGGTCACAAAACAAAGTACGTATAAATTTTTGTATGAGAGACTAACTTGAATTGTAAACTTTCACTTAAAGCACAACAATAAAAAAAAAAAAAAATTCCTCGAAGTAGCATTATTGGAACAAAGGGTATAAGCATTTTAAATAAGTTTGTAAAAATAAAAGCAATACAAAGTATTGTAGAAAATATAAAGAAGAAAATTAGAATGACTCACACTCCTACTTATCAGAGATAAACTCTGTTGAACTTTGATATAATTTTTACAGTCTTTTTTCTGTGTACAAGTATATATGTGTATGTATAGTTTTTTAAATGAAACTAGGATTATTTGATCCTGTGTAGTTTAATTAAGATTATATTGTAAGCATTTTCCAAAGTTAAAAAAATTCTTTGAAATCTTCATTTTAAAAGTTATACAGTAGTCTTATTTTAAGATACATCATTTTCTTAACCACGACTGATTTTCATTACATATATATGCTTTCCAGTTTTGAAGTATTATTTTGAACAATTAAAAATAAAGTTGCAGTAAACATTCTTGTTTATATTCTTTGTTTCTCCCTGGTTATTTCCTTAAGATAGTCTCAGAAATAGAATTACCTGATCGAAGAGTATGCATGTTTTTAAGGATAAATAATGCCATATGTCCTCTAGAAGGCATTACCAGTTTACAGTCCCAGCGTTAGTATATGAGGGTACCGTACAGTCATTTAAATGGACTAGGCCGGCATCTATAGCTCTTTGCGCTGAGGAAGCAGATGTAATGGCTGCTACCTTCTATTGTCATTTTGTATTTCCTGTAAAAGTAGAAATACAGTTATTTGTAAAGACCAGATCTTGATCTGGCAGTTAAAGGGGCCTTGGCTATTTAGGCCCTGAAATAAATTGTTACATCTTTGTGGAAAGTTAGTTAGTTTCTCAGACTTAAGTGAAGAGATCTTTGGAGAATTTTGTGTTCGATACCATGTATTCTCTACAGGGAGTATTTGTGGACCCTTAAAATCAGAACTGAAGAATAGCCAGAGACTGGCATGTCACATTGGGAATCAGTCTTTTGAAAGTGGTAAAAAAATATATATATATATAGAGAGAGAGAGAGGTTCAAGGTATTTAGCTACAATTTCCTCTGTTTTTTTTTTTTTTGTTTTTTTTTTTTTTTAATTTCTTGGGAATGATTTCTTCCTAGTTAGAATGCCAAGATTACATGGTAAGCCTGCCTATAGGATGGGCTGGAACATTTAAAACCAGAATGAAAGCAAACACTGTGGACCAGGAATGCATGATATTTTGTCCTATGCCATGTGTAGATCAGGATGTCTCATTTCTATCAGGCTTCATTTGCCCAAGTGCCACCTAGATCATATTTATTAATTGAATAAATGAATACATAGATGAATAGATGGATAAAAAAAATAAATGGGTGTAAATACATGGTTATCAGAATAAAAGAAAGGTAGGTTACAAAAGGAAACCCTGGTTGCATAATGGTTAAGAGCTACAGCTGCTAACCAAAATATTGGCAGTTGGAATCTACCAGGCGCTCCTTGGAAACTATGGGGCAGTTCTACTCTGTCTTATAAGGTTGCTATGAGTCAGAATCAATGGCAATGGATTTAGTTTTTTTTGGGTTTTGGTTAGGTTATGAAAAAGAAATGTTTCGTGTTCAATCTTCCGCTATATTACAAAAAACAAAAACAAAAAAAACCACTACTGTGGAGTTGATTTCGACTCATAGAAACCGTATAGGACAGAGTAGAACTGCCCCATGGGGTTTTCAAGGCTGTAATCCTTGTGGTGAATCACCACACCTTTCTCCTACTGAATGACTGATGGGTGTGACCTTCCGGTTAGCAGCTGAGCACTTAACCATTGTGCCACCAAGGCTCCTTCATACTATATTAGGAAGATCTAATTTTTTCTTTAAAAAGTTTTAATAAGCAGAGCTTTTCTAGGATGCATATATTTGTGCTTTTGCTGGCTAGCTGTTGATAAGAAAAGTAGTTTTTGCTCTATGAAGCTTTTGTTGACAAGAACATAACATCATTTCTTTTAAAAGTAAGTCAGCTTCTAATTTTTTAATTTCTTTTTAATTACCTTTTCTCTAGCTACTGCAGTAAAACCTGAATTAGGCCATCAGCTCCCCTTGCTGGGTAAGAATGGGGAGAAGAGTAGAAAACCTCAAACTTGCGCTTGAACAGTCACAGGTCCAGTTGGGGCACTGTTACAGCTAAAGTATTTGGTATCCTTAAATCCTCATGTGTGCTCTCCACAGGGAGCATTCCCGGCTCGTTTGAAGAAGGTGCTGATTGTGGGAGCACCCATATGGTTCCGAGTGCCCTATTCCATCATCAGCCTCCTGCTGAAGGATAAAGTCCGGGAGAGGGTAAGGCAAGCTAGCTTTGTCTTATTGGAAGGTAGAGAGATACATCCCCATCCCTACTGTCAAAATTCTGCCAAGTAATTTTCTGTCTTCAAAAAATCCTCCTGGCTTCTCCTGTAGAGCACTTTCTGCTTCTGTTAGTGTATTCACTCACATTCTCTGCTTTACTCATTAGTCAGCTCAGTACAGGCTGCGTCTCTCACTGTACTACAAGCTCCTTGAAGTTAGGAACTGGACACGATTTCCTTGGCTCTCGCCCTCCACAGCATCTTGCATAAAGATAGTACTGAAGTACCGTGACCTATAGGTATCTTAGGGATAGTTATTACTTCCAAAATTTAGCCCAGTACTACACAGGCCTTTAACGTTTAACAATTTTTAATATAATTGCATTTGTTGAACTGACCTTTGAATTTGTTCAACTGGAAATAACTTTCAGTCCCTTTGATAACCAGGGCTGAGGAGGAGAGTTTCTCCCTCTATCTCTTTCTCCTTTTTTCCTGGCATTTTCCCTTAAGACAGCTGATTGCTTCCCGTCTTCAGAAAGTGTTGTCCAAAATGATCTTAATTCTGTCATAAACCCCTGAGAGTTCAGGTCTGAAGGATTATGGCCTCACTCACTGATTGCAGCCCTTAAAAGAAAGGGCATACAAAACATTGACATATATGGTAAGATAATGAAGTTGTTCTTTTGAAATATTATCAGAGATTTTTATGGTAAGAAATTATGAGGTTACGTGAATAATAATAGAGATTGTTAAAGTTGAGGCGACTTGGCTTAGAGAGGGGAAACTGAAAATGTTTAGTTCTGTGGAAGCTACCTAGGGTCCTAGTGGCTCAAGGGAAGAGAGATCTTTCCTAAGATAACTCTCAGAGGACTCCTTAGGCAGGTTCTTGCACCTGAATTATAGGCAGTATACACGCATATATGAACTCAGAATATATTGAGTATCTTCTGCAGTCTAGGCACTGAGCCCTGGGAATTGAAAATTGAGTGAGACAGTCCTTACCCTTGAGGAGCTCATGGTCCTGATAGGGAGCACAGAGATTGATATGTGCAAAGAAGGCTGTGGTTTGTGAAAACACATAGCACAGCATATAATTAATCCATTGAACATGCTGCTACAGGATATTATTAAAGCAAAAAGCTTTGTATGGCTCCCAAAGACTTCATAGATATCAAAATAGGGCTGTATAGTAAAATTACTTAGGGTAAAAAATTAAAATGGAGCTCATACCTCATTCTTCAGGAAACCCTATGGAGCAGTTCTGCTCTGTCCTATAGGGTCGCTATGAGTAAGAATCAATTTGATGACAATGGGCTTGGTGTTTTGGTTTTATGGGATATATATACTTTGATTTAAAGAATAGAATTTATTTCTGAGAGGCACATTTATCTCCTCGTTTGGTACATCTGCCAGGAGTGGACTGCCTTGGGCAGTCAGGAAGGGCTTTACACAAGAGGTGAGCTGTGAGATGGTCCTTGAAGAGGTGCAGGGGGAAAAGAGGACATTCCAGGAAGAGGTGAAAGTGAAAGAGACAAGCTTTTAGGAGGAGCAGCATTTCCATTCCACACTGGAGACAATAGATTCCAGGGAGAACTGACTAGGCTAATTTGGTATAGCATGGCTATGTCTGAGCAGAAGCAGAATTTGGGTATTATGATCACTTATCTAGCATTTTTCTCAGGCTACCCTGCCTCTGGGTGGCTTGTCTTGTCTTGCTTTCGTAGAAACCTATTTTTGAGAACATCCATACTGAGCTGTGAGTAAAGCACAAGATAAGTGGCCTAGAATTGGTTGCATTAGTATGAGGTTGACAAAAATAGCTACTACTCATATGTTCATAGTGGTCAAAAGGAGAGCATCAGCATGAGATGGTACTGGGAAGCCTTGTTAATAGTATAAAGCCTTTGTTCACTATGCCTTCCTTGCAGAAGGTATATAACAAATTCCAGGAGTGAATCTGATATACATTCTGGGAAGTCATACCTTCGGCTGGGAAATCCCTAGTGCTTTGTCTTAGGCTGGGTTCTCTAGCGAAGCAAAACTAGCGTAGCATATATATAAATAGAGAGAGAGAGGCTTATTTGAAGGGAATGGCTCACACAGTTACGAAGGCTGGCAAGTCCCAAATCTGTGGATCAGGCATTGGGCTGGAGGCTTTTCCTGACTCTTGTGGTTGCAGGGGCTGACGAACCCAAAATCGGCAGGTCATGTGGAAGGCTGCTGGCTCACAGGGTTGCGGGAGCTGGCAAATTCCAAAGTCTGCTGGTCAGGTGGCAGTCTGCTGTCCTGAGAACCTGAGGTCAGAGGATGATGAGTCGGATACAGGATCGAGAGAGAGCGAGCTTTGCCAGAATATTCATATATATTGGATGTAGGCCACACCCCCAAGGAAACTCCCCTTTCAACTGATTGGCTGCTCACATCAGGTCACAAAATGTAGGATAATTGCATAATATCTAACAAATCACTGAGAATCATGGCCTAGCCAGGTTAACATATAACATTAACCCTTTCAAGACCTTATTATTTTCTGCTTTGAATTTTTTGTCGATATCATGTGTTTTCAGTAGTGGAATATATGGTGAGTCATTGAGTGTGTTTAATTTTTGGTTGTTCATATAGATTTTGAGAAATATTATGTGAAAATACATGATTTGTGGGAACGTCTCTGGCCCACCAGTTTTGGGTAGCAGGCTTTATTGCAGGGCATTTGGGTACATGGGGCACCTATGGTTTTGCCTAATACTCCAGCTATTTTGCTTCAGTGAACGATTGTTTCACCTTTCACCATTACACACATCTGCACTGGAGGAAAGCAAATACTTTCAGTGGGAAAAGTACTCCCAAAGAACTCCAGAGGCATAAAAAGTGGGTGGGATACTGTATGTTCCACGAGTCACGAAAGGGTTTAACCATCACAGGCTTCAATCCCAGACAGGTGAAATACAGTCTGCTTCTTTTACAAGCATTTTTAGTATTTCAAGAAAATCTCATCTTGCTCCCCAAACCTAATATAAGCACAGTTATTCTTTATCTTCACTATCTTGGGGGGTGTCTCCCCCACCCCCCACACATATTCACATGGTTCTTTCTGGCCTTCCAGATTCAGATATTGAAGACATCTGAGGTCACCCAGCACCTACCCAGGGAGTGCCTTCCTGAAAACCTGGGTGGGTACGTCAAAATTGACCTCGCCAGTTGGAATTTCCAGTTCCTCCCCCAGGTGAACGGCCACCCAGACCCCTTCGATGAGATCATCCTGTTCTCCCTCCCTCCTGCCTTAGACTGGGAATCGGTGCATGTTCCAGGTCCCCACGCCATGACTATCCAAGAGTTGGTGGACTATGTTAACACCAGGCAAAAGCGGGGGATTTATGAGGAGTATGAAGACATCCGTCGTGAGAATCCTGTTGGCACTTTCCACTGTTCCATGTAAGTAGGAAAGGTTTGGGCTAAGGATCAGTTACCGTGGTGCTTCTGGCAGGCACTGGCAACAGCTCCTTCCACGTCTCAGTTCTTAAAGGAGGCTCTTCCTTGTGTTAAGGAGCACCATTCTCACTTGGATAATGGTTTCGGTTATCTAGAAAGAGGCACCTCCCGTTTTGGTGCTTGTTGCCAACATCTAATGAAGGTCTTTGGTACCAACAGAGGAACCCTGTAAGAATGGACACATTTTTCTGATATTTCCTGAAACGCAAGTGTTAAAAAAAAAACAAAACAACATAACGGTAGGTTTTAAACAGGATGCACTCTGTTTCCATCCTCAGTGCATGCTTTGGTCTGATCATTTGGGCAGTGTCTCCCTAGAGCATTGTAGTGTGACACTGCAGCCTGTGGAGAAGTACTGGTGCATTTGAAATAATCCACAATCAGCGAGAGAGAAGACTTGCCTCTTAGGAATTTTGCCTCTTGGGATTTTCTTTGTACCCAAATCCTACCACAAACCCACCTGACTAGTTTATAACTCTAGTTCATGACTACTTGAAACCTCTTGGTAGTGGACCATAGATAATTTCTCTTACTCTGTTGCCCTCAGGTTTTAATTGGCTGAGGCAGAAATCTCTCTCCAGCTAGTGGGCTTGTGTGTTGAAAAAAGGACTATAACGGAAGCTATCCCAGTGGGTCCCAGACTCAAGTTCCAGCTCAGCCAAAAATTCCTTCTGTAATTCATACAAGTTTTTTCCTTCTCAGCACCCATGTGTAACATGTGACTGTTAGACTGTGGTATCTACCTACCTTTGTAGGTTAAATGTTTTCGGAATTCATGATTCAGTGAGTATCTATCTCTTCCCTGTGTAATTCCTGTCTAGCTTATTCATTGTGCTCTAAAAAAGGATGCAGGGAGAGAGCCTCTTAGCAAAAGAACAGGAAAATAGTGAGTTAGGAAACTGAGATAAGGGAAGTAAATGAAAAGAAGCAATTGAGAAAGAAGCCAATAAGCAGAGAAAGAATGCAAAGGAAAGAGGAAAAAAAGGGAAAGTAGAGCATATATTGTTGAGAGGAGGAAATACTCTTTTCTGCCTTACCATCTTAAGACCCCTGTTTATATCTAACCTGTCGCATCCAGAGCAATTTATCCCCCTGTAGTCTTGAAGGACCCCTGGTGGTGCAGTGGTTAAGCACTCGGCTACTAACGAAAAGGTCGGCAGTTTGAATACGCCAGTGACCCCACGGGAGAAGAATGTGGCAGTTTGCTTCTGTAAAGATTACAGCCTTGGGTACCCTACAGGGCAGGTCTGCCTGTCCTATAGGGTCACTATAAGTTGGAATCGGCTGGACAGCAGCGAGTTTTTAGTCTTGAATCAAGAAAGTACCATAAACCAGGGAGGACTGCTGGGCTGCTCCAGGGGGATGTGGGGCACACTTATCCTGGGGATTCCTGATCTTGCTCTGGGTGCTTCTAGAATTACTTCCTGCTGTGACGTCTTTGGAGCCCTGGTGGCGCAGTGGTTAAGAACTCAGCTGCTAACCAAAAGGTCGGCCGCTCAAATCCACCAGCTACTCCTTGAAAACCCTTTGGGGCAGTTCTACTGTGTCTCATAGAGTCGCTATGAGTCAGAATCGACTTGACAGCAACGGGTTTTTTGTTTGTGAGGTCTTGGAGATGTCATTTCTACCATGATCCTACCCTCACCTCCATTAAAAAGGTGGGTTTGGATTATCCTCTTGGCATTATCCAAACCACCTGTCATGTTACAATCAGAGAACATTTCTCAGTCCTGCCACTTTATTGAATGAATGAACTCCCCTTCCCCCTTGGAGTTAGAATCCAGAATCCTCATCAGCTCTAGGCCCCTGTCTTTCACCAAGTCCTGGTAGAACTACTTAACAGAACAAACTATGTCTTCTT
The DNA here is from genome assembly GCA_030035585.1 of Dugong dugon. Classification (NCBI taxonomy): domain Eukaryota; kingdom Metazoa; phylum Chordata; class Mammalia; order Sirenia; family Dugongidae; genus Dugong; species Dugong dugon. The sequence goes on along the minus strand of CM057482.1, from coordinate 20,723,270 downwards.
GCAATTCTGAATTATGAAGCAGATACCAAAGTATTCCCTACAGGGTTCCAATGGACCAGGAGACTTTGTTTCCTTCTTATTTTTTTCCCTCCATACCGCTAAAAAAAAAGTTTTCAGTTTTTGTGTTAAACTTTTTATTTTGAGATAATTGTAGGTTCACATGTACTTGTAAGAAATAATACAGAGAGATCCCATGTACCCTTTCTGCAGTTTTCCCCAATGGTAACATCTTCCAGAACTACAGTACAATATCACAGCCAGGATATTAACATCGATATAATCCACTGATCTTACTCAGTCTTTACCATTTTTGCTTTTGTGTGTGTGTGTATTTAGTTCAGTGCAATTTTATCACATGCATAGGTTTTGTGTATCCACCACCACAGTCAAGGTACAGAAGAGTTCCATCACCGCAAGGATCCCTCACATTGCCCTTGTGTAATCACATCTACCTCTCTTCCACCCTCACCCCATCCCTAACTCTTGGCAACAACTAATCTGTTCTCCATTTCTGTAGTTTTGTCATTTCAAGAATGTTACATAAATGGAATCATACACACCAATTGCTCTGACAGGGATCCCAATAGAGGGTCCTGGACAGAGCAGGAGAAAAATATAGAACAAAATTCAAATTCACAAGAAAAGACCAGACTTACTAGTCTAACAGAGGCTGGAGAAACCCTGAGAGTTTGGCCCCCGGACACCCTTTTAACTCAGCACTGAAGTCACTCCTGAAGTTCACCCTTCAGCCAAAGATTAGACAGGCCTTTAAAACAATAACACGTAGTTCAACCATGTATATGACACTAAATGGGCACACCAGTCCAAAAGCAAAGATGAGAAGGCAGAAAGGGACAGGAAAACTGGACAAATGGAAATGGGGAATCTGAGGTGGGAAAGGGGAGAGGGTTGACGTGTTGCACAATTGTCAACCATCACAAAACAATTTGTGTATTAATTAATGAGAAACTGATTTACTCTGTAAACTTTCACCTACAGCATAAAAAAAAAAAGGAATCATACAGTATGTAACCTTTTGAGATTGGCTTTTTTCACTCAGCATAATTCCCTGGAGATTTATCTAAGTTGTTATGTGTATCAATAGGTCATTCCTTTTTGTTGCTGAGAAATATTCCATAGGAGCCCTGGTGTTGGCAGTGGTTAAGAGCTTGGCTGCTAACCAAAAGGCCGGCAGTTCAAATCCACCAGCTGCTCCTTGGAAACCCTATTGGATAGTTCTACTCTGTCCTACAGGGTTGCTTTGAGTCAGAATCGACTCCACGGCAACGGGTCTGGATTTTTTTTTGGTTTTAATATTCCATAGTATGGATGTACCATAGTTTAGTTAACCATTCACTTATTGAATGGTATCTGGGTTGTTTCCAATTTTTTATGAGTAAAGCTTCTATGAACATTTGTGTCCAGGTTTTGAGTGAACATAAGTTTTTATTTCTCTGGTATAAATGCCCAAGAATGCTGTTGCTAGATCGTATGGTAATTGCTTGTTTACTTTTCAAAGAAACTGCCTAGCTGTTTTCCGGAGTGGCTGTACCATTGTACATTCCCATCAGCATTTGGTTTTGCCAGTAATTTTTATTTTAGCCATCTTGTTAGGAGTGTAATGATATGTCGTTGTGATTTTAATTTGCATTTCCCTAGAGCCCTGGTGGCAAAGTGGTTAAGAGCTCAGCTGCTAACCAAAAGGTCAGCGGTTTGAATCCACCAGCCGCTCCTTGGAAACCCTATTGGACAGTTGTGCTTTGTCCTGTAGGGTCGCTACAAGTTGGAGTTAACTCGATGGCAGTGGGTTTAGTTTTTGGTTTGGTTTAATGGCTAGTGATGTTGAACATCTTTTTGTGTGCTTATTTGTCATCTGTATATCCTCTTTGATTAAATATCTTTTCATGTCTTTTGCTCGTTGTCTAATCAGATAGTTGGTTTTCTTCTGTTAAGTTTTGAGAGTTCTTTATATATTCTAGATACTGGTTCTTTGTTGGATATGTGATTTGCGACCATTTTCTCTCAGTCTGCATCTTGACAGGCTCTTATGTGAAGCAAAAGTTTTAAATTTTATTAAAAATGTATCAATTTTTCCTTTTGTGGATCATGCTTTTGGTGTTAAATCTAAGAACACTTTGCCTAGCTCTAGATTCTGAAGATTTTCTCCTGTTTTTTCCTAAGTTTCATAGTTTTATGCTTTACATTTAAGTCCATGATACATTTTTAATTAATTTTTGTATAAAATGTAGGGTTTAGGTTGATGTTCTTTTTTTTTTTTTTGCCTATGCGGTGCAGTGAATTACTTAGTATGGCCCTTTTAGCCATGCATGGTATTGTTAACTCCCAAAAATGATTGAGTGGGACTATGCAAATAAGGTGTTTGTAGCCCATCAAGGGGATTGGACAGCCTGCTAATAACGTAGTTAAGGTGCATGGAATCCTTGCAAAGGTGGGACTGTGCAAATAAGGTATATGGAACCCTAAAGAGGGGATTGGTCAGTTTTGCCATCCCACTATGCTTAAAAGAGAGCCAGTCCCGGAGCAGAGAGGGGACCTCACCACCATCAAGAAGGAAGAGCTGGGAGTGAAGTGCGTCCTTTGGACCTGGGGTCCCTACACTGAGAACCTTCTAGACCCAGGAGACAGAGAGAGAGCTGCAACATTGGAGACTGCACAAGACAGCCAGAAGCAGTAGCAGAGATATGGTGGCAGCAGAACTAGGGGATTGGTGGGAGACGGCACAGTGGGCTTCCTAGCCCATGGAGCAAGGTGGCTACAGTGGGTGTGCGGATCCACGGAGAGAGCTGACAGCCTTCAGGAAGGAGGCTTCTTGGTGGAGTGGGGTGACTCCGGGTATTTGATGGAGCTAGGCTCGCCAACCTATGGAGTGAAAGAGTTGAGCATTTTCGGGCAGGAGGCTTACTGGCAGAGTGTGGTACCTCTGGGCACTTATTGGCTGAGCTAAAGAGCTTTGTAACACTTGTCCAAGGAGGGCAGAGGCCAGGCCCAAGCATGGACTGAGGGCTGAGAGAGGAGGCCTGTCCTGAGGGGACTGAGAGGAGACTGTCCTGAGGGGACCGAGAGGAGACTGTTCTGAGGGGGCCAGGAAGAACCTGTCTTCGGGGGCTGAGAGGAGCCCTGCACAGCTGCAAGAAGCTGAGAGAGCTGTCTTGTACTGAAGAAGGGAGGCTTTGCTTACATGCTTCCTGATCCTGATTCCGATCCCGAATTGTAATCTGTTACTTCCCTAATAAACCCCATAACTGTGACTGTGGTCTGTGAGTTCTGTGTGGCCATTGCAATGAATTATCAAACCCACAGCAGGAGAAGTAGAGTGCCATGGGAGGGATGGCTGGTGTCAGAATTGGTAAAAAGATTGGAGAGTGGAGGTATATTTGACCTCCACCTCGTAGGAATCAGCTTTGGGCTGATGTTGATAATCTTGATTCTTTCTCTTCTCCTTTGTGAAGTTAGAGGAAGTTTGATGCCCGTACACCACCATTTTTACAGCCTATGGATGTCCAATTGCTCCAGCACCATTTATTGAAAAGGATAATCCTTCTTTTATTGCATTGTTTGGCATCTTTGTAAAAATCAGCTAGGCATATTTGTGTGGGAAGGGAGAATTGTTTTAAGTACTGAAGAGTATGGAGTATAATATAACAAAAAACTGTTTCTATTACCAGAATTGACATAGAAAATTGTTAAGTTTGTCATTTTTGCCTTAAGGCTTCTTTTAATTACAATAAAGGAAAGAATTCATTAGAAACCCCTTCTAATCCTCACCCTTAGTTCTCCCTACTCCAGAAGTAGCCAGAAGTATTAATGTGGTATGTTTCCTTCTAGTCCATTTTGTTTATACTTTTACATATGCTGCATTTTTACACAAATAATGTGCACCTTCTACGTTTATTTGCCAACTGTGCACTTCCCACAAGGTATTTTTCATAAATGCTGCTATGCCAGTTTTTTTTTTTTTTACATGTTGCTGGAAGAAAAATTAGCATAGCACATTTACAAAAATACCTTGCAGGGGGAAGGTGCAGTTGACAGACGCTTATAGAAGGCGCGCATTATTTGCATAAAAATACAGTACATATGTATCCATGAAAAATATAGAGTATTATTTTATATTGGAGAATCTTTGCAATTTTTTTTCTTTTTTCTTTTAATAAATGATATATGCAAATACTTCAAGAAAATCAAAGAGCAGTAAAGAAAACAGCAACAAAATAAACAGTCCTGCTTCACCCCTCAGTTCCACTCCTATAGTCAGGGGTGGATTAACTAGTAAGCGACAGGCTCATAGTAAACAAAGTACACACAGGCTTAATTGTGTTTACTTGCTGATCACATGGGTGAAATTGTGCACTATAGATGAGTAAGTAAGCCTGTGCATACCTTGCTGATTGGGTAATCTGTCCCTGCCTATAGTCATCTGTTTTCAACTCTTGTAGCTGTTTCTTCTGGTACTCTTCCATAATTCTAAATAAAATGCTTATAATAATATTTACTGATTTGTCCACTATAAACATTTATTGATCTGTTATGATAAGTGAGCATTTAGCTCTTATACCAGGTCTCCACATTCTTTTTAGCTATCTTTCCAACAAAATTGTAAGTCATAATTTTTTTATTATATTAGAAGTCAGAGTTTATATTATTATGACTATGTAAGTTTTTTTGCTGCAGAGTTAAGTGGGGTTCTGTGAAATGATCAAATATATTAAATAATCTTATCAATTCCCTTTTTGTTTCTTCTGGTGTTAATTACCTAATATTTTTCATTTGCTTTTAGTTTTTTACATACCTATCCTTATTTTTTTCTATATGCCTCATCAGATTTATTTTACACTATTATCATTATGTTCCAAATAGTTAAATATATTAGATAATCTATCAATTCCTTTGTTTTTTTTTCCCTGGAGACCTCACTTCTAGAACTTTTTGGTCTTCATTCCAGTATAAACTGTAGTGGTTTGGTTTCTAGGTCTGCTTCTCAGCTTTCATTCTACAGTTTCACCTTCCCACTTGAGTTTGTTGAATCCTGTGTCCTCAGTCTTGTATCTTTTTCTTTCTTTACTAATAAATTCTGTTTTGCTAGAACATAGAATTCCAGGTTAGAAATAATTTTATCCCAGAAGTTTTAAGGCAATGCCTTTCAAATACTATCAGTGCTACTGAATAATCTGATGTTATTTTTTTCTCAAACATTTGTAAATGATCTGTTTTTTTCCCCCCTTCTCTGGATACTTTTAGATAATCTCTTTATCTTTCTGTTTAAAAATTTCACATTGATGTGGGTCCTTTTTTCATTCATTATGTTGGATCCTTGTTGGTGTTTTTAATCTGAAGATTTATGTTCTTCAGTTCTAGGAAATTTGTTACTTTTTTTTCATACTTCATTTCCTTGCGTTATATCAGTTCTGTCTCTCTGGAATTTCTATCAGTCTGGTTGGATCTCCTAGAGCAGAGGCTGACAGACTTTTTCCTAAGGGGTGAGGTAGTCAATATTTTAGGTCTGTGGACCTTATGTTTCTTTTGCATGTACTCAACTCAGCTGTCATTTTGTGAAAGCAGCCATATACAATACATAAACAAATGGACTTGGCTACGTGTCCGTAAAGTTTTATTTACAAAAAGAGGTGGCCAGGCCATAGTTTGCTGACTCCTATTGTTGAATGACTCTCATATTTTCTTAACTTTTCTCATATTTTTTTATCACTTTGACTTTTTGTTTATGTTCTGGGAAAGTTCCTCAACCTTTTATCTTTTCTATTCAAGTTCTTGTTTCAGATACCATTTTTAATTTCCAAGAGCCTGTTCTTGATTGTTTGTTTTTTGTAGCGTCTCTATTAATCATCTAGTGCTGCTATAACAGAAATACCACAAGTGGATGGCTTTAATGAACAGAAACTTATTTTCTCACAGTTTAGGAGGCTGTTGTTGTGTGCCATCGAGTCAATTCTGACTCATAGCAACCCTATGAGTACAGTGGTTAAGCTGTCAGCTGCTAACCAACGGGTCAGCAGTTCGAATCCACCAGCTGCTCCTTGGAAACCCCATGGGGCAATTCTGCTTTGTCCTATGAGTCAGAATTGGCTCAACAGCAACTGGTTTGGTTTTTTGGTTTTAATCTCTATGGAAGAAGATCGCCACATCTTTCTTCTGCCGAATGGCTGGTGGGTTTGAACTGCTGACCGTTGGCTAGCAGCCGAGCGCTTAACTACTGCACCACAAGCCTGCAGGGCTCCATCTCTGGGGGAGAATCCTTGTCTCAGCCTCTGTAACCCTGGCATTCATCCATTCCTCAGTGATCTCCACATGGCATCTACCTTTCCCTCATTTGTGGTTGCTTCTGTATGCCTAATCTGCTCTTTTTGTATCTCAAAAGACTTACCCTGCATTGGTGTGGATTCATTAACATAACAAAGAAAACCCTATTCCCAAATGGAATTACATCCACAGGTATAGGGTTTAGGATTCTATTACATGTTTTGGGGGAGGGGGGCATAATTCAGTCCTTAACAGTAGCCTATTCTTGTTTTATATATACAGTGCCTCTCTTTTCTCACTGAGAATATTAGTGATAACCTTCCTTTTTCTTAGTGACTCTTCTGTGTGTTTGTTTTTCCTGTATCTTTGAATCAGTCTCTTGCTTCTGTATTGGGAGCTGGCTTTTAATTATCTGGAGATCCTTGGCTGTCAGTTCACACTTAAGAGTGAGGCCCTTAACTAATTGGAAGCTCTGTTTGTATGGCTGATTACAATTGGGATGATCAGACAGCTACCTAACCTTGTTGATGTAGTACTGCAAATGACAGAATTGTGTCCTCTTGGGCTATTCACTTTCTCCAAAGAATTCTCCAGTCTCTTTCCTGGTAGAGGCCAAGCCTGGATACAAATGTAATGGGAGCAGAACAGGAGAAAGGGGCTATGAGTCTCACTATTTGTCATGCAGATTTTACTTGTCTTCCTGCTTTCAGCTTTGTCCCTCACCTAGCCTTCCAGTCTGTGGGAGTTCTCAAGCTCAGTCAGTGTACTTCTCTGCAAGTACCTCCCTGGGTCCTAACTTCCTGCACTTGGCCAAGTCTGCCTTCTCTTTGTCAAATATGGGTTGAAACCTTTGTCTGCTAATGTCTCTGCTGTTACTTTCTTTGTTCTTTTGGGTTTATACCGATTAGTTCCTTTATTGTCGTTGCAGCGAGGCTACTGGATGGATTGGAGTAAAACATTTGTCAACCCACCATATTAAACTGGAACTTAAGAGATTTATCTTTAATGTCTTTTGAGAAAGGAGTAGTAGAAAATTTTATTGGCAGCTAGATTTATTTGGTTTTGTACTCCCATTTCTCTCCTCTCTTTGGAAGGAAAATATCTTTCTCTGATTGTAAAAGTAGTAAGGAGCTCTGGTGGTGCAGTGGTTAAAGCAGTCGACTGCTAACTGAAAGGTCAGCGGTTCGAAACCACCAGAGGCTCTGCAGGAGAACGAGTGGCAGTCTGCTTCCATAGAGATTTACAGCCTTGGAAACCCTATAAGGGAAATATCTTTATTTTCTCTGATTATAAAGTAATACATACTTGTTATAGAAAATGTTAAATGATGTGGAACTGTATAGACTAGAGAGGGAAGAGCTACCACGTCTCCACCCCGAACAGTAATTGACGCCCACTTTTGCACTGCCAGACTTTGTTTGTACGTATGCATACACACTGCCCCCGCCTTTTCTTTATCCTAACTTGTCTGTTTCTTTTCCTTCAGGTCACCAGGAAACCTAGAGAAGAACCGCTATGGGGATGTACCCTGCCTGGACCAAACTAGAGTGAAGCTGACAAAACGAAGTGGCCACACTCAGGTAGGCAGATAAATGCCATCTCTTCAGGTGCACTATTCCAAAGGGAAGCTTACTCTTACAATAGTAGAAAGAATACAGGCTCTGAAGCAAAAAAAATAAGGTTTGAGTTTTGATTTTGCTGTGTACTAGTCTGTGACCATAGGCAAGTCCCGAAACATCCATCTTACAATACTGTAGTGGAAATTAAATGAAAGACTGTATGTGAATGCTGATAGCACAAGGTCTGGAATATTGTAGGTGATCAATAAATGTTAAATTATTTCTCCTTAAACTCCTTAGTTGTAAAATCATAGCCATAGAGTCCAACTCAGTTGGTGAGTGTGTATGTGCATCAGTACAAGGCAACTCTGATCATAAGTGACCTCTCATTTTTTCCATCTGGAAGACCTGAAAAAATTTTTAGCTAGCTGGTATATAATAAATGTCTAGGGAGAGAGACGAAATAATTAAATGACTTTTATATTATTTAATGTATTAACTTGATTTTATTCAAACTCTTCACTTGTACTTTTAACATCAGTGTCTTTGCCATCATTTGAACCACTTTTGAGTCAGTCTAGTACTGTTCTCCAGAACACATCATTCTTTGTTTCTTTTTAAGAGTATGATATTGTCCCTGGAAAGTTTATCCCAAACCAGAAAAATCTATTAGCATAACTAATAGGACAGTTTTTTTTTTTTTTTTTGGTTCAATTGTTCCCGCATTTTATGCATCCTCTATAACATAATCATTTACTTATTCCTTTATAAAGTGCTCTTTAATATAATTTATTTACAATAGCATCTAATACTTGGAATTTTGAGGTCAATGACTAAATAGGTATTAAATTTCTTCTTTTTCCTTCTGGTATACCAGTTCTGTCTGGTTACCTCTTATAAGCATTAAGAAAAGAAAAAAAAAACAGTATTGATTGAGGTTGCTGTTCAAAGTAAAGGAATTTAGAAATGGCTCTTTAATGTGACACACATTATATTGTTGTTGTTAGGTGCCCTCAAGAGGGTTCCGACTCATAGTGACCCTAGGTGTAACAGAACAAAACACTACCCAGTCCTGCGCCATCCTCAGAATCACTTCTCTGTTTGAGTCCATTGTTGTAGCTGCTGTGTCAGTCCATCTCATTGAGGGTCTTCCTCTTTTTCACTGACCCTTTACTTTACCAAGCATGATGTCCTTCTCCAGGGACTTGTCCCTCCTGATAACATGTCCAAAGTATGTGAGACGAAGTCTTGCCATCATTGCTTCTAAGGAGCATTTTGGCTGTACTCCTTCTAAGACAGGTTTGTTCGTTCTTCTGGCAGTCCATGATATATATTCAGTATTCTTTGCCAATGCCATAATTCAAAGACATCAATTCTTTTTGGTCTTCCTTATTCATTATCCAGCTCTTGCATACATATGAGGCAATTAAAAATACCATGGCTTGGGTCAGGTGTACCTTAGTTCTCAAGATGACATCTTTGCTTTTTAACACTTTAGAGAGGTCTTTTGCAGCAGATTTGCCCAGTGCAATATGTCATTTGATTTCTTGACTCTGCTTCCATGGGTACTGATTATGGATCCAAGTAAAATGAAATCCTTGACAACTTTAACATTTTCTCTGTTTGAGACTCCATCAGCCTGACACCAGAAGAACTAGATGGTGCCCAGCTACCACCAATGACCTCCCTGACAGGGAACACAACAGAGTCCCTGACGGAGCAGGAGAAAAGTGGGGTGCAGAACTCAAATTCTAGTTAAAAGACCAGACTTAATGGTCTGACTGAGACTGGAGGAACCCCGGAAGACGTGGCCCTTGGACTCTCTGTTAACCCAGAACTAAAACCATTCCTGAAGCCAACTCTTCAGACAAAGATTAGACTGGACTATAAGACATAAAATGATACTCGTGAAGAGTGTGCTTCTTAGCTCAAGTAGATACACGAGACTAATTGGGCAACTCCTGTCCAGAGGGGAGATGAAAAGGCAGAAAGGGATAGGAACTGGTTGAATGGACAGGAGAAATCGGGTGGAAAGGTGCTGTCACATTATATAGAGAGGAACTAGGATCACATAAAAATGTGTGTATAAATTTTTGTATGAGAAACTAACTTGAGATGTAAACTTTCACTTAAAGCACAATAAAAATATGTGTATGTGTATGTATATATATATATTTTTCTCTGTTTATCATGATGTTGCTTATTGGTCCAGTTGTGAAGATTTTTATTTTCTTTATGTTGAGGTGTAATCCAGACTGAAGGCTGTAGTCTTTGATTTTCATGAGTAAGTGCTTCAAATCCTCTTCACTTTCAGCAAACAAGGTTGTGTCATCTGTACATTGCAGGTTTTTAATGAATCTTCTTCAATCCTGATGCCTTGTTCTTCTTTGTATTGTCCAGCTTCTCAGATTATTTGCTCATCATACAGATTGAATAAGTATGGTGAAAGGATACAACCCTGACACAGATCTTTGCTGATTTTAAACCACGTAGTATCCCCTTGTTCTGTTCGAACAACTCCTCTTGGTCTATGTGTAGGTTCCGCATGAGCACAACTAAGTGTTCTGGAATTCCCATTCTTTGCAAGGTTACCCATAATTTGTTATGATCAACACAGTCAAATGCCTTTGCTCAGTCAATAAAACACAGGTAAACATCTTTCTGGTATTCTCTGCTTTCAGCCAAGATCTATCTGACATTAGCAATGATATCCCTAGTTCCATGTCCTCTTCTGAATCTGGCTTGGGTTTCTGGCAGTTCCCTGTTGATATACTGTTGCAACTGCTTTTGAATGATCTTCAGTAAAATTTTACTTGCATGTGATATTACTGATATTGTTTAAAATATCCACATTCTGTTGGATCGCCTTTCTTTGGAATGGATCTCTTCCAGTCAGTTAGCCAGGTAGCTATCTCCCAAATTTCTTTGCATAGATGAATGAGCACTTCCCAGGATTGCATCTGTTTGCTGAAACATCTCAATTGACATTCCATCAATTCCTGGAGCCTTGTTTTTCGCCTGTCCCTTCAGTGCAGCTTGAATTTCTTCCTTCCATACCATCGGTTCTTGATCATATGCTACCTCCTGAAATTGTTGAACATCGACCAATTTTTTTTTTTTTCCTTGCAGGAACTAGGGTGGAGCAACTTGCTTTTTTTTTTTTCTTCTTTTTTTTTTTTTTAGTGTGCTTTAGGTGAAGGTTTACAGAGCAAATTAGTTTCCCATTCAATAGTTTATACACACATTATCCCATGACATTGATTGCAGTTTCTGTAGTGTGTTAGCACTCTCACCATTGCTGCTCTGAATTTCCCATTCCCATTCATTGCACCTCTGAGTGTCTTCCATTGCCTTGGTCATTTTTGCTGACTTCCTCCATATTGTGTATTGCTTTTCCTTTCACCAGAGTTAACACATGTCTACTATCTGGTTAGTGATTTTTCCCTCCTTTCCCCTCTCCTCCCTGGTAACCATCAGAGAATATTTCTTTCTGTGTGTAAAACTTTTATTGACTTTTATAATACTTGTCTCATAAAATATTTGTCCTTTTATAAGTGACTTATTTTACTCAGCATAATATCCTCTAGATTCATTCATATTTGAGATGTTTCATGAATTCATCATCATCATTCTTTATTGTTGCTTAGTATTCCATTGTGTGTATGTACCACAGTTTGTTTATCCATTCATCCTTTGATGGGCATTTAGGTTGTTTGACTAATTCTTTTTGGTATAATGACTCTGTATTCTTTCCATTTTCTTTTGATGCTTCCTGCATCATTCAATATTTTGCCCATAGAACCCTTCGGTATTGCAACTCGAGGCTTGAATTTTTTCTTTGGTTCTTTCAGCTTCAGAAATACTGAGCATGTTCTTCCCTTTTGGTTTTCTAACTCCAGGTCTTTGCACATTCTTTATAATACTTTACTTTGTCTTCTTGAGCTTCCTTTTGAAATCTTCTGCTCAGCTCTTTTATTTCATCATTTCTTCCATTCTCTTTAGCTACTCTACGTTCAAGAGCAAATTTCAGAGTCTCTTCTGACATCCATTTTGGTCTTTTCTTTCTTTCCTGTTTTTCTGATGATCTTTTGCTTTGTTCATGTATGATGTCCTTGATGTCGTTCTACAGCTCATCTGGTCTTCAGTCATTAGTGTTCAGTGCATCAGATCTATCCTTGAGATGGTCTCTAAATTCAGGTGGGATATTCTCAGGGTTGCATTTTGGCTCTCATGGACTTGTTTTAATTTTCTTCAGCTTCAGCTTGAATTTGTGTATGAGCAATTGATGGTCTGCTCCGCCGTCAGCCCCTGGCCTTGTTCTGACTGATGATATCAAGCTTCTCCATCGTCTCTTTTTCACAGATGTAGTCGATTTGATTCCTGTATATTCCATCTGGTGAGGTCCACATGTAGAGTCGTCGTTTATGTTGTTGAAAAGAGGCATTTCCATGAATAGGCTGTCGGTCTTGGCAAAATTCTGTCATACAATTTCCAGCGATGTTTCTTTCACCAAGGCCGTATTTTCCAACTATTGATCCTTCTTCTTTGTTTCCAACTTTCGCATTCCAATCACCAGTAATTATCAATGCATCTTGATTGCATGTTTGATCAATTTCAGGCTGCAGAAGTTGGTAAAAGTCTTCAATTTCTTCATTATAGGGACTTGTTATAAAAGGGTATCTCTCTTTTTCTGTAGGATAATTTTTGGAAAATATTTTTGCCTTGTATTTGGGCATATATGTTACATGGGTCAGGACCCTAGGATCATGGTTTCAATCTCTCTGGACCCTACCATTTCAAGCCCCTAAACTGAGTTCATAGACCTGTCCAGGACTCTTGCAGAGGGTTTTCCTGTAGGAGCATTGGCTAAGAGTCTGGCTGGATAAGGGTATATGCATCAGCATTACTCAGTATATGCTCTTAAATGGAATGTAATGGTTGAGTTTGAGCTCTGGAGTCAAATCGGTGGATTTCATTGTTTTGTTAACTTTTCTGTCTGTAATACCTAGAATAGTGCCTGGCATATATCAAACCCTCAGTAAATATTTGGAATGAATGAGTGAATCCGAGTGTACTGGGATATTCTAGTCAACCTTTAGTTAATCTGAAGATTATTGCTGGAGTTGTAGTTCCTTTCATTACTGCAAAAATTGGCAGAGGCCTTATTTCTACAGTAAGTGAAGGATCTGTTTTGGAAGAGTACAGCCAGAATGCTCCTTAGAAGCGAGAACGTCAAGACTTCATCTCGTGCACTTTGGACATGTGATCAGGAGGGACCAGTCCCTGGAGAAGGACATCATGCTTGGCAAAGTAGAGGGTCAGCAAAAGAGAGGAAGACCCTTGAGGAGATGGATTGACAACAGTGGCTGCAACAGTGAGCTCAAACATAGCAACGATTGTGAGGATGGCACAAGACCAGGCAAAGTTTTATTCTTTTGTACATAGGCTTGCTATGAGTTGGAACTGACTCAACGGCACCTAACAACAACAAATGAAGGATTTAGGTTTGCTAGTGAATTGAATTGTTTATCAGATTTGCTTCTTGAATTTTAGAGCTGTTAGTTACAGTTTCTATTGGCCGTGACCCATGCCACAGTGTACTTGTTTCTCCCAGATAGTTTAATTTGCCCCAAGCCTAAACGTTATTTCTAAGATCTTTTTCAGTTTTAATATTTGATGATTCTTCTGAAATTGCTGATTGTAATTCCAAGTGCTCTCAGAAACAAGGATACTGAAAGCTAGTATCCTTAGTTGTAAAGAAATAATAAATCTCCTTTGAAGAGGTAACACTTCTTTTCAAAGCATGAAGATAGCTCCTGAGGTTAACAGCATATATATTATATATATAGTAGAGTTGATTGGCATGTATTAGTAAATCCTCTGTACTTTTTTATGCCTTCTCGCCTGGATCCTAGGAGGGTATACTATGTGCGTGTGCCAGACTGAGCAGAGGATGGGCTTTGGCTAACCATGGGAGGACCCTGGATGGAGAAGCTTGGCTGGGAGTGAGGCTTTTAGCTTGCTGTGTCAGCTGCAGGTGGTCCAGTGGTTCATTAGCTCAATGAGGTTGTCTGAGTTAGAGCAGAACACTAATAGTATGAGGTCAATACTAGCTATTGTGGGAGGAGAGAAGAGCAGGAAATTCTTGACTAAAAAATTAGTGTACTAATAAATTGATAGACTGACTGGCTAATGGACACATATCCAAGTAGCACGGATTTGACCACGAGGTGGAGATGTGTTCTAAGAATGGCTCTGGAATGCTGAAAGTTCAGACTGTGACCTCTCTCGAGTAAAGGATGGCTTTTCCCCAGTTTGCTTACCTCCCACCTCCCTGCCGAGTTTTGCTTTTCAAACTGTTTTTCTGTCTGTTCTCCCACAACCCTCTAGACCCATTTCTATTTGTTCTAGCTGCTGGATACTCTCAGGTAGTTAAATTATGTCTTAAAACTGTAGCCACATCAGTGTTTCTCTTTTATCAGCCTGGATTAAAGGATGCTGGCAGAGATCTTGTGAGTAGGTATAATAAAAAAAATGTTGAAGTAAGACTGAGGACATTGGGAGATGGGAGGAGACCTCCAGAAGAGAGGGAGTCAGCGGCTGATCAATGAGACTCCTCTATACTTGGCCGGAGGTTGCTTTGAGTTAATTCAGGTGGTAATGGAGCCTGGGTGCTTGGCCCATCTTGTTGAGGGTTCTAGATATGAGATATAGCTTGCTTCCTGCTCAAGTCACACTTTGCCTTTTGTGTGTGGCAGGGTGGACAGTGTGTTCCTGCTTAGGTTGCTTGGTTCGCCTCCCTTTCCTTCCTGTGCTGCAAGTTCTAATGGACTCCTTTTCTTTCTTCCTTTTTCAAATTGTGGTAAATATACGAACAAAACATTTGACATTTCAACAATCTTCTCATGTACACTTCATTGACATTAGTTATGTTCATCATGTTGTTCAACCATCATCCTGTCTATTCCTAAATTATACCATCACCCTGAACAGAAGCTCAGTGTCCCCTAAGCATTGAGTCTTCCTTTACCTCTTCCTCTTACCCTCTTGCCCCTAGTAACCACTAATAAACTTTGATCTCTATATACTTGGCCTATTCTAGATATTTCATATAAGTAGATTCCTTTATATATGTATGTTTAATAGCTTTATTAATATATAATTCATATACTCATTCAAAGTTTTCATATATTCACAGAGTTGTGCAACCATCACCACAGTCAACTTTATAACATTTTCAGAACCCCAAAAATAAACCTCATGCCCTTGGCAGTTACTCCCCATTTCTCCTCCAACCCTCCCATCCCCAGCCCTAGGCAACCCAAGAATCATTTTCTATCTTTATAGATTTGCCTATTCTGGACATTTCATATAAATCATAATATGTAGCCTTTTATGTCTGGCTTCTTTCATTTAGCATAATGTTTTCAAGGTTCACTCATATTGTAGCATGTATCAGTACTTTATTCCTTTTTATTGCTGAACACCATTCCATTGTATGGATATACCACATTGCTTTTATCCATTCACCAGCTGAAGAACATTTGGAGCATTTCCACTTTTTGGCTGTTATGAATATTGCTGCTGGCATTTGTGTAC
Source organism: Dugong dugon (assembly GCA_030035585.1). NCBI lineage: Eukaryota > Metazoa > Chordata > Mammalia > Sirenia > Dugongidae > Dugong > Dugong dugon. Next base: position 20,707,836 of record CM057482.1, on the reverse strand, counting down.
AATTTTTTTGTATGGACATATGTTTTTAGTTCTTTTGGATATATATCTAGGAGTGGAATTTCTGGGTCCTATACTAACTGTTCAGCCTTTTAAAAACTGCCCGACTATTTTCCAAAGTGGCTACACCATTTTACACCACCTACAGTGTATACCGGTTCCAATTTCTCTATATCCTTGCCAGCACTTGTTATTATCTGTCATATTGTTTACAGCCATCCTAGTGGGTGTGAAAGGAGCCCTGGTGGCACAGTGGTTAAAGCACTCAGTTTCTAACCAAAAGGTTGGGAGTTCAAACCCACTAGCTGCTCTGTGGGAGAAAGTGTGGCAGTCTGCTTCCGTAAAGATTTACAGCCTTGGAAGCCCTATAGGGTAGTTCTGTTCTGCCTTATAGGGTCACTATGGGTCAGAATAGACTGGAAGGCAGTGGGTTTGGTTTTGGTTTTAGTGAGTGTGAAGTGGTATGTCATTGTGCTTTTGATTTACATTTCTCTGGTGGCTAATGATGTTGAGCATGTTTTCATGTGCTTATTGTTCATTTGTATATCTTCTTTGGAGAAATGTCTTTTCAGACCCTTTGCCCATTTTTAAATTGGATTGTCTTTTTATTTATTGTAAAAAGGGCGTGGGGGCAGTGTCTGACCTGTAACTTCACAAGGGGAAAGGAGACTCAAGAACAGCCCAAAGCTGATTCCTATGAGGCGTGGTCAATTTGCCTTCTCTCTCTGCCATCTCTACCAGTTCTGACACTAACCATCCCTCCCACTCTTTACTTCTCTGCTGGGTTCGATAATTCATTGCAATGGCCGCACAGAACTCACAGACCATACTCAAAATTATAAGTTGTTATTAGGGTAGTAGCAGGTTACATTTCAGGCTCAGGAACACTCAAGGATACAGTTCTTCCATTAGGACAGCCTCTTCCCATCTGTACTCGAAGGCACGCCTCTCCCTGGCCTTAGGCCTCTGCTCAAAGGCACTCAGTTTTCTTGCTCCTTGGGCCAGAAAGCCCACTGCACAGCCTCTCCTGCTGGTCTCTCCTGCCACAGCTTCTCTGTCACTTTCTGGGTCCAGGACCTTCTTAACTTAGGGATCCTGAGTCCAATTACATGCAGGCTCCTAGCTGTTCTTCCTTGGTGGTAGTGGGGTCTTCTTTCTCCTACCACTGGGGTGACTCATTTCAAGCCCAGTGGGATGGCAAAACTAACCAATCCCTTTTGTGGGCCACAGTTACCATATCTGCACAGTCCACCCCAATCGCTTGGGAGTTACAAGGCCATGGCTAGAAAGGCCATATAAAAGTGATCCATCACACTGCAATTATTGAGCTGTAAGAGTTCTTCATATATTCTAGATACAAGTCCCTTATCAGATATGTTGTTGTTGTTTGTCTTTGAGTTGAAGCCAACTCATGGCACCTCCATGTGTTACAGAGTAGAACTCCTCCATAGAGTTTTCTTGGCTGTAATCTTTATGGAAGCAGGTTGCCAAGCCATATACTTTGCAAATATAGGTTGCTTTTTCACTCTCTTTTTTATTTTATTTTGTTGTTGTTAAAAATATACACAGCAAAACATATACCAGTTTGTGTTTTTCCACTTTCTTGATGGTGTCCTTTGAAGCACAAAAGCTTTTAATTTTAATGAAGTCCAGTTTATTTTTTCTTTTGTCACTTCTGCTTTTGGTGTCATACCTAAGAAAGCTTTGCCTAAACCAAGGTCATGAAGATTTACTTCTATATTTTCTTCTAAGAGTTTCATAGTTTTACCTCTTACATTTAGGTCTGTGATCCATTTTGAGTTAAATTTTGTGTATGGTGTGAGGAAGGAATCAAGCTTTATTCTTCTGCAGGTGGATATCCGGTTGCCCAATATTATTTGCTAAAGTGAGGTTTTGAATTGTTCTTTTCACTCATTTTTTTGCTTGATAAGAAACTGTCCACACCTTGGGTTGTATTTACCTAGTATATCATTTTCTTAGCCAAATGGTGTAGTCCACACAGCTGCAATGATGTCTCCTTTTTATCATTAGACAGATTACATCAATGCCAGTTTCATGGACGGCTACAAACAGAAGAATGCTTACATTGGTACACAAGGTAAGGTGGTCTGCCTCTCACAAATTGGTTGTGTGCCATCCACCTGTGATTCTTTGCACAGATGATGGCATAATTTTTAAAGAAAATGGTATCTTGACGCGATCTTATAACTACTAGATTGAGGGTTATTGAGGAAGGCAGATGAGAGTATAGGGTTTCTGTACCAGATATGCCTGGAAACTCACTGCATAGGAATAAACTGGAGATTTGGACAAACAACACTACTGCCTGCAGGTTTTTGGACTGTGTCTTAGTTGTCAATACAAGGAGGCAGAGCATCATAACTCACTGGTCAGTGATATGCTCTTCATGTTTAGTGTAGGAGGCCAAGTCTGGCAGTGGGACCTCCCAGATAAACTCTGGATGCTACCTTCTTCTGCACTCTCCCCCTTCCCTCCAATAATTCCTTTTGAATCCAGTGTATGAATGGGTGTTGCTGTCCTAAGAGGCCATCACAGAGCATGGCCAGCAGTGTTCTGACGTGGATAGTCTGTGCTCTCGGTCTGACAATGAAGTCTACTAGATTAAGAGGATTTCAGATGGAGTTTCTATAAATGCTCCTGTGGACCTCAGTGCCCTTCCCACCTTGGCCTCTGCCCATCTTAAGGAGAATACCAGGTCGCCCCATAGAGGGTGGAAAGAATTCAACACAGGAGGACAAAATGGGTCCACCATATGGGCATAAGGCCCTTTGACCATTATATCGAGCGTGGCCAGTAAGGACTCGGGCGTATACCTCCTTAACCAAGTGATCAAACTTAGTATCACCAATCACCAATAATGGGAGAGACAGACGTTATATGCCTCCTAATGTGGCACAGTGGGAATTGCACAACATCTACTGTGTCGTATGTTGCTAGTTTTAAAATCTGAAGCTAATCACAAGAAACAAACCAGACAAATCTAGATTGTGGGACATACTACAAGAATCCTTTAGGCTGGCTCTGATGGCCCTGTCCAGAAAAAAACTCCTCTAGGAGTATCAGAAGGAGGATTTTTCTGCCAAGTGCTGATCAAATTTATGGGGCCTCAGTACTCTATCAGGACCAGAAAATGAAGTGTATATATAGCTCCAGCTAAAGCTGGAGGTGAAGGGGTAGCCTGTGACATTGAGAAGGCTGGATTGATTTTCTGGGCTAACCTCCTTGGCTGTATTCAGGATTCTGATTCTTATTCACAGTAATAATTTCTACTAACGGAATCTGTCATCTGTTGAGAGTTCCTATTATGTGTCAGGTACATAATCTCTAATCCTTATAGAAACTCTGCAAGGAACGTTTTATTATTCTATTTTATAAATGAGCAAAGTTAAGCCTAAGGCGGTTAAGTGATTTTGGATCATGCACTTAGTGAGTGGCAGAGCCAGGATTTGAACCCATGCCTATTTGGTTCAGAAGTTCCTGCAAGCCAAGTCAGTGGATTGTTTCACCTATGCCAGCATAAACCTTTGGCTTTGTTTCTTCAGAGAGGTCCATTTAAAGGGCCTAGTCTGCTTTTGGCTGTTAACCAAGAGGTCAGCAGTTAGAATCCACCAGCTGCTCCTTGGAAACCCTATGGGGCAGTTCTACTCTGTCCTATAGGGTTGTTATTAGTCGGAATTGACTCGAAGGCAAAAGGTTTTGTTTTTTGTCCTTTTTCAATCTGGGAAGTGCAACTTTCCCTTCTAAGTCACCCACTTCTGCCTTTCAGGAAGTTATGCCCTTTTTTGCGTAGCCTGAGTCTGAGTGGTATCTGGGTTGGCAGGTGTTCTGACTGCTCAGCAACCTCCAATTCTGCCAGTGGTTTGAATGTGGAAAATAAAGTATAAGAGAGCTTCTGTGATGCAGGATAGTGGGATGAGGACTGGGTTGGGAGTCAGAGATGAGAAAAAGATGTTCTTATTATCTTCTTAACATGCATACAAGGCTAATGCGTGTTCACTGTAGAAAATTTAGAAAATGAAGATTAAAATCACCATACTCTAGGACCCAGAGTTAATATCATAAACATTTTGTAGCATCTCCTCCGAGACCTTTTTCTATGCATACATACACATAGCTATGTAAATATACATAGATATATACACACACATAGATATATACATATACATAGATATATACACATAAAATATTTAACAAAATGGGTTCTTTCTATACATTATCTTTTTCATGTAATAGTATCTTGTGAATACCTTTCCATAGCAGATCTTACAACATCTCCTTTATGGACTGCTTAAATTAGGGCTATGGCATAATTTAACTAATTCTCTGTTGTTGAACATTTTCGCTTGTTTCCAAGACCTCACATACTTCTACAAAGGGAGAGTTCCAGTATCATAAAATATTAGTGCTTTTGCTAAAGGACTTTAGCAAAAATGGTAGTGGAACCAGTAGGTAAAACCTATCTGATTTCCAGGCAGAATCAACCCTTGGTACTGCCCTACTTCCTTGAAAGCAGAAGGAAAAAAGCAATGGAAAAGTACAAGGAATTATCCTGAGTTGTTACTCTCTCAATTGAGAGGGAAGTTCCCTGGGTGGCGCAAAAGGTTTTTGCTCGACTGCTAACCTAAAGGTTGGTGGTTCCAGCTGACCCAGCAGCACCATGAAAGAAAGACCTAGTAATCTGCTTCCATAAAGATTACAGCCAAGAAAACCCTATGGAGGAGTTCTACTCTCTAACACATGGGGTCACCATGGGTCGGAATCAACTTGATGGCAACGGGTTTTGATTGTTTTGATTGAAAGGGAGTCGATGGCCCATGAGTATCTTCAAAGTTCCCATTGAGTGCCCAGCTCTGTGCAGGTTCTGATCTATAAAGGAGAACTCAGCAGCGCAGCCCCTGCCCTCAGGACCATGTTTGCTGAGACATTAATGTCCACAAAGTAAAATGACTGATAATAAGACCATGTAAATTAAATGGTTAAGCTGTTTGGATCCAGCTGTGCCATCCAGAGCTCAGGGGTGAGGGAGCCACACAAGGAGTGTGGTGGTCAGAGAAAACTTCAAGGAAGAGGCGGCACTTGAAAATGAAGAGCCTTGGAAGTGAGGGAGACAGCTCCAGCAAAGGAATAGAGACCGAAGTGAGCATGGTGTGGCTATATTCTGATGAAGCAGTTTTTCTTTAAAGATTAAACTGGTTGGGGTATCCAGAATAGACTGGAAGGGAAGAATACCTTTTCAGACAGTAAAATAAGATGGTGTTTTTTTCTAAAAAAACAACTAAGATAGTGTTACAGCAACTCATACAAAAAGGTGATGTGGTCCTGGACTCAGAGGTGGCAGTGAAATTGAGGAAGGGGCAAAAGGATGAAGACCAAAAACATTTCAAAGGCAAAAACTCTCTGGGACTTGGTGACAGAGATGGAAGTTGAAAGATAAAGCTAATTTTGAAGCAGGAGGCTGAATTGCCTACATGTTGGATCTGAGGAGATGATGGAATATGGAAGGGAAATGATTTAGTAGGCAACTGGTGATTATGACTGGGCAGTGTTCTTGTTCTGTTGTACATAGGGTCGGTCTGAGTGGGAACTGACTCAATGGCACCTAACAACAACAACAACAGTGATTATGAGGCTGAAGCTTAGGAGAGCTGAAAACAGATAGAGACATGTACACTGTCAGCCTGGCTGTGATAGCTGAAGCCCTGATGATAAGGCTCTGAGAGGGTATATACCAGTGCTTCTTAAACTGTAATGTAGCTACAGCTCACACCGCGGTCTTGATAAAATGCAGGTTCTGCATTTCTAACACTCTCCCGTATGATGCTGATGCTATTGGTCTGAGGATCACAGTGAATAGCAGGGATGTAGAGAGAAGAGCAGGGAGCCAGCATCTGTGCTTTGGAGTTACTAGTAGGGAGAACAAAAGAAGATCCAAAGAAGGAAAGAAGTGCTTCCCAGGGTCATGTTCCTTGTCTTCTGCTTTCATTCCAGGCCCTTTGGAGAATACCTATCGTGATTTCTGGCTAATGGTATGGGAGCAAAAAGTCCTAGTGATTGTCATGACCACCCGGTGAGTTCATCCCTTTTCCTCCTACTGTCCCTACCCCTAACCTGTCCCCAAGCATGAGTGATTCAAGGGGGAAGTTTAGCTTTAGTCTTCTGAGAAACAATGAAGATTAGGAAAGCCATGGCAAAGAATTTGAGATATCTTAGCTTTTTCTTAGCTGACCCAGGGTTAACACAGCCAGGGCATGGTGGAGATTGAAAGATCTAACTTGTCAAAGATTTAATCCATGGCTCTGGTGACCTCTGTGCCACTTACAACCTACTGAGGCCCTGGTCTTATCCACTGAAGGATGTACTGGGAAACATAGGGACAGTTCACCTTTAATCTGGCCCCTATTTCCAGTGGGCAGCTGTTTTCCTGGCTTCTGAGTTACCAGTTCCTCCTTTGTTCTCCTCCTCCTTGCTGTTTTGGCCATTCATATTTCTACTTGTAGGAGAATTTCAAAAAGGAGAGGTGAAACATAATAGTTAGATCAGGAAGGAAGCCATTGATGAAAGGAACATTTTTGAAATTTTGGTCTGTATATCTGCCAAAACTTCTAGAATTACCTATTTCATTAGTATCATTATCATTATACCGTGTTTCAGGTGAGGAGGAAAAATATTAATGACAGTGTCTGCTCAGTTCCCTTCCCCAGGGCACTGTTATAACCACCTCTGATTTGGAGAGGAGGTAGTGAGAGAAGTGCCACCTTGGAGTACTTTGGAGCCACTGAAGAGTGGTGAGGTGGACTTTAGGCCTTTACAAAAACCTCACACTGGCATCCCGGGAGCTATGCCTTTCCCCTTCCTCTGTCAGCCAGGGGCCCTTATTAGGGAAGAGAATGGATAGTGGCTGAGGTACAGACCAGAGAGTTCTCTCTGACCCACATTTTCTCTACTGTCTTCTTTATCCACCCAGTATTTATCACAGATATGTGAGGAGTACCATGAGATATAAGGAAAGGGACCAAATGATACATACATTAAGTGCTCAGTAAATGTCTGCTAAATGAGAAATGTAGAAACTGTAGCTTCTGTTACATCTGCTTAGAGGTTTCCTTTCTTTTCTGCCAAGAAGTAAGTCTGTAAGTCAGACAGAAGCAATGAAAGAAATGGCATTGCTGCTTAGGGTACAGCAGGTCACAGGGGGAGTGGAGTTACTGCTGTGGAGAGGAAAGATGGAAGGCTTACCTTGCTCTGTGTGTCTTCAGCTTTGAAGAGGGTGGCAGGAGGAAGTGTGGTCAGTACTGGCCACTAGAAAAAGACTCTCGGATCCGATTTGGCTTCCTCACAGTGACCAATCTAAGCGTGGAGAACATGAACCACTATAAGAAAACCGTCCTAGAAATTCATAATGCAGAGGTAAATCCAGGTTTCTGTTTTCTTGCTTTTTTGAAGCTGGGGGAGAAACTTCTACTGTAAAGAAAATCTCCACAGGGAATAGGCAGGCTTCCAGGGAGATTATGATAAATTGCTTCCATTTTTCTGGGAACAGGATCAGGATATTCAACTCAGAGCCAATTAGCCGTGTTGCGTGTTGTCTCAGCATCACAGTGGCATTACTTAGGAATAAAGCTTGTAATATAGGAAATCTGGATCTTACAGTATAGTAGTTCTGCCCTTCCCAAGCATTTAACCCTTCCTTTGGGTCAGGGTACTTCAGAGTTTGTGATTGGGAAGCAGTTGTGGAGAAGAGTTGAGGGTGGTACTGATAGGTAGGAGCCTTGGTGTAGTAGGGGAGTACCACGGTATTGAGAATCTGGAAAAGTCAAAGTTAGTCATGGGCAGGCAGAAATGAGCTCATTAACTTTTCCTTCTTTTTTCCTCCAAGGAGAGGCAAAAACGCCAGGTGACCCACTTCCAGTTCCTGAGCTGGCCAGATTATGGTGTACCTTCTTCGGCAGCTTCCCTCATTGACTTCTTGAGAGTGGTGAGGAACCAGCAGAGGCTGGCCGTCAGCAGCATGGGGGCACGCTCCAAAGCACAGTCCCCTGAGCCACCCATCGTTGTCCACTGCAGTGCAGGCATTGGCAGGACAGGTAATGCACCTGACGCAGCCCCTGATGCATCGAGAGGCAGTAGAGGTGGGCGAGGAATAACAAAGCTCTAAGATCACATCTGTGAAAAGTTGCCAGTTTGCGAGAAAGTACTCATGTGATCCATGGGGGGTGAATTGCTGTGAAAAATCCCTCTTTAATGTCCTTTTGGTATCCCTATTGCTAGGTACTGGCTAGAATATAACACTTCACAAGTCAAGCCCTCTAGGGGTTAATACTTTGTACATCCCAGCAGCACGGTCATCTTCTGACCCAGGTCACTGTGAGTGTCCAAGAGAGCTCAGCTGGGCTTCCTATTCTCCCTCCTCCCCACAGAGGGATCCCCACTCTGTGCTGTGCTGTGCTCTCCACTCTGGAGCCAGTTAGCAGTCTTTGCCTTAAGAGGATGTGCATTGCAGGGACTGCTGTCCTCAGTTCACAGTTCCCTCTGGGAGAGAGTCAGGAAGAATGGGTTTGTGTTAGGCCTCCGTGGGCAAGCTGTAGAGTCTCTGGCATTTAGGGCCCGGGTGTGGGAGTGCTGTCTATCTATCTGTCTGGGACTGAAGCAGGAAGTTTCTCTATGCCATCTTCCAACTTATTCTACCTGTACCCCCATGTGTGTCCTGAGAGACAAGAGGTCTCATTTCTCTGGCCTCTAACACTCCCTCTGGCCTCCTCTTCCCTTTCAGGCCTAAGGGTAGCTGGCCTCCTGCCATGAGGCAACTTGCCTTTGAATTCATTCATCCAGTCCGACTTGGGTTGTTTGGTAGAGGGGAGGGAGAGAGGAGAGGTAAACCAGGTGTGACCACTTCCTTCCTTCTTCAGGTACCTTCTGCTCACTGGACATCTGCCTGGCACAGCTGGAGGAACTTGGCACCCTTAATGTGTTCCAGACGGTGTCCCGCATGAGGACCCAGAGGGCCTTCAGCATCCAGACCCCTGAGCAGTACTATTTTTGCTACAAGGCCATCCTGGAGTTCGCAGAGAGGGAGGGCATGGTGCCTTCCAGCCACAACCTGCTGGCCGTGGAGGGTCAATAATTGTCTCACAAGCCTCCCACCTGCTGGCCAGCCTTCCTTAAACTTCCCTGGACACTGCTGAGCCTATAGGTTGCCATCAGGACCAACCTCTTTCTTGTGACTCCCGGCGCACGTGTGCACGCAAGGCAACCTTTCCCTTTGGCTAGATAGATGTGGTAAAATTGCCACTAGAAAGGTTCAGCAGCAATGTGTTCTTAATTCCTAGCACCTGCTATCGAACTGTGCCTTATTAAAACCAAATTGTGGCTATTGATTTTTGCCAGGGGCCCCGAGGTAAGTGGGGAAGGAACCTGCCTCCCCCTCTTCCCAATGCCATTCTCCGTCTTGAGGTCTCCTCTCTCCCACTCCTTCCCTTTGCTAGAATTTGATGGGGAGGTTTGGTGAGCATCCTCCTTCCTCCCAAGAGAGCTTGACCAAGTTACATATTCTAGAGAACATCCCGAGTGCCAAGCCCCTTTATACCTAGGGCGTGTATTCCAGTCTTTTCTGTCATTCTGTGTGTGTGCGTGTGTGTATGTGCACTTATCTGTATGGGTCCATGTGTACGTGTGTATATAATATATATTGTATGTGATAATATGGTCATATTCTATAAATACATATACACACAGATACTCTTTTGTAGAAGTTCATGGGGGCTTTGTGTTGCAGTTCAGGCCTGCTTGCTTTTTGGACCCTGCTGTTTATCCTGGAGTAGCTGGGGTTTGGGATTATGTCTCCTGTTGTCAGACCACAGAGTGGTGGAAGAGGACACACACATATCCCCTCTTCATGCTCCTGCCACAGACCCTTATCCTTAAGCAATGACTTATCTCCCCCTGGAGTCCCTGGGTGGTGCAAACGGTTAACGCACTCAGCTAACCGAAAGGTTGGAGGTTCGAGTTCACCCAGAGGCGCTATAGAAGAAAGTCCTGGTGATCTACTTCTGAAAAATCAGCCATTGAAAACCCTATGGAGTGCAGCTCTACTCTGACACACATGGGGTCGCCATGAGTTGGAATTGACTCAGCAGCAACTGGTTTTTCTCCCTTTAGGATGCTGCCTGTTGAAGCCAAGAATACTGGTTTGTGGTGACACTGACATAATGCAGCATGGATTGCCCTTATCTAATGATTTTTCTCTGTTTACTTTGCCAATTTTGGAAACAGACCTCCACTGTGATTCCAGACCCTTTCCTCCCTCTCACTATCCCTCAGAGATGGGGGTCTGGAGGTAGAGCTGAGCTCACTGAGCAACCAGAGCCAAAAGCAATCGGTACGAAGTCTTAGAAGTAAAAAGGGGGAGGCGAGGTCTGAGAGAGAGGAAACTACTATGAGAATCCAAGCTGGGGCCTCTTTTTCTTTTGCTGGAGTGTTCCTTTCCTTATGCAACTTGCCCCATTTCTCCCTGCCTACTAGCCTGCCAGACCCTTGAGCTTGAGCTAGGTGGGTTCTGTGCCAATGAAAACCTTAACCCCTGGCTGGGTGAGGTGGTCCCCTGTAATCACTGTTTGCCTCCTACCCACCCAACCCGCCCTGCTTTCTCCCAGCCCACCCAGCCTGATGTGCCCGGGATGGAATCCAGAGTCCCCAGTACTCCACATTCCCAAGAAAATGCCAGGAACCCCTAAACCTTCTTCCCTATCACAGAAGATGAGGTTGGCAGCTGATCAAACCTCAATAATTTTATACTGTAATAAGCTCTTTGAATGTGTATATTCTTATTTTTACAATCTTCATTTTGTATTTAACATCAGTGGACTGAGTCAGATTCAGAAATAATTGTAAATGTTCTTATTCAATATCTTACAGTGATACAGTTTTGTATTTACATATAAATATACCGACATGATCAAACCCTTTTAGCTTCATCAATTTAGCAGTCTGGGGCTGGGAAGTGAGGAGGGGGCCCAGGAGGTGGTCTGGGAGGGATGGGGAGGTAGGGAGGGACCCAAGGCTTTAGTATTTTAGGTTTTCAGTTCTGAAGGCTACCCACCTTGTCAGTAGGTCATGGCCTTGGCTCTGGGAGAACAAAGGGAACCAGCATTATTTGAGTCCTTGCCGGGTGCCAAGGTCTATGCGCAGTACTTTCTTTCCCATTACCCCTTTCAAACCTCACAACAAGCCAGTGAGATATTATTCTGTTCCCTTCTCCTATCTATTCTTCCCCCATTTCTATATAGTTGCTCTAGAACTGGGGCTCAAGTTGGTCTGCTTACAAAGTCTTTGGTCTTTCCATTGTTATCACCTGTCTTTCAAAAATCAGGACAGTACTTTTTCTTTGGAGGCCAGAATATAAACAGTTCTTCGATTCCAGCCATATCAGTCAGCTAGTTGATCTTAAGCCCGTGTTGCATGTAGTGGACTAGAAGGGTGACTTAGGGTTGGTGGCTGGTTCTCCCAGATAGGAGTCCTGGTGTAGGGCCCTCAGGACTGCAGAGTACCAAACAGGTCATACTCCCTGGGCAACTCCTATACATATGGGTATGCTTGTCTTTGGTGCTGTGGGAACGTCTTTAGTCATTTGCATCTCTCTGAGAATGGAACCAAAAGGTTTATCCCTGTAGACCACTCCCCACACCACATAACTACTCCTGACCATGTTGGCCAGTGACGGCCTGCCCAATGGGCAGTTCTGTCCTAGAGAAAGTGCAAATATTGGGGTGTTCTGAATAATAATGATAGGAGCTAACACTATGTGCTTACTATTTCAGGCACTGTTAGGTGCTTTCTAGGTATTATTCATCCTCAAAACAACCTTTTTAGGTAGGTATTGACAGAAGAAAAAAATGAGGCATAGGAAAGTTCATTTGCCACAAACAAGAATCCGAACCATCTGATTCCATGTGCTCTTAACTCTTAGACTAGACTGCCTCTAAGGATTCATCTCCTGGTCTGCCAACAAGTTTTTCTTGAGTTTCTTACCTTAATCAGGAGCTAAAGTGTGGAGCAAAGTATTAAGCCAGTCCTTGCCCCAGAAGAGCCTCCATTCTTTTGGGGGGAAGCCTAAGAGGTGAACAGAGATTCTCTGAAATCTGGGAAATCAGAGAGGTTAGGGGTTCCGTGGAATAGGTAGGGAATGAGTTTAATAATAAAAGGTCTGGAGGAGGTAGACTTGAAGTGTCACTTATTTGAAGAGGCTGTAACCCAACTGCTCTGTAAATTCAGAAGTTATGCAGGGGTTCCTCGTGTATCTGAGGATTGGTGAGGAGGTTATCACTTGCAGAGCTTCATTAAACTGCAGATTCCTGGTTTCCGCCCAGTAGGTGGTTGAGGGACTGAGGATGAGCCAGGTATGGGAATCACTGAGTCCATGTCCCTGACTCAAACTGATGTCTTCTGAATTTTCAGGCAAACTCTGAAAGAAGGGGATCAATAGCTTTCCCCCCACTGCCATAATTTGCTTGTAGCTTTTACCATTGGGAAGATAATGTTCAGTGTGAGCCTATTTATTCTAGGTGTATTAGAGGACGTAAAGGAAGGGGAAAGCAGAGAAGGAACCCAGAATCTGTTTGAGGAGTCAAGACTCTCACACAGGCAACTTAGTGAACAAAACAAGAGAACCCACAATCAAATGCCAGATTGTATAGCTGACTTAGAGTTCAAGGGGGAAAGAGCATCGCGAGCTAAAAGCAGGCAACTGCTGATTTGATTGCTGTTTTTTGCTTTACTCCCTCTAGCATTCCCAGGGTATATAATTCTTCAAACACAAGTGTTAATCCCACTTTTCCTCTCATGTGCCTGTTGCTGCCTTCATTTTGCCCATCCGTGTCAGCTAGTATAAGGAACCCTAATGGTGCAGTGGTTAAAGTGGTCGACTGCTAACTGAAAGGTTGGCGCTTTGAAACCACCAATGACTGTGGGAAAAGAGATGTGGCATTTGGCTTCCATCGAGATTTATAGCCTTGGAAACCCTGTGGGGTCGCTATGAGTTGGAACTGACTTGACAGCAATGGGTTTTTTTGTTTGTTTGTTTGTTAGTATGGGACCTTTGAGGGGAAGGGTGCCTCAGCAGTCTCAGTCTAGGGGTTCCACCATTGTCGGCTTCCATGTGACAGTATGCAGATAAATGACAGAGTGGAACTGGTTCTAGAGGAACTGGACTATTTTAGCATCTTGAAATGAGGGAGATGTGGCTCTTGCCCTCAGAGTCTTCCAACAAGACACAAACACACACACCCCTCTCACAAATCAGAGAGACCTAGAGAGAGGTGAGCCAAGAGGCATTGACCAGGTAGAAAAGCCTTCCTGGAGTGACTCAACTTTTTAGTAGTTTTGAGGTCTCACCACTCAACACATGCCAAGTCTCAGAAGAAGCTGCAGTAGATGGTCCTAAGAGCCCTGTGACTGAGGGTTTAGTTCGTTGTTGGGCAGTGGGAAGACACGCAGAGGAACTACCAGGCCTGCACTTCTCCACTTGGGTTGGCTCCTACTTGAGCTTATTTTCAAAGTCTCTTCTTTCAAGCTGCTGCCACTTCTCTGTATTCCCTCACTTTCCTTCCCACTAGGTCCCCAATTTGGATGGAAAGCAAGTCAAGTCTCCCTGCCTTCCTCAAGACCAGCCCATAGGCCTCGGCCTTTAAGGCTTCCTTACTGCTGCATGTGGGGCAGACAGGGTAACTCAGAGCCAAGGAATGAATTGACCAGGGTCGCAGAGCTCCCAGTCCTGATCTTGGCTCAGATTTGTCTCTGGCCTTGGTCACTACCCACAGACCATGGTTAACTTAGCTAGGGCTGGAGCTGAAGCACCCACAAGGGAACCTCCTGAGGGCAAGGGAACCAGATTTTCTCTTGGGAGGTATGTACCCTATAGTTACCATCACACAGCAGTTACTCAGTAAATATCAAGTGTTCTGGGGTGCACTGCTCTTGACTGACCACAGGGAAGACTGGGGTCTTCTCCACAAGTAGAAATCCTAGCATTCTGTAAAACCTGTTGCAGTGTTTGACCTTTCTCCATCCCTTTACCATAGCTATCATAAAATCCTTCCTCCTGTCTAAGCTAAATCTGAGATGATGCAGTCTTAATTACCCAATATTTTCTGGCTGAGGCCAAGCTAACTATTCTAGAATCCTAGTTGGGAGTGTTGGGTGGGGGCTGAAAATGTGGTGCCTTTTCAAGAATTTAGGGTAATATATTCATGATAGTTGTTAAGATGATGACTATGGTAGTAGGAAAGCAAGACAGATTTAAGAGAGTAGTAAAAAAAAAAAAAAAAAAAAAAAAGCACAGCAACCCTCCCCCACTCCAGGCTCAGTCTCTTCTACTCCTCCCCCACATTAAAACCTGGCTACTTCTCTAAGCCACAATATAGTTTAAAAGCCTTGGGACTGAGCAGATGTGCAGCTGAGCAGAGGTCAGCCATTTCATCTTGTGGGGTCTCTGTTTTACCTCCTTGACCTTTAATGACTTACCTGTGCCCAGAAGCCAGTTGAAGTCTAATGTTCAGGGCAGATACTGGACTGGAAATGTCAATTTGGGACTTAGTCTAGATAGAAGTAATGAGCATTGGAAGTGGGTGGGATCAGCTAAGACTGAGGAGGGCAAGAAGAGAGGAGACCCATGGGGGCCACCAACATTTAGAAGATGGGTAGAGGAAGAAAAGCCCCTCAATGTTACTGACCAATAGGCAGAGGTAACCTGAGGATAAGGCCAGGATGGGTTGTCACAGGCCGTTGAGAGGTGGGGAATGACTGGGATGAACGAACAAGATTTGGAAATACAGGTTCACTAGTTGTCTTCTTGGGGCAGGGTCTGTCAGGAGGAGGAGGGAGGCACAAGTGGAAGGCGAAGTAGAGGCTACAGTGCTCTGACTGCCGCCACTTCAACCAAAGCAAGCCCTACCTTTATCTCTTACATATTAGACCTCTCAAGATTTCATTTGAACAAAGGAATCTGCTGCTTAAACAAAATAATCACCAAACAACTGATATACAAAGAAAACACTTTGAAAGCATAAATCCCGGTAATCTGAGGGAATAGACTGTTATGATACCGATTTTCCAGATTAGGTCTGGAAGCAACCCAGAGGGGTAAACTAATGCTGAATGAGCGGAAGGCAGTTCAAGGCAGAGAGTGGCAGTCTTAATACCCACTCAAACTTCCCGAGCCTCCAAGGCCACTCAGAAATCAGAATGGAATATATACATCCTACGCCAGCTGGTTGCCAGAGAAATGAAATTTCTTCACACAGTAGGGTTGTTTGGTCCTCTGGGCCTGCTCCTGGACTCAATGCTAGAACTCCAGCTTCAGGGACTTTGCATCTGAATGACCAGGAGAGGACGAGGTGGGGATGGGATAAAGAAAAAGGTGGGAGAACTCTTGACTAAATGCTAGGCATACTTTAATGTTACAACAGGCCACTAAAGTAGATATTCTTAGTTTACAGATAAACTGAAAGGATAAAGCCATCCAGCTAGGAAGTGGCTGAACTGGAATCCTGACCAATAGCTTGAGCTTTTCCCCTTGAACCTATAGGGTGCTTTGGGGTGGGGGTGGGGAGCTAGCCTCAGATTCCAGCATAAAGCCTCAAATGCTCCTTACCTGGATATTTCCAAGCAGGCTATGGCCGCCTTCTATAGCTGCCAGAGGTTCTGTCAGCAGAGCACAGAAGTGCAGGCTCTAAATGTCTTTTTATCACCACAAGCAACCTAAAGAACTGTGAATGAGTCCTTTTTGTGAATGAGGGTGTTTGTGTGTGTGAGACTGTGGATGTCAGAAGGTGTGATAGTTTTGAGTATATGTGTTGTGAGCTGAGGGCTGTACAGATGTGTGTGATTGGAAGACAAATCTTGCTGTTTTGAGGATGATAATGTTTTTTGAAAAAGCTAGAAATGAACTATTTGGGGACAGACTGCTCTTAGGGAGGTGAGAAGTGTGGAGCAAGAAGGGAGACTTTTCTGCAGGGGTCCCAGCCTGGAGCTCATCTCAGGCACCAGTGTGTACAGAGACAGCATGTGGGGACAAAGCTCAGGCTTTGGGCTGGATAGACTTGTCTTGGTACTTGACATGGGAATGTCAGTCTGCTGCTCTGAGCCTCAGTTTGCTCATCTGAAAAATAAGGTTAAGAATCCCTAACTCAAAAAACCTGTGGGATGTTTCACACAAAAGAGGCCTCCTGGGAATCAGAACCTGGCATCCCAACATGATTTCCCCAAGGAGGGCCCTTACCCAGATCCATGCGCAGCTCTGTTGTCACTGGCATGGAGAGGGGGATGCAGATGAAACACTCAGTGCAGCTGGAGGGCCAATGTCACCAAATCAAATACTCTCTCAAAGAGGCTGGGGTTGGCTGTGCAGGCATCAATGTACTGAGTCAGAAAAAAATCACTGGGCCCCTTCCAAGTGACCTCCTGAGCTCAGCTTAGGGATGTTGAGGGGGGAGTCCCCAACAAGGTGGTGCACTTACGGCTGCGAATGTCAGGGAAACCTAGTTCTCTGAGTAGGGCTAGCTGTTCTAGTTGCAAATGCTTCATAAGTAATTTCATCCACCACACACCACTTGCTGCCCAGGCTCAGTCAAATGCTTGGGTCTTTAGTCTCCACAGAAGCACAGAACCTCAGGCGTATTAAAGTGCGTTTTATCATCATAACAAGCCTGAGAACAGCAGGGCAAGGATTATGTTATCCTCTTGTACTAGAGGGGAGGCTGATCCACAGATAATAACGGACTGAGTGGGGACCACAGGGCTCAACTTCCAAGCTAGTGTTCTTACTGCTCTAGCACTCTGCTTCATCCCACATTGACACAGTTGGTATCCATTATGCCTTCAGCAAGGGCAGAGCTCCTTGGTAATACAGCAAGAATCTGAGATGGGGGCTCCAGACATCCAGGGGTCTCTAGTCCTCACCCTAGCTAGCGAGCCCCTGTTCTGAGAGTGAAACTTGACCTCCATGGTCCTGCCAGGTCCTGGGCCTCCTACTAAACACACAGTCCTCATCTGGCCTTTCCCCCTCTACACCTTTCCCCTCAGTGGTCCACCAGCTGAGACTCCTGGGATGACCCACTACATTTCCCAAATTAGCACTTCTTCCTACCTGCCTTCTTTGTTTAGTGGAAGACTCCCCTCCCCCAACACACAAACACCTGGGGTAGGTACATGGACTCTCTGAGAGAGGGAAGGGTCTTTAGGGGATGTCTTTCTACTCCAATTTTCACTCGTATTTCACAGGGGAAAAACAGGTCCAGAGGGAGAAAGGACTTGCCTAAGGATATATCACCAGTGACTGGCCATGCTAGGCTTAGAACCCAGATTACCCAACCACTGGCCACAAATTCTCCACACACCTCCTCACACAGCAGGCCACTGGTTACTTCCTTCCCTCCACTACCTACAATGAACCAGTCAACCACTCCCCTTGAGTCTTTGTCAAACACATCTCCTATTTTATTACTCTCTTCCCCACTGCGATTGCCTCAGGTCCTCGTTACAGCGCACCTCCACTGTCAGGGCAGCCTGCTAAATAGTAGCAAGTACCTATTTTGCTCATAGGCCTCCAAGGCCCGTCATATTCTGCACATCCCACCTCATCCATACCAATTTCCTTTCCTCACTGCCTACATGCGGTTAGGGCTGCCTCAATCAACAGGTCTTTCTTGCTCACACATTCTGGGCCTTGACCACAGGCTCAGTTTTATTAAACACAGGCATGTGGGCTGCCCCCTGCCCCACCCCCACCCGGAGTTCCTTTTGGTTGGGAGTTATGATTAAACACAGCAAATGATGCAGGGAAGAATCTGAGTCAGGGCTTTGACTTGAGTGCTATAATGTGCCTCCTGTAGTTTCCAACCCATCATTACAACAGCCTTGGGCCTAGCCTTGCTGCCTATAGGCACTCCTCACTTAGTTTACCCTCAGAACCCATCAAGCTGCTGTGACTTTGAGCATCTTAGACCAGAATTCTGGGCCTTTTGTGTGGTCCTGTGATCATCCTGCTCAGAAACATTGAGTTGTGCAGGTCCAAGCATTTTAACCAGGTATTAAAAGCCTTCCTCTGTTTGGTCCCATCTTTCCAACTTTAATTTTCATTAACTACTCCAGTTACACTTGAAGGACCTTAACAATGCTTGCACCTACCACTTTGTGCCCTTTGCTGAAAATGACTTTTTGCCCTTTCATTTCTGCCTGATGAAATCTCCTGTGACACCCAACTTGAATGTCTCCATGAAACCTTTCCTAATTTTCCTTCAGCTGGAAGAAATCTCCCTTCTCTGAGCGCCTAGAGATGTCTATTTATGTACACATTCCTGTCTTGAGTTAGCGCTTTCTGTATCATCTCTTCGGCTGGACCAGGACTCCTTGGACAGTGTGGAGTGAGCATCTCATCCAGCCTCTGTGAACGCACCCAGCAGCAGGTGCGGTATTAATGTGTCTGCCTCACCCACAGAAGGTGTTCAGACAAGTGCCTGTTGTCCCGGATGCAGGGGTTCCGCTTGCATCACTCATTTTTAGGCTCCTAAGAGAGGGGGCCAGACACTGTTAGGTCACAGCCAGATATTCCAGTCAGGCGCTAGGGTGCCCTTTCCCGCCTCTCTGTCCAGCTCCAAAGGGTGTGTGTGTGAAGGAAGCGGGGGCCGGGTAGCCCTGCTCCCTTTTCCTCCGGGTCCACCTGCGGATCCTCAAGTCCCAGAAGGCTTCCCTCCAGTTCGAGGGCCTCAAACTCCAGGACTGAAGAGATAGGGACCTCTGCCATGGTTACGCTGCCCACTCCTGGAGAGTTTATTTATATTTTTTTTTGGAGGGAGGGGGCGTGTAATAAAGGGGAAGAGGCGGGGCGAAGAGAGGAGGAGGGCCCAGGATGACTGACGTGAGTATTGGGGAGCCAATGGCCCGTGGGGGGCGTTCCCCCCCATTCAGGACTCCTCGCCTGGCTCGGAAGGTATGTTAAACAGCTGCTTTTAATTTGGTCCCCCAAATCTCGGGTGTTTGGGGGGCTAGTCTGCCGGCCGCTCGTTTTGGCCAGCCCGTCGCGGTGCGGGCGCCACGGGGCCGCGGAACGGAGCCAGGGAGAGGCTCAGAGTCCGGCAGCCGAGGGAGGCGAGGGGCAGGCCAGGAAGGAGAGCTCTTGGCGCCGCCCGCTTGCCAGTGTGTGTGTTTCCAAGCCGGGCGGGAGACGTGGGGAGGGGGCCGGCTCGGCCCGAGGTCGCCCGGGCGCCAGCCGCGCCGCCTAGTTTATTTCACAGAGCAGTCGGTTTCGGTAGGTTTCGGCGGCGGAATGGGGAAGGGGTAGACAGGAGGAGATTCCCTGCTCCTGGAATGTCCCTCCCTTTCGAAAAAATTTGTAAAGAAAAAATGGGGGATTCCGTACACCGACTGGAACCAGGCCCAGGCTGCGGCTCGCGGGATCGGCAGGGGGCGGCGGCCCGAGCCCGGCCGGCCGGGCCCACTGAGCCCGCGGCGCCTGGAGTTGGTCAAGAGCTGGAGTTAGCAAGCGAGCCGAGGCCCGCGGCTTTCCCCGCTAATCACGGTGCACGAAGGCGGCAGCCGCCCCAGGGATTTTGTTTCTGCCCGAAAACTTGTCGGAGGGGGCGGTGGGCGCGCCCCGGGGAGGCGCGGGCGCCGAAGGCCCGCGGTTGTTAAGGACTCTGGGGGCGGGGGCAACGCGGGACTAGCGGGAGGGGCGGCCGGCGGCGGGAGAGGCCACCGGAAAGAGTCTCCGCGCTTCGGCATCAGCCCCGCGCGCCGGTTGGGGCTCTCCGAACTCACGGGCCGTGGCAGTGGAGCTAGCGTTCGGCGCCGGAACCCGCCAGGCCGCGAACCAGCGCGGAGCTCGGCCTGGGGGTCTGGAAAACCTCCAGCAACTCGGCGGCTTCGACCCGCAGCCCCAGCTGATCCCCTTGCAAACATGGAGCTGCCTCCTTCCCCTCCCACCCCGCGGCGGCGGCGGCGGCGGCGCTGCTGCTGCTGCTGCTGCTGCTGCTGCTGCTGCTGCTCCCTTCCCCTCCCCCGGCTGCGCGGCTGTCGGGCTCCCCCTTCCCGTGAGGTGCCGCTGCGGGCCGCTCGGCCTCGAATAGGGCGCGGGGGCGGACGTGTGCGCGCGCCCTAGAGGGGGTGGCCTGAAAGGGGCAGTGAAGGTCGGAAACTGGGAAAACAGACTCCACGCTTGGAATCGGGAAAAGGAAATGCATCAGCGGTCGGGGAGGGGCGCGAGGAGCGCGCCTGTCAGTCGGGATGGCGGCCTCCGGCAGGCTGCGAGCCGGGAAGCGGGCGCGAACTGCAGGGGTCGGGCGGGGCGACGCCGGCTGAGGAGGCCGAGGGGACTGGACCCCTGGAGCACTGGGGCTACCCCTGCCTCCACTCATTGGCCCAGCCTGTTTACTATACTCCGCCGGAGCCTTGTGCAACCGGCCAGGAGGGTAGCTGAGGGGCGGGGCCGTCTCATCCACCCACCTCGGGCTCCTCCAGAGGCTCCGCCTTCTCTTGTTTTCCACTGGCTGGGCGAGACTCTCTTTCTCTTCTTGGTTACCAATTGGATAACATTCTCCCGAGCTCCGCCTATCGGGAGGCCGGGCCGGAGTTTAAGTTGCTAGGATTTTTTTTCCGTGAAGGGCGGAGGGAGGATTCCTGCGGCTTACGTGAGGCGCAAGGTCCCGCCCCTATTTCTAATTGGTGAAATGGATAGCTCCGCCTCCTCCGGCGGAGAGAGCTGGGAGGAGGAAAAAGCCAACCCCTCGTCCCTGCCCCCTCCCTTCGCTCTTGTGCGCGCTTCGCACATGTATGGGGCCCGCCCGGCTTCTTCGAACTGCCCTCCCGCCCGGAAGTCCTGAGCTCGGCGCCCTTGGTGGGGGGGGGGGGGGGGTTGGGGAGGGCAAGGGAGAGAGCCGAGAAGGCACAACAAAGATCCCTCCAAGAATCGAAATCTGGTAGCTTTCGTGGTACAACTAGGGTATGACCGTGTGGAGTGGATTTGGGGGACGTAGCTCCGGGATTCTGCAGGAGTTCAGAGGAGGAGGGTGAAATTTGCCCTTTCCGGCTGGGGCTAAGTATTAAAGTTTGACTGCTGCCTGGCTATTCTCGCACACTAGCGGCACCTTGACTTCCAGGAGATTGTCATTAGCTTAAGCTAGAGATCGCTATGGACGCTGGCAGTGTCTTTTTTTCTTCACAGGGCAAGGTAGCTAGCGTCGTTGGCTGTCTAGGGTTGGCCTGGGAGTCTTAGGCGTGATTCGGGGCAGCTCGTCTCCCTGTGGGCAGAGGAGACCAGAGGCAGTCCACTTCTGGCTCGGGTTCGATGTGGTTCTCTTTGTCCAGCTGGGAGGACTTGCGGCATCCAGTCCTGGGAAGGGGGCCGGCCCGAGGTTAAAGGCATCTCTTGGTCCGTTCTGCCAAAATGTCGTTTCTTCGTAACCTCCGAGAGGTTTGGCCCGGGGGTTGCTTTCGTCGACCTTATTTTTAGAGCTCCGTTCAGGCGGAAGGCTTGACTCCTTGGCGAGGCTGCTCCCACCTGTCGGCTACTTGTGGAGTTCACAGATCGCTGCCGTGGCCTCGCGGCTCTGAACCATCCTTGGAGTCAGGCCCACCTGTTGCCAGCGCTCGTTTTTGGCCGTCTCTGCTGGATTGAGGAGGGAGGACAGGGTAGGAGGACCTAGGAACAGATTCCCTGTGGCCTGCCAGTTCGAGACACATCCGCCTCTCTGTGAGGAGTAGCGTTTTGCAGGAGTGAGCGGGAACGCTCTAGTCCCGCCCCCTTTCCTGGTGCTGCTAGAGCGCCACCAAAACCAAGGCCAGCGTCAGTCCTCAGCTCTTGGTGAATGAAAAAAAGTAACCTAGGTGTCGTAAGCACTTTGTCTCCTGGTGTGTTCGAGGCACTACTACCTACATCGAAAGGGTCAAGGGATTGCTATTAACGCTCTTTAGCCGAGGAGGAAGAGAACAACAGTTCTTATCTTTTGCCCCCAACTAATTTTTATCCTTTCTTAAGTGTAGATATATCCTCAAGGTTCATTTCTGCCGTGGTCTGTTTTGGTCTTTTCCTCTCCCTCCTCAGTCCTTGAGTCTGAGGACGCCTTCAGACCTACCCGGGAGATCGCGAATGTCTTACACCTCACGCTCCGCCTCCCGGAGGCTTGCCAGGGCGGCGGCTGCTAGGGCCCTGCCTTTCTTTTGGTTATCTCCTCCCTCTTAGGACTGCATACTCAGGTTTAGGGAGTGTCAGAGTTAGGAGTAAGCTGCCAGCCCTAGTGGCGGGCTGGCAATCCCTGGGTTTATTTTCTGACTTAGGTTTCCAGCCGTTAATTTTGTACGCTACTGGCTGAAAGGAACTGCCGGCTTCTCTGGATATATATTTGTGTTTTCTAGGAGGCACCGTGCGGAAATGTAAAGTGTAAGGAGAAAATTGGGTGGGAAGGATAAGGTTCTCTTTCATTTTTTGGTAAGTGGGTCCTCCAAGGTGGTAATGTGCTGCCTTTCCTCTTCAAATCCCAGGACGTGGTATATCGGATGCTGATCTCCGCGCCATCCGCAGTCTCGGGCCGTGGAACTCTGAGCTTCAGTCTCTAGTGTAAACATTCCACAAAAGGACTGCTAAGGTCCAGCCTCCTCGCGCAGGGCGGAGTCAGCTCCTTCCTAGACGTGCGTCCTGACCTATGGCGGCTCCCACCGGCGCCAAGCTATCGAATCCGAGGGTTAGGGGCGGGGCCTGGCCCGGCAGTGGGGTAGGAGGAGCCTATTTCACTTACGGACATTTTACCCCACATCGGTTACTTACCTTCTTGGGGCGGTGGGAGAGCCCGGGATAGCCGCCTTCCAATGCTATGACCGGCGGGGCGGGAGCCGACTTGTTGGGCCTGTGAGTGAGATAGTGTGGGGCGGGATATGTAGTGTCCTCCAATGAGACGTAAAGAGCTTCCATGCTTCCTCCAATAGTGTTGCGATTTGGGGGTGGGAATTCAGCAATCCCTCTCCAATAGGCGGGGTTGAGTTGGGGAAGCTCCCCGCCAATAGGGGCGTGGAGAAGGTGAGCGGCTCCCCCTCCCCGTCCAGCCGGTGGGAAGGGGCGGGGAGTCAGCGGACGGGGCGTAGCGATTGGCTGAATCTTTGACGGGCGGATGCTGCGGCCTGTGGCGGAACGAAGTTGAGTCTTCCCTCTGCGGGGCGGGCCGGGAGAGTGGGCGGGATTTCCCGGGTAACAGAGAAGCGGCCGAGGCGGTAGAGGCGGCGAAGACGGTTTCTCCATCTTCCTCCCCTCCCCTTCCCCCCTTGGAGTTTCCCTCCCTCCCTCCCTCCCTCCCTCCCTCTTCCCCAGGTTGGGCACCGGGGTCTGTGGCCGCTTCTTAGTGAAGAGGAGGCTGCCAGTCCGCTTCGGCGGGCCTGCGCCCCGCGCCGTTCTCAGGGCCTCCCTGCTGAGCCCGAGGCTCACGCTGAGAGGGACACACAGTGACGAGCGGCTGAAGCAGCTTTGCGGTGAGAGCACGCTGGCCAAGGGTCGGGGGTGGGGGGAGAGCTTAGGTGGCGGGTAACGCCGGACTCGAGGGTGTGTGTTTTTAGGGGGGCTGACCTTCCCGGCTTCCCGTAGAGAAGGCGGGCGGGAGGTGTGTGGATGTGTGAGGGGGGTGGGGGGCGGAGCAGGGTAGTTCTCGGTGCGGGAGGGGGAGGAGAGCGTAGTCCCGGTGCGCGCGGAGGGGGCGGGCTCTCGCGCCGCCGCTCAGGGGCGGGGCCGGCGCGCGCGTGCGATTGTGGAGGAAGAGGCGGGGCCGGCCTCGCGCTAAGTGCTGTTTGCCGCAGGCCACCCCCTGTCCGCCTGAGGTGGGCGGGGCCTCGGGCGGGGGGCCGCGCACTAGCCTGCTGAGGTGGGGGACCGGTAGGGGGTCTCCCGCGTGTGCTTTCAGGGCGCGGTAGGGAAGGGGGCGTGAAGTCCGAGTTCCTCCGCCTTCTCGGGATCCGGTTGGCCGGAGAGGCCGTACGGAGCGGCCATGCCACTCCCCTTGGCCGCCCCTCTCCCCGAGTTTCCGCCTCCTTGGCAAGTGAGGCGGGGCTCGGGAAAGCCCGCTGTTCGATCTGGCTGGTAGTCGCGGCGCCTAGATCTGCCCCGCCCTGTGTTTCCGTGGAGTGGGAGGAGCCCTGCTGATGGGAGCTGTGGAGGTGTCAGGACTTACTCTAGTGTCTCGGCTATGCCTTCTGCCTGGGGCACTAGGGCCGGGTGCCAGAGGTGTTGTCTCGGTTTTGCTCCATGCGGCGTGGATGGCACTGTGCAGCCGGGAAAGTCGGGCCAGGGTTACCGCTACGCTCCTCTTGGCTGTAGTTGTTGGCGCGAGGTTGCTCAAGGTCCTTTCGGAAGATTCTGGGCGATCGAGTGCGGCTCGTGCTCTTGACTATGCTTCCGCGGCGGTGATGGTGGGAGGGGCAGAGAGTCTTCAGAGACTAGAAATGTGGCCGGGGACAACCTTTCCTGGAGTTCCCTTCATGTTCAGTTACCGTGGCTGTACGAGGCGGGGCTTCCTTTGAGCCATTGGGGTGGTGCGTAGTTAGCTAGACTTGGCGACTGTTCAGGTGCCTTAGGACTTCAAACCCAGTTAGCCATGAAGAGGCAAATAGAAGCTCCTACTCTTCAGGAGGCTGAGATTTATAAAAGGAAGGGTTGGATTTACATTCTACTCTCAAATCGGATCTGCTTATAAAATGTGGTGACTTTTAGAAAAACAAGAGACTGAATAAAATACTCCGATTTCTTCGACTCATGCATATTTGAATGCTTTCATTGTGCAGATGGTTCTGCTATATAAGCTTAGTTTCCCAAAGAAATAACGTTGCAATAAGTAACTATAGGTGTTCTTGAAAAGTTTTCCTTTTCTGGTTTTATGTAATTCTGTTAACCTATATAGACCACTTTATATCCTATAAAACGTAGTGTTGTTGCCCTTTTGTCTTACAGAGAGTAGGGTGAAGTTGGGATCCCGTGTTAGCTTGGCTGCTAACCAAAAGACCGGCAGTTCGAATCCACCAGCCGGTCCTTGGAAACCCTATGGGACAGTTCTACTTTGTCCTGTAGGGTCGCTGTGAGTTGGAATCGACTCAAAGGCAACGGGGTTTGGTTTTGGGGTTAGGATGAAGTTAAGTAGTCTAGCCTTCTGTGTGTGACTTCTGTGACATTGTTCTCCAACCTGTACTGGGGAGTTGTGCTTAGAACATTTCAGGTTTAATGTATGCAGAACCACATTAAATTAGGTTGCTGACTTGGTAAGTTCATTATTAAGGGAAATTGCTTAATCTCAAGGTTTTTTTTTTTTACATTTTCCGCGAGCTTTTAAAAGGCAATAAACATGGAGCGAATGCTTGTTTATGCACTAACATCTGAGTAAGCCCTGTATAGTCAGCTATCTGGGATGAAGTTAGGTTTTCAGGTAGGGCTGAGAGTTTGGTGCCCTATGCTGTACGCATATAAATAGGGAAGGTCCCACCTTTTCAGCCAAGGAAGTAGCAACGGCAGCAGTAGCATTTTAGTTTGATTAATGGTGACTGTAATGGAATTGGTGGAGACAGAAAACCTGTGTGTTTTTTGTGATGCTGTAAACTGTCAAAGATAGTGGAGGACGATTTACCATTGAGGAAAATTTCGTCAACACAGTTATTCCCGTTTGCAGTGTTGTGTGCTGGAAAACAGAAGACCTGGTTCCTGCCCGTAAAGGATGTGTTGTCTAGTTGGTGAGCCAAGGTCACAAGTCCCATATAGACTTTAAAGATTCAAGTAAGGACCTGGTTATGCTGTATTAGGCATTTCATAAGTGCATCTTGTCTCTCCAGATGTCAGTCTTATATACTATAGTTTTGCTCAGTTAAAGACCCTAGATAGATTGGCATTTTGTAATTAAGAAGGTTTTAGTAGGTCACCTAAAGAGTAAGATTTTTTTCTTAAGGAGAGGAATGTGTAGTAATTTGATAAGATTCCTGGCAAAGCATAGTCCCTTTGTATCTTGAGTGCAAATAGATAAGACACCAGAGAGCCGTGCAGGCCACATGTGAGTGCTTGTGAATTTTAGTTGGAATTAAAAGGTTACGTCCATGGCATTTAGTACTCTTGAGCAGTGCTTTTCAAAGCTTTCTCACTATTCTGGGTAACTCCACCAGGCAAGAGTTTGTTAAGCTTTACTTTTTGTAGGTTCTTACGAAGATAATAGTAGTGCTTTTTCAAACTATGCCCTGTTCTCCCCCTTGAGTAATAAGCTTATATTTACTGAGCCCTTACTGTGTCCCAGACAATGTTATGCACTATACCTTTATTATCCCATTTAATCATTATGACAGGTGGGTGGTGTGAAATCCACATTTTAATGATGAGGAAACAGTGGCACAGAGAAGTTAGACGTATCGTAAGTGGCACGGCCAGGATCTGAATCTAGGCAGTCTGATTCCAGAGCCCATGCTCTTAACCCTGCACTTTGACTGCCTCTCGTCTGAGAACAGTGACAGGCTAATGGGAAGGAGCAGTGTGCTTTTGAAGCAGGTTCGAGGGAAAAGATTGGGACGCAGACTCTAAAGGTGAATTGAGTCTGTATGCATTTATTGACCACCTGCTTAAATGGCTCTGGCCTGGCACTAGAAGTCTTGGTCCCCAAGAAGCTTACAGTCTTGCAAGGAGAGGCAAGTATACACATGATGATTTTACTGCAAATCAGGGTGAGTTGAGTGCCATAAAATACAAAGTGCTATCATGAATTCAAAGGATAGCCCACCTCTAGGTGGAGAAAGAGGGGCACTGAATGAGAAACAGGAGAGAGAAGTCTGAAATCATAGGTCCAGTTGAATTGGGTTGTTAAATGTTCGTAGACAACTCACTCAAAGTCCTCCCAGAAATGCTTGCTTTGGAATGTTTGTTAGAATGAGTGGCATCATGTTAAAATTGGCATGTGAATTGAAGTCTCTCTTCCAGAGTGTTTGAATTGTATTCTCTTCAGTTTGAAGACCTGATCCTTTCTACCACTTTGGAAGGTATTTAAGAACCACAGTAAAGAAATTATGGATTTGGCATATATGTTAGTTACTGTTACCCTGTCGAAGTTAAGGTGTATTATTAACGTCAGTTATTGTATCCTAACACCTCTATTTCTTTATATACCTTCTTGTTTCTGCTAATTCGAAGAGCGTAGTCAGTGTCACCAAACTGTGCACGTAGAAATTTTTGAAATGGTGTATCTTTGCCTATGTGTATTTTCACCAAAAAAAAAAAAAAAAAGGTTGAGAAGTTAGAGAGTTGATATGTTGTGGGGTTGTTAACCAGTGTCATAAAAACAACATGTGTACTTCTGTTTCATGAGAAACTATTTGTTCTGTAAGCCTTCACCTGAAGTACAATAAAAAAATAAAAGTAAAAAAGTAAGTAGAAGTAGTATCTAAGGATTTTTATCTTTTTCTTGTTGCAGTTTAAGTAAATAATTCTGGATATTTGGCTTTTATTGAGGTGAGAGTCAGATAACTAGTTACCCATCCAGCTTCATACCTGGGTAGTCTGTGAATCAGGGTTCTGCCAGTATTATATTCTTACCAAATAGTTAAGAAATTTTATTTTCCTGACATTTTTCTTTTTAAATGTGAATTCTAATTGTCTTTCAGTTTTAAGATCTTTTTTTTCAAAACCTTGGTTTCCTTTAATTATGGAAATTTTTCTTTGGGTCTCTGTCTTCGAAGAATATGCCCAGTGGGATTTGTTGTCTGTCTGTTACAACCAAATATATAGAGGTTTTTGTCCTCACGCATTTGCAGGGTAACTACCAAATATTAGCGTTCTTCAGGGAGAGCTGCACCAGTGAATCACAGTCTGTCCAGATTGGGATTTAACTTTCTTGATAACCTCAGTGCCCAGGACAGTGTTGACACATTGTAGGTGATAGATTGCAAACAGAACTCTGATGGCATTTTAAAGTTTGCTAACTAGAGACTCTGTTTAGTTACAGTTGGCTTCAAAGGTAGTTAGGTGTTTATTGGTGGCAGTTCCCAATTGATACACCTTTTTTTACTCCTCCCTTTTTTCCTCTTTCACTCCCTATCCCCTTTCCTTCTTCTGTGTCTGAATGCTACTACTTGTGCTTACCAACATCATGACTGTGGACCATTTCTCAGTCCTGGTGTCCACTGGCTAGGCTTGCTGATGGCTGTTGAAGGATCTACAGGTCTGCAATCCCTTACTTGAAATTCTGAAATGTAAGAAGTTTTTTCATGGTGGTTTTTTTTTTTTTGGATATGTTTGGTTCCGTGGTTAATGTAGGGGTGCTACCTGATTTAGGTTGTCCCACTTCGTGCAACTCTTCATGTGTTTTGCTTCAGAAGTGTGAATGTGCTTGGGAAGCTGCCCTAAGATGCTCTATATTAACTTCCTAAAATCCATACAGTGCTGAATTCTGACATCTGTGGACTTGTACCTGCATTAAACTCTTAGGTGATGTGCAAGGGTTTATATACTTTGTTACTATATTTTATGAGGCTCAAGAAGGGGAATTTGTTGTTATAACAATTTAATTGTCAGGCTTTTTTTTATGAAAAAGTTCCTTTGCTTTGAATCTCTTTTCCTTGCATTTGTCTCTCTACACCACTACTTTCAGGAAGTATATAGCATATATATATATTTTTAAGAGTGCTGCTTTATATCTTGTAGTCGACTTTTAGTTAAAATTATTTAAAAATAAAAAGTTAAAACGTGACTTCTTCATGACAGCATTTATTTGTGATAATTATGTTAATTTTTGCTTTCATCCTTTGCTTGGTGGATTTCTTGGCAAACTTCAAAACCCAGTTTAGTGTACATTTTCTCAAATAAACCTTCTGATCATTCCAATTCAAGAATCTTTGTCAAGGACCAGCACCTGGCACACCTTCCTATTTATACAAGTTGTTTTATACAGTTAATACTTATGTAGTAACTATTATGTATCCTGTAGGGATACAAAGCAGAATAAAATGCTGCCCCTGTTCTCAAGGAACATATAATCTAATAGCAGAGGTAACACTTGCACAGGAATGTCAAGTTCTGCCATATGTTATAGTAAATCACAGCAAGTGAAGTACAGTGGGCGATGTATAAAAAGGCAGGAAGACTTGACTTCTGACAGATGAATTTGTTTGGGGTTTGAAGGAGGAGTAAAGTTTCCGTAGTCAGATATGGGTGATGTGAGTAGCAGTTTCAGACTGAGGGGATGGAGTACTAAGCAAGGACCGTTAAATACTATACAATTTTGCATCATCACTCCCATGAACTTTTTCATCTTACTCTCCCACATGACTTTTAAGCTTCTCAAGAATATCATACATCTACGACAGGATAGTTTTGCTCAAATTAACTCTTTGCTTGGAGCCCTGGTGGCACAGTGGTTAACCAAAAGGTCAGCGGTTCATATTCACCAGCCCTCCTCGGAAACCCTATCGGGCAGTTCTACTCTGTCTTATAGGGTCACTGCGAGTCGGAATCAATTCTAGGACAACAGGTTTTAAATGCACATATGAATGTTACAGGAAATCGGGGCTTCATGGGCCACATGAACTTTTTAGTAGCCTTTTTTTTAAAAAAAATCTATTATAAATAATTAAAACCATACAGAAAAGTAAAAGAAAAAGTGAAAAATTCCTCAAGATTCTTACCACCTGGAGATATAATGTTGACATTTTGGCATCCTTTCAACCATCTCTGTGTGCATTTACTTTGGCATGTATAGAAAATACGCATGTGAAAGCTGGACAGTGAATGAGGAAGACCGAAGAAGAATTGATGCCTTTGAGTTGTGGTGTTGACAAAGAATATTGAATATACCATGGACTGCCAAAAGAATGAGCAAATCTATCTAGGAAGAAGTACAGTCAGAATGCTCCTTAGAAGCGAGGATGACAAGACTTCGTCTTACATACTTTGGGCATGTTATTAGGAGGGACCAGTCCCTGGAGAAGGACATAGTGCTTGGTAAAGTAGAGGGTCATCAAAAAAGAGGAAGAACTTCAATGAGATGGATTGACACAGTGGCTGCAACAAGCTGCAACAACAGGCTCAAACAGTAATGATTGGGAGGATGGCGTAGGACCAGGCAGTGTTTCGTTTGTGCTTGGTAAAGTGAAGGGTCAGCAAAAAAGAAGACCTTCAACGAGATGGATTGACACAGTGGCTGCAACAGTGGTCTCAAGCATAGCAGATAGTGAGGATGGTACAGGACCCGGCAGTGTTTTGTTCTGTTGTACATAGAGGCACTATGAGTCAGAACTAACTCAACAGCACTTAACAACAACAACATACAGAAAAGGGTTTTATAAATGTAATCATACTCTACCTGATTCTGCGCTGTGCTTTTTACACTCAACAATAAATCACAGTAACATCTTTCTATGTCTGTGTAACTCTACACCACCGCTTTACGGCTGCATAGCATTCTGTAGTTTGGATTACATTTGTCAGTATAGATTCTGCTTTCTACCTCCTTTCAAAAAGTTGAGAACTATGGTAGGTAGGTTCCATATTACCTGAACACTGAGAGTTGATGCTTATCACTTGCTGATAAACCAAAATGTGCACATATATTTTGTACAGATACTTTTCGGCACTCCAGAACCCTTTGTGTTTTCTTCTTTGTTGTTTCATTTAGGTGTAAATTGGTGGCCCTTAGGATTCTCCCATGAATCTGAGATAATTCAGGTCATGAAGCTGTACCCTGAGGGAAGTGGTCAAATGAATTTGGGAAATGCTGTATACTGTAATAACCTGTTCTTCCAGATTCACGAAGTTCACTAACATGATAAAGGTTCTGAGAATTTCTGCAACAAAGAAACTTTTTACACTGTAATTTCCCAATTTATTTGCCCTTAGAACATTTCCCCACCATCCTCAATATCTGTTAGCATCCTACTACACTAGTGTTTCAGAGTATACTTTGTGATGTGATATTCTGTTTATTATACTGTGGTTTTACTATTTGCCACAAATTCACAGTGAAAGGAGGACATGGATTTCCTGATAGTGTTTTACTGCAAAGATCCATTAGAAGAAGATAGCAGAGATATAAATTAACTCTTAAGGTTTGAAAGATGATGACAAGTTCTTAAAAAGAACCTAAGTATAAATGACCACTTACATCATTTCAGAGCTGTTTTACATAGTTTATCTTATTTACTGCATCATTCAGAGAATTCATAATTTCCCTTAAGATCTTAATGATGGTCTTGAGTTAATACAAAAATTTGCCAACTTTTCCAACTAACCTACTCTAACTACCAGTTTTCAGTCTACCACTTTGCTATAAAAAGGAAAAAAACCTCCAAAATTCAGTGGGACTCTTGATTGATCCACTTGTGAGGCAAAGTCACAGCAAGCAGCGGCCCCTGACAATTTCCAGCAGCACTCTAGGGATGAGCAAGCCTTATAGTCTTTAAGGAGGCAGCACATTACAGCGAGCAGTTTCTTAGCCCCAGAGTTAGGAGACTTGGATTCTGTTTTTTACCCTCCCACTGAATAACTTTGTGGTTGTGGCCAAGTCACCTAACCCCACTCTGTTCTTTGCAAAACTCCACTGTTAGCAAAGAGCTGGAGTTAAAGGACTCAAAATTCTATGGTTCTGTGGAATTGGAGAGTCAAATTCATCATGACTAGGAGTCCTTTGGATTCACTGATGTTTGAAACATAGGCAATGTACAAATAACCTAGAAACCAAAGACCATATCATTATAAGGCCAAACCAACCAAATACAAAACCCATAGTAACTAGCATGGTAGTACTGGTAGACAGTTCTTTTTTGCGAAGTATGTGGGGGCCTCTCCATTCCAAATGGGGCCCTTGTGACCTTTGATAACATCTTTGGGATATAGTTTCCTCATTAAAATAAAGGGTGGTGGACTAGTGAATTCTTTGTCTCTTCCTGCCTAAATACTTTTGATTTTTAAGTTCTAAGTGAGGGGAGTGAATCAGATTTCATTGGAAAAGAGTGGATATTCTACTTGCAAGCTTGCACCACAGACATTGAGCTCCCACTATACATGCAAACCAGTGTACTAGCATTTTTAGATGCAAAAAAAGGTTAAATTATCCCTGTCCTCAGGGAGCTTACATGGTGGTTATAATAGCATATACAGTGGGGAAATAATTATTGTAAGGAAATGTGCTGAATATAGCACTGGACTGGTAGATTGTGGTGTAATTCAGAGGAGGCGGTCAGTTTCTATTGGGAATTATAGCAACTAAAAATGTGAGCTGTAGGGTGTCAGTTTGTAATCTTTAAATTCAGAAATATCCTTAAAATATTATTAATTGGCCAGAATGAATTAGATCTTCCTCACAGCCTAAGATTTACTGACTTACCTGGTCTCTTTGATTTCCATAAAAAGGACAGATAGTTTTACCGAAGCACTTTTCTTGGTTCTCTGAATACAGTGTCCCTGTTAATTTCTTAGACTGGTGGTGATTCTTATCATTTAATCCTTTCATCAAGCATCATCATAATCACAGTAGCTACCATTTGTTGAGTTTACACTGCAGAGTGCTTTACCTACATTATTTCTTTCAGTCCCTATACAGTGAAACAAATGAGAGCTGGAACTTGACGGGACTGCCTTGTTTTTCTGTGTCTTACAAGTTTTCTGCCTTCGACAGGGTGCAGTCTTACCACTTTTCTATTGCTCTCTATTAGTGGAAAATATTTGAGTTTTCCTTCTCTGACAGGTTTCCACCTTGCACAGGTTCTGGCTTTTGCACGTTTTACTGTAATAACTTTCTGAGGTAGGTGTTTGTGATCTCATTTTACAGGTGAGGAAGTTGAAGTGGCTTACCCAGGTTTACCTAGTAAATGACAGGACAGGGACTCCAACCCAAAATGTCTGACTGCAAAGTTTTTAGCCTGATAGTATTTCCGCCCATCAATAACAGTAGCCTTGGGAGTGTTAGGAATTAAACATTGTGCTAAGTACTTTACCCATGTTACCTCTCATATTGTATAATTGGAATTATTCCTACTTTACGAACGAGCAAACAGGCCCAGAGAAGGTGATCGACTTACTGAAAGCATTTATCTAAGTATATTTCAGAGCTGGAATTTGAATCCAAGGTTTGAAAGCCTGTACTCTTCTCTATCGCACTTCCCTGTGAATATCAGTAGGTGACATGCACTTAAGATGAAACTTCAGTTCATTTGTCATTGCTGTACTTGTGAATTTTACTCATTCTTCTGAACATGTAGCTGACTTTGGGTTTTAGGGACTGGTATAATCTAATCTGCATATAATTATTTTTTTACTCCATTTCACCTGGCAAGCCCTATGCAACTTTTGACCTCAAGAATAAGTTAGTTTGTAAGTTCTCAGTGAAGCATGGATAGTTCATTCACACTGGCGGGGGGGCCTTGGAAGGCTAGACTATGAATGAAGAAAGTCAAGATTATAAAACAACATTCCTTTTCTTCAGAGTTACTTTGCAGAATTGTGATTCCTTCAAATATTTGTTAGTTATGGGAATGAAAACTCTTAACAATACCCAGAATAAACTTAAAACATCCCATGTGATGGGTAATAAGCCTCTTTTACAGCCTAGAATGAGACTCAGAAAGGTTAAACAGCATGTTCAGAGTCACCCTACCAAGTCTTTTCTTTCCAGGTTCATTGCTTTCTCTATAAATTCCTTGCCATTCATTCCAAAAACATAATGTTCATTTTACTTGAAACATTCCACTGCAATTGGTACAGTTGTCTACACTCTTCCTTGAGGTGTTTTTCTTACTTGGCTTTCAGGATTTCATATGCCCCTCATTTACTTCCTACATTGCCGGCTCCTTAGCTGTTCTTCATTTCTCCCACTTTTAAATGTTTGAGGGCTTCAAGGCACAGTCCTTGAATCTCTTCTTTCTGTACTCACTCCCTAAGTGATCTCATTCAGTCTTATGGTTTTGAATAGCATCTACATGCTGAGGATTCTCATTTCTATCTCTAGCTGGGATTTCTCCCCTGTACTACATGCACACCAGTATACCTAACCAAAAAAACAAGCCCGTTGGCGTTGAGTCAACTTTGACTCATAGAGACACTATAGGACAGAGTAGAACTGCCCCATGGAGTTTCCAAGGCTTTAAATGTTTATGGAAGCAGGCTGCTACATTGGCTGGTGGGTTTGAACCACCAGCTTTTCAGTTAGCAGTTGAGCACTTCAACCACTGTGCCACCAGGGCCCCTTATACCTAGTGGCCCCTTGATATCTCCTCTTGGTTATCTAATAGGCATCCTTGACTCCTCTCTTTTTCTGTTTTTCACATTGGTCCACAGCAAATCTTCTTTGCTCTGTATTCAATGTACTAGCCAGAATTTAACCACTTCTTACCACCCCCGCTTTTACTACCCTAGTCAATATCACCGACATCTCTAGCTTGGATTATTTCAGTAGCCTCTGACAGTTATCTCTGCTTAGTTATTGCCCCCCTCTTCAGTCTATTTCCAACACAGTAACTTGGGTGATTTTTTAAAAACTTAAGTCAGTTACTACAACAATAAAACAAAAACAGACAGAACCTGTCAGACCATGTTACTTTTCTGTTTAAAACCCTCCATTGTCTTCCCATTTAAGTCTGAGTAATAGTCCAAGGCCTAATTATGACCTGCAAGAACCAACCTTTTTGAGCTCCAAGAAGCTACCTCTACCCCCATTACCTCTCTGACTTCATTTCCTACTATTCTCTCTTCACTTTGCTCCAGCTACGTGGCCTTCTTGCTATTTTTAGAAAATATCAGGCACATGTGTGTCTCAGGGTCTTTACATTTTCTGTGCCCTCTGCCTGGAATGCCTCCCCCACTGATTTCCACATGGCTAGCTCCCTCACTTTACCCAAAAGTGACCACCTCAGTGAGGTATTTTTTTGGCCACTCTTACCCAAAATTTCAAAAATCCTTCTGTTTTCTTCTTAGCACTTATCACTGTCTAATATTCTAAACACTTTGCTTATTATTTCTTCACACTAAACGTAAGCCTCATGAAGGAAGGGATTTTTGTTTTGTTCACTGCTGTATTGCCAGTTCCTAGAACAACACCTGGTTCATAGTAAGTGCTCAGTAAATATTAGATGATGCATGCATGCATGAATGACTTGGTTTCTACCACAAAGTAGTATGCTAAGCACAGTAGAGGGTACAAAGATAGTTAAAGGTGTGTCTGCCCATTTTTGTATGGGGCAGCAGTGTATGCTAATAGAGGAAAAAGATGTGCTTGCTAATATAATAAAGGCAGTGAGTAACCCATCTTACCTGTCCTCTTGGGAACCTTCTCAAGTCCTGTTCTTTGTAATGATTTCTCTGTAGGTTTAGCCAGTGCATCTCTTGTTACACTTAGTGTGTTGTTTTGTTCCGTTCTCAGTTAACTCATGGAAACCTTGTTACTCTAACTAAATGTTAATATCCTTGAGAACAGTGATACATGTTCTTTCTTTTTTATCTTCCTACTGTTAAAACTTTAAAATTTTATAACTTTTCATCTTGAAATAATTTTAGACTTCAAAAAATGTTGCAAAAATAATACAAAGAGTTGCCATATACCCTTCACCCAGATTTCCTAAATGCATCTGTAAAAATGGTGTGGCAGAGTCATCTGAGAGGGAAAGAGAATCACCATCAGCATCAACAGCCCAAGGCTAAATGCTCTGAGGTAGAGGTCAGACATACCTTCACACTCCAACCTTTTTACCAGTTCTGCAACCATCCTTCCCACGGCACTTTCTGCTTCTCTGCTGGGTTCGATAATTCATTGCGATAGCCACACAGAACTCACGAACCATACTTACAGTTAGGGGATTTATTAGGGAAGTAGCAGGTTACAATTCAGGGTCAGAAATGACCCAGAATACAGTTCTTCGATCAGGACAGCTTCTCAGTCATGCCTGCAGACAGGCCTCTCTCTGGTCCTTGGCCCCTCACCACAGATTCTGCTCTGCTCGAGCAAGTGTTACAAAGGTCTTTAGTGCCATTGATAAATGCCCAGAGGCACTCTACTCCACCAGTAAGCCTTGGCCCGAAGGCACTCAGCTCTCTAGCTGCCTGGGTCAGCAAGCCTAGCTCCAGTGACAAGTGCCCGGAGGCACCCCCCTCTGCCAGTAAGCCTCCTGCCTGAAGATGCTCAGGTATCTTGCTCCGTGGACCAAGACCACCACACAGTCTCGCTCCAGTCTCCTGGTTCTGCTGCCACCGTTTCTCTGTTGCCACCTCTTGCTGTCTTGCACAGTCTCTGGTGTGGCAGATCTCTATCTCTGTGTCTCCCGGATCTAGGAGGTTCTCAGTGTAGGGACCCTGGGTCCAAAAGACATGCTCTGCTCTCAGCCCTTCTTCTTGGTGGTATTGAGGCCCCTCCCCCTTTCTGCCTCTGGGATGGCTCATTTTAAGCTTCGTGGGATGGCAGAACTGACCAATCTCCTCATTAGGGTGTCATGCACCTTATTTGCATTATTAGCAAGCTGTCCGATCCCTTTGGTGAGCTACAAGCACATTATTTGCATAGTCCACCCAGTCATTTGATAGGACTTACAAGACCATGGCTAGAAAGGCCATATAAAAGTGATCCATTGCACCACAGCATCTTACATAACCAGAGTATTTAAAAAAAAAAAAAACAGTTGCGTAGAGTTGAGTCCAACTCATGACGACCACTTGTGTATCAGAGTAGAACTGTGTTCCATATGATTTTCAGTGGCTGTTTTCAGAAGTAGATCACCAGGCCATTCTTCCAAGACACCTCTGGGTTGACTCAAACCTCCACCCCTTCAGTTAGCAGCCAAGCATGTTAACTATTTGCAGCACCCACGGAGTCCCATAACCATAGTACAATGATCTAAATCAGAAAATCAATATTGATACAATTATTAATACCTTTTTAATTGAACTAAATAGTTTCCTGTTCATTTTTTTCCTACAACAATAGGAAGAGGGTGGAAAAACAGCTTTCTTAACTGTGTAACATCAGTGTCTATTGGACCCAATTTTAGAGGGTCCAATATTTTGGTTTCTTTTTGAGCAGTAGTATTTGTAAAGATTTATATTTCATGATTTGTATTCTTTATTGGAATTCTTCAAGAGAACAAAAAGAAAAAATTTTTTTAATTGAATAAAACTCATTCATCGGTTTTCTTATTTCTTTGCCCAAAGCATTGCAGCATTTTTTAAGAAGGTATAAAAGAAGTTGGGCGACACAATCTTAAAACATTCCGCAAACGTTAGGGTATACGGCAATTGTTCATACTATTTTCATGACTTTTTTTTTTTTTAAGCTTTCATTGCACACAGCTGAGGATTCAGAATTTTTCATTTTCCTTATATAATGGCCAAGATAAGAAAACTGACAGAGGAAGATATTTCACAGTTATTAGTGGAACTAGTAGATGTACGTAATGTGACAGATACCAGCAGTCTAGACTGTAATGATGATGGCAAAATTGATTGTATAAGCCATGTTGTAGACTGTGAGTCTTCAGATGATGATATCCTAGATGAATTTTCTCAAATTTAGAAGTTTATGAGTGAGCAGTATATTTCTGAGGGGAAAAAATATGGTGTCCTCATCCAGTTAGCCATTCAACAGGAAATACTTCGTAATGATATATTTTTCAACAAGAATTGAAATTATTCTGTTTTGCTAAAAGGATATATGACAGTATTCTTTCATCTTTTAGGATATTTGTACACCAAAGCTTTCTTGATATGGTTTGTAAGTGGACAGACACTGGAGACAGGTGTGCACAAAGGTGATTGGAAGGAAATAGATAATGTAGAAATTAAAAAGTTTATAGGATACTGACATTCTGTTGTTGTTAGGTGCTGTTGAGTCAGTTCCAACTTATAGCTGCCCTATAGGACGGAGTACAGCTGCCCCATAGGTTTCCAAGGAACGGCTGGTGGATTTGAACTGCTGACTTTTTGGTTAGCAGACGAGTTCTTAACCACTGTACCACCAGGGCTCCTTGATCATTCTAGTTGGTATTAATCTGAAAATGAAAATGCTTGCAACTATGGAGCAAGGAAGATGGCTGTCATTTCTTTAAAAAACTTCCGAGCTGTTAAGTTTGCAAAGTATTGCATTTGACAGTGCATGGGCAAAAAGAAGACCCAGAATTGACAATAAGCTAGAACCATATTAGAGATGTATGTGAAGTTTGGGATCAGTATTTACAGAATAGCTGTGTTCTAGGTTCATGCATGGCAGTTGGTTGCCCATTTTGGATATTTATATCTTCAAACTCAGGAAAATATGGAATACAAATTTGGATTAGCTATTTAAGTCTTTATTAAAATTTCGGATCGGTTTTTCTTCCAAACGGGAAATGATGATAAGTTTTCCTGGCATACTGAAGGTTAAAGGTGACTTACATGCTGTAATGAAAGCACCTACATCTTCTGCACAACCAAGGTGACAATACTGAGCTACCTTGTTAAAAATTGTCAAGTGTGGCATAATACCACCAGAGCTCACAAAAGATATTTGTCACATGGGGTTATCATTAAATCAGGGTTTCCCAGCCTTGGCACTATTGACAGTTTGGGCTGAACAAATCTTTGTTTTGTGGGACTGTCCTGTGCAGTGTAGGGTGTTTGGCAACATGCGTGTCCTCTATCCTTGATACGCCAGTAACATCTCTCCCCCAGTTGTAACATCCAAAAATGTCTGCCGACATTGCCGAATGTCTCCCAGTGGGGGTTGGGGGGGGGGATAAAATCTTCCCTAGTTGAGGACTACTACATTAGATGAATGTAAGATTGAGTTCAGAGGAGTCTTGGCTATTTGATCTTGTGGTGTATTTTGAGAAGAATGGGTTGTTAATTTTGCTGAGCCCTAATTCTAAGTGATATCAGAAGTCTAAATAAAGTGCCTGTTTTATTTATTCTGAAATAGATTCTATTTCTTAGCAGTTTCAAATCCAGAGGTGGATTTTTGGACAGGTTTTGAAGTAGACTGTTATTGTGGGCAGTTGTACTTGGTTGAAGTATTTACATTCATTTAATGCTTTGATAACAGTTTCTTTGCTACTGAAGAGAAACTTTCCATTTTTCAGAGTCACTTAAGTGAATAACCAGGACACATTTCACGTGATGCTGGCCACCAGTAAGATAGGATAACTTCAGAGGATATTTTTTAAACTTACATAAATAAAGAAACTTTAAAAATTGTGTGATTCAGTATAAAGCTAGAGTCACTAAAGGGTCAGTCATAAAGTTCATTTTAAGAGGAATGAAGTATTGCGAACTTTAGTTGTCTTAAAAAGCCTCCAGAATGTTAGTTCCATATACACTATTACTTTGAGCATATCTTGCTTAAAATAATTTCATTGTCTCCATTTATACCAATTATTTATGAAAATTTAATCTAAGTGAAAAAATAAGGATTCTTTAAAGTTGGGTTTTCCGTTTGGATTTTACTAGTCATGGAGAAATGTCTGGACTTCACAGAGGCCAAGTCTTTATCGTTGATTAAAGGCATTTTAGGTTGAAGGACTAGTGGGTCTTTATTTTTCTTGTTCTGAAAGCTTTTACTTCTGTCCTTCTAGCATTTGTCTGAAATGTGTCAGATTCACCCCCTAGTTGTTCCAGCCTTCTGCAGAAGACTCCCCTGCAGCATCGGAATCACTCTGCTCTGCTTGCTTTATTTGGGAATTATGATCTCTTTGCGTTATTATTACTTTTCTCGATGGTTTAGAGCTATTTCCTGCTTTGTATTATAACATGGTTAGATGACTTTTTAGTGTTCTGCTGCCATTATTTGTTCATGTTAGTCTTCTCCCATTAGTTTCTGTCCCTCAACTTTTTTTTTTTTTTTTTTTTGGTGTAGTGTAAACTCCAAATCTGAAGCAGTTGGAGATCATAATGGCAGGTGAAAATGATGTCAGCTGAAGCAGGGCTTGAAAGTAGCTTTGTGTTTGACTCTGTGGCTCCATCATTTGGCATTTGAATACTTCATAGTCTGGAATTACACTGTACCCCGACAAGTGGGAAATTGTGGTCTGTCCACACTTCCTACACCAGATTGATTGTGTTGTTAAGGAGAAAGAGCCTAGCCTCTTGCACCTTTGGCCAGCGTGTGACCTTGAACAAGTCACTTAATTTCTTTGAAGTATCAGTTTCTGTCATAAAATAGGGGGAATCTGCCCATCTGACAGGATTGTTGTGAGGAGCACATCTACTGATAGCTGTCATGTATGGAAGACCTGGTTGTTGGGGGCAGGAAATCCTGTCTTGTCTGTTTAGTGCTGTTGCCCCAACACTAACCATAGTGTCCAGCACATGGTAGGAGCTCAGGGATTATTTATGGAATGACTGAATTGGTAAAGATTGTAAATAGCTGTTTATTGTCTATAAGTCTTAAGTTACTGTAATATTTGAATTTCATGATGTATAACCCGTGTGTCCTAATTCATCCCTTTTGTTCAAGATGTAACTGAATACTTCTCCCTGCAGCCTTCCCTAATGTACATATATCTCTACCCTTTTCTGAATTTATAGTACTTATTTGTACCACTCCTGAACTGGTTTATATAGTGTTAGCTTTTCCTCCCAAGATTTATTAAGAAAATTTTCAAATTGATAGAATTTTATAGCGAACACCCATATACCTACCACCTAGCTTTTGAAGTTAACATTTTTACAGTACTTGCTTTATCATATATCTATCCATTCCTCCATTAATTCAAACCAGTTTCTTAGTTTATTTCCAAGTATATTGCAGACATTAGTACACTTTCCCCTGAGTACTTCAGCATGCATATCATTAACTAAAGTTTAGTATTTGTTTACAGCTTTTTTTCTTTGATGCAAAATGTACATACAATGCGCAGGTCTTAAGAGTACACTGTGTGTGTGTTTACATATGTGAGTTCATATTGAATATATTTTGTAGCTCGCTCTTTTCACTTAATAGTATATCTTGGAGTTCTTGTACAGTAGATGAACCCTACCTAATCTTTTTGATTGCTACATAGTTTTCCATAAGGATGTATCAAGTTTATTTAGCTATTGATAGACATTTAGATTTTTCATACTTGGCTGCCTTAAATATACTTGGCAGATGTGTAAGAGACCTAGAAGTGGAATTGCTAGGTTGAAGGATATGCATGCTTTAAATTTTAATAGATGCTTGCAAATTGCCAACCAAATAGGCCCTACCAATTTAACCTTCCACCAATATTATTTCCCAGAACTCTCACCCACATTGAATATCATCATTGTCTTTTAATATTTATGAGTCTTTCTGGGGTAAATCTCATTTTAATTTGCATTTCTTTGATTACTAATGAGGCTGTATATGGTCTTCCCAACTAGTTTTTAAGCTTTTAGAAGGCCAGGGCCAGAATTACCTACTACCTTCATATTTGCTCACTGAACATTTGCTAATTGAACGAATGAATGCTGCCAAAGCAATTCTGCTTTTCTGGATTGAGGCTGAAGAAAGGATGAACAAACTGAATGTGGAGAGGTTAAAGAAAACTAAAGTTGTTCAATGAATATGTGTCTTAAATAAGTAGAGATTTTCCCTTCTCTTCCCTTTTCCCTTCTCTCCTTCTGTGAGAGGTAGGATAGTGTCTTGTCTACTGCTACTATAACAGAAATACCACAGGTAGATGTCTTTCACAAAGAGAAATTTATTCTCTCACAGTCTAGTAATCTAGAAGTCCATATTCAGGGCAGCAGCTCCAGGGGAAGGCTTTCTCTCTTTGTCGGCTCTGTCCCCAGTCTGCTCTCTGTAGAGGAACCCAGGGTCCAAAGGATGT
This sequence comes from Dugong dugon, assembly GCA_030035585.1. Lineage (NCBI taxonomy): Eukaryota > Metazoa > Chordata > Mammalia > Sirenia > Dugongidae > Dugong > Dugong dugon. Next base: position 20,666,040 of record CM057482.1, on the reverse strand, counting down.
GCTGTGTTTCTGGTGTCAGTTTTCCCGGTTCTCTCTTTTATATCTCGAAAGAGATGGACTTAAGACACAACCTAATCTTGTAAATTGAGTCCTGCCTCATTAACATAATTGGTGCTAATCCCACCTAATTAACATCATAGAGATAGGATTTACAACAAGTAGGAGAATCACATCCGATGACGAAATGGTGGACAATCACACAACACTGGGAATCATGGCCTAGCCAAGTTGACACACATTTTTGGGGGACACAATTCAATCACTAACAGATAGGTGATTAAGAGTCCAGGCTCTTGAGTAAGATTTTGTGGATTCATATCCCAGCTTGCCTCTTTATTAGTTGTGTAAACTTGAGCAGTTTACTCTGTGTGTCTCAGTTTCCTCATTTATAAAATAGAGAGTAACAGCACCTTGCTTACAGGGCTGTTGTGAGGATTAAATTATTATTTGTAAGTTGTAGAGAATGGTGCTTGTCACTCAGTATATGCTAATTATTATTATTAAGTTAACTATTGTTATTCTTTCCCTTCTGCATATACAGTATTTGAGTGTCTGTAATGTGTTAGGTCTGTGGGAAATGCAAGCGAAGTTGAAAAGGACTCTACCTTGAAGAAGCTTATAGACTTGAGACTAGTTTAAGAAAATGGTAAGACATTTGGCAGGTCTGGATAATAGGGTGGGGATTGGGAAGAGATAATTGGTAAGTTAAATTCGTCTGCCCATCGGTAAGGAAGAATTTCTTAGGCTAAACTAAGGAATTTGGGTTCTGTTTTAAGTGATGGAAAACCCAGTATGTATTTACAACTGGATCAGATTTGCATTTCAGCAGATCATTTTGAAAGAGGCTCCACTGGAGGGTGTTGGCAACAGTCTAGGTGAGGAATGATGAGGGCCTGAAATAAGGGAGTGACATTATGGATAGAGATGAACTGATCAATTTGAGAGACATTCAGGAAATAGAATTATAGGTGGTGATTGTTAAAGCAGCGCGATTCAGAGAAAGTACAGACCCTGGGCAGCATCTTCAGTGTCATAGAGGTGGTCGGGAAGGGAAACTGGAGGCAACTGAAGTTGATTCCTTTTTAAAATCACAATCATTTTATAAAAGAAATGTATTATAATAGCAGAAAGAAAGGGCGTGATCTCAGAAGAAAGTATTATACTTAATACTTAGCCTATGAAAAACATCGCTCTCCTTGTTTTCCTCATTTTCTCATCAACTGGTCCATAGACCAGCAGTTAGGAGTCACTGTTGTCCGAAGGAGTCCTGGTGGCACAGTGGTACATGCTGAGCTGCTAACTGAAAGGTCGGTGCTTCAAGCCACCAGCAGCTCCTCGGGAAAAAGACCTGGTGATCTGCTTCTTTAAAGATCACAGCCTAGAAAACCCTATGGACCAGTTCTACCTTGTCACTTGGGGTCCTGCCACGAGTCCAAAACCGACTCATCGACACCCAATAACAACAACAATGGAGTCTAATCCTCTCCTTTTGCAGATAAGGAAACAGGACCAAGATTACAAAATTTAGAGTCAGAGTTAGGACTAGAATTCAGGTCTTGACCGGTACTCTAGTTTTGTTTTTGTTTTTTCCCATAGTCTTATGCTGTGTTCTTCTGATAAATGAATTTCTGTTTATCAGACCCAGTTGCTCATCCCAAAATAGGTTGAGGTTGAGTGTCATAGTCAATTGACTGGAGACTCTGCAGGTATTAAATAGCACGTATAAATCTATATTTCCAATCTCTTAAGTATCTGAGAAGTTTAGAAATATTGAGCTACATATGCTACTGGATACAGAAAAGCCTAGGAAAACATAACCAGTTAAGACTGTTTTCAGCTCTAGTAACCAGGCTCAACGTCTTATCACATACAGACTTGGGAGACTTAGTCCTTTGATCTAAAGTTGTAGCAGTAGAAAGAGCATATTTGTGGCTTGAGGTTTACAGAAAGATACTAAAAATGGCCGACTTGCAAAGTAACTGGTTGTGTTGCTGTGTCAGAGTCTAACTATAGGGTTTAACAAACTTAGGTTTGTGAAATGTGAGAAAAACCTGAGAACACCTTATTTCAAGGTTCGGGATTAGAGTAGCAGGCAGGCTGAGGAAGACGGTAAAGACAAGAAGAGGTGAAGCAGCCTTGGGGAGTCCCTATGAGGACTTCTTCCCCCTCGGAGTTTGTGTACTCCCATGGAGTAGGTGGACTTAGAAATCAGGTGAAAGGTTTTTTTTTTTCATTTACAAAAAGGCTGTACTTCAGATGAGGTGGTGGCTTGTTAGGTTTAGATCTCCCACTGTTCCTATATTCTTTATCTTTTTACCACAGTAGTGGTGTCTTATTTAAGAGATTTGTGACTGGGGAAGTGGTAAGGCTTAGCCTCATTTAGTCTTTGGGTGGCTGGAGCGTTCTTTCTTACTAATGGTGCATTATGCTTGTGTCAGTGATACTGGCATTGGAAAAGTTCTGAAAGACCCAAGTTGATTCTTGACCATAGTTTTATTAGACTTTTTGTGTCTTTCAGGAAGGAAAGCCCTCCACAGAGAGGGGATTATTCAAGCTAGGGTATCCTGAAATCTCCTTGGTGTTGAAGAGTGTTAGAGCCAGAACAAACCTAAGAGACTACCTATTCCATCTTTCTTATTATATAGTTGGGGAAAGGGAAGCTCACACAGAATGAGGAATTTATTGAAAAATGTACATAGTTTCTTAAGGTGTCAATTCTAGAGCCTTTGTCCTCTTCCTTCTGGTGCAGTGCTCTTTCCACCCTACCATTTATTGTTGAAACAATCGAGGCTTTTAAAATTAGACCACAATCACAGTACTAGGTGTTGAGAGAAGTTAGGAAGAAGTGCTTGAATATTTTTGTAGCATGTGAATATGTAATGAATATTAGGATAGCATTTGGGGAGGAAACTAGAGACCAAAAAAAAAAAAGATTGTATGTGTTTAAATTGGAGGTTATTTTTCAATTCTGTAGTACCAAATTTATTAAAAGTGTTATTTAAAATTTTGGTTTTTTTCAATTATGATAACCTGTTCACTCTGTATGTTTGTTTATATACTTGAACTGCTCTGTGGTTATATCTAAGATGAAGTAGATAATCGGTCTGGGAGTCGAGCTTATGCTTGAGTGACTGGTCCTAAGTTGTACACATATACTGGAGTGGGAATTGATTTGGATGCCATTGTTTTTGGCTCCTGCAGGTTTTGTAGTGCATCCCTGAGCATGAGTGCAGAATGAAGCGACGTTTGGATGACCAGGAGTCACCGGTGTATGCGGCCCAGCAGCGTCGGATCCCTGGCAGCACGGAGGCTTTTCCTCACCAGCACCGGGTGCTTGCCCCTGCCCCTCCCGTGTATGAAGCGGTGTCTGACACCATGCAGTCAGCCACGGGGATTCAATACTCTGTGACACCCAGCTATCAGGTACACTGGGGCCAACCATGTAGATGAGGTGAGGGAGGAGGGATAGTGATTTCATTCAATTAAAATTTTTTTTATTAAGCATTGAATTAGACATTTAAAGAAATGGAGTGTGTATAATGTATTGAAAATAACAAAAACAGTGTATACTTGTGTACCCACTACACTGGTTAAAAAAAAAGAATATCATCATAACCTTTGAAGTTCCCTCCTCTCAGAGGTAGCCACTAATTGGAACATTGTGTTTATTGTTCTCTTGTTTTTAGTTTTTATTATTTTTGTTTATAGCTGTAAACAGTATTGTTGTTTAGTTTGGATGTAGTTGAACTTTTATATAAATAGAAACTTTTCTTTTTCCTTCTTTGACGCATTTTGTTTTCTATCAGTGTGGTTCCTAGGCTTACCCATATTTTTATGTGTAGCTGTAATTGAGTTACTTTCCCTCTGGTATAAAAAATATGAATATACCTAATTTATTTATTCATTCTGTTGATGGACAGTTGGGCTGTTGCCAGTTTTTTGCTATTATAGAGGTGTTGCTGTGAACATTTGTATGTACTTCTTGTAGCGCAGTACTACTCACAGTGGCAGTCTGCAACAAGATAAGCTTGAACCAGAATGTAAATCAATGCATTACTTCCTTACCAGGAGAGGCTTGCTTTGAAATTTAAAAAAAAAAAAAAGCAGCTGAATTAAGCAGAGTGCTTATTAGTGAAGTAGTTGATTTTCATTCAGGAGCAAGCCCCTTGTCTTGTTGCAGATCACTCAGCAGGTTTGAGGGCACGTGAGGAAGAGTTTCTTGATCATCTGGGAGAGGGACTGCTGGATAATAGAGTTTGTGCATTTCAGCGTTAGTCAGTAATGCCCAATTGTTTTCAAAGTTGTGCCAGTTTATATTCCCCTCTGCATTGTATGTAATTATTCCTGTTGTTCCACATCCTGACCAGCACTGATCACACATCTCATCTGCTTATTCTGTTTTGTACAAATGGAAGAAATTTGTTTATTGTCCTTTTTAATTATGGAAGTAGTATGCCATTATGGTTTTTTAAAAAAAAGGATATAAAATGACTTCTTCCTCTGAACCCTGAGACTACCTCCCACTGGTGCATTTTTTGGATATCCAAATTTTTTTAATCAAATGCAAGAATATTTCTATTTACCTAGCTAGATACACTTTTTTTTTTTTTTTTTTAACACAAATTGAATCATGCAGTACATACTATTCTGCAGTTTGTTCTTTTCACTTAATTTATAGTGGACAACTTACTGCCTGAGTATATACGGAGACCCCGCCATTGTCATTGAGTTGATTCCAACTCATAGCAACCCTATAGGACAGAGCAGAACTGTCCCATAGTTTCCAAGGCAAGCGGACTGCCACATCTTTCTCTTGTGGAGCAGCTGGTGGGTTTGAACCACCGAACTTTCTATTAGCAGCTGAACACTTAACCACTGGACCACCAGGGCTCCTTTGAATGTATTTGGATAGATCCCAGTAATTTCTTTTTTTTTTCTACTTCAGTACTGTAATTCCATTATTTTTAAGGGTTGCATACATAGTGTTCCATTCCAGGTCAGTATGAACTGTAATTTATTTAACTGGCCTGGAGAGACCTCCTTCAACCTAACTTGATGTAGTGGTTTTTAAAAAGCCAGTATTGGGAGTATAAATTGGTGTAATCATTCTGGAGAGCAGTTTGGCAGTTTGCGTCACATTCTTTAGTTATCTGTTGACCTAGCAGTTCCATTTCTAGGAATTTATTCTAAGGAAACAATCAGGTGAAGTTAGGAAATGGTGATTTATTGTCACTCTTCCTGAAGAGTCTCCCTTGGAACAGTGTAATGCCTTAATATGGGGCTGGGGCAGCAGTCAGAGGACTGACTGCAGAGGACTGCTACAGATGTACAGTAACCTTTAAAGTTAGGACTCAGAAGAAAGAAGTCTGCTTGTTTTCCTTTGGTGATTACTTTTATTATCTGAACAGGTTCACAACTGTTCCCTACACTTGGGGTAGTTACATTTTTTCCTACAGAAACTATAACATGCCCATATAAAACCAGCCATCTCAAATATTTGTAAAGTCCAGTTATTCTTGTAGAAACCTGTTCAACACATACATGTTGGAATAAAGCAGCTCAGAATAATAACCCTTCTTGTGAGAGATAAATTAGAGCTTTTAGAATTGTCTGAATAGCTTTCCTTTTACTCCTAATTTATCTTGTATTGTTTCTGTGGATTTAGAAGTAGTTTCTCTGTTTCCTCCCAGAGTAGTATTTATAATTTTATGGGAATTTGAAAATTTTTCATTTTCTTTGCTTAGAGACAGAAAAGTTTGGTGTTATTTAGTCTCCTTATTTAAAAGTTTTAAAGTTAAATCATGTTAAAATATATGTATCTATATCAGTGCTGTTTGAAGTATGGTCCACAGAAGGCTGGTCTGTATACTGTATTAGTGTGTGATAAGTACAGGAATTGAGAGTGTTTAGAAACTTTTATAGCAGTTGCATCTAATAATAAAAATTATAACCTTATTTGTATTTTTTAAATAGCTTTATTGAGATATAATTCATATGCCATATTATTCACCCATTTAAAGTATACAATTCAGGGATTGTTTAGTATATTCACAGACGTGTGCCACCAATCACAACAGTCATTTTTCATCACCTCAAGAGGAAATTCTGTATTCTTAAGCTGTCCATCCTCCCATTCCCTCATCCTCCTAGCCCTAAACAACCACTAATCTACTTTCTGTCTCGATAGATTTCTCTATTCTGGACTTCCGTATTAATGGAATCATATAGTATGTGGCTAGGTATCTTTAATTCCACTTTTCTTAAAAACAAAAAAAATTACCATCAAGTCTATTCCGATTCATGTTGTTAGGTGCCATTGTCGGTTCCGACTCCTAGTGACCCTATGGGACAGAGTAGAACTGCCCTATAGGGTTTCCAGGGAGCAGCTGGTGGATTTGAACTGCCGACCTTTTGGTTAGTGGCTGAGCTCTTAACCACTACGCCAGCAGAGCGAAAGACTAGATCTACCCTTTAAGGTTATAATCTTTACAGAAGCGGACTGCCACATCTTTCTCCCACAAAGGGTTAGCAGCCAGGCACTTAACCACTGCGCCACCAAAGCCTCTCCTTTTTACTTTTCTAGTAATTCATTTTTATTGTATTTTATAAAAGCATTGGCCTGTGATATATTAGGATTTTTTTTTAAGTTTTATTTGTTTTGTTGTTGTTAAGAATATATACAGTAAAACATACACCAATTCTACAATTTCTACATGTACCATTTAGTGACATTGACTATATTCTTCGAGTTGTGCCACCATTCTCACCCTCCTTTTCTGAGTTGTTCCTTCCCCATTAATATAAATTCACTGTCCCCTAAGGCTCCTGTGTAGTCTTTCGAGGAGGATTTTTTTTTAAGTTCAATGTAAGGAGTAACCTTAATTTTTTCTTTTACTTTTTTTTTTGTATATTGTAGTTTAAGTAAAAGTTTACATTTCAAGTTAGTCTCTTATACAAAAATTTATACATACTTTGTTGTGTGACCCTAATTGCTCTCCCTATATTGTGACAGCACACTCCTCCTTTCCACCCCCGATTTCCCATGTCCATTCAACCAGATCCTAACCCTCTCTGCCTTCTCATCTCACCTCCGGACAGAAGCTGCCCATTTAGTCTCATGTATCTACTTGACCTAAGAAGCACACTCTTCACAAGTATCATTTTATGTCCCACAGTCCAGTCCAATCTTTGTCTGAAGAGTTGGCCTCGAAAATTGTTTTAGTTCTGGGCTGATAGAGAATTCAGAGGCCATGCTTTCCAGGGTTCCTCAAGTCTCAGTCAAACCATTAAGTCTGGTCTTTTTTCAAGTAGGATTTTTCTTAAAAAAAGAAAAACTGGTCTTTCACCACAGATAGTTTGAGAAGTACTTGTCTATGTGGTTTTTAATAGCTGCAAAGAATTCTGTCATATGGATGGGCTGTAATTTATTTCATCAGTCTGCTTTTGTGGGAAATTTGGATTGTTTCTTAATGACTGTCTTTGTACATGTACTTTTTTACATTTGTGACTAATTATCTTCCTGGGACACATTTGAGGAAGAATGTGTAAGCCTTGACATTGCCTGTCTGTGTTTTGTCCACCTAGGTTTCGGCTGTGCCACAGAGCTCCAGCAGTCACGGACCCACCATAGCAGCAGTTCACAGCAGCCATCATCACCCCACAGCTGTGCAGCCACACGGGGGCCAGGTGGTCCAGAGTCATGCTCATCCCGCCCCACCAGTTGCACCAGTGCAGGGACAGCAGCAGTTTCAGAGGCTCAAGGTGCTGTTCAGCTCCTTTTCTTCAGTCTTTTTCTATCTTAGTAGGAAACATCAGCTTCAGCCTATTAGTGGTGGTTTTATAACTTTCAACATTCTAGACTAAATGGTTGAGTCACAAGAAGTTTTTGTTTTGAAACCTATTTATATTTCTCATCTTAGCATCACTGTCTGATCCAGAGAAGAATATGCTCAAGAAATGTTTGTGGAACGTATGAATGCATGGTACTCACACATGCCAAGATTAAGGGGCTATTTTCATACAAAATAAACTTAAAGTCCATTATTTTGGATGCCTCCCTTTGAACTCTTAGTTCTTAGTATAAGGTTTTATTGAGCACACACAACGATGGGCAACAGGCCTCAACAGTAAAGTCTTACTGCCCAGTGATATCTTACAGTGTCATCTTTTTATTCTTGTTCACAAATAACTGAATTGGCTAGTATCTTCAAGTCCATTCTTAGTAAGACACATGCTCCGTTTAAAGTTTGGGGAAAGCTACAATTGTGAATGAAGTGTCAGTGTCTTCCTCTGTTCTGCTGAGTACATGCCGTAGCTTTTCAGTGCTTTGAAATTCACGAAGCATCTGTGGAGAAGTGAAGCTTGTGTTCTCAGCTAACCTTGTCACTGTGCTTACATGAGTCTTACTTTTCAAAATGTGATTGTTGCAGCAAGCATTCCAGATTTCAGTTTTTCTAATTTTACATTTATATAAAATTTGAAATTGAGTACAGGAAATATAAAGAACTAGAAAGAGATAAGATGCTAGAGCTTAATTTAGTCATATCATCCTAATTATATCACATTGCTTGAAGACAGGAATGAGCATTATCCTTTTTTTTTTTTTTTTTTTATTGTACTTCAGGTGAAAGTTTACAGAACTAATAGTTTATCATTAAACAGTAGTACACATATTGTTTTATGACATTGGTTAACAACCCCATGGCATGTCAACCCTCTCCCTTCTTGACTTTTTTTTTTTTTTGGTGAAAATATACATAGCCAAAGATACACCATTTCAAAAATTTGTACATGCACAGTTCAGTGACATCGACTGCGCTCTTCTGATTGTGCTGCTATTCTCAGTTTAGATGAAGGTTTACAGAACAGAATAGTTTCTCATTAAAGTTAGTACACATGTTGCCCTATGACAGTGGTTAACAACCTCACTACACATCAACACTGTCCTTACTCAACCTTGGGTTCCTTATCATGAGCTTTCCCGTCCTCTTCTGCCTTCTAGTCCTTGTCCCTGGACTGCTGTGCCTCATTAGTCCCGTTTTGTTTTATGGGACTGTCCAATCCCCAGCTGAACAGTGAACCTCGGACGTGACTTCACCACTGAGCTAAAAGGGTGTCAGGGGGCCATACTCTTGGGGTTTCTCCCATCTCCTTTAGGCCAGTAAATCTGGTCTTTTTTGTGTGTGTTAGAATTTTGTTCTACATCCTTCTCCAGCTCTGTCCAGAACCCTCTGTTGTGATCCCGGTCAGAGCAGTTGGTGGTGGTAGCTGGGCACCATCTAGCTGTACTGGACTCAGTCTGGTGGAGGCCTTGGTAGCTGTGGTCCGTTAGTCCTTTAGACTAATCTTTTGCTTGTATCGTGTTCTCTTAATTCTCCCTTGCTCCCGAAGGGATGAGACCAGTGGAGTATCTTAGATGGCTGCTCACAGGCTTTTAAGACCCCAGACGCTACTCACCAAGATAGAATGTAGAACATTGCCTTTATAAACTGTGTTACGCCAATTGAGCTAGATGGTCCCCGAGACCATGGTCCCCACAGCCCTCTGCCCAGCAGTTCAGTCCCTCAGGGAGTTTGGATGTGTCTGTGGAGCTTCCCTGACCTTTCCTTGTTCAAGCTTTGCTGGTTTCCCCAGTGTTGTGTACTGTCTCACCCTTCACCAAAGATGCCACTTACCTATTGACTAGTATTTCCCCCCCACCCCTCCCATCCCTGGTAACCAACAAAGATTGTTACTTTTTGTGTATAAACTTTTTCATGGGTTTTTATAGTGGAGGTCTCATACAATATTTGTCCTTTTGTGATTGACTTACTTCACTCAGCATAATGTTCTCCAGTTTCATCCATGTTATGAGATGCTTCACAGATTCATCATTGTTCTTTCTCATTGCATAGTACTCCATTGTGTGTTATATACATAGTTTGTTAATCCATTCATCTGTTGACAGGCATCTAGGTTGTTTCCATCTTTTTGCTGTTGTGAACAATGCTGCGATGAACATAGGTGTGCATATGTCTATTCGAGTGACGACTCTTCTCTAGGATATATTCCTAGGAGTGGGATTGCTGGATCGTATGGTATTTCTATTTCTAGCTTTCTAAGGAAGCGCCATATCATTTTCCAAAATGGTTGTATCATTTTGCATTCCCACCAGCAGTGCATAAGAGTTCTGATCTCCCCACAGCCCCTCTAACATTTGTTATTTCCAGTGTTTTTGATTCGTGCCCAGTAATGCCATTCTGGTTTTAATTTGCATTTCTCTGATGGCTAGTGATCGTGAGCAATTTCCTCATGTGTCTCTTGGCCACTTGAATGTCTTCTTTGGTGAAGTGTCTGTTCATTTCCTTTGCCCATTTTTTAATAGGATTATTTGTCTTTTTGTTGTAGAGGTGTTGGATTTTCTTGTAGATTATGGGCGATATCCTCTTGAAGGATACATCCATGCATAGCAGATATTTCGGTCTTCCGTTCTCATTGGTTTGGGTTCTCAGGACCTTGTTTAATATTGGCCTAAGGAAGTTAAAATGCTGTTACATAAATATAAAGCATACCAAAGCCAAACTATGTAGAAGAATTTTATAAAAATTAATTTCTCTACATTAATTCTACAAAGTAGAGGGTCAGCGAAAAAGAGGAAGACCCTCAATGAGATGGATTGACACAGTGGCAGCAACAACAGGCTCAAGCATAACAATGATTGTGAGGATGGCATAGGACTGGGTAGAATTCTGTTGTACATAGGGTTGTTATGAGCACCTAACAACATTAGCTTAGGCAATTAAGAGTTGACTGTGCTCGAGCATAGTCTTTCAATAGACAGAGTAAAACTGCCCCATTTCCAAGGAGCAGCTGGTGGATTTGAACTGGCAACCTTTTGGTTAGCAACCATAGCTCTTAACCACTGCGCCACCAGGGCTTCTGAACCTTCGCTGTGGGCTCTGTCGTTGGGACATTTTGTATCAGCTCTACTGATGTTTTCCTTCAAGTGTTATTACTGTCTGCTTGTAGAGTAATGGCTGTTTGCTAAAATGTGTTATTGTTATGGACTTAGCACTTCACCAAGTCTGAAAATATTTTTTAAAATTTTCTTTGGTGTTATTTAATTCCATATTAATGCTGTATTCAATAGTTAATACCTTAATATTGCAAAAGATCTTATAAATTTGCTATTAAACTAACAAAAAATATATAGCCTTTCAACCACCTCTGTCAAAGCCCAGCACCCACCTATATTACTCACTTTCCTCACAGGAGTCTTGGGCATAAGTATATGGATTGTACTTTGTTTTATAGAAGCTGGCAAAGAAGCAAGAAAGGGCTTTGGAATCAGGGTTATAGAGTGAGTCACAGGTAGGGTTAGGATTTCTTGCTCTGTTCCTTTAGTTGCAAGCTCTTGAATGTGATTCCTAAAAACAGTAACTTGTTGAATTTTCTTTCTAATGAGAAGAGGTAAAATACTTTCTTGTACCTCCATGAAATTTAATTCAGTATTCCCACATTGCCTGCTATATTTGGATCAGTCTTAAAATGCTTTATAAGCATTTGAATCAACTTCAATAAACCATTTACTATATTCTATAATAAGGAAGTATTCAGTGGGAACACTCAGGTTATTTCAAGCACCAAATTGTCTGTACTTTCTTTTTGTCTTTGGCAGATAGGTGACAAGGAGGATTTGAATAATTTGAGGCATGTTTGGTGATTTAGTTTTTTGTTGAACACCAGCACCATAGGTATTTGGCGCAAGTGCTCTTTAGTTGTTAGTATTGGTCTCCCAGCAAGATTCAGGTGGTGGCCTTTACTACATGCCTGTTGAAGTGATCCAGGAAAATTCATCGGCAAAGTCTAAGATTTTCCTCAAGTGCCCCCTTAAATCTCTAGCTGCTAAATTACTACTTCCAGAGTTTTTGGGTTTTTTTAAGTTGTGGTTCTTAGAACTGTACAGATGCTTTTGTAGAAGTTGTCCTGTACTTTAAAATTTAGGCAATGGGAGAATTTCCTCACTATTCTCAGATGCAGGTATCTCATTTATAATGTGGGTGTCATGCTGGTTTTTTTAAGCATAGCATTACTTTATAACTAATTATTAAACAGTGAGTGGCTCACTATGACCCTCAAACACCTTTTTCTTTCAAACATACACATATCACACGTAACATTTCTTTCCTTCAGGTTTCTGCACTTTTTTGCTCACTGTAGTAATTATATTATTCCACGTCATGTTTATTCCTTTGTCATGTGATTGTGAATGCCATTCTTGAATATCTTCTAACTTCTTTGTTCCTGCCGCAAAATTAATGACTTTTCTGTTCCATCAACTTGGTCATTAATGAAAAATTTCAATATGGAGAGTTATGAATATGAATTAAGCAGTCCATTGATTTGAACAGAAATGGTCGTGTTATTTGTAAAGTATAGAAAAACCAACCATCAAAGGAGTGGGTATTGACCAAGTATATAATCTATGCTATAGCAACAATGAAATACTCTTGATTAACCATGGCCATAATGAATTTTGGGCAGTTCTTGAAATGCCATTTGGTGGTTTATTTCAACATAAATATTATATTTCATAACGTATGGTGAAAGTAGGGCTCATAGCAAATCAGATGTTTATATCTGAAATTTTCCTAAACTTGATATTTTGTATAAAGTATCTATCCCAACGATTATAGGCAACACCTAGTGTGCATTTCCCTTGTGTATCTCAGAGTAACTAAAAATTAAGTTGTCCTAAACAGACTCATAACTTTCTGCCCCTTTAGCCTGTTCTTTTGTGGTGAATCACCCCTGAATGCTTGCTGTCCCTTATATTCCATATCCAGTCAGTCTCCGAATCCTATCACTTTTACCTCCTGTCTTATTTTCTTAGTGCTGCCATAACAGAAATACCACGAGTGGGTAGCTTTAATGAAAAGGAATTTATTTTCTTACAGTTTAGAAGGCTAGAAGTCTGAATTCAGGGTACTTGACTGTAGGGAAAGGTCCTTTCTTGTCTATTTCAGCTTCTGGTAGCTGGCAATCCTTGGAGTTCCTGGGCTTGTACACTTGTCTGTCTCCATCTTCAGATAATGTCTGTCTTACGCCTGTGTCTGCCTTCTGCGCCTGATCTGCTCTTTGATGGCTCAGAAGTGATTGGCTTAAGACATACCTTCTACCGATGTAGTCTCATTAACGTAATAGAAAAACCCTGTTCCCAAATGAGATTACATCCACTGGTATAAACCCATTTAGATTGAGTCATTTCCTGACTCATAGTGACCCTATAGGACAGCGGTCATATAATAAATGATATGTGACCACATAATAAATGATAGTCATAATTGTATTTTAAAAAAACAAAACAAAACAAAAACACTCCAGTAGCAAATCTAAAGGACTGTTGGCAAAGTGGAGAGACTCTGACGGCAGGGAGACCAGTTGGGACTCAGTTGCAATTGACCCCAGTGCTCTCTCGATTATGGGAGCCCTGACCTTCTCCTAAGAAGCTCTGGTGGCCTGGTGGTTAAGCACTCAGCTACTAGCTGAAAGGTCCGCCGTTTGAACCCCCAAGCCGGTCCACCAGAGAAAGATGTGGCAGTCTGCTTCCATAAAGATTTACAACCTTGGAAACCCTGTGAGGCCGTTCTACTCTGTCCTGTAGGGTCCCTATGAGTTGGAATTGACTCGACGGCAGTGGGTTTTGGTTTAATCTTTACAGAAATAGACTGCCCCATCTTTCGCCCTCAGAGCTGCTGGTGGGCTCGAACTGCTGACCTTTTAGTTAGCCACTGAATGCTTAACCACTGTGCCACCAGGGCTCCTCCTCCATAGGCATAGGGCTTAGGATTGGCAACCTGTTTTGGGAGGACACAATTCAATCCTTAACACCTTCTAAAAAGCTTTTGAATCTATCCGGTTCTTTCTCTTCCTTTGGCCAGTAGTGTAATTCAGGCCACTATTGTTCTCATAGGAGTTAGCCCTGTAGCATAGCTGGTCTGCCTACCTCCTTCCAATCTTCCCTGCCCTTTGGCCAGTTCCTTCCCAACACTACAACTAGATTGAGTACACTAAAATGCAGATGATAAAATAAATAGATTTTAACAAGATTTACAGGGCCTTTCAGGATCTAGATCCTGATTCTTCTCTTTTCTCATCTGTCGCTACTCTTCCTACAGCCAAACGAAACTGTTTTCGGTTTTCCCAATGTACCATATGGTGCCCTGTCTGGGATTTTGCCCATGCTGGTTCCACTGACTCTTTTCACAGGTCTTCACTTTGGCTAACTTGTACTCATCCTTGGGACTCAGTTTAGACCCCCTCCTAGGAGGCCTTCCCTAATGGGATACCCTTTCCGTGTGCTCTTAGGACATTCAGGATTACCCACTCACCCCACTGTATTGTGATTCCTGACTAGATGTGAATGAACTTCTATAGAGCAGTGTCTGTGGCTTATTTGTCTTAATCTCGTGTATTTACTATATGTTTCTGTTTATTTACTATGTTAAGTTTCATTTTTACATAAATAATTTGTTTTTTATAATTCTTGGCTTATTTTCTTTTTATAACCTTGAGGTTTGTTCCTGTCTCAGGTGGAGGATGCACTGTCGTATCTGGACCAGGTGAAGCTGCAATTTGGTAGTCAGCCTCAGGTCTACAATGATTTCCTTGACATCATGAAGGAATTTAAGTCTCAGAGGTAAATGACATACATGCTTGTTCTCAAACTTTGTACTTGGAATGTTGAGTTTAGGAGGAAGGCTATAGCTTATTTTCAGCTACTAGAAGAATAAAGGATGCCCCATTGTGGGGATTTAATTTTCAGGGTCATGCTTTATTGTATGTATTGCTTTATTGATTGAAATAACAGGAACTAGACCTTTGTCTTCTCCTTGTTGGTAAATTTTTCTTAATACATCATTTCTGTCATGGAGGTAGCACTGGTAGTGATGTAGGCTATTTTACTTTTGAATTGGTTGAAGACAGACACTGATATTTTGGCATGGTTCACAAATGCAGGAGAGGAATTCATGTGAGCAGTATAGGTGCATGCCCAGTAAATAATTTACACAAGTGTATAGAAAGCTTGATCTTGCTTGGGAAATATAGCTTTGGATTTACTTTCTGAATATCTGTTTGACAGGACTGTTACCATGAATGTATATTCTGTTCAAAATTGTGACTAAGCCTCTTTGAATCTAAAGTTAAATGGCTTTGGAATTTTAGAGTTCTTTATGTGTTGTTAATTTTGTATTATGCAGGTTGATTTTTACCTATTTTCTTGTTTATAGAGCTTAGTGGAAAGTGAATTTTTTTCTTACTGAAGTGTTTTTCAAGCAAGCCATCACTTTTATTTTTCTGTCAGCATTGACACACCAGGAGTGATTAGTCGGGTGTCTCAGCTGTTCAAAGGCCACCCTGACCTGATCATGGGCTTCAACACCTTCTTGCCCCCTGGCTACAAAATTGAGGTGCAAACCAATGACATGGTGAACGTCACAACTCCTGGCCAGGTTCATCAGATCCCCACCCATGGCATCCAGCCTCAGCCTCAGCCACCACCCCAACATTCTTCCCAGCCTTCAGCCCAGTCAGCCCCAGCTCCTGCCCAGCCTGCTCCTCAGCCCCCACCTGCCAAAGTCAGCAAGGTGAGCTCTTGGAAAGTTTTGCATCATGTGAGTTACATCTCTAGAAAGCACCTCTTTCACATTTCCCTTTTATATAATACTTGGATAGATATATTAAAACAAGTTGCAGTGATTTCATCAGAGGAGATGCAGTAATCACATAACTATAAAATATAGTTCACGTTTACACACCAAATATTTAGATACCTGTTTAAATCTGTGGAGTCCCTGGGTGACGCATGCAGTTAAGCACTTGACTACTAGGTGAAAGATTGATGGTTTGAACTCACCAAGAGGCACCTTGGAAGACAGGCCTGGTGATCTGCTTTCAAAAAGTCACAGCCTTGAAAACCATACAGAGCACAGTTCTACTCAGCACCCATCGGGTTGTCATGAGTCAGAATCAACTCGACAGCAACTGAGAACAACAGTTTAAATCAGCACAACAGTCTGCAAGGACTCTTTTGCCCCTAATTGCTGCTTATTGAACCCATGAGTATCCCAACAGTTGGTGGCTTTCTATAATAGTATTTTAACAGTACAGGCAGACATGATCATCTTACCATGATCAAATTAGGCTACCTCCCACATGGTCATCATCTTACAAAACTTACTCCATTTAACAGATTAGGTCATATCAAGCCAAGCAGAAGATCCTGTTGATGATGATGCTGGTGGTGGTGGTATGTTCTTAGTCTAGAACTACACTTTCCCAATAGAGTAGCCACCAGCCACATATGACTGTATTTAAATTAGTTAAAATATATTCAGTTTTTCATTTGCAGTAGTCACATGTGGCTAGTGGCTATCGTACAGACAGTGCAAATAAAGAACATTTCCATCCAAGAGAGGACAGCAAGGGTCTAGAACACTTTCTATGTGGAATTATGCAGCAATTGATGTGTTATCTTTTCTGACATTAAACATGTATATAGAATGAGTTCCTTTCTGTTTGCACCTGATGAGCTAATGAACTTAAAAATTACATGTAAAAAATTCTTCCCTGTAGTTGGAGGTGTAAGATTGTATTTAGAAAATTTGAGAGACTGAAATATTTGTAGTGGAATGTGTAAGCTGTTTATAGCTCTCACTCTCTCCCATTATGATTTGAATTGAGTTAAAATGGCCTGGCCTGAATAAATAAAGGATATAATTTAATCAGCATGTTGTTTCTCTTTAGTTTGAACTTTCTTTCATGTGTCCACCCATCTGTGTTTCTGAGGAGAATGCTTTTTTTTTAGCCTTCCCAACTACAAGCACATACTCCAGCCAGTCAGCAGACTCCCCCGCTCCCACCATATGCATCACCACGTTCCCCACCGGTCCAGCCTCACACACCAGTGACAATCTCTTTGGGAACGGCCCCATCCTTGCAGAACAATCAGCCTGTGGAGTTTAATCATGCCATCAACTATGTTAATAAGATCAAGAACAGGTTCCAGGGCCAACCAGACATCTACAAAGCATTCCTGGAGATTTTGCACACGTATCAGGTAAGAGGGTTGCCCTTTCAGCCTGTCTTAACCAGTCACCCTCTAAGGGCATCTGGCTTAAGAAGAACTTGAATAACTATGGTTGATGTTCACTAATTCTTACTGGAAATTAACCAACTAGAAAGTATGACTGTGTATAAAGCCAATTTGATTTGCCTAACTTAATTGCTCTGCAGCAAGCAGCCGGTCAAGATTTGTAGTTACTGCCCTGTGTAATGAAAGCTTGTTTACCTGGGAAGTTTGGAGGAGGATTTGTGCAATATAGTTAGCCTGCAGTAAAAAGAGAAATTTCTCTAATGCTTTGTGTTTTATCAGTTGGGAGTGGTCCCTGGGCATTCACAGTTACTGTCCTAGTTTTAAAAAGAATTGTCAGCCACCATCTACTACTTTCTCCAATGCCTGAAGTCAAAACAGGTGCCAAGAATAAGAACATAGACTTTCTTCTTAAGTGCATCCTCAGTAGATAACATGCAGAGCTCTTGTCAGATATCCCAGAAAGTATGCAAGGTGAGTCATTCAAAACAGTGGCCCTCTAATATGATCTTCTCCCATTTGCAAATTGCTATCAGAAAGAGCAGCGAAATGCCAAGGAAGCTGGAGGAAACTACACCCCAGCGTTGACTGAGCAGGAGGTATATGCCCAGGTGGCTCGGCTCTTTAAAAATCAGGAAGATTTGCTGTCAGAGTTTGGACAGTTCCTACCAGATGCCAACAGCTCCGTGGTAAGTTTTGTATAGAAAAGCTACAGTATTTAGGATTACTATCTCCTTTGGAAGCTGGAATCAGAAGAGGACTTCTCCTAGATGATACTTATTTGCTTTGATAAGCGCATTAATCCCTTTCATGTGTCTTAATCAGCTTTTAAGCAAAACAACTGCTGAGAAGGTTGATTCTGTGAGAAATGACCATGGAGGCACTGTGAAGAAGCCCCAACTGAACAACAAGCCACAGAGGCCTAGCCAGAACGGCTGCCAGATCCGCCGGCACTCTGGAACAGGAACTACCCCTCCAGTGAAGGTGAGAGTTAGCAGCACTTGCTCGTTTGACTTGTGGGAGCAATTTTTGTGGACAAGGGCTCTGGGGGTGGTCATGTGTTCTTATCCAAAACATGTTGACAGCTGGATTCTGGATATTCAGAGTGAGTTGGTGTATGTCACGAAAATTTCAGTGCAAAGCTTCTTATCTGGCTTTGCAAAAGAATGTTAGCCTAACGCTGATTGCTTGGATTACTGTGCCTTTTTCAGTTCTTACTGGTTTTCTCTGTATTTTCTATCTTTTTTATTATTAGCTGTCATCTCATTTATATTTTTGTTTGCTGCTAAGAGTTGTCAAGACTTACTCAATTTTCCCCTCTTCTGATTTGATGTTTTCAACCTGCCTTGTGCTAAGAAAGGTTATTGAGCTTAATAGTTGATTATGAAATACGTCAGTGATCCCTTGAGGTTCTCCTGTGCTTTGTGAGATCTCTTTGGTCTGGAGGCTTCTTCTGCCCAAGGTTCTTTGTTGAGTTGCCAGATCTTATCTGTCATCTTAATCTCCATGGCTGGACCTTTTGGCTGTAGCAGAGGAAGGTCTTAAACTCCTGCTAGTGACCTGTCGCATGATGTTTATTTTTACGGCAAACACTGATGATCTGCCTGCAGAAAGCTAAGCTTGCTGTCTTCTTTGATACTGTGCAGCTGTGATAGGGGACATCTAGATGTACGGATTGAACATTGCTTCGGTGCATTCTGAAGCAGTATGTGACATGAAGAGATAGATGTGTCTGCAGAATTTAATGAAAGATAACAAAACCAAGTGGAATTTCTAACAGTAAGAGATGATTGGTGAAGTAAATAACTACATGTTAGGTGTTACTGGCACTTCTGAAGGACCCTACTTTTTAGTGTTTGTGTAATGGTTTCGCCTTTTGAAATCACATTGAACTTGGTAATGGTTTATATTTTTTCACGGTGGTAGTAAGAATCAGTTCTCCAGATACGCTCCGCTCT
Organism: Dugong dugon; assembly: GCA_030035585.1. Lineage (NCBI taxonomy): Eukaryota > Metazoa > Chordata > Mammalia > Sirenia > Dugongidae > Dugong > Dugong dugon. Next base: position 20,646,951 of record CM057482.1, on the reverse strand, counting down.
TGAACTGGTCTCCGCCACGCTTGATTACCCACAGGTGGAAACACTATATTGGGGGCATGCAATGCCCCACCTACTTTCTCCTCAGGCAGTGTAAGCGGAGGCTATGGCTTCTAAGAGAGTGTACTCTGAGATCCCAAAGGTAAATGTGCTGGTTCTCACAATGCTTGTGCATTTCTTCACAGATAGTTGAGAAGTGGTTTTTTAAATTCTTGCTTGACAGGGTTATGTCATGGTCTGTTCATTTCCTTTAAAAAGGGAGTCTTTATTAAATTAGTCTGAATGGATATTGCTGACACTACAGGAATAACTTCTTTCTGTTAAGAAAATAGGAAAATAAACTGCTCCCCCCCCCCCCCCCCCCCAATGAAAATTTTTAATTGAATTATTGGTAAAGGTTGAAGATAATATATATCCACTCCAGGCGATATACTCCAGCTCTCTCTCTCTCTCTTTTTTTTTTTTTTTAAATTCAGATTACATTTATTTATTGATGTTTTGTTGTGGTTTGGATGAAATTTTACAGGGCAGGTTGGTTTCCCATTTAACAATTTATACGCATTTTGTTTCATGACATTAGTTGCAATCCCGTCAATGTGACAGCACTCTACCCACTTCCTCCCTGGGTTCCCCATTTTCATTTGCCCATCCTTCCTTCCCCTTCCTGCCTTATGAACTTGATTTTTGGGTAAATGCTGCCCTTTTGGTCTCATACGATTACTCCAGCTCTTTAACAAGTACTTTTTCTGTGTCTACCAGCTAGGAAGGCAAAGCAGTGGCATTAGGTTCCAGATAAAGTTGCTTTTGGCCTCTGGAAAAAAAGAGAGGAAGGATATTAATTCTAAAAGTTTATCACTGGTAGTGCTGTGAGCGTTTGTGTAGAGAACATATGGGGAATAGCATGGTGAACCTCTGGTCGAGAAAGAAATTGACAGGCAAACTGAAGTAGAGAAGTGTGGAAATCTTTTAGGGTATAAACTGAGTTAGTGGCTTGAATTCTCTCATTTGCTCCAAATTATCAATCAGCAATGGTCAGTGATGGAACTATTGAACACAGATGAAAATAAAATGGTTGCGAAGTCCGCTCTCTGAATCTTATGTGTTTGTATTTTTCCTTTTTTTGTAGAAGAAACCCAAATTGCTCAGCCTAAAGGATTCCTCTATGGCAGATGCCAGCAAGCATGGTGTGGGAACGGAATCCTTATTTTTTGATAAGGTGAGTCATGGGTAAATTAGATTTGATATCGGCTGTTAATGTCAAAGAAAATCACCTCCACCCCCAAGAAGGTTTTGTTTTAGAGGCATCAAACTGATTAGGACTTTGTACTTTTTAGCATAGTTTCCAAATTGTAAATTCTTTCGTTCTGCTTTGCTTTGGGAGGTGGTTTGTAGCAAAATACAGCATTTTCCATTTCCATAATGGAAGATAGCTTTTTTAAAAATGTGTAATACTCCTCTGGAATGATGTTTGGAGCTCCCCATCGTAGATATCCAGGTCTGTACAATGGGGAGTGTGGGTGCCTGTACCAGTTGTTGGGGACTTAAAATGACTGGTAATCTTCTAATTGCTGTGATACATAATTTGCAGTATGCACAGATAGGGTTCATGGGGATTCTAATTAATTGTGTGTTTTCAAAGCTCCCCAGGTGATTCCAATGAGAGCCAGAGTTGAGACTCCTGGTGTAAACGGTGTTGTGTAGTATGTTAGGCTGACTCTCCTCCTGTGTCTGAAGTCAGCTTGGTGATTAGCAGGTTGCTTTCATCAGGGTAGCTGGCAACTTTTGGGCTTCTTCCGAACCCATGAACCGGCCTGGATTGATCTCGTCATGATTTACCCTCTCTTGCACCTCTGGGTTGCAATCCTGATTTTAAAAACCAATTTTTAAAGGCATTTATTAGGTAACTGAGACAATCTGAACAGAGTCAATATTAGATGCTATTTAGGAATTAAAAAAAAATAAGTTAGTATTTTAAGAGTAATGGTATTTTTTTAAAGAGTGCTTATGTGTTAGAGATACATACCAAAGTATAGATAGATGAAATGTTGGGATTTGCTTTAAAATTCAGTAGTGGAGGAAATGGGTATAGAGGAAACAAACTTTATTGTATATTGATCATTGAGGCTAGGTGAGTACATGGGATTGATTAGACTCTACTTTTGTGTATGTTTCAAAGCTAATAAAAAATTAAAAGTAAATAAATATGGTATATAGTACAAAAAGTGCAATGCTCTTTCATCTTTAAGAGTACATATGCCAAAATCTAGAATAAGCAAATGCACACAGACAGAAGTTTATTAGTGATTACCAGGGACTCGGGGGAGAGGATAATGGGCGTTATTGTTTAAGGGGTACTGAGTTTTTATTTGAGATGATTCAAAAACATTTGGAATTGGATAGTGGTGATGGTAGTACAACCTGGTGACTGTAATTAATATCACTGAATTGTACATTTAAAAATGATGAAATGGCAAACTTTTTGTTTTATATATATTGCCACAATAATTTTTTTAACTACGTATTCCATGTGGTATCTACCAGTTGATAGTTATGAAAAGTATATGAGAGCCTGGAGCGGGGGTGGTTGATTTGGTGAGAGTCTGCAATCCCTACCAAAGGACCACATGCTAAATATTTATTTGTGGAACTGTAGCTCCAGACTGGTCATCTGTCCACACTAGTTTTATTTTGTTTATACCATTGAACGTTTTTAAAAATGCTCAATATTATAAATGGAGGAAGGAAGAGATCATTATCGGGGGACAGAAATATCTTATTTTAAAAGATTATTATTCAGGATTACCAGAGTTTGGAAACATTGTTAACCAAGATTCTTCCTGTAAATCTGTTAAGAGAGGCAACAAAAACTTGAGTAACTGTGATATGGTTGGGAGAATGAAGCATGTGAGAAGTTAAAAGTCTTAGCTACTCTAGTATCTCACTTTTTAAATTTTTATTATGGAAAATTTTAAACATATAAAATTAAAGAGAATAATAGAATGATCCCTCATCCAACTTCACCATTTTCCAACTCCTAGCCAGTATGCTTGTTCGTATGTACCCCCACCCATCCCAGATGATTTGGAGACAAATCCAAGATACTATTTCACCCATAAATATTTTAGTAGTTTTCCTTTTAAAATGACTCCTTTTTTCAAACATAATCATCATCACATCTAAAAAAATTTACATTGATTCCTTAGTATCCTCAGATATCTGTCAGTTCAAATTTCCCCCATTTTTTAAAAGTGATGCAGGATCTTTTTGATTCCTCTACTTAACTGTTAATTGTTTGGTTGTCTCCATAAGGTCCGAAAGGCTTTGCGGAGTGCAGAGGCTTATGAAAATTTCCTGCGCTGTCTTGTTATCTTTAACCAGGAGGTGATCTCTCGGGCTGAGCTAGTACAGCTAGTCTCTCCCTTCTTAGGGTAAGTGGAATGAGGGGCTTAGCCCTGATGCAGGATATGGAAGTGAGATAATACTCACTTGGTTTGTGAGTGTATGAGAAGCAAAGTTAATTTAATTGAAGTGGGTCCATTGACTCATAAAATGTCAGTGTTAAAAGAATCCTCCTAGAAGTCTTCTAGTCCAACTGTAGAGGTGAGAAAATAGAAGGGGATTAAACTACCTGTTGACTACTGCCAGGAATGGTGGTCTCCTGATCCGGTGACCAGTGCTTAATGTATCCCAGGATTCTAGAATCTTGACTGTATTTCACAACCTAAGAATTAACTGAACACTGAAGCAGTGTTCTTGATCAGAAGTATGACTGATTATTGCGACTTTTCTGTCACCACCATAATTGATCTGAGAGAATTCTATAAGAAAAGGGGAAAACAAATGTTCAGAAGCAATGCTTTGAACTGCTTTGGCAGGAAATAATAACTGTCATAGGAATTTGCCCCTAGTAGCAGAGTTCTGACCCAACACCAAGTGGTGGTGGTCATATCTCAGGATAACTGCATCATGCTTCTAACTGCTTACCAGTTTTTGATTTGATTCTTCAGGAAATTCCCTGAATTGTTTAATTGGTTTAAAAACTTTCTGGGCTATAAAGAGTCTGTACATCTGGAAACCTTTCCAAAGGAACGAGCCACAGAGGGCATTGCCATGGAGATAGATTATGCCTCCTGTAAACGATTGGGCTCCAGCTATCGAGCCCTACCAAAGAGCTACCAGCAGCCCAAGTGTACCGGACGGACTCCTCTCTGTAAAGAGGTAAGGCCTTCCCTAGTGAGGATCAGCCCTGAATCCTCAGATTCCTCCAGAAGGAAGCAGTACTAGGAATGGAGAATTTATATGAATGAGGAAATCAAGACTCTTTATCTTTTTTCAAAAGAAAACACTTATATTCATGAACCTTTTCCTTACTAATACGCTTACCTAAACTGGTTAAAGGTGAAACTTAAGAGTAATATGTTAGCTGCAGAGTAGTGTTTGTAGAGTCATGTTTTTCCCTTCCCCTAGAGTTTTGTCTTTTTATTGAGAATGCTTTTCAGTCTCTTCTTCTACCCACAGGTTTTAAATGATACCTGGGTTTCCTTCCCTTCATGGTCTGAGGACTCCACCTTTGTTAGTTCTAAGAAGACACAGTATGAAGAACATATCTATCGTTGTGAAGATGAGCGCTTTGAGGTACAACTCCTTTTTCTTTAGAAGCTAAGGGAAGTAGATGCTAAATGAAGAGGTATCTCAGATATCTCTCTGTGAGGGTTGTCTTTTTAAGATTGAAGAGCTCTTGACATTTAGAGGATCACATTCTTCTGTGGTATATGCTTGTTGTGGAGCTTAACATGCTTTACAAATTTGTCAAATATAAGTAATTTTTTAATAACAACTGTGATTTATCTAGGCCACTTTAACAGAAATTGTCCATTGATGACTGAATAATAATTCTTTGAATTTTTAATGGCATTTTAAAGATTTTTTGTGCTCATGTTTTACGTGATGTATAAAATTATACCTATAGGGTTTTCTTGAAGCTAGTTCTAATTATTTTAAGACCTGTGTGGATTGTTACTTGTAGCACAGGTAACCTAGCAAGCCAGCTCTGCTGGGAGAACTGGAGTTTTTCCTCTCATATTTCTGTATGGATTTGGCTCTTTTTGAAAGAAAGTTAAATTAGGGACTTTATTTTAAAGTAGCTGGGAAGGGAAAAGCTGGAGTGAATAAATGAGTTGGTAGAGAGCCCCTGTATCAGGAGAGGGAATACTGAACAGTTGGCTCAAAATCCGCATTGAGTATGAGTGACTAATTCATTGATTCATCAACAAAAAGGGAATGTTTAGTGTGTTCAGAGAAGTAAAATTATGTGTATCCTATTTAATGTATTTACTGTATCAAACTGGCTCTGTTTCATATGGATGGGAGACATCCTACTCTTTTTTTTTTTTTTAAAATCCATGCTGATTTAGTTCTTTGCCAGTCTACCCCTTTTATACATCCTCCAGCTGTTTCCAGTTTTGAATGAAGAGCCACATGTTGCTATTAGTTGGCCGTATCTGCCCCAGTGTTTGAGGAGTTGCAACCATTTGCAGAAAATGAAATCATGACAAATGTTAACTTCCCTGGGAAGTTTGATCAAATTAAAGGAAGCATTTCTTTTTTTTTTTTTTTTTTTTTTACCGGTGTTTAGTAATGTTAGATGATGAGTTAGAGAGCAGAGCTTGGCCTCTTTTCTTGACCCAATGGCCCTATTCTCTCTCAGCTGGTATACCTGCATATGGGAGGTGACATCCTCATTTACTAGTCGTGCCTACAAGGGTGAAGATGAAAGAAGTGTGGCGTACGTGCATGTGTGTATGCTTAGGAGTTGGTGGGATGGGCTAGTTTGAATGGGTTTTCCCTTTATTGGAATAGCTTAGGTAATGCTGCAGTACAGACAACCCCTAAACCTCAGTGGCTTGAAAAAAGAAAAGTTTATTTCTTGGTCATGCTACATGTGCATTGCTGTTTGACAGGGGACTCTGCTCATCAGAATCACTCAGGGACCCAGGCTGACAGAGTGCCACCATCTTAAATATTGCCAGTTACTAGAGGGAAAGAAAGCTCAGAAGGGTCTCACACCCTTAAATGCTCTAGCTTAGAAGTAACAAAGATCACTTGTACTCGCCTCTTCACAACTCATTTGCCAGAACTAGTTAGTGGCCCTCTCCAGTCACAAGAGAGCCAGGAGGTTCAATCCATCATTTGTCCATAATTGTGGGGGGAGCGGGAAGACCAGAAATATTTTACAAAACATGATGACTGTCACAGTCCCGAAGCTAGAAAACCTAGGGAACACTATTCTGCAGACATTTGGTCATAGGTCTTTGAGACTGCTCATTTACATCATTTTCTGTACCTTAGAGAATCTTGTCAGTGTTAAAGCTAGGGGAAAAGTTGTAGACTCAAAGTCATGTCCTTAACCAGGTCAGAAAATTAGTGCCAGGAGTTCGGTAAGAATTTAAATGATTACCCACAGATGACATTGAACTCCTTAAGACTGATAGTCACTGCTCTTATTTCTACTGGATGTGGGACCAGGCTATTGAATGTTTTGAATAGCCTGGGCTACCCTCCAAAAAAACTTACCCACGAGACTGATGTATCCCCTTGAGTGGTCTTTTTGAGATTGTTTTGATTGTTACTGTTTGTAACAGATATTAGCAATCAGGAAAATTCAGGGGAAAGGTCATTAAGGTTACCTCCTAATAGGTCCCTCTGGTCTGGCAGTCCTAGCCAAAGCACACTGTGGTAGTGGTAGAAATAATAACTACCACTTAGCTGTCATTTATTGGATCATTGTTATGTGCCAGGCATTGTGCTAAGCACTTTATGTGGATTATATCATTAAATCTGTAAAACACCCTTATGTGAGGTTAGGTGCTGTTACCCCCATTTTACTGCTAAGGAGACAAGAATCTTACACAGCTAGTAAGGCAGAGCCAGGATTCAAATCCAGGGAGTTTGACTTCCTACCTTCTACTCCTGACCCACTGTTGTATTCTGCTTTGGAGCTGAGCATCCTTCTTATCGTCCTCTTTAGCTTGATGTAGTTTTAGAAACCAATCTGGCAACAATCCGGGTTCTGGAAGCAATACAGAAGAAGCTTTCCCGCTTATCTGCTGAGGAACAAGCCAAATTTCGCTTGGACAACACCCTTGGGGGCACGTCGGAAGTCATCCATCGAAAAGCACTCCAGAGGATATATGCTGATAAAGCAGCTGACATCATCGATGGTCTGAGGAAGAACCCCTCCATTGCTGTCCCAATTGTCCTTAAAAGGTACCTGAGTGAAGGTGTCTGCTGTGCTTTAGTATGATTTGTGACAGATTCAGTGTCCCATTAATTGAGGCTCTCGTTTTTGACCTAGTTGTCCAAAGAGGCATTCATTTCTTCCCTACCCTGGTTGTTGGAAGTCAGGTACAGAGTGGGATAATGGAGCTTCATGATGGGCTTCTGTGTAGCCAACACTCGAACTTGAAAAGTCCATAGTATCAGACCTGGTATGAGCCATGACCCAAGAAGGTGGACATTTCTGAATTTGTAACACATTGAATTTATAGAGTGCTATACGTATTTGAAGGGGATAGTTTTAAATACAGAAAAGAACAGACAACCTTCCGTGTTCCTACCACTTGGCACTATTGTTAACGTCTTAGTTATTTGTTTTCTGGTAAGAAAAATCACTCTTCGTCTTTGTAAAATTGTACATAGTCATTATAAAAAAGACTTCTACCATATTTACCAGCAATTTCTTACTTCTTTCTCCTAACAACCCTTCATGTCAGACTGAGGGGTAGCAGGGCATTTGTACCCACCTAAGGTCAGGCATCAAGTAGTTAGGAGGCCAGAGAGCAGACTGAGCCCCAGTCTTCTAAGTCCGCAGCATTTCTAACTGCACTGTGAACCGTTGCTGAGAGCTGGGTCCTCTCTCATTTCATCTGGCAAAAATGTGTTATTGTTTACTGCACAGTTCCACAAATGCCCAGCTTTTATTGTTCTTTCCAGTCTTCCCCTCAAGAGCTGGCACAGATTGGTGGTTATTCCTCTTGTTGCCAGTAGCATTTACTTCTGACTTTTGAAATGTAGGCTGTTTTCAGTTCTAGTGCTGTTTTTTATTTTTATTCCAGTCTTCTTTTCTGGAGCATTAGGATCAATTCTGATCAGAACTTCTCAGACTGTGTCCAGAGGAACATCACTGTGCAAGTTCTCTGCTCTTGGACTTTTGCATTCACATTATCATAGTACATGTTCTGAGAAGTCCTACAGCAAAGAAGCATGTTTAACTTTGTTTAGCGAGGCCAAGGAAGGGAACCCTTTTTTCAAGGAATACTTACTGACATCTCAAGGGTATTTCATGGAATGCTGTTTGAGAAATAACTATTCTAGGTGATATGTCTGACTTTGGGACAAATTACTTCCCTAAAATAATTCCTAAATGAGTAACTTTGCTCACATAACAGTTCAAGACTGGTTTGATAGTATTTATCCCATGCAGTCAATTTTGACAGGCTTCATATCTTCTGGCTTTTGAAATAAAGTAGCTTGGCATAGAATTTACTTCTAAACTCTCTGAATTCCCCGGTGTTGTTATTTCTGTCCCTCTCCACCTCACTAGGTTGAAGATGAAAGAGGAAGAATGGCGAGAAGCTCAGAGAGGCTTTAACAAGGTGTGGAGAGAACAAAATGAGAAATATTATTTGAAGTCTCTGGACCACCAGGGCATCAACTTCAAACAGAATGACACCAAGGTCCTGAGGTCTAAGAGCTTACTCAATGAGATTGAGAGTATTTATGACGAGGTGAGCTGGGGGTTTCTACATCTGTGAGAGAACTCTGCCACCTTTATGTTCAGCATAGCTTTGATTCTTGGAAATTACCTTTGTCATATGAAAATGGGACCCTCCAAGACCTATTGATTCTTGCTTCATAACTGTCATAGCCTTTTCTACTCTGGGTTCTGGATTCTGCTGTCTCCTTTATACTGAAGCTGTTTCACTAGTCTCCTAATTTATCATCCTACTGTCAGTTTATACCCGCTACCTCCCCCCCCCCCCCCATTTAGTTCCCTGGAAGAATACCTTGTATTTGTATATACCATTTCAACTTCTCACAACTGAAAAACTTTTCATTGATTCCCAGACTCACTCTGATCTTTGTTCAGCACACTTACCAGGAGTATATGGAGTACCAAAGAGAGGATATGGAAAATGAATAAGGAACTAATTCTGCTTTCTGTGAGCTCACAGTCGTAGAGAGGGGATGGATGGAAACATAAATACAGTGCAGTTGAGAATACCCAGAAGTGGCATGATCCTGAATTTCAAACATACACAAAAGGAGAGAGAATAGTAACCAAGCTGTCATGTAAACATATTTTGTCAATTTTGCCACACCCCACCCTGGAAGTATTTTAAAGTAAATCTCAGACCTCATATCATATCCTCTGTAAATACTAACCCAGAATTTTTAAAGATGATCCCAGTTCTGTCCCATTGTTCTTATCAGCCATCAGAGTCTATAAGGTGCCAATATTTTGGCATCAAACTACATCTCCTACATTACCGTTAATGCTAACATGGAAGTGGCACCAAAATTATTAAGATCAGATCCTGATTTTTGGATTGGAAAAAATCCAGTCACTATAGTTAATAATGGTGTGTACTGCTGTTGTAGCCTCGCAGTCTGTCTGTTGTTGCCGTGAACATGTCGTGTAATACTTTGTGTTTCTCTCTCTCCCATCAGAGGCAAGAGCAGGCTACGGAAGAGAATGCTGGTGTACCAGTGGGCCCACACCTCTCGCTTGTCTATGAAGACAAACAGATATTGGAAGATGCCGCTGCTTTGATTATCCACCATGTGAAGAGGCAGACAGGCATTCAGAAGGAGGACAAGTATAAAATCAAGCAAATCATGCATCATTTCATTCCAGATCTCCTCTTTGCTCAAAGAGGTGATCTCTCAGATGTAGAGGAAGAAGAAGAAGAAGAGATGGATGTAGATGAAGCCACAGGGGCGTCTAAGAAGCACAATGGTGTTGGGGGCAGCCCCCCTAAGTCCAAGCTACTGTTTAGTAACACAGCAGCTCAGAAGTTAAAAGGGATGGATGAAGTATACAACCTCTTCTATGTCAATAACAACTGGTATATCTTTATGCGACTGCACCAGATTCTCTGCTTGAGGCTGATGCGGATTTGTTCCCAAGCTGAACGGCAAATTGAAGAAGAAAACCGAGAGAGAGTATGGGAGCACGATATGCCGGGTGTAAGGCGAGATAAGAGTGACAGCCCTGCTATTCAGCTACGTCTCAAAGAACCTAGTGAGTGCCTGGGTTGATTTATAGAGAATGAGTGAGATTGAGGACTTCAGGGCCTAGTTAGACTCGGGGTGGTTTGTTTGTGCCTAGAGCACAGTCTGTAGAGCCAAACCAAATCCTGGCTCTGAAATTTACTGGTTGTATGATCGTATTTAAACTCTCTGAGCCTGTTTACCTTTAAAATGGAGGTACTGGTTGTTAGCTTGTGGGGTTGTTAGGAGAATTACAGAAAATGTGCAAGGCATCTTGCGTAGTGCTTGGGTCATGGACGCCCGGTCAGTGTTTGGTACTGTGAACACCAGGGAGGCAAGTATCAGTTGCTCTCAGTTTCCCAGATGACAGTTCTCTGGGTTATTGCAGTGTTTCCAATGACAGAGAAGGGTTAAAATGTCACAGTCGATTCCGCTTGGTGACAGAACATAAATTCCTAGTTTTTCATGCCAAAGACAAGTTTGAATTTTCTCAGGTATGTTTGGTCAGGACTTCTCTTGAACCAGTGGGGTTCATGACTCATTCCTAATAAATAGAAATAATTATGGAAGAGAGATTGGAATTCCGGAGGTGATGTGGAAGATAGGTGTATAAAACAAGATATGAAGAGAACATGTAAGTGAGACACAGCAGAATAGACAGAACAGGAATGAGGATAGAGAATTGAGGAAAAGGAAAATAAGTGAGATGAAAATTAAAGGAAGCCACTATATGTACTTTAAGTAATTCTGTGCTGTCTGCTTCCGGATGAGTTAAATTCATAAATTAGGTAGTTCAGCTGTGAGCCAAATGCTTTTTCATAAAGGCTTTCTTCTGGGCTCTTGAGGAAATAGCCAATCGGTGGAGCAAATTCTTTTTTTTTTCCTTTAAAGTGAAGCTTATATAGGAAGCCTGGTGCAGCCCTAGCTAGCCTTCTATGTGTTGAAGAGCTAATGACACTGAGAGTTCATTTTAAAAGCCTTCATCTATGTTAGTCCTAGCTTGAGGGCACAAATTCTGGACCTCAGTGTGATAATTCCATCTGCTTGCGTAGAAATTATAGATAATTAATTAGATAATGGCCTAATCCTGGGTTGACCACTGACTTAACTTTGTTTGAGACTTACATAGTTTGGTTTTGAATGATAATGCCAGCTCTCATGCTGATGAGGGCTCATGTGTACAAGTCTGTGGTTTGGGCTTATAACTTTATTCTCGCATAAAGGCAGTTTCATGATGGCATTATTTCTGAGACCCACACCTATGCTGTGGGCCCGCACAAGGTGATATTACCCGAAGAAACTCAAGCCGGTTGCTTTTTTTACACAGTAACTGCCCTGTTTGACCTGTCTTTAATGAATCCATCACACTTCAGATAAATGGACTTGGGTTTTGCTCTTCTTTTCTCCTGTACAAACCCTACAAATAGAGTAACCCGTTAGCGAAGAAGAGTTCTCTTTGTAATTTTTTTTTCATTTTAGTGAACCTTTTACTGAAGTGTAACATATGCACAGAAAAGTATACAAATCAGAATTGTACAGCTCAGCAAATTTTTACAAAGTGAACACACCTATGTAATGAGAACTCAGGTCAAGAAACAGAACATAATGGCCACCCCAGTAGCCCTCCCCCCGCACCCCGTGTCCCCTTCCAGCCCCTAATACTCTAAGGATAACCACTGTCTTGGTTTCCAACGATTGGATTTGCCTGTTTTTGAACTTTATATAAACGTATCTTATTACGCTAAAGGCAGTCCTTTCACCACTAGTTGCCAGATGTCTCTTTAACAACTAATAGGATTCATTCTGGCTAGTGGTGGAAGTGATTCATGTGCAGCAAGCACAGATCATTTTATGCAGTTTGTGAAGTACAACGTTGGGAATCCATTTTTAAACAAAAGGACTTGACAAATGCAGATTACTTCATTATTCATAGAGGATTTAATTTGCCCGCCTATTTTTCTGTTCCCAAGCGGTTTCCCGTGCTAGAGTATGGCTGTCTGCTTTTCCTCATCTGCACTTTACACTGTGTTAAAATAGCTTTATGAGCAAGTGACCCATGTGAGGAACGCTCTTGTGCAGGCAGAGAGATTAGATTCCTCTCTCAGCCGGGGAGACAACAACTTTTTAAAGGACTTTCTTCTTCCCTGGAATGTTTTGCTCTCCTTTCATGCAGAGCCCAGCAGGTACTATAAGTATCTTTGTAGCCTGGGCCCTCAGCATGTTAGAAGCTGCTATTAAAGTTGCAGAGTCACTCCCCCTGATAGACAGGGCTAGTGATTGTAGCCACCTGTCAGATTTCATCTCTGTCTGCAGTGGATTAAGTGGTATGTTTTGAATACCAAGTGTTCGTTCTTTCAAATGCTAGTTAGGCCAGCTGTGGGATTTGCACTGCCCTCTGTCCTGACCTTTTTTTTTAGCAAGGTAAGGCCTCACCTTTCCCATCTCTCCCACAGTGGATGTTGAGGTAGAAGATTATTACCCAGCTTTCCTGGACATGGTGCGGAGCCTGCTGGATGGCAACATAGACTCATCACAGTATGAAGATTCGTTGAGAGAGATGTTCACCATTCACGCCTACATTGCCTTTACCATGGATAAACTGATCCAGAGCATTGTCAGACAGGTGAGGGGGATGGTGGAGGCTAGGGCTGGTGAGGGGAGAATTCCTTGCCTAGAGATGGATCAGGCAAAGAGAAAGAGCAAGATTTCTGTTGGAAAAGGAGAGGCAGTTTTCTCATATAAAAATGTTTATGTTTATGTTCTTGGGACGGGGTTGGGGGGGGCTCATGAGGTGTTTGATTTCCCGTGTTAACAAACTAGGAGTATTTCAACTACATAACTGGCTTTTTTTTTTCCCTTCTCTGAGTATGTCCTCACAGCAGTATGAGCCTACCTCAGACCCAGTATTTTGCCGCCTTCTTGCTGGCTGCCTATAGAGGAGCTATGGTCCTGGCCCCAGCTCCCTGCCCTACTGGCCTTTCCTGTTTTCTGGGAACATAAACTGGCCCACTCTTATCTGCCAGGGACAAGCACACAGTGCGGAACCTTTCCTCTTCCATAGGTGTTGGTAATTCCATATACTTTCCTCATTTGATATTTGAAGCTCTTTGTATAGAAAGAATTTCATATAACATCCTTTACAATACTTTGCCCACCTCTCTCATCTGAGGTTATCTCTAAGTTAGATTTGTGGTTGGTTTTATGGTTTGTTCTGTGGCACCCTGGGAGTTGAAATATGTTGTTGTTTATAACAACCGTGATATAATTTATTAACATGATAGCTTGTAGCAGATAGGTTTGTACCCCTTTGCCTTGAGTTCTGAACTCTGACAGGGATCAGAGGTGGTGTTAGTATACTACTTCTTTAAAGTGAGAACTTGTAAAAAGAAAAGTCTAATTCTAGAGTCCACACTGCCACTATGGAAGGAAAATGCTTATTGCTTGGTGCTTTCTTGGGCTGACATATTGAATCCTTTGCAAAGTACCTGTGTTTTGGCCTTGAATTTGGAGAGGTGCATGCCTCTACATCCCTCCCACTGTATCTACTCAGGAATGAAGAAGAGCTCTTCACATAACAAGCAGGCAGTTTTTTCCTGTAGAGGGTCTGAATGTGACTAACAGAAACTGTTATATGGATACAATCAGTTATGGTCATAATTTTTGAGAGACTAAATCCCTGCTAACTTACTCTAAAGTTATGTAAAATACAGCCTCCAGTTACCTTGTGCTTATATTTCAGCTTACAAGTTTGACTGCCGCTGCTACAGTAGGAGCAGGCTTTCACATCACCAGCAGGACAACTTTAAAAGAAATTAAATAAACCTAGCTTACTGTTTATAAGCCTGAGATTGGTTTTGAAACAGTAGATATAGTCTCTTTTTGAGTCATAATACGTACTGTCCCAACCTTTTTTTAATGGAAGTGGAGGTTTGATCCAGAAAACCCAAATCCAGTGAGTTTTTAAAACATACGTTCAAGCTTCCATTGGAGACATATCTTCTCCTATTCTCATCTCATTTGGTGTGTGTCTCGTGTCCTCGCTCCTCGCTCCCGGCCCCAACTCCAGCCCCCAGTTCATTGCTGGCCCTTCTCACCAAGGTCTTGTAACTTCCACCAAATGACTGGGTGTGGCTGTGCAAATGAGGTGCTTGTGGCCCACCAAGGGGATTGGAAAGCTTTCTAATACTGCAGATAAGGTACATAGCATCCTTGTGAGGTGGGACCATGCAAATAAGGTATATGGAACCCTAACTAGGGGATTGGTCAGTTTTGCCATCCCACTAGGCTTAAAATGAGCCATCCCAAAAGCGGACAGGGGGACCTTACTATCTGTCACCAAGAAGGAAGAGCTGGGAGTTAAGTGCATCCTTGGGACCCAGGATCCCTGCACTGAGAACGTCCTAGACTCAGGAGACAGAGCTGTAACAGAAGCAGCGGCAGAGAAATAGTGGCAGCAGAACAAGGAGACTGGCAGGAGATGGCAAGCTGGGCTTCTTGGCCCACAGAGCGAGAAAGCTGAATGCCTCTAGGCAGGAGGCTTGCTGGTGAAGTAGGGTGCCTCTGGGCACTTGATGTAGCAAGGAAGGCTTGGGGACCCTTGGAGCTAGAGAGCTGAGTGCCTTCAGGCAGAGGTTTAATGGTGGGATGGGGTACCTGTGAGCTAAAGAGCTTTGTAACACTTAACCAAGCAGGGCAGAGGCCGAGTTGGCCCGAGGGGCTGAGGGCCAAGGGCCAGGGAGAGGCCTGCCTGTGAGCACAGCTGAGAAGCTGTCCTGACTGAAGAACTTTATCCCGAGTTGTCCATATCCAGAATACCTGTTACTTCCCTAATAAACCTCATAATTTTGAGTATTGTCTGTGAGGCCATTACAATAAATTATCAAACCCAGGAGAGAAGTAGAGATTGCCATGGGAGAGATGGCAGGTGTCAGAATTGTTAACAAGGCTGGAGAGAGGAGATAAGCTTGACTTCTGCTTCACAGGAATCAGCCTTGGGCTGATGCTGATGGTAATTCTCTCTCCCCCTCGTGAAGTTAGAAGAAGTCCAATATCTCTGCCACGCCATTTTTACAAACATATATTTCAAGGTCAAGCCACACAGTTGTCTGACCTTCTCCAGACTAATTTAAGAGGGATTTATTTAGTTTTAAGAACACAGTAGACAGTCTCACAGACATCCAAGCATAATACTCAAAAAGTGGCCAGACATCCTGGGACTGGACTGAAGGTTTTTTTCCTTTCCTATATACCTTCTTTCTAGACTTGTGCTCCATTCTCATGCTTCTGTGCAGACAGACATCTGCACTCGAGGTTTCTCCAGCTCCCTGAGGCTTTGGTTTGCTATGGCAGCGCCAGCGTTACCTGACCTTTCCATCCAGATGCTCCTTAAAAAACCGACCACGCTCTGTGTGTCATTTCAGATTACCAGGAGTTAGAATCTGATCAGCCTAGTTTGGGGGTGAGAGTTACCTTATTGTCCCTGGACATGTAGCACTGCTGCTGCCCTTTCCAGAGGCTCTGGATGAGGGTGTGGATGGGGAGCCAATGATAATGGTCAATGATAATTTAAACAGAAAGTATAAATCTACATGGTAGAGACCATGCTTTGGATATACTTCTTTTGCCCACCTTTTTCTCCTTTATTTAACCATCTCTGGCTGCTGAGATACTAGTCTTTCTACCACCTTCAGATTACTCACTCTTCTGACCTTGCAGTATGTCTGTCTACAAATAAACATACTTGTCGTTTAAGACTTTTTTTAATGTTAAAAATAAGTAGTTGTCATAGTTACTAGCACTTCAAAAAGAATGTATCTTCCTAAAAATAGGATGCTTTAGTGGTTATGAGAATTTTAAAGTAAAATAGACACCATTGATAATGAAATTGATGGTTTGCTTTCTGCTTGTATCTGTTTTTCACATTCTGTGGCATTTTGGTGCATAAAGTTTCGTTTGAGAGAATTTTTATTTCAAAATAGAAATATCATGACTTAGAGAATGGAAACTCTAAAAGGTTCAACTTTCTAGTCATCAGTTTAATATAGTCACACAGGTTACCAGTAGTCAATCACAACTGACCTATATTGAAAATGAGTTAATTTAAATTTATACAATTTAAGTATTACACTTTCTATCAGGTGTAGGAAAATAGGTAGTGTGTTGGAAAGAGTATGGGGCCTAGACGTCAGGAAGTTTGAATATTAGAGTCAACTCTGCTTCTTCCGCTGAAGGCCTCTGGGCAGTTAATTCAGCAACCATTTCTTAAACAAATGAGTGTCAGGCTTTGTACTGGGATTGGGAATAGAGATGAGGAGCTTGCTTTCAAGGTTCTCCAAGGCCCCACTCGTCACCTCAGCTCATCTAAAATGTACATTTGTTTATAAATGTACACCCTCTCCTGCCTCCTTCCTAGGGTAGTTGTGAGGATCAAATGAGAATATATGTGAAAACACTGAAATGGTTTTAAAAAAAAAAAAATATAAGCTTTGCAAAATGCGTTGAAACAAAAGCAGATTAACGGTTACCAGTGTCTGGGCAGAGGAGTTAGAAAATATATATGAGCCATGGAAATCTTTCATGAGAAACACTTTTTAAAAGTTTCTTAGATCCATAACGCAATTGGGAATTAGTGAACATGTTTGTTTTTCCTTTAAATAAGCACATTAACCTGAGTTTTTTAATAGATATGAAAGTTTTACTCATGGACTAGTGATATGGTTGAAGATCTTGGCTTAGTTATTCTCCAGGAAAATAACAATAGTGGTTTTGTGTGTGTGATTTTCTAAAATTTCCAGCCAAAAAACCCGTTTCCAAGCCCAGTGACTGGAATACTCGAAGGTTGACTGTAGGACAGGGAGAAATAGATGTTTTCTTGGTTCACTGACGACTGGCCCTTGCTTGATTTCAGCTGCAGCACATCGTGAGTGATGAGATCTGTGTGCAGGTAACTGACCTTTACCTGTCAGAAAACAATAATGGGGCCACTGGAGGCCAGCTGAACACGCAGACTTCAAGGAGCCTCCTAGAGTCAACATATCAGAGAAAGGCTGAGCAGCTCATGTCAGATGAGAATTGCTTTAAGGTAAGAGTTGCTGGTGACAGTGTAAGTTGTTAGAACTGTCAAAAGCCATACCAGGGTGCTTTGACACAGTGATCCCACTCCTGGAACTCCTTAGGGTTTCTAATGAGCCCATTAGAGGAAATGCAAAAAACATGGTGAAGTGGAAGTGAAGCCTCCTCCCCCCGCCACCCGCCCCATGAATATTCTGCTTTGTTCCTTTCTTGCCATTTTTTATGCCTTTAAAAAAACTCAGTTGTATGATTTTTTACTTTTATCTCTGCTTTTTTTTTTCCTAAACAGTATTCCATATTATAACACTTTGTAAATATTGTTTAAAAGTATTTGTACATGTAATCCATGATCATTATAGAAAATGCAGGCAAAAGAAAAAATAATCACTTATACTTCTTCCCAGAAATAGTCACCAATAACATTTCTAGACTTTTCTATGCCTGAGTATATATTTTGAAAGAGATTGTACTGATGCAGTATTCTATAACTTATTTTGCTTAATTAGCAACATCTTTTTTTATAGCTATTTAATATTTTATTTTTTAGAGAATCATGCCTGTCTTATTGGACATTTAGGTTGTTTCCAGTTTATTATAGAAGCAAACAGAAACCTAAATGTCCAACCAGTATGGGAATGGTTAATGACAGCTATCATGTAAATACTGGATAGCATATTTGCAATCACTAAAATTTAATTATAAATTGTAAAAATGCTGAAACAAAGAAAAGGATACAAAAGTGTATGTACTATGATTGCAGCTGTGTAATAATGGGCACAGTTGGACAGAGCCTGTAGGTATTTACGTAAGAAGGGAGGGGCAAGTGGCCCAGAACAAGATATGTAGTCGGCGGAGCAGAGCGATCTAAGCTAAATACCTCGTTGTATATATTCCATGTACTTTAATGATCTGACCCCAGATTGTTCACTTAGTTGTTCACTTGTACTTTCAGCTATTTTGTCAATTTTTAACCCATCACCTCTAGCTTTTCCTAATTTAGAATCAGAGAACTGGAAATGAGTTTTCTAGTTCAGTCTCAGATCAGATGTTCAGATATCAGTCACCAGAAGATTTTCCCACTCCAAAAAGTATTTCCTAAGCTCTTCAGGGTTTTAAATCATTAAATGTTTGTTTGGAGTTTACTGTGTGTTTAGTTTCATGGTGAATGAAATTACAGTCGCTACCCATGATGAGTTAATAATGTCATTGAATTGTGCAGATAAGGGGCTATGAAGGAATGGGTAGAATCACCCTGTAGGTAAGAATGGTTAATCAGAGTGGCAAGAGGGGGAATAGCAGGAACAAAGGCTTTGGAACCAGGAAAGTTGTGCCACCCAAGTGATCCTTCTTTAAAATGTTTGACACAGAGAGTAAAATCAGTAGTCTTAGTTTGGCATCAGCAGCCCTTCAGATCCTCTAGTCCTCCCCTCTTCCCTTTCCAGCCTCATCTCCCTTCATTTATTCTGTGCACATGCTACACTGCTTGGCTCTGTCAAGCATGTTTCTCTCTCTGATGCATATACATTGATGCATATACATCAAGACCGTTTCCTGTGCATTTACACACATACGTATGTATATGTAGAAATCGGTGTTAGACTATGCATATTCTACATCTTTTTTTCACTTAATATGTCTTAGAATTTGTTCTAATTTGATTTATATAGAGATCCATCTCGTTTCTTTTAACTGCTATGACGTATTTAATAGTATGGATATACCGAAGTTTTAAAGCATCATTCCCTTATGGATGAACATTAAACTATTTTCACTTTTTACTATCCTACATCCTGCTGCATTGAACAGCCTTTCAGTACTTGTATCCTTGTGTGCATATGTTAGTATTTATCTAGGTTAGAGACAGAAAAATGAAATTACTGGGTCATGCATAGTTTAAAATTTAAATTGTGATGGATATTACCATTTAACCCTTCAGAGTGGCAGTCTCTGCTAGTCAGGATACACTTTCATAAGAACACTTGTTTCCTCATCCCTTGGTCGACACTTGGTTTTATCAAACTTTATTTTTGCTGGTCACATGGGCAGGAAATTACATTATTTTAATTCCCATTTCCCTGTTTCCTACTGTTTCCCATTTCTTTTTCCTTTTCCGTGTATTGCTTGTTCATATCCTTTCCCCTCTTTTTGTATATATATATTTTTTTTTAATATACTTTTGTCAGCATGGTTTTCTCTGCCTGAAATTGGTCTTCCCCTGTATCTGTCCATGCCCAGCTCAGTATCACTTCAGTGAAGCCTTTCTCAGCTTGCTGAGCAGAAACTGTTTACTCTCACAGCACATGTGCATGTTTCTAGAATAATACTTTTGTAGTTACTTAGTTGTAGGTATAGCAGTTTATATTCCTGTTTTCTTTTAATAAATTGAGCTTCTTAAAGCAAAAACCATGTTCTCTTGTGAATACGTCCCCTGCCCTGATGTATCGTAGACATTCAGTGACTGTATTGAATGAATGAAGTATAGGATATTAATGAAGGAGGTCTAAACGGTAGAGGATCTTTATAGCCATACTAAGTATAAGGTGTGGATTTTCTTGTGGTTGGTGAGCTGTGAAGCATACTAAGGAGTAGCTGCCCCATTGGAGTTGAACTTTCAGGAATATCAGTTTGGCATCACTGAGTAAGGAGGAATGAAAGTACTAGAGACATGTTTACAACTGGAGGGCTACTGAATTGGGGTGAGGATATGGACAGTGTAATAATGAAGCTAGCCAATAAGACTTGGACACTGGTTGCAGAAGTGAGAGAGCTGGCATGAAAACAGGCGACATAGGTGGAAGAGCTAGTTGGGGTGAAATTGAGTTCAGTTTTAGACAAGTGGAGAGGAGATCTGATTTTCTCCATGTGATTCTGATAGTGATCATGTCTGCAGCAAGCCCTTAAGGTAAAATCATTGATAATCCCAGGGTTCTGAAAGGGAGGAGGGGGTCCGTGTGTCATCATTTCAGTGTTCTTTTATGCAAAACATGGTTTACTTTTGCCTCTGTCCATGTGTTGCTTTTAAATATTACATATTTTTAAATCACACAAATATTATTAGCAGAACTCAGAATTTCAAGTTTCAAATACAGTTGATAACCATTGCAGTAAATCTTTAATGTGTTCATATTTTTTGGGTCCTTTTCCCAAGACATGTTTAATATCTTGTGCAGTCTTTACTACAGTGTACGTGCAGTTATTCTTTGTTGTTGATGTTTTCCACATAATATTGGTATGAATTTGTTTGTTTTTTTTTTAACCCCGTAGACTTATTTACATCTGTGTAGTAAGTCTTAGAAATGGGATTATCAAGGTAGAGGTCATTGACATTTTATGGTTCTGGCTACATATGCCTCTTTTTCTTTCTGATGAACAAAATACTTGTTTTTTAAAGAACTCTTGCTGGCATTCATTATTTTAGCTTTTCTGAGAGACATGAAATAGTACTTTTTGTCTTAACATATTTTGCTGGCTGTGAGATTCGATTTTTGACTTTTTTGTCACTGTCCTCTCAAGCTCTTGAATGTTTTTCTCATCTCTCAAATTGCAACAAAGAGAAAAAACGTTGTTTCTTTTTTAACCCTTAAACTCTTGCCTCCCAACACCCAGACCTTTAGAACCTAGGTTATAATTTTGGAGATGTTTTTTATTCACACTCAGCATTTATTTGCAGCTTATGTTCATTCAGAGCCAAGACAAGGTTCAGCTGACCATTGAGCTTCTGGACACAGAAGAGGAGAACTCCGATGACCCTGTTGAAGCAGAGGTAGGGGCAGGCATATTGCAGAAACCATATGCTGAGCAAAACTGTCATGTCCTAAGAGTGCCCAAATGACTATCTTCTAGAAGGCTAGGGCAGCCTTTTTATTGGGCTAGATGAAGCCAGGAGTTCTCAGCCTCACAGAGTAGACAGGGTGAAGTGGCTTTCATTGTTAGGTCTGTAAGGTAATGTAAATGAGAGACGCAGGCTGAATATATGATATTGGGGAATACAGGGGAAAGACTTGCTTAGTGGGAATATTGGCTCATGGTTGCCATGTCTTTGAATTTTTTTTTCCCCAAGATATGCCAGAAATCCAGGTTTTAATGTGAAAGGTACAGATTTTCAAACACTTGTCACTGTATTTTTTTTTAAATCCTCTGGGGAAATAAAACTTGTTAGTGAGTCAGCTTCTATTCATTTATGACTTCTGATAAGAAGAGAAACTTTAGGTCTTGTCGAACAGAATTTTTTATCTTTATTCTAATATCAAGTAGCAAACATGTCATTGTGGAAAGGGATTTTTTTGTTCTTGAAATTTAGGGATTTTGGACACTTCAGTCACAGAATTTATTAGACTTCCTGATGAAGATGGAGTTCCATTTTTGTGATCTCCTGCCCCAATTTTTTATTTATAATCCTAGCGCTGGTCAGACTATGTGGAACGTTATATGAATTCCGATACTACCTCTCCTGAGCTCCGTGAGCATCTGGCACAGAAACCAGTGTTTCTCCCAAGGTGAGTGAGTCAAGTCACCTGTCAGCAGTATACCTGTGTGTAGTTGAAGAATGGGGAGTTAAGTGACTCTCAGATTATTGGTTTTTACTTGTTATTTATTCGTTCGGTCTTCCGAGGATGCTGATTCAAGATTTGTATGGCTACGACACCATGGGCTTACCTGGATCGTGTGTCAAAGCATCCTAGAACAGTATATATAGCATGATCCTATTTTGTCTATAGAAAAAAAATCTCAGAACTACAACTTGTAAGTACATATGTTAATAAACAGAGGGCTGGAAAGTTTTAACTTAAAGCTGTCAACAGTAGCTACCTCTGCCAAGGCAAATAGGATTTGGAGAATATAGAGCAGAGAATGATTGAGGGTTTTTACTTCTTATTTTATGTATTTCTGTATTTAATTCTTTTAACAATGAAACGATTGAACATTTTTTATATGTATATAACTAAAATTGTGGGAAGTACTATGAAGGCATATAATAATGAGAACTAATTAGGGAGGAGTCATGGGAACCTACAGCTGGATCAGCTCTCATTCTGCTTTGTAGGAATCTGCGGCGCATCCGGAAGTGCCAGCGTGGTCGAGAACAGCAGGAAAAGGAAGGAAAGGAAGGAAACAGTAAGAAGACCATGGAGAATGTGGATAGCCTGGATAAGCTGGAGTGTAGATTCAAGCTGAATTCCTACAAGATGGTGTATGTGATCAAGTCGGAGGACTACATGTATCGGAGGACTGCCTTGCTCCGGGCTCATCAGGTGAGAGCTTGTAACTGGTAATTCCGCTGCACATCTCCCTCCCCAGCCAGGACCCAGACCCACCCAGGATCCTTGGATTGTTTTTCTTCTTTTATGAAAACCTGGTCTTGGAGCTGAGAATTGTTCAGTAAGCAGGTAAACTTACCTGCTGGCATCTTCTGGTACAGCTACTCCCAGAATTTAAATTTCAAGTGGTATCTGATCTCTTGCTTGTATGACTCCAACCTGGTTTCACATTCTGTCTTGTTTGTGAAACCTTCCTGATGCAGTTTTGTGCCAGACGCTGTGCCCGGCCTGGGACTACAACAGCGAAGTAGAGCAAATAAGGTTGTGTGATAAGGACTACCAAAGAGACCGCTTGGGTGAAGTGATCGAGGGTAACTGGCCTGCAGGCCCTGCTCTCGTGGAGGAAGGCTCTGAGGAGGTGGCCTTGAGGCCTGAATAATGACAAGGAGCCAGCTTGTGAAGAGCTGAGGAGAGATGCCTTCCAGGCACAGAAAACAGCAAACGCAAGGGCTGAGAGGAAGGAAAGGACTTGGCATGTTCGAGAAACTAATAAAGCCTAGTGTAGAGCCATGGGGAAACCTAGGATGAATGAGGATGGAAAGGTGGGCAGAGGCCACATCCCTTGGCCTTGTAGGCTGTGGCTTGGATTTTGTTTGAGGTACACTGTTGACAAAGATGGCTTGCAATGCTGTAAGGAGATTAGGCGTCAGGGGTGCAAAGTTGGAAGAGCAGAGACCAGTCGAAGGGCTACTCTTGTTTAGATGAGAGGTGATGGTGACCTGGATTACTGTGGTGGCAGTGGAATTGTAGAAAATTGGACAGATTGTAGATAAAATGTGGA
Source organism: Dugong dugon (assembly GCA_030035585.1). Taxonomy (NCBI): domain Eukaryota; kingdom Metazoa; phylum Chordata; class Mammalia; order Sirenia; family Dugongidae; genus Dugong; species Dugong dugon. The sequence goes on along the minus strand of CM057482.1, from coordinate 20,623,512 downwards.
GATGTAATTGACAGCACGTGGTGATGGATTGGATGTGGGGAGGCAAGAGAAAGGAGTGCATCAGAGATGATGCCTGGGTTTGTGTTTTGTTTTTGCTTTAGTATATGGGAAGTTTAGGAGTACATTTGTTGATAGAAGGGGCCTACCAGGTTTTGGGGGTGGGCAGATCAAGAACTCTGTTTTGCACTGGTTAAATTTGAAAAGACTACAAAACGTTCAAGTGGGAGATGTTGGGTGGGCAGTTCAGTGTCATTCTCTCATGGCACTGAATACGACTGCTGGGTGTGAATGAGTGTCTGCATTCTCTGGTGCCAATTCTTCGGGGATCTGGACCTCACCTACTTCGTCTTTGTATCCCTTGTACAAAGGTATTATCTCGTACGTGGGCACCAGTAAACATTTACTGGGTGCATAGGCGGGAACAGAAACATCCACTGAAGATCTGCTGTGCCTAGCACTCTGCTGGGCAGAGTGAGGTACTATGATGAAACCGAAAAAAAAAAAAAAAATCAAACCCGTAGCTGTCAATTCCAACTCATAGCGACCCTATTGGACAGAGTAGAACTGCCCCATAGGGCTTCCATGGAGCACCTGGTAGATTCGAACTGCTGACCCTTGCGGTTAGTAGCCGTAGCTGTTAATCAGTATGCCACCAGGGTTTCCACTATGGTGAAAGAGTAAATTTTGAAGCCCTTTCTGTATACTTTCTTACTTAGAACCCGCTCTCCATGCCAGCAGAAATGACCAATACCTGTGGCTCATTGTGTCTCACTTTGGGGTGCATTAGAATCAGCTGGGTTGCTGATTTAAAATGTAAATTGGTGGACTCTGGTGATTCCCATGCTTGCCAAAATTGAGAAGCACTGCACTAGAGCCTGTTTTGGCGTTTCTCTTGGGGCACCCGGTTTCTATCTCCTCACGTTTCATATTCTTACCTCTTTCGTTCTCCTCTTTTAAACAGAGACTCCCTGTTGCCTTTTTCTACTAGCTTAGTGGTATTTGAGACTTGAGCCCACCCACATGTGTCCTCTACTCCTTTTTAGGAGAAAATTGGACTTTGTGTTTGAAGACGTTTGGTTTTCTTTTTCTCTTTTGCAGTCCCATGAGCGGGTCAGCAAGCGGTTACATCAGAGGTTCCAGGCCTGGGTAGATAAATGGACCAAGGAGCACGTGCCCCGTGAAATGGCAGCAGAGACCAGCAAGTGGCTCATGGGTGAGGGGCTGGAGGGCCTGGTGCCCTGTACTACCACCTGTGACACAGAGACCCTGCACTTTGTGAGCATTAACAAGTACCGTGTCAAATACGGCACAGTATTCAAAGCCCCATAACTGCAAAGCCAGAGCAGATAACCTGAGGGGGGAGTGTGTGTGTGCATGTGCACTCACGCGCACTGGAGAAACAAGGAAGATGCCTTTCAAGCCTCACTGGGCCTCTCTGGGACATGGCCACCTGATCTGTGTGTGTGGCTGGTGCAACCTGGTACCAAGTGGGCTACATATGAGGAACATGGATACCTGACAAAGCCAGAGCCGGAACTTTTCCTAAGGGGTGTTTGGGCACTCGCCTGCCCTGGAGGGGAAGGAAGTCCCTGCAAGCACAGAGACATGCTACTTGCTTGCACACACTAGTAGAGCTGAGACTGGAGTCTCCTGTGGCCTGACCTTCAGTGAGGAACCAGATGCTGTTCACACTTTGACCCAGATGGGAGTGCTTTTACAAAACAGACTGGGGAAGGACTTGAAGCTCAAATGGATTGTAACTGTAATGGTCACTGTTCCTTCTCTTCCCCCTAAAAGGAAAGAAAAAACAAACAAACTGGATTTTTTTTTCCCCCCTGGTCACTCAAGCACATCTAGGTCACCCATTAGGTTTTATCTGGGACCTGCAGTTTGGCTTTGGGATTGATCATCTTGTGGATTTGATTCCCGACGAATCCTTTGCTGCCCACCCTTCTCTGGTTCTCAGCCTCGACAAGTTCAAATCAGTCATCCTTTTTAGCTCCCGTGGAACTGTTTTGTACCTGCTTCTTTACTAGTCTACCCTAGTGCCATCCACCAGCTTTACTCTCTGACATGCACACACACACACACACAATTTTAACTTTTTTTTTTTTTTTGTAAATAATGTACATACTGTCAATTTTTTATTAAAAGAAATATGATTTGATGTGCTAGCATAACTGCTCTAGCTTCTTGTGTACCATAGTATTATGTGGCTTCAGATTTAGTACCTATGAACAGATGTACAAGACATTTATTACACTTTTTACCAAAGGGAGTCACCATTGTAGTACTTTTGTGTAAAACTTGTCTTCTTCCCTCTCACCCCCAACTTTTTTCTTTTTTTTGTAAATAAATAAAGCTTGGTTCTTACTTAAGGAATAACTTCTCAGCCCAAGTCCCTTGTCCTCACCAGAAACTATTGTGAAGCAGGGATTTTGGGCTCCAACTCCTTATCCAGGGCACAAACAGGATTTTGCTTTAAGTAGTTAACTGTCACTTGCACTTGTCCGAAATCAAGATATTCCAAATTTTAAAAACAGAATACTTCATTCTTTAGTACATGTTTTCATTTTCCCTTGTTCAACTGTTTGAAAATCCTTTATATTTTGGTAAGTTGTCAAGCTACATAGTTTGTATTTCTATATATTTTTATTGGGAATAGAAGTGAACATCTTAAATACCAAACCAGTATTTGAAAACAAGTGTGTATAAGGTATGTGGTATAAATGGGGTTGCGGGGGAGAGGATTTGATACATTTCATTAGCTACTGCAAATGAGATACATATATATGTGTGTGTGTATACACACACAAACACACACACACATATATATATTTTTAACTACATAAATTTAAACTGGCAGACATTTAACATGAATGATGAGGATTTTTGTATGTGGTCAGCCTGAACTTTCTGAACAAAGACGAACTGGAACCCCTCCCAGCACTCTGATGGACTTTTCTCCAGCAACCATTGCCCTAGTCAGAGTTGTAAAGTAACCAACTGTGTTTTGTGTTTGTTTTTGTTTGCTTTGTAATTAAAAATGGCCACCAACACCACCAAAAAGAAAAAAAAAATTGGTGCCTGGACTCTCAAAACACACGGTAGACGAGCTCTGTGATCTTAGGCTTTTTTGTTGTTTTTCATGTAGGACAGGACACTGTGAGCCCAAGAGTGTTAGGTGGCAAGAAGAGCCAGCCAGATGGGAGGACTTTACAGGGCAAAGCTGGGGAGGTGCCCAACCTGTGGGTGGAGTGATGAGTGCTGATCTTAAGGTTTTCCCAGCAATAACTCACCTATTCCTCTCCGATCCCTCTAGAAGGATCATGTTGACCTGGAACCATGTGGGAAGTTGATGGGGCCTGGCCAGGGGCAGCGCCAGCTATTGCTGCTCCCACAGTGTTATGCCCAGAGCACCTGCTTGCAGGTCAGGATGGGGTTTCAGGGCACAAGAGAGAACCCAAACCCACCAGTCTGCAGCCAGGTTTTCACAGGTAGCATTTTTCATCCTTCCTGCTGTCTGACATCTGAGCTCCAAGCTCCAATAAACCCAGGCTGTATTACGGCAGAAAGTTATCTTTATTTTAAATCACGTTTTGTATTCTGTACTTGTCACCTTCCTGTGTGATTTGCATTTGAAATGTAAATGTGGTCAGTATTTCCATTAAATTATCAGGGCTAATGTTGTGTATATACTTTTCTTCCTAATGATTTTAAACAAGGACTCCCTGACAGGCCCTGGAGGAAGAGCATAAAGCTACTAATGGACCACTAGGGTAACCTGAGCATGAAACGGGAGGTCTGTTTCTGGCATTATGGCTTCCTGGACTCTGTGGTGAAATACATTCTATTGGGATCCTAAATGCTGCGACTGATCTGCCTTCTCATCAAAATCCAGAGTTTCTGGTGATGAGCAAGTTAACAATACACATAAAATACAACATGTAATAGGAAAAAGCCGAGATTACTTGGTTGCAAAATCTGATCAGCTTGAGAGCACCCATCCCCGGCCTCCTAGCCCTTTCCACCTTAAGCAGACGCCAGTTGTCGAGTTCACGGAGATAGGCAGAGCCAGGGGTCCAGCTAGCTGCTTCTGAGGCTGGGTGTGATCTGATTCTGCAGTAGCCGAAGCTCCTCCAGAGTGCCTAACAGGCCCCATATCGCAGCCCGCTACCTTTAGGGATCAGAACGCGAACTTACCGTTTTAATAACGGAAACCAGCGGCCCACTAGTTCCGATGTGGCAGAGGAGGGCCTCGAAACCGCGGCCTTTACCTTTCAGCCACCATCCCCCGCCCCCGTTCAAAGTTCAGCGCAGCTATGCTTCCGAGAGCCGTCGGTGTTCCAAGAAAAGCTGCCCGGAGCTGGAAGGCGCGGTTCGGGTGCCGGAACCTTTGATTGCAGACGGTAGACTGCGCGGGCAGCGCAAAAGGACCTTCCGGGTAGAGGAGTGGGCGCGCGGCGATGGCGGCGGCTCTCAAGCACTGGCGCACCACGCTGGAGCGGGTGGAGAAGTTTGTGTCGCCGATCTACTTTACTGACTATAACCTCCGCGGCAGGTGCGCCCCCTCTCCTGGGGGGTCGGCCGACCGCATCCGCGCGCCTTAGCTTTCCCTTCCGGGGGGAAACCCAGGCTACGGCCACCGGGGCCGCGGGATAAAGTTTCCGCCGGGGACAGGGCAGGAGCCCCGGAGGGCGGGGTAAGGGTGTGCTGCGGGACTGCTGGGCAGCCCGCTCGCCGGTGGATCGAGGAAACGCGCGTCCTCACCCACCGGCCGGCCCGCGGGTGGAAAGGGGGCCGCCTCGAGGACACTCCCCACCGGCCCCTCTCGCACAGACTCTATAGGGACAGCTGTCCCGTGGCGGCACTCTCCAGCTTCCTGACACCTGAGAGGCTTTCCTACCAGCAGGCAGTCCAACAGGACTTCCGCCCGGTGCAGGTCGGCGACCACTTCGGACCCACGTGGGTAACGCCCAGAGGGAGGGCGGGACCCGTGGACCCAAGGGAAGGGCCTCCCCTCCTGGTTTACTAATCTGCGGAAGCACAGGGAGCTCACCACCTCTAAGGGCCACACCTTCACATTGCCTTCTGCCCTAGACAGCCACACGAGACAGAGCAGCACCCTCTGCTGGGAACAACTCCCTGATCCCTCAAGGTTTTCATCTTCCTCTTTTCCCCCGTCTCTGGATACCCTTTAGAAAGAGCATCCTAGCACGATCCCATGTCCCTGACTCCTCTGCCTCTTGATCTCACTTGGCAACCCATCTCATTGCTCCTTTCTTGTGCCTCAGAGCCCATAGCACCTTGTCATTTTGCAGATGCTTGGAGAAGGTTTCAAGCTCCTTGCTGATACTTAATTGAAGGAAGGATGTCAACACGATGGGGAAACAGCTTCGACCTTTAGGCAGATTTCCATCACTTTCTTGCAGGTGGTGGACCTGTTGGTTCCGGGTGGAACTGACCGTCCCGGAGGCATGGGTGGGTCAGGAAGTTCACCTTCTCTGGGAAAGTAATGGAGAAGGCCTGGTGTGGCGCGACGGAGAACCTGTCCAGGTGAGGAGCCCTGCCTTAGGGGCGGATATGGCCACATTTTAGCCCAGGTCTCTGGAGAAGCCACAGCTGAATGACCTTGCCTGCAGGGCAGTATCAGGATTTCAGGACTGGGGAAGTTGCCACTTGGACACCTGTGTAACTAATTTCTCCCACACTGGGAAGTTGGATGGAAGGCTTTGGGTCTCCACATAATTCGTGCTAAACCAACCCTGCCCCAGACTTCCTAATAATCTGGCTTGAAAATAGTGACTAATCAAGTACTATAATAATTACAGCAGATCCATTTATCAACCCTCTATTAGGTGCCTAGTACCAGGCTAGGGGCTTTGCAGACCATGTCACTTTTCATTTTTAGTTTTTAATAAGCTAGTTTTTATTGTATATAATATATACTTACAAGGGAAATTTTTCAAATGACTCTGGATGGTTTGAAGTTAAGATTTAAGTCCTCTTACCCTAAAGTAATGGATCTCTCCTCATCACCTTGTCCCATTCCCCAGCTATGATCACTATTAACTGTCTTGTTTATATATCCAACCAGATCAGGTTTAATCTTGATAACCTGATAATCTTTATGCCCATTCACAGATTAAGAAACTGAAGTATATAGAGGTTAATTTACTTGCCCAGATTCACACAGCTTCCATTCCATGTTAGACCAACTCCCAAGCTTAACTCACCATTTGGCACTTCTCATCAACCATTGGGTTAAGACTGTTGTTCGTCTTGTACTGAACGAGAGCAGAGGCCCTCCCTTCTTCTTCCATTGACTCAGCACATGTGTTCTGGGCCAGGCCCTGGGCCAAGCACTGGGGATGTAGTAGAGTGTAGTAGAGAATGAGGCAAACCTGGCCCTGACTTCTTGGAGCTTCCCTTTAGGCGTTTATTCAGGAGGGCAGAGGCCACCAGAAGCCATGTCCAGGGAACCTGGGCCCTGCCCGGGACACCCATAAGACCAGGGGCATTTTTTGCTAGTAACCAGGTGTCATTTGGTAGGCATGGTATTGACTACCAGCAGGGGGCATCTGCTGCCAAGAGTCCCTGGTTTGTCAGTCTTGGCCCTGCCTGGTGGAAAAGACCCAGAGCTGGGGACTGGGAGGAGGGTCCTGGCCTCTCTTGGCTTATGTTTCACCTGAACTGTCCAGAGGCCTCATGCCTTGACTCTCACTCCACTCCCCACCAGGGTTTGACCACAGAAGGGGAGAAGACCAGCTATGTCCTGACTGACAGGCTTGGGGAAGGAGACCCCCGAAGGTGAGTGAGCCCCTTTGCCTGGTGGGCCAGTGTTGTGGGGGAGGGGGCAGCAATAGGCCAGGAGGAGTGAGGCCCAGGGTGATCTCAGAAACCCCCAACCCTGCCATCCAGCACAGCCATCCTCAAAGCCCATAATTTATTTTTAGAAAGCATTTTTTTCCTGACTATAAAATAATGTTTGCCTCCTTGTGGTAAACGCAGAAAAGTACAAAGTAAATAACTCCCATGATTCCACCGCCTAAAGATGATGTCATTAAGATCACAGCATTCGTCTTCTCGGAGTTTCTTCCGTGCGTGGTTTTGATTAGTTGAGATGGTATTTCTTTGATATTTTGCATCATGATTTTTTTTATTCCATATCATAACCCATTTTATGACACCATTAAAGCTCTTCTTAGACATTCTTACTGTGTTTTATAATATTTATTAAACACTGTATGTCAGATGCTTCCAGACACTAAAAATAGGGTGGTGAATAACGTAGTCCTGGACAGCAGGAAGCAGACATATCATTACAAAATTGATGAGGGCTCTGAAAGAAAATAAACAAACCAAACCCGTTGCCATCAAGTTGATTCCGACTCATAGCGACTATATAGGACAGAGCAGAACTGCCCCATAGGGTTTCCAAGGAGCGGCTGGTGGATTCAAACTGCTGACCTTTTGGTTAGCAGCTGAGCTCTTAACCACTGCACCATCAGGCTCCGTACTGGGAGCTTACTATGGGACTTAGGACACTTAAAAGAGGGGTCAGGGGAAGAAGGAGGGAGGGGCCAGGGAAGGCTTCCCTAAGGAGATCATGCTTGCTCTCGGGAGACTGAGTAGAACAGCACCACAGCCCCCCATGTCCTTCTTGAGCACCTTGAGCATAAATTATGGCTCCAAGGAATGGCCTGCTCTGCAGTGGTTGATGGGTCCCAGTGTTGGTGGTCTCCAGTCCAAAGGGTTGAACCTGGGAGACCCAAACATGATTTTACTATGCAGAAAGGTTCAGAAACCAAGGCCTGTAAAAATCCGTTGCTATCAAGTCGATTCTGACTCAATGACCCTGTAGGACCAAGTAGAAATGCCCCATTGGGTTTCCAAGGCTGTAATTTTTACAGGAGTAGATTGCCACATCTTTCCCCTGTAGAGAGGCTGGTAGGTTCAAACCACTGACCTTTTGGTTAGCAGCTGAGTGCTTAACCACTGCACCACCAGGGTTCCTTAAGACCAAGGCAGTGCTTTGCCAAGACAGCTTTGGAAATAAAAGGCTAAACAGCAGGATGATTCCCATGGTTCCAAACTTGGCTACTTATTCTCCCTGGCTGAGGTGGAACCCTCATCAGCAGAACATGGGTTTGGTCTGGTCTTACCACCATGAACCACTGACCTTCTCCAGCACATACCTGACATACTTGAGATTCTCTGGGTGGCGAATCCTGGAGGTGAATGGGGAGGAGTCTACTGGATGCCTTCTGAATTATCCCTCCCCAAGCCCGCAGGGTCTTGGCTGGTCCCTTGGCCTGAGGTTGCCTCTTGCCCTTGTAGCCTGACCCTCTATGTGGAAGTAGCCTGCAGTGGGCTCTTGGGGGCCGGGAAGGGGAGCATGATCGCAGCCCCTGACCCTGAGAAGACGTTCCAGGTGAGCCGGGCTGAGCTGGCTGTGTTCCACCGGGATGTCTATAAGCTCCTGGTGGATCTGGAGCTGCTACTGGGCATTGCCAAGGTACCTGACACCCCCCCGCCCCCTCAACCCCTGCCTCTAGAGCCCTGCTCAAGGCAGGTTGTTTCTGGGGTCACGTGGTTAGAACTCTGGGAATCCAGAATAGGGAGAGTGTTTTTTCTTGTCCAAGTGTTGAGAGATATCCCTATGTACAGGGGAGCAGTGGGGTGGAGACATTGCTAAGCCAGGGTACCAGCAGGAGCAAAGGCTTGGAGATTGCAAGGGAGGTGAGAACCCTTGGGAGATGAGCTGGGGCCCAGTTTTGGAGGCTTAACTAGCTTGAGAGGGGGATTAAAGTGTGGAACCCTGCTGCAGGGCCTTGGGGAGGATAACCAGCGGAGCTTCCAGGCCCTGTACACAGCCAACCAGATGGTGAATGTGTGTGACCCCACCCAGCCTGAGACCTTCCCAGTGGCCCAGGCGCTGGCCTCCAGGTTCTTTGGCCAACGTGGAGGTGAAAGCCAACACACCATCCATGCCATAGGGCACTGCCACATTGATACAGGTAGGACAGCTGGGCAGATTGGCTGGGGGAAGCAGGAGTGCCCTGATTAAAGCCCTGGCTGTGTCCTAGAAGCACTACGTGATCCTCAGCAAGTTCTTTCCCCTTTTGGACCTGTGCTTTCCCCATCTGTAAAATGGGGCTGGGACTGGACTGTGGGCTCATTTATTCTTTCAACAAAATCTGACACTTCATGAGACCCCATGCCAGATATTGGGGATAGCATTACAGAGACTGATGATCACAAACTAGGCCCCCACAGTTGGTGCCATGATGGAGGTAAGTATGGGGGTCTGCGAGCCCAGAGGAGGCACTTAATCCAGCTGGGTTGAGGGGATTCAAGAGAGGCTTGCTAGAGGAGGTGACTTTTGAACTGAGTGAGGATGAATGAGAGTTTGACAAGGGTGCCCGAGTCTTCAGAGAGGAGTGATGTGGAGTTAATTGAGATGGGGGCTCAAGAGCAGGGGGAGGTTTCCTGGGGAGAATTTGAGAGTTCATCTGAACCTAATGAGTTTGTGGTGTCTGTGAGGCTTACGGGAAATTCACATTTTTAACAAGCTCCCCAAGGTACTGATTCTGATGCAGCTAAAGTTTCTGAACCGTGGAACAAGAGCTTTCTCTGCTCTGCCAGGGTGTTGAGTAGGCTGTAGGGGTCTGGGCTGGTAAGGAAGGAACGAGGCCTAGAGGTCCAGAGAGGCTGTAGTACCTCATGCAGGACGACTGGCCCAGGCAGGTCCATCTTGCGGAACTCTGCCCTCTATTCTGGGAGATTTGTCAGTGTGTGGGCAAGAGAAGGGTTAATTACGTCCACCTGTCACAGGATCTTCTCTGGGGGTATCCAAGCTTTAGACGAAGGCTGTCCCAGGGCCTGGGGCCTCCATTTCCTGACCTGTAAAGTTGAACTGATAGCCCTGTTGCCCCCTTCCCCATCCTCTCTTCCCATTTTGCAGGAGTGACTTGAGGTGACAGCTCAGAACAGTTGCTGCAGGGCTGTGCAGGACAAAGAGTCTGGGATGGAAAGAGGGCTAGGGTGACCCTCTGGAGGCCCAGGCTGGGCTGGTTGGGGTGCCAGGACAGGGGTGGGGCTGGGGCTCTGTGAGGAGCTGGGGGCCTTCCTACTCTCCCTCCACCCCCACCCCTTCCCCATCTAGCCTGGCTGTGGCCCTTCAAGGAGACCGTACGGAAGTGTGCCCGGAGCTGGGTGACAGCCGTGCAGCTCATGGAGCAGAACCCTTCCTTCATCTTTGCCTGCTCCCAGGTCAGACAGACAGCCGTGGGGGGCAGGGTGGGCACCTGGAGCCCCCTGGAGCTCAAAAGGTCAGAAGGCAAAGCTCTGAGGGCTTCTTCGGCCTGCGGACAGGGCCTGTCCTTACCCTCAGCCACCCACTGGGCCCCAGATGCTCGGCCCTGGCTGGGGCCCCGTCGCTCCTGGCCCAGCTCCTGCCCCTCTGGCCCACAGGCACAGCAGCTCGAGTGGGTGAAGAACCACTACCCTGGCCTGTACACCCGGCTGCAGGAGTGCGCCTGCCGCGGGCAGTTTGTGCCCGTGGGGGGCACCTGGGTGGAGATGGTGAGTGCCTTCCACAGCCCTCAGCCTCAAGCTTTGCTGTTGGGGCCCTCCATCTTTCTGGCCCAGGCCCGCCTCAGCTTTGCTGGTGGCTTCTGCAGGCCATTCCCACCCCCTGTGTGACAGGGCTCATTAGCCCCTGGAATTCCCAAGGCCTGGGACTCCCAAGGGGGAGGGCTTTCAAGCACTCATGTGTGCTGGCCCAGTCCTGGGAAACTCCCCAGGCAGATAGACAGTCAGGCCTGGAGCAGGGAGATGGAACCCATGTGGCAGCTGCGGCTGGCTTCTGCACAGAGTGGGTTTGCTTCTGCCTGCTTCCCTTCCAGCACTGACCCGGCTCTTCCTCTTCCCTTGCTCTCAGGATGGGAACCTTCCCAGTGGAGAGGCCATGGTGAGGCAGTTCCTGCAGGGCCAGAACTTCTTTCTACAGGAGTTTGGGAAGATGTGCTCCGAGGTAGGCCGGGAGCTGCCATGGCCTGTGGGCACGTTGAGGGGAGCTGGGCCAGGAGCAAGAAGGGGCTGAGGTGGGGCTGCTCTACCAGGAGCCCTCTGTCCCATGTCCCAGAGGCCCTCTCCCCGCAGTTCTGGCTGCCAGACACATTCGGCTACTCAGCGCAGCTCCCCCAGATCATGCGTGGCTGTGGCATCAGCCGCTTCCTGACCCAGAAGTTGAGCTGGAACCTGGTGAACACCTTCCCGGTGAGCAGGCCCCAAGGGGGTCAGGGTCAGAGTGGGCCTGGTTCCCCTGGGCTGAGATAGAGCCAGGTCAGGAAGGCCCAGCTCTGCCCCTGCCCTGATCCTGGCCCTTCTCCTCTGCCTCTGTCTTCCCTACTGGCAGCACCACACCTTTTTCTGGGAGGGGCTGGATGGCTCCCGTGTGCTGGCCCACTTCCCACCTGGAGACTCATATGGGATGCAGGGCAGCGTGGAGGAGGTAAGGGGGTACCCAGTGGCCAGGTTGGAGGGGGCCAGGTTGGACAGGCTCAGTGTCCTTCCTAGGCTGACCACACAATGGCCTGCCCCTACCTGTTCAGGTGCTGAAGACAGTGACCAACAACCGGGACAAGGGGCGGACCAACCACAGTGCCTTCCTCTTCGGCTTTGGGGATGGGGGTGGTGGCCCCACACAGACCATGCTGGACCGTTTGAAGCGGCTCTGCAATACGGACGGGCTGCCCAGGTCAGTCTGGACTGCCAGCAGCCCAGCTTGAGCTCAGCATCCCCCTGGCCCTTGCCTTGAACCCTTCTCCTGCTTATGTATTGGGCCCAACCCTCCCCCTGGACCTTGTTCTGCTCCAACCCTGGACCATTGGCTCCTCCAGATTTCTACCCTGAGAGTGGCATCAGGGACAAAGCTGGGGGTGGGAGGGGCTTGAGCCCACCAGAGAACAGCTCTCGTGGGTCTCCAGACCCAGCTTCATGTACACGGGGGCTCTCTGGCTGGGGAGCCACCTGAGAATAGGCAGTTCCTCTCTGTTGGGGCTGCATTTCTTGTCTGTGCTGCATAGGGCAGGGGGAGATGCAGGCCCATGACCTCCCTCAGGGTACAACTGTCTTCTCCGGGGCGGCTCTTTTCGGAGCTGGAGAGTGATGCAGGGCAGCTGTGCACGTGGATCGGGGAACTCTTCTTGGAGCTGCACAATGGCACCTACACCACGCATGCCCAGGTCAGGGACCGGATGCAGAGCTGGTCAGAGGATGAGATGGGGACAAAGGGGGTGTAGATGGAGCCCCGCCCAGACCCGGGGGAAGAGGCTCTTGTTCCCAGGGCTGCAGGAGCTCAGAGGAGAGAAGTGTGGGAGTTGGGTTGGGCAGGAAAGCTGCTTGGAGGAGACAGGACTCAGGCATATGGGGCAGGTCACTCACAGAGACTTTATCCAGGAAGGCCTGGGAAGCCATCAAGGGTTCTGAGCTAGGGAGGGCTTTGGAAGTGTCTTGGGACACTTGAGCAGACCCCAAACTGGTCCCTCCACCCTGGGCCCAGATCAAGAAGGGGAACCGGGACTGTGAGCGGATCCTGCATGACGTGGAGCTGCTTAGCAGCCTGGCCCTGGCCCGCAGCACCCAGTTCCTGTACCCAGCCGTCCAGCTGCAGTACCTTTGGAGGTCAGCTCAGCTCTGCCCCAGCTGCCCACCTGGCCTCTCCCCACAGACACCCCTGCAGCTGCCCCTCCCACCTTCATTTCTCCTGCTTCCCCCGCTGCCCCCACCCCCTAAGGCCTCCCTCATATCTGTCTGTGCCCCCTGCAGGCTCCTGCTCCTGAACCAGTTCCATGACGTGGTGCCTGGAAGCTGCATCCAGCTGGTGGTGGAGGATGCCATGAGCCACTATGAAGGTGAGGCTGACAACAGGCCCTCCATGTTCTCCAACACCCAGGGCCTAGCCAGAGTGTCCCCTATGGGACACCCAGGCATCCCAGACCCATGGCCTCCACCCGTGACCAGCCAGTCTCTCCTCAGACATCCGTTCCCATGGCAATGGACTGCTCAGTGCCGCAGCCGCAGCCCTGTGTGCTGGGGAGCCAGGTCCCGAGGGCCTCCTTGTTGTCAACACACTGCCCTGGAAGCGCACAGAAGTATTGGCCCTGCCAAAGCCTGGTGGGGCCCACACCCTAGGTATGAGCTAATGGGGAGACTGCTACTGTGGCAGACCGAGAGATGGGGAGTCTCCCAGGCTGAGGGCCCACATCTTCCCACCCTGCCCCACCCTGAGCAAGGTTCCTGGGAGGTCAAGGAGGCTGTGCTGATGCCCAGGCCTCATCTCCAGCGCTGGTGACAGTGCCCAGCATGGGCTATGCTCCTGCTCCCGCCCCCACTTGCCAGCAGCCCCTGCTGCCCCAGCAGCCTGTGTTCGTAGTACAAGAGGTAAGTCCTGCAGGGCCCACTGGGGCGGGGGCTGTCCTGGGCTGTTCCCTAACTACATGGGGGTTTTGGGCACCCCCAGCCTGGAGGGCTGGTGGAGAGGGGCTGGTGGTGGGGAGAGGGGTGCTCGTTGTGAGAATCCCCTGAAGACTCATTCTCAACGCCCCCTCCCACCAAGACTGACGGTTCTGTGACTCTGGACAACGGCATCCTCCGGGTGAGGCTGGACCCGACTGGCCGCCTGACATCCCTGGTCCTGGTAGCCTCTGGCAGGTGCCAACCCCTCACTGCCCTCTCCCAGTGCCTGAAAGGTGGATCCCAGACCCTATTCTCTGTCCCCTGGCCACAGTACTGCCCACAGCAGCCCACCAGTGGCTCGGGGCTGGGACCCACACATGGAGGGGGAAGGCTGGGCTAGGAGTCCCCTGTCTCCTGGGCTTAGTCACCCTGCCCCACCCCTTCTTGAGCAGCCAAGGAGATCGAGGTCATCTAGTTGTAAAACACAATCCCCATGTCCTTGCAGAGAGGCCATTGCTGAGGGTGCCGTGGGGAACCAGTTTGTGCTGTTTGATGATATCCCCCTTTACTGGGACGCGTGGGACGTCATGGACTACCACCTAGAGACACGGTGCGGGGTGGGGAGCAGAATTAGGGGTGGGATGGGAATGCAGGCCTATCAGATCCCCTCCAGCCTGCCCTGGCTCAGCGCCTCCCACCTCCCTCCCACAGGAAGCTGGTGCTGGGCCAGCCAGGGACCCTGGCGGTAGGCACTGAGGGTGGCCTGCGGGGCAGCGCCTGGTTCCTGCTGCAGCTCAGCCCCAACAGCCGGCTTAGTCAGGAGGTGGTGCTGGACGTTGGGTGCCCCTATGTCCGCTTCCACACCGAGGTAGCAGGGGGGGCAGGGTGGTGGGTATCTTTCTCAGGTGCAGCTGGTGGGGAGGTGGCCGGCACCAGGCCCGCATGTCTCCCTTCACTTCCCCCCACCCTCTACCCTGCCTGCAGGTACACTGGCAGGAGACCCACAAGTTCCTGAAGGTGGAGTTCCCTGCCCGTGTTCGAAGTCCCCAGGCCACCTATGAAATCCAGTTTGGGCACCTGCAGCGGCCCACCCACTACAACACCTCTTGGGACTGGGCTCGCTTTGAGGTCTGACATTGGTGGGAGTGGACTCATCCCTGGCTGGGGAGAGACAGGCTGTATGGTATGGAGTGATGAGGATGACGGTAACGATGATCAGCATTCGCTAGTTCCTAACGTGTGTGCCAGGCATTGTGCTAAACGCTTTATGTTTCGTTTAATACTCATGACTCTTTGGTGGGGTGAGTACTGCTAATCCCCATTCCACAGATGAGGAAACCGAGGCTTAGAGGCTGGGTGAGGTGCCCAGGGTCTCCTGTAGATTGTGGTCCCAGCGCTCGCTCTCACTTCAGTAAGAGGTGCTACGGAGACTGGGAGTGCAGGAAGGGGTGTGGGCCACCAAGTGGGACTTGGGTCTGCCCTCCAGGTGTGGGCCCACCGCTGGATGGATCTGTCAGAGTGTGGCTTTGGGCTGGCCCTGCTGAATGACTGCAAGTACGGTGCCTCCGTGCGTGGCAACATCCTCAGCCTGTCCCTGTGAGTGGGTGCCCAGGAGCCCCAGGGCTGGCACGGGGCGTGGATCTTTCCAAGCCAGAACTCCAGCAGCTCCAACCCAGCTCATCCCTCTCCACCCCAGCTTGAGAGCTCCTAAAGCGCCGGATGCCACTGCTGATATGGGGCGCCACGAGTTCACCTACGCGCTGATGCCGCACAAGGGTGAGTGGGGGGACGGTGGGGCCCTCCTGCAGTCTGGGCTCCTCTCTGCCCTTCCCTGAGCCTCAGTTTCTCCGATGGTCAGTGGGAAAACCTCAGCATCACACCTCCCCCTCTACGGGTGTGGGAGGGGAGCCCCCATTTTCCCGTCCGTACCCCAGGTTCCTTTCAGGATGCTGGCGTCATCCGTGCTGCCTACAGCCTCAACTTTCCCCTGCTGGCGCTGCCCGCCCCGGGCCCGGCGCCCGCAGCTGCCTGGAGCGCCTTTTCCCTGTCCACGCCCGCCGTGGTCTTGGAGACCGTCAAGCAGGCAAGGGGACAGGGCAGGGGCAGTGGGTGGGGCGTGGTCCCGAGCACGGCCCGGCCCGCCCCGCTCACCGCCCGCCTCCCTCCCCAGGCTGAGGCCAACCCCCTGAGCCGCACGCTGGTCCTGAGGTTGTACGAGGCTCACGGCAGCCACGTTGACTGCTGGCTGCACACGTCGCTGCCGGTTCAGGAGGCCGTCCTGTGAGTAGAGCGCCGAGCAGGGGTGGGGGTTGGACCTGGACCCTTGCGGGGCCCTTACGGCTCCTCCTGTTCTCCAGCTGCGACCTTCTGGAGAAGCGCGACCCAGCTGGCCACCTGCCCCTGCGCGACAACCGCCTGAAGCTCTCCTTTTCTCCCTTCCAAGTGCAGTCCCTGCTGCTGGTGCTGCAGCCCCCACTGGACTGAGCCCCTGGGCGGGTTTGTTTGTAGAAGGGTTTGGAGCTCATTTCTGCTTCCCAGCCCCAAGCAAGAACCAGTCACCCCTGAGCCAGTGTGCAATAAAGCTTTGGATTTGGGAGGGTTTTTTCCCAGGCATCTGAGGGCAGGGGCAAGGTCGAAGTTTACCTGTGACGGCACGATCTCCGTTGCAGCCCCCATGAGAGAGATTGGGGGGGGTCTCAGGTGACCACAAGTTAAGAGGCCATGAGGGATGCCTCACCTGTGTCAGCAGGTGCAGAGGGCCTGGGGGTAGGGAGGCCGGGAGGGTGGGTTCTGGCTGCCCCCACTAGGCTTGGGGCACTGACTAGTAAGGGCCAGGCATGGGGGCAGCCACGGGCCCTGAGGAATCCAGGACTGGAGGGATGTGGGGCCTGCCCTACTCCGGCCAGGGTCTGCGCCACCTCCCAGGGGCTGTCCCTGGCAGAGGCAGACTATCCTCTGCGAGCCACGGCCTTGAGGACTGGGACAGGGGCTCAGTTTCGCTGTTGAGGAGGTGGCCTCCCATCTTCAGGGCTAGGTAGCAGGCCCTCCCAGTCTGGCCTTCCCAGACCTGCAGCCCGCCCAGAAGTTCCTAGGAGTTCAACTTTATCAGTTTATTTTTAAAAAACAGCATTTTTCACATCGTCTTTAAAAATGGGGAAGGTGGGGTACATTTAAAAGCATCATAGTTGTGCAGGGACAGCCACGGGGCCTGCTTCAAGGAAGCCGGACAGATCCAGGGTCAGGCAGCAGGAAGGGAAGGATGCAAGCAAGGCGACCCTCCTGCTAAGAGGCTGAGGTCCCCTCTGGCTCTAAGGATGGGGTGTCAGTTTTTGTCTTCTGGGGTCTCCGGCGGCCTAGGGGGAGGACAGAGGTGGGATGGCTAGCTCAGGGGGACCCAGGCTGAGGACTGCCCTGACAGCCTCCCTTCCCCTCAGCTCCCACCCACACTGCCATCCCATCCTCTCCTGAAGAGCCAGTATTTGAGGTCCCCCCCACCCCAGAGGAGGATGCTGAGGAAAGCCCACCTGAGGTTGCCGCTCGCCCCCTCCTTTTCCCTTTCTTAGGGATTCTGGGGGCTCTGTGGTCCTGTTGGAGGCTGGTCTGCTCGAGCTCCTGGGCTGCAGGCTGCTTGGGAAGGTCCCTCCGTGCTTTTCGTGCCCTGGAAGGGGCCTTGCTTGGAGGTGGAGGGTCCTGGGGGGAGGAGACACGGGTTCCTGAGGGGCTCAGGAAGGAGTTCAGAGGTTGGTTAGGACCCACCACCCTGCCTTTGTCAGTGGAAGGCAGCTGCACAAAAGCATGGCTGGAGAGGTACAGCCCAGGCAGGAGAGACTGCAGGGGAGGGGCTGGGGGCAGGGGACACACCTCCTTTCTGTCCTTACGGCCTGGCTGTGTTTCCTTGGATTTCTTGCGGGACTTGCCTCCTGCAGGACACTGACACGGGTTGGAGGGGCCTATGGCTTCAGCCCCCTTTCTCCAGACTCACTCTGCCAGGGTGACTCTTGGGTTGGGGTGGGGATGGGGATGGAGAAGGGCGCCGTGGCCCTTGCAGGCAAAAAATCCTTCCTGCGCCTAGCCTTTTACATTTCAGGGTAGCTTACCTTTGGGTACCAACGGTCCAGGATCCCCCTAAAGTGGAATGGGGAGAATTGAGGCATCACCCTGGGCTTGGGCAAGACTCACACCTATCCTCCAGATCCGTGCAGCCCCTCCCCAGGAGGCCTCTGACCCCCTCCAGGTCAGTGCTGACATCCTTGGGTGGCTCTACCAGCTGGAATTTACAGGAAGGGAGAGCGTAGCAGAAGGGAGAGCGTAGCATGGGAAGGCCTAGACCCCCAGGAATAGAGGGGCCCTCGGGGGGCCTAGGCAGGCCCTGGACATCCCCACCTGGGGGACATCCCAGCTGTGACCCCAGGTCTCCCCACCCACCAGCTTTCCTGGGGGCTTTTTCTGCCTGTATGAGCAGTAGGGCCCCCACCTGGAACCAGATGGTGCGGCCATGCCGGTCCCGCAGGGAGCTCATGCCCGAAACGCCATAGCACCGCAGCCAGGCTCGAAAGGTGGTAAAGTCCTCCTCCCTGCCCTCCGGCCTGTAGCCTTTGCCCCCTGTGGGACAGAGGAACCAGGGGGAGGAGGCCGAGGAACAGGCTCAGAGTGGGAGGAGGAGGAGCCTGGCTAGACCTGGCCCAGACCTCAGCTACACAAGCTGATGGACTGAGTCGGGGGGCCGAGGCTCTCCCTCCCCCAGCTGTGTGACCTCGGGCTTTTGTCTTCCCCACTCTAGGCCATGGCTTTCCCATCGTGGAGTAGGGCTAAGAATCATTGCCCTGCCTGCTTCATGGGCAGCTTGGAGGATTCCCACATACCTGGGAAGTGAGGCGGCTAGTCCACTTTCACAACTGGGACTACAACCTCTCATTTCCCAGGCGGGGAACTGGGCCCAGAGAGGGGCAGCCACTGCCCACATAGTGGATCACACAGCACACCCAGGCAGAGGTGGTTGGCCATCTTTGCCCTGCCCGGCCCTCACCCAGCTGGACCACTTCCTTGGGCACTGAGTGGCACAGCTCCAGCAGGTCCGGGTTCTGCAGCTTGGCCTTGATCTTCTGGCTCAGGGTCAGCTCTGGGCTCTAGGAAGGGGCAGGACCAGGCTGTCAGCATAGGTAGAGCTACTCAGCCATTGGGCAGCAGACTCCCCTCAGAGCTCAGCAGGACCTCAGAGCCAATTCATACTCCGCCCCCGCTCCCCACACACACACATTGTAAAGAAGGGGAAACTGAGGCCCAAAGCCAAGAAGGGACCTGCTTGAGGCCACATAGGTGGTCCGTGGCAGAGCAAAGTTGGAGACATCTGACTCGGCACATACCCTGGGCAGCCCCGGTTCTGACATGCCTGGGCCAGCACACACGCTATGTGCGCAGGCCTCCCTGTACCCACCGGCCTGCGCTGCTGCAGGGCCTCGAGCACCGTGCGGGCCTTCTCAAAGGGGGGGATCCTCAGCCTGTAGTGGGGTGGGGGAGAGGGAGCCATGCTGAACGGGGAAGATGTGGGTACACCCTGACCCATCCCCGTGCTCGTCGTGCCCACGGCCTGCACTGCTGACCGATGCAGGATCTCTGCCCGCAGATAGTTGCCAATGCCATTGAAGAACCTCTGGTCCAGGAGGGCCTCGCAGATCGGCTGGTCAAAGGCTTTGTCCGCTAGGTTTCGCAGCACATTCTCCCTGAAGGGACACAGCTCCGGTGTGGGAGGCCCACCCCCCCACTCTGGTTTGTTCCACAGCCCGTGCCTGTGCTGGTAGGAGCAACCAACCCCACAATGTTATTAACTCCCAGGTGCCTCCAGCACAGGTGGTGTGATGACCAGATGGAAAAGGGAGCTGGGGGAGACCAGCTCCTGGTTACAAGAGGAGGGAAACCGGGGAGTGATGTTTTGGCAACTAGAACCTCAGTGTTCTTACCTATCAAATGGGAACAACAATATGATATTTTAATTCACTGGGAAGGGTGAAAAATACCAGTCAAAAGCAGTGTGTTCAAGGGAACCCTCCTAAGTCTGTGTATGTTGTGTATCCCCAAAGTGCCTCAGACTCCTCAGAACACTTGAGAACAAGGTGATCACAGGATTTCAGGTGTGCCCACAGCCTGGAACTCCTTGTCTAAGACCCCTGGTGGGTTAGAGAGCATCTGTGGATTTGACATTGGTGGGTTCAACTCTCCTCAAGAGCTTGAAGACTGTCTTCAAGGAGGCTGGCGCGAGCACTGCAAAGTGGGCGTGTGGGGCATGTCCTGGTGAGTGAGAGGCCAACAAACACCTCCAAATGTCACGTCTCCTTGGCTCCAGGTAGAGGAGGTGGACCTCACTTCTTTGTGGTGAAGGGCTGGGAAGGAGGACAGTATGAAGTGGGGGAGGGGGAGCCCAGAAGACAGAGTTTTGGGTAAAGATATGGGTGGAAGTTCAGCCTGAGGCAGCTGGGATCCCTGAGGGAAGTTGATCCCCAGGGGCTCCCAGCTTTAGCACCAAGAACACCTGTTTCCACTTGAGCCAAATGCTCGAGAGAAACTTCAGAGCCAGCTGGGAAAGAGTTAACTTGTGGCATGATTCCTCAGAACCCAAACCATGGACAGAGGTTTCCCTGAGGATGCACTTGGGGTTCCTGCCTGGGAAGGCCAGGAGGCAACCAGAGATGCTCTGGCCCATCCTGAGGGGGAACCAAGTCTCCTAAGGGCCAAGTGAAGGCAGACTGTCACGAGGAAGAACTGGCCAAGTCCATCTCCAGACCTTTGCATTTGCGATTCTTGCCAGTTTGAATGCTTTTCCTCTACAGCTTTGTATGGCTGGCTGCTTCTTATGAATCAGGCCTCAGCTCAAACGTCCCCTCCCAAAGTGCCCTCCACCCCAAAGTTGTTCTCTGCTTGCTCCACTTGTTGGATTTTTCTTCAGACATGGGTCTGTTTGAGCTCACCTTGTTTGTTTCCTTGTCCCATCCGCCCCACCCCCACCCCTACCCTACTATGTGAACTTTAGCTCTGGAAGCAGGGACCAGTCCACTGTTCACTGCCGTGTTCCCAGCACCTAGAGCAGGGCCCTGCCCAAAGTGGAGACTGGTGCATGTCTCTTTAGAGGAGAGGAAGTGGCTGATGCTGTGCCATCTTACGTGACTGCATCACATCCCAGGTGGGGCTGTTACCCTTCTTGTAAGGAGACAGAGGAGCCACAGGACACAGACCAGTGGGCAGGCTGAATGTGGGAGACCACAAAACCTGATTCAGAAACCATGTCACTAGGCAGTCCCCTCCCACCACCTTGAAACAATTCCTTCCTGCTCAGCCTCACTTCTAAGCATGTTGTAAGCCCTTCCACCTTTCTTCCTAGCCTCCTGGGAGCACCAAGTAGTAGTGTGGGGCTCTGGGTCCAAGCTCCAGCTCTGAGACTCACTGGCCATGTGTCCCCAGGGCTGTGCCTGCCCATCCCCCTCTCAGCTCTCCCCTCGCCTCCCACAGCAGTTTTGCATTGGGGTTTACATATGCTTTAACTCAGCAGCTGTCTCCAGGCCAGAGGATATTGTCTTGGTCTATAGGCGAGGGGACTGAGGCTCAAGAGAGGGCTGGGGCTTGCCCTTGGTTATCCAACAAGACACTGAGAGGGCCAGGCCTGGAGTCCAAGACTGTGTCCATTGTACCTGGAGCTGGCCCCACCTGAACTGCTCATACTCCAGCAAGACACAGGGCCCGCGGCCCTGCTGCCACTCGCCCCCGAGGTCCCAGCGACCGAAGCGGCGGATGTCCACGAAGCAGAGGGCAAGCCCGGGGCCAGGTGAAACTGTGTAGAAGCGCAGGTGGGCATGGGGTGGCAACGCATCACTGGGCGCCAGCTGGAAGGAGCCAGACATGCCAAAGCGGAAGACAAGGGCCAGTGGCTCCTGTGGGGGCTGGGCCCCAGGCAGGGGGCTCAGGGTCAGACGCAGCTCCTTGCCACGGGCTGTGGCTGAGATGCTGTAGGCACTACTCTCAAAGGGCACTTCAGGGTTCCGGCTGACAGATGACTTCTCCACACACCCGCCAAACACCAGCCCCCTGCATGCCTCGTTCACAAAGAGGCTGGCCAGGTGCAGCTCAGGGCCCTCAGGCATCCTGTGTGAGGGGTGACTGGGCCCTGTGGGGAAAGTGCGCAGCAGGTTGGGCCAGGTGTGCCCCTGTGAGGTAGAAATTATCCCCATTTTACAGAGAAGCTTAAGGGTCAGGCCCTGGTCCCCATTTGAAAGTGTTGGGGAAGCCCTGGGCTGAGGGGAGCTCAATCCCACAAGCTCTCACTGTTTCTAGAATAAAGCCCAAATCCTTACCAGCCCCACCTCCAACAGCTCATTTCTTCACTGACTCCAGGCACCCTGCTCTTGGTCACATCTCCACACCTTTGCCCTCCTGTTCCCTCAGGCTGGAACAATTTCCTCAGCTCAATAAAGTCACCTTGAGAGTGGCCTCCCTGACACCCTATCCAAGGTAACCCCTAACACACTCCCACACACATTTTCTTTTCTTGGGGTCACTTTCCACAATCTGAAATTGTACTGTGTATTGCCTGGCTGTCCCACCCCAGAGCCTAAGCTCTGCTTGCCGCTGAAGCCCACCGCTTAGGCGTCTGCTGACCCCATGAAGTGAAGGAACCCAACCCTGTATGTCTGCGCGATAGGGAACTGGCGTCCAGCCAGGCAGCGACCACCACCCTCCGGCAGGAGCGAGGGCATGAAGGTTTCTCCAGAAACCTCTGCGCTCCAGCCAGGTTCACACAGCGCCGAGTGAGGAGATGAGGGCGCCAGTAAGGAAAGCCTCCCGAGCTCGGAGCAGGGTCCACGGAGGAATCTGACACTCCCACGTTGGCGCCTCGGTCCACTTCCACCCTCGCCCTCCCAACCTGGCTGAGGGAGGGGAGTCTGCCACGTTTCTCTTCCCCCAGGGCGTTTCGGGATCGAAGCTGGTGTGTGTCGGGTGGATAGGGGCATTTAATCGGGACAGACTTCTTTACCGCCCCTCCCCCCACCACAGCTCCGCCCAGGGCCTGGCACCCGAAAGGTTTCGTTTTGCGGGAAAAGGTGAACTTCTAGATTCCTAGTTTTTGCAAGGCTTGAACGCTCTATGCCTGCTTCATCCCCCTCCACCCCACGCTGCGACTCTACCTGTGTTAAGTCCTGTCTCCCTTCCTTCCCTAAATCCCCAGCTCGTCCCAGCTCAGCTGCACACATCCCAACCCCCACGGCATTACCAACCCCGGTACCTGCGCTCTGCGCCTCTCCCAGCCAATCTGCAGCCACTAAGGGATTAATACCAGGGGCGGAGCCGTGCCTAAGAGCATGATGGGGGCTGTGGTCGCTGCTCCAGCGCCTGCTGGGAAGTGTAGTTCTCCAGAGAGGTAGCAGCGACCGAGGCAGCTTGGGTTGGGCTGCCCGGGACGTGACGAAGACTTTGGGGCAGTCACCCGGCTGGGAGGTGGCGGAGGAGTCTAGCTTCCCGCTTCCCAGAGCGGGCGGGGTCTAGGGTCAATCCGAGGTTCCGGGTTGCAGCTGTCTCTGCGGTTGGGGGAAGTCACCGGCTGATGCGGGAGCAGGTGGGCACCTCCAGCAGGAGAACAACAGCAACGTCCCGGTGCCGAAGCACCTGCAGCTGGGCGCGCGCAGGTGGTGATAAACGCGGGCCCTGGGGACTTCCTGGTGGCCCTAAGTATCACCGCAATAAGGCGGCATATCGCCACCGCCTGCCGAGTGAGAAGTGCAGCCAAACAAAAACCACAGGCCCAGAAGAACCGACTTCAGACGTTCAGTGGGGGAAGGTCTCTCTGCGGTGACATTTAGACCAGAACCCGAAAAGGAGCAAGCAGCAGAGTAGGGGCAAGCAATATGCCAGGCAGAAAGAACGTCCGTGCAAAACCCCGGAATGGGGTAAGAGATTCACCGGCGGAAGACCCGTGCCGCTGGAGTGTAGCTTGGGAGCAGTGCCGTGGTGAGCCAGAATAGCCAGCAGGATCCAGGGGCAGTCGGAAAGGGCCTCGGAGGCCTCTGTAAAGAGTTGGCGCTGTATTCTCAGTGTGATGGGGCATGTAGCAGGCACTCTCATAGACATGATCTGCCCCCCTACCTACTACTTCGGCTCCCTGCCAATCCATTTATTCATTTTGGCAGAAATAATTTAAATTAGACAAATTATGACACTTCATCCCTAAACACTTTAGTATGCATCTCTAAAAAACAATTTCCTACAAACCCACAATACCTTTATCATACCTAGTGAAGTTAACAATAATTTCTTAATATCATCTAATACTTGGTTCACATTCAAATTTCCCAACTGTCACCAAACTTCTTCTACAGCTTGTTTATTCAGGGTAGGTTCTAATGTAGGATTATGTTTCTTTAATCATTTTTAATCTAGATGGAACCACCCCACCTCCCATCTACTTTTTTTTTTTTTTTTTTTTGTCTTTCAGGATACTGACATTTCTGAAGATTAAAGAGACTTAATCCTCGGTTAGACTCGGACATGGTGTCAGAAGAGGCCTGCTGAAAGAGTAGATTTAAATAAGATCCAGAGTCTCATAATACCCAAAACATCCAGGATTCAATTTAAAAAACACTCATTAAAAAGTACATTTAACACAATACTAGGGAGGTCTTGGTCAATACAGCCTGACCAAGGCAAAGTCATAGATGCTTCATAGATACATCCAAACTCCCTGAGGGACCGAGTTACTGGGCTGAGGGCTGGGGACCATGGTCTCCCGGGACATCTACCTCAACTGGCATAACAAAGTTTATAAAGAAAATGTCCTACATCCTACTTTGGTGAGTAGCATCTGGGGTCTTAAAAGCTTGTGAGTGGCCATCTAAGATGTATCTACTGGATGGAGCAAAGGAGTGTGAAGAAAACCAAAGACACAAGGGAAAGATTAGTCCAAAGGACTAATGGATCACAACTACCACAGCCTCCACCAGACTGAGTCCAGAACAAGTGGATGGTGCCCAGCGACCACCACCAACTACTCTGGCAGGGACCACAGTAGAGGGTCCTGGACAGAGCAGGAGAAAAATGTAGAACAAAATTTGAACCCACAAAAAAAAGACCAGACTTACTAGTCTGACAAGAGACTGGAAAAACCCCGAGAGTATGGCCCCGACACCCTTTTAACTCAGTACTGAAGTCACTCCTGAAGTTCTCCCTTCAGCCAGAGACTGGACAGGCCTATGAAACAAACAGTAACACACGTAGTTCACCCATGTATAGAAGATTAAATGGGCATACCAGCCCAGGATCAAGGACAAGAGAGCAGGAAGGTACAGGAGGGCTGGACGAATGGAAATGGGGAACCCAAGGTCGAGAAGGGGAGTGTTGACACATCGCAGGGTTGGCAGCCAATGTCACAAAACAACTTGTGTATTGTTTAATGAGAAATTGATTTGCTCTGTAGACTTTCACCTAAAGCACAATTTAAAAAAAAAAAAATGCACCTACGCATCTTTCTAAAGGCAGAAGTCAGGAGTTGAGCCAGTCCTTATCTTTTTTGATGCTCAAATTCTCTCATCTTCGGCCAGTGGGACAAGCTGGCTCTTCTGGCGTGACCCATTATTCTCTGATGGCTTCCTCGCACCAGACGTTCCAGGCTCATCTTGTACTCTCCCTGTCCCAACCCTGGAGTCAGCCTTTTCTACAAGAAGCCCAGGTTGGCCTGAGCCACTCCTGGGAGCTCTGAATCACGATCAGTACAACAGACCTTCCTTTTCCTGAGCATTTTAAATCATTTGGCAGTGAAGTAAAAATTGTAACAGTCACATGTGATTCTCAATGTGCATGGAAGAAATATTCAAGACTATTTACAAACGGAACCAGTGTCACTGAATAATTTATGTAGAAATTATTCAATGGGAGCCTATTTTGCTGTGTAAACTTTCAATAAAAATATAAAATATTATTAAAAAAAAATAAAGAGTATTATAAATGGAAGGAGCCCTGGTGGTGCAACGGTTTAATTGCCTGGCTGCTAACCAAAAGGCTGATGGTTAGAATCTACCCAGCCGCTCTGCGGGAGAAAGACCTGGCAATCTGCTCCGAATTACAGCCAAGAATCATTCTCACAATCAGGGCAATAATCCTGACCGGGCTTGGTGCTCACAGAGCAGTTGCTCAATAAACTGGAGGTACCCTGCCACATGGGATCACTAGGAGTTGAAAACCAACGCAACAATATTATAAATGGGGGAGACAGTAAAGGGTTCAGGCACGGGCCCTCCTTCCTTCGTAAAGATGGCAGGAGAGAAGGGCTCTCTCCTTTCTGTACATGGGGCATCTGGCATTGGGGCCGCTGGCTTGCTGCCAGCCTGAGGCGAGCACAGGGAGCACAGAGCCAAGAGCATCACTGGGCTGTGGAGCTAGAACCTTGATTTTCCTATCTATGGACAAGCTTTTCCTTTTGGTCCTCAGTTCGCCTCACCAGCAGCTGAGAGGAGAAAATGAGTGATAGGCCAGGAGGTCCTTATGTCACTTGGGCTCTCACAAAAACCCAGAAAGAAACCCATGCACACGCTCCTTTACGCTTGTTTATTCTTCCTGACTCATGGAAACAGTTGACAAGTGCCTCTGATGGGGAGGAAAGGCAATGCTGGAAAAAGGGCCTTAGGATCCCTATGCTAAATTCTCAAGTGAGGACCTCGGAAGCCAGGGACCCTGGAGGCCAGGCACCCAGTGTCCTGAGGCCACTCCCCGAAGAGAAGTTCAGAGGGCAACCACTTGACACAGGCTGGGCAGCTCTGCATGGGCCCTGAACACCGTTCTCCTCAGCCCAGGGAGCTCATCAGGGTCTGGGCCTGCTTCAGTTCTGCAAAGGGAAGAGGTAGGCATGGAGGCAGGCAGTCAGGCGGGAGCTAGGAGGGTCCTCTCACCCCTCCAGGTCTGGCTGAGTCTCACCTGCCAGGAGGACCTGGAACTTTTCTGCTGAGAGGGACATGGTGACAGGCTGGGCCTTGGCACCTGAGGCAGGTGCCACCTCCAGCCGCAGGTGCACCATGGGCTCCTCCACGGACCGCAGCAGGCTGGAGCTCAGTGTGTAGTCCACCCGCCAGCTCACGCCTGCCAGCCTGTTCACTGCAAGACGGTGTGGAGTGGCTCTCAGGATCCGGGCAACCCTCAACCCTTCAAGGCAGTGTGGCCTTTGAAAAGCTCTCCTCCGTCTGAGCCTGCTTCCTCGTTCTCACCATCAGGGCAATCATCCTGACCCGGGCTTGGTGCTCACAGGGCAAGTGCTCCGTAAACAGGAGCTCAGGTGATCCACAGCAGGTCTCAGAGGAATGAAACCTGGGCTGGGGTCAGAGACCCAGGGGTGGGCCCGGCTCTGCGACTGCTTGACGTGACCATGGCTAGGTCTCCCTCTGAGGGCTGGCACCTTGCATGCTGCATGCACCTTCTAGAATGGACCCTGGGCCCCACCCTGGCCCACCCCACACTCACCGCGCAGGCTGCAGGCGCGCAGGTGCTCCTGCAGGGGGCTCTGCTTCTCCTCATAGCAACGACACAGGCTGGCCGCATGCTCTGGGGCAGAATGAAGGGCCCTTGAGGTACACGGAGGGGCTGGGCTGGGCTGCTCAGTGGGCAGGTCTCAGGCTCCTGGCCCAGACAGAGTGGTGCCCTTCTCAGGGTCACACAGCATGGCCAGCTGTTCAGCAGCCCTTGGCCCACAGGTTACCCACCTGCCCATCAAGTCCCTGTACCTTTGGGCAGCCCCAGCTGCTGCAGTTCACTGGACAAGGACTCGCCATCCACACTATGCTTGGCCGCACTGGAGAGGATAAAACTCAGCACCGCCACCGTGGCCTTGACATCACCTGACTCTGGGGGGACCCGCGGGTGGGGTGGGAGTGTCACTGTGGCCCCAGCTGCTTCCCTGTTGCCCCACCATCTTCAGCTCAAAGCCCCAGGCCTCCTCAAACCACAGCCACTGCAGCTGCTCCCCATGAGCTGTTAGGGGGCACTGAGGGTGGGACTGTCAATGCCTTTCTTCCCCTCACGCTTCTCCGCTACCACATGTGGTCAGGGAAAGCTTCTGGGAGGAGAGGGTCTCTGTGCCAGGCACCAGGCAGAGTCCTAGGGTTACCCAAAGGCCTGTGGACTCAGTAGGGTACTCACCAAACTTGGCATCAGCTGTGAGCTTCAGGATCTTCTCATACTGTGGGGGAAAGGAGGCCCTCAGGGTCTGACCCCTCCTCACCAGACCCTCGCCTCCCCCCAGCCCAGCCTGGATCCCCTGTAGGGAACAGGCTGGGGCTAGAGAGAAGGATGGGAGGTATCCAGGGAGGTCTGGAGGCTGCACCACCCACCTCCCTGGGCCTGGTGCAGAGTTTCAAGGGGGGTCCTAAGGGCATGCTGGTCCCTGTACTCACATCAATCCCCTGTCCCAAAAGCTCCCTCAGCACCTGGCTACACAGCAACCGCAGCTTCACGGAGGACTGGAAGGGACAGCCTCACATCAGCCACACTGGCCACCTCACCCCTCAATGCTGCGAGGTTGGCTCAGAGAGGGCTGGCCACATGATCGAGGTCACACAGCACACTAGGACAGGCTGAGAACACTGAGGCCCCAACCCCAGAGTGACCTCACCACCCTCCATCCCCATAGCCTCAGTCCCTAATCCCCATCCCTCCCCGCCAGGTAGAGCCCGTGCACTCAACAATCTTAGCCAGCGTGCTGATCTCTGCCAGGACCCAGTCGGGACAGTCCAGATCACCACAGAAGCGGAACCTCTGCAAGGAAGCGGGGCAGGTGGTGAGGCTGCAGGGAGGGCTGGGGTGTGGCCAGGCTCTGTGCGTGACTCCCACAGGACTGCTCATCAGCAGCCCCTAGTCCCTGTGCCTGGAGGACACCTTCTGGCCACTTGTTCCCCCATCGTCAGGCTGTTTACAGAATCCTCTCCCTGACCCACTGGCTTTGGCCACCACAGGCACGACTGCCCAACTCCTGACCTCTTAGTACCTGGAAACTTACCTCCAGCCACCCACTCCCATGGACACACCCAGGGTCTTGTCCACAGCCCAAACTGCTCCACCGCTGACGTCGGCAGTGAAGGCTGCCCACAGCTGCTGCTTCTCCCCTAAATGCTTCAAACTCAACGAGCCCTCTACTCCCAGGAGACTCTCCACCCTCCCGCCCTCCCCAGCACTCTCCTTTCTCTACAACCTTCACTGGCCAACCTGGATTCCCAGCCCACTCTTTGTCAACCACGTTCCTGCCAATACCCTCCATCCCCTGACCAACTGCCCTTTGTCCTGTCTGCCTGGCGAAGCTCCAACGCACATCAGTATGTCCCTCTTTCCCCACCTTTACCTGGGTTGCTTACAGATGCTGGAAAAAAGCCCCACAAACTAAGGCCATGCAAACCCACGCTCTCACAATTCTGCTGGACCCTCAACACACCCGGCAATCCCACTTCTCTACCCAGCACCACCAGTCACCAGATCAGCCACTTAACAGCTGATCTGCTCCCCTGAAACCTCCAACCCTCAACCCCTTTCTCCTGCCACAGCTCCACACCTCCTGATCACTCCTGTACCCCCTGCACTGGGACCTGTACACGAGACTCCAATGACGTCCTCTAGCCATGGTCAAAAATGACTTTCTTGTCACTAAACTCAGCCCGGGTCTTCCTTAGCTGCTCAGCAGCGTCTGACATGACCCCATCCTTCTTCAAGCACCACGCACTTCTGGGTTTCTCCCTCTGGCCTAGCCTAAGTCTCCCTTGCTGGCTCCTCCTCCTTTCCCCAGCCCCCAAATGGGGCTCTCCATAAGCTGCTGACTCTGGCTACTCTGGGGTTGGGAAATGGGATTGGTGATGAGGTGATGGGGGTGTTAAGGATGGTCCTGAACTTCTTATTCTATTTCAAGGGGTCTTAACCTTTTTGTGCTATGGAATCCTTTGGTATATGGTGAAACCAGAAACGTTTCTCAGAATAACATTTTTAAATGCATAAACAGGATGGCAAAACTAATTATATCAAAGGACAGTTATCAAAATATACAAAATAAACTGGTGATATGCTATTATATGTGCTTCTTTATTAAACTGAAAACAAGATATAGCAGAAAGTCTAGTAATCACCGTAATTTAGAAACGGTGAACATAAACAATACTGCGAGACATCTGTCAAGAGCTATAATGTGATATGAAAATATCCATGATTTCTACTAGTGACAAAGTCGTAGCTGCCAATACTAGGGTTTTTTTTAAAGAAACATTTGTACTAGAAATAATACTAAATTTCAGTTTGAAGTTAAGTGAAAATAAAGATTTATGATCTTCCCTAAGTTCATGGACCCCTGAATTCTACCTACAGTGTTCTATATACCTCTGTATTGTTTGCATTTTTTTCCACAAGAATATGTTCCTTGTGTAATTTCTTAGAATACTGGCACTCTCTAGGCTCTGTCCGAGGCCCTCTCTCTCCTCAATTCACACTTTCACTGAGACACCTTTCGCATTCTTAGGGTTCGATTATCATCTTTGTGCTGGCGACTCTCAGACTCGCCAATGCTGTTGCAGATTTTCTTCTGAGTTCCAGACCCTTAAATCCAAACTGTTCCCTGGCCAGCTGCACCTGGATGCTCACAGACACCATGCACTCAGCATGTCTTCAAGTGATGGTACTCTTCCCATGGAAACCTGCTCCTCCTCCTGGCTTCCCCATCCTACCACCTGAGAGCCAAGCCTGGGCCCCTCCCTCTCCTTTTTCCCCTCATGCATTCAGTCACGGCGCACTGCCTCACCCCGACTCAGGTCACCACCACCACCTTCTGGGTATCTGCTGCCCCAGCTTGCACTCCCTGCTCCCCTCTTGATCCTGCCACAAGACAGCCAGAAGCATCTTTTTAGCTTGTCAGTGCCCTCTGCTTAAAGTCTAAACTTCTATATGTGGCTTTCAAGACCCAGGAAGACTTGGTCTTTGTTTACTTGTCCCCTCATCTTTCACTAACCTCCCGATTATACTCTTCCAGTGAGCTGCATTCATTCCTAGGGAGCCTCGCTCTCTCACCTGAAGTCTCTGCACATGCTGTTCCCTGTCTGAATATGCAGCACCCCACGCCCTTATCTCCCAATTCCCGGTACACAAACTGCAACTTTACCCAGCCAGTTTTTTTCCTGAGTTCTCAGGCTGATAGGATCCTCAGGGCAGCCTTCCTAACACTAGGCACAAGGCAAGTTAGGTCCCTTCCTCTCCAGTCTTAACTATGACGCCTACCCAAGCCTCCGACTTTCCCTCCCCTCCTGCAGCTGAAGTCCTAGTTCATGGTATAAAGAAGACACTCAAAAAATATATGTTGAATGAAGGAATGGATGGGTGGATTGGGAAGCCCCAGCTCAAAAACTCCTTTCTGGCTCTGGAAAGAGTGAAGGGGCTTCCTAACAGTGTGGAAGACTGAGCGTAATTCTAAGCAAGTTCTTCTCCAAGTCCTACCGGTGGACTGGGGAAGTGGGCACGTTTGGGAGGTCCTCCTGGAGCCAGGGGCCCGTTCTTTCCGCCAAGGGAGCACCTGGGACTCCAAGCCGGCCGGCCTGACTTGCTTGGGAGCAAGGCCGGGGGGCGGAGGGAACTTTTCTCTACAAGACCCTCGGCCCTCCCTCAGGACCACACTCAAAGTGTCTGCTAAAAGACCAGCGCAGATTCGCCCACTCCCCGCTCCCGGGGCCACCCAGTGCCTCACCCTTCCCCCTGCGTTAGCGATATGGGAATTTTGGAGACCCTATCCTACCTGCCCCCCAGCATCCCCTGCCAGGCATCATTCCCTCATCCCTCACCATCTCTCCAAGCGGTCCGGGGCCAGGAATTTCTTCTTCCTGTCCCGCCTGGTCAGCTGATCTGGTGGTCACATGACACGCAAGGCGCCGTGTCCGGGAGGGAGGGGCCACCTCCGGTGAAGGTTGAAATAGGGCTCTGTGCGTAGTTGGGAGGTTGGTGGGCAAAACGCACCTCCTTAGTCCTGTCTGTCAGAGCTCTTCCCTGGAAATAACCAGCGCCAATCCCCGTTGAGCTGAGGACAGAATCAAGGCAGTAGAAAAGATCGAGCGGAAGTCATTTAATTTGTTCAGCTTGAGGGGGCAGGAGCCCAGGAGCCAGGTCTGGTAGGCAGGATAACTCCCTTAGGAAGGAGTATTCAGGGCATTTCCATGTTTTCCAGTATTAAACAATACTACTGTATGTATCTATGGGCTGTAGCAAAAGGCTTTTTTGTCGTTGTACTTTTAAGTAAAAGTTTACAATTCAAGTTAATCTCTCATACAAAAATTCACACATACTGTTATGTGACCCTAATTGCTCTCCCTGTACTGTGACAGCACCTTACTCATTTCCACCCCTGATTTCCTGTGTCCATTCAATCAGCTCCTGACCCTCTCTGCTTTCTCATCTCACCTCCTGACAGGAGCTGCCCATTTAGTCTCATGTATCTACCTGAGCTAAGAAGCACACTCTTCATGAGTATAATTTTATGTCCCGGAGTCCAGTCTAATATTTGAAGAGTTGGCCTCAGGAATGGTTTTAGTTCTGGGTTGACAGAAAGTCCCGGGGCCATGCTTTCCAGGGTTCCTCCAGTCTCAGACCATTAAGTCTGGTCTTTTTACTAGAATTTGAGTTCTGCACCCCGCTTTTCTCCTGCTCCATCCGGGACTCTCTGTTGTGTTCCCTGTCAGGGCAGTCACTGGTGGTAGCCAGGCACCATCTAATTCTTCTGGTCTCAGGCTGATGGAGTCTCCGGTTTGTGTGGCCCTTTCTGTCTCTTGGGCTAATACTTTCCTTGTGACTTTGGTGTTCTTCATTCTCCTTTACTCCAGGTAGGTTGGGACCAATTGATGGATCTTAGATCACTGCTCACTAGCTTTTAAGACCCCAAACGCCACTCACTAAAGTGGGATGCAGAATATTTTCTTAATAAACTTTGTTATGGTAGTTAACCTAGTTGTCCCCTGAAAGAATGGTCCCCAGACCTCCGCCCCTGCTACTCTGTCCCTCGAACTGTTGGATTGTATTCAGGAAACTTCTTAGCTTTGGTTTAGTCCAGTTGTGCTGACTTCCCCTGTAGTGTGTGCTGTCCTTCCTTTCACCTAAGATAATTCTTGTCTACCGTCTAGTTAGTGAATAACCCTCTCCCTCTCTCCCCACCCTCGTAACCATCAAAGAATGTTTTCTTCTGTGTTTAAACCTTTTCTTGAGTTCTTATAATAGTGATCTTATACCATACTTGTCCTTTTGTGACTGACTAAATTCACTCAGCAAAATGCCCTCCAGATTCCTCCATGTTATGTTTCACAGATTCATCATTGTTCTTTATCGTTGCGTAGTATTCCATTGTGTGAATATACCATACTTTGTTTCCATCTTTTTGCTATCGTGAACAGTGCTGCAGTGAACATGGGTGTGCATATATCTATTCATGTGACAGCTCTAATTTCTCTAGGATGTATTCCAAGGAGTGCGATTGCTGGATCGTATAGTACTTCTATTTCTAGCTTTTTAAGGAAGTGCCAGATTGATTTCCAAAGTGGCTGTACCATTTTACATTCCCACCAACAGTGTATAAGTGTTCCAGTCTCTCCACAACCTCTCCGAGGTTTATTATTTTGTGTTTTTTGGATTAATGCTAGCCTTGTTGGGGTGAAGACGGTATTACATTGTAGTTTTGATTTGCATTTCTCTAATGGCTAATGATCATGAGCATTTCTTCATGTGTCTGTTAGCTGCCTGAATGTCTTCTTTGGCGAAGTGCCTGTTCATATCCTTTGCCCATTTTTTAACTGTGTTATTCGTCTGTTTGTTGTTAAGGGTTTGCAGTATCTTGTAGATTTTAGAGATTAGACCCTGATTGGATTTGTTGTAGCCAAAAGTTTTTTCCCAGTCTGTAGGCTGTCTTTTGACTCTTTTGGTGAAGTCTTTGGATGAGCGTGTTTGATTTTTAGGAACTCCTAGTTATCTAGTTTCTCTTCTGGTGTTTGTGCATTGTTACTTACGGTTCACATTCTGTTTATACCACGTATTAGGGCTTCTAGCATTGTCCCTATTTTTTCCTCCATGATCTTTATCGTTTTTAATTTTATATTTAGTTCTTTAATCTATTTTGAGTTAGTTTTTGTGCATGGTGTGAGGTATGGGTCTTGTTTCAGTTTTTTGCAGATGGATATCCAGTTATGCCAGCACCATTTGTTAAAGAGACTGTCTTTTCCCCAGTTAGTGGACTTTGGGCCTTTGTCAAATATTTGCTGCTCATAGGTGGATGAATTTATGTCTGGATTCTCAATTCTGTTCCACTGGTCTGTGTATCTGTTGTTGTACCAGTATCAGGCTGTTTTAACTACCGTGATGGTATAATAGGTTCTAAAATCAGGTAGTGTGAGGCCTCCCACTTTGTTCATCTTCTTGAATAATGAAAAAGCATATTTTTAAGAAAAATTTATTGAAATATAATACACATATAGTAAAGTGTACATAGTGCAGGTATAAAGCTTAATGAATTTTCATAAACTGTCTACCCCATGTAACCAGCTCCCAGATAAAGAAACACAACATTACCAGTGCCCTAGATGTCCCCTTCAAGGGCATGGGCATTTTATTTCATTTTGATGAATGCCCCTTAGTTGCTCAGCAGCAAGGGCTATAACAATGTACATCCCCAGGAGTACTGTTTCCCTACAGCCTTCCGCAACACTAAACCAGTTGCCATGGAGTTAACTGTGACTCATGGTGACCCCATATGTCCAACACTAGATGGTATCTTAATTTTTGCCAAGCTTTTGAGAGTTTAAAATTGCCAGGAAGTTTTAAAGTTCAAGAGAAGCATCTGAAGAACAATTAGAAGTCAAAGTTAGTGAGGTCAGAGAGGAAGCTAGATGCAAGGGGTCAGAAAACAGTTTTGCATATGACCAAACTATAACCTTGTTATGGATTGAATTATGTCCCCCAAAAATGTGTGTCAACTTGGCTAGGCCATGATTCCCAGTATTGTGTGGTTTTGTGATCTGACGTAATTTTCCTATGTGTTGTAAATCCTAATCTGTGCCTGTGGTTAATAAGGCAAGATTAGGTAATGTTAACAATGATTAGGGTGGGATGTAACACCCTAACTCAGGTCACAGCCCTGATCTGATGTAAGGGGAGTTTCCCAGGGGTGTGGCTTGCATCACCTTTTATTTTACAAGATATAAAAGGAGAGAGAAGTGAGCAGAGAGATAGGGACTTCATACCACCAAGAAAGAAGTGCTGGGGGTGGAGCACGTCCTGTGGACCTACGGTTCCTGTACTGAGAAGCTCCTAGGCCAGGGGAAGATTGATGACAAGGAACTTCCCCCTAGAACTGACAGAGAGAAAGACTTCCCTTGGAGCTGGCACGCTGAATTCAGACTTCTAGCCTCCTAGACTTTGAGAGAATAAATTTCTGTTTGTTAAAGCCATCCACTTGTGGTATTTCTGTTACAGCAGCACTAGATAGCTAAGACAAACCTGTTAGAAAAGTATTAAGATAACTGATTGAGATATTTCCTGAGCCTTGCTTTCCAAAGTTTAAGTTCATCATGAAAGAATTAAATGAATCTTGGCTTTCTCCTTTACTCCCCACTTCCCCACAAGAACTAAGATGTATTTTGAGGGGCAGGTGCTTATTTCTGGCAGGATGCAATTGGGGATGGTGCGGAGCCTTTCTGTGTGCAAAGTGGTGAGATTAATAGTAGCATCAGACCTGTCTAACTTCAGGAGGGAAAATGACCAGGATCAGACCAAAGCTGATTCCTGTGAGGTAGAGGTCAGCCATACTTCCACTCTCCAGTCTTTCTATCAATTCTGACACCAACTGTCCTCCCCACAGCACCCTCTACTTGTCTGCTGGGCTCAATAATCCATTGCAGTGGCCACACAGAACTCACAGACTGTACTTACAGTTAAGTGGTTTATTAAGGAAGTAACAGGGTACAACTTGGGATCAGGATCAACAAACTACAACTCAGGATCAAGATCAGGAAGTATGTAGGCAAAGTCTCCCTTCCTCAGCACAGGACAGCTCTCTCAGCTTCTCTCAGCCATATAGGCCACCTCTTCTGAAAACAGGATGCTCTTGGCCCTGCTGTTTGTCACAATTGACTCTGTCACAGAGCCCCTTCTGGGCTTGTTACCACTGGCTCTGCCACAGGGCCTGTCACTGTCTTTAGTGTTACAGCCCTTGACCCGTGTTATAACTCTTTTAGAAGATTCCTTGCCTTCTCTTTCTGTCTTTTTCTTCCTGTTGCTTCCTTGTGCTGCTTTTTTTCCTGCTTTTTTCTGTCTCAGAAATCTCTGTGGGGTTGGCTGCATGTATATACAAACTTCTCATAAATTTCACGGCATGGCCCTCCCACCAGGGCCACAAACTGACCAATCTGCTCTCAGTAGGCCACAGCTACTTCATTTGCATGGTAGGCTACAGACACTTCATTTGCGTAGTCTTTTGACCAATCCCTGCAAGGTACATAGCAATTGTAGAGCAAGGTGCAGCCCAGTACCAGACAAAAAGTATCAAATCACAAGTTATTTACAGCTTACCCAGGAAATGTCAATCAACCTGGACAAAAGTAACAAACCCTCAAGGGTAGAAAACTAGGGCAAAGGTAACTCCTCAGGGTTTAAGGGAAAAATATTTCAAGCTGTTTTTCGAAAGAACCAAGGCACAAGGCCACATAAAGGAACTCACTTCACCACACTGTGTGTTTCAGGGACAGATGGAAAAAGACTTCTGTCCAGTCCTTTGTTTAGGTTATTTGGCCCATCAAGGAAATAAGCTGAAATTACCTGAGTGGGGTGGGAGTGCTTGATCTGGAAGGAAGGAATAACCTGAACTCTTGGCTTCTGTGTTCCAGACAGCATCTGATACCTGTCTTCTTTTGCTATGTAATGCCCCGTAGGTGGGCCTCATCAAGAAGCATTGTGGTCTTGAGGTCAGGGAACCTGGTGGCAAACCTGGGGTGGAAAGGAGTTGAGAGAGGTGAGGGGCCTCTCTCCAGCACTTTCCCGCCCTGGCATTGATGCCCCTCAGACAGCCAAGGCTAGCCCTGGACAGCAGACTCATGGGCCAGGAAGAACAAGAATGGCTTAAGGGCCAGACCCCCCCCCCTTTCTCAGTCCAACTCCATCTCTGGGATTTGGTGGGGGTGAGCCCCAAAAGCCTTGATGTGACATCCTATCTGATGCAAACATTTAATTTTATTTAGAAAGCTAAAGGGAGACATTTCTTGGGTGTGATATGTGGAGCAAAGTCATCCCACTACAGCAGCAAGCCAAGCAATAAATCAGAATGTGCAAAACCTGTGTCCCATAATCCCTGAAGGAAAAACCCATATTGTCATTATACCGGCTGAAAGGAAATAAGGTCTTTACAGATGTAATCAAGTGAAGATGAGGTCATACTGGAGGAGAGTGAGACCTAGTTCCATATGACAGGTGTCCTTATAAGAAGAGACACAGAGACCCACAGGGAGAAGGCCATGTGACAATGGAGGCAGAGACTGGAGTGACGTGTCTACAAGTGTCTTAGCTATCTAGTGCTGCTATAACAGAAATAGCAGCTTTCTTCTGTTAAGTGGATGGCTTTAACAAGGAGAAATTTATTTTCTCACAGTCTAGTAGGCTAGAAGTCCAAATTCTGGGTGTCAGCTCCAGGGGAAGGCTTTCTGTCTCTGTTGGCTCTGGAGGAAGGTCCTTGTCATCAATCTTCCCCTGGACTAGAGGCTTCTCTGCGCAGGAACCCCAGCACTGCTGTCTTGGTGGTATGAGGTCCCCAACTCTGCTTGCTTCCCTTTCCTTTTATCTCTTGTAAGATAAAAGATGGTACAGACCACACCCCAGGGAAACTCCCTTTACATTGGATCAGGGATGTGACCTTATTAAGGGTGTTACAATCCCACCCTAATCCTCTTTAACATAAAATTACAATCGCAGAATGGAGGACAACCACACAATACTGGGCATCACAGCCTAGGCAAATTGCTACACATATTTTTGGGGGGATATAAGTCAATCCATGATGACAAGCCAAGAAACACCAAGGACTGCTGGCAGCCACCAGAAGCTAGGAAGAGTGTCTATAGGTGTCTATGACAAGAGGCCAGTGCAGAGGAAGAGTCATGTGAGAGCCCAGATCTAGCGGCAGCTTGAATTCAAATTCCAGACTGCCCTGCACTGAGCACCGACCCTGTAACAGACTGAGTCCTGAACCTGGTCACACACTGAGCCCTGATCCTGGTCACACACTGAGTCCTGACCCTGGTCACACACTGAGCGCTGGCACTGATCACACACTGAGCCCTGACCCTGCTCACACGCTGAGCGCTGGCCCTGCTCACACACTGGTCCCTGACCATGGTCACACGCTGCGCCCTGGCCCTGCTCACACGCTGAGCCCTGGCCCTGCTCACATGCTGAGCCCTGATCCTGGATATAGGCTGAACCCTGATCTCCAGTTCTTGATTGAGCTTTCTCTGTAAAATTGTTCTTTATCAAGAGGGGTTTGGTGGGAGAGTGAGCATGTGCATGGCTCCCTGCAATACCTCCCCACTTTTGGAGCCTGATCCCAGAGCCCTCTGCCTGATGGTGTGGAGTAATCCTCATCCTTCATGCCCCAGGTAGCTCTGTGAGGCCGGCCTCAGCACTGAGGGAACCCGTGGTCTGAGCCTGTCAGAGCCCTGCCCCTAGATTTGGCTCCAGCCCAGCCTAGCCTGCAGGGGCCCTGGGGGGCCAGAGATGAGGGCCCAGTGTCCTAGGGTGTAGGCGGTCTTCTCTCTTGGACTGGAGGTATCAGAAACCAGATCCTCCTTGCCCTGAGGGTGCCTGGGAGAGGGGGTGGCCCTGCCAAGCTGGGTAGGGGGTCGGGGGCAGAGGTGCTGCTGCTGCTGCTCTCACCTCCTCCTCCCGGGACATCAACACCTCTGGAGCCTGCCGGAAGCTTCTTGGCAGCAACAGATCCAACAGGTAAGGCCTGGGCTTCCTGGAAGCACAGGCAAGGGAGGCAGAATGGGGGCACCAGAGTGGGAAGGCTGGCATGGGTGTCAGGCACCAGCCCCCAGGTGGGGGAGCTTATGGGAAAATGGGGGCGATGGAGCCAGGACAGGAGGTAGCCGAGGCCCAAGAAGCCAAAGCCTCTCCTCCCTGCCCTTGGGAGGGCATCCTAAGAGACTTGCTTCAGGTCACTCAGGAGGGGACTGTCATGCAGGGTCACACAGAGACAGCCTCTGGGTCTGCGGAGAAGACTGCAGGTTTACAGAGAAGATGGAGTCGGGCGTCTTCCCACTGGCTGAGCTGGGAGGTTTCCATAATCCTGGGATGTGTGTGTTGGGGGTGGTGTCGTGGTAGATTTTGTTTTTCTTAGAGAACATCTAAATATCTTCAACTAGGAAGGCGACAGGCTTGAGGAATGGGGAGGGAGTGGGTATACCCAAGTAGAAGGAGCTGGGTGGTGTCAAGGGGCAGTGTAGGGAGGGCAGGTGGCTGGCTGAGGCCGAGGTCCTGCTGTGAAGGGTCACAGGGATTATCTCCTCAGTAGAGGGGCTCTGGGGCCTGTTAACCCTGAGTGACCTGAAGCAAGTCTCTGACCCTCATGAGGGGTGACATAGCGGTCAGGAGCCTTGATGGGAGAGACTTTCGATGAGCTGGAAATTTCCTCTGGCCCGTGGAGGTGACGGAGTGGAGCTGGGTGAGCCCTGAAGGCTCCAGTGAAGGCACCGGCCTCCTGCGCCTCCCACCCCTGAGCAGTTCTAAGCTTCTTACAGCTGCTGCAGCCCTTCTCCTGTGTCTGCAACAGGGGTTGGGGAAGGGGGAAGAAGAGTGAGAGGAAAGAGGAATGGGAGGGGGCTCCTGCTGCTGGCTGCACTGAGAACCAAGAGGAGGCTTGGGGCAGCTCTCCTCTTGGCAGGGCGGAGGAATCTGGGAAGTCCCCCTCTACCCAAAGCCCACTCACTGCCAGGCTCACCAGCACCAGCTACGTCTCTGACCAGACGCTGACATGGGCCGAGTGTATGTGTGTGGGGACAGGGCTGCTTTCTCTGATCTGCCCCCCTCCAAACTCCTGATCCAGCCTGACAGACCAAATCAGGATGGCGGTTAGAGCAGGGGGTAGGGTGTGGTTGTTAGTATCACCCTCCCCACCAGCCAAGCCCCATCTCACTTGGACCCAAACAGAACTCATGCCATGGTTAACACCTTCACCATCATCACAACTTTACCATGACTACCATGTCATCACAACCACCCCACCATCACCACCCCTAACACCCCCACCATCACCATCACTCCCACCCCCACCATCACCACCACTAACACCCACAGCCCACCACCACTAACAAGGACCATCAGCAGCATTGAGACCTCCACCACCTCCAAGAAGAGTGCCCCATCTCACATTTGAAGACTGAACAGGCCTTTTAACTCTTCCTCAATGTTTTCAGGCCCAGTACCTCCAGAGCTATGGGGCAGGTACATAACGTCCCCTTTCACAGTGTCTGGAACCCCAAGAGGAGAAGGGCTTTGCTGGGGGCCACTTGGCAAGTCAGGGCAGCTGAGGCTTGCACTTGAGCTGCAGGGGCAGAAATTGCAGAGGGGGTGGGCAGAGGCTGCTCAGGGAGTAGCTGGAGGCTGTCAGCTAACCACCACTCAGCCTGATGCGGAGTCTTTTCTCGAAGGGGGATCTGAGCGGGCATCTTCGTGTCTGCCACCTGATTCTGCCTTGGAAGCCTGAGTAGGAACCTTTAGCATGGGCAAACAATGGTTTCTGGCTGCAGGAAGTCTCCTGGCTGGTAAGGAAGGTGGGGTGGGGCAGGCTACCCCGAGGACCCTGCCCCAGAGCCCACCAGCTCACCTGGGGGTGGGGGTCCTCCTTCTCAGTGAAGTCCCATGGCTTCGACAACAGGGCCGACCTCCCTTGTCTTTGTGTGAATCAATCTCAGCCAGTCTGAGGCAGGGCCAGTATCCCCTTCTCAGTCCCCCAGGCTTGGGGCTCCGTAAGGGCAGTCACTGCCCTCCTTCAGGGTTGCCTACTAAGGGTAGCCTGGCATAGAGCAGGCACCCCATGGGGCTCAGTGTACACTGTAGATAGGTGTGGTATTAACCCCCCTGAGACAGTCTCACACAGACACACACACCCAGGTCCTGCCCTCAGGAAGCATCTTGTGTTCTGGGATGTGCTAAGGTAATAGCTTTTTTCCATGATGGAGAATCCAGCAGCATTTTCTAGCTCCCTCAGGATGGGTCATCTGACCAGATGAGTCCAGGGCCCCAGGCCTAGAGATAGCATTCTCCCTGTGAGCTCTCCGAGCTAAGGAAACTTTTGTGCAGTGGGATGGGAGGAGAAGAGGGGGATCCCTAATGTATGACTCTATTCTCCCAGTACCTCTTCCTGGGAGGCAGGGCGGGGCTGCCTTGTCTCTGGTGGGCTAGGAACAGAGAGAGAAGATGATTTGCCTGGGGTAGCTCAGTGGTTTAGGGGCAGAGCTAGGGCCAGAGCTTGGTTCTCCTCAGGCCCCTTCAATGAGGGAGGTGGCAGGGAGGGCCAGGCATCTAACTAAGGGGCTGTAGGGCAATCCCACCCCTCTGGGTGGCTGGCAGAACAGGCCTCTTCTGGTCTGCAGCTTTCCTGGTGGTCTCGGCTTCTGTCCTGGCCCTTCTTCTTATTCACAAAGACCCTGGTTGGTCTCCCATGGCCCTTGATGTATCTGCTGGGCAAGGCAGCAGCAACAAGGAGCTCCTGTCTGCAAAGCCCTGGGTGGCAACATCTGCTGGACCTTGCCTCCACTGAGAGGGCAGGAGCCCTTCCTCCAGAGGCATCTGAATACTACAAAGCTTCTCTAGTCTTATCCTTGGACTTGGACGCCCTCTTGGACCAACCTGCCCCTTTGGGAGCTCCTGGGGCCTCAGGCAGGGTCACATCTGGAGCAGCCCCATCAGCACAGGACAAGCCTGAAGCCCTGAGGACCCCCAAGTCACAGCCAGCATCCTCCGTGGCTGGGCCTGGGCCCAGTGGCGTTTTAACATTGTCACTACCCTCAACAGCACCGTCTTCACAGTTGCCATCACTATCACTGCCACCATTGTCACCATCTTTATCCCCACCTCCCTCACCAGCGTTGCCTCCATCCTCCTCCCCATCTCCAGCACCACCTACGTCACCACCTTCCTCATCACCGGCTTCCCCTGCACCAGCTTCCTCATTCTTCTCCGACACACCATCTCCACCACTGTCACCACCAAGACCGTTATCATCACCACCACCACCATCACCTTCATTATCTTCATTACCACTATCCTCACTGATGTCATCATTGGCATTGACCCCATCCTCATCACCATCACCCTCACATCCATCTTTGTTACTGTCACCATCACCTTCTCCATTGCCACTACAATCACCATTTCAGTGGCCACCAACATCATCGTCACGAGTCCTGGCCCCAGTTTCCGCCTTAACTACCATAGCTGGAATCTCTCTAGACCCTTCTGCATCTATGTTCCCACCCACAATCACAGACTCTCTGAGCAATGTCTCCAGCCTCCCACCTGCTGGTCTTAAGCCATCCCTGAAGGTTACAGAGCCAGCCACACCTCAGTGGACAGTCCAGCCAAGACCAGTGCTCCCTTCCAGCCCAGCCCCTACAGCTGCCCTTTCCCTCGGATGCACCTCCAGCCTTCCCTCTGCCCCACCTACCTCTGGCTCCCTGCAGGTCCCAGAGACCCCCAGCCCCAGAGGTGCGGACTCCACCCAGTCCTCTACCCTACCTGACCCCAGCCAGGCCATCACACTGCAGGGCTCAGCATCCTCCTCTCAAGGACCAAGTCATGTGTTCCGCTCCGTGACCTTCAGAATCACCAGCGAAGCTTTTTCAACTGCACTCTGGA
Source organism: Dugong dugon (assembly GCA_030035585.1). NCBI lineage: Eukaryota > Metazoa > Chordata > Mammalia > Sirenia > Dugongidae > Dugong > Dugong dugon. The sequence continues at coordinate 20,581,128 of CM057482.1, read as the reverse complement.
ACCCTGCTTCCCTGGAGCACCAGCTGCTGAGTGAGAAGGTCCGAGACCAGGTGAGGGTACCCGCCCCCACCCGCTCAGGTGATCAGTGGACAATGCTGACCCCAACCCACCCCCTCTTCCTTTCTGAGCATGCCAGGCCCTGTTACACCTCTGTGCCATGTGCTTGCTGTTCTTCACCCTGGGCCACTCGAACCTTCCCTCCCTTTTCTGCCTTCAGGGAGATTGCCTGCTTCGATAGGCCCTCCCTGATAACTCAGACCCCCACCTCGGCAGAGTCAGCATCCCTCCCGCTGTCAGCTGCCTTTTCTGCTCTGTCCTATAGAAACTCGCTGCTCCCACCAGATCAAGAGCCCCCTGAGGGCAGCTGGGTAAAGCCAAGTCCAGATCTTCAAGGCAGAAGGAAGGAAGGAAGGGTGGAAGGAAAGGAGGGAGGGAGGAAGGATGGGAGGAAAGGAGGAAGGGAGGAAGGTGCACCCACCCAGTGCTTCTACTTGGGAGATGGGAACCTAGGAAACTGAGACCCTGTCTCTTGAGAAGAGTCCTTGGGTGGCGTGAACAGTTAACATGCTCAGCTGCTAACCTAAAGATTGGAGGTTCGAGTCCACCCAGAGGCACCTCGTAAGAAACGCCTGGTAACCTACTTCTGAAAAATCAGCCACTGAAAACCCTATGGAGCCCAGTTCTACTCTGACACAGGTGGGATCACCATGAGTTGGGGTCGACTCGATGGCAACTGGTTTTTTACTGGTCCCTTGAGGAGCTTCCAGCAGGAAGGGAGAGCCCAGACAGAAATACGTCTGGGGAGTAGATGTGGAAAGAAAACGCTTTCAGAGGTGAAGCTCTCATTCACCAGGGAACTAGAGAAGAATCTCAATTGTGTGACTGGGTGGCATTTTCTCTGCCCAAAGCATTGTCAGGGACCGATAGGGCCTCACCCCCAGCAAAGTGAGGCGGTCAGTGGACAGAGATCCTGATGCCAAAACCAAACCTGGCTCCTGCCTCGTTCTGGAGCCTCAGGCAGAGGAGGTGCCCTGGCCAGGAAGTGCTGTTTCTTGCTTGTTGTCATCCAGGGGGTACTCCACCTGAGTGTCTGTCCATTATTTCATTCATTCATTCCCTCATTCATTTTTTCATACAACCAATTGCAAGCCTACTGTATAAAGCCTGTACTAAGTGCTAGGGTACTACAGGGAGCAAAAAAAAACAAGGCTTCTGCTCTCAGGGAGCCCGCAGTCTGGAAGAGGAGACAGATGTAGAACAAACGATCCACCAGATTCAGATGTAATTATAATAGTGGTAAGCTTCAGAAAGGAGAAGCAGAGAGGACAAAGGGAGGACTGGGTTTAGATTGCCAGGGGCAGGGAGGTCACCCAGAGATCACCTTTCTGAGAAAGGGGAATTTGAACAGGGGATAGGGAGGAGGTAGCCAGATGAAAGGGGGCGGAGCTTTCTAGGCAGCGGGAACAGCATGTGCGAGGACCCTAAAGTGGAAAGGTGGTCAGAGGAGGCAGAGATAGAGGTGTACAGGGGAGAGGGGCTGTGTGGGGAACAGACTGGGGCCAGGGCAAGAGGGGAAGAAGGGGAGACCAGTTGGGAGGCAGGGGCCGCCATCCAGGTGAGAGCGGTCGAGGTCTGGGCCCATATGGCTGTGGGGGTACAGAGCAGAGGATGATTGGAGAGCAATTTTCAAGGAGACAGAGCAGAGAGGGGAAGCCTAGGAAGGCTGTGTGCTTGCCTTTCCCTGGACGATGGGGAAGCAGTAACCTCCGGGGGTTGGAGCCATGCTCCTGATTTTCAGTAGAGAGTGACTGTCAGATTATCTCTGGCTGCCGCGTGGCGAATGGCTTGGGTGGGGTCAAGACAGTCCAGGTGGTCGGTGAGCAAAGCATTGCAGGGGCCAGGCTGGAGATGATGGAGGGTGGGTGAGGAAGGCGGTGGGCTGCAGAGAGGGGTGGGTTAGGGCACGGGGAGCTAGTGCTGAAGGAAGTGCTGGGTGGCGCCATGACAACGCTCACTTGCCTCCTCCCCAGCTGGAGCCTGTCTATCACAAGGCCTTCCCCAGCTTTGAGGGCATCAGCGTCCTGGTCTTCAGGTGAGTGAGTGCGGTGCTCAGGGTCTGCCACCTGCCTGCCAGCCAGTCTGTGCCTTCTCCGGCCACGAGGGCACTCTTCCAGGCTGCCCAGCTCTGCCCTGTCCCCCATCATGTCCTGGAGCACCTGGGGGGCAGGAAGAGTCTGGGATGGCAGACAGGTGGCCCACATCTGGTTCTGCTACTGGCTGTGCTGTGTGACCTCAAGTGACCATCTACCTGCTCTGAGCCCCGATTCTGGCTGCAGGATTTGGGCAGGGATGCCAGGCATTGTCTGAGTACAGTGGGGAGGAAAGGGTAGTAAGAATATCTGGGCACTTCCTTAGGGATAGGGGCATGTAAATGGATACAAATCCCCTTGGGGTAGGCCCTTTCTGGTTCTGAGCCTCTGGGGGAATAGGATGCTTCAGGGGACCCAAAGCCAGATTTGCTCATGGATGCCAGCCCTGCAGTCTCACAAGAAAGGTTGAGAAGGCTCACATCATCACAGCCCCGCTTGAGTTGTGAGCTCATTGTGGACCTTGAGTCCTATAGACAAGTGCAGATGCTTGAATACTCCCAGTGATGGGGAACTCACTATCTCTTCAGGCCATTGTCTCCAGCTAGTTAGAAAGCTTTCCCTTCTAAGGAACTGAAATCTCCCTCTGTGACTTCCCTGCCCGGGGCCTGAACACAAGTTTTGTCTCCCCAACCCGGGATAAAACAGCACAAACAGGCACTCAAGGGAAGACCAATGAAAAGTGATCATGGATCCCGAAACTGCTTGTTTCCAGGTGTTTCCCCACAAGCTCCTTCAGCCCCTTGAAGCAGCCAGGCTGCCTCCTCAGGACCTTGCCATTGTTCCGTCTCCCACAGGCTTGCAGGAATTCCCCAGGCCTGTCACCTCCCTTTCTCCAGAGCCCCTGCTCCTCATGATGCAGCCAAGGATGTTTTTCTCAGTCTGGCCCAGGCTGGCTTCCTGAGACAGCCACCTGCAGCCTGGCTGGGTAACCCCTGCCCCATGCTCTCCCTGGACAGGCCTCACAGTACCCCCATTAGAGCTGACTTGTTGGGGTGTCCATGGGAACTCACTTTCACCGAGAGCCTGCTTTGTGCTCTGCTGACTGTGTTATCAGACCTCACACTATCTTGTAGGAAAGGGGTCATTATCCCTGTTTTACCTAGGAGGCAGCTGAGGCCGAGAGGGGTAATGTGACCTGCCCTGAGTCAGGCTCCACTCTGGGCCTCCTCTGTTCAGCCCATGGCTTCCCCTGGCCCCGCAGGGCCCCTGCTGAGGACACGGCTCTGTCCACAGGCCCACCTCTGTCCACAGGCCCGACTCCGTGGCTGTGAATGCCTTCCTTGTGTTTGGGGGCCATGCCCCAGGTCCCACAGCCTGCCAAGTCCTCTGGATTTTATACCGCAAGGTGAAGGCCTCAAGGCAGATGCTGGGGAACCTATCCCTAGCAGAGAACAGCCTGGCCTCTGACGGTGAGTCCCAGCCCCTGCCCGGCCCCTGCCCGGCCCCTGCCCCCTACCCTAATGCTTCCCTGCTTGCCCACAGGTCCAACTCCTGCTCTGGCCCCAAAGCAGGTTGTGGTGGTTAAGGAGGTCCCTGGGGTCTCCTGAACCCCAACCCTGGCTCTGCAGGGTCCACCCTGATCGACCTAGTCTTGGAAACAGTCAGCATCCACTTCACAGCCATGCAGCCCTTCCTGTCCCAATTCCTTGTGCCTGGTTCTGCTGCCTTTGCCCTGCTGGAAGAGCAGACCCTCCAACAGGTGAGGTGGCCTCTTGTCCCCCTCCAGGGCCTGGGACACTCATCTCCCTTGACTCCAGGCCTCCAGGGCTTGGGGTGGGTGTGGGGTGGCATTCCATGGGGCAGTACCCAGCCCTGGCACTGTGGGGGTAGGCACAGAGCCCTGTTTCATGGGCACCCGTTTGAAGGGGTGATGCACTGCCCTTGGGGAGGGACTTACCTGAGGGAGGAGACTGTGTTGCTTCAGGGAGTTTCTTTCCCAGGAGAATACAGCCAGGCTCTGTAACCTTCATTGAAATTGAACTCATGAGTCCAGACATCCCTACCTAGGGCACAAAACTTAAGGAGGCACACACTTTCAGGGTCATGCAAGTGCTGGGTCAGCACCTGAGAGTGAGTGCCTCCTTAAATATTGAGCCCTAGGCGCCTCACTTGCCTCACCCTACTCCTGACCCTGTGGTCCCCCTACCCCCACCAGATGAAATACACAGGTATCAAATCCACTGCATCTGTGGAAAGAGACGATGGAAAAGCTCAATATCATCAGACAGAACAACACCAGGGTCCGACTGTGGAATAGACCATCAATTGCTCATATGCAAGTTCAAGCTGAAGCTGAAGAAAATTAAAACAAGTCCACCAGAACCAAAATATGACCTCGAGTATATTCCATCTGAATTTGGAGACCATCTTAAGGACAGATTTGATGCACTGAACACTAATGAACAAAGACCAGACGAGTTGTGGGATGACATCAAGGACATCATACATGAAGAAAGCAAAAGGTCATTAAAAAGACAGAAAAGAAAGAAAATGACAAAATGGATGTCAGAAAAGATTCTGGAACTTGCTCTTGAACATAGAGTAGCTAAAGCAAAAGGAATAAATGATGACGTTAAAGAGCTGAACAGAAGATTTCAAAGGGCGGCTCAAGAAGACAAAGTAAAGAATTATAATGACATGTGCAAAGACCTAGAGTTAGAAAACCAAAAGGGAAGAACATGCTCAGCATTTCTCAAGCTGAAAGAACTGAAGAAAAAATTCAAGCCTCGAGTTGCAATATTAAAGGATTCTATGGGCAAAATATTGAAAGACACAGGAAGCATGAAAATAAGATGGAAAGAACACACAGAGTCACTGGACCAAAAAGAACTGGTTAATGTTCAACCATTTCAGGAGGTAGCATATGATGAAGAACCAACCGTATTGAAGGAAGAAGTCTAAGCCACACTGAAGGCATTGGTGAAAAATAAGGCTCCAGGAATTGATGGAATACCAGTTGAGATGTTTTAACAAATGGATGCAGCACTCGAAGCGCTCACTCATGTATTGTATACCAAGAAATCTGGAAGACAGCTACCTGGCCAACCAATTGGAAGAGATCCGTATTTGTGCCCATTCCAAAGAAAGGCGATCCAACAGAATACAGAAGTTATCAGACAATATCATTACTATCACACGCGAGTAAAATTTTGCTGAAGATCATTCAAAAACGGTTGCAGCAGTACGTAGAAGGGAACTAAATTCAAGCTGGATTCAGAAAATGACGTGGAAGGAGGAATACCACTGCTGATGTCGTATGAATTTTGGGTGAAAGCAGGGAATACCAGGAAGATGTTTACCTGTGTTTTATTGACTCGCAAAGGCATTGGACTGTGTAGATCATAACAAATTATGGATAACATTGCAAAGAATGGGAATTCTAGAACACTTAATTGTGCTCATGCAGAACCTGTACATAGACCAAGAGGCAGTCATTCGAACAGAACAAGGGGATACTGTGTGGTTTAAAATTAGGAAAGGTGTGTGTCAGCGTTGTATCCTTTCACCGTACTTACTCAATCTGTATTCTGAGCAAATAATCCGAGAAGCTAGACTATGTGAAGAAGAACTGGGCATCAGAATTGGAGGAAGACTCATTAATAACCTGCATTGTGCAGATAACATAACCTTGCTTGCTAAAAGCAAAGAGGAATTGAAGCACTTAACTGATGAAGATCAAAGACCACAGCCTTCAGTATGGATTACACCTCAACATAAAGAAAACAAAAATCCTCAAAACTGGACCAATAAGCAACTTCATGATAAACGGAGAAAATACTGAAGTTGTCAAGGATTTCATTTTACTTGGATCCGCAATCAATGCCCATGGAAGCAGCAGTCAAGAAATCAAACGACGCATTACTTTGGGCAAATCTCCTGCAAAAGACCTCTTTAAAGTGTTAAAAAAACAAACATGTCACTTTGAGGACTAATGTGCGCCTGATCCAAAACATGGTATTTTCAATCTCACCTCATATGCGTGTGAAAGCTGGACAATGAATAAGGAAGACCGAAGAATTGATGCCTTCGAACTATGGTGTTGGCAAAGAATATCGAAGACACCACGGACTGCCAGAAGAACAAACAAATCTGTTGGGGAAGAAATACAGCCAGAACCCTCCTTAGAAGCAAGGATGGTGAGACTTTGTCTCACGGACTCTGGGCATGTTATCTGGAGGGACCAGTCCATGGAGAAGGGCATCATGCTTGGTAGAGGGTCAGTGAAAAATAAGAAGACCCTCAAGGAGATGGACTGACCCAGTGGCCGCAACGACCGACTCAAACGCAGCAACGACTGTGAGGATGGCGCAGGACCGGGCGGTGTTTCGCTCGGTTGTTCACAGCGTCGCTATGAGTCAGAACTGACGCGACCGCACCTGACAACAACAGGAGCCTCATTTGCCTCGCCCTAGTCCGGACCCTGCCACCCCCCACTACTCCCATCCTCCCATCCCCCGCCCCATGCTGGGTCTCAGGAGAGCTGGCTCCCATGCCCGCTCTGACCTCCAAGACTATCCCCAGGTCACACCCGTGGTGTCCGGATTCTATAAGGTGCAGCCCCAGGAAGGCCCCCTGCTCCTCTTCAGGAGAGTCACCGTCTCCCTCCTGCCTACCCAGCCTGCCCTGCGCCTCCCTTGGGGGCTGCCCAGGGGGAGAGAGGGGGCTGCTCCATCCACGACCCAGAGCCAAAACACGAGGCAGGCATAGATTTGGGGCCATCCAGGGGAGGACTCTGTCCTCTGTGAAGCTCTACCCCGGGGTGGCGGGGATGCCCCATGCCTGAGGGTGTGCAGGTGGGGCCGGACAGCTCTTCTAGAGACATGTGCTGGCTAGGACCCCGAGACCCTGCAGTCTGCCTTTTACTCGCCACAGTAATGCAGAAGAGTGGCTGGATGTTTAGTCGAATACAAGTTCCCGGCCCTTGTCCCCACCCACCTCCGAGGCCTGGCTAATCACCTAGCCCGGAATGTGCTGGACCCCACCCTCCAGAAATCCAGCATCGTGGCCAATGGTGAGTCAGGGCTGGGATCCTACTGTGTCTTTGGGCCAGCAGCCTCTTTTTTTTTTTTTTTTTTTTGTATTTTATTGTACTTCAGGTGAAGGCTTACAGAACAAATAGTTTCTCACGAAACAGTAGTACACATGTTGTTTTATGACATTGGTTAACAACCCCACAACATATTAAGCCTCTAAATTCTCAACCTTTTTTTTTTTTTTTTTGATGAAAATACAGATAGCCAAAGATACACCGTTTCAAAAATTTCTACATACACAGTTCAGTGACATTGACTACGCTCTTCCAACTGTGCTGTTATTCTCACTTAAGATGAAGGCTTACAAAACAAAAGTTTCTCATTTAACAGTTACTACACATGTTGCCCTATGACAATGGTTAACAATCTCACAACACATCAAGAATATCCTTACTCCACCTTGTGTTCCCTATCACCAGTGGGCCAGCAGCCTCTTAACCTCTTTAGGCCTCAGTGTTCCCTTCTGGAAAATGGGCAGAATTCCATTTCGACAATACTCCTGTGCTGGGGCTACAGAGAAGAATTGGTTGTAGAGTCTTGGATGGGGAGACGAATAGAGGTGAGAAAATGGGATCAGAGAGACAAGACAGTCTAATCAGCCTCTACTGCCCGGGCCCTCATTTAATCCTCACATAACTGACAAGATCTGTCCCACCAAGTCCAGGGGGAAAAGCATTCAGCACAACCCCCAATGCCGGATCTGCAGGTGGCCTGGCCTCTCCTCTTGGGCCTCCCCCAGTACAAAGAATTACTCAGGCTTGTACAATCCAAAAGGGGGCATCAGTTCAACACCTACGTTAGGAGTGTTCTGGGTCCAACCGGTCCCCTCCGGCTGCTGCTGCACGTGCCTGGAGCTGCTTGTGGGAGCAGAAAGTGCTGGTACACCTGCAGTGTGGCGGCCAGCCATGCCCTGCCCCTGCAGCCTCTTGAGGGTCAGTGCTGCCCTCTGGTGGACTCTCCGGACAGTGTCAGCACCGCTTCCCGCCGCCCCCCTCCCGGCCCCCGTTTGAGCACCATCCTCTGCAAGCTGGAACCACTGTCCCATTCCCTTCCCCAGGTTGCCAGCCCCTAAGAGATGGGGCAGCTTTCCCTTTTCAACCTTCAAAGCACAAGGGCTGACCACACCCCCTCAGCAGGCCATAGTGCCCCCACCCATCCTCTTAAGGAGGGCTCCACTGCTCATGCCCACCAGCGCCTACCATCACCCCCTACTTGGGGGCAATTTTGTTTCTCTTCTCCTGACAGAGCAGGGACAGGTAAAAAATAAAAACCAAAAAAGGGTAAGTTAAATTATCAGCAGGGCCTCCTGCTATACTTAAGTCATCTCTCAGAGTGAGCTGACCAGACTTTTTCTGTAAAAGGCCAGAGGGGAAATAGTTTAGGCTTTGCAGGCCAGAGTGTCTGTCTCAACTGCTGAACTCTGCCTTTATAGTACAAAAGCAGATGCGGACAATAGGTAAACAGATGGGCTATGTTCCCATAAAGCTCCATCTATGGATGCTGAAATATGTATATCATAAGAGTTTTCATGTGTCACAAAGTATTTTCTTGTCTTTTTTTTTTTATGTTTTTCAACCATTTAAAAATATAGAAACTATCCTTAGGCGGCGGGGCCAGATTTGGCCCGCTAACTGCAATTTGCTGACCTCTGGATTGCAGCATTAGAGCTTGGGGTGGGGGGCGGGGTGTAGCCCTGGGGTAAGGCTGTAGGTCCTATTCCAGGGCTTCCAGGAGGGGGCACCCAGGCTGATACCACCACCCCACCCTTACAATCCTAGGAGAAAAGGCACAGCTGGTGCTGTATGAGGTGTGGCTGCAGATCCTGGGCCGACCCTTCACCAAGGCTTTGAAGGACAAAACCAGCACTGGGTTCTAGGAGCTTTGGGGCCAGCTGACAAGAGGGGTGAAGTTGTGGGATGGAGGGGAGAGGAGCAGAGGCTCAGGCCTCAGGGAGGGGGCTGGGACAAGCTTTGGGAACACTGTGACCACCTTTATCTTTTCCTGACCCCCAGCTGACCACCATCCTCAGGCATCTGCAGAACTGGGGCCAAGTAGTGGTGGAGGACTTCCAGTGAGTCCACGGTGGCTCTGGGTGACCCGGGCACAGGGCTGGACTCAGGGTGGGGGCAGGGAAGTGGTTGCTGGGACAGGAGGCTGGAGGAGGCGACCTCAGCAAGTATCCCCAGGCTGCCCAGCCCCTGAGGCCCATGGTGATCCTCCTGCCAGGCCCAACCCGCTGACCGCCAGAGTGAGTGCCACCTTCTTCAGGGCCGCACCGGCGGAAGCCCTTGTGCAGGACTGCGTGCCAGCGTCTGCACACCCTGTGGGAGGCTGAGGGCCTCTCAGTAGAGATGGTCATTCCAGACCTCGGTCAGTGCCTCTCCACCCGCTTTCCTCTGTCTGCGTCCTTCCCTCAGACTTGCTGCCTTGCTGCCCCAGACTCTTCTTGCTTCTGAACCTACCGTCCCCCCCCCCCCCCTCCCCGCCCGGCTTTCTTCTGGACCTTTGCGCCAGCTGACTGCCCTTCAGGGCCCAGCTCTGGCCCTGACTCCTCCTGGAAGCCCCTGAAGGTTCATCTCCTCTCTGTTCTTGCAGCATCTTCTGGGCCTGCACCTGGAGCCTGGGAGTTCTCTGCAGGCCTGGCTTTGCCTTTTCTGAGGTCTGTAATCTGTGGATTATGGACTGGGAGGATAGGGACCCACCTCAGCCATGGTCTTCCTGCTCTCTGCCCCAGGCACCCCCAGCTCTGGAGCCTCAGGTCAGCCTAGCACCTCTATCCCCAGCTATGCCGTGGTTCTTCCCCAGCTATGCTGTGGTTCTCATCATGCTGAGCCTCCTGCTCATCACACTTGCCCTCATCCTGCTGAGCGTCTGGCTGGGGCGGGGTGGAAGGCAGGCTGGGCCCCTGACCGTCTGAGTCAAGCTGAGGGGTCAGCTGATCCCTTTACCACTTCCTCCATCTTGAGCCCAGGGTATCTACCCTCCTACTGTCGCTGAGGGGTTTCCAGTCAGCGGGCTTGGTCTGACTCCAGTGGCCCACCCCTCTTGCCCCAGGTGCCAAAGTGGTGGGCCTGCTGCAGGGTGTTCAGCCTGGGGGACCGGAAGACCCACCCCCAGAGTAGCAGTGAAGCACAGGGACCCTCTCCACACTGGTAGGTGCAGGTCCTCCTCCCTGACTCCCTGGGGCACTTGGCATGTGGAGTGGAGCCCAAGCCCTCTTGCAATTATTTCCCAGTGGGAACTGATGGTAGAGCCTGGGTGGGGCAGTCAATATGGTGAAGAAGTTCACTTCCTCTGCCACGAGGTGTGACCCAGGGGTGGGTAAGCAGAATCCTTCCAACAGGCCCCCAAGGCCCCCAGCCATTCCCGGCTGCCGTCTCTCTACCCTTAGAAATGGGGCTGGGGGAAGACAGCTGAAGGTAGGAAGCCACGTGGCTGGAGGAGTGGGACAGAGAACTGGGGACATGGGAAAGGCGTCTTGCTTCCTCCACCACACAAGGACCCAGTAGTGGCACTTCCAGGCCCTGGAAGAGGTGTGGGACACATCTGGACCCAAATCAAGTTTCTCTTTTGTCTTTTGGACTTCCTGCCTCTTTGACGCCTGTGCCACGTAGAGGTAGGGGTGGCAGGCAGAGCACTTTGGGGTACAGTTATTCCTGACTCGGCTTTTGCTGCCTTTTCTCTAACCCCAGGTGACCTCTCGTGCTGCTTACTCTTGTCACTGGAACCCAGACTCCAAACCTCTCCTCCTCCTCCCCACTTCCCCCCAGGCCTCAGACGGCACCTCAGCTCTGAGAAGTGACTCCAGAGCCCCAGCACCCCTGACTTTCCCAGGAGCCCAGAACCAGAGACAGCAAAGCACTAACCCCAGGTCACACAGCAAGGGGGAACTTTTCTTCCCTCCCAGGACACTCAAGGACCGGACTCTCAGGGCCGCAACAGAGATGGAGTGGGGGAAAGAAACACCTTGTTAACCACTCAGGCTGAGCTTTAACTGCAAGCCCCCAGCAGTGTATAGTCTGGGAAAACCCTTGTTACCGTTTCCATGCTCACTGGAGGCCAGGCCCTGTTCTAAGTGCTTCCCAGGCTCGTACAAGCTCCCACCACCCCAAGAGACAAGTATACAACAGATGAGGAAACAGGCCAAAAGCCCGCCAGCACATACAGCTAGAAAGTGACATAAGGAAGATTTAGTCCCAGGTGAGGGTCCCCAGTGTCTGCTTCCCCTCTGCCCCGGGTACTGCCTTCTCACCTTACAGTGACAGGGGCCATCCTCGGGGAGATGGGAGGAATGAGACCCAGGGGCTCAGGTGGGCCACAGAAGGGAACAGTCAGGGGAGAAAGGGGCAAGGGTCCATCCTGTATCTACGTGTGCACAGAGATGTAAGGGTTCTCAGGTCAGGCCCTAGGGATTGCCCAGCCCCATGGGGAGAGCACCTGGGATCCTGCTATAATGCTTTGCAGGAGACTTCCATCCCCACAGAGGGGTTTCCTTTCCCTGCCTGGTGGTGGGCTCAACCACAGAGGAAGCAGGAAGGGGCACGGGGATTTCTCCCTCAGAGGGCTGGGGTAGAGACACCCGGATGCTGGTCTGGTGCAGTAAGGCTGGAGTGTTTAGTCTCAAGGAAGAGAAATGCTCGTCCTTTAGGGATATGGAGAAGTTAAGGGTATGGAGAAGTTGAGAAGTTAAGGGTGGAGAAGTTGTTAAGGGTATGGAGAAGTTGTTAAGGGTATGGAGAAGTTAAGGGTATGGAGAAGTTAGTTAAGGGTATGGAGAAGTTAGTTAAGGGTATGGAGAAGTTAGTTAAGGGTATGGAGAAGTTAAGTGTATGGAGAAGTTGTTAAGGGTATGGAGAAGTTAAGGGTACGGAAAAGTTAAGTGACAAGAAGCAATAATAAATTTGTATAAAAAATTGCTTTTATTTCTAGAAAGTCATTCAGGGAGAGGAGATAGAGACCCAGAGTAGAGCTGATGGGAGGAGGAGGTGGGACCAGAGGCTGACCAGGGATCAGGGGTAGGGATGGGAACTGCTCGGGGGAAGGCCCGGCTCCAGCCCAGCTCCGTCTCGGACCAGCCTGTTAGGGGATGTTGGTCAGGCCAGGCCTGGCTACTACTTGGGGACCCAGAACCCCTGGGGGTGTGGGATCTACCAGGGAAGGTGTGGGGTCGCTGGGGCAAGCCAGGCTCTAGGACCTGGCTGCCCTGGCTGGGGAGGTCTGGGACTGAGGACGACAACAGCTGCCCGTCATTGGCCTGGGGGTGGGAAGGGTGAGGCAGGCTGGTGGATTTCCTGGAGGACCCCGGGGCAGGCAAAGGCCTTGACCCAGAAAGCTCCAGCATCTTCTGGGAGATTCGGTGGTGGCCAAACCAGGGGATAGTCTTTGAAGTCATGACCTGAAGGGAAGGGAAAAATCAAGGATAGTATTTCCCTGAAGGCTCTGCCACCTGCTGGAGGGCTTCAGGCCCGGTGAGGCCAGCAAGGGACCATGAGCTTACCAGACCAAAGGTGGTGGCCAGCACCAAGATGCCAAAGAGGGCAAGCAGGAAGACCACCAGGTAGGAGCTGACTGTGGCTGGTGGTGGGGTCATCTGTACTTCTGGAATATACAGCCGCTCAGTAATACCCCTGAAGGACCCTGAAGGACCTACAGCTGCACCCCAGCACCCCAAAGACCAGCCTGATACAGTCACATATCCTGTGTCAGCCCCCACCCTCGAAGTACCCAAGCCTTCTGACTGAAGGGCCAGGGCAGGCCAAGGTATAAGAGGGGTCCCCAAAGACTCCCCTCAAACTGTCATGATGCCCAAAATGTCCCCATTAGTGCTTCTCATCTTAGGAAGGGAGGGTTTTTCCAGCCTTGCTCTCTCTCCATTGAGTACGTCCAACGAGTCCTTCCATCACCCCAGGAGCCCTTGTAAGTGTGAGGGGAGAGAATTAGGTTGGATGCACGTGGACTAGGCCCTAGGACTGAGGCTGCTGGGTGAGCTCAGTGAGGCTTTGGTTTCTTGGCCCTCCACCCCCTGCAAAGCAGGCTATTGCAAGCCTCGCGTGAGGTCTTGCATGAAGATATAGCACAAACACATCCAGCAAACATTGTGGTTTTTAGGGAGGTGGGACATACCCCCAGGGGAGAGAGAGGGCACAAGGGTAGGGAACCCACAGGCATAGCATGGCCTCTCTGGAGGTGGCACAATGGTACCTGCCACATGTAAGGAGAGAGGGTCCACCTGGAAAGGAGAGCCAGCCAGATGGCCATCAGGCTGGACGGCCACCACCAAGGTCTGCAGGATGGTGGAGGGGGCTGGGCACACCAGCTCCCCAGTACAGATAAGCGAGCCTTTCCTGAGCGAGTCTTCCTTGTGGGCAGGACAGGGAGTTCAGGACATGAACCATGACCCATCTTGAACCCGCCCACCCCACAGCATTGTACGGACTTGCTTGATTGTCACAGCAACCCTGGAGGCAAGCAGCCTCATTCTTCTGATGAATAAACAGAGGCCTGGAGAGATGAATATCCTACAGGTGAAACCTGGGATTCAGACCCAGGTCTGGCTGTAATGCTGCCTTGATGGCTCTGCCTGCCACCTCCTCCATCTCATGCTAACAACTGAGCTTCAATAAACCAAAAAACCAAACCAACTGCCATCAAGTTGGTTCTAATTCATGGCAACCCCATGTGTGTCAGAGTAGAACTGTACTCCATGGGGTTTTCAATGGCCGTGATCTTTTGGAAGTAGATTGCCGGCTTTCCTCCCGAGGTGCCTCTGGGTAGATTTAAATTGCTAATTTTTCAGTTAGTAACTGAGCACTTAACAATCTGCACTACCCAGGGACTTCAAGCACTCATTAAGTACATGCAAAATAGATGCTATTATCCCCATTTTATAGTGGGGGAAAGTCAAGCACAGAAGTTAAATGACTTGCCCAAGGTCACAAAGTGGCAGGGTTGGGGCTCAAACCCCAGCTGTCAGATTCCCGAGTGTATGTTCTCAGCCACCACTTCCCCATGGTGGGGGCTTTACTAGAATATACAAGGAGTGAATGGACCTTGTGGGAGGGACTCTGCTTCTTCCTTGTCTGTACCCAGGGCACTGGGGCATACAGCCCTGTGTTTTGGAAGTGGCAGTGGTCAACCCAGCCCGAGCCAGGGCCACACTGGGCCAGTGGTTCTCCAGAGCCAGAAGTCTCACCCCAAAGACACTCACTGGAAGCCTCGAACCAGCACCTGCAGAAGGTCTGGGAAGGGGCTCAGTACTTGCTGCACCTGCGGGTGGGGGAGGCCACACAGATGGATGTGCTAGAGGGAGGGGACCCCTAGGCAGGAAGCAGATCCCTTGTCTGACCTTCCTCTCCGCACCCCCGTGCCTCCCTGGATACCAGAAGGAGAGAAGGGGCAGCCCCACACCAAGCCATTGCCCAGGCGGAGTAGAAAGACTGATGGGAGCCACTGGGGTAGGTTCTGGCAGGCGAGTATGATTCCTGAGTACCCCAAGCTAAACTCCAGGCCTACCAAAGCAGCTGTGTCTCTGGCAAGGTCCTGGTAGACAGGGGACGAGATGTCCTCAAGTGGCTCTATAAAACTCTTGTTGAGGATACTCAAGGAGATGGGCAAGATAGCTTCAGCTGAGAGCCTGGCAGGCAGGGAGGGAGCCAGAAACAGGCAAATGTCAGCTGGGCCCAGGCCAGGCCCCAGGAGGGAGGGAGATGGAAGGGGCACACTTGTCCCTCACCAGGCACAGTGTGGGAGCTCAGGTCCACGGACTGGCTGGCCAGACCGGTCAGCACCTGCAGCACCTGGGGAATGTCCGCCCGGGCCTGGCTCTGTACTTGGGCTTCTGCCTGGAACCACAGGTGACTGGACACTGGCCTGAAGAAGGGATGGTGGGAGAGGAGGCACCTGTGGCCACATGGGGCACGTGAGCACAGCAGGGGCAGGGGAGGATTATGCCCAAGAAAAGACCACAGGAGCCGAGAACTTAAGCAGCTATAACACCATTGGCTTCCCGCTTGCCCTGGGGCAGGTCCCTGGACACATAAGTCAGACCCTATCCTTGCCCTGGAGCAGAAGCCCACAGCCTGATTGAGGTGTGGTAAACAGATGACAGTGCTGGGGGAAGGGCCTAGCCAGCCTAGGACATCCAGCTAGGTTGTGTCTTGGAGAAGACTCTGCCAAGAAGCTTATACAGGACAGAAAGACCCACAAGCCCAGGAACAAGGAGTTGCAGGCTGGGTGGCCCATCCAGGGGCTGGAAGAAGCAGGCTGGGCAGCAGCCCAGGGCTCCAGGGAGAAACAGAGATAGTCAAAGCCTGCCTCTGTATGGGCAGCCATAGGGATGGCAAGAGAGAGGCAGGAAGGATGGGGAGTGGGGGGAATGGGCAGGGAGGATGGGGAGCAGGGGGAATGGATGGGGAGTAGGTGGAATGGGTGGGGAGGACAGGGAATGCTAAGGGAAGGCAGGGTTGGGAGACCCCCAGGCCCCTATTCTCCCCCTCTCCAAACTGGTTCCCCATCCCTTACCAGATGTGAATGAAGTTGAAGTCTTCCACAGGCTACAGCTTGCCCAGGTGCTCTACCACCTGCAGTGGGGTGGAGCAGGGGAGGAAAAGCTGTAGCTTAGTGGGTAGAGAGGGGCCCAGGTCCCACTCTGCCCCTGCCTGGAAGGTGACCTTGGGCAATTGGCCTTAGTTCTCTGGGGGCCAGGAGACCCATCAGGGAAGAGCTATCCAAGGAGAGGATGGTCTATGGGGCCTTGATGTTAGGACTCCTTGTCCTCCCAATTCTGCTCCTTGCCCCTGTGCTACCAGAGACACATCCTTGCCACCCCAGAGGCTGTGCAAGGCAGAGGAGCTGCACCTCTTGTTCAGGTTGTTCAGCAGGTTTAGGGTGGTCTTCTCCATGGTCAGGGAGCTGATCCCAGGGATTGCAAAGGTGATGGGCAACTTCTCGGGCTCCAGGTGCTCCAAGGTATACCCTGCAGGGCCAGGAAGGGTGTTGGGGAGGACCTAAAACAGGAGAAGACCACCAGGCCACCCTGAACCCTGCTGGCCATGACAACGTCTGACCTGGATGAGTCCTGTGCTAGGCCTCCATCTTCCCCTCTGTCTCACAGGGAAGTCAATATTGCCTTGGAAGTCCAATTAGGTAAGCAAGGGCAACCATTGCTCCTGCCAGGGCCCAAGACTAAAGGAAGCAGGGCTCTGGTCTGTCCTAGTCGGGGGCTGGATGAAGCTGCGGCAGATGAAGGCCTTGCCCTCCAGAAATTATAGCTTTCTCTTTCTGGGTTTTTATTCTAGACCCTCATATGTCATCCCCTAGAGACAGTTCCTGCCAGGCCAGTAGTACAGACTCAACTTCTATTCCATCTCCCACCAACAGTGAGGGGCCTGAGAGTGTAAAGATTCTTGGGGGCAGGGAAGGTTCGAACGGGGTCTCAGGGCACAAGAGGGGTAGGTAAAAGGCATTCTCATGTGGCCTGCCAGGGAAACCAAAGGTGTGGTGATGGTGGGAATGTTCTGGAGGACAGCAGGTACCCTCCCACTCACCGTTGGAGCTGAGTGAGGCCAGGTCCACGTGCCAGGAGAAGTAGGTATCCATGTGCTGGTGCACCTTGGCTGCCACTGTGCGCAGCAGGTCAGAGCTGGTGGGCAGAGGCTGCCCCCGGACCTCCACCTTGCTCTCTACCCGGACTGACCCCTGGCTGCAGGGAGCGGTGGGACAGCCTCAGCCAGTGGTCTAGCCCATGGAGGCCTGGCCCTTCCCCAGCCTGGAAGGGGCTTGAAGCAGGCAGGGACAAGGATGGACAGGAACCCCAACCCTAGGCCCAGCAGCCCCACCCAACCCCATGGGACCAAGACAACTTACTAGAAACAGACTATGTGGATTTCTTGGAAGCTGGGCATGGAAGGCAGCATGTGCCT
Organism: Dugong dugon; assembly: GCA_030035585.1. Classification (NCBI taxonomy): domain Eukaryota; kingdom Metazoa; phylum Chordata; class Mammalia; order Sirenia; family Dugongidae; genus Dugong; species Dugong dugon. The sequence continues at coordinate 20,564,025 of CM057482.1, read as the reverse complement.
GAACTGAGAAGACCCTGCTCAGAGGGAGCCTCTAAGCTTGGTGTCCTCTGGGGCTGGTCTTGACTCTACCATTAAGACCTAGGGCCATGGCTGAACCATTTCACCTCTCTGCCTCAGTTTGCCCTTTCTGTTGAGCAGAGTAGGGGTAATTGCATCTCACATGGGCCAAAAGAAAAAAAAAAAGCCCTCAGTTCCACAGGGAGGTAGATAGGCTAGTCCTAGGGAAGGCAAGGCCAGGGACTGTGTTGTATGTACTTGGGGCAGAGGTGGAGATGTGGAGAAAGCTGCCTTCTTTCAGAGCACAGGAGAAGGGAAGATACCCAGAGGCAGGAGCCCTCGGACATTCTGCCTTAACTCCCTCTTCCACCAACCCCCGGAGCCAGCCTTCTGCTTCCTGATCCCATAACTCTACTGGCATGACTTGTTCTCCTTACTGTTAGTATGACTTCCTGGCGGAGCTGGAGGAAGCTGATGGACCTGGAGTTCATTAGGAGGGGCGACTAGGTGATATGCATGAGACGGAACCGGAGAGGGAGCATAGGTGCCATGTTGGGAGCCTCCGGCACGGTCCCTGCCCTGTAGTATGGGGCCTCCAACTCCAAGGTATTGAAGTTCCAGGCCAGGGCTGGAGCTGGACTCCCTTTGGGGGCAGGGGACACAGTTGGGTGGGACACAGACCACCCAGGCATTCCTGGGGCTTTGGACCTGCTGGGTAGCTGGAAAGATGAACCCTGTGGGCCTGAACTGCTCAGACCTGCCTCTGTGATGGGAATGGTCCAACCCTGCTGGTCAGACTCCTGAGCTGGGAGTCCACTCACCCAGCGAGCAGGGAAGGAGGAACCTGTAGGCTCCCCCGAGTCCACAGCCCCTCCCACTCAAGTGGGCATCAGAAAAAAGGGTGAAGAAATACCAGGCACTCCCCCAAGCTGGCTGAGGCCTCCTGGGGTGGTCTCCATGACCCCTGGGTGAGTTGGAATGAGGGTTCCAGCAGCCAGCGGGGGAGAGCTAAGCCCCTGGGGTAGGATACCTGGCAGGAATGTGGCAGGAGTTGTGAGCACCGGTTCCTCAGGACTGACACCTTTGGTGGCACTTCTGCCCCCCAGCTCAACCTGGGGAGCCAGGACCTGGTGCCAAGCAGCCTCTCTGCTGGAGAGGAATGTCCTGGGGGTCGTTATGCTTCTGCCCAGGGGCTTATGTGTCCAGGCTGGGGAAGGGCCACCAGTCATAAAGGGGGCCATGAGGCTGGTCTGGTCTGAGGCCCTGGTGTGGGTCTCCCAGCAGCCAGGGGCCTTGGCAGACACAGAGTCCCCCATGGATAATGGGGAGGGGGGAATAGGCTGTGCCCCCCTGAGGTCCATGGCACCAGGCTCCCGAGAGTTCCCTGTCAGCACTGGAGGAAGAGCTGCAGAATCCTTGGGCAACTCCTCTGCAGGGGTGGGCCCAGCTGGAGGTTTAGGGCCCATATCAAGGGGATGGGGCTGGGGGCCACAAGGGAATGAGGCTCCCTGATGGGCCTGGATGGGAAGCAAGTTTGGTGTCGAGAGTATGGCATCAGCTGAACTAGGAGAGGACTCCGTGCCAGTCTTGAGGAATGCTGGAAGAGACCAGGCTGCCAGAGGCTCAGAGCCAGAAGTGCCCATGAGACCAGGAGAGGGACATAAGCTGGCTCCAGATGGGACAGGTGGTGGTAGCCAAGAGCCGGAGGCACTCACAGGTCCGGAAGGAGGAACCAAGCGGGCAGCAGCTGGAAGGGACTGGGCTACCAGAAGCTGGACACCTGGGATGCCCACTGGGATGGAAGGCAGCTTTGGGGAAGCACCAAGCAGATCTGCTGGGGAGGACCAGCCTCTCCATAGCTGGGGACACTTGCTGCCTGCTGGGCTTGGAAGAGCTGCCAGGGTGGCAGTAGGCAGGGCCGGGGAAGCCCTGGCCTCTGGAAGCTGGCATCCAGGTGTGTCCACAGTACCAGGAGGTGGCAAGCTGAGAGGTGGCAGTGAAGGCTGGACAGAGCTACCCTGACTCTCCTGCACACAAGGGGCGTCAAGCCTTGTGAAGAGGAAGGCAGGGGGCCTCGGGTCTGTTGAGGAACTCAGGCCTCCCTGCTTAGGAGCTGTCTCCAAGGTCTCCTGGCTACTCAAGGCAGGTCTCACTGAAGCTGCAGCAGACAGAAGGCTGGCAGAAGCCCCTAGCTCCCGCGCTGTGGGGTGCCAAGCAGAGCCCTCAGCCCCTCTGAGAGGGAGGTCTTGGGTCTGGGAGGTTTGTAGGGTTTGAGGAGAAGCAGCTGCCAAGCTTAGGGGCCCAGGTTCTGAACTACAGGTTGGAGAGGAGCTTGAGGATACAGTCAGGACTTGGAGGGGAGCCTGCCCTGGCCCCGTCACCCCTATCAGAGGACCGGGGGCTGTAGGTGCCTTCATGCAGGGGCTGGTGGGGAGAGAAGCAGGGCGCCCCCTGCCAAGCCAAGTAACCTTAGGAGATCCTTCCAAGGGACTCAGGGGCTTGGCCCCCCCTTCCCAGGAGCCCAGGTTCTCACTGCCCTGAGGAGACACAGGGACATGGGAGTTGGGCCTCTCTAAGAAGGGGGCAGGGACTTTGGAGACACGGGGACCAGAGCAGCCTGGGGCTGGGGAATCTGTGTCAGGTGGTGTGGATGATGGTGTGGATAACTCCACCGACTCAGAAACCTCTGAGTGGGCAGTGGTCGGAAGGTCCAGGGTTGGGGTCCCCATAGAGGCAGCAGGCAGCGTGCCCAAGGAGCCCCCACCTGCCTGCCAGCCTCAGTCCAGTCCAGGGGCTCATGTCCAGCCAAGGAGGAGAGATGGGAGGGGCTCTGCTGCTCCTCCCCTGCCCCACGCCATTCTCTTCTTTGGAAGCAGAGGGGGGCCTGGAAGGGCTGCACAGGGCTGGGCTGGGGGCTCCTCCTTGGAGGGTACCAGGTGGTGGGGGGTGGGGGAGCTGCCCAGGGAAGAGGTCCAGAGAGCACAGAGGACAACAGCCAGCAGCAGCAATGCCCAGAGCCCACTGGCCGGAGGGCTCCTGTGACATTCCTCATACTCATGGCAGCCCAAGGCCTCCTCAGCTGGGTCTGAAGAGGCAGCAGGCTGGGCTAGGGGGCTGGCCCCGTGGGCTGGAGGCAGCCTTCCCATCTCCAGCAGGGTTGCTGTGGGGTCAGAACATGAAGGCCACGGAGCTTTGGAAGTTGGTCCTTGGTGTGGCCTCCGTGGTCACTGGTGCCCCAGGCAGCCCGGGTGCCTCTGTGACTAGATTTTTCAGACCTGGTGGATCCGAGACTGTGTTCCTCCCGCCCAGCACGTCTGAGACTGTGCTCTTTGCACCAGGCAGATCCAATGCTGTGTTACCCACACCTGGCATGCCTGTGACTGTGTTCCCAATATCCAACACATCTGTGGGCTTGGCATGCACCACAGGACTAGGGACCTTGAGAAGGGACGTCTCTGTCACAGGCTTCTTCACACTTCAGTTTTCTGTAAAACACATGGACCATCCCTCCTACTTTTCACGTTGCTGGATTTAGTGAGTTGATGTGATGTAATGATAAATCTGTTGGATTTCGAGCTAGATTTCCCACCTGGTCCTCCTTCCCTTTCTTGTTCCTTGCATTCCAGCCATACCCAGGCATTTCCACCTCCCAGATATAACTCAGCGCCTTTGCCCAGACCACACCTCACACTCTTTTTTACTTCTTGTCTTCAAGGCCCAGTTGAGGCATCACCTCTTCTGGGAGTCACGGACACCCCCACACCCACCCTTGGATAGGCTCCTCCCCCCAGGTTCTGTCACTGTACTGACCCCAATGTTAGAGCAGCCTGTCCTGTTCACAGGCCAGGGAACCTCTCTTAGGGGTGTAATCAGGGTAGAGGGGGTGGTGGTGACTGCTACTCAAAATCCTGGCCTAGCTCAAGTCCAGGAGTTGGCTGGCCGGGTGGCAAGGGAAGGCTCGGTTAGCAGGACTCAATGAGGACCCACAGGGACTAGGACTGAGGCCAGGCAGGCCTGACAAGCCCTAGCTGACTGGCTTCCAGCCCAGGTGGAATGGCTACCAGGTGGAAAACCACCCCCAATCCTGTCAACAAACCTCTGGGGGGGGTGGAGGCCAGCAGGGGCGGGTCTCAGGAGGGTGGGCCCAGTCACCAACCCTTCCAGCTAAGCTGGGAGAGGGGCTGCCCTTCAGTGGGCTGCAGTCACCAGCACAGAGAGGGTGGTGACAATTCTGTTCTACCTAGACTTTGGTGGGTACCATCCTCGGTCCTGAGAGAGGGGTACGTTTTGGGGTCTGGTGACCAGCATTTCTCACTGGGCTGCAGACCAACAATCCACTAGGACCCACAGGAGCCTCAAGATGGAGGGGCTTTCTCTAAGCAGGGAAGTTGCTGTCCAGTGGGTGTGTGAGAAGAGCCTGTATGTCCAGAGCTAGCCACACAACCACTCTAGAGACCCTCAGTGCCTTCCAGGGTGGGCACAGGGGTAGCTGCTGCCTGTGAGCAAGGGGCCAGGTACACTGCGATGCAGTATGAAACCCACTACCCAAAGGCCCACACCAACACACACACAGCCAGGCTCCGGTTCCAAAAACAACTGAAATGCTTTAATGGCCTGCCTCCAGGGCCCACAGCCTTATATAAAACATTAACTAGGCCAAGTGCCTCAGCTTGCCAGACTCTGGCTCAGCTCAGCAGACTGCTGGGAGGGAGCCCACAGCAGGCCTGGCTGACAGAGCTCCAGGGTTGGGGGGAGGGGAGGCACATCCCCAATTCGTATCTTCAGAGACCTCCTAGGACTGAGCTGCCACTCAGCCTGTCCCTCTAGTCCCTGAGTCCCCGCAGCTGCTTGGCTTCCAGAAAACACAACTTTCATGGGATAATGCACAGGTAGGGGGTGTGGACAGCTCAGGGAAATCACCGCCGTCAATTCAGGGCACACCTGGGAGTAGTGACCCAGAACAAGGATGCCAGCCCCAGGCACCAGTAGTGGGGACAGGGAGGGGCAGGCTCCCTCAAGGAGCTCCAGGCTGGGAGTTAGGGCCCAACTTCAAACACAAGGGCTATAAGCCCCAAGCCTTCCTGGGGGATGACTCCAGAAGGGGTGTGTGTGTGTGTGAGTCATATACACTGTACAATGTACCGCTATAAGAGAACAAGTCCTATGACACATAGGCTTTCTACAAGGAGATTCTGCTCGCCTCAGCTATCCTAGGCCCTGGCAGAGTTAAAGCCCTGCCCCAGGAGGAAGCAGAGACTGAATGGTGCTGGGTGTGTGTCAGGCATCATCCCCACAACAACCCTGTGAGGTAGGTTGTGTTGTTCTATTTTACAAACAGGGAATCTGGGGCTCAAGAGAGGGGCAGTGACTCACCTAGGTCACAGCAAGGGGCAAAGGAGCCAGGACTCAAGCCCAGGCCTGTCGGGCTCCCAAGCCCACACTTTTTCTCTTAGGAAGAAACACGAAGTAGTCCTTTCTAATAAAGAGCCTTAAGTTAAAAGTAAGTAGCTCTCAGCCCAGCCTGGGGGCAGGGAAGTGGTTGGAGAACTCCAAGGGCATGTCCACCTCTGACCCTGGAGGGCTGGGCAGGCAGGGAGAGGGGTGCAGACAGTGACCCCCAGACGGCAACCGATGCTACAGGGGGTTGCTCTGGCCTCCCAACAGCTGTGGGCGGGGTGAGGGCCGGTCCTGTCCTGAGGCCTTGTGGCCCCAAGTGGGCAGTGCCAGGCCATTGAGCCAGGCGGTCTCCAGCAGGTTGCGGAAGCGGGTCCTCAGTGTGGGGCTGGGTGGGCTGGCGCTGGCAGCTGGTGTAGGTGAGGCACCACCAGAGGACCCTCCCCCAGCGGCTGCCTCTGCCTTCTCTGCACCAGGAGTTGGCGGCTTCTTCCCTGGTTTCCTGGCCTTGGGGGCTGGTGACTTCTGAGCCAAGGCTAGGCTCTCTGGCTCCTCTCTTGCCATGGTGGGTTCTGACGGGGGCACAGCTCCAGCCTCAGTATCAAAGTCACCTGGAAAATGAACACAGAGTCAGGCTGCAGACCCCACACACCCTCAGTTCTATCTTCTGGCCTTCAAAGTCATCCAGACTCCTGTTCTGTCTGCCCCAGGCCAGGGTGATGCCAGCAGGGTCACAGCCACCATGACCATTCCCCACATGTGCCCTCTGGCCAGAATGTCCAAGCCAAAAGGATGTGCTGACACCAGAACTCTATCTGATGAGGACAAGTAAGGAAGGAATCACTCTCTGGAGAGGAAAGGGGCCCAACAGGCCAGGAACCATTAAAACCAAGTGCCACGGAGTCAAATCTGACTCATGGTGACCCTGGGCGTGTGTGGAACCATACTCAACAGGGTTTTCAATGGATGACTTTTAGGAAGTAGATCGCCACGTCTTTTTTCTGAGGAGTCTCAGGGTGGACTCAAACCTCCAACCTTTCAGTTAGCAGCCAAGTGTTAACCATTTACACTACCCAGAGACTCCCAGGAACCACTGGCTTGGTCCAAAGTCCCGTACAGATGGGAGAAACTGAGGTATGGAGCTAGAGGGCCCCATCACACATGAGGCGGTCCTCCTCAGAGCTGGATCAAAAGCTAGAGCCCAAGCAGGGTCTGCCCAGCAATGCCCAGAGGGAGGACAGAGGAAGCAGCTGAGGGGAGAGAAGGGGGCCCTGAGCAAGAGCACACCTACTTGGAAGGGAGGCTGCCAGGGGGAGCACAGGAACCTGTCAGAAACAAAGGCGGGAATAACTGTACGGGGTCACCTGCAGCTCAGGGAGGGAATGGGGACGGGGCACTCAAATCCAGCCAGTGGCAGACAGCCTGGCCCCAGTCACTTCCTTACCAGGCCCCAGACTCTTACAGTCCCAGTTAGAGCAGGACAGGGCCCTACGGAGGGCACAGGCTCCACGGCTGCTTCTCCCCCAATCTGTGCCGGGAAAAGACTGGGCTGGGGGCCTCTGAGTGATTCCTGACACACCCCCGGTAGGGCTTCTCACTCAAGAACAGGACAGCAGCATCTGCATTCTCTTTGTACCCTAAAAATCCATCCACCCCAATTTCTTAGGTGGTCAGGGTTCAGGCATGCCGGTCACTCAGAGCCCAAGTTCCACACCTGCATCTACTGTCTTGGGCCCCTTCTTCACCCCAACCTGGAGCCTTGAGCAGGTGGGAGCCCAGGGCAAGGTCACCAGGATGGAGAAGGAACTAGGAACACTTCCTGACGAGAAACAACCTGGACAAAGCCTTGGCAGTGGAAAGGCGGGGTGGGTGGGGGAGGTAGGGAGAGAAAGACTGCAGGGGGGCTTGAGGGTCTTGGTGTCAGGAGTACTGAAATGCAAGAGGCAATGAGAAAAACAACCTGGCACCCGTCACAAAGTCCTGGCTAAGGAAGTATGGCTCACACACACCACAAAACACTACGTGGCAGTTCCTAAGAGCAAGGCCAAGCTATCTGAACTGATGCCCACGACTCTCCAGGACACACACACACACACACGAAGAACACCACATTGGAGAACAATATGGAGAAGACGTCAGGGCAGAGGAAAAGACAGACTCTGATTTATGGTCTCTTCCTGTTAGGGATTGAAGTGTAACCCTGAAAACTATGTTGGAATCCTAAATCCTCTACCCGGAACGCAATCCTGTCTGGAAATAGGTTTTCTTTGTTAGGTTACTATGCCCATTACCCGTGTAGGGTGTGTCTCCAGTCCAATCACTCCTGAGTAATAAGGAGCTGTACAGACACAGAAACAAGCAAGCACACACTGTGCAAGACAGATGCCACACGAGGGTTGCCAAGGCATCCAGGAACACTGGGGTTACAGATACTAAAAGGCACAAAGATCTTCCCCTGGAGCCGACAAAGATAGAGAGCCTTCCCCTAGAGCTGGTGCCCTGAATCTGGTCTTCTAGCCTACTGAACTGCAAGAAATAAAATTTCTTTAAAGCTGCCCGCTTGTGGACAGGTTTCCTCTGCTATCCGAAAGTAGAGCATTCTTATGAAACCTTTTGTAAGCTGAGATAGTGTATAGTAAAGAAGCAATTACCATTAATTTATGTGGGTAAAATTTTTGAGTGTTCGCAGACCCAAAAAATAATCTACGTCCACGTTTAAGCTAAGTGTAACAATGAGCTCTCTTAGGCTTTTCTGATACCTTAGGACACATCTTGCCAAAGGACGCATAAAAAAACTCAAGATAAAGCACAGATGCGCACAGACACAGTTCAAAGCTATGGCGGCCTGATGCTGGGATGCTGAGTGCAGTGTCTGGGGAAGGAGCTAGGTGACACCGCTATCACTGCTCGGGAGCTTGTAAGAGTATTACGTTTACCGTACAACTAGACATAGGTTATCATTTTTAATGGCTTGCTGCAAAACAAATGCTGAACGCTATTCCTGCTTTTCGCCTTTTTAAGTAAAAGCTTCAGATTTCCTTCTGTTAGTGAAAACAGGTACTAATGTGGGTTTTTCGTAAAAGCAAAGTGGCATAAAGCGAACTTCTGAAAAGCAGCAGATACTTGTATTTCTTACAGCAGCGCTAACAAACTAAGACACCTTCTGTGTATGTAAATATCTGTTGTTGTTAGGTGCCACTGAGTCAGTTCTGACTCATAGCGACCCTATGTACAACAGAACGAAACACTGCCCTGTCCTGTGCCATCCTCATGATTGTTGTTATGCTTGAGCCCACTGTTGCAGCTACTGTGTCAATCCATCTCACTGAAGTTCTTCCTCTTTTTTGCTGATCCCCTACTTTACCAAGCATGATGTCCTTCTCCAGAGACTGGTCCCTCCTGATAATATGTCCAAAGTATGTGAGACCAAGTCTCGCCATTGTCGTTTCTAAGGAACATTCTGGCTGTACGTCTTCCAAGACAAAGATTTGTTCTTTTGGCAGTCCATGGAATGTTCAACGTTCTCTGCCAACACCGTAACTCAAAGGTGTCAATTCTCTGATGTTCCTTATCAGTGCCCAGCTTTGGCATGCATCTGAGGTGACTGAAAACACTAGGGCTTGGGTCAGGCGCACCTTAGTCCTAAAAGGGACATCTTTGCTTTTTAACACTTTAAAGAGGTCTTTTGCAGCAGATTTACCCAACGCAGCGTGTCATTTGATTTCTTGACTCCTACTTCAATGGGTTTCCGTGGGGATCCAAGTAAAATGAAATCCGTGACAACTTCAATTTTTCCCGTTTATCATGATGTTGCTTATTGGTCTAGTTGTGAGGATTTTTATTTTCTTTATATTGAGGTATAATCCATACTGAAGGCTGTAGTCTTTGATCTTCAGTAAGTACTTCAAGTCTTCTTCACTTCCAGCAAGCAAGCTGTGACATCTGTGTAATGCAGGCTATTAATGAGTCTTCCTCCAATCCTGATGCCCTGTTCTTCTTCATATAGTCCAGCTTCTTGAATTATTTGCTCAGTATATAGATTCAAGTATGGTGAAAGGATACAACCCTGATGCACACCTTTCCTGACTTTAAACCACACAGTACCCCCCTGTTCCAGTCAAACAACTGTCTCTTGATCTATATACAGGCTCCTCATTAGCATGATTAAGTATTCTGGAATTCCCATTCTTCAAAATGTTATCCATAATTTGTCAAGATCCACACAGTTAAATGCCGCTGCAGAGTCAATAAAACACAGGTAAACACCTTTCTGGTCGTCTCTGCTTTCAGCCAGGATCCATCTGACATTAGCTATGATATCCCTGGTTCCTTGTCCTCTTCTGAATCTGCCTTGAATTTCTGGCAGTTCCCTGTTGATGTACAGCTGCAACCGCTTTTGAATGATCTTAAGCAAAATTTTACTTTATTTTATTGTGCTTTAAGTGAAAGTTTACAATCCAAGTTAGTCTGTCATACAAAAATTTACACACAGTTATGTAACCCTAGTTGCTCTCCCTATACTGTGACAGCACACTCCTCCTTTCCACCCCAGATTTCCCATGTCCATCCAACCAGCTCGTGACCCTCTGCCTTCTCATCTCACCTCTGGACAGGAGCTGCCCATTTACTCTCATGTATTTACTGGAGTCTTAAGCAAAATTTTACTTGCATGTTACATTAATGATATTGTTCTATAATTTCCACATTTGGTTGGATCACCTTTCTTTGGAATAGGCATAAATATAGATCTCTTCCAGCTGGTTGGCCAGGTAGTTGTCCTCCAAATTTCTTAGCACAGATGAGTGAGCCCTTCCAGTGCTGCATCTGTTTGTTGAAACATCTCAACTGGTATTCCATCAATGCTGGGAGCCTTGTTTTTAGCCATTGTCTTCAGCGCAGCTTAGACTTCTTCCTTCATTACCATCGGTTCCTAATCATACGCTACCTCCTGAGATGACTGAACGTCAACCAGCTCTTTTTGGTACAGTGACTTCATGTATTCCTTCCACCTTCTTTTGCTGCTTCCTGTGTCGTTCAGTATTTTGCCCATAGAATCTTTCAATATTGCCACTCGAGGCTTGAATTTTTTCTTCGGTTCTTTCAGCTTAAGAAATGCCAATCATATTCTTCCCTTTTGGTTTTCTGATGCCAGGTCTTTGCACATGTCATTGTAATACTTCATTTTGTCTTCTCAGGTCGCCCTTTGCAATCTTCTGTTCAGCTCGTTTACTTCATCACTTCTTACGTTTGCTTTAGCTACTCGACGTTCAAGAGCAAGTTGCAGAGTCTCTTCTGACATCCATTTTGGTCTTTTCTTTCTTTCCTGTCTTTTTAATGGTATAAATATCTAGGAAGGCTGAAAAAATACACACTCAGAGAAAAGAGCGTTTGGGATGGGAGGGTGGGACCGCAGCAGGTTTCAGGCATGAGCAGCTGGGTGAACAGTGGTGCCATCACCGGGATGGCAAAGATTGGGGTGGGAAGTGGGCTTACGGAAAACTCTGGAGTGTGGTTTGGGAAGTCTGAAAGGCCCCGAGATGCAAAAGTCCAGCAGGTAGTTAGTTTTCGGGATTACCTCAAAAGAGGGGAGGCTGGGCTGGATACAGACAGAAACCTGGGACTGGCCAGAGCCACAGCAAGACCAAAGGAAAAGATCATACCAAAGGTGGAGAGGGCATAAGCAGAGGAGAAGGAAATCCAATGAAGGTCAGGAAAGTTTTCACAGGGACCGAGCAGTCAAGCGTGTGCAGAGGCCTATGAAGGAAGTCTACACTCTAGAAACCAGCCCTCCACCCCAGCATGAGTTCTTGAGCATCCCGCTCTTCCTGGCAGCCCAGGACCCCAGCTATGACCCATTCACGCAGCTCACACACCTGTCACTCGCTCACACAGCTCTGGTGGCTACTGGGGTTGCCCCATGCTCACCCAGCTGCCGGCGTACGCAGTCACGCCACTGTAGGTCCAGCAGGTCAGGGTAGATGTCGGGCAGCTGGCGCAGGGCCAGCAGCTTCAGCATGCGCAAGGTGCAGCCACGCAGGGCTCGGTCCCGCAGAGCCCGCTCCTCTGACAGCGTGGTAGGCCGCAGCTCCACACGGTGCTCCTGCAGCACGTGGTCCACAGAAGCAGGCGGCAGCCGCGGGAAGAGCCGCTCCTTCACCAGGTGGATGGGCACGAAGATGGCGCCGGCCCTCACCACGTGGGGGAAGGGGCATTGATGCGTGCATACGAAGGTCTGCAGCTGTGACAGCAGCTTGCGTAGCAGCCCCTGCACGCCCTGGCAGTCCTGCCATGCTGCCCGGCCCCAAGGCCCATCCATCTCAAGCCACTCACGCAGCTTTTCGGGTGGGGAGTGGGCCACTGAGCCCGAGATGGCGTCACACAGGGATGCGTGCAGCCCTGCAAAGTGTTGCTCTGCGGAGTCCAGTGGGGCTGGGGCTAGAGCAGAACCGGGAGCAGGGCCTGGAGCGGGAGTCAAAGCCGAGGTGGGAGCAGGTGACGGAGCTGGAGCAGGAGCAGGAGCTGGAGCCGGAGCAGGTGAAGGAGCAGGGGAGGCCACGGCTAAGGCTGGAGGGCTGGGCAGTGCCAGGTTGAAGCAGGCCACAGGTAAGGGCTGGGTGAGAATCTGCAGCCCAACGGGCACAGATGTCGGGGTGAGTACTGGTGGTGCTGGGGCAGGGGCTGAGGTGGGCACAGATGGGACCACAGCTGCAGGCAAGGGTGCTGGCCGGAGGATCTTGAATTTTCGGAACATGAAGGCCACGGAGCTTTGGAAGTTGGTCCTTGGTGTGGCCTCCGTGGTCACTGGTGCCCCAGGCAGCCCGGGTGCCTCTGTGACTAGATTTTTCAGACCTGGTGGATCCGAGACTGTGTTCCTCCCGCCCAGCACGTCTGAGACTGTGCTCTTTGCACCAGGCAGATCCAGTGCTGTGTCACCCACACCTGGCATGCCTGTGACTGTGTTCCCAATATCCAACACATCTGTGGGCTTGGCATGCACCACAGGACTAGGGACCTTGAGAAGGGACGTCTCTGTCACAGGCTTCTTCACACTCAGGTCCAGTGCCACTTCCTCCTTGAGTGAGCAGTGTGTCCCCAGGAGAGCCTGCTGGGCAGGCAGGGTCCCTTTGCAGTCTTCATCATGGCTCTCGTTGGTGGCTGGGACTTGATCAGGCTCAGATGTGGCCTCAGGTGCCTGCACATCCAGGTAGTCACGGTAGGGGGCCAGGCTGAAGACATTGTCAATAACGGGCATGGGTGGAGAGCTGGGTGGACTCGTGCCCTCACTGTGCGGGAGGGACTGACGCTCCTGGGCACAGGGGGGCAGCACTGGTGGCGTGCAGGGAACTGGACTGTCTCGGATGACAATAGGTGCCCTGGGGTGCTCGTTGAGCCGGGGCTGGAGCTGCTCTTTCCTGCAGCTAGGGAGCCATGTCCTCTCCTCAGCCGCCTGCACTGGTTTCCCTGTGGGCCCCATGGGCTCTAAGCGTGGCTGGCTGGCAGGGAAAGGCTGGCATGCCCGCTGGAAGGCACTGGGTTGAGGCACAGCCCGCACACTGTCCTGGGAAGGTGGTGTCCCTCCGAGTCCTGGGGACGCCCCATAGAGAGAGAGGTCATCTCGGGCATGAGGAAAGCCCAGCGTCTGGGGGGGAAAGTCCAGTGGGCACCGTGGAGCAAGAGGTGGCTCCAACTTGAAGCCTGGTGAAGGTGCCGGGAGGGGGGCAGAGGAGTAGGAGTAAGTGTCCAGCCCCACTGGGGGCACATAGGGTGTCTGGGCTGCCTGCTGCCTCAGGTAAGGGCCGCCCAGGCCACCAGGTGGGTACCCAGCCCCCTTGTGGGCTCCCAGAGGCTGCAGTGGGAGCACTGAGCTATAGCTGCCCTGCTTCTCTGGGTGGCGGCAGGCTGGTGGGCAAGGCAGGGCCTGTGCAGCATGGGGCAAGGGGTACTGGGTGGGCACTGCATCCTGGCAGGCTGGTCCCAGAGGTTGGGCCATCTGGGTCCAAGGACTAGGGGGCCCCTCAGGCACTGCCTGCTTGGGGTCCCCAGAGTACGGACCTGCATATTTAGAGGCCTGGAAGCCTGTACTGTGGATGGTCCGATACTTGTCCAGGTATGCCTGGCATGGAGAGAAGCTCATGGAGGAGTCTTTGCCAGATCCCCCAGTTGGTACCCCGTGCAAGAAGGTAGCATCCAGAGGTTGGCCTTTGCCAGGAGCTGGGGCCAGAGAACAGGGTGGGTCAGCAGGGGGTAGCAGGGACCCAGTTACCAATGTCCAGTCAACATCCAGCGGCCTCTTGGCTGCCCCTTCTCCCAGGTAAGTTGAGAGCCCATAACACAGAGGGTTGCGGTAGACAGGTTTTGGCGCTGCCAGTGGTGGGCCTGGGTAGGAGTGAGCCCGGGGACTGTATGGCAGGAGTCCAACAGGGCTGGAGTCCTGCCCCTTCTCAGAGCCGTCTGCCAGTGGGCGGTAGAGCAGGCAGTTGGACAACAGACTGTCTGCCCGAAGTGGGGGTCCTGCCATGCTGGTGGGGTACATGGGTGGGTAAGGGGTCCAGGATGCCAGTCGGTCAGACCCGGCCTTAGGAGCACCCCCCATGGGGCAAGAAAAATAGGCACCCTTGTAGGTGCAAGGGTCCTGGCTGCCAGCAGAGGGGGGCAGGCTGTGCCCAGGCCCCGGGTCATCCTCTAGGCGGGGCAGTTTGCCATACATCACAGGGCCCAGGGTCCCCAGTGGCCGCTTCTCTGCCATCACTGTGAAGGCTTCTGGGCCTCCTGGCCCCTGCTATTGCACTGCTGACCTGGGAGAGAGAGGGAGAGAGGCAGATGCTGTCAGAAAAACACCATGGGCAAGCAAGAGAGGGCTGCTGCTCTTGCTGGCTCCCTGCCACACCCAAGAACCTGACACTTAGGAGATGCTCCATTAAGAATGTACAAATGAATGAAAACACGCATGCATGCCTGAATCATATAATACAGAGGTTCCCAACGACTTTCTTTGTTAAGCTGCAGAACCCTCTGTTTAATGACTTCTTGTGCAGCAGCCCTACACATAACTGCCACCCTCACTTCAGAAGCCCCTTGTGTTCAGCTTTCCTCCACATGACCCGAGACCCTTTCCTCAGGGTTTCAGACTTCGCAGGGCGCAGTCTGAAGATCACTTAGCCTGGCTACCACCCCCCGCCTTCCAGATGAGGAGACCCACTGGAGGTCTCAAAGTCACTGAGGAAAGACAGGATGAGAAGCAGGCCTCCTATCTCCCACTGCAGGCTCCTATTTTAAGACACCACTGATCTCAAGGCGCCCACTGCAGCCACAACACAGAATCCAGGCACTGCCTACAAATTCACAGATTTCCTGTGACACTCTGACCTGCCAGTCTAATAAAAAATGGTACAGCCAGGCCTCGAACCCAGAGCCTATGCCCAGAGCCAATGCTGAGCTATTGGGCTTGGCTCTGGAGGGCCGTCCCCAGAAGGGAGGTATCTGTACAAGTCACGCTACTTTCTACCCCAGCTCGGCCTCCAAGCAGGAGGGTCAAGGCTGTCCAGCAGATGGTGCTGTGGCACCAGCAAGAAGGTCCCAGAAGCTAGGAAAGCCCTGGCCATCTCCAACCTTCAAGCTGCAGGTGGCCATTCCATGGCACATGGGGGCAGCACAGCACCAGGGACATGGGGAGGAGGGGGATGGAGATGTGAAAATCCAGGGGGGGGGGGGGGGGGGCGCCAGGGGCCACAGAATGCTAGTCAGTCAGTAACTATTTCCATCGCACTGATGGAAAAGCTGAGTGCCAGAGAAAGGCTAAGACCCTGAAGCAAGGTCAAGCAAGGACTGAGACCCAGGCCCAGAAAGGTCAAGTGTGGGTATCCTCGATGCAGCAGGTAACACTGATCCATCATGGGCTCCAGCTGAAGCCCATCCCCTGGGCCCACACTGGCCTCTTCTAGCACCCGGTTCCTGAAACCCAAGGTGGCTCAGGAAGGATGAATCATCTCAATCTTGCTGTGATTAGGCCATGGGCCAGGTATCACAGGTTTTCTTCACCAACAAGCAAGGACCAGCCCCTTCTCCCAGCCCTCTCCTCCCTTTTGGCTCGTGGCCAATGACAGCCACAGGCTAAGAGTCAGATCAGCACATTTCGGGGATGGGGTAAGCCTAAAGTAGTATGGGGGGCGATGCCCACCCCCTCCTCAGCCTGAATGCACCAAGGTAGGACTCTTAAGAAAGTTAGCTCATCTCCTGGCCAGAATCTGCCACCTCAGGCCAGCCTAGAGTGGCAGATGCTCCAAGGAAGACAGTAAGGCACAGGCAAGAGCACCATTAGCAGTGCGCTGTGACGGGGACCTGCACCTGGGGCGGGGGCACCCAACTCCACAGCAGATTTGCAAGAAGGGGTTGTATGGCTTTTGGGGTGTTGAGCCCCCCTGCTGCCCTGAGGAGCGCTGGATTAATTAAGTGCTGACTCTAGTCTCACCTCCCCCCACAAGCTCCCTGGGGCCTGCTCCATACCCACCCCCAGCCCCAGGAGTCCTTCCCTCCTGGGCTCTGCTCCTCTCATGCCCTTTGCCCTGGAGACTTCACCAGGGACCCAGTCAGTAGAGGTGAGGTCACCTGGGATTTTCAGGAGTCTTTGTGGGAGGGATGGAGGCTCCAAGGGAACAGCAGAAGACTATGAGGGGCATGGGTGTGACCTTATCTCCTGCCAGTAGAGCCCAGGATACAATCCTCGAACCGAGGCCCCTTGCCATTCAAGATAGTAGCCAAGATGTAGGTATCTCCTTCCCTGGCACATACATATAAAGAAGGCCATCGAAAGCTTGCAGCCAGACCCCAGACAACAGGGTCACATCACCCTTTGAGAGGGCAGGCAGCTCTGTCGGTCCTCCTGGCCCAGTTCCAACTCCAGACAGGACCCAAGAGAACGGCCCACCACCCCTGTGCTATACGTACCCTACCTAGCCAGGGAAGCCAAAGCTCTGTGGCCCAATTACCGCTTCTACCTACTAAAAGCCTCTGGATAGAGGAGGAAAAGAGCAGAAAGCTTCCCAGCTGTGGCCAGCAACGTCTAGCCTTTCTCGGAGGACTGCATCAAGCCCCCTCCCCCAGTGTTCTCTCCCCTCCCGAAGCTACAGCTAAACCCGGGGCAGCTAAGTCTCCAGAGGGGGAAGAATCGGGCAATCGGCCTTCCCCTCCCCCATCATGGCCCGGCAACTCCGGTCTTTGGGTTCCACAGCCGACCTCACTTTGGGGCTGCAGCCGTATTCGACGCAGCGAGCTTCCGGGTGCCCCCACGCCCCACCCGGCGGCGCAGGGGCGCACGTGCACCCCGGCAGGCTGACACACAGGCCGCCGCCACGCATGCAAACTCGTGCCTGCGCGTACGTGCATGGCCCACATCTGCACACTCCCCCCCAGAACTGCGCTTTTCCCTCGCGCGGGCCCCGGGCACACGTGTGCACGTGGGCAGGCCCGCGAACCGAGCCCCGCGAACCGACGCCCTCAGGCCAGCGGTAGGTCCCGGAGCAGGGGGCGGCTCGGCAGCAGAGTTCGGGCAGCCACCGCCTCGGGGCGATCCCGCCAGCCTGGGCTGCGGCCAGAGGGTGAGTCAAGCGGTGGCGAGGAAACCGCAGGGCGCGTCCAGGGCCCCGCGGCGCCTCAGCGCCCACTGTTTCCAGACTCAGCCCCCAGCCGCCCCCCATCCCCGCCCTGGCTGTCCACGTGAGCCGCGCCCCGCGGGAGGCCTGCGGGCTCGGCCCGAGCTTCTTCTCGCCAGGTCCGCGCTGCTGCCGCATCAGACGCCCGGGCCCCGCCGGAATCCCGAATTCTGTCAGGCCCCGAGAGCCTCGAAGTCCGAGGTAGGTCGGTGTAGCGGCGCGATCCCTGCGCGGTAACCCGCCCGCCGGGGGGCCCGGGCAGCTAGAAGCCGCACCACCTCGGCGCAGGCCCGGCGCTCTCCATCCCCGGGCCGGCCAGTAGGGGCGCCCTGGGGCAGCACCACCCGCCCCTTCCCCACGAGCAGCTCGCAAACTCGGCCCAAGTTTCCGCGCCCGCCGAGCGGGCGAGCTCCTACCTGCAACACGCCCGGCTTTCCACTGCTGCTACCCGGGGCCGCGGCCGCATCCTCCAACGCCGCCGAGGCAGCTAGTCATTGTCGGGCCGGGCCCTGCGCGGGAAGTCGCGGGTAGCACCAAGCCTGGAGCCACCCTCCTCACAGCCGTACGCGCCGCCGCCGGGCGCCGTCTGCGGTCCCGGGAGGGGCGGGCTGGGGGCGGGGCGGGGGCGGGGCGAGCCGCGGGGTGGGGGCAGAGCCCGGCCGCGCCTCTGGGAGCTTGCCCTCCCTGGGGCCCGGGGGTGCAGCAGGCCTGCGTGGGGCCTGCCCTTCGGGGACCGGGCCGCGGGCGCTGCGCACTGTCTGTACCCGCTGCACCCAGCAAACCAGTGCCGGGCGGCGGGCCCGTCACACGCTGTCATTCAGTCACTCCGTTAGATCATGTAGGTATTCGTTGCCACTTTCTACCTATGTGACCTTGTGCATGCCACTTGACCTCGCTGAACTTCAGTTGCCTTATTTGTAAAGCTGGAATTCTATCTCCCTCACAGCGGTGGTGTCCAAGGTTTAGAAGAGGTTGTACTGAAATATCTGGCACACAGTAGGTGCCTTCTCTCCCTTGGCCTGTACTAGTTGCATTGTTACTGTTGTTAGGTGCCTCAAGTGAATTCCCGACTCATAAGGACCCCATGTGACTGAGTAGAACTGCCCTGTAGGGTTTTCTAGGCTGTAATCTTTACCGGAACAGATTGCCAGCTTTTTTTCCCACAAAGCCACGGGGTAGGTTCCAATCACCAACCTTTTGGTTAGCAGCTATCATGGACTGAATTGTGTCCCCCCAAAATATGTACCAACTTAGGCCATGATTACCAGTATTGTGTGGTTGTCCTCCATTTTGTGATTTTCCTATGTGTTACAAATCATAATCTCTGCCTGTGGTTAAAGAGGATTAGGGTGGGATGTAACACCCTTGCTCAGGTCACATCGTTGATCCAATGTAAAGGGAATTTCCCTGGGGTGTGGCCTGCACCACCTTTTATCTTACAAGAGATGAAAGGGAAGCAAGCAGAGTTGGGGATCTCATACCACCAAGAAAGCAGTGCCGGGAGCAGAGCGCATCCTTTGGACCTGGGGTTCCTGTTTGGAGAAGCTCCTAGTCCAGGGGAAGATTGATGACAAGGACTTTCTTCCAGAGCCTACAGAGAAAGCCTTCTCCTGGAGCTGGCACCCTGAATTTGGACTTCTAGCCTACTAGACTATGAGAAAATAAATTTTTCTTTGGTAAAGCCATCCACTTTTGGTATTTCTGTTATAGCAGCATTAGATGACTAAGACAGCAGCCGAGGGCTTAACTGTTATGCAGAACTCCTTGCTTGCATTAGGGGAAGCAAGAAGTGCCAGTTCTGTCACCTTATTGGGTGTAGCCAGTCAGGGCAAATCCCAGACAAGTAACTCAAGTCCTCTTAGGGTTCCAAAGCTGTCTGAGGAAGGTATGATCTCCCCATCCCTGGAGTGGGCCAGGAAATGAGGATGCTGGGAGGTTTGGTAAGTGACTTCATTGAGTGTCGTGGATTGAATTGCATTCCCCCAAAATATGTGTCAACTTGACTAGGCCATGATTCTCAGTATTGTGTGGCTGTCCTCCATTTTGTGATCTGATGTAATTGTCCTCATTTTGGTATGTATTGTAAATCCTAACCTCTACTTGTTAATGAGGCAGGATCAGTGTGGGGTATATCTTGAGTCACAGCCTTACAAGAGGGTGTGACTCAAGTCACATTCTTATTCAAGTCACACCCTTGCCTGAGATAAAAGGAGAAAGAAGCAAGCAGAGAAGGGAAGGACCTCAATACCACCAAGAAAGAAGAGCCGGGAGTGAAGCATGTCCTTTGGACCTGGGATCCCCGTGCTGAGAACCTCCTAGACCCAGGGGAAGACTGATGCCAAGCCATCTGGAGATCTCCAAGGAATGCCAGGCCCACAGATGTTGAAAGGAGACAAGGATTTTCCCCCAGAGCCAACAGAGAGAGAAAGCCTTCCCCTAGAGCCAGCACCCTGAGTTAGGACTTCTAGCTCCCTAAATTGTAAGAAAGCAAATTCTGTTTGTTAAAGCCATCCACTTGTGGTATTTCTGTTATAGCAGCACTGGGCAACTAAGACAGAATTTGGTACTGAAAGAGTGGGATGCTGCTTTAGCAGGTACCTAGAATGTGGAAGCAGTTTTGGGATTGGGTAGCAGGTAGAGGCTGGAAGAGTTTTAAGGTGCCTAATAGTAAAAGGCTAGATTGCTTGAAGAGACTATTGGTAGAATTATGGACGCCAACGGCAATACTGGTGAGGCTCAGAAGGAAGTGAGGAGAGTTATAGAGAAAGTCTGTAGTGTCTTAGAGAATACATATGGCACCAGCAACAGAATGTTGCTAGAAATGTGGACGTTAAATGTGCTTCTGGTGAGGCTTTAAAAGCAAATGATGAACATGGGATTGGACAATGAAGGAAGGGTGATGCTTTTTATGCAGCGGCAAAAACTCATCTGAATTATGTTTAAATGTTTAGTGGAAAGTAGAACTTGTAAGTGATGAACTTGGATATTTGGCTGATGAGATTTCTAAGCAAGATCTTAAAGAGGCTGCATGGTTTCTCTTTGATGCTTATAGTAAAATGCAAGAGGAAAAAGATGGACTTAAAAATGAACTGTGCAAAATGAAAATAGAACTTAAAGATTTGGAAAACTCTGTTGTACAAACTAAAGACACGTGTTCTAGAATGTTAACGAAGGATATGGCTACATAATCTTTTGTTAAAGAAATCAAGCCTGTGACTGATGGATCTAAGCAACTACCACAGCAGAAAACCCATCAGCTCAGACTGAAGGGGACAGAGAAAGAACGAAAGGAAAGAACGCTGTTTGCCTCTTGGAATTCTACAGGCAGGAAACAGGCCAAAGGAGCTACATCTGTTGTCCTTCAAGAAAAGAAAAGGACCATACTGGGAGCAGCTTGGAGATCAGCAGAACTGTTGGAAGGAGCATGGGAAGCAGGGCTTTCTTGCTTTCAATGGGTGGGGTCACGGTCTCCTGGATCTCAAAGGGTGGGCCACAGTCTCCTAGGTTCCAGAGTCGGATCTTTGAGAACTTGGTTCTGGAGTGTGGGGCTGCCACTAAGGTGTGCCAGGGGGATGGAGCCACAGCCCAAACCTGAGGGGGTGGGGTGCCATGCCCGAGAGGCAGAAGAACAGGGCCCACCAGCGCCGAGTGGGTGGGGTTGCCAGACCCCACTCCGATGGACTAGGAGAATGGCGCTGCTCAAAGCTGAGGGAGCAGAATTGCCATCCTAGTGGGCCTGGAAAGCAGAGCTGAAGCCCAGGGCTGAGGGGCCTCCACCCAGAATATAAACAGCATGGCTGACACCCAGAGTCTGGAGGGCAGGGCCATTGCCTAGAGGGTCCCAAAGAATAGAGGATTATTATCAAGCCTGGAGAGCTAATGTAAATTGTTCTGCTGGGTTTTGGACTTGGTGCCTGTTATCCCTTCTTTCCTTCCAGTTTCTTGCATTTGTAATGGAAATGTCTACCTTGTGCCTGTTCCACCATTGTACTTTGGAAACAGATAACTTGCATTCTATGTTTCACAGAATCACAGATGAAGAGGAATTTTGCCCCAGGATGGAATATTCCTAAAGTCTCACCCAAATTTGACTTAGATGATTCAGAAGATGAAATTTTGGACTTGGAGCTGATTTAAGACTTTTGGGATGATGTGGTGAATGTGTTTTGCATGTGGCAAGAACATGAATTGAATTGTGTCCCCCCAAAATATGTGTCAACTTGGCTAGGCCATGATTCTAAGTGTTGTGTGGTTGTCATCCATTTTGTGATCTGATGTAACTGTCCTCCATTTTGGAATGTATTGTAAATCCTAACCTCTACTTGTTAATGAGGCAGGATCAGTGTAGGGTGTGTCTTGAGTCACAGTCTTACAAGAGGGTATGACTCAAGTCACACCCTTACTCAAGTCATGCCTGTGCTTGAGATAAAAGGAGAGAGAAGCTAGCAGAGGGGGAGGAACCTCACTACCACCAAGAAAGAAGAGCCAGGAGTAGAGCGTATCCTTTGGACCTGGGGTCCCTGCGCTGAGAACCTCCTAGACCCAGGGGAAGATTGATGCCAAGACACATGGAGATCTCCATGAACGCCAGGCCCATAGATGTTGAAAGGTGACAAGGATTTTCCCCCAGAGCTGACAGGTAGAGAAAGCCTTCCCCTAGAGCCGGCACCCTGAATTCGGACTTTTAACCTCCTAAACTATGACAAAATAAATTTGTTTGTTAAAGCCATCCACTTGTGGTATTTCTGTTATAGCAGCACTGAATAACTAACACAGTGGGTATCTCAACCTTTATGGCAAGTCTCTTTCAATAAGACAGGCCTGACCAGGTGCAGCTTGGGAGGCAGCTGGGAGTGGGAACATTCCCAGCCAGTAACGGATAACGGATGTGTTGCAGGGAGAGAGGGGCTGGAGAGGTGGAGGGGCTGCCTCCATTTGCCCTGACCACCTGATTTTGGATGAGAGTCTCCTCAGAGCTGCTATCTTCTCTGAAGAAATTTGGTCCCTTACAGTCCCCAGACTGTCCAAGAGCTGGGGACAGATATGTGCAGTGGGAGTGGGGGCAGGTAGACATGCCAGAGGTCAGAGCAAGTTCATAGGGCAAAACCACCCAAGCCAGCTAGTGTACCTATCTGCGCAGATCCCAAAGGTCAGGGCTTCCTGGATCAGAGGGCAGAGCAGGCCTGAGGCCACAGATTCCTAGAGGCAGGAAGCAGCTGAAGCAGCTAGAGCTGAGGGGGAGGAGCCGGAGACCAGACCAGTTGCCCTAGAGTTGATTTTGACTCCTGGCAACCCCACGTGTTGCAGAGTAGAACTCTGCTCCATAGAGTTATCATGGCTGTGACCTTTCAGAAGCAAATTGCCAGGCCTTTCTTCCAAGGTGCCTCTGGGTGGGTTCAAACTGCTAACCATTTGGTTTGTAGTTGAGTGCTTAATGGAGGTCACCTGGGGTAAAGGCAGCTTGCATAGGGGAAGATGCTCCCTGGTTTAGAGCTTGAAGGACCTTAGAAATGGAGTCTGGAGAGATCTGGGGAGCAGAAACTCAGAGAGGGCTGGGACTTCTCCATGGTCACACAGTAGGCTGGGGCAAAGACCCAGATCTCTTGGCTCCAGCCTGGGGATGTTCCTGCTGCCACACCTTCAAGAAAGTAGATCCCCACAACAGATACAGAAGCCAAAGGTGTTCTGACAGTTAGGGGTCACGGCCCAGCCTTGTAACTTTGACCCCCAGCCTGTAGCCCCCTCAGGTCACAAGTAGTTCTTCTGCGCTCTCACCCCTCTCCAGCTATGCCCTCCTCTTCCTCCTACTCAGCACCCACTCCCCTAACCCCACCCTGTTATGGGGGGGTGGATGTGAGGAAAAGCAAGTGTTCTCAGCTCTTGGGGTCCAGGACTCTCAAGTGGTGTGCTCTGGTGGCCTGGTGATCCCTCCAATGTCTCTGGGCCCAAGTGAGGTACACTCAGTCCTGGACACCCCCAAGATGAGATCCTAAGGGCCAGTTACTGGTTCTGTGGCCCCACTGAGTCTTGTCTTAATTCAAGGGACTAACTGTCCCAGTGGGATGCTAAGGGTTAGGTTGTAAACTAATATGCAGTCCTTTATAATCCCACCTTCCACTGCCACAACTAGATGGATATTATTCAGCCTGGAAATATTTTTCACTTCAGTTAGATGTCTGCTCCACAAAATTTCCTTTACACCTACATTCAGTATGGGCCTTACTCTGCTTTTAGGGGAAAGGAATGTCATTTTCTTAAACCTCATCTATACTCGAGGACCAGTTCATGGAGGAGACCATGTAACTAGCAAATGGCTAAAAGGCCCCTAATCAAGGTCTTGTCCATTTCCTTCCAGCATCACTCAAACACCCTGGACCACAAAGAAAAAAAAAAAAAAAAAAGGACACAGGATATTGGGACTTGAGCCTCAATTTCCTCATCTGCAAAACGGGAAATTTAAGATCTGTCTTGTAGACTGTGGTGAGTGTCAAACAAAATCTGTATGGTAAAGTGTCAAAAGCTCTGCAGAGTGTCAGTTGACTGTGAGCTCCTGAAGGCCCTGCCCTTGCCCTTTTCATCTTTAACCCAAGGGTCTCAGACAGAGCCTGTGGAGAGAGGTGGCTATCAGTAAGGTGAAGGAAGGTGATCGACACAAGGTGTCAGCCCAGTGACGACACTAGGGTCGGTGTCACCATGCCCCCCACGCACCTCCTCCCATACCAGACCATATAGAATCCTTAGTAATGTTTCTTTGTACTAATGCTACTTGTAAATCGTAATTCCCATGTATCACTCCTCCTTTTCCTTTAATTACTACTTCATTCTCCAAAAAGTTATTGATATAGGTTCACAAATACTAATTACCACAATATTATAGCTAAACCCAGAAAATTCGACAAAATCAGCAACTATAAAAACACCAGCAGCAACAAAAACAATAGCACGTGCCTATAGCTTGTGCAGACAAAACCACGTGATTAGAAGCGCCACTGTAATTGGATAATAATGATAGCGCTGACTGGAGGGCATTAGAAGGTTCCAAAAGTAAATTAGCATAGAGTTTTAGCCTTGTAGGTGTATTGATACATGCTAGCTGGGCTTACAAAAAATGTTTTTGTTGTTACAACTAACTACAGGGCTATTTTTTAAAATTTTTTATTGTACTTCAGGTGAAGGCTTACAGAACAAATAGTTTCTCATTAAACAGTAGTACGCATATTGTTTTATGACATTGGTTAACAACCCCACAACATGTCAACCCTCTCCCTTCTCGACCTTTTTTTTTTAGTGAAAATATACATAGCCGAAGATACACCATTTCAAAAATTTCTACATGCACAGTTCAGTGACACTGACTACACTCTTCCAATTGAGCCGCTATTCTCACTTTAGATGAAGGCTTACAGAACAAAATAGTTTCTCATTTAACAGTTAGTACACATGTTGCCCTATGACAATGGTTAACAACCTCACAACACATCAACACTATCCTTACTCAACCTTGGGTTCCCTATCACCAGCTTCCTTGTCCCCTTCTGCCTTCTGGCCCTTGTCCCTGGACTGCTGTACCTCATTAGTCCCATTGGGTTTTATGGGGCTGTCCACTCCCCAGATGAACGGTGAACCTCAGAGATGACTTCACCACTGAGCTAAAAGCGTGTCTGGGGGCCATACTCTCGGGGTTTCTCCAGTCTCCTTTAGGCCAGTAAATCTGGTCTTTTTTTTGTGAGTTAGAATTTTGTTCTACATCCTTCTCCAGCTCTGTCCAGAGCCCTCTGTTGTGATCCTGGTCAGAGCAGTCACTGGTGGTAGCTGGGCACCATCTAGCTGTACTGGACTCAGTCCGGTGGAGGCCTTGGTAGCTGTGGACAATTAGTCCTTTGGACTAATCTTTTCCTTGTATGCTGTTCTCTTCATTCTCCCTTGCTCCCGAAGGGGTGAGACCAGTGGCGTATCTTAGATGGCTGCTCACACAGGGCTATTTTTATAGTTTTAGTGTCACCCCCTCTGACACTGTCACCCGGTGCGGTCTGCACCCCTTTAGTGACACCACTGTGCCAGCCTTGGGAGCCCCTGTATGTTTTTATCGGCATCTGTGTTCTTGGAGAGGAGGGAGGGTACTGCAGCGGGAAGGAACAGTGTGAACAGAGGAGAGCAAGTCCGTCCTTACATGGGCTTCCGGGGTGGAATTAACAAAGAAAAGCAGCGGTAGAAAAGCCTGGAAGGGAGGTTTCAGGTTCACACACACAAACCACACCCACCCACCTTATCAGGTCTGCACAGGCTCCACATGGGCACAGGCATTCCTCCTCCGCCCCACCCCAGGCACTGACTGCTTCTCCTGACTCCCTCGGAAGGCGAGGTAAAAGGTCAGCCCCTGAACCTCAGCTCATTACCGACATGGTTATTAATAATGATGTTGCTCCCTCTAATGAGGCCACACCTGCTATTTACAAGTCTCTTTTCTTCCTTGGAGGAGCTTCCTGTCACCCCAGGGGAGACAGAGGTGGCACTGGCAGTTGCCTTACAGGCAGAGGAACAGAGAAGTATGGCACCTTTCCCTAAGACACACAGCAATGCTCTCCCCCAATCCTTTCAGATCTAGGTATAGACACTGCCTCTGCCAGGGAGTCCCCCAGACTGCTGCTGCTGCTCTGCTCTCTGCCCTTTCCACTTCTTCACACATACCCCTCCCACACACACGCCTAACACAGCAGAATATCTCTGTGTTGGTGGGTTAGCCAAGGAATCAGTGTTTCTGGAGCTCCTGTTGGAAGCCTGGCCCTCTGCCAGCCACTTGATAAACATTATCTCATCTAATTCTTAGAACATCCTTATGAGGCAGGAGTTTGAGAAACAAGCAAACTGAGGTTTGACCTACTGAGCTGTGTGACCTAAGGCAAACCCCTTGACCTCTCAGCTTGCTCATCAGTTAAGTGGGCATGATTAGAATATGGCACGGAGCTTGTGTGAGGATCCAATGAGTTAGATATGTCAGTCATTCAGCCTGGATTATAGTAAGTCCTCAACCAATGGTAGCTGTAGAGGAGAAGGGGAAGTGACTTGTCCACAGAGCCAAAAAATACAGGAGCTGGGATTTCAGATTTCCTCCAGGACTGTGTGACCCCCTAAGCCATTCCAAAGGAAGGCTCAGCACAGCTGGCAGTCAGGAACCCTCTGCTACCCCAGAAGCAGAGCCTGAGAGCCTCGGGGCTGCAGCGCAGACCATCCCTGGGCTCAGATCATCTAGGAGTCCTGGCTGGATAGGATGTGGGGGGTGGGGTGAGGTGGGCCACTTTCCAAAGATGTGTAGGCAAAATGGAGCCTGCTATGCTGCCAAGGTGAGCAGGGAGTGAGGAGCCTCCTCAGCCTCAGGTGGGGTTCAGGAGAAGCCCTACTTCCACTGCCAGAGGACATCAGAGTGACTGGAGGGGAATCCTCTGGATGACTGTATCTGCCAGCACAGGGCTAGAAGCAAAGCCCTCGCACAGTAACATGGGCCCCGTGCCAGGGGAGGGGGCACATTCTGATGCATTAACAGCTAGGAGGGCTTGACTCTCCTGTCCTCCTTCCTATTCTTCCTTCCAGCAAATATTGAGGACCCCAGGCTTTATGCTGGGATTGGGGGGTACAATGGCAAATGGGACCAGGTGCTGTCCCATGCAATCCAATGTGATAAGTCCGTGTGTGTGTGTGTGTGTGTGCGTGTGTGTGTGTGTGTGTGTGTAGTGGGGCTGCTGGGGCCAGAGAGAGGCCTGCGGATAGGGCTGCTGGGCCTTGGGTCAGGGGCAGGACTTAATGTCCCCTCTCTGGCTGTGTCAGAGTCTATCCACTCGAGGCTCTGGCTTGGTACTAGAAGCAGAGGGGGACATTCCCCCCCTTATTTCCAGAGAGGTCTCTCTAATGTCCACATCTGATCCCATCACCCCCAGCTTACAGCCTCCTGTGGCTCCCCAGTCCCTCAGGTTCCACGTTCCCACTCCTCCAGAGCCTGACCCTCCCCAGTTGGCCTGCCACTGCAGCCCCCAGAGCTGGCTGAAGCTCCCTGCTGGGTCACACCTCCATGTTTTGGAATGTACTCTCCTTCAGCCCTGGCTGCTTGTCTGGCTCCTTCTTTGCTGACTTCTGTTGGCTTTTAAGACTCAGCTCAGGATGCCTCCTCCAGGAAGCCTTCCCTGACCTCCAGGTTGAGCTTGGTCTTCTCTTCTGAGGTTCCACAGCATTCTGAATGCACCTCCATCCTAGTCTCAGCTCCCTGTGCTGTAATTGCTTGATCACAAACCTGGCTCTCCCACTGGATGGGAGGGGACCCTCCTCCAGAGCAGGCCTTGGGTTGGTCTGAGTACTGGGACTCAGTGCCTGGCACAGGGCTAAGCCCAGTCCGTGGCTATGGGGTGAAGGTAACAACTGTGGAAAAACCCAGCCGGGCCCAGAGATGAGTGCCTGAAAGGAGTCTCTGCTACTGGAAGCTCCTCTTAAACCCCTTAATTCCACCCCCCCCACCCCACAGCCTCTTAGGAGCCATGATGCCAAACCCTAGACCAGCCTGCTTCCAATCCCCAATTCAACATGGGGAAGCCAAGGCCCAGAGAGGGGCAGCCATATGCCCAGAGTCTGAGGCAGGGAGGTCTAGAACCCAGGTCTCCCAAAGGCCCATCCAGTCTGTACACCAGGCATCCTTTTTGTTCTGACACTGCCTCTCCCGCTCCCCCCGCCCAGTTTGCCCCCCACCCCTGAGCTCTAGGATGGAAAATCACCTGGCTGAGCTCCACCTGTGTGCCTCATGCTGCCTGTAGCCCCCTCTGTGGAGGCCCCAGCCTGGGGCTGAGTTTGAGGAGAAGAGGAGGGGGAACCCTGCAAAAGGGGAGAAGCTGATGCGTTTCCCCCTCGGTGTTGCACGAGGCTGCCCCCCTGCCCAGAGCCTGGATGTCTGCCAGCCTCCCTAATTACCTCCTTTCCTCTCCCTGTCCAGGGCCTCCCTCTGGGGATCCCCTCCCTGGCCTCCGTGCCCTGGGCAGAGCAGTCACAGCTGTTTCCAGGATGGTGGTTTGGGCCTAGGCGGGCCGTGTCCACAGCCCTAACTCCAGCCCAGTGCCCGCTGCCTCTTGCTTTGGTCAGGCCTTGGGCTTTGGTCTCCATTGGAAATCACCTTCCTCCAGCTCCCCAGTTCAAAGGTCTTGGTGGGTGGCCAGCTCAGTTCCTCCCCTCCCTGCCGGTGCCCCCCGCCAACTGCCAGGGGCATCCTCACCTCCTACCATGGGCAGGCCAGGTGGACTGTCTGTTGAAGCCTTCCCAAGGCTGTGTGGGGCCATGGGGTATGGGCCAGGTGGTTGGCCTGCCCTCCTTGTTAGCGGCCCGCTGGGGTTTCCTTTACTTAGGGCAGGTTACCAGGCAACTGCGTCCAAGGAGGGCTCAGCTCTGGCTTGGGGCTGGCATGGCTGCTGCGGGCTACAGAGGGAGGCACACATCCAAGCCGAAGGAGGCCACGGTCACGGTCAGGAAGCCCTGGGAGGGATGGGCACTGTGCTCAGCTCTGCAGCCTCAGAAACCCCTTGTACCATCTCAGCGGAGATTCACAACCCTGCCCTGGGAAAGCGGTTGCTGGGGTCCTGGACACAAACCCCCAAACTCAGATCCCTCAGACTTCTGGGAGGCTGAGAGGAGGCTGAGAGAGAGCAGAGAGGGGCATTCTTCCCCTCTGGGGGCTGAGATGGGAGACTCGAAGAGTCAGATGTCCCAGTGGATAGGACTCCAGTTCCACAATCCTAGATTTAAATCCTGCTTTGCTTCTTTGAAGAGCTTGGCTGCTAACCAAAAAGGGTTAGCAGTTCGAATCCACCAGGCACTCCCTGGAAACCCTATGGGGCAGTTCTACTTCGTCCTTCAGGGTCTCTACGAGTCGGAATTGACAGCAATGGGTTTTGGGTTTTTTTGGGTTGCTTCTTTGAGATCTTGGACACACATCAGTTGCTTCTCTGAGCCTCAGCTGCCTCATCCATAGAATGGGATGATGACCCCTTGCCTCAGTGTCTAAAATGCTCGCTGCAGCGCTTGGCACACGGCCTCCTCTCAGTCCCTGCTCACCCCCCCACCCCCAACCCCGTGTACTCTGCATCAAGCTTGATGGCATTGCAAGAGGGCAGGATTGCAAGTATTACAAATGCCGACAGCCCACACATGGGCTACCAGGATGGCCCGGGGGCCCAGACAGGCAATGTGCTATCCATCTTCAGGCCCAAGAATAGCCCTGTGCCCCCACCCTGCCCCTTGTGCCCCCCATCCCTACTGACTTGATTGTTTTTTAAGTTTAACAAACACTCATATAACCTTTACTATGTACCGAGGACTGTTTTAAAATACTTTGCAAATGTAACTCGTTTACTTTATTTAATCCATTTAGTAGATTAAGTCACTTAATCTGCTTATTTTATTAATCCATTTAATGGATTAACTGAAGTCATGTGGATTGAGGGAGCTCTGGTGGGACAGGGGCCCAGCCCCACCTCCTTCCTAAGCTGGGGTGGCTCTGTCTGTGCTGGCTGGGTGGCCGCCAGTCCTGCCTCCTGCCACAGAGCCAGCCTGGGCTGCTGTAGCCTCAGGCAGGTCCGAGTTTCAGGAAGAGCAGTGATGGTTGATTAAAACTTTGGCTCAGGGAGGCCCCCTTGGGGCAGGGATTGCCTCAATCTGCTCCCATGTGGGGGGTCCCTTAATTGGACTCCTGGGCCCTAGGAATGATGCAAACTCACTAGGCAGAGGATAACAGGCAGGGAGGGAGGGGGAAGGGGGAAGGAAACAGGTTGGCAAAGAAATAATAACAGCTCCCCTCCCATCATAGGGTTAGTGACTTTGGAGTCCCCAAACTGCCCTTTGGAGCTGTGTGGCCTTGGATAAGTTGTTTGGCCTCTCTGAGCCTCGGTTTCCACATTGAAAAGTGAGGATAATAAAACTTCTAATCCTGGAGGGTGAGAAAAGATGCATGGAAAATAGCTAGCACAATGCCTGACTTGGAAATAGGGACTCATAAAATTGATGCAATTATTATCCCACTTATTAAACCACTATTACTTCTGTACCAAAGTCCTTTCATACCTATAATCTCATTTATTTCTCACAGTAGCCTGGGAGGGAGGAGGGTGGGAACAGGCATTCAGTGTGTGGGGGTGAGGGGTAGGTAACCCTCCCAGCTTTCTCTCCAGATAACCAACAATAATGGGTCCTGGGCCTTATGACTGTGGGGTCTGAGGGATTGGGTGCAGGGGTGGGGTGGGGGGTGCTGTACGAGGTCAAGCAGGAGGTCACTGAGTCTGAGATGCAGATGGAACAGAGCCTGACGGTGGGGAGGACTTGACTGGGCAGAAAGGAGCTGAGGGTGTGCTTGGTGGGGGAACAGCCTAAATAAAGGCCCAGAGACCAGCGAGTGCAGACTGTGGGCAGGAGCCATGGGGACCTGGCAGGGCTGGAGTTGGGGTGGACCCCAGACACCCAGGCAACTGCCTGTGGCTGGTGGGAGTGACAGCCATGTGCTGCTCTGCTGAGGGCTGGGGTCTGGCTCTAGGTAGCTAGTCTCCCCCAGCTCCAGGGCACTGAGACTTATTTGTGCCAGAAGGGTGAGGGTGTCTGGGGAGGGAAGAGGGAGCTAGCGCTTTCCTGGCTGCAGCTGGGGAGGCAGAGGAGTTCTATAAGTCAGAGCACAAGCCCATCTCCCTGGGCTCTCCAGCCTCCTTGGGAGGCCACAAAACAGCTGTTCTTAGAGGGTAAGGCCCCACTCAAAGTCCAGAAAGAGCCAGGGCTGGCAGTGGGGTGAACCCAGACCCCTCCAAGATGACCCAGCTCAGCAAAGTCCCCTCTGCTCACACAGGCTGTCCCCAACAGCACCTGGCCCGGTGCTTTCTGGAGTCCCCAGGACAGGGCTGTGGGCCTCCCTCTTCCTCAGTTATTCCCCCAGAGCAGAGCCCCCCAGGTGCTCCCCACAAGCAATGGGCTCCGAACACAAGCCTTTTCACAGAGCAAACCAAGGCCAGGACAGAGGTGTGGAGGGGACCAGGAAGCATTTCAGGGTGGCTGGTCAGCACTAGTAAATCCACAATTCCTGAACGAACACACCCACTCTGAGCCAGACCTGGGCCCTGGCCTCTTTCCTTAGCTCTTGCCAGCAGCCCCCTCTCCCCACTGCAGCCACTCCCACCCCCACCCCATGTCAGCCAGGCCATCTGTAGCTCACTCAGGCTCCAATTAGCTCAGTAATTAGCACCTCATTAGGCCTGTCCGCCTTTGAACAGCTCCTTGGGTAGGGGTGCATGCAGCTCTGTGATCTCTGGGCCCAGTGCCGGGCAAGTCCAGGCCGGCCAAGGGTCCAGGCTGTCCCACCACCAGTCTCCCTGCACCCACAGGTGCCTCCCCGCATTCATTGATGTGGGTTCCCAGCAGGACAGTGGGACTGAAGAATTCCTCTGGAGCTGGGCAGGGAGTTGGGGGGTCAGAGGAGCCCCACCCAGGGCAAAGCTCTCCCCAGCAATCCCTGTAAAAGCACCACCCACACCTTCCTCAGCTGGCTCTGCTTAGGCAGTGACCCCTGGCTGCATGGGGTATTAGGGAGGAGCTGGGCAGGATTGGGGGAAGGGCAGGAGGGTGGCCAAGTCCCAAGGTCTCCTAGGAAAGAGCAAAAGCCAGTCAACTCAGCACAGGGTTTGCTCCCCAAATTCCCTACAGGCGGCCTCAGGGAGGGAGCCAGGGGTTTAGAAAGGAGGTCAGCACATCCCTTCAGGCCTCTGTCAGGGCCTCCCAGCTTGGGGCCACAGTTAGGGTCATCCCGTTTCTGCCCTGGGCTCTGTCCACCTTCACACCTGACCCCTCAGTCCCCAGGATTGATCTTTCACCCACATACCCCTCGAAATAGGTAGAGTACCCCCCAACCCTAGTCCCCACAGGCAGGCTGAAGGCAGCTCTGGTGCCCTGGCTGGGAAGGCTGCTGGGGAGGGAAGACGGGTGGCTGGTGGTCAGAGGGTGTCCTGGAAGAGACAGAAGGGAGGTGGCAAGAGGCACAGTGCTGCCAGGGAGTATGTGACACCTCCCCCCCCCCCCCCCACACACACAGTGGAGGGGCTCTGTGGTCAGGGCAGGCCTAGTCTTGTACTCATGGGTCGGGTCCGTTCCCTTACTGAGCTCAGCTTCCCTATCTTTGACATAGGGACAATCACAATAACAGCCCCCAGGTTCCCAGGAAGATTACAAGAGGCTGGTGTGCAGGGGAGCAGTCAGTGTATGGGGCGGGAGGCAGTGCTGTGGCACCTAGAAACCGGCAGGAGGGGGGCCTCCGAGGGAAACCACCTCGTCTCCTTCCTCCAGATGCAAGGCAGCATTGGTCCAGGGGGAGGGACCTGGGGGGTGTGGGAGTCCCGCAGGGTGCTACTTAGGCTTGGGGGAGGGAATGCATGCCAGGCAGGCCTGAGTAACCGTGTGAATGGCAGGCACAGGGTGAGAGGTGCAGGGGACCCAGATAGGCAGGAAGCCAGTGAGGCCCACAGACAGAGCCGACCTGGGGCTGACCTTAAATTGTGGTCAGTCAGGAGATTAGCAGCCCCAGAAGCAGAAGAGAGGCAAAGGCCTCAGCTGGCTTGGCCAGGGCAGGGCTTGACCCCCCAGTGAGTCTCTAGCTCAGTCTAGAAAAGTTCCCTGCTTAGAAACTGCTCCGTCTCTGCCCTGGCACCTGAAGCCCTCTCTTAGTGACTCCTGCCTTGGGATAAGCACTGCCTTCTTTGATGCTCTGGAGAAAAAAAAGCACACCAGCCTCTAACCCAGGCCCAGATCTCAACTTGCTGCTTATGGCTGTGGGACCTCAGGCAAGCCCCTCAACCTCTCTGTGCTCCAGAGGCCTGGACTGTGGTCCTGGCCCGAGGTTTGTGGTGGGGGTCAGTGCTGAGAGTTCTCGAGCCCCTGGATCAGGCCTGGAGAGCCGTGTGTTCTTCCTCAGGCCAGTTCCTGAGAAGCAGGCAGGACCCCAAGAAGGTGCCAGGTCCAAGTCTGCTTTCCCTTCTCTGGAAAGGAGAAGTCCTGTGAGTCATGGGAGGAGAGGCCAGAAAGCTACAACCATCTCTCCAGTCCTCCCCTCCCTCCCAAAGGCTCAATCCTGGGCTGGGGAGGACAGGCAAGTCCTTCCAATAACACCTACTTCTTTCAAGCCTCCTACCCCATCCCTAGCAGCACCCCAACCCATCCCAGCCCATCTTCAACCCAGTCTCAGCTATTCTAATGCCAACTCCCAGTCCCAATCCTATCCCAATTCTGTTGTGGATTTTGTTTTTGTTGTTCATTTGTGACTTGGGAGACCCCATGTGTTACAGAGTAGAGCTGCCCCATAGGGTTTTCTTAGCTGTAATCTTTATGGAGGCACGTTGTCAGGCCTTTCTTCCATGGAGCTGCTGGGTGGGTTCAAACCGCCAACCTTTTGGTTACCAAGCCAACCAAACCCACTGCTGTCTAGTCGATTCTGACTCATAGCAACCCTACAGGACGGAGTAGAACTGCCCTGTAGGGTTTCTAAGGCTGTAAATCTCTAGGGGAACAGACTGCCACGTCTTTCTCCCATGGAGTGCCTGGTGGGTTCAAACCACTGACCTTTCAGTTAGCAGCCGAGCACTTAACCACTGCACTACCAGGACTCCTTTCAGTTACCAACTGAGCACAAACCGTTTGCACCACCCAGGGACCTTACCTATCCCAATTCTTAGGCAGCAACCAGGAAACATCCCAGGATGATCCTAACAGGAACAGAAGGCCTTGAGATGGGGTCATTCAGTCTGGGGGGAGGGACTAGAAATGCCCGTGGCTCCTTGTCTCCAGTAGGTACTCAAAGGGGCACCTGCTGCCCCTGGCATGGTCCTCCTTGCCCATGATCAGCTCTTCTGAGCTGCACCACCCCCCACCAGAATCCATAGGGCATCCTATGACCCGCCCGCCAACCTTTTGGTTAGTGGCCATAGCTCCTAACCACTGCGCCACCAGGGCTCCGCTGTGTACTGAGGGAGATGCTATCCACAATTAAGTGAAGGGCATAAGTGTTAGACTGTGGTCTGCCTGAGCCTGCCTGCAACCATGGTCCCTGTTTGTTCCCAGAAGGGGCAGCACAAAGCCCTTGAGGACAAAAGGCCCATCAAGGCATCCTGGGGGCAACTGTGCCCACTGCTGGGCTGTGGGGCTGTGGGAGGCAGTGAGTCTGCACCTGGGACACGGAAAGCTTGCACAGGTTCCCTGGGACCTGCACGTATAGCCCGCATCTGCGCTATTGTTAACTATCTTCTTTCTCAGCTAGGGTCTGTCTGTCTAGGGCCCAGGCCACCTCTCATCCACTCCTGCTGCTCCCTCCCCAGGTCCCCAGCACCCCATGGGCTCCAAGGGGTTCCATGATTGGCTGACCCCATGCTCCAAGGTCAGTGGGATAGAGTGCACCCCCCGCCTCCTAGGGCTGTGGCTGGGAGCCAGACCCTGGGGAGCCAGGACTGTCATTGTGACCTGATGAGTTTCCACCAGGGTGCTGGACTCCCCACCCCATGACAAGTCGTGACAGGCCTCACAGAGCAGCATGAGGGCCCTTCCTGAGCCTGGGGATGTGCTCTTGGGCCCAGAGTGGGTGGGTGGAGGTGAGGGGGCCACATTTGGGGCTGGAGGAACTGGGGCTGAAGACTGGAGCCCCGTTCTCCTGGGTTCAAATCCTGCCTCTGCTACTTCTCAGCTGTGCTGCGTTTGGCAAGTCACTTCACTTCCCTGAAACGCAGTTTACACATGCATGGTATCAGGATAATGAGTGCCCATCTCACAGGACAATCAGGCAGAGAAGTGAGATTGTGACCGCGAAGAAGCCAGCACCGAGCTGGGCACAGTGATGCTCCAGGCTGGCCTGGAGGAGGGGAACCTTTGGGGTGAAGAGGGGCTCGAGCTGGGCTGTGTAGCCTGGGATGATGGGCATGCATGATAGGGACTCTCTGGCCTGGGACAGCCAAAAGGGCCCCTTCCCCCAACATAGGCCTGCCTGGGCCGTGTATTGCACCTCCCAGCCAACACTAAGCCTGAAGCCTGTGCTCCTCAACCCTCTTCCAGTTTTCTTTCCAGCTCTCCTGCTTCTGTCTCCCCTGTGTCTGCTGACTCTGTCCAGGACTGTTGAGTTTTCTTACAATGAGGATAGGATCAGTCCAGAGCCTTACAGTTCATAAAGCACATTAGCAGCCGTCAATCCCCCAAGCTACCAGAGCTTAGGCCAGGCAGCAGCAGATCCAGGAGTCAAGCAAGCCCGGGATTCCTCACGCCCAATCTCGAGCTCCTGACACCACACCCTGAATGGTCAGGCAGGACATACAGGAGCTTAGCGGACCCAGGAGAAAAACAGATGCTGCGTCCACCAGGAACACACATGCGCGTAGACACAGACACAGACCCCTGAAGACAGACAAGACAGGCATGAGCATCCAAACGTGGCTGTTACTGCTACCCTATTCATTCGTTCATTCATTCATTTGTTCTCTCATTCTCCCATTCTTAATGCCCTGCGCTGTGCCAGGCTTCTATGTCAGGGTATGTGTAACCTCTGTGTGTGACCACAGGACCTCCTAGTTACCTAAGCCACTCCTTCCTGGATCAGAATAAGGAAGTGCTAGGAGGATCGGTGTTGGGGTGGGGGTATATGATCACCCATTGCTTACCCTTCCTCCCGGTTTTGTTCTCTTATCACAGCTTCCAACCCTGTCCTTGGCACCCACTGCTTTGGGGTTTATAACTGTTTCTCCACCAGACTGGCAAAGGTGAGTCTGCATCCCGGTGGCACCCCAGTCTAACTATATGACGTTAGGCAGGTCACTCAGCATGGCTGGTCCCAGTCTTCTCACCTCTAAAATGGGGTGGTATACCATCCTTACCGGGTGCAGAAGCTCTAGAATGAAAAACAACTGGAACAGCCCTGCTCTACGTGGCCCAAGGACAGGGCTGGCTCTCTCCTCCAGACCACTGACCCTGGACAGCCCCTAGGATGAGTGAATGCCCAGTCCACTAACTTGGACTCCCTCCCTCCTCTCAGCCCAGAGAGGAGAAGGAAGTGTGGAGCCCATCACACCAGCAAGGTAGTCTCATCACTTCTGCCTGGGACCTCCCCGGCAGGATGATCTCTGCATCCCCCCACCCCAATCTAGCCTCTACCTGCCCAGACTCCTACTTTTGCAAGTTCTGGAGGGCACCCTGTCCCCTCCCTCCCTATTTCCCACCTTTGATCTGAGCCCCACCTGCCCTCTCTTTCACAATCCCCTGTCCTGCTGCGGGGGTGTGTCTCCTGAGAGTCTCAGGCCAAGGGCCTGCCTAGCTCTCCCCCTTTCCCCCCCTCTACCCCAAGCTCCACCCAGAGCTGCCATGGCCCCACCCCTACCAAGCTGGAAGCTCAGTACAATCCAGAAAGGGGTTTAGTCCTAGCCACCTTGCCTCTCACTTTCCTCATGTGTAATTTAGGAATAAAAATACCTAAAGGTATGTTGTGAGGACTAAATTAGAAAACCAATGTGTCTGATATACAAGTCAATAAACAATAGGAAAGAATGGATGAATAAATAAATGAAATTTTGCATTTGCTCTAACTTCTAAAATTTAAAAAGAAAAAAAAAGAAAAGTCAGGTGCTCTATTGTTCATAGTGCATTCTTTGGGACCCCCACCATAGGCCCCTGGATCAACAGCTGCTCCTTTCTGTGCCTTTGAGGTCTCACAGACTGAACGCACTGATGGGGACAAGCTGTGCAGAGGAGGTCGCCTAGGGTGACACCAGAGAGAGGCGGGACACTGAGTTAGGAGTCAGGATGCAGGATGGAGAGGCCCAGAGGGGCTCTCTCTCTTTCAGGAGGGTTGAGAGAGGCAGCCTGGGGCCCCTCTGTGCCCAGGACCCAAGTGGCTGCTGCCCGTAGAAACTCGAGTCTTCAGCTTCCAGAAGAGACTCCTCACAGGCCGCTGCCAGCCCATGTGCTGAGAAAAGACACCTCCCTGCACCAGGGCACCTGACCTGGGTGCAGGGCATGGGCTGGATTTCAGGCACTAGATGCCCCCTTGGCCGGACACCCTTGTGCATTGCCCAGCCTGTGACTGGCAGGAGCCCAGTGTTCCCCAGTAACTCTGAGGATGGCAGAGAGGCTCCTGTTTCTCAGGGCAGGTGGTGCTCCAACTCCCACCCAGCACCTCACCCTTTGCCTAGACCTCCAGGCCCACTCCTCCCCTTGCTGGAGGCCCCTGGCTCTTAGCCCCTCAGCACTGACTGGCACAAAGCAGCTTTGATATTAGGCTTTGACTGAAGGTCAGGGTGGTGGATAGGAATGACATCCCAGCTCCCTTCCCCCCACAAGCACCAAGTGCAATTAAATGGTGGACAATCTTGCTTTAAAACCCATCAGCTGTTTCCTGTCCTGCCACAGCCCCTCAGGTCACCTCCTTGGGCTCTCTTCTCTCTTGAAACCTCTCTCCTGTCCTGTCTGAAATGTTTGTTCTGCTATTCTCACTCTTAGCTAGTTCGTCCT
The DNA here is from genome assembly GCA_030035585.1 of Dugong dugon. Taxonomy (NCBI): domain Eukaryota; kingdom Metazoa; phylum Chordata; class Mammalia; order Sirenia; family Dugongidae; genus Dugong; species Dugong dugon. The sequence continues at coordinate 20,526,451 of CM057482.1, read as the reverse complement.
CTACCCTCATCCCTGCAAACAAAATATATCTCTACATTTCTGAAACCGTCCAGACAGCTCGAAAAATGAGAGGCACCTATCAACCCAGGCCTCAATCTTCAGCTGCAGTTTGTCTTTTAACAAGCTACACCCAGTTAGACCAGGCTCCCTTGCCCACCCATGTAGACAAATGGAAAAAGAAAGATAGATTTCTTCTTTTACGATTTTTTTCATCTTTCCGATGAGTTTGGTCACCTTCCAACCTGATCATTTTTGTTAATGCCCTGGTGGCGCAGTGGTTAAGTGCTCAGCTGTGAACCAGAAGGTCAGCGGTTTGAACCCACCAGCCACTCTGAGGGAGAACGATGTGGCAGTCTGCTTCCGTACAGATTTATAGCCTCGGAAACCCAACGGGGCATTTCTACTCTGTCCTACAGGGTCTCTGTGAGTCGGAATCGACTCAATGGCAATGGTCGGGTTTAATACCAATCTCAAGGTGTCACAAGGTTATCACAAGCGGGTTAGCAAGAGAACCAGTCAAGGAAATAAAACACGACTCCTCCAGTACTGTGCGAGAAGCAGTATAACATAGTGACTTGGAGCACAGATACTAAAGCCGAACTGCCTGAGTTTCGATTCCAGTTTTGTCACTTTCTGGCTATGTGATTTTGAGCAAGTTTACTTAACCTCTATGTGCCTCAGCTTCCTCATCTATGAACAGTAGAGAGTAATAGTACTTACCTCATAGGGTTGTTGTGAGGACTAAATGAATTAATATATGTAAGCTCCTAGCACAGTGTCCAGTACACAATAAGGGTGATCTGAGTGTTAACTCATTATTGTTATGAGTGAGCGAGTTTATATAGGAAGAAAAAAGAATGTTAGATAAGGTTGTTTAACTATGTACAGGTCTGGTTAGCTTTACAGGGCTGTAAAGCTGTCCCATTCATATCAGCTGCATGGGTTAAACCTGGGTCATACCAACCAGGACCATCCCTCCGAATTGCCAGATGTGGGCTGTTAATCAAAAATACCAGCTGCAGAAGGTTTGTTTGCTCCTGGAGTCTGGGCTATTTTTGATTATCCAAAATAATATCATTTCAACACATATCAATATACAAAATTATTGAGATATTTTATGTTCTTTTGATCTTTTAATCAAACAGGGCCTGGGGGTGGGGGTGGGGGTGGGGGTAGCAGAGAGGATAAGAGAGCTTGAGAGGCTGTGCAACCCACAGCCAGGTGGTGCTGGCAGACGACTCTGCTGCTGCCACGGAGAGACAGGCGGGAGGGAGGTGCTAGGCAGCGAAGCCTGGGACTGGGCAGCTGAAAGGCTCGTCTGTGGTCCTGGCCATGGGAACAGCTCTCAGTGGCCAGCTGTGGTTCCTGGCCACTGGCCACACAGTCTTCTGAACCCCTGACCTGCATGGAGTTCCTTCCCCAAGTTCCCAGAGGCCTGGCAGGCCCCAGAACCCTCTGTCCAGCCTTCTGCTGGCCTCACTGTCCTATGGAGGAGGGGTGACAGGACTGCAGGGGGACCCGCCAGGCTGAGTGTTAGCTCCCTGAGGGCTGGCACTGTGCCTCCTCCTCCTCTACCCCTTAAGCTGCTCAGGACCTGACACAAAGCATTCAGTTAGTAGAGATATGTTGATGTTGCTTGGTAAAAGCAAGCCCAAAGATACAAGGTCATCTGATATTTAGCAGTGCCATCCAACAGAAATATAATATGAGCCCCATATGTAATTTTAAATTTTCTAGTAGCCACATTAAAAAAGTAAAAAGAACCCAGTGAAATTAATTTTAATAATATACTCATTTAATCTAATTTATCAAAAATTGTATCATTTTCAACATGTAGTCAATATATAAAATTACTAAGATATTTTATGTTCTTGTTTTATGCTGTCTTCACAATCTTGTGTGTACTTTCTTTGCACTACTGCACATCTCAATTCAGATGAGTCACATTTCAAGTGCTCAATAACCACGTGGCTAGTGGCTATGGTGACAACAGGGCGGCTGACAGTACTAGAATCATCAATTCATAGAGTCCCAGGACTGGGTCAGTTCTCGGAGCTCTGGCCAGGATCCCTTCTACTGCCTCCTGACTGGCCCCTGTCCAGACTCTGCTTGAATATCTCCCAAGCACGGGGGGGCTCACTATCTCCTGTTTCAGGCCTACCCATCAGGCTTCAAGATGGAAGCTGCTGATGTTAAATGAAAATCTCCCTCCTGGTTGTGCAACCCAGCGCCATTTCAAAGTGCTGGCATAACCCTGTGGTGAGGGTAGCAAGCGGGTATTTTTTTTTTTCATTATACTCAGGGGTTCAAACTTCCCTCTGCAAGTCCGGGAGAGAGGGATGCTAGGATTCTACAAGGTAGTTCTCTGCCGGCTAGGTCTCCAAGGCCCCTAGCAGGGGGAGTCTGCCTTCTGGGGCAAGTGCTTTTGCCAGCACCCACTAAACTGCTGAGGTAGAAGGACCAGCTCTGAGTCACAGCCCAACAGCCCATCTCAGGGACCACGCCCTGGCCGCCCATCATCCTGAGCTCAGGGTGCATATTTCTCCTTCCCACAGGTGGGAGGAAGAGTATCCCAAGACAGATGGGGAAACTGAGACGCAGCTCCTGCGCCTCTACGGCAAAGTCCCAGGGGCCTCCCCAGAAAACCTGGAGGCCTTCCCGCCCTTGAGGCACCTCGCCAGCTCTCTGCTCCTCGGACACAGGCGGCGGGCAGGAGAGGGCCGTCGGGACCTGGCCGCTGGGGCGGGGAGGCTCCCGGGAACTTGATGTAACCCGGGGCCGGGCTTGCAGAAGACGCCCCCAGGCGCAGACAGCCGCTTGTTTACCTGAGCGCGCGCCAGATCCAAAGCGTCCTCGACCCCGCTCCCAACGCACCTCGCCCCCACGGAGCCCTCCCACCCCTCACCCCGGGATCCTTGGGACAGAGCTCTAGGTTGTTACTCGCTTTCCGCGAGGCTAGTCCTGTTTCGGCCTTAGACGTGTAAGACCTGGAGCAGTGGCGGTGCCAAGGGGTAACTTTGAAGGGCCCTGAGCCTCTATGGGAGCCCTGGTGTGCAGTGGTTAAGAGCTCGGCTGCTAACCAAAAGGTCAGCAGTTCGAATCCACCAGCTGCCCTTGGAAACCCTATGGGGCAGTTCTACTCTGTCCTGTAGGGTCACTGTAAGTTGGAATCTACTCTACAGCAATGGGATTTTTTTTTTCTTTTTGAGCCCCCATGAGCTCAGGTGGAGCAAGCGGTTTGCGATGGGCTGCTAACCTTTAGCTGGCGGTTCCAACTCACCCAGCAGCTCCAGAGGAAAGCCCTGGTGAACTGCTTCCCTGAAGATTACAGGCAAGAAAACCTTATGGAGCAGTTCTACTTTATAATACACGGGGTCACCATCAGTCAGAATCCACTCAAGGAAAACGGGTTTGGTCTTTGGTGTGAGCCCTCATGTTCTGTATCAGAGCCCTCAAGCAACTCAAAAATAACATTCAAACTAAGTAAAACCTGAAGCTTGCTATGCCCACGCAGCTTCACGACAAGGGCCCTTCTATCTGAACATTCTGGCCTCTCCACCGCCGAGGTGGCAAATCCACACATTCCTTTGGGTCTCAGTTTCCTTATCTGTACAAAGGGGAGAGGAGTTCTTATACAATGGATTACTATGACAGTCTCTGACTGTACACATTGTAGGTGCATGTCTTTGGATCCCCAAAAGTCTGCCTCAGGGGAGAAAAACAGCATTTCCCAGGGGCTCTGGGAGCTTCCCTTTCTAATTATACTAGCATGGAAAGAGAGTTTGCTGTTGATTGGGAAAAGTTGTTAATACCCTGGAGGGCTGAAGGACAGAACTGCCCAGGGGCTAGGGCAGCCTCCAAGTACCCTGTTACTGTAGCCCTTCCCAGCCCCAAGCTCTTTTCAGCCCCATACCCAGGCCCAGGCCCTAGCATTCCTGCAGCCCCAAGACCAGCTCCACTCTGTCCCCAGGGGAGTAGACACCAGGGGTTCCTGTGGTCACAGTGCCCACCCTAGCTGAGCTCACAGGCCACACACAGGCCTCCCATCCCCAGGAGAGAGTTTGCTGGATGACAACAGGTCTGGATGGAGCCCAAGCTCAGGGTGATGCCAATGCCAACAAGAACCCCAGCAGTTGTGATTGGTGCCACTGCCAGGGTTTCCCATCCAGGGTCTCGGGAATACTCACAATCCCTGGTGAGGCAGACAGGCTGTGTACAGATGAGGGACCTGAGGCTCAGAGAGAGTTGGGAGATGGGGTGTTGGTAGACCAGATGCAGAATTGTAGACTACCAGTGTTGGGGGCAGGGTGTCCAGTCTTGTATCACACTTTGTTGATGTTGTGTGATGTTGGGCCAATTCTGACTCACAGTGACTCTACAGAACAGAGTAAAACTGCCCCATAGGGTTTCCTGGGCTGTAATTTTCACAGCAGCAGACTGCCAGGTCTTTTCTCCTGCACAGCCACTGGTAGGTTGGAACCACTAACTTTTCGGTTAGCATCTGAGCACGTAATCATTGCACCACCAGGGCTCGTCGTCCCACTTTAGGCTGCCCCATGTCCCAACCCTCTGACTTTGGGCATGTTCCCTTCCCTCTATGGGCCTTAGTTTCCATATCTGCAAGATGGGGGTCAACTCCCTGTTCTGCCCACACCTGAGAAGTTGCTTTGTGACTGGGCTTTACATATTTGAGGGTGTGAGGGGCTCATACACTGTCTTAGGCTAGGTTCTTTAGGAGAGCAAGTGAAGCATATATATATATATATATATATATAGAGAGAGAGAGAGAGAGAGAGAGAGAGAGAGATTTATTTCAAGGAAATGGCTCATGCAGTTGTGGAGGCTGGCAATTCCAAATCTGTGGGTCGGGCATCAGGCTGCTGGCTCACAGGGATGCAGGAGCTGGCAAAATCCCCAAATTTGCAGGTCATGGCTCACGCCCCAAGAACAAGAAGTCAGAGGACAATAAGTCAGATGCAGGATCTAGAGACAGCAAGCTTTGCCAGAACATCCACTTATATTGGATGCAGGCCACACCCCCAAGGAAACTCCCCTTTCAACTGATTGGCTGCTCACATCAGATCACAAAATGGAGGATGATTACACAATATCTGCCAAACCACTGAGAATCATGGACTAGCCAAGATGACACATAACCTTAACCATCACAGTCCACCCCATGTCAACTTGGCACCTATATACATCTTCTTAAACCATAATCTCTAAATAAAGAAAATTAAAAAGTCATACTTGCGCCTAACATGATACAACTAACATGCATGCAACCAAAGGTGCACTAGCCCTGTTTATATCTGATATTTTATAATAAGTAATTGAATAAAAGAGGGAACAAAACAAAGATATTGGCCACACACACACACACACACACACACACACCCCACACACATATACACATACAACAAAACAAGGAAGAAATAGTGTCTTAGGCTGTGTTCTCTAGAGAAGCAAAACCAATAAGCGTATAAATATTTATACAGATTTATATCAAGGAAGTGGTTCACGTGTGGTTGTAAAGGCTAGAAAGTGCTATGTCAGTGGATCAGGCTGGAGGCTTCTCCTGACTCACAAAGCTGCAGGGGTTGGTGAACCCATGATTGGCAGGTCAGACAACAGGCCTCTGGATCACAGGCTGCGGAGACCAATGAATCCCAAGATTGACAGGCAAGACAGCAGGTAAGCTGCTAGCTCAAGTCCCAAGAACCGGAGGTCAGATGAACAGGTGCCAGCTGCAGGATCCAGAGCAAGCAAAAGCCCATGAACCTTGCCAGAAAGTCCACCTATATTGGATGCAGGCCACACTCCCAAGGAAACCCCCTTTCAACTGACTGGCTAGTCACAGCGGATCCCATTACAGAAGTGATTACATTATTATACAACTGTCAAACTACTTCATAACTGCCAAACCACTGAGAATCATGGCCCAGCCAAGTTGACACACAACCTTAATGATCACAAATACTAAAAACAATTACAGTCCTGGTTTCTGCAACTGATCATGTGGTCATCCTGGCATTTAGAACTACCTTCTTCCACCACCCATTCCGTATTCCCTTTATCCTCAGCAATCACCTCAGCTGGTCATGGTTCTTTGCCTGGTGGTGTGAACTAAGCTTTCATTCCTGAAAGGTCTGGGCCATAAGTAGTCATGTCAGAATTGGATTGCTGTAGTTTTCCACTGACTTTAATCAGAGGGCATGGTCATACTAAGAGATATCCTAAGCAATCTCCTGTATTCCAGACATACTCTTCTTTACCTCCATTATGCACCACCAGTCAGATTTCCCCTTGGTAGTCAGGATCAATCACAACAGCCAATATGGTAAGTTCCTACTTTGCCTATTGATCCAGAGGCATGAGGAGCCCAAAGTGGCCAGGTGGCATTCTTAACTTCCAGTTCAATGGAATCCATGTTACGTCTCCAGGTGGAGGCATTCCTTCCTTTGGAACTAAGACCTCCAGACCCACAGAGTATAGCATCAGGGGACAGGAAGTAAAAATTTTGCAAGTGGGTCACTAGGGATAGTAGTGAGTGGTTCCACTCCCATTGCTACCCCTTGATTCCTAGACCCATGAATCCTAGCTATGGGAGAAAGAGCACCATATATTGGATGCTGCTTTAGAATATATACAGCCTCCTGGAGAGCACTGCCCAGACTTTGCAAAGTTTTGCCACCTAACTGGCTCCATAATTATGTCTTTAGAAGGCCATTCCATCATTCTATCAAGCCAGCTGCTTCAAGATGACAGGGAAGACCAGTGAATTCCATGAGCATAGGCCCACTGCTGTACTTCATTTGCTGTGAAGTGAGTCCCTTAATCCTAGGTGATGCTCTATGGGATACCATGACGGTGGATAAGGCATTCTGTGAGTCCATGGATGGTAGTTTTGGCAGAAGCATTGCATGTAGGGAAGGCAAATCCTTATCCACAGTAAGTGTCTATCTCAGTAAGAACGCAACACTGCCCTTTCCATGATGGAAGTGGTCCAATGTAATCAACCTGCCACCGGGTTGCTGGCTGATCATCTCAAGTACCGGAGCCATAGTAGGGACTCAGTGTTGGTCTCCACTGCTGGCAGGTTGGGCACTCAGCAGTGGCTGTAGCCAAGTTGATCCCATGCATATCCTGACAGGAATGGCTGGGGAAAGAGGCTGACTGATTTCCACAGAACACATCATCCTATCCACTTGATTGTTAAAATCCTCCTCTGACAAGGTCACCTTTTGATTAGCATTCACATGAGATACAAATATCTTCACTTCTTTGGCCCATTCAGAGAGGTCTACCCAGATACCTCTTCCTCATATCTCCTTTCATCAATTTTTCAATCATATTCCTTCCAAGTACCTAACCATCCAGTCAACCATTGGCCACAGCCCATGAATCAGTATACAACTGCACATCTGGCCATTTCTCCTTCCAAGGAAAGTGAACACCAGGTACACTGCTCAAAATTCTGCCCACTGGGGGGATTTCCCTTCTAGCATCTTTCAGGGAGGTCCCAGAAAGGGGCTGCAGTGATGCCAATGTCCACTTTTGAGTGGTGCCTGTATATCGTGCAGAATCATCTGTAAAACAGGCCCAAGTTTTCTCTTCCTTAGTCAACTGATCATAAGAAACTCCCCATGAGGCCATATGTGTAGACTGGGAGAGGGCAGGTAATGTGACTGGCCTAGAGATCATGGGAATTTTAGCCACTTCCTCATGTAACTTACTTGTGCATTCAAGTCCTTCTTGGGCCCCATCTCATATATACCACTTCCATCTAATAATAGAGTACTGTTGTGCATGTCCAACTTTATGGCTCTGTGGGTCAAACAACACCCAGTTCCTGATGGGCAGCTCAGACCTCATGGTGACTTGGTGGCCCATGGTTAAGCATTCAGTCTCTAGTAAGACCTGCTATTAAACAAAAAGCTGTTTCTCAAAAGGAGAGTAGTTATCTGCAGAGGTAGGCAGAATTTGCCCCAAAATTCTAAGGGTCTGCACTGTGACTCACCAACAGGGGCCTGCCGAAGACTCCAAACAGCATTTCTAGCTACCTCTGACACATTGGTTCAGCCACATCATATGGCCCAATTGGCAGAGTGGCTTACATGGCAGCCTGAACCTGTTGCAGAGCCTTCTCTTGTTCTGGGCCCCACTCAAAACTAGCAGTTTTTCAAGTCACTTAATAAATACGCCAGAGTAGCACACCCAAATGAGGGATATGTTGTCTCCGAAATCCAAAGAGGCCCACCAGGCATTGTGCTTCCTTTTTAGTTGAAGGACAGGCCAGATGTAACAACTTATTTTTCACATTAGAAGGATTATCTTGACACGCACAAAACCACTGGACTCCTAGAAATTTCACTGAGGTAGAAGGTACCTGGATTTTTTGGATTAATTTCCCACCTTCTATCACACAAATGTTTTGCCAATAAGTTCAGTCATTGACACTTCTTCCTTACTAGGTCCAATAAGTATAATGCCATCAATGTAATGAACCACTGTGATGTCTTGTGGAAGGGAAAGGTGATCAAGGTGCCTGTGGACTAAATTAAGACGTAGGGCTGGAAAGATGAGGTAGGACAGTGAAGGTGTATTGCTGGCCTTGCCAGCTGAAGGCAAACTACTTCTGGTGTTCCTTCCAAACCAGAATCAAGAAAAAGGCATTGGCCAGATCAATAGCTCTATACCAAGTAACAGGAGATGTATTAATTTGCTCGAGCAATGAAACCACATCTGGCACAGCAGCTGCAACTGGAGTCACCACCTGGTTAAGTTTATGATAATCCACTTTCATTCTCCAAGATCCATCTGTGTTTTGCACAGGCTAAATAGGCAAGTTGAATGGGGATGTCGTGGGAATCACCACTCCTGCTTCCTTCAAGATTAGTGGCACTAATCTCTGTAATCCCCCCAGGAATGTAGTATTGCTTTTGGTTTACTATTTTCCTAGGTAGGGGAAATTCTAATGGCTTCCTCTTGGCTTTTCCTACTGTGGTAGCACTTATTCCAATGTAGGGGTTCTGCCAGTTGCTGAGTATGTCCAATTACACATTCTGGAACTGAGGAAATCACTACAGGATGGGATTGGGGACCCACTGCACCCACTGTGAGATGGACCTGAGCTAAGACTCCATTAATAAACTGACCTCCATATGCCCCCACTCTGACTGGTGGGAGCAGTGACATTTTGTGTTTCCTGGAATTAATGTCAGTTCATAGCCAGTGTCCACTAATCCCAAGAAAGTCTGATTATTCCTTTCCCCAGTGAACAGTCAGTCTCATAAAAGGCTATAGATACCTTTGGGGAAGACTGGGAGAAAGATCAACAGTATAAATTTTTGGCAGTGTAGTGGGGTCCTTCCTCAAGGGCACCTGGCCTCCCCTTCATTCAAGGGGTTGTGGGTCTATAAGCAGGCTTAAGCCTGGGAACTGACTGAGGGGCCATGACTCTCTGTTCTGGTGATTTGAGTTAGACTGCCATTCACTTGAGCTAGAATTCTTCCGCTTGTACAGATCGAGTAAATATTCAGTAAATTTCCCACCTATTTCATTCCTAGTGACACCATGACTAAGTAGCCAACACAGTAAGTTTTCTGATTACTCCTTTGACTACACTATCCATTATGGTAACCATGCCCACCTTTGTCTTTGTTGATTAAATGCCGCCACTTGGCCCCTACCACTATGGGGTCCAATGATCCCCATTGTAGTTAGGTGTCTTAATTCATTTAGGGAAGTTCCCACTGTCAAATCTGACTTACATAAAATAGCAATCACAGCAGTCTTCAGGGTTGCTGGGGCTTCCTTCACAAATTTGTTCCTTGCCGTTGTGATAAAAGGTGTTGCCTCTGGGCACTCTGTGTGTGGTTCAGTGGGTCTAACCTGATAAATCCACTAACATAACAATTTCCCTAAGCCTTTGGATACCTTCTTCTACGTATACCAAGGCAGATCTGGTACTTCAACTTGATTTAGTGTTGGCCACCACATGATCCATGCTTCTGTGAACCAACCAAATAAACTATTAGATCCTTTCCTAACCTCCTGAGGTGAAACACTGAATGAAGAATCTGTGCTAAGTGGGCCTCTATCAATAAACTCTGACTGGTCCAACTTTATGTTCCTTGACCATTATCCCACACCCTTAATAGCCATTCCAACACATATTCCCCAGGTTTCTGTTTGTACATATTAGAAATTTCAAGCAGTTCTTTTATAGTGTAGCATACCTCCTCCTGGGTCACACTTCGTACTTCACCTTTTGAGGTTCCCTGGGACTTAAGTCTAGTTATAGATCCAAAAGCAAAAATGGGTGGTGGAGGTGAGTCCTGGGCACATTCGGCAATGTCCTGTAAGGCATCTACCCCAGGCGATGCCCCAGGCAAGTTACTCAGATGCTGCCTCAGGCAATGACTCAGACAAAGGCTCTTCAGTCACAGGCTCTTCAGACACAGCTGGGTTAATCTCATCAGACAGGGGTTGAGGGGATAATGGTTTTATTTGGGGGGGTGGTTTAGCAAAGATACAGTAATTTCTTCAGATGCGAGTAAGAGGGCTGGTTCTGTTGGCATGAGTGATTCAATGGAATTTAGAGGCTCATTATGTCCCCAGCTTCCTGATTATCTGCCCATATGTCCCCAACCCATGTTTCAGGATCCCATTTTGTTCCAATCAACAGCCTTACTTTAACTTCAGACATCATTCAACCGTGGGAATTCAGTTGGTGTTATAAGTTAGCCACTCTTAAAATAAGACTGGGTTTGGTTTTCGGGAATATCACCTCTGTTACTACATGAAATAAGGCTTTCTTTCAGGGCACAAGTGGCAACTTTGAGATATTTTATACAATGCTTGAGCTATTTCCCTGAAGCCCTGAGCTCATCCCTTTGTTTTACCACTTTGTCCAGCAAAAGCAGGACCAACCAACCAGCTTCCCTATACTTTCATTCTGACAAAACTGTAGAAAAATATCAGTCATGCAATCACCCAGAGCCTCGCTTCTCACCAATACATGATCTATTGGTAGTGATATTTTGCTTATTAATATTGCCACCTCAAGCAATGGATTACCAGCACCTTCTTTGCTACTGGAGGCAGAGTCATCAGTGCCATTAAGACTAGTCAGACTTGAGAACCAACTTAGAAAAATCATCCTTATGATTTTTTTTTTCTAGAACCACTCTTGGTACCAAATGTCTTAGTCTCAGTTCTGAAGCAAAATGAGTAAAGTGTATATAAATATATCTAGAGGTTTAACTCAAGGAAATGGCCCACATGGTTGTAGAAGCTGGCATGTCCCAAGTCTGTGGGTCAAGCATCAGGCTGGAGGCTTCTCCTGACTCAAGTAGCTGCAGGGGATGATGAACCCAAGAATGGCAGGTAAGATGGGAGGCTGCTGGCTCATAGGCTGCGGAGGCCGATGAATCCAAGATCAGCAGGCAATACGGCTGGCTGCTGGTTCAAGTCCCAAGAACCAGAAGTCAGATGACGATGAGCCAGATGCAGAATCCAGAGGAAGCAAGCAAGCAAGCTTTGCAGGAATGTCCATGTATATGCTGGATGCAGGCCATACCCTCAAGGAAATTCCACTGATTGGCTGATCACATCAGATCACATCATGGAGGATGACTACATCATTACATAACTGCCAAACTACAACACTACATAACTGCCAAACTACATCATTACATAACTACCAAACCACTGAGAATCATGGTCCAGCCATACTGACACACAACCTTAACCATCATACTATCTAAATTTTGAGTTGTCGATTTGGTCCCATATACATAGTTCTATAAAAGAGCACAATGTTCAAGGCAAACATTCTTTACTAATTAAGCTAAACTACTGTTTGGTTTAAAGAAGACTTCAGGGGATATTTTTGGTGTAAGGTGCAAAGATTATCTCATGACAGTAGTTTCAGGGGTTCATCCAGCCTCCATGGCTCTAGAAAGTATGGAGTACATGAGAATTTTAAAGTCTCTTCCACATATTCCCCCTTTTGATCAGGATTCTTCTATAGCATCTTTGATCAAAATGTTCAGTAATGGTAGCTGGGTGCCATCCAGTTCCTCTGGTTTCATGCAAAGGAGGCAGTTGTTCATGGAGGCAATTAGCCACACATTCTATTTCCTCTTCCTACTCCTGACTCTCCTTCTTCCTCTGTTGCTCCAGGCAAATAGAGACCAATTGTTGTAACTTGGATGGCCGCTTGCAAGCTTTTAAGACCCCTGGCACTATGAAACTAACTAGAAGGTAGAACAGAAGTTCTGATTTACAATGATGAAAAATCTGCACTGATTAACTGTCAGGGTTGCACAGACCGTTAATGTAATTTATGTCAATAAACTGTACACCTATAACAAGTAGAATTGACAAATGTTGTATGATAGATATTTTTACAACAACAACAAAAGAAATGAGCAGCTGCTGAGGCTACTTATGCACAACAAAACACCTCATGGGATTTGGTTTCTTGGTTTGGAGGTTCAGGGTCATTGTCTCAGGGGATATCTCAGTTAACTGGTCTAATATCATGTTTATATTTGCTTTTTAATGTCATGCTCCCTGTGGTGCAGAGATACTCAAGGCGATGCATACCCTCACAGGTGCAGGGGGCCAGGCCCCAAGACTTAGCACACACAGGAGGGGTCTATCAGGGCTCCCTTCCCACCAGCCATCAGACAGATACCCAAGAAAGTCCAACCAGGCATCTTCCCTTTCCACAGGCCCACTGTTCGAAACCATGTCTCAGCCTCTGAGCCAGGATGCACTAGGTACTGATGGGAGTAGGTGGGAGGCTTGCCCTTGCCAAGTCATCCTACTGAATGTGCAGTAGCAGTGCCAGCTGGGGCAGGAAGGCCACACCTCGCCTCGATCTGACAATGTGGGTGTGCCCTTGACCGTGACACTCCCTACCCACCTCCCCAAGTTGGGGTGGGGGGATGGAGGGCAGCAGTGGTCACATGGCAGGGGCAGGGAAGGGGAGGCCAGGTGAAGCCCAGTCTGGCAGCAAAGAATACTTCTGGAGAGGTGGCAGGAGGCAGGACTTTGCTGTGAGCCAAGGCTCCAAGTCCCTGGTACGTGACCCACTACCCCATTTACAAAACACAAATTCAAAGGAAAAATTATGATGAATTTCAAGACACTAATTAATGAGCACTAAACCAACAGGGAGGCATTAATCCAAGAGCAGGTCCTTCTGAGCCTGGGGCCCTTTATGCCTGCACTGGTCACACACCCACGAAGCTGCCCTCACTGTGTCAATCAAGCAAGATAGCAAATGGCCCCACAGAACCCTTCTGTAGGAACTTCAGTCCCCACATCAGATATAGGTACAGATGCTGAGGGGACTAAAGGTGGCAAGATTCACAAACCTCCCTCCTCAGAGAGAAATACCCTGTGCAATGCATTCACAGGGCATTGTAAATTGGCAAAAATTTGTTAAACAACAACAAAAAAATACAGCCTTGATATAGTACGCATCATCTCTTTCATTTTACATTTGCATTGTGCTACTTTTTTCCTTTTGAAACCAGAAGTGTATCTTTGGCTCCCAAACAAGTGCAAGATAACATTTTAAAACACCCCATTTCTTGCCCTGTGTCCACTGGTCTATGGAGCACCCACAACTGTAAATGTTTTCTCCATGCTGGTATTTGTCCTGGGAACTGAAGCCAAGTATTGACCCAGTTTTAGCAAATTTAGAGCAGAGGCTTAAAAAATACTTCCACTTATTTAGAGTGGTTATCTGTTCCCTTGAGGGCCATGACCGTGGTGTCCCAGGCATCAACTTCCTAGAAAAGAGAATTTGGAGAGGGCACTTGTCACACCACCCCAGCCCCAGACCAGGGTGGTATTGACTCAAGAGGGCAATTTCTCAGGAGCTCAGGGTCAGTGGCTGAAGGGGGCATCTCACACGGGAGAAGGGCCGTAAAGTGTGGGCAAAGGGTAAGAGGACCCCACAGCTTATTGACAAAAATCACTCTGTGTGCCCGAGTTCTGTCCAGGTGACAGAAGCCCTGCTGGGAGTCTGTGGGCTCTCAGGGCTGTGCTGCATTGCAGAAGGGAGAAGGCGGCTTTACTGCCCCAGGTGAGCACTCACATACAGATACAAATATCCAGACAGAAAGCAGCCCAGGACACTTGGCCAGAGGTGTGTGTGGACGTGTTGGAGGTAAACCACTTTATAGCATATTGATAAAACCTGTCTGATTAAGGAACAGTGGGCATCCCTCCTAGCACGTTCTTCACTTGGTTTCCTAACAGAAATTCAAACCCTAGACATTTTGAGTCAAAACCAGGCCCTTTGCCCTGGGTGATCTTGGGCAAGTCTCAGAGTGTATCTGAGCCTCATTTTTTCCATCTGTAAAGTGGGAAGGTGATGCACACCATCAAGGTTGTGGTGAAGATTAAACAAGATGCATATGTGTATGTATAGGCATATATGCCAGAGACAAAGCATGTGCTCAGTAAAAGATGGTAATAACTAGTTGCTGTCGAGTCAACTCTGACTCATGGTGACCCCACTGTGTCAGTGTAGAACTGTGCTCCATAGGATTTTTTTAAAAAAAATAATTTATTTTATCTTTGTTTTTGTTGAGAGTATACATAACAAAGATACACTACTTCAACAGTTTCTATATGTACAATTCAGTGACACTGATTCTTTGAGTTGTGCAACTATTCTCATCCTTCTTTTATGAGTTGTTCCTCCTCCATTAACATAATAAACTCACTGCTCCCTAACGTTCCTGTCTAATCTTTCGAGTTACTGTTGTCAGTTTGATCCCATATAGATCTTTTTTTTTAAATTGTACTTTAGATGAAGGTTTACAGAGCAAATTAGCTTCTCATTAAACAATTAATACATATTGTCCTGTGACATTGGTTGCCAACCCCACGACATGTCAACATTCTCCCCTTCTCGACCTTAGGTTTCCCATTACCAGCTTTCCTTTCCCCTCCTGCCTTCTTGTCCTTGCTCCTGGGCTGGTGTGCCCATTTAGTCTTGTTTTGTTTTATGGGTCTGTCTAATCTTTGGCTGAAGAGTGAACCTCAGGAGTGACTTCAGTACTGAGCTAAAATGGTGTCTGGGGGCCATACTCCTGGGGCAATATAGATAGATTTTAAAAGAGCATAATGCTCAAGGCGGACATTCTTTACTAGTTAAGCTAAACTACTGTTTGATTTTAAGAGGACTTCAGGGGATATTTCTGGTTTAAGGTTTAAAGATTATCTCAGGGCAATAGTTTTTGGGGCTCATCCAACCTCCATAGGTCCAGAAAGCCTGGATTCCATGAGAATTTGAAATTCTGTTCTACATTTTTTTCCCTTTTGATCAGGATGCTCCATAGGGTTTTCAATGCTGATTTTTCAGAAGCAGATTGCCAAGCCTTTCTTCCAAGGCACCTCTGGTGGACTTGAACCGCCAACATTTTGGTTAGCAGCCAAGGGTGTTAATTGTTTGCACTACCGACAGGCTCCAAAAGATGGCAATAGGGCTGACTATTATTATTTTCATTGTAAAAAATCAAATAATAGAGACAGGGTCTGATCCTGTTGTGCATGGGGCTGCTATGGGTGGGGGACTGACTCCAGGGCAGCTAACAACAACAAAGCCTCTCCTAGGATGAAGCCTTACCAATGGCAAATAGGAGATGGAAGGAGCTGGGCAGATACATTCTTCCTCCCTTCTCTCTCCTTGGACTTCTCCAAGGTGCAGTTTCTCTTTGGAACCCTTCTGAACACATCCCTGTGCAGAGCCACATGCCTGCTGAGTGACCTGCTGTGTCTCATTGCAGCTTGTCATGAAGCTGCAGCCAGTACAGTACTACATCACAACACACTGCACTGTGTTTCTCCTTACCTTACTTCCTTCTTCTTCACCCTCACTGCCCTGGGCTTGTACCTCCCAAATAAAGTGTTAGTTAGCACTTTAATCTTTGCATCAAACTATTTTCTAGAGGATCCAGACAAAACAGATAGCATTTCCAAATTACATTTACTACAGGATTATTCAACATAAAAGAACCCAACATAGAATTATTCAATCGATTTAGATAGAAATTTCTAATATATACATGACACATACACATTCCTTGGGGGGAATAAAAGAGACACAGATGCCTGGTGATCCAGTTGTCCCCTTGCTCATGTGGATGCTTTTTCTCTTCCCAGCAGTGAGGCTGTCTAGAATGATTTTCTGTATCAGATCTCTTCAGAAAGATGTCCAGAACCCCCTGCCACACATTTGCCCTTTATTCTACGTTTAGGGTTGTAGAGGGACAGAATGCATCCTAATACGGAAACAAGTGCCACTGAGGGAAGAAAGCTCAGGGCTCTTATACTTTCTTTTTGTGATTGGTTCCCCTAGGTGTGTTGCCATTCATTTCTTCACTATGATTGGATTGCAAATTAGCTAAACTTTAGGTATTGATCTTGATAGGTTTAGTGCATTTGCTGGCTCCACAACAGTGTCCTATGATTGAAGATCATCAGAGCTGGGAAGACTCTTACCATCCCACTGTGAAGAGAGGAAAACTGATGCCCAAGGTTACACAGCAAGTGGGAGCAGAGCCAGAACCAAGACTCGCAGCACCTGTGGTTTAGCCCAAACTCAAAGGCTTGAGCTCCGGGTGTGACTAGATGCAAATCCCAGCTCCCCCACTTACTCTCTGTGCCTTGGGAAAGTAAGTACTTAACCTTTTTATGACTCAACTTTTGCATTTATGAAGTGAGAATAATACCCACCCCAGAGTTTTGCTGGGAGGATTAACTTAGATAACATATATAAAGGTTTAGAACAGGACTGGGCATATGCGATGCATTCAATAAACATTACCTAGGATTGCTTTTTTATTATAATCATTGCAGGGGAGGAGGCAGGTAGGATGGGAGATGGCAGGCCAAATGGAAGCACCTGTCGGTTCTCTACCACCTTGCAGGCTGCCCAGGGCTGGAGCACATGGATCCTCTGCTCCTTAGCATAGACTGCTCAGGGGTAAGCTAGAGCCATTCCACTTGGTGCGATTGGAAGGCTGCAGGCTACCACTAGGGGAGCCTCATCCATAGGTGAATTAATGTGGAACTGGGGGAGCTACTGCTATGCTGGGTAAGCCCAGGGTTGGGAGTCACAGGGTTGGGAGTCCAGCCCACTGTTCTTGTGTCCAGGGAGGCTAACCACTTTCCCTGCCTTCCCCATGGAGTCTACTTCACTGTTGTGAATTGAACTGTGTCCGCCAAAAATTTGAGCTGTAAATGTTAACCTCTGCCTGTGGTTATAATCCCATTTGTGAATGGGTTGTTTGTTACGCTAATGAGGCATGATTAGGTTAAGTCAATGAGGATTAGGTTATTTTTATTATGCACCAGATAACTAAGAATTTGGTACTGGAAGAGTGGGGTGCTTCTCTAACAGATACCTAAAATGTGGAAGTGGTTTTGGAATTGGGTAATGCGTAGAGGCTGGAAGAGTTTTAAGGTGCCTAACAGTAAAAGGGAAACCCTGGTGGCATAGTGGTTAACAGCTACAGATGCTAACCAAAAGGCTGGCAGTTCAAATCCACTAGGTCCTCCTTGGAAACCCTATGGGGCAGTTCTACAGGGGTGCTACGGGTCAGAATCAACTCGATGGCAATGTGTTTGGTTTTTGGGTTTTTTTTTTTTTTAATAGTAAAAGGCTAGATTGCCTTGAAAATAGTGTTAGAATTATGGACATCAAAGGTGGCTCTGATAAGGGCTCAGAAGGAAGTGACAAGAGCTACAGAGAAAGTCTTTATCGTCTTAGAGAATACATATGGCGCCAGCAAACAGAATGTTGCTAGAAATGTGGACATTAAATGTGCTTCTGGGTGAAGTTTTAAAAGAAAATGAGGAACATGTGATTGGACAATGGAAGAAGGACAATGCTTTTCATGCAGTGGCAAAGAACTTGTCTGAATTATGTTCAAATGTTTGGTGAAGGGTAGAAATTATAAGTGATGAATTTGGATATCTGGCTGATGAGAGTTCTAAGCCAGATCATAAAGGGACCACGTGGTTTCTCCTTGCTGCTTATAGTAAAATGCGAGAGGAAAGAGATGGACTTAAAAATGAACTGTACAAAATGGAAGCCAAACTTGAAGATTTGGAAAATTCTCTTGTACAAACTAAGGACACATGCCCTCGAAGTTTCACCAAGGACCTGGCTACACAATCTTTTGGTTAAAGAGATTAAGCCTGTGACTGACGGGTCTAACCAACTACCACAACAGAAAACCCATAAGCTCAGACTGAAGGGGACAGAGAAAGAATGAAAGGAAAGAACACTGTCTGCCTCTTAGAATTCTACAAGTAGGAAACAGGTCAAAGGAATTATATCTGTTGTCCTCCAAGAAAAGGAAAGGACCATCCCGGGAGCAGCCTGGAGATCAGCACA
The DNA here is from genome assembly GCA_030035585.1 of Dugong dugon. Lineage (NCBI taxonomy): Eukaryota > Metazoa > Chordata > Mammalia > Sirenia > Dugongidae > Dugong > Dugong dugon. Next base: position 20,508,018 of record CM057482.1, on the reverse strand, counting down.
ACTACTGGAAGGAGCAGGGCCTTCTCGCTTTCAGAATAGGGCCACAATCTATTGGATCTCAAAGGGTGGGGCCACAGTCTCCCGGGTTTCAAAGAGTTGGATCTTTGCCAACTTGGTTCCAGAGTGTGGAGCTGCCATTAGGGTGTACCAGGGCCATGGGGCTGCCACCCAAAGCTGTGGGGGGCGGGGCTGCCATGTCCAAGTGGCATAAGAACAGGGCATGCTGGGGCTGAGGGGGTAGGGTCACCACTTAGATGGACTAGGAGAATGGGGCTTCCCAAAACAAAGGAAGCAGAGTTGCTGTGCCAGTGGGCCTGGAAGGCGGAGCTGAAACCTAGGGCTGAAGGGCCTTCACCCTGAATCCAGAGGACATGGCCAACACCCAGAGTCTGGAGAGCAGGGCCACTGCCTAGATGGTCTCAGAGAACAGAGGATTATTATCAAGATTTGAGAGCTAATGTAAATTGTTCTGCTGGGTTTTGGACTTGCCTGGTGCCTGTTATCCCTTCTTTCCCTCCAATTTCTCCCATTTGTAATGGAAATGTCTATCTTGTGCCTGTTCCACCATTATACTTTGAAAACAGCTAGTTCGTAGTCTAGATTTCACAGTGTCTTAGTCATCTAGTGCTGCTGTAACAGAAATACCACAAGTGGATGGCTTTAACAAAGAGAAATTTATTTTCTCAGTCTTGTAAGCTAGAAGTCCAAATTCAGGGCATCATCTCCCGGGGAAGGCTTTCTCTCTCTGTTGGCTCTGGAGGAAGGTCCTTCTTATCAATCTTCCCTTGGACTAGGAGCTTTCTTGCACAGGAACCCCGGGTCCAAAGGATGTGCTCTGATCCCAGTGCTGCTTTCTTGGTGGTATGTAGGTCCCCCCAACCCCCACTTGCTTTTTTATATCACAAAATAAATTGGCTCAAGACACAATCCAATCTTGTAGATTGAGTCCTCCTTCATTAATATAACTGCTGCTTATCCCCCTCATCAACATCGGAGAGGCAGGATTTACAACACATATGAAAATCACATCAGATGACGAAATGGTGGACAATCACACAATACTGGGAATCATGGCCCAGCCAAATTGATACACACACTTATGGGGGACACAATTCAATCCATGACACACAGCTTCCCAGATGAAGAGGAATTTTGCCCCAGGAATACACCTAACGTCTCACCCAGATTGGATTTAGATGATTCAGAAGATGAGATTTTAGGCTTGGAGTTGATTTAAGACTTTTGGGATGATGTGATGGGGTGAATGTGTTTTATTCACGGCAAGGACATGCATTTTTTTGGGGGGCCAAGGGTTGGAATGTTATGGATTCAACTGTGTCCCCAAAAATATGTCATACATTCCCAAAGCCAACTCTTCAGACAAAGATTAGACTGAACTATGAAACATAAAATGATACTCGTGAAGAGAGTGCTTCTTAGCTCAAGTAGATACATGGGACTAAATGGGCAGCTCCTGTCTGGAGGCGAGATGAGAAGGCAAAAAGGGGCAGGAGCTGGCTGAATGGACACCAGAAATCGAGGGTGGAAAGGAGGAGAGGAGTGTGCTGTCCTTATAGGGAGAACATCTAGGGTCACATAGCAATGTGTATATAAATTTTTGTATGAGAAACTGACTTGAACTGTAAAGTTTCACTTAAAGCACAATAAAAAAAATATATGTGTGTGTGTGTTGTAAATCCTAACCTCTGCCTGTGGTTATAATCTCATTTATGGATGGGTTGCATGTGTTAATGTTAATGAGGCAGGGTTAGGGTGTATATCTTGAGTCAATCTCTTTTGAGATGTAAAAGAAATCAAACAAGTAAGTGAGAGAAGCAGAGAGATGCCAAGCCACATGAAGATCGCCCAGGAGCAGAAGCTCAAAGAGACAAGGATCTTCCTCTGAGCCGACAGAGAGAGAAAGCCTTCCCCTAGAGCCAGCATCCTGAATTCAGACTTCTAGCCTCCAAAACTGTGAGAAAATAAATTTGTTTGTTAAAGCTACCCACTTGTGGTCTTTCTGTTATAGCAGCACTAGATAACTAAGAGAGTCTCCCAGCATGGAGAGCTGGCCAGGTCCCCCTCCAATGAGTTGCACAATCCAGTGACACCTAGCGTATGTGGCACTCAGAGTGGATCATTCCTTAACACTGCCCTCCTCTACATGATTACTCAGTAAAGATCATGGAATGACATGAATATATTTCACTACATATTCTTTATATAAACTCACTGCCTTCGAGTCGATTCTGACTTATAGTGACCCTACAGTACATTATATAATGAATATATATATATATATATTATATTATATACATATAATGAATATAATGAATAACTACCAACAGTTGCCGTTTTGTTGACTCCAACTCATGGTGACCCCATGTGTGTCAGAGTAGAACTGTGTTCCATAGGGTTTTCAATGGCTGATTTTTTTGGAAGCAGATCACCAGGCCTTTCTTCCAAGGCACCTCTGGGTGGACTTACCTCAATCTTTTGGTTAACCAATTGTGTTTGCACCACCTAGGCACTCCTACAGTGAGTATAGTTTGTTAATTAAAATGTGCATTTAGCAAACACAAATATTACACCTCCTGGTTTGCACTGTTTAATTGCTTTTAAAATTTTAAACAGAAAACCTCCAAACTGTCACACAGAATGACAGAATGGGAGAAACTCAAATTCTGCTCCTTTGTCTTTACAATCACTCTGATCTCATTGTTTATGTAGAATCCACTGTCTAAACACAGGACTATTCACCACAGGGACTGGAGAGAGGAGCAGCACCTAAAGCAAGGGAACAGCAATATCAAATGAAACAAACGTTCGTAGTTCAGTCAGCATGTGTTGGGGTTGCTGTATAACTGGGACTTCTCTGAGTTAACTTTCATCTAGAATGCCACCTTTATTAAAGAGTAAGCAATAAAGAGCTAATTGAAAGCTTATTTTATATATGATTATAATACAACAATAGTTGTAGCAATTGCTTACAACTTTGACTGATAAAAAACTTTTTCCCCCAAGGGGAGTAAGTTATCACTGACATTGTTTGGAATTGTCAGCACTGGATGAGAATAAACAGCAGACAAACTTTTAGTATATTTTATTTTTTTATTTACTTTGGGTTCACATCCTTTTTTTTTTTTTTTAAATTGTGCTTTAGGTGAAAGTTTACGGAATTAGTTTCTCATTCAAAAATCTAGACACAAATTGTTTCTTGACATTGATTGCAATCCCCGTAATATGTCAGCACTCTCCCCCTTTCCACCTTGTGTTCTCCAGTTCCATTCATCCAGTTTTTCTGTCCCTTTCTGCCTTCTTGTCTTTGTTTTGGGCAGGTGTTGCCCATTTGGTCTCGTATACTTGATTGATCTAAGAAGCACATTCCTCGCATGTGATTGTTTGTTTTATACGCCTGTCTGATCTTCAGCTGAAAGGTGAACTTCGGGACTGGCTTCAGTTCTGAGTTAGAAGGGTGTCCGGGGCCACAGTCTCGGGGGTTCCTCTAGTCTCTGTCAGACCAATAAGTCTGGTCTTTTTTGTGAATTTGAATTTTCTACATTTTTATCCTGCTCTGTCTGGGAACCTCTACTTTGATCTGTCAGAGCGGTTGGTGGTGGTAGCCAGGCACCATCAGGTTCTTCTGGGCTCAGACTGATGGACGCTGTGGTTCATTTGGTCCATCTGTCTTTTGGACTAATATTTTTCTTTGGTTTTCTTCACTTTCCTTTGCTCTGGATGGGATGGAGCCAATAGATATATCTTAGATGGCCGCTCGCAAGCTTTTAAGATCCTAGATGCTACTCATTAAAGTAGGATGTAGAACATTTTCTTTATCAACTGTTATGCCAATTGACTTAGATGTCTCCCAAAACCATGGTTCTCAGCCCTTATAGGGTATTTTATAATTATTTTAAAATACTCATAGACAATGCATCCCTACTGCCTGCACTTGGGGCATACAGCCCCCAATATCCTACCTTTTGTTTGCCACCAGCAAAAGCCGCCACCATCCTGACACCTACCCCCTGGCCCATCAACTGTCACTGGCTGGCCACAGGACCAACATGTCAGGCCCCAGTGTTGAGACTTCTTCTTTCTCTGGCCTCCAAGATCCTCCCTCCACCTCCTACCCCCTCCTCCCTAACCCCAGGCCTGGCAGGAAAGCTCCCTAGAGCTCAATTCTGTAAACAGAAAATTTTCAAACTGGAAGCACTCATGTCATACATAAGAATGATGAGGCCAACATGCATTTCTAGGAAACAAAAGATCAGGATGTAAGCCATTTGGCAAGGCTGCGTCAAGATGTAAACAACTTGTTCCCAGAGGGGGTTGCGGGTGGGGAGTGCTCATGACTACAATCATGTTTAACTGACTACAGTCATATATAACTGAACCAGCTGGCACCACTCACCTAGGTGGTAACTCACTCCTTCTTAGCCAAGTGGCCGACCTTTACATTTTAGAAGACTTCAAGCTAAAGCGGATCTTATCTACAATCAATCATCAACCCCCAACCTTTCCTCTGTTCTCTATGTGTACAGACTCCTCTTTCCGCTTGAATGATGGAGTGCTTTGTATATTTACTTAGTGCTGCCCAGTATTACTACTCTATAAGAGTACAAGATTTTCTTCTTTGACATTTCTGGTGTCAGAAGTGGGATTCTGAAGGTGTATATCTTTCACGATCCCCAGGGCATCAGGACATGGGCACAGTATCTACTGAGCCACTATGGGCTCTCTGCTTCCATGAATTCTCAGGAATTATTTAAGGTTAAAAAACCTCTTGAATCCGAGCTCTGCTCTCTTGCATTGATATTGCTTTGAGTTTTATTGTGGATTTGTTTTGGTTTTTTTCAAGTAAAAGTTTGTTTTGCTGTAACTGTCATTATAAAATGGGGAATGTTGTGTCTAAAGGAGATTTGGAGCCACCTTCTGGGACTCCTGCTCACTACACAAACAAGCGTAATGGTCCCTTATTGTGCATGTTTTTGCTTGTCTGGCATAACTTCACTCAACACAGTTTGGAAAATCAGTGGCTACTTTTGGTTTTTTTGATCTAAGTTAACTTTCCTGACCAGTAAGTTAGAGAACCGAGGCTCCTGGATTAAACAGTCTCAGTGGGATGCCTATTTTGACTGATATATTGGGGCCTCTAAAAGATATCAAGACAGTAAAACTGCTTCCTTGCAGGATACCATCTCTAAATTCACTAAGCAGAATAAAGAATTACAATGTCGAGTTTCAGCTCCCACCCTTTCTGTTCCTCAGCTGGCTAAAACCTCTTCATACCCTTCTTTGCCTTACTACCTCTCTGATAATACTTTATCTGAACTCTCATTTTCCCCTAAAAAACCAGCAAATAAACCCTTGCCTGAAATGCCCTTTAAAGTTTGCCTCAGCGGTGATGCCGAAGATTTCCCTTGTATTACTTTTACCCAGTGGGTATATTCCGAATTATGTAGCATTGTGAAAGATTTTCCTAAACTTCATGAGTACCCCTACAAATTTTCTTAAGAATTAAAAATCCCTGTTGAAGTCCACCAGCCTGGGGCTTCCCAACTTATATCAGCTTGTTACATGATTACCGGCCCAGGGGAAGCCCAATTATGGCTAGAACAGGCAGAATGGAAAGACCTCAAGGGCAGTTTAGCCTTAAATGTTTTGACACGCCCAAATAGGCTACTCGTGTGTGCTAGTTTGATTACTGGCGCTTTTGAAGCTCTCACGTCCTGTCAACAGGTAGTTAGGTCTCTAAGTACTTGTGCCCAGGAGTCTGTTAAATTTTCCTGTATGGATTCAGCTCAGGCGTCCAGGCAGTCGGTCACCAAGTGTGTGGTGCAGGCTCTCACCTACAGTCTTAAAGAGGGATGAGTGATTGGTGTAGGCACAGGTATCTGGCTGCAGTAGGGGCACACACTGAGCAAGGCAGGGGACTGACAGTGTCTGAAAGGAAAGCGTGTCCCTGTTCCCCACAGTGAGTAGGCAGGTGAGTTTTGCAGCCGGACTATGAGCACCCTACTCTCTTGGACCTCTGTAGCAGGTGGCTAGCTGGCATGGGTGGAGCCACCAGTTCTCAAGCCCCTGATGTGGACGGGTAAGGCACCTGCTTCAAGGGCAGAGCAGTGTCAAGCATCACAAATCTGCCATTTCACAGCTGAAACAGTTGAAGTTAGACTTCAGGTGTTTACCCTGTTGTACTGTGGTAGTGAGGGCTTACGCTGTTGAGATGGGTCCACACAAGTCTATACAGGGGTGGGAGGCACTCAAAGTCTGTGGACCCCTTATGCCTGTGCCTAGGCAAAGGAGCTCTGCCAACCCTGAGTTCCTGGTTTAGGGGAGCCAGTAGCTTATTTTTTACCTGTTTGTTAACTTGTTTCCTCTCCAAGTCCAGGAGAACGGGTCAGGATGCCTTATGGGATCTACTTCTGGCCCAAGGGACTCAGAGATCGCTGAAGCCGGCCAGACCCAGTGCAGAGTGGGGAGGGAGGAGGTAAACAGGAGAGAGGTATTTCCCAAACGGTTTTTTTTTTTAATCCCCACGAAAGGCCACACACATGTACTTATCTTTAGCCACTTGGGTGCTGCTTTTCACTGGTTCGGAGCGTACAAGCAGAATCTCTGCTGCTAGATCTCTCTCAATGTGGAAACTGCCTCCCAAGTGAGCAAGCAGAGCTGTATGCCTGTCTCTCTGCACAACCCGAGCCAATCCAGGCTGAAGGAAAGCGGCTCCCACTGGGTCAGGTCAGGCAACTCCTCGCTGCTTCTGAACTCTCTCTCCCCCCGCCACTCAGTCTGATTCCTCAACTTTGCCTTGTTCAGGGCTCCTAGATATTCATATACAATCAAACCACTTGTTTTTCCAGGTCTTTATTGTAAGAGGTACATAGGAAACTGTCTGACTACTCTGCCACCTTGGCCCTGCCTCCTAGCCTTAAATATGGATAAAGGGTCACTGAGCTGTTGGAAGACTCTCAGGTCATGAGTAAAGAATTGCTAGCACCTATCCAAAGGCCTTTCCTCTATGAACTGATTGGACTAAAATTCACTCTTGTAAACAAAATAAAGATGAAAATGTTTCTGATAATCAGACTCAGATGCTCCAAAAGTTTTCTGAACACTCTGGACTTACTCTGACTGCACCTGGTGCTTCTGGAGCTTTCAATGCTATTTTTGTATCTGGTTTTAAATCTGAGATCTCAGCCTTAGTTAAGCAACATTGAATTAGACTGGGAGACAGCTCCTATTGCGGAGGTAACCAACTTAGCTTACAAACTTTCCCAGACTCTTGAAGCCAAAAAGTTTTCTAAGGCCAATAAATTAATGGCCCTTCAGTTGTAACAATTACAATCTCCCAGCCAAAAGAAAAATGCTAAGCCTTCCAATGGCAAAAAGGCAGGTATCTGTCACTATTGTAAAAAAAACTTGACCACTGGAAAATAAATGTTATAAATTAAAAAATAAACAAAGACTGACACAGCTCCCCTTTAAAAAATCCTACAATCTAATTCAGAATGAGGGGGGTCCAGGGACTTTTCCTGTGGTGGCTCTTAATCCATAAGGAGAAACTACTTTATTTATTAATGGAGAATGCTGCCAATTTTTAATTGACACTGAAGCCACCTTGTCTGCTATTAACCCCACCTGTTTATAAAAGCCCCTGCCCCGGAGTACTGAAACCTCAAAAATAGTGGGGGTAACCAATCAGGAACAAACATTGATTCATTCCCAACCTGTTCCAATATCTCTTGCTCCTACTGAAGATTTACACCTTTTTTTTGCTCAATTCTGATACCCCTGTCAATCTAGTGGATAAAAGAGATCTTTTATCCAAATAGAATTGCCACTTACAATTAATTAAAAAGGGGAAACATTACTGAGTCTGCCTGATACCCCTAAGTCAACAGAGACAGGCTCTGAATTAGACAATATTCAGGAAGAAGCCATTTGGTATGTGCAAGTGCTTGCCATCCCTCTTCAGAATTCAATTCCGTCTAGTCCTCTTTCTTCTGACATCTTTTCCCTAGTTCCTGAGACCATATGGGCCACCACATCCACAGATGTAGGTTGAGTTTTGTCAGCTCAGCTGATTAAAATGTAAACAGATTTACCTGAACCTCTGCCAAAAATTCCCCAGTATCCACTCAAATGAGAAGTGAAAGGACTAGCTCCTATCATACAAGATTTCCTTTCTAAAGATTTAATTGTCCCTTGTACTAGCCCTTATAATACTCCTGTTCTTCCAGTAAAAATAACCAGATAATAGGGGCTGGAGATTTGTTCAAGATTTGAGTGTAATCAATTGTATTGATATTTCTAGATTCCCAATAGTCCCTAGTCCTCACTTATTACTTTCCAATGTCCCTTCAGATGCAACTCACTTTATGGTTGTGAATCTTTGGAGTGCCTTTTTCAGTATTCCTGTGCATTCTGAAAGTCAGTATTTGTTCAATTTTACCTGGGAAAATCAAGTTTACCTGGACTGTAATGTCCCAAGGATTTACTTAATCTCCCACCAGTTTTTCTCAGATTCCACATGTGGATCTGCACCCACATTACTGCAATATGTTGCTGATCTGCTAGTTTATTCAACCTCCCAGTACGCCTGCCTTGACGATAGTGTAGCTTTATTAAAACATCTGGCTGATAGTGGACATAAGATTTCCAAAGAAAAATTACAATTAGCTCAGCATTTGGGTAAATATTTTGGCCACCTAATTTCTGCAGAAGGCATCTCTATTGATCCTCAATGGAAAGAAGGTCTTCTTGTCTTTCGTATACCCAAAACAAAGAGACAGCTACAGGGGTTTCCAGGACTCTGTGCTATTGTCAAACCAGGATTCCCAATTTTTTTCTTTGTTGGCTCAATCTTTATAATAATATTTAGAAGTCTATGAGCCAGATTCATTCCAAATTGCACCAGAAGATTGAGAGGTCATAGTTCAATTAAAAGAGGCTTTAATGAACATGCCTGCTCTAGGTTTTCTTAATCACTACCTAGATTTTACCTTATTTGTACATGAAGTATCTGGAAATGCTTTAGACGTACTAATCAAAAACATGGAGGATGACACAGACCTATAGGTTATTACAGCCTACAGCTTGACCCTGTAGCCAGAGGATACCCTCCCTGCCTTAGGGCTGTGGCTGCTACTGCCAAACTAGTTGAAACCATAGAAGATGTGGTGCTGGGAAACTTTTCAGATGTCTATGTGCCCCATGCTGTGTATGCCTTGCTTAATTCTGCCTTGACACATCTTTCTGCCAGTAGGCTCACCTCCTATGAAGTTCTCCTCCTGGCTGTATCTAACATTAGACTACTCTCTGTAGCCTGTTTAAATCCAGCTATTCTTCTCCCCACAACAAATGAGAACAACTATCCTACACATGATTGTCTAGACTTGACTGAGCAACTTTTCTTTTTTTCTTTAAATTGTGCTTTAAGTAAAAGTTTAGAATTGAAGTTAGTTTCTCATACAAAAATTTATACACACATTGTTATATGACCCTAGTTGCTTTCCCTATACTGTGAAAGCACATTCCTCCTTTCCACCCTGGATTTCCCGTGTCCATTTAACCAGCTCCTGTCCCTTTCTGCCTTCTCATCTCGCCTCCAGACAGGAGCTGCCCATTTATTGACTGAGCAACTTTTAATCCCTCAGGAAGACTTAAAAAAGGAGAGCCCCTTTAACTAGTCCTGATTTAGTTTTGTTTGTGGATGGTTCCTATTTAAAACCTAATCATACTAGTCCTCACTATCAAGCTGGATACACTGTTATGACTTCTACTGAAGTCCTTGAAAGTCAGGCTCTCCCTGAAGCCACTTCAGCCCAAAAAGCTGAATTTACTGCCCTCACTAGAGCTTGTAGAATTGCTTCAGAAAAATCTGTTAATATTTCTACGGACAGTAGATATTACTTTGGAATTGTACAAGATTATATACTGTTATGAAAACAAAGAGAATTGTTAACCTTTTCTGGACAAGCCATTAAAAAATGGAGCTTTAGTAGAGGACCTTCTAGACACTCTATTACTCCCCTCTGAAACTGCTGCCCCATAGGGTTTCCAAGGAGCAACTGGTGGATTCAAACTGCCGACCTTTTGGTTAGCAGCCAAACTCTTAACCACTATACCACCAGGGTTTCCATATATGTGTGTGTGTGTGTGTGTGTGTGTGTGTGTGTGTGTGTGTGTGTGTGTGTGTGTGTGTGTGTGTATACACATACAGAGAGAGAGAGAGAGCGATTTATCTCAAGGAAATGGCTCACGCTTTGTAGAGGCTGGCAAGTCTCAAGTCCGTGGGTCAGGTGCCAGGCTGGAGGCTTCTCCTGAATCCCGTAGCAGCAGGGTCTGAAGAACCTAAGATCGGAAGGTCAGAGGGCAGGCTGCTGGCTCACAGGCTGTGGAGGATGATGAATCCCATGATCAACAGGCAATACAACTGGCCACTGGCTCAAGTTCCAAGGACCAGAGATCATACAATGATGAGCTGGATGTAGGATCCAGAGCAAGCAAATGAGCTTTTCCAGAATATCCATATATATATTGGGTGCAGGCCACACCCCCAAGGAAACTCCCCTTACAACTAATTGGCTGATTATATCAGATCACACCATGGAGGTGATTACATTATGTTACTTACAGGAGATCACAAAATGGATAATTATATCAGATTGCAAAATGGAAGATAATTACATAATACAGAGAATTGTGGCCTAGCCAAGTTGACACATAACATTAACCATCACAGTCTACTCCTTGTCAGCTTGGTACCTGTACACATCTCCTTAAACCATACATAATCTCTAAATAAAGATAATTATAAGTTCATACTTCAACCTAACATGACACAATTAGCATGCATCCAACCGAACATGCACTAGCCCCATTTATTTTATATAGAGGAAAAAAAAAGAAAATATTATATATATATAATTATATACAGACATACACATATAAAAATAATGAAGAAATACTTGTAACAATTACAGTCCTCCTTTCTGCAACTGGTCGTGTGGTCATAACTGGTATTTAGGACTACCTTCTTCCACCACTCATTCTGTATTTCCTTTACCTTTAGCAAGCACTCAGCTGGTCGTGGTTCTCTGCCTGATGGGATAACCAAAACCTTAATTCCTGAAAAGTCTGAGCCATTAGTAGTCATGTCAGAATTGGATTGCTGTAGTTTTCCATTGACTTTAATCAGAGCATGGTAGTACTAAGAAACATCCTAAGCACTTTCCCGTATTCCAGACATACTCTTCTTTACCTCCATTATGCAACACCAATCAGATTTCCTCTTGGTAGTCAGGATCAGTCCAACAGCCAATATGGGTTACCTTCTTTGCCTGTTGATCCAGAGGCATAAGGAGCCCAAAGTAGCCGGGTGGCATTATAAACTTCCAGTTCAATGGAATATGCATTGTGTCTCCAGGAGGGAACATTCCTCCCTTTGGAACTAAGACCTCCAGACCCACAGAGCATTGGGTCATGGAGACAGGAAGCAAAAATTTTTCGAGTGAGTCACTAGGGGTAATAGTGAGTGATGCCACTCCCAATTCCACCCTGATTCCTGGAACCACGAATCCTGGATTTAGTGGGAACAGCACAATATATTGGATGCTGGTCTAGAGCATACAGAGCCTCCTAGAGATCACTTCCATAACCCTGCAAAGTGTTGCCACCTAGCTGGTGCCAAAATTGTGTCTTTAGAAGGTCAACCTATCATTCTAACAAGCCAACTGCTTCAGGATGATGGGGAGCATGGTAAGACCAGTGAATTAGATGACCATGGGCCCATTACCGCCTTTCATTTGCTGTGAAGTGAGTACCTTTGTTGAAGCAATGCTGTGTGGGATGCCTTGAGGGTGGAAAAGGCATTCTGTAAGTCCACAGATGGTAGTTTTGGCAGAAACATTGCCTGCAGGGAAGGCAAATCTGTATCCAAAGTGGCTCTCCCAGTAAGAACAAAATGCGACGCTTTCCATGATGGAAGTGGTCCAATGTAATAACCTGCCACCGGGTTGCTGGCTGATTGCCTCTAGGAATGGTGCCATATCGGGGATTCAGTGTTGGTCTCTGGTGCTGGCAGACTGGGCACTCAACAGTGGCTGCAGCCAAGTCACCTTGGTGAATGGGAGTCCATGTTGCCCAGCCCATGCATAACCTCCATCCCTGCCACCATTGAGCCCACTGGACAATGACAGGAGTGGCTTGGGGAAAAGGCTGACTGGTATCCACCAAACACATTATCCTATCTTCTTGACTATTAAAATCTTCCTCTGCCAAGGTTACCCTTTGGTGAACATTCACATGGAACACGAATATCTTCGCTCATCTGCCCATTCAGGAAGGTCTAATCACATACGTCTTCCTCATAGCTCCTTGTCAACAATTTTTCAATCATGTTCCTTCCAAGTCCCTAACCATCCAGCCAAACCATTGGCCACATCCCATGGATCAGTATACAATCGCACATATGGCCATTTCTCCTTCAAAGCAAAGGGAACAAGCAGGTGCATTGGTTGAAGTGGTGCCCTTCTGGAGGATTTCTTTTTGCCACTGTCCTTCAGTGAGGTTCCAGAAAGGTGCTGCAGTGCTGCTGCTGTCCACTTCTGAGTGGTTCCTGCATATTGCACAGAACCATCTATAAACCAGGCATGAGTTTTCTCTTCCTCAGTCAACTGATCATAAGGAACTCCCCATGAAATCATACATACAGACTGGGAAAGGGCGGGTGGTATGACAGGAGTTGCGACTATGGGCATTTGGGCCCCTTCTTCATAAAACTTACTTGTGCCTTCAGGTCCTGCTCAAGCCCAGTCTCATATATACCACACTCATTTAATGATGGAATGCTGCTGTACATGTCCAACTTTATGACTCTGTGGGTCAGACAACACCCAGTTCATGACGGGCAGCTCAGGCCACATGGTGACTTGGTGGACCATGGTTAAGCATTAAGTCTATACTAAGGCCCAGTAACAAGCCATAAGCTGCACAGATCAAGTAAATATTTAGTAGATTTCCCATCTGTTTCACTCCTAATGACACCATGACTAAGTAGCTGTCACGGTTAAGGTTGTGTAACCATTTTGCTGGGCTATGATTCTCAGTGGTTTGACAGTTATGATGTAGTCTGGTAGCTATGTAATGATGTAATCACCTCCATAATGAGATGTGATATAATGTAATTGCTTCCATGATGACATCTGCTATGAGCAGCCTATCAGTTGAAAGGGGGTGTGGCCTGCATCCAATATATGTGGACTTTCTGGCAAAGCTCACTGACTTTTGCTCACTCTGGATACTGCAGCTGGCTTCTGTTTATCTAACCTCTGGTTCCTGGGACTTAAGTTAGCAGTTTACCTGCCGATCTTGGGATTTGTTGGTCTCCACATCCTGTGAACCAGAGGCCTGCTGTCTGACCTGCCAATCTTGAGTTTGTTGGCCCCTGCAGCTATGTGAGTCAGGGGAAGCCTCCTACCTGACCCACAGACTTGGGACTTTCTAGCCTCTACAACCACATGAGCCATTTCCTTGATATAAATCTCTCTCTCTACATATATACACTTCACGGGTTTTGCTTATCTAGAGAACCCAGCCTAAGACATAAGCCAATGCCATAGTCCATGGAGCCCTGGAGGTGTAGTCATTAGAGCTTGGCTGCTAACCAGAAGGTTGGCAGTTCAAATCCACCAGCCATTCCTTGGAAACCCTATAGGGAAGTTCTACTATGTCCACAGGGTCGCTATGAGTTGCAATCGACTCAATAGCAATGTTTTTTTTTTAAGTCCATATGAGTCAGACTATTCTGATTATTGCTTTGACTCTGCTGTCTGTTACAGTAACCACACCCACCTAGTCTCTGTTGATTGAGTGCCACCACTTGGCCCTATAACCACAGGGTCTAATCAGCCCATTGTAGTTAGGTCTCTTAATTCAGTTAGGGCAGCTCCCACTGTCAAATCTGACTTACATAAAACAGCAATCACAGCAGTCTTCAAGGATGCTGGGGCTCCCTTCACAAATTTGTTCCTCACCATTGTAGTAAAAGATGTGTCCTCTGGGCACTCCATGTGTGGCTCTGTGGGTCTAACCTGATAAATCCACTTACACGACACTCTCCCTAAGCCTTTGGACACCTTCTTCTAAAGTATACCAAGGCAAGTCTAGCACTCCAACTTGATATAGTGTAGGTCACTGCATAATCTGTGCTTCAGCAAACCAACCAAATAAACTATTAGATCCTTTCCTAACCTCTCAAGCTGAAACACTGAATGAAGAATCTGTGCTTAGTGCGTCCATATCAATAAACTCAGACTGATCCAACTTTATGTTCCTTGCACCATTATCCCACACTTTCAATAACAGATTCCTCAGGTTTCTGTTTGTACATATTAGAAAAGTCAGGCAGTTCTTTAGGAGTGTAGCATACTTTCTCCTGGGGCACACTTCGTACTTCACCTTTTGGGGCTCACTGGGAGTTAAGTCTAGTTATAGGTCTAGAAGCAAAAATGGGCAGTGGGGGTTGTTCCTGGGAACATTCAGAAACGTATTATAAGGCATCTAACTCAGATGATGCCTCAGGTGATATCTCAGACAAAGACTCTTCAGGCAAAGCTGGGTTAATCTCATCAGATGGATGTGGAAAGTATCACGGTTTTACTGGGGAGGGTGGCCTATCAGACAAAGACAGAATGAGCCCTTCAGATTGGAGTAACAGGGCTGGTTCTGCTGGCAGGTGTGATTCAATGGAATTTAGGGGCTCAGTGTCCCCAGCTTCCAGATTATCTGCCTGTATGTCCCCATCCCAAGTTTCAGGATACCATTTCTTCCCAGTCAATGCCCTCACTTTAACTTCAGACACCACTGGAGGTTGGGAATTCATTTGGCATCACTATTCAGCCACTCTTACAGTAAGACTCTGGGTTTAGTTTTCAGCAATATCAGCCCTGTCACTACAAGAAAAAAGGCTTTCTTTCAGGGCACAAGTGGCAACTTTCATGTCTTCTGTGCATCACTTGAGCTATCACTTTGAAGCCCTACGCTCATCTCTTTCTTTCATCACTTTTTCTTGTGAAAGTAGGACCAACCAACCAGCTTCCCTATACTTCTTACTCTGACACAACTGCAGAAAAGTATTAAACATGCGATCACCCAGAGCCTCGTTTCTCACCAATACTTGATCTACTGGTGGTGATATTTTGCATATTGATATTGCTGACTCACACCATGGATTAACAGTGCCCTCTTTACTACTGGAGGTTAAGTCATGAGCACCTTTATGACTAATGAGACTTGAGAACCAATTTTGGAAAATCAACCTTATGAATTTCTTTCTCTAAAACCACTCTTGGTACCAAAAGTCTTAGGCTGGGTTCACTAGAGAAGCAAAACCAGTGAGCGTATATATGTTGTTGTTGTTAGGTACCATCCAGTCAGTTCCAACTCACAGCAACCCTATGTACAAGAGAACAAAACACTGCCTGGTTCTGTGCCATCCTCACAATCATTGTTATGTTTTAGCCCACTGTTGCAGCCACTGTGTCAATCCATCTCATTGATGGTCTTCCTCTTTTTCACTGACCCTCTCTACTTTACCAACCATGATGTCCTTCTCCAGGGACTGTACCTCCTGGTAACATGTCCAAAGTACGTGAGACAAAGTCTCACCATTCTTACTTCCAAGGAGCACTCTGGCTGTATTTCTTCCAAGACAGACTTGTTTGTTCTTCTGACAGTCCACGGTATATTCAATATTTTTTGCCAACACCATGATTCAAAGGCATCAATTCTTCTTTGATCTTCCTTATTCATTGTCCAGCTTTTGCATGCATATGAGGCGAGTGAAAATATCATAGCTTGGGTCAGGTACACCTTAGTCCTCAAAGTGACATTTTTGCTTTTTTAACACATTAAAGAGGGCTTTTGCAGCAGATCTGCCCAATGCAATGCATTGTTTGATTTCTTGACTTTAAACCATGCAGTACCCCCTTGCTCTGTTCAAATGACTGCCTCTTGGTCTGTGTACAGGTTCTGCATGAGCACAATTCAGTGTTCTGGGTTTCCCATTCTTCACAATGTTATCCATGATTTGTTATGATCCACACAGTCAAATGCCTTTGCATAGTTAATAAAACACAGATAAACATCTTCCTGGTATTCTCTGCTTTCAGCCAGGATCCATCTGACATCAGCGATGATATCCCTCGTTCCACGCCCTCCTCTAAATCTGGTTTGAATTTCTGGCAGCTGCCTGTGGATGTACTGTTGAAACTGCTTTTGAATGATCTTCAGCAAAATTTTACGTGATATTAATGATACTGTTCAATAATTTCCACATTCTGTTGGATCACTTTTCTTTGGAATGGGTATAAATATGGATCTATTCCAGTCGGTTAGCCAAATTTCTTGGCATAGATGAATGAGCACCACCAGCACTGCCATTCATTTGTTGAAACATCTCAGTTAGTATTCTGTCAATTCCTGGAGACTTGTTTTTCACCAATGCCTTCAGTGCAGCTTGGACTTCTTCCTTCATCTTCATCACATACTATCTCCTGAAATGGTTGAACATCGACCAATTCTTTTTAGTACAATGACTCCGTGTATTCCTTTGGTATATATACATATATGTGTGCATATATTAAAAAAAACCTGTTGCCATCGAGGCGATTCTGACTCATAGCAACCCTACAGGACAGAGTAGAACTGCCCCATACAGTTTCCAAGGGGTGGCTGGTGGATTCGAACTGCTGACCTTAAACACTGCACCACTAGGGCTCCATATATATAGATAGAGAGAGGGACAGGGAGGGGGGGAGATTTATGTTAAGGAAATGGCTCACATGGTTGTAGAGGCCGGCAAGTCCCACGTCTGTGGGTCAGGTGTCAAGATGGAAGCTTCTCCTGACTCATGTAGCTGCAGGGGCTGACAAATCCAAGATCAGCAGGTAAGACGGCAGGTTGCTGGCTCACAGGCTGTGGAGGCTGACGAATCCCAAGATCAACAGATAGTATGGCAGTCTGCTGGCTCAAGTCCCAAGAACTGGGGACCAGATGATGACGAGCTGGGTGCAGAATCCAGAGCAAGCAGTGAGCTTTTCCAGAATGTCCATATATATGTATATATATATATATTGGGTACAGGCCACACCCCTGAGGAAACTCCCCTTCCAACTGACTGGCTGATCACATCAGACAACATCATGGAAGTGATGACATTATGTTACATAAAAAAAAAAAAAAAAAAACAACCCATTGCCATCAAGTTGATTTCGACTTATAGCAACTCTATAGGACAGAGTAGAACTGCCCCATAGGGTTTCCAAGAAGCAGCTGGTGGGCTCAAATTGTTGACCTTCCGGCTAGCAGCTGATCGATCTCTTTAACACTATGCAACCATGGGTCCATGCTACTTATAGGAGATCACAAAATGGAGGATAATTACATCAGATCACAAAAATGGAGGATAATTACATAATACTGAGAATCGTGGCCTACCCAAGTTAACATGTAACACTAACTATCACGCCAACTGAAAGTGGTACCCCAAATGGAAAAAAATTGAGGAAATAATCTTGCTGATATGGCAGCCAAACAAGCTCCCTCTTAAGTTATTTCTGCACTTATCATAAAGGGTCTCCTCAAATTTGTCTATTGATAACTGTAACCTTCGTGAATTAAGTTTAGAAAAACTTTTAAAACACCAACAATTAGCCCAAATAGACAAAATTAAGCATGGAAAAAAGGCCATCTGCTACCAAGATCCTGCCACTAAATTGTGGACTGGGCCTAAAAGGAAAACTGTCTTACCCAGTTTCCTGCATGTTCCTATGATACAACCCTTACATGAAGGTTCCCACATGGGATGAGATAAAATGATTGAGACCTTAAAAAAATTCTGGTGGAGAAAATTTTCCAAGGCTGCTAAACTTGTTGCCACCCTTTGCCCTATTTGTCCTCACTACAATCTCAGAAAACACCTTAAAGTCCTACCTGGACAATACACTTTACCTTCTGAGCCTATGCTTGAATACCAGCTAGATTTTATTCAGCTTCTACCCTCAAATGGTTATAAATATGTATTAATAATGATTTGTAGATTTTCATATTGGGTACAAGAAGCCTTCCCCTGCCATTGTGCTACTGCAAACTTTGTAGCAAAGAAACTTATTGAAAAAATCATACCCATCTGGGGAGCACCAAAAACTCTTTGTAGTGATCGGGGAATTCATCAGTCAAGTCATCCAAGAACTCTGTTGAGTTTTTCCCATTTATCAAAGGCTATATTGTCCCTATTGTCCTCAGTCTTCTGGTCTAGTAGAAGGAACTAATGGAATCAAAGAAGACTCAAATAACAAAGCTTTGTGAAACTTTAAATTTATCCTGGACTAAGGTCCTTCCCTTAGTTCTTTTAAATCTGAGGACCACACCATTTGGATCTCACAAACTTACCCGCTATGAAATAATTACTGGGAGGGCCATGGTCCTTCCTTATGTTGCCTGCACTGACCCTAACATTGTTCAACCTGAATTACTGAAGTATTGCCAGTCTTTAACCCAATATTCTAAAGAATATCCTTCACAGGTTAGAGAAGACTTTGACGAACAGAAACTAGACTCCTCAAGTCCGCCTAACATCACCCCAGGAGAATATGTATATTGAAAGAGACATCAAATAAAAGACTAATTAGAACCTCTTTGGAAGGGACTATGCTTTGTCCTCCTCATCAGTCCATGCGCAACCAAATTAGATGGAATAAAACCTTGGATCCATTTGTCACAGTTAAAAAAGGCTAAGACTCCCCTTTGGACTAGCCAACTGACAGGAGAATTGAAGTTTACATTTAAACACTCCTGTGGCCAGAAGCAGATGACATCTGAGGCAGACAGCTGATCCAAGACCCTGGACTAGGTCTGAAAGTGTACTTCTTTATCTTTTTACCTTTGCTACAGTCATGCCTTTACTAATGTTTTCCTAGACTGGACAGATGTTTATGTTCACCATTTTAAAAGGTTTAATTGTTGGATATGTGGTGCCCTCCCAACCTCAGACAGTCTGGCCTTCCCTGGTAGGTCTCTCCACTACAGGGATCTGATTGGGTTGCTCTTGATCTATGGATACAAGAAAAACAGAAAAATAGTTCATTTAGGAAATCACTATTACTAGATTTTATATTGCTAAATGGCCTCTTTTCAGATCTGAACAAAACCCAGGCCATAACTTAACTTTCAGTCTTAACACAACCTTTACTTTACACTAAATAAAGTAGTCCATGAAGGGCTAGCTAAAGAATCTTCCAAACCCACAAACAATACTCTTCATATTGTAGGTCCATATCAATAAATATGGGACAGATTCATCTGGTTAACTCCCAAAACAGGCAGGCTAAGTTAGGTTGCTCACTTTTGCTGGGAACAATCTAACCACACCCATACGAATAACTCAGCCATCACCAGACCTATGGGATGACTTCCAATGTCCGAATGTGCATCAGTTATAACCTTACAAGCTACTGATTGGTTTACCATCAACTGGCTACGACGCTCAGGTATCTATTACATAGCCCCTAATGGCATTTTTTGGCTATGTGGAACCAACCTTTGACCCCGTGCTCCCGCAAGGCTGGATTAGAAGATACACTCTAGGCCTGAGCTGGACTCAAGGTCGTATTTTAACAGAACTCCCTTTACCAGCTAATGTACCCATGTATTAAGAACTTGATGCTCTTGATCAGTGTTTCATTGGCTTGATCATTTAGTGGCTGTATTTGTACCTCAGGTAGGACTTAAAGATGTTATGGAACATGTAGAAATATTAACCAAATATGTACAAATTACCCTAAATGACAGTGCCCATGGGCTTCAACAGATCAATACCGAAATAGCAATGATGACAAAAGCAGTACTCCAAAACAGAATGGCCCTTGATATTCTCACTGCAGCCCGAGGGGGTACCTGTGCCATAATAAAATCTGATTGTTGTGTCCATATTCCAGGCAGTAGTGCTAATATTACACTCTATGTTAATCATATGCAACCTATAGAATCTCGCCTTAAAGATCCCGTTCCTTCCTTAACTGAGATTATAAGTAATTGGTTTCCCTCTTGGGGTGAATGGTGAAACAAATCGATACTTTATTTTGGAATCTTTATATTCCTCGTCATTTATATTACTGTAATTATAAAATGCTGTTTTGCTTTAGTTCAACACATTTTATTCATAAAATGCTGTACTTTAAAACTATTTGACCATTCACATAAAATCATGCTGGTTTCACAGGCTTTCACCAATGATCATGTTGTTTAATCACCTCCCTTTTGTCTCCTTGGCTATGTCTCATCTTGACCTCTATCATTCTGTCCTGACTGAAAAATGTTCCTCGAATGTGGCCTTGTCCATTAAGATGTTCCCCATAAAAACTACTCACCCTGAAGATGGGGCCTATTAGCTTGGCAAGGTAAAGAAAATAACCAAAGCTCCTCAAGAAAACAAAGTCCTTGCAGAAGAAAAGCTACTCCATTGTGGCTGATCAATGCCCCCTAGCAGAGGCTTCATCAAAAGGGGGAACTGTAAGCCAAAATTTTCAAAACTGGAGGGAGATGTTATAATGATGGGGTCCACATGCATTCCCAGGAAACAAAAGGTCAGGATGTAAACCATTTGGGAAGGATGTGTCAAGATGTAAACAACTTGCTCCCAAAAAAAAAAAAAAAAAAAAATGTGTTCATTACTACAACCATGTATAACTGACTACAACCACGTATAACCTAACCAGTTGGTGCCACTCACCTAGGCGGTAACTCACTCCTTCCTAGCCATGTGGCCGACTTTTATATTTTAAAGAACTTAAAGCTGAAGCTGATCTTATCAACAATGAATCATTAACCCTGACCTTTCCTTTGTTCTCTATGTATATAGACCCCTCTCTCTGCTTGAACAGGAGCCCTGATGGTGCAGTAGTTAAAAGCGCTCAGCTTCTAAATGAAAGGTTGGCAGTTTGAACCCACCAGCCGCTCCATGGGAGAAAGATGTGGCAGTCTGATTTTGCAAAGATACAGCCTTGGAAACCCGATGGGGCAGTTCTACTCTGTCCTATAGGATCACTATGAGTTGGGATAGACTCAATAGCAATGAGTTTTAGTTCTCTACCTAAATGATGGAGTGCTTTGTATTTTTACTTAGCGCTGCCCAGCTTGAGCTTTATTATTCCTCAATAAAATTCTTTTTCTTTCACTCCTAACAGAATACAAGATTTTCTTCTTTGACAGTTCACATGAGGTAAGCTCAGGGAGATGGTTCAAGTAGGGAAAAGTGAGGCTGGGAGAGGAAAGGAATGTCTCCAGGGTGTGAGGCTGAGGACAGGAGCCTGAAGCCCAGATCCGTGCCCCCTCAGTGACTGCTCAGCTCCAGCTGTGTTTCCCTTTTCTGGGCCAGGCAGGCAGGAGGAAGGGGGAGAAGGGAGACAAGCGGCTGGCTGGGGTGCTTCAGGGTTGATGTGCATCTCATTTGAATAGGCCACCACCACCTCACATTTAGAGTAGGCAGATCTGTAGCATCCTAGGTCTCCGCAAAGATCCCCTCTGGTCCCCAAACACCTCCCCTGTTCAGTGGCGCAGAACCCCAATTCCCTCTCAGTGCTTCCTGTCTAAGAAGTAGCCTCATCCTTCCGGAACTTGGCTATGAAGCAGTTCTCCCCGGGAGGGGTTAGGCCAACAGCACTAGGTGGGGGGTCTGTTTGAGAGACATCAGGCCCTTTACTCCAGCAGCAGGTCTGGGCCCTGGGAAGGGAGGACTCTCACTCTCCTTGGTCCAAGAGACACTAAAGAGAGGTGAAAGGGCCAGTCCTGAAGAGTATGGGGGTGGGAGGAAATAGAGGGATTGCCCCAGTCTGATGGTGGGGGATGAGCACAGATGCCCACAGACCCCACTCCTGCCTTCACCTAGCTGTGAGAATGAGCTGGGCCAGGTGACAGGGCTGGGATAGAAACAGGGCTAGGGGAGAAAGCCAAGGGCAGATTACTGATGCCCAGAAGAGAGGTGTATTCCTGACAGCAGGATCCGTGGGCAATGTCCAGGCTCTATTTCCCCATCCCACCAGCCCCCAGCCCTCACTCAGACAGGCCAGCTGGGATTTAGGAAGGAGACCCCCTCCCTAGCCATCCTCCCAGAGTAGGGTCCTATCCTTCCAGCTGGGGGCCTTCCAGAGGCCCTAGCAGCCATGATGACCAGACACTCTACTTGCACCCCACCCTCGACCAGTGACTCTTGCTCCTACTGATCACTGGCCACCAGCTCTTCTTACTGAGCTGGAACCTGCTTCCCTGGACATCACCCATTTCCTGGTACTGCCCCAAACACTGTTGGAGCTATGGTGAATGGTGTGCATCCTTCCTACCAGTTCTGGTTTATGATCAGGTCCCTCTAGCTTCTCTAGGACACCTTCTCTTAGCCTGTCTCCAAAGTCTGTTCTGTTTGTTTGTCACCTCATACTCTCCGGGAGGCAGTGAGAATCCCATCACAGGAAGGGTACAAGCCAAGGCTAGAGGCCTGCCTATCAGAGGCACAGTAAGTGTCAGGGTGAAAGCAGTCCTAGGGGAGGTGGGAGGAAAGATGCAGGAGGCAGGAGTTTGGAACCACCCCAAACCCTGGGAGGCGAGGCATGGAACCATCAGCCATGCTCTGTTGTCTTTGTTTTCACCTCTTCCAAAGAGAACTAAGGAAATACCTCTTGAAAGTAATGTTCTGCTTGCCAGCTGCCAGGGTGGTATTTGCCCAGTGAGCTCAGGCCTCCCAGACATGCAGGGAATGCAGAAGGCCTAGCCTGGAATAATTGGAGAGCACCCCCCACAACACACACACACCCCAGTTCTGGTCCAGTATCACCTCAGACACATTTGGTTTACCTCCCTCCTACCTACAATGACCTACACACCTACCCTATCCCCTACTATCCCCACCTAATCTCTGTAAGAGATCAGTGGGCAGGGGCACACTCTCCTTCCTGAGGACCACAAACAGTGACAGAGGCTGTCCAAGGATCAGACATTGTCTTAGGCTAGATTCTCTAGAGAAGCAAAACCAGTAAAGCATACAGATATGTATGTAGAGAGATTTATATCAAGGAAATGGCTCATGCGGTTGTAGAGGCTGGTACGTCCCAAGTCCATGGGTCAGGATAAAGGCATCTCCTGATTCAGGTAGCTGCAGGGGCTGACAAACCCAAGACTGGCAGGTCAGAGAGCTAGGCTGTTGCTCACAGGCTGCAAAGATTAATGGATCCCAAGATTGGCAGGCAAGACCACAGGTAAGCTGCTAGCTCAAGTCCCGAGAACCAGAGGTCAGATGAACAGGAGCCAGCTGCAGGATTCAGAGCGAGCAAAAAGCCTATGAGCCCTGCCAGAATGTCCACTTATATTCGATGCAGGCCACACACCCAAGTAAACCCCCTTTCAACTGACTGGCTACTCACAGCAGAACCCATCACAGAGGTGATCACATTATATCAAATCTCATCAGGGAAGTGATCACAACATCATACAACTTCCAATCCACTGAGAATATTGGCCCAGCCAAGTCGACACAGAAACTTAACCATCACAGGCATGATGAAACTATCTGTGGAGTGAAGGGGCAGGTAGAGAGGACCCAGGACACAGGCTGGAATGGCTGAGACTAGGGGGAAGGTCACTCCAGGCCCTACCAGACACTGAAGGCTGACGCATGGAGATGGCAGACAGGGGGCTCACAACCCCCCACCCCTCAATACACACACACACACATACACACACAGAGATACGTACTGCTGCAGGGTCCTTTACCTGCCTTGTTTCTCCTGTTGCTCACAATAGCTGAAGCAGGAATCATTGTTCCCTTTCACAGCTAATTCCTATCAGAGCCTGGGGTTTAACACCATGCCTCAGCCTGGCGTTTTACAGTCACCCAGATTTCTCTGAGAAAGGCCAGGTAATCCCCCAGGGAGGTCATGGTGGAGTGGAGTTCAGCTTAGGGTTCTGGGTTTCACACCTGCCTTTGGTCCCAGTCATCGCCGGCTTGATCCCCTGTGGGAAGGCTACTCTGGGGTTCACCCAGAATCGCTTTCAGTTCCTCTGTGGGGTGGGGATCTACAATCCTCATCCTGAAAGGAGGGGTCAGAGACCAGGGCAGGGATGAGGCAGACATGGACCTAGCTTCCCAGGCTAGCTCAAGGACAGACTCGGGACCCACAGCTTTTGGGGCATATTTGATGAGATTTCAGACCCTGGTGGCTGAACACCCCCAGTAGGGTTAGGGCTAGGATGAGGCCAGCCAGACGCCTAGGGTGCAAAATTTAATGAGGCACTCACCCTCAGGGTGGTGCAAATGTATAGTTGGCACAGGAGAGTGAGCGCCTTCTTGAATGTTTTCCACCATAGGCACCCTGCTGGCCTCAGCCTGGTCCTGGCCCTGACTTCCCAGAAGCATTGAGGAACCCAGGCCTCCCCTCCTGACAGGCACACTGAAGTAGAGCTCCTTGGAGCCAGAACCCAAGAGTTCCCAACTGGCTTAAAACAGAGAGGGGAGCCACCAGGCAAACACAGGCAAAATGTTATGCAAATCAGGCTCTTTGGGGTTTGCACGAGGTTGGGGTAGGGAAAGGAGCCCTGGTGGCACAGTGGTTAAGTGCTTGGCTACTAAACGAAAGGCTGGTGATTCCAACTCACCAGCAGCTCCAAAGGATAAAGATGTGGCAGTCTGCTTTTCATAAAGATTACACCCTTGGAAACTATATGGGGTAGTTCTACTCTGTCCTATAAGGTCACTATGAATCAGAATCTACTCAACAGCAATGGATTTTTTGGTTTTGGGGGTACGAAGGTAGCCAGACTGCAGGGAGGGGGCACTCTGTACCCACTGACCTGCTGCACAGAGGGAAGACTGACTGTGTAGACAGGTGTGTGTGTGTGTGTGTGTGTGTGTGTGTGTGTGTGTGTGTGTGTGTGTGTAACCCAAAATGGACAGTGGATCCAGAACCTTCCAGCAGGCTGATTCTGCTGATTGCTTGGGCCACCCGAAATGCCCCCTCCTGCCCTCCTTCCAGGCCAACCCAGTTCCTCTTCAAGAAGCCCATGGAACTCTCCTCTCAAATGATCTCTTGCCTTGGTCTCCCCCATCAGAGGGGACTTTGGGCAACAGGACTGGGAGAAGTCAGAGAGGGGAGAGCTGTGTCGTCCTCTTCAATTCCTTTACCCAAAGTGCTGGGAGTAATGTGTGCATGACAGAGAGGCACTCTGGCCCCCAAGCCTCACTTCCAAAGGATGTCTTCCCTGACTTACCCTCTCCATCCCCACCTCAACCCACCTAGGTACTTAGTACATGCCCAGGGAAGATTAACCTGACTGGGTGTGGCCTGGGGCCTCCAGGGTTGTTTCTCTGGGTGAGCCTAGGTGTCCTGCCTCTCCTAACAGAATGTCTCCCCAGTCAGTGGTGATACCTTAGAATGTGCCCCCATCAATCAGTGTCCCCCTTTAACCAGCCCTGAGAGAGCAGGGCTGTGTCTCCGCCTCAGACTGGGGCCCCAGGTCGGGGCCGTGGATCCTCTTTAGACTGTGCCCCCTGCCGTTGCCCCCACCAGCCTAGGAGGAGGTCCATAGGGACCACATTAAGGGACCTCACAGAAGACCTTGTGGAGATAACCGCATACACATAGCCAAGTCTCTTCAGCCACAGCTACTCCTTACCCCACCCTGCCCTCCGGCCCCGCTCCTCAGGACACCACAGGGGAAAGAAGAGGTAAGGATTTTCCAGAACTGTCCAGGAGGCCCTGAGACGGATGGCCAGGCGGCTCTGGTCAGGGGACCCAGGGAGCCTGGCCCAGCCTTGTGGAGGGAGCAGGGGAGAAGCAGTATCACGGACTCTCACTCGCCTCTGGGTCATGTGTTCTGAGTGCAAGTCCCCCTCCTTGAGCGCACAGATCTGAAACAAGGAAGCTGAATTCATTACTTGCATAAAAAAGGGAACCGTACTTACACAGGCGAAATCTGAGCAACGCAAAAGTGGACCTTGCATGCGGCACAGAGAGCATGGCGTTCAGCAATTGGCCGACTTTCAAAGTCGGCCTGTTTGCACACTGGCTGGCTTTCAGCCGTGGAATTTAGCCATTGGCTGACTTTCAGAAGCGGAATCACTGGCGTAATACTAATGCTGATTGGCTGACTTTCAGAAGCGGAATCACTGGAATGAGGCTGTTCCTGATTGGCTAGCTTTCAGAAGTGGAGGGAACTGAAATAAAGCTGTCAGTGATTGATTGGGCCAGGTGTCAGTTATGTTCTGCAGTAGCTTGTTCATGGCTTGGGATTTGGCCCTGAACGGTCTATTCTTTTATTGAATTTAGAGAATAGAAACGTTTTAATTCCACCTTCCCACACCACATCTGACCTCTCCCGTCTCCGACCAGCCGAGCACTGATCATCTGTGCCCAAACTCCAGTTCTGAATTGTCCAAAAATCAGAGTCTGCCCCACCCTGGTCATTTGTTCCTTCGACTCTTTTTTAGATGCCCACTATGGAGATCAAAGCTCTGGAAAGCAGAGCAGGGCCTTCCCATCTGAGGCTGGACACACCCTCCTTGGGTAACTCAGCTCAGAGCTAGAAACTCACAGAATGTTCCAGAAGTATGTTTTGGGGTCAATGGTCCATTGTACCTCACACTGGTAGCTCAGAGGCACCCCAGGTACAGGTCTAACCCCTGTTAATGACTGATCATGTCGAGCCCCAGACCCTGCTGTGTGAGAACTCAGCGGAGGAAAGAGAGATTTGAGGGGCCCTGAGCCCCCATGAAGGAGCCCTGGTGGTACAATGGTTAAGCGCTCAGCTGCTAACTAAAAGGTCAGCGGTTCAAACCCACCAGCCACTCTGCAGGAGTAAGATGCGGCAGTCTGCTTTCATATAGTTTACGGCATTGGAAACCCTATGGGGCAGTTGTACTCTGTCCTATAGGGTTACTGTGAGTCAGAATTGACTTGATGGCAACAGGTTTGATTTGGTTGGGCCCTGTGGGAGGGGTGACAGTTCATAGCACAGCACGGTATTACTTGTTGCACCCTCTGATCAACCACTGGCCCTGAGGTCTGGGTCCTAGAGCCAATGAGGGGGTTGCCCAAAGGTTGCTTCTTTGGAATCTCGTTCAGATGCAGGGATCCAGGTGGGCACCAATGGCTTGCTTCGCCTGAATTTTTTATGGACTCTTTGCTTCATTCCAAAGAGGATTGGAACGTAAGCATCATTGAAACATAAGACAGGAACCATATCAGTCCTCCTGATGACCACATCTACTGCTTGAATGTATGAATGAATGAGTGAATGAAAGGCTGTAAGAGATTTTGTGGTGCATTTGACAGAACTGGTGTAACTTGTACCCTTTCTTTCCTGGCCTCTGTAAAATTCGTCCTCAGCACACACACTCCCCAGGGTGTGGATTGCCCACAGTTCACCAGTTCCTCGCTTCTGGGACCCACATGGCACTTGGTTGTTGTTGTGTGGCATCGAGTCAACTCCAACCCATAATGACCCTATATGACAGAGTAGAATTGCCCCATAGAGTTTCCTAGGCTGTAATCTTTACAGGAGCAGATTGACAGGTCTTTTCTCCTGAGGAGCAGTCGGTGGGTTCAAACTGCCAGCTTGTAGTCAAGGGCTTAACCAATTATGCCACCCATAAAAGATCCCATTGCTGTTGAGTTGATTCCGACTCATAGCAACCCTATAGGACAGGGTAGAATTGCCCCATAGGGTTTCCAAGGAGCGACTGGTGGATTCAAACTGTGGATCTTTTGGTTAGCAGTCAAGCTCTTTAACCACTATGCCACCACTATGCTCCTTAAAACCCATGGCCATGGAGTTGATGCCAACTTATCATGACCCACAGGACAGAGTAGAACTGCCCCATAGGGTTTCCAAAGTTGTAATCTTTATGGAAGCAGACTGCCACATCTTTCACCCGCACCACTAGTGGTTAAGAGATCAGCTGCTAACTGAAAGGGTGGTGGTCTGAACTTACCCAGCGGCTCTGCAGGAGATAAGACGTGGCAACCTGCTCCAGTAAAGATTTACAGCCTAGAAAACCCCATGGGGGCAGTTCTACTGTGTCACATGGGGTCCCTATGAGTCGAACATTGACTCAATGGCACCCAACAACCTTTGAGAAAAACAAAATACATTGGTTTGGGTCCTAGGTCAGAAAAACAAATTTATATTTGGCTTTGGTCTGGTTTAGTTTTGACCTTTGGCCACTGGTCGGGGGGGGGGGGGGGCGGTGGAGGTGGGGAGACTGTCTTGGTCCCAAAGCAAGAGAAATGGGTTGGAGCCCAGCTCTGGCCAGAATCATGCAGGGAATTGGGTCAGGCCTTCCTCCATCTGGCTGTTCATTTCAACACACAGTTACTGGGCACCTGCTATGTGCTAAGCCCAGCCCTCAAGGGGATCAGAGTCAAATGGGAAGACAGATAAATGAGTAAACACCCACAGTTTCAAATGATTAGGGCTGTTAGGGAGGGAAGCATAGGGGTGGTGAGAGCCCAGGGGAGGCACCAGACTCAGCTTAGGGTGGAGGGTGACTTGGGGGCAGGATTGGCTACTAAATTTGTACTGCCCAGTGCAAAATTCAAATTTCAAGGCAGCGATAGCAGAACATTAAACCAAGGGCTGGGCCTTTTGGAGCACAGGGCCTGTGGGACTGCACCGGTCTCACGCCACCAAGCCTGCCCTACTGAAGGAGGCAATGACTGCGCTGAGTCTGAGGGATGAGTGTGAGTGTGCAGGGGACGAGAAAGGGGAGCATTGTGGGCGGTGGTGGGGCCACGAAACAGCCAAACGTGTGCGAGGACCTGGCAGCCCTGTAGAAGTCCCAGAGCCTCTGTTTCCTCTAGTCGGGGTCTCAATACCTGCCCAGGGGCTGATGCACCTCTGTCATGGATTGAATTATGTCCCCCCAAAAAATGTGTGTATCAATTTGGCAGGGCCACGATTCCCAGTATAGTGTGGTTGTCCTCCATTTTGTGATTGTAATTTTATGTTAAAGATTAGGGTGGGATTGTAACCCCACCTTTACCCAGCACATCCCTGATCCATTGTAAAGGGAGTTTCCCTGGGGTGTGGCCTGCACCACCTTTTATCTCTCAAGAGATAAAAAGGAAAGGGAAGCTAGCAGAGAGTGGGGGACCTCATACCACCAAGAAAGAAGTGCCTGGAGCAGAGCGTGTCCTTTGGACCCGAGGTTCCTGCATAGAGAAGCTCCTAGTCCAGGGAAAGATTGATGATGACAAGGACCTTCCTCTAGAGTTGACAGAGAAAGCCTTCCTCTGGAACTGACACCCTGAATTTGGACTTCTAACATACTAGACTGTGAGAAAATAAATTTCTCTTTGTTAAAGCCATCCACTTGTGGTATTTCTGTTAGAGCAGAACTAGATGACTAAGACAACCCCAGATCAGGTTGTCCCTAGTCCTCGGGGATCATGTGAGGCTGCCAGCTCTCCTTTCCTGGCAGAGGGTGGGGGCAGGAATGGGGACACATAATCATTTAAATCTGACCTTATAGCCTTCCTAGAGTCCTTGGGTGGTGCAGTTAATGCACTTGGCTGTGAACTGAAAGGTTGGAGGTTCGAGTCCACCCAGAGGTGCCTTGGAAGAAAGACCTTCCCAAAAATCAGCCACTGAAAACTCTGTGGAGCACAGTTCTACTCTGACATACATGAGGTCACCATGAGTCGGAGTCAGCTCGATGGCAAATGTTTTAGTTTTCTGGTTATAGCCTTCCCACTCCTTGGGAGTTTAAACACTCTCTCTTTTTAAGAAATATGGAAGTTGCTGTTTGTAATATAAATGGCAAACAAATAAACATAAAAGTGAATGAATTTTACATTTTCAAATGGTAAATTTTATGCTGTGTTTTATCATAATTTATTTTTTAAAAAGTTTATCATGGTTAAAAATAAAAAGCCTATGTTGGTTTTCCTAATTAAAAAGAAGAAAGTGGCTGCTCCATGAACTCCCCAAACCTAAGCTCTGTAAACCCTCCTTCTTGATGCTATATGTCCTGGAGAAGCCACAAGTGACAGCCAGTCTGGCTGAGAGCCGAGGTGGGCACAGGGCAGGCAAGTTTCAGGACTTGGAGTCCAGGACTTGGTAGGCCAAGGCCCCATCTCAGCCTCTTTCCCCCTTCAGCTCTCTGGTCTCTGCAGGGTAAGGAGAAAAGCTCAGGGTGAGAGCCACTGAGAGGGCAGCTTTGAAACCCAGCAGGGAGATAACAGGAGACAGAGAAACCAAAGACTCCCCTGATAACCTGCCAGGAAGCCAACACAGAAGAAAACAGAGAGATAAGGAACAGACAGCCTCTCTCAAGGCCAAACAGTTTTAAAAGAGACTCCCTGGGGTGGACATTGGGTTTAAAGACAGGGCAGCAGATAAAGAGATCCCTTGATGGGGAGCTAGAGTGATAAATGAGGCTCAGAAAGTTGATTTGGTGGCCTCCAACTGGACTGGGCTCCCAGGCTGGACACCTCCTGCCCTCTGAGTTCTGGCTCCATTTGTAGGGTCAAGGCCAGGCTCTCTAGTCTTCTGGCTCCCTGGGCCTGTGCCTGCCTCCTCAGTTAGCCTAAGAGCAGGCTAAAGGACAAGGCTCCACCAAATAGCTTTATTTAAAAATAAAGTTGTTTCAGTTTTGTTTGGTTTTTCAACAAAGGTAAGCAGGCTATGTTTCTAGGAAATTCCCAATCAAGTGTCTTTGAGCCAAGAAGGGCCTTTGAAGCAGTGTAGTATAATGGAAGAGGGCCTGGCCTTGGCTTCAGATGCCGTTGGGCACAAATGTCAGCCATGGAACCCCCTGGCCAAGTGACTTACCTTCTGTGAGCCTCAGTGTTCTCATCTGGGCAATGAAGATAATGAGCCAGTGGGGCAGGGCTGGATGAGGACCAAGAGATAACGGATATAAAGGGCTCAGCCAGTACTGCCCTTAAACCATGGCAACAGGGCCCCTGCCTGGGCTCTGTGCTGTAGAGAGGATCACTCTGGATGGCCTCTGCCTGCTCCTTACCACACTGGGTGAAGAGGAGTCCACAGGACCAAGGGTTGAGCCCACTTGGAGCCCATGCCTCCCTTCTAGACTACACTCTGGGTCCCTTGCCCACAAGGCCCTAAGCCCACTTTCCAAACTTACCGGGCCTCTGCCCCAAATTGTCTTCCTGAGGGGCAGCAGGATGTCCATTTCTAGGCTCAAGGGGTGGCTGATGATGGTACTTTGTGCAAGAGGACGTGGGGAGAATAGAGAGAGTTTGGACAGATGGTCTGGGGTCTGGCCCACTTGCATGAACATGAGGCCGCATGCGGTGCAGAATGGAGCCTGTGGTGAAAAAGGTTCCATTTACTATTGAATAACAAACCACCCCAAAACTTAGTGGTGTAAAACAACAATTATTTTATTACTATCTCTCACAGTTTTGGGGGTTGACTGGGATCAGCTGGATGACTGTCTTTTGGAGTCTCTTAGGTGGTTGTTGTAGCCCTGGTGGCACAGTGGTTAAGAGCTGGGCTGCTAACCAAAAGGTTGGCAGTTTGAATCCACCAGCTGCTCCTTGGAAACCCTATGGGGCAGTTCGACTCTATCCTATAGCATCGCTCTGCGTCGGAATCAACTCGACAGCAACAGGGTTTTTTGTTTTTTGGTTTTCATGTAGTTGTAGTTAGATGGTGGCTAGGGCTAAAGTCAATCCGAAAGTTCCTCATTCAAATGCTGGCTATAGACAGAACACCTCCACCTGTGCTGGCGTCTTTATGTGGCCTGGGATTTCTCATAGCATGGAGGCTGGGTTTCCAAGAGCAAGAGTGTCAAAAAGAATCAGGTAGAAGCTGTCTTGGCTTTTGAGACCCAGTCTCAGAAGTCACGTATCATCATTTCTGCTGTAGTCACAAGCCTGCCCAAATTAAAGGGAAGGTAACATAGACTCCAACTCTCAATGGAAAACTGTCAATGTACATTGTCAGAAAAGTATCAAAAAACAAAACAAAACCTATTGCCGTTAAGTCAATCCTGACTCCTAGCAACCCTATAGGACAGAGTAGAACTGCCCCGTAGGGTTTTCAAGGAGCAGCTGGTGGATTCAAACTGTCAACCTTTTGGTTAGCAGCCAAGCTCTTAACCACTACACTACAGAAGAGTATAGGGGATGAGATATATTGTGGGGCCATCTTTGGAATATACATTCGGCCACAGAAGAGAAAGGGAGCCTCCATATGTGCACCCTTCTGAGGTCCTGCAAATGATAGGGGTAGTAGTGGTCTTGTGACATCCAGTTCCCTTTGATCTAAGTATCCACACTGATGGGAAACCATTCTGTTTAAATCAGAAGACATCCACCCCAAGAAGATAAAATACTCAGGAATAAATCTAACCGGAAATGTAAAAGACTTATACAATGAAAACTACAAGACACTACTGCAAGAAAACAAAAGAGATCTACGTAAGTGGAAAAACATACCTTGCTCATGGATAGGAAGACTCAACATTGTGAAAATGTCAATTCTACCCAAAGCAATCTACAGATACAATGCAATCCCAATCAAAATCCCAACGGCATTTTTTAATGAGATGGAGAAACAAATCACCAACTTCATATGGAAAGGGAAGAGGCCCCGGATAAGTAAAGTATTAGTCAAGAAGAAGAACAAAGTGGGAGGCTTCAAACTACCTGATTTTAGAACATATTATACCACCACAGTAGTCAAAACAGCCTGGTACTGGTATAACAACAGATACATAGACCAATGGAACAGAATTGAGAATCCAGACATAAATTCATCCACCTATGAGCAGCTAATATTTGACAAAGGCCCAAAGTCTGTTAATTGGGGAAAAGCGTCTCTTTAACAAATGGTGCTGGCATAACTGGATAC
Organism: Dugong dugon; assembly: GCA_030035585.1. Lineage (NCBI taxonomy): Eukaryota > Metazoa > Chordata > Mammalia > Sirenia > Dugongidae > Dugong > Dugong dugon. Next base: position 20,475,087 of record CM057482.1, on the reverse strand, counting down.
TCATCCGCAAAAAACTGAAACAAGACCCATACCACACACCATGAACAAAAACTAACTCAAAATGGATCAAAGACCTAAATATAAAATCGAAAACAATAAAGATCATGGAAGAAAGAATAGGGACAACACTATGAGCCCTGATAAATGGCATAAACAGAATATGAAGCATAAGTAACAATTCACAAGCACCAGAAGAGAGACTAGATAACTGGGAGCTCCTAAAAATCAAACACTTATGCTCATCAAAAGACTTCACCAAAAGAGTCAAAAGACAACCTACAGACTGGGAAAAAACTTTTGGCTACAACAAATCTGATCAGCAAATCTACAAGATACTGCAAAACCTCAACAAAAAGGCAAATAACCCAATTAAAAAATGGGCAAAGGATATGAACAAGCACTTCACCAAAGACGACATTCAGGTGGCTAACAGACACATGAAGAAATGATTACCATCATTAGCCATTAGAGAAACGCAAATCAAAACTACAATGAGATACCATCTCACCCCAACAAGGCTAGCATTAATCCAAAAAACACAAAATAATAAATGTTGGAGAGGTTGTGGAGAGACTGGAACACTTATATACTGTCAGTGGGAATGTAAAACGGTACAACCACTTTGGAAATCGATTTGGCACTTCCTTAAAAAGCTAGAAATAGAAGTACCATACAATCCAGCTATCCTTCTCCTTGGAATATATCCTAGAGAAATAAGAGGCATCACATGAATAGGTATATCCATGTTCATTGCAGCACTGTTCACGATAGCAAAAAGATGGAAACGACCTAGATGCCCATCAACAGACGAATGGATAAACAAATTATGGTATATCCACACAATGGAATCCTATGCAGCGATAAAGAACAACGATGAAGCTGTGAAACATCTTATAACATGGAAGAATCTGGAGGGCATTTTGCTGAGTGAATTTAGTCAGTCTCAGAAGGACAAATATTGTGTAAGACCACTATTATAAGGACTCAAGAAAAGGTTTAAACATAGAAGAAAACATTCTTTGATGGTTATGAGGTGGGGAGGGAGGGAGAGGGTTATTCACTAACTAGACAGTAGACAAGAATTATCTTAGGTGAAGGGAAAGACAGCACACACTACAGGGGAAGTAGGCACAACTGGACTAAACCAAAGCTAAGAAGTTTCCTGAATACAAACAAGCACTTCGAGGGACAGAGTAGCAGGGGTAAGGGTCTGGGGACCATGGTTTCAGGGGACATCTAGGTCAATTGGCTTAACAAAGTTTATTAAGAAAATGTTCTGCATCCTACTTTGGTGAGTGGTGTCTGGGGTCTTAAAAGCTTGCAAGCGGCCATCTAAGATGCATCAATTGTTTCCAACCACCTGGAATAAAAGAGAATGAAGAACACCAAAGACACAAGGAAAATATTAGCCCAAGAGACAGAAAGGGCCACATAGACCAGAGACTTCATCAGCCTGAGATCAGAAGCACTGGATCGTGCCCGGTTACCACCAATGACCCCCCTGACAGGGAACACAACAGGGGGAGTCCCTGATGGAGCGGGGGAAGGGTGGGATGCAAAACTCAAATTCTAGTAAAAAGACCAGACTTAATGGTCTGACTGAGACTGGAGGAACCCCAGAAAGCATGGTCCCTGGACTATCTGTCAACCCAGAACTAAAACAATTCCTGAGGCCAACTCTTCAGACAAAGATTGGACTGGACTGTGGGACATAAAATGATACTCGTGAAGAGTGTGCTTCTTAGCTCAGGTAGATACATGAGACTAAATGGGCAGTTTCTGTCCAGAGGTGAGATGAGAAGGCAGAGAGGGTCAGGAGACGGTTGAATGGACACAGGAAATCAGGGGTGGAAAGGAGGAGCGTGCTGTCACAATATAGGGAGCGCAATAGAGTCACATAAAATGTATGTATAAATTTTTGTATGAGAGACTAACTTGAATTGTAAACTTTCACTTAAACTACAACAATAAAAAAAAAGTCTAGTAAGAAAATATAAGGTTTATTTTGAAAATCAGTACCCAAATTATATCAGGAATTAAATATAGCTTGCTAAAGTGTCTGTATGTGCATAGATATGCACAGAGATGCCGGCACAGATATAACTGTTTAAAAAAAGAAGACATCCAGCCCAGGAGCCTGTAGCCAGCCTCTGAGCTGAACTTGCAAACCCTAACAGCAGGGGCTAGAGCACAGGCCAGGATCACAGTGAGTAAGCCTGGGAGGGGAGGAGTGTTTGAATTATCCCTGAGAGCTTTTTCTGGCACAAGATTCTTAGAAAGCCCAACTTTTCCCCTTCCAGGAATGGAGGTGAAGGGGCCAGAAATCTGCCACGTGGCGATGAGGCCTCCTTTCCTAACAGGGGCCCAAAGCCCTAGGTTCTACACTTGACTCAGTCATTGTGTGACCCTGGGAAAGTCACCTCTCTCTGGGCCTCAGTTTCTTTATCTGTAGATTAGGGGGATGGGGCTAGAAGGATTGGTCCAAAATCTCTGCCTACTCCCCCATACCCAGCAAGAATAATTGCATTGCCTCAGATAAGCCTTTTCAGGAGATCTGTGAGGTCAAAACTATTTTCATAGCAATACTGAAACATTATTTGCCTTTTTCACTGTGTTATAATTTGACTAATTGTTCAAAAGCAATGGTGGGTAAAACTGTAGGTGTCTTAGCATAAATTAAAGCAATGACACCGAACTATATGATAGTCACTGTAGTCCTCATTGCCATGTATTTGCAGTTTAAAAAAATGTGACTTGAAAGTAGAAAATTTCTGAACTTAAAAATAGAAAAATAAAAGCATGTGAAGAATATGGTAAACAACCTTGAAGTTGAATTTGCCCTTGTATGCTATGATTTAAAAATAAAATTACTTAATCTTTGTAAGCTAACCTTGAGACATAAATCATAAACAACCTCCCTAATCTCTAACCTTGACTATGCACCATTCGACTAATCTCTAACCCTGGAGAGAAGATGTAACATGCTAGTCTTTGATGTCATACTGGCCCTTATCGTGTGAGGTCAAGGTGAAAAATTCATATACAAGCACTGGCTGTCTGCTCATTCGATGATAGAAGGCCGAAACAGAGTATGTGTGGTTGCAAAAATTGGGGAAAAGGGGTCTTGATGCGAAAAAGCTTGAGAATCACTGTGTCTTAGTCATCTAGTGCTGCTATAACAGAACTACCACAAGTGGATGGCTTTAACAAAGAGAAGTTTATTCTCTCACAGTCCAGTAGGCTACATGTCCAAATTCAGGGCGTCAGCTCCAGGTGAACGCTTTCTCTGTCGGCTCTGGAGGAAGGTCCATGTCATCAATCTTACCTTGGTCTGGGAGCTTCTCTGTGCAGGAACCTCAGGTCCAAAGGACGCGCTATGCTCTCAGCACTGCTTTCTTGGTGGTACGAGGCTCCTATGTGTCTCTGCTCACTTCTCACTTTAATATCTCAAAAGAGATTGGCTTAAGACACTATCTAATCTTGTAGACCTCATCAATACAACTGCCGCTAATCCATCTTATTACATCATAGCGATAGAGTTTACAACACATAGGGAAATCACATCAGATGATAAAATGGTAGGCAATCATACAATACTGGGAATCATGACCTAGCCAAGTTGACAGATATTTTGGGGGGACACAATTCAATCCATGACACACTGCAAAACAAATAAAGTGAAAAGTAAGCCCCCATCCCATCCAAGAACCCTAGCCTATCGTTTGTTTCTCTCTAAAGACAATCACTGTGGCCAATGTCTTACCTATCCTTCCAGTGCTATTCTATGCCTTTATACTCAAAAGGTATTAACTAGTCTGTATCTGGCTTTTTTCAGGTAATACATCTTGGAAAGTGGTCCATATCAGTACATATACAGCTGCTACATTCTTTTTAATGGTTGCATTGTATGCCCATTATATAGGTGTAATGTAACTCATTAAACCATTCCTCTTTTGCTGAACATTTGGGTTGTTTCTGATTTTTATTAATTTAAACAATGATGTAGTGAACATCCTTGGAATAGTTTCAAGTAGGTAAATGATAAAATCAGTTTTGCTTGTCAAAGAAGATCACTCTGACAACACTAAAAACACTAGCAACAAAAGACAAAATAGATAAATTGAACTTCATCAAAATAAAAAACTTTGCTCAACAAAGGACTTTAACAACAAAGTGAAGAGACAACCTACAGACTGGGAAAAAAAATTTGGGAACCATGTATCAGACAAGGGTTTAATATCCAGAATATATAAAGAACTCCTACAACTTAACAACAAAAAGACAAATTAATCCAATCAAAACATGGGCAAAGTATCTGAAATATATATTTCACCAAAGATATACAAATGCCCAATAAGCACATGAAAAGATGCTTAACATCATTAGCCATTCTCAAAACCAAAAAACCAAACCCACTGTCATCGAGTCGATTTTGACTCATAGCGACTCTATAGGACAGAGTAGAACTGTCCCATAGGGTTTCCAAGGCTGTAATCTTTATGGAAGCAGACTGCCACATCTGTCTCCCTTGCAGCAGCTGGTGGGTTCAAACTGCTGACCTTTCAGTTAGAATCCAAGCACTTAACCACTGCGCCTCCAGGGCTCCTTTCATTAGCCATGAGGGAGATACAAATCAAAATCACAATGAAATGCCAATTCATACTCACTAGGATGACTATTATGGTTTGAATTGTGTCCCCCTAAAATGTGTGTTGGAATCTTAACCCCTATATGTGTAGATAGGAACCCTGGTGGCCCAATGGGTGAGCGCTTGGCTGCTAACCGAAAGGCTTGCAGTTTGAACCCACCCAGCTGCTCCGAGGGAGAGAGACTTGGAGATCTTCTTCTGTATTACAGCCAACAAACCTTATGGGGGCAATTCCATGCTGCCAAGTGGGGTCACTATGAGCCGAAATCTACTCGGTGCCTTACAACAATAACAACATACGTTTGATGCGATCCTATTTGAGAACAGGGTTTTCTTTGTTATGTTAACAAGGCTGTATCAGTATAGGGTGTGTCTTAAGCCAAAAACTTTTGAGATATAAAAGGAGCATACTAGGCACAGAGGCAAGGACAAATGGGGGAAGATTAATGGCACATAGAGATCACCAAGAACAGAAGCTGAAAAGAGACAAAGATCTTCTCCTAGAGGCAACGGAGAGAGAAAGACTTCCCCTAGAGCTGATGCCCTGAATTCGGACTTCTAGCCGCCTAAACTGTCAGGAAATAAATCTTCTGTTGCTAAAGCCACCCACCTGTGGTATTACTTTAAGTATGTCTGTTATAGCAGCACTAAGAAACTAAGACAACGACTAAGATAAAAACAAAACAAAACTTAAAACAACAAATGTTGGCAAGGATGAGGAGAAATTGGAACTGTTTTCCGTTGCTGGATGAAATGCAAAATGGTACAGTTTGTTGGTTCCTCAAAACGTTAAACATAGAGTTATCATATGACACAGCAATTCCACTCCTAGGTATACAGCCAAGAGGCTTGAAAGTAAATAAACACATGCACACCAATGTTCACTGCAGCGCTACTTACAAAAGCCAAAAGGTGGAAACAACCTAAATGTCCATCAACAGATGAATGGATAAACAAAATGTGGTATATATATACACAATGGAATACCACTCAGCTATAAACAGAAGTGAAGTCCTGATACATGCTACAACATGGATAAACCTTGAAAACATTATACTGAGAGAAGTAAATCAATCACGAAAGGACAAATGTTGTATGATCTCACTTATATGAAATACAATACATAAAAGTTTTTAATTTTGATGAAGTCCAATTTGCCTATTTTCTCTTTTGTTACTTGTGCTTTTGGTGTCATATCTAAGAATCCATTTTCAAAAAATAAGATCTTGAAGCTTTACCTCTATGTTTTCTTCTAAGAGTTTTATGGTTTTAGTTCTTATATTTAGGTTATTGATCTATTTTGAGTTAATTTTTGTATATAGTGAGGTATGAGGTATGGGTCAAGCTTCACTCTTTTGCATGTGGACATAGAGTTGCTCCAGAACTATTGGTTAAAGAGATTATTCTTTCCTCTGCTGAATGGACTTGGCACCCTTGTCAAAAGTTAATTGGTCATAGATGTATGGGTTTATTTTTGGATTCTCAATTCTATTCCATTAGTCTATACATCTATCCTTATACCAGTACCAGACTGTGTTGATTATTGTAGTTTTATAGTAGGTTTTAAAACCAGGAAGTGTGAGTCCTCCTACTTTGTTCTTTGTTCTTTTTCGATTGTTTTGGCTGTTCGGGTTCCCTTGCAATTCCATATGAATGAGGATCAGCTTTTCCATTTCTGCAAAAAAGGCTGTCGGAATTTTGATAGGGGTTATGTTGAATTTGTAGATTGTTTTGGGTAGTTGCTGAATCCTTGACACAACCCTGGTAGTGTCTCATGGCATCCTGTTTTATGGTATAACAAGATGTTTTAGGACTCATCCACTATATTTTCTGTCCCAGACCTTGAGTTATACACTTTCCAGAGGCATTTTTGCATTAACAGCGCTTAGTGGTGGATCGAATGTCATGGGTGGTGGGAGGTAGGGTGACTCCCAGTTTTATAACTTGCAGAACTACATGGTGCCATTTGCTGAGAGATAAGGAGTAGGTTTGGGGTTGACATCAAGAGGCTGAGACACCTGGGGAAGAGGTATGTCCCTTGGCTCTGTAGCTCCACTTGTGACCCCTCCACTCCATCCTGCTTTAGTTACACATTTATCGGTCTATGATCATAAAAATGCCAGATCTGTGGGGGCCACAAGAGAAGAAGTGATTCTTGCCTCTGAGAGCTCAAGGTCCAGGTGGAGAGATAAGCTTCCTTCTCCCTAAATGACAAGGGCATGGTCCCCAGGAGAACAGAGTGGTCAGAAAAGACTTGGACAGTGCTCATGTAGGAGAGATGCCTCTGGCTATCCTGCGGGGCCTTGGGAATATTAGCAGTTCAGCCCCAGCACACAGGAAGGATGGTGGCTGTCACTGCAGGTGGCCATGGGGCAGATGAGCGCAATGATACTGCCAAGGCCCCAGCCAGCCTCAGACTTCCATATGGTTGACAACACAAGTCAGCCCAGCCATATGGGTCAGTAAAGCCAGGGTCACTTTCCTCCCTTGGTGCCCGTGCATGAGAAAAGTGTCTGCCTTCTCCAAACATGGGTTGGGCACAAAGAGGAATGTGTGTCCTCTTGTTGCTGCCTGCTCAACCTGGTAATTTACCACACTCCCCGCCTCCCCCCACAACCTGTACATTCACTCATGGAACACAAAGCACATGTGCTGAAATTAATAAACACATTTACATATATGATCATGCACAGCTGCCCATTCACATATACACACACAGAGAGGTAGTGCAGAAGAGGAGAATTAGTCCCATACTGAGGGTGAGACTCTGTTCAAATCTGGGGTCCTTTACTAGGCCACTGGTCTTTGGACCTCAATTTACCAATCTGTAAAACAAGATGTGGCCTTAATACCCCTCCCTGCCTCCAAGGTCCTTGCCCACGCTGACAATAAGTTTCTATGGTTTTAAATGTACACACACACTCATAGGAAGTCTGGGGACCAACCCCCAAAAGCCAGAGGATTGTCCCAGCCATCTTCTAACCCTCCCAGAGTCTTCAAAGCCAGACGGATGAATCCCCAACCCTCAGATTGAAACTTGCTTTTTACCTTGACTATATCAGCTCAAGGGAGACAGTGGTGATTCAGTGGTAGAGTTCTCACCTTCCATGCGGGAGGCCCAGGTTCAATTTCCAGCCAATGAACCTTATGTGCAGCCACTACCTATCTGTCAGTGGAGGCTTTTGTGTTGCTATGATGCTGAACAGGTTCTGGTGGAACTTCTAGACTAAGACGGATTAGGAAGAAAAGCCTGGAGATCTACTTCTGAAAATCAATCAATGAAAATCCTATGGATCATAATGGTCCTGTCCCCAACTGGTCACGGGGATGGTGTAAATTGGATAGTGTTTCCTTCCATTGTGTATGGGGTCACCATGAGTTGGGAGCCTACTCCACGGCAGCTAACAACAACATCAGCCTGAAGAGAGTGAAATGCTCACTAGTATGGGCCCTCAAGTGGGGTGTAGGGGCAGCTGGCTCTGTAAGCCTTTCTCTAGGCCTGGATTCCCCACCACCTCCGCAGAGCTCCAGCATGGACAGTAACCAGTCTACAACGTTGGTGGGTTCACGATTTGCCTGTGGAGTTGGCATTTTCCAGAACTGGTCTTCAAAGGCACATACAAGTTTCCCGAGTGGTTAAGAATGTTCTGGGGTGCCATCTGGCTCCCTCGAGTTTAGCTTGCCCACACCCAGTCAGCTGCCAAGGGACCCTGGAGCTTCTAGGGGTTAAGCTCTCCTCTAGCTTGAATGTATGTTTTGGGAGAAGTACTAAAGGGAGATGAGGCTTTTTCATAGAGATACATACTGTGTAGCGAAGTCGGGGAGCTATGGACTAAATCCTAGCTCAACAACTTTAATACTATGTGACTTTGGGCAACCTCTCTAGGCCTCAGTTTCCTCATGTGTAAAATGGGAACTAGAGGGACTACCCTAAGGATGGTTTTAAGGATTCACTGAGATAATGCCTATAAAGCACTCAGCACAGTGCCTGACACACAGTAGATATCTTAGTTTCCTACTGCTACTGTAACAGAAATCCCTACACTGATATGGCCTCATACTGACATAACAAAGAAAACCCTGCTCCCAAACAGGACTATATCCACAGGTATAAAAAAATCCAAACCAAACCTATGGCCGTCGAGTTGATTCCAACTCATAGTGACCCTACAGGACAGAGTACAACTGTTCCATAAGGTTTTGAAGGAGCAGGTGGTGAATTCGAACTGCTGATCTTTTGGTTAGCTGCCAAACGCTTAACCACTGAGCCACCAGGGCTTCTCCACAGGTATAGAAAAACAAAACCCAAACCCGTTGCCATCAAGTCAATTCCAACACGTAGGGACACTATAGGGCAGAGTAGAATTGCCCCATATGGTTTCCAAGGAACACTTGGTGGATTTGTACTGTCGACCTTTTGGTTAGCAGCCATAGCTCTTAACCACTATGCCATCAGGGTTCCCTCCACAGGTATAGGGGTTAGGATTTCAACATATATTTTGGAGGGACACATTCAATCCATAACAATAGGTGTTTGAAAACTCATAGCTATTGTTATTATCATCAGACTGATATGTTTTTCAAAATAGGGCACAAAGGTGGATTCTGGGAACTCCAGAATGGTATGCAATACTCAGCGAATTTTGAAAGTAACACTGAGTACACATATAAGCATTTTGAAAATAATGATCATTTACTTCTGTTTCTGGCAGTATGCAGACTAGTTGATAAAGAAATCCTTCCCAGTAGGAAATACATAAATGTCGCGTAAAATATCGAAAACTTGTATATTAAAGCACAGATGAGCTGAGGATGAGTAAGGAAAACAGTCAGAAGCCAGAATAACAAGAGATCCCACCAGGGTAAATCTGCATTAGAGCTCACGTTCCCCTGAGGGCCTGGGTTATAAAGGGTCAGGATGTCAGAAACCTCCTGGGCACCACTTCAGTCCTTTCAGTCCCACTTCTGATTCCAGTCACTGCTGAGATGATTGGTTTCGTGTGGGCTTCGACCAGCTTCACACAGGTGCTTCCTTGTCTTGGACACCTGTTGCCTATCTCTCACTTCCAGTCTGAGGCAGAGTATGGGGTGCTCTCAGGAACCTCTTGAACTCTCACACATGTGTAACCCATAAGTTTAGGGGAGTTAAGGTCTGTGTGACCACTCTTTTTTTAAAAAAGAATTTATTTTGTTTGAGAATATACAAATCCTGTTTGGGAATAAGGTTTTCGTTGTTATGTTAATGAGGCCCTGTCAGTGTACAATGTGTCCTAAACCTAATCACCTCTGAGGTATAAAAAGAACAGATTAGACACAGGAGCAAGCACAAACAGGGGTCAGGGGTAGGGTGAGATAGATGCCATGTGATGCTCACCAAGTTGTATATTTTCAATATACAATATATTCTCAACAAGTCATTGAGGATAGACACAACAGAACATATACCAATTAAACAATTTCTACACATACAACTCAATGACATTGATTACATTCTTTAAGTTGTGCAATCATTCTCACCCTCCTTTTCTGAATTGTTCCTCCCCCATTAACAGAATCAAACATAAACCTCTGGAAGAACATATTTTAAACAGAAATCTCAAAGAATTCCAAGGAACATGATCTCCTGATAAAAAAACAAATTCACTGTCCTCTAAGTTTCCTATCCACTCTTTTGAGGTGCTGTTGTCAATTTGATCTCATATCGACAGTTCCTTAAAACAGCACAATGTTCAAGGGAGACATTATTTACTGATTAAGCTAAATTATTGTTTGATTTAGAGAAGACTTCAGGGGATAGTTTTGGTTTAAGATTTAAAGATTATCTCAGGGCAATAGTTTCAGGAGTTCATCCAGCCTCAACAGCTCCAGAAAGTCTGGATTCCATGAGAATTTGAAATTCTCTTCCACATTTTCTGTGGGACCACTCTTGACCAATGAGAGACAGAAGAAGATAAATGCTTGTCCCTTTCATTTCCCAGCTTATAAGCCTCCTCAGAAAATCCTGTATGAATCAAGCACCTATCAGAGTTCCCCTCGATAAGGCAACTTTGTACTGGTTTTTCCTCTTTCTTTGTTTCACCCTCTGCACTCCTCAATACTGCTCCCTGGGATCACTTGCCACATTAACTACCTATACATAAGTCTTTCCAGAAGCTCTGCCTTTAGAGAACCAAGACAAAACAATACAGAGCATAAAAAGCCTGACACTTGGGCCTGGGAAGGTAGTTATAAAAGAGATCCCAAAACAAATCTGAGATTCCCCAAAAGGCAATACCCTAGGGAAGAAATGAGGGAAAAAATACCCTGCAGAAAACTTCCTTATATCCACTTAGCTGTGGGTGGAATAGGGACACAGGAAAAAAGAAATCTCCACTCAGATTCCTAACACAAGTCAATTTTACATAGAGAAAAGCCCAAAATCATTGGAATTGAAAAAACCCCAAGCCCTAATTTTATTTAAAAGTGCTTCTGAGTTGGAAGTATCCCTAGGCGTCTGACAGAATCAAACATAAATCTCTGGAAGAACATATTTTAAGCACAAACCTTAAAGAAATCCAAGGAACATGAGCTCCTAATAAAAAGCAATGAGGACACAAACCACATATAGCATAGGTTTACATATAGCACAATCCATAAAAGAAAAATCCCATAAACCCATGAGGACACAAACAACAATGAGCAAGAGTCAGCAGAAACAACAAATTGCAGGGTGAGACCCACAAATACTGCATAAAATGGAATTATAAGACACAGAATAGGAAACAAGCATTTTATTATGTTTAAAGAAGTTAAGAAAAATATTGAAAACATGTTGACAGATTAAGAAACTAACAAAATTCACTAGGCATATTGGAAGATGAATAAGCTAAAACTTCTAGAAATGAAAACTGTAATAATTAAAATTAAAAACTCAAAGGACAGGTTAAAAGGCAAAATAGAAGAATAGATGAAGTTGAAGAGAGAATTAGTAAATTGAAATATAAAGTTGAAGAAATTATCAAAAATTCAGCAAAGAGTGTTGGAAAGATGTAAAATATGAAAGACAAGTTAAGAGACACGGAAGAAATTCAACATTCATTTGTGTTCAAAAAACTCAGCAAACTAAGAATTAGAGGGAGCTTCCTCAGCCCAATGAAGGACATCCACAAAAAAACATATAGCTACTCTCACACTTTATGTAAAAGACTGTATGCTTTCCCTCTGAGTTCAGGAACAAGGAAGGAGTAACTCTCACCACTCCTATTCAACATTCTACTGGAGGTCCTAACCAGTGCAATAAGTCAGGAAAAGAAATAGAAGGCATACAGATTGGAAAGGAAGAAGTAGAACTCTTTATTTTAGGAGACAATATTGTTTATGAAGAAAATTGCAAAAAATCTACAAAAAATGATGATATATAAGTGAGGCCAAACAGTATTATATATATTTCACTTACATAAAGAGACAAGAAAAGGCAAAAAAAGATACTATATCTAATAAGCGAGTTTAACATGGTTACCAGATACAAGGTCAATATACAAAAATAAACTGTATGCCTTATATTAGCAATGAACAATCAAAATGTAAATTTAAAAAGTAGCACCACTTACAATAGTATAAAAAACATGAAATACTTAGGTATAAATCTAACAAAACATGTGCAAGATAGCTATGCTGAAACTAACAAAACTTTGATGAGAGAAATCTAAGAAGAGCTAAATAAATGTTTATGGATTATGAAAATCAATATTGTTAAGAGGTCAATTCTCCCCAAGTGGAGCTATAGATTTAACGCAATCTCAATCAAAATCCCAGGAGGATTTTCCCAGAAATTAATAAACTGATTCTAAAATATTTATGGAAATGCAAAGGAACTTGAGTATCTCAAAACAATTTTGAAAAAAAAAAACAAAAAACAGAACAAAGTTGGAAAACTCACACTGTTTGATTTCAAGATTTACCATAAAGTTACAATATTCAAAGACAGTGTAATATTGACAAAAGGATAGACATATAGATCAGTAAAAGAACTGAGAGTCTTGAATTAGGCCCACACTTTTTTTATTGATTTTTGACAAAGAGGTCAAGTCAGTTCAATGGAGAAATAATAGTGTTTTCAACAAATTGTGCTGGAAAAATTGGACATTCATACGCAAAAAATGAACCTCAACCCATGTCTCACACCATACTAAAAAAGTAACTCAAAATAGATCATAGGCATAATTGTAAAAGCTAAAATTATAAAACTTGCACAAGGAAACATAGGAGAAAAATCTTTTTGACCTGGGATTAGGCAAAGATTTTTTACATATAGCAAAATCCATAAAAGAAAAAATCCATGAGCTATATTTTATAAAAATTTAAAAGTTTTGCTCTTCAAAAGACGTTTATAAAACCAGTTCAATTCTGCCGACCCTAACTACTGTTGTAGGGTAAAAAAATCACAAAGTTTAGTAAAGCAAAAGGAAAGTTTTATTCGGCATATATTCAAAAAGGCAAAAGTGGGAAGTTGACAAGCATGCTGCCAGAGCTAATGTCTGCCCGAGTCCAAGGAGTATTACAGACTAGGCAAGACTGGCAAACTGTACAAGCATGCTGCTAGAGCCATGTCTGCCCAAGTCCAAGGAAATTACAGAGTCATCAGTACATATTAACATTACATAATGGGCAAAACCATCGAAAGCTTTACCTTTTCACAGATTGACTAGAAACTGTGATCCTACATTTTGAATCATCTTTCTTAACAATCATTGGTACAGGTTTCAGTAACGACAGTCAGGAGGGTCTTCATTGGTCCAACAAATTTTCTATTCACTAAATGCTGGTAGAAAAAGATAAGTGTGGAAACTCTTCTGTGTTCTGTTTGACTGGCTTATGTGAAAGGTTCCCTAAAAGATATTTTCCAAGATTCTCCTAGCTATTGTCTTTATACCTCAGGGCCCAGTTGATGTGTCCTTGTGAGCCCTTGTGAGGCCAGCTCCAGCTGGGTCACATTCTCAATGCTCAAGGACAGGGAATAATGATTCCAATATTATTTTCTAAATCACTATCCAGAGTTAGATCGGGTTTCACAGATTAAGGGCACAGACCTCTACAGAACTGCCCTCATTTCAAACACCAGCCACAAGTTTGGGAGTTCCCAGGCCATCCACACTTCTGACCAATCTGGCTATAAATTTGGGGTTTCCCACTACTCCCTCAGGTTCAATAATTAACTAGAACAACTCACAGAACTCAGGTGATAGACTTATAATTACAGTGACCTAGCAAAAACGCATACAAATTAGAAGAGACACATAAGGCAAGTTCTGGGAGAATCCCAAACGCGAAGCTTCCAAGTCTTCTTCCTGTGAAGTCAGGACAGGTCACCTTCCTGGTACATCAATGTATTGTCAGTCAGGGAAGCTCACTTGAGCTTCAGTGTTGAGAGTTTAATTAGGGTTTCTTTATGTAGGCATAACTGATTGAACTCAATCTCCAGCCACCTTCCCTCCCCAGAGATCAGGCTGATAGCATATGGTGGGGCTTTCTGGCATGGCTAGCCCCTACTATCAGTCATCCCGTTATGGATTAAATTGTGTTCTCCAAAAAGACATGTTGCAGTCCTAACGCCTGTACCTGTGAATGTGACCCCCTTTGGAAATAGGGTATTTGAAGATGTTATAAGTAAGGTTAACACAAGGTTATACTGGAGTAGGTGGGTCCTGATTCTTTATGATTGGTGTCCTTATAAAAGAGAAGATACAGAGAGGAGACAGAGGAAGGATGTCATGTGACAGGGTAACTGCAAGTCAACGAATGCCTGGAGATAAAAGAAGCTAGCTGAGCAGCATGGAACAGTTTCTCTCTCAGAGCCCTCAGAAGGAGTCAACACCACCGATACCCTGATTTGGACTTCTAGCCTCCAGAACTGTGAGATAATAAATTCCTGTTCTTACAAGCCACCCAATGTGTAGTATTTTGTTACACCAGTCCTAGCAAACTAATCTATACCTCATTAGCATAAACTATCAGATGTGGTCTGGTGTGCTCCAGGAATAACAAAGACACTCCAATCACTTGGGAAATTCCAAGAGTTTAGAGGGTACATTCCAAGAACTAGGCACAAAGGCCAAATTCTTTGAGTAAAGCTAATTCATTCCCCTACAACACTATTAAGTAGATGAAAAGGTAAGCCACAGCCTGGGAGAAAATATTTGCAATACAGGCCGTCCCCGGTTACAAACAAAATCTGTTCCTAAGTCTGTCTTTGAGTCGAATTTGTAGGCAAGTCGGAACAGGTACATACGGTTCTTATTTATAATCAGTTAATCAAATGTTTGTCTTAGTATATAATATATATTTTACCTTTCTATGTGTATAAAACACTTAAGAAACACTTCCAAATACACCTATGGTACTGTACTGAAGAGAGAGAATCTGTGTGTGTGTGTGGGTGTGTAGGTATACAGTACTGTAAACAAAAAATTGAACAGTTTAGACAGAAAAAAAAAAAGATCACGATTAAACGTTAGCACTCACTCTTGTTCCATTGATGTCACCTTGAAACAACTGAACCAACCCCTACTCACAACAAATTTTTCATTGCAATCACCTTCATTTGCTGCACATGCAGCTTTTAAATCACTGAAAAGGTTCCAAGCCTTTTCTTGCACTAAAGTAAGGCTAATAGTCATATTATGCTGATTTTGATCGTCTAACCAAATTATCAATAGCCTTTCCAGTTCAGTAATTAAACCACTGCATTTCTTAGTAGTAACTGTAGCTTTCATCGGGGCAGAGCCATTCACATGCTCCAGTATTCACTTTATCCTTTAAAACTGTTCCATTCGCTGACGGACTGCTGCCTAACGCTTCTCAAATGGCCGATGGCATTTCACCTCTTTCTGATTGCTTTACTATTTCCTTTTTATTTTTAATCGTAATTGTTCCCCTTTTCTTTGATGCATCACCAGCACTAGCATCAGATTTACACTTTGGAGGCATGGTTACAAAGAAAAATTTAAGACAAAGTTACACATTCAACACAGTGTTAACAGCAATGTGACTGACTTAAAAAGGTGGACAGCGTTCTTCCTTGAGGTGATGAACCGCTGAAGCTGTGCAGTGTTTCACAAAGTAGTGCACGCGTTCATTACTACAAACCATTGCATTTAACTCAGTTTTTTTAAGCAGTAAGCTTTATGGCAGTCCATTCTTAAGTACAAATGGTCTGTAAGTCGGATGTTCATAACCCAGGGACTTACTGCATACACAGCGGATAAAAGACTGATCTCCAGAATATATAAAGAACTTTCAAAACTCAGTAACCGGAGGGGGGACCTCTGGCAGTAGTGGCATGAAGAGATTGGCAAATTCTCTCCCCCTAAAATAACTTTTTCAAAAAACAGCCTTTGTAGGGCTCTGGAAATTAACCAAAAGCAAACAACAAATTGAGAAGCATTTATTCATGAAAAATGGCTAGAACTTCAGGTTAAAAAAGTGGAATTCTGCAGCCTTATTTCCTAGGGCTGCACTCATTGCCCCCTAGCTTGGTCTTTGGGAATGATAGTTTTACCAAGGTTAAGGGGCAGGGGGATGGCCATGAAAACCAGAAGATTTGCTGCCAGAAGGGACATATTTGAATTGAGATAGAGCGTGAAAATTTGAGCAGGCAGCATTGTCAGTAAAATTAGGAAACAAATGGGGAAAACCTGTAGCTTTGCTAGCATGGTTGGGGTGAGCAGAATACCAGCTAGAAATATAATGGGAAGAGTCTGGAAATTAGAGAACCATAAAAGGGCTGGATCAGCTCTCCACACATGCCTGACTGACTCAGAAAGTATGCACATGCACAGAGGAGAGCCCTAGTGGAAAGTCAAAGCCAAGGTGGTCAAGAGAACTAGATGAACTTTGAATGTACTCCACAACACACACACACACACACACACACATCAATCAAAAGAGAGTGGAAACCTTTACAAGTTCAGGGTGTTAGAGCACAACCTCTGTCCAAATCATTGACTGACTACTAAGCTATGCAGACTCAGGGGTAATCCCTAGGAAGCCAGGATAAAACATAAAAATAAGAAAGGAAGGAAGGAAGTGAGAAGAAAAGAAGTAACAGAGGGAGGGAGGGAGAAATGGAGGGAGGAAGAGCAAAAATATCCATGGATGTACATCACAGGGGAGACAGAATCTGCAGTCTAAGTCCAGGCAAATTACAAAAACAGAACAAAACAACAATACCTCATGAAAAATAAAACCAGAACCCAGAGTTTCTATAAATTATTATCAATAAAAAATTGTGAGATATCCAAACAAATGAGAAAGTGTGACCCATACTCAGAAAAAAAAAAAGTCAATAAGAATGAATTGATTTGGTACAGATGTTGGATTTAGCAGACAAATACTTCAAAGCTGCTATTATAAATATATTTAAATAATTAAAAGAAAATATGACAATGATTCAACAAATAGAGAATGTCAATAGAGAACCAGAATCTAACAAAAAAGAGAACGAAATGGAAAATCTAGAGTTGAATAGTACAATAACTGAAAGGAAAATTTCACGACAAAGACTTAACAGTAGATTTGAGATAGAAGAAGAAACAGTGAATTTGAAACTAAATCAATAAATTATCCAATCTGAAAGACAGGAAAAAAAATTGAAGAAAAATGAATGGTTTCAGTGACTTGTGGGACATTGAGCGTTATCAACATACATGTAATGGAAGTCCCAGAAGGAAAGGAGTGACAGAAAGGGGCAGAAAAAAAAATGCTTGAAGAAATAATGGCTTAAAACGTAACTAAACTGGTCCTCATTTCACTGTGCCCACCTGTCTAGGACCATTATGTCATAAACCCTGCCCAGTTCCAGCCCTTGCCCTACCTTGCAAAACCCACCTTATAATCTTCCAGCCCAGACCTGGTTGTTGTTAGGTGCCTTTGAGTTAATTCCAACTCATAGCAGCCCTATAGTAGAACTGTCCCATATTGTTTTCTAGGCTATAATCTTATGGGAGCAGATCGCCAGGTCTTTTCTCCCACAGAGCTACTGCGTAGGTTCAAACTGCCAACCTTTCAGTTAGCAGCTGAGTGCTTAACCATTGTGCCATTTAAAACCTTATAAATAGCAAAGGAGAATGAAGAAAACCAAAGACTTAAGAAAGCGATTAATCCAAAGGACTAATGGCCCACAAGAATCACAGCCTCCTCTAACCTGAGGCCAGAAGAACTGGATGGTGCCTGGCTACCATTACTGACTGCTCTGACCAGGAACACAATAGAAGGTCCCAGTTAGAGTGGGTGAAAAACGTAGAACAAAATTCAGATTCATAAAAAAAGACCAGACTTATTGACCTGATAGAGACTGGAGGAACCCCTGAGATTATTGCTCTAAGACAACCTTCTAACTTGGAACTAAAGCCATTCCCAGAGACCGCCTTTCAGCCAAATAAGAGACTGGCCTATAAAATAAACAATAACACTGTGAGGAATGTGTTCCTTAGGACAATCAACTATATGAGACCAAAAGGGCAAGAGCTGCCCAAAAGCAAAGATGAGAAGGCAGAGGGGCAAGGAAAACAGATGAATGGAAACGGGGAATCCAGAGTGGAAATGGGGAGAGTGCTGACACATTGAGGGAAAAATTTGTTATGAATTATTGAATGGAAAACTAATTTGCTGTGTCAACTTTCACCCAAAGCACAATCAAATGTCAAAAAAAAAAACACAAAAAACCTTACCAAATTGGATAAAACACATTAATCTAAGATCCAAGAAACTCAACAAACCCCGAGTAGAATAAACAGACAGAGATTCACACCAAGACACATCATAGTTAAACTGCTGAAAGCAGAAAATCTTAAAAGCAGGAAGAGAAAATGACTCATCGTGCACAGGAAAACAATACAAATAATGGGTGACTTCTCAGAAACAATGGAGGTCAAAAGGTGATGAGATGACACACTCAAAGCACTCGGGGAAAAATTGTGAGTCAAAATTTCTATATCCAGCAAAATTATTCTTGAAAAATGAAGCAAAAATACACATTCTTAGATAAACAACACACAGAATTCATTGCTGGCAGCTCTAGCCTATTAAAAATAATAGAGTAAGTCCTTCAGGTTGAAAGGAAATGACAGCAGATGGTAACTCATCCACAGGAAGAAATAAACAGCATTAGAATGGTAAATATTTTATTAAATATAACTGTAGTTATATTTTTCTTCTCTTAATTTCTTTTAAAAAGCAAAAAATTATATGAATCAATGATTATAACATATTACTAGATTTATAACATATATAAATGTAATATATATGATAATAGCACAAAGGAAGGAAGAGTAAATGGAGCTATATTGGAGCAAATACGCTGTATTTTACCAGAATTGTTAGCATAAAAATAGATAGTACAAAGTTAGAATTTTAATCCTTAAGCAACTGCTAAGAAAATAACTTTTAAAAAAAATGTAAAAATCAATAGAGGGTACACATAAAAATGATTGAAATGACAACGTTTTGTTTTATAAAAGTCACAATAAAAAAAAATTGAAAAATCAATAGTGGAATTAAAATAGCTGTTATGAATTCAATTGTGTCCAAAAATATTTATCAAAGTCCTGGCCCCTGTACCTATGGATGTAATCCTGTTCGGAAATGGAGTTTTTCTTTTGTTATGTTAATGAGGTCTGTCCTAGTTATCTAGTGCTGCTATAACAGAAATACCACAAGTGGATGGCTTTAACAAAGACAAATTTATTCTCTCACAGTCCAGGAGGCTACAAGTCCGAATTCAGGGTGCCAGCTCCAGGGGAAGGCTTCCTCTCTCTGTCAGCTCTGGGTGAAGGGCCTTATCATCAATCTTCCCCTGGTGTAGGAACTTCTCAGCACAGGGACCCTGAGTCCAAAGGATGTGCTCCCCTCCTTGTTCTTCATTCTTTGTGGCATGAGGTCCTCTTGTCTCTCTGTTCATTTCTCTCTTTTATATCTCAAAAGAGATCGACTCAAGACACAACCTAATCTTATAAACTGAGTCCTGCCTCATTAACATAACTGCCTCTAATCCTGCCTCATCAACATCATAGAGGTAGGATTTACAACACATAGGAAAATTACATCAGATGGCAAAATGGTGGACAACCACACAATACTGGGAATTATGGCCTAGCCAAGTTGACACACATTTTAGGGAGACACAATTCAATCCATAACAAGGTCAAACCAGAGTAGGTAGGTCCTAAACCTAAATCACTTCTGAGTTATAAAAAGAGCAGTATAGGCCCAATGTGATGGTTAAGGTTATGTGTCAACTTGGCTAGGCCATGATTCTCAGTGGTTTAGCAGATATTATGTACTCGTACTGCATTTTGTGATCTGATGTGAGCAGCCAATCAGTTGAAAGCCAATCAGTTTCCTTAGGGGTGTGGCCTGCATCCAATATATATAGGAATATTCTGACAAAGCTCTTTCTGGATCCTGCATCCAACTCATCACCCTCTAACCTCTGGTTCTTCGGACATGAGCCAGCAGCCTTCCTCCTGACCTGTTGATTTTGGATTTCTCAGCCCCCACAACCACATGAGTCAGGAGAAGCCTCCAGCCTGATGTCTGACCTATGGATTTAGGACTTGCCAGCCTTCACAATTGCATGAGCCATTTCCTTTACATAAATTTCTCTCTCTATATTTATATATATACACTTCACTGGTTTTGTTCCTCTAGAGAACGCAGCATAAGACACCCACAGACACACACAAGGAAAAGACAGATGCTGTGTGAGGATAATCTACAAGCAAAGGAATGCCAAGGATTGCCAGCAGTCACCAGAAACTAGGAAAGAGGCCCACAGAAGGAATCAACACAGCTAAGACTCTGATTTGGACTTTTAGCCTCCAGAACTGTGAGATAATAAATTTATGTTCTTTAAAGCCACCCACTTTTGATAATTCTGTTATGGCAGCATGAGGATAACTACAACAATAGTAACTGAAAATATCTGTTTAACACAAACAAAGGCAGTAAAGGAGAAAACAGTGGAACAAAAAAGACATGAGACAAATAGAAAATAGCAAAATGGGCTGATATAAATAAAATCATATCAATAATTAAATTAAATGTGAATGATCTAAACACTCCAATCAAAAGACAGATATTGTCAGACTGGATAAAGAAGTAAGATCCAACTATATGCTATCCATATCAGACACATTTTAGATTCAATGACACAATTAGGTTGACAGTAAAAGGATGGAAAAAACATATCATGCAAACAGTATCCATAAAAGAGTGAGAGTGGTGGCATTAATTCAGACAAAATTAGACTTTAAGACAAGAAAAATTACTACAGAAAAGAGATATTCCATAATGATAAAAGAATCAATACATCAGGAAGATAAAATGACCATAAATATATACTTAGCTAACAACAGAGCCTCAAGATTTATGAAGTAAAACTGACAAAACTGAAAGGAGAAATAGACAATTCAACAAATATTGTTGGAGATTTCAATACCCCTTCCCAGTAACTGATAGAACAAGTAGCCAGAAAATCAATAAGGATATATAAGACTTTAACAACACCATCACCAACTTGACCTAACTAACTTACATAGAATACTCAATACAATAACAACAGAAAACATATTTTCATCAAGCAAACACAGAACATATACTAGGCCATAAAATGAAAAGAATTTATATCATACAAAGTATGTTCTCTCCATAGAGTCCTCGGGTGGTGCAGATGGTTAACATGCTTGGCTGCTAACCGAAAGGCTGGTAGTTTTAGAGTGCACCCAGAGGCATCTTGGAAGAAAGGCCTGGTTATCTACTTCCAAAAAATCAGCTATTGAAAACACTATGGGGCATAGTTCTGCTCTGACATACATGGGGTCATCATGAATCAGAATCAATTCAATGGCAACTGGTAAACTGGTAATGTTCTTCATACACAACAAGATAAAATTAGAAATCAATAAGAGAAGAAAATTGGGAAATCTCAAATATTTTGAAATTACAACCAGGCACTTCTAAATAATCCACGTTGTTATTGTTGTTGTTGTTAGGTACCGTTGAGCTGGTTCTGACTCATAGCGACCCTATGAACAACAGAACGAAACACTGCCTGGTCCTACATCATCCTCACAATCGTTGTCATGCTTGAGCCCCTTGTTGCAGTCACTGTCAATCCATCTTGTTGAGGGTTTTCCTCTTTTTCGATGATCCTCTACTTTACCAAGCATGATGTCCTTCTCCAGGGACTGGTCCCTCCTGATAACATGTCCAAAGTACATGAGATGAAGTCTCGCCATCCTTGCTTCTAAGGAGCATTCTGGTTGTACATCTTCCAAGACAGTTTTGTTCGTTCTTCTGGCAGTCCATGGTATATACAATATTCTTCGTCGACACCATAATTCAAACTCGTCAATTCTTTTTCAGTCTTCCTTATTAATTGTCCGGCTTTCACATGCATATGAGGCCACTGAAAATACCATGGCTTGGGTCAGGCACACCTTAGTCCTCAAAGTAACATCTTTTCTTTTCAACACTTTAAAGAGGTCTTTTGCAGCAGATTTGCCCAATGTAATATATATTTGATTTCTTGACTGCTGCTTTCATGAGCACTAATTGTAGATTCAAGTAAAATCAAATTCTGGACAACTTCAGTATTGTCTCTATTTATCATGATGTTGCTTATTGGTCCAGTTGTGAGGATTTTTGTTTTCTTTATGTTGAGGTGCAATCCATACTGAAGGCTGCAGTCTTTGATCTTCATCAGTAAGTGCTTCAAGTCCTCTTCACTTTCAGCAAGCAAGGTTGTGTCATCTGCATATTGCAAGTGGTTAATGAGTCTTCTTCCAATCCCAATAAGTATAAAATAACCTATAAGTCCAAGAAATGGAAATTAGAGATAAACTTGTGCTGAATGAATATTAAAACACAGTATATCAAAATGTATTGAATGCCATTAAAGTAATGCTTAGAGTGAAAATTATAGCTTTAAATGCTTACATTAGAATGTGAGAAAAATCTAAAATCAATAATCTACAGTTCCACCTCAAAGAGTTAGAAAAAGAAACAGAAATCAAACCCAAAGTAAGAAGAAGGAGGAGAAAAACAAAGAATAGAAATCAATGAAATAGATTAACAGTAAAACAACAGCGAAAATCAGTGAAACCAAAAGTTGGTTCTTTAAAAAGATCAACAAATCAATAAAGCTTTAGCTAGCCTGGCCAAGGAAAAAAGAATGAAAGAAAGAATACACAAATTACCAAAATCAGGATGAAAAAGGGTATATCACAACAGAAATTAAAAGGATTGTGACACTATGAACAACTTATGCCAACAAATTAGGTAATTTGGATGAGACAGTTTGGAAAGTCCTAGAAAGACATACACTACCAAAATAAACTCAAGAAGAAACAGAAAATCTGAATAGCCCTATAACCAGTAAAGAAATTTAATAACTAATTAAAAATCTTCCTACAAAGAGAGTCCAGCTCAGACAGCTTCTGTTACAAAGCCAACTGGTGGCTTATATAATTTGCTGCCTTGGCATCCATCTTAGTTCCTCTCTTCAGGGCCTCTTCTGCCTGTCCCACACAAATAACTCACTCTTCCAGCCACCCCTGCCACAGCTCACTGAGATAACATGTTCCTTGCCCTCTGCCCCAGTTTCCCAAGCCCCCAGAAAATTTGCACCATGCAAGCTTCAAACCAACCAGACCCACATACTTGTGGGAAATGTACTGAACAGCACCCTAAATTCCAATAAAGGCTGCAGCCGCTGGGTTACTCCCTGGCTTGTTCCCCACCTGCTAGTTGAGTTCACCCCCTTGTGCAGCCTTCCCCTGGCCCTCATCGGCCCCCCTCTCTACTCATGGACCTGGGAGTTATAAACCCCGGCGTGTTATTTATGCATCTCATTGTCATTCTCCTCTGTGTCTAACCTGATCTACACTCCTGTGTATGAACCTTTAATTTACTGAAGAGTTGTGGTCATATATATACAAATAATACCAACATAGTGGGCAGGAGTTAGACACTTAAGAACCATCAGGGCTACCACTATAAAAAAAATCTCATGAGAGGATAAACTGGTCCCTGGCTGAGAACAGATAGATGACCTTAGGTCACTCACCAGTACAAACAAAGACCCTGTGAAAAGCACACTGTAAAACAAAAGAAGACCTCAAATCCTTCAAAATCCTTGCAGGATATAATGTGTATATTGACCAAAGATTCCTAATCTGTTAACCAAATTCACAATAGCTTCAACGGTAAATTCTACAAATACTTGAAGAATTAATACCAAAGTTATTCAAACTTTTTCAGAAAAATAGAAGAGGAAGGAATATTTCTCAACTCATTTTATGAGTGCAATTTTACCCTTATACCAAAGCCAAAGACATCACAAGAAAAGTACAGAACAATGTCCTTACTGAACATAAAAATTAAAATCTATGTAAAAAATTAGCAAACCATTTGTAACAAATATACCACACTAATTCAAGATGAGAATAATAGGTGAAACTGTGCAGAGGGAGAGGAGATACATGGCGACTCTCCGTACTTCCTGCTCAATTTTTCTGTAAACCTAAAGCTGCCCTAAAATGAAGTCTATTAATTTAAAAAATTAGCAAACCATATCCAAAAACATGTAAAAAAAATTATATACCATTACCAAGTGGGATTTATCCCAGAATTCCAAGGTCAGTTTATCATCTGAAAATCAGTTAATATAATATACCATATTAATGGAATAAAGGACAAAACTACATGATAACCTCAATAGAAAAAAAGCATTCGACAAAATTCAACATCTATCGATGACAAAAACCTTCAGCAAAAAGGGAATAGAAGTGAGTGTCATCAATCTGGTAAAGGACATCTACAAAAAACCTACAGCTAACAGGATAATGGTGAAGACTGAATGTTTTCCCCCTAAGATGAGGAAAAAGGCAAGGATATTCTCTCTCCCCACTTCTATCCAACATTGTACTGGAGGTTCTGGCCAGTGCAATAATGGAAAAAAATAAATTAGTGGCAGAAAGATAGGAAGATAAAAAGTAAAACTGTCTTTAACTGCAGCAAACATGAGAACTAAAAATCAACTTTAGCAAGGTCAATGTACATAATAAAAAAAACTTTCCACAAAGAAAAATCCAGGCACAGATGGCTTCACTAGTGAATTCTATTTAATCATTTGAAGAATTAACACCAATTCTTCACAAATTCTCCCAAAAAGATAGAAGAGGAGCAGACACCTTCCAATTCATTCTATGAAGCCATAATTACTCCATTACCAAAATCAGACAAAGGCATCACAAGAAAAAAAAAAGAAAATACACAGACCAACATCTCTTAAGAATATAAATCCAAAAATCCTCAACAAAATAATAGCACACTTAATCCAGCAATATATTAAAAAGGATTATATACTATCATCAAGTGGGGTTTTTCCCAGGAATGCAATGTTGGCTCAACACAGGAAAATCAATCAATGTGATACACCATATTAATAGAATGAAAAACAAAAACCACATGATAACCTTAATTGATACATCTGACAAAATCCAAAACACTTACATGATTAAAAGCACTCAGAAATCTAGGAATAGAAGAGAATTTCCTCAACCTAATAAAGGGCATCTATGAAAAACCCATAGCTAATATCATACTTAAAGGCAAAAGACTGAAAGCTTTTCCCTAAGATAAGGAACAAGACAAGGCTATTTGCTCTCACTACTTATATTCAACATAGTACTGGAGATTCTATTCAGTAATTATGTAAGAAAAAGAAAAGGCAACCAGATTGGAAAGAAAGAAATAAAACTATCTCTATTCTCCATATACCAGGATAACATGATCTTGTATATATAACATCCTATGGAACACATGGAGCCCTGGTGCCACAGTGGCTGAGAGCTCTGCTGTGGTTAGCAGTTAACCTTGTGGTTAGCAGTTCGAATCCACCAGCT
Organism: Dugong dugon; assembly: GCA_030035585.1. Classification (NCBI taxonomy): domain Eukaryota; kingdom Metazoa; phylum Chordata; class Mammalia; order Sirenia; family Dugongidae; genus Dugong; species Dugong dugon. The sequence continues at coordinate 20,449,497 of CM057482.1, read as the reverse complement.
GCTCCTTGGAAACCCTATAGGGCAGTGCTACTCTGTCCTATAGGGTCACTATGAGTCAGAATCGACTCAGCAGCAATGGTTTGGTATGGAACACACACGAAAAAAATTATTAAAGGTAATAAATGAGTTCAACAACTTTGCCGGATACAAGCTCAATATACAAAAATCAACTGTACTTCTATACACTAGTAATAAACAATTCAAAAATGAAACTAAGAAAACAATTCCTTACAAGGGTGCCAAGTCCATTCAACGGAGAAAGAACAGTCTCTTCAACAAGCAGTACTGGGACAACTGAATTTCTACATGTAAAATAATAAAGTTGGACCCCTACCTCACTCCATACACAAAAAATTAACTCAAAATGAATCATAGGCCTATATATAAGAGCTGAAACTATAAAATTTTTAGAAGAAAATATATGCATAAATCTTCATGACCTTGGGTTAGGAAAAGCCTTCTTAGATCCAACACCAACACAAGCCACAAAAGAAAAATATATATAAATTAGATTTCATCAAAATTAAAACTTTTGTGCTACAAAGAACACTATAGTATCGAGAAATTGAAACGAATGGTGCCTGGCTACCATTACTAAACATTTTGATCAAAGATTCCATAGAAGAATCCTGATCATAAGGGGAAATATGCAGAATAGAATTTCAAACTCTTACTGACTTTAGACTTTCTGGAGCCATGGATGGTGGATTAACCCCTGAAACTATTACCCTGAGATAATCTTTAAACTGTAAACCAGAGATATGCCCTGAGACATCTAGCTCAATTGGCATAACATAGTTTATAAAGAAAATGTTCTACATACTACTTTGGTTTGGTGAGTAGCGTCTGATGTCTTAAAAGCTTGAGAGCAACCATCTAAGATTCTCCACTGATCCCATTCCATCTGGAGCAGGGAGAATGAAGAAAACCAAAGGCACTAGAGAAAGATTAGTTCAAAGGACTAACAGACCACAACTACCACAGACTCTACCAGACTGAGTCCAGCACAACTAGATGGTGCCCTCCTACCACCACTGACTGCTCTGACAGGGATCATAACAGAGGGTCCTGGACAGAGCTGGCGGAAAATGTAAAACAAAATTCTAACTCAGCAAAAAAAGACCAGACTTACTGGTCTGACAGACTGGAGAAACCCCTAGAGTATGGCCCCCAGACACCCTTTTAACTCAGCACTGAAGTCACTCCTGAGGTTCACCCGTCAGCCAAAGACTAGACAGTCCCATAAAACAAAATGAGAATAAATGGACACACCAGCCCAGGGGCAAGGATGAGAAGGCTGGAGAGGACAGGAAAGCTGGTAATGGGGAACCCAAGGCTGAGAAGGGGAGAGTGCTGACATGTCATAGGGTTGGCGGCCAATGTCACAAAACAATACGTGTATCAATTGTTTAATGAGAAACTAATTTGCTCAGTAAACCTTCATCTAAAGCACACACACACACACACACACAAAATCCCCTTAAGTCATCTTAAAACCAAAAAATAGCTTAGCTTAACTAATAAAAAAGGTCTGCCTTAAGCATTATGCTCTTTTAAGAACTATCTATATGCAATCAAATTGACAACAACAACTCCAAAGATTAGACAGGAACCTCAGGGGGAAAAGGAAGGTAAGAATGGTCTCACGACTCAAAGAATGTAATCAATGTCACTAAACTGTACACAGAGAAACTGAATTGGTGTATGTTTTACTGTGTGTATTCTCAACAAAAAGAAAGAAATTGAAAAGATAACCCACACAATGGGAGAATATATCTGCAAATCATATATCTGATAAGAGACTAGGAAGAAAGGCCTGACAATCTAGTTCTAAAAAATCAGCCAATGAAACTGGATCACAATGGTTCGGCCCCACTGTACATGGGGTTGCTATGAGTTGGGGGCCAACTCAATGGCAGCTAACAACAAAAACAACATCCAAAATATATAAAGAACTATTGCAACTGAAAAATAAAAAGACAAATACCTCATTTTTTAAAAATGGGCAAAGGATTTGAATAGACATTAATCCAAATAGGAAATACAGATGGCCAATAAGCACATGAAAGATGTTCAACACCATTAGTCATTAGGGAAATGCAAATCGAAACCATAACGAAATACCCTACTAGGGTGGCATAAGAAAAAACATGGACAATAACAAGTGTTAGTGAGGAGATGGGGAAATCTGAATCCTCACACATTGCTTGTAGAAATGTAAAATACAAAATTTAACCAATGCAAGAAGCTTACAACACTTTAAACTCCATTTAACTCTCTTCCATCTTTGGTGCTATTGTTATCATATATTTTAATTTTATATATGTTAGAAATTCTATCAGACATTATTGTTTTAAACAGTCAATATTCATTTATAATTATATACTTTCTTACCCTTTCCTATGCTCTTCATTTCTTCCTGCAATTCCATCAGGGATAATTTTTCTTCAAACTAAAGAACTCCCTTAAATATTTCTTGTAGTGCGGAAGTACTCATGACAAATCAAATTCTTTCAGCAGCTTTTGTCTCTCTCAAAACACGCTTATTTTGCCTTCATTTTTAAAGGATCTTTTGCTGGGCACAGAATTCTAGATGGTGGGTTTGTTGTTTTTTTTTTTTTTTTTTTTTTTTTTCCCTTTTAGCACTTTTAAAAGATGTCATTTCATTGTCTTTTGGCTTCCATATTCAGCCATCAATTATACCATTAGTTCTCCCTCTCTCTCTTTAATGGTTGCTTTAACATTTTTTAACTTTGGCTTTAATTTTCAGCAACTTAACTATCACGTGCCTAGGTATAGTTTTCTTTACACTTATCCTGCTTGGAGCTCATTAATATTGAATCTGTGTTTTGATACCTGTCATCACATACGTAAAATTCTAAGCTATTATTTCTTCAAATATTGTTCTTGTTCTAGTATCTCTCTTCTCAACATGGAAGATTCCAAACATATGTTAGATCTTTTGAGCATGTCCCATATGTCTTTTACGCTCACCTCTGGGGTTCTTTTTTTTTTTTTTTTCCTATTCCTTTTCGCTTTGTGCTTCAATTTGGATAGTTCCTATTGACTGGTCTTTAAATTCACTAATCCTGTCTTCTTCTGTATCCAATCTTCTGTTAAACTCATCCAGTGAGTTTCTAATTTCAGATACTGTATTTGTATTCTAGAATGCCAAATTTACTCAGTCTTACAGATTCAAATTTTCTATTTAAGTACTCCATCTTTTCGCCTGTTTTAGCCATCTTTCGCTCTACTATCTTTAACACATAAATTTACTTATTTTTCCATCCTTGTTTGATGAATCCAATATATGAGCATGTCTGAGTCTGCTCTGTCACTTTTTTCTGCTTCTTCACATATTTAGTAATTCTTCTTCATAGGGGATACATTATAGAGTCTCTGAATCATATTATCTTCCTCTAAAGAGTGTTAGATTTTGTTCTGGTAAGCATTTAAATTACCAGTGGATCACCTTTATCTGTACAGACTTGGGTTTAGGCTTTGTTAGGATGGGTCATTTCAGTTTTGCCCTTTCTTCTAGGGTAGTCTTTACTCCTAGGGTGTGGCTTTTCTGGAGTCCTAACAGAAGGCTTGAGCTGTTCACCAGAATCAATTTTTCCACCCATCTCTTCCATAATATTGTCCTGATCAAATGCTTGCAGCATAACTCAGCAATTTTTTCCATATCCCCTGCATGCATTTTCCTGTAACTTCCTCCCAGGAAAAGGCACTACCGTAAGATGTTAAAAAAAAAAAAGGAAGGTCATAAGTACGGTTTGTCTTAACTCAAATACATTGTAAGTCAGGGACTATTTTTAAGAATCAATATTTTGTCCAGCATTTATATTTGTTTGCCATAGAAGGGGAGTCCCTGGGTGGTGCAAATGGTTAAACACACTTAGTTGCTAGCTGAAAAGTTGGAGGTTCGAGTCCACTCAGAGGCACCTCAGAAGAAAGGCAATTTGAAAAATCAGCCATTGAAAACCCTACTGAACACAATTCTACTCTGATATACGTGAGGTCACTATGAGCTGGATTTGACTTGACAGCAACTGGTTTACCATGGAAGGTTAAGTTCAAAACCAATGACTCTGTCATGGCTGAAAACAGAAGTTCCTCCCATAGGGATGTGAGAAGTTGAGATGGTTCCACCAAGGTGAATAGCCAGAAGTCCCCTTGCCTGCAGCAGGGAAAGCAGAGTGGTCAGGCAGAGGCAGTGTCCTGGAGCGCCAAGCCTCATGTCTCCAGTGGGCAACAGGAGCCTCTGTAGGTGGTGGGAGAGGGAGCAAGGAAGCAAGAATAGCCTTTGGGCCTGGGTGGGCAGTCCGTTGGCCACAGGGGTGATGGGACAGACCCTGGGAGAACAGGACAGCTCTCTTGGAACCACTCGTCAGAGGGAGCCAGTATCCTCTATCTATGAGGAACACCAGGACCCTCAGTGCTGTCCTCACTTATGTTTATTTGCATCTTTTTGCATGTCATTTTTCATTTGCATCATGTCTCACTTTGTGTCAATTTCACAGTCTCTAGTTATTCCTCCCTATTTAGGTTGGGGGAGAGAGAGACCTTCAGCTATGTCCTCCTTGGGGAATTTCATCTTAATTCTTGATATATCCTCAGGGTCCATTAGACCCAATTTAAGTTTTTGAATACCTTTTCTGAGCAGTTCTAACTATTTGTAAGAATTGCTATTTTATGGCTTTTATTCTTTCTTAGAGGAGCACTGGTGGCACAGTGCTTACGTGCTCAGCTGCTAACTGAAAGGATGACAGCAGATCAAACCCACAAGCCGCTCCTTGGGAGAAAGATGTGGCAGTCCACTTCCGTAAAGATTACAGCCTTGGAAACCCAATGGGGCAGTTCTACTCTGTCTTGTTGTGTCATTATGAGTCAGAATCAACTCAGTGGCAATGGGATTCTTTCTTAGAGATCTTCCAAAAACCAAAGAGAAATTTTACTTATTATTATTGTTTTATTAGAATAAAACTCATTCAGTCTTACAACTACCATATGCATCTACTTTCGTAAACTAAAATGCATTATGGAATCTTAGTGATCTTATTTTTCCCGTATCTTGAAACATTTTGCTATTTCATAATTGTTATGGATTGAATTGTGTCCCCCAAAAATATATGGTGTAAATCCTATCCTCTGCCTATGGTTATAATCCCATTTGTGAATGGGTTTTGTTTGTTATGTTAATAACGCAGGATTAGAGTGTATCTTGAGTCAGTCTCTTTTGAGATATAAAAGAGATTAGCCAAGCAAGCGAGACAAATAGAGATGGGGGAAGAGAGATACCAAGCCACGTAAAGATCGCCCACGAGCAGAGAAGCTCAGAAGAGACAAGGACCTTCCTCCAGAGCCGACAGAGAGAGAAAGCCTTCCCCTATAGCTGAAACCCTAAATTCAGACTTGTAGCTTCCTAAACTGCAAGAGAATAAATTCCTGTTTGCTGACGCGACCCACTTATTTCTGTTACAGTAGCACTGTGTAACTAAGACAATCAGCCTAGGAACTATTTCATCATGTGTTGCTCTGCTGTTAGGTGCTGTTGAGTCAGTGCCAACCCCATGCACAACAGAACAAAACACTGCCTGGCCCTGTGTCATCCCCACAGTCGTTGCCATGTTTGAGTCCACTGTTGCAGCCACTATGTCAATTCATTTCGTTGAAGGTCTTCTTCTTTTTCGCTGACCCTGTACCCTACCAAGCATGATGTCCTGCTCCAGGGACTGGTCCCTCCTGATAACATGTTCCAAGTAAGTAAGACGAAGTCTCGTTATCCTCGCATCTAAGGAGCATTCTGGCTATACTTCTTCCATGATTCTAGCTGTATTTCTTCCAATGATTTCATCATTACTCATCAATTATTCCCAGCTGTGCTAAAAAAAAAAAAAAAAAAAAAAAGACTAAAAAATAGGAAACGATGGAATCGCCTAGAAGGATGATGCAATAGTGAGATGAATCATCACTATCATACCATCCTCCAGTTTTCTTATTGCTTTGTCCAAAGATTTAGAGTATCTTTCAAGAAGTCATAAAAGAAGCCTGGAGACATTTTCCCTACCCCTGTAATTATAATTATTATTTAGCTTTCATTGCACACAGTTGAGAATTCAGACGTTTTTCATATTCCTCCAATAACGGCAAAGAAAATGGACAGAAGAAGACATATCATCATTATTAGAGCAATCAGTGGGTGAATAAAATGAGACAGATAGCAGCACTCTGGACTCTGATGATGATGTTTAAATTGATCGTATAATCAAAGTCACAGACTGTGAGTCTTTAGATGATGATATCGTAGATGAATTTTCTCTAACTCAAATTGTCCCCATTTTTCTAGGGGCGGAGGGAGGGGAAAAGCCAGAGAGGAGTGATTCTTTGTCCAGGGCTACCCAGCTGTTGCACAAAAATTTGTGACTGAGCCAGCCTTTTCTGGGATATATAGTAGGCACTACCCCCGCAGGATGGGACAGGGCTGGACCTTGAGGTGAGGAGGCTGCCAAATCCCCTCTCCGAGTGTTATCTCTCAGCCCAGCCTATCTGCCCCCCTAGCCTGGGCTGTAGGGCACCTGAAGCTGCGGTTTTCCTCTGTGTGGTGACTCAGTGCCTGCGGCCCTCTCTGCATGCGATCCTCCCCTCCCCTGGGCCTCACTGACAGCCCTGAGCAAGAGGCGACTGTGGTTTCCCCTTGAAGCAGCAGCCACGAACTGCCAAGCCCACCCCACCTACCCTCAGGTCCCCACCCCAACCCCAGTGACCTAACCCCAACCTTGGGGAGTCAACTGAATGAGAACGGGGGATGCTCCTCGGATGTTTACAAGGTTTGCCTTTCACAGCACCACTTAATAGATGGGGAGAGTGAGGTAAAAATGTTGTAGGGACTTCTTTCAAGGTAATTTATTCTATTCTCTTCTATTCATTCATTCATTCAACAAGCATCCTTCAAGCGCTCACTAAAACCCAGTACAGTAGATGTGCTGCCCAGATCTCCCTTTAAGGAAGGACTGTTGCCCTGCTTCGGGAAGTGCTGTGGGCGCACGGCCTTCTCTCTCAGCCCCTCCAGGGACTGCCTCAGCTGCAGAGACTTGCGTCACCCAAGGTCATGCCCTTCTCTGGGCAGTCTATATCTAAGGGCTAATCCAGTTGGCAGTATAGAGGCCCAGATATTTCAGCCCAGGGCAGGGCTGCCATGGGCCATTCCTGCTCCAGAGTTCCCAGTGAGACAACTGAGGCTGGGGTTGGGCCTGCATTGCTCCACTTCTCCTTCTGCCCATTCTGCTTCCTTCTAGTCCCTTCTACAGGCATAGATCTCAAGAGTTCTCCCTCATAAACATCGTACACCCCAAACTTGGAGTCAGAATCTGCTTGCTGGAGCACACACCCTGAGACACTCTACACTCAGCTTTCAAAGAGCTGCCACCTGAGTGGCAAAGAGACTGTAAACAACCAAACTATTGTGGTTTTAATTTGCATTTTCTTAATGGCTAATGATGTTGAGCATCTTTTCATGTGCTTATTGGCTATTTGTATATCTTCTTTGGAGAAATGTCTGTTCAGATATTTTGCCCATTTTTTACTTGGATTATTTGTCTTTTTATTATTGAGTTTTAAGAGTTCTGTATATATTTTAGATACAAATACCTTATCAGATATGTGATTTACAAGTGCTTTCTCTCATTCTGTGGGTTGTATTTTTATGTTCTTAATAGTGTTCTTTGAAGCAAAAAAGTTCCTAATTTTTTTAAAATTATGCTTTAAGTGAAAGTTTACAGTTCAAGTTAGTTTCTCATACAAAAATTTATACACACATTGTTATGTGACCCTAGTTGCTCTCCCTATAATGTGACAGCACACTTCTCCTTTCCACCCTGGATTGCCCATGTCCATTCTACCAGCTCCTGTCCCTTTCTGCCTTCTCATCCCACCTCCAGACAGGAGCTGCCCATTTAGTCTCATGTATCTACTTTAGCTAAGAAGCACTCTCTTCATGAGTATCATTTTATGATTTATAGTCCAGTCTAATCTTTGTCTGAAGAGTTGGCTTCAGGAATGGTTTCTGTTTGGGGCTAACAGAGAGTCTGGGGGCCATGTCTTCCAGGGTCCCTCCAGTCTCAGTAAGACCATTAAGCCTGGTCTTTTCACCAGAATTTGAGTTCTGCACCACACTTTTCTCCTGCTCCATCAGGGACTCTCTGTTGTATTCCCTGTCCAGGGCAGTCATTGGTGGTAGCTGGGCACTATCTAGTTCTTCTGGTCTCAGGCTGATGAAGTCTCTGGTTTATGTGTCCATTTTTATCTCTTGGGCTAATATTTTCCTTGCGTCTTTGGTGTTCATTCTCCTTTGCTCCAGGAGGGTTGGGACCAATTGATGCATCTTAGATGTCTGCTCACTAGCTTTTAAGACCCCAGATGCCACTCACCAAAATGGGATGCAGAACATTTTCTTAATAAACTTTGTTATGCCAATTGACCTAGATGTCCCCTGAAACCATGGTCCCCAGACTCCCACCCCTGCTACTCTGTCCCTTGAAGTGTTTGGTTGTATTCAGGAAACTTCTCAGCTTTTGGTTTAGTCCAGTTGCGCTGACTTCCCCTGTAGTGTGTATTGTCCTTCCCTTCACCTAAGACGATTCTTCTGTTTTTCTTAGTGAATACTCCTCTCCCTCCCTCCTCACCCTCGTAACCATCAAAGAATGTTTTCTTCTGTGTTTAAACCTTTTCTTGAGTTCTCATAATAGTAGACTCATACAGTATTTGTCCTTTTGCACCTGACTAGTTTCACTCAGCATAATGCCTTCCAGACTCATCCATATTAGAAGATGTTTCACGGCTTCATCATTGTTCTTTACCATTGTGTAGTATTCCATTGTGTGGATATACCATAATTTGTTTATCCATTCGTCTGTTGATGGGCACCTCGGTTGTTTCCATCTTTTTGCTATTGTGAACAGTGCTGCAGTGAACATGGGTGTGAATATATCTATTCGTGTGACGACTCTTATTTCTCTAGGATATATTCCAAGGAATGGGATTGCTGGATCGTATGGTACTTCAGTTTCTAGCTTTTTAAGGAAGCGCCAAATCAATTTCCAAAGTGGTTGTACCATTTTACATTCCCACCAGCAGTGTTTAAGTGTTCCAGTCTCTCCAGAACCTCTCCAGCATTTATTATTTTGCGTTTTTTGGATTAATGCTAGCCTTGTTGGGGTGAGATGATATCTCATTGTAGTTTTGATCTCCATTTCTCTAATGGCTAAGGATTGTGAGCATTTCTTCATGTGTCTGTTAGCCGCCTGAATATCATCTTTGGTGAAGTGCCTGTTCAAATCCTTTGCCCATTTTTTAATTGGGTTATTTGTCTTTTTGTTGTTGAGGTTTTGCAGTATGTTGTAGATTTTAGAGATTACACACTAATTGGATTTGTGGTAGCCAAAATTTTTTCCCCAGTCTGTAGGTTGTCTTTTGATGCTTGGTAAAGTCTTTTGATGAGCATAAGTGTTTGATTTTTAGGAGCTCCCAGTTATCTAGTTTCTCTTCTGGTGTTTGTACATTGTTACTTATGGTTTGTATTCTGTTTATGCCATGTATTAGGGCTCCTACTGTTGTCCTTATTTTTTCTTCCATGATCTTTATAATTTTAGATTTTATATTTAGGTTTTTGATACACTTTGAGTTGTTTTTGTGCATGGTGTGAGGTATGGGCCTTGTTTCAGTTTTTTGGAGATGGATATCCAGTCATGCCAGCACTATTTGTTAAAGAGACTGTCTTTTCCCCAGTTAACGGACTTTGGGCCTTGGTCAAATATCAGCTGCTCATAAGTGGATGGATTTATGTCTGGATTCTCAATTCTGTTCCACTGGTCTATGTATCTGTTGTTGTACCAGTACCAGGCTGTTTTGACTACCGTGGCGGTATAATAGGTTCTAAAACCAGGTAGTTTGAGGCCTCCCACTTTGTTCTTTTTCTTCAGTAATGCTTTACTTATCTGGGGCCTCTTCCCTTTCCATATGAAGCTGGTGATTTGTTTCTTCATCTCACTAAAAAATGCTGTTGGAATTTGGATTGGGATTGCATTTTATGCATTGATAATTTTGGGTAGAATTGACATTTCACAATGTTGAGTCTTCCTATCCATGATCAAGGTAAGTTTTTCCACTTATGTAGGTATCTTTTGGTTTCTTACAGTAGTGTCTTGTAGTTTTCTTTGCATAGGTCTTTTACGTCTCTGGTTAGATTTATTCCTACGTATTTTATCTTCTTGGGGGCAATTGTAAATGGTATTGATTTGGTGATTTCCTCTTTGAAGTTCTCTTTGTTGGTGTAGAGGAATCCAACTGATTTTTGTATGCTTATCTTGTATCCTGATAGTTTGCTGAAATCTATTAGTTCCAGTAGTTTTCTTGTGGATTCTTTGGGGTTTTCTGTGTATAAGATCATATCATCTGCAAATAGAGATACTTTTATTTCTTCCTTACCAATTTGGATACCCTTTATTTCTTCTTCAAACCTAATTGCTCTGGCTAGGACCTCCAGCCAATGCTGAATAAGAGTGATGATAAAGGGCATCATCGTCTGGTTCCCGTTCTCAAGGGGAATGCGTTAAGACTCTCTCCATTTAGGATGTTGCTGGCCATTGGCTTTGTACAAATGCCCTTAATTATTCTGAGGAATTTCCCTTCTATTCCTATTTTGCTGAGGGTTTTTATCATGAATGGGTGTTGAACTTTGTCAAATGCCTTTTCTGCATCAATTGATAAGTTCATGTTGTTCTTGTCTTTTATTTATGTGGTGGATTACATTGATGGTTTTTCTAATGTTGAACCGTCCCTGCATAGCCTGGTATGGGTGAATCCCACTTGGTCATGGTGAATTATTTTTTATACGTTGTTGAATTCTATTTGCTAGAATTTTGTTGATGATTTTTGTGTCTATGTTCATGAGGGATATTGGTCTGTCATTTTCTTTTTTTGGCGTGTCTTTACCTGGTTTTGGTATCAGGGTTATGCTGGCTTCATAGAATGAGTTTGGGAGTATTCTGTCCTTTCCTATGCTCTGAAATACCTTTAGTAGTAGTTTGGTGGAATTCTCCAGTGAAACCATCCAGGCCAGGGCTTTCTTTTTGTTGGGAGTTTTTTAATTACCTTTTCAATCTCTTCTTTTGTTATAGGTTTATTTAGTTGTTCTACCTATGTTGGTGTTAGTTTAGGTAGGCAGTGTGTTTCTAGAAATTTGTCCATTTCCTCTAGGTTTTCAAATTTGTTGAGTATAATTTTTCATAGTATTCTGATTCTTTTAATTTCAGTTGGGTCTGTTGTGTTATCACTCATCTCATTTCTTGTTTGGGTTATTTGCTTCCTGTCCTGTTTTTTTTTTGTCAGTTTGGCCAGTTGTTTATACATTTTGTTGATCTTTTCAAAGAGTCAGCTTTTGGTCTTGTTAACTTTTTTGATTGTTTTTCTATCCTTTATTTCATTTAATTCTGCTCTAATTTTTATTATTTCCTTTCTTCTGGTGCCTGAGGGCTTCTTTTGTTGCTCTCTATTTGCTCGATTTGTAGGGTTAATGTTTTGATTTTGGCCCTTTATTCTTTTTGGATGTGTGCATTTATTGCTATAAATTGACCTATGAGCACTGCTTCTGCTGTGTCCCAAAGGTTCTGGTAGGATGTGTTCTCATTTGATTCTGTGAATTTCTTTATTCCTTCTTTAATTTCTTCTATAACACAGTCATTTTTGAGCAAGGTGTTGTTTAGTTCCCATGTGTTCGATTTTTTTTCCCTTGCTTTTTCCGTTATTGATTTCTACTTTTATGGCTTTATGATCAGAAAAGATGCTTTGTAATATTTCAATCCTTTGGATTCTGCTAAGGCTTGCTTTATGGCCTAACATATGGTCTGTTCTGGAGAATGTTCCATGTGCATTGGAAAAGAAAGTACACTTGGTTGCTGTTGGGTGGAGTGCTCTGTTTATAAGATCAAGTTGCTTGACTGTGGGATTTAGATTTTCCGTGTCTTTTTTGAGTTTCCTGCATGTTCTGTACTTCACCAAAAGTGGTGTGTTTAAGTCTCCTACTATTATTGTGGAGAAGTCTATCTCTCTTTTCAATGCTGTTAGAGTTTGTTTTATGTATTTTGGAGCCCTGTCATTGGGTGCATAAATATTTATTATGGTTATGTCCTCCTGGTGTATCAACACTTTAATCAATATATAGTGTCCTTCCTTATCCTTTGTGGTGGATTTTACTTTAAAGTCTATTTTGTCATAGATTAATATTGACACTGCTATTCTTTTTTGATTGTTGTTTGCTTGATATATTTTTTTTCCATCCTTTGAGTTTCAGTTTGTCTGTGTCTTTAAGTCTAAGGTGTGTCTCTTGTAGGCAGCATACAGACGGATCGTGTTTTTTAATCCATCCTGCCACTCTCTGTCTCTTTATTGGTGTATTTAGTCCATTTATATTCAGTGTAATTATTAATAGGTAGGAGTTTAGTGCTGCCATTTTGGTGTCTTTTTGTGTGTGTTGCTGACAGTTTCTTTGTTCCACTTAATTTTCTGTGCTGAATTGTTTTTCTTTATGCATTTTTTCATCCTCTTCATTGTTGTTGACTTTGTATTTGCTGAGTTTTTATGTTTTTCTTGTTTTTTATTTTGATGTGTAGGATTGTTAGTTTCCTTTGTGGTTACCTTAATATTTATCTGTATTTTTCTAAGTTTAAATCAATCTTTTATTTCTTTATATCACCTTGACTTCCTCTCCATATGAAAGATCTATGACTACATTGTTTTAGTCCCTCTTTTTTGTTTTAATGTTGTCATCTTTCACATATTGACGTCTCTGTTTCCCTATTTTCAGTGTTTTAGCTTTGATTTATTTTTCTGACTTCCCTATCTGGGTTGATATCTGGTTATCTGGTTGCTCTGTCCTGTGTTCTAGTCTTTGGTTGTTATCTGATGTCATTGATTTTCTAACTGGAGGACTCCCTTTAGTATTTCTTGTGATTTTGGTTTGGTTTTTGAAAATTCCCTAATCTTCTACTTATCTGGAAATGCCCTATATTCACCATCATATTTGAGAGACAGTTTTGCTGGATATACAATTCTTGGCTGGCAATTTTTTTTCCTTCAAGGCTTTATATATGTCATCCCATTGCCTTCTTGCCTGCATGGTTTCTGCTGAGTAGTCCGAGCTTATTCTTAACGACGCTCCTTTGTTGATGACTTTTTGTTTATCCCTAGATGCACTTAAAATTCTCTCCTTATCTTTGGTTTTGGCAAGTTTGATTATAATATGTTTTGGTGACTTTCTTTTGGGATCCACCTTGTGTGGGGTTTGATGAGCATCTTGGATAGATATCTTCTCATCTTTCACGATATCAGGGAAGTTTTCTACCAACAAATCTTCAACAATTCTCTCTGTATTTTCTATTATTCCCCACCCTGTTCTGGTACTCCAATCACTTGTAGGTTATTCCTCTTGATAGTGTCCCACATAATTCTTAGGGTTTCTTCATTTTTAAAAATTATTTTATCTGATTTTTCTTCAAATAAGTTGGTGTCAAGTGCTTTATCTTCAGTCTCACTGATTCTGACTTCCATTGCCTCAATTCTGCTCCTATGACTTTCTATTGAATTGTCTAATTCTGAAATTTTATTGTTAGTCTTCTGGATTTCTGTTTGCTGTCTCTCTATGGATTCTTGCAGCCTGTTAAATTTGTCATTATGCTCTTCTCTAATCTTCTTAAGTTCCTCTGTTGCTTTGTCTGTGTGTTCCTTGGCTTGTTCCTTTGCCTGATCTCCTTTCGGATGTCTCGGAGGGTTCTATATATTAATCTTTTGAATTCTACCTCTGGTAATTCCAAGAAGTTCTCTTCCTCCAGAAGATTCCTTGACTCTTTGTTTTGGGCACTTGCTGAAGCCATCAGGGTCTGCCTCTTTATGTGATTTGATATTGACTGTTGTCTCTGAGCCATAAATAAGTTATTATATTTCTTTATTTTGTGTTTGCTTACTGTGTCCTAGCTTCTTGTTTTGTTTTGTCTTGACACGCCCCAATAGGCTGCTTGTGTGAGCTAGTTTGATTATTGGCACCTTTGAAGCTCTAACGTCCTGTCACCAGGTGGTTAGATCTGTTACTAGGTACGTGAGCCCAGGAATCCATTTACTTTTCTTGTATGGATTCAGCTCAGTTGTCCAGGTAGTTGGTCACCAAGTGTGTGGTGCAGGCTCTCACCTACAGTCCTAGATGGGCAGGGGTGATTGGTGTAGGCACAGGTATCTGGCTGCAGTAGGGGGTCACATGCTGAGCAAGGCAGGGGGCTGATTGCTGTCCCTGAGTGTCTGGGAGGAAAGTGTGTCCTGTTCCCTAGAGTGTGTAGGTGGGTTAGTTTTGCAGCTGGACTATGGGCACCCAGTGTTGTTGGCTGTAAGGACTGGGAGGCACCACTTATTCTTGGACCCCTGTCACAGGCGGCTAGGCGGCATGGGTGGAGCCACTGGTCCTCAGGCTCCTGATGTGGGTAGGTAATGACCCTGTTTAATAGGCAGATCGGTGTCAAATGTCATGAACCTGTTACTCCACCATATAGCTGGTATAGTTGAAGTTAGGCTTCAGGTATATACTCTGTTGTATTGTGCTAATGAGGGCCTATGCTGTTGAAATGGGCCCACACAGGTCTATGCAGGGTGAAAGGCATTCAAAGTCCATGGACCCCTTATGCCTGTGCCTAGGCAAAGGAGCTGTGCCTGCCCTGAGTTCCCAGCTTAGGGGAGCTAGCAGATTATTTTTTCCGTTTGTTAATTTGTTCCCTCTCCAAGGCCAGGAGAATAGCTCAGGGCACATGATGGGTTCTACTTCCGGGCCAGGGGATGTGGCAGGCAATTGCTGAAGCTGGCCCAGGACCAGTGCAGAGTGGGGAGGAGGCAGGTAAATGGGAGAGAGGTTCTTCCCAAACAGAGTGTTTTTTGATCCGCACAGTGGGTTAGACTCGTGTACTTAACTTTTGCCAACCGAGTGCTGCTTTTCACTTGTTCTGGAAGCTGGAGTAGACTCTCCGCCGCTTGGTCTCTCCCAATGTGGGAAACAAGCCCCTAGTGCCACTGTTTTCCTCCCCTTGCATGGCAGCCAACTTGACCTGCAGGATGCCAGTTCGCACCAGGTCAGGTCTGGCAATTCCTCACTGCTTCCGAACCATCTCTCCCTCCCGCTGCCACTCAGTCCAATTCCTCAACTTTGCCTTTGATGTTCAGGGTTCCTAGATTGTCATATATAATCGATTCACTTGTTTTTTTGGGTCTTTGTTGTAAGAGGGACCACAGGAACGTCTGACTACTCAACCATCTTGGCCCTGCCTCAGAAGTTTCTAACTTTGATGAAGTCCAATTTATCTATTAGTTCTTTTGTTGCTTGTGTTTTTGGTGTTGTTATCTAAGAAGGCTTTGCTTGATTCAAGGTCATAAAGATTTATTCATATATTTTCTTCTAAGAGTTTTATAGTTTTAGGTCTCTGATCCATTTTGAGTTAACTTTTGTATACGGTGTGAGATGTTGTTAGGTGCCATAAAGTCAGTTCCGACTCATAGAGACCCAATGTACAACAGAACAAAACAATGTTCAGTCTTGTGCCATCCTCACAATTGTTGCTATGTTTGAGCTCATTGTTGTAGCCACTGTATCAATCCATCTGGTTGAGGGTCTTCCTCTTTTTTGATGATCCTCTACTTTACCAAGCATGATGTCCTTCTCCAGGGACTGATCCCTCCTGATAACATGTCCAAAGTACATGATACAAAGTCTTGCCATCCTTGCTTCTAAGAAGCATTCTGGCTATACTTCTTCCAAGACAGTTTTTCTCATTCTTCTGGCAGTCCATGATATTCAATACTCTTCACCAACACCATAATTCAAACGCATCAATTTTTCTTCAGTCTTCCTTATTCATTGTCCAGCTTTCACATGCATATGAAGCAATTAAAAATACCATGGCTTGGGTCAGGTGCACCTTAGTCCTCAAAGTGACATCTTTGCTTTTTAACACATGAAAGAGGTCTTTTGTACCAGATTTGCCCAACGCAATACATTTTATTTCTTGACTGCTGCTTCCATGGGTGTTAATTGTAGATCCAAATAAAATGAAATCCTTGACAACTTCAGTCTTTTCTCTGTTTACCACAGTGTTGCTTACTGGTCCAGTTGTAAGGATTTTTGTTTTCTTTATGTTGAGGTGTAACCCATACTGAAGGCTGTAGAGTGTAATCTTCATCAGCAAATGCTTCAAGTCCTCTTGCTTTCAGCAAGCAAGGTTGTGTCATCTGCATACTGCAGGTTGTTAATGAGTCATCCTCCAATCCTGATGCCATGCTCTTCTTCATATAGTCCAGCCTCTCAGATTATTTGCTCAGCATACAGACTGAATAAGTATGATGAAAGGATACAACCCTGACACACACTTTTTCTGATTTTCAACCATGCAGTATTCCCTTGTTCTGTTCAAACAACTGCCTCTTTGTGTATGTACAGGTTCTGCGTGAGTACAATTTAAGTGTTCTGGAATTCTCATTCTTCACAATGTTATCCATAATTTATTATGATCCACACAGTTAAATGCCTTTGCACAGTCAATAAAATACAGGTACACATCTTTCTGGTTTTCTCTGCTTTCAGCTAAGATCCATCTGACATAGGCGATGATATCCAGTTTGGATTTCTGGAATCAAGATCATCAGCCCATGGCTGATTCCTATGAGGTTGAGGTCAAACATGCCTTCACCCTCTAACCTTTTTACCAATTCTGACACCAACCATCCCTCCCACAGCACTCTCTACTTCTCTGCTGGGTTCGATAATTCGTTGCAATGGCCACGTAGAACTCACAGACAATACTCACGATTATGGCGTTTATTAGGGAAGTAACAGGTTAAAATTCAGGATCAGGAACAATTCAGGATACAGTTCTTTGGTCAGGACAGCTTCTCAGCTGTGCCAGCAGGCAGGCCTCTCTCTCTCTCAGCTGTTGGCCTGGCCTCTGCCCTACCGGTGCAAGTATTACAAAGCTCTTTACACCACCAGTAAGTGTCTGGAGGCACCCCACTCCACCAGGAAGCTTCCTGCCTGAAAGCTCTCAGCTCTCTTGGTCCATGGGTCAGCACACTCACTGTAGCTGCCTTGCTTTGTGGGCCGGGAAGCTTACCTTGTCATCTCCAGCTGGTCTCTTGGTTCTGCTGTTGTTGCTTCTCTGCCACTGCTTCTTACCATCTCACGCTGTCTCCAGTGTTACAGCTCTCTCTGTCTCTTGGGTCTAGGAGGTTCTCAGCTCAGGGACCCTGGGTCCAAATGACTTGCTCCACTACTGGCTCTTCTTTCTTGGTAGTAGTGAAGTACCTTCTTTCCGCCTCTGGGATGGCTCATTTTAAGCCTAGTGGGATAGCAAAACTGACCAATACGCTCATTAGGGTTCCATGCACCTTATTTGCAAGGTCCCACCCCGCAAGGGTGCCATGCACCTTCTTTACATAATTAGCAAGCCATCCAATCCTCCTGGTGGGCCACAAGCACCTCATTTGCACAGTCCCAGCAATCATTTGGTGGAAGTTGCAAGACCATGGGAAGAAAGGCTGTATAAAAGCCCATTCATCACACTGCAGGGCTCAACTTAATTTTTTTGCATGTGGACTAACTAGTCTCAGCACTAGTTTTTGAAAGACTAGTTCTTTCCCTCATTGAATTGTTTTGACACCCTTGTTGAAAATCAATTGACTATAGATGTATGAGTTTATTTCTGGACTCTCAATTCTATTTCATTGATCTATGTTTATCCTTATGTCAGTAGCACACAGTCTTGATTATTTTAGCTTTGTAGTAAGATTTGAAATCAGAAAATGTGAGTTCTCCAACTTTGTTCGTCTTTTTCAAGTTTGACTTGGCTATTCTGGATTCTTTAAATTTCCATGTGAATTTTAGGATCAGCTTGTCAATTCATGCAAAGAATTCAGCTGGAGTTTTGATAAGGATTGCATTGAATATATAGATTAGTTTGGGGAGTATTTCTATTTTAACAATATTAAGTCTTCTGATGTATAATCATGGATGTCTTTCTATTTATTTAGGTCTCCTTTAATTTCTTTCAACAATGCCTGAGTTTTCAGAATATAAGTCTTGTACTTCTTTTTAAAAATTTATTACTAAGATTTTATTGTTTGATGCTATTGTAAATAGAATTGTTTTCTTAATATCATTTTAGGATTACTCATTGCAAGTGTATAGAAATACAATTGATTTTTGTATATTGATCGTGTACCCTGCAACCTTGCTTAACTTGTTTATTAGTTCTAATAGTTTTTAAATGGAGTCCTTAAGATATTCTATATTCAAGATCATGTCACCTGCCAGTAGAGAGTTTTACTTCTTCCTTTCCAATCTGGATGCCTTTTATTTCTTTAACTTGCCTAATTACCCAGGCTAGAATCTCCAGTAAAATGTTGAAAAGAAGTGGAGATAATGGACATCCTTGTCTTCTTCCTGATATTAGGGGGAAAACATTCAGTCTTTCACCATTAAGTATGATGTTAGCTGTAAGTGTTTAATAAATATCCTTCATCAGGTTGAGGAAATTCCCTTCTATTCCAAGTTTCCTGAGTGTTTTTACTGGTTTTGTCAATTTTTTTCTTCATTTCTTGAGATGATCATGTGATTTTTTGTCCTTTATTCCAATGATATGGTGTATTACATAAACTGATTTTCAAATGTTAAATCAACATTGCGTTCCTGGGAGAAATCTCACTTGGTCGTGGCGTATAATCCATTTTATATTTTTCTGGATTCAATTTGCTAGTATTTTGCTGAAGATTTCTGTGTCTATACTCATTTGTCTGTAGTTTCCTTTTCCTATAATGTCTTTGCCTGGCTTTGGTATCAGGGTAATAACTGGCATCAAACAATGAGGTAGGAAGTGTTCCCTCCTCTTCTTTTTTCAGAAGAGTTGGTGAACAATTGGTAAGGACTTTTCCTCAAATGTTTGGTAGAATTCACTGGTGAAGTGATCTGTGCCTGGGCCCTTCTTGTGGAAAATGTTTAAATTAGAGGCAGTCCCTGGGTTAGGAACGTCAGACTTACATACAATCTGTAGTTACGAACCAAACCCTGTAAAGCCTATTATATTAAAAATTCAAGGTACATACAATGGTTCGTAATAACAAACGGGCAATACTTTCTGATGCACATCAAAACATTATTATTATTGTATTATTATGTTAAAGATGTTTTAGTGTATCTGGAAGTGTTTCTTTAATGATTGTTTTGCATAGAAAGGTACACTATATACTATATACTAAGACAAACATTATACTAACTGACATTAGATACAAAGCTTACTTAACTGTTCCAATTTATGTATAAATTCAACTTAAAGATAATTTAAGAACGGAGCTCATTTGTAATCTGGGGACTGCCTGTACTCATTCAATCTCTTTACTTGGTACAAGTCTATTCAGATCTTCTATTTTTCTTGAATCAGTTTCAGTTTTTGTGTCCTTCTAAGAGTTTGTCCATTTCATCGAAGTTATCAAATTTGTTGGCATACAGTTGTTCGTAGTATTCCATAACTTTTTTTCAATTTCTTAAAAATATTTTATTGTGTTTTTGGAGAAAATTTACATAGCAAATTAGGTTCTCATTTAACAATTTCTACACATTATTCGGTGGCATTGGTTACACTTTTCCCAATGTGTCAGCATTCTCATTATTTCCATTCTGGTTGTTCTGTTTCCATTAATCTAGCTTCCCTGTAGCCTCTTACTTTCTCATCTTTGGTCTAGGGTAAATGTTGACTGTTAGGTCTCATTCAGATGATTGTTTGGAGAAGCACAGTACTCATGTGTGATATTATTTATTTTATGAGTCACTCTGTCTTTTGGCTAATAGGTGACCACCAGGTGTGGTTTGAGTTCCAAGTTTAAAGGGTTTCCCAGGGTGATAATCTTGGGGATTCCTCTAGTCTCTACCGGTCCAGTGTGTCTGGCCTTTTTAAGAATTTGAATTTTGTTCTACATTTTTCTCCCATTCTGTCCAGGACCATCTATTGTGTCCTTAGTCGGAACAGTCAGTAGTGGTAGCCTGGCACCATCTAGTTCTTCTGGTCTCAAGAGTATTCCTGGCAATACTTTTTATGTCTTTAAGGACAGTAGTGCTGTTTCCTTTCTCATTTCTGATTTTAGTTTTTGAGTCTTTTTTTTTCCCCCCTTGGTCAGTCTAGCTAAATGTTTATCAACTTTGTTGGTCTTTTCAAAGAATTAACTTTTTGTTTTGTTGATTTTCTCCACTGTTCTTCTATTCTTTATTTCATTAATTTCCACTCTAATTTTTCCTTCCTTCTCTTTGCTTTAGGTTTAATTTGTTCTTTTTTCAGTGTCTTAAAGTGGAAAGTTATTGATTTGTAATCTTTCTTCTTCTTTTTTTAATGTAAGCATTTTCAGCTATAAACTTCCCTCTATGCACTGCTTTAGCTGCATTCCATAAATTCTGGTATATTGTGTCCTCATATTCATTCAACTCTAGAATATTTTCCAATTTCTCTGTGATTTCTTCTTTGACTCATTGTTTATTATAATGATTAGTTTTATGTGTCAACTTGGCTAGGTTATTTAGTCAAACACTAAACTAAGCATTGCTGTGACAATATTCTATAGATACGGTTAATATCTGGAGCCCTGGTGGCACAATGATTAAGTGATAAGGCTGCTAACCAAAAGGTGTGCAGTTCAATCTACCAGCTGCTCCTTGGAAATCCTATGGGGTAGTTCTACTCTGTTCTCTAGGGTCTCTATGGGTCAGAATTGACTCAATGGCAATGGGTTAATATCTGTCAATTAAGTTTAAGTGAAGGAGAATACCCTCAAAAATGTGAGTGGGCCTCCTCCAATCAGTTGGAAAGCCTTCAGAGCAAATCTGAGATTTCCCAGTGAAGAAGAAATTCTGCTTCAAGACTGCAACATCAACTCCTGCCAAATTTTCAGCCTGTGGGTCTGCCCTGCAGATTTCAGACTTGCCAGCCCCCACAATCATGTGAGTTAATTTCTTAAATCTCTCTCTCCCTCTCATACACACACACACACACACACACACACACACACATCCTATTGGCTCTGTTTCTTCTCTGGAGAACTCCTAGCTGATACAGATCTTGGTACCATGAAGTGGGGTGCTGCTGTAAAAAAATACTTAAAAATGCAGATGTGGCTTTGGAATTGGATAATGGCAGAGGCTGGTAGAATTCTGAGGTACTTCATAGAAAAAGCTTAGATTGCCTCGATTGGTAGAAATACGAACATTAAAGGAAATTCTGGTGAAAGCTCAGAAGGAAGAGAGGAGAGCTATAGAGAAAGTCTCTACAGTCTTAGAGACTGCATATGGCACCAGCAACAGAATGTTGCTAGAAATGTGGGCATTAAGTGTGCTTCTGGTGAGGCTTTAAAAAGAAAATGATGAACATGTGATTGGACAATGGAGGAAGGGTGGTACTTTTTATGCAGTGGCAAAGAACTTGCCTGAATTATGCTCAAATGTTTGATAGAAGGTAGAACCTGTAAGTGATGAACTTGGATATCTCGCTGATGAGATTTCTAAGCAAGATCTTAAAGAGGTTGCATGGTTTCTCTTTGATGCTTATAGTAAAATGCAAGAGAAAAGAGATGGACTTAAAAATGAACTGTGCAAAATGAAAACAGAACTTAAAGATTTTGAAAAACATGTTTCCTAGAATTTTCACCAAGGATATAGCTACACAATCTTCTGTTAAAGAGATTAAGCCTGTGACTGATGGATCTAACCAACTACCATAGCAGAAAACCTATTAGCTTAGACTAAAGGGAAGAGCAAAAGAACCAAAGGAGAGAATGCTGTCTGCCTCGTGGAATCCTACAGACAGGAAACAGGCCAAAGAAGCTACATATGTTGTCCTCCAAGAAAAGAAAAGAACCATCCCTGGAGCAGCTCAGAGATCAGCAGAACTGTTGGAAGGAACACAGGAAGCCAGGCCTTCTCGCTTTCTAAGGGTGTGGCCATGGTGTCCTGGATTTCAAAGGGTGGGGCCACAGTCTCCTAGGTTTCCAAGAGTCGGATCTTTATCAACTCAGTTCCAGAGTGTGGGGCTGGCATGAAGTTGTGCCAGGGGGATAGGGCTGCCACCCAAAACTGAGGGGGTGGGGCTGCCATGTCCAAGGGGCAGAGTAGGTGGGGTCACCACTAAGAGGGACTAGGAGAATAGGGCATCCCAAAGCTGAGGGAGCAAAGCTGCCATCCCAGTGGGCCTGGAAGGCAGAGCTAAAGCCAAGGGCCAAGGGGCATCCACTCAGAATCCAGAGGGCATGGCCAACACCCAGAGTCCAGAGGCAGGGCCACTGCCTAGAGGGTCCCAAAGAATAAAGGATTATTTTCAAGACTTGAGAGTTAATGTAAACTGTTATGTAGGGTTTTGGACTTGCTTGCTGCCCATTAACACTTCTTTCCCCCCAATTTCTCCTATTTGTAATGGAAATGTCTACTTTGTGCCTGTCCCACCATTGTACTTTGGAAACAGATAACTTTTATTATAGATTTCACAGGTTCACAGATGAAGAGAGATTTTGCCCCAGGATGGACTATGCCTAACAGCTCACCCATATTTGATTTAGATGTTCAGAAGATGAGATTTTGGACTCGGAGTTGGTTTAAGACTTCTGGGATGATGTGATGGGGTGAATGTATTTTGAATGTGGCAAGGACAAGAATTTTGGGGGCCAAAGGGTGGAATGTTATGGATTGAATTGTGTCCCTCAAAAATACGTGTTGTAAAACCTAACCTCTATGCCTGTGGTTATAAACTCATTTGGGAATAGGTTGTCTTTGTTACGTTAATGAGGCAGGATTAGTGTAGGGTATATCTTGAGTCAATCTCTTTTGAGAAATAAAAGAGATTAAAACAAGCAAGCAAGCAAGCAGAGATGGGGAAAGAGAGATGTCAAGCCACATGAAGATCACCCAGGAGCAGAAGCTAAAAGAGTCAAGGGCCTTCCGTCAGAGCGAACAGAGACAGAAAGCCTTCCCCTAGAGCCAGCACACTGAATTTGGACTTCTAGCCTCCTAAACTGTAAGAAAATAAACTTCTGTTTGTTAAAGCCACCCATTTGTGGTATTTCTGTTGTAGCAGATGAGATAACTAAGACAAATATGTTAGTGTATTTAATGGTGTCCCACATTTCTCTGAGTTTCATTTATTTTTCATTCTTTTTTCTTGCTGTTTTTCAGATTGCATAATCTCTACCAATCTATCTTCATGTTTGCTGATTTTTTCTTCTGCCAGCTCAAATCTACTGCTGAACCCCTCTAATGAAATTTTCATTTCATTTGGTTCTTCTTTAAAATAATTTTGTCTCTTTATTGATTTTTTATGAGACATTGTCATAATTCCTTCCCTTACTTCTTTAAGCATTATTTCTTTTGGTTCTTTGAACATATTTATAACATCTACTTTAAAGTTTTTGTCTTCTAAGTCTGACATCTGGGCCCTCTCAAAGGCAGCTCTGTTGCCTGCTTTTTTCCTCTGGGTATGGGTCACACTTTCCAATTTCTTTGCATGTCTTTTTTTTTTTTTTTTTGAAAACTGGGCATTTTAGATAATATATTGTAGCAACTCTGGGGGATTCTGAGTTCTCCTCCTCCACAGCTTCTCCTTGTTGTTGTTTGCTTGTTTATTTATTTAGTGACTTGGATGGTCTATTTTAGTGCAGGCTATTTCCCTTCCAGTGTGCAGTCTCTGATGTCACTCCTAAGAAGGCATAGCCTTGGACATATGCACTGTCATCCTGGCATGACAGTGATTTTAGCAGGATTCTCTTTGTCTCTTTCCTTGATCTCTCTGTTGTCTGTCTGTTGGTATCACGCCCAGCTCTTAGCCTCCACTAATTGTCAACTGATTGTTCTATTGTTTTCAAGACTGTGCTGGGCATAAGTTGCTCCACAGCCTGATTGTAAAACGACATGGCAGAGGCATCTGACCTCCTCTAACTTCACAAGGAGGAAGGAGAAACAAGATCAACAGCCCAAGGATGATTCCTATGAGGCTGAAGTCAGACATGCCTTCATCCTCCAACCTTTTTCCAGTTCTGACACCAACCATCCCTCCCACAACATTCTCTCCTTCTCTGCTGGGTTCAAAAATTTGTTTCAATGGCTGCATAGAACTCACAGACAATAATTATGATTATGGGTCAGACTTTGAGGTTTCTTCTTAGGGAAGCAACAGGTTACAATTCAGGTTCAGGAATACGCAGAATAGTTCTTTGATCAACACAGCCTCTGCTCAGCTGTGCCCTCAGCCTCTGCCCTACTTGGGTAAGTGTTACAAAGCCCTTTTAGCTCTGCCAATAAGTACCCAGAGGCACCCCACTCTGCCAGTAAGCCTCAGCTCAAAGGTGCTCAGCTTTCTTGCTCCATAGGTCGGTGAACCTAGCTCCACCACCAAGTGCCCAGAGGCATCCCTCTCCACTAGGAATCCTCCTGCGTGAAGGCACTCAGCTCTCTTGCTCCATGGATTGGCACACCCAGGAAGCCCACCACGTCATCTCCTGCCAGTATTCCAGTTCAACTGCGTCTGCTGCCACCATTTCTCTGCCACCTCCTGCTGTCTCCAGTGTTACAGCTCTCTGTCTCTCTGTCTCCTTGATCTAGGTCTCAGCACAGGGATCCCAGGTCCAATGGATGTGCTCCACTCCTAGGTCTTCCTTCTTGGTGGTAGTAGGTACCCCTCTGCTCTGGGATTGACTGCTCTTTGAAGGCTAGCAGGATGGCAAAACTGACCAATCCCCTCGTTAGGGCTCCATACACCTTATTCGCATGGCTCCAACCCCACAAGGGTGACATGCACCTTGTTTACATAATTAGCAAACTATCCAATCCCTTTGGTGGGCTACAAGCATCTCATTTGCATAGTCCTCACCCAGTCATTTGGTGGGAGTTACAAACACTATGGCTAGAAGGTTCATATTAAGTAATTCACTGTACCACACTGATCCAATTAAATTCAAGTTCCTTTTCAGGAGAGTCTCTGAGGCCAGACTTTGAGGTTTCTTCCAAGCCTAGTAGGGTTCTTTCTATTTCTCTGGTTCTCTCTGGTAAGCTTCTAGCTAGTTTAGCTTGTTGCTTTCATGGAACCACCAGTCTTCTCATAACTGTTCCATTAAATATTCCATTGTTTTTGAGAGCACTCAGACTTAAATTTCCCCATACTCTACTCCAAATAAAGTCATTCCTTTGGGAAGAGCTTTAGAGCTCTCTGTTCTTAATGCCTGTCTTCTCCCTTGACAAAACCTCTGTGCCACAGCTCTGAAGCTGGGGAAAGTCTGCTTCACTCAGAGTGACACCCCTCCTTTACAAGGGTGCTGGGTGGGGGCAGTAGCCTCTAGTCTCTCAGCTTGTCTCTCCCAGTGGGAAACCTCTGCCCTATGATCAAACTAGGGCCATACCAGTTAGAGCCCCAGTATTGTCAGCCTACTGCATCTGGGGTAGAGCTTCCACAATATGAGTTGGGGCTGGGTGGAGGAAGAAAGCTCCAGGCCTCTCAGCCACTCTTGCCTGAAACAGAACTTCTGCAACACAGCTGGGGGTGGGTGGTGAGAAATGCTGGTGGCCTGCCCCTCTCAGGGAAGTACTGTAGCCCTTGACTGACAGTGGTGGAGGAGAGAGAACACTTTCCTTGGCTACACCTGCCTGGAGTTGGGAACTTCTGCCATGCTGAGCTAGTAGAGAAAAGAAAGGGTGCAGGTCATGGCTCAAATGCCATAGACTCTCACTGTTCTTACCAAGAGATTTAGTAGATTTTCTTGAATGAATCTGTCTTCATTTTCTGTATGCCCTTTGGTCAATTTCCAGAGGCTTTAAATGGTTGATTTTTTAAGATAATTTTCATCAGTTATGGTTGTATTGCTGGGGAAAGAGTCCACAGAACTCCTCACACCACCACTGAGGCTCTTCTCTTTAATCCCAGTGTTCTAGCATTTCGCAATGATGAGCCTTGGTGGAAGGTTTTGCTTTGTTTTGTATTCATTCACTTGTACTGGGCCCTCAGTGGACTTTTAATTAGACACTTTTGTCTTTTAGTTCTGAAAAAAAGTATTGTGTTATTTAATAACCTTTTCCAAACTGTTGTCTCTGCTCTCTCTTACAGGAATTCAATCAGTCAGGTGTGGAGTCTCAGACTGATCTTCTAATTTTCTTTTTTATCTTATTATCCATCTCTATGTTTTTCTGTTTAACTTTCTAGAAGGTTTCCTTTACCTTTATGCCATTCTGTTATCACATTTTTAATTTCCAAGAGTTCTTACTTGTTTTCTGATTGTTATCCTTTTTATGGCATCCTGTTCTTGTTTCATGAATGCAATATCTCTTCCAATCTCTGAGATTGACAATGACAGTTTCTTGACATTTTCTTCTGCTCCTTCCATCATCTATGTTTCCTCTGAGGTCTTTTTTTTTTTTTTTTCTGTTGTGCTCATGGCACTTGAAGAACACTTTTTATGGAGTAGAAAGAGACCCAGCCTTTGAGTCAGACACACTTAGCTCAAAACCCAGCTCCACATCTTCCTTCTTTGTGACTCTGATTGGATAAATCTCCTGAGCATAAGTTTCCTTCTTAGTAAAATGAGAATAATAACACAACCTTGCAGACCACACCTGGACGAGTGGTTGGCACAGAGTAGACACTTGGCGATGTTAAGATCCCCATCTTCCACCTTCAGAAGTTGATCTAAATACCTCAGTCCACGCTTGTCATCTGCATTAACCATTACTGATGTGCACTTCTTCTCTTCCTTCTCCCTTTCTTTCCCTATTTTAGCTTCATGTGCTCACAGTCATGCTTCTACCAATCATGGAGGGAGAGGCCATCACTGACAATAAGACTTTGTCACCACAGTGCCTTAAGCTGAGTGACTAACAAGATGTATTTTGGTGTCAGGTGGACCTGGGCTCTCAGCCCTGCACTGTGTCCTGAGATAACGGATATAATGTAAAAGCAAAGATTCACCCAGTGGCCTGGTATGAGACCCTACTTACTACAATCAAAGAGATGAGAAGAGACAGGAACAATATGGTCTGAGAGACTCAGAGCACATCCAAGAAGAACCCCCATGACAACTGGCATCTGAATCCCAGAAAAAGGGTCCCTCTTTGCTTCTCAACAAGCTGGAAGGTTGTGCCTTAGAGCAAATAGAACATCTTCAAGTCCTCCAACAGCCTGGAGACACAGTTCTCCAGGACAGCTGTTGGACTTTATGTATCACACACCCACACTGCCCTGCCTCCCCACCTGCCTCCAACTCCTACCTGCTGCCCCTATATTGCCGTTCAAGCCAGGTTGAGGCTCTGTTCCCTTGGGAGTACTATCTCCCAGGCTGAGCTATGAACCAAGGGGAGGGAAGGGACAGGATCTCCCAGGTAGGGGCAGCCAATGGGAAAGGTCTTGACCTCCAAGTGAGAATCTCTGCATTCTGGCCTCCCTCAGAGCATTCTGCACCAGGCATCTGACTTCAAAGGCTCTCTTGAGCCCAGCCTGTCCCTATTCTGTTAACTCTCTGAACTTGCAATGGTGGGCGCACTCAAACTAAGTGTCTCTGGGCCTAGGATGGGAGCTCGTCAAGTCCCACGCTACAGCCAGTGCCCTCTGGGCAGGGCGTCCATACACAGAGTTCCACATGCTTTAGCCTTCTGCTGAGAATGTCTGCCTCCAGGCCTGTGCACATCATCCTAGGGATGACAAGTCACCTGAGCAGAACCAGCACACTTTGTGCTGGAGGCTCCTCCTGCACTCCAGTGACCCCATCCTTTGTCACTGTTACCTCTCCCACATTCCTGAGGAGCAACAGGGCACATATTCTAGGACACACTCAGCAATCTCCACACCTCTCCAGCTAATGGGCCTCAAGGGCCTCTAATGGACATTGCACTGTGCTAGGTCAGGTGGGGCAAGGAAAAAACAGCAAACAGGATGGGTCTCTGCCCTCCAACTAGTTGGAATGAAAGGCAACGCCTGCTAAATGTCCAATAATAAAGTTGTGGGAACTTAGAAGATGGAGCTATTTGAAGAGAATGGACCTGGAAACATTCTCTACTTGATCTGGGTGGTAGTTACACAGGTGTATGCAATGCAGAAATCCATCAAGCTGTATACTTAAGATGTGTGCACTTCATATATGTTATATTTTAATTAAAAAACAAAAGCATGTGACTGGCCTCAGCCCCATAACACAGCAGAGAGTAGATAGGCCTAGTGGAAAGCAGAGGCAGGTGGCAGGAACACTGGGCAGGCCAGGTATGGTGGTGGCAGTAGAAAGGAGCCAAGGGGACTAACAGAACATCAGAGATGGAGGGGATCAAGAGTGAGAGTTCTTAGATGGTGTCTGGCTACCACCAATGACCGCCCTGACAGGGAACACAACAGAGAGCCCCTGACTGAACAGTAGAAAAGTGGGGTGCAGAACTCAAATTCACACAAAAAGACCAGACTTAATGGTCTGACTGAAACTAGAGGAGCCCCAGAAGACATGGCCCCTGGACTCTGTTAACCCAGAACTAAAACTATTCCTGAAGCCAACTCTTCAGGCAAAGATTAGACTGATCTATATAACATAAAATAATACTCATGAAGGGTGTGCTTCTTGGTTCAAGTAGATACACGAGACTAAATGGGCAGCTCCTCTCCAGAGGCAAGATGAGAAGGCAGAAAGGGATAGGAGCTGGTTGAATGGACACAGGAAGCCCAGGGTGGAAAGGGGGAGTGTGCTGTCACATTATAGGAATTGCAACTAGGGTCACATAACAATACGTGTGTGAATTTTTGTATGAGAAATTAACTTGAGATGTGAACTTTCACCTAAAGCACAATAAATAAATTAAAAACAACAACAACAAAAAAAAAAAAACGAGTGAGAGTTCTGGGGTATAAGAACCAGGGAAGCCCTCTGTTTATGGAGTAACCAGGGAGGACTGACACCGTCATGAGAAGTCCCTGTGTGTAGGCAGTTGATGGGAAAGTGGGGAAGGAATTTGTTGGCTTCTCTTAGGTTCTGATTGGGTGGGGACTGACAGTTGGAGAGTCCAGGGTTCCAGGAAACACTCAAGATTCTGAAAGGCGTGCCCTGGTAAATGACCTCAGACGGTGACCAGCAGCATCCAGCCCACAGGTCTGAGACCACCACCATCCCCACTGTCTGATTTTCCCCAGGGCTGTCTGAGCAGAACAAACCCAGAGCCTGCCCCAGTCTAGATAGGGTGAGCCCCACCATTTATGTGGCCCAAGACCCTGTCTTTTGGGAGTATCTATGGTGAGTCTCCAGCTCAGAGTTGGAAGGGAAAGGGAATACAGTAGACACTCAACCAATGGTGAGGCTAAATCTAGGTTACCCATTAAGCTAAGCCAAGGGACTTTTCCACAACATCTCTAATAACTGGCCCTCCAGCATTTGCTCAAACATCCCCAGGGTGGGAATCTCACTACCTCACAGCAGTTCACCCCATTTTCATGAGTCCCAGTGCCAGGATGTTTTTCCTTTTATGGGGCTGAACATTGTCTCCCTTGCTCAAGGACATTCCTCAGAGGTCTAGGACATACTCTTGTCCCCCAAGGCTGCTCTTCCCTGCTCACCCAGCCTGGTTTTAATGCATACCTTCCTCATGCTGGCTCTTCTCCTGCAGCTGCTGATAGTGAGGGTCCAAAAAAGGATCACGACCCTTGAGGTGCAGTCTGAGCCAGAAGGAGGAACAGCCACCTCCTTTGACCTGTGTCCTGTGCCATTATTAATGCAGCTCAAACTATTGGAGAAGCTACATGCAATGTTGTGGTTTTCATTTAGTTCATGGGGAAGAGCTTATGGGGAGCTCCCATTTCACAGGCACCTGCCTTGGCTTCACAGAGCCACTGCCAAGGTCCCCTAGGCCCTGCCCTGTCAGGTCCATGCCCACCTCTTCCTTCACCCACCACACTCTGCCCCACTCATGATCTTTCTTTCAATACTCCCAGTCAGCCCTCCAATTCCCACCTCAGCGCTTTTGCACATGCAGTAGCCTCAGCCTTGAATGCTCTTGAGTAGAACAGCACTATACGGTTTCACTGGATGTAATCTTTACAGAAGCAGATCACCAGGCCTGTTTCTTCTGTGGTGCTGCTGAGTGGGTTTGAACCACCAACCTTTTGGTTACCAGACAAGTACAAACTGTTTGCGCCACCCAGGGACGTTTACTCTTCTGTATATTTGAATAATTATGTGATCAAAGCCCATCTCTCCCACTAAATGGTTGACCCCATGAGAGCAAGGAACATGGCTGGTTCTGCTCCTCATTGTACCCCCAGCAGCAAGCATAGTGCCTGGTACAAAGTATATGTACAATGAAGATATATTCAGTGAATGAGTGAATGAAGCATCCTTGTTTATTTCATCTGGTTAGGCAAAACCCCTCAATCACCACATCACTCCATCTCACCCAGACTGAGCAAGGGGCTGCAGTGTAGAGTGTGAGATTTGGAGATAGGCAGACCTGAGCCTGTGTTCTGGCCCTGCCACTTACCAGTTTGTGCCTTTGGTGCATGACTTCACCTCTCTGAGCCTCAGTTTACTCACCAGTAAAATGGGATGGTAACAGTACCCACCTCCAGAGGTGATGGATTGAATACGATCATGTATGCAAAGTCCTGGCACACAATGCTCAACACATGTGAGGCTCTTTTCCAGGATGCTTAGGAGAGAGGCATGTTCACATCCCAGTGACCTCCACCAGGCAGGGTTCTCATTACCTGGGTGGGGCTGGGGTTCACTCTGCTGCAGATACAGAGCAACTGGGAGGGGAGCAGCCTTGTCTCCCACATGTGTGGCTGCTCTCTGAATCGCTCTAATCTAGTGCTGGACCATGCTTGCTCTCTGATGGCCTCAAGGCTCCTCCATCCTCATCCCTCACTCATAGCCACAGGGTAAGGGCACACTTGACTCTGTTTCTGACCAAGCAAGCAGAGGCTCTGAGAGCCTGCAGAGGCCATGCAGGACCAGCCTGTGGCCCCGGCTGCCTGGGGCATCCCACCTCCCCACCCTGGCTAATTCAGGCCTGGCTACTACCCTTCATTTGCAGCCAGACCTCACAGGACACCAGTATGAGCTCAAAAGGCTTGGTGACTCTGGCACTGCCCCAAGCCTGCTGGGGAGAAGAGTCCAAGTTCCTGGCCCTCCCTGTGCCTTGGTCAGCTCACTTAGAAAAGGGTTCCTTTTTTTAATGCCCTCTTTCCTGGAGCCACCACCAGTGATGAACAGAGAAAACCCTGACATGATCTGAAAAGTCCTTCTAAGTGCAAACTCTGCATGCTAGTGGACCTTGGCTGCTTCACTGTGGCTTCACCGTGAGATTCTTGGCCAAGCCCAAGTCCGGGCAGAAGGGAAGGGGGCACCTACTCCTGGGCCATCAGAAAAGTAACTCTGTCCTCAAGTTATTGACATTGAAGCACCAGTGAAACCCCTTGGAACATCTTCAGGACACATTCAAAGTTACAAATTGAGCCTTTCCAGATACTTTCAAGGCTCAGTGCTGGCCTCACCTCCTCAGATAAGCCTTTCCTCCCTGCTCGGGCCCACCTGGACCCTTCCTCCTAAAATTAGATCCCTTAGCTTTGGGATCTGTGGAGTCAGGCTCTTCCTGCCTCCACCGGCTATGTCCAACCTCCTGGCCAGACTGAGGATCTTGGTCAGATGTGCCTTCTGGACCCAGGCCTTTGCACATACTGTACCATCTACTACTGCCCTCACTGCTCTCTATACTAACACCTATACCTCCTCTAGAATTCAGACCAGAGAGAATTTCCTCCAGGAGCCCCTCTTGATTCCTCCTGTAGACTAGAAGGGTGTCCTGCTGGGTTCCTTTGATATCCTGAGCTTACTGACCTCTATAGGTGTAAAGGAACCCTGGATTGGTCTATCTGTTCATCTGTCTACTTTACAGACATAATAGAAGAGCCTTGTAGGCAAGGCTGGGCCTTAGTCCAGGACAGTGTCTGGAACATAGCTGCAATGGAAATGTGTGCTGGAATCTTAACCCCTATACCTGAGGATATAATTTCATTTGGAAATAGGGATTTCTCTGTTATGTTAATGAGTCATAATCACTTCAGAGTCATAAAAAGAGCAGATAAGACAAGGCGTAAGCACAAACAGTGGATTGAAGATAGATTACATGTGAAGATAGCCATGGAACATAGGAACGCTGGGGCTATAACGCTGAGAGACAAGGATCTTTCCCTAGAGTAAACAGAGAGAGAAAGCCTTCCCCTATAGCCAATGCTCTGAATTCAAACTTCTAGCCCCCTAAACTGTGAGAAAATAAGTTTCTGTTCTTTAAAGCCACCCACTTGTGGTATTTCTGTTACAACGGCACTAGCAAACTAAGGCTACAGGATTTGAAAAAGTGAACGAGTGAACTAATGAATGAAGAAACATAATCAGCCCTTGATTATTGAGCAACAGTTTGCAGAGGCCTCAGGCTATTGTACTTATATGAGCCCCCCCCTCCCGACCCCCCCCACCCCCCGCAGACTGGTCATCCTGAGGGCAGGGACTTTCCTTCCCTTGTTCACCCTGTCAGCCTTCGGCCTGCCCAGGACTGTGTGCACACAGGTGGTGCCATCCACCTGGCTGGCTGACCCGAGGTTAATTTCCTGCCCATCCCACTTGTGATGCAATAGTCAAGAGGACTTCAAAGGCCATCTGAGCTTTGGCCTGAGCCATCTATTGTCTGTGCTGTGGCCGCTGACTCACCCCTGGAAGGTCAGGCTGACTGGTGAACATAGCAGGAACGAGCTGCACGTCAGATCCTCCGAGGCTCACAAACCCTCTACACATGGGTGCTCGCACACACCTTCTGCCCCAACCTAGAGTATCCCCACATCCCAGACCACCTCAGCCCTTTCTGGGGACCAGAAGGATGGAGCTAGGGCCACAGCAGGATCTGTAGACCAGAGGGGACAGTCGTGGCTCCAGGATGGCTGCCATCCAATTTCTCAGTGTTCCTGTTCAACAATCTAGAAATGGGGCAACTCACTGAATGAATTTTTCTACCTAGAAAAATCCCACCTAAGCCTTGACCTTGGCTACCGCCCCACTGGAGGTCCAGGAAGATCAGAGAAGGCTATAGAAGCCTTCAGGGTGAGTGGAGCCTCTACCCTGCCCTAGCCCCTCCACCTCACACTCACTTGCCCTCCCCAGACACTGCTTGCATGCCAGCCCTGGGAGAGGCCATGCAAACACTACAGGGACAGTCTGGTAAATGGTCTGTCACACTCCAAGAACAAAGCCCTCTAGCCCCATTCTCTTCAGTTGACCTCGTGCCTTCCAAAGGTCCTGGGCCCTAGGAGGCAGCACGACCCACAGACAGAGCCAGGGCTTCGAGCCAGTCAGAGATTCCGCTCTTACTAGCTGTGGGACCTGGAGAAAGTTAAGTAGCCTGTTTGAGCCTCAGTTTCCTCATCTGTCAAATGGAGATAATAACCACCTGAGGGTTGCTATGAGGACTGTGTTATAAATAGTGGCTGTTCCTTCTCAGGGCATACTCCCCTCTAGTGCCCTGTGTGCAGGGTGACCATACATCCTGGTTTGCCCAAGACAGTCCCGATTGACGCCTGTTGTCCTGTGTGTTTATTAATAGTGCCCCCTTCATTCTCAGAAGTGCCCAGTTTAGACAACAAAATACATGGTCAGTCTACTGTAGCCTTTTCTATTTCCAGTTCAGGGCTAGCCTGTGTGAGTAACACGATCCATTTCTACTCTCCTCTCTAAGAGGCCATGTCCTGGTTTGTCATTTGGAGAATTTTTATACCCTTCTCTCTAAGCCTCAAGATCTCAGCTTTTAAAAGGGGATAACAATACCTATCTTGCAGGATGGTTAGGAAGATTAAATGAGATAAGGTATGCAAAGAACAGTGTCTGGAACAGGCCTGATGTCAGATAAACATGAGTTCCTTCCCATGGCCTTCTCATCCTCATTCCCATTATGACAATTTTCCCAGATAACCCCAGCCTGAGAGTGGTACTCTGGAGCTCAACTTCACCCCTACTAGGAAAGCGATTTTCAGAAATCACTGGGACATAGGGGAGTTCCAGGTGATACAGAAGCTCCTAAGCCAGGACCTGGCCATGATCTCTCCTGAGAGCAAGAAATAATCTTCACTCCCACTCCCAAACCTCCACTGCAAGCCCTGAGGGACATCTCAGCTCTCCTTTCCTGTTTACATCCATGGGTTTCTGTCCTTGCTGGCTGCTTCCAAGTCTATCACTAGAACTGGAAACCCTTCAGCCCACACCTATTTTTCCCAAATAGAAGCACCTTTGAACTCTTCCTCATCTTTCAGGAATCCAGGGGCCTGAAATGGAATCTCCTGGGCCTCTAATCCCTAGGAACCTGCTATCTGGGCCAGCAGGCAAAGGGTAACCATGTACAGTAATCTCAGCAGATAAAGCTACCATGAGACCAGCCCACTGGAGCAATAAGACAACATGCTCACAGATCACACCTGGGTTAGTATCACGACCTCCAAAGACCTCAAAGTTCAAATCTCCAGTCTGCCTTGGGCCCTCTACCCACCTACTCCCGACATTCCTTTGCTATTAGACAACTGGCAGCTCTGCTGGCCTGATACTTCCCATTGCCTTGCCCCAGGTCATATCAAACCTGGCTCGTGTGTATGTTGTAGAATATTTGGTTCCACCAGGAAGCTTTCGGTGTAAACAACCTGTCTGGGGTCTGACTCCAGGGCTCTTTGTTCAGAAGCAGTTGCGTGACATTTCTGATTCTTGTGCTGCCCTGGAAACCACAATAGATATACGAAGGAAGCTATGGGAGGAAAAAAGTAATGAAGCAGCTACTAAATGAGACTAAAAATACAGGTATCTGCTGGTGGTAGCGTGTGGGAAGAGGTGTTTCACTCAACTGATCACAGAGAGGTAAAGGCTAGTGAGGGTGGGGCCCTGACTTTGTGGTGGCAACAGCCTGTATGGAGGTAGCTGTAGGGCAGAAAGAGAAAAGAGAAAACCCTGGCTCCAGGGTTGGCACTGCACTGGTGTGTGGCCCTCAATATTCCAGCTATAAATGGAATTAAATATACTAGCTGACTCTGTCATAAAGAGAGCTGTTGTGGTAGGAGGGTAAAATGAGATCAAGGAAATAAAAACTCTTAGCAACACAGAGAACACGTAACACATATACCTTTCCCAAATTTAATCTGAGGCTCCGTGTGGCTCAATCTCGCAGTCACACTCGGAGAAGTACACACTGGCAAATAAAAGGAATTTAAAAGGAATTCCAATCTTTACTTGGGTCTCCTGAAGAATATTAAAGTGTGTCCAGCTGACAACTCTCAGTAACTTTCCTCAAAAGACCCTTTATTCCCTCCCCTCTCCGTCCATCATCTTATACCCTTAGACCCCGATCTGGGGTCTCTGTTAAGTCAGCTCCCAAACTGCACCCCAACTCCTGGCCAGTCCACATGGCTCTGCTCCAGCCTCTCCATTAAGGCCCCTCTCAGCTCCTTATTATGTAGTTGACCAAACCTCTTTGCTCCTTGCTTTAGTTTCTCTCCCACATTACTAATTACTAGAATTTACCACAACAAAGGAGACTCTGGGATCAACCCAAAATATAAGATTTTTTCCCCCTTTCTTCCCATCTTCCCAGTTCTGAATCTCTATTCATTTTTCTAATCCCACACCACAAAATGCCCAGGAACCAAGAGGTTGGACTGAAAAATCCTACAAGGTCAGGAGAGAAAAATTTGCGGTAAGAAAGCAAAATTCTTTTTAGTGGGTGGGGCTGGGGACTGTTAATAAATCTTGCACCAACAAGCACACAATTGTCAGTAAGTTTCCCTTCCCCCACAAGCTACATGGACAGTGGCTTTTATAGTTTCCAATCATGTTGATTTTCCTTCAAACTGGCGTTCACTTTTATACCACACCTCCCTTCCCAGGACCCTCACCACCTCATTCAACAGAGATTCCCCATCTCTGCATGATGGCTTCCTCCCTGACTCCAGCCTCTCAGTTCTTTGATCTGTCCCGCATATACCACCCAACTGATTGTGTACCACAGCCCACATTCACCATATGCTTCCTCTGCTCAAGCACCTTCAGTAGCTCCCAACTTCTATAGCACATAGGAAACCCCATAGTTCCTATCTGAGGTATCCTATATCAAGCCCATGACACATCCTACATCATTCTTCAAATCCAGTTTTAACTACATTGGTCCTCCAATAAGCACCAGCCTGAGTTCTGCTCCCTCCAAGAAGCCTACCTGACTGCTTCTCACTTCTGAAGTATGGCACTTAAAGAGTCAATGCTACATAACCACACTTGTTTTCGCTGTCAGTTGATGATCTTAATTGTTTGATAGTCTTGAGTCTCTTTCCCGTAAGACTGTAAGCTCCTTGAGGTCAGGGACCTCAAAGGCTTATAAGGAGCACACAAAGTAAAATTAAAAGCCAATTGCCGTCTAGTTGATTCTGACTCATGGCCACCCCATGTGTTTCAGTGTAGAACTGTGCTCCAGGGTTTTCAATGGCTGTGATCTTTCAGAAGCAGATCTCCAGGACTTTCTTCCAAGGCACCTCTGGGTGGATTTAAACCACCAACCTTTCAGTTAGTAGCTGAGCCCTTAACAGTTTGTGCCACCCAGGGACTCCAAGGAGCACACCAAACACCTGTTGCCATAGAGTCAATTCCAACCCATAGCAAGCCTACAGGACAGAGTAGAACTGCTCCATAGGGTTTCCAAGGCTATAATCTTTACAGAAGCAGGCTGCCACATCTTCTCCTGCAGAGCGGCTGGTGGGTCTGACTGCCAATCTTTCAGTTAGCAGCCGAGCATTTAACTACTGCACCACTAGGGCTCCCTAAAGGAGCACACAGGGGCCCTCAAAAGTGATCTTCCTCTACTAATTCATGACAGGAAAAACAGACTCGTTTCTACTCTACAGGCCTTGATGACAGTCTCTGGATGCCCCTATCAAGTCATTTTTATGAACTTCTGGATGAAAGGCAGAAGTAATCTTTTTAAAATTTATATATTTATTTATTTTGTGGTAGATAATATATTCATCTGGTTCAAAACTTAAAATGAAAAGTCTGCCCCACCTTTGTTCTTCAACCACTCAGTTCCCCTGCCAAGAGGCAACTCATGGACTTTGTCGTTAGATGCTGTCAAGTTGGTTCCAACCCATAGTGACCCTATGTACAACAGAATGAAACACTGTGCCATCCTCATCATCGTTGCTGTATTTGAGCCAACCGTTGCAGCCACTGTATCAATCCATCTCATCGAGGGTCTTCCTCTTTTTCACTGACCCTCTACTGTACCAAGCACGATGTCCTTCTCCAGGGACTGGTTCCTCCTGATAACATGTCCAAAGTACGTGAGATGAAGTCTTGCCACCTTTGCTTCTAAGAAGCATTCTGGCTGTACTTCTTACAAGACAATTTTGTTCGTTCTTCTGGCAGTCCATGGTATATTCAATACTCTTCGCCAACACCATAATTCAAAGGCATCAATTCTTCTTTGGTCTTCCTTATTCGTTGTCCAGCTTTCGCATGCATATGAGGTGATTGAAAATACCATGCTTGGGTAAGGCACACCTTAGTCCTCAAGATGACATCTTTGTTTTTTAACACTTTAAAAAACCAAACCAACGTTGCAGTTAATTCTGACTCATAGTGACCCTCCTGAACAGGGTAGAACTGCCCCATAGTGTTTCCAAGGAGCAGCTGGTGGATTCAAACTGCTGACCTTTTGGTTAGCAGCCAAACTCTTAACCACTGTGCTACCAGGGCTCCTTTAACACTTTAAAGAGGTCTTTTGCAGCAGATTTGCCCAATGCAATCCGTCGTTTAATTTCCTGACTGCTCCTTCCATGGGCATTGATTGTAGATCCAAGTAAAATGAAATCCTTGACAACTTCAATCTTTTCTCCATTTATCATGAGGTTGCTTATTGGTTCAGTTGTGAGTATTTTTGTTTTCTTTATGTTAAGGTGTAACCCATACTGAAGGTTGTAGTCTTTGATCTTCATCAGTAAGTGCTTCAAGTCCTTTTGCCTTCAGCAAGCAAGGTTGTGTCATCTGCACATCGCAGGTTGTTAATGAGTCTTCCTCCAATCCTGACGCATGTTCTTCTTTATACGGTGCAGTTTCTCAGATAATTTGCTCAGCATGCAGACTGAATAAATATGGTGAAAGGATACAACACTGACGTGCACTTTTCCTGATTTTAAACCATGCAGTATCTCCTTATTCTGTTTGAATAACTGCCTCTTGGTCTATGTACAGGTTCCAGATTTCTTAAGCTGAAGGGACTCAAGAAAAAAATTCAAGCCTCAAGTTGCAATACTGAAGGATTCTATGGGCAAAAAATTGGACAACGCAGGAAGTATCAAAAAAAGATGGAAAGACATACACAGAGTCACTGTATCAAAAAAAAATTGGTTGACATTCAACCATTTCAGGAGATAGCATATGATCAAGAACCAGTAGTACTGAAGGAAGAAGACCAAGCTGCACTGAAGGCATTGCCAAAAAACAAGGCTCCAGGAACTGACGGAATACCAATTGTCTTAGTTATCTGGTGCTGCTACAACAGAAATACCACTAGTGGATGGCTTTAACAAACGGAAATTTATTTTCTCACAGTTTAGGAGGCTAGAAGTCTCAATTCAGGGTGCCAGCTCTAGGGGAAGGCTTTCTCTGTCAGCTCTGGGGGAAGGTCCTTGTCTCTTCAGCTTCTGTTTCCTGCTTCCTTGGAGATCTACATGGGCCTTGGCATCAATTTTCCTGCGTCTCTGCTTGCTTAATCTTTTCATTTTATTTTGTAAGAGATTGACTCAAGACACACCCTACACTAATCCTGCCTCCTTAACATAACAAAGACAACCCATTCCCAAATGGAATTATAACCACAGGCATAGAGGTTAGGATTTACAAACGCATATTTTGGGGGGACACAGTTCAGTCCATAACACCAATTGAGATGTTTCAACAAATGGATACAATGCTGGAAGTGCTCACTCGTCTCTGCCAAGAAATCTGGAAGACAGCTACCTGGCCAACTGACTGGAAGACATCCATATATGTACCTATTCCAAAGAAAGGTGATCCAATGGAATGAGGAAATTATCAAACAGTATCATTAATATCACATGCAAGTAAAACTATGCTGAAGATAATTCAAAAACAGTTGCAGCAATACATTGACAAGGAACTGCCAGAAATTCAAGCTGGATTCAGAAGAGGAGGTGGAACCAGGGATATCACTGCTGATGTCAGGTGGGTCTTGGCTGAAAGCAGAGAATACCAGAAAGATGTTTACCTGTGTTTTATTGATTCTGCAAAGGCATTCAACTGTGTGGGTCATAACAAATTATGGATAACAATGCAAAGAATGGGAATTCCAGAACACTTAATTCTGTTCATGTGGAAACAATGGACTGGTTTCTTGTTTATTTTTCAATAGGTATTTGATGCATAAACAAGCCAATAAGACTATATTCTCCTTTCTCCCCCTACTTTTTTTAATACACAAGCTAGCATAAAATACACATTGTTCTGCACCTTGAGTTGTTTTTTTTTTTTTTTGGTTCTGTTTTGTTTTTAACAATTTATCTCAGTAACCATCTCGTATCAGCACATAGAGAGCTTCCTCATACTTTGTTTTGCAGCTGTGTAGTGTTCCAGTGTATGAATGAACCCTAACTTATTTAACCAATCCTGTTGTTAGACAGTGAGAGTTTCCAGTTTTTTACTACCAGATACAGTACTGCAATAAATAGTTTTACTCATACACAATAATGTCATGTAGTAAGTATATTTGTGGGGCAAATTCCTAGTAGTAGAATTGCTGCTGTTGTTGTTGTTAGGTGTTATCGAGTCGATTCTGACTCATAGCAACCCCATGTGACAGAGCAGAACTGCCCTATAGGGTTTTCTAGGCTGTAATCTTTACGGGAGCAGATGGCCAGGTGACATGGATTGAATTGCTTCCCCCAAAAAAATGTACTAACTTGGCTAGGCCATGATTCTGAGTATTGTGTGGCTGTCTTCCGTTTTGTGATCTGATGTAATTGTCCTATGTGTTGTATATCCTAATCTCTGTCTGTGATTCATGAGGCAAAATTAAATTATGTTAAAGAGGATTAGGGTGGTAGCAACACCCTTAATCAGGTCACGGCCCTGATCTGATGTAAGGGGAATTTCTCTGGGGTGTGATCTGCATTACCTTTTATCTTACAAGAGATAAAAGGAGAGAGAAGCAGAGAGAGGGGGACCTCCTACCACCAAGAAAGAAGAGCCAGGAGCAGAACACGTCCTTTGGACCTGGGGTCCCTGCGCTGAGAAACTCCTAGACCCAGGGGAAGACGGATGACAAGGACCTTCCACCAGAGCGGGCAGAGAGAGAAAGACTTCCCCTGGAGCTGGTGCCCTGAATTTGGACTTCTAGCCTCCTAAACTGTGAGAGAACGCATTTCTGTTTGTTAAAGCCATCCACTTGAGGTATTTCTGTTATAGCAACACTAGATAACTAAGACACCAGGTCTTTCTCCTCGGAGCCACTGGGTAGGTTTAAACCACCAACCTTTTGGTTAGCAGCCGAGCACTAACCATTGTCCAACCAAGTAGAACTGTTGGGTCAAATATGTAAGTTTGGTAGATATTTCCAGATTGTTTTCCAAAGAGGTTGTATCAATTTACACTCCTAATAGCAATGTAGGAGGAGCCCTAGTGGCACAGTGGTTAAGAGCTTGGCAGCTAACTGAAAGCTTGGCAGTTTGAACCCACCAGCCACTTTGAGGGAGAAAGATGTGGCAGTCTGCTTCCATAAAGCTTTACAGCCTTGGAAATTCTATCGGGCAGTTCTACTGTCCTATCGAGTCATTATGAGTCGGAATCGACTTGATGGTATTGGGTATCAGCAATAAGAGTGCCAGTTCCCCACACCCTCGGCAATCTGATAGGTGA
Organism: Dugong dugon; assembly: GCA_030035585.1. NCBI lineage: Eukaryota > Metazoa > Chordata > Mammalia > Sirenia > Dugongidae > Dugong > Dugong dugon. Next base: position 20,408,436 of record CM057482.1, on the reverse strand, counting down.
AGACTTTCATTTCAGTAGTTCGATTTGCATTGCTCCCCTCATGAATGCAGTTGAGTAGTTTTTTTTTTAATCTGTGAACTCTGTTTTTATCCTCTGCTCACTTTTGTGTTCTTAGTCTTTTTCTAATCAATATTTCTTTTAAAAAGCAAAACAACCAAACCCCTTTCCATCGATTCCGACTCACAGCAACCCTATAAAACAGAGTAGAACTGCCCCACAGGGTTTCCAAGGAGTGGCTGGTGGATTCAAACTGCTGACTTTTTTGGTTAGCAGCTGAATGCTTAACCACTGCGCTACCAGGGATCCTGCCAGTATATAGGAGCTCTTTATATAGGGAACTAGCCCTTTGCTACAAGGTGCAGATATTGTCCCCAGTTTGTTGTTTGTCTTTGGACCTTGTTTGTGGGCTATTGCTAGGCAGAACTGTTTATTTTTCTGTGGTCAAATTTATCAGTCTTTGATTTCATGGCTCCTAGGTTTTGTGTTTTGCTCACAAAGGAACAGGACACCCTGACACCCATTTTTGTCAGTACAACAAGCTTGGAATGACTCACTGGGTTGTGATAGGCACACAAAGGAACAGAATAACTCCTGCCCTCCAGGAGATCTCAATTTTAGTGGGACACAAAGTAAACTGACAGTTACAATTCCATGTTATAATAAATAGCAGGAGGTACAATAGGGACCTGGTCAAGGGCCATCTAATCCAGCCGGAGGAGGCTTCCCACAGAAGGCAACACCCAGGTACATTCAGAGGCACATGTGGGATCAGCCAGCTGAAGAACTGCCTTCCAGTAAAGGTGGTAGCACGTGCAAAGGCAGGAAGCAAGAAGAAATGTGGCTCCTTCAAGGCTATTCAGTCTGGCAAGGGGACAGGGAGCCCTGCAGGGTGAGCATGTGATAAAGGGGAGGGGGGCTAGAAAGGTAGGCGAGGGGGAGTGGTGGTTCAGTGGTAGAATTCTTGCCTTCTGTGGGGAAGGTCCAATTTCGATCCCCAGCCAATGCACCTCATGCGCAGCCACCACCCGTCTCTGGATGGAGGCTTGCAGGTTGCTATGGTGCTGAACAGGTTTTAGTGGAGCTTCCAGACTACTGTGGACTAGGAAGAAAGGCCTGGCGATCTACTTCGAAAAATCAGTCAGTGTAACCCTATGGATCACAACGGTCTGATCCACAACTGCTCATGAGGATGGTGCACGACTGGGCAGTGCTTCCTTCTGTTGTACGTGGGGTCACCATGAATTGGAGGCCAACCCGACAACAGCTAACAACAGAAAGGTAGGCAACAGCCAGATCACAAAGGCCTGGTGTGTACCGCCCAGGAGTGAGGACCTCACCCTGAGGCAGTGGGGAGGCAGCAGAGGAACATGGTGGGCGGTGAGCATGTGGAGGAAGAGCTAGAGGAGACGGCCTGCTGTGGAGGCAGGGCACCGGGTCAGAGGCATCTGCTAGCAGCCATGGCTGAATAGAGATGCTCCAGGCTGCCAAACAAAAGCATAACTACAGACTTCCTAGTTTGTCATACTTTCAGAATTCCATAAAATCATCAGGGAAGCTAGCACTTCTCTGAGAAACATTTCTATCTAAGATGATAATACCTTAAAGAGCTCTGACTCCTAGTGGGAAGAGCTGTGGTTAGCACCCCACCCCCGCACCCCACTGGCAAACGGGGCCAGGGAAACACAGCTCGGACTCTAGCAGCCTTGTCCTCTTAGCTCCTGTCTGACCCGAGGAAACAACTGGGATCTTCAGCCCCAGCCCATGTCCATTCACCCAACCCTCCCCCCACCATTCAAGGTGGGCAACAGAGATGCAGGACCACGTGAGTGAGAGATGGAGTGACAGACCCCCAGGGTTGGAGCCTCCAGCTCTAGGGACATCTTTCCTTCTAGCCAAGAGCCTCTAGGTTGCTGAGTAGCACATCTGTTTTCAAAGGTACCAACCAGGGGCCTGCAAACGTCTCTGCTCCCATGGCCCACTGCAGCCTTTTAAAATGGGCATTTTGTAGCTGGTCTCCCTGGGCATTTGTCCTCCCTAAAGTCCCCAGCCCGCAGAAAGAGCCTCGCCCACAGAAAGCACTCAGAAAATGGTCGCCCCATCCTTCATTAGCAGGTTGCTGAAAGAGAGGAAGGGTGAAGAAGAGAGTAGGGAAGTTCGGAACAATTTAAACGGAATTTGGGAAGAGAAGAAGGTTGATATGGAGAGAAGGGAAGTTTGAAAACACTTTAAATGGAATTTGGGATTGTTTCTGGATTCCAGTTATCCAGACTCTCCTCATGCCCTCAACCCCCAAACCAGCCAGAAGTTGGTTCTTGATGCTTCCATTTTAGTTACATTTTCTTCAGTGTCCAAAGACAGTTTTATCCCAAAAGGTCACTCATTTAAGTCAAGGGCAGTTGAGATAGATTCTTGCCGACTTGGCCTTGGTTCTAGCCAGCAGGGTTCCCTCCAGGGCACCTCTACTTAGTTCTCTCAGGGCATGTGAGTGGCCCACCCAGCCCCGGCCTGGAAGACAGGAGGGCAGGAAGCTAGCCTGAACCACAGCTCCAAAATAGGCAAACAAGCCCTGCCCCACTGAGGCCACACCAAAAAGCAATTAGGTCAGAGGCAGGGCGGCTGCAGGTTTTCTAGGCCAGACAGCATGATCTTCCTGGAGTCCTGACAGTGTCCACTTCCCTTGCTTGTGTGTGCTGTTATGGGGGGTGGGGGATGTAGACATCCAGGGCCACCCTTAGGCACAGGAAAGCTGGAAGGACAATGGAGGAAACCAGGAAGAAAGGAGCCTGGGCTCCAGGGCAGGGCCAGCCCTGCTGGCTGTGTGAGTGTGCCTGTTATTCATATCAAGCGCCGTGTCCACTTAGGTCAGAGATTTTATTTTTCCCAAAATGAGACTGTGGCTATTTCAGTAAACGTGTAGGAAAGCTCCTTGATCTATATACACATCTAGCTTTAACTTCCATTATTTAACATTTACCAGGAAACCCTGGTGGTGTACTGGTTAATAGCTATGGCTGCTAACCAAAAGGTCAGCAGTTCCAATCCACCAGCCACTCCTTGGAAACTCTATGGGACAGTTCTACTCTGTCCTATAGAGTCGCTGTGAGTCAGAATTGACTCGATGACAACGGGTTTGGTTTTGGTTTATGTGTCTCTGTAGCGTGGGAGAGTCCTTGTGGCCCTGTGGTTAAGAGCTCATCTGCTAACCAGAAGGTCAGCAGTTTGAATCTTGGAAACCCTATGAGGCAGTTCTACTCTGTCCTCTAGGGTCACTATGAATTGGAATCGACTAGATGGCAATGGGTTTGGTTGGTTTATGTAGGTGGGTATTTTGTACACATTACCTCATTTAAAATCTCAAAAACTTGATGAGGGAAAGATTATATAATACAGATAAGAAAAAGTAAGGGTCAGAAAGGCCAAGCCCAGAGCCAAAGGTCACAGTGCTAGTAAGTAGCAGAGCTGGGATCTGAACTTGGGGCTGTCTGGCTTCAGAGCTCTGTGCCCTTAATCACCATGTTATACGGGGACTAAGGACTGCCAGCCAGTCATCAGCCCAGACCCTTCCCCAGTCACACTTAGCATCGCCCCCTGCTCTCTGAGACACAGACAGGCTATAAAAGAAAGATGGAGTCTCCTAAAAGGTCATTTTTCTTTATTTCCCTGAGCCCTGATCTCATAGAATGGTCTGTAGAAATCTCACAGGCTTCCCTGATTACATGGCAGCAAAGAGCTGAGGCTCAAAAGGCCCAGCCAGGGGCCCATCACGCTATGGAGCTCCAGCTGTGGCTGTTTCTAAAAGCGGTTCCTGGGTGAGAGGAAGAATCACGGTTCCTCAGTCACTCAGTCCTCCTCCCAGGAGCACAGGGCCATGCCCAAGCACTCTGCAGCTTGCTCCTCTGGCTTGCTGTGCTCACCCTACGAGATGGGGTGGGGCTCCAGATAGCAGGCGTCTTTTGCTTCAAAGAAGATGGGACTTAGGTCTTTGGTCCAGTTTAACTTGGGACAGGTCAGGCCCCTGCGGAGGTGCCGGAGCAGGTCCAGGCCAGACCCCTCCTCAGCAAACAAGGGCATCTTCACCATCTCATGCCAACCTTCTTCACTGATGCTGAGTGCAGAGGGACACACGAGCCAGAAATCCTGGTTCAATTCTTCTGGAAGCCATTGCGCTGACGGAAGATTTCCTTCACTTTGTCCACAATGGTCTCGACCTCAGCCATGGCCCCCAGACCTGGGGAGCAAAGTTCTGCTGTGGCAGATAGTCTGCCAGACGAGCCAACAGTGCCTGCAGCCCCCAGAGTGCTCCTCCAAGCACTCTACCCAGAGGGCATGAGAGGGTCAGAACCATCTCTGCTTGAGCCAGACTCATCAAACCTCTTCTGATATACCCCCAGCACAGGCCCAAGGCATAATTCGGTAGCTACCGCAACTGTGTACAGCTATGTGCAAGGGACTATGCCAAGCACTTGACATATTTATCTCATTTAATCCTAACAACTAGGAGTTATGAGTCCCATTTTCCAGATGAGAAAGCTGAGCTCAGAACCCTTTTGCCCAAGGTCACTATGGACCAGGATTGCAATGCAGATCTGACCCCAAAGCCAAGCCCCCTCCTCAGCCCTGGGCTGTGAGGATGGACTATAAGCCTGGCAAGGCACTCACCTTGGTCTCCACACACCAGCTTCTTGGCCACACAGGGGATCTCGACATAGCCAAAGGCCTTGAGCTGGCCCACCTGCTGCGCAGTGATGGGGTGCTCCCACATGGTGGTGTTCATGGCCGGACAGAAGAGTAGAGGCTTGCTGCGGTCCCAGGCCCGAATGACACAGGTCTGTGAAGGAGGGCTGGGGCGGGTATCCTGTGCTCTCTGCCTGCCACCCCTTACCAGCCATTCCAAATCCTACCTATTACCCTGGGCCTTGCAGCCAGTAGCCCCAGCCATGGACTTGGAATGCAGGGAGCTGCCTGTCTGCAGGGAGGTGCCTCACATCCTTCTGGGGGTGGAGGCTGTGTCCCCTCACCCCTCTCTACCTCCCCACAGACACCACAGGAGGTGGTCAACCAACACTCAACTAGCCTCCTCTAAACAGATCTTCCCTCCCAGGTTGATAGGTCTCCTTCTCCACAGTGGGCTCACACCTCTCAGGCAGAAGCAACCCTGGTGAGCAGAAGGCAGGCTTTGTGGTTCACCGGAAGCTAACTAAGAACCAGACTGCTTATCAGCTGGGGGCCCATCTACCCACACACCAGCTCTACTTCTAGGCCAAACAGAGCCTGACAATGACAACAACTCTTTTATATATATTATCTCATGAACCCTCACTGTGACCCTGTAAGGAAGGTACTGTCCCCATGTCACAGATGGAGAAGCTGCATCTCACTCAAGAGGCGAGCAGGTATCCAAGGACACACACAGACAACGGTGTGAGGCTGTGCAGGCTACGCCAGCTCCTTCCGCCACACAGGGCAGCCTTACAGCCTCCAGCTCTCTGGACCATTACTCTGAGTCACAAACCAGAAAACGGACTGACCAACCCAGAGTTCTTGGTGCCATGGTTAAGGACTCAGGGCTCTGAAATCATGTAGACTTGGGTTCAAACCCTCGCTGTGCTATTTCTTACTCACTGTGAGAACTTGGACAAGGTACAGAATGCCTTGGCTTCCTCACTGCAGAAGACCCCCTTGTGAGGTGGTTGTGAGAATGGAGGGGGAAAATGCTTATGAAGCCTTAGCACAGCGCCTGGCAGAGAGTACAGGCTCAAGGAACGGTCGCTCTGGTTATTACTACAGGCACGAGCTCTCTGGGCTGGGGGCTGCCTAGGCAGAAATAAACTCTGGGCCGACAGGGGTAAGCACCCTGGGCTCTGCCTGATCCAGGCACCTCCTCCTGGGCCGTGGGTCCCTCGGGGAGGCAAGGGCTGACACACCCTTTCTCTGAAGTGCGGCCCATCGGGGAAAAGAGAAAGGGAGAGTCCAGAGAACAATGCCACCAGCAAGCCAGGGCCAATACCTGCCACCCTTGGTGGCCCTGCCCTCTCTTGGGGACAGGAAGTGGGATAGCAAACAGCCTCTGGATCCGGCCGCTTGCATCATCCCAGACACCAGTGCTTGTTTCCCACCAAGTCCTCTCAGTGCTACAACCAGGCTATGAGTGGACGGTTTCAGTCACACTTCCTCTTGGCCACGTGCCACCTGCTGCTTCTGCAGAAGTTATGAGCATACCTAGACGGCGTGTGGGGTTTCTAAGTACCCTCAAAGCAAAGCACATCAACCAGAGCAGAAACCCCAGCACCTTGTGTCCTACATAGACCTAGCTTTCCCCACCTCATCTCAGAGCTCAGAGCTTCCTGGCCTGACCACAGCCCCTTGGAACTGACCAGCAGCAGGAGGGATGAAAGGAGGGCATGGGTTCCCATGGTCAGCTCTGTTTGGCCAATGCTGGGTCCAGTGCCTCAGGCTCTGCCCCTGGGAATCCACTTGGGCAGGGGAGAAGGCCTGGCTCCCTGTCAGGAGCCCAGCTTTCAGCCAGACTGGGATCTAGGGAAATTATCTCTTCTTTCTGGATCTGATTCCTATCTAGCCTATCAGGGCCAGGGCCTGAGTGGGCCTGAGCATACACAGAGATGGGCATCACCCAGGCCAAGGGCCTGCAGGCTCATACCTAACATGTTGCTCTATCGTAACCCCAGTTCTGAGCACTGGAAAGGGAGACGATCTGAGGGAGGGAGGACGGAAGCAGGATGGTGCCTTTCAGAGATACAGAAGCAAACATCTACTGAGAGAGGACACAGCCACAGACCACAGGTGACGGGAGTACAAACTTTATACGATTTGAGATTACTTGAAACACTTATGTCTTCCAGTAACACCCTTGAAGGCAAATGGCCTGGTGCTTGTCTTGGGAACATGTTCCTTAGTCAACTCAGAGGAGGGAACCCCAAAAGTTACAGGGAGTGGTGGCAGCTTTGAAGAACAAAGGGGAGCAGAGCTTTTGGAAGAAAGGAAGGAGCCCTTAGAGAGCTGGCCCAGGCAGGGGTTCAACTCCCAGAGGTCCTAATCAGCCTGTGGGAAGCAGGAAGATTTGGCGAGATGGTGCTGGTCACATACAGCTCTGGTTCACACAGATGATAGTGGCAAGGAGCCTCATCTATTCCAGCCACCCTGTCAGGCTTGGCACAGCCCCAATGGGAAGCCCCTATCAATAACTCTGCCCTCCAGGCTCCCCCTCCTCTGCACTTCCTACCACCCGCTCCTGGACTTGCAATCTGTGTGTGGCTCTTCTTCTGGTCACCCTGTGCACTTACTCAGATGATGCTCAAATCACTGGCAGGTTCTTCGAGAGGTGCCTTAAGAGCCTGTTAACGATTATATGAGGACACTAATCTCATGTTGAAGGAGCCCTGGTAGCATAATGGTTAAACGCTCAGCTGCTAACCAAAAGGTTGGCGGTTCAAGCCTACCCAGTGGCTCTGCAGGAAAAAAAGACCTGGTAATCTGCTCCCGTAAAGATTACAGCCTAGGAAACCCTATGGGGCAGTTCTACTCTGTCCTATAGGGTCACTATGAGTCTTAATCGACTTGACAGCATCCAACGACAACAAATCTCATGTCTGACCCCCCACAAAATATCCTGACCCAGCTTTGTTATTCACCTTCTTCGCTATATTAAACTCTGAAGCAGCCCCGGCTGTTTGTAAAAGTAAAATTAAGAATGACCTCATATATACAGTACGGATTTGTTGAATGGCTACAGCGTGCCCAACACTGTGTGAGGCACTGACTCCATTGCCAAAGGAGCAAGAGGGCCCACTCACTGTGGACATTAAGACTGTACCACACACCAGAGCATATTCCTTTTCCATGGGTGCTTCCTGCCTGTGCAGGGGATCCAATCCCTTTCCTTCCGGACTGTGAGCTCCCTGTGTGGGTGTGTCCCTCAGCATGGGGCCCAGCACATAGCAGATAAGAGTTTACTATATGGGAGGCAGGGAGGGGAAGGAGAGAGGAGAGTAATCACGCCCAAAGCATCCTAGGATGATTACATAAACTAAGGCGGCTCCTTTTTAAATGCACTAGCTCCCTGAGGTCCCTGAGGTCCCTTAGGCCTAAGACAATCCCCACTTTGCACAACTGGACTCCTCCTTCTCTCCTCCACCACCATCAGCTCTCATCTCTCATTCTTTCTCTAAATTCTCCCTAAATCTAGGAGAACTGCATCTCAGCCTTATGGCTAAAACTACAGGAGAGACACGTGTGGAGAAGGTTACTTCCTCAAGGAAGTAACACCCTTACCAGATTGCCCATGAGTATATCCAGACCCTGGTGAAAAGGCAGAGCTGCAGAGGGGGTGGGCAATGGGGCTGGGCAGGGAGACCAACGAAGGAAGGCAAAGGAAGAGGAGCAAGGGGCTCGGGGTGCACACCTGGCTGAGCACTAAGGTGCAGGCGAGAGGTGGGCACTCCCCAGACATCACCAGCAGGTCAAGGCAACCCACCAGGACCAGGTCTGTCAGGCAACTTGCCAAAGAATAGGTAAGATGCAGTCTGGGAGAGGGGTCAAGGGGGGACTGGTGCTCTCCCTGAGCAAACCTGGGCCCCACAGTAATAGTTTTCCAAGGCGAGAACCCTGTCCAAGGAATTCAGCAGCTCAGTAAACTAGGAGTGAGGCCCAGGGAGGGATAAGGACATAAGGAGTTACTCACAAGCAAGTTGTCACAGATACCACTGGCCACCTTCCCCAGAGTATTGGCATCCAGAGGTGCTACTAGCATGAGGTCTGCCCACCTCCGCAGGTCAATGTGGAGAACGGGGTCAGAGCGGCACTTCCACATCTGGCAGAGGGAAGAAAACAGGGTCACAGTGCGGAGGAAAGAAGGGGAGGCAGGGGCAGGGGCAAAGCAGGCTAGGTACAAGGAGTCAGGCACTCAAGGGAGAGACCACCTGACCTGCACCACTGCCCAAGTCCACTGCTGTTCCCTCTCAAAGTGGAGCAGGCGGGCACTGGCCATGGAGCCAACGGCCTAAGAGAAACCAGGGCTGAGGAAACAAACGACCCTTGTCTCTCCACACTATTCCCTTTATGGTTCGGTTTTCAAGAGAACTGACATCTGGCAGGGAGCTCCTGGCCTGTCTGCTTGAGGCGGATGCTTGGGTTGTCTAAGCCAATGGAAGCACCCGTTGTAGTGAGAAATGGAGGGGGTGGGGTGAGGAAGACAGTCCAGCCAGAAAAGTTCTAGGGCTGAGAATGTTTAAAAATGCCTGGCAGAGCACCCCTGTGAGGCCCGCACTCGATGTCTGGTGAATTGGCTGGTGCCCGCCCCTCTGCAGGAGAGCAGACACAGAGCCTGGTGGCGTGCGAAGTGAGGCGCTCCTGACAGCCCTGACACTGGGAGCCACGTGGACAAGGGTGGTGCGAACGGTGGTGGGAACAGAGCTCCTCTGTGGTTTCATCAGCCCAGATAAGTACAAGGACACTCAACTTTGGGCATGGGGCCAAAGCTGAGTTCTGCCTAAGGTGGGAGGGGACTGTGGGCCTCCCACAGGCCAGAAGCTAGACAGATGTTTTCCTCATCGCCTCTGGCCAGAGGGCACTGACCGCTGACTTGAGCCCAGCCAGTCTGCTCTGGCCATCAGGCCCCTAGGCTGCAGGAAGGACAGTCCTGGTGGTAGAAATGCAATGAACTCAGCCCTGGGGCCCCAAGCACTGACCTCCCATTCATCAGCGTCACTGTAGAGGGAGACAGGAACATCCTGGGGGCTGTAGAAATGTTTGGCTCTCTCAGTTGTGACCACTGCTACTTCCAGCTGTCACCAAGCAAAGACAGGGGAAGGAAAACGGAGAAACTGTCACCACAGCCACAGGCCAGAAGGCCACACGAGGGCCGGGCCAGGCCAGCACTTGCTTCACCGCTTGCTTCATCGCTGGCTGTGGAGAGGACTTCCCCCTCCTTGGCAGCAGCGAGCCCCACATTTGCACAGCTACTTCCGCTGTCACCCAAAGTCAGGCCCTACCAGGTGCTGCGGTTTCACTTCCCCATCTGCCAAGGGCTGCTGAGGAATGAGTCACCAACTGCCCAGGGTATATAAAGCTGCAGGCTCCTGCGCTCGGGCAGAGTGAGGCCCGAAGCAGAGGCAGGCAGCGACAGGAAGGGCCTCGAGGCAACAGGGCCAAAGAGGGCATGGCAGGCAGGAGAGGGCTTCGGGCTCAGGCCCACCCCAAGAGGGTCACAGGTCCTGAGCTCTGGGCCACACCACAGTCCTGCCCTCTGCAGGCCAAGGCACTGGGGAGCTGGGGCCTGTCATGTGGCATCTGTATCCATGCCCGGCGAGAAAGCAGACACAGTCCCTTCACTGAGTACTTCTAGGAACGTGGCATTGTGGTTTCAGGCTACAGACAGATGCCAGGAAAACAAAACCTATGTGCCCTGTGTTCATGGGGAAGAGAATGAAGTTTACCTTCACACTACCCGTGGGAGGTTTTACTAAGTAAATGAATTACACAAACAAGGGGGATGTTTAACTTGCTGAACAGAACAGACTATGAAAAACAGCACTCTGTGGTGTGAAGCGCACTCGATGGCTTGCCATCATTTGTAAAACAAGATGTCAGACTAATAGCTGGCAAACTAAAGGGGCCCAGAAAAGGGTAGCCAGGAGGGGAAGGGTATAGGAAATCACATCTTTGCAGGAACCACTGAGTTAGGGGAGGACGTTGATCCAGGAGGGAAGGAAAGTCAGGGTGACAAGGACAGAATTGCCAAATAACCAGTGCAGAGGTTATGAGTGGCAGTGTCTGGGCCAGAGCCAGCCTGCAGACATGCTTGGTTGGCCTGCACGGGGTTATAAATATTTTTGAGCCGACATAGACAAATTGAGAGATTTCACATTGAAAAGAAGAAAATTTCTGCCTTCTTTTCAAAACTGAAAGCTCAGGGGATGCTGGACCTACTTGATAATGACTTGCTGGGGCCTGCCCATGCCAACTCAGCCCAATGCCCACCCACCCTACCGTCTCACCAAGGCCCCCCTCCTCATTTCTTTCCTGTCTATTGTGGGATGGTGTGGCAGAGGTGTTCTACACAGCACCTGAGAGCAAGGCTGGGACCAGGGAGGAAGGCGAAAGGCCAACGGAGGAAGAACGTTTTATCAATTACAACCCTTTTGGGAGAAACATCAGAAGGTCTGGGGTCCCCAGCTCTACTGGAGAGATTTCTACTTGTCCATTCATCCTCTCACTGCACCTTGGAATCTACCATCCACAGAACTTGCACAAAATCTAGGGATGCTGGACTCAAGAAACCTGGAACATCATGCCCTGACACTGAGTGTCTTCCAGGGGAAACTCAGCCCACACCAGCTCTTCTGATGGCCACATCCCCCTACTGATGTATATGGGGTATGCAATCAGCAACAACTCAGAGAAGTCCTTTCCACCCATGCAGCTACTAAGCCACAAGCCCCCAGACTATATCAGAGCAGTCACTTTTCTGGTCCCAAATGCAGTCCCTCATATTTCCCTGGTAAATTCCACCCGAGTTGGCCCATTGTTTGCCAGTCTACAGAGAGCTCCTGAGACCTCAAACCTATTATTCCTCCTGGCCTGCTCTCAGCCAGCACCACCATCAACAGGCCCCTGAGACACTAATCTAAATCACAAACAGAACAAGGTCAAGGGCAGAGACCTTCCACAAAGCTAGGGGCAAGGGAAGAACGAATCTTTCCAAGTTGGTCGTTCACAGTTATAAACGTGCTGACATCATCAGCTGGTCCCCAGGGATATCCTAAGATCCCATCAAAGCCTTTACCTAAATCCTCACATACTTTTGTTTAAAATCCAAAAAATAAACTAAACTTGACGTGTCTTGTTCCTAGTGAACCCACTCTAATCCCAGTGACGAACATTTTCTAGGAGCTCACAAGCCTCGTCTGTAGGAATTTGTGGAGCCCACCTCCTTTCCCCATTTGATAAAGGGATGACACTTAGCCACCTGTATCCCCCAGCCCCTCTGCTGTTTGCCACACCTCCTGGAAGGTCACCAACCACAACTTGGTGACATCAGCACCCCAGGACATAATTTGCCCCAGTAAGCAGATGAATTAATCACCCTGGGTTCAAGTCCCTCCTACCACCGTTTGTCCTACTTTTTCAAGCTCAAAAGAGAAGATGGAAACAAAATGAGACTCAAGGAATTCCCTCACATTTCTCTTCACCCCCTGCTAATGTCATACCATTGGCCTCCAGCACCAGGCAGTTCCCTTTTTCTTTTTCCAAATATATGTAGCAACCCTCTTGGTCACCCTGAGTTTTACCACAAGCTTCAGCTCACTCTGAGGGTCTTTGGTCCATACTCTTGCTCTCTGGTTACATGTCCTCCTTTGCATATAACTGTCTCCCAATCTTCCTTCGGAGCCCTGGTGGCACAGTGATTAAAAAGCTCAGGCTGCTAACCAAAATGTCAGCAGTTCAAATCCACCAGCTGCTCCTTGGGAACCCTATGGGGCAGTTTTACTCTGTCCCATAGGGTCGCTGTGAGTCAGAATCAACTCGACGGCAAAGAGTTTGGTTTGTTTTTGTTTGTTTTTTTATATCTTCCTTCAACAGAGGGCTTCCCAGGCAGCGACGTCAGTCTCTGGTCACACACTGCCTTCTTTTCCTCTGGGGCCCATTTTCTTTCATTTCTAAGAGCTTCCCAGCCACCCTGAATTATTTTTCCATTTAAGAACATCCCAGGTCATCCTCTCTATTCTGAAATTTAGAGAGCTGCTTCCCAAAGATCCAGTTCCTCCACTCTCTCCAACTCCCAAGGCCCTGCCAGTTCTCAAAGTGGAACCTCAGAAATAGTTTCAATCTGGTAATGCTCCTGGTCAGGGACTCTTCGTCCCTCTCAGCTCTACCCTTTCTTTCCCCTCCACCTAAGATCCCAGAGCCTTCTTACTGCCTCCCACCCCACTGGGCCCTAGGGAGCTCCAACTGGGGGCCCCAGTGGGCCTCCCATTGTTGCCAATTGTGTGCTTGAAATCTCCCCTCTCATCTCTTCCCCAACCTCTGGGTTGATCCTGCTCTCAGCTACCCTCCCCAGGTCACAGAGGCACATTGCTAAGGAACCTCCGAGGGTCAATGTCTTCACCTAAAGAGTGATGTAAAGAGCGTGTGACAGGCAGTCCTTGCTGGTGCTCCTCCCCTGACCACACAGAAGCAACAACCTCTCGTTGTGGGTAACCCTGACCCCAGTGCTGTCCGGCAGGCCCAAGCCAGTTTTTCTGGTTTTAGAGGATGTCACCTGCTCTGATTCATCAGCCCTCTGGGCTTTGTTCTTTCACTTGGCCAAAAAGGTCTTGGGAGCCCTGGGTTCCTACACATAATAAAAAGAATATTTGTGTTACCTTCTGAGGTACTAAGCAATTCAGAACATTCACTCATTTGCCCTGAACTTTTCCCAGCAAATGCCAAGAAGCCCTGGCAGGGCAGGAAACTCCTTGAGGGCAGGAACCCTCCTAGGGTTTCTCTTATACCCTCCTGGGTCCTAGAAGGAGTAGGCTTGGCATTAAAACAGCATTTCCCACACTACAGGATTCCTGAAAGTCAGCTCTGGGTGTGGTCCTTGCCTAGGCTCCTGTGAACAGTTTTTATATCAAGTATTTTTAACCTGAATCTCCTCATGTGATGGGACTAAGGCCTGGCCAGGCCCCATCAGATGAGCTGCCTCTACTTTGTCCCACATTTAGAGAGACACCTTCCTCAAACCTCCAGGCAAGTCTAATTTCCTTTCTCTGCTAAAGAGACATCAGCAACCCCTATCTGGAAACAGGCGTCCCTGGAGAGTCAGCAAGAGGAACTGGAAATAGAATTTGGGGTGATACCTTCACTGCTAGTTTTAGGCCCTTGTCTGGCCCATGCTGCTTCGAGCAGACTATCAAAGAAATCTGTGGGGAAGCATTCTGCAGCCACAGGACAGACAAACCCCTTGTCCTGAGCTTCCATCTGCGCAGCCTCCCCATCTTCTCTCAGGAATCCTCTGTGTCCTTTCTCACCATGCTCTGGGGGAGCACTTGCTCTCTCACCTCCTCCAGACAGGCATCCGGGGTGGGGGGGGGGGTGCGTATTCTGTCGGCCCCTTCTGCCATTAGAGCACAATCATGCTGCCAATCCTCTGTGTCCTTCCTCAGCTCGAGAAAAATCTCAAGAAAGGAGCCAGAGAGGCAGTCTGTGGAGACTCATCATGGGGATGCGTTTCTGGGGTAGCAGTGAAGGACCCTGGGGGGCAGGAACCCTCAGCCTGGGCCTGGGGGCTGGCTGCTTCTGACCAGCAGCCTACAGTGCTGTTCCCTAGAGGAGTAGGCGAATGAGCTGCAGGGCAAGAGACAAGGGGCCAGCCAAGCCTGGCAGAGGCGTAAATAGATGCCTCAGAGCCCTCCAGTCCCAGTCGGTCCAGAACAGACCAGTTTCTACAGCCAGACCACAGAGCAGACAGGTGGCTCCTGCCCGGGAAGAAATGAGAACCTCAAACCAGGTCCTTGTTTCTTCTGCTCTCTTCTTTCCTCAGTGAGCACTTAGGAAAAAGCATACAAAGAAGAAAACAAAAAGTAGGCTGTAATCTCCCTACCAAAAGTCTCACTGACTTTTAGAAAATAATAAATATACACATAAGGTTGCTGTTGTTGTTAGCTGCCCTTGAGTCACCCTCCAATTCATGGAGACCCCATGCACAGCGTGACTGGACCATTGTAATCCATAGGGTTTTCACTGGCTGATTTTTCGAAGTAAATCACCAGGCCTTTCTTCCTACTCCATCTTAGTCTGGAAGCTCCAATGAAACTTGTTCAGCTTCATAGCAACACACAAGCCTCCACTGATAGATGGGTGGTGGCTGTGCTTGAGGTGCCTTGGCCAGGACTTGAACTCAGGTCTCACACATGAAAGGGGAGAATACTACCACTAAACCACCAATGCCTCATACCTATAAGACTAAAAAAAAAAACCAAAACCTTTGCCGTAGACTCAATTTTGACTCATAGCAACCCTGAAAGACAGAGCAGAACTGCCCCGTATGGTTTCCAAGGAGCAGCTACTGGACTTGAACCGCCGACCTTTTGGTTAGCAGTCGAACTCTTAACCACTAGGCCACCAGGGTTCCACTTATAAGGCTAGATAATTAAAATTGAACAGAATGATCCAAAATTGAAAATAAAAGCCTCCCTTCCTGCCCCCGTCTCCCTCCACAAAGGCAACTACTTCCAGGGGAAAAAACTGCAGGGACTAACTCAGCTATGTGAACAGATAGATATTATACTAAAGTGGTTGACAAACTTTTCCTATAAAAGACCAGGTAGTACATATTTTAGGCTGTCGCAACTACTCAACTCTGTAGTAGCAAAAACACAGTTATAAACAGTATGTAAATGAATAATTGTGGCTGTTTTCCAATAAAATGTTAGGAACACTGAAATTCGAAATTTGTATGATTTTTATGTGTCACAAAATATTACTCTTCTCTTGATTTTCTTTAACTATTTAAAAATATAAAAATCAGGAGTCAAAGTTAACTCTTAAGATGAAGATTAGACTGGACTATAAAATGATACTCGTGAAGAGTGTGCTTCTTAGTTCAAGCAGATATAGGAGACTGAATGGGCAGTTCCTGTCCAAAGGTGAGAGGAGAAGGCAGAAAGGGATAGGAGCTGGTTGAAAGCACATAGGAAATCCAGGGTGGAAAAGGGGAATGTGCCGTCACATTACAGGGATAGCAGCTAGGGTCACATAACACATAACAATATGTGTACAAATTTTTGTATGAGAAACTAACTTAGCTGTAAATTTTCACCTAAAGCATGATTAAAAATTTAAAAAATAAAAAATCATACTTAAAAAAAAAAAACAGGAGTCCCAGGGTGACACAAATTGTTAAGTACCAGACTACTAACCAAAAAGTTGGTGATTTAAACCCACCCAAGGATGCCTCGGAAGTAAGGCCTGGCAATCTACTTCCAAAAGGTCATAGCCTTGAAAACTCTATGGAGTGCAGTTCTACTCTGCACACTTGGGGTCACCATGAGTCGGAATCGACTCAACAACAACAACAATACTGATTACAGGGTACCTAAGTCTTTACATTGCTTACAGCTTTAATTTGCTGCTGCTGCTTATCAGGAAAGGAGTCCTGGTGGTGCAATGGTTAAGCACTGGGTTGCTAACTGAAAGGTTGGCAATTTGAACCCACCCAGCAGCTCTGAGGAGAAAGACCTGGCAATCTACTTCTGTAAAGATTACAGCCAAGAAAACCCTATGGGGCAGTTCTACCCTGTCATATGGGATCACTGTGACTCGAATTGACCAGACAGCACCCAACAACAACAAGCCAGCTTGTCAAGAAGGTCCTTCTCCCCTCTCCTCTCACTGGTCCCCTTCCCTCAGGTTTCTCTTTCAGTGATGATAAATAATTACAATTCTTGGAAAGATATAAAAATATAAAAACCATTGTTAACTTGCAGGCCATACGAAAACAGGCCATGGACCAGATTTGGGCCATGGGCCATAGTTTGCTAGCCCCTGCTATATACAGGAAATAGTTCTACATTTTGTTTTTTTTCACTTGTATCTTAAGGACCATCCCACATCAGCACACAAATCCACCTGTGGTCTAGTAATCCTAACTGTATTTAACCAGCTCTCTATTGCTGGACATTTTGATTGTTTCCCGTTTTATTCTGAAATTATAAACAATGCTGTAGTGAACATCCTTATACATATGATGAACTTTTGTAAATACACCCTACAGGGTTCAATCCTACAGGTGAATCAAGGGCTGTGAAGATTTTTTATTTCTCTAGATATTGCTAAATGGTCCTCCAGAAAAGCAGAATTTCCTTCATACTGTGTTACGGGTTGAAATCTGTCTCCCAAAAAGGTGAAGTCCTAACCTGTGTACCTGTAAATATAAACCTATTTGGAAACAGGGTGTTATGGATTGAATTATGTCCCCCAAAAATGTGTTGTAAATCCTAACCTTTCTGCCTGTGGTTATAATCCCATTTGGGAATGGGTTGTCTTTGTTATGTTAATGAGACAAGATTAGTATAGGGTGTATCTTGAGTCAATCTCTTTTGAGACGCAAAAAGAGATTAAACAAGCAAGCAGAGAGATGGGATAAAATAGATGCCAAGACCCATGGAGATCTCCAAGGAAACAGGAAGCAGAAGCTGAAGAAACAAGCACCTTCTTCCAGAGCCGACAGAGAGAGAAAGCCTTCCCCTAGAACCAGCACCCTGAATTTGGACTTCTAGCCTCCTAAATGGTGAGAAAATAAATTTCTGTTTGTTAAAGCCATCCACTTACGGTATTTCTGTTATAACAGCACGAGATAACTAAGATATAGGGGATATCTTTTGTTACTTTAATGAAATCATACTAGAATAGGGTGGATCCTAAACCTAATCCCTTCTGAGTAGTGTCTTACAAAAAGGGAAAACAGACACAGAGAAGGACACACACAGGGGAAGAGGCCTCGGGAGGAACCATCACCAGCCTACAAGCCAAGGAATGCCAAGGAACACCCAGTGCTACCAACAAGGAAGGACCCTCCCCTAGAGCCAAGGCCCTGATTTCTATTTTCTAGCCTCCAAAACTGTGAGACAATAAATTTTTGTTCTTTAAAGACACCTACTTTGTGGTATTTTTACAGCAACCAATCTGTTCCCTGTTTTTGTATGGGCCTTCTAGTTACATTTTTAAGTTTGGCCTTTTGTACCTGGTTTCTGAAAACAGCCAAGCAATTAAGGTGCTCTTTGTCTTTCTAAAATAGCTAGGCAAGTAGGGGCTTACACAGGCCCCACACCTGGTGCACTACCTCCAGGAAGTCATTAATTGGGTCAATCATAACTATGCACAAAGGCCTCAGTCCAGTGACTAGGGAGGGGACTTTGGACCTTGGAGCTTCCTCTCTGGAGCTTCCAGGGTTGGTGAGAACATCCATGCATGGGAGAGGGAGTGGCATGTCCCTGGGGACAATGGAAGCCTCCAGCAGGGACGTCCAGACCTCACCTGATGCATCTCTTCACTTGTATCCTTTCTAGTTATAATAAATGGGTAACAGTAAGTATAGGTAATAGTTTATGTAAGGTCTGTGAGTCATTCTAGTGAATTATTGACCACACCAGGAGCAGTGAGAACCAGTAGAGAGGCTGGTGTTTGCCTATTTGGCAGGGGCTAGAAGGACAGAGTCCTAACTTGTAGAGACCCAACTCTGGGTGATAAAGTGCCATGTGGGTGGCTGGTGTCCAGGGGATGAAGTGGGAAATTGGGGATATATGTTATCATCACATTTTGGAAATCAGCCTTATGCCCGTTGTTATTCACACACTGACATACGCTTATGAGCGGAGCCCTCTTTCCCTTACCCTTGACAGCCCTGGATGTCCTGACAGGCATTCCAGAAACTCATCCTTCTCTAAGCCCAAGGCCTGCCAACCCCGTGAGTGGAAGATTTTCTCCACCTCTAGAAATTCCCTTCCTGGCTCTGAGCCTTGCTGACACCTGTCCTGGCCAAGATAGAGGGGTATTTCTTCTCAAGTTAGAAGGGTGCCAGGCAAAGGGCAGAAACTGCCTGAGTTGACAGCTCAGACGTAACTGCCACCTAATTACGTTACGTAACAATTATGGAACTGCAAAACATCCTGAAGCTCTCCTGGGCCTCAGAACCTTGTCTTGGGTTGCCTTCCAGCCCTAGTCCTTTTCCTTCTCACACCTAGAATCTTCCAATACCAGTGCCAGAGGAGCCCCCTGGATATAGGTCATTTGAGTTCCACTCCTTCATTGTGGGGATAAGAAAACTAAGGCCATAAATTAGAACGACTTGCCCAGAGGCCCAGTCTCAAAATCCTCTATGCTCAGCTGCCTTTCTTACGGTAAGGCTGGTCCCGACTGTCCAGTTCCTCTGACTCCACATAAAGGGTTCAGCCTTCTTTGCTGGTGGCTATTCCCCCTCACTGCTGGTGTGTAAATCTTGAGGCTAAATCCACCCCTCTCCATCAGCCTCTCACAGGCTCCATGCTCTGGCTGTAGAGGCCACCAGCATGGTGACCTCTAGGTCTGTGGCTCTCCGGGAATACCTGGACACACTGGTAAGTCAGGACTAGTTGGGAGCCGGGCATGTAGAACTGCCCAGCTCCCCGCAGCCCACACCCAGCTGCTAGTTTGCTAGTTAAAAGCTGCATATGCCTAAGGGAGCTTGGGAAAGCCTGGAGCATATGAATTCAAGACTCCGTGGAAAAGCACTGAGAATGACTGCTCCCAGGGACAAAGACTGCTCTGGCAGGTGACCTAGAAAGGGGGTCATGGAGAGACGGGTGTGAGGGAGTGTAAGGGAGTGCTGAGGGGCAAGGCTGTTGCCTTAACTACCTCAGGCCACCACAAGGCAAGCTATGGCTCACCCTTGGTTACCAACACCTCACAAGGACCCCACCAAGCAAAGCCAGGCTCTTTAGGGAGCTACCTCCCTGCAAGGTGACAGGGATAAGGGTGAGAAGGATGGGGGCCCCTCTACATGTGCAGGCAGAAACTGGCTCCCACAGCTCTTCCCACATGAGGCTGTCTTGTCAACCCCAACACCCCACACCACGTGGAGGGCCTAGAGGACATGACGACAAGGGAAAGGAGGGGGTGAAGGGCAGGAAGCAAACACTGCTAAGTGCTTCCTTGTGCCAAGCACTGCTCCTAGTTGTTGGCACATGATGACAAATGGTTTCATCTGTGTCCTCTTCCCCCAGCCAACATCTCGTGGAGCCTGATCAGAGGAGGGGGATGGGTGGCAGTCATCATCCCCATTTTAAAATGAGAAAGGCAGGCTCCAAGAGGCTGTCAGTGGAGTCCTCCCTCCCACTGAGTGCCCTCTGGCTGCCCGGGGCTTTCGGCTTTCGGCTTCTACTGCAGCCAGGAGAGGGAGAGCCAAGTCCTGTTCCAGACATAGTCTGTCCCTGCAGCGGGCCCAGGCTAAAGGCCGGGGGTAGGCTGGAGGACCTTCCTGCTGCAGCCAACCCTTTTCTCACGCTCCCATAAACGCTGGCTGCATGGGACGGGAGGAAGCGGAGGAGTTACCATTTCCCTCCGCTCTGAGGCTGCCCATCTGTTTCCTGGGATAGGCTCCCCGCCCCCACCCACCCTCTGTCTAGAAACTCACTTGCTCTGGGACTATGGGAAAAGGGAACTACAGGGCTCCCTCCCTCCCCAGAGGGCAGAGGCTTTGGCTGCTACAACCCCTTCCAGGCCTCCTGCCCACAAGGCTCTATCTGGCCAGCTCCCACCAACAGTTCTGGACACATGACGGGGAGGCAGGCCCCAGGTGGTACTGCCCCAGCAGCACAGTGCCCACCCTTACAGGGGCCAAGAGACTTTCCTCCCTACCGCCTTCTGGCCTGGTTGGCATCCCAGCCTGGAGAATGGGTGGGGGAGTGACTTTCTGGGTAGAAGTTTGTGGAAAGTAAAAAAAGAGTGGAACAAGACGTCCTAGCCGTTGTCTAGAGACCCCACAGGGCATCGGTGAGTGAGCACCGCCCCCTGCTGGACATGCTGGATACAGCAACTGTGCCATCCTGTGTTGGGTCCTGGGCAGGAATACAAGCAAGGAAAAAGCAATACCTGGGCTCCAAGACTTAATGCCCTACAAACACTAGTGTTTAATAACATAGACAGCATCAAAGGCTACCTATGGTTCTACGTCAAATGAGGAATTTAAAAGAAGGGGAGCAAAATCACACAGGCTGGGGCCAACAGGGGAGGCTTTTGAGTGAAGGGTTTGCACAGAACTTGGAAAGGCAGAGAGAAGTAGCGGGGGCAGTGCAGCCTGGCAGGGGCACAGCCTAAGCAAAGGTCACTGGGGTAGAGTATGCGGGCAGCAGGAGATGAACCAGACCAACCAAGGGCCTTTATGCCACACTAGGAAGTGGGCACTGTTTAGAGCCATGGACCTTTTCCCTCAAAAGATTCTGCCCCAGAGCCCCCATATATAACACTGATAAAAGCTGAGGTGGTCTGGCCAAGGGTAAGGGGCTGGAGCTCCCCCCACCCACCCCACCAAACACACTGTGGTGGCCCTGGGCATCTCTGAAGACCTGAAGGAGCGAAGTTTGAGACCAGAGCTGAGGGCAATGGGGAGCCACTGAGGCTTCTGTGCACCTAACTGACAGGCCAGCCATGGTGTCTAACAAAGAGGGAGAAAAAAGCCACAGTGCTTGGGACAGAGTGAAAGTGGGGCTGGGGGAGCCCAAGGCAGCAACAAGGAGCTAAGAACTGGCTGCATTTCTCCAGCCAGCCCTCCTCCCACACCAGGACCCCAGAGAGCCTCAGGGTAAGTGTACGGAAACCAAAACCCTCCCTCTACCAACAGGTCCTTGTCCACTTCCCCTCACGCTGCCCACACTGTCTAATGCATCTCCTGGTTATACTATGATGCTGGTCTGTCTCCCGTGTCCTCTTCATACCAACACATGCAGAGGACCTCCGCAAACACCACGACTGAGAAAAAGAAAACTCCAGCCACGGTACAGAAGTGGGCGGACTCCAGAGGGCAGAGGTTAATCCTAGGTCACCAGGACTGTCTATTGAGGATACTCACCCCAGGAATGTCCAAAAGGCCTGACACCAGAAGGGGCAACTTCAGTGCTGCAACACTCCCAGTGACACCCACAAGAACGTGGAATTTTCCCTCCACCAATGATGCAGCAGCTTGACATGAGGCTCTTGGCTCCATGTGGCAACCAGTGGCTTCGAGTCCTGGAAGCCCACCAATCCTAGCCTCCATCAGGTTCTGTTAAGATTTAGGACCTAAAAGCAGAACAAGGGTGTCTCCTTCATTCGTACATTCGACCAAAGTGCATTGAACATCATGTGTTAGATCCTAGGCCAAATACCAGTACTCCTGAGAATTCCCTGGGTGGTGCAAACAGTTAATGCGCTTGACTGCTAACCAAAAGATTGGAGGTTCAAGTCCACCCAGAGGTACCTCAGAAGAAAGGCCTGGCAATCTATTTCTGTAAAATCAGCCACTGAAAACCCTATGCGGCACAGTTCTACTTCGACACACATGGGGTCGCCATAAATTGGAGTCAACTCAACAGCAAGTGGCTGGCTGAGGGGATCAGCAGTCCTCACTTCTAGGGGCATAGTTTGATAAGAATATCAGACAACCTCCAAGCCCCCGCAAGGATGTTACAATGTAATGTGACAAGTGCTATGAGAAAGGCCTATACCAGATGCTGTGGCTGCCCAGGAAGTGACTGCCTGATAAAGTCAGAGACCATTTCACAAAAAGATGACATTCAGGTTGAGTCCTGAAGGACGAGCAGTTTTCCAGAGTAAGAAGGAAATAACTTTGAAAGAAGGAGCAACCTTCCAAAGGCCTGAAAGAGGGAGGCAGGTTTGGGAAACAGGGAGTAGCTTAGTAGTGACGCTCAGGGGTGAGGTGGGGAGTAGGGAAGTGGCAGGAGGTAAGGTTGGAAAATCAGGGCAAGGCCAGAGAGGGAAAGGTGGTGAGGGCCAGAGTGAGGAGTTTTCATTTCAGAAAGATGGTGTTGGTACTGGTGACAGCATGGAGGGGCCCTGCAGGCAGAGTCTAGGGAGGGGAGAGGAGCTACCGCAGTGGGCCTAGCTGACTGAACAAAGGGCGTGGTAGGAAGAGACAAATTCCAGAGATGCTTGTGAGGTGAAACCCTAGGTAACAAAGAGGTTTCCGTGCTCCAGGGAGATAAAGGATTCACCTCTCTATCCAAGGGTAGATAAGCCTGGACACTATCCTACAAATCAAAGTCCAGGAAGAGCCACCATCTCCAGGAATGCAGGCCACCCAGGAGACCAGCTGGTTGGTTTTTCTTTGCTCTCAGATGTTGCTAGAAGAGAGTGACCGTGACAAAGGGTGGAGACACCAAGACCTACACTCTGGCAGGCTGGGCCATGAAAACGCACTCACTTCAGCAATAGTCACCGAGAACCAATTACGTCTAGAACCGGGCAAGGAATTGTGGAAGACAAAGCTGCTGCCTTCAGGGAACCTGCAGATGAGTTGAGAAGATAGGAGTCACACCTGAAACCATCTGAGATGGATCCTTCTCGGGGGTACACCTTGTTTGTGATCACTGACTCCATCTGTACATCAGTTCCCTTACCTCTCTCCTCCCCCCGACCACCACTACCAGCCAGCTCCTTGCAGTTGTGACTAGGCCTAATCATCAACCCCCGGTTCAGGATCAGCCACATGGTGGGTCCTCAACATCTGCTGAGTGAACAATAAATTGTATTCTCTAAGGTAGTATGGGGCAGAGGACAAAAGCCTGGTCTGTGAATCAGGAGCCCTGGGCCTTGTCCATGGCTATGCTCCTGACTTGCTGGGTGACCTTCATCTGAAATTGCAGAGGTAGAGCCTGGTGATCTCTAAAGCTCCTTCCAGCAGAAATCTTCTGAGTCCGTGCATGAACGACAGCAGTAAGGGGCTCCCTGTACAATACAGGAAGTCATGGAAGATGTACTCAAAAAGGGCAGAATCAGCAGGGAGAGGGAAGACCAAAGACCCCTAGGAAGACATGCCATGAGCTGCCCAATGACTACTTCCCTGGCTGGGTACCCATGGAGGCCGCTTCTTCACTCCACAGGCCCTTTGGCTCCCTAGGGCCTCTCTGCCCCTCCAACACTCAGACACATACCCACATGAGCTGAGGATCACGTTTGGGTTCTGTTATCTCCCTCCTACCTAGAAGGGCCTCCCAGAGCTTTCTCAGCAGCGGTTAAGCACAGGCAGGTTCCCTAGAGCAAGACCCCCCCAAAGCTTCATTTGCCAGTGATCTCAATCTCTACTCAGCTTCAGGGCCTCAGCCCAAGGCCACGCTTGCCCAGAGTTATAGAACTGATTTTTACCCTAGGACCTAGGGAACCGTTAGCAAATGGTAAATTCCAGAGACCTACCAGCTTCTTCCTAGAACTACCAGAACTACTAACCAGCATGCTGACCCACAGTAGGTGATGGAGGTGCATTCTTGGTTCTCCAGGGAAACGACCTGCCAGATTTCAAACCCTGACCCTGTCCTACACTAGCCAACATCAGCAACACCACAGAAGCCGAATTTCACTCTACAGCCCCCTGAACTTCCTCCACATCAAGCTGATTATCTTTCCTAGGGAACAAGTTACTGAAAGCTATCAGTTGAACTTGGGGCAGGAATCCACACTGGTGACTTCAATTGCCTCCCACAGCAAGTAGTGAAATCCAAGATATACTTTGCCTACTGAGCAAGCTTCACGGAGAACCAAACCCTACCTAGCTTTCTAGAAAATCCAGGCAAGGGTTAGGGGGGGAATACTTAAGGAATGGAAATTAAATAATTTAAACATTTGGAGGCAAGGTCAAATCAGTTCAACCTGACAGTCCCAGGGAAGATGAGAGCTGGCAGGAGCCCTTTATGTTTACTCTCAAAGAGGAGCAAGTCTCAAACCAGTAAGTCTATCACTCTATCCAGATCCTGTTGGAGTCATCTATTTGCACTGCCAGAGTAGCTGTAGACAGCATCTCACTGCCCTAGGCTCTGCTGGCCTCACAGGAACTCCTGAGCAGCAGAAAGAGCTGGCAGGCAGGCAGGAGGGCCATAGGGCTGGAGGCTGTTTATTGAACCTGAAACTCACAGGGCACCAGCCATGCAAGCAGGCCACAGGCAGAAAGATGGCAGCGTTTCTGTTCTTTAGGAAAACAGAGCCAGGCAAAGTAAGGAGCTTTGCCTTGTGACAGGCTTATGATATATAAGAATCCTTCTCTGAATTAATTACTTAAGGGAAGAGTTTAAGTAAAGGTTTCAGGGATACTTGCCAGTCACAATACGAGCAAGTGTGGAGCCAGGGCAGAGCCAAGGCTAATAGAAGGAGCAAGGTAAGCAAGGCCAGACAAGTAGTAAGCCCTGATCAACACAAGAATGAGGGTCTGGAGCCTGGGACAAAACACAACTAAACATGGGGGTGGGGGTGAGACAGGTGGTTAAGAGTACCCCACTCAGGGACTCCAAGGTAAAGGTGGCAGAGATCCAGAACTCATTCCTTCTCCTGGCAGGATACAGCCTGAATCCTTTAGCCTAACATCAAAGCTGCTCACTACTGGCTTCTGCTCTGGCCTCATCTCCCACCCTCAACACCCTGCCTCAACACCCTGCCCCAAAACCCAAAGACATTTAAAAGGAGTCCTGTGGCCACAGAGGCATTTTAAACCCCTTCTCCCCACCCAAGGAAAGGCAAAGGAACTCTTCAGAGAGAGCTCAAAGGATTGGCATTCTGCTAAGACTGCTCTTCGTTCAAACCAGAGGCAGGCATGCTTGACTCTGCTGCTCCTGGAATCATGAGTAAACACCCTCCTCCTCAAGACAGAGATATATACTACATACAGACGTACATAATACAGACACATATACATATGTATGTGCATTATATATCTATATACCCCCAGCTATATAAATATATATACTGTAGTAGAAACTGAGTACTGCCACCTCCCAGCCACTGAGAAAGTGTGGAAAATTCCTACTCCCAAGACACCCATCACTTCCTCAACTTGGGCTCTCTCCTGCCCATTATTGGACACGGGCCTCCAAATATTTCAAAGGACAGCAGGAAGTCCTTTTCTAACAATATTTGGCCTCACTCTAACTTTGAAATGCCATTCAGCACTTTTAGGTGGGTCTAGGGGATCTCTGGTGGTGCAGTGGTTGAGCGTGATGGTGAGCTACGGCTCCTAACCAAAACGTCCGCAGTTCGAATCCACCAGCCGCTCCTTGGAAACCCTATGGGACAGTTCTGCTCTGTCCTACAGGGTCGCTATGAGGCCAAAACAACTTCAGGGCAACAGGTTTGTCTGTCCGTTTGTTTTGTTTAGGGGATAATGCCAACGTCCCATGGCTTTCTTTTTCCTATTTTACCAACTTTTAAAATACAGTTTGTACTGTGGGCAGTCCCTAATCCTTTGTGGAAGTAGGCTCATGATTTTAAAAAATGCTGTTAAGTGTAAGAAACTGGTAACCAGTTGCCATGGAGTCAGTTCTGCCTGACTCATGGCCCGGCCACCTGTGTCAGAGTAGAACTGTGTTCCACAGATTTTTCAACAGCTGATTTTTCAGAAGGAGACTGCCAGGCTTTTCTTTCAGGCACCCCTGGGTGGACTTGAACCTCCAACCTTACGATTAGCAGCCCACAGCGATAACCATTTGCACCACCCATGGACTCCAAGGAATTAATAGGGCCTGTTTTTAAACTAAATAAACAGCACTGAACAAATAACCACCGAGCAGCACAAAGCTGGAAAGGGAGGGCACAGAAACAAATCCCCTAATCGGGGCTTGGAGCCCGGAGGGGGGTCCCTACCGATCCTGGCAGTCCAGGGGCACAAGTGAGAAAGTGAGGTCCCGCAAGCTCCACAGACTTTACACACGTATACGTACACACACACACACACACACACACACAGCCGAGCACCCCAAGTCGCGAGCAGATTCTCCAGCCTCCCGCCTATCCCGCCCGGAGATTCCAGCCTCAAAACCACCTTCAACTCCTCCTCACCCGCGCCGGGCGCGTCTCGAGATAGCTCCCAAGTCTCGCGGTATCTTGGCCGTCCCTCCTGCTAGTTCTGGCTGACGCGCAGCCTCACGAGAGCCCCTAGCAGGCTGCGTAGTCGCGCTGCCTTCTGGGAGTTGTAGTCCATTTGTTTCCTGGGTGTTGTAGTCCACATGGGGGAATCCTGAAGTGAGCCTTGTGTCTGTTTTTTGGCATTTCTGATGCTCCCGCGAGGGCCTGGCCTAATTGTCCGGCTTTCCCAACCACCTGAACCCCTCCCACACATACTCACTGCTCATCACTCGGTCGCTTAACACTGTATATTTACCAAGCCTCTTCTGTGTTCTAGGTGCACAGGGCACAGAGATAAATCAGACATGTCCCAGCTCTCGAGACAAACAAGGATACAGAAAATTACAAGATAAGGCCGAGTGGGGAAGCCAGAGGAACCTGTGGAAGCAACAACTCCGGGTAGGAAAGCCTTCTCAAAGGAGGCATCACTTGAGCTGACTCTTGAAGGATAGCCAGGAGTTTGGATAGAAAGGGGGCCGGGGCAGCATCCCAGGGGGAGGGCACAACACTGGCAAAGGGAAAGCACAGGAGAAAGCATGTCGGGAACACTTACCCCCTGCCCTCTTCATTCTCCAACATTCACAAGCCCCCAGGATCCCTTGTGTTTACTGAGGCTGCTCAAACAGCCGCCTGTCTCCCAAGGTAAGAGCTGAGGTGGGGCCATGTGCTCTACTCCTGTCCTTGCCCACAGTGAACCATCTGAACCATAGTCCCTCAACCTATTCCTTCTACTTCCTCCTCAAGGATCTTGGGGAACACAGAACTTCCTCCTAACTGGTAGGAGGGCTTTGTAGCAATTTTGAGGCCTACTCAAAGCCTCCTTGGAGAAAGAACCACACGGGGGTGTGTGGCTTTTGGCCCCAGGGAATGACAGGCCAGAGACCCATCCGACCCACCATACGTCCATGCCCCACACCCAATAGTGAGGCTCCACGCAGCTACTATGCAGACTCAGATGAAAACACATGACACAGCAGGACACACAGGGTCAAATGTTTCCCTTTATTAAGTTTCAATCAGTTACCACGGACAGATACACTGGCTCAGGCAGGTCAGCTGCCAGCTAGGGAGTAGTCTGTCTCCCAGAAACAAGGAGGGGCAGTGGGCACCAGGAGAATGCGAAAGCGGGTCACTGGCTGGCCACGGACTTCAGGATCCTCAGAACTGATCTGGGCCCTTCCCCAACTCCCCTCAACCCCCCAAGCCAGGCCATCCAGCAGACAGGAATCTGTGCCCAGCCATCATTTCTCATACTAGTCCCCTCCCCAGGAAAGTGCATAGTTGCCTGGAGATGCAGCACCCAGGGCCTGGGTAAGCTGGGCCACACATAGGTAATAGGCCTTCCCAAGGGCAGAGCCAGGCCATGGCCATACAGGTCTGAGCCAAGGAAAGAGGAAGGGCAGGTAGGACAGGAAATCAACTGGAGGTACCACCGAACAGGTCATGGATGTCAGGCAAGCAGCTGAACCACAGGCTTCCTGGGACGACCAGAGACTTGGGGAAAATGGAATCAGAGGTTTGGGGGGGTGGGGGGTAGAGGGAAGGAAGGACCTGGACCTAGGGCCCCTTTTCAGGTACCAGGAGCTGTGACAACTTCTTTCCAGAGAGAAAGTGGGAGTCGAAAGAACCAATCACACATTTTGTGGCCCAAGCCCAAAGGACCACTAGGAAGAGAACTTTCCAGGGGCCCCTGGTTCCCCTTACAGAGAACTGAAGTACCTGGAGCTCAAAGGTCAGAGGGGCACCTGCAAGCCCAGGTGCTGGGTTCCAAGCTGGAGCAAGCTCAAAGTGGCTAAGTGGGATTTGGTTTTTCAGACCAAACATCCCAGGTGGGCTTCTGTTAGAAGGGGGCAGTGGGAAATGGACAACTGCTCCTTGCATGAGAACGCAATCCCCTCCAGGTCTCAGACAGAGCCAGGGCCTCCACCAGCAATGTTCTCACACTGTTTGGAACAGAATAGCCCCACGGGCCTGAATGGCTCTCCTGGAAGGGGAAGCAGATTCTGACAGGTTGAGAAAAGTCCAAGAACCAAGTCCAGTAGGCAGAGGGGAGCAAGTTATCCTGTTTTTAAAAACAAACAAACATAGCCTCTCCTTCACCCCACCTATCCTGAAATCCCATTCAGGCCATTGTGCTTGCAGCTAGGATTGGGCCTGTGCTTCTTCCCGGGCCCTGAGTTCAAGTGCCCAAAACTGCCCTGCGACCAAGAGCAAGCTGGAGTGAGGGAGGCATGCTCCCTGCTCAGTGGGCCCTACCTGCCTTCTCTGACCTTCCCTTTAAGCCTAGCCCTCTGAGCCCTGTCCCTTCTACCAGACCCAAGCAGGACACTGCTGCTCCGAGGAATCCAATGGTCACTCAGAGATACCTAGAACCTGACCAGTGGGCTTGGGCCAGCCAGACCTTACCTAGGGACCAATAATTATTTACATGCCCTCTGCTCCAGCTACATCTTTATGCCTGACGACTTCCTGGATGTGACCCAACCTTCAGGAAAGGCAGTGGAATCTGTCCTCATGGAGGGCCATGCCACCTGGCACGTGGCCGGGCAAGATAGGGAGATCAGGCCACAGCAGCTGCAGCTGGGGTGATGGGGTGGAGGGGAAGGAGCATGGGCGAGGGGCTCAAGGAGACTCTGGGAGCAGAAGGAGAATAAGACGGGAGGAAAAAGAGGAGCCTGCCTGTGCAGGCCAAGCTCTCGGAATCAAGGAGACTGAGCCTACATTTCCATTCCCTGGGAGTCAGGTACCAGGTGGGCTCTCATCTTCAGCTGTGTGCCCCTCCCATACCAGAGCTAAGGCTCAGCTCTCATCAGCTTCCTTGATCTGGGAATGGGCTCAATCTTGGAAGCAGATACAACTGGGAAACTCAGACTTGGGGAAGACAAAGAAATGCCACGTGGGGAGAAGAAAGACCCTGGGCAGGGGGAAATACCACAGGGAATTGGACAGCAGGGAAGAGAGGAGTGGAGGAGGAGGCTGAAGAGGGAAGAGACCCAACCCAGATGGATCAGAAGGAACAAGGGAAGATCCCCTGCCCGTTCCCACCCCGCCATCTACTGCCACCATGAATGCTAAATACTGTTACTTTCCAGTAAGACCCAAAGTGGAAACACTTTCAGCTCATAACCCTGGGAAGGGGGTCAGGCTCTCTGGCATGCCTTCCCCTACCCCACGCAGTCCTTGGGTCAGGGTCAGAGGAGGCAGCCTGGTGGAGGGTGGATGGCTGGTTTAGTTCTAAACACACATCTAGCACCACAACAACAGAGACCTCCACTGCACACGATTTCACAAGGGAGTACAGACACAGCTACCACCACACGGGACAGCTCCACGTGCAGCCCACAGCTCTCAGCATGTGAGAGCAGAACCCAAAGTGGGAAGGAGGGGATAGGCATAAACATATATATACACATACATACGTATATGTGTATATATATATATATAACTGACTCTTTGTACAAAGTGGTGGAGAAGGAGAAAAGGGAAGGGGGAACCCTGCTTGGACACCACAATGGACAATGTGGCTTGAGCCCCCTGTCCTACTGGCCCCCAGCCCTGCCTCCCAGTAGGCTTGGCTGGTTCACATCTCATTGGAGTATGTGTAGTTGGGGGTGGCAGAATACTGGGTCTGCGGTTGATTCATGGCACCCTGGGCCGCCCCCATGGCTGCATTCTGGGCTGCCTGCTGCACGTGCGGGTTCTTCCATGCCCCTGTGGTCCACTCCTCCTGGGCTTTGCTGAAACTCCCCCCGCTGCCCCGGTAGAATTTATGAACCTGCAGGAGGAGGAGCATAAGCAAGGGTTAATCAAAGGAAGAGGCAGCCCTCCAGGGAACAGATGGGGCCCAAGGGCAAGTTACCATAAAAAACCAATCTTCCCTCCCCACACATGACCTATGCCCTAGTGGGAAAATCCACCAGGTATTTCCAGAGTGAGTCCCTTGGAGGACCTCTGGATCCTTCTATAACTTGGAGGAGGGGTTGTCACAAATCACAGTCCCTTCCCAAAGCCACCCTCTTGCCCTCAAGGTGGTCACATACCATGCTGAGTGCAATGAAGGAAAAGACGGCCATGACTGTGAACATGATGGTGGGAATGAGCATCACCACCGCTGAACCAACGTTTGTTCCGAAGAAGGAGATGGTGGCAATCCAGCCGCTGCAGGAAGAGGCCAGCTATAGAACTGCCCAGGCATGGTGAGGGGTACCCAGGAGCCACCCCACTGGAGCAAGGGACCACCTCATTGCCACATGTCAATGACACGGAGGGGCCATGTCATTGGATGCAGAGGTATCATCTTACTGATACCCCACATCAGTGGTTAAGGAAGAATCCTTCCCCCGTGGCTTGGGAGACATGCTCCTCAGACACACGGCTTCCTTCTTCCAGATTCTTCCACAATACTAGGTACTCCACTCCCACTCTCCCCTACAATTAGTGCCGGGTTCTCATTCCCCTCTGATGTACTATCCCAAATTCTCTCACTCTTCCAATAACCGGTCACAGACTAGGCAGCTTAGCACACAGAGGCCAGCAAAGGACACCCCTACTAGCCCCAGGCCAGTCCCTTGCCTCTTACCAGACACCCCAGCCTGGGATGCCCACAGCCTGGATGATGCTGATGACCAGCTGGGCCATAAAGGTGAAGAAGAATGCCATGAAGCTGAAGGAGCTGTCAGTCCTGCAACACAGGAGATGGCTCCTATTACCTAGGCAGAGGGCCAGGGCTTCCCTTCCTTCAAGGCCCTCAAGCCCTTCCAAGTTTAAGTGAGTGTACAATGGACAGAAGACACTTAAAGGTCTTCAATGAAGGTCCAGGATGAGACATATTTTATCCATGGATCCTTGCAAATTTCCATGTGTTGGGCCTGTGTGTGCAATGTTACAAAAGGAGGGATCTCCTCATGAATGGACCACCCACTAGCACATGGATGGATGGCTCCACTGGCACAGAAATAGATGACTCCAATGTGGCAGGAACAAACAACCCATTGCCAAAGGTATGGACAGCCTCACTGGCACCAAGACAGCAAGCTCTATTGGTATGTGAATGGATGATCCCATAGACTCAGAGACAGAAAGCCCCATTGGCACTAGGATAGATACCCTATTGGCATCAAGATAGGGTCAGGTCCTAATGGGCACATAGATGGATGGTCCTATTAGCAAAGAGATTTAAGGCCCCATTGGCACTGAGATGGATATCCTATTAAATGGAGACAGGCTTGTTGGTACACGGATGAATAGTCCCATTGGCACAAAGACTGAAAAACCCACTTGGCACTAGGACACTGACTGGCACCAGGACAGCTAGACCCACTGATGCATGGATGGGTGATCCCTTTGGCACAAAGTTGGATGACCTCATTAGCACGTGAACAGTGTCAGTGGTACGTGGCAATTCCACTGACACATGGACAGATGCTCTCCTGGCACCAAATCAGCTAGGTACAAGGATGGGCATCAAGACAGGTGGCCATTGTCAAAATCCAACATGCAGCTGCCTAGGGAAGGTGAAGGCAGAAGGCAAAAACAGGCCATCTCTATGTTGCCCCCACATAAAGGTAGAGTGAGGATGGAAAGCACTAAGAGGAAGACTCTGCCTCCCAGCCCCCTCACCCCAGCCTGGAGGCCCCAGGAGGCCCAAGCCCTTGGCAGTCTGAGACAACGGTGACCAAAAGAAAATGAGTTCAAAGGTGGTAAAAAACAAAGGGTGAAAAAAATGTAGAGAAGGGACAGGGGAAATGGGCAAAGAGACAAGGCTAGGAGCTGGGGTCAGCACCAACTACTTACTTGAAGGCCTTGTAAATGGGCCGAAACCAGCAGACGTAGGAGCAGGGTGTGAAGAGGATGAGCCAGAGAAAGGCGAGGCCAAAGTTGGTGGCTCCCCCGCCTCCGATCAGCCACGCGAGACAGCCCACCAGGTTCACGGCCAGCGTGACGCTGTTCACTGCAGACCCAGGAGCACATGCACACACAGAGACAGACACCAGACATGCACACAGACACCCAGACCCATACAGAGATACATGAACCGCCAGACATGGACACACATACGTCCACAACTCAACACAGACCCGCAATCGAACACATGCAAATAGACACAGACAAGCGCAGAGATGTCGAGGGACATGGATAGACACGCAGTCACAAATACACACCCACATGCCAACCACATACACACAGATTCATACCCACACAGAAGACCCACGAACCCACATCAGTGAATACACACGCAGTCCCATGCATACACACACAGACACACGGGATACACATACAGACATACACACACACAGAGGGAGTACAAATTGTAAGAAAGTAAGCCCCTGGCCCTCCCAGACCCATATCAGTCACCAAGCCCAAGACACAGAAAACCATTCTTATACCTTCTCTTGAAAGGCAGGGGCATAAGAAGGGGGAAATAAAAGGCCTTATGGAAACATCTCTTCAAGCACTGTGCCATCTGCCCTGCACTTAAATGGGGCAGGCAGTGCTGACTGGGATCTCGGTCCTCATCTAATCCATTTCCTAGACACCTGTCATACCACCTCCTCCTGGAAGCCTTCCTTCACTACTGCAGCCATATTCACCTCCTATCCTTCTGACCCCCTGCAGACCTGGACTGCTCTCATGGTTCCCTGGGTACAAATCCCAGCCCATCAATCAGACTAGAAGCTTCCCAAGAGCTGGATCCTGGCTCCACCTCCTCTGTCCCCACATAATCTAGCTGAACCTAGGAATCAAAATATCACTGAGTCACAGCCAGCAGGGACATTTCAAGGCTCCTCATTTTACAGATGAGAAACCTGATCCTACTAATAACACACACCCAGGTCACTGAATCAGGGAACTCCCTTTCTCAAACATTAGGCTGAGTCCTTTTAAGGCTCCACAAAGAACTGCTGGACAAATAAATAAAGGAAGACAGTCTCAATCTTGGCCTCAAACAGCCAGGCATCTATGGTCCTAGCTTCTGAGTTGAACCCTTAAGCATCTCAAGCGCTTTATACAGTTCCTTGGGAGCAAAGTATCTGGCAGGCACCTAGTGAGGATTTAGAGATAGTAATAGTCCATAAATCCAGCTTCTGGATGAAAGCTTCTGCTCTCAGAAGCGGAGTTCCTGGAGCCCAAGGTCAGGTATAGTGCTCGCCAAGTCTGACTGAACCAGACAACCCTGTGGCCTGTGTAGATAAACCCATCTCAGGGTCCTTCATAATGAGAGTGGACATTTCTTCATGTGTGTTGCAGTTGTATTTCCTCCTCCATGACTCATCTATCCCTGTTCATTGCCCCAAAAATTCCTGGAGCCTTGGTATTGTTATTCATTTTATTTGCTCTTTACATGGAAAAGGCATTAACCCTTTATTATATTGGTGAACATCTCTCTTACTAGTTACACTTTTCTCTAGCTCATTTGCTCAGTGCCCTCTTCGAAACAGTCATCCATCTTCCTCCATCCATTAGCTTTTTTCTATCTTCACTTCTCTACTTGTCCAGCTCAGATTCCATAATTCATTACAATCATTCTTCTATTTCTTCGTGCCCTTTCTTCTGGTCACACTAACCCTGCATGAGCATAACTCCCACCTATTCCTGAGCTGAGTGTTGCTAGGAAAAATGACACAACAGGAAAGCCTGGTAGGACTATGAATTCAAGGCAGCCAATCTCACCTGGACCCAGGTGAGGCCCAGTGCATGGTCCAGAAGTCTTACCAGGTTTCTGTGGAGGACAGTGTCTTAACCCTCTTCCACAAACATGCTCTCATTCTAATCCCACTCTCTTCAAACCTCCTGCTCCCACTTCTACATCATATTTGATGGAGAAAAATGCAAGCCATCAGAGGTAATCTCCTCATTTTCTTTCTAACATCTACAGACCTACCTATACCTTCCCACCCCCTTCTCCTTCTCTTATGTTATCATGGGAGAGAGATTCCTTCTCTGCCCAAAGGCCAAGCCAGGCTGGAAATCCAGTCTGTCTGTCCTCTGAGCCCACTCTTTCTACCAATCCATGAAGGATCTCGCTACAAAGACAGCATTCTTGACCACCTTTCTATACAAACAATCAACTCCCTGAGTAAGCAACTATCTGCAGGCCTGACTCAAGACAATGTCACACATGGCAGACCCTTGCTGTGGTCACACTACACATGTCTGGGGCTCCCTGGGGCAGGTACCCAGCACAAGACAGCCAGCTTGCTCCCCTTTCGCATGCCTAAGAGGTAGCTTCTGACCAGTCTGGGCACAGCCAAGTCCCATCTCCCCAAGATGACACCCTCCCCACCAACCTGCTACAGACCATCAGAACCTTAGGCCTTTAAACTCTCGACTTCAAAACCTCAGAACGTTAGAACCCTAGATTCCTAAAGGAATGGACCACACGACACTGAGCTACATGGAACCACAGAGATTACTGAGTCAATACCCTCTTTCTACAAATGAGGAACCTGCTATCCCCATAGCAAAGTGGCCTGTGGAGCGACCAGTCGAGCTTGACCCTGTGTCTCCCAATTCCCACTTGAATGTTCTTCTTTTTGAGCAACTTTCTAGAGGAAGCAAGAAAAATGGGGCTTTGAGGGAGGGATTCCTCTCCAAATCTGGAATCTTGAGGTCCTGGAGGTCACCAGAGGTTCCTGGAAAACTGGCCCAGTAGAAAGGGGAGTGGGGAGCAAAAACAGAGGAACTGCACTGCCAAAAGAGATCCCCATCCAGATGTTCTGTGAATGGGAGATAGGGGAGGGGAGGGAGGTGAGGCTTAAATTGGGAGTTGAGAGAAACTGAGGCCCAACTAGGGAGTCGGC
Organism: Dugong dugon; assembly: GCA_030035585.1. NCBI lineage: Eukaryota > Metazoa > Chordata > Mammalia > Sirenia > Dugongidae > Dugong > Dugong dugon. Next base: position 20,373,001 of record CM057482.1, on the reverse strand, counting down.
CCAGGGAAAGACTTATTGGCCCATGCAGATGCTACAAGTGGGGATGAAGAATTGCCGGGTCTGAGGGCATTCCACCCCAATGCCCAGCACCCAGCAGTCTCCCTCCCTCCTCTGCCCCACCCTCGCCCACTCCCATCCCCACCATACTCACACATCCAGAGGTAGTAGAGGCGCTTGGTCATGCTGAGATGCTGGGGAGGGATGTCTGCCTCAAAGTCTTGGTAGAAACATGGCTTCAGTGGGATGAATTTGGGCAACGGTGGGAAGTTGTTCACTTTCTCTGTGGGGGAGGCACACCACATGTCAAAAACCACCCAAACCCACTGCTGTTGAGTTGATTCTGACTCATAGCGACCCTAAAGGACACAGCAGAACTGCCCCATAGGGTTTCCAAGTAGTGGCTGGTAGATTCGAACTGCCAACCTTTTGGTTAGCAGCTGAACTCTTAACCACTGCGCCACCAATATTCTCCTTCCCAACAATCCATGGACCCAATATGATTACCCTTACCCTGGCCTGAGCTACCCCCTTGACCCCTGTGGCCAGAGGCCACTTTGCTATCCCCACCATTTGCTATCTGCCATGACAATCCCAAAGTAACCAAAGACCCTGATTCAGGGTCACTGTCTCTTAGAAAATTAAAAAAATAATAATAAATGCTGTCCATCAGGGGCACAGCACCCTCTTCAGTGGGGAGCCAGTTCCAGGCACAGAAGTGGGATGAGTGAGAGTCTGGAGACCTAGGCTTCAACCTCTACTCCAGTATTCATGCTCTTGGGCAAGTCATGGCCCATCTCTAAACCTTAGTTTATATAGTGGGGAGGGGGCTGGGCTAGGTGGTCCTTAAAGCCAAAGGAAACTCAGAAACTAGAGTGAAAAGGTCTTAGAGTATTGGAAAGCAATGGTGACAACGAGGACAGGGGCTCAGCCACTCATGCCAGGCTAATCAATCAGACGGACAAGGACATCAGGATACTCTGTCCTTGGTCTCCAGGGCCAGAGATCTGGCAAAGGGCTAGATAGTGTCATGTTGGGGTTCTTGAATAGACAGGCCTCAGTGGGGGGACTAGGAAGAACCTGGGGACAAGGTGGGGGAGCTGAGAGGACAAGAGGGCATCCCATCCTTTGCTTACCTTCATGCCCTGCCCAAAGGCCTAGCCCCATGCCTTACCCTCCATGATGGCACCAGCCAGCCCAGCAGCCTGCCCGCACTTCTTTGTCCTGACCTGGGAAGAGAAGCCAGAGAAGGATGAGGATCAGAGCCCTGTACATCCTAGTCCCTTTTTCATCCCCACCTGGGCTGGATGCTCCCTGGGACAGGACCAAGTTCAGACTTCGCTGGCTCCCCCAGTGGACTGAACCCATGGGGCAGCTCCCCACCTCAGAGCCACTATCCCACCGGCCACACCCTTCCACACACTCCTGCCCTTCACCTCAAATTCTATCCTCAGAAAACCCCATCCAAGAGTAGGAAAGGAACCTGGGAGGGGACTATGCAGGGAAAAGTCAAGTAACAGAAAAAGACTGAGGGGACCAGAAACCTCTGAAAGAGGAAATTCTATTCCCTGACCCCAGCACACGTTGAACCTTGGCCTCAGTCACAGGCTGGGCTCCCCTCCTCCTGCCATCCTGCTTTCGGTCATTCGTTCACTTGTTGGGAGCCTATGATTACCAAGCATTTGTTGGGAGCTATGAGTCAGAAATCGACTCAACGGCAATAGGTCAGGGGAGACAGCAAACAAGACAGACACAGGCCCTGCCGTCTGCGTGCAACAGTCGATAACCTCTACAGTAAACGCTACAAGAGGGAAGTATGGCTGCTATGAAAACATACATAGCACCTATCAAGGTTATTTAACCTGGTCTGGGGGGTCTGGGATATTAAACATAAGTGGAGACCTGAAGAATGAAGAGTTACCCAGGGCAGGGCAGACTTCTGAACAGAGGGAAAAGCACTTCACAGACCCTGATGCAGGAAGGAGCTTAGTGCTTTTAAGTAACAGAAAGAAGCCACTGTGGCTGAAGCAAACGAGGAAGCAGTAGGTAAGGCTGGAGAGATGACGTGGGCAGGGTGTGGTTCTTGAGACCCCTAGGAGGCAGTGACCTGGAGGTGACTGGATTTGAGGATGGGGGAGAGGGAGGCAATCAGGAAAATCACCTGCCAGCTTAAGCCATTGGGTGGGTGATGGGGCTGTTTCCTGAGACGGGAGCAGGCATGAGAAGAGGAGCAAGGTTCAGGGGAAGGCAAAACACTGTATTATGAGCATGCCGAGTGTGAGGTGCCTGTGAGACTCCCATGCAGGGATGTCTTGCAGGCATTTGGATTACACGGACCAGGAACTCAGCAGGAAGCCTGGGCTAAGACATACATTAAAAGATCATTGGTGAAATGGAACAACCAGAACGGAAATAATGAGAATGTTCACACATTGTGAAGAATGTAGCCAATGTCACTGAACAACTTGTGTAGAATTGCTGAATGGGAATCTAAACTGCAGTGCAAACCTTCTCTGAAAACACAATAAAATATTATTTAAAAAAAAAAATTGGCGAGTTAAGGTCAAGGAAGTAAATGAGCAATCATCTCGGAAGAATGATAATTTTAGTGGAATATATAGAATCAAAAACAGAAAATGGTCTACGACCAAGTGCTAAGTCAATGTAACACGGGGCAGAGTTATACCAAGTTTAAAAACAAGTAAAGCTAATGGATGGTGTTAGAAGTTAGGATAGTATTAACCTTGAGGGGGTAGTAACTGAAAGGGGGCACTGGCTTCTGAGATGCTGGTAATGGTCTGTTTCTTAATCTGGGTGCTGGTTACACAGATATGTTTGAAACTCATCAAGTGTACAACTACCATTTATACATTTTTCTGTGCGTTGCTGCTGTTGCTAGCTGCCGTCAAGTCAGCCCCCAACTCATGGCGACCCCGTGCACAACTGAAAAAAACACTTCCCCGTCCTGTGCCATCCCCCGATCAGTTGAGGATCATATCATTGTGCTCCATAGGGTTTTCACTGGCTGATTTTTGAAAGTAGATTGCCAGGCCTTTTTTCCTATTCTGCCTTAGAAGGGAAGCTCCGCTGAAACCTGTTCAGCAAAACCTGTTCAGCATCATGGTATGCAAGCTTCCACTGACAACAGATGGTGGCTGCGCATGAGGTGTATTGGCTGGGAACTGAGCCCAGGTCTCTTGCACAGAAGGCAAGAATTCTACCATTGAGCCACCACTGCCCCCCTTTCCGTGTGTTATATATACTTCAGTAAAAAGTGTTCTTAACAAAGATTGGACTGGACTGTGGGACATAAAATGATACTGGTGAAGAGTGTGCTTCTTAGCTCAAGTAGATATATGAGACTAAATGGGCCGCTTCTGTCTGGCGGTGAGATGAGAAGGCAGAGAGGGTTAGGAGCTGGTTGAACAGACATGGGAAATCAGGGGTGGAAAGGAGGAGAGTGCTGTCACAGTATAGGGAGAGCAATTAGTCGCATAACAATGTATGTATAAATTTTTGTATGAGAGACTAACTTAAAATGTAAACTTTCACTTAAACTACAATAATAAACAAACAAAAAAAAAGTGTTCTAAAAAAAAAACAAAAACAAAAAAACCCGAGACTACAGCCCCTGGACACCCTGCTAACTCAGAACTGAAGCCACTCCGGAAGCGCACCTTTCAGCCAAAGATTAGACAGCATTATAAAACAAACATAAACACATATGGGGAACGTGCTTCTTAGTTCAGTCAAGTATAGGAGACCTAATGGGCAACACCTGCCCAAAAGCAAAGACGAGAAGACAGGAAGGAACAGGAAAGCTGGACGAATGGACATGGGGAACCCAGGGTGTAACGGAAAAGGAGGAAAGTGATGACAAATTATGGGGATTGCAACCAAGTCACAAAACAATTTGTGTATAAATTTCTGAATGAGAAACTAATTTGCGATGTAAACTTTCACCTAAAGCACAATTGAAAAAAAAAAAAAGAAAAGCTGCTAGAATTCCAGTCGAATTCCTCTGGATCCAATTAAAAGTTTGGGCAACTATAATCTTTTGTTTCCCTGTATGATACAGAACCAAATAACAGATATAAAAACCTAATAACATCTCCCAGAAAGAGAAAGACAGGCTGACAGAGCTAGGCATAAAACGATACTGGCACATCCTTGCGTTAATTGTAGCACTGTTTGCAATAAAAAAAGATTGAAAACAATCTACATGCCCAACAATAGGAGACTGATTAAAAAAATGGTACAGTCATAAAATGGACTACGCTGCAGCTATTTTTAAAAATGCTATGAAAAAAAAAAAAAAGAGGAAGAAGTTCTCTATGTGCTGATATGGAAAGATCGCAATAGTCCTAGCAGTTAAAAAAAAAAAACACGAGGGACAGGAAAACTAGCTGAATAGAAACAGGGACCCCTGAAGTAGAGAAGGGGAAAGTGTTAACACATTGCGGGGTTGGTAACCAATGTCACAAAACAATTTGTGTATTAATTGTTTAATGAGAGACTAATCTGCTCTGTGAACTTTCACCTAAAGCATAATTAAAAAAAAAAAAAAGATGTAGAACAGACCGTATGCTACTTTTTTTAATATATTTATTTTATTAAACAACTCATTCAAGTTCACAATAAAATTGATAAGACAGATATTAAACAAAATAAATGCAAATATTCAACCTTGCTATGATAAAATAATTCAAAATAAAACCATGAGTTACCCTTACTAGTCTATAAAAATTACCAAAAAATTTGATGAACTAATGCCTGTGAAGGCAGAGTGAAGCAGGTGTTCCTGTAGATTGCTGATGGTCAAATAAACTAGTAAAACCATTTTGGAAATCAATTTAGCAATATGAATCATGAGCAACAAAAACGTTCATATCCTCTGACCCTATCATCTCACTTCTGAGAAATAATTCAAAGTATAGAAAAAGCTATGTGTAAGATGTTTTCATTGTAATGTTATCTGTAGTGTTGATAAACTGAGAGCAACTTTAGATTCAGCTGCAGATAATTAAGCAAAATAAATTAAATCTACTTGGTGAAATATGGAGTTGTTAAAAATGGCAGTTATATTAGGGGATGATTGTATTACATTTAAATATTTTAATTTTTCAAAAGAAAATATTATAATTATATGAAGTAGCTGAATTCTTTATAATAGAGTTTGACATTTAATGACAAGTTCTATCACATTGTCTAAGAAAAGAAAAGGTTTGAAGGTAAACGTCTAAAAACCTAATAAAAGTATTTGTAAAGCTGGAATATATTTTGGTTAATGATAGCCAAATGCCTTTTAAAAGAAGAAAATGCTGCATTTATATTAAAATAGTCTGTTTTTTAAAATGTTTTATTGTGTTTTAGGAAAGTTTACACAGCAAATTCGGTTTCCATTTCACAATTTTTATACAAATTGTTCTATGCCATTGGTCACAACTTTTACAATGTGTCAGCATTCTTATATTTCCACTCTATTTGTTCTGTTTCCATTATCTAGCTTCCCTTCCCCTCCTTGCCTTCTCATCTTTTACTTTTTGGTAAATGTCGACTGTTTGGTCTCATATAGCTAATTGTTTAGGAAACACATTACTCATGGGTGATACTGTTTATTTTATAAGCCAATCTATTATTTGGCTGAAAGGTGACCTGCAGAAATAGCTTCAAATCCAAGTTCAAAGGTTATTTTAGGACAATAGTCTCGGGGATTCCTCTACTTTCTATCGGTCTAGTAGATCTGGCCTTTTTTTTAAGGAATTTGAGTTTTGTTCTATATTTTTCTCCCATTCTGTCCAAGACCTTCTATTGTGCCCCTGGTCAAAACGGTCAGTAGTGGTAGCAGGGCACCATCTAGTTCTCCTGGTCTCATGTTATAGGAGGCTGTGGTTTGTGTGAGCTATTAGTCCCAGGGACTAGTTTCTTCTTTGAGCCTCTGATTTCCTTCATTCTATTTTGCTCCATATGAGTAGAAACCAATAGTTGTATGGTTGCTCACAAGCTTTTAAGACCCCAGATGTTATTCACTAGTCTAAGATATAAAACATTATCTTTGTGAACTGTTATGGCAATTGACTAAGTTATCCCCCAAGACTACAGTCCCAAGCCTTCTAACCCAGTAAACCAATCCCGTGAGTTGTTTGGTTATGTCTAGGAAGCCTCCGTAACTGTGCCACCTATGTGATTTGTTATTTATGTGGGTATATATGCAGCACACACAAACGTGTATATACATATGCTTACAGATACAGCTACACATGTACATGCATTTCCTTCCCTATGTCTTTCTATACACATATATGCATCCATATCTACCCACATAACCACGTACATATTTTTCAGATAGTTTCTACCGTTGTTGTAAAATTGGGCAGGTTATAGCATTTACTAAAATTGTCCCTTTTCCTCATGTACTTCTTAGTGTCTTTATTTACCTTGGTCAAGTTGTGCTGACTTCACCCATATTTGGTCTTGTCTTTCCCATCACCAAAAGTATCAAGTGTGTACTATTAGAAAGTGATTCCCCACCCTCTTCCCCACCCCCGTCCCTACTAACCATCAAAGAACTTTGCTTTGTGTGAGTATCTATTCTTGATTTTTTATAATAGTAGAACCATATATTCATCTTTTTGTGATTGACTTACTTCATTTAGCAAAATGTCCTCCAGATTCATCCTTGTTAAAAGATGCTTCTCAGACTTTTCATTATTCTTTACAGTTCCATAGTATTCCATTGTATGTATGTATCACAGTTCGTTAATTCATTCATTTGCTGATAGGCACTTAGGTTGTTTCTATCTTTTTGCTATTGTGACTAATGCAGCAATGAACATAGGTGTGCACATGTCGATTCGTGTCACTGCTCTTATACCTCTAGGATATACACCTAGGTGTGGAATTGCTGGATCATAAGGTATTTCTATTTCTATCTTTTGGAGAAAGCGCCATACTGTTTTCCATAGTGGCTGTACCATTTTACAGTCCCACCAGAAATGTATGAGTTCCAATCCCCCGACAACCTCACCAGCATTTGTTTTCTGTTTTTTTGATCACTGCCATTTTTGCAATGGTGAGACGGTATCTCACTGCATCTCTCTAACTGCTAATGATTACCACCATCTTTTCACGTATTTGTTGGCTGTCTGAATGTCCTCTTTGGTGAAGTGTCTGTTCATGTCCTTTGCCCATTTTTTGATTGGATTGCTTGTCTTTTTGTTGTTGAGTTGTTTAAGTTTTCTATATATTTTAGAGATTAGACCCTTATTAGATGTGTTGTTACCAAAGATTTTTCCCAGTCTGTAGGTTCTCTTTTTACTCTCTTGGTAAAGTCTTTTGATGAATGCAAGTATTTAATTGTTAGAAGGTCGAAATTATCTGATTTATCTTCAGTCATTCGTGCATTTTTAGTTTTGTTTGATAGACCACTTATGCCAAAAATTAGGTCCCCTAGTTTTGAGCCTATGCTATCTTCCAGGAACTTTACAGTTTTAGCTTTAACATTTAGGTCTTTGATCCATTTTGAGTTAGTTTTTGTGCATTGTGTGAGGTATGGATCCTGTTTCATTTTTCTGCATACGGATATCCAATCTTGCCAGCACCGTTTGTTAAAGAGACTGTTGGACTGAATGGACTTTGACCTTTTGCTGAAGATCAGCTGCCCATACTTCTGGGTTCTCAATTCTATTCCATTGGTCTATGTGTATGCTGTTGACCCAGTACCAGGCTGTTTTGATTACTATGGCTGTATAGTAAGTTTTGAGATCGGGAAGTGTGAGGCCTCCTAGTTTGTTCTTCTTCAGTATTGCTTTAGCTATTCAGGGCCTCCTTCCTTTTCATATAAAGTTGGAGATTAGTTTTTTTCATTTCATTAAAGAATGTTGTTGGGATTTGGGTCAGGATTACATTATATCTATAGATTGCTTTTGGTAGTTGTCTTAGTCATCTAGTGCTGCTACAACAGAAATACCACAAGTGGATGGCTTTAACAAAGAGAAATTTATTTTTTCACAGTAAAGTAGGCTAAAAGTCCAAATTCAAGGTGTCAGCTCCAGGGGAAGGCTTTCTCTCTCTGTGGCCTTCTCATCAATCTTCCCCCAGACTAGGAGCTTCTCCATGCAGGGACCCTGGTTCCAAAGGACGTGCTATGCTCCCGGCACTGCTTTCTTAGTGGTATAAGAACCCCCTGTCTCTCTGCTCGCTTCTCTCTTTTATATCTCGAGAGATTGCCTCAAGACACAATCCAATCTTGTAGATTGAGTCCTGCCTCACTAACACAACTATCTTCCCTCATTAACATCATAGAGGCAGGATTTACAACATATAGCAAAATCACACAATACCAGGAATCATAGCCTAGCCAAATTGATACATACATTTTTGGGGGGATATAATTCAATCCATGACAGTAGTATTGACATTTTCACAATATTAAGCCTTCCAATTCATGAGCATGGAATGTTTTTCCATTTATGTAGATCTCTTTTAGTTTCTCGCAGTAGTGTTTTATAGTTTTCCTTGTATAAGTCTTTTACATCCCCGGTTAGGCTTTATTCCTATTTTATCCTTTTGCGGGCTGTTGTAAATGGTATTATTTTCTTGAATTCCTTTTCAGAATCCTCCTTATTAGTACAGAGAAACCCAGCTGATTTTTGTGTGCTGATCTTGTACCCTGCCACTTTGCTGAATCCTTCTATTAGTTCCAGTAATTCTCTTGTGGAGTCTCTGGGATTTTCTATGTATAGGATCATGTCATCTGTGAATAAGGATAGTTTTACTTCTTCCTTTCCAATTTACATTCCCTTTATTTCCCTTTCTAGCCTCATTGCTCTAGCTAGGACTTCCTGTACAATATTGAATAAGAGTGGTGATAAAGGGCATCCTTGTCTCGTTTCCCATTCTCAAGGGGAATGCTCTCAATCTTTCTCTGTTGAGAATATTATGTTACTTTTTGTATTTAAAAAACAAAAAAAGGAGGGGAGAGAGGAGAATAAAAACATATTCTCCTTTTGACTCAACAGTCCTACTTTTTTATTTACCCAAAATAGAAAGCAAGAAATGCACATATTATTCAACATTACACGATTCTGCAATAGCAAAATATTAGAAACAACCTAAATGTGACTGTTTGAATAAACTATGGTACATCATACAATGGAGTATTACATAGATATAAAAAAGAATGAGGAAGAACTCTATGAACTGCTATGGAATGATTTCCAGGATATACTGTTAAGTGAAAACAGCAAAGTACAAAAGATTATCTATAGTATACTACCTTTTATGTAAGAAAGGGAAAATAAGAACATGCATGTGACTCTGCTTATTTTTGCAAAAAGAAACACAGGAAGTATAAACCAGAAACTAATGACATAGTTACCTACAGGGGATGGATGAGAATAGGATGGAAGGGCTAGGATGAATAGTGAGACTTCTCTGGGTATAGCTTTTTACATACTTTTGTACGAGTAATGCTTTACACATTCAAAAAACTTAAGCTAGAAAGAAAAGCAAACCCTAAAATCAAAACAAACAAAAACAAATGAAGATAACAGTGCATTAAACTGATAACTCACTCACTTAGGAAAAAAAAGAATTAGCCCAAGTAACTTTCAATCACAGTACTCTGTTCTCTTAGAAGAATATATCTCAAGGACAAAAATAACTGGAAAGAAATCTTGAATTTTACCAGGCTTACAGCTGGTGGGGATACTGGTCTGATGATTCTAAAACTTTGTTGTATGTACTGTACAAGAGAGCAAATGAGTAAATGTGTTGTCGCTGGAAACCTGGGTTCTTGCTGTTAAGCATAGGGAGATAGAATATGGCATGTGAGAAGGTGAGAAAGAGCTCTGTGATGCTGGGTTTGAACTGGAGGTTATCAGTATGAACTGATATGATTTGAAAAATACATATGGCTGGTTCCAAGCTAGGGCAAGGAAATAAAAAGTTAGCCTGAAATATCTTTTGGTGCCAATAACAAGCAAGTACTCAAGAACTCAAGGACTCAAAGGGGGGGCATGTCAAAAAGCCATGGGAGTCAGTGTGAAGGAACAAATTTGGGACAATTAGAGTATCAAAAATAATAACGATGGTAACGGATTACAACCCACCAAATTTTTTAAAACTGATGAGTCCATAGTGATACTATTATTTCTTTAAAAGAGAGGGAGGAAAGAAGGAAAATCTCTTCTTTGCAGAAGAATGATAGTTATAAATACAGAAGTACAGAAAATCTTCTAATTTTGCAATTACTAACTGTTATGGATTGAATTGTGTCTCCTCGAAAAAATAGTCCTGACCGCTGGTCCCTGTGCACATGACCATGTTTGGGAATAAGCGCTTTAAAGATGTTGTCAGCTAACATGAGGTCATACTGGAGTAGGGCGGGTCCTAATCCAGTATAAGCGATATCCTTATGAAAGAGGAGAGACACACAGAGGGACGAATACCATGTGACAACTGAGGCAGAGAATTCTGCAGCTACAAGCCAAGAAATGCCTGGGGCTATAAGAAGCTCGGAAAGGCAAGAAAGGATCTTCCCCTGGAGTCTTCAGAGAGAGCACGGCCCTGCGAATACCCTGAATTTGAACTTCTAGCTTTCCAGACTGTGAGACAATAAATTTCTATTGTTTTATGCTATCCACTTGGTGGTATTTTGTTATGGCAGCCTTGGGAAACTAATGCACTAACATAATTGCTGATTCAGGCAAGGACCATCAAAAAAAAAAAAAAAAAAAAAACCCACTGCCATCTAGTCGATTCTGACTCATCATAGCGATGTCATAGGGTTTCCAAGGCTGTAAATCTCTACAGAAGCAGACTGCCACATCTTTCTCCCATGGAGCTACCAGTGGTTTCAAATTGCCAACCCTGCAGTTAGCAGTCGATCGTTTTAACCACAGTGCCACCAGGGCTCCTAAAACCACTGGGTGAAAGATTGTTGGGGAAGAGGAGAGTTAGAGAGTCTTAAAGTACCACCCCTAAGATGATTCAGTAATTACAAGGCGGAAAAGGCACTTTCACGGTAGAGAAATCTGGCAGACGCCACTTTAACCAAGTGAACTTAATGTTATGGATTAAATTATGTCTCCCCAAAATCTGTTGGAATCTTAACTCCCTATACCTGTGAATGTGATCCTGTTTGGAAATAGAGTTTTCTTTATTATGTTAACTAGATCATACCCTAGTAGGTTGAGTTCTAAATCTAATCACATCAGGTTTATAAAAAGAGCAGATTAGACACAGAGATAGGCATACACAGGGTGGCGGGGTGAAGACACCACATGAGGATCCTCTACAAGCCAAAGGACCAAGGAACACCCAGGACTACCTACAAGGAAGGAACTGACATAGCCAAGACCCTGATTTGGACTTTTGGCCTCCAGAACTGTAAGAAAATAAATTCCTGTTCTTTAAAGCCACTCAACTGTAGTATTTCTGTTATAGCAGCACTAGAAAACTAAGACACTTAACCTCATCAATAATGGGACAGACTGATATTATGGCCTCCCAATGTGGCACACCAAGAAGGGTACAGCATCGCCATGTATATTCCTGCCAAAAAATGTTTAACCTGACTCTAATCATGAAAAACAATCAGACAAATCCAAACTGTAAGACATTCTAAAAACAAAACTGGCCTGTAATATAAAAAATGCCAACATCCTAAGTCAAAAAAGACGGGACTGCACTAAATTAAAGAAGACTAAAGACATACAGCAATGACAAGTAATGTGTAAACCTCGGTTAGATCCGGGTTCAGCAGAAAAAAAGCTATAAAGGACAGCACTGGGATAACTGGGGAAACCTGAATGGACTCTAAACTAGATAATATTATGTCAATGCTACGTTTCTTGGGTGTGGTAATGGTATTGATATTATATAGGAAAATATCCTTGTTCTTAGGAAATAAATGTGTGCTCAAGTATGTAGGGATAAAGAGTCATGATGTCTGAAACTTATTCCAAATGGTCTGGAAAAAAAAGAAATGGTGAACGGATACATAAAGATATAAACAAAGCAAATGTGACAAAATGTTAAAAATTGGTGAATCTCAGTGAAAATATAGTGGCCACTGTGCTACTCTTTCAACTTTAGTGTAGGTATGAAATTTTTCAAAACAAAACGTTGGAGAAAATATGAATAATGTCAGTAATGAATTATAACATACTGTATGAAAAGAATGCACAAGTCCACAACAATACACCAAAGAAAGGGAGAGAAAGAGAGGAAGTTCTAAGAATTGTAGAAGGAATGACAGACTTTTTTAGAGGTACCATTTTGAATTTCTACCTAAGAATTGATATAGACAAGGATCATTAATGGCTGCTAAAATCATTGGGTAAAAAGTTGTTAGGGAAGAGGACAGTCATGGAGTCTGAGTGTCACCCCCATATTTTTATTAATCACGATAGAGAAAAGATACTTCTATAATGAGAGGATCTGGCAGACCAAGTGATAAACTTAACATTTCTGATAATAGGACAAAAGGACATTATGTGCCTCCTAATGTGGAGTCCCTGAATGGCGCAAACAGTTAAGCACTTGGCTACTAACAGAAAGGTTGGTGGTTTGAATCCACCCATAGGTGCCTCAGAAGAAAGCCATGGCAGTCTACTTCCAAAAAGTCACAACCACTGAAAACCCTATGGAGCACGGTTCTACTCTGCAACACATGGGGTCCCCACTGGGTTGGAATTGACCACAGCAACCAGTTTGGTTTGGTTTTAATGTGATGCACGCAGAACACAAGATCATCTATGCAGTATTGTTGCCAAAAATGTTTAATCTGAAAATAATTATGACAAAACAACCTGACAAACCCAGATTATAGGACATTCTATAAAACAAACGTCAATGTCATGGAACACTAAAAACAGGTAAGGAAACTGATCTAAATTAAAGGAGATTAATGAGACATGAACCGAATGCAATGGGTGATCCTTTAGTGAATCCTGGATCTTAAAATCACAGCTATGAAGGACAGTTTTAGGAAAACTGGAGAAATTTTGAATATAGACTGCAGAATAGATGCCATTGTGGTGCAATGAATCGCTTTTACATGGCCTTTCTTGTAACTCCCATGAAATGATTGGGTAGGACTATGCAAATAAACTGCACAGAACTCTTGCAGGGATTGGACAGTCTATGTAAATAAGGTACATGGAACCCTTGAAGGGGATTGGTCAGTTTTGCCATCCCACTAGGCTTAAAAAGAGCCAATCTCAGAGGGCCTTACTACCATCAAGAAGAGCCAGGAGCACAGCACATCCTTTGTACCTGGGGTTCCTGTGCTGAGAACCTCCTAGACCCAGGAGACAGACAGAGCTGTAACACTGACTACAGCGCCAGACAGCAAGAAGTGGCAGCAAACACGGCAGAATCCAGTGGCAGAGAAATGGCAGCAGAACCAGGAGACCAGCGCAAGACAGCATGGTGGGCTTTCTAGCCCACAGAGCAAGGCAGCTACAGTGGGCTTGATGACCCACAGAGCAAGAAAGCTGAGTGCCTTTCCAGCGGAAGGTCTGCTGGCAGAGTGGGGTGCCTCCGGGCACTTATTAGCAGAGCTAAAGAGTTCCAACACTTGCCCAAACAAGGCAGAGGCCAGGCTCACGCAGAGCCCCGAGGCAGAGGCCTACCTGCAGGCACAGCCAACAGGAAGCTGTCCTGATTGAAGAACCATATCCTGAGTTGTTCCTGTTACCTGCAGGTTGATCCTGATCTTGAATTGTAACCTATTACTTCCCTAATAAACCCCATAATTGTGACTATGGTCTGTGAGTTGTGGCCATTGCAACGAATTATCGAACCCAACAGAAAAGCAGAGAGTCTGTGGGAGGGATGGCTGGTGTCAGAATTGGTAAAAAAAAAAAAGTTGGAGAGTGGAGGTATATCTGCCCTCCACCCCATAAGAATCAGCTTTGGGCTGATGCTGATCTTGATTCTCCTCCCCACCCCCTTGAAGTGAGATGAGGTCTGACACCACCATTTTACCCATCATTGTTCAAGGTTAAATTTCTTGGGTATTGTGGTTTTGTTCTTAGGAGAAACATAAGTGAATGTTGCAAGATGTTTAACAACTGGTGAAACTAGGTGAAGAGTATCCAGGTGTTCTTTAAACTTTTTGTAGCATTGAAATTTTTTGAAATAAAAAGTTGGAGGGAAATATACATAAATATAATTTATATTTGGTAATATATGCACAAAGAATCACTAGCAGACTATAAAGAAAATAATAATAATTGTGGCTCCCTGGGGGGACCAAGGAACTGAATGGGTATGGAACAGGTGGGAGGGAGAATTTTCACTATATAGCTATACATCATTTTCATCTAATCTAAGACACCTCAATTTTAAGATACATCATTATTTTATTTACCCAAACAAACAACACTGCCAAATTATAATCGTTTAAGATCCCAAAAATTTTAAGACACAGACATTAAAATGCTTTCAGAAATATCAAAATATTTATCTTAGAATTGATGAAATTTGGGACTTTTCTTTTAATTTGGAATCTAATAAACGTATTACCTGTTCAAAAAAAATGAAAAAAAAAAGTCAAGCAGAAGAGAACGAGTTGGCAAAGAATGAGTGGGAGGAGCCAATGAGGCAGAAGGAAAACCAGGAGGAGACGGCGGAGTCTCTGAAACCAGGAGTAGAGAATGTTTCAAGGAGAGAATGGACAAATGTAACAAATGCCACTGAGAGGCCCAGCATGAAAAGGACTGGCCTGAGAAGTGTTCATTACACTTAGCAACAATAAGTCATCTGTGATCCCAGCGTGAGCTGTTTTGGTGGTGTGGGGAGGGTGGTGGATGGGAGTAACAGACAAATTAGAACGAGCTAAACAGGTAAGCTGAGAGCAGGTGTCGACAGCTTTTTGAAGAAGCCTTGCTAGGAAGAGAATAGAGATAGGGTACTACCTGGGTGGGATGCGGGGTTCAGAGAGGGCTGGGGTTGGAGGTTGTTCAAGATGGAAATAAGCTGGAGATGTGAAGAATCTAGATAAAAGTTGCAATTACGGTAGAGACAGACTGATAAAGGCCTGGACAAGCCTCTGTCATAATAGGTGGGAAGGAAATCAATGCAAGCAGATGCAGGCAGGTTTGAGGCCTTGGAAGGGACACTGAGAGAGTTCCTGTGTATCTGCTTCAATTTTCTCTGCAATATAGGAAACAAATTGAATGTTGAGGGGGAGGAAAGAGTAGAGGATCCGGCCAAGTCAACGAGCAATGACAGCTCAGCCTGAGAAGTGCTCTGGGAGAGTAGGTATGGAAAGTTGGGGGAACATAGAAGAGTACCTCCCTGGTCTGTCCTGGAGGAGCCAGGGAGGGCTTCATGGAGGAGGCAATACTGGAGCTGAGTCCTGAAGGATAAATATGAGCTGGCCAGGGAAAGAGGGACTCAGGGAAGCATGTGTGACGATCACAAGAGGAATAGCATAGCATACTGAAAGAACAGAAGGGGAGAATGAGGATGAAGCTCAAATACATATAAAAATAATATCTGCAATTTTTTTTAATTCAAAGTGCATAGTGTAGAAAGTGAAAGTCCTTTCAAAATCCACCTTCTGAGAAGCCACCCCTTTAACAGGGAGAGGCAAATATAGGATGGAAAAGTGGGAAGTGGCTGGGTCATCCTGCCTTTCAAGGCTGTGGGCACAATTTGGGCTCCATCCTCAGAGTCACAGGAGCCAGTGAAGGATTCTATTCTTTTTCTTTTAAAAAATACAGCCTCTACCAAATGCCACTGAATTGTACAATTTAAATGGTTAAAATGGTAACTTTTTAGAAACAAGCTAAATATCCATCATTAGATGAATGGATAAACAAAATGTGGTACATACATACAATGGAATTTATGTAGCCATAAAGAGAAATGAAGTTGCTACATGCTACAACATGGATAAACCTTGAAAACATTATGCTGAGTGAAATACATCAGTCACAAAAGGACAAATATTGGACGATCCTACTTTTATAAAATAGCTAGCAAAGGCAAATGTACAGACACCAAAGTTTATTAGTGGTTACAGAGGTGGGAGGGAGGGGGAAAGATGGAAAGGAAGTCATTAAAAAAAAAAAAAAAAAGGTAATCTTATGTTTTGTTCATTTTACCACAATAATATATATATAAGGAGCCCTGGTGGTGTAGTGGTTAAAGCAATTGATTGCTAACCAAAAGGACGGCAGTTTGAAACCACCAGCGGCTCCAAGGAAAAAAGATGTGGCGCTCTGCTTCCGTAGAGATTTACAGCCTTGGAAACCCCATGGGGTCGCTATGAGTCGGAACTGACTTCACGGCAGTGGGTTTTATATATACAAATATATATATATACACATATATGGCCTCAATTTTTTCATAACATGAAAATATGTTGCTTTTTACCCATGTATAAAAATAATATCTGCATTTTTTTTTTTTTAAACTAAAAGTATATAGTGTAGAAAGTAAAAGTCCTTCCAAAATCCACCTTCTCAGAAGCCACCCCTGTAACAGTTTGGCCTTTAGGGCTTGTTTGTTTTTTTTTGGGGGGGGGGAGGGTGGAAAGTGTTTGTTTTTAACATATATGGAAGCACATATGACAAAAATGAGATCATTCTATGTGTGCTGTTTTGTAACTTGTTTTTTTCCACCAAATAATATCTCATGAAAATTTTTCATGTCAGTGAATACAGATCTATCTCAGTCTTTCTAATGACTGGTCAATTGTGTCAACAATCTCAAAGGCCATGGAGCAGTCAGGTGTGACCCAGCCTGGTTCAGCAATTAGGAGGCCACAGATTCAGGGGAGTGGTGGGGTAGAGGCCAGGCTGCCAAGAAATGAGGAAGAGGAAGAAGGGACAAGTCTAGCGGACTAGTCTTTCAAGAAGCTTGGCTGAAATTTTAATACACACGCAATATTCGCGACAACAATGAACCATTATACACCAAAGGATTAACAGTAGTCGTCGTCTCTTGATAGTGAGGTTAGAAGTCATTTGTTTTCTTTTTATCTTTATATTCTAAAATTTCTACAATGGTCAAATATCACTTTTGTAATAAGACAAAGTCAGGGGTTTAAAATGGCAGCAGCTAGAGGAGGACATAGGATTAGGCAGATTTTTCCAGGGCAGGAGATTTGAGCATATTTATAAACTAGGAGGAAGGTATTAGCAAAAACAACAGAGAGGCTGAAGATACAGTAGATGGGGAAATAACTGATGGTCAGTGGTACTTCAGGGGAAAGGAAGGGCTGGCATCCACAGCACTGAGTGAGGGGGTATTAGACTAGGAACACTCTTTCTACTGGAGTGGGAAAGAAGTGGGGGAAACGGGTGTGATTCCACCTCCCCATACACATACACCAACCACCCTCTAAGGGAGTAAAAGGCTTTGGGAGAGTGGTCCAGTTCGGAATACTTCTGTAATGGAATGGAATGGGAAGCTGGGTGGGAACATGGGGAAGGGTTTCTAGAAGTGATGGAGGGACAGCTGAGCTTAGAGACCAGCATGGAAGCAGGGACAGCCTTGGTGTAGAATTCAGAGTTGGGGGTCTGCTGCCGGTGTGGGACACATAAGCAAAGTGGCAAAGTAGCTGAGAGCACAGACCAGAGAATGGTTAAAATCCTAGATCATGGGGTCCAAGAAGGACTGGGAAGGGGTGGCACTTCGTGGAAGAGAAAAAATGGAAGTGTCAGAGAATTAGAGGTCTCCCAGAGGTCACAAAGCAGGAAAAGTAGAAGTTAACTGTGATCGGAAAAGGATCCTGGAGTTTACAATTTCAGAGGTGGCCACATGCCAGTGATAACCAGATTCAGGTAGGCTGGTAGAAAGGGTAGCTGAAGGAGGCACTGCCCTCCATGGGACGATGGAACATGAAGAGGGAGACTGTGGTCCAGCACTAGTCCTTCAGGAAAACAAGGAAGAGAGGAGGCAGAGGAGTAATAACAAAAGTGTAGGAAGCTCAAAGGAAAAGAAGGTTCCTTTCTAACCTTGGCTCCATCCTGACCCCTGCCCCTGGTTCCAGTCTCTAAAAGGTGTGCCCATGGTTACAGAGAAGTCAATGTAGGGAAGTATGGATGAGTCATTGCAGAAGAAGCCAGAGCTCAGAGCCAAGGCTGCCTCATTTGTGTATAAAGCAGGGCTTCAAACCAGTTTATTCCAGTTCGAACCCCTGCTGAGAATTTTCATGTCTAACAAGTTTCCAGGTTATGCTAATGCTGCTGGTTAGGGACCAATTCTAAGAAGCGCTAGTAGAGCAGTGGTTCTCAACATTTATTACAGGTAAAAATCAGCTGGGGACCTTGTTAAACTGTAGATTCTGATTCAGTATATCTAGTGTGGAAATGCAAATTCTCAGCAGGGGTTCGAACCAGACCGAAGCCCTGGTATAAAGAATAAGGCCGCAAGAGGCTGGGGACACAGGGCTGGAAGGCCCTAGGCTCTTCCCTTATTTCACGGCTAGCCTTTGTACTTATGTATATATGTGTTATGTGTCTGCATGTGCGCGCATGTGTGTCTGCGTTGTGTGTGTATGTGTGTGCATCTCAGGGAGGCAGCAATCACTGGTCTCTGCAAACCAAAGTTCTTAGACTTTGTAAGAAAGGAGAAGTAGCAGTTTGCTCTTCAACTAAGTCTTTCATAATGGGGGGGGGGGGGCAGGGGCTACATTTGTCCCCAAAGGTGTAGACTTAAGAAACACCTCCTTATTTATCAGTAAGATATTAAATACCACCTGAATTTTGTTCAAGAAACCCAGACTGTAATTTATCTATTTCTTGTGAAGCTGGAGGACAGAAACTCCCATAATGGGGAAAGTGAGGTCCACGGCAGAGAGAAGAAAGCCAAGCCTGGCCTCAGATCAGGCCAAAGACATGGGCCAGTTCTAGGGCTCCCTGTTCACCAAGTCCTCCCTTCTCCAATAAAGAATCCCTCATCCTTGGCAAAGAAATGGACATTTTCTTCCCGCCTATCTTAGCAGAGACTATCTGCTGAGACGGAAGTTACCCCCTTCTGCTCTACCTCTCGTTCCTTTATCCCATTCCCTGTCCCTATCCCATCCCTGAAGTCCCAGAACTATGAATCATCCTCAGAAAACGGCAGCCTCCTGGCCATATCATCACTGTCTTACTGATGACTCTTCAGTAGCCCCCTACAGATCCTGTGCCTGGCATTCAAGGCTTTGTGCCAATCAACTATAAACCACCCACCCAGCCACCCTTGCTTCTCTGCCACAGGCTGACCTTCCTACACAACCCAGCTTCATGCAGGTCATATCTAGCTACACTCTCTGCTTCCAGTGCCCCCAAATCGGCAGCCCTTTCAGCTCCTCTAAGTCCCATAATTTCCTCATGTCCCACCTCTTCTGGGAAGCCTTTCCAGACATCACTGCTTTGCAGCCCACTGCTTAAGTCCTGAGCCAGTGATTGGGCACTAAGTGTTCACCCATTCACATCCAGTCTCTTCCTCACCCCCTCAGAGCTGGTAGATGCAGCACAGGACAAGACTCAGAGCTCAGTCAAGCCATATTGTTGATGAAGATTTGGACACACTCCCCAAGGGTGGGAGTGGGGCAATTGATGCCCTCCGCCAGTGAAGCTAAGCCCAGGGCATCCTTCAATCCAGCTGCACCACCCTTCCTTCAGGAAACCTTCAGAGACTCTAGCTTGGCATCAGGAAAGAAAGTGCAGCCTGTAGCAGAAATGGGGGGGGGGAGCAGGGAGAGGGAACCAGGGGGAGGAGGGAGGAAAGAGAAAGAAGAGGGAAAAAATCTGGGGAAGAGGCTCTAAACTAGAACAAGCAGCTTCCTCAAGGGAGGTCAGTACTTAGACCTATTATTTCACCCCTAGAAGGTGCTGGCAAGGATACCAAGAGATGGGAGGGAAGCAACTTGTTCAGAGGTGCCCAGGTAGCCAGAGAAAGAGTTAAAGAAATAGTCACAGATCCCAAAGCCTCAATCCAGGGCACCCCACCTAGGACCCCACTAACTCTCCATGGGGTTTACTAGACCTAAGACCCTCTTTCTGTGGCCCATTCAGAGAGACAGTGCTTCTCTCAGCTCTGAAGGCTTTACCCTCAGGATCATCCGCCCCAGTGGCTAGCCCTAAATTAGCAAGACCTGTGTACCCCCAAACAAAAGCTTCTCTCTGCCAATCATGTCCCTGCAAAAACCATCTCCCCTTTCAGAGCACTGCACCGTGGAAGCAGAACAGGTAGGGCACAAGTTGCAAAATTCTCCATACTTCCCGACACCTCGGCACAGTCACGGACTGGGCTCACAGACCTGGCTCCTCAAAAGCTGTGCTTCATTCCCACCTCTATACCACTGCCCATATCATTACCCTGGAATGTCCTCTCTTGCCTCTTCTCCCATCCCTGTCTCATCTTCTCCAGAAAGTTTCGTATTTGGCTCTTGCCTCCCTTTTTTCCTGTGTCCGTGGGAAAGCCGGCCCGGTCCTCGGGGATCTCCCCATCCGGAAGCTGGGGCATTACCGGTTTGAACCGCCTGAGATGGCAAGTACTCAACCCGAGTCTCTTCACGGTTCCCCCAGCCCCCAAACCAGAAGCTCCTCAGGCAGGGACAGGCGTCGGTTCCCAAACACCTCACCCCCATCCTCATGACCGGCTCCTGCCAGCGTTGGAATGAGCTACATCCGATGCCCCCAATGCACCACCCCAAAGACCTGGTGGAGGCCAGGTTCAAGGCCAGTGCACCCATCCCACGCAACCCTGAGGTGGCTCAGACTCGGCCTCCAAAGGTCGGTCACTCAGATGGGGGGTGGGGAGGCTACAACCTGGATCCACCTGCAAGCGTTTCTTTTGGGGAAGGACCCAAAGAGAGTCACAATCCCCCCACCTCCATTCGCCCCATCCCCAGCCGCGTGCGCCATCCCCAAGAAGAGAAGGCCAGTTTCCAGGGAACACCAGGTGGGGCTGGGAGGGATGGAGGGCCCGAGGCCCAGGTTCCAGAATCCAGAGATCTGACGTCACCTAAGCCCCCAGTTCCCTCTACGGGAGCTAGGGTTGAGGGAGTCTGGGGGTGCTGCAGGCGATCTTTCCCCGCCCCAGACAGGGAAGGTCACTTCGACTTCCCACCTCTCCAGCAGCTGGGCCTGCCCCCTGCATCCAAAGGTGGAGCGTAGGGGGTACTAGGCTGGAGCAAGCGGTCCCTCTTGCCCTGCGCCCAGCTTCCCTGCGAAACCCTCCTCTGGATCCCCAGGCCCGGGACTCACCCGCCGCGGCCGCTCGGCTGCCAAAAGGCCGCGGCGCTGCGCTGCGCTGCGATGCACCGAACGATGCGGCGCGGAGCCGGCCGCGAGCCGCTCGGGGCTGAGGTCGGGGAGCGCGCGCGCGCCGCCACGGCCTGCACCAGCCGCTCTCGCGAGACTCCCGCTCCAACCCTACGGCCGCTCCTCTGGAGCTCGCGAGAAGGCCCCGCCGACCCTACCTATACCAGGAGCTGTCCGAAGTGCTGGTTCCCGGCCTTCGGCGGGATCAGGTGGTCAGCGGGCACGACCCGGCCCGTGTGTGCAAGGAAGGGTGTGTGCAAGGAAGATACCCAGAGACGAGGGCCTGGCACCAGCAGCCGGAGCTTCAGCTTCCACATCTGTATACTGGGGAGAATAATCCCCCATGCCGACCCCAGGGGCCGCTGGGACGTACCGGAAAGGGGTGAGCAAGAGCTTTGTGAACAGGAGAACCTGGTATGAGGGGCCTTATGATCCACAGGTCTAGGTTAAGGGAGAGAGGACGGAGGACGGAAGATCAGAGATAAGACCTGGAGAGACAGAGTTGAGACATAAAGAAACATGGACACACAGATCTATGGAAAGACAGACATAGACAAGAGAGGAGAGCCACGAACACAGAGACATAGAAATATGGAAAGACAAAGATATAGAGATATGGATAGATCAAGACTTGAAGAGAAAAAAAAAGACATGAGAAGATAGAGTATGATCAAGTGAGAAAGAGATAAGAAACAGGGACAGACAGGCTACACAAAGGAATAGAAAGAAACAGGCTTAGAAAGAGACACAGAAAAAAAGAATGAAAGAGAGTAATATGCAGAGATAAAGATCTAAAGAGAGCAGAGACAGGGCAACTGTTTAAAAATACAGAATTATGGAGAGTTGAGAGAGATCTGCTAGGAGAGATGGAAGTGGGGATGGAAGGCAGGTTTTTACTATGAGTGGTGTTTACATAGCAAACTGCCTTTGGGATCTCCACGGTCAGAGCCATTCTGTCCTGCCCACCAATGGCTCCTGCCCTCCACAGTGCTCCCCACCCCGCCCACACCAATCTGGGCCTGGAAGGGAGCATCAGTGGGTGACAGACACTGCAGGGATTCTTTGCCCAGAATAAGGGCTAATTGTCTGGCTCCAGCATGCCCAGAGTGAGACCTCACTCCCACAGCTGGGATGGAAAGGGGGAGGGGGTGAAGAAAGGCAGATAAGGACAAGTTCAGAGAGACAGGGAGTCTCTGGGGCTGTGGAGGGCTGAGTAGAAAGCGTAACTCGGCTGTCAGCCAACCAGTCTGGAGGGAAGAGTCCTGGGCTACAGGGCAGGACAATTGGGTTCTGATGTTGGCTCTGCCCCTGATTCACCCACATGCTGGCAAATAGTCACTGCCGTCCACACCCATGGTAATGCAGGCTGTGGCTGAATTACAGAGCGAGGAGGAGCCAATGAGATAACTAATGGGAAAGTCCTGTGGAGGTTATCAACCATGGAGCCTACAGGAGAAATGTTGGGGGTCCATGTGGGACCTCAGGAAAGATAGAGGGATTGATAACAGGCCTTCAAGAGAGTGTCTGAAGTCCATGTAATCTTGGAGGTTCATGTGAAGATTCTGGGGAAATACAGGGATTTGCATGAGCCTTCAGGAGAGTGGTCTGAGGTCCACGTGGAGAACTACAGGGGAGATGTCTGAGGTCCACATGGAATATAAGAAGATACCTTGTGGTTCATGTGGGTTGTTATTGTTAGGTGCCATTGAGTCAGTTCCAACTCTTAGTGACCCTATGTACAACAGAACGAAACACTACCCAGTCCTGCACCATCCTGATAATTATTGCTATGTTTGAGCCCATTGTTGCAGCCACTGTGTCAGTCCATCTCATTGAAGGTCCTCCTATTTTTTGCTGACCCTCGACCTGGCCAAGCATGAAGTCCTTCTCCAGGGACTGGTCCCTCCTGACAACATGTCCAGAGTATGTGAGACAAATGAAGTCTTGCCATCCTTGCTTCCAAGGAGCACTCTGGCTGTACTTCTTCCAAGACAGACTTGTTCATTCTTCTAGCAGTCCATGATATATTCAATATTCTTCATCAACACCATGATTTAAAGGCAACAATTCTTCTTTGATCTTCCTCATTCATTGTCCAGCTTTCACATGCAAAGGAGGCAGTTGAGAATATCATGGCTTGGGTCAGGTGCACTTTAGTCCTCAAAGTGACATCATTGCTTTTCAACACTTTAAAGAGGTCTTTTGCAGCAGGTTTGCCCAATGCAATATGTCGTTTGATTTCATGTGGGTACTACAGGAGAAATGTTGGGATTCTTATCTGATGACCACAGACCACTTTTCCTCGGTCAAGAGAGAATCAGCACGGCCTCCTATCTGGCAAACAACTGAGTCAGGGAGAGTGCTTAGGTCCAAAGTCACAAACTTAGTTTTGTCCCAGTGGATTGAGCCTGCTGTATTTCAGTAAATGGAAGGTGACCAATGCTGTCAGTAGTGACAATCATCCAAACAAAGTCATATTCAACAAGCATTTACTGATTACCTACTATGAGAAGCAGCATAGCACTGTTGTTAAGAACATGGACCTAGAAGGCAGACTGCCTGAGTTCGAATTCCAGCCTCTGCCTCTTCCCAGCTGTATAAACTTGAGCAAGGTACTCATCCTCACTGAACGTAGTGTTCCGCGTATGTAAAATGAGGATGATGATAAAAGCACCTGTGTGTTAGAGTTCCTGTGAGGATGAAATGAGTTAACACATATAAAGCATTTGGGACAGTGCCTGACATACAATAAGTATTTAATAAGTGCTAACTCATACTGTGTGCCAAGCACTAGGAACATATCTTTCCCATGGCGGATGGCAGGAGTAAGAGAGCCTGAGCCAAACTATGCAATAATATTTAAAGCTTCTTCTCAGATGGGCTGTTAGCCAAAGCACATCGTATGGCTAAACCCGAAGTTAATGCATGGGGCACTGGGAGATATGCTCCCCCTACAGGATGCAAATGGAAGTCATGTGACAAATGAAAGGAAGTGTTAATTCTACTTACTATACAGAGGGAGCAAGGAGCTGGCAACAATAATCCAATTACCCAGGTGGCCAGATCTAGGTTGGTTTTCTTTTCCTGCCCAGGTAAGGCTGAATGAGGTATGTCCATCCCAGGGACTCTGGGAGAATATCTATGTTACAGGCCAGTAAACAATTCAAAGGAAAAGAGGACCAACATTTACGGAACACTTATTATGTCTGAGTGAGATACTAAGCCTTGTGACTATCCTATGGTGTAATGTTATTATCCCCATTTTATAGATGAGGAAAATGAGGTTCAGACAGGTAAGGAGATCTGACCAAGGAAATAGAATGGATGGATCTAAGAAATGGAAGATCCAGTATCGTAGGCCAGGTTTCCCCAGAAACAGACCCTGAGATAAGAATGTGAGTACAAATGGTCTATTTGAGAGATAATTCCAGGGATCATTAGTAGGGGAGTGGGAAAGTGAATCAAAGTACTGCAGGAAACCAATACAGGGTTCAATAATGAGCAGCTTGCCAGTGTGGGCAACTGGGGCTCGATCCTACGAGGACTTCTGGGACACAGTGCAGAACACAGCCCATTGTCCTACCAAAGGAATGAAGAAACTGAGGATTTCTTCATTGGTTGAAGGCTGCTCCTAGCACTTCTAGCCTGGTCCTGTACAGAGAAAGCCCTCAAACAGAAAATCCCAAGGGCTTGCAGTAAGAAGCCATCAGGAATAGCTAAGGAAGTATGAGGAAGGCACCATGTAGTAGCATCTACTACAATCAGGATCTAAATCCAAGTCTGTCTGGCTCTCAAGCCACATCACGCTGCCTCCACCTAGATTAACTGGGGAGGTTTGCAAGGTGGAGGGTCTTTTCTTAAAGGTGAGCCTCCTGCTCCCCTAGCTCCTTCCATGCTGCCAGTCTTATGAAATGCCAAGTCCCTAATACTTGCACATACGCCTGGTTGTATAGCACTGAGTATCCAGTGATATACATTCTTGTCTGCAGAGCCATGGCAATGTCAGATAAGCTTGTCCTATTCCCTCACTGCCCAGGTGGGCAACCTGTGGCTCAGAGAAATAACCCTGGACCTCCACATTCTGTGTACCATGCCTCTCCACTCCCCATTTGCTGTGTGAGTCTCCTCTCCCCAACCAGACTGCAACCTCTGCAAGGGCAGTAGGGCTGTAGTCTGTGGCTGAGCATCCATTCCCTCTCACTCCAGGCAGGGCACACCCAGCTCTCTAGAAAAACAGCTTTTTCCCCCCAATAACTCCAGGTGGATTAAGGACTTAAATTCAAAATAACATTTTAAATCTCTTGATAGAAAAATTAAACCTTAAATTAGAAAAACTTTTTTTAAAAAATCAAAGGTATGGATTATAAATAAAAATTAATAAATATTTCTTTTTTAATATAAGAGTTTTTGTTCATCAGGCCAACTCTTCAGACAAAGATTAGACTGGACTGTGGGACATAAAATGATAATCATGTAGAGCAGATAGCTCAAGTAGATACATGAGACTAAACAGGCAGTCTCTGTCTGGAGGGGAGATAAGAAGGCAGAGAGGGTCAGGGGCTGGTTGAATGGACATGGGAAATCAGGGGTGGAAAGGAGGAGTGTGCTGTCACAGTATAGGGAGAGCAATTAGGGTCACATAACAATATATGCATAAATTTTTATATAAGAGACTAACTTGGAATGTAAACTTTCACTTAAACTACAACAATAAACCAAAAAGAAGAATTTTTGTTCATCAAAACACACCTTAAATAAAGTGAAAACACAAGGTAATACTAGGAGAATATATTCACATTACACACAACTGATAAATAATCAGATTCAAGAATATATAAAGAACTCCTACAAATCACTAAGAAGAGCAAAAACGACCTGACAGAAAAATGACCAATAGATATGAATTCAAATGTCACAGAACAGGAAATGTACCTGGTATGGTAGACTGACAGTGGCCCCCGAAAGGTGGCCATGTCCTAATCCCAAGAATCTGTAAATGCTACGTTATATGGTAAAATGGACTTTTCAGATGTGATTAAGTTAAGGATCTTGAATGGGGAGATTGTCCTGGATTATCCAAGTGGGCCCAATGTAATCACAAGGGTCCTTTTAAGAGGGACACAGAGGAGTCAGAATTAAAAAGTAGGAGCTATGATAATGGAAGCGAGAGGTTAGAGTGATGTGAGGAAGAGGCCATGAGCCAAGGAATGCAGGCAGTCTCTAGAAATTGGAGTAGGCAAGGGAACAGATTGCCTTCAGAAGCAACACAGTCCTGACAACACCTTGATTGACTCTGACCTCTAGAATTGTAGAGAATAAATTTGTGTTGTTTTAAGCCACTGAGTTTATGGTAATTTGTTACAGCAGCAATAAACCAAATCAAACCCATTGCTGTTGAGTCGATTCCAACTCATAGAAACCTATAGGACAGAGTAGAACTGCCCCATAGGGTTTCCAAGGAAAGGCTGGTAGATTCCAATTGCTGACCTTTGGGTTAGCAGCCTAAGCTCTTAACCACTGCATCACCAGGCTCCACAGCAGCAATAGGAAACTAATATAAATATATATAAACGTATATAGAAATGTTCAACATCATTAGTAATCAGGGAATGCAAATCACCTATTTGATTGATAAAAATGTAAAAATCTGACACTATCAAGTATTGGACAAGCTGTGGATCTGTGGGTCTTTAGTGTATTTCGGGCAAGAGTGTAAATTAGTAACCAGTTTGGCATTGTGATAGCTAGTCTTCAAAGGTAACCCTCAATGAACCATATCTAATATTCATCCCTTCTATAGTCTCCTTATATACTGAATCTAGACTGACCTGTGATTTGCTTTAACCAATAGAATGAATCTGAAGTAATGCTGTGCCAGTTCTAGGCCTAAGCCTTAAGAAGGCCTGATAGCATCCACTTTTGTACTCTGTAACCCAACCGCTTCGCAAGCTATCCTGCTTTTTTGGCTTTCTTGCTGGAGAGAGAGAGGCCACGTAGGGGAACACTGAGTTGCCAGACATGTCAGAGAGCAATTTTTTTAAATAACAGCTTTATTGAGATACCATACAATTCATCCATTTAAAGTATACTGTTAAATACTGTTGTTGTGTCCACTGAGTCTATTCTGACAATAAGAACCTTATATAACAGGATAGAACTGCCCCATAGGCTTTCCTAGGCTGTAATGTTTACAGGAGCAGGGAGAAGGTCTTTTCTGCCGTGGAGCAGCTGGTGGGTTCGAGCTGCTGACCTTTCAGTTAGCAGCCAAGCACTTAACCATTGTGCCACCAGGGCTCCTTATACAATTAAATAGTTTTTAGTATATTCACAGAGTTGGTGCAACCATCACCGCAATCTCTTTTGAAGCTTTTTTATCACCCCAAAGAAAAACCCCATACCCACTGGTAATTACATCCCATTTTCCAACAGCTCCTCCAGACCTAGGTAACCACTAATTTACTTTCTGTCTCTACGGATTTGCCTATTCTGGACGTTTCATATAAATGGAATCATAAACTATGTGGTCTTTTGTGACTAGCATCTTTCATTTAGTATAATGTTTGCAAGTTTCATCCATGTTATAGTATGTCTCAGCACTTCGTTTCTTTTTATGATCAAATAATATTTCATCTGTCTTGGAAAAAGTACAGCCAGATGCTCCTTACAACCAAGGATGGCGAGACTTCGTCTCATGTACTTTGGACATGTTATCAGGAGGGACCAGGTCCTGGAGAAGGACATCATGCTTGGGAAAGTAGAGGGTCAGCACAAAAGAGGAAGACCCTCAACAAGATGGATTGACACAGTGGCTGCAACAATGGGCACAAGCATAGAAATGAGCATGAGGATGGCCCAGGACCAGGCAGTGTTTTGTTCTGTTGTACATTGGGTTGCTATTAGGGATTGAATGTGTCCCCCAAAAATATGTGTTGTAAATCCTAACCTCTGCCTGTGGTTATAATCTCATTTGTGAATGGATTGTTTGTTGTGTTAATGAGGCAAGATTAGATTATGTTAATGAGGATTCAGTTATTTTCGTTATGTTAATGAGACAGGATTAGGGTGTATCTTGAGTTAATCTCTTTTGAGATATAAAAGAGATTAAACAAGCAAGTGGAGAGCAGAGAGGGGGGAAGAAAGATGCCAAGACACACGAAGATCATCCAGGAGCAGAAGCTCAAAGAGACAAGGACTTTCCTCCAAAGCCAACAGAGACAGAAACCCTTCCCCTAGAACAGGGACCTTGAATTTGGACTTCTAGCCTCCTAAATTGTGAGAGAATAAATTTCGGTCTGTTAAGGCCACCACTTGTAGTATTTCTGTTACAGCAGCACTAGATAACTAAGACAGTCACTATGAGTCAGAACCGACTTCAAGGCATATAACGACAACAATATTCCATTGTATACATATACTACATTTTATCTATCCATTCATCAGTTGATGGACATGTAGGCTGCTTCCACTTTGTAGCTATTAGGAATAACTCTACTATCAACATTCATGCACAAATTTTTGTGTGGACGTATGTTTTCATCTCTCTTGGGAATATATACTTAATGGGTAGAATTGCTGGGTCATATGGTAACTCTAGGCTTAGCCTTTTGAGAAACTGTTGGAAACAATTTCCAAAGTGCCTGCACCATTTTATATTCACAGCAGTAATGCATGGGGGTTCCAATTTCTCCACATCCTCACCAACACTTGTTACTGTCTTTTTATTATAGCCACCTATTATGGATTGAATTGTGTCCCCAAAATATGTGTTATAAATCCTAACCTGTGTCTGTACTTATAATCTCATTTGTAAATGGGTTGTGTTTGTTATGTCAGTGAGGCAGGATTTGGTTATGTCAATGAAGAGATGGGGTAAGATAGATGCCAATACCCATGGAGATCTCCAGGGAACCAGGAAGCAGAAGTTGAAGAGACAAGGACCTTCCTCCAGAACCAACAGAAAGAGAAAGTCTTCCCCTACAGCTGACACCCTGAATTTGGACTTCCAGCCTCCTAAACTGTGAGGAAATAAATTTCCATTTGTTAAAGCCACCCACTTGTGTTACTTCTGTTATAGCGGCACTAGATAACTAAGATACCATCTTAGTAGGTATGAAGTGGTATCTCACTGTTTTGATTTGCATTGCCCTAATGACAAATATTATTGATCATCTTTTCATGTGCTTATTGGCCATTCATATTTCTTCCTTGGCAAAATGTCTATTCAAATTCCTGATCCATTTTTTAACTGGGTAATTTGTCTTTTTAATTATTGAGTTGTAAGAGTTCTTTATATATATATATATATTCTGTATACTTGTCCCTTATCAGATACATGATTTGCATGAAAGTTTTTAATTATGATGAAGTCGTTTATCTATTTTTTCTTTTGTTACTTGTGTTTTTGGTGTCACATCTTAGAAATCATTGCCTAATCAAAGGTCAGGAAGATTTACCCTTATGTTTTCTTCTAAGAGTTTTATAGTATTAGCTCTTACATTTAGATCTTTGATCAGTTTTTAGTAAATTCTTATATATAGTATAAGGTGTGGTTCAGCTACATGCTTTTCTATGTGTATATCCAGCTGTCCCAGTAAAGAAGCAGTTTTGACCATCCTGCCCGGTACTTCCTCCAGATTACTCAAACGCTAGTCTCCATCTGACTACAAAAGTGTGAGAGACTCCAACACCCAAATGAGCCCTGTCTACCCATAGAAACATGAGAGACAATATATTCTTCTAAGCCACTGCATTTTGGGTGGTTTGTTACTCAGCAATAGATAATCAAAGCAGACAATATCTTGTAAAGTTAAACACTCATGTGCCCTATTATCCAGAAATTCCACTCCTAGGCATACACAAGAGAAACTCCCACACAAGTACAATGGAAAACATGTAAATGAATGCTCGCTACAGCACTGTTTACAATGGCAGATACCTGGAAATAACCCAAATGCCCATCAGGAGGAAAGTGCATGAATAAACTACAGTATATTTACACAGTAGAATATTATTCAGCAGTCAAAACAAATGAACCATGGTGAAACATGAAAATATTCTTATATTATTATGAAGATTCAATAATATTATATTATTAGCAATATGCATTAAGTGAAAAAGTACATCCTATGATTACATAGAGTGTTTTTATTAAAAAAATCAAAAATATATATAAAGGGGAGGCAGGGAGATAAGTTGATGGAAAATCATTGGTGAGATGTAGATTATTATTAAGACTTCGGACTTTGTTTTGAGTAGTAGTTTTGTGGATGGTTATTACAATTTTAAATAACTAGTTAACTAAATAAATGTGAATCAACAAAACATAGACCAATGATAACAGTGTATCATGAATCAAGGATTATAATTAATCCAACTCTGCCACCAGAGGTTCCAAAAAAAACAACAGAAAGGGAAAAAACAATCTTAGAGTATTCCTTTGAGGACTTCCAATCAGTCAGCAAATATTATCAGCTCTACCTTCCAAATATATTCAGAATCTGAGAAGCTGACCACTTGTTACCATCTCCACTGCTAAGACCCAGGTCCAAGTCACCATCTCCTAACCAGTCTTTCTGCTTCCACCATTGCTGCTCTAGTCAAGGTGAGCCTGTTAAAACATAAGTCAGATGATGTCAGTCCTCTGTTGAAAACCCAAAAATGACTTCCCATCCCACTCAGAGTAAAAATCCCAAATCTTTTCTTTGTCCAAGAAGGCTCTACATAACCTGCCCCCAAATAATTTCTCTGACACCTACTCCTGCTCCTGCTCTCACTCTGTTCCAGCCATAGTGGCCTCCTTGCTGTCCTCCAAACATGACTAGCATGTTTTCACCTCAGAACCCTTGCTCTTGCTGTTATTCTCTCCCTGGTATGCTCTTCCCCCATTCCAGTCCTTATGACTCACTGCTTTGCTTCCTTTAGGTCACTTTATCAGTAAGACTTTCTTTAATCACCCTTTTAAAACTAGCAACTCTCTAAGAAACAACCTCACTGAAGAGGGTGGAAAGAAAAAGGTACTGACCTCTTTACTCTGGAAATGAGTGGAATCTGTAAGATTAAAGGCAAAAGAAAATGTACATAAGCACTGTATTTTAGTTGATAAAGTTATTTCTCATGGAAGTTTGGGTTAAAAATTCTGATACTATACATACCGGAATTGAACAACTAAATAAATGGATGGCAAAAATAAATAAATAAATGGATGGCAGGTGGTGGGAGACAGGTTCTCAGTGTTGGAGTGGGAGTTGACAGATAAGCAAGGGCGGGAGGCTAGAATGATCCGTGAGGTAATGGAGTAGAGTTGGAGACATCAGTATAAACCTAGGTTTAGCTTAATATAGGTACAAATAATCACATATAGAAATAGTTAGAGATATGTGTATATACACAGGTTAGTATACATTACACACATATGTTTCCTTGCTCTGTCAGCTGAGGGGCCTTAGAAGCAATGGCATCCTACTAGCAACGAGCACACCCAGATCGTGGTTTCTAATACTCTTCCAGTAAAAGGAACCAGGGCTCCTAGGAGAAATGGCTGATTCTAGGCCTGGAGTAGGAGATAGACGAGATGAGCCTGGAGCATCTTATAATGCCAAAAAAATAAGCAAGTGCTCAAAAAAAATAAAACCCCATGACAATGGGCTTATGTCAAAATACACAAGATCTGAGCCCTGGGGGCACATGGTTAAGTGGAAAGATCGACAGTTTGAACCTACCAGCCACTCAGTGGCACAAAGATGTGGCAGTCTGCTTCTGTAAAGGTTACAACCATGGAAACCCTGTGGGGCAGTCCTACTCCATCCTATAAGGTTGCTATGAGTCGATTCCGGTTATCTTGGTACAATGCAAGATCCAACTGAAGAACTCCCAGTGGCCAAAGCTGGAACAATTTGACCAATAAAATGAGGTAGTACTGGATTATAACCTAAAGCACAAAATAAATATCCATTTGAGTCCATACTGATATAAATAAATGATTGAATAAATAAATAAATGGCGAAGAGACAGATCTCTCATGCAGAAGAATTCCAAATAATTTATGTAGATCCTCCACTCTCAAAGAAGGGAAATGTCTGGGGTGATGAAAATATTCTAGATCTTGTTTTGAGTGGTAGTTACAAGGTGTATCAAATAGGATCTGTGCATTTTATTGTATGTAAACTAACTCAATAAAATACTTTTAGCATTAAAACAAACAAACAAAAAACTATGGGGATCCCTGGAGCAGCCTGAGTCTAGGAAAGCAGGACAATTCCCCACCTCCAACCCTTTGCCTGTATATGAAGCCGAAGATAATGGCCCCTCCTCACTGCTTCCCTTCTCCTGGCAGTGGCTTAAACAGACCACTTGGGGGCACCCACGCCTGCGCTGACTAACGTTTTGGTAGAGTAATTCACCAGCTGTTAGCTCCGCAGGCAACTAGGAGAAATGCTGAGCACTGGATAGCCTGCCGGCTACACACAGCCCATCTTCACCACCGCCTCTTGCTGCCCAGCCAGGAGCTCTGAACACAGAACCCATACCGTCTACTGCTCACTTGTCAGGTTAGAACAAGAATAGTGCAGCCAGGAGTGCCCATCCAAACCTGCTCCCAATAACTTCTGTCCGGAGGTGAGACGGGAAGGCAGAGAGGGTTAGGAGCTGGTTGAATGGACATGGGGAATCAGGGGTGGAAAGGAGGAGTGTGCTGTCACAGTATGCGGAGAGCAATTAGGGTCACATAACAATGTATGTATAAATTTCTGTATGGGAAAAAATAAAACACTAAAATAATATAACTGCCCGAACGGAAAAAATACTGCTCGCCAGTCCTAGTCTGGGCCTGGCCTTGGTGGGCACTGACCCTGAGCACCGGCCAAGCACCTGGATGCCAAATCCACGGGACGCAGTCCAGTCCTTACCTGCCTGACCCCTGGCTACACTGCGTGGCCAGTCTAGCTTTTACCTCCACCATTTCCCTTCCTCCCCTGCTCCCCTCTCCCCTGGCAACCTCTGCAGTCCTCAAATACCGCTGAGGTGCCAATTGTTCCCAGAGCACTGTCTCTGCTCTGAATTCTCTCCAGCACTCCAGCCCCATCCCAAACCATGACTCCAGGTCTTTTCTCTGTATTTGTTCCTCCCACTGTGATCCTGCTTCCAAAAATGGTCCCATCACCAGTAATAAGACATGTTGACGTCATGTACCTCCTGATATGATTCACTGACTTTTATCTTATTCTTGCCAAAAAATGCGTAACTTTGATCTAACCATAAGAAGATGGCAGACAAACCCAAATTGAGGGACATTCTACAAAAAACTGACCAATACTCTTCAAAAAATGACTGCAGCAACCCTCAGTCACCCAAACCAGATTCCTGGGAATTAAGTCCTATCAGTTCTGCTTCCCGGTATCTTTGGACCACCACTCATCTGTCAGTGTGTCATACTATGGTAACTTGCGTGTTGCTATGATGCTAGGAGCTATGCCACCAATATTTCAAATACCAGCAGGGTCACCCATGGTGGATAAATTCCAGCAGAGCATCCAGACTAAGACAGACTAGGAAGAAAGGCCTGGCAATCTACTTCTGAAAATGAATCAATGAAAATCCTATGGCTCACAAGACAATATTGTCCGATACAGAG
Organism: Dugong dugon; assembly: GCA_030035585.1. NCBI lineage: Eukaryota > Metazoa > Chordata > Mammalia > Sirenia > Dugongidae > Dugong > Dugong dugon. The sequence continues at coordinate 20,339,101 of CM057482.1, read as the reverse complement.
CTGGAAGATGAGCCCCTAGGTTGGAAGGCACTCAAAACACACAGTGGCCGCGACAATGGACTCTATCATACCAACAATCATGAAGATCGCACAGGACCAGGCGACTCTGTACATGGGGTACATGGGGTTGTCATGAACAGGAGCCAACTCAACGGCAACTAAAAACAGCATATCTTCGGAATCAGTTCTCCTCTTGGCATTCCCACATCCACTACCTTATCCCATCATCTCTCCCCTAATTTACTACAACAGACTCTCCAAAAGTGTCCCATCCTGCAGTCTTTCCCCACCCCACACCCACCCAGGCCATCCTCCTCCAAGCAGTCACAAGATCTTAATCATGTTACTCCCTTACTTAGGAGGCTCCTGAGGCTCCGTACTGCTCCTGTGGACATATCCCCATCCCTGGCTTTGCTCCCAGGCCTTCCTGACCTCACTTCTGATGGCTTCTCCAGCCTCACCTCTTACACACCCTCCCCCACAGGCACTCCAACTACAGTTCTAACATGCAGTTCTAAAAACCAGATTCTCTGTCACCTTCCAGCTTTTGCACATGCTACTCCTTCTACCCAGAACACCTTCTCTTCCCGTCACCCGACTTCTGTCCCTGATACTGCCCAGAAATTTCTACTCTTCTTAGGACTGGGGTCCAGAGGGTCCTGTTTCCCTTGCAAACTCTGAAGTAGAAGATGCTCATTCTTCACCCTCCAGGTACTATGGGGCCAGAAGGAGCATCCCAGGGCCACTGCCAGCTCATTTGTCTCTTGCCTTCAGATATACCACTTCCTCCAACTCCTACACTTCCACTTCCCTCCTCTGTCCCTCATTGTTTCTGGCAACAGCTTGGCCTTTGCTCATAGTACTGCTCCACCTGGCTGGTTCATACTCGTCCGTCCTTTGAGTGTCCACGTAAATCTCACTCCTCTGGATGCCTCCTTGGACTAGTTAGGTGCCTCTGCTAGGTGCTCAGCCTCTCTCTCTCTGGGGAGGTGCTGTGTTCTTGCCCAGCTGCCTAACTCCCCATAAGACTGTGAGTTAAGAGGGCAGTGAAGGGGCAGGTTCACATCTGTCTTGCTCCTCATAACCCCATTTCCAAACACCAGGAAAGGAGACCTTGGCCCAGTGGTATGTTGGTAAATGTTTAACAACTCTGTAGGAAAATGTATGCATACATATATATGTGGTGGTGGTTGCTAATGGTTGTCATAGAGTCGATTCCAACCCATGGAGACCCCATGTGTGCAGAGCAGAACTGTGCTCCATAGGGTTTTCAAGGCTGTGACCTTTTGGAAGCAGATCACTGGGCTTGTCTTCCAAACATATATATGTACATACATTTATTATAAATTTTACTGATATAAAGTATGTGTAACACATAAATTACATACAATGAAATATATAATACTCTTTATTTTAAATTCCATACAGCTAATCGATTCTCACAGAAGACTTTCACTGAACTCTTCAGTTTTTTGCTGAACTCTTGAAGCCATAGCCAACTATGGTTGCAAGTGATGAATGAGTGGACTTCCTTCATGAATGATATTTTTGTGTAAATTGGGAGTAAGACAAAAGTGAAACAATGAAGACATATGTCAGAACATCACTAGTTCTGCAATGACATGAATGATGGCTTTGCTGAACTGGTTAATAGTTTTTGAATACTGGCCAATTTCAAGCTACCAACATGATGTCACTAAATGCAATATTGGGCAGAGTTGGACCATCGCACAGCATTATATAGCATTTCCACCTTACAGATATCAGAAACATGAATAACCTCAAGAGCATAGATAACAGTAAAATAATTATGAAATGATGAGTTTTGAATATTTATTACCCTTGTTTTAATATAATGTATTTAAGTGTAAGTTTGTATAATTAAATTTTTTATAATGGCTATGTTTAAAAACCAGCTTGTAGTCAACAACAACAATAAAAAATAAAAGAAATTAAAAAAAAAAAAAGAAAAGAAAGAAAGGCTCTTCTTCTAGAGCATTCAGAGAGAATATGGCCGTGCCAATGTCTTAAATTCTGGCTATTGACCTCCAGAACTGTGAGAGAATAAATTTCTGTTGTTCAAAAAAAAAAAAAAAAAACAGCTTGCAAAATTGAAAATTTAACAACTGGCTCTCATGAACCAGTAGGAGTTGCTTCTAGCACACCACTGCTTTGGCTCCTGGCCTCCAATTTCCTCTCCAGGCCCAATCTCGCTGCCAGTGTAGGAGACTTCCGAATTCACTGAATGTCCTATCCAACACCTTGGGCTTGTGATTCCTCTTCAACTCCAGTAACCTTTTTCTCCCCTTCACCAACCCACTGCTCCCACGACCTCACGGTAGGCCTTGCCATCATCTGGATTCACCCAAGAATCATACTCTCCTCTCCTCTCTCACTTCTGGACTGCAGCCTTCTCTGCTTCCAGCCCTCTTATATGTGTCCTTCACCCTAGAGGGACATCCTTTCCTGAGCCGTCACTTAGTCCCTATTTATCAGCCTTCTCCTGATTCCTGGAACATCCTTTTTCCTTGGCCATCCTTCCGCTGGATCTACACTCAAGCCTTTCAGCCTAGGTATATGCACAATAAAACCATTCACATTTAATGTTATTATTTCAGTAGAAGCCCTCTATCTGAGGCAGTTGAGACCAGAAGTTGATCAATTAAACAACAACAAAATCAGTTTAAAATGAGAATCCTGAGACATATTTGGACATTTTAACTTAAAACATATAAAAGTATACTCATTTGCCAATCTTTTGATGTAATGCTAAGGCTTTTTCTTTGAGTATGGGTCTGCTAATTGGAATTTCACATTTCTTGCATAATAATAGCTATAACAAATTGTCAAGACTTCCAGTTTCTAAACAGTGAATAAGAACTTTAAGACACTTGCAAAGCAACCCAAGTCCAAACTCGGGATTCTAGAGCTTCCCCAATCTTTTACAGAGGTCTCTCTAAGTCAAACTCAACAGCATTTTTTTTTTTTCTTTTAGCAACCACATTTTTCAAAGTTTTCCCAAGCAGTCAACTCAGTTTTCATAGAAATAACAACTCAGTTTCCTTTTCTATGGTTTAGTTGTGTTTAACAAGTACAACAGGCATAAACAGGCTTCGGAATGTGTAGTGTCCAGGTCTTCAGAGAAGCTGACACCAAGATGGGATTAAATATGCAAGGCATTTATTAGGGGAAACATCTGTTAGAGAAAATGGGGAGGGAGCTAAGAGAGGCTGGGAGAGCCATCAGACGGTGCTGCAAATCTGACCAAGAATGAAGGAGAAAGGGAAGAAAGTTGGGAAAGGCATCTTAAGCTGTGGAACAGTTCTAAGGAAAGTTGGGCAAGGCCACTGGGGAATCCTCTAGCCCAAGTCACCACCCTCCCACCCATCTCTCATCTATCTCCCAAGAATAGACCTACCTTAGTGTACCAACCATGCTCAATCAGCAGCCCATGAGAAACTTGGCCTTGGCACAAATGCAGTGATGGATTTCAGACCGCAGCAGCTGGGGCGCTTGCTCAGTTACGCTCTTTGCAGTCAGAGGTCTGAGAAGCTGTTCTCATGGCCACTACAGGTAACAAAACACAGGTGATTCTTGGTGTATCAGATGTGGATTTAGCTTGGCTGCGTGGTACAGTGGCTTAAACAAGACAGATCTTTTTCTCACAAAAAGTAAGTAGTTACCAGAATTGGCTCATTGACTCTAAAATCCGGCATAGAAGTCTCTGCAATTCTCTTGGCCTTTCCCTCAGAGTTGTAAGATGGCCTCTCAATGCCAGCCATCATGGCTGCATTCCAGACAGCTGGAAGGAGGAAGAGCAAAGGGCAAAGGGCATGTCGACTAAATCTACCCCCTCATTCCCATTTAATCAGCTTTCCAGAAAGCCTTAAGTAACAATTTCCATTTATCTCCCACTGGCCAGAACTATCACATAGCCTCTCCTATTTTGCAAGGAAGGCTGGGAAACAGCTTTTACTGGGTGTATTGCCTCTGCTGATAAAATCAGGGTTGTGATAATAAGGAAGAAGGGGAGAATGGATACTGAGGAAGCTACCAGCAGTGTCTGCCACACTTGTTGAGCACTGGCACACTGGAGAGCGGCCAGCTACCAGCTGAGTGCATCCAGGATGCCACAGGCTTCATTCTGTGTGCTGTTCTGCAGCCACAAAGGTGAGCGTCCGCTCATCTGATGACTCGGTGTCATGGAGGTGGTGATGAGCCCATCTACTGGGTTATTTTTATTTCACTAGATTGTGAGCCTCACTGAGCAGGAACTGTTCTTGTTTTGTTCGCTACCATATTCCCAGCACCTACAATAGTGTCGGTCATGTAATAGATACCCAATAAGTATTCTGAGTGAATGAATGATTAATAATAGTGTTGCTTTCTTCCCTGCATATCCTTTTGATAAACACCTATCGCTTGATATCCTTGCGTTTACATAATCCCTCCCCAGTACTGCTTGTTCCACTCACTGTCGGCAGGTGTCGTAGTCCTCTGAGGGGCTGCCCAAACAAAGTACCACAAACTGGGTGGCTTAAAACAACAGAAATTTACTCTGTCACTGTTCCAGGGGCTAGAAGTTCAAAATCAAGATGTCACCAGCCTCCCTCCAAAGACTCTAGAAAGGAATTCTTTCCTTGACAATTTCAACTTCCGGGTATCCCCAGGTTCCTTGCTTTACGGCAGCATAACTCCAGTCTTCACCTCTGTCTTTCCATGATCGGTTTTCCCTCCGTGTGTGTCTCTCTCTGTGCCTGTGTCTCTGTTTTCTCTTCTTGCAAGGACACCAGTCATAAAGAGATTAGGGCCCACCCAACTCCAGTATGACCTCATATTAACTAGTTACATCTGCAAAGACCTTATTTCCCAAATCAGGTCACATTCTGAGATTCCAGGGGTTAGGACTTCAACCTATCTTCTTTGGGAGACACAATCCAACCCCTAACAGCAAATAACCTCAGCTCCTTCAGGAGCATAAATATACTACACTGCCCTGTATCCTTTCCTCCTCCTACCTGTCTCAGAAGAGATCTCTCCCACCCCCTCCCAGGCTAAGGCCAGTCCCCCTAACTATTCTCCTATTCCCATCCCTTCTTATCTCCTCAGGGATTTTTGATCCATTAATTATCCTCTTTCCCTTGAGCTTTCAACTTCTTCTCTTTCTTCTATTTTTTCTTCTAATCTCTCCCAACAGAAGTCAAAAACAAACTGTCAACAGCCCGCTCAAGCTATTGTTTAATGCCTAACCTTGGATGATTTCAGCCAAGGAAGTAAGTACCCCAGTGTGCTGAAGACTTCTTGATCAGCTAGAGTTCTTGGCTGTAAGTGTAAAGAAGCCAACTCTAATTAATGTGAGCAGAAAAAGCATTTACTGGAACAGTATCATGTAGTTCATAAAACTAACTTCCTTGCTCTGACTTAAGGCCTATCAATCATAAACTTGGTCATTACTTGGTCTCCCATGGAGCTTTCCTAGGAGTGTGATGACTCAAAGGATGTGACTGCTAGGCCCTTTGGCAGTTTGTCTGATTTAGTCATCAGTCTCTTATAAGTTAGTTTGCTGTAAGTCAGTTTACCCTTTCATGAATTGGTAATTTTCTGACCTTTCATTGTTTAATAACAAAAAAAAAATACTACTTTCCTTGCTTGACTTTTATTTTTAGAAACTAAAGCTAATTTGCACCAGTATTAAGCTTTTTTCACTTTTGATCTAAAAGATCTGGCTTCTTTATTCTTTTGTTATTACATGTAATTTACTATGAAAATGAAAACATTGTTATGCATATTCCCCCCAAATGAAGAAAATCTATTTGAACCAATTAAGATAATAAATAGTAACTATCATACATGACTGTTCTTGGAACACTTTTGGTCCTTCCTGAATTTAGAGGCATATTGCATTAGGCTTGTTCTTCCATGGGTGTGTGGACCATTGTGTTGCTGCACTCCTTTACACACCTCAGCTCCTTCCCTGGTCCAGGCCCCTCAGCCTCCTCCCCACTCCCACCTCTCTCTGGAAGTTGATCAGCTCCAAAATCCCCAATTCTGTAGCATGGGGAGCAATTAGCTTTCCTCCTCCTCCTGCTCCTTCTGCTCGTCCGCAGCTACCACCAGACATAGATGTCCCCTGAGTCTATGGTCCCTTAATCTTCAAGCCTAGTAACTTCATCACCTCACACCTTGGTCCCGTTGTGCTGACTTCCCCTTATTGTGTGATGTCTTTCCCTTCACCAGTATTAACATGTGTCTTCTTTCTAGTTGGTGATTTTCCTTCCTCCCCTTCCTATCCCTAGTAACCACTAAAAAATTTGTGTGTGTGACAATGCTCTACATTCTACCTTGGTGAGTAGTATCTGGGGTCTTAAAAGCCTGTGAGCGGCCATCTAAGATACTCCACTGGTCTCATCCCTTCGGGAGCAAGGGAGAATGAAGAGAACAGGATACAAGGAAAAGATTAGTCTGAAGGACTAATTGTCCACAGCTACCAAGGCCTCCACTGGACTGAGTCCAGTACAGCTAGATGGTGCCCGGCTACCACCACTGACTGCTCTGACCAGGATCACAACAGAGGGTTCTGGACAGAGCTGGAGAAGGATGTAGAACATAATTCTAACTCACACAAAAAAGACCAGATTTACTGGCCTAAAGGAGACTGGAGAAACCCCAAGAGTATGACCCCCAGATACCCTTTCAGCTCAGTGGTGAAGTTATCTCCAAGGTTCACCATTCAGCCTGGAGTGGACAGCCCCATAAAACCAAATGAGACTAACGAGGTACAGGAGTCCAGTTGACAAGGGCCAGAAGGTAGAAGGGGGACAAGGAAGCTGGTGATAGGGAAACCCAAGGTTGGGTAAGGATATTGTTGATGTGTTGTGAGATTGTTAACCATTGTCATAGGGCAACGTTTGTAGTAACTGTTAAATGAGAAACTATTTTGTTGTGTAAGCCTTCATCTAAAGTGAGAATAGCAGCACAATTGAAAGAGCGTAGTCAATGTCACTGAACTGTGCATGTAGACATTTTTGAAATGGTGTATCTTTGACTATGTGTATTTTCACCAAAAAAAAAAGGTTGAGAACTTAGAGGGGTTTGCCATGCTGTGGGGTTGTTAACCAATGTCATAAAACAACATGTGCACTACTGTTTCATGAGAAACTATTTGTTCTGTAAGCCTTCACCTGAAGTACAATAAAAAAAAAAATTTGTGTGTGTGTGTGTAATGCTTTTGTTGATTTTTTATAGTAATGGGTCTCATACAGTATTTGTCGTTTTGTGGTTGACTTATTTTCATTCAGCATAATATCCTTCAAGTTCATCCATGTTGTTGATATGTTTCACGGAGTCACTGTTGTTCTTTATCATTGCATAATATTCCATTGTGTGTATGTACCAGTTTGTTTATGTTTTCATCTGTTGATGGGCACTTAAGTTGTTTCCATCTTTTTGCTATTGTGAATCATGCTGCAGTGAACGTGGGAGTGCATATGTCTATTCGTGTGATGGCTCTTATTTCCCTGGGGTATATACCAAGGAGTGGGATTGCTGGATTAGCCTCTCTGCTTCTTATTCTGTCAAATTTTTTGTCTCAGGACCACTTTACATTCTTAAAAGTTATTGATAACCCCATGGAACTTTTTTAATGTGGGCTATTGCTATCAATAGTTACTGTATTGTAAATTAAAACTGGGGTAGTGGTGGTTCTGTAGTAGAATTCTTGCCTTCCATGAGGGAGACCCAGTTTTGATTCCCAGCCAATGAACCTTATGCATAGCCACCACCCATCTATAGGTGGAGGGTTGTATGTTGCTACGATGCTGAACAGGTTTCAGCAGAGCTTTCAGACTAAGAAGGACTAGGGAGAAAGGCCTGGCAATCTACTTCCAAAAAACCAGTCAGTTAAAACTCTACGGATCACAACAATTCCATCCGTAACTGATCATGGGAAAGCACAAGCTCAAGTAGCTTTTCTTTCAGTTGTGTATGGGGTTGCCATGAGTCCGGGGCAGACTCAATGGCAACTAACTACAAACAATGACAAATTAAAACTGAGAAATTTAAACACTATGTATTAATTCATTTTAAAATAATAAACTTATTACATGTTAACATAAAAAAACTTTAATTAAAAATAACTACATTTTCCAAAACTGAAAGAAAAAGTGGCATTGTTTTACTGTTTTGCAGATCTCTTAAATTTCCATTAAAAGAAGACAGTTGGATTCCCATATCTGTTTCTGTATTTAATACTACAATATCACACGACACGCAACTTTTGGAAAGCTCCACTGTACACTCATGAGAGAATAAGAATGAAAAAGGTAAATAATGTCTTAATATTGTTATAAAAATAGTTTTGACCTCACAGATACCCCAAGAAAGGGTCTTAGGGACCCCTAGAGGTCCCTGGATCACACTTTAAAGACCACATTTTTAAGAACAACCCTTCTAGACCATGTCTTGAGGGTGATTTACTGACCTGTCACATCCAAAGAAACCCTTCATTCATTCACTCAACAGGTATTTGTTGAGCAACTACTGAGTGTCAAGCACCATTCTAGGTGCTGGAGTTGCAGCCAGAAACAAAAGAAAGTCTGCACCTTCACAGGGTCCACAGTCTGCAATAAACAAATATAGATACGTCAAGTGATAAGTGCTTATGAAGAAAAATAAAGGCAGAGAAGGGAATAGAGATTGAAGGAGGGGGATTGTTACATTAGGGTAATCAGGGGGGCTTCTCTGCGGAGGTGACATTTGAGCAGAGACTGAAGATATGCGGAAACAAGCCATGAGGATATAGGAGGGACAAGCATTCCATGCAGAAGGAGCAGCAAGGGCAAGACCATGATGGGGAAATGTGTTCATCATGGTGGAAGAAAAGCAAGGAAGCTGGTGGGCTCGAATGGAATAGTAAGGGAAGAGTGGTGGGATGAGGTCAGAGGGATAGCGGTGCTCAGATTCTGGGTATACTTTGAAGGGATAATAATGATTTAATTGAATGAATGCCTGTCTTTGAGGCAGTAGCAGATTGAGTTCTCCAAGAATGACCCCAGCAATATTTCTGGTCCCACATGGTCTTCCAGAGCCTTGCCATTCTCCATACAGAGATGGAGTCTACTTCCTTTCCCTAGAGCCTGGGCGGAGCTCTTTGACTTCCTTGATGAATGGACGGTGGCTGAAGTGACACCGTGTGACACCCAAGGTGAGGTGATAAAATACGATATGGTTTCTGCCTAGCTCTAGCTCTCTTTGTGTCATAGGATGCTTGTCCTTGGAACATAGCCACCATAATGTGAGGAAGCTCAAAGGATCCCAAACAGACAGTCCAAATGGAGAGGACCACGTGGAGATCTGAGGCTTTCAGCTGACAACCAGCAACAACCACCAGACATGTGAGTAAACAAGCTTTCAGATTATTCCAGCTCCCAACCTTCGAGTCTTCCAGCGGAAACTCCAGACATCATGGAGCAGAGACAAGCCATCTTCACTGAGCCGTGTCTAAATTCCTGACCCACAGAATCTGTGAGCATAATAAATGGTTGTTTTACACAACTAAGTTTTGGATAGGAGTCCTCATGGCATAGTGATTAAGTGCTCAGCAATTACCTGGCCTTGTTCCCTCCAGGGTATGAACCAGGTAGCTTTGGGATTCAGGCTGACAGACAGAAGCAGTCCCAAAAAAGTTTAGTAAGAAGGTACTAAATGGTGAAAATAGATATGTACTCAGCTGTTAACCAAAAGGTTGGCAATTCAAACCCACTCAGATGCTCCGTGATGGGAAGACCTGCAGATCTGCTTCCGTAAAGATTACAGCCAAGAAAACCCTATGGGGCAGTTCTGTTCTGTCACATGAGGTTGCTATGAGTCAAAAACGCCATGAGGGCACCTAACAACAACATGGGGTTGCCATGACTTGACAGCAACTAACAAAAACTGACAATAATAGTCAGACATGGGCAATGCTTAGTTCCTTGCATTTTTATCCTCAAATGAATAGAGGCCACAAAAAAGCCCAAGGTCTCCTTTCTCTGTCACTCCCCACCCCCTACCCCTAACCATAAAAAGCCTCTGGTCATGAAGGATTTCCAGGTGAATTCCTTAAAATTTTAAAGTAGAAGTTGCAACCTTGAACCAAACTGACCTATAGACATATTAATTTAAAAAATATAAATTAGTTGATGTGGTAGTGTGAAAACGGCATGGGAGCAGTGTCTGACCTCTTCTAACTTCACAAGGGGAAAGGAGAATCAAGATCAACAGCCCAAGTCTGAGTCCTGTGAGGCTGAGGTCAGATATGCCTCCTCTCTCCTCCATCTTTACCAATTCTGACACCAACCGTCCCTCCCACAGCACTCTCTACTTCTCTGCTGAGTTCAATAATTCATTGCAATAGCCGCACAGAACTCACAGACCATACTCAGAGTTATGGGGTTTATTAGGGAAGTAACAGGTTACAATTCAGGTTCAGAAATGCTCAGGATACAGTTCTTCCATCAGGATAACCTCTTCCCAGCTGTGCTCTTAGGCAGGCCTCTCCCTGGCCCTGGACCTCTGCCCTGCTCAGGCAAGTGTTACAAAGGTCTTTAGCTCTGCCAATAAGTATCCAAAGGCACCCTACTCCACCAGAAAGCCTCAGCTCCAAGGTACTCAGCTTTCTCACTTTCCCATCTAATACCCAGATTCTCTGGCTCTTCAGTGTTACAGTTGTCTCCCTCTCTCTCCCTCTCTCTGTCTCTGTCTCCTGGTTCCAGGAGCTTCTCAGCACAGGGATCCTGGGCCAAAAGGACGTGCTGGCTTTTCTTCCTTGGTAGTGGTGGGATCCTCTCCTTCCTGCCTCTAGGATGGCTCATTTTAATCCCAGGGAGATGTCAAAACTGATCAATCCTTTTGGTGGGCCACAATTATCCTATTTTCACAGTCCCACCCAATCATTTGGGTGGGAGTTACAAGACCATGGCAAGAATGGCCATACAAAAGCAATCCATCACACCGTAGGTAGGTTGTCCATGGAGATGGCTTCCAACAGTTCCTCCCACCCCTCTACATGTGTGTTAAGCCTCCCACAAACAGGTGGCACATATTTCCCCACACCTTTATCTGTACAGGCTGGACCTGCATCTTGGTTTGGTCAACAGAATGCAGAGGAAGTGATAACATGTGACTTCTAGGTCTAGACTTGAAGAGACCTTGCAGCCTCCATTTTCACCCTCTTGGGATCAAGCCACTCAAGAAATGACCATGTGCAGACAACATGGAGAGAGAGGCCTAGCCAGCCTCCAGCCATTCCAGCTACCCCAGATGAGGCTCTAGACATGTGAGTGAAGCAATCTTGGGTGTTCCAGTCCAAGTCAAGCTCCCAGCTGAATGACCCCAGCCAGCACCAAGTAAAGCAGAACTGTCATCTGAGCCCAGTCGACCCACAGGGAGTTGTAGAAACAAGTCATTGTTATTTTTAACTACTAACTTTAAGGTGATTTGTTACCCACCAAAAGATACCTGGAACATTTGACAACATTTGAAAACCTAAAACTGCCACATAAAAACATGAAGTTTTTGACAGAATACTACTATTCAGCCAGAAAGAGAAATGAAGTTCTGATACATTTTATGACATGGATGAACCTTGAAAACATTATGTTAAGTGAAATAAGTCAGTCACTAAAGACCACATATTATATGATCCCATTTTATGAAATATCTAGAATAGGCAATTGCATAGAGACCAAAGTACAGAGGGAGAGGAGGAGGGAGGGTGGGGGAAAGAGTTATTGCTTGAGGGCACTGAGTTTCTGTTAAGGGTGATGGAAAATTTTGGAAACAGCGGTGATGGTTGCAGAGTATGATGAACATAAATTAATGCCACTGAATTGTACGTGTAAAAAATGTTAAAATGGCAAATGTTTTGTTCCATATTTTTAACCCAATTATAAAAAGCATGAAATTTTTTTAGCTTCTTTTTTGAAAACACTGGACCTGTATAGCTCATTTGGACTTTAAGGCAGAATCCAAAAGGTTTGCCCAAAACCCACGGTGAAAATCTATGCGTACAACAAGGTAACTGCTTCATAGAGGGGAGGAGTTCTGCCCACTTCCATGACTTCTCCTGGGGCAGAAATTACAGGAGCTGGTGACATCCAATCATAACTTCACTATCTCTCCTAAGGTAGGTTCACAGGACAGGTCATTAATCAGCAAGTACACATAATTTCCAGGCAGAGAGAGAGAGCATTCTCACAGGAGTTTTGCAAACAAACTATTCTTTTCCCTTGTTGAAATAAATGAAATGTATCTTCTGGGAAAGCATGGACAGGGTGCCTTGTGATTTACTTCACAACAACAGATGGCAGGCACACGTGGTTAACTTCATCTTTTGCTCAAGAGAAGACATAATTAATTAGTGATGTTGATCCTCATGGCCATAAAGGGGAATCTGACCAAGTGTCTCCCTCAGCCAGGAGGAACCACAGTCCAGCTTGATTTGGGTGTTCTGTCCTCCTGCTCCTAGGCTATGGGGGATGGGGATGTCAGGGTGGTATGTGAATAGAGCTGCTTCCACTCTTACCATGAAGAGGTGGGGAAGGGACAATTGCTGGAAAAGAGGTGACAGAGGAAAGAAGAAACGATTTCTTGCCTTCTTCCTGGTACTTCAGGCACTAGGGGTTTTAACAGCAACAAGATTATATTGTTTCTCATAAGCCTTACTCCACAGGATGTGATGGGAGAAGAGCTCCTTGTATGTAAAATTCAGAAAAGCTGACGCAGCCACCCCCACCCCCATTGAAATGAAGCAGAAAATGTTAAATTGCACACAATCAAAACCACTGGACCTGCATTCCCGCCTGGCAACAAACAGCTGGGGCCAAACAGCTCGGGCTGCCCTATGGGGGTTGTCAACTCCTCTCTGCCTCCCGATTCTTTCTACCCTCCCTGCCCTCTTCCCTTCTCCCAAGCTTTACTGCTCACTAAGTCTTTGCGGGGCAGTGGTGGTTCAGTGGTAGAAGTCTCATCTTCTATGCAGGAGACCTGGGAATGGTCAAGGCACCTCATGCGCAGCCAACCACCTGTCTGTCAGTGGAGGCTTGCGTGTTGCTATGATACTGAACAGGTTTCAGCAAAGCTTCCAAGCTATGATGGACAGTTGAGTCTTTCTTTGGGCGAGGGATTTATCCTGTCTCTGTAAAGTGGGAGTGACAATCCCACAGAGGTATTGGGGGGATAATATGAGACAATTAACGTTTCCATTTTTCAAAGGAGGAGACTAAGCCACAGAGAGGTTCCATAGCTTGACCATAGCTAGCAAGTGGCAAGCTGGGATTCAAATCCGGGCAGTTGGGCTCCAGAGTCAATACAGTACTGTTAACCACCCCACTAGCTGCTTCTGGGTATTAGATGGGAAAGCATTTTGTAAGTTGTAAAATTCAGTGTCCCGATGAAGGATGGTTATGGTGCAATGGATTGCTTTTATATGGCCTTTCTCACCATAGTCTTATAACTCCCACCCAAGTGACTGGGTACCAAGACCCGTTGCCGTCAAGTTGATTCCGACTCACAGCGACCCTATAGGACAGAGCAGAACTGCCCCATAGGGTTTCCAAGGAGTGGCTAGTGGATGTGAACTGCCAACTTTTTTGATTAGCGGCTGTAGCTTTTAACCTCTGTGCCACCAGGGCCCCAAGTGATTGGGTGGGAACATGCAAATAAGGTCTGTGGAACCCTAAAATAGTGATTGGTCGGTTTTGTCATCCCCACTAGGCTTAAAATGAGTGGTCCCAGAGGCAGGAAGAGAGAATCTCACCACTACCAAAGAAAAAGATACTAATACATCCTTTGGACCCAGGATCCCTGCGCTGAGAGGCTCCTGGAACCAGGAGACCAAGAGAGAGAGCTGTAACACCTAAGACGGAGAGAAGCAGTGGCAGAGAAACAGCGGCAGCAGAACCAGGAGACCAGCAGGAGATGGCACAGTGGGCTTCCTGGCCCACATTGCGAGAAAGCTGAGTGCCTTCAGGCAGGAGGCTTGCTGGAAGAGTAGGGTGCCTCCAGGCACTTGGTGGAGCTAGGTTTACCAACCCACAGAGCTAGAGCTGAGTGCCGTCAGGCTGAGGCTTACTGGTGGAGTGCGGTGCCTCTGGGCACTTACTGGCAGAACTAAAAGAGCTTTGTAACACTTGCCCAAGCAGGGCAGAGGCAAGGGTCAGAGAGGAGAGCTTAGGCGCACGGCTGAGAAGAGGCTGTCTTGATGGAAGAACTGAATCCTGAGCCTTCCTAAACCTGAATTGTAACCTGTTACTTCCCTAACAAACCCCATAATCCTGAGTATTGTCTGTGAGTTATGTGTGGCCATTGCAATGAATTATCAAACTCAGCACAGAAGTAGGGAGTGCCGTGTGAGGGGATGGTTGGTGTCAGAATTGGTAAAGATGGTGGAGAGAGGAGGTATGTCTGACCTCAGCCTCATAGGAATCAGCCTTGGGCTGTTGATCTTGATTCTCCTTCCCCCTTGTGAAGTTAGAGGAGGTCAGACACCGCTCCCATGCCATTTTTACAAGTTATGGTGTAATTCTGGGAAGGCATAAACCAAGCAACCGAGCTCTGTCACAGGTCAGAACTGGAAAGAGAAGGCAACCCTGGCATCATCTCCCCCAAGCAAGCACTTGGCAGAGCAAAACACACCACCCTAGAGTTCTGGGGCCTTCATTATGAATCACTGGGGAGACCTCAGCTTTTTGCCCTGCTACCCCTTCTTCCTGCAGGTTGTCTAGTGCCATGGTTAAGAACAGAGGCTCTTCAAGGGAGAATGAAGAGAACAGGATACAAGGAAAAGATTAGCCCGAAGGACTAATTGTCCACAGCTACCAAGGCTTCCACTGGACTGAGTCTAGTACAGCTAGATGGTGCCTGGCTACCACCACTGACTGCTCTGACCAGGATCACAACAGACGGTTCTGGACAGAGCTGGAGAAGGATGTAGAATGTAATTCTAACTCACAAAAAAAAGACCAGATTTACTGGCCTAAAGCAGACTGGAGAAACCCTGAGTATGACCCCAGACACCCTTTTAGCTCAGTGGTGAAGTTATCTCTGGGGTTCACCGTTCAGCCTGGGAGTGGACAGCCCCGTAAAACCAAATGAGACTAACGAGGTACAGGAGTCCAGTGACAAGGGCCAGAAGGTAGAAGGGGACAAGGAAGCTGGTGATAGGGAACCCAAGGTTGGGTAAGGATATTGTTGATGTGTTGTGAGATTGTTAACCACTGTCATAGGGCAACATTTGTAGTAACTGTTAAATGAGAAACTATTTTGTTGTGTAAGCCTTCATCTCAAGTGAGAATAACAGCACAATTGGAAGACCGTAGTCAATGTCACTGAACTGTGCATGTAGAAATTTTTGAAATGGTGTATCTTTGGCTGTGTATTTTCACCAAAAAAAAAAGGTTGAGAAGTTAGAGGGTTGACATGTTGTGGGGTTGTTAACCAATGTCATAAAACACCACGTGTACTTCTGTTTCATGAGAAACTATTTGTTCTGTAAGCCTTCACCTGAAGTACAATAAAGAAAAAAAAAAAAAAGAACAGAGGCTCTGGAGCCAGTCTGTCTGACTTTGGATCTGGCTCTACTTTACTTGTGAAATGGGTAGAAGCTACCTCATAGTGTTTGTTGTATTAGATGAGTTAAAACATGTAAAGTGCTTAGTACCGTGCCTGGCACATAGTAAGTGCTAACTAAACTACTCCCTTACATTATCAGCTCAATACCCTCCTCCCACCCCAAGGTTCTCAGACAGCCCAATTCTTTTGTTTATTTTTGATCAATTCTCCCCTCGGAGTGGAGTGGAGCTGAGAGTGTGGGCTTATCTTCAGAAGGATCCAAAGGTGGGAAGCAATAATGAAAGATTTCAGGCATCATAGCAGGCTCTTGTGAAGTCTTTTGGGGGCAGGTGCTCTTCTGGGCACTCTCACTTTCCCAGGTGAATGGCTTTTTACTCCACTTGCCTCTGGAGTCTGAAAGGAAGACAGGGCACTTGTGGGGAGTGGTAGCATCCAACTCCTGGAGAGATGGGGAAGGGGCTCCCATGCCTGCTTTTGCCTTTCTCTCCTCCTCCCCCAAATCCCTCCGCACATTCATTCTGGTTTCCACCCTTCCCTTTTCCTCCTCCTCCTTCCAGGACTCAGGTGACTTGGCCTGTCTGTTAGGAAAGCAATTGAATTTTATGCAAGATTAATGGCTCTTGTCCCCAGATGGCATTGCTCACTGGTTCTGCAGTACAAACCCTGTCTCACATCTGTGGGGCCAGAGCCTGCACAGGAGGAGGAGTGGTCTGAAGGCTAGGGGCTTGGTTGGTAGGGGACTCCTGGGTCCTGTCTTGGCTGGCACAAGGAGAACAGCAAGGGCTGGAGGTGAGACATTGTGAGAGGCTGGACTAGGAGAGACAGGGAGATGGAATCAGAGCACTGCCCCAGGGCCTGCAACTCAGAGGGACAGGAGAGGTGCCTGTCCCTCTAGCCTGTCCTAGATGTTTGCCGACAGGCATCATTTGCCTCCATTAAAACCAGTTGCCGACACATAAACCAGGGACTTCATCAGCCTGAGACCAGAAGAACTAGACGGTGCCTGGCTACCACCAATGACCACCCTGGCAAGGAACACAACAGAGAGTCCCAGATGGAGCAGAGAAAGGTGAGGTGCAGAACTGATATTGTAGTAAGAAGACCAGACTTAATGGTCTGACTGAGACTGGAGGAACCCCAGAAAGCATGGCCCCTGGATTCACTATCAGCCCAGAACTAAAACAATTTCCGAGGCCAACTCTTCAGACAGGGATTGGACTGGACTGTGGGACACAAAGTGATACTTGTGAGGAGTATGCCTCTCAGCTCAAGTAGATACAAGAGACTAAATGGGCAGCTTCTGTCCGGAGGTGAGATGGGAAGGCAGAGAGGGTTAGGAGCTGGTTGAACGGACATGGGGGATCAGGGGTGGAAAGGAGGAATGTTCTGTCACAGTGTGGGGAGAGCAATTAGAGTCACATAACAGCATATGTATAAATTTTTGATTCTGACTCATAGCAACCCTATAGGACAGAGTAGAACTACTTCATAAGGTTTCCAAGGCTATAATCTTTAGTGAAGAAGACAGCCACATCTTTCTCCTCATGGAGCAGCTGGTAGGTTCAAATTGCCGACCTTTCAGTTAGCAGCTGAGTGCTTAACCACTGTGCCACCAGGACTCCTTATCATTTGCCTAGCAGTGTTAAATCACACACCCATAATCCCACATGACCTCAGGAGAGCTGTGTAAGGTGGTGGGTGACTGCTCATATGCCCATGACTAAAGACTTGAAAACAATCTTAGAAAAGTTGTCATTCATGCATTCATTTAACAAACACTTATTAAGAGCTTGCTGTATGCCGGGAAATAAATCCAGCTCTCTTGATCCAAGGTCAGTGCTCCTTCCACATATCTGCTTCAATACGTTAATTCCTGCTTCCCTCTCCTCCTAAAATTTGCTCCCAAACACTCTCCTCCTGTTGCGGCTTTGAAATGTCTACAAATTCTTTGATACTCCTCCCTTCAAGAAGTGGAACCTGAGAGGTGTGGCCAAGATGGCAGAGTAGTCAGACACTTGCTGTGGTCCTTCTTACAACAAAGACCTAAAAAAACAAGGGAATCGATTATATATGACAATCTAGGAGCCCTGAACATCAAAGGCAAAGTTGAAGAATCAGACTGAGTGGCAGGGGAAGGGAGAGACAGTTCAGAAGCAGCGAGAAGTTACCAGACCTGATCCAGTGGTAATCAGCATTCTTCAGCCTGGATCAGCTGGCCTGCGTGCTGAGGCAAGCAGTGGCACTCAGGGTGCATTTTCCACATTGGGAGAGACCTACTGGCAGAGAGTCTACTCAAGCCTCCAGAACCAGTGAAAAGCAGTGCTCAACCAGCAAAAGATAAGTACATGCATCCAACCTACCATGCTGTCACAGATTGAATTATGCCCCCCAAAAAAATGTGTGTATCAATTTGGCTAGGCTGTGATTTCCAGTATTGTGTGGTTGTCCTCCATTTTGTGATTGTAATTTTACATTAAAGAGAATTAGGGTGGGATTGTAACACCACGTATTCTCAGGTCACATCCCTGATCTAATACAAAGGGAGTTTCCCTGGGGTGTGGCCTGCACCACCTTTTATCTCTCAAGAGATAAAAAGGAAAGGAAAGCAAGCAGAGGGGAGTACCTCAAACCACCAAGAAAGAAGCACCCGAAGCAGAGCACATACTTTGGACCTGAGGTTCCTGCGCTGAGATGCTCCCAGACCAAGTGAAGACTGATGACAAGGACCTTCCTCCAGAGCAGATGGGGAGAGAAAGTCTTCCCCTGGAGCTGACACCCTAAATTTGGACTTGTAGCCTAATGGACTGTGAGAGAATAAATTTCTCTTTGTTAAAGCCATCTACTTGTGGTATTTCTGTTATAGAAGCACTAGATGACTAAGACATGCGTGGATCAAAAAACACCCCGTTTGGGAAGAACTTCTCTCCCATTTACCTGCCCCCTCCCTGCTCTGCACTGGGTCTCAGATCTTCGTCAGTGATTGCCACATCCCCTGGGCCAGAAGTAGGACCCATCATCCGCCTTGAGCCATTCTCCCAGCCTTGGAGAGGGAACAAATTAACAAAGAGGTAAAAATAAGCTGCCAGGTCCCCTACACCAGGAACTCAGGGTAGGCACAGCTCCTTTGCCTAGGCACAGGCATAAGGGGTCCACAGGTTTTGAATGCCTTTCACTCCTGCATAGACCTGCGTGGGCCCATTTCAACAGCATAGGCTCTCATTAGCACATTATTACAGGGTATATACCTGAAACCTAACTTCAACTGTAACAGCTATATGGTGGAGTGGCAGGTTCATGACATTTGACACGGTTCTACCCATTAAACAAGGTCCTCACCTACCCACATCAGGGGCCTGAGGACTGGTGGCTTCACTCATGCCAACACCCCACCTGCGACAGGCGTCCAAGAATAAGTGGTGCCTCCCAGTCCTTACAGCCAGCAGCACTGGGTGCCCATAGTCTCACTGCAAAACTCACCCACCTACATGCTCTAGGGAACAGGAACACACTTTCCCCCTACACACTCAGAGGCAGCCATCAGCCCACTGCCTTGCTCAGCACGTGACCCCCTACTACAGCCAGATACCTGTGCCTACACCAATCACTCCTGCCCGTCTAGGACTGTAGGTGAGAGCCTGCACCACACACTTGGTGACCGACTACCTGGACAGCTGACCTGAATCCATACAAGAAAAGTAAATGGATTCCTGGTCTCACATACCTAGTAACAGATCTAACTACCTGGTGACAGGACATTAGAGCTTCAAAGGTGCCAATAATCAAACTAGCTTACATTAGCAGCCTATTTGGGCATATCAAAACAAAACAAAACAAGAAGCTAGGACACAGTAAGCAAACATAAAAGAAATAAATATAATAACTTATCATGGATGGCTCAAAGACAACAGTCAATATCAAATCACATAAAGAGGCAGACCATGATGGCTTCAGCAAGCATCCAAAACAAAGAATCAAGAAATCTTCCAGAGGAAGAGAACTTCATGGGATTACTGGAGGTAGAATTCAAAAGATTAATATACAGAACTCTTTGAGAGATCAGGAAGGAGATCAGGCAAAGGAACAAGCCAAGGAACACACAGACAAAGCAGTAAAGAAACTTAAGAAGATTAGAGAAGAGCATAATGACAAATTTAACAGGCTGCAAGAATCCATAATATAGAGAGACAGCAAACAGAAATCCAGGAGATTAACAATAAAATTTCAGAATTAGACAATTCAATAGAAAGTCATAGGAGCAGAATTGAGGCAATGGAAGTCAGAATTAGTGAGATTGAAGATAAAGCACTTGACACCAACTTATCTGAGGAAAAATCAGATAAAATAATTTAAAAAAATGAAGAAAACCTAAGAACTATGTGGGACTCTATCAAGAGGAATAACCTATGAGTGATTGGAGTACCAGAATGGGGTGCGGGGGTGGATAACAGAAAATACCGAGAGAATTGTTGAAGATTTGTCAGCAGAAAACTTCCCTGATATTGTGAAAGATGAGAAGATATTCATCCAAGATGCTCATCGAACCCCACACAAGGTAGATCCCAAAAGAAAGTCACCGAGACATATTATAATCCAACTTGCCAAAACCAAAGATAAAGAGAGAATTATACTTATAGTATACTTTCTTTTCCAACGCACGTGGAACATTCTCCAGAAGAAACCACATATTAGGCCACAAAGCAAGCCTTAATAGGATCCAAAGCATCGAAATATGACAAAGCATCTTCTCTGACCATAAAGCCATAAAAGTAGAAATCAATAACAGAAAAAGCAAGGGAAAAAAATCAAACACATGTAAACTGAACAACACCTTGCTCAAAAACTACTGGGTTATAGAAGAAATTAAGGATGGAATAAAGAAATTCACAGAATCAAATGAGAATGAAAACACATACTACCAGAACCTTTGGGACACAGAAAAAGCAGTGCTCAGAGGTCAATTTATAGCAATAAATGCACAAATCCAAAAAGAAGAAAGGGCCCAAAATCAAAACATTACCCCGACAACTCCAACAAGTACAAAGAGAGCAGCAAAAGAAGCCCTCAGGTGCCAGAAGAAAGGAAATAATAAAAATTAGAGCAGAATTAAATGAAATAAAGACTAGAAAACAATTGAAAGAGTTAACAAGACCAAAAGCTGATTCTTTCAAAAGATCAACAAACTCGATAAACCACTGGCCAAACTGACAAAAGAAAAACAGAAGAGGAAGCAAATAACCCATATAAGAAATGAGATGGGTGATATCACAACAGACCCAACTGAAATTAAAAGAATCATAACAGAATACTATGAAACACTGTATTCTAACAAATTTGAAAACCTAGAGGAAATGGACAAATTTCTAGACACACACTACCTATCTAAACTAACACAAACAGAGGTAGAACAACTGAATAAACCTATAACAAAAGAAGAGATCGAAAAGGTAATTAAAAAACTCCCAACAACAACAACAACAACAAAAAACCCTGGCCCTGACGGTTTCAGTGGAGAATTCTACCAAACTTCAGGGAAGAGTTAACACCACTGCTACTAAAGGTATTTCAGAGTATAGAAAAGGATGGAATACTCCCAAACTCATTTTATGAAGCCAGCATAACCCTGATACCAAAACCAGGTAAGAACACTACAAAAAAAGAAAATTACAGACCAATATTCGTCATGAACATTGACACAAAAATCCTCAACGAAATTCTAGCCAATACAATTCAACAATGTATCAAAAAAATAATTCACCATGACCAAGTGGGATTTATACAAGGCATGCAGGGATGGTCCAACATTAGAAAAACAATTAATGTAATCCATCATATAAATAAAACAAAAGACAAGAACCACATGATCATATCAACTGATGCAGAAAAGGCATTTGACAAAGTCCAACACCCATTCATGATAAAAACTCTCAGCAAAATAGGAATAGAAGGAAATTCCTCAACATAATTGAGGGAATTTATACAAAGTTAACAGCCAACATCATCCTAAATGGAGAGAGTTTGAAAGCATTCCCCTTGAGAACTGGAACCAGACAAGGATGCCCTTTATCACCACTCTTATTCAACATTGTGCTAGAGGTCCTAGCCAGAGCAATTAGGCTAGAAAAAGAAATAAAGGGCATCCAAATTGGTAAGGAAGGAGTAAAAGTATCTCTGTTTTCAGATGACATGATCTTATACACATAAAACCCCAAAGAATCCACAAGAAGACTACTAGAACTAATAGAAGATTTCAGCAAAGTATCAGGGTACAAGATAAACATACAAAAATCAGTTGGATTCCTTTACACCAACAAAGAGAACTTTGAAGAA
The DNA here is from genome assembly GCA_030035585.1 of Dugong dugon. Taxonomy (NCBI): domain Eukaryota; kingdom Metazoa; phylum Chordata; class Mammalia; order Sirenia; family Dugongidae; genus Dugong; species Dugong dugon. Next base: position 20,317,165 of record CM057482.1, on the reverse strand, counting down.
GAAATCACCAAATCAATACCATTTACAGTAGCCCCCAAGAAGATAAAACACTTAGGAATAAATCTAACCAGAGATGTAAAAGACCTATACAAAGAAAACTGGTAGACAGGACTGCAACAAACCAAAAGAGACCCATATAAGTGGAAAAACATACCTTGCTCATGGATAGGAAGACTCAACATTGTGAAAATGTCTATTCTACCCAAAGCGATCTACAGATACAATGCAATCCCAATCCAAATTCCAATAGCATTTTTTAATGAGATGGAGAAGCAAATCACCAACTTCATATGGAAAGGGAAGAGGCCCCAGATAAGTAAAGCATTACTGAAGAAGAAGAACAAAGTGGGAGGCCTCACACCACCTGATTTTAAAATCTATTATACTGCCATGGTAGTCATAACAGCCTGGTACTGGTACAACAACAGATACATAGACCAATGGAACAGAATTGAGAATCCAGATGTAAATTCATCCACCTATGAGCAGCTGATATTTGACCAAGGCCCAAAGTCCGTTCACTGGGGAAAAGACAGTCTCTTTAACAAATGGTGCTGGCATGACTGGATATCCATCTGCAAAAAAATGAAATAAGACCCATACCTCACACTATGTACAAAAACTAATTCAAAATGGATCAAAGACCTAAATATAAAATCAAAAACAATAAAAATCATGGAAGAAAAAATAGGGACAACGCTAGGAGCCCTAATACATGGCATAAACAGAATACAAACCATAAGTAACAATGCACAAACGCCAGAAGAGAAACTAGATAATGACGTGCTCCTAAAAATCAAACACTTATGCTCGTCCAAAGACTTCACCAAAACAGTAAAAAGACAACCTATAGAATGGGAAAAAATTTTTGGCTACCACAAATCCGATCAGCATCTAATCTCTAAAATCTACAAGATACTGCAAAACCTCAACAACAAAAAGACAAATAACCCAGTTAAAAAATGGGCAAAGGATATGAACAGACACTTCACCAAAGAAGACATTCAGGTGGCTAACAGACACATGAGGAAATGCTCATGATCATTAGCCATTAGAGAAATGCAAATCAAAACTACAATGAGATACCATGTCACCCCAACAAGGCTAGCATTAATCCAAAAACCACAAAATAATAAATGTTGGAGAGGTTGTGGAGAGACTGGAACACTTATACACTGCTACTGGGAGTGTAAAATGGTACAACCACTTTGGAAATCGATTTGGCACTTCCTTAAAAAGCTAGAAATAGAAGTACCATATGATCCAGCAATCCCATTCCTTGGAATATATCCTAGAGAAATAAGAACTCACACATGAATAGATATATGCACACCCATGTTCATTGCAGCACTGTTCACGATAGCAAAAAAATGGAAACAGGGGGACCTCATACCATCAAGAAAGCAGTGCCAGGAGCACTGCGCGTCCTTTGGACTGGGTCCCTGCGCCGAGAAGCTCCTAGTCTGGGGGAACACTGATGAGAAGGCCAACAGAGAGAAAAAGCCTTCCCCTGAGCTGACACCCTGAATTTGGACTTTTAGCCTACTTTGATTATGAGGAAATAAACTTCTCTTCGTTAAAACCAAAAAAAAAAAAAAAAAATGGAAACAACCTAGGTGCCCATCAATGAAGAAATGGATAAACAAATTATGGTATATTCACACAATGGAATACTATGCAATGATAAAGAACAACGATGAATTGGTGAAACGTCTCTTAACATGGGTGAATCTGGAAGGCATTATGTTGTGTGAAATTAGTTGAAAAAGCACAAATATTGTATAAGACCACTATTATAAGAACTCAAGAAAAAGTTTAAACACATAAGAAAATATTCTTTGATGGTTACAAGTGTGGGGAGGGAGGGACAAGGGTATTCACTAACTAGACAGTAGACAAGAATTATTTTAGGTGAAGGGAAGGACAACATACACTACAGGAGAAGTCAGAACAACTGGACTAAAGCAAAAGCTAGTAAGTTTCCCAAATACAACCAAATACATCGAGGTACAGAGTAACAGGGGCAGGGGTCTGGGAACCATGGTTTCAGGGTACATCTAGGTCAACTGGCATAACAAAGTTTATTAAGAAAATATTCTGCATCCCACTTTGCTAAGCGGCATCTGGGGTCTCAAAAGCTACTGACCGGCCATCTAAGATGCATCAATTGGTCCCAACCCACCTGGAGCAAAGGAGAATGAAGAACACCAAAGACACAAGGAAAATATTAGCCCAAGAGACAGAAAGGGCCACATAGACCAGAGACTTCATCAGCCTGAGATCAGAAGCACTGGATCGTGCCCGGTTACCACCAATGACCACCCTGACAGGGAACACAACAGACAGTCCCTGATGGAACAGGAGAAAAGTAGGGTGCAGAACTCAAATTCTAGTAAAAAGACCAGACTTAATGGTTTGACAGAGAATGGAGGGAGCCCGGAAGACATGGCCCCTGGACTCTCTGTTAGCCCAAAACTAAAACCATTCCTGAGGCCAACTCTTCAGACAAAGATTAGACTGGACTGTAAGACATAAAAGGATACTTGTGTAAGAGTGTGCTTCTTAGCTCAAGTAGATGCATGCCTGTCTGGAGGTGAGATGAGGAGGCAGAAAGGGACAGGAGCTGGTTGAATGGACACAGGAAAGCCGGTGTGGAAGGGAGGAGTGGCTGTCACAGTATAGGGAGAGCAACTAGGGTCACATAACAATGTGTGTTTAGGTTTTTGTATGAGAAACTAACTTGAATTGTAAACTTTCACTTAAAGCACAATAAAAAAAAAAAAAAAAGTAGGACCTGTTGAAAGCTGGTGATTGGGAACCCAAGGTCGAGAAAGTAGAGTGTTGACATGTCATGGGATTGGTAACCAATGTCACAAAACAATATGTGTACTAATTGTTTAATAAGAAGGTAGTTTGTTCTGTAAACCTTCATCTAAAGTAATATTTTAAAAAAAAAGCGGAGCCTTAGTTATCAAGTGTTGCTACAACAGAAATACCACAAGTGGATGTCTTTAAAGAACAGAAATTTATTTTCTTACAGTTTAGGAGGCCAGAAGTCCAAATTCAGGGAAGCAACTCTAAGAGAAGCCTTTCTCTCTCTGTCAGTTCTGGGAGAAGGTCCTTGTCTCTCTTCAGCTTCTGTTCCTTGGTTGCTTGACGATCTTCATGTGGTGTGGCATCTATCTTCCCCCAGCTATGCTTCCTTACTTCTGTGCCTAATCTGCTCTTTTTATATTACAGAAGTGACTGGCTTAAAACACATCCCACACTAATATAGCCTCAATAATATAACAAGAAAACCCTATTCCCAAATGGGATTACATCCACAAGTACAGGGATTAGGATTCCAACACATATTTTGGGAGGACACAATTCAATCCATAACAGAGCTTAACTCCCCTCCCCTTGAATGTGGGCTGGGCTCGCTACCGATGAATAAAAGTGGAAGTGATGACATGCAACTACAGAAGCTGGGTCATAAAAGGCACTGCAGTTTCCTGCTTGTTCTCTGGCTCTGTCTCTTGGATTACTTGTCCTGAGCAGAACTACAGAGAGGGCCTTGTGGTGAAGAACTGAGGACTTTGACCAACAGACATTTGAGTGAGCTTGGAAGCAGATCTTCCAGCCCCAGTCAAGCCTTCAGATGACTGCAGCTCAGCCAGCATCTTATCTGTAACCTCATGAGAGACCCTGAGCTAAAATCACTCTTATAAGCTGCTCTTGGATTTCCACCCTTCAGAAAGACATGTTTGGTGTTTTAAGCTGCTGCTCTTTGGAGTAATATTGGGTAATTTGCTATGCAGCAACAGATAACTACTACATCTTCCCCACTGTAGGCACCCCCTCTGCTCCCAGAGCCAATTCATATCTTTATTGGGCAGCTCAAGTCATTTAAAAGATTTTCTCCTATACTCAGCTGAGGTAGTAAAGAGTCAGAGTGCCTGGGTTCAAATATCCATGGCTGCTGCTTTCTACCTGTGCTACATTGGGCAAGTTACTTACCCTCTCTGGGCCTCAATTTCCACATATGTCAAACAATGAAGATACCTTCCTGGAAAGGAAGATTGTGAAGATTAAATCAGGGGATAGACCTGTGAAAGTACCTGGCCCAGTGCTGGGTGCTTGATGGGTGCCTGATAAATCTGAGTCCCCTGTGGCCCTCTCTGACTTTCCAGGGGGACTACAGGAAGAGTCCTAGGACCGTGGACCTGGGTTCCTGGCTGCACTCGCAAGGCCCCAGTCCCCTTCGAGACTAGGACCTATAACTTTAGGGTCCTAAACATCTTTAGGGTCCTCCACAACTTCTTCCTGCCACAGGAAACAGAGAAGAACTTCCTTGTCACAGGGATTTCCCCAGTGTGGGGGTGAGAGTAGACTTGTCCACAGGAGGTAGGTGTGCTTCTGCAAAAGTCCAAAAGAACCTTTGCAGAGCAGGGGCTGGTGCCACACTGGCTAGGCTTGGGCTCTAACTGCCACCCCACAGGCCTCTTTGGAGGGTTCGAGGAATCTAATTTGCCACTTAACAGTCCCTAACAAATTAGGAAAATTCTATGTCCGTGGCTTTCCCATTTCCTTTCCTTTTCATTAGCTTTCCTTCCCCTCATTTCTCTTTTTATCTTACTTAGTTTAATCACACAAATAATGTATGAAAAATAATAACAGTCAACATTTCCTGAAAACTTACCAAGGTTATAAAAGTGTTGTATGTCTGTACAGCTCACAACCACTCTATGAGGCAGGTTACTATTACTAGTCCCATTTTACAGGTGAGAAAACCAAGGCATAGAGGTAAATTGCCCAAGGTCACACGGAGGCAGAAAGAAGCTAATGAAGCTTAGGTTTCAGGGTCAGTCTGTCACTTACACAGGCTGTTCCAAGATCCTGCACTTAATTTTGTATTTATATTTAGTATTTCTTTTCTTAAAGAGGCCCCACAAAAACTGGATCCAGCCTTAAAGGTAATAAGATGTCCATATGCCGTCCTCTTGCAGATATTTTCACAATACACTTACATCCATATGGAAACAACCCGTGTCCATCAACAGATGAATAAACAAAATGTGGTATATACATATAATGGAATACGTATTATTCAGCCATAAAGAGATACGAAGTTCTGATACATGCTACAACATGGATGAACCTTGAAAACATTAGGCTGAGTGAAATAGATCGACACAAAAGGACAAACATTGTATGAATCTGCTTATATGAAATATCTCAAATAAGCAAATGCACAGAGTCAAAAGTTTCTTAGTCTTGGGGGGAGGAAGGAATGGGCGTTATTGCCGAAGGGTTACTGAGTTTCTGTTCGTGGTGATGGAAAACTTGTGGAAATGGATAGTAGTGATGATATACAACATGGTGAAGGTAATTAATATCACTGAATTGTACGTTTAAAAATAGCTAAAATGGGAAACTTTTTTGTTATATTTTTTACCACTATAAAATTTAAAAAATTAAAAATACATTTACATCCATAAACATAGAAATAGATGGTTTCAAAAAAATTAGCTGGAGTCCTACTGAGTGTACGGCCGGCACCCGGCTCTTCATTGAACGTCACGACGGTTGTTTTACGTTTCTAACCCTGCGCGACCTGCAGCGAAGATCCGCACGTTTATTGACCCACTTTCCAAAAGTTTAACCCTCTACTTTCCCCCTTCCGAGGGTCTTCTTCGCGTCCACGAGTTTTCTCCCTTCGTCCCGCTCCTCACCCGTTTCCCCTCTTACACCGTCCCCTTCCCCAAATCCTCCCCGACTCTCTTTCCCCCATTTCCCCAGCCACCCCCCGCTCCAGCGTTTCAGCCCTCTTCTTGCGCACCCAGATTCTTTTCCACCGAAGGCGTCATCCCCACTCACTGCCCTCTCTCTCGACCCCGCTCCGGCTTCCTGCCGCCGAGCACGTTACTCCTTCTCACAGTTACTCCCCACCCCCGGATCCTTCGGTCCCTCCAGTGTACGCACCACCACCCCGCCCCCGCCTCCCGCGGCCGGCTGGAGGGTACAGCCTGCGGGCTACGACTCGCGCTGACAGAATAATGAATGGCTTCCGCGGTAATTAGCGACCCCGCGGCTAATCACCATGTACATTTACATTTTAAGTGCTGCAAAGGGAGGTGGAAGGGAGGGGACCGGCGGGAGGGGCCGCGGGCCTTTTCGGAGCTCTCCCTTCTGTGCCTGGGGAGCTTGGCATATGGGGGTCTTCTACAGCAGGCGGTAGTGGAGGAGGTGGGGGAGGCAGCGCCCGCGGGAACCAATCTGGGCGGACACAGAACTGCCCCATCCTCACTAACCCAGAGCTCTCGGGCTCCCTTCCCCAAATTGCAGACCCTTGCCTACATCCCCTCAAAGGGAGCGTTCGACCGGGGCTTGCATAACCCTCGGGACGGAGAGCTCGCTTCTTCCCCTAACCAGTCCATTCCAACGGAGGTTCCAGCCGTCGGGGGCTTTTCCTCAAGCCTAACCGAAACTGCTGCCCTAAAAGTCCCACAGCCACCCCGGCCTTGCCTAGCCCGCAGTTGCCTCGCCCCGCCACGCGCTGCGGACAGTCTTCTGTGTCCTCCCAAGGCTGCTGGGCCTCCGGCTCCTAGGGCTGTTCCTCTTGGGGCTCGCGGGGGCCGGGGCATGGCCAAAGTCCACGTTCCGAGCGGAAGACAGCCCCGAGGGCCCTGGTCTCGGGGAGGGGTTCAGTCACTCTCGCGTCGGTGCGCAGAGCTCCAGTGGCTCCAGCCATCCCCAAGGGGTGGTGACGGTGTCCGCCCTGGGATCTGAACAGCAAGACCGAGAGCTAGGAGTTACTGGATGCCGAGGAGGCGAGAACAGCCTTCTGGAGGGAGAGGAGCGCCCAGCGGCCCCTTCTCAGGACTGGTGGCCCGCTCCAACAGGCATCGCCACGCCCCCAGCACCTTCCGTCGTTCCTGCCAGCCCCAGCTCTCCGTCTCCCCCAACCCCACGCCCAGTCGTAGCCCATCCCGCGCTCCGCTGTCACCCTCACCCGGCCAAGGTCGGCCCCATTCCCTCAGTTCAGTGTGTGTGTGTGTAAGGAGGGTGCAAGGATGAAGGACAAGGCTCTAGGGCAGTTCTGGAGCGGGTCTAGCTCCTTCTCAAACCTTCCCTCCCTCCAGCAGTCCTTCAATCCCAAACTCACCTCTCTCACCTGGCAGGAAGACACCGGGCCACTCTCTTGGTTCGGTGGAGTTCCAATGGCTTCATAATGCCCCAATGGCTTCAACTCCCCACCTTCCTCCCTTCTTCCTCTCCAAACTTGCCCTCACCCAGACTCCTCTTTGAAAAAGGGCCCCATTGGGTCTCAGGGTGGCGGCCCAGGTTGACCGACAACAAATTCCATCTGAGAGGCCCAGGGATCCACTTAAACAAGAAGCAATGTCTGCTCTGAGAGAGGACTCTCAGACACGGGTGGGAGAAGCTTAACTTCCCTTGAGAAGGGGTCTCTTTGTTCCCTTCCCCATTCACCTCAGGGAATTGCCTGGCCCAGAGGCTCATTCTCTACGCCCCAAGGGAGTACAGAGGTCCAGAAGCCTCGAGCTCCCGTCAGGCGTGGCCAGGTTGAGAGACCTCGGTGTCCGGCCGCCCCTCGAGGACTCCGCCGCGGCGCAGCAGTTCGAGGGGAGTTGCGGCGTGGAGCGGGAGCCAGCGCTTCCTGCACTCTGCTGACGGCGCAGAGGCTGTCCTTGAGGCGAGAAAACCGGCTCGGGAGCGGAAGAGACAAGGGAGGTGAACCACTGGGGAATGGGAGGGGAGAGGTCCCGCAAGGCCGCTCGGAAATCTCTTCCCGGGAGGGAACTATGGGCGGCCTCCAGTTGGAACAGGGAAGGGGTTCCGGGAGCTGGCTTGAAGCGGCGTTTGCAACGCAAGCGCTTTTGATTTTGATTGCCTGTTCATGGGAGTTGGCTCGGGGAGAGCAAATGGCCATTGCAGGGGAACTTCGCCTCTCCAGTCACCCGTTGGCGCTGCCGCTGCGCCCCACCGCGCGCCACGTTCCCACGCCCCTGTAGCGTTAGATCGCGACTTGGTCTTAGAGGCGGGTGAGGCTGGGACTGGGCGGGGCGGGCCGGAGTTAGAGGCGGGGGCGGGGGCGGGGGCGGGGGCGGAGCCTCCGAGGCTCCTAAAGGCGCGGAGCGCTGGGCGCCGAGCGCGCGGAGTGGAGCAGCGTCCACCAAAGACAAATAGGGACTTAGGGTCGTGCCGTCCCAGCCCGCCCGTCGACGTCTGCGTCGCCTCCGCACCCTTACCCCCTGACGCCCTTGCCGGGCGCGTCCGGCGGCCATGCAGCCCCGGGGCTGAGGCGGCCCCATGGCGAAGCCCGCGTCCCCGCGGTCCCAGCGACGACGGCGCATGGAGAACTTCCGTAAGGTGCGCTCCGAGGAGGCGTCGGCGGGGGGCGGGGCCGAGGGGGGCAGCCCAGGCTCCAGCCCCTTCGCCGACTTGGCGCCGGGAGCGGTGCAAATGCGGGTCAAAGAGGGCAGCAAGATCCGGAACCTTCTGGCCTTCGCCACTGCCAGCATGGCGCAGCCAGCCACACGCGCCATCGTCTTTAGCGGCTGCGGTCGGGCCACCACCAAGACCGTCACGTGCGCCGAGATCCTTAAGCGCCGCCTGGCGGGCCTGCACCAGGTCACGCGGCTGCGCTACCGGAGCGTGCGCGAGGTGTGGCAGAGCCTCCCGCCCGGGTCCACGACTGAGCATCCACCAGGAGAGCCACCCGCCAGTATCAGCGTGCTCAAGAATGTGCCGGCGCTCGCCATCCTACTTTCCAAGGACGCGCTGGATCCGCGCCAACCTGGGTACCAGCCCCCGGACCCGCATCCTGGTCCCTCATCCCAGTCAGCCGCGCCAACGCCCAAGAGGAGCCTAGGGGAGCCCGCAATTGGAGAAGGCTCTGCGAAGCGGTCACAACCTTAGCCAGGTGCTGTGCACGAGGACCGGACAGCCTGAGAACTCCGGGCTCACGGTCTAGGCCACGTAGACGGGCTGGATCCTATCCCCAGCGCCTTCGCCTTCAGACGCACCTCCAGCCTTTCATGCATCGGTCCCCTGAAGCCCATGACCTGGACATAGCCTCTCAGACTGGCAGCATGGACCCCGAAGGTGACAATAGAGGGGCCCCTGGAGTGACAGGAGAGGATCTGGATCCCCAACGACCCTAGGGGAGCTTCGTGGGGTGGTTGCCCCTCGCCTGTGTTGCGTGAAGATGCGGACTCCACTTTCAGCTTTTAAGGACCATACTGGGACCTCTTCAGGGAGGGAATGGTGGGCAGTCGGACTCTAGAGACTTGCTAGAGATCCTCAAGGGTTAAAGGCACCAACCATTTGTGAGGAGCCTGAATCCATGAGTCATGAAGAGCCCTTAGAGTCACCCCACCCTTGGCATCAGAGGGTAAGGGGTAAGAAACTGCTTCAGAGTAGAGGAGTGTGGAGTGGTGGGGGTCTCATATTCTGGTCCCCCTCCAGGACACAGTTTTCTTTATAATTTTCCTTTCCTTGCTTCAGAGAAGCATACTGAGATTATGGTGGCAGAGGTGTCTCTATGGGCTCTAACTCTTAACATCCACCCTTTCCCATGTTGGCCCAGAGGGAGAGATCAAGGACAGAACTCTCCATGCCTCCTCTCCTGAGCCCCACAGCTGGAGTCTTGCTTTCAATAAAACAAACATAAAAATGGCACCGTCCTCAGGTTTTTTCCTAATCACTCGCCTTTGCAAAGCTGCTCTGGCCTGCCCCCTTGTGTCTCAGTCCCTCTGGCCTGGCATCCTTGGCCTTTGGAGTCCAGAATCAGGCACAGAGATGGGACAGCCTTGGAAGGGTGCAAGGGGCACACTGCCCAGTCCCTGGCTTCCCTCTCCCTCCCTCCCCTATCCCTCCTTGGCTCTGGCCTCAGGAACTTGTGGTTGGAAGGAGGCTTGTATCCCCCTGTGCATCACCACTAGGGAAAGGGAGCAGCACATTGTTTTTCTGGGAGGAGAAGTAAGGAGTGCAATGGTGAACTCTCCAGGGGGTCATCCCCAAGAATGGCAGCCACTGCTGGGGTCCCTAGGTCTGCAGCCTTCTGCCAGCAGACTGAGCCTTATGCAGAAGACTGGCACAAGGCACCCTATTCCCATGGGTGAGCGCTCCCCTTCAGTGCCCTGCCTGAGAAAGGACTGCACACCCTTGGGGGAGGGGGAGGAGAGATTGAGCACAAATCCACTGCTGAAAATTACTATTCAGCAGAGAAGCTAGGACTTGGACTGTGAATCACTGCAGGCTTCCTGATAAGCTGCCACCTCCAGCCCTGCACAGCTGACTGCTGAGAGATAACGGGTCTCATAAGCCTCTCTGCCCAGCTCCAAGTCAGCTGGGGTGGGGGAGGTGATTTCTGGAAGAGCTCTGATGAGTAAGGGGGGCACATATCCCCAGGATCTCATAAGCAGACCCTACCCCATGCAATTTGGCAGCCCCCTGGAAAGGAGGAGATGGGGAAGAAGGTATTTGTAAGTCGCTTTGCTGGCAGAACCCTGAAACAAGTCTTTCTGCTGGTGAGAATAGGTAGGTTCTGCAGCTGACAAGAGGGGCTCTTCAGGGAACCCTCCCCCTCAGTACCGCTGCTTGAGCTTTGAACCAGGGAGCCTAGTCATTATCGGACCGTGCCACTGGTTGTTCTCCCCAAGTTCCTGTTCTTGATAAGTCCCTGGGAAGGGCTGGGGGCTCAAATGTGCTTGTCTGACCCCTCTCAGGGGTGCCCAAGAAGCGGGGAAAGAATGTAAAGTATCCTGACTGCTCAGGTGCCCTGGGCTCATTCTGGACTTAAGCATATAAAATAAGTGATAAAACTTGGAAGAGGTCCTGCAGCATGGGAGCTTAAAATGAGGGAGCCTGGTCTTGGCTCTGGAAAAGGGCCAACCTTCCAAGATCACTAGTGGTCTGAAGTACTGAGTTCTCTGTCACCATCACCAGGATTGTGCAAGCAAGAGGCTGCCACAGTCATATCATGGAGGGGAGGTTGCAGAAGCTTCCCGTTTGGATGGGAGGTTGGGTCAGGTAAGTCTCCTCCCAACCTAGAAACTCATCCTGGGAGCAGGGAGAGAGGAGAACCCATTGTTTCCCGTTTTCCCAGCTTCAGAGCAAAACCCTGGTGGTGTAGTGGTTAAGAGCTATAGCTACTAACCCAAAGGTTAGCAGTTTGAATCTACCAGCTGCTCCTTGGAAACCCTAGGGGGCAATTCTGCTCTATCCTATAGAGTCACTATGAGTCGGAATTAACTTGACAGCAATGGGTTTGTTCTTTTATGGTGGGCTGAGGAGCCCTGGTGGTGCAGTGGTTAAGTGCTCAGGTGCTAACAGAAAGGTAGGCAGTTCAAACCCACCAGCTGCTCTGTGGGAGAAAGATGTGGCAGTCTGCTTCAGTGAAGATTTACAGCCTTAGGAATCATAGGAGCAGTTCTACCCTGCCCTACAGGGTCGCTGTGAATCAGAATTAATGGCAGTGGGTTTTGGTCTTGATAACAACACCATGGCAGGCTGAGCTTCTGCTACCCGTGCCAGAAAGCAGGCCATGAAACTGGCTTTCTTTTCTGCACCCCTCAGCAGGTTCGGTTCCTAGGCTTCTGATAGGTGTGCTGACTTGCAATTGGGACCCAGCTCCTGTGAGCTCCCCAACCCTGCCTCACTGATCCTTTGACCCTGCTGACCTAGGAGCAGGGTCCAAAGGAAAGTGACAGATGTTTTCATAGCACCTCTCAAGGCTGAGGGGGAAGTGGGTGAGGCCTGAGAAGATCTGGAACACAGGGGAGGGAAGGGGGCTAGGGGGACACCTCAGAGATAGGACCCACTTCAAAAGCTGACTAATGAGCAGGAATGGGAAGCTCCCCTTGTAAGACTCCATCTTTTCAATACTGACCTTTATCCTGGAGCCTCAGGTCTTCCATCTTTGGCTACTGGGCCCAATCTGTGCTTGCCTGGGCCCTGCCCTGGGTCACGTCTAGGCTAGAGGTGGCAGTGAAGGGTCACGCCCAGAAAACTGTCGAGTCACAAAGTCAAGAGCTTACTCTATTTGAGAACATAAACATATGTAATCCAAGACCAGAACTTGTCAGATGGGTGGTAGAACTCCAGCTGGGCCTTGAGGGACTTCATCCATTCAACAAGCATTCACTGTTGTTATGCCAGGTCTAGGCATGGGGGTGGGGGTAGAGGTAGAATCAGAATAATCAGACATGGCTCCTGCCTCAAGGAGGTCCCAGCCTAGTGGGGAGAAAGAAAAGTAAGAGGTGACAGCACAGTGTGATGATAACAGGAGAAGATGGGTGCTCTGAGAAGGGGCACTTACATAATTCACCCAGAAGTGCTGCTGGAGCTGGTTCTTCGAGGACCAGAAGGAGTTAGCCAGCTGGACAGGACAGGGAAGGGAATTCCAGACAGAGCACAAGGAGGCGATGCTGTGTATGATGTTCAAGCAGCCACATGTGGTTGAAGGATAGAGTGCACACGGCAAGAGGTAGGTGGGACTGGAGTAGCAGGTAGGAACCAGGTCACCGGGAGCCTCCCTGAAGAAAGCGGGGAGCCAATAGAAACCAAAGAATGCCCTGATCCAATTGGTATTTGAGAACAATCTCTCTGACGCCTTTGTATGTGGGAGGTGGACTGGAGGGGGCCTGAGTGGGTCCAGGAAGCTTCACAGAGCTACGAGATGAGACAGTGGCAGTGGGGATGGAGATGGGGACAGATTTAAGAGCCACCCTGTTTTGGTAAGATTTCACTGCCATTACAGCCCTAGTGGCGCAACAGTTAAGCACTTGGCTGCTAATGGAAAGGTTGGCAGTTTGAACCCACCCAGCAGCTCCGCGGGAGAAAGACCTGGCTATCTGCTCCCATAAAGATTACAGTCGAGAAAACCCTGTGGGGCAGTTCTACTCTGTCACATGGGGTCACTATGAGTCAAAATCTACTCAATGGCACCTAACAACAATGGCCAGGAAAGAGGAGGGCTTCTTCTTGTGGCATTAACCCTCACCTGGACAGGACTTGACCTACCTTCTTGGCATCCCAAGGGACTTTCTGTGTAAGAGCCAAACAATAGAGAATGGATTTTTGTTACGTGAGCTGGGGCTGCTGTTCTAGAAGTCTGTTTGCAGGGGTCCATTGTGTGACCGTGGGTTCCACAGCATCAAATTAGTAAAAGCTTTGGGAACCGTCATCCACTGACCATGAATCTGCCAGGCTGTGCTCACTGCACAGTGTCCAAAAGACCTGAGCCAGACCACCCCCTTCCATCTCTCAGCCCCTGCCTCATTAGGAGAGCTGTTTTGGTCATTGCTATGCCCACACTGGGCACTAGGGATGCTTTGTTGTTGTTATTGGGTGCAGTCAAGTCAATTCTGACTCACAGCGACCCTATAGGAGAGAATAGAACTGCCCCAGGGGGTTTCCAAAGAGTGGCTCGTGGATTCGAACCGCCAGCTTTTTGGTTAGCGGCCTGAGCTCTTAACCACATCGCCACCAGGGCTCCCGGGATGCTTGAGTTCCCTCTATTTCACTGAGATGAATTCAGCCACAGGAAGGTCTCCTTGATGAGACCAGGTTTCTTCCTCTGAGAGCACCCATCTCACTTTGTAATTGCACCCTCATTAGCATGGTCCTTTGTCAGTCACCCCATTAAACCATAAGCCTATGAATTGGACAGATCCTGCCTGCCTTGCTCCCTGCCCAGCTCCTGGCATACAGGAGGCCCTCAGAATGAATGAATGAATGAAGATTTGCTGAGCCAGGTTTCTGAACTGTTCTAATGCCACACCAAAGTCCTTAGCTGTCCAACTGTGTGGACAGTGGCTGAAGTTGTCCCTATCCCCACCATGGCTTCTCTCCCCATCTGAGCCCTTGGACCCCCCGCCCCCCACTTCCACCTTTTGGAAAAGCTAAAGTCATCATGGGGGTTGAGTTTGTATATCTGGCATGGGGATTCTGGTGTTGTTTATGACACCTCCCGACTATCATACTTATTCTCACTACCTTTGGTGGAAATAGGGAAGGCGAATGTGGGATGTTTGCCAAAGCCCCTATTATCAGAATTTCCAGTCCTCCGTGGAGGCAGGGTCTCTACTCTGCAGGTTTGTGCTAGCAAATGTAATGCCTGGTGTTGTATTGAACAGATCATAGGCTTGGGAGGCAGTCAGGCTGACTGTGACTTTGAGCCAGTTACTCTGAGTCTCAGCTTTCTTATCTGCAAAATGGGGCCGGACTGCTGTGGGGATAAGGAAATAATACCAGGCTTCCCAACCTTAGCTCATCATCAGGATCACCCAGAGCACTTGTTAAAAATGCAGATTGCCTGGGGTGAACTACAAACCAACAGGATCAGACTATCCAAGGAGGGACCTGGGAATGTGCATTTTAATATGATCTGCAGGTGATTTTAACAATCAAGGTTGTTATTCTCTGACATAATAAAGTCACACTCCTACTGGTACAGGAGACACAAAATTAAATCCCCTTCTCTTCACATTCAGAAATTATTTGAACACATTTCTGGAGAGAAACTCACTAGTAAAGAACTGCTATGAGCTGCCCCCTAGAGGTGGTGCTGGAAAAGGGATGCGAGAGGACCCTTAGGAGAGCAGCCAGTGGATTCCAAGCACGGAATTCCCCTACCCTGGGTCGTTTTCTGATAGGAAACCTAAGGGCGTGGGGCCCAGCTCAGACAGCTACAAAGGCCCAGACTTCTTTGAAAAAAAATTATTATGGAAAAATTGGAGCCTTCATACATTGCTGGTGGGAATGTAGAACAGCGTGGCCACTTTGGAATATAGTTTGGCAGTTCATCAAAAAGTTAAACATGGTTAACAAAATGTGGTACATCTATACAACGAAATAGTATTCTGCCATAAAAAGTCATGTAATAACAGATGAACCTTGAAAACGTTATGCTAAGTGAAAGAATCCAGCTACAAAAAGTCAAATATTGTATAATTCCATTTATATGAAATGTCCATAAAGACAGAAAGTAGATTAGTGGTTGCCTAGGACCGGTGGTATTAGGGAAATGGGGAGTGACTGCTAGTATGTATGAGGTTTCTTTTTGGGGTGATGAAATTGTTTTGGAATTAAATAATGGTGAAGGTTACACAACATATACTAAAAACCACTGAATTGTACACTTTAAAAAGTAAATTTAATTTTACTGTATATGAATATCTCAATTAAAAATATATTCTTTAATGATCTTCTGATTATAAAAGTATTAATTCAGAAATTACAAAAAACTGAATCATCCATGTTATACCTTAGATCTTGCTAAAAACAAAAACACCGTTAATGTGATTTGTCTCTCTCCAGACTTTTTTCTGTGCACAGATAAACTGTGTTTAAAAAAAAAAAAAAAAAAACAAGTTCTTACTGTTTTGTAAAGTGCTTTTATCACTTAATACTACATCCTGGGTATCTTTAACAATGCATCAGCTCTGCATCATTTTTTCGACGGCTGCCCTCTGGTGGTGCAATGGTTAAGCGCACGGCTGCTAACCGAGAAGTTGGTGGTTCGAACACACCAGTGGCTCCACGGAAGAAAAGACCTGGGCGTCTGCGCTTGTAAAGATCTAAGCCTAGGAAACTCTATGAGGTAGTTCTACTCTGTCCTACAGGGTCGCTATGAGTCGGAATTGACTCGAGAAGTGTTCTATTGTTGAGGTTAAGCTTATTATTACAAACAATGTTGCAATGAACATCCTTACTCACTGATATAGTGGGAGTAGGGAGGGGGAGGAAAAAGTACCATTAGAGCCCTCCTACCCCTATTTGATGGCCTGCCCACAGGACTGCCTTCAAGAGCTGCTTCCTCCTGCCACCCCTCTTCCCAGACTCCCAGGTCATCCATACTGTGTGTTTGCCCACCTCCATGCTTTGTCCTCCATCTCACAATCGGCCCTGCCCTGGGAAAAAACTTCCTACAGTTTTCAGCAGGAAAATACTTTATCTAGAGAACAACAGTTACTGTTTATTGAGCCCTTACTGGGTGCCATCCAGGACATGGTGTTTTACATGCATTATCTCATGTAATCTTCCCAACAACCTATTAGCTAGGTTCCATTATTATTCTCATAGAAAAAAAAAATCGTGGTTCAAGGAATTGGAGTAACTTTCCAAGGGGATACGACTAATGGAAGCAGCCCTATAATTCAACAGCAGTAAGAGTGTCATTCTCTCGGGTGCCTTCTCTTGTTCATCTCCATTTTCCGAGGAGTCTAGTAGTGAAATCCCCATCACTGGAGGTACTCAAGTAGAGGCCTGAGGAAATAAAAGCAATGTAGGATTAGTCAGACTAATGGTCTCAGGGTCCACTTCCAGCCCTGAAATGGCAGGATTCTTTTTTTTCCCCCAACGTATGCTTAATTTCTACCAGAGAAGGTAGTTTTTCTTGCATGTAAACTTCCCTTTATTAGAAATTCAGATGGTGGAGCAGTGTCTTTCTCCTCACAAGCTCCTCAATAATGTCATCACTCCCCCCTGCACCCATCAAGAGAAACATCTCACTAATGAGGTACAGGAGTCCAGTGACAAGGGCCAGAAGGTAGAAGGGGACAAGGAAGCTGGTGATAGGGAACCCAAGGTTGAGTAAGAATATTGTTGATGTGTTGTGAGATTGTTAACCATTGTCATAGGGCAACATTTGTAGTAACTGTTAAATGAGAAACTATTTTGTTCTGTAAGCCTTCATCTTAAGTGAGAATAACAGCACAATTGGAAGAGCGTAGTCAATGTCACTGAACTGTGTATGTAGAAATTTTTGAAACGGTGTATCTTTGGCTATGTGTATTTTCACCAAAAAAAAAGGTTGAGAAGTTAGAGGGTTAATATGTTGTGGGGTCGTTAACCAATGTCATAAAACAATATGTGTACTACTGTTTCATGAGAAACTATTTGTTCTGTAAGCCTTCACCTGAAGTACAATAAAATATAAAAAAAAAAAGAGAGAGAGAGAAACGTCTCATCACAACTCTTCCAGGGTGAAGGCTCTGGGCTGCAGCAGGAACCTGACAGGCTGCTCAACTGGTGATGATGACATCCCCGAGGCATCAGAAGTCCAGATGCTGCTTCTCCAGAAGAACAGCAAAGGATTTCAGGGCAGGAGGTGGCAAGAAGGGACAAAAGGCCCTGATGGCCTTGGGCAAGGGCCAAGAGTCAGCTCTAAAACTATCTGGAGGGACACCTTCTAGAAGCAGCAGAATGGCTGGGACCTGGGAACACACCTGGGGGCATACTTGGCAACTGGCAGGGCTCCTCTACCTAAGTGTTGTGATAGGTTTAATTCTGAGGTGACCCCCAAGATATACTTCTCCTGGTGTACATGCCTTGTATAATCCCCTTGAGTGGGAGGCAGAACCTATGAATTTGATGGGATATCATTCCTGAGATTAGGGTACTAATCAGTTGACTTTGAGCTAATCAAAAGGGAGATTATCCTTGGTGGACCTGACCTAATCTTGTGAAGTCATTCATAGAGGGTGAAGTGTCAGAGAAATACTCTCCTGCTGGCTTGAAGAAAGAAGCTGCAGTGTTGTGAGAGGGCCTATGGAAACAACCATGCGTCAAGGATCTGAACGTGGCCTTTAAGAGCTGTAAGTGGTTCTCAGCCGACTGCTAGTAAGAAAAAATGGGGACTCAGTCCTAAACTACAAGGAACTGGTTTCTGCCAACGTGAATGAGCTTGGAAGAGAACCCCAGCCTCCAGACCTGGCTGATAGCTTGATTTCAGCCTTGTGAGACCCTGGGCAGAGAACACACTTATGCCTAGACTTCTGACCTGCAGAAATTAGGAGATAATAAATGGGTGTTGTTTTAAGCTGCTAAGTTTGTGCTATGGTGTTTTCAACCACCTCATATGCATGTGAAAGCTGGACAATGAATAAGGATGAAAAAAGAACTCATGCCTTTGAATTATGGTCCTGGTGACCAATATGAATATACCATGGAATGCCAGAAGAACAAACAAATCTGTCTCGAAACAAGTATAGTCAGAATGCTCTTTAGAAACAAGCATGGCAAGACTTTGTCTCACATACTTTGGACATGTTACAGGAGGGACCAGTCCCTGGAGAAGGACATCATGCTTGGTAGAGGGTCATGGAAAAAGAAAAGGACCCTCAACGAGATGGACTGACACAGTGGCTGCAACAGTGGGCTCAAGCACGGCAGGGGTTGTGAGGATGGTGTGGGACCAGGCAGTGTTTTGTTCTGCTGTGCATAAGGTCGCTATGAGTTGGAACTGACTTGATGGCACCTGACAACAACAAGAAGAAGTCTGCAGTAAATTGTTATGCAGCAATAGAAAATACAGGTGATAAAGGCTGAGAACTTCCCTGAAGGTAGCAGGGGGTTCAGCATTCACTGAGAGGTTAGCAAAGACTACCTTCAGTGGTGGTGGGGAAAGAAAACAGTTCTGGAGTCAGACAAGCCTGGGTTCAACTCTAAGGACCACTGTTTATTAGGTGTATGATTCTACAGGGTTGCTGTAAGTTGGAATCAACTCAACGGCAATGGGTTTTTGACTCTTGGGCAAGTATCCTTTGAATCTATTCCTTCATCCATAAAATAGGAATACTTATCTTAGGGTTGTTAAGAGGCTTAGATAGGATAACAAATAGTTGATGGCATACAGTGGCCACATAAAAATTATAGTCACAATTGTATATTTAAAAAAAAAAACACTCCAGTAGCCAATCTAAAGGACTGTTGGCAAAGTGGACAGACTCTGACAACAGGGAGACCAGTTAGGACTCATTTGCAATTGACCCCAGTGCTTTCTCAATTATGGGAGCCCTGGCCTTATCCTAAGGGACTCTGGTGGCGTAGTGGTTAAGTGCTCAGCTGCTAACCAAAAGGTCGACAGTTTGAACCCACCAGCTGCTCCACAGGAGAAAGATGTGGCAATCTGCTTCCATAAAGATTACCCACTGCCATTGAGCTGATTTTGACTCATAGCCACCCTACAGGACAGAGAAGAACTGCCCCACAGGGTTTCCAAGGAGAGGCTGGTGGATTCAAACTGCCGACCTTTTGGTTAGCACACCAGCTCTTAACCACTACAGCACCAGGGCTCCTCCATAAAGATTACAGCCTTGAAAGTCCTATGGGGCAGTTCCCTGTCCTATAGAGTCACTATGAATCAGAATCAACTCGACGGCAATGGGTTTGGGTTTTGGACCTCATCCTGAGATTCCAGTCTTGGGAGATTTGAGGAATATTAATTGAACTGCAAAGAGGTCAAAGCTTCCGCAGATGTCCTTTGGTTAGGTTGCTGGGAGGGGGTGAGGGCGGGTACTTGGAAAAACTTTTTTATCCTTTTCTCAGCCAGGTTCGTATCTCCTAAAGCCACACCACTAGGGATGAAAATGAGGGCAGCTGCTGATGCCCTATGGAGTGGGCAAGGAATGAGGAACCCCAGAAAAAAAAAATCAAACCCATCGCCATCAAGTCAATTCCGACTCATAGTGACCCTATAGGACAGAGTGAACTGCCCCATAGGGTTTCCAAGGAGCGGCTGGTGGATTCGAACTGCCAACTTAGCCACCGAGCTCTTAACCACTGTGCCACCAGGGCTCTGGAATGAGGAAGAGGGGCCTAAATGTCCATCTCTTCTTTACTCAATGGTCTCAAGGTTAGAGAATGAGCGATACCAAGGCGAATGGGACCGTCTCTTCAACTCTGGGTGGTGGCAAAGACAATTCACGCCTGGGAAAGGTGCTCTACTGCCTGACCAGGAACTCAAAGTCAAGATGCAGTCAGTGAGGCCAGATTAGATGTAAGAGGCTTGGCACTTGATCAACTCGGTTTCAGAGCAGTTTGCTGTAGATCAGCACCCTTCTGCAGGGAGCGGTGGCGGGCGTTTTGCCAGAAACATCCAGGTGAAAATCTTTGGAACTGGGGATGTGGTATAAAGAGCCTGGATTACCAGCTAACAGTCTAATTTCTGAGCCTGTCTCCTTATCTGTAAAGTGAAACGGTTGGACTCATTTTTTAATGCTTGCTGGTTTGTGATATAAGAATAAACTCCAAAACCCATTGCAGTCCAGTGGATTCTGACTCATAGCGACTCTACAGGACAGAGCAGAACTGCCCCATCGGGTTTCCAAGGAGCGGCTGGTGGATTCAAACTGCCAAACTTCTGGTTAGCAGCCATAGCTCTTAACCACTGCGCCGCCTGGGCTCTGACATAAGAATAATTTATTGTAAACTCTCTTACATTAAGCAGTCTTTTCCCATTCATTCTCTTATTTTAGGCTCAAACCTTGTGGTAAGCAAGGAAGTATTCTTATTATAACTTAACGTCGTTATTATTGTTATCGTTCCCATTTTGAGGAGGCTGACTCGCCTCTTGAGCCGACTAGGATCATAGATACTGTCTTCTCAACCGTCACCTTC
Source organism: Dugong dugon (assembly GCA_030035585.1). Taxonomy (NCBI): domain Eukaryota; kingdom Metazoa; phylum Chordata; class Mammalia; order Sirenia; family Dugongidae; genus Dugong; species Dugong dugon. The sequence continues at coordinate 20,296,753 of CM057482.1, read as the reverse complement.
CCTTCATCCTCGCTCCATAATGGCGGCCGTAAGTCACGCGACCAACCGCGATGTGGCCTACCTGGTTTGTCCTCAACGCGCCACCGTAGCCCGCCCGCAACCGCGTGGTGCCCCCTCCAGCCGGGGCGCGAGCGCCGCAGAGGGCGGGCCCGCACGCTCCGCCTACCGTGCGTCGGAGCGTGAGTCCGGCCCCCGCGAGCTTCGGAGCAGCCCGCGCGCTCACACCCGGCTTAGCTTCAGCCTTAGCCTGTGCGCCGCCATCGCTGTCATGCTGGGCGCCGGTCTCCGCCGCTGCGCCGTAGCCGCAGCCTCCCGGGCCGGCCCTCGAGGCCTTCTGCACTCCGCCCCGGCCCCCAGCCCCGCCGCCGGTAAGGCACCCGCCTGCCACTGCCAGCTCCCGCGTGTCCTTGCGGTGACCTGGGCCCCCGCCGCCACTCGAGGGCAGGCTCCCCCCGCGGCCTAGTCTCTTCCCTGCGGGCCGGCGGCCGTACCCAGTGACCGTAGGGCCGCTCTCGCAGCTGCCTCTAGTTGTGGAGGACTCGAGGACGTGCCCCCGCGGGCTCCCTCAGCGCGACTTCATGGCGCGGGCACCACGGACGGATCAGGTTCGGGCGGACAGAGGAGCGGGCGCAGCGCTTCCGGGTACCGCGGCTTCTTCCGCGTCCACCGGCCCCCTTCAGTTTTCGGGCCGTGACCGTGTCCTGGCGCTGGCCCCGCGGTCACCTGGCCTGGAGTGGCCGCCGCCGGCCTGCAGCGCCTCGGCGAAGGTGACATTGAGCCGCTGGGCGCGTCGTTCAGGGTGGGGGCGGGGGTGGCACCTCCGGGATCCGGGCGCCGTCGCCCCCAACGTTTTCCGAGGACACAATATGCTTCCGTGTGAACACAGTGTATATACATTGTTTAATCAGGCATTTCTTTCAGTTAACGTTTTGTATGTCATCTTCACAGCCGTTCTGTCAATTTTAGGGACTGCTGTTAGGAGTCGGAATCGATTCCCGGCAGTGGGTTTGGTTGTTTCGTTTTTATGCCACGTTCTAATTCTTCCACGTTTGAAATGGATTTACATGTTTCCTGAGGTCGAGAGATCCTGAATGCTGTTAGGTCTTATGATAAGAATATTACCGTTTGGAAAATTGAGTACCACAGATCCAGGGATACTGGATTTTACAAACACGAGAAAGCTTCATTTTTTTCTTCGGATTAGAATCCTGATTGCTGGAGCATGACGTGCTGCTAATTCTTGTCTTCTATTTTACTTCCCCTTTTATGTGTTCTGAGACGTGTTATGTCCAGAGCAGTACATATAGTTACAGTAACTACACTTTAGTCCATGATGGTAGTATGGGTTACGTTATGAAATTCAGCCCCTAAATGTGCATATTTAAACATCTCAGAAGCTCAAAGCTAGTAGTAACGTTGTTCTCTTGACTATTTTGGGTGTTTTAGCTAGACGTTTCAGAACCTATAGAATATGTCTTGCTTCATTCAGTTTAAACTTTGCGTTCTGTAATTTATTATAGAATGTTAAGGCTGGAGTACACTTTAAGAGACTATGGAGGCCATCTAGTTTTACAGAAGAGGAGACTGAGGCCTACCTTGGAAAATTGACTCTTTTACTGGTGATGGAACTATTTTCTGTTTCTTAGGTTTGGCCCGTCCTGATGTTTGTCAGTTTTTGTTTTTTGTTTCTTCTCTAATTGTTTAAGTGTCGAATACTATTGAAGTTTTTCATATAAATAGATTTTGGGGGAGATTTCTTACGTTTTCATGGTGGATTGGGAAAATATCAGAGGTTTTTGGCAAATTGTGGTTTAAGGGAATTCCTCTTTTCTTAGTAAGTTTGAACACAGAGATTTATGTCGTAGGTGTTACATTCCCCAACCTAAGTGTAATCCGTAACAAAAGCTTTAATTTAGGTGTTTCTGCCATCTGGGCTCCTTGTTTCTCCCATACACCTTAATATTTACCACAAGGAGGCAGTATTGGTTACAAGTAGTATCAGCTACTGTCAGGCGCTACTTGTGTGACCTTGGGCATATTATTTAGCCTTTGTAAGCCTCAGTTGCCTCATCTCCAAACTTGTGATAATACTTGGTAGTTGTGAGATTTAAATAAGATAATGTAACCCTTGACACATAGAAAATGCTTAAGACAGTAGATATTTGCTTTATTATAGTGCATTTCATTTTTTTGCATATTATACATTGGGATTTGTTATCACTATAGGAATGAAGAGATTTTATGTAATTGAAAAGTCAAGAGGATTAATGTTCTTGGATGAAGCTATCCTAGGCCAAATGATGATAGTATGCTTGCAAGAGAGCTCTAGAGGAATTGACCTGGTCTGTGAAGAAGCCTCCAAGTTGAAATTGAATTGTTTTCCAGTTAACTGCTCAACTAGATGATTATGTTTTAAATAACAGGTTCTTTAGTCAATCATTAAAACCTGTGCAACTGGCACCTACAGGTCTACCCTGAGAGCTGGGTAACACCTGTAAGGGTGGGACGGCATATTTAAGCCAAGCATCTCAATAACCTTGCTTTGGAACCTGTTAACATTCCCTTCACTTTATTCACTTCTTTCTCTCACTCCTAGAATTACCACCACCAATTTATCCATTCTTTAGGCTTTGTCCAAGCTGATTAGTTACTAAATGGAAAGCCATCTGATTTAGCTATATTTAAAAGCAAGGAATTAATGAGCCCCTTAATTTTTCTAAATATATTAGCTTTTTTTTTTTTTTAATGAGTGCTTGACTGAATGCCAAAAAACAGTACTACAGATAGATTTTTAGATTGAGGCCCTAGCACTAGTCACTTAGTCTAAATTGTCCTCATGTTTCACAGTTGCATCCCTTTTCCTACTCTGGAACCTTTAGGTTGTGTAAAAGCACTGAGTATTGTTTTCCAAAATAGGTTGGCTTAGAAGCCTCAAAACCAGGCAGAGATGCTATACGGAAGTGAAGCTGGTGTGTTTGTGTTTAAATGCCTGTATAACCCATTGTCATTGAGTCAATTCCAAGTCCCGGCGTCCTCATGTGTCCTAGAGTAGAACTGCTTCATAGGGTTTTCTTGGCTGTAATTTTTACAGAAACAGAGTACCAGGCCTTTCTTCCGTGGTGCTGCTAGGTGGATTTCAACTGCTAACCTTTAGTTTGTAGTTGAGCACAAACTGCTTGCGACACCCAGAGTCCTAATGCCTGTATGTTGTTGTTAGGTGCCATCGAGTCGTTTCCGACTCATAGTGACCCTATAGGACAGAGTAGAACAGCCCTGTAGGTCTTCCAAGGAGCAGTTGGTGGATTTGAACTGCTGACCTTTTGGTTAGCAGCCGAGTCACACAGCCAGTAAATTACAGAGCCCCGATTAAAACCCATGGTAGTCTGCCCCTAAAGCTCAAGCTCTTTCCACCCTACCCATTCTGCCTCCCAAGGAGGAAGTGCAAGTGTAAAGAGTGTTAATGTATTGTGCTTCAGCTGAGCAAGCATTTACTGAGAATTGACCAGATTGGGATGTATTAAAGCACATTTAATTATCACGAAAATATCGCCCACAGAGGGCTTTTTTTTTTTTTTTTTTTAAACCTTTGTAATGAAGGACTTTAATTATATTGATGACTCAAAAACTATGTTCTTCAAAGGCAGTAGGTAAGAGTAGTAGGCACCTTTTTTCCTTAGACTACCTAGTATACTGCAGTGGATAAAGTTGAGTGTATAGAAGATTTATAATACGAAAAAGTTTAAAGTAGTTATGCTTTGGTAACCTAATTTGAAGAATATCAACAAAAGAGGTGACAAAGAAGAGCTATGCTGTGTGACTCCCAATTGATCCTAAGTCAGAATGAACCACACCAACCTGACCAAACCATGTAAGTACAGTATTTTTTTTTTTTTTTAATGCTAAACAACTATATACTAAGGTTAGAGTCCCTGCGTAGTGCAAATGGTTAATGTGCTTGGCTACTAACTGAAAGGTTGGAGGTTCGAATCCACCCAGAAACGCCTTGGAAGAAAGGCTTAGGGATCACTTCTGAAAATTCAGCCATTGAAAACCCTATGGAGCACTGTTTTACTCTGACAACATGTGGAATTGCCATAAATTGTAATTGACTCATTGGCAACTGGTATAGTATAGTAAGGATTTTTTCCTTAAAACCAAGTGCTAGTGAATTAATTGGAAATAGACAAAAATCTGTTTAATATTCATACTGAGTTGGTGCTTTAGTTGGTGGACCAGTATTTTGTTTTAAAAGCCTAAGGATGAGAGAATTGGTTAAGTCAGGAAGGGAGCATGGGTGAAGTTCATTAAGATGAAAAGTAACCTAAATTCTTTAGGCAGTTGCCTCCTCTGACATTGTAAAGAAGGGGAAACCCGGTCTCATAAAAACCATTATTCAGGTCTCAGGTTCTCAAACTATTCTTCACACAGAAGCATTAGGTTATTAGCTATTAGTCATTGGGAGAAAACCCTCATGAAGACAGCCATTGGATCTGTATGAAGCCCTGTATCCTAAATTTGGCAGATTTAGGTGCCAGACCAACAGCATTTTAATCTTGAGACTAAAATTCCTATAGGCAACTCAGTTTGTAAATACCGAATGGGGCTCACTCCTGAATTCCAGGCAAGTGTTCCAGTTTCAGTGTTGTGTATTTCAAGGCTCTAGCAGGTTTTATCAAAGTTATAACGAAGATCTGGGGTGCTAATTAGGGGAGATCTCATATGGATAAATTAAAGCTCTGAAGTTACACAGTAATGTTTTGTGAAAGGAAGGTTATGTAGCTATGACTTAATTTCTCAGTAGAGCAGTGAGGGGAAACAGTAGCCAATGGCTATAAAACAAATTTTCATTTTTTCCCAGATGCATCTTTTTATTGTAAAGCAAAATTGATCCAAAGAGATGTCACTCAAGAGCAATCGTGCTAGGATGCTGTTCTAAGTATTTCTGTTCAAATCTGTCATATAAGGGCCAGTTGTTTACTTTTTCTAAATGGGTTTTTAATCAACTACATACAATAAACTGTACTATTTTGAGTGTATAGTTTGAGTTTTGCCAAAATTTCACGCCCGTGTGACTACCATAACCTATTGCAATCAAGTCAATTCCAACTCGTAGCCACCCCAGGGGACAGAGTAGAATTGCCCCATAGGGTTTCCAAAGCTGTAATCTTTATGGAAGCAGACTGCTGCATCTTTCTCCCGTAAAGTGTCTGGGGGGTCCTAGCAGCTGGGCACTTAACCACTGTTCCACTAGGGCTCCTTTGTGACCCCTACCACAAAAAAAAAAAAGATACAAACTATTTCCATCCCCTGAAAACGGTCCCTTTTGCCTCTGCAGTCCACCTGCCCTCTGCAACCCCGAGCAACCGCTGATCTACTTTTTGTCTTTATAGATTAGTTTGCATTTTCTAGAATTTCATATAAATGGAATTCTACACTGTGTATGTTTTTGTGTCTGGCTTCTTCCAGCTAATGTTTTTGAGATTCATCCATGTTTGTTGACTTGTATCAGTAGGTTTTTTTTTCAGTTGTTGAGTAGTGTTTCATTTGTTTATCCATTCATCTATTGATGGGCATTGGGTTGTTTCCCCTTTTTTGCTATAATAAAGCTACTGTATACATATTTTTGTGTGGACATATATTTCCATTGTCTTGGGTAAATCCTTAGGAATGGAATTACTGAGCTATATGGTAGGTGTTAACTTGATGAGAAACTGCTAAACTGTTTTCCAAAGTTGTCATACCATTTTACACTTGCACTTTAAGTATTACGTTAAGGACAGCTCGTTTTTGAAAAAGTAGGTTATACAGTCTTGAAAACAGTGGGTTAGAGCATTGTTATAACCTTTGCTTTCTGATATTTTGAATGTATTCATTTTGTGAGGTTTATTAAATACGCATGTGGTTTTGATTAAGTATTTTCACTTACCAAACACATTTAGGTCTAGAGATCCATTCTTTTTTTTGTCACAGAAATTAAAACATGTCTGATTTCAGTCCATTATATACATGTCCCACTTCATTCTGGGCTTGGGTTGTGGAGATAATGTAGATCATTGGAAGGATTGGGACTTCTGCTACGATCCTGAAGGACTAATGATAGGCATTTTGCTATAGCTGCGTGGTAATTTAAGTATAACAGGAAATACAGCTTGGGGAATGTTTTATTTCTGTAAATTATTATTTCCATAAATAGAAGATCAGTTAAGATATTTTTAGATAAAGATTAATTTATAGCTACCATTTATTGAACACCTACCAGATGACTAGCCCTCTGTAAGGCTTTACCTGCTTTTATAGTTAATCCTCATAATCTGCTAAAACATGGTATTCCCATTTTACAGATAGGAAACAAACTTAAGCTAATTTTCCCAAGAGTATACAGTGGGAGAGTAAGCGAGAGCCTAGAGGTAGGTATCTTAGCACTAGGTTGTGCTGCCTCCTAAGACCTAAAGGTAAAATTCCCCCCCACCCCATTAGAGAGACTGTCTAGAAGGAATCCAGATTTCTCAGCTCCCAATTCAATGTCCGTTTGACAAGCAGAAAGAAAAATGGAAAAGCTTTTCTTAAGGTACCACAAAGGGTATGTGGATTGACAGCAGAATACTAAAGGCAAGGAAAAGCCTGTTTTCCTCACAATGTGATATTCAAATATCTCACTTAGAAATCTTATAAAACAATGTTTTTTCAGTGGGAGTAGGTCAGAAGGTATGTCCCCCCGCCCCGCCAACAGTTTATCAGAATCTGTGGGGAGGAAGCTGTAGTTTGATAAAACAATATCTAAAATTATCATTGTTTTGTTCTGATATGTAATTTATTTTTAAATATTTAATAGAGAGTGTAAGATTTTTTTAAAATTTATTAAAAATATATATAATAAATTTGTTTAAAAGCTGAATTGTACATTATTTTTAATTAGTAATTAACATTCTGCTTGGAAGTTTTTCTCTCAAAGATAACCACTGTTAATAATTAAAACAAAAACTCCTCCCATAGGGAACCACTGTTAACAATGTTAAGCTAGGATTAGACAGTAGGGGGAAAAATGCATATATAATACTTTGTTCTACTTGCCTTTTTTTTTTTTTTTTTTTTGCTTAATTTTTTAAAGATATTTTTCCATATCAGTAGATAAGATTTATTTCATTTGACCTGCTGAATAATTTCCCTGCCATGACATATGTAGTTGATTCAAAAATTTAATGCATTAAATAAAATAAGTACTATTTTGTACATTAAAATTACTGGTTTTTCTCCATTGTAGCTGTCCAGTCACTTCGCTGCTACTCCCATGGGTCTCATGAGACAGATGAGGAGTTTGATGCTCGCTGGGTGACATACTTCAACAAGCCAAATATCGATGCCTGGGAATTGCGTAAAGGTAATTGGAACATAGGCGTATTTGTCTATTTTGGTATGGAAATATGAACTGCTGTGTAGTCTTCCACTACTTTGTCAAAAGCAACTATTTTGAAAGCATTGCATCATGTAAAGTGGTTATCATCATGCAACTTGCAGTTAGGAAAGTTTATGGCTTCCCTAGTGAGTATTTCCTATACAGCAGGATTTTAAAGCTGGCACTATTGACATTTTGCTCCAGATGATTCTTTGCGAGAGGGAGGACTATCCTGTGCGTTGTTGGATGTTCAGCAGCATCTGACCTCTACCCACTAGATGCCTGTAGCAACCCCTGCCCCACGTGTGACAACCAAAAATGTCTCTAGACATTGCCAAATGTCCCCTGGGGGACAGAATCACCCCTGGTTGAGAACCACTACTGTAGTGATAACGTCAGAGTGATCAAGAGTTAACAGTTTCGTAAAATAAAAAAGAAAAGAAAAGCAAATGCCTGACATCTAAGATACTCCACTGGTCTCACCCCTCTGGGAACGAGGGAGAATGAAGAAAACTAAAGATACAAGGGGAAGATTAGTCCAAAGGACTAATGGACCACATCTACCATGGCCTCCACAAGACTGAGTCCAGTACAACTAGATAGTGCCCGGCTACCACCACTGATTTCTCTGACAGGGATCACAATAGAGGGTCCTAGACAGAGCTGGAGAAAAATGTAGAACAAAATTCTAACTCACAAAAAGAGGCCAGACTTACTGGTCTGACAGACTGGAGAAACCCTGAGAGTACGGTCCCTGGACACCCTTTTAGCTCAGTAATAAAGTCACTCCCAAGGTTCACCCTTCAGTGAAAGATTAGACAGCCCCATAAATCAAAACGAGACTAATGGGGCACAGCAGCGTAGGGACAAGGACTAGAAGGCAGGAGGGGACAGGAAAGCTGGTAATAGGGAACCCAAGGTTGAGAAGGGAGGGTGTTGACCATTGTCATAAAACAATGTGTGTACTAACTGTTTAATGAGAAACTATTTGTTCTGTAAACCTTCATCTAAAGTACAATTAAAAAAAAAAAAAAAAAAGAATATTGTTTGGAAAAAAAAGTAATGAGGAAAATCTGTATTTGTTAAAGTGAAGGGACATCCATAATATATTGTTAAGATTAAAAAAAAAGAGAGAGTTAACAGTTTTGTACCTTTCAGATAACTTACTTAGTGGTCACTTGGTTCTCTTTCCCTCTGGGTAATGGTTTGAGTTGTTTGTTTGTTATTTCTGTTCTCAGTTAATATTTGTCTTGGCCCTGAATAAATGTCCATTCTAAGTAAGCTACGAACTTGTTTTTCCTAAATTGTAAATGCCCACTTAAAATGGGTAAATAGCATTAATGGTAACTAGTCACTAATTTTAAGTGGAGAGTAATTCAGTCTCTGTGACTGTATTCTAGCACTTTGTTCACTGGTGTCCTTTGTTTAAATATTTTTAAATAAATAAAAGCAAGAAGCCTAAGTGCTTCAAGCTTCTCTGCAGGAAATGTAATGACTCCGTTTTGCTGCACCCAGGGAAATTCTTACTGAATTATCTCGAGTAGAAGTAATGAAAAGAACAGCAGTTCTGCGTTCCCATTAAGAGAATCTTAAATTTGATGATGTGTCATTTCGTGTAGAGCCAAAAGTAATCATGCCCAGTCATTTTCTGGTTGAATGTTTCTGAGTCTCTGCACTAATGTTTCTCTATAAAATCTCCTTAATGTCCTCATTTGGGCTTCATTAACTCTCCTTAAGCATTTCTTTGGTGGTTTTAGATTGTTTTCAGTCAAATCTGTTTTAAAGCAACTGAAGAACATACATTGCATTAAGAATTACAGATGTGAGTTGAAAATGGCCCGCTTGTTTGAATAGAAACCAGCTAATTATTATGAAAATGGTGTTTGCATACTTGTTCTTCAATTTGCATGCTGCTGCATAGTTTTTTCCATTAATTCACTGTGATCTTATCATCTAGATTTTCCTAAAGGTCCTTATAGAGAATAGAGGCCCTAACAGATAACATGGCCATGGTTCAATAAAAAGATTACTAAATTGTGGTTTTGCAGGTGTGATGTTCCAGGTTGACATGCTCTCTTTTAATTTGACAGGGATGAACACACTTGTTGGCTATGATCTGGTTCCAGAACCCAAAATCATCGACGCTGCTTTGCGGGCATGCAGACGGTTAAATGATTTTGCTAGTGCGGTTCGCATCCTAGAGGTTGTTAAGGTCAGTGAAATAACTATGTTAAAGTTGTTCTGGAAGTGGGTGGACTGTCAATAGGTAGCAGCATATTCTGTGTTTTTGCATTTGTTAAAATTCCTACAGTTCTCTTATAGCTAGAAGAAGGAGCCCTGGTGGCCCAATCGTTAAGTGATCAGCTGCTAATAGAAAGGTTAGTGGTTTGAACCACCCAGCGGCTCCTTATGAGAAAGACCTGGTGGTCTGCTTCTGTAAAAATTACAGAACTAAACCAAAGCTAAGAAGTTCCTGAACACAGTCAAACACTTTGAGGGACAGAGTAGCAGGGGCAGGGGTCTGGGGACCATGCTTTCAGGGGACATCTAGGTCACTTGGCATAACAAAGTTTATTAAGAAAATCTTGTGCATCCTACTTTGGTGAGTGGCGTCTAGGGTCTTAAAAGCTAGCAAGTGGCCATCTAAGATGCATCAGTTGGTCCCAACCACCTGGAGTAAAAGAGAATGAAGAATACCAAAAACACAAGGAAAGTATTAGCCCAAGAGACAGAAAGGGCCACATAAACCAGAGAGTTCATCAGCCTGAGACCAGAAGAACTGGATGGTGCCTGGCTACCACCAATGACCGCCCTGACAGGGAACACAACAGAGAGTCTTTAATGGAGCGGTGGGAAGGGTGGGATGCAACACTCAAATTTTAGTAAAAAGAGCAGACTTAATGGTCTGACTGAGACTGGAGGAACCTCAAAAAGCATGGCCCCCGGACTCTGTCAACCCAGAACTAAAACAGTTCCCAAGGCCAACTCTTCAGACAAAGATTAGACTGGACTGTGGGACATAAAATGATACGAAGAGTGTGCTGCTTCTTAGCTCAAGTAAATACATGAGACTAAATTGACAACTTCTGTCCAGATGTGAGATGAGAAGGCAGAGAGGGTCAGGAGCTGGTTGAATGGGCAGGGGAAATCGGGTGGAAAGGAGGAGTGTACTGTCACAGTATAGGGAGAGCAATTAGGGTCACATAACAATGTATGTATAAATTTTTGTATGAGAGACTAACTTGAATTGTAAACTTCACTTAAACTACAACAATTAAAAAAATTGCAGCCACAAAAATCCTGTTGAGCCGTTCTGCTCTGTCATATGGGGGTTCCCTATGAGTCTGAATCTACTCCACTGCACCCGACAGGAGCAACATAGCTAGAGGGAATGTACGTTGCAGTTTCAGCCTTTCTGGAGGGCAGTTTGGCAGCATTTACCAAAGCCCTTAAAAACTGTGCATGAGATAATTTTGCTCAGCAATTCCATTTGAGAATTTGTCTTAAGGAAATAATTAAGGCTGTACAGTGGTTTAACTATAAGGGTATTCATCTTTGTGCTATATGAGATATGAAGAAATTAAATGGAGTGGTTTCTTAAGATGGAACTTCCCAGAACAGTTTATGACTACACAACTCTTGATATTGTAGAAGTGTGTTTGACATTGAGAATGTTCATGGTATATTATAATTGGAGAAGTTGTGAAACATTTTTTTGTGGTATGACCTCATTTTACTTAAAAAGGTAAATACATATGAAAATGTAGGCAGATACATACCAATTCCCTGCCCCCTTGCTTGATTATAATTTCTGACTTTTCTGTAATGAACAAATAGATGGCATTTAAATGAGGATTTTAATTTTTAAAAAATTCAATTAAGGAAACCTAGAATTTGCTAAAGGCAGAAGAATAACAGATTGGCACTTTTTTAGTCCATTTCCCTTTTTAATAGTTACCCCTGAGAAACCCTGTGACAATACAGGTATAACTACATGTTCTGGTGAGTTTTCTTCAAAACCCTCCTGCCTTGAAAATAAGTAGTGTCCAAGTGCAGCTCTCAGTGAAAAGATATGGCATAGTGAAAGAAGCTCAAGGTCTGTAAGGGGGCAAGTGTGACATTACTTTATCTACAATTGGTAAGACAATTAAGGGTTCTGTAGGCTATCAGTCCACTCAGCACTGGTAGTTAATTCAGTTAGGGTCTCAAATTGGAGACAAATTAAAAAAACTTTTCCTGTGTTAACTTAATTATTCCTGTAGCCTGCTGGGCACATTTAATTACCTTCACAAAATTCTGTCATCACCTCCACCTTTTCCAGTAGCTCAAAGCTTTAAAATGTTTTTCTAAATTTAGTCTAATTATCTTACAATTACTTATTCTCAAAGTGTATTAAAAACCTACCTTGAATAAATGTGTTAACTTAAAAGTAGGTGATCTGTATTCTATGCTACTAACCTCTACATATGTGATTAAAAGCATTTTAAAGTTCATTTTGTTAATAGAGAGCTAAATGTGAATATTATCTTTTCCATCAGGACAAAGCAGGACCTCATAAGGAAATCTACCCCTATGTCATCCAGGAACTTAGACCAACTTTAAATGAATTGGGAATCTCCACTCCAGAAGAACTGGGCCTCGACAAGGCGTAACCTCCCATGGGTAAGCACGTGGTACCACTGACACACCACTGAACAAGGCAGGAAAGGAATGGCTTGGGGGTGGGGGGGTTTCAGTGCTCTCAGACACAGAGCCTAGGATCTTTTTTTTTTTTTTTTTTTTTTTTTTTTTTTTTTTTTTTTTTTAAATTGAGCTTTAGATGAAGGTTTACAGAACAAACTAGCTTCTCATTAAACAGTTAGTACATGTATTGTTTTATGGCATTGGTTAACAACCCCATGACATGTCCGTGCTCTCCCTTCTCAACCTTAGGTTCCCTATTATCAGTTTTCCTGTCCCCTCCTGTCTTCTAGTCCTTGCCCTTGGGCTGGTGTGCCCCTTTAGTCTCGTTTTGTTGTATGGGTCTGTCTAATCTTTGGTTAAAAGGTGTACCTCCGGAGTGACTTCATTACAGGGCTAAAAGGGTGTCTGGGGGCCATACTTTCAGGGTTTCTCCAGTCTCTGTCAGGCTGGTAAGTCTGGTCTTTTTTTTTAGTTAGGATTTTGTTCTATGTTTTTCTCCTGCTCTGTCCAGGACCCTCTATTGTGATCCCTGTCAGAGCAGTCAGTGGTGGTAGCTGGGCACCGTCTAGTTGTACTGGACTCAGTCTGGCGGAGGCTGTCGTAGTTGTGGTCTGTTTAGTCCTTTGGACTAATCTTTGCCTTGTGTCTTTAGTTTTCTTCATTTTTCCTTGCTCCGGAAGGGGTGAGACCAGTGGAGTATCTTAGATGGCCGCTCACAGGCTTTTAAGACCCCAGATGCTACTCACCAAAGTAGAATGTAGAACATTTTCGTATAAACTATGTTATGCCAATTGAGCTAGATGTTCCCTGAGACCATGGTCCCCACAGCCCTCTGCCCAGTAATTCAGTCCCTAAGGGAGTTTGGATTTGTCCATGGAGCTTCCATGACCTTAACCTGAACAAGTTGTGCTGGCTTCCCCAATATTGTGCACTGTCTTACCTTTCACCAGAGTTACCACTTATCTATCGTCTATTTAGTGTTTTTCTATTCCCACCCCTCCCGTCCCTCGTAACCATTAAAGACTGTTCCTTTTTGTATGTAAACCTTTTCATGAGTTTTTATAGTGGTGGTCTCATACAATATTTGTCCTTTTGTGATTGACTTATTTCACTCAGCATAATGCCCTCCAGATTCATCCGTGCTGTGAGATGCTTCGCAGATTCATCATTGTTCTTTAGAATTTCATATAAACGGAATTCTACACTGTGCAGTCTTATGTCTGGCTTCTTTCAGCTAATGGTAGAATACCTAGTATACTGCAGTATTGCGTAGTATTCCATTGTGTGTGTGTAGCATAGTGTTTATCCATTCATCTGTTGATGGGCATCTAGGTTTTTTCCATCTTTTTGCTATTGTGAACAATGCTGCAGTGAGCATGGGCGTGCGTATGTCTTTTCCTGTGACGGCTCTTATTTCTCTAGGATATATTTCTAGAGCCTAGGATCTTTTAATGTTTTTGTTAGAGTAGTGGCCATGAGAGTAGTACCAGCAATGATAAATTTAAGGAGCTAGAGTTGTTATTTCTAGTTGTAATTGTCCTCTTGTTATTTCTAGTTGTAATTGGTGTATAAAGCAAGTAAAAGCCTCCTTAATTAAAAACAAAAACATAAAGAACCACATAGAGAACAGTATAGTGAACCTACGTACCCACACCCCGATTTTCAGATGCTATTTTGCCACAATTGCTTTAGGTTTTTTTTTTTTTTTTTTTTAATTCTCTCTCCAAGAAATGACTAATTTCAGGTAGAATTGAAGCCCTCTGTATACCCTGCCTAATTCCGGTTCCATAACTTCCCTCAAGCTGGAGGTATATGAGGGGTTCATCATGAATGTTTTTATATTTCTGTTTATTTTTAATAGCAAGCTTATATTAATGTGATACAATAGTTTTTATATACCCAAATTAGATTTTAACAGTCACTATTCTACAATAAAAGGAGGCCTGGTGGCACAGTGGTTAAGCTCTTGGCTGCTAACTGAAAGTCAGTGGTTCGAACGCACCAGATGCTCCTTGGGAGAAAGATGTGGCAGTCTGCTTCCATAAAGTTTACAGCCTTGGAAACCCTATGCGGCAGTTGTGCTCTGTCCTCCAGGGTCAGTATAAGTCAGAATCGACTCAGTGGCAGTGGGTTTTGTTTGGTTTATTCTGTAATAAAAACTTACGTGGTATCTTGTTTTCTACGGAAAGACAAATTAGGTAATGTAACAGTCACAGGATTGTCTAGGATTGAGTAGGATGCAGAAAATCCTCTAAGATAGAAAATATATAAGCTATTGTGATCGTAATTATTCTCATTTTACTGATGAGGAAACTGAAACACCTTGTCCAGGGTCACATATACCAAAAAAACCCACTGCTGTCGACTCCAACTCAGAGCGACCCTATAGGACAGAGGAGAACTGCCCCATAGGATTTTCAAGGCTGTACATCTTTACAGAAGCAGGCTGCCACATAGCTAGTGGTGGAACCTGTATTTGAAGCTGGGAAGTCTGGCTTCAGAGTCAGTTGCTCTTACTGCACTGTGCTTCCTGTGCAGGCATTAGTTAATGGGGCTTAAATAAAGGATTTGCTTTCTGAGGCTAAGGGGAACTTTATTTTTAAACCAATTTATAAAGGTGTCAATAAAAGTGCGTCCAAAATTATTTTAAATTGCTGGTATCACATCTTTCATAAGATAAAGCAAATGAGCCTTGTTAGGTTAGTCAAAACCTGTTGAAACACTTACTTAAAAAACCTAGAATTCAAAGAATCTCTATCCTCAGTTTTCCTACTTGTGTTAAACAAACTGAACAGAAAATACCTGAGGTTTTGTTATCTACTTTTGGAATCCATTTTTTAAAGTTTGCTTTGGAGTTAGGAGTCTTTCCATTTTTATCTTTGTACACCCCCATACCACCACCACCTCCCCACAGTCAGATAGCTCATCTTTGTAATAAATGGAAAGGTTTTGTATGTGTGTGTGTGTTATTAATGATTTCTCTGAGCAATGGGAGGAAAACTAGGTGTTCAAAATACAGGATTTCTTAGTTATATTATTTAAGCTCATGTCTGTGGTTCATATTCCAAAATGGACTCTTAAGAGGTTGTCTAAACTCTTAAAACTGAAAACTTAATTTTTATTTTGTCAAATATTCCAAGGGGTGCAGAAGGTCTTTGTTACACCTGCAATGAAATTTTATTTCTTTAAAACAAAAAAGGTAGCTGCCCAGTGTTTTTCAGACTGGAAAAGAAGAATACCCCAGTAAGTACCAGTGGTATAAATAAAAAGGTCACAAAGCCAGTCCCCTGTGCATTGGCTATAGGCAAGACTGAGTAAGAGCAAAAAAGGCTACAAAGAGGCAGTGATAGCCCCCGCCCCACCCAGACTGTAAGCTCCAAAGGTTATTGTTAGTAGCATTTCTACCTTTTCTTTGTTCTTTCCTGACTAATTCTTTGTGTTTTCTCTTACAGATGAGCTTCCTAAGGATTTTTTGGTATTGCTACTTGATTGTAAACAGTCACCTGGAAATACTGATGATAACATATTACCTTATTTGAACAAGTTTTCCTTTACTGAGTACCAAACCGTGTAATGGTAACTTGGATGTTAATAAAAGGGAAACGAGTTTGAACTGAAAATAGGTATTGTTCCATGTGTTTGAATTGAGAAGCAGAAAATAAAACACCATAGGGCCCATCGGTTTCATGGTTTTGTTGCCTTTTGTGCTGAGAGAACTGCTTTAATTCTCTGGAAATCATCTGACATAAAAGTCAGGTACAAACACGTTTGGGTGCTCTGGCTGGTAATTAGCTGAAGGGTAAAAGTGATTTATGTAGTATTTTCTTGTTGTCAGTGCCAGCATGTATCCTAGACTTAGAAGACTGGTTGTCTGTGGGATAGATCAAATTAGGTACCTTTCCCAAGCAGGTGAAATAAAGTTTCAACGTGGTTATTGAGATAGTCTCAAGGATGTGCTGTGTGGTAGCCAGCCCCTCCTAAACTGTGTGCCTCTATTAGTGCCCCTTCCCTTCCCTACCTTGTCTTCCCTAGCAGTGCAGTGTTAGTCCTGGACAGCAAAGCGTTTGCTGTGGCAGATTTGGAGGCATTATGAGTGAAGGACTGAGTAAACGGCTTTACTTCTTGAGGCAATTAATAAAACACACAAATCCTGTTTATCTTTAGAATCCCCATAATGCTGGAAATCAGCTACTGGATAAAGAGGTTCTAGGTCTGAGTAACTTCTGGTATAGCCAGTTTTGACTGTAGGGTCAGAGGAATAGGATTAATGTTAGGTTGAAATTTAGATGTCTTCTCTCATAAAATCATGTCACGAATTGTTAGTAAAATCAATTTCAGGAAGATTTTACTGCTAACGACCTTTCATAAAACACTGATCAGCTACCCAAAAAGCCTCCTGCACCCTTTTTTTAAGAAGTAGAAATGTTAAACAGCCACGTATCCGTGTTTAATGTATAGTTGGTAGGCCATAGTTCTTAGGTTTCATCCCTCTGTGGACCACTGCTTTTCCCCTTATCCCATGGGTTATAGCCCCGCAGCCACCACTGCTCTCCTGTTTTTCCTCCAGATCTCTTTTATGTTGTCCCCATTCCCCTCCCTCCCCGAGATGAACACCAACGTCATCTTGCCCTCACAAATCCTAGAGGCTGTAGAGAGAGAGATGTTAAACAGATGTTAGTACACGTTATATATAAATACATCATGGCAGATTTTTAAAGTCCTTTGAACATACGTAGGTACTATGAGAGAATAGAAGGCTTCTGGGGCAATGACGTTTAAGTTGAAGCTTAGAGGATTGAGGGGTGGCGTGTTAGATGTGGGGCTTTATTTAAAAGTTAATTTATTGTATGACATATCTGGCCTTTGCACCATTGGGGTGGGGAGGAGGGATTTTATTGATAGCTCTTACATTATGTACATACATAATCACGTTTAAATCTGATTTACCACGATCTTAAAGAATTCTAACACTAGCTGAAAGAAGACAACGTTGGTGTCATGGGCTCTTTTTAAATTTTTTTTTAATTGTGCTATAAGTGAAAGTTTACAGCTCAAGTTAGTTTCTCATACAAAAACTTACACACGCATTGTTATGTGACCCTAGTTGCTCTCCCTATAATGTGACAGCACACTCTTCCTCTCCACGCCGGATTTCCTGTGTCCATTCAACCAGCTCCTGTCCCTTTCTGCCTTCTCATCTCGCCTCCGGACAGGAGCTGCCCATTTAGTCTCATGTATCTACTTGAACTAAGACTAAGAAGAACACTCTTCGTGAGCATCATTTTATGTCTTATAGTCCAACCTAATCTTTGTCTGAAAAGTTCGCCTCAGGAATGGTTTTAGTTTTGGGCTAACAGAGAGTCTGGGGGCCATGTCTTCTGGGTCCCTCCAGTCTCAGTCAGACCATTACATCTGATCTTTTTACTGGAATTTGAGTTCTGTACCCCACTTTTCTTCTGTTCCGTCAGGGACTCTGTTGTGTTCCCTGTTACGGCGGTCATTGGTGGTAGCTGGGCACCATCTAGTTCTTCTGGTCTCAGGCTGATGGAGTCTCTGGTTTATGTGGCCCTTTCTGTCTCTTGGGCTAATATTCTCCTTGTGTCTTTGATGTTCTTCATTCTTCTTTGTTCCAGGTGGGTGAGGCCAATTGATGCATCTTAGATGGACACTTGCTAATTTTAAGACCCCGGACGCCACTCACAAAAGTGGGATGCAGAACATTTTTTAATAAACTTTATTATGCCAGTTGACCTAGATGTCGCCCTATAACTTGGTGTCACGGACTCTTACATAAAGGAGGAATGCAAGATGAATAAAATGTTCTCTGTTCTCAAGGTCATAGGGTAAGGAGAGTATACAGGTTCACAATTGTCTAAAAGGACAAAATAAGTGCTGTGATGGTCTTTGTGTCACAAACGTTTATTGAACACCTGCTATATACCAAGCATTGTACAGGTCACTGAAGTTAAAGCAGTGAACAATGGAGATACAGTTGGAGCCAGGAGAAACTAGAGGTAAGGATGCAAGTTAGGCAGTTGTAGAGTATAAACCAGTTGCCATCAAGTCGATTTCAACTCACGGTGATCCCGTGTGTGTCAGAGTAGAACTGTGCTCCATAGGGTTTTCGATGACTGGTTTTTTTAGAAGTAGATCGCCAGATCTTTTTTTTGAGGTGCCTCTGGGTAGACTCAAATTTCCAACCTTTCTTTTAGGAACCAAACACATTAACCATTTGCACCACCCAAGGACTCGATGAGGATTTTGAATTAAAGTTGTAGCAGTAGAAATGAAAAGAGGAGATGAATTTTGAGAGTCACATTATTGAGGTGTACTTGGCAGCTAATTAGATGTGTGGGAATGAAAACTCTGGGGAAGACCCATTTTGCATATTTTAGTGATGGTGCCATTCATAGGCAAAAAGCGAGAAGAGGAGCTTGGGGCAGGGTGGAAAAAGTCTGCATTTGATTCTGCACTTGTTAAATTTCAGGCATTAGTGGGCAGGGTAGGCCTAGATTTCTGAAAAGAGATTGAGACTAGAGAGAAGAATTTAAGGTTTGAAGCAGCAAAGGCTGAGATTTCCAAGGAATGACATTTGAAGGCAGAGGTAGGCTGAAGGCTGAAATGTTGGGAGCAGGTACATTTAGAGGGCAAGAGGAGAGTTCAAGGAGAAGGTCAGGTGGATGACAGCTGAGGGGAGGCTTTCATTTTCATTCATTCAGTTTTTTATTTTTTAACTTTTTATTATAGAAAATTTCAAACATTTACCAAGGTAGAGACAACAGGATTTATAAATCCCTATGTACCATCACTCCACTTTAACACTTAGTGATTCAAGGCCAATTTTTTTTTTACCTATATTCCCATTCACCCCCACCCCAAATATTTTGAATCAAATCTCAGGTATCCTGTCATTTCATCTGTAAATAAATATTTCAGTATATCTCAAAGTATATCTTTTTTATTTTTAAAACCCAAAACCAAACCCATTGCTGTTGAGTCAGTCCTCACTCATAGTGACTCTATAGGACAGAGTAGAACTGCCCCGTAGGGTTTCCAAGGGGCGGCTGGTGGATTCAAACTGCCAACCTTTTGGTTAGCAGCCATATGCTTAACCACTGCACTACTTATTTTTAGACACAATCATAATAAGGATTGTTTAACATTTTTGTTTTCAAAGGAAGCTTTGGTGGTGGCCTTTTTTCAGGAAAAACAGTAAAGGTTTTTTATTTGAAGGAAAAAAGGCCACCACCAAAGCTTCCTGTGTACAGAAAAGTATAAACCCTTTGCTGTCGAGTTGATTCCCACTCAGCAACCCTGTAGGACAGAGTAGAACTGCCCCATAGGGTTTCCAAGGCTGTAATTTTTACAGAAGCAGACTGCCACATCTCCTGCAGAGCGGCTGGTGAATTTGAACTGCCAACCTTTCGGTTAGCAGCTGAGCACTAAACCACTGTACCACCAATGATGTAAAAAATACGCAAAATTTCACTATTAGTATTTTGATGACGATCCTCCCAAACATTTCTCTATTAATACAATATAAATACACACATGTACATGTGTATGTACTTTGGCATGCTGTTTTACAAATGAGATTTTCTCCCCTTTGCTAGGTCAAGATTATTACTGTAGACAGCCTGTCTCCTGCTTTTCAATAAGGCATTAATATTCCATTGTGTGGGTGTTTCCACTTGGGTGATGGCTGTTAAAATTTTGTTGTTAAGGCATAACTTAAACAGTCAAGTGTCCAAATCTTAAAACGTACAGCTTCCGTTTTTACATATGAAATCATGGTTGGAGGACTTTTAAAAACCATTGTTGTGAGGATTAAATGAGATTACATGAAGTGGTTAGCAGTGGAATTGAGGAAAGTCAAGGCCAAATTGCAGGGGGTTAGGAAGTAAGTGGAGATAATGAGGGAGGAAGAGTCCTGAGGAATGGTGCGTCCCGTGAGGATGACTTGAAGGGTGGTGTTGCTTGAAGAAAGCATTGGCATTTTCTGACACGCTAGAGATGCAGTACTTAGGCTGGACAGAACTGGTATCTGGAAAATGGTTGTTACTGTTTCCTTGGCATCTTAAATTCTGTTGAGATTTCTAAATTTTACTTTTTGCCTGAGTCAGTCATTGAGCTATTAGAAACAGATGGGTATTGTGACTAAGCTTTTTGTAAATGCTGACTTAAATCCCTCAAAGGTTGTTACAGCTATGCCTTACTGTTTTGCTACTGCAAAAATAAGCACTGCCTTTTAAACGGCTCACATTTTTTAATCTCCTTTTTCTCTAAGACAGGGGTCAGCAAACTATGCTCTGTGCGCCAGATTCAGCCTACCACCTCTTGTACATCCCACAAGCTAAGAATTGTTTTTGTGTTTTTAACTGGTTAAAAAATTAATAAAAGGGTAACATCTTGTAACACATGAAAATATGAAATGCAAATTTCATTGTCCATAAATAAGGTTTAGTGGAACTCAGCCATACTTACTCATTTACATAATTGTTTATGGCTGCTTTTGTGCTACATTGGCAGAGTTGAGTAGTTGAGATGAAGGCTGCATGGTCCATGGAGTAAAAAAACACTCTTTACAAAAAAAAAGTTTGCCAACATCTACTCTAAAATAATAGAAACCATTTTCAAAGCAAGCTGACCTCTAAATCTTAAGGCCTGTTAACAAGAGGCAAAGATGGCTAGATAAATTAAATCTACTGATAAATTTCTTATCTCCATCAAATGTCTGTGTCCTCCACCTATGTATCCACTAGTCGAATCAGATAGACTCCTTTCTTGTGCTAAAGTAGGTACATCTTTAGCTTGATGGATCTTAATAGCCAAAGTATCCTAAAGGAAGTAGATGGCAAATATTGTTCATAGTTTAAACAAGAGAATCTTTATACAGCTGAACTTGGGTAGGTGAGACATCTACTCTAACAGAATAGGGTCTCTAGCTTTTTCTTTCCCTACTCTATTTTGCAAAATTTCAAACCAATGAGTGGTTTGCCACTTTTGTTTTATAAATAGTATATATATATATTTTTTGGCTCAACCCTTTGAAAATAAGTTACAGACATGATACTTCACCCTTAAATAATTCAGCAGACATCTCCTGAGAATTAGGACTTTCTCCTTACATAACCACAAGAAGTTTGGCATAAAATATATAGTATGTGTTCATATTTCCTCAATTAAATAGTGATGGCCTTTATGTTTTTTATCCAGAATGTAATCTGGGATCAAATTCTGCATTTGGTTGTTATATCTCATCAGTGTCCTTTAATCTATAACAGTCCTGCTTCCATCTTTTGTCTCATGATACTGACATTTTTCAAGAGTCCACAGCAGTTCTGTCGTTGGATGCCCTATTATCTAAATCTACTTAATTGTTTCCTCATTACTATTGTTGCTAGCTGCCATCAAGTCTACCTCATGTCTACCCCATGTACAGTGGAACAAAACTTTGCCTAGTCCTGCGCCATTCCCATGATCAGTTGGGGATTGTACCATCGTGATCAATAGAATTTTTATTGTCTGATTTTTAGGAAGTAGATCACCAGGCCTTTCTTCTTAGTCCATCTTAGTCTGGAAGCTCCACTGACAGATGGGTGGTGGCCGAGCATGAGGTGCTTGGTTGGGAACTGAACCCCATTCTCCCGGATGGAAGGTGAGCTCTGCCAATGAACCACCAATGTCCTCTCATTATTAGAATCTGGTTAAACGCTTTGGCAAGAATACTACATAGATGATGTGAGCTTCCACTTACATCCCCTCAAGAGGCACATAAATGTCAGTACTAGCTTTTTTTTTTTTTTTTTTTAATTACATCTACCACCAGCTGATGAAAGGCAGTGTAATGTAGGAAAAAGGTGGAAAGATAGGGTTTGGATTCAGACCTTTGTTCAAATCCCGCCTAATAGTTGCAGCTGTGATCGTGGATAAGTTGTCTATCCTTTCTGTGCTGCAGTTTTCTTATCTGAAAATGGAAGCTACCTTGCAGGGTTATAATGAGAATGAAAGATTGGTAAGATTGTGTCTTACGTTTATATTTATGGTTGTGCTTAGGAAAATGGTTTGGGCCTGGCCATTCTCTCCTGAGCCTTGCTAGCTGCCACTGCAGTTTTTCTTCACTGTTTAACAGGGAAGCTTGTCCTTAGCAGCACAAGGAGTCCATCTTCATAAGTTGCCCAGTTTTGTTTCATTTACCAACATTGGGGAAGTTCAGTTGAACACAAAGACAAGTGAGATGCTTCTGTGCAGGGCCTGGCTCTCCACAGGTGTGTCCATGCCTTTTCATTTGACTGGCTTACTCCCCAGCATTTTGATTCTAGAGTTACCTGTTAGAGCAAGTACTGTGCTCTAAAATTAGATTCTGCACATTTCTCTGAAAACATGGAGAACGTCATTTAATATACACACTTGACTGGTATAAACGAGGACAGGCTTTTGAGGCAGACATGGACTCAGTGGTATAACTTTGTGGCCTTAGGCAAGTCAGTTAATCCCTGTAAGCCTCAGTTTCCTCATATGTGACGACTGGGAAATAGTCTCTTCCCTAGAGGGCGGCGACATGAATTAATATGGGGACAAAAGTGGGGCTGGTGACCTGGGAGACTAGGAGGACCTGCTGATTCATGGGCTCCATCTGTCAATTATCTGTGCTCTACTAATAATGGAAGAAGTTGAAGGTTCCTTGTGCAGGAATCTGAAACCTGGTGAGACAAGGACTTGTGAGGTAGGAAGAAAGCCTCTGAGGAAAGTGGCAGGAGACCAAGGTCGTCATTGCCCCTCCCCATCCCTTTCCATGTCTAACCCCAGATACTCCCTGATGAAAGAATTTGGCTCCAGTGGACAGGAAAACCAGAATTCTCAACTGATGATGGACCAAGAACAGGTAGGGAATTGGGATTCCCAAGAGCTGGAGCCAAGAAAAGTAAAGGATGTGACTACCCAATGGGACAGGAGGACTCAAAAGCTAGCATGGGAGTCTTTGCTCCTAACAACCATTAGTCCCCACCACCACCAAGAACCTACCACCCCCACTTAAGAAACAAGACTGGGAATTGGGCTGGGAGGTACTTTGCTAGGGACAGATAACCTAATAAGCAAGGTCTGCATGGGCTTAACTTGTGTCGCTTACCAATCTGTAGTGCACGATTTCACCTGTTTTTCGCCACATCAGAGAGTAGTACATAAACACAAGTCGTGTGTATCTTGCTTACTGGTTAATCTGCCCCTGTAATTGTCCTATTCATCATTAGACCTGCCACACAATTGAAGTTGAATAAAGCTTTTAAAATGGAGGAGCTGAGGATCCTCAGACCCGGCAAGGGAACCAGCACAGTCACCCTGGGTTAAGGTCTGAGTAGCAGGAGTGAGGAAGAGGGGGTTTGGTGCCCTGTGTGCTGTGGCAGTTCTTGCCCTAGGGCTTCATCCCCTTACAACCTATGTCTTCTTGTTTGGGGCCATGGGTGTAATTTATCTTTCATAGGTTCCTAGTGAACATAATAAGTGGAAAAGGGAACTATCCTACAGGATAGTTGAGTGATCACAATTTCCTCATTAATATAAAGTTTGGACTATATAGGTAATTTGAGATCACTTCCAGCCCCAAAGCTTTGTGATTTTAGTTTAGAAGTTAAAGGGGGATAGGGCATTCATTCAATAAATATTACTGTGACCTTGTGCTAGAAAGAAGGGATACAAAATGAATAGGTTAGGCTGCCCTTGGGTAGTGCAAGTCAAGTGAAGAGAATTTAAGTGACATTAAATTCTTAGAACGCTGCGTAAGGTTTGTAATAATAGGGTACATTTCTTCAGCACATACTGTATGCCAGGTACCATTCTAAGCACTTTACAATTTATTTAACCTCACAATAATTCCATTAAAAACCAGATGCTATCGAGTAGACTCCGACTCATGGTGACCGCATGTGTGTCAGAGTAGAGCTGTGCTGATTATCAGCCATTAGAGTAGAAATGGCTGATCATTCAGAAGTAGATCACCAGGACTTTCTTCTGAGGTACCCCTGGGTGGACTCAAACCTCCAAACTTTGAGTTAGCAGTGGAGCACATTAACTGGTCGCACCACCCAGGGACTCCCCATTTCTTAGCTAAAGAAACTGAGACAGAGAGAGGTTAACAAACTTGCAAGTAAGTAGCAAAGATTTAAACCTAGACAATCTGGCTTTAATGTCCATGTTCTGTCACAGAATTGACAAAGTATTATTGATGAGACACCTGGGAGGGACATGTATGAAAGTGCTCAGACTCTATTGCTACAAGTTCCTGGCGATTTTGTTACATCAAGTGGGTTTTTATCACATTTTCTTTGGTCTTTGGTGAGGTCTCCATCAGTTTAACAGGTAGCATGGGGGGGTGGGGCTCTTTTAGAGTCCACTGGGACCTAGGTTCAAATTCTAGATTTACCATTTGACTGGTAAACATAACCAAGCCTGAACCTCATTTGTGTTAACAGGAACAACCATCTTCTTTATTGGGAGGTTATGAGGATTAAATATTAAGTTGAGCTACTTGAAATGGCTTGTTTCTGGAGGTCAAAAACGGTCTAACATTATGCACTGGCGGAATCTACCAAAATAGTAATGATTCCTTTCTTTGTGCTCCTGATTTTTCAAAAATTCCAACCATAAATTCTTTATCTTGCCTAAGACATAGTTCCATCCAAGGGTTTAGGTGGCTCTGGGAGCCCAGAAGTCCAAAAACTCCAGCCCTAAATTCTCCTGCCAAAGGCATATTTCCTCCCAACGCTTTGTGTGGCCCGGAGGGCTCTGAGGTTGCACGCTGTTGACCTACCCTGTGGAGGCCAATAAATGGGCCATGAGATTTGGCAGCTCCTGCAAGAATCCAGGGATTTCCAGCTAGCCACAAGTACATCCCTTGGGGGCCAAAGAAGTCAAGCGTCTTGACACTGGCTCTGTGGCCTGCCGTACACAGACTCAGCGTCATTTCACCCACGGCCTATTTTGTCCTTGTTTGTCACTGTAGGCATTAATTCCATTTTAAAATGTGAAAACTACGCTTAGGGAAGGTCAGGCCACATACAAGGTCTCAAGCACCGTGTACTGTTGGAAAGAACGCGGGCTTTGGCGTTAGATTGGTCGACGCAGGCACTGCTTGTAGGTCTTTGAACCTCTAAGGCCTCTTTCCTTTTGCAAAGGGCGCTAACATCTCCCCTCTTTGTACGGCTGTTTTCAGTTCAACCCAGGTTCTCCCGGGTCTGGCCTAGGGGCGCTCCAGCTGTGGCGAGTGGACCCCGGCGGGACACTGCGAGGGGCGCGGGGGGTGAACACGCACCAAGGCATTGAGTTCGCGACCAGACAGCGCACACCCCTGGTTCTGCATAAATATCAATATTTAATTTCGACTGTAGACAGAACTAGACTTCGACATCCCCAAGCTTAGACCAACTCAGACTCAGACAGTAGTGTTCCCAAAAGGAGGACCGAAACTACGCAGACCCGCAGAACAACTGGGACAACCCCACGGCACGGAGGGCCGGGAAGGACCGGGCGTGGACGGCCCGCGCCTGCGCGCCGCCATCTTGCTAAAGGAGAGTCCGCCTCCCGCCCGGGCAACAGCTCGTCAGCTCTGTGGCGTGGCTGCGCTATCCGGCGGGGCGGGGCGGGGCCGGGCCATGGCGACTGTGGAGCCAACAGCGCGCGCGGTCTGGGCTTCTACCCAGACATCCCAGCCCGGTGGGGCCCCGGACCGCACAGCCGGGTCTGCAGGGCCGCCTTTCGGGAGAAGCGGTGGCGAAGTACCGCGGCAGGGGGAGCGGACCTCAGCGGCTGTAGAGAAACGGGGGCCGTACGTGGTGACGCGTGCGCCCTCCGTTCAGGCCAAGCTGCGTGAGTGCGGCTAGATGGGGAGCCCGGGCGGGCTGCCGCGTCCCGGGGGCGGGCTCTAGGAGCCCCGCTGGCTCTCGGCGCCGGAGGGAAGGGGTTAGATGCAGCCCACTGCCGCCCCTGAAATCCTGTTCGGAGAGGGCAGCTTCCCGGCGCTCGGGAGACACAGCGGAGTGGGAAAACCCCTCTGACCGGGGCCCTTTGACTTCCAGAGAAGCACCGGGACCTGGCCAAGGCCGTTCTGCGGAGAAAAGGCATGCTGGGGGCCTCGCCGAGCCGCCCCGCCTCGTCAGGGAAAAGGTCTCAACAGGCGTCACCTCCTTTATGCCTGGCAGCTTTTACAGAAGGCCTTGACTAAGAGTAGGAGACAAAGTGTTTACGTTTAAGGCTGAGCTAGTGTTCCCCTGACGGCGGCCTGTCAGATTCACTGCCTTTAAAACGGGGAGAGGAACAACCATCTTTTTTTTTTTAAGGATGTGGTATTAGGAAAGGGCTTTGGAATAAGGGGGTTCTGTCAGTGCATATAGAATCGTTCATGTGTTCTGAGTTAGGGAGGAGCAATGCGGCCGAGGTCCCCGAGAGTGAGGATGGAGAGCCGGGTGGGAAGAGCCAGTGCTGTTTTTTTAACTCTTAAACCCTGAGAGCTGGACAGGACCTTATCCAGTGCCTCCTATAACAGATAAGAGCTGAAACTCAGAGAGGTAAAGGGATTTGCCCAAGGACGTGCTGTTTTTCTGTCTTCTAGTTAAAGGGCTTAAGGTTCCTGTGGGGGACTCTTCCCTGACTCCCGCAAAGGGAGGTGTGCTTTTCCCCAGGAGGTGGGGGGAGTGGCGTGAGTGCATATTCAGAGGAGCAGTAGCCAGATACAGGGAGCTGCAGGCAGTGGGGGCTGTGTGATGGGTAGAAGGCAAGTCAGGAGTAGTGCAGTCAGTTCTTTCCATAAGGAAGTCTGTTTAAGGCTGTCCCTGTGAAATGCTAGTGATTCCTGTTCTATGCTTGGTCTCTCCTTTTGTACCTCCCCTCAGGTCAGTGAAGTTTAACAAGGGCTATACCGCTCTTAGCCAGAGTCCAGATGAAAACCTGGTGTCCCTTGACTCTGAAAGGTGAGTGCTTCCTTGGAAATGCCCCTTGAGGAGTGACTTGGACGAACTGCAGATTGCTTGGTGCCTTCTCTTGTTCACTGTCTCTTCCATGGCCCTTCATGCATGTCCCAGGCCTGTCCTCTTCTGACCACTTGCCCTTCCTACGGTGGCTTGGTTAGAGAACTCGTGGGTGATGCTGCTGCTCTTGGATTTGGAGTGCCAGCATTGCCTGGGGAAGTCATCCTGCCCTGTTATGTGTGCAATGTCAGTGAGAGTGACCCTGCCCCTGCCAGAGCCAAATGAAGGAGCTCTTAGTACTCATTCAGATCTGGGCTTGAGTTCTGTGGTGTGTGGTCTTTGCTCCGCAAATCTTCTAGACCCCCTTGCATGCTCCCCACCTTGCCTTTTGTAGCTGTTCTCCACCGTCACCCCCCTGAACTGACTGTCTTCCTCTTCTCCTAGTGATGGGGAGCTGGAATCCAGATACTCCTCCGGGTATTCCTCTGCAGAGGCAAGTCCAAAGCACCTTTCTGTGTGGGGCCAGGCTGCAGACAGCGTCACTGCTACTGCCAAATGCTTGCCTGGTGCCTGCCATATGCACAGCACTGTACTAGACTTCCAGTTTGTTCTCTGATCTTCCATTCTGCCCTCTTCCCCCAGCAGAGGTGTAGTGTCTGAGAAGGGCTGTTCAAAGTCCAGGAGACCATAGACCCCAGAGCTGGAAATGACCTCAAAAGTTTTCTAGTCCAGGCCACCACTTAGAAAAGGAATCCTCTTGATAAATCCCAGCTAAGTGTTTACTAGTCTCTGCTTGCTTGGATGCTGCTTATAATTGGGTACTCACTACTTCCAGGCAGCCTCCTGCCCACCCCTCAACATATACACACAGTTTCCTTGGATACCTCTTAGAAAAGTCTCTCTTATTGATTTGAAATATCTCTTTGGCCTGGTCCCATTGGTCCTAGGCCTGTTCTCCTGTGTAACACAGTAATTCTAGTCTCCCTTCTTTTGATTGTCTTTTTTCTAAGATCAGTATTCCTGTCCCTTCCCCACCTACCTTCCACCAAGCTTACATTCTTCCAGGCCAAACAACTTGTTCTTCAGTTGTTCCATCTATGGGACTCAGACTGAAATACTTCTGGGCTGGCCTTGTGGACATGTGTCCAGAGTGAATATTCTGATTGTCCTAGACAGGAACACAGGGATATAAAGTTCTGGCATGTGCAGCTTACTGCCTCTGACAGAGGTGAAGTGCTGGGGACATGACTGTACACCACTGGTATTTCTTCTTTACTCTCCTGAAAACCCTTGGCTACCTTCTAAGTTTCTGCCAAAGAGAATAGGGGCAGTTTGTAAATTGCGTCCTCCTCAAATGTCTAAGCGTCTAAGATTGTTAAAACTAAAGAAGGAAGATTAGCTGAGAACCAGACGAAGTCCTACACTGTTGCCAGCCTTGTTTTCCATCTACTCAGTGGAACTGGTGAAGTCAGGCTGACAGGTTCCACTTTGCAGGGACCCAGCCCTGCTGACATCAGAGGATAACATATCTAACCAGCAGTGCAAAGCTCCTCCCCGCAGTGCTCCACTATAACCCATATTCCTCTGCTACTCTAGCCTATTGTTCTGGTGCCATTGTCCCCATAGTCTACAGCCTTTATCAGGATCGGTCTGGGTTACCAGTGGGCATTGAGTTTCAAACATAATCTGGAATCTGATCTTTACGTCAGATGCCTCAGGGTTCTTTAGTGAGAGCAGCTCCCCTGGGGGTCAGTGATAATGCAGGCTGGATAGTACTGGCTGAGGCTCCTGGGTGCCCCTTACTGCTGGGTGAGGCACAGCTAGGGAAGTGGCACTTCCTCCTGTAGTCCAGGGATGTCTGGGGTTGGCCTGGGGCGGGGAGGGAGCATAGACAGGAAGCCCTGGTATGGGAATATAGGCCTGCCTTTTGGGCAGCAGTTATTTCTGCTTTGCAGCCTTACAGTTCCCTCCCCTCCTTCTGCCCTTAGCAGGTGAACCAGGAGGTGAGCCGGCAGCTGCTCCAGGACGGGTATCACCTGGATGAGATTCCAGATGATGAGGACTTGGACCTTATTCCCCCCAAGCCTATGGCCTCCTCAGCTTGCTCCTGCTGCTGGTGCTGTCTTGGGGGCTCTTTCTCCTGCACCCTCCAGTAGACAACCTCAGGCAGATGCCAAAGATGGGCCGTGAGGCCTGCAGACCCCTGGTGACCCTTCATAGCTCAGACTGCAGTGGGACCTGCTATCAGCCCCACACTCACTGGGGGGCACTGAGACCCCTGGGAAGGTCAGTGACCGGCAGGTGGGCCTTACTTGGTGCTTCTTGGGCCAGAAGCCCCTATCTGGGCCATGCAGTCATAGGTGGAATTCTGTAGTTTTCACTCTGCTGTTGGAGCGGTTTGGAGAAACCACTTTAATAAGAGCAAAAAATAGAGGAGTTTTGGTTCTTACAGTGGGTGACAAAGTGTCTAAGAAAAACACTTGCAGACATCTTGACTGGCATTTGTCGTCATACTCTAAACCAAACACACCAAACCTGTTGCCGTCGAGTCGATTCCGACTCATAGCAACCCAATAGGGTGGAGTAGAACTGCCCCATAGGGTTTCCAAGGAGCAGCTGGTGGGTTCGAACTGCTGACCTTTCAGTTCACAGCCAAGCACTTTAACCACCACGCCACCAGAGCTCCTGCAGGGAGTATAGCAGGATCATGGCTTCCAGAATGCCTGGACCTGGTGCCTCCCCTAAGTGGTCTGTCTGGGTAGGTTTAGTTAGTGGTCAGCCCTTCCTTAAAAACTGCTCTACCACATACATATTTAACTGTACTCCTTGGTTGCCATTCTTCACCTCGGTCTTGGCTAGTTTCTCCACCATCTTTGAACTAAGGGTTGGGTGAGGAAACTAGGGCTGGCACCAGAAGCTTTAAGTTTTTGTGGTTACCAGCAGATGGAGCAGTTCTGGTGCCTTGTTTATAAAGCTTTTTAAACTGAGAAATAGCAATGGGTATCAGAGGTACGCTGGTACAGCTGTGTGGGCTTTCGCCTAGACTGAGGCTCACAGAGGGGATGAGGAGGGAACTAAGCCAGCACATAAGGCCAGTGCAGAACGCCTCCCTCTCACCCCAGCACGGCCCACCCCTATTGTCGTCAGCCGTGCAGATTCCTCAGACCACAGCATGGGTCTAGCTCAGGACTGGGTTCACAACAAACCTCCAGGTGCAGCAGAACCTTTCAGCCCCCAGCCTGCACACAGCAGAGACAAGCATAGTTGGCCCCTGGTCCCCACTAGGCAGCATCCCTTGCTGTACTGGGCCTCTAGAATTTTTCAGTGGTTCCTTTTTTGCCTCACCCAGGACTGGTTTGAACGGGAAGGACAGGGTCCCCAGGCCAAGAGGTATGATAATCAGGATTGGGCCCCACCTGGGAATGTGTGGCTTCATTCATGTCCTGTGACTCCTTAGAGGCAAGAGGGATGGCACTGACTTTCCTTACTCCGTCAGGAGGTGAGTGGAAGACTGAGAAAGTCAAATAAAAAGATGAGGCCTTGTTGCTGGACCACTATCTCCATGAGACTAATCCCATCAGTGCTTGATTGGCATCTATCTCTGTACTTTTCTCATATTGTGAAAGGTTGAGGGGGATACATGGTATCCAAGGGGCTACAGCTGACCTTTATGCTACCAGCTAGCAGCTCCACAGCAGTAGAGAGATGGAACAGAGACAGGTCAGGTTGAGGTCTGGGAACAGGGAAGGCAGCTAGATGGTTATTCTGTTCTGAAATGGGACTCTGCCTAGGTACCCAACCTTCTAAGCACTTTGTGCAAATGCCTGCAGAGAGGGAGAACATTCCATTCTGACCCCTTTGCCCACTCACAGAGACTGTGTCCAGGCCGTTCTGGCTTCTGCAGAGGTGGAGAAGTGCACATGAGGATAGGGTTCAGGTACAGGACAGTGTGCTGGGGGGAAGGGGAACCCAGTGGGGGCCAGAAGGTGATTGTGGAAGCCAGGTGGGAGCCACATTTCTGTGGGGGAGCTGGCTAGGACTCAGTAGCCTGGGCATTTTGGCAGCTGCTGGGGGTAAGGGTGACAGCAGGATCCAAAGACTAAGGCCCTCTGGGCACTGTTGTAATCAACACTGATGTTTGGCTGCAGCTGTCCCTGGAGATGATGTCCCAGAGCTGGTTGACCCTATGTGGGAGGCATTTCCTGTGTGGAAGAAGCTGCAGGGGCCTGAAGCAGAAGACAGTGTACAGTAAGGCAAGGTGAAATGGTTAGCTCTTTGGGGCCCTATTGCCACAGGTCAGAGTACCAACAAAGGCACTAAGGTGCCCAGAGCCAAACTGCCTTAATTCAGGGTCCTGGGTGTTCTGGAGATGACAGTCCCCTTGGGGGAGAGGGGTGTATCTGGGCTTCACAGATGGGAGTGGCACTGTTAAAGCCTTTACACAGTACTCTACAGAACTCTATGGCTTACCCTTCTACAGCTCTGTAAGTTTATAAGAATAAATGCCACCATGCTGGATAAGCCGTGTGTATCTATGCTGCAATATAATTTTTAAGAAAGGCCTGCACCCTAGTCATTGTTTCTGAATCCTGAGGTGAGTACAGCCCCCGCTGTGATCATTCCTCCTGAAGACCAAATCCCTGTAATCTACAATGATCGAATGTGTTCTAGAGAAAGAGTTGACAAATTTTTTTTAGTAAAGGGCCAGATAGTCAAGTTTCAGCTTTACAAGCCATTCTGTCTCTGGCACAACTATTCAACTTTGCCTTTGTTGCTGGAAAGGAGCCAGACAGTATGTAAATCAGTGGGTGAAGCCAAGTTTGGTCAGCTGGCCTCAGTATGCAGACCCTGCTGTAGGACCACCTGAAACACAGGAGAATCATCCGCTGATGGCTACTGTCTTGTCTGCAGACCTGGAAGGCCCAAGGCCTGCCTGCAAGCTCTCCATCTGAGACTGAAGCTGACCTCCTCCCCTCCCACTCCTTCCTAATAAAAGGACTCCCGAGTCTATAACTTGCCCACCCTCTGGGAACTTTTTGAAACAGGAAGAAAGCAAAAATTAAACATGCAGGGAGGGCTTTCAGCTCACTTCAGGGACAGGAACATCCGAGGCCAAGTACTCTTCACCCCACAGCCTCAACACAAGAGGTCTTTAATTGCTTTGACACTAAGAGGGTGAGGATGAGCAACATTAGTCCACAAGCCTGCCTGCCTTCTCTGCAGCTGAGGAAGTGGCAGTGCCACAGCCAGAACCCTGCTCGCAGATAGTAATTAGCTAGCCTCTTGCTCCGGGTGATGCTAATTTTGGTCATAGATTTCACAAAGTAGCCTAATGCTGTAGGCTGGAGCAGAGCTGCTGCCTCCTAAGCTGAGGCAAGCCTGGCTCTGGTGTGAGGAGTGGTGAGAATACAAGGGGGACTGCTGGTCCTTAGTCTTCCTCCCAAAGGATGGTCTAGCCTGGGGGTGCTCAGAGTCACTACCTTCTAGCTTATTCCTCTATGTGACTGTTTTCTTCCCCAGACCTTCCAGGGTATACCTGAAGAGTCCAGAGCAGGGAAGGGGGTTTAGGCTGGGCCTGAGAAGGTGAGGCTGGCCTGCATTTAGGGCAACTGCAGAGGCTATGGCCTCTATAGCAGACAGCAGGCTCGGAATAGCAGCAGGTCCTTAGGCACCGTGAGCTTCAGCAAGACACTCTCGTTGGCCCCAATGAAGAGCACCCCACCACGCTGCAGGGGGATGGGTGCCTGGGCTGTGGTCGTGCTGGCTGTGACTGTCCCCTGCACCATCAGGAGGATGCTGGCAGAGTCCAATGACAAGACCTTGTATTCAGTGACAGAGCCAGGGACCTGGGCAGGAAGAAACAATAGGATGGTGCAGCACAGACTGCTCCCATGAGCTCACAGGGGCCCAGGTCAACCCAAGGACACTGAGCAGGAGAGCTCTGCCGCCACCTCCCCACTGCTCAGGCTCTTGTCAGCATGGAGGCCTGTGCCTGTTCTCTGATACAGAAGAGTGGGCAGGCCCTGGGGCCACCTCCTAGAACTAGAACTTGACAAAAAGGAAACCTAGCCCTAGGCTGCTGCCAGCCCAGATACACTCCACATTGTGACCCTTTGCAGGGTTCTCTGGTTCACACAAAGGCCACCTACCATGCTACCCACTCACCTCAATCTTCATAACAGTGAAGTCCGGCACAGGGGGGTCATAGATGGAGAGGTAAGGGTCTTCCTGACTCTGTTTTGGGGGAAAGAGCCGGTCCTTGCTGGGACTGGGGGTGTAGTTGAGCATATCACACAGAGTTGGCACATCGATGAACTTGGGTGTCAGGCCAGCACGCACCGTGTTGTCTGAGCATGCCATGCACTCCACACAGTCTGGGGACAAACAGTTGGCATGGGCTAAGCTGATGAAGTATGCCTTAGAGCTTGGCTCTCAGGGGCTGGGACTTTTAACCTGAACTCCATGAAGCCCCAAAGAGTTAGGTAAAAATGCTATGTGAATTTGCATCCTTTCTGGGAAAAGAGGCCAAGAAATATATCAGATATCAAAAATAGTAACAGGTTACCCACTAGTCAGGGGGAGTCATGTTAGCCCTTGGAGCAGCTTCAACTTTCCTGACTCTTCATTCTCCCACTTCTACCACAGAATCCTGTGCATGAGTACATAAGTAGCCAAGTGTCAAAATGTGACACTCTTCTATGGCAACATGCATATTTTAATACAAAAATCTCTGGGTAGATGAGAGAGACATGCAAAGGCAATGTGATGCCGGGAAAGATCACCAGCCTTCAATCCAGTACAGCCTGGATTCAAATTGTGGTTCCTACACTTATTAGAAGGAGCCTTGGTGGCGCAGCGGTTAAAGCACTCTGCTGCCAACCAAAAGGTCAGTGGTTCGAACCCACCAGCTACTCTGCAGAAGGAAGATGTGGCAGTCTGCTTCCGTAAAGATTATAGCCTTGGAAACCCTGTGGGGCAGTTCTACTCTGTCCTATAGCGTCTCTATGAGTTGGAATTGACTCGATGGTAATGGGCATGCATCCTTATTAGAGGGCTTAACATCAAAGTTATCATGACCTCACCGGGCTGGTGGAGGATTCAAGCAGTGTCCAACACCAGGCTGGCATTCAGTAGCATCCTGCTGGCTACTTCCCTGCTGACCCCAAGAACCCTAGGAAGTCAGAGCTGGCCAGGCCCTTAGAAAATGTCTCCTCAACCACCCTTTTGTCCACATGGGGAGACACAAAGACTGAAGGGGATATAGTGGGGCTCAGTGCTGAAATATGGCTCACCTCCTTTCAGGTAGGCATGGGGCACGTTGGCCTCCAGAAACATGGCCTCCCCCGGCTTCAGGATAAGCAGGTTCAGGAAGTAGATGGCAAAGCAACCAATATCCCCTGGGTACTGCTGGTGCAGCTCCATCAAGAGCTCTCCATAGATGTCCTCCATGTTGTTTCCAGAAGCCACTAAGGTCACAAAGCACCCACAGGCCACTCAGGAACAGTCACTGGTATTCATAGTCCTGCCTTGCCTGGGAGCCCTGAGGAAGAGTCCCTGCCTGCACAGATCCAGAGGCTATGGTGGGCCTGTCCTAGCCACACCCCCAGCCCTATGAGGTCTAGCTTTCCTTGATATTCCAGCCCACAGAGATGCCATTCCCCCCCTCCCCCCACATCTTGACTGTTTATGTGCCAAGACTATACTAACCACCAAGAGGGCCAGAGTGTGGTTCTTTGAGGACAGGGTTTCTCAACCTTGACACTGCTGACATTTTGGTCTGGATAATTCTTTATTGTTGGGGGCTGTCCTCGATATTGAAGGATGTTTAGCAGCATCCCTGGCCTCTACTCACAAAATACCAGTAGCAGTTGTGACAACCAAAAATGTCTCCAGACAATTGCTAAATGTTCCCTGGGGCCAAACTCGCCTCTCTGGTTGAGAACCACTGCCCTAGGAACTTAAAGTCTAGTTAGAGAGATAACTGTCCTGGTTAGCCTAAGACTTCCCTGGTTTTACCACTAAAAGTCCCATGTCTCAGGAAATACCTCAGTCCCAGCAAACTGGAATGTTTGACCACCCTCGATAGCACGAAGCAGAATGTGCCAAGGGCCAAAATGTGTCCTGGAGACTGACCAGGGGAGGATGGGCTCTGCCTGGACTACAGTAGAGAGGAGAGACTTCTTGGAGGGGGTGGGAGTGAGCTGGGTCTTCTTGAATATACAGAGAAGCAGGGAGGGTATTTGTAAGTAAAAGCAGTGTGTAAGGGGTGCAATGAAGAAACCAACTGATCTGGGCTGGAGGGTTGGTCTGAGTCTTCATACAGAGACTTAATGAATGCCTACTCTGCTAAGCACCGGAGACACATAAAGACTGAGGACACAGGTCACTGGCCTGGAGAAAACCCCAGCTTAACAAGTGTACACATGGTGACATAGACTCATAGTTGCTAAGAGCTATACCTGACTTATGAACAGGGGGTTACAGGAGCTCGAGGCAGGAATAACAGTTCTGCCGTGAGTACAATAAGCCCTAAGGGAGAGGCATGCAAGCAGAGAAAACGCCAAAATAAACATATAGGGCAAGTTTGAAGAAAATAAACAGTTCCTTGTGACTCAGAGGTAGTGGGGAAAACATCCAGAGACAGAATCAGAAAAGAACTCTGGGGCCGTCTGGAGAAGGGGTGGGGGCTGCCAGGCTAAGGAGCTGAGACCCATCATCTGGGCCACATCATCTCAAAGCTGAGAGTTAGTTCTGCCTTATGTTTCTTACTGCCTGTGTTGACTCCCCAACCCAAAGGTGACATGACCACACCCATCATAGTCATTTGTTAAACTCTCCTTAGTTAGCACAAGGCTGGGCACATAGTAGGTATTCAAGGAAAGATCTAATAATGGAGAACTCTGGGCATCAGGCCTTTGGAGAAGGAGGGATCTCCCTTGTTCTCTTCGTGCTTTATAGCCCCAAAACACAAGTCTATCTATGTGGTGTAGCCACAGGGCTGAGGAAAATCTCAGAATCCCTGAGTAGAAGCATCCTAAGAGTCTTCTAGGCCAGTCTGCCTCCAACCATCTAGAGAAGATGACCAGTGAGGAGATGGCATTCAACCTAGTGCCCCGCTCCACAAAGATTGGGAAAGAAATGCTAAGTCGTCAACAGGCCATCTACACTGGGCCCAATTTAATGTTCCACTTGGACAAAGGGGTTGAGAACACTGTCCCCACAGCTCAGTGTCTATGCCAGGGAGCCCAGGATGGGGTTTTTACACCCCTTTTCCCCAGGCCTACAACCATGCCCACCTTGCTGGGAGATCCGCTTCACCAACAAGTTGAGCTGCTCCGCTACCACCTTCTTCTCGCTCTTCATCAGGTGGGAGAAACAGTTCTGCAGAGCAGAGGCCACAGCCCGGGAGTCGTGGCTCATGCTCTGCTTTAGCTGTGTCGCTGCATTATCTCCAATCAGAAACTGGAACTCAGGCACCTCTGTAAGAAGGCCAGGCCCAAGGTCATACCAGGAATGGCAAAATGGAACTGGCAGAAGTGGGTAGTTGGAGGAGGCCTCCCCATCCTAACCCAAGTGTGTCCCTAGCCCAAGGAACCAGGCACTGCTAATGAAACTTTGCAGTAGAAACAGACTGCTCACCACTGGCCCTAGGTGACCACACCCGAGCCTGTCCCACTGGCTCCAAGAATTGCTCCCTGAGGTGAACCAGCTGCTCAGTTCCTATGACATTCAGCCTCTGTTCTCTGCTATCATTCCCACTCGCCACATACATGAGACCCAATAAGCATGTCCTTAGAGTTTTGCCCAACCTTACTCTTCAGAAAGGTCATAATCTCTTCAACTGGCCGGAAGCCACACAAGCCCTGGAAGGAGGTGAGGGCAATGGCCATCTCTGGCTTGTGGTTGGCATCAGGGTAGTGCTCTGGGGCCTGGAGGTGCAGCTTTTCTGCCAGCTCCTGTGGGGTGGCCAGGGGAAGAGGAGGATGACCAGGGTGCAGCATCACCTAGCAGGGACACGAGTCCTACCCAGCCCCTGCTCACCACCCTTCCCAGTCGCCAGATGGCAGTGGCTTCCTGGCCCTGGCAGTGAGCCTAGGCTTGGTCAAGGCATAGTGCGGAAATTTGGGATTAAGCCAAATTTCCAGGGCAGGGAGAGCTGGGGCAGACTTTAAGAGGCCTGACCTGCGAATCAGGAAACCCAGACACCAGGCTAAGCTCTGACATGAGCTGTGCAACTCTGGGACAATCTCTCCTCTCTGAGTCTTTTCCCAACTAAAAATTAGGGGTTTGGACAGATAATTGCTTAGGTGGTGACTCAGCTTTTGTACCGAAAGCTCCACAGGGATAGGGCTGAGGCAACAGCTAGGGTACATGCACCGCCCTGGAAGGTGACTCTCTCAGAGAGCCAGATGGGAAGATGGGAGGTATGTATGAACATATCTGGGCTGAGTGAGGAGAGCCCAGAACAAGCCACCTAGGAATGGGCTTGGAGAAGCTCCCCAGGTACAGACTGGTCAGCTGTCCACTTAGACCCAGCTGCCCAGCATATGTCACCTAGCACCTGGCATTGCAGAGGTAAATTGGGAGTTGTCAGGTCTGGATTTAGCTTTGGGCTACAGCCTGGCATGGATGGGATAAAAGCAGGAGTGAAAGTCATAGGAAGGCCTTGACATAAGCCCTTCTCTACCCTGACCTCTCTACCCTGTCCCAATCCTTTACCTTGTTAGGGTGTGCCTGAATGGACAAAGCCGTTTTAACTGAGAGCACTTTGAAGAGGAAGGGCAGCTGGCCATTAAAACTGTCCTTGACCTTTGACCCCAAGGAGTCCTGGTTCTCAGCAATCCACTGGCCTAGGGTCTTCTGTGAGATGTGGTTGTCAAGGATCTTGGCGTCCCCCCGGGGGTGGGTCCCCATCCACAGCTGGAAAGACAGAAAACTTGGGAAGAAGGCAAAAGAACCTGGCACCACCAGGCTGCCTGCCCAATCCCAGTTACCCCATGCTCTCTCCAGGGCATCTGAGACCTAGGACAGGCCTCCAGGAATGGGTGTTTTTATGCTCATGCCATCACCAACTTACAGAAGGCAGCAGACCCCAGAACACCAGGAGTCAGGAGACCCAGGCTTTATAGTCCAGGCTCTGCCCGTAACCAGCTGTAGAGCCTTGGACTAGTTATTCCCCTTCTCTGGGCCTCAGTTTCCTCCTCTGTCCCATGAGGAGAATGACACCTGCACTGCTGAGGTCACTGAAGAGCTGTGACTCTCACATAACTGTGAGGGGTTAACATTCGTTTATTCCGGTCTCAGAAGCAGAGGCTAAAGCTTTCTTTCCCATGCTTTGGCTTTTTCTCTACTAAATGGGCAGAAGACACACATATTTTAGATTAATAAAAACACAAAAATTAGTCAAAGTAAACATTTTAATTGGCAAAGAGTGCGCCTGTAGGCTCAATTAAAATTCAGTAAGTGCTAAGAGTTCTGAGAGCTCTTGGGGGAAGAAGGATACTGGGAATCCCCGCCCACTATATCAAAATCTCTCTTCTTTTGGTGCCACCATCTGGGTCCATCAAACTGCACTGAATTAAAGAGCTAAGAGGGGCCCCTCCACTTTGTTGCCCCTCCCAGCAGATCCCCATGGCTTGCCTCAGGTTCTTTGAAAGGAAGGGTCCTTTGGTCCCTCCTGAGGGTGCGGTGGGCTGAAATACAGTCCAAGTCTCACCTCTGCATATGGCTTGTCCTCTGAGATCTCGGCCAGCGGGTCACTGCTAGCCAGGAGTAGGGCCACTTCGCTGTTGGACCCCAGTTTCCCCCAGGCATACTGCTGCACCACACAGGAAAGTGGGAACACTGGGGACAGACAGAGGGTCAGTTTCAACTCCACTCCTCAGGCCTGACCCTAGTGTACTGAGGATGAGCTGAGGGTTTTGACTGGGGACCAAACCAAAACCACTGCCATTAAGTTGATTCGGACTCATAGCGACCCTGCACGACATAGGGTTTCCAAGGCTGTAAATCTTTACAGAAGCAGACTGTCACATCTTTCTCCCGCGGAGCGGCTAGTGGGTTTGAACCGCCGACCTTGCGGTTAGCAACTGAGGGCTTAACCACTGGACCACCAGGGCTCCTCTGACTGGGGAGAGTCAAATAACAGGCCTCTAAGGTGGTAAGTTAAGGCCTTCTCTGCAGGCCACGAGATTCCCGTCTGTAAAACGGGCAGTAAGAATCTTCTGCTGACTTGAGGCAGACAGCTGCCGTGAGGTGACGGGGAGAAAATGTGAGGTACCCATCCCATGGCACCCCGTCTCGAAGTGACCCACGCGCAGGCGGGAGAGAGCGGAGCCCCCTCCCCTCGAGCCCTCCCTCGAGGCTGTACTAACTGCTCCATCCGGTCGCAGGTGCTCCCACCCCTGCCTGGCACCTATTTATCTTTCAGCAGAGCCCCACGGACTGGGCTCGACCTGGCAGATTAGGCCGGGAAGAGTCCACAGCCCACGACCCACCCCCACGCCTCGCCGGCACACAGCTCACCTCGCGGAGCGACCATCCTCCCAGCACCAGACCTGGTTTTCTACACGTATGCTCTTCCCGGCAGCACCCGCGCCCCCCCCCCAACCCCGCGCCCAGAGCTTCACGGGAAATGTAGTTCTTCGAAAGCCGCCTCGGAGGCCCGAGTGCCCAGCGCGGCCACCTGAGACACGTGACAAGACACTCTCTAAAAGGATTTCTTCTCCCACCCTCTGCCTGTCAGGAGGAGCCTCCATCAGCCCAGGGGCTTCCAGCCCACAGTCTTAAGTCTCAGTTTTCATTCATTCATTCCTTCATCCTACACGTTTAGTGAGCATCTATTAAGTACCAGGCACTGTTCTAAAGACTGGAGATACATAAGACAACAAGATAACGACCTGAGAACAGGATGCTCTGCCTTTTTAGAGATTCCATTTTACGGCCGGAAGACAGACAAACTACTACAATAAATAAGTAAATCATATGGTATGTTGAAAGGTAGTAAGTAT
This sequence comes from Dugong dugon, assembly GCA_030035585.1. Lineage (NCBI taxonomy): Eukaryota > Metazoa > Chordata > Mammalia > Sirenia > Dugongidae > Dugong > Dugong dugon. The sequence continues at coordinate 20,256,707 of CM057482.1, read as the reverse complement.
TGAAAAGTAAAAAGGTAAGGAGTGGGAGGCAGTTTGCAGAATTTAAAGGCTATCTGTGTAAGCCTCAATGAGGTAGGATTTGAGGAAAGACTTGGAGGTGCAGAAGGGGGAAGAATGTTTCAGGCAAAGGAATCACCTAGAACAATGGCTCTAAGGTGGGAACATGGGAATGTACCTGTCATGTTCAAGGGGTAAATAGCAAGAGCCAGTGTGGCTGGGGCAGAATGAATATGGGGGGGGGGGGGCGAGAGGAAGTGAAGTGGTCAGAGAGGACTTCAGGTTTTACTCTGAGTATCTCAGTCAGTAGAGGGTTTGAGTGAAGAACTGCTTATGATCTAAACAGGAACTCACTAATGCTTGACAGCTGACGGCAAATGTCATCTGCAAGGCCCTTAACCTCTCTGAGCTTGTCTTTCTTCCTCTGTAAACTGGGGATCATAATGTTGGCCTTGCAGACTTGTTTGGGGGTCAAGTGGGATGATGTTGGGTGTAAAGCAGTCTGCACTCTGTGCTCCTCTGACCTTCCCTGCCCTATGTGCTGCAGGAGCTCCGAACCCTGGCTCCGCCTCCAAGCTGAACTGCTCACAGTAGCACACAGAGAAGTCAGGAGGGTCACCAGGGGCTCTGCAAGGGGAAGGCAGGCTGGGGCTGGGATTCGGCTGTGGACTAACTTGTTACATCCTGTGGAGAAAGTCTCTAACATCTGAACCTCCCTAGGCAACAGCGTAGAAAAGGGCAGCCAGCTAGAGGGGCCCAGGAGCCCAGCAGCCAAAGCTCCAGGAAACGGGAAGTAAGGGGCTGCAGTCCTGACTCTGCCCTCTACCCACGGCCCCCCACTGATTCCCACAGCCTCTAGCACACTTGCCCCAGGGAAAGAAGGGGAGCTGTTTTCACTGTAATGTTCTGTCCAGATGTGGGCATCAATTTCCTCTGGGGTTCTTGGCTTGCTAAATCAGTCTGCATTTCAAAAGCAGCTTCACCAGACATGAAGGGATGACGAAATGGAAAATATAAGAATTATGCAAACTGTGCAGCTCACCTATCTCCTATTTTGGAATATCCCTCTTCCTCATTCCCACTCTCCTCGCCATTGGAACCTTCTGGGAGAAGACTGAGGGATTAGCTAAGGCACAAGAGCTTCTCAGAACACCCACCACCACTGAAGTCAGAACTAGGATCATCTCCTCATAGTCTCCCCACACAGAAGAAAGAATTTAGATTGACAGGGCACTAGAAACCCCACCCCGCTATACACACAGCAAAATACATCCATAAGGGAAATCAGGGAGTTTGAGAATCTAGATCCTTCCACCTTCACCTCTTGCTCTTCTAGTAGAACTAATCCCACTTTATTATCTGGTAACGATACACTTTAATCCCTCTCTTTCCTACTAGACTGTATGTCTAATTCAACTTCACATTTCTGCCAGTGCCTAGGCTGTAGGTCAAGCTATAACAGCAGCTAACATTTGTTACACACTGGATATTGTGCTAAACCCTTTTCAAGAATTTTCTCACATTCTCAAGACAATACTATGAGATTTTTTTTTCCATTGTCGTCAAGTCGATTCCGATTCACAGCAACCCTATAGAATAGAGTAGAACTGCCCCATAGGGTTTCCAAGGAGTGGCTCGTGGATTTGAACTGCCAACCTTTTGGTTAGCAGCTACAGCTCTTAACCACTGCAGCCACCAGGGCTCCCTATGAGATAGGTACTGTCATTAGCCCCATTTGAGAGACGAGAAAAATGAGTCTCGAAGAGGTGAAGTAACTGAGCCAAGAGCACTGGGCTGTACTCTGCTCTACCTCCTCCCGTGATGAATGAGTGAATGAGTGAATAAATGGTGTCTCTCTCATAGGGAAGTGGACAGATCCTAGGGGATCTTCAGAGATAGATGGGTGGGTGGACTCCACATTGGTGATAGCAAAGCTTATTATTTATTCACCAGCCCAGCACTGGACTAGACTGGAGCAGACAAGGAGGCAGGACAGCCTCAGTTGTATGTACCTAAGTCTGTTCTCTCAGGCTACAGACAGTAGTGATCTCTGTATGCTGCCCTTAGAGGGACGACTGAAGGACTTAGGGGTAGGTGGTTTCTAAGGGGACACTGTCTTAGTTATCTAATGCTGCTATAACAGAAATACCACAAGTAGATGGCTTTAACAAACAGAAGTTTCTTCTCTTACAGTCTAGTAGGCTAGAGGTCCAAATTCAGGGCACCAGCTCCAGGGGATGGCTTTCTCTCTCTGTTGGCTCTGGGGGAAGGTCCTTGTCATTGAGCTTCCTTTGGTCTAGAAGCTTCTCCAAGCAGGAACTTTGAGTCCAAAGGACACACTCTGCTCCCTGTGCTGCTTTCTTGGTGGTATGAGGTCCCCCTGTCTCTCTGCTTGCTTCCCTCTTTTATATCTCAAAAGAGATTGGCTCAAAACACAACAATCTTGTAGATCGAATCCTGCCTCATTAACATAACTGCCACTAATCCCATCTCATTAAACATCACAGAGATAGGATTTACAATACATAGAAAAATCACATCAGATTACAAAATGGTAGACAATAACACAATATTGGGAATCATGGCCTAGCCAAATTGATACACATATTTTTGGGGGACACAATTCAGTCCATGTCAGACACAAACACACATCTCTTCCCACCCTCCCACTTGGGGATGTTTCTTAGAGAAGAGTTAAGCTGGATCCTAAAGGACACTTGAGATTTAGACAGAATTGAGGAAGGTAAGAGAATTGGATGGAGGAAACAGCAAATACTAAATGCCTATTATATGCTTGGCACTATGTTAGTGCCAGAAATATAATGGTGAGTGAAATAGACCTCATCCTTGCCCTCATGGAACTTACAGTTTGGTGGGGAGACAGACATAAATAACCACCTATACAAGTGTGTAATTACAATCTGCAATAGGCATAGAAGGAAAAGTACAGGGTAATATGAGAGCCTATGATGAGGGAGCCTGACCTAACCTAGGGAGTGAGGGGAGGCTGCCCCTGGGGAAGGGGCATCTGAGCTTGGATTTGAAGGAAAAGTAGGAGTTAACTAAGGGAAGATGGGGGACATGAGTTAAAAGCACACCAGTGAGAAGGAACAGCAATGCTGGGCAAGACCCTGAGACAGGAGGGAACTTGGGAAGTTTGAGGAACAGAAAAGTCACCAGAAAGCCTGGAATGCAGTGGAATGAGTAGGAGGAGAGGTGAGAAGGAGAGATAGGTGGGGCTGATCTGTAGGACCTTGAGGCCATATTAAGAATTTTGGCCTTTATGGAAAGCAATTGAAAGATTTTAAAGAGAAAAGTTCCGAAATAAGTTTGCCCCCTTTAAATAGATCTCTGCTTGCAACATGAAAAACAATATACTATAAGGTGATAAAAGGGGAAGGAGACAAATTAGCAGCCCTGTACTAGTCCAGGGTAGGAAATGACAGTGGTTGGATTCCATGGCCGCAGAGATGAGCAAAGATAGAGAGATGTGAGCAAATAAGGTGAGTGTGAGGAGTGCAGGAGCCTGGGTGGCAAAAGCTGTTTTCCATCTGCTACTAACCTGGTGGGTTAAGTGCTCGGTTGCTAACCGAAAGGTTGGCAGTTCAAGCCCACCAACTGCTCTGTGGGAGAAAGATGTGGCAGTCTACTTCCATAGAGATTTACAGCCTTGGAAACCGTATGAGGCAGTTCTACTTTATCCTATAGGGTCACTATGAATAAGAATCAATTCTTCAGCAATGGGTTAACCAGGTTAGCTTATCTCCTCTCTGCCCACTTCCATCAGAGAGTCCTTTCCCACCTCCCAGGAGGGATTGAGCTGTGAAATGTGAAGGGTTAGATTGAGGGAATCTGAGCCTACCCTACCCACTCCTCCCACGACTCCTTTAGCATATGATCAGGAACCGATGGTACTGAAGGAAGAAGTCCAAGATGCACTGAAGGCATTGGCAAAAAACAAGGCTCCAGGAATTGATGCAATATCAACTGAGATGCTTCAACAAACGGATGCAGCGCTGGAAGTGCTCACTTGTCTATGCCAAGAAATTTGGAAGACAGCTACCTGGCCAACCGACTGAAAGAGATCCATGTTTATGCCTATTCCCAAGAAAGGTGATCCAACCGAATGTGGAAATTATCAAACAATATCATTAATATCACACGCAAGTAAAATTTTGCTGAAGATCATTCAAAAGCGGCTGCAGGAGTATATTGACAGGAACTGCCAGAAATTCAGGCTGGATTCAGAAGAGGACATGGAACGAGGGATATCATTGCTGATGTCAGATGGATCCTGGCTGAAAGCAGAGAATACCAGAAAGATGTTTACTTGTGTTTTATTGACTATGCAAAGGCATTCGACTGTGTAGATCGTAACAAATTATGGATAACACTGTGAAGAATGGAAATTTCAGAACACTTTATTGTGCTCGTGAGGAACCTGTACATGGATCAAGAGGCAGTTGTTTGGACAGAACAAGGGGATACTGCGTGGTTTAAAGCCAGGAAAGTGTGTGTTAGGGTTGTATCCTTTCACCATACCTATTCAATCTGTATCCTGAGCAAACAATCTGAGAAGCTGGACTATATGAAGAAGAACGGGGCATCAGGATTGGAGGAAAACTCATTAACAACCTGCGTTATGCAGATGACCCAACCTTGCTTGCTGAAAGTGAAGAGGACTTGAAGCACTTACTGATGAAGATCAACGACCACAGCCTTCAGTATGGATTACACCTCAACATAAAGAAAACAAAAATCCTCACAACTGGACCAATAAGCAACATCATGATAAATGTAGAAATGACTGAAATTGTCAAGGATTTCATTTTACTTGGATCCACAATCAACACCCATGGAAGCAGCAGTCAAGAAATCAAAAGATGCATTGCATTGGGGAAATCTGCTGCAAAGTGTCGAAAAGCAAAGATGTCACCTTGAAGACTAAGGTACACCTGACCCAAGCCATGGTGTTTTTGATCACATCATACGCATGTGAAAGCTGGACAGTGAATAAGGAAGCCCAAAGAAGAATTGACGCCTTTGAATTGTGGTGTTGGAGAAGAACATTGAATATACCATGGACTGTCAAAAGAATGAACAAATCTGTCTTGGAAGAAGTACAACCAGAATGCTCCTTAGAAGGAAGGATGGCGAGACTACGTCTTACATACTTTGGACATGCTGTCAGGAGGGATCAGTCCCTGAAGAAGGACATCATACTTGGTAAAGTACAGGGTCAGCGAAAAAGAGGAAGACCCTCAATGAGATGGATTGACACAGTGGCTGCAACAATGGCCTCAAACATAGCAATGATTGTGAGGATGACACAGGACTAGGCAGTGTTTCGTTCTGTTGTACATAGGGTCACTATGAGTCGGAATCCACTGGACGGTGCGTAACAACAACAACACTAACCTAAAGGTTGGCAGTTAGAACCCATCTAGCTGCTCCGCAGAAGAAAGATTACTGTCAAGAAAACCCAATGGAGCAGTTCTACTCTGTCACATGGGGTCACTAGGAATTGAAATAAACTCCACAGCAACAGGTGTGATGTAGGGAGTGAATCACCCACCTCCCCCAAGGCTGACAGCTCTTTTGCTTCACTCCTTCATTCATTTAATAAATGTTTGATGGCCAGGTTAAAATCTCACCTCAGGCCTTAAACCTGTCTGGGCCCAAGGAGTCTCATCCCTAAATGGGGAAACTTGCTGACATCAGGGGGCTCAGCTCAGTAGGAGGCAGCTGTAGGGTCCTATTTTTCTCTCTCAGAACACAGCTTGCAAAGACCCTTCTGCTCAGCCCTCTCACAGCCAGATCCCTTTCCTAGTCCTGCGAAGGCCTCTCAGGTCAGGAACTCTATCCCCCCAATCACGCGGAAGTAGGCTCGCACCCTTGTCCCCCATGACTCACTCATTCAACAAGGGAGGAGGTTTAGCTGAGCAGAGCTCTATGCTGTTGCTTTATGCTCTTTTACTCTAAATCTCAACTATCCTTTAGGATCCATAATTCTTACGGGACCAGGGCCGACTTCCCGGAACTTGGCCTCAAGGGAAGTGAAGGGGCTAAGTTTCCTGCCCCACTTTGCGGAGTATACTTAAGAAACACAAAATTTGAAGCTATCAGACCGAGATGCAGTTGGGAAGGGCTCCAGCTCCGCTTTCGGCTCCTTTATCCCTCTGCGCGGCCCCGACCCCCGAAGTACAGACATTACAATAACAACGGATCCCAGAGCACCCGCAGCAACGGGGGTGAGCTGGACCTGCCCGGGCGGGGGTGGGGGTGGGGGTGGAAATTGGATCTCTGTGACGTCACAGGAACACGCCCCTGACGGAAGGACGCTGCGCCTGCGCCAGAACGGCTGCTTCGCTCCGGGAAGTGGAGGGTCTACATCGAGAGTCTCGCTGGGTCTGGGTGCTGGGAAGCAGCAGCGCTCGCGGAGCTTGCCCGTCAGCCCCCGACTGCCATGTCGGCCTTCGACACGAACCCCTTCGCGGACCCAATGGACGTAAACCCCTTCCAGGTAGAGCCCCCACCTGACACCTTTTTCTGGGGCCAAGGGCCGCCGCCCGGGCCTCTTTCGCCGGCGTCCGGAGACGTGGCGTAGGAGGGACGGGCTGTCTGCCCAATGGGAGAGCGAGCTCTGAGGAGTGGCCTATCGTAGCGTTTGGGGGACGAGACTAGCAGCAGGTGGAACCGCGGAGGGGGCGGGGTCTTTTAGCACCCTGAACGTAGCCCCTCTCACTGGGCACTGTTGGGGAGGGGGAACGGGATCAGGCACGGTCGCACCCTCGAGGAGATTCCCCCAGTGTCAGCGAGAGAAGCCACACCAACTGAGGGGAAAATGTTGCTACCGTATCCCGCAGTCTAGAGGAGTCACCTGCCTTGAGTCACCTTAGGAGAGGGGGTGACAGCAACACAATGAAGAGATGGAAGCCTCTGATGGAATGGAGAAACCTGGGAAAAGCCCAACTTCCCCGCCCCGCAATAGCCAAACTAACGTATAGCATGTAGGGGAGCCCCTGAGAATCATCAGAAAAGGAAGGCTGGGAGAAGGTGGGAAGGTAGCCGAAGCTGAAAATTGGCCTGGATAAGAATTCCACCCGTTGGTCATGGGTCTAGTCTGGAGTGGGTTTTGACCAGATAGGAAGAACCCAGATTAGGGAGGGAAGAGAAGTGAGGGGGCTCTGAGAGTCTCAAAGCACAAAGGAATGTTGACCTGACTTGTGTGTGAGACGTATGTGTGTTGACAGGGTAGTTGAGACGCACTGACCTATGAGCTGGTCTGACCTTTTGGACAAATGATCAAGGAAGAGACAGTCTTCCTACTTAAAGCCAAAACTTTTTTGCGTTTGAGCTGAGAGCACAGGGATGTTCTCTTTCCATGAGGAAGGGCTGGGACTCCTATTAGCTCAAAAGCTCCTTATGCCTCTTGTTTCCTGTCTACTCAAAACAATTCTAGGGAAGCTTACTTGTGCTGACCAGTGCTTTATGAGCCCTGATGTTTCTGCTGTCAGGGTGTCACCAGGTACATTATTTTGTACTTTGGTACTTTATTTTGGTCATTGGCAGCTTCAGAGTTTCCTGCAGGTGTAAGGGAAGTGCTTGGAGGGGCTCTTCCTGCGACTCACAGCATGAGCTTTCCCACCTTGAATCCCTCAAAGGGTCAGAGCACAACCTTCCTGATCAAAGACAAAGGAAACTTCAAATAATTCTATGCTGTCAGGAGAGTGAAAGCATTTTGTTTCTTTCTTGGACTCAGAGTGACTTATCCAGTGGGAGCCCTCAAGGCAGTTTTGGGTAGCTTGTTCCTTGTAACATCAGGGAATTCTGAGCATTTATTTTGCAGCTTAATGCTTCTTGACAGAATCTTTGCAAGGACCTTGTCTCTTATGTAAGATGGTCGTCTCTAGTAGCTGTAAAGAAAAAAAAAATTGCAGTGTTTTTTGGTAACTGTTTTGCTTTGATTACAAAATTGGTGCATAACTGGAGTTTGGGTTTTAGTAAGGATCTATGTAGTCTTTTGGTGTGTGTGATGTGTGATGATTTACCTTTTTTTTCCTCATCCTGTCAGAATCAGAAATAAGACGTCTGCTATCTGATAGGCAGGCAGCCAGCTGTCCAAAGATGCAGGGAGCTTGTCCCCAATGCTGACAGTGGGCAAGATAATTGGACTGAGTTCTGGTCTATATTGGTAGCTACTTGAAAGTCTCAGACCACATCTCCAGCCCCAGAAATGATTGTGCAAACTATGGTAGAAGTAACTTCTGCATTGAAGCAAGACAGTCTGTCTGTCAGGCAGCCCCAGGATATGGCAGGGCAGGAAGCAGCTGTGGTCCTATAAACAGCAGCAATTGGTGGGGAATCCTGTGTGGGAAGAAGCGAGCTGGCGACTCTGACCCTCCTTACCCTGGGCTGGGTTTTTCTTCTTCGCAAACGGTTGTGTGGGGGAAGCAGCTTTGGACGTGAAGCCCCCGAGCTTCTTCTCCTGGTCAGAGCTGCCCTCCCTCTCCTTGAGATGGTAGTATCTACTTCCCCGACTGCCAGGGCTGGGTCTTTGGGAGGTTGCAGCCCTGGGTGACTGGGTGTGAGCCCAGCTTCATTTACCCAGGGTGTTGGCACAGAGCTCGGGAGACAGCAGGTAGAGAGCCAGTAGGCTTAGACACTGTCACACTGAGTCAGCCTTCATAGCAAAGTCGTTTTTTTCTTCACCCCATGAAATGGTGGGTTACAGAAATATACATAGCATTCAGAGTCCATGGTTGACTGTTAGAGCTAGGAACGGCCTCAGAAATCTATTCTAACCCCTACTGTTTAGAGTTGAGGAAACCAAGACCCCAGTGAGGTGGCACCTGCCAAAGTCATCAGTTTATTTGCAGCAGGAAGGGGCCTAGACTTGGGTCTCATTCCCAGGACAGAGTTGTTTTAGAGGTTTTTGAAGCTCATACATTGATATTAAACTGCCTTGGGGTTAGGCCAGCTAAGGGAAAAATGCAACATCATCATCCTCACCATTGTTGAAATGAGAGTACTGGTGGCAATACAAGTAAATTAGTATTAGCCAGGCTGTTTATTTCCCCAGTGCGTAGGGATAGGGTAATAGAGGCTTTGTTGTGCTTTTTAAGACAACACTTTAAAGCAGCATGTGCCACATTATGTTCTGAGCAACACCAGTCCTGAAATGCACTCAGGGGTCTGTGGTCAAGTAAGTTTGGGAATTACTACCTATTCCATTTTTCTTGAAGATTGACAAGGCCTGCTGGTTTGTTAAAGGTTCTAAGAAATCCTACAATGAAGAACATTTGTTCAGCTTTATTTGACCCACCATTTCTCAAAGTTATTCAGCCATGGAACCCTTTTTCTGCTAACTTTTGTAATATCCTATAAAACTCTTACTAGGATAGGGAAATCAACTTAAATGCATCCGTGGAGTTTAAACCACCAGCTGCTCCACAGGAGAAAGATACGGCAGTCTGCTTCTGTAAAGATTTACAGCCTTGGAAACCCTATTGGGGCAGTTCTCTTCTGTCCTGTAGGGTCGCTATAAGTCAGAATCGACTGGATGTCACTAGATTTGGTTTGGTTCTTTACCAGTCCCCTACCCTGCACTGTGGGCGTGTGCTTTGATGACCTCTTCCCTAGAAATAGGTATAATTGTGATTATTCTAAAATGTCCTGGAAAGTATGGGAACTGTGAATGGAGAGTTAAGTCACGAGAGTGCAGCAGAGGTTTACCAAACTCCTAGGAGGAAGCAGGAAACTCCAGCCACGTGTTGGGATTTCACAGCCTCCCCTGGCACACCCTAATCCCTGTGTTAATTAGGGCACATCTGCTTTGTACCTTGAGGATATGTGGATCCCTGCTTTTGTCTGATTTCAGGGTTCCTGAAACTATTTTCGTTAAGTCTTGTCAGGTGGTGAAGGGGCTAAGGGTCGCACTGTCCATTTTATTTTTCAGCAGGCCACTAAAAATCAGACCACCTGGGGAAATGTCAGGGCTGCTTTCTTGCTTAGCATTTCTGCCCAGTTATCCCAGGCAGATAGCATTGATCTCAAGGAGAGAGTGGAATACGTGATGGTGCTGAACAGAGAAAGCCTTTCAGTGTTCTTGGGTTGCCAAATCACACAATATCACTTTCACGCATTGCCTCCTTGCAGGTAAAAGATAACCTCAGTGGTATGGCTGCTTCCCAAGAATTTAAAACATTTCTCTCACAGAAGTGTGATTTGGGTGTGACAGAGTTACACGAAATTTCCTGCACAGACACCCAAAAAACTAAACCAAAACAGTTGCCATCGAGTTAATTCCAACTCATGGCGATGCCATGTGTGTCAGAGTAGAACTGGCTTCTTAGGGTTTTCAGTGGCTGATTTTTCGGAAGAAGCTCACCAGGCCTTTCTTCTGAGGCACTTCTGAGTTGGTCTGAACCGCCAACCTTTCAGTTAGTAGTCAAGCACTTAAACATTTGCTTTGCCCAGGAACTTCTGCACAGACATTCCAGTCCTCACCATTTCCCAGAGAGGGTCAGCTCCAGCCTGATTATAGCTTTGAGAATTCTCAAAACTGCTGGATGGACCTGGTATAGAACTTTGCCCGTGAGCAGAAGCATTGTCTCAAGGAATTTGAAAATGGAAGGTTCTTATAGTTTAACTCTGACTACTGACAGCTGCCCCAGTGGGGTCTTCCTGCCTTTCACCCCTCATCTTTGGGTAGGGGCGTTAGGGTTGGCACCTGGAGCCCGACTGGGTGTTAGGAAGCATTGGCTAAAGACAGGTGACCTGTGACTCTACACTTCCATTAAGTTTCCTTTGGAGCCACTTGGTGTAGGATAATCTTGTGTTCAGAGAAATGGTAATATTTAACTAGGACAAAGAAGGGCTATTGCCACCCACCCAGAGAAGAGTGCCATGCACTTTAGCAAGGCGTGACCCTTCCAGCAAGTGCCCTTTTGAGATGCTCACACGTTTAGTGTGCATCACTGAGTACCTCTGCTCCGTGGGGCTGTGTGTGTGTGGCAGGGGTGGGGGGTAGGTGGTGAGGGTGAATGGGCACAGTATGTGGTCAGTGGCCTGCCAGAGCTTCTAATCTGGCAGGAGAGCTGAGGAATGCTTGCTGATAATGACACCACATTGTGGGTAAGATAAGAGCAGTCAGAAGTTGCCAGAAAGAACTGTGAGGGATCTGAGGAGGAAGGGCAGAGCCCTGTGGTGGAAAGGGCTCTGGCTGAGAGCAGAAAGCCTGGCAGGTGGGAAGAGAGGCTATTTCGGGTGAAGGAGCACCAAGAACCAAAAGTCACTTCTCCATGTTGTCATCCCTGAATGCCCGTGTTCCACCTGTCACCTCCACGGCCTCTCCTGCTGTCCCAGGCACCTCCTCTCTCAGACCCAGTGGTCTCTTTGGGAGCCATGAGCCTGGGATATGTCTGCTGCTTGCAGCAAACACACGCTTGTTTGAAATGCTCACCATCCTTGACTGTTTTAACATCAAGGACTCCCAGCCTGCTTTCACTTCCTGTCATACATTTAGGGGTGTCCATGAGTTCTGTCCCCTGCACTTTTCTTACTTTTTATCTTTCTTCTTCACTTCTGTTCCACTCCCAAGACTTCAGAATATCATCCGCATACCAGTGATCCCAAGATCTAGATCTCTAGCCCTCACCTTTCTACTGAGCTTCAAGCCAGTATTTACAACCCTCAGCTGGACATATCCAAGCAGATATATTCCATAGGCACCTCCAATCTGACTCAGTATCTTCTCAGACTCTCTCCCTACTCCCACACACACATACACCCTGAAAAAATCTGTTCCTCTTCCCGTGATCACTTATCTTGGTTAATGGTGGCATTATTCACCTGTCACCCAAGCTAGCAACCCCTGTCACTCAACTTCTTTCTTTCCGTCCTCTTCTTGCCTTGCAGTCCTTCTATTCCCCGACCTACTCAGAGTTGCCGTGCCTGTGGCATCTACCTGAGAAGGGTCTCGGGAATCCACCCCTCCTTCTCCATCCCCAGCCGCCATGCCTTGCTCCTCACTATCACCCCCATGGACTGTTTGTTGTCCTCTGCCTGTCTTCCTGCCATCATCTTTCCCCGGCTCATTGCACCCTCCTCACTGCTGGCAGTGGTGATTGCCGCACTTCCTGCTTACAGCTCCCCAGTTTTTCCCCATTGTTCACAGGGCAAAGTCCGAACACCCCCAGTCTGGCCCCAACCTCTTCTCAGGCTCCTTTCTCTCTATACATCCGCATCTCCCCAGCCTCCGTGACCTTCTTCTGTTTCCTGAACACGTGCAAGCTCTTTTTAAAGGTGCATGCCCTGTGTCTTTGCAAATGCTGTTCTTGTCTCCCTTTTTACTTCTTGCTACATTTCCTTCATCTCTCAAGATCCAGCTCAGATACCTCCTCAGTAAAGCCTTCTCTGACTTGCCAGACCACTTTAGTCACTCCCTGGGGGATCCCATTGCATTTGCCCTTTCCCTGTTGTCACAGAATTGATCATGTACTGTCCCTTCTTGCCCTGGTGTCTCTTTTATCCTTGTACTCTTTGCTTCTTGAGGGCAGGAGCCAGGGTCATTTCTTGGTGCCCCTAGCCCAGTGTTTGGTGTGGAATGGTTGTTTAGGGAGCAGACAAACAAAGATGAGAGGAGATGGCAAGGGGCTTGGTTCGACTGAGGGTAGAGTGTGCTTACAGGAATACTAGGGCCAGGGCATGAAAGAACTCCAGTGCCAGGACAGGTAGCTTGAAATTAATTTTCTAGACAGTTCTGTACATCACTGCTTGTGGCAGGGAAGCCCAAGAGTACTCCTCGCTCCTTTGGTGGGTTCTCACCAGGGCTTCAAACTGGTTCATTCTGGTTTGACCCCCCTGCTGATAATATGCATTGCCACTCCAGATATACTGAATCAGAGTCTCCATTTTAGCAGGCTCCTTGCGTGATTCTTAAGAGTCATCTAGGGGTCTTGTTAAAATGTAAATTCTGATTCAGGATATCTGGGGATGGAAAAGCAAATTCTCAGCAGGGGGTCGAACCGGAACCAGTGTGAAGCCCTAGTTCTCCTGCTCTCTTTTCAAAAATGTGTGTGTGTTTAAAATATAAATACACATATGATAATCACATGGAAAATTTGGAAAACAGAAGATAAGTCATGTGTATATTTCTACTAGTCTTTTGTAACCATTGTTATTTTGATGTGTTTTTCTGCCAGTCTTTTATATATATATATGTGCTTTTTACATAATCATCATTTGGTGTTCCTATAGCAGAGCCTTTTGAGTATTGCTGGACTGTCTTCCAGAGCTGTGATTTTTTTAATGGCCATTTAAGCCATCGAGAGGATGTGCACCAAAACATACTTGTGCTCTCTGTTGCTGGATATTTAAGTTGTCTCTTGCTTCCCCCCATGATAAGCACTGGTGCAGTGAATACCTTTGCAGATGCCAGTTTTTACATGTTTTTGTCATAATTCCCTTGGGATGTACTCTCAGGTTCTGGGAGTACCAAGGTTAATTGTGGCTGTTTATGTGCTCGGGACCCAGCCAGCCACACTGGGAATGATTACCCTTTCTTGTTTTATGATACACAGCCTCATCTCCAGAGATTCCAAAATATTGCTGGCTGGCTGCCTCCCAGAGAGAATGACCTTGAGTTTTCTTAGTCCATGAGGTATGAAGTGTTTGGGGCCTGAAGTAAACCCCATACTACCAGTTTGGGTCAAGTGCAAGATGGGGAAAGTCACAGAGAGCTCAAGCACAGCCAAGGCCTGTGAAACACATGGGAAGAGAATGTTAAACCACTTAAAAACAAGGCCCTTCAGGGCAGAGCTTCAGCCTAACTGCCGGGCTCTTCTGTTACTTCACAGTCAGCTAGATGGGAAATGTGCCCCGGCCCGGAGCTGTGGTGGGCCTTACTGACTGGGGCCTTTCTTGCCTTTCCCTGCCTTCCTCCTGACCCTCCTCAGTGTCTTCCCTCTCCCTCCTACTCTCACCCGACTCTGGGCTCTGTGGCAGTGCCCACCTCACCTGTGGTCCCTGGCACAACACTTATCTCGCCTACCATGCTGTGACTCCAGAGGGCAAGAGCCGTGCCCTGTTTATTTTGGTGCATCCCTTGCAACTGCTTGTAACTGTTGCTGAGTGAAAAGAACTGAGTTTAGGAGCTATTTATTTGTTATAAATCCAGTAAAGGGCATTAGCGTATCTGAGTCCTTTATGCACTGACGGTGTTTTAAGTTGCTTCTTCATAGGTGAAACTTAGCCCTCACCTTCGTTTTAAACAACTACTTGACCCACTGAAGAGCCAGTTGGTGCTCGGTGAATGAGAAGAAAGGTTGATGCTGTTGATTTCCTGTTTGTGACTTGGAGTGAGAACTGATGGTCCTTAGCCAGGCCACTCACTGTGGTCCTTATTTGCAAGGCTCTCTTTGCGTGTGTCTTACCAAGGATGTTCCCAAGAACTAACTCTTTGAAGGCCAGGCGTCCAGAACTGAGCAGCAGCCATTGTCTTGGTCACTCTCAGTGCCCTGGTCAGTGTCCCTCTGGAGCAGGTTCATTCATTCAGCTGCATATTTGGTCAGGCGCTGTCCTAGGCTTTAAGGATGTTCTGGCAACCAAGGGAGACCTGGGCCTTACCCCGTCAGATTTACAATTGCATGTCTTGGGGGACAGATAAACCTGGATTCAGAATCTGGCTCAACCAGTACCCCTGAGATCTTGGGCAAACTAATTCCCTTCTCTGAGCTTGGCTTTTTCCAGCCACAAACTATAAATACTCCTCCCTCACAGGGCAGTTGTGAGGGTTGAAGGAGACTGCCTTTCTCAGCCAGATTCCTTATCTGAGCCACAGAACACAGAAACCGGAATGATGGCTTTCTCAGCTCTCTCAAGGATGGAAAGTAACTAGCACCGTTTTCGGTGCACAGAGAAGACGTTAATTCATTACAGAGAAAGAAAGCTTTAGGGAAGCCGGGATCAGTTCTCTTGAGGAACCAGGTTGACAGTGGCTGGGAGAACTTTCTTTCCTGGCAGCTTGACATATTGGCCACTTCTGGGGTAGCTAGATTTTTACTATATGTCAGTGTGTGGTGTGCCTGGCACATAGTAGACGCTTAGTAATCGTCAGCTCTCTTGTTCGTCCTCTTTTTGTCCCTCACTGTCTCACCGGGACTCAGCTTCTCTTGAAGCCACCCACATCTTATAGAGAGAGTCCACATTGCCTTAGATGGGGAGTACTCAGGCCCCATGGAGTGTTCTAGGCTCCTCTTCCCAAGCAAGGTGCTTCTGGGCCTTAGGGTTGCTGCTGCAGTTTCTCTGTGCCCTGGCATTTGGGCGGTGCTGCCTAGAGAAAGCAGAGGAGGGCCTGCAGCAGGCAGGCGTTTATTCTCAAGCATTTACTGAGCTGTGCTCTACATCAGGGCCTTCATTAAGCACCAGGGAGCTACAAATATGAATGAGGCACCAATGTGTCTGGCTGCAAACTGTTTACGGCTTTCTAGTGGAGATAGCCCAGTGAGGGGTCCAGGGGCCAAGTCTTTAAGATTTTAGAAAAAGGAGGAAGGATCAGTGTGGACAGGGTAGTCAGCCCTCCATCCCCCCACCCCATCCCTAGAATCTCCTTCTGCCTGACATTGGTAAAGGGAATGATACCTCTTTATGGGCCTGGGGGATGCTTATTAACCGTGTGTACCTTGGCCAGGTGTGTGTATGCCAGCACTTGAAACTGCTCCCGGAGCTGCCTCTCTGCTTCCCCTCTTGGAGTGACGCAGACTCGAGTAACCAGTTCCTGGGATGGTGGATCTAATTTCAGTGACTTCAGCTCACTCACTCACCTGTGGCTTGGTGTCTGTGGAGTCTGTAGGGGAACAGATACTGGGCCCCAAATCCTCCTTGCAGGAGGCCAGCCGCGTAATTCTGGGAGAAAACTGTCAGTTGTTCAGCCAGCAGATAACCTCAGGGCCAGTCCCTCCAGCTCCAGGTGGCCTCCCCAGCCTCACCTCGTCACTCTGTCCAAGTTGCAGGAGCCACCAGAGCAGGGAGTGTTGTCCAACAGAAAGGACATGACTGCAGTGTCTTGCAGAGGAGGGTGGCGGGGTGTAGGGTGCAGAGGATAAGACCCTGCTCCTGTCCAGAAGCAGGTAGTGAGGTCCAGCTGTGTGCCCAGGTCTGGGGTAGGCTCTGGGGAGAACTGGTGGCCCAGGTGGGAAGACAGTGTGTGTGAAGACGTCAGAGAACACATTCAGTGCCTACCCTCAGCTCTCTGGATGTTCAGAATAGGGAGGGAGCTCCCATTTTGAGACCTAGGACAAGTTGCTTCCTTCACCATGGCAAGTGCTGATTTCCCCATCTGTAAACTGAAGGGGCTGATCTCTGAGGGTCTATCTGATTTTAACATGGCATCTAAGAGTTCAGTCTGGGGAGGCTTCCTGGTGGAGGCGAGGCTGCCCCTGAGCAGCTGAATGAGTGGTGAAGGGGGCAAGGTGTTGAGAACAGGGGAGCATACTCTTCCCTGGGGCTAGTTCCCTGAGGCCTTATAATAAGGGTTGGCAGAGTCCGGTGGCAGTCTGCCCGCCCTTCGTGGCTGTTCCTCCCAAGCCAGGTATTCCTATTGAGCTGGACCTGAGCTCCAGGCCTGTTACAGGAAAGGGTAAAGACAAGCCAGCCCCAGGCCAGCAGGAAGGCTGCTTGGTTGAAGAGGGAGGCTTGGGTGAAGAGGCCCCGGGCTGGAAGGCCTGGCCTCAGGTGGAGATCAGAGCGGAATGGAGGATTGAAAACTAAGGGAAAGACTGTTCTGAGAACAGTTTTGCTTTTTTTTTTTTTTTTTTAAAAAAAAAGAGAATCCATGGGGAAAAAAAAAGCCATAAACGTTTTCCTGGATTTCCGTCTGAGCCCTTCACATTTCTACTTGTGGCAAGTACTGCCTGCTTTTAGGAGGAAAGCATGGACAGCCAGCAGCAGGCCTGTGTGCCAGAGCCCTGAGCCATCCTTTAAAAAATAAGAGGAATAAATGCTTTTTGTTAGCTAAGAAATAAAATCATACAGAAAGTTTATAAAGTGAAAAGTCTCCACCCTCACCACCCCATTCACCCCCAAAAGAAAACACTCCCTGGAGGCAAATACTATGTTTGAACTCTGTAAAGGGCACTGACAGGAACTTGTTAGTGTCTATTCCCAGGCCTCCCTCCAAGTGCAAAGCTGGCTGTGTCGCTCCTGAGAAGTCAGCTGGGCTGAACCCTCTCATGTTCCAGAAAGGGAGAGAGACTGCAGCTGTGGTGTGGCTAGGGCCAGGCAGAGGTGCCTTCAGGAGAGGCTTGTCAGGGCACTGGAAAGGACAGTCAGCAGCCTCACTTCAGCCAGGTGTCATCAGAACTGCATGCTGGCCCCAGCAGGGCTCAGAACCTTGGAAGCTGTCTGATCCGGTTCAAACCTCTGCTGGGTTTCTAACGAGTTCCCTGCTGAGAGTTTGCATTTCTGGTAACTTCCCAGGCGGTTATACATAAGAATCACCTGGGGACCTTGTTAAAATGTAGATTCTGATTCAGTATATATGGGGTAGAAATGCAAGTTCTCAGCAGGAAACTCGTTAGAAATGCAAATTCTCAGTAGGGTCTAGAGCCAGAACCCACCTCCCAGGAGGGGCCAAGAGATGGTGATCCTACCCAACCCCACCCCCCAGGGTTCATTTGTCCTCAGTGTCTAAATGGCTCTTTTTTTCTTTTTTCTTTGGCTTCTCAGGATCCCTCTGTGACCCAGCTGACCAGTGCCCCGCAGGGTGGCCTGGCTGAATTCAACCCCTTCTCAGAGGTTGGTGAGCATGCTCTCTTTCTGAGTCCCCTGGTCCTCTGGGTGGTGCTGGGTCTTTGGGGCAAGGAATCTTGGCAGAGAAGGAGACAGCTCTGAGGAGCTGCAGCCCTCAAAGTCCTAAAATGAACTCAGGTGGGGGTGAGGAGGAGGAAGTCACTAAGGGCTCTCTGAAACTCTCCCCCTGGGATCCATGATCTGGGCCGCTCCCTGAGGAGAGCAGCCTACCCTGAGGAAGGGAGAGGAGAGCGCTCTGGATTCAGTGAGGCCCAGGGATGCTGGGTTAGGCATCAGATTGGGCGAGAAGTGGCAGGGGCCAAGGCCTGGCAACCTGTGTGCTCCTGGGCATCAGACCTGGAACTTTGCTCACCCTGCTATGTGTTTGCCCCACTCATCCCTCCTCTGTCTGTCCCTCGCAGACAAATGCAGCAACAACTGTTCCAGTCACACAGCACCCTGGGTCCTCACAGCCAGCAGTTCTCCAGCCTTCGGTGGAACCAGCCCAGCCAACCCCCCAGGTACTGTGGACAGAGAGCCCTTTGGCCCCTCCTCTCCTGTGAGGGAAGCACCAGACCAGCAGCTGAGCCCTGAGGTTGGGGGCAGGCAGTGGACCTTAATCTCTGGCTCCCCTTCAAGGGTCCTCTTGCTAATTTCTTTGGACCTGGTCACTTTAATCTTTAAAGTGGAGGAACTGCCCAGCCAACTGATACCTCCCCCTGACCTCCAAATCATGCGCCACCACCATAAAAGAAAAAAGCTCCACACCAGGCCGCGGTCCTTGGTATCTTCAGAAAGAGCGTTTGCCTCTGCTGTGCCGCTCTGGAACCTCCTTGAGCCTTTGGCTTGTTCTCTCTCACTCAGGGCCCAGAATCCCTTCCTTCCTTACCTCATGTATTCCTGCCTGCCTTCCTCTTTTCCTTTGTCCCTTCACCAAATACTATGGATCTTGTCTGCTGTATGCCCGCCCTCCATCCACCGCCTTGCTGCCCACCCCCACATTCCTCACTGTCTTGGTGAGCGAGACCCACAATGGAGTTGTGTGTTGCAGCTCCTGCTTAGACAGGCCAGCAAGTTCCTGCCTACCAGGTTCCTGGCAGGGAGCGAGCGCTCAGAGAGGCAGATGCTGCTAGGAGGAGATAGTATTCTCAGAGACAGCTACATGCGAAAGCTTTCGAAGGTAGGCAAAGTGTAGATGAGCACAAGGGAGGGCAAGGCACCTGGAGCCTTCCAGGCAGGGCTGGGACCCTAGCAGGCGGTGAAAGTGCTGCCCCTCCGATGACCCTAGAACCTGTGGAGGTGAGGTGAGCCTTTCTTGTTCTGCTGGGTGGTTGGCTGCAGGGACCTGGGTCCCACTAAACTGAAGTCACAGAGCTGGGGAGAGGGGGTTAAGATGCTCAGCGTAGTTCAGTGCAGTCAATTCTGGCCCTGCTGCTGCCCCTAATGCCTGAAACGTACCTCCCAAAGGCAAGCTTAAATTGGCCCTGCTGCTGCCCCTAATGCCTGAAACGTACCTCCCAAAGGCAAGCTTAGCTCTTTGGAGAACTGCTTGTGGAGGGGGTGTGTGTGTGTGTGTCTGTGTGTGTGTACGTGTGTGTGTGTGTGTGTGTGTGTGTGTGTGTGTGTGTACACGTGTGTGTGTGTGTCATGCACGTGTACATACATATGCCTGGCCTGTCACTGTACAAGATGACCAGTTTGATATGAGTTCCCTAAAAATAACTAGATCCTTCTTCAGGAGGAACCCAGTCCAAACAGCTGCAGTACCCCATAGGAGCAGGGCCCTGGCTGGAATGCCCGGGCCCTGGGACCAGTTCTGCTCAGCCTCACTTCCAGTCCCTTGGTCACCTCACCCAGAGGCCCTGCACAGCCTGGAGAGTGGATAAAGCTTGGAACTCTGCAAGTGATGAAAGCCAGGCAGAGCAGGGCCAAGCCTAAGAGGCTGTCCTGGGCAGCAGCCAGTCACGGCTCAGGTGAACCCCTCGTTCAGGTAGCCCTCAGGAGGTGCTGCCGGGGGTATGGCAGGGGGTGCTTGAATACAAATCCCCAAGGCTCAGGTACACATGTCCACCTTCAAGTGTCTTTCTTCCTTCCCCACTCACTATTAGCTGGTTTGCACTGCTCCCCCTCACACTCTTAGCCCTCCAAGTTCTTCAAAGGAGGCTTGAGTCTTGGTTTCTGGCTATAGACTGACTCTTGGGAGGTCCCTTTCCATTTGCGTCACTGTAACTGGATGTTGTCTGGGTTCCAGTGTAGGGGAGAGGAGGGAAAGTCACTGAGGATAGTTCTCCTTTCTCAAGCTCAGGGATGAAGGGGAGAGGGGCGCTCTGGTGATTCTAAGGGGCCAGAGGTGGTGGGGGCAGTGGGAGACAGGTCACCCTGGCCTCCCTGAGGGGGACCTTGGTGCCCAAGACACTCTTGTGGGGCCTGGACTGTGTCTGGGACTCCCAGCAGCTCTCCTGCATGGGGCAAAGCCCCTCTTCCTGCCCCTGCTGACACTGTCCCTCTCTCTTGTGCCCGGCTGTGCCCTCTGCCCTCATTCCCACCAGGCCATAGCCTCTGCAGCCCAGGCAGGCCTGCTTCGCCAGCAGGAAGAGCTAAACAGGAAAGCGGCTGAGCTGGAACGCAAGGAGCGGGAGCTGCAGAACACTGTGGCCAACTTAAGTGGTAAGGGAGGCTGCTGGGGTCCCTGGGGCCTGTGTCCTAGGGCAGGAGAGTTTCTTGAGCCCTGCAGGGAGTGCACTCCCAGCACTCACCCTGAACCTACTTATTCCTGGGGCAGCCTCACAGGTTTGGCTGAGCTCTTGACCACCTTAAAACATGCTGGTCCTGGGGAAGAACAACAAGTTGGAAGTCAGAAGACCTGTAATGCAGTACTGAAGGATGTAGATTATTTCTGAGCCCCTTCCCAGCTCTAAAATTCTTTGATTCTTTGATGGACTGGGAGCACTGATGCCACAATTCCTTGCTCGTGATGATGACCCCTGTTATGTTTATGGGCTGGTTGTTAATAAAAATAACCTGTATGCCGTTTTGCCCTTTGTATTTCACAGTGCATGTGGGTCCATTGTCTTGGAGTGAGCATCACTGTCTCCTTGTGTCCCATCGCCCTTTCCCTGTCCCACTCTATGCTCTGTGAAGACCCCTGAGTCCTGGTTACGGGAGCCCCTCTGGCATCCCTGGTTTGGCTCATAAACTGGGCCAGCATGTGCGCACCTCCATGCTCCTTCTGACGTTGGGCCCTCACCTCGTCTCCACTCTCCTCTCTCCACACAGTGAGAGACAACAACTGGCCGCCACTACCTTTCTGGTGCCCTGTCAAGCCCTGCTTCTACCAGGATTTCTCCACAGAGATCCCTGCCGACTACCAGCGGATATGCAAGATGCTCTACTATCTCTGGATGTGTGAGTCCGGCTCCTGCCTCTTGGAGCCCAAGGGTGAAACGGGGTGGGACTTGAGAGCCCTCTGTCCTCTGCCTGCTCCTCCCTGGTGTGGGAAGCTTCCTCCTAGCTTTCTGCAGACTCCAGCCATCTGCAGAGTTGGCCTTCCCAGTCTGCTCCCTGTCCTGGGAACCTCCTTGCAAGGGGACAGTCCACACCACAGATCACGTAGGGTAGGATTAGCCAGATGAACTTCCTGGGGAGCTCATTGTACTAAAGTGCCTTCCTTAGGAGAAGGCCTTCTCTATAGGCCCCTAGGCTCCTCGGGGTGAGCAAAAAAGACTCTTCCTGTAGTTCTATTGTGAGTCACTGGGGCCAAAGAAAAGAGTTGCTGAAAGATTTCATTCCCCAAGAATCAGACCTGGGTCTGCATCCCTCCCTCCCCACAAATACCTGAGCTCTCCCAGCCCTTCTTAGGAACTTT
Source organism: Dugong dugon (assembly GCA_030035585.1). Taxonomy (NCBI): domain Eukaryota; kingdom Metazoa; phylum Chordata; class Mammalia; order Sirenia; family Dugongidae; genus Dugong; species Dugong dugon. Next base: position 20,235,055 of record CM057482.1, on the reverse strand, counting down.
GTTTGGTCCTCAGTTTTGAGATCCCAGAAAACTAGGATTTGGTAGGTGACCCTGCCTAGAGCCATCTACTATTTCTGCTGCTGCCCTCACAGCATGGACCCCATTTCCTCTCCCAGGGGGTGGTTTAACATGTTGGGAGCTAGCCACCCTGGTGCAAGCTCATTTCTCTCTCCCCTCCTCCCTCCGCAGTGCATTCAGTGACTCTGTTTCTTAACCTGCTTGCCTGCCTGGCCTGGTTCACAGTTGACACTTCCAAGGGAATGCAGTTTGGCCTCTCGATCTTGTGGTTTCTGATCTTCACCCCCTGTGCCTTCCTTTGTTGGTACCGACCCATCTATAAGGCCTTCAGGTGAGTGGGCTGGAGCAAGGGTAAGTGTATGGCTAGCATTGCAGGTAGCAAGCCTAGAGCCATAAGCCCTGGGACCCCATCCTAGTCTTGGCGCAGAACAGAATGGTGGGGAAATTCACTTTCCCATTCCCATCAATAGCCAGAGCAGACAGGGATCAGGATCCTGTCCTTGGACTAGGCACGGGAGACCCAGAGAGAGGGATCAGGAGCCTTACCTGCTCTTCTGCTGCTCCCAGTCTGTCTGATGGGTGAGATCCTAGTCACTGAGAGGGTGGGGGGCCCTTCTGAGGACTGAGGCATGCCTCACTGATAAGAGCCCTATGGGTGCTCTCAGTGGCTTTATCTGTGCACTCTTATTATGCGCCTCTCTCCCTCCCCTCCCCACCCTCTGCTTCCCCACATTAGTGAATCCTTACACATTCCTAGGGGTTTTGGAATTGTACATAAGAGCTGATGCTTGCAGGGATGGGAGCCCAGTGGGCCATGGGAAGTGGGGGGTTGGGGGCAGCGGCAGACCAATCCCATCTATTCAGAAGGGGACGTGTGCCCTCACTGGGTTCTAGGCCTCAAGGACACACCGATGGAGGTGCCCAGCCCTTTAGGAATTCTATCTGGTGTTCCCTACTCCACCAAATACCTTTATCCTCTACCTAGGCCTGTAGTTTTATTGTTAGAGATTTATGCCTCTGGCTTAGAATTTTTTTTGCCTGTTACCAAATGCAAATAAATGCTCTGGGAGATGGAGGTTAAGCTCTTTATATTGTCTTCTGGGGGATGGACTTTTATCAGCTCTTTGATTGGAAGAGCTGTAAATCGGAAGGCAGTGAAGGGCAAGCCCTTCTTGACTCTGGTGGTGGGTGTCTGTGTGTGTATGTCCTCCTGGACAGTGTGGCTGGTCCCCTGAGCTCTGCCTACTCCCCCGTGCTGCCTTCTGACTCGTAGGTTCTGCAGCTCTCATATCCAGTGAGGAGTGCAGAGGTATGTGGCCCAGGCCCTCTGATGACTTCTCATTTCCTGCTCTCTCCACAGGTCAGACAACTCTTTCAGCTTCTTCGTGTTCTTCTTTGTATTTTTTTGTCAAATAGGGGTCTACATCATCCAGGTGATCGGCTTCCCGAATCTGGGGAACAGGTGAGGCCTGGGGCAGCACAGAGGCAATTATGCTTTGGACATGGGGCTCAGCCTCTCTCACCTTGTTTCCCAGCTACCAGATGACCCTTCTTCCACCATGGCAGGGAGCCGGGTGGGTGGACCAGCTTGGTTGTGAGCCAAGCTATACACGGGGGTGCCCAGTTCCTCACCAGTAGCCAATCACTGTCTTGCCTTGCTCTCCACGTTTTCTGAAATGTCGTGGGTGAACATGGCGTAAGTCCTTAGGCTACCAATGCTGTGCCCTGCACTGGATTGCAGTCCCCTCCTTTTCTCCTGCCACACCCACCTCGAGGCTGGTGCTACTTCCACAGGCCCCAGTGTGACTTTTTTCAGGGGTCCTGTAACTCAATAGATGGAGCCTGAGCCTTGCCCAAAGAGGCTGCTTCTTGCCACCCTCTTTGAGCATAAGGCTGGCTCGAGTTTCTTGGGCACTGCAGTTCTTAGCTCAAAATTAGTCTCAAAAAGAAGAGCTGACAGCTGATGTTTTCCTTTCTGCCCCAGTGCACAGAGAGCATTGCAGAAGGGTCAGGTTGGCTCTTGGCTCAAAGCCTGAGCTTGGAAGGGCTGTGCTATTTTGGTTCCATTCCTCCACCAGAGCTGGCAAGTCCAGAGCGGTGGGGAGAGGACTGACTGACCTGCACTCCAAGCATGTGCATGCTGCCCTCCCACCAACCACTTCTTCCCTTGCTCTTTCTAGTTTGGCCCTTTCTCTTTGACCACGACCTAATTTCATTACTTACAAGATCCTGGTAGACAGGCTATGATTAACAACTACTGATGTTTGCACCCTTGGTTGGGAATGGGAGACTTGTGTTCTGTTCTAGCGCTGCCCCTCACTGCTGGACTAAATGAGCTCTGCAGACTCGTCTCTTAATGCCTCTCTAGAGCCTTCCGTGATCATTTTCTCATCTTACTCATAACACTAGGAAATTGGATAGGTGATATTATTCCCACCTTTTTTGTTATTTATTCTATTTTTTATTTATTGTGGTGAAATATATACAACAAAAGTTAACTATTTTCACCATGTTGAAGTGTACAGTTTGGTGGCATTTCGTACCTTCACAGCGTTGTGCAACTACCACCTCTGTCCAGCTCCCAAAAGAAAACTCTCTACCAGTAAGCACTCATTTCCCATTCCCTCCTCCTCAGCCTCTGCTACTCTGCTTGTTTTCCTCTATGGATTTGCTTACACTGGATAATATATAGTCTTTTGCGTCTGAGTTTTTTCACTTAGCATAACATTTTCCGGGTTCATCCATGTTGTAGCACGTGTAAGTATTTCAATCCTATTTATGACCAAATAATGGTCTATTGTATGAATAGACAACATTGTTTTATCCATTCATCAGTGGATGGACATTTGGGTTGTTTCTACCTTTTGGCTGTTGTGAATAGTGCTGATGTGAATTTTCATGTACAAGTTTTTGTTTGAATACCTATTTCAATTCTTGGGGTATATACCTAGGAATGGAATTGCTGGATCATATAATTCTGTTTGACTTTTTGAGGAACTGCTAAACTGTTTTCCACAGTAGCTGTGCCATTTTACATTCCCACCAGCAATGCACAGGGATTCCAATTTCTCTACATCCTCACCAACACTTATTTTCCATTTTCTTTTACTATATAGCCATCCTAGTGGGTGGTATCTCATTGTGGTTTTGATTTGCATTTCCTGAATGACTAAAGACATGGAACATTTTCATATACTTACTGGCTGCTTGTTTATCTTTGGAGAAATGTATATTCAGGTCCTTTGCCCATTTTTAAATTGGGTTGTTTTTTTGTTGTTGAATTGTAAGAATTTTTTATATATTCTGGATACTAACCCCTTATCACACGTATGATTTGCAAATATTTTCTCCCATTCTGTAGGTTGTCTTTCCACTCTCCTGATAGTGTCCTTTGATACACAAGTTTTAAATTTTGGTGAATTCCAATTTATTTTTTCTTTTGTTGCTTGTGCTTCTGGTCATATGTAAGAAACTTATTGCCAAATCCAAGGTCATGAGGGTTTACCCTTCTGTTTTCTTCCAAGTGTTGTATAGTTTTAGCTCTTACATTTAGGTCTTTGATCTAATTTGAGTTGTTTTTTGCATCTGGTGTGAGTTAAGACTCCAGCTTGATTCTTTAGCATGCGGTTATCCAGTTGTCCCTCCACCTTTTGTTGTAGAGACTATTCTTCCTCCACTGAGTGGACTCAGCACTCTTGTCAAAAATCATTTGACCATAGATGTATGGTTTGTTTTTAGACTCTCAATTCTGTTGATCTGTAGGCCTGTCCTTACGCCAGGTACCACTTGATTACTGTAGCTTTGAGGTAAATTTGGAAACTGGGAAGTGTGAGGATATTATCCCCTTTTACAAATGAGTCATTTACAAATGACTGAAGGTAGAGCTAGGGGATGAGGGCAGAGGGGCTGTCCCTGGGCTCTGCGGGGACGAGTGAGATGGCAGGGGGAATGCAGTGGGTTGGCCAGTGGTCCTCCTTCCCAGAGGGCAGGCCCTCAGGAGTGAGTAGCCAGGCCTTCCTCCACTCCCAAGCAGCAGGAAAAGGCCCAGTCCAGTGCTACTCCTGACTCTGAGGGCAGCAGCCACATCTTCCCTCCCATACTTCCCATGGCCCCAGGATTCCCATGTGAATCCATCTCTGAGGCCCCATATGCTCAAAGAGGCCTGGCTTCTCACAGGCTAAGAGCTTCTGGCCCACGGGGCTCAGTGCTGCCAGGAAATGTCCAGGTGGTGGGTAGGACACAGCTGCCGCTTGGAGAGGAGCCCACTTGCACCCCTTCTGGCCTCTTTCTCCCTTTGTAGTGGCTGGCTCGCGATCCTAAGTGTAGAAAACCACTTGCCTGTGTTGATCATCATGATAGTGGTGGCTGGCTTCTTCACCCTCTGTGCCGTGCTTGCAGTCATCCTCCTGAAGCGGGTGAGTTGGGGGAAGAGGGGGCTGGGCCAATAGCAGCTGCCTTCACCATGGGGATGTTCTTCACCATTGCAGTCAGGCCTTGTGGGCCCCAGAATGTCCAGTGGCTTCCAAGGCTCTGGGTGGAGGTTGGTGGGCTTGGCTTCCTGGTAGCCCCTTTGGGAGTATAGCCTGGATGGCTAGGTACCTGGTGGTGCCTCTCATGCTTGCCTCTTTCCCCAGGTGCACTCTCTATACCGCCGAACCGGGGCCAGCTTTCAGCAGGCCCAGGTGGAGTTTTCCCAGGGCATCTTCAGCAACAGGACTTTCCGCAGCGCTGCCTCATCTGCTGCCCAAGGGGCCTTCCAGGAGAATTAGCCCTCCTGGCTCTCTCCTCCCTCTGCCACAGCTTTTTCTCTCACCTGCCTTCTGAGCTGCACTTTCCGTGGGTGCCTTATATGATGGTTATGCCCAGCACAGACCTGAGGAGGGTCTTGCCATGGCTCTTCCTCCTTCCTCAGCAGCCAGCTCTCCCTTCCACCTGAGGGGAGGTGAGGGAGGAAGGGACTTATTTTTACACAAGAGAAAAGAGAAAAAAAAAGTCTGTCTTTCTCTGGTGGTGGTTTGGTAGGGTTCTGTTGTCTCTTTGGAAGCAGTGGAACTAAAGCCTCTCCCCTCCACCACACACACATACCACTTGGGATCACTGGCTGCCCTGGGCCAACCTCAGCTGGCGTGTTATCTCTTCCAGGGTCTTGGGACTCCACTTCTCCCTCCACAGACCCAGCCTGTGGCCTTCACAGTCCTGCCCTTCCTTCCTGCCCAGGCTGGGTAGCCTCTCAAGGGCACCACTGTGGAGGAGCTGCAGGCTGGACAGGTGGTCATCTATGTTCCCCAGATTGCTCTGGGATGGTCTGTGGGCTTCCAGAGCCTCTAGCCTGAGTGTCTAGCCTCACCTCTGCCTCATTTTTCTCACAGATTCATAGCCCTTTAGGCCCCTGGCACCCTCCTGGTATGGGCAACACTTTGTGCCTTAGAGCCCTTTGGGGCCCTCCCTGAGCCCTTCCTGCTTCAGACTTACTGAATGTGCAGTGGAGTTGGGATTTAGGGGATGGGAAGGGGAGGGATAGAGGACATTGACCCACGATGTTCTACCCAGGAGGGTGGTGTCTGACTATCCTGGTGTGGTTTCTTTGGGCTTGTTTGTTTTGACTGCCTCTCCTCATGTGGGACAGCTGCCATTTGCCTTGGCCTCAGATTCTAACCACCATCCCCACCCCCACCCCCCATCAGCAACATCCAGCTTGTGTGACCCTTGAGGAGGGCAGGGTGAGTCAGCCCAGAACTGCATCCTTCTGGCTGGTCTGACAAGCCACCTTTCTGAAGGCTCCAGACTAATCCTCCAGGGCCCCCCCACATACACACACACCTCCAGTAGAATCTAGGCCACTGTTGACTCATCCTGGGGACTCCCCAGGAGGTGTGTCACTGTGCTGTGAGCCTAGGAGTCCACGGTTAGAACTGCATGGTGTGTGGGCTGAGGGGCTTCCCAAAAAAAGTTAGCCAGCCCCTGCCTCAGGGACCTGGGGCCCACCCACCCTGAGGCAGCCCTAAGGCTGCTAGCCCACTCAGCCCCAGAGCCACTGAATGATGATGACAGTGGCCAAGGTTTTGTACTCCTTTCTGGTATTTTTTCCTCCATGTACATACAAATGTATATGTTTTATCTCAATTTTTGTGCTTAAATAAAAAGACATTTTCAGACAAGACTGGTCCTAATGTCTGGTGGACTTGGGAGGATGGTAGTGGTCCTAAGGGGTAGGGGCTGAGGTGCTTCCAGCGACAGGCCAGAGGGGGAAGTCAAGATGCTGCTGCATCTAGCCCTGGCTCTCTGGTTGGTCTGCAACAGGAGGTTGAACCCGGAAGAGTGAATGGCAGGTGGGACCCCTGGACAAGGCAACTCTTCAAAATGCCTTCTGTTGTCCAGGTACTAAGTTCAGAGTTGCAGACCTTGCTGGGTGGGGCTGGGGAAGGGGGCAGGCTTCCTTGAATCTTCCCACCGCCCAGCAGGATGCTGTCTGTACCTAGGTGGGATTACCCTGGGGCAGATGACCCAGTAAGCAAAGTCCTATGAGTCTAGCAACCCTATAGGACAAAGAACTGCCTCATAGAGTTTCCAAGGGAGTGGCTGGTGGATTTGAACTGCTGACCTTTTGGTTAGAGCCATAGCTCTTAACCATTACACTTGTGCGTACTTACTACTATTCTGTAGTGAACCATTTCACCAGTGAGACCAATGTGAAATGGTTCACAACAGATTAGTAAATACACACAACTAAGCCAGTATCTACCTTATTAGGTCATCCGTCTCTGTCAGGGATCGTAAATTTGAAAAGAGGCTTTGATTCTGTAGGAAGGTGCTGTGGGGTTGGTGGAGACATGCCAGCCATACCTAAAAGCAGAATCTATGATGTGGTGGACAAATGTGAACTTTAACACTACAGATGATCTGGTAAGCAACGAAAACACCATGCTCATCTTGCCTATTGGATAAACCGTCCCTGGATTCCCCAAGTGACATCGTCCGCTGTCCCCGGCTTTCCTCCGCAGGGTCCCAGTATCCCCAGATGGACGTTGAGGGGGCTGGCTGATGGTGTGATTTCCAGTAAGGGTTGGAGTCGGGGGGAGGCGCCCTGCTGGGTGCAGCCTGGGGCGCGGGGCGGGGCCGTGGGGACTGGGGGGCAGCCAGCGCGCCGCTCACAGACCCGCCTCCCGCCTCCCGCCCACTGCGCTGCACTCCCGGCGGGCGGCGCTGGGGGCAGCGTAGACTCCAGCCCGGTCGCCCACTCTCCGACGCTCCGCTCCCGGCCGGAACCCATCGCTGGGAACCCGGAAGCACCTGGGGGCGGGGTGGGCGCGGGGCGGCCGGGATGGCGGGGCCTGGGTGGTGTGCCCCAAGGCTGGACGGTTTCGTTCTCACCGAGCGGCTGGGCAGTGGCACGTACGCCACGGTGTACAAGGCCTACGCCAAGGTGAGTGCGGGGGCGGGGCGACCCCGGGGGTGCCCCAGCGAGGGGCTAGCTCCCTGTGCGAGGCCGGAATTGGGGGGCACAAGGAGAACTTCTTGAGGGTCTGGCCCCTGGCTTGCCAAACCCTGAATAAGCCCAGCCGGGTGGGAAACGGAGAGAGGTTAGAGACGGAATGAGAGCAGTTAGGGGCAGGCAGCCTGTCCTGCCTCCTGCTAACCAGTCTATGGAGAAGGTTGGAGCTGACCGCCACCCTCAGGCGTTAAAGACAAACACATGTACACATCCATGTTTTGTCTGAGGAGGCAGATGGACATCCTTGCGGGGTTGGAGACTCGATGGAACCTCGGTGTCCGTGGCTGAAGAACAGGCTCAAAACAAGGAGGATTCTGCGTGGGCTGGGAGGAGTCTGGGACAGGTTCTAGAAGCCTGGACCCGGTTAGGAGGCAGAGTGGGCAGTTCTAGAACACTGAGTCACATGCCTTGGCGGGAATAGTCTAGAATACAAGGAAATGGGTTATGGAACAGAGAGTTTGACAACACCAGGGTGGGTTGGGAGACTGGGAGTCCAGAATCCAGATGCTTCATTAGGCTGAAAAGGGCAAACTGGGATGTTGGCCTAGAGTGGATGGGCTCGGGGTGGGGGTTGGGGGGGGGAGGGAATCAGGGCCTTTCCAGCCAGGCAAGTGTTCTGGCCCCCTCAAGGCAGAGCCCCCAAATCTCCTGTCTTTCCAGAAGGACACACGTGAGGTCGTAGCCATAAAGTGTGTGGCCAAGAAAAGTCTGAATAAGGCATCCGTGGAAAACCTCTTGACAGAGATTGAGATCCTCAAGGGCATTCAACACCCCCACATTGTACAACTAAAAGACTTCCAGGTAGAGGCCTGGGGTGGAGCCACCCCCAAAGGGGCTGGAGAGGGGATACCCTCTTCAGGCTACCTCTCTACCTCTAACCACAGTGGGACAGTGAGAACATCTACCTCATCATGGAGTTCTGCGCAGGTGGCGACCTGTCTCGCTTCATCCATACCCGCAGGATTCTGCCCGAGAAGGTGGCTCGTGTCTTCATGCAGCAGTTAGGTAAAAGCCACTCACCCCAGTCTGACCCTGCTTCCTGTGTTCTCTGCCTTGCCACCCCACCCGCCCCAGGCTTGGAGTCCCAGCACACTTTACATTGTCTCCTGCCCCAGCTTGGATTTTCATGGCCCTGTCTTTCCCATGTGGCTAGCTCTGGCTCAAGGATGTTGTGTGAGAAACAGGGGGAGGAGCCTCCATCTGTGGGAGTCTAGGCTTCCACACGTAGAACATAATATAAGGAACTTACAGAATATTCCAACACCCAATGGGAAGGACCCAGGTGTTTTGCCAAGGAAAAGAGCAAGATCCTAAAGTGCTGGAGCATCCAGGGAGGCTTCTTGGGGGGAGGGGGGTTGTGAGGGGGCAAAAGGGAAGAGAAATGACACTCTGGGCAGGGGACAAACTCGTAGAAGTGGCAGGAGCCTGGAGCATATATGTGAAGCGTTCAGTTGACCAGCCAGGCCAGAAGAGGGTTGTGTGAGTGGGGAGAGGCAAGTGGGGGATGGGCTCCTCTAACCTCTCTCCCTGCATGGGTCCCGCTCTCCAGCTAGTGCCCTGCAGTTCCTGCATGAACGGAACATCTCTCACCTGGATCTGAAGCCACAGAACATTCTGCTGAGCTCCTTGGAGAAGCCGCACCTCAAATTGGCAGGTCTGTGTCTGGAATAGCAGGACTGTGATTTGGAGGGGGGCTGTGCAGAGACCTTCCTCTGCCTGGGCTCACTCAGCACCCATGGTTCTCATGGAGCTCTCTGTTGAGTTATCAGACAGTGGCAGGCTGGGAGATCCAGGGCTGGGCCCCATCACCAAAAGATAGAACTTTTCGCTGGTCACCCCCACTCCCGAAGTGTAATGGGTGGGGTTAAGGCTCTGTTTGAGGTCAGGATCAGGGCTCAGTCTGTCACCAGGATTGGGGCTCAGACTGTGATTCAACCTATAGCAGGGGTTAGGAGGGTGTTAGGTTAGGGGATAGGGAGGGCAGTGGTTGTGGGTACTGACAAGATTTGACTCAAGGCTAGAAGCCAGAGAATGTGATATTGCATCACCTAAGCTTGGTGGAGCAGTGAGGAAGAGTTCTCACCCCTAGCAGGGCCCTGTCTGTGTAGCTAGTGTGATCAGGATGAGCTTCCTGGGAAAAGGGTACCTGAGAGGCTGTGCAGGAAGGTAGAATTTACAACCCAGGAGGACAATGTAGCAGGACATCCCAGGCTAAACAGAAATGGCATGAGCAAAGGCAGGGAAGTAGGATTGATCCTGGCGAGTCTGGAGGTGAGGCCCTGCAGCTGGAACCCAGGGCAGAGGCTTCAAAGTCCAGGGTGTGGAAGCAGCTGGGATTTGAGCCCTGATGCCCGGCCTCTTGCCTGCAGACTTTGGCTTTGCACAGCACATGTCCCCATGGGACGAGAAGCATGTGCTCCGAGGCTCCCCCCTTTACATGGCCCCAGAGATGGTGTGTCAGCGGCAGTATGATGCCCGTGTGGACCTCTGGTCTGTGGGGGTCATTCTGTATGGTAAGAGCTTTGTCTCCTGCTCCCTGCCCTGGGGTCTGCACTGTGTGTCCTCAGGCAAGGCCTCTCTGGGCCACTCTTAAATGGCTCTAGTGAGAACTCTCACTCCACCTCCCTGGGCCCCCAGCTCTGAGGGGTGTCTGGCCCCCTCCCCAGGAGGGGGCCAGGCCAGGCTTGACCCCGCCCCCTCCCGGCCTCCCCTTTGCCTCCCTCCACAGAAGCCCTCTTCGGGCAGCCCCCCTTTGCCTCCAGGTCGTTCTCAGAGCTGGAAGAGAAGATCCGTAGCAACCGGGTTATCGAGGTGGGTCTAGCAACTGGGGAGACGGGGGAGTCAGGGCCCTGAGGGTGGAGACCTCACTCCCACCTGCCACAGACAGGAGTGTGGGCTCCAGGCCACTGGAAGTCGAGGTGCTCAGGGTCCCAGATCAGCCCATAATGGGCAGCACAGGTTCCGCCCCGCGGAGAGCTATGCGGGCCTCTGTGGGGAGAAAGCAAAGCAGACCCAGCCAGCCTTCCCAGGCCCATAGTCCCAGGAGCCCCCAGACTGTACAGCAGCTAAGGGCAGTGAGAGACCAGGAGGAGCCCATGGAAGGAGGCCTGGCTCTCTGCCGGTCCCACCACTTTGCCACATGACTGTTCCTCCCGGGTCTCAGATTCTCCACCTATCAAACATGTACCTCTGGGGCATCCTACAGGCCCCTGGTCCAGGGGCTGATGTCCTGGAGCCCACTGCGATCTGTACCCTGGCCCTGCAGCTCCCCCTGCGGCCCCCACTCTCCCGTGACTGCCGGGACCTGCTGCAGCGCCTCCTGGAGCGGGACCCCAGCCGCCGCATCTCCTTCCAGGACTTCTTCGCTCATCCTTGGGTGGACCTGGAGCACATGCCCAGTGGGGGGAGCCTGACACAAGCGGTGAGCAGGCCAAGGGTGGGCTCCGGGGACCTGATCTTCCTCTTCTTGTTGAGCATAGGAGGGTGGGAGGTGGGCATGCCTCCTGATCCACCTGCCCCCCAGACTGCCCTGGTGGTGCAGGCCGTGAAGAAAGACCAGGAGGGGGATGCGGCGGCTGCCTTATCTCTCTACTGCAAGGCTCTGGACTTTTTCGTGCCTGCCCTGCACTGTGAGTCCCAGGCCGGGCTTGGAGCCCTGGCTGCAGCAGGGGTGGGGTCAGCCATGGTGGCCAGGGATTGAGTCCAGCACTTTCCATCCAGAGGGTAAACCTGGAACTTGGCGCCTTTGGGGGTCCTGGAGGGTTTGGAGTGGGGTAGGGGTCACCCCCGAGACTCCTCATATAAACCCCACCTTCTACAGATGAAGTGGATGCCCAGCGAAAGGAGGCAATTAAGGCAAAGGTGGGTGAGTAGAGAGTCTCCACGAGGAAGTAGGGTGAGTGTGAGGGGAAAGTCCAGGGATCGCAGGGCCCCTGGGGAATGGTTGTCTCAGAACTTAGACTTTTTGTCCTGTAACGTAGAGCTGGGAGAGGGTCAGGCCAGCCTCAGTTGACCCCTCGCATGTGGTTACAGCTTGGGGCAGTGCCTGAGGACCCAGAGGGAAGACTTGGAGGTGGGTGCTGGCTAGTGGGGCCCATGGAGAGAGGCAGGGGTGGGGCGGCCCTCCTCAGCCCTTCGCCCTCCTACAGGTGGGGCAGTACGTGTCCCGGGCTGAGGAGCTCAAAGCCATTGTCTCCTCCTCCAATCAGGCCCTGCTGAGGCAGGGAACCTCCACCCGAGACCTGCTCAGAGGTAGGCCCAGTCCCTGGCTGACCCACCAGGCTCCCAGCAAACCACCCTGCAGCCTGAAGGGGAGACAGGCTGGGGAAGGCTCCTGAGACAAGAAGACAGGCTGCCCCCCTCACACTAAGGCTTTGCACTCTTCCCCCAGAGATGGCCCGGGACAAGCCGCGCCTCCTAGCTGCCCTGGAGATGGCTTCAGCTGCCCTGGCCAAGGTGGGTGCCCAGTGGGAGGGGCCCAGGTGGGGCAGGGAGGAATCCAGGTCATGACTGAACCACCCGCTGTCCATGTGGCTGCAGGAGGAGGAAGCTGGCAGGGAGCAGGATGCCTTGGACCTGTACCAGCACAGCCTGGGGGAGCTGCTGCTGCTGCTGGCAGGTGAGGCCCCTCTAGCACCACACCCTGCCCAGTCCCTGGATGCCCTACACTTACCACACCTATCTCTTTGCAGCGGAGCCCCCAGGCCGGAGGCGGGAGCTGCTTCATGCTGAGGTGCCTGCTGGGGTTGGGAGGGTTGTGGGGGGGCTTCCTCTTCCCCTTTCACTCTGCTTCTCTGTGGGGACTTCCTTGGTCTGTGGGGACCTCCTCAGGGTGTTCCAAGACTGGGAGTCAGACCTCCCAGAGTTGGTAAGTGGGTAGCCCCATGTGGTCCATCAAGGCTGGGGTGCTCAGATCAGGGCAATAGGACTGTCAGGATCTGGGAACCAGCACAGAAAGTCTGCTGGGCTGGTGCAGTCAGGAAGGCTCCCTGGAGGAGGGAGCAGGTAGCACTCTCAGAGGGGAAGCCATTCTAATGGGGCAGAGGGTTCTGGAGAGCTCCAGGGCTGAGGAGGGAGCCTATCCACCCACACCCATGAGCATGTCTTCCTTGGCAGGTTCAGAATCTCATGGCTCGAGCTGAATACCTGAAGGAGCAGGTCAAGGTGGGGGTGTGGGGGGCTGCACGGGGCGAGCATTCGTGGGTTCTGCTCCTCCTGCCTGTGGCTGTCTGTGCCCTGCCCCTTGTGTGTGTCTCCCTCTCCAGTCTCCATCCGAAGGGCTCTCCATCCTTGTCTCTTCTTTACACTCTTGGGTGCTCAGTGGCTCTTGGTTGTGGCCGCCTGTCACTGTCTCTGGCTGCCTCTTACCCCTTGTGCTGCCATATGTCCCACAGATGAGTGAGTCTCGCTGGGAAGCAGAGACCCTGGACAAAGAGGGGCTGTTGGAGTCGGTTCGTAGCTGTGAGTCATGCCCTAGGGTCTGATCCTTCTCCCAAAGAGGGGCGAGGGCTGGGGGGTGGCCATGGTTCTGCCTCTTACCAGAGACCTGAGACTGACCCACCCGCTTGGCCCTGCACAGCTTGTACCCTGCAGTGACGCCAGAAGAATGACTGGACAGACTGTGGGCTACCTGGAATTGAGGGGTGCACCACCCCTGGCTGGGACCTGTGGATCAATGCCCTGAATTCCGTGGCCCTCTATAGCCCTGGGGAGCACCTTAGAGAGGGGACTTCCTAGGTGGGCAACTCTGAGACCCCTACACCCCAGGGTCCCCAGCCTCCCTGGGGATACTCTTTATCCCCCAGAGGGTCCAATGACCCATCCTGTGAACTGGGAGCACTGGGCCTTCACCCCGGGGTGAGGGGCCAGGGCTCTTGGGAGAAGAGTATTGCTTCCATGTGATCCCCACCTTGGAAGTTGAAAAAGTTGTTAACTGGGTGGTTGCTGGGTTCTGAGCCTGTTGATTTCTGTGTCTGAGCCCCCACCCCATGGGGAGGGAACATCAAGGCTTCTAGCATTTCTGCTGTGAGAAGAGGGCAGGGGCCCTCTGCAGGGTACTTCTGTGCTGGCCCCCTCCTGGACAGCAGCCAGCACCCCCTGTGCCGTCCTTCTTGGGAGCCCTTATTCCAGCTCACCTCCCTCCTTGAACGGGAATGGGGCACTCAGACCCCTCAGGGACTACCCACCCCCACGATGTCTCCTCAGCCCCACAGAACTCACCAGTCTTCTTGAGAGCTAACCCCTGCCCACCACCTCAGAATTTTAAAATAATCCTTCAAGCATGACAAGAAGGTACTTTGTGTAGGGGTAGGGCAGATTTGAGAAACCCATGTCTTGTTTCTGAGGAAGGGCCCTCAGTCCTCATCCTTCCCACCTCCTTCACTGTCGCAGAGCTGGCCCTGGGCTGGATTCAGGGGCCTGGGAGGGAGAAGCATGGGGACTGCCTGACCCATTTGCCTGCAGAGGAATCAGCTCAGTCCAGGAGACCTGGTTCTAGGCCTGACACTACTGCTGCCCTCACTGGGGACTTGGCAAGCCCCTTCCCCTTTCTGGGCCTTGGTTAGCCCACCTCTCCAGTGGGGCTGCAAATCCCTCCTCAGCCCACAGCCTGGGCTTTCAGAGGGCAGAGAGAGTGTAGTCTGGAGCAAAATGTACACACCTGGGGTCATCTAGAGCTTCTTTTAAAAAATGAGAGGGTGTTGGTGGCTTCTAAGCCTTCTGCCCTTAAATGCTCCTTGGGGTAAGTCCTCTGTTCTCCTTGCAGGAGGCTGGGTAAAAAGAATGTAATTCATTGTTTCACTATTAAATTATTTTCTGTACTTGTGCTTCTTTTCTTGCCCTGGGAAAGCAGCACAGGTAGCCCCTGTTCACAGGCGGGGCTGGAGGGGTCCCAGAAAAAGCTGGGTAACCTGAGGGAGGGCTGAGGAGGTCACAGGGTGGTGGGGTGATAGCCACATCCATCTCCTGCTCTCAGGCTCTGGGGGATGGGGAGACTCAGGCTGACTAGCTGCCATCCCTGCCCACCACCTAAGGGAGCAGGGGCAAGGGGAAAGCACGGGGCTGGGAGTCTGAGCAAGGCCCTTGCCCTCTGCACCCCAGAGCTCCGTCTGTGCCTTGAGAAGGACAGGCTCAGTTGCAGGATGCTGTGAGCTCAGACTGCACACTCCCTCACCCCAGACAGGGCTCCTCCAGGCTCCCACCTCTCTTATCCTACCTTCAGGCACCCACCTCTCTTATCCTAGGCTGGTGGTGAGCAGTGAGCTGGAATAGGGAGAAGGGCATCCTTTGGGGTGTCTCGTGCTCATAACCTAGCCCCCAGGACCCCCAAGCTGGTGGTTTCTAGCAGGCCCTATACTCTGTCCTCCCCGCCGCCCCCAGCACACCTCAGGTCTTGATTTGAAAAGCACTTGTTGGGAGCATCCCCGGGGACTTAAGGGAGGGGTGCCCACATATCTGGGCAGCCACCCTTTACCCAAGGGAGCAGTTTCCTAGACTTCTCAGATGCTACCAAGATGCTCAGTCTACCTTACAGACAGGAGAGGGCTTCCAGAAGGGAGCTAATCTCCTTGAAGGTCTTGGCCTGGCCATTGGGAGGGCAGTGTGGAATAGTGGTCCAGAGGGCTGGAGGAGCCAGCTGCCAGGGTGAAGATCCTGGCTAGACCACGTTTGGCCTTGAGGCTTGGGGCCCACTGAATAACCCCAGCTTCCTCCTCTGTAAAATGAGGATGAGGATAATAAGTACCTTGTGGGAATCTGTAAGGATTGAATGAGATATTGTACGTGAGCCGGGTGCATAATAAGAATTCAGTAAAGTGTTATTTTCATGTCTTGGGAGAGGAACGTACGTCAGATTATCTCTGGAAATAGGGTGGACACAAAACCCTCAATAAAGTGAGGGAAAGAAGGAGGGTGATGGAGAGGACTGGAGGGAGGGGGCATGGGAACAAGGAAGGACAGAGGGTGGAACACTAATTGAACGGAAGGATGGTAGGATAGAGGGTGGCCCACAGACCCCAATTTTTTATTTGTGATACCCGCATTGGCTGTCTGAGAACAGGGGCCTGAAATGGAAGGATTGGGTGCAGGGAAGGCCTGGGAAGCTGGGGCTGCTAGGGAGGGGCCCTACCTGGGTAGAGTTTGGGTGGCCTCTAGGCCGGTTGAGTCCAGGTCACCTGTCAAGGATCAAGGCTCGGTTGGGGCGGGGGGGGGGGTGGGCTCACTCTCCATAGAGCTCTCCTTTCCTAGTGGCAGAGGCCTCTGGGAAACTTGGTCTGCTTTTTAAAAATGTATTTTCCCTCCTGGAGGCGGTGTGGAGGTTGTTTCTGCCTCTGACTGTCAACACTCTGAAAGTGTTCAAAGCAGAGCAGACATCCACCAGCAATGTTCTGGGTGCCCCACCCTCCCTGTTCTCCCACCTCTGCTCAGTTTCCCAAGCCCAGAACCAGCACTGGGTCAAACTGGGGGCAGTGCCTGAGCCTGGGCCTTTTCTGTCTCCCAAGGGGGCAGCCCTGGGTTCTAGAACTGCCCCTGAAGCTTGGGAGAGCCAGGTGGGGCTCTGGAGCCAGCTGAGGGACCCAGGTGTCCCTGTGCTCAGCCTGCCTTTTGCTAATGGGGCATGGAGAAGGACACAGAGCCTTGGTTCTTCTAGGAGGCCATCGAAAAGGGCTCCTGTCCCCAGAAGCCAGCCTGCTGTCTCAGCCCTTCCTGAGAGGAAGAGGGCCCAATGCTGAGGCTGGGGACACATCAATGACCACCCTCCCCCAGGGTAACTCACAGCCACAAAAAAAACCCACAGACACACAAACACACAGATGCAGACACTAACAGGCCACAGACACACATACAAAAACATTTAAAGCCATGTATGCTACTAACTAGAAGGTTGGCAATGCAGACCTACCGGTCTGCTTCTGTAACGATTTACAGCATTGGAAACCTTATGGGGCAGTTCTACTCTGTCTTACAGGGTCGCTATGAGTCAGAATTGACTCACTGGCAACCGGTTTGATTTTTTTTTTGTTTTGGTATGAGCTCACAGACCTGTAAAGACACGACCTCTCTCTCTCACACACACACACACAGCTCTCACTGAATAAGGCTGAGGCAGCTCAAATGCTGCTGCTTCCCTGGACCCAGCCTACCCTGGCTTCCTTGCTCTCCCAAGCCTCTGATTTTGGGGACAGCTTTGCCTGCCAGGCACTGGGTTTGAGGCAGGGCAGTGGGCTCTGTGGCTCTTCGGTCAGGTCTGTGAAGATAGAGGGCAGAAGCTCCCAGCCTCACCAGGGCTGAGCTTCAGCTGGGTCAATAGGCACTGCTAGAGCTTGGGCTCAGCAAATGAACGTCCCCTAGATGTCCCTGGTGCCTGCCTGGGGCCTTCAATGTCTGAGGAGGGACCATCTGGCTGTTGGGGGGAGGGGAGATCCACCCAGCTCTCTGGTCACCCTCCCACCTCCTCCTTGGGGGCCAGCTGGCCTCAGGAAAGTCACAGCCTGGGCTGGCTGTGGGTGGGTGAGGACAGGAGAAGGGGGCTGGGGGCTCCTTGGGCGGGGCGGGGCTGGCCACCAATCCCCCTGAAATCTCCCTGAAACGGAGCCAGAGGCCCTGAGGGTGGAGACAGGGGAAACAGGCCAGGCCATCCTTGCTTCCCAAAAGAGGGTGTTTGGGGTTGGACCTGAGGGCCTCTCTCACTACCTTTTAACATTTCCTTCATCTTTAAACTGCCTGCAAGGGAGAGAAGGAAGAAGGAAAGAGGGAAGAGCAGGAGGGAGTGAGAGAGGAGGGCCTGGGGAGGTAAATGCCTTATTCTGAACTACCGCAGTGCCCTAATGGTAGGGTTTTAGGCACTGTGAAAAGGGAAGTTTTGATGGGTAGTGGCTTCCTACAAGGTCCTTGCATCACACCAGGGAGTGTCTAGATAAACCAGGAGCAGAAACAGGAGGGAGGAGAGTAACAGTGGATGTAGAAGGCGTAGGAGTGTGGGCAGGTGCAGAGAGGGCTCTCCTTTGGCCAGGTCAGCCCCTCCTGAGAGCAAGGGTGCAGTCCTGAGCCTGGATAAGGATGTGGGGACTCAAACGAGAGGGACACAGACTGACAGAAACCCACTGAGTAGAAGAAAGAGGGGTACTGCTGGAGGGAGACAGGGTGAGGCCAGCAAGCCCGGGGACCTGCGCCTGCCCTCCTGCCCGTCTCTTCCGGGCCCCAGAGCTGCCTCCTTCTTCCAAGCCTCCGCTACCCCATTCCAGGGATGGTGCAGATAGGTCAGGGGCTTCTTTGGGGTCCCCTCCTGCTCCCTGACCCCAGGCCCTAGCCAGCCGGATTTTGTGAGTGTTCAGTGAGTACAAGCTCCCCCAGTCTCCTCACCACCCCCTCCCCTGCCCTGCAAACCACTGAGGGAGAAGGGGTCTGTCCACTCCTATTAGGCAGAAGGCCCCTGGAGGGTGGAGTGCTGACGTGGGCCTTGCTGCTGACGCTGCTAAGGGGGTCCACGGCCCCCCCGCCCAGCCTGAGGCCCTGACTTGTGTCTACTCCAGCTCCAGGAAGGTCAGGAGGCCTTTTTTGGTCCAGTGGCCACCAGGGTCTTCCCGGGCAGCCTAGGAGCAGCTCAAAGACCAGGTCCTTCCCCAGGATGCTCAGGAGAGCGGGGCCCAGCTGACAGCAGAGCAGTACTGCTCCAGCCCTGGGCCTGTGTCCCTCCCTGCCCTCCCTTCCTAATTCCTCAATCTCTCTCTCCCACTCCCTGCATCCCTCTCCACATCACCTGCTAGATAGGTTTTATGTTCCTTGTTCTTAGTTTACGAAGATGGCCGAGTGGAAAGCCTGCCCTTGAAACCAAACCTTCAGATGGCTGTTCCTGCCTATAAGTCTTGGCTGCCTTCCCCACAGGCCTAGGCCTCAGCAGCAGGCTGGGAGCCCAGACCCTAAGGCAGAGGGCACCTACAGTCAGCCTTCTTCCTGCCCCAGCCCCTGGGATGGGCTGCTTCCTGGATTCCCCCCAAAGGTGAGCAGGGTGAGATTTTTTTCTTCATTTTACAGACGGGAAGCAGAGGCCCAGAGAGGGAAAGGGACCTGTCAAAGTCAAATAGCAGTGCCAAGGCTGGAACGCATTTGCTCTGCCTTCTTTTTTGACACCTTCCATCCTCAAGGTGGGAAGGTTCCAGAGACAGCTATGGTTGCAGTTGAGTGTATCCTCCTGTGGGCTCAGGTAATACCCCAGAGGCCCCGCCCCCAAGGTGCATCCCCAGCCAGCAGCTGGCTGCCACATCCTCATCAAGGCCCAGACCTAGTTCACGGGCTCCAGGCTGGGCCTGGCGCTCAGTCAGGGCAGAGACCCCACCCTCCCCCAGGGCCCTGAGAGGGTAGAGTTTGAACATCTTATAGGGGCTGGCACCAGAGGGGGGTCCCACAGAAAACACTCCATACTTAGCGTCAGGTTTCTCCTCTCTCCTATGAAACTGTGGGCGAGGAGGTAGAGGACACCCCTCTGAGCATAGGATTGGGGGTCTGTGAACCCCAAAACTCCCAGAGGTCAGTAAGAAGTGGGAAGATAAGCACATCATTTGGAGTTTTTATTTTTCACTGAGCTAGGAGATTCCAGCTATGGAATCCAAAGACAGTTCTACAGGAACAGAACAGAAATTGGCTGGGCCCTAGGCCCAAAGGCCTGGAGCTGCCTGGGCTGCTGTTCAGTGCCAGCTTCATTCCTGGCACTCGGCCCTGCACACAGCATCGCTCAGCTCCCAAGAGCCAGAGCCCACGGTGGAGGCACTGGCAGCCCAGTGATGCCTGAGGCTGTGGATGCAGCTGCTGCCCTGCTAGAGAAAGGAAAAGTTGGGCTGGCTCTGAGGGCCCAGGAGGCCAAGCTAGAAGGAGTCTTAGAAATCACCTAGTCCATCCCCATTTTAGATGATGAAATGAGGCCCAGAAAGAGCAGTGGCTTTCAAGGTCAGGAAAGGTGGAGATTCAAACTCAGAACTCCTTGTCTGTTCAGGGTCTGTGTCCACCCAAAGCCACCTCTGAGTGTATCTGAGTGTGGTGTCTAGAGTGGCCAGGCATCCAGGGGCACTGCCCTGTGTATGTGTGTGTGTGTTTGTGTGCAAGGATGCATCTATGGCTTAGGCCTCTGCTCATGCCAGGGCTTTTGTCCCTCTGTGTGTCTCTCTGTGGGTGCTCCTGTGTGCAGGAATTTGGGGCCACAATCAGAGAGGAATGGGCCTATTCCTATAACCTTGGGAGGCCTCCCCAGGTTGATTGAGAGAGGATTCCTGGGGGATACGGTGAGGAATGGGGATTTTGCTCCCAGTGGAGAGGTAGAGACCAGAAGGCAAGCTTGGGGCATGGATGAGAGGGGTCCTGGGGCCAGGGAATCAAAGCCCAAGATGGGGTATGGGTCCCTGGGAGTTGAGACATGCTGTTGGCCCTCATGTGGGCCCACCCCTCCAGTCACCCCAGTGGGCAACCCTGGGGAAGTGGTCACATGATGTAGCACTTCTCAGCTGACTGCTTAAGGTCTCCCAGTGTGGTCTGGGCCTTGTCCTTGAGTGAGCCAAGGTCCAAGCCAGGGAGGCTGCCCAGCTGCCCGAGGACTGAGGCCTTCTCCTCCTCTGTGTCCTCCTCAATCATCTTGGCCAGCTCCCGGGGCAGCTCCACATCTCCACCTGCCATCTGGATCTGGCTCTCATCTGTCTCGTTCTGAAGGGAAGATGGGAGAGGCATGAGGCAAGGGTGGAAGTCTGTGAGGACCCAGTGTCGAGCGGGTAGGGAGGAGGCCTGCACTGGGTTCCAGGACCCTGGATTCTTGATCCCTATGTTCCAGTGAGCTCACCCCCCGCCTCCACATTCCAGGATCCAGAGTTTGACATTTAAACATGGAGACCGTGCACTTTTATACCTTGTACTTTTATACCACCTTGTTTCACTCTGAGACACTGAAGGACTAGCATAGTGAGTAAAGACAAAATGAAAATACCAACAAGTCACTGTCATAGTCATCTATGCCGTATGCTGACGATTTATCCTTAACTACACTGCAGGAGCCCTGGTGGTGCAATGGTTAAGAGCTCGCTGCTAACTGAAAAAGGTTGGTGATTCAAACCCACCCAATGGCTCTGTGAGAGAAAGACCTGGTGATCTGCTCCTGTAAAGATTAAAACAAAAACCCATTGCCGTCAAGTCGATTCTGACTCATAGCGACCCTATAGGACAGAGTAGAACTGCCCTTCTTGGTTTCCAAGGACCACCTGGTGGATTCGAACTGCCAACCTTTTGGTTAGCAGCTGAACTCTTAACCACTGCACCACCAGGGAACCCTATGGGGTAGCTCTACTCTGTCACATGGGATCACTATGAATCAAAAATTGACTTGATGGCACCTAACAACAACAACATTCTGCGGGAAGTAAGCCATAATAGTGATGGGTACCATTTATTGAACACCTATTATATGTCCCATATTGAGCTGGGTATTTTTAATTCACACACTAATCCTGTGAGGTAGGTATTATCCCTATTTATAGATAGGAAATAGAGGCTTAGATAATTTAAGTAAATAATTTGTCCAAGTTTTCACAACTAGGAAGTAGGGAGCTAGATTTAAAGTCATATCATTGATTTCAACATCTGTGTTCTCTTTGCACGGCAGGGCACCTACTGATGGTTGTTCTGTTTTCTTGTCCCTAGAGGGTTGGGGGGACTGGGGCTTTCCACCTTATGTCCTACTCAGTTGCATCCAAGTCTTCTCTCTTCTACTGGACTCAGAGTGCCCCAATGGCAGGAGTTGTGTCACTTACATGCTTACTGCAGGCATTTGAGGAGTGACTCTGTTCCTAGCTGAGTATAACTCGGTAACGTTCCAGAAAGGAAGGCTTTCTGGACCAGTTTCCTTTTTTTTTTTTTTTTTTTTTTAATTGTGCTTTAAGTGAAACTTTACAATTCAAGTCAAGTTTCTCATACAAAAATTTATACACTCATTGCTATGTGACCCTAGTTGCTCTCCCTATACTGGGACAGCACACTCCTCCTTTCCACCCTGAATTTCCCATGTCCATTCAACCAGCTCCTGACCCTCCTCTGCCTTCTCATCTCACCTCCAGAGAGCAGCTGCCCATTTAGTCTCATGTATCTACTTGAGCTAAGAAGCACACTCTTCAGGAGTATCGTTTTATGTCCCATAGTCCTGTCTAATCTTTGTCTGAAGAGTCGGCCTCAGGAACGGTTTCAGCTCTGGGCCAACAGAGAGTCTGGGGGCCATGTCTTCTGGGGTCCCTCCAGTCTCAGTCAAACCATTAAGTCTGGACCAGTTCCCTTTGAGAGACTTCAAAAGGACTGGTGCCCTGGGGGAAGACAGAGGCAGCCAGGGGCTCAGTAAACACTAGTTGAATGAATCGCTGTGCTGTCCACATATCTGATCTTCCAATTCAAGTGGCAGATCAAGGTCAGGAGTGCTGTATCACTGTCCTTCTGTTTCCCCTCAGAGTCTAGCACAGTTCTGGGCACAAGGCAATGCTCTGAGAGTTGCTGTGCCTCGGTTTCCCTCCTGAGGCAATGGGAGTAGAACACTTAACAAACCTGTCTGGTGCCGCAGTGCCTACAGAAGCATAGAGGCCAGAGTCTCCTGAGACATCCTCCCTGGCTGCTTGGCAAACCAAGGAGGTACTTTGTTTTCTGCAGGCAGACCCCATACCCTGGGAAGCAGCCTGGGGACCTGGAGCAAGCGCATGTTCAGTATGCACAGGCTTGAGCTCCCATCCCAGCTTCACCACTCACTGGCTGAATGAACTTGGTCAAGTCTGTTAATCTTGCTGAGTCTCAGTTTCCTCACTTGTAGCTGTGGGTGATCTCTACCTGGCCATGTTATTGGAGGGGTTAAGTGAAGGGGTAAAGGTCAAACGCCTGGCACTCAGAGGGTGCTACCTTCTCTCCTGGACCCTGCTCTCCCTGTGTGTTCAGAAACCTCAAGTGCACTCACTTCTGGGGTAAAATCTACTGCCTTCTGCCTCATCCACAGACCCTGACCCTCCTGGCCTTCATCTGCCCAGGCCTGACCGGGAGCGTGGAGGAGAGAAGGGGCCCGGCCTGGCTCTGGACACACAAACCCATCGGCCTGTGGAGGCTTCCCCTGGCACCAAGCCATGGCCTGGCCCTTGCTGGGCCCTAGTTAACCGTGGATGAGTGAATGAAGGAATGAACAAATGAATGAATGAGTGAGAGAACGAAGGGTCGAACCCAGCACCCTGTGAAACTTACAGGCTGAGAAATGCAGCCCCCAGAGTGGAGCAAAGAAGTCCTGAGCCCAGGGCTCAGGATCGCGGCCCCGCTTACCTTGGGCAGCCGGTATTTGTCTCGGAAGTGGCTTCGCAGCGTGGCTCGCTCTGCCTTCCTTTGTGCGAACTGAGCGTCCCGCTCCATCCTGCCGGGGCACGGGGGCGGGGGGGGGGGGGGAGGAGGGATGGGGGGGTGCAGTCATCGCGAGGGCGGGGTCTGCGAGGAAATGGGGGAGGGGATCTCCACGTCCTGACCGCTGTAGAATCCCTCCATCCGGTGGGCCAGTGGGTCAAGAGGGGGCTCCTCTCTGGCCAAACACGATCAGTCTTTGCTGCCTGTACCCCCATGCCAGCACCCTTTGTGGTCCTCACACCCGCTGCTGGATGGAGCTGGCTGGGTGGGGGATGTCTGTCTATGTAACTCCCTGCAGACCCTGATATATGTCCCTCGGGGCCTCTGACTTGGTCTGTCTTTTCTCATCCCTGACAGGCTGTGTCGGGGAAAGTAATCGGGACAGACTTGGTTTTGCGTCTGGCTCCACTACCACTTTCAGTACGTTCTTGGGTAAGTCACTTTCCTCTTCTGTAAAATGAGGGTAAGTTTTCACAACTCACAAGACTGTTATGATGATTAAGTTAAATAATAATGGCTTACAGTTAGTGAGGATTTACCATGTGCCAGTCGTTGTGCTAAGTGGTTTACAAGCATGAAGTCATTTAATCCTTGAAATATATAAAGTATGTAATATGGAGTTCCTTGGTGGTGCCAACGGTTAACAAATTTGGCTGCTAACCGAAAGGTTGGAGGTTCAAGTCCACCCGGAGGCACCTTGGAAGAAAGGCCTGGTGATTTACTCCAGAAAAATCAGCCACTGAAAACTCTATGGAGCACATTTCTACTCTGAAGCACATGGAGTTGTCATGAGTCAGTTACCTCAATGGCAACTTTTTTAAAAAAATTATTATTTAAATTTATTATTAAATTTAAAAAAATATTATTACCATCCTCATCTTACAAAAGAGGAAACTGAGGCACAGAAAGGTTAAGTAACTTGCCTAAAGTCATCCAGCTAATAAGAAGCAAAGCCAAGATCTGAACCCAAGCAACCTAGCTCCAGAGTCCAGCCCCTAACTCCACTCCGACTGCCTCTCTGTCTCAGCACAGCTGGCACACAAGTAGGCTCAAGGTCTATGAGTGTCCGCATGTCAGGATCTGCCTCGGTGACTCTAAATGCCCCTCAGCTGAACCTCTTTTCTCAGAACTGCAGGCTTAGAGGAGCCACAGTTGGAAGACCCAGGCGGCTGGGACCAGAGAGGATTAAGGGATTACTTGTTTCGTCAGAAATGCACGTGCTCCCCCCACCCCATCCCGGACCCCTGTCGCTCCTGCCCCTGCACCCACTCCCTCTGGGACCGATTATAAAACTGGGGCGGGGTCTTGGATTTGAGATGGGCTTGGCGCTAGGAGCAACCTAGAGGGCACATCCCAGTCTCTTATCCTTTTATCGCGTCTAGGAAAAGAGGAGGAGGGCTCGGGGCCTGAGGCTGGCCTGGGGGCCGGCCAGGAGGCTGCGAGGGGTATTGCTGGAGCCGGGAAGGGGCCCCACTTACTTTTCTTCTACCAGTTGGTTCTGATACTCCTCGTACTCCTCTTTGCTCATGCCCTGCGCTTCGGCCGCCGCCTTCTCCCCGTCCCCCTTGTCCTCGCCGCCCCCCAGACTCCCTGTGAGGTTCTTCAGCTGGCCGCCCACCATGGTCTTCACCATGAACGCCATGGTCGTCGCCGCGTCGGGCACCCAGCACGTCCCCACCTACTTCAGCACTAGGTCTCGCGGACAGCTCCCGCCGCCGGCCAGTGCCCCAAGCTCTGCTCCGCCCTCCGCCCACCCTGCCCCCTCCCCCCGCGCCCGGAACCGCCCCCAACTCTACAAACCCCTCCTTACGGGGGGCGGGGGGCAAGCACGGGGCTGAGAGGGCTGGACCACGTGCCGGCTCCCTACTCCCGCCTCCCCCACGTGCCTCCTTTAAAGCCAAGCTCCGCCGAGCACTGCTGACGTCGGATTAGGGTTTCTGGGGGTGGGGTCGCTCCCCGGGGGAAGGGGCTGCGCTAATACGCGCCTAGAACCGTGCTTCCTACCCTCCTCCCACTTCCTGCTTTCACAGGTCCCGGATAGCCAGGTTATTACCTGGGAGATCTCAGTAGCAGCAAAGGGAGACTGACTGAGCCCTGGACACTACCCCATTCTTCCCCCCAACCTACTGCTCCCACGGCTGTTTAAAGAGCTTGACGGTGGGAAAGGGTTGAGGCCTGAGAGCGGGAATCCCAATTTTGGTTCCATGAGTTGTGCCCTCAGGATTCCTTTATCACATGTCTGCCCTGCTGACCCCTGGAGCCGCAGGGTGAGTGAGGAGGGAGAGGGTTGTTCATGATGTTCCTGGCTGCGCCAGGAAGGGCACTGGGAGACACACCACTCTCAGTTCTGGGTGAATTTAGGGACAAAATTATGCACAACTGTGACCCCTCCTCCCTCTACTGCCCCCAGTCCCTCCATAGTCCCGGGTTAAAGGACTGTGGAATGTCTGGTGTCTTGGAGGTCAGGTGAGCCCTTGGCCTCCTTGCCAGCTTGGAGCTCACTCCCAGCTACCTGCCTAGAGGAGGTGGAAGCCTTCAGAGAGATTCGGGTGAAGCCTGAAGGTAAATGAACATATCAAAGCATAGAGAGAGGGAAATCTACCTTTAATAAGGTGGGAGTGCCCCAAAAGCTATGGTGCAGGTAGGAGCTAGGCATCCAGAGGGAGAGGAGTAGAGGGCAGTTCGAAGGCACAACTGGCCAAGTCCTCTACCCCCCAGGCACTGTCTGCTTCCCAGTGAGAAGTGGGCATTTCTCCTGGGCTTTGTGGTGGGTCACGCATGCATGCTGGGGGAGAAGGGCTGCCTCCGCTGGACCTCCAGAGCCTTGGGGATACATGGTGCACGGCCCAGAGGAAGGCTGTCTATGGACAAAGGGTCCCGAAGGCTCTTGTGCAGCTCCTGCCTGCTGCCAGGGAAGGGAGATAAAGGTTACTTGGGCCTATCCCTTCTAGCCTTTGAGGATAAGCCTCCCATGCTCATCTCCCCATACTCAGTGCACAACAGCCTCCACTGCGGTGGAACTTTCTGTGGTTCCCTTGGCCTACCACATCACGCCCATACTTTTCCCCCTGACATTCAGGTTGCTCCAGCTTTATTGTCTGCTGCAGTTTTACGTACATGCGTAAGCCTGTGATAGGTACCCCCTCCATGCCTCTGCCAATCTCACTTGGAAAGACATTCCCTCTCCTCTGCCTTTAATGCTCAGCACACTTCACCCCTCCTCCAGGACCACCCAGCCCACACTGATTCTTCTGGTCTTGAAATACCACCAAGAAGGACTGGCAGTCCCATTTCTGAGGCCCACTGCATATCCCACACCTCTAAATGTTCCATTCATTCAGCAAACACCAAGCCAAATAGTTCTCTCCCCCGCTTTTTAATTTTCTTTGCTCAATTTCACAAACTGGTCCCACCTTTTGCTAATAGAGTACTGAACTTGCCACTTTTTCTCCAAAATACCATGCTTTGTTCATGCTTGCATGCCTTTTCTTTTGCTGTTCCCTCTGCATCGATGCCTTTATCTATCTTGTCACGCTGGAGAACTCCGAGCCACCCTAATGACCCATATCAAATGTCTCTTCCAGGTCAATTCCCTGATTTCCCCAAGCTGGGCCAACTGCTTTTCCCTGCACTCCTATAGCCCTTGAGCTTCCTGCCATCATGGCACTGACCACACAGAATGTGACGGTTGGTTATTTGCCAGTTTCTCAAACTAGAGAGTGACCTCTGTGAAGGCAGGGCCTAGATGGGGTCAGTGCTGCTGTGAGCAGGTGGGTAGCCAGTCATGCCTATTGAAAAAATGGGTCTAGCCTGGGCTCTACTCCTTGCTAGCTGGTGGACAGGGCAGGTCCTCCCTGGGCCTCAGTGTCCCCCCTCTCAAACAGGAATGGCTACAGCCCTGCCCAGAACCAGAGATGCTAGGAAAGTGTAGGAAGTGCTGCTCATGGGAAGGCCCACCTGAAGTGCATGTAGCCGAAGAAGCCTACAGTCTGGATGATGAGGAAGAACAGAAAGATGCCAAACCGTAGGCATGAGGAGGCCCCTGGGGGCTGGCCTGGTGGACGGGGGGCCTTGGTTGACACTTTCTGAAAAGGAAGATTCTAAGGTTCCAAGCTCAACTTCTTAGCCAGCAGCAGGGAGAGGACCTGGAATCTGGGCTGTGTGGGCTGTGTCTCCCTCCCCCAGGCTTGGGCTCATGGCTGTCATCTGGGGAACTCAGAGTGGGGCAGACTATAAAGCTGTCTCCCCCGCCCGGCTCTGATGGCTCCATCTGTGGGGACAGCTGGGAAGGCCTGGGGCCTGGGATCATCTGGGGGCCAAAGGCTCAAGAGATGAGAGAGAGGAGTAGCGAACAAAAGGCAGGATGAGAGCGAGGGCAAGGGAAAGAGCAAGATGGGGTAGGGGGAGAGGGAGGAGCTGGCATCACCACTGATTTCCCTTCTGGTCCTTGAGGGCATTGGACCAAGTGGTCTCCCAGGGTCCTGCTGACACTGAGAATCTGAACCTAGGACTCTCCAGAGAGCAGAGATGATCAAATCTGTGTCCCTGCGTGCATATGCGTGTGCACACACAGACCCAGACACAGGTGTGCCTGCCAGGGGTCCCGGGAGGGGAGGACAAAGGGCGGGAGGTGCCTGGGGCTGCAGAAGTGCTAGAAAGAAGAATGACTGAACCTGAGCATCAGAGATGGGGTCCCCATGCTACCCCCTACTCCCCTCTTACCGCCAGGCCGCGAAGGTCCTTCTGTAGGAGGCTCAGGATCTGGCCCAGCTCCAAGAAATGATCCTCAGTGCCCACAGGCAGGTAGAAGACCTGGGCTCCTGAGGCCATTCGGGCAGCTGTAGCCCTCGGGGCGGGGGCAAGGAAGATGACTCATTACTCCTCTGGCTGTACCAGAATCACCTAACCATTTTCCACAATCCCCAAGGGAAGCACATGGGTGGGAATAGACCCCATCCATAGGGTTCCTTTTCAGGGACTAGTTTTTTCACCCTAAATCTTCTTGTTGAATCCTGGGACACCTTTAGCTCGGAGAAAAGTTTTCCTTAAAGCTGCCTGTCTCAACCCCAGGCTCCCCTGGGCTCTGCTTCCATCCCCAGACCCTAGGGGACTTAGCTCCGCTCCCTCATCCCTTACGCCACCCGAGGCATCTAGATGTGTGTGTGGTGGGTGGGTGGGGGCAGGTTGGGCTCCAGCCACCAGCATCCAGCCTAAAGCCTCCTTCCCCCCTGGCATCAAGGGGACCCCCTGTTCCTAGGTCTCTGTGGATAGTTCCAGAGGTCTGGGCTAGAGTGGAATGCTGGGAGACTGGAAGGGAGCAAAAGACAGTCCGGGGCTGCCTCCTGCAACTGGACATTGTCTTGGTTTTCTTCCCTCCAAGAACCCCCATCAAAATGACTCCTCCTTCCAGGAACTGTCAGTAAAGGAAGGCTCAGATTTTCCACCCTCTCTAAGGTGGGTATGTCTGATGGGGGGGCCTTCATAAGGGGCCGCCCCCAAAGGAGACTTGCTTTTGAACTAAGACTTTCAAAACCTTAAACTTGATTCAATTAAATTCACATTGACTCAACAAACCTAACTTTGCCCCCAGCCCCTCCCTTGGTGCTCAGGAAGTGATGAAGGAATAAAGGGCCAATGGGGAGGCAAGTTTCCTCTCCTCCAGAACCCCCTCTTTGTCCTGTGCCCTTACCTCATCTCTTGCAGGTCCCGGAGCAGAGTCCGCTGCCCATGGAGCAGGGTGCTGACCTTAGCAGAGTCCTGCAGGAGAGCCAGCCTCTTCTCTAGGGCCCAGGGCCCAGCCCTCTCTCCTTCCCCAGCAACACTACAGCCCTCTTCTTAACAGGAAGCCTTACCAGAGTACCTGGGCCCTCCCCACCTTGGGCACAGTGAGTTTATCTGACCCACATGCATCTGGGCTTCTGGATTTCCCCTCTTTGCAAACCCCCTCAGGACTGCATTCCCCCACTACACACACACACACAATGTCCACTTCTGGACTTTCTCAAAACCCCTCCCCTTTCTAGAAGTGGCTTTGCCCGCTGAAGGAGGCAGAGGCCCAGCCCAGTCCTCTCCTTCCCGCTTCTCTCCTTCTCCCAGGGCATGGCCCCCACTGGGAGCCAGTGCTTGTCAGCTCCCAGTGCTTGGGCCCCTGTCTTGCAGGGTGACCCAGAGGTGTGACTGCCTCTCTCTGGGGAGGATGGAATCTGGCAGGAGGGCAGCCAGGGCTCGGAGACAGGATCAGAGACCTGGCTTTGGAGTATGGCCCCCTCTTCCCTTCCCCACTCCAGCAGCCCAGCCTAAGCTGCTCCAGCCCAAGGACACAAGATTAAAACCTCGAGCTGTCAGAGCCCACGAGAGCCGCTGGCATCCTCTGGCCCGCATCTAACACCTTGGTTGAGCTCAGCGCTCAGGCCTCCAGGCTGCGTGTGTGTCGTGGGGCATGACTCCCTGGAGGACTGGGGATGGCAGTGGAGATGAAATGGGGATTCTGGTCATCTGAGCATCAAGAAAGCCATATGCAAATCACATGTGAAGCTCCATGCAAATTAGCACCCAGTCTATTTCTGTCAGGAGCCCTGGTGGTGCAGTGGTTAAAGCGCTCAGCAGCAAACCAAAAGGACAGCGATTTGAGCCCATCAGCTGCTTCTCGGGAGAAAAATGTGGCAGTATGCTTGCATAAAGATTACAGCCTTGGAAACTCTGTGGGGCAGTTCTACGCTGTTCTATAGGGTCGCTGTGAGTCGGAATCGACTCAGTATCAGTGGGTTTTGACTGTTTCTGTCCTTTGACTGGAGCCCTGGTGGTGCAGTGGTTAAGAGCTCAGCTGCTAACCAGAAGTTTGAATCCACAGATGAGTCGGGATACCTGGCGTCTCCTCTCTCCACCCCAGCTGCAGTGCTCTGTAGGCGTTTGCTGTGCAGAGACGCCTCCTACTCACACCCCTGCCTGTCAGGTCCATCCCATCTTGGTACCGGCAGCCTTTCTCTCTAGTCCTTCTGTCCCTCCAGACCCTGGGGAGACTAGCTCCGGAGTGTCATGCTTGCTCTTCTTTTTGGAAGGAGGGAGACTGCTCGTGCCCTCAAACACAGTGCTGCCTCCCTAGGCCTATGGGGGGGGTGCTTTGGATGCCCAAGGGGTCACTCACCCAGCCTCCCTCAGGTCTGGTCCCACCTGAGGACCCCGCCTGCTTCTTCCATTGCCTCTCAGCCCGGTCCAACTGCTCAGACAGGTCCTGGAGAACCCGTAGGATCTGTCTGTGTCTACTCAACGTCTCCTCCAGGTCAAAGTGCTTTTCCCCTGTGGGTGTGGCGACAGTCAGCCTTCTCGGGTGGAGCAGCGGGTGTATCTTTGTGGGCTTCTTGGAGATGGGGACCAGAGAGGCATGGTTCCTGCCTCCAAGCCCCTCACCTGGACAGATGTGTCTGGGTGGTGGGATGGGAATAGGACGGACAACTGGGCTCCAGGTCCTGCTCAGATACGGCCCTCTCAGGCCTCCCCTCTGCATTGGTTAACAGATCCTAGTTTAAGGGAGGAGGATCCTGGGACACTGAAATGGGCATCCTGGGTCCCTACCCGCTTCCTGGGCTTCGGAGTCTGGCCTCAAAATTACATCCTCCCTGGTGCCCAGCGCTAGCCTTGCCCGCAGCCCTTCCAGCTGCCTCCCTAAGCGGAGCTGCTCCAACTCTAGGGAAGGCTTGGTGGGAGCCTAGAGGAAGAAGACAAAAACTCAGGCCAAAATCCATGGGAGATCTGGAGGCAAGGGGAGCCTTCTCTCAGGTCTCCCCATGAGTCCAGTCTTCCTCTCTGACCACACATTCACCCCAGCCAGGGAAGAGCTCTGATTCTCTCCCGCAGCTCAGCCACAGGCCCTACAGCTTCCAGTTCTCTGATCCCCTCACCCTTCCCTGCCCACGGCAGTCCAGACCCCAGCACACTCCCTCAGGCTTCAGGCCTTTGCACACGCTGTTCCTCTGCTCAGCAAGCTCCTGTTGCACCTCTGACTCAACGCCTCCAGGCAGCCTTCCTTGCTCCCCTGGCTGGGCTAGCACCCTCTTCTGTGCCCCCTCAGCCCCTTGCACCTTTCTACACCCAGCCCTGATCACTCTGGGCTGTAACGTGACAGCCTGTCTCCAGCCACCCGGAGAGGTCCTTGAGGACAGGGCCTGGCTCTGGGACACACACCTCTGTCCCCCAGCACTACCTAGCACAAGGCCTGGCCTGAGCAGAGCTCAGAGAATGGGTGGGGATAACGGATGCACTGGCAGGTCTGAGAGCACCCTGGCCTGAGCAGGCAGGGTTGAGGAGAAGGATGGAAGTGTCCCGGGGCTGCCTCTCTCCCAGGCCTCCCTCAGGAGCAGGCCCAGGGCTGGCATCACCTCTAGTCCTGGCTCCCTCAGACTGAAGGTCAGGAAGGACAGGACATCATGATCATCTGGAGTGGGGGACAGAGAAGGGGACATAAGACTCCTTACCCTAGTAGCCCAATCACGCAGCCCTTACCCCAGACCCCTTCATAGCTCAGGGACATGAGAGATGGGGGTAACCTCAGGCAGCTTCTTAAGCCTTGTCTTGCTGATTTTTCAGGGAAGGTGCAAGGGGTCAGACAAGCAGATGGGTGGCCTGTGAGGGTTGACCCCCACACACAGCCAGAGGTGGGCCCCCACTGAGTGGGAAAACTGGACAATCACTTAACATCCTAGGCTAAAGCCATGGCAGCAGATCCAGTGACACCCTCACCCCTAGAGCACAGCTGCTTCTGGCAGAAGCAACCACACGACAGCCACCTTCCTGGCATGACTCTGACCATGTCACTCTCCTCCTCAGAAGCTTTCCATGGCTCACCATTGCCCAGCCTAAAGACCGAAGTCCTGGCATTCAAGGGCTGCCACCCTCTGGTTGCAGCCTGCTTTCCAACAGTGGGCCTCCACGGGCTCTCCATGGGATCACATCCCTCTGATCCATTTCCCTAAATGTCCTTCTTCCAACTGCCCCCCCAGCTGCCAACTAGGGACACTTATGGGGCCAACACTGGCATAAAAGCTTCTAGTGTTTTATCTCATTTGAAACTTTCAACAGCCCTGCAAGTAAGATGTGACCTTTCCACCAATGGTAGCAGAGTCCCAGAGAGGGTTTGTGACTTGCCGGGGTCACACAGTGAGGAGTGGCTGAGTCCACACCCAGTTCTCCTTAGAAAGTGTGCTTAGGGTGGTTCATGAGGCACCACCCCTCTGCTCTTACCTGCCCTGCAGGGCCCTCACCTGCCAGGGTGCTTGTGGCTGCGGAGATGCCAAAGAAACCTCCAGGGGCCAAAAGCAGGGGCCCCACATCAACACAGACCTCATCTCGATCACTGGGAGTGAGGTCGCTGTTCAAGGATACCTGAGGGCTTGGAGAGAGTGAGCCCCTCAGAGATACAGTGCCCTCCTCTCCCCTGACCCCAGCATGGGGGATAGTCCCCACTTCTGACTCCCCACTCCCCTGGTCCTGAAGGAGAGCAGGCACCACAGAACCTGGTATCAGAGTAGCATGGAGGGGCCTGCACACCTGGCCTCATGTCAGCCCTCTAAGGTATGTGCTATGGGTGAGTGTGAGGATTCCATGTATGAGTAGAGGATCCCATGGCAGTGTTGACCCATATGTGGTGTAGGAACTCACGTGTGTGCCAGGGGCCCCGTGTGGCTTCACAGGCACACGTCTACTGAGGTCATAGGCACACACACACACCATAACTCTGTCCCTCGGAGACCTTGTAATCTGCCCTTCCCACTGGGAGGAGCCACAAAGGTAGGAGGGGTGACTCACACGCAGCCTCTGTCCCCAGTAGGTGATCCGTGCTCTGAAGGGGTATGGCCGGTTCCGGAAGTTCCGGTGGCAGGAGCCCAGTAACTGTCTGGCTCCATCCCTGTGGATACTCAGAATCCAACCGGGCCACACAGGGCCCAAGGCCTGGCCAGCAGGGGTGGTCCCAGAGGCCACTCTGCCCAGACCTGCAATGCCACTCTTTTCTCCACTGGGTGACCTCGTATAGAACATACCTACCATTGTCTAGCTTGAGTCTCCCCTGCTGTATAGTCTGTTCCCTTAGCAGAAGAGAGAACAGGAAAGCAAGCCCTGCTTGTTACAGTGGTAGGACTTGGAGTTTATCAGAGAAGGGGGCAGGAGCCTCCTTCTGGCCCTTTCCTAGGGCAACAGAGGCCTGGATCAATGGTAGTGGGGGCTTCTTCCTCAATTCCCCTGGGTCGACCACCTCATCCCACTGTCCCTCCCCCCTCCTCTTCCCTTCAACTCCAAGTCCCCCTGTGCCTCTGGGTGGGTCTTTTCTTTCCTCTCTCTTCTGCTAAGGGCTGAGACTGCAACAGGACACCTGCAGGCCAGACACCGTGGGGCAGGGCCAAGGACAACGTGGCCGGCCCACCTCCCCACGGGGTCGGTGCAGCAGCCTCTGGGGAGCTGGGAGAAGCATGTTGGGCTGAGAGGTCCTGAGGTCTGCAGGGCCCACAGGACACACCAGACCACCTGTCACTGCTGCCTCAGCCAAGAGGGAGGCCGCTCAGAGCCGAGGAAAAGCCAGCTCCAGAGCAGCCACCTGGGTTTGCAGTCCTAGCTGTGCGACCTTGGGCAGGTACCTCAGCTGCTCAAACCCCAGCTTCCCCATCTTTAAAATGAGAATAACAATCACAACTACCTCATAACATTGTTATGAGGGTTAAATTAACTAAGACAATAAGCGTGAAGTGCTCGCTGTGCCTGGCACACCTCAGCTCAGCTCCATAAATGTTAGCACTTACACTAATTGTTACGAGCTGAGGGATGTTTGCTGAGAGACACTGACAAACTGGCCCAGGTACTGAGGATGGGAAGCCACGTCATCTGGGAGAAAGGGAAGAAGCAGCAGGCAGGTGGCAGGGCAAGGGTGCGGCCCCTCCACAGGCAAGTCTGGGCCCGAGTCTCAGCTCTGCACACAGCTGTGTGAACTCGGGCAAGTCACTTCACCTCTCTGGGCCTCAGTGTCCTCACCTGTAAATGGGCACTAATAGTCCCCACTTATCAAGGGTGTTGAGGATGAGATGAGCTAATGGGACTGAAAATATACAGCCTTGGTCATTTCACTCCCTCAACTGACCTGGGGCTGCTGGGCTGAATGAATTGAGGACTCAGTGGGGCGATTCCAGAGTAGAGCAAGTAAGCTCAGGTCCTGGGGGCCCAGAGGCTCAGCTGAAACCAAATTGGGGAGGACCTGGAGCAGGGGAGCATTAGCTCAGAGCAGGAGAGGTGGCAAGGACCGTGGCCTTAGGAGGTCTGAGCTCCCCCTCTGGGCCTGGGGCAGGGGCACAAGTAGGTGGTCAGGGAACTGCTGAACCCCTCCTAGCCCAGGAGTCGGGGTAGGGGTCAGTCCACACAGGTCTTACCCAAGCAGCTCATAGGGTGTGTGCCCATCACTGGCCAGCACACGGATGGCAGGGCTGTTCTGTGTGGGAGGTGACAGCAGCCTGAGCCGTGGGCATGGGAGGAGGGAAGAAGGCATGGGTGGGTGGGCAGAAGACCACTACTCACCTGGGTATCCTCAGCTGATGAGTCGAAGAAGATCCCAATGCCGTCCCACGAAGCCAGCCCCTCCAGGACAGGGCCTACTTGGCCCCTGCCCCGAGTGTACCACACGGCCTGTAGGTCCCCAGCCCGGCAGCTCAGGGTCCCTGCAGGACCTTGGGACGCCAGGACCTGCCTGGGTAGGATTCACCACCCATCCCCCGACTCACCCCCTCTGCTAGGCCTTGATGGGGGCCACTCACCATGCCCTGGGCTCCCCGGCGCCCCGGCCCAGTCACCCTCATCTGCACCTCCACTTCCCAGGCAGAGAAGGGGACAGAATCCCTGCTCCACACGGCGCCACTCCGGTTCTGCATGGACGGGGCCAGCCGCACTTCCTCCAGGCCTGGGGTGGCATCTGTGGACCATGGCAGCTCAGGACCCGGGCCCCCGCACACCCCTGGGCCCCCATTATCCTCTCTCAGTGGCCTGGGCTGGGTTTCAGGAGAAGAAACAAGTAACACTAAGGCCTGCCATCAAATCACAGGCTGGCTGGTCAGATGCAGGGGTCCATTGGAGAAAGGGGAATGGGAGCCCAGCGCAGCTGAGGGGCCTTTGCCAGGGGAGGGCAAGGAGGTGCCATCCCATGCTGAGCACTTGACCTGCATGCTCACTTAATCCTCACCACATGTCTGTGAGGTCTGTTTTTATGAGACCGTATTTTACAGATGAGAAAACTGAGCTCAGAAAAGTTAAGGAACTAAGTGGATTGGCACTCAGCTCCATCTGACTCCAAAGTGCCAGCTTTTTCCACCACATGAGAGACTGATGTCTAACTCTCTCCATTTCTCAGATGAGGACACAGAGGCCCTGTGAGTGAGAAGGACTTGCCTGAGACCACAGAACACAAGAGAACCCTTTATCAGAGAACAGCCAGGTGGTGGCGCAGGACTCCAGGCTGTGGAAGCTTAGAGGGTTACTTCAGTGAGGCCAGATGAGGCTGGGGCTGCCTGGGGGAGGGGACCTAGGAGACGTTCCAAGGCGAGGAAAGCATGAAAGCAAAGGTGCAGAGGGGGGAACCAGCCCCCAGGACTAGAAGGAAAGGGTGAAGGATGGGACATGCTGTGTGAGAAGTATCACTGACGGGGTGGGGGTAGGAAGGAAGAAACTCTCTGTGGTAGGACAGAGGAAAGGAGAGAGAAACTGAGGTAGGCTTGCCAAGGACAGGGCAAGGGAGATCAGAGGCCCCACCCCAACTGGCTCCCCACCCCTCCAACCTGCCAGCTTGGAACTTGGCCCAGGGCCCAGGGCGCTGCCAGGACTTTCCGGAGGCTGCTAATCCAGCCTGTTTGCTCTACAAAGAGCAATGTAGGGGCAGGGAGGCTCAGAGCTGCGAGAAAGAAGTCCTGGGAACTCTGGAAGCCACCACTGCCCCTGAAGTGACTTGCAGGAGGAAAGGGGTGTCTACGCCTACCACACTTCTGCATTCAGCCTAGATGGGGATTGTTTGTGGGATCTCCCCCGACTGTGGGCTCCTCGAGTCTAACTCAGCCCTGTGTCCCTGGGGCCCAGACAGGGCTGAACACAGAGCTGCATTAGGGGATGGGAGTTGGATAAAAGAAAGAATGAATGAATACACAGTGAGCATATCACTGAGTAGCTTTGGAGAATGTGCCTCTGCTTCTGCGTGTGGTGTGTGACGCTCTGGACTTGGCAAGGCCCAGAGCAGCAAGTGGCGAGGCCTGGCTTGGCACGGTGAGAAACAGCCCAGCCTGGTCCTTTGTTGACCTCTTGTGCCTCTTGTGAAGGACTGGGAGAAAGACCCTGCTGACAGGGCCTATCATCTTTAAGGGGCCTCTCAAGGTATTTTATTCTGGTTTCAGTCGGGAATCATGCCATTCGTCTGTGTCTTGTAGACACAGAAATACATAACTCATCTGCTTTCTCTCTTTGTTTTGCCTGCTAGGAGGCTCTGACCCAAATTCATGACCCAACTCTGGCAGGTGGGCAGACCTCACAGCATATGTTTTGACAATAAGCCACATTCCTGGACTCGTTTCATGCACCCTAAGCCTCATTCTTCTCGCTCCTATGTTACGCTCCTCTCTATTTTTTAGGTCTTATAAGTCACAAAGGAGCCCTGGTGGGACAGTGGTTAAAGTACTTGACTGCTAATCAAAAGGTCGGTGGTTTGAAATGACCAGCGGCTCCATGGGAGAAAGCTGTGGCAGTCTCCTTCTGTAGAGATTTATAGCTTTGGAAACCCTATGGGGTCGCTATGAGTTGGAATCAACTCAATGGCAGTAAGTTTTTTTTTTTTTTCGATAAGTCACAAAATCAGGTAGAAGACAGACTGTGGGTCTGGTTTGTAAGGTCTGGAAAAAAGACCTGTGGGCTAAAATGCTTTCATGCCTGCTTCCAGCCCCAGCACACATACCGGGAAGGTCTGGTGCCCTCTCTGGCTAAACAGCTGGACGTGAGGATGCCTCCTTCCTGGCGGTCCCAGTTCTCTTGCACAGAGACAGGTCCAACAGGATGGAGCCAGGAGAGTGGGGGTATCTGTTGCTCTAGGTTGGTTTGTTTTTTGTGTGTGGGCCTGAGCATGAGCATGTGTGTGTGTGTGTGTGTGTGTGTGTGTGTGTTCACAGGTCCAAGAAGCAGAGGAAGGGGCAGGGGATCCAAGACAAGATAAAAGGAGAGAGAAGTCCTCGGGTAGGGAAGGAGAGAGGCAGAGAGGAGAAACTGAGGCTGGTGGGTGAGGGTGGAGCTGTGGTGGTAGAGTGGGAGCCAAGCTTAGGAGAGGTCCTGGTCCATCTGGGTGCTGGGGCCCCCAGCACTGCCTGTCTCAGGGCCTGGCCCCACCCTGCGCACAGGCCAGCACTGGCACTCCCCACTAAGTCACAGCCATCCAGAGCTGGTCAGTCCCTCCAGCCCTCCGAGGGACCCCACCCCTGCCCCTCACCTCCATGATGGCTCCAGAAGGGTATTCCAGCCCCAGGCAAAGCCAGCTTTGGTCCTTTGAAGCTGAGCTTGTACTCAAACCTGCGCTGAGGAAGACGGCCCCCCTCAGGGCTGTGGCGGACCAAAAGCAGGAGAAGGCAGAGCAAACGATCTGGACCCCCGGGCCCCAGCATTATGAAGGGATCTGATCTCCAGGGTAGATCTGTAGCTGGGAGGCCAGGGAGGGGCTCCTGGGACCTAGCCAGGCTGGGAGGAACAGGGACTGGGCCAGGAGCTGAGTTTTGGCACCGTCCCCTCCCTCCACCTCCCCCCAGCACACATATCCTATTGTTCCTTCCAGACCAGACCTCAGGCCCCACCGGCCCCACCTCCAGCCTGATGTAGGCTGTGTAGCAATCGTCACCCTCCCTCACTGGCCAACCTGAGCTCGGCCCCTGCTCCTGGACTCAGGCCATCTTTCCACTTCGTCTCCAGCAGCTGTGGGTGTCCCTGGGATGCACAGGGACAGACCCTATCCTTCAGAACCCTGGCCTCTCTTCCCTGCTGGTGGACTGGCCTCTCATCCTCCCTCCTTCTCCAAAGATGGATGTTCCAACTATGTGGCCACCATCCACTCCCCATCCCTCCCTCTCCTTCTCTCAGCCTCTCCTCCCTGGCCCTCCTCTCCAGCTCTGGTGCTCACCTCTCTCCCATATTCCCATTCATCCCTCCAAGCAACCTGGTTTCTTTAACAATAAATTACATTAAAAAAAAAATAAAAGGGGAGTCTTAACACACGGAACAAATAAATGGACCTTGTTTGAAGCCTAATTTTAACCAACCACTGGCCACTTCCCCCCTACCCCCCACCCAAAAATAAAAGGTTGTGAGACAATAGGGGAAATTAGAGCAATTGATATTAAAGAACTATTGTTAAAAATTTGGAGTCCCTAGTGGTACAAACTGTTAAAAATCTTGGCTGAAAATTTAGAGATTCGTTGAGTCCACCTCAAGATGCCTCGAAAGAAAGCCCTAGTGATCTGCTATTGAAAACCCTATGGAGCACATTTCTACCTGGACACACATGGGGTCGCCATGAGTTGAAGTCAACTTGACAGCAGTAGCTCTCGTTAAAAATTTTAAGAGTAATCATGTTATTATGGATGTATTTAAAAAGTCTTTTGTCTTCTGGAGAAATATACTAAGGATTTATGGATGAACTGATATAATATCTGCAATTTGCCTCAAAATCTTCCAGTGGTTGGGGGAGTAGGTGGGGTATTGGCCTTGAGTTGACAGCTGTTGAAGTTGGATGGTGGGTACATGGGCATTTATTATACTGTTCTCTCTACTTTTATATGTTTGATAATTTTCATATTAAAAGGTTTTTCAGAGATAAGACATCTTATATTTCAAGTGTTTTCATCCAAATGAAGGTTGGTTTTTCAGAGTGACTCACTGAAGAATTTTGGATAGCTGAAGTTTACTTCGTAAATTCTCAGGAGGATTCAGTTAATGGATTAAAATGAGGTTGTTAAGTGAAAAAATTCATTTCTCAACAATAGGTCCTCAACAGCCTCCACCTGCTCTCCCCATCACCTTCACAGCCGAGCTTGTGGAAAGCGCGGTCTCACTCTGTCCTGGTTTCCTCACCGGTCACTCCTGTTTCCACCGCCCCGGGAAAACTGCTCTAACAAGGCCACTGATGATCCCTGTTCTCTGGACCCAGTGGACACTTCTCAACGTGGTTTCTGCAACATGAACCACTCCCCACATCCTCCTCACCCTCTCCAGCCTTGTCCTTGAAACCTCCTGTTTCCTGAGCTCTGAGACCCATCCCCCCAATGCTCATCTGCTTCTCCTCCAACCCCAGCTGCTCCTCTAGCTGCTCCTTTGCCAGTTGCTCTCCCTCCACTGCCTCTTACATTGCGGTTTCTCAGGGCTCGCTTCTCCCCTCACTCTCCACATGCTCCGTGACCAAGCTTGCCCATGCTCATGGCGTCAAGCACCATTAGTGTGCCCATGATTCCTGTCTAACTCTCCATCCAGGGGCATCTCTGCTTGAGTGTCACAAAGGCCCCCAGACTCAAAACATTGAAACCAAGCTCTTCTTCTCTAACCAACTCCCACTCATCTTCCTCCAGGGCTCTGGTCTCACGGATGGCATCACCCACCTTATGATGCCAAAGGTTGGAATTCCCCCCAGGCCCCTTCCTGGGCCTGGTCCCCCACATCCAACCACTAGCAAGCTCTTAAATTTGCTCTTGAGGCTCTCATACTGTTATCTGGTTTCTTAATCTCTCTGAACCTTTTTCCTTATCTGTAAAATGGGGATGATAAGCGTTTGTTTGAAGATTCCATGAGATAATATGTGTGAAGTGCTTAGAACTGGGCCAGGCAGACAGTGAGTGCTCAGAAAAACCTGTGCTCATCTTCCTCTCTACCCCAGATGCTTCCCCAGTCCAGGCCACCATCAAACACCTCTTGCCTACAGCCTCCTCACCGTCTCCCTGCCTCCACTCTTGAACCCAGTCCAGGTCAGAGGGAGCCAAAACCTTTCTAAAACACAGATCTGACCATGTCACTCCCCTGTCCTAACCTTTCAATTGCTTCTGATCATCTTCACATAAAGTTAACACTTCGTATAAAGTCAGCAGGGCTTACAAAGCCAGGTGGGGTCTGGGCCTGGTTTTCTCTACAGCCTTACTTATTCCCAAACCACACCCCTTGGCATCTTTGCCCCAGCCACACTTAAGCCCCAGTAATTCCCTGCCCTAGCAGGCTGTCACACCTCATCACCTTTGCTCAGGCCACGCCCTTCCTTGGCCAGGAACGCCCTCGCACTGTCCCTGCCCTCCACCCGGTGCCTAAGAAGTCACCTTGGCCCTCCTGCACCTCTGCCTCACTGGCTTGGAGCTGGCCGGCAGGTGACACCCCGCCAGATTTCTGGACTGTAAGTAGTCTTGAGTGGGTTCCCCTGTCAGTCTGTTAGCTCCTCGAGGGTGGGAACTGTCTTGCTCATCTGTGTGTGGTCAGCAGCCAGCACAGGAGACAGAAGGGAAAGATGAGAGAGAAAGGGATGGTGGCAGTAGTGAGAGGTCTCGCGCCATCAGGTGGGAAGAATTGGAGCATCAGCTCCCTGGGCCTGCACTCCTGCCGGGCCTTGTCAGCTGGACCCTGCCCCTTCACTCCCCTTTGTCTTACACCTGGTCCAATTCTGTCATGTTACCTGCCTGGCCCCTTTCATGACCCCATGGCTATGGCACTATTGCAGGTTTCTGAGCCACGGGTGACAAGGTTCCACAGTGTGGTGGGCCTGCTTGGACCAGCGGAGCCGATTAAACCCCTGCCAGCCTCTGGATTCAGTGTCGCCAGGTCGGTAGCTTGAAATCGACCGAGACGAGACTTTGTACAGCACTAAAATGAGCAGCAAGTGCTGCGACTCCCGCAGGCTAGATGCAAATCAGAGCGCCCCGCCCCGCCCTGGATTTGGCCACTCAGCATTTGCCGGTGCGCCACTGCAGGACCCTCCCCTTCTCTGCAGTTCGGCCAGGACAGTCCCCCTCCCCTCTCAGGCCTATTCCTCAGGGCTCTGGATTCTAGAAAGCTCTTCA
Source organism: Dugong dugon (assembly GCA_030035585.1). Taxonomy (NCBI): domain Eukaryota; kingdom Metazoa; phylum Chordata; class Mammalia; order Sirenia; family Dugongidae; genus Dugong; species Dugong dugon. The sequence continues at coordinate 20,194,075 of CM057482.1, read as the reverse complement.
GTCTACCATCTACCACTGTCACCCCTTCCCTCTGTCTCTCTCTCCTCTCTCCCCCTCAGTACTCAGACAGGATCCGAAGACACACGTTCCTCCCCTCAGCAGTCACATTGGCTCAAGCCTCTGCCTTCTTACAAAAAAATCTTGACACGCTCCTCTAACTTGCATCCTGTCTCTCTGCTTTGAAAATTGTCGACCCTCCCGCATTGCTCACATCTTCCCCTCGCTGTGGTCCTCTGGATTCTCCTCTACCAAACACAGGTCTTGCTGAAATCACCAGTGACCTCCTGTGGCTAAATCCAGCGGGAGACTCTCTCCACCTCCCATGTCTTCTCGAAGCATTGGACCCTGGTGAGTCCTGTCTCAAGAAACTCTTTCTCCTCGGTCTCTGTGACACCTGCTCCTGGTTTCTTCCTACTCTCAGGCTGCTCCCAGTCGACCTACCTAGCCAACCACCTCTTCTTGACCTTTGAATGCCGTGAGGTCCTCCACGCTTGGTCCTGGGCCCTTTGCTCTTCTCCATGTCCTCCCAACGTGACTTGTCCTGGCCCATGGCTTCGCTTCAATTCATACACTGATAGCTCTCAAATTGTTCTCTAGACTCTGGGTCCCCACAACTTACTCAACATCTCTTAGCAGTTTCAAAGGCAAACTTAAAACTTGACATTCCCTTGACAGATCTCATGATGTCCCCTTGCTCAGCAGGCAACCCCTGCCACCAGCCTCCCCAGCCCTCCTGCTAAGTCAGACATCACTGTGGCTCTTCTCTCTTCTTCATACCAAGTCCATTGCCAATTTTACCTCCAAATCTCTCTGGATTCCATCTACTTCCCACCATTATCTCCCACCTGGACAAGTCCTTTCTGGCCAGTCCACATCCACTGTGCTCCCTTCAAACCTTCTCCACCAGTACAGGGAGATCATTTTAAAAATACACACCTAACCATGTCACCCTTCTGCTTAAAACTCATCACTGGCTCCCCATGGCTCTGGTTTGCCACAGCCTTACCTCTCAGCCTGCACTTTGTGAACATCCTCACTGGCCTCCTCTGGGACCCTGGAGCAAGCCGCCATCCCTCTAGTCTCAGTACCTCTTCCTAGAATGCTGCTACCCCATTACTTCCTGTTCATCCTTCTCACCTCAGTTTAAATGCTGCTTCTTCCAGGAAGCCTTCTCTTATCTAAAGATCAGATTCCCACGGAGTTTCTTTCATAGCATGTATCAGTTTATAATTGTGTGTGTGGTTATTTGATCGATGTCTGTCTTCCCAACTGGGAACGCCACAAGGGTCTGTCTTGATCACTGCTCAACTCCAATGTTAGCATACAGTTGGTATTCACATAGGGATGGAATGGTCTGGTTTCAGAATTAGTCTGGCTGTGTGCAGAGAGGGTGGACTGCAGGAGGCAAGGCGGCTACTGCACAGGGCCGGGAGGGAGAGAATGGTGGCTGGATGGGCAGCAGGGTGAGGAAGAGCAGACACAGGCAACCTTCCAAGTTCGGACACTGGAGTTCAGGTTCAATTGGCTGCGAGAGGAACGGCAGAGCCTTGGCTGGACAAGGGGATCCCCACCTGCCTGTTTAATGAGCAAACTACCCATTGGCAGAGGTTCTGAGAACCTGCTGAGAACCTCAGAAGCAAGGCGGGGAGATCCCATGGCTGGTCCTCGTTCCCCGTCTGTGCCCTCCAAGGTGCGGTGGGGGAAGGTGCCTGGGTACAGGGCCTCAATCTCCCCTGCTCTACCCCTCTCTATCATCAGACCCTGCAAAGTCCAGTAAGGAACAGGCTTGGCATGTGGCAGGCGTGAGGATGGGGGCAAGCTATTACGTCTTAGGTGGAGTGTAAGAACCACCAGAAGCTCAGAGCCCCCCTTTTCCTATCACCCTCCAGGGTCAGCAACTCCTCTGGGACACGAGGTGTTTGTCTCCTACTGGCGGGCCCCACCCAGCCCCCAGGCCCACCACTGTCCTGTCTCACTCTTGAACGGAGGCTTGCTTAGGGCCCATCCCCATCCAGTCAGGCCTGGGCCTCCTCCTTACTCCCTGGCTCCAGCCCTCCTTAAATTTAAAGCTTGACCAGCACAGTGAGAGAGGCAGCTGGAACCCCCAGGCAGCATCCTGTGGACCGGGCCCCAGAGCCTGAGCTGGCCCAAGGGACAGGCCTGTACAGCAGCAGGACAATGGGGGAAAGGACAGGCTCACCCAAGGGCAGACACAGGACACTTACTCGTGCAGCTGACACAAAGCGGCGGCTACATCCCCCGGCCGTGCTCCCCAGCCCGCCCCACGAACAGGGCAAGCACAGCCCCACTCACAGAGACAGGAGGATGAACAAGATGGCACAGTGGGGGCGGGCAGGGAGGGGACTGGGCAGGACAGAGGCTTGGCGGAGGAAGCGCCAAGGCTGGGCAGCGGTGTCCTCATGGAGCGGTTTATTACGATTCCATCTCACAAGGCAGGTGGGCGGCGGCAGCGGTACATGAAATCTAAGCCCCTGACAGACGTCTGCCTCGGGCGCATGCAAACAGTGCAACATGGTCAAGCGCAAACACGGGCGACCGAGGCGACATGGGACACTCAACATGGGATGGGGAACAAGGGTGGGGTGTGGGTCCCTAGAGAGGGGCCCTGCACCCCCACCCTCACGGGCAGGACAGGAAAAATAAGATTCGTACTTCTTGTAAAATGCCCATTTGCTGGGTACTTTCTTTCTCCTTATCTTGAAAAATAATAAAAAATAAACACACAGAAAAAAATCTCAAAAAAAGGAAAGGAATAAACTCTGAGAAGGTGGGAGATGGGCAGCCAGGGGAGACCTGGCTGTGGCGAGGGCGTCTGCCTCCCGCTCCTCAGCCTTCTGCCTTCTCGGCCTCTTTATAGTGGGTCCCATGAGAAGGTGCCAGGCCTAGGTGGGGTCCCTAGGGGGCCGGAAGGGGAACAGACCGGAGCAGAGGAAAGAGGCCCCCGGCCTGCTGGGGCTCAGTTCAGTTTTGGGCCCGGTGAGCAGGGGCACCAGGCCCATAGTCTCTCCAGGTCCAGTCCCCACAGGCCCATAGCCTGGCAGAGGCGGATGGTCACAGGTGCAGCTCGTGGGTTTTAATGTGTTCAAGCTGCTCACGGAGCTGCAGGAAGGAGGGCCGCGTGGCAGCATCCAGGTGCCAGCAGTTCTTCATGACCGCGTAGACAGCGGGCGGGCAGCCGTCGGGGGCGTCCATCTTGTAGCCCTTCTCCACCCGAGGGACGACGTCCTTCAGGGGCTGTGGGCGGGGGTGATGCGAGCCCATGCATTCCCGCCATTCCTTCTTTGGGGAGCCCCTCTCTGCTGTCTCAGACCCAGGTTCAGGAAATGGCCTGGAAGCTCCCGAGGGCACAGCCCTGCCAAACCCGCCCCTGCTCCAAGGCCTCGGTCCCAGCCCTGCCCCCGACTCTAGCTAGCCCCACACTCACAATTCTTGGATAAGGCACTCGCCCAAAGGAGTAGATTTCCCAGAGAAGGATTCCAAAACTCCACACGTCAGACTTGGTGGAGAATTTCTGCCATGTGGAGTGGGAGAAGCAGTGTTAGATTCTGGGACTCTGGGGCTGCGAGGTGACCCAGGACCCACTCCCCACTGCTCAGGCTCTGGGGAGAGGCCTGCCCACCTTCTCTCTCAGGGCCTCGGGGGCTGTCCACTTGACCGGCAGCTTGCCCGTATCCTGGGTGCTGGAGGCCTCCTTGGTGAGGCCGAAGTCGCTGACTTTGGCCACGTTGTCCTCGGACACCAGCACGTTACGCGCAGCCAGATCCCGATGCACAAAGTTGTTGCCCTCTAGGTATTCCATGGCCTCACAGACGTCTCTGGGGGCAGGTCAGCCACATGTTCCCTCAGACTGGTGCTCCCGTAGCAGGGAGGGGTCCCTTCTCCCTCCCCCAGGGGCTGCTTCACTCACAGTGAGAACTTGAGGAGACAGTCTCCGCCCAGTACCGACCGTCCCCGCGACCGCAGATAGTCCACCAGGCTCCCCTGGAGCAGGACAGACAGACTGACGACCCCACAGGTCAGACTTGCCCTCCAGCCCTCAGGAATGGTGGGGCTGGGTGTGTGGTGACACCCAAGGGAGGTGGGCGAAAAGGGAAGGAGCCGGCAGGGGGTTTCCGGACATCACTGAGTATGAGATTCTATGTGCCAGACGTGATGTTCAGTGTTCTCCATGCATTATCTCATTTCATTCTAACAGATCTTAGAAGTAGGCACTGTTATCATCTCCATTTCACAGATGAGGAAACTGAGGCTTGGAGAGGTGAAGTGATGTGCCCAGGGTCAGAGTCAATAAATGATGAGCTAGGACAAAAGCCCAGCCCTGGGTGACTTCAAAGCTCTGTTGGAGGGAGGGAACTGAGGGACAGGGGCCCAGGGGCACAGTGGGGAGTCTTGGGGCAGTTGGAAAGACCATGCCTCATGGTTTAACTCCAGGATGGGGCTCGATGGCGGGGAAGGTGCCCACCTTGGCCATGTACTCAGTGACGATGTAGAGCCCGCCCTTCTCCTCCACGATCACGCCCAGAAGCTGTACCAGGTTACTATGCCGGAGTTGCCTGGGGTGGGATGGGGGTGGGCAAAGCCTGTTAACCTTCCCATCAACCCCTGCTTTGGTGACACCCCACCCACCTCTCGCCCCAACTCACGTCATGACCGAGGCTTCAGCCAGGAAGGCCTGGGCAGTGGCGTCATTCTTAATGCACTTGACAGCTACTTTGTTCCCTCGGTAATCGCCCAGCATCACGTCTGTGGGGAAACAAGGTTGGGGCTGTTCCCTGGACCCCCTACAGCAGCTGCGCGGCCCCCCGGGTCTCCCCCCCACCCACTCACCTCCGAACTCCCCTTTCCCGATGGTCTGCAGCAGCTTCAGGTCTTTCATGCTCAGCGCCCAGCCGCCTACAGGCAGAGTTCAGGGAGGGGTGTTGGGGCTGGGGTGGGGATCACAGCTAGGGTGACAGACGCAGACCCTCATCATGTGTGTGGGGATCCTTGAAGGTCACCAGAGCTGCAGGATGGGGTATAGTATTAGGCAGCCTGGGTGGGAGGAGTTAGTGGGCAATCATGGACTAGGGCGGGTGTGGCACTCACTTCGGAAGAACTCGTCCTGGGCCGCCACTGTGCCCTCCATGACCTTTGGTTTGATGAGCCGAGTGCAGAGCCCATCTGCGTCTGAGGTGTAGTGCTGGGGAGGGGAGGGCAGTGCAGTCAGAAGCAGCCCCCACTCTGCTTCTACCACCCAGCTGGCTCACATGCACCACACAGGTCTGACCACCAGAGGGCAGCAGAGGCTGGTCCTGCCCAGCCTGGAGTTGCCTGGGAAAGGAGTGAGGACAAGGACTGGCCATTTCCGGCAGAGCAAGGGTTAGGGAGGCCCCAGACTCTGACACGTAGTCCATTTCCGATGACATCCCACACCCAGGTGCTAGACAGATACTCAGTTGTCGCTCCTACTCTGGGCCTCACCAGTGTCCTGACGCAGCCCTGTACCCAGTCACATCCAGGGCCCTCCCAGACCAAGTCAGGCCAGCAGGACCAGAGAGTAAGTAAGGGAGGCATCTGCGAGGCCTGCCTGCTGCAGCGACCAGATGCCAGGTGTGGCTTGGGCCAGTACAGCCGGCCTTGGAAGCTGAGTGGGGTGTGCTCACCTGTGAGCACATCCACAGGGGCGCAGGACCCCAGGGGGGGCCCTGGGCATCCAGGTGCACAGCTCCCGAGGACACGCTTATATACACACATCTCTGGACATGTAGTTCTGTGCGTGGCTGGAGGGAGCTAGTTCTGGGATCAAACAGACTCGGAGTCTAGTCCTGGCACCCACTTTGTAGCTGTGTGACCTCAGGCCAAGTCCCTAACTGCTCTGAGCCTGGTCTGCAAAATGGGACTAGGGTCACCCTCTTTGTGGGCGGCAGCACTGTGGGGTCAGAGACCAACCCAGGCACACAGCAGGTGCTCAGATGACATATGAGGAAAGCAGGGCTCAAAGAGGTCACACAACATGCCCAAGGTCGCCCAGCCAGAGTGGTGGACTGGAGCTAGAAGCCAGGTCTGTATGCCAAATCCCACCAGGGGGTTCAGGTGTGTGGGGCAAGCCAGCTTGGCAGGGAGGCACCTGCTCACCTCCACCAGCTGCATGAGGTTCTCAAAGTACACCTCCTCGTCGATGCTGAGCTTGCTGGCGTGGTACATGATACGGTAGTGCTCCACCTTGCCGTCGCAGCTCACACACAGCGTGTAGTCCCCGGGGTAGTTGGTGCTCTCCCGCACCAGGAACAGGCCTGTCTCTGGCGGGTACAGAAGCCGCTCTGCCTGCTCCCGTGTGATCTTGCCATGGAACCAGCTGGTGGGGTTGGGGGCCAGGCCAGGTCATGGTGGCCCAAGGGTACTGACCCTGGCACCTCCCATCACAAGCTTCACTTTCTGAAGGTCCTCCCTCTGTTCAGAAGCCCCATGGTTTCTACTTGCTCAGCGAGGCATTCGAGGCCCTCCCCTCATCTGCTTCCCTGTCCCTGGATGCCACACATCCACACACACACACACACACACACACACACACACACACACACACACACACACACACACACACTCACACACACACACACACACACAGCCTTTGCATGTGCTGTGTCTTCTTCGCAGAATGCCCGTCTTTCTTTAGTCCTCCTACTCCCATCTTTCCCCTATTTGAGGTCCAGCATCCATGTCCTTCCCTTCATTTCCGGAAGCCCTCGCAGGTGACACGTACACTCCAGTCCCTTACTCTAGCCTCCCTGTTTTCCTCTGATTCTCTACTGAAGAACCAAGGACTCCTCTTCCTCCTTTCTCCCCAGACTGGGAGATCCGCCCCCTTCCTCAGCAGTACTCACGGCATAAGGCTGAGTTTGGTGCCGGCCTTCACGCCCTCCCGCTTCTGGACGTAATTGGCTGGGATGATGCCTTCACGGCCCACTTTGTTCTTGGCTTTGTACCAGTTGGGGTCCTGGGAAGACGGCAGCCCAGGCACATTCTTAGCGCCCACCCTCCCCTGCACAAAACCAAGCCCCAGAGGTGGGAGGGTTGGGGGCTGGGCACGTAAGGTCTCTGATTACCTTGGTGACGGCCACAATGGTGAGCACGTCTCCTTTGCAGAAGGGAAGGTCTTGCTCGGCAGTGCCGTGGAAGTTGTACTTGGCAATACATTCTGTACCGGACGGCCAAGCGGCCTGCAGGGCAGGTGACAGGTGGGTGTGCCCAGCCAGGGGCCTCCTTCCACCCATCTACCCACACCTTCAAGGTCACAGCCTCCCTGTGAGCCTGGGTGACATGCCCATCCCCCAGAGATCCCCACAGCCCCAGTCCTGTGTCCACCTCTGAGGGCCTTGTGTCTGATAGTGCTCTCAGAATTCTACTTTGTTAAAAGCCAGGGCTGGGACAGAGGGCTGGGAAGAGGGAGAGTGGATTGATCTAAGCCCCTACTCTCCCTCCTCTGCTCAGCACCCGAGGGCGTGGGCGTGCTCGACTGCCCCAGGCCCCCAGCCCTGAGGTACCTGTATTGCCGACATCTTCTCAGGAGGAGATCCGTGTGCCTGTGTCACAGGGAGGCTGACCTGTCACTTTGGTACCATTAGAGCTGCAAGGGGGCAGGGGGAGATCAAGGAGGGGTGTGAGGAGATAGTCTCCACCCAGTCACTGAGGACCCACTCCTTCCTCAGAAAAGTGTGGACAGGCGCCAAGGGCTTCCCGGAGCTGAGACTTGGGGCAGGACCTCCCTCTCCAGCCTCAGCAGGCTGAGGGACCTCCCAGCCCTGAGCCTCCAGGCCAGGCTCGGGGTCTCTCCCAAGAGCACTGGATAGAGGAGGGGCAGGGGCATGCGGGCTGAGGGACCCAGGGACAGAGGAAGCCACCAGCCTCAAGTCCATAGGGAGCCTCACAGACCTGAAAGAATTGCCAACAGGGACAAAGTAGCCTCGGATATTAGTAGCCCCTGAGCACCTGACCCATCAGCCTCAGCTCTGGAGGCTGGCAAACGGTTTGCAGGAAGGGAGCCCAGGGCAGCTCTACTGTGTGACTTGGGAAAGCCATGGAGCCTCTCTGGGCCTCCCACTTCTTTACCCTCTGAAAGCGTGTCCAGGCAGTATCCCCAAAGCCCACGGTACACTGACTCCTAACCTAGCCACCCCACTGCTAGGTCCACACCCAAGACAGGAACAAGAACATCTCCAGCAGCGCAACACATCATAAACCTCACACTGGATGCCCAGATGCCCACCAGAGAAAAACGGACACGTTGTGGACATTCACAACAAGTGCTATACCACCAGCAGCAAATGCGAGTAAACCCGTGAGGGAATCACACTGATGCATACCAAGCGTAATGTTCAACACGAAGCCAGACAGAGACACAGGCTGTGTGATTCCATTTGTATAAAGTGCAAAATCTGGCCAAATGGACCCGTGCTGTCAGGACAGTGACAGCTCTCAGGAGGGGGTGGGGCTGGAGGGGGTACGAGAAGCCTCTGGGTGCAGGTCGTGCGGACGGCCCGCGCCCGTCACTGGGCGGCTGACGTCGTGCCGACTCACTGAGTTGTGCCCTTACAACTGGGGCACTTTCAGGTGCGTATGTTGACTTCAGGAGCCCTGGTGGCACCACAGTTAAGCGCTCAGCAACTAACTGAAAGACTGGTGGTTTGAACCCATCCAGCAGCTCCCTGAGAGAAAGATCTCGTGGTCTGCTCCCATAAAGAATTACAGCCTAGAAAACCCTATGGGGCAGTTCTGCTCTGTCATACAGGAACGCTATGAGTCGGAAGCTACTTGACAGCACACAACAAGAGCAGTGTTTACTTCAGTAAAATCTACCTCCCAAAAAAGCTACCCCAGCCAACCCCAGGCCCCCAAAGCAGCACACAGCTCCCTCCCTGTGCGTGCGCACACCACACACCACACACACACACACACACACACACACACACACACACACACACACACACACACACACACACACACACACACACGCTTCGTGGAAACAGAGGGGCTGGGGCTACTGTTCCCTTTTTACAGAAGAGCACACAGAGGCTTGGGCAGGGTCAGGGACTTGTCTACGGTCACAGCACATTAGAGGAGAAATTCCTTCACACACCTTGCCCAAGCTCATTTTATAGACTGGAGAAGGTCTGGGGGCTGGCTGATGACCATAAACATTAGCCCCTGTCCCAGGCCAGGCAGTGGGAGAAGAGATTTCAGTTAAGTGCCTGGAGGAGTGAGTGAACAAGGACTGCAGAGTTAGGTGGGCGTCCTGGAGGAGGGAGTGCCAGAGCTGGGTGTTGAAGGCTGGGGGGCTCAGACAGGTAGAGAGCGGGCTGAGGGAGGCCCCCAGGTTGGCACAACAGCCTGGGCAAAGGTGTACAGGTAGGAGACAGGTACAGCCAGGAGGAACTGGCCTGGCTGGAAGCTAAGGGTGAGGGGGGATGGGAGAAGACTCTGCCCCTCTGGGGCTCCACGACCCTGAGCACTCCTCGCCAGCACCCCTGTAGTGGATGGTTTCAAGTGGGCCTGCATAAGCCTTGCTGGGCGGCAGGGAGCTTCAGATGCCAATGTGAGGAGCCAGGGCTGATTCTGAGGGGCCTGGAGCCTGAGATGTTATAGCAGGGGATGGGGCATGTAAGCCAGAAGAGCAGAAGGAGCTGGGTAGGCCTAACCACTGCCCAAGCCTGGGAGACCACCCCCACTTCCAGGCCTCACACCTGGTTCTAGAGCCAGGCTGACCTGGGCTCAAAGCCTGGTCTTGCCGAGGTGCGCAGCTCAGAAAAAGGACTCTACCCCTCCCCAGTGCACACCTCTCACCCTAGAAGGTGAGAACAGGATCTCCTACAAGCGGGCCGTGGGGCAGTGTGATGAGACCTTGGACTTGGAAGTGGCTGGCGTAAAGCCTAGCACTAGTCCCCTCCCCTCCTCCAGACAGAAGGGCTTCCCTTCCTCCCAGAACCCATGGCCTTCCAGTCCCCAGGGGCCAGCCCAACAGCCCCTGCTGTCTACAGACAGGGAAACTGATGCCCAAGGAGGATAAGGCTGGACTCCCCCCGATCCCTGGCCCCAACACACACATGTGCGCACGACTGAGTCACAGGGGTATAGGAACCACAGACCTCATGCTGTGGGAAAGCTATGAGTTCTTCCTACACCTATATTATACAAGCAGGAACTGAGGCTCAGAGACGTTGAACAACTTGTCTGAAGTCACACAGCTAGTTAGGGGTAACAGCCCAGAGTTTGATTGCTTTGGGGTCTCACTGGGGTTGGCTCGGCCCCCAACCTTCAGGCCCTTTTGAATAAGACCCTGCCTACTCTCCACATCCCCTGGCCTCTCCCTCCTCTCAAAACTTGCCATCACTGCAGGAGGGCATGGAGGCTGTGGCACCGTTAGTCACCCTCCCAGCTGTCAGTTTGCAAACACTCCCTTCCCGGCCTGCAGCTGCTGCCACTGCCTCCCTACTGACTTGATGGTAATAATAAAAATAATCACAGCCCTTGTTTTCTGAACACTTATTCTGCGCCAGGCCCTGTCCTTGGCACATATGGCTCATCAAATCCTCACAACAACTCGGAGAGAGACTATAATTATCCCCATTTCACAGATGAAGACCCCGGTCGAGGGCCAGAGAGGCAAGGTCACATTGTGAATGAGCATTTTCTCATGCTCAGGGTGTCAGATTCCTGAGCTACCCTACCCTCAGGGCCTCTCTGCAGGAGTGCCCCACACGGTGTCCCCAGGAGCTGTTGTCAGGTTGGGACACTGGCCTAGCATGGGAACGGAGAGCAGAAGTACCCATGAGGGGCACACAGGGCAGAGGTGGGGTACTCAAAGGAAGGGGCAGGCTCAGGGGTGGTCAGGGTGGGCTTCCTTGAGGAGCTAGGCTTTGAAGGATGCAGAGGATCTGGAAAGGAGACCGAAGGGTTAAATCCTCCCCCTTTGTTCTACTGGCTGTGACTGTGGGACACAGTTTCCGCATCTGAACAATGGGTTGGTGATAATTGCCAGCCCACTGGGCTGTTCTGAGAATGGAGTTCTGAGAATGGAGTCGCTGCCTCTGTGAGTAAAGCGGCCTTGATGGAGACACCCTGGAAACATGAGACACTGACCCTCTGATGACTTCTCCCGGCACAAGCAGGAGCCTTCCAGCCTGTGTCTTTGCAGGGCCCCCTCCATAAGGCCTTGAGGGTCCCTCTGAGCCATGCCTTGGGGATGACCTCCTCTCCCAACAGGTCAGAGACCCAGCCAGAGCCAGGATTACCCGAAGGAAACTATAAACTTAAACCAGCTGCCACAGAGTCCATTCTGACTCATGGCAACCCACGTGTGTCAGAGTAGAACTGTGCCCCATAGGGTTTTCAATGGCTGTGAGCCTTTAAGAAGTAGATTGCTAGGCCTTTCTTCTGAAGCACCTCTGGGTGGATTCGAACCACCAACCTTTTGGTTAGCAGCTGAATGCTTAACCACTTATGCCACTCAGGGACTCCATAGTACAAACTTAGGCCTCAATAATCCTGCTTGTAGCAAGCATGGTCGGGGGAGGGTTTCTGGGGGTTATTTGAACCTGGGGCCAGGCCGTTTTAAGGAGGCAGTACAGGAACACTGTCCTGGGAGTCAGGGGCTCTGGGTCATGCAGCTGGCTCTGCCACCAACTTGCTGTGTGACCTTGGTAAAGTTGCTTGACTTCTCTGGGACTTGCTGGCTCCCCAGCACCTCATTCAGACCTCATTTCCCATCTGTCATTCCCAGGACACCTGTGTCCTCCCCACCCCCTTCCCCTTCCCCTTCCATGGAACTTCCACTCAGGGCCTTCAAGGTTCAGCTGAGGAATCTCTTCTGTTGCACACCTGCCTAAGGAAAGCACAGTAGGACCATCCTGCAGTACTCTCTGTAGTAGCAAGAGATTGGAGGACAATCCTTCTGTCCATTAATAGGGGACCAAGTAAATAAATCGCCGACTATCCCTAAGAGGCCACAGCCTACCTCCAGCTGGGCTGGGGACACAGCAGATTTCTAGGTGCCAATACAGAACATTCTCCATCACATGTTAAGTAAAAACAGCAAAAGAAAACAGTTCAAGTCATTGAGGGAAAAGTTGCTGGGGGAACAGGACAGTTACACAGCTTCTAAGTACCACCCCACCGATTAATCAGAAAGAGGAAAAGCCACCTTCACAGTAAGGATCTCAGGCAGACGTCCCCATAACCAAGCGAGCAAATTAAGCATCACAAAGAATGAGACAAGCAGACACTATGTGCCTCCAGACACCATGCACAGAGGAGCACACACATCATCTGTGTGGTGCTCCTGCTTGAGCTGTTCAGCCTGAACCCACTCAGGAGGAAGCAATCAGACAAACCCAGAAAGAGCTGGCCTGGACTCTTAAAAAAAACCAATGTCATAAAAGACTCCCTTTCCCCCTCCAAAAAAAAGGCTGGGAGAATGCACTAGATTAAATAGAACATAAAGAAGCTTCACTTCAAAAAGTAATTTATCAAAAACTAAAAATAAATAGAACATAAAGAAACATGACAACAAAATGTAACAAGTGATTCTAGATTAGATTCTGGATCAAAAAAAAAAAAATAGCTATAAAAATAATTTGGACAACACCGGTCTCTTCCCATCCAGAGCAAAGAAAAGTGAAGACACTCAAAGTCTCAAGGAAACAGTTCAACCACAGCCTCCACTAGCCCGAGACCACAAGAACTAGATGGTGCCCGGCTACCAATGCTGACAGCTCTGAACAGGATCACAGTTGAAGGTCCTGGACAGAGTGGGAGAAAAATGTGGAACAAAATTCAAATTAATAAAAAAGACCAGACTTACTGGTCTGATAGAGATTGTTGGAACCCCCAAGACTATGGCCCTTAGACAACCTTCAAACCTGGAACTGAACCCACTTCTGCAGATCACCTTTCAGCCAAACAATAGGCCTATAGAGTGAACAGTAACACCCGTGAGGGACATGTTGCTCAGAACAATCAACCATACAAGACCAAAAGGGAAGCATTTGCCCAAAAACACAGTTCAGAAGGCAGAAAGGGGCAGGAAAGATGGACGAATGGAAATGGGGTGCTCAAGGAGGATGTGGCTAGAGTGCTGTCACATTGAGGGGATTGCAACTAATGTCATGAAACAAAACGTGTATAAATTAGTGAATGGGAAACTAATTTGCTCTGTAAACTTTCATCCAAACCACAATAAAATATTCAAAAAAAGAAAAAAAAATCATTTGGGGATAACTGGGGCAATAGAAATAATAGACAATATTATACATAATAATATAATTAGTAATGAATAAGGAAGACCAAAAACAACCGACACATTTGAGATGTGGTGTTGGCAAAGAATATCGTATACACCACGAACTGCCAGAGGAACAAACAAACCTGTCTTGGAACAAGTACGCCAGGATGTTTCTTAGAAGTGAGGATGGATGACAACATGCTTGGTAAAATAGGGTTTGCAAAAAAGAGGAAGACCCTCAGCGAGATGGACTGACACAGTGGCTGCAACCACGGGCTCAAACATAGCAACAACTGTGAGGAAGGCGCAGGACCGGGCAGGGTTTCGTTCCGTTGTACGAAGAAGGGTCACTATGAGTCGGAACCAACTCGAGGGCACCTAACAGCAGCAAACAATGTTACTTTTCCTAAGTCTGATCACTGTACTTATGTAAATGATACATGCTAAAGTACTAAAGGTATCAAGTACTGAAACTAACACTGAAATAAACAGCAAAAAAATACATATACACATGCCTGTGTACGCAGTGTACGGACACACGCGTGCATGTACAAATGGAGCAACATGTTAAGAACTGGGGAATCTGGGTGAAGGATATATGGGCATCATCACACTATTATTTCAACTCTTCTAGAGGCTTGAAATAGTCAAAATAAAAAGATGGGAAAAAGCAAGGTGCAGAACTTTGTTATACTACCACTTGTTTTTAAAAGAGGACATATAATACACATACAATCTCAGATAGACACAGATCATCTGTGGAAAGAGACAGGAAACTGATAAAGAGGTTGCCTTGGGGACCTAAAGGGGGAGAGCAGGCACCAGAAGTATGAGGGAAGTTTACTTTCCACTGTATGTTTGCTATTTTGACCTGTTTGACTTTTCTTTTTAACTGTGTGCATCTATTACCTCCCCCACCAAACAACCAAATAAAAATAAGTAACTTCTTAAAACGCACCACCTCTGTCAGGGGCCTTCCTTGGTTCCCCAGCCGTGCTGGCTGCCGTGGGCCTCCACAGCCTCTCAGATCTCCTGTGCACCACTAAGAAACTCACTGGTTGTAGCCTGTGGTTTAGGCAGACCAGGAGATCTGCAGGGGGAAAGCTGGGCCCGGAGTGGCTGCTCAGTAACGAGTGCTGGCTGGCTGACTGACTGACTGACTGAATGAATGAATAGGAAAAGCGGGGCTGGCTGTACCACACTGAGATCCCAGCCCCATGGTCTCGTAACCAATGGGTCTATACTTAACCCCAAACAGACAGCAACTGTCACCCCACCTCTACAGGGCTAGGGACAAGGGGCTTCGGATGTGGCAGGGTCAATGCTTCACTCTGACTTCCTGCTCCCAACCCTGCTCCCAGCAGCCCTTGTGCTGGGGTCCTGGGAACAGGCTGGGCATTGTGCCCAAGCACTGAGGTCAGTGGCCGCAGCCTCTGGCAGGCCCTTCTCGGGAGCCCAGAATTGCGTGGGGGGGTGGGGGAAGGGAAGGAGAATTGGGAGCCTCGACCCTCCCAGGCTGCCCTTTTCCTACCCCTGGGGGCAGCTGCAGACCCCAAAGCCAGGCACGTGCTGAGGGCCCTGGTAGGTCAAGGGGCTCCTGCCCAGTCCCCTCACCAAACCTCCACTGGCTAATGGGGCGTGGGAGCCTTTGGTAACTGTTTACACCCAGCTAAAAATACTCACTGAAAAGGGAAGTGCACAAGAGACCCGGGGGGAACTCGGGGCCTTGGTCCCAGAGACGCTGGTCTTGCCACAGGACCCAGCTAGACCCTCTGTGGGTGGGGCAGTCACTGGAGGCAACAGGCACTAGGAAGGTCCACTCTGCCATCTCATTCTTGGAGCCAGTGTGTCTGGAGCCTTCCTATGTGCCCAGCCTCATGCTTGGTGGGCTGAGGGTGGGCAGGAGGTGGAGGAAAGGGCCCAGGAGGGGCCTGCCTTTGGGGACCCAAGAATTCCACCCATTGGGCTCTCCTGTGCTCAGCCCAAGCTGGGTACTGGGGACGCCAACAAAAAGCAGACCTGGTTCCTGTCCTCCATCCTGGCTATTGGACAGTCCACCATGGCCTGGTGTGCTCAGTGCCTCAACAGAGGGAGGAGAGAAGGGGCAATGGGGGAAGGCTCCTAGGAAGAAGGGCGAGGGGAGGTGGAGCTGGTCCTGGAAGGATTTCAGGTGGAGGCATGGGGGTGGGGCACCAGGATTAAATTAAATAGCGGTACAGAGGGTGGAAGGAGCCTTGGTGGCACAGCGGTTCAGTGCTTGGCTGCTAACCAAGAGGTTGGAGGTTCGAGTCCACCAGCCACTCCGTGGCAGAAAGATGTGGCAGTCTGTTTCTGTAAAGATTATAGCCTAGGAAATCCACTGGGGCAGTTCTATTCTGTCCTATAGGGTCGCTATGAGTCGGAATCAACTAGAGGACAATGGGTTTGGTTTTTTTGCTTGTTTTTTACAGAGGGTGGGAGGAACCCTGGTGGCACACCAGTTAAGTGCTTGGCTGCTAACTGAAAGGTCTCAGAGGTTCAAACCCACAAGCTGCTCCGAGGAAGAAAAGACCTGGTGATCTGCTCCCATAAACAATCCAACCCAGGAAACCCTATGCAGTAGTTCTACTCTGTCCAACCCTATGGGGTTGCTTGCTATGAGTCAGAATTGACAGGAGGACACCCAACTACAACAACAAAAGGGTAGTAAAAGAGCTTGTTAATTACGGCTGAAGAGGGGGCTCAGGGTGGGGGTCACAGGAGGCTTTGAACCCAGGCCCGGAAGTTTCCTACAGGTCACAGGACAGCTACTGGCAGGATTAAGTTTCGGGTTTGGGCACACCCCCTGTGAAAGAGCAGTGTTCCTGAGGAGGGCGGGGTGACCATCAGCAGTTGGGCTGGTTTGGCAGCAACAGAATCAGTCCTACCCCTGGCTCTGCAGCACCTTCCCTGGCAGAGGGCACCCAGGCTGCCAGCACTGGGGCACCCCCGGCCACACAGCAGGCAGCGCCCCTGGAGGGCTCCCACTGACCCCAGCACCTCTACCGCACAGATGTCCCAGGGCCTGGCGGCAGCCAAATTACTCGCAAGACCCTCAGAGATGCCTAACCCCCCCTGGGGGTTGCGGGAGGACTGGAGGCACGCCCTACTTTGGCTCCTGCGTGCTGCCCCTGCCCCATCCCACCTACCCTGGGGGCTCCCTGAGCCTCCAGCACCCCTGACCGAAGGGGAGAGGAGAATTTAATGGCTGAAAAACATTAAAAACCAAATTATGGCAACTCACTGCCTTTTTTCCTGCCCCCAGTGGCTCAGTGGGACCGGAAATCCCATCTAGTGGTTTGGGAGAGGTGGGGGCTGGGGTTAGAGGAGGCTAACGGGGGAGCCTCCTCCCCCATCAACGCGGCTTGAGGCTGCTACTCCTGGCCCAGAAAGGTTTCTAATTACCGCTCAGGAGCCTAATTACTGCCACATGCCTCCCCAGGGCCCTCACCCAGGCCTCTGCTCCCCCAGCACCACCAGGCAAAGGCTGTGGTCTTTGCATATTTATTTGCATACATTTACATACAGTCTCAAGTCACCTGACCTCCAACAAACCCCTTAAAAATCAAGGGTTGTCCCTGTCCCTCATCCCAACGTCCCCAGTCACATTACGGATGGGGAGACTGACGCCTAGAGGCCTGTGAGCGGTCTAGAACTTGGGCCTCAGATTCCTGCTCCCTCATCTCTGAGCTGGGATGGGCGGAACACTCAGTTCAGAAAGTAAAGCTATGGGCCCATCGAAAAGGACATGCACACTTGCTCCCCACTGGAGGGAGAGGGGGCTTATCAGCAACCTCCCTCAGTAGGAGGAGCTGTGAAAATGAAAGTATGAGAATGAGCGCCCACGGACCCAGCCCACTGTGAGGCAAGTACAGACAGCCATGTGTGATCGAGGACCGGGTCACTCAACTTCCAAGGGGTAAAGCTGGGACTTGAGCTCAGAACTGTCTGAACTTTGGTCAGGAGAAAACCCTCCCACCTTTCCCTAGGACCAGCCTGAAAGTGGACAGATGGTGGGTGGGATGCTGGAGGCAAGAGGGCGGAGTAGGCAGCTGAGGGGACATCCGCCTAGAGCCTGGCCCCTGCTCTGGGAAGCACAGGTTAAATTTGTGCCCACTCCTTGCTGGTCTGCTGTACCCTGCCTTGCACAGACAGGCCAAGAGCTTGTCCAGGGCCACACAGCAATGAGAAAATAGAGAGGCCAGCAGCCCTGGAGAGGGCAGAAACTCTAAGCAAGGATCTCGCTTCCCCAAATGCTTCTTGATTTTCATGGGCCCTCCCCCTCCAGGAAGCCCTCCTGGTTGCTCCAGCCCACGCAGATGCAGATTACCAGCTTTGAACTCCTACCAGCCTTGCCGGGAAGTCGGAACCACAGACCTTCCCTAACTGACTCCTCTGAGTCTGGTCTCTACTGGTTCTTCATTCTCCCCTATGATCTCCCTGCAGTGTGGACAGCATAGGCCACAGATGCACGGGACTGGGTGAGGACAAGGTGCTCGGCTGGGCAGCGGTCAGGTGACACCCAGGCTTTCCCTGGCCCACAGAGTTTCAACTGTGCTGGGAGGACAGGCAGGGGGGCACAGCAGCCTCTCTCCAGCACCTTCCTTGACTCCTCCTCTGGGCCCAGACCAGGGAAGGGGAGGGAGGGGGCGGAGGGAAGCTGCGGTTGGAGGCCTAGTCCCTGCCAAGGCGTACACAGCTAATGTGTGATGAGAAGCTGTCCCCCTCACAGCACCTCAGAACCAGGAAGAGAAACCCAGTAGACGGAAAGGGTTGGTTGGGCTGCCTGGGGCACTCCAGCCTCTGGGGACCTGCCAAGGGGTGCTCCTCAGGTACGGTGTGGACAGTCCTGAACAAACCACTTCTCCCTATGGGCCTTGGTTTCCCCATAGGAGAAATGGGATTCTCTATTTGGTCCTGCCAGTCTACCTCTAATCGGTGCAATCTGTAACCAGTGGTGCTACATGGCACCTGAAAACCAAGCACCCAGTGGGTGGAGCTCTCTGATCCTCTGGTGGGCTTTGGTCCCTCCTGGGGAGCAGGGGCCAGGCCCCAAGGCCAGCCTCTCCCTGCTCACTTCTCCCCTCAGCCATGCAGGGAGCACACTAATTCTTCCTTCACCAGCTCTTTATTTTTAGGTCTGAATTTGACTTTAATCATTACTTAGCGGATTCTATTTCCAGCTCTCAGATGAAGGGACCCAGAGGAGAGGAGGAAGGGAGGCAGTGCTCCCTGCCTGGCATGGGTGCAGCCTGCTCCTCCACCCATCCTGTCCCCCAGCCAAGGTGGAGAGGCTGAGAAACACCCAAAGGGCTCACCCCAGCCAGGCCAGCATCTTGGGGAGGACTCCACCCTGTGACCTCATCTCAGCCCAAGCTGTGGGACAGGAGGACAGCTATAATGCCCACTTCCCCTACACCAGGAGCAGGAAGGAGGGAGCACCCCATAGCCAAAAGTCTGAGGTCACTGGCCTGAGGGACCTCTGCAGTGAATGGGCCACCTGGAAGAGGACCTTATGCCTAGGTTAGTCCCAAGAGTGCCAAGCTGAGACTCCTTTTCTCCGACTGTCCATGGGGCAGCCCCAGAAGGCCCCTCCCAGTTACTCTGGTCTCCACAGAAGGCAGAGCAAGAGGAAGCAAGGCGAGTCACAGCAGTACGCCCTCAGGTTAGACCTAGGGGACACTCGGTGAGAGGATGCTAACACACAAAAGGTCCCCAGAGACTCTGCAGACCTTCTATGTTCCCTTCAAATTCCCCATTGGAAGGCTCTAGAATCCCCCAGCTTTCTCCCTCCTGTATCCACTGGGAAAGGGAGGGAAGATGAGCTGGCATGGCTGCCCTGAGATTGGGGCTCAGGATGCCTGAGTTCCTAGCCCAGGTCTCAGTTTCACCAGGGGGCTAAGTAGGGTTCTCTTTCCACTGGGGAAATGCTAGGCTTGCCTAGCAAGTAACCAAACTGGGAGGCGGGAGGCAGCGGGCTCTTGGCAATGAGGCCTAGCCCACTCAGCTGTGAGACCAGAAAAGGGAGGGGCGGGGTCAGGCCCCGGAAACTAACCAGCCTCATGTCCTGGGCCAGCCAATTACACTCTGATGGGGACGGAGAGGCAGGGTGGCGGGCAGGGCACTGGCCACTGCAGCCTAGAATCTCAGACTCAGAGGGTTTCAAAGGGTCACCCCTCTGCCCTGCTGCGTGAGCGGTCAGCCAACCTCCGCCCCGTGTGGCACGTTGAGCGAGACAGACTGTGATGGGCATTCCTTCAACAATGCCAACTAGGGCTTACTCTTACAAAGGGCCTACTAGAGGCCAGGGGTCGTGCCAGGCACGTTCTAGTACCTGGTTAGTTATTTGCAAACACCCCCTCTGAAGCAAGTATCACCATCCCCATAACATATACAAAGGAACTCCAGCTCAGAGGCCAGTGACTTGCCCAAGGTCTCTCCACCTTGGACTAAACGGCACGGCTGGGCCTGGAACCCACGTCTACTTGCCCACTCTCTCCAATACCCCTGGCTGCTTTTGCGGCCTGCAGTAACAACTGCCTCAACAGCGACAGATGGAAACAACGCAGGAGCTCAGTGACAAGGTTTGAGGCAGAGCTATTTGGAATATTCTGTAGCTTTTTAGAGGGAAACTTACACCAGAGAACAACAAGAGAAAGTGTCTCTGGGCACGGCATTAAACGGAAACCGCTGTCATGGCATGCACAGGAGGAAGGAGAAGAGTTAGGAAAAGACTGGCAGCCAACTCCAAAATGAGAGCAGTCACTCTGTCAGGTGAAGAGAGAGTGGATGATGTTTGTTTTGTTTTCTAATTCTCTGTAGTGCTGTTTTGTTACATTCTCATTTCAGGAAATTAGTCCATGAGTAGTTTTCTCGGAGTGAATTTGCTTCCCTGGGACCTGCCTGCCCTCCAGCTCTGGCCTTGGTGTCTGGGACCTCGACAAATGACACCTGCCTCTTCTGTCATGGGACAGCCTCCGGGATTCGGGACAGCCCCCAGACACAGAAGCGTGACCACTGCTTGCTCCCTACCTTCTCTTTCCCAGGCCAAACACCCTGTTCTTTGGGGACTGGGTGTCAAGCCTCCGAAATCCCTCAAAAGATGGAACCCAGAACTGGACCCAGGCTGTCCTGCCAATCAGAACACCGTGCCAGGTGAGGCCACCGGGCAGCTTTTGGGACAGCCATGTCACTATGGATCTCAGGCCTTAACCCCTGCTGGTGCTTATTTAGAGGAAGCTAGAAATCTGCCCCTTCTCCAACACTTGCTGTGGGACACTGTGAGGTGGCTCAACCTCTCTGGGCCTGGTGCCCCTTGCAATGGTGCTGGAGAATGTCTTCTGGTCCTTTCTTGTCCTCAACCCAGTGCAGAGAGAATAGCAGTTACTAAAGAGGAGGCAGAAGGCACCAAGTCCACTAAGAAAAAACACATCCCTGCACACAAGCTAGCCTAAAGCCAGATTCCTTTCCACAAAGGCCTTGGGACCCTGGGCCTCATCCTCACAGCCCAGAGTTGATAAAAAAGCGCCCAACCATGTCCAGCCCCATCCCCAGCCCCTCAGGCTGGAAAGGAAGTTGGGTGTGGGACTGGGTGAACGAAGCCTCACAGGCCTGTGACAGCTGGGCCCCCTCCACTGAGCATATCAGGGCAACAGGAAAAAACTCTAAACCAAGGGCAGGGGTCTTGAGCAGGACAAAACTGTCAGCAGTCCTAAGGACGTCCAGACACAGCTCAGCATCCTCCAGGGGACCCCCACCCAGAGCAAGAGGATCTGGCCACACTCCTAACCTCACGCCCATTGCCTCTGGCCTGTTCCTGCTGGGGATACAGCAATGTAGACACTGGAACCCCCAGGGCATGGCGGGAGTGGGGGGGCAGAGCTTGGAACAGGCCCTGCAGGTGTCCCTACCCTAACAATGTCCCCATGCCAAGGGTGTAGGACACTGCCAGCGGTGACAGGGCTCCCACCTTCTCCATCCTGATCCCATTCATGTTCTGAACTTGAACATGCTCCCATGCCAGATGGCCTAAGGAGGTGGGGAGAGAGGGAGAGCTGGGTCTGGACTGACCACTAGGCTGTTGCAGTTCAGGGTTAGGGGATAGGACCTAGGCATCCTCGCCATGCCACACAGGTGCCCACTCACATCCACTGCATCCCGCCAGTGGGACCCAGCCTCAGGCACCAAGGGGAAATCCCATCGGCAGCCCTGATGGCGCCTAAGCCCACACCCAGGCAAAGCTGGGGCCGGAAGCCCTCTCCCTCCTCTCGGGTCTCTGCGGGGGAGCACGTGCTCAACCCACACAGTTCTTCCGGGGCCAGGGTGGGGACCTGAGTTCCTGTTGGGTGAAGGTGCCTGCCTAACTCCACTCCACCCCCAGCAGCCCAGCTCTACAGAACTGGGGATGAGAGGACAGCCGGCCTAACTCTGAGAGGCCTTGGGGAGCGACCTCCCCGTTTGAGCCTCAGTTTCCTCGTCTACAAAATGGGCAGGGAAGTGAACCCCTAATTAAGCTCCAAGCTCTGAGGATCTGGTGGCTGGACACGCCCCTTTCTGATACCTGGCCTGGGCCCTGCAGAGAATGAGAGACTGGGCTGACCAGGCTGTCAGGAGGTGGGGGCATGGTGTCACTTTCACCCAGAAGCCAGGCCTGCCCAGTTTCCCCACCCAAGGGTCAGAGGTCCCTTGGCTTAGGCATGGTCTTCTGGGAGACTGAGAGTCACAAGTTCAGTCCCAGGACCTGGGCCGCTGGTGGGGCTCAGGGGAGCTTAGCAGGGCCTCAGTGAGGGAGGGGTCAGAACTATGAAGGCCAAGACACCTGCAAGAAGGTCCTGGGCAGGGAAGGAAACACTCCCAGGAGTGCAGCCCATTCTACAGGGCCCTGGACCGTGTTGGCCCTCTCCCTCCAGGCTCCAGCCACCCCCTACTCAGAGCTCCACACAGAGGACCTCAGGGTGCCCTGAGGCAAGTATGTGAGGCTTGCTGAGCAGTGTCTCCCTCCCGCATTCCCTTCCCAGTCCGATTCTGACAGTGACTCCCTGTAGAATTCAAACTCGGGAAGGAGGGTGTAAGGGAGTGGGGGATGGGAGTGGACACAACGGCGGTGGCAACAGAAGCGGGATGTGTGACCTCCACCCTCCTCCCTCTGAGGGACACCGACGCCCACCTTCTCCTGGGCTACAGGGCACTCACCTCTCTCGGGGCGCTGCGGTCCAAGCCACCTCACCGCGGGCGGCATCAGCGGCCTGCGGGACGGTCCATGCGGGCAGAGGGGAGGGAAGGGACGCGGGGCCCCGGGGGGGTGCGGTACAAAGAAGTATGGGTGCGGAAAGAGGAGGAGGAGGGAAGGCCAGACCGCGGTAAGGGGATGGATGGCCGCGCGGCCCGGGTCGGGGAGGGAAGAAAGGCGGGGGAAAGGGGGCGGGAGGGAGTCGGGGGGAGGAAACAATGTAGCCGGCGCGGCCCCGGCAGAGTTCCGCTTCCGAACGCCGCCGCCACGGTTCGATTTTGGAACGTCGCGCCCGCTGCCGGGGGCCGCCCCGGACGCTCGATCAGGGGCCGCGGGGGCTCCCCGCGCTCCCCGCCCCGGAGGCTCCGGCGGCCACCGGCTGGCTAGGGCGGGAGGGGCGGCTGACCAGGGGACGGCCCCGACGGTGGCGCGGCCAGGCGATCGCCCCGCTCGGACTCCACCCCAGGAGGACCCTAGGGCAGGGCGCGGGGTGGGGCGGGAGCGGGAGGGCGGCGACGGTCTCGGCGGCGGCGCCCAAGCGCAGCTCGCCCGGGGCTCCGCTGGGAGGAAGCTCGCAGGCCTGCCGAGAGGAAGCGCGGCCCGGATTCTCCGCCCGCGGCAGCGCGCCTGCGCGAGGGGGCCTGCCCGGCGCGCGGCGGGGCGTGGGCCGACGAGGCGGCGCCCCCTGTCGGGCGCCGGGGGCACTACGGGGGGGGTGTGTCTGCGCCCACGCCCTGCCCCCACCTGCTTGTCTGCGTTGGAGGCGCCTAAAGGCCCCTCCCAGAGGGCCGACCACCCCGCCTTGGTGCAAGCTGGGAGCCTTCTCCCGGCCTAGCTCCCCCAGTGTAGCAGCGGTGGAGGGTGGGCCTGCATACTTGTCTTGGAGTCTGCCCTTGGGGAGTGGGCCTCATTCGCAGCAGTAAGCATTCATTCATACATTCACGAATACTTCCTGGCGCCGACAGCGTGCCAGGCCCTTTTCTGGGGTCGAGTAAGACCCCTTCACTGCTGTCGAGGATGGAGAGACTGACAGGCCAAGAGAAAATCACAAAGAAGTAATTGATAAAAGTGGAGAGGTGATGTACAAGGTCCACAGGAAGCAGACAAGAAGGGAGGGCTAATGGGGAGACTTCACTGAGCTTAGGGCTCCCGGCGGAGAGAACAGCATGGACAAAGGCTGGGAGAGGTGAGAGAGTGGTGGCTTCTGGGAAATATGAATTGCTCAGTATGGCTTCAGCTTGCAGTGTGGTTTAGAGGGGGTAGTGGGACAGAAGGTCTTGGGCAAGCAGCAGGGGCAGGAGAGATTACAAAGAGACTTGTGGGACTTTCTGGGACTTTATTTTCAGCCTGGAGGCAATGAGGAAGTTGTTAGTAGCTGTGTGACCTTGGGCAAGTTACTTAAAGTCTCTGTGATTTCAGTTTGCCCATTTCATTAAATCGGGAAAATAATGGGAGCAACTTCTTAGGGTTTTGTGGGGGAGGAAATGAGTTAATGCGTTTCAAGTGCTTAGTGTGCAGTGGCTGGAACATGGTGAGCCCTCAGTTAAGTGTTGGCTGTTACTATATATCATTGTTAATGAGGAGCAGGCAGGCAATCCCACTTGGAGCCACAGACCAGACAGTGTATGCTGGGGTGAGAGGTAGGGGGTGCAATGATGGGGAGACCAGAAATGCCAGCGTAGGTAGGAGGAGTCGGAGCACTCCCTAGGGACTGGGCCATAAAGGAAGGATCAGGCTTGGGTTGGCAGAGAGGAGGGGGCATTTCCAAGAGCAGGGGGAAGTGAAGCTTGTTGGCAAAGTCTTGGAACCTGGAATAAGGAGGGAGGAGCTGATGGAGTATGAGGGAGGTAAAAGGCTGTTTGGGAGAGAGAAATAGGGAGACACTGTGGCTGCAGATTGCAAAGAGCCTTGAATGCCAGGAGCAGGAACTGGGTGTGCCCCTCAGACACAACACAGGTTGTACCTCTGACCCACTACACTCCGGGGCCAGCGTCTGAGCAAGGGGCTTCCGCTACAGGGAGGAAAACAGTAACACCCCTGTGCTTTGAGGAGACTTCCAGTAAGCCTGAGATAGTAGTGGTGTAATGGAAAAAAGCATAGGTTTTGGGTTCAAATCTCATGATTAAATCTTGGCTCAGCCACTTACTAGCTAGCTGTGTGACCTTTGCACTAGTTACCTAAGGTCTCTGAGCTTGGTTTCCTCTTCTGTAAGACCAGGCTCTGACTATACCTATCTCACATAGCTCTCTCTGGAGAGGTGGTACAGATTCAGCAAGATAAAGGTCTGAGGATGGGAGTGTGGAGAGAGTGCTCAGCAGGTTGGTTTCCCTTTCTTTCCTCTGATGTTGAGGTCTCGATGGAATGATAACATGGGGCTGGTTGGGGGTGGGGTGGGGGAGTTCCTCCCAGCCACAGACAGGAAAACTTCCACAACTCTGCAAAGGTTTCTAAAAGGGAGAATTGACATCTCCTTCCCCTCCCCTGGCTGAATCAGCTAGCAGGAGGGGGAAGAAAGGACTGTTAGGATTTGTGGAAAATGCCCCCGTTCCCACGCAGGCTTTGTCACTCACCCATCTCCATCCCCTTGGCCCCAAACACGCCTGACTCTTTTCCTTGGGTGTGCTGTGGCCCAGAATGTGAACTTCGGAGTCAGATAGACCTGCATTTGAATCCTGGTCCCACCTCTCCACAGAAGTGTGAAGTAAAAATTTTAACCTCTCTGAACTCCAGGCACTGGGGATAAAACCAGGAACAAATTGGTCACGGCCTCATCCCGCAGAGCTGTCTTTTCTCTGGTGGAAGAGTCAGACAATTAACCTCCAGCCTCACTTCTCATACGTCATTTATTCATTCAACAAAAATTTATTGAGCACCTACTAAGTGCTGGAGCCCTGTGGCGCAGTTGTTAAGAGCTCAGCTGCTAACCAAAAGGTCTACAGTTGAAATCTACCATCTGCTCCTTAGAAACGCTACTGGGCAGTTTTACTCTGTCCCATATGGTTGCTGTGAGTTGGATTAAACTCGATGGCAATGGGTTTGCTTACCAAGTGTTAGGTGCTGCCCTGGATGCTGGAGATGGAGTGAACAAGACTACCATGGTTCCTGCCCTAGAGAATAAATAAATAAACAAGGTCATTAGACCCTGTGGTATGAAGGCAATGAGCATGGGAGGGACTATGAAGAGGTGAGGCACTGAGCTCCACTTTCAGCCAGTCCTTGGGGGAGTGAGGGAGGGCGCTTCAGGCAGAGAAAACCCAAACCCATTGCTGTCAAGTTGATTCGAACTCATAGTGATCCTACGGAACAGAGTAGCCCTGTCCCATAAGGTTTCCCAGACTATAATCCTTATGGAAGCAAACTGCCACGTCTTTCTCCCTCGCGGCAGCTGGTGGGTTGGATCCGCTGACCTTTCAGTTAGCAGCCGAGCACTTAACCACTGTGCCACCAGGGCTCCTGGCAAAGGAGACATGGAAGTTAAACACCTGAGGTAGGAAAGGGCCCCGGGGCTTGAGGGACAGCCAAAGGATGGCCCCAGCTAGCAGGGGAGAGCGGATGAGACGAAGTGAGGAAGATGGCAGGGGCCAGATTTTGTATGGCTTGGACTCCAGAGATTTTTTTTACATGAGTTTGGGTTTGATTACATGAGCAGTGCGGAGCTGTTGAAGGACTTTAAGCAGGGGAGTAACATGATCTGAAGCTTGTTTTTGTTTTTTTAATTTGCATTATTTCTTATAGGTTTGATCAAATTTTTAAAAAATAAATTATTTTATTTTCGTTGTTGAAAATACAGTAAAAAGACACCAATTCTACTCAGCCAGCAGGAGAAATGAAGTCTTGATACATACTACAATATGGACAGAGCTGGAAGACATTATGTTGAGTGAAATAAGTCAATCACAAAAAAACAAATATTCTATGACCACACTTATATAAAAACACAAGAAAAGACAAATGTATAGAGAACAAAGTTTATTAGTGGTTACCAGGGGCAGGAGGGAGGGGGAAGGGGGGATTATTAGTGATGGAAAAATTGCATTGATTAAGGGTAGAGTTGCACAGCTGATTATTGTAATTGCTGTCATTAAGTTGTACACCTGTAAAAAGCCGAATTGGCGAAGTTGTGTTATAGATATATTTATAACAATGACAAAAAAAAAAGAAAAAAACAGTAGCTGCTGAGGCTGCTTATATGCAACCAGAAACCTCATGGGATTTGGTTCCTTGGTCTGGAGGTTTAGTGTCATGGGTTTTTCATGGGACATCTCAGCTAATTGGCCTAATAAAGTGTTTAAGTGCTTCTGTTCTACTTCCTAGTTTGTTGTGTAGTGCCCCCGGGGTCTAAAAGCTTGCAAGTGGCCATCCAAGTCATAACAACTGGTCTCTATTCACCTAGAACAACAGAGGAAGAAGGAGAGTCAGGAATAGGAGGAGAATATGGAAAGTGTGTCTAATTGCCTCTATGAGCAACTGCTTCCTTTGCCATGAGACCAAAAGAACTGAATGGTGCCCGACTACCATTACTGAACATTTTGATCAAAGATTCCATAGAGTGAAGGGTTAGACAGTACACAATACAGGGGAAACTAGCACAACCTGTGCAAGGAAAGGTCAGGGAAGCCCCACAGACACATCCAAACTCCCTGAGGGACTGAATTGCTGGGCAGAGGGCTGTGGGGACCATGGTGTCGGGGAACATCTAGCTCAATTGGCATGACACAGCCTATAAAGATAATGCTCTACATTCTACCTTGGTGAGTAGTGTCTGGGGTCTTAAAAGCCTGTGAGCGGCCATCTAAGATACTCCACTGGTCTCATCCCTTCTGGAGCAAGGGAGAATGAAGAGAACAGGATACAAGGAAAAGATTAGTCCAAAGGACTAATTGTCCACAGCTACCAAGGCCTCCACCAGACTGAGTCCAGTACAGCTAGATGGTGCCCGGCTACCACCACTGACTGCTCTGACCAGGATCACAACAGAGGGTTCTGGACAGAGCTGGAGAAGGATGTAGAGCATAATTCTAACTCACACAAAAAAGACCAGATTTACTGGCCTAAAGGAGACTGGAGAAACCTCGAGAGTATGGCCCCCAGACACCCTTTTAGCTCAGTGGTGAAGTTACCTCCGAGGTTCACTGTTCAGCCTGGGAGTGGACAGCCCCATAAAACCAAATGAGATTAACGAGGTACAGGAGTCCAGTGACAAGGGCCAGAAGGCAGAAGTGGACAAGGAAGCTGGTGATAGGGAACCCAAGGTTGAGTAAGAATATTGTTGATGTGTTGTGAGATTGTTAACCATTGTCATAGGGCAACATTTGTAGTAACTGTTAAATGAGAAACTATTTTGTTCTGTAAGCCTTCATCTTAAGTGAGAATAACAGCACTATTGGAAGAGCGTAGTCAATGTCACTGAACTGTGTATGTAGAAATTTTTGAAACGGTGTATCTTTGGCTATGTGTATTTTCACCAAAAAAAAAAAAAAAATGTTGAGAAGTTAGAGGGTTAATATGTTGTGAGGTTGTTAACCAATGTCATAAAACAACATGTGTACTACTGTTTCATGAGAAACTATTTGTTCTGTAAGCCTTCACCTGAAGTACAATAAAATATATAAAAAAACAAAAACAAAGATTCCATAGAAGAATCCTGATCAAAAGGGGGAAAATGCAGAACAAAATTTCAAATTTTCATGGACTCCAGACTTCCTGGAGCCATGAAACTTGGATGAACCCCTGAAACTATTGCCCTGAGATAATCTTTAAACCTTAAACCAAAAACATCCCCTGAGATCTTCTTAAAACCAAACAATAACCAAAACCAAACCGTCTGCTGTCTAGTCAATTCCGACTCATAACGACCCTATAGGACAGAGTAGAACTGCCCTATAAGGTTTCCAAGGCTGAATCTTTACAGAAGCAGTCTGCTACATCTTTTTCCCACAGAGTGGCTGGTGGGTTTGAACCGCTGTCCTTTTGTTTAGCAGGTGAGCGCTTTAACCACTGTGCCGCCAGGGCTCCTAAAAACAGATAGTTTCGCTTAACTAGGAAAAATATCCGCCTTGAGCATTATGCTCTTTTTAAGAACTGTCTATACAGGATCAAACTGACAACAGCAACTCAAAGAATCAGATAGGAACCTTAGAGGCAGTGAGTGTATGTTAATGAGGGAGAACAATTCAGAAAAGGAGGGTGAGAATGGTTGCACAGCTTGAAGAATATAATCGATGTCACAGAATTGTACATGTAGAAACTGTTGGTGTATGTTTTGCTGTGTATATGCTCAACAACAACAATAAAAATTCCTAAATATCCCCTACTCCCATTACTGTTCCTTACGAAAGCTTGCTAATGTTATAAAAAATAATCACAAAGGCCTTCCTGAGTGCAATCCAGTATTCTGAGCCCAGATTGCCTCATCTCTAAAATGGAAATAATTATAGCACCTCTTTCGTAGTAATAGTCATGAGGATTAAGCAATAAAACATCAAAAAAAAAAAAAAAAAGAATTATCCTATATGGGATCAAATTAATAACAGCAACTCAAAAGATTAGATAGGAATCTTAGGGGGCAGGGAGTTTATGTTAATGGGAGAGGAACAACTCAGAAAAGGAGGGTGAAAATGGTTGCACAACTCAAAGAATGTAATCAATGTCTCTAAATTGTACATGTAGAAACTGTTGAATTGGTGTATATTTTGCTGTGTACATTCTTAACAACAAAATAAATAACATTTCAAAAATACACCAAATTAACAATTTCTACTTGTACAGTTCAGTGACATTGATTACATTCTTCAAATTGTGAAACCATTCTCCCCCTCCTTTTCCGTGTTCCTCTTCCGTTAACCTAAACTCACTGCCCCCTCAGCTTCCTATCTAACCTCTCAAGTTGCTGTTGTCTAGTTGATCCCATATAGATTGTTCTTTAAAAGAGTAGTGTGCCATGGTTAAGCACTTGGCTGCTAACTGAAAGATCAGCCGTTCGAACCCACCAGCCACTCCATGGGAGAAAGATGTAGTAGTCTGCTTCCATAAAGATTACATAAGATTAGCCTTGGAAACCTACCGCAGTTCTACTCTGTCGTGTACGGTCGCTATGAGTCAGAATCGACTCCACAGCAACGGGTTTGGGATATAGATAGCTCTTTAAAACAGCACAATGCTCAAGGCAGACGTGCTTTACTAGTTAAGCTAACCTATTGTTTGGTTTAAGGAGCACTGGTGGTGCAGTGGTTAAGTGTTTGGTTGCTAGCCAAAAGGTTGGCGCTTCAAACCCCCAGCCACTCTTAGGGGGAAAGATGTGGTAGTCTGCTTACAGCAATGAGTTTGGGTTTTTTTGGTTATTGTTTGGTTTAAAGAAGACTTCAGGGGATATTTTTGGTTTAAAGTTTAAAAATTATCTCAGGACAATAGTTTTGGGGGTGTTATGGGTTGAATTGTGTCCCCTCAAAATGTGTGTCAACTGGCTAGGCCATGATTCTTAGTATTGTGTGGTTGTCCTCCATTTTGTAATCTGATGTAATTATCCTATGTGTTGTAAATCCTAACCTCTATGATGTTAATGAGGCAGAATTAGAGGCAGTTATGTGAATGAGGCAGGACACAATCTACAGGCTTAGGTTGTATTTTGAGTCAATCTCTTTTGAGATATAAAAGAGAAAAGGGAGCAGAGAGGAGGGGGACTTCATACCATCAAGAAAGAAGAGCCAGGAGCAGAGAATGTCCTTTGGACCTGGGGTCCCTGTGCTGAGAAGCTCCTAGACCAGGGGAAGACTGAGAGTAAGAACCTTCCCCCAGAGCCAACAGAGAGAGAAATCCTTCCGCTGGAAGTGGCATCCTGAATTCAGACTTCTAGCCTCCTAAACTGTGAGAGAATAAATTTCTGTTTGTTAAAGCCATCCACTTGTGATATTTCTGTTACAGCAGTGCCAGATAACTAAGACAGGAGGTTCATCCAGCTTTAATGGCTCCAGAAAGTCAGGATTCCATGAGAATTTGAAATTCTGTTCTACGTTTTCTCCCTTTTGGATCAGGATTCTTCTATAGAATCTTTGATCAAAACGCTGAAACGTGTTTTTCAAAGATCTCTCTGGTTGTTGTCGGGGGCAGAGGGGGCAAGAGTGAAGGCAAAGAGACCACTGAGGAGGCTGGTGCCATGGTCCAGGCCAGTGATGATAGGCGTGGGCTCTGGTGGAAGCAGTGGGGACAAAGAAAAGTGGATGGACGTTGGAGAGTCAAGTGACAGGTCTCGGTGATGGGCTATGTGTGGGGAGTGAGGCCACAGGAGAAGTCAGGCCTGCCCCCTTACCAGGGCAAGGGTGGTACCCTTCACTGAGATGGGGAGGACCTCTGGAGAGGGGCAGACTCGGGGTGGCACTCAAGAGCTTGATTTTGGACCAACTGAGTATGAGATACCGATTAGATGTGGAAAGGCCAAGTTGGCCTTTGGCACCTCATTTTATAGACAAAGATTGAGGCTCAGAATATAAGAAGAATTTTCCTCTAATCCCACCACCAGGAATTGGGTTCAGGTCTGAGGACCTCCAAAGCGTGGGGTACTGAGCAGGCTCCTCACCCACTTTAGGAAAGGAAAAGTCAGAAGAGGGTCTTAGGGGTCTTAGGGTTTTGGAGGAAGTTTAAGAGGAGCCCTCTTGCAGCCAGGGAGGCTCAGCACTAGCTTCCCTGGACTGGACTGCGCTGCTCGCGCCTGGCCTGGTGGGGGCTGGGGGAATAGAGCAAGGAGAGGCTGAGTCCTGCTGGGTGTGGGCAACGGAGCATTTTTACCACACAGGCCAGCTGGGCTAGCTCTATGCAAAGTTAGGTTGGTTGCCAGGAGTCTAGAGCTTAAGCACTTATACAGCTGGACTGGGCTCCCCCAGTCCCTGGGGAAGGGGAGGACCTACGCTCCCTCCCCAGCCTCCTCCCCTCCCCCCAGCCTCTCTGCTCTGAGATGATGGTTTAGAGAAGCTGGTGTGAAATAGCTTGAAACTCTGGCCGGTTGGGCCGTCCCTCAGGGCAGAAAACAGGAAGCCAAGATTAAAGGCAGATTTTCAGCAAAGTCCCCTTCCACTTCCTGCAGAGCAGGTGCTGGGGCTGAGCTCAGGAGCTCAGAGCTCAGAGCTTGCTGCAAGCAGAGGGGTGGGCCAGCTCTGCTGACAGCACGTCCGGTGGGGTGGGATGCAGCGGGCGCCCGCAGCAGCGCTCCTCTGCTCTGGGAGACGCTCTCTGGCCCCGTCATCACCACCTGCACCAGGGAGCTTCTGCCCAGGCCCCTGGGGAACGAGTCTCTTCCAGAAAGAGGCTGTGGAAGGTGGAAGAAGCGGCCTCTGGCAAAGAGGCACAGTGGGGACACACACAGGAACCTGGGGGCAGATGGGAGGCAGCAGGACAAGCAGAAGGGGACCAAGTGGGGTCACCCAGGCCTGGTGTGAATCTTATTTCCCTGCTGCAAAATCTCACTGACCTGTTAGGGTGGGTTGAAGGGTGAAAGCGGTGGGAAGGGTGGCTTAAGGGAAGGGTGGCCACGGAGACTAAACCAGTGCTGGGGGCTGAGGGTCCTTGGAGAAGGGCAGGAGGCAGGGGAAATCAAGTGGCCACAGTGGCTCCAGCCGTCTTAATGCCAGGTGTCAGCCTCTGGCTAGACAGCTGAGCTGACATGGCAGCTGCTGAAAGCGCAGGGAACTAGGGGCCAGGACCTCTTCCTCTTCCTGACCCACAGGAGAACAGGCCCCCGGACTCCATCAATTCTAGAAGCTGAATCTGCCGAATGCTGAGGCAAAGCCTCTCCTCCCAGATAACCCCTCTTGCTCTCCTTAAGGAGTCTGAACCCCCACCCTTCGAAAGCTGTCATTGGCAGTAAGCATTGCCCTCCTGAATCCAGGAGCATCACCTATCGAAACCTGTCCCCACTTCCCACCCCTAGGCTGGATGGATTTAGCATAAGCATGAGGCATTGGCCTGGGAAAACCAGGCCTAGGGACAGACCTTGCTTGCTTCTGGCTTTGGGCAAGTGCTGCAGCTCTAGCCTCGGTTTCCTCACCTGTGTACAGAGGTTGCATTTGGTGATCTGCAGCTCTGACCCCTTTGTGCACAAGTGGAGGGCCCTGGGTAGCTACATGGGGGTGGGAGGCTGCCAACTGCCTCCAACTTCTGTCTCCTTATCCTCACTATTCTGAGCCCCTGCTATAGACAGGCAGCCCTTGGTTTAGCCCAGCTGGGACTAGGGAACTACCATTTACTAAGCACCT
Organism: Dugong dugon; assembly: GCA_030035585.1. Classification (NCBI taxonomy): domain Eukaryota; kingdom Metazoa; phylum Chordata; class Mammalia; order Sirenia; family Dugongidae; genus Dugong; species Dugong dugon. The sequence goes on along the minus strand of CM057482.1, from coordinate 20,161,311 downwards.
ACTATGTGCCAGGTACTTTATTATTATTACTAATGATATTTCCAGTTGTCTTCTAGTCCATTCTGACTCATGGCAGCCTCAAGTGTGTCAGAGTAGAACTGTGCTCCGTAGGGTTTTCAGAGGCTGATTTTTCAGAAGTAGATCACCAGGCCTTTCTTACGGGGTACCTCTGGGTGGGTTCAAACCGCCAACCTTTTGGTTAGTAGCTGAGTGCTTAACTGTGCCAACAGGGACTCCTTCTAATAATAATAGCTAATATTTATTGAGCATTTACTATGCTCATGTACTTTTCTTGTCAGACTAAGGTCTGTTCTTTCCACTGCAGCATTTTGCTCCAAGGGAATTTCCTAGAAAATTAGTCTGTGTCTCCGTTATGATGGTGGTAGAAATCCTGGTAGTTGGTGGTTTGGTGGCCTTGTGGCTTTAGCAGTGTTAGGGGTGGTGGTGACCCAATAGAGAGGACTTTGGGACTGGAGGACCCCACCCTGCGGCCTGAGGCAGCCTGCACCTGGGGCTTCCTCCACCCAGCAAAGGTGGTTAACTGGCTGATCCCCTGACCTCAAAGGTCATGGGTCCTGGGCTCCCTGATTTGGTATCTTCCTGGAGTGGGCAGATCCAGAGCCAGGCCCACAACAGAAGCTGTCATGGTGACAGGAATCCCTGCAAACTCTCCGTGCTTCCCCCATGCACTTATCGGTCCCTGTCTTCTTGGAATGTTCTGTCTAGTGGGGGCACAGATGTTAAACAAGGTCGTAAGAGTTACCAGGAGGGATGTGCAGGTGCAACGTGAATGGGGAGCAGAGCAGCCCTCCTCGCCTAAGCGGTCAGACCCTGCCGGAGGAGAGATGTGGGAGGCAGACAGAAGCGACAGCAAGAGCAGGGGCCCTGAGGTTGGCAGGGGTTGAGCCCAGGGAGAAGGGGAAGCAGGCCAGGATGAAGCAGGCCCCCGGGGAGCACAGCCCTGGAAGCTACAAGAGGCTAGAGCGTGTAGGGCCTCCTGTGGCCCTTGGAAGTCTTTGGATTTCATCTTCGCAGCGGAGGGACCCCACTTAGTGAAGGATTTTACCACAACCTTGGCTGATCAGATTTGCATTTTAAAATAATCGCTACTGCTTCTGGGTGGAGAATTGATTGACTTTTTGGCTTTCTGTCCTCCTGTAATGGCCCCCCCTTACCCGGAGGCTGCACTGCTACTCTCTGCTGTGTTCCCTCGATGGCGCCCCCCTCTCATACTGTGCCTTTTCCTCTTCTGCTGCTGGAAGCTGAAGCCTGGTGCGAAAATGGGGGTTGAATGAATGAGTGACGTGAATTTCAATAAAAAATAGGCAACACTACTATTCAAACTGCCAAAAGGTAGAAACAAACTAAATGTCCATCAACAGATAAATGGATAAAACAATGCAATATATACATGCAATGGGAGATTATTCGGCCCTAAAGAGAAACGAAGCGCTGGTGCATGCTACAACATGGCGAAATCTTGAAAACATTATGCTGAGGGACAAATACTGCATGAGCTCACTCATATGAAATAGCTGGAATAGGCAAATGTATAGAGAACAAAGTCCATCAGTGGTTACTAGGGGTGGGAGGGGGGGGGAGGGGGAGTCACTGTTTAGGAAGTAGTGAGTTTCTATTTATGGTGATGGAAATTTGGCAGTGGATATTGGTGATGGTTGTACAACATGACAAACGTAATTGATGTGACTAAACTGTACACCTGAAAAATGTTAAATTGGCAAATGTGTTATATGTATGTTTTTAGGACAATTAAAAAAAAAGAAGGCAACACTAATATTGGGCTTCGGTCCCCGGGTGGCGCAAATGGTTTGTGTTGGACTGCTAACTGAAAGGTTGGTGGTTTGAACCCACCCAGCGCATCATGAAAGAAAGGCCTGGCAATCTGTTTCCTTAAAGACTGAAGCCAAGAAAACCCTACGGGGCAGTTCTACTCTGTAAGACATGGGGTCACCATGAGTTGCAATCAACTCGATAGCAACGGGTTAATACAGGGCTTACAATGTACCAGACACTGTTCTAAGCACTTTTTATGCCTTAAGTGTCATTTAATCCTCACAATATATTCATGAGGGAGACATTATTATTACCATTGTCTCCATTTTGCCAATAAGGAAACTGAAGAGGGATTTAGTGAGGGACCCTGGTCAACAGGTCCAGGGGAGGGGAGGAAGTATGAGGATGCCATCAGCCTCACTCTCATCCAAATTGTTTTAACAGCTTTGGGGGCAGAGTCCTGGCCTCACCCCTGCCCAGCTGTGTGACCTTAAGTAGAAGTGCCTTACTGCTTCTGAGCTTCAATTCCCTCATCTTTAAAATGGGAATGGGAGGCGCTTCCTCACAGGGTCCTTATGAGATGCTAAATGGAGAGGAGGGAAAGTCAATGGCTTAGCGCAGTGCTTTGGCACAAGGCAGACTTCTACTCACCTCACTGGCAGTTACCGCAGTTTTTTTTCTCCGACACCTGAGACAGACGGCTTTGCAGTCCCAGCTCACACACTCCCTGCTGTCCTCTAAGCGTTCAGCGAGCTCCCTCCGGGTCAGGCCAAGGCTTTTGTCTGATTCTGAGCTTACAGTTTAACAGTGACTGAGGAATTGAAAACCCTCATTCATCTGTTCACCAAATATAGAGGTGTGTTTACTACACAGCTTGTCTTTACAGACTCAGACTGCAACTGGAGCCGCTGGGGTTGGGCAGGGCCAGAGCTACCACCACCTGCCTGTCAGTTTGTCATACTAGAGTGGCTTTTGTGGTGCTGTGATGTTGGAAGCTATGCCACTGGTATTCCACATACCAGCAGGGTCACCCATGGTGGGCAGATTTCAGCAGAGCTTCCAGATGTAGACAGACTAGGAAGAAAGGCCTGGCAATCTACTTCTGAAAATCAGCCAATGAAAACCCTATGGATCACAGCAGAATAGTGTCCAATATAGCGCGGAAAGATGAACCCCCTAGGCTGGAAGGCACTCAGAATACACAGTGGCCACAGCAACGGACTGGAGCATGCCAATGACGGTGAAGATGGCACAGGACCGGGAAATGTTTTATTCTGTTGTACGTGGGGTCGCCATGAGTCTGAGCTGACTCGACAGTATCTAACAACAACAGAGTTACCTCACCTGGGGTTCTGGGGTCACAAAGCCCCTTATAGGTTGACACTTCTCCCTCAACACTGCCCAGAGACCTTCATCTGCCAGATAACATCTTTGAGCTGGACCAACCTTGTCCCTGCAGGCTCTATCCCCCCAGCTTCTCCTCCCCCACAGGCTCTGCCTTGCTGAGTTGAAGCCCCAGTCTTCACTATTCTGGCTTTTTCACAGGGTCTTTCGGGGGAAAGCAGTAAAAGGGGACCTGGGGGAAGAAAGGCCTGGCGATCTACTTCTGAAAATCATCCATTGAAAACGCTGTGGAGCACAGTTCTATGCTGAATGCATGGGGTCGCCATGAGTCAGAGTTGACACCATGGCAACTGGTAGGGGTCTGGAAGTGACATTTGAGTTGATTTTTAAAAGCTGATTACCTTTTTTCAGGCAGGGAAAGGAGACAAGCATAAGACACTAAGGGACCAGATTAAGCAAAGCCAGAGAACCATGACATTTATGTCAAAACCTCCTAATTTTCCCCAAATATGCATTCTCGTCTTCACAATTTAAACCCACAATTTTTGGGTGGGCACATGGCAGACTAGAATAAACACTACGTTTCAAAAAACAAGACCAAACCAAACCAAAAAGGACCGTGAGGCTCTCTGCGGTGCCGAGGCTGGAGTTTGGTCAGGGGTGGATCGTGAGCAACAAGAAGGAACTGGAAGTTTTCCGTGCTTGGGCTGTGGAAGGAGAGCAACTGGGTGCTGGGGACCCTTCCAGCAAGCTTTTGCAAATCACATGCAAATCCTCCTGCCTAGGTGTTGCACCTGTGAATAACCTGTGTGTCAACACCTGCCTCTGGCAGAGATCACCTGAGCTTTCGAAAGATCCCCTTGCCTGGTTGGGAGTGAGGTGGAGTTGAGTAGGGACCGGGGACTCCTTCCTGAGCTGAAGGAGGTCCGGAAGCCACTCCTGAGTCAGGGATGAGGCCTGGAAGGCTCTTCTTCAGTGGGCTCCAGGAAGCTGGAGGGCAGCGCCCCTTGCCTTTGGTTGTTAAGCTCCTCAGCATTTAGTTCTGGAGAGTGGGTGACTGGGTGGGGTGAGCTCTGTGAGGACCCACGCTGGCTCCTTTTCCTCTGTCGCTACAGGGTGCAGCACAGAGCCTGTAGCAGTAAACAAACGTTTGTTGAATGAATAAGTGAGTGACTGAATGCCCCTGGGGTTTCCAGCTGATTTTGTCATTGTCACCCCACAGGTCTCAGGGCTCCCATTCCAAGAAGGTCCTTGCCTTTATCCCTATTGTCCTTTCCCCTCACCTATCTCCTCAGACCTCCAGCCTTAGCCTCCAGGACCCCCAGGAGCGCCCTCCTGACATAGAAGTAGCCCCCTGGAGGTCCAGGTCACCTCTCCCCCAAGCCAGAGACAGTTCTGGCTGGACAGCTGGAACTCTTATCCCCTAAAGACATCCCACCCCCACCCCTAGGGCCATGCTTTGGTTTCTGCAGCCTGTGGCCTTCAGCTCCTCCATTCCCCAGCTGTTGTCCAGCCGGTGGCCAGTCAGAAGTGAGCTTGGCAGCCTCAGAGGGAACCCCAGCCTGCTGCAGTCCGGGAGCTGGGAACTGACTTCCTGCCTGAGTCCTCCGTGCTTGATGCTGACAGGGACCCAGTGTTTGTTGAGTGACTAAAACAGTGATGTTGGGGTAACAGGACCACAAGCCTGTACTCAGGAGGAGCTAGTTGCTTCCTTGAGTGTGTGGTGAAGAGGGAAATGAGGCTTCAAGTCAGCAGGGATGACAGTGTGTGATGTAGAGGAGCAGTGCCACGAACACCACAGACCCTTGGAGATTAGGAGCCGAGAGGCCAGGGCCGCATCCTGTTCAAACCAGGGCTTGAAATTGGTTTGTTCTGGTTCAAAACTCTGCTGAGAATTTGCGTTTCTAACAAATTACCAGGCGATGCTAATGCTGCGGGTTAGGGACCAATTCTGAGAACCACTAGTAGAGCAGTGGTTCTCAAAATTTATCATACATAAGAATCACCTGGGGATCTTGTTAAAAACGTAGATTGTGGTTCAGTGTATTTGGGGTGGAAATGTAAATTCTCAGCAGGGGTTCGACCCGGAACGAACCGGTTCGAAGCGGTGGTTCAAAGGCACTGGAGGTGTGATTTTAGTTGTCTCCTTGTGTCTGTCTTCCCTGGGCACCTGCGCTTTTCCCAGATTGGTTCTCCGTCTTCTGTCGATTTTGTGAAGAGTAAATTTATTTTTGCTTAAGTTAGCCAGAGGTGGGTTTCTTTTGTTTCTGTTTTAAACCCTGACTGGTGCCCCTTGCTCCCACCCCCATCATGGGGGGTGAAGAAGGTGAGGTAAGGTCCTGCATGGAAAGTGTCAGATTCATAGCAGCGATTAGATAAAAGCTGTTGTTCTCCCCTCACATTACTTGCCTTCTGCCCTGTTTTAGAATCCAGTGGAGCTGGTCTGTTGGTTACGAGCCTTGGTAGTGCTTAAAGCACTTGGCTGCTAACCGAAAGGATTGAACCCTCCAGCCGCTCCATGGGAGAATAAAGATGTAATACAGTCTTGGGAATCCTATAGGGGCACTTCTACTCTGTCCTACTGGGTCGCTGTGAGTCAAAATCGACTCAACCGCAATGGGTTTGATTTCGGGTTTTTTTTTTTTTTTTTGGAAGGGGCAACAGCTCCTCCTGGCGTCCAGAGCGCAAACTCCAAGGGGAAAGGGAAGCCGTGGGGTTGGCGGCAGGGCAAAGTCACAGGGCTCTGGCAGGCAGCCCGTGCCACGCCCCGAGATCGAGCGCATGTCTCCTCTGGCAAAGGTTGGCTGGCAGGAACCCGGAGAGGACCCTGTCCTGGACTCGACTAGGGCCAGCCAGGGGCAGAGCTGATCCTTCCCGACGGGGAGCGGTACCGGGCAAGTGCAGGGCGGAAGTGGGCACGGCTGACCGGGCTGGATGTGGGCAGAGCTCTGCCAGCTCTGGGGACCAAGGGCAGCTGGAAGAGGGGGAGATAGGGCCACTTCCGGAAAGCGTGGGCAGGTTGGTCATCCTTTCACAGAGAGACAGAAACTCTCCCTTCTTCTAGAAACAACTCCCCAGAAGCCCTCATCTGGTTCTTGGAAAGACCTTTCCAGCTCTGGTGGGGGTGTGTGTGGGAGAGCGGACAGCCAGATCAGCACCTGGCTGCCAGGACTCCGCAGGGTTCCCCACGTCTTCCATGGCAGCTGCTCCATGATTCCAAGGCCTCTACCACACTGGCCCATGGGGCACCTGTGCTGGCCACAGCATTGCTGACACACTGCGGATTTTTCTGAGTAAGAAAGGCAAGGTGAGGGCTGGAAGGAGGGTACACTTTGTTGAACAGCTACTGTGTGCTGGGTGTTTGTACGTTTGATCTCATTTGACCCTTACCCTTCAAGGAAAACAGTAGCATTTAGATCTTATCTGCATGGCAAGGGAGGCCCACAGAGGGTGATTTGCCCCAGGTCTCCAGCAGAACCATCCCCAAAGCCCAGGCTCTTTTTCTTGCCCTATGAGAGGACCCCATCTCACAGCTGCTGAGGCACCAGGTCCTAGGTCCTAGGTTTTCCTGGCAGTGAAGGAGCTGCCAGTGGAGGGAGATGTTTATATCCAGCCTGCCAGTTCTTTATCCAGGCATGCAGGTACTGGGTACAGGATGATCTCCTGTTGGAAACAGTAAGGGCAGGAGGATATGGGTGCAATGGTCCTCGCCCCTGAGGTGGAGGCACAGATGGGCCCCTGGGCTGTGAAGGAAGCACATGAGGCTGGGGTCAAACTTTTGGCTTCACAGTGTGCCCTGAGCCTTCTCAGCAGGCCCTGGCTTGGGCCAGGCTCTTTGAGGGGTGGCATAGGGGCATAGTGCCAGATTGGGCTGTCATGCATTGATGCAGGGACTTCTGCATGAGCAGCAAGAGCCACCAACAAGGCTGAGGTCAAATCCCAACATGGCAAATGACTATCTGTGTCATCCTGGGCAAGTGACCTCATCCTCTGTACTTTGGGGTCCCCATCTGCCCAGTGGGGGTGGGCTCACTTCCCTCACAGGGTGTTGTGAGGGCTAAGTAGGAGGAAAGTACCAGGAGGGACCTGGCATAGAACAAGTGCTCAGGAAACTTTAGTTGATTCTTAGGCAGACTCAGGGGGCAGTTGGACTCAAGATATACTTGAGATGCTGAGATTTAATTCCTTTGAATCCAAGATCCCTGAGAAGAGGTAGGTGGGGGTGTAGATCCTTGTAGAACTGGCAACTCCCACCTCTATGCCTGTCAGTGCACCTGTAACCCTTGCTTGTCCACCTGTCACTCCAGGGAAGCAGTCCCAGGAGGTCAGGGATGGTCTGCCTCATCAGTGTCCCAGTGCTCCAGCACAGAAAAGACGATGGGTCAGCCTTGGGGGTAGGGAGTCCTCATCCCTGGAAGTATGAGAACAGAAATTGAACTTCTGGCAGGGAGTTGGACAAGGAAGTTCTACTTTGGGTGAGTCTGTGAAGACCAAGGCAGAAGATGATGAGGGATGAGGGTAGTCAGTGGAAAATTCTCTGTCCACCCTTAGTGGCTTCTCTAGAATTTTTGTATAAGAAGGACTTGAGACTTGTCTCTTGAAGCTCCATTTGCAGAACAAATGTACTTTTCCCTAGATTATCTACTTTTTTTGGGAGGGGATTGTCCCCAGGGTAGGTCCCTGGGTGATGAAAACAGTTTGTTCTTGACTACTAACCTAAAGTTTGGCAGTTTGAATCCACCTAGAGGCGTCATGGAAGAAAGACCTGGAGATCTGCCTCCATAAAGACTACAACCCAGAAAACCCTATGGAGCAGTTCTACTCTGTAACACAGGAGGTGGCTATGCACGGTAACAAGTTTGGTCCCCAGGGCTGGGGAAAGTCCGAGGCCGCGGGAAACATGTGCTTCTCGATTGGCCACGAGGGGGCGGTCCAGACTGCATTCTAGCTGCTGCAGCTCCTGGCACGGTAAGGCAGGGAGCAGATCCGGGCTGGGGTTGGGAGGGAGGCAGATTTGGGCTGTTGGGGCAGGACAAAAGGGGCAGATCACAAGCCCAACTTTTTTTTTGGTGGGAGGATTGCAAGTAAGGCGGTAAGATTTTCTTTGAACTCTGTGTCCTGCCACTGGAGAAAAGGGTGTAGAGCGTGTCTAGGAAGCCTTCTAGCTCGGTGCTTAAGGGAGTTCGTGACAGATTCCCCCTCCTCCGGGGCAGGGGGACCCTGAGAGTGTGGCTACTGGGAGGAAGCGGCCTAGTGCCCAGGAAGAGAGGAGTCCCCTCCTGAGGGCAGTGCTGACCCAAGGTGGGGAGCATTAAGGTGGGGAACGTGGGGCACTGTGGGGAGCAGGAGGAGGATGCTGGGACTGGGGGCCTTCTGGAGTCCCTCTCAGCATTCATCCCCTCTAATCCCCACCTTGTCATAGAAGACCGTGGTGCTGGCTTTCTAGGGAAGCTGAGGCCTTGCAGAGAAGGGAGGCGCTGTGGGGGCACTGGCTGTGAGGTAGTGCAGCTTGTATGAGGTGGGTGCATGCTTCTGCTCATTCCTGCGGCTCCCCTGAGCCCTGCACACGATTCTGCACAGGCACAGTTATGGAACAAGCACCAGGAGTTCCATCCTTTCCTCAGAGTAGGGGCCAGGACACCCTCTCTGGGTGAGGTGTTACGGGGGCAGTAGCTTGGGGAGAAGGTACTTCCTGCCTTCCCTGGGGGTGCAGGGCAGGAAGAGTTAGGACTGCCTTGGCTCCGATTGGGGGTACAGGGCAGGGGGCAGGGAGCTCAGCCAGAGCCCAGTAGACCTCACACTGGCAAGGAGGGGATCCTGCCCAGTCCCACCCACGAGACTTGCCCAGCTGTGTGGGAACCTGACAGGAGCCAGCCTAGGGCCCTGCAGCCCTGGCAGTGCTGGTGGCTGGGTGGGGTCCTGGCCCAGCAGGACAGAGGCTGGATTTTTAACCTCACCCACACCTCAGCTTCCTGCATGTCTGTCTAGACCTCAGTTTCCCTATCTGTGTCGTAAGGTTCACTCCTTCATTTATTAAGTCCGCATTTATCTAGTGCTTGGTTAAGGGGAAGGGCTTTGCCATCCCACCCCCCTAGGTTTGAGTTCTTCCTCTGCCACTTACTTGTGCAATCTTGGGCAATTTATATGGCATCTCTGAGCCTCACTTTCCTCATCTGTAAAATGGGAAGTATGTACCCCAAAGGATTGTTGTGAGGATTAAATTCTTATTCTGTAGAGAGGAAAATGAGAATGATTGTGTCCTTGGGGAGCACTCGGTACAAACACACTGAGAATGTCACACATGTGAACCTGCAGATACACAAGTCCATGCATACTTCTGTGCACTGGGGTTTGTCCATGAAAGAAGCAGTATTTTACGAGAGGCACCTTTTAAGGCCAGGAGTGGGGTGGGGCAAAGAAGAGAGGGCCGGTGACCTGAGGTGGCCATGGTAAGTTAGCAGCTCGACTGTCTATGGGCTGGTGTGGGTGCTCATGGCACGTGTGTACACAGTTGTGCACACACTCGGGGGTAGCCAACTTGTTCCCTTCTTACCTTCCACCCGTGGTCTCTGCTATCTTGTGAAAGGGCCCCAAACACATAGCAGGAATAGCACCAAGTTCTTGGAGTCAAAAGATCTAGATGCCAGTTCTGGCCCCTCTGCTTTCCTGGGGAAGCCTCTCCCTTCTCTGGGCTTCTCTTCTGTTCTGTCTCTGAAATGGGGCTCTTTTACAGGTGAGGTCACGCCTTCCTTGAGAGAGGTGGTGTCTTAGTTATCTAGCTCTGCTATAATAGAAGTACCACAAGGGGGTGGCTTTAACAAACAGATAGTTAATTTCTCACAGTTTAGGAGGCTAGAAGTCCAAATTCAGGGCGCTGCTCTAGGGTAAAGCTCTCTCTCTCTCTCTCTTTTGGCTCTGGGGGAATGCCCTTGTCTCTTTTCAGCTTCTATTTCTGAGTTCCTTGATGATCATGTGACATGCCTTTTCCTCTCCATTTGTGCTTGCTTGCTTAATCTGCTCTTTTATATCTCAAAAGAGATTGATTTAATACAGACCCTATGCTAACATGGCCTCATTAACATAACAAAAGCCCATTCCCAAACAGGATTACAACCAGAGGTATAATAGCCATTGAGTCAATTCTGACTCATACAGACCCTATAGGACAGAGTGGAACTGCCCCATAGGGTTTCCAAGGCTGTATATCTTTACAAAAGCAGACTGCCACATCTTTCTGCCACGGAGAGGCTGGCGGGTTCTAACCAAAGACCTTTCAGTTAGCACCTGAGTGCTTAACCATTGTGACACCAGGGCTCCTTAACCACAGGTATAGGGGTTAGAATTTACAGCACATATTTTTGGGGGACACAATTCAATTTATAGCAGGTGGTAGTTTGCTCAAGGGCATGCAATAAGCCTTTTTCTTGCCTCAGGGCCTTTGCACATACTGTTTGCTCTGCCTAGAGCTCTTTTCCCCCAGCTTCTCATATTTAATTCTACCTCCTCTGAGAAGCCTTCCTGATTAACTCGTGATTGTCTCTTCATTCACTCTTGCTTCTTCATAGCACTCACTACAATTTGTAATTAGGTATTTATTTGTATGTTTACTCGTTTAGTGTCTGTCTCTTTCACTATAAGCTTGTCTTATTTATTGTCTTATCTTCACCAGCCAGCACAGTACCTGGTACATAGTAGGTGTTCAGTCGATATAATATAATTTTTTTTGAAATAAGAAATCTATATACATGGTATAAAATCCAAAAGTTACGAAAGGGTGAAATCTCCCTCAAACACATGTTCCCTAGACACCGCATTCCATTCCCTAAAGAAGAAACTTACTTTTTCTTGTACATCCTTCTAGCATATTCTATTCTCTGCATGTATTAGTACATACACACCTGTGTTTAAAAACAGAAAAGGCAGCAAAACTAGATACTGTACCCTGTTCTCCTGGTTGGTTCACTTTTTAAAAATTTTTTACTCAATATATTTTGGAGAATTTTCCATATCATGACTCTTATTTTTTATGATCCATCATAATTTATTTCCCCCGTAATTGGAATGAATGCCATGCTGCAACAGAAATCCTTGAACATATTATTGTCATTTGTGAAGCTTAACTGGAGGATAAACTTCTAGAAGTAGAATTGCTAGGTCAAAGAGTGAGTTCATTTAAAATTTTGAAACTATTTCCAAATTCATTTTCCAGAGGGTTTTTTTTTTTAACACCAAAATTTGCTTTCACTACTAATGAATACGGGTGAGTGTCTGCTTTTCAATACCCTCGCCAACGCCAACACAGTGTATTATCAGACGTTTTCATCTTTGCCGATCTGGTTGATGAAAAATTTTTTGTATATCATTTTCATTTTAATTTACATTTCTTTTATAATAAGTGACGTCAAGCATCTCTTGTATTTTAAAACTCATTTATATGCTCCTGTTCTTTTAACAGCTCATGTAGTTTGTTCATTTTTAATCGGATTGTAGGATTTTTTTCTTATAGTTTCCCTAAATTTTATTTATTTTGTTGTTGTTGTTGAGAATATACACAGCAAAACATACACCAGTTGAACAGTTTTTACATGTACAATTTAATGACATTGACTACATTCTTCGAGTTGTGCAACCATTCTCACCCTCCTTTTCTGAGTCGTTCTTCCCTCATTAACATAAACTCACTGCCCCCTAACGTTCCTATCTGATCTTTCGAGTTGCTGTTGTCAATTTGAGCCCATATAGATAGTTCAGCATAATGTCTTCCAGCTCCATCCATACTGTAGCATGTATTAAGACTTCATTTCTCTTACTGGCTGAGTAGTAGTCCATCGTATGTGTGTACCACATTTTGTTTATTCATTCATCTGTTTTTTTTAAAAATTTTTTTATTATACTTTAGATGAAGGTTTACAGAACAAATAGTTTCTCATTAAACAGTCAGTACACCTATTGCTTTATGACATTGGTTAACAACCCCATGACATGTCAACACTCTCTCTTCTCAACCTTGAGGAACTTTTTTTGGTGAAAACATACATAGCCAAAGTTACACCATTTCAAAAGTTTCTACATGTACAATTCAGTGACATCGATTACATTCTTCCAGTTGTGCTGCTATTCTCACTATCCTTTTCCAAATTATTCCATCACCGTTATCTTCAACTCACTGCCCCCTAGGCTTCCCACCAAACCTTCTGAGTTGCTGTTGTCAATTTGATCTCACATAGATAATTCTTTTTTGTTTTTCGTACCTTAGATAAAGATTTGCAGAACAAATAGTTTCTCATTAAACAGTTAGTACACATATTGCCCTATGACAATGGTTAACAACCCCATGACATGTCAACACTATCCCTTCTCAACCTTGGGTTCCCTATTACCAGCTTTCCTGTCCCCTCCTGCCTTCTAGTCCTTGTCCCTTGACTGCTGTGCCTCATTAGTCCTGTTTTGTTTTATGAGGCTGTCCAATCCCCGGCTGAACGGTGAACTTCGGGAGGGGCTTCACCACTGAGCTAAAAGGATGTCCGGGGGCCATACTCTCGGGGTTTCTCCAGTCCCTGTCAGGCCAGTAAATCTGGTCTTTTTTTTGTGAGTTAGAATTCTGTTCTACATCCTTTTCCAGCTCTGTCCAGGACCCTCTATTGTGATCCCGGTCAGAGCAGTCAGTGGTGGTAGCCAGGCACCATCTAGCTGTACTTGACTCAGTCTGGTGGAGGCCGTGGTAGCTGTGGTCCATTAGTCCTTTGGACTAATCTTTTCCTTGTGTCTTGTTCTCTTCATTCTCCCTTGCTCCCGAAGGGGTGAGACCAGTGGAGTAACTTAGATGTCTGCTCAGAGGCTTTTAAGACCCAGATGCTACTCACCAAGGTAGAATGTAGAACATTGTCTTTATAAACTGTTTTATGCCAATTGAGTTAGATATTCCCCAAGACCATGGTCCCCACAGCCCTCCGCCCAGCAATTCAGTCCCTCAGGGAGTTTGGAAGTGTCTATGAAGCTTCCATGACCTTTCCTTGTACAAGTTGTGCTGGCTTCCCCAGTAATGTGTACTGTCTTACCCTTCACCAAAGTTGCCACTTATTTAGTCCCCCCCCCCCAATTCCTTGTAACGAACAAAGATTGTTACTTTTTGTGTGTAAACTTTTACATGAGTTATACAGTAGAAGTCTCATACAATATTTGTCCTTTAGCGATTGACTTATTTCACTCAGCCTAATGTCCTCCAGTTTCATCCATGTTATGAGATGCTTCACAGATTCATCATTGTTCTTTATCTTTGTATAATACTCCATTGTGTCTATGTACCATAGTTTGTTTATCCATTCATCTATTGATGGGCATCTAGGTTGTTTCCATCTTTTTGCTATTGTGAACAGTGCTTCAATGAATATAGGTGTGCATATGTCTATTAGTGTGATGGCTCTTATTTCTCTAGGATATATTCCTAGGAGTGGGATTGCATTTTGTGGTGCTTTTTTTTTGTGGTGCCGACGTTTTCTTTGTTCCTCTTACTCTCCTGTGGTGAGTTCCTTTTTTTTTTTTTCTTTATTTTTTAACAGCACTGTAGTATTTTATTGGAAGAAATATATTGCTTTTTTATAAAATAAAAAACAAACGGAATAAACAAAAAAAATCTTTGTTCAGATAATGACAAATTTGCATTAATCCAACAGTCTCTTAATGGAATATGGGAGGCATAGAGTGCACGGGGAGCTACAGGTGCTCACCTATTTCTAAGGGAAAGAAGTTAACTATTATCATCTCTTGCGTCCTGGTGACCATCATGGCTGCTGTTCAGTCTCAGCAATGATGAGCCATAGTTTTAGTTCTCCATGAGACCTGCTGACTCAGTTTTGAAAGTGCTCAGATGGATTCCCAACTTCCCTATTTCCTTGAAAATATTGACAATATATTTCCATCCCTCAAAGGAGAATATGCCAGATAGCGTGTATGAGGGTGACATTAAACCCTGGGATAAACATGGCATACATTTGTGGACCATCAACTTAAAGCATTATTTGTATAGTAATCCGAATGTGTATATATTACAGAGTAGAATGTAGCACATAAATTTTAAAGATAGAACATGAGATTTCAAAGAAATTTCATATATACAGGGGACCATATCTCCCAAGGAGCCCTGGTGGTGCAGTGGTTAAGAGCTCGGCTCCTAACCGAATGCTTGGCAGTTCAAATTCACTAGCTGCTCCTTGGAAACCCTATGGGGCAGTTCTACTCTGTCCTATAGGGTTGCTATGAGTCGGCCTTTAATAAGTCTTGTAAGTTTGGTTTGGTTTTTACATAGTCCCTTAATTTCTGTTTATCTGGAAATTTTCTAATTTCACTATCATATTTGAATGAGAGTTTTGCAGGATATATTATTCTTGGCTGGCAATTTTTTTCTTTCAAGGTTTTCTATATGTCATCCCATTGCCTTCTTGCCTGCATGGTTTCTGCCGAATAATCTGAGCTTAGTCTTACTGTTTCTCCTCTGTATGTGACTTTTTGTTTTTGTTGAGCCGCTCTCAGGAGTCTTTGTTTGTCTTTGGTTTTAGCAAGTGTGATTATGATATACCTTGGTGATTTTCTTTTGGGGTCTGTCCTATATGGGGTTCGTTGAGCTTCTTGGATGGTCAGCTTTTCATCTTTCATGATATTGGGGAAGTTTTCTGTTAGCAATTCTTCAATGATCCCCTCTGTGTTTTCTGTTTTCTCCCCCTGTTCTGGAACGCCAGTCACTCAAAAATTTTTGCTTTTGATTGTATCCCACATAATTCTCAGGGTTTCTTCATTTTTCTTCATTCTTGTTTCTGATTTTTTTCTCTAACAGAGTTGTAGCCAAGCGTTTTTCTTCAGTTTCTCTGAGCCTATCTTCCATCATTTCGACCTTCTCCTCAGCCCTTCCATGACACTGTCCATTTCTGAAATCTTGTTTTTTATCTTTTGGATTTCTAACTGTTGTTTTTGTATGATTTCTAGTTGTGAATTTATTTTAGCATTTTGCTCCTGTATTAATTTCTTGAATTCTTCCATTTTTTTGTCTGTATCTTCCATGAATTTGTCTGCCTTTTCCATGAATTTGTCTATTTTTCCCTCATTTTTGTCTGTTTTTTTGCTTCAACTCTTGGATAATTCTGAATATTAGAGATTTGAATTCCCTATCAGTTAGGTACAGTGCCTTTTCTTCTACTGGAAGGCCATCTGGTGTTTTATTTTAGATGCCTACTGGAACCATCCTGTCTTGTTTTTGTAAATGTTTTGATATTGTCTGCTGTCTTTGGGGCATTCAGTGGTTGTTTTCCTCATTTATGGATTGTAGATTTGTTTGTTTTGTCCTGCTTTTTTGTTTTATTTGGTGTCTGAGCAGGTGGGCTGTGTGTTCTTTGTTGTTTGCTCGTCTGTGGGAGTGATACTTTTCACCTCCTTCTCGAACTGGCAGGCTCAGTCACTCAGGTATGGTACAGCAGGGCAGGTCCAGCTGAAGGGGAGTTGCTGGGATAGGTTTTTTGTGGCATGTACCAGGGCTGACAGTGTGGACCGGAAATCAGTGCAGGGCAGGTTCCAGTAGGGCATGCCTGTGCTGCTTGGGAGTGTGATATTCAGCACACGGTGCAGGTAGGCAGGAAGGAGGGGGTAGATTTTGATGTGTGGAGCTAAGATAGGTTTGGCAAAGATGAGAGAGAGGAGAGAGGAACAGGAGCCAAAAACATACACACAAACAAAAAAGAGTGCTAAGCGAGTGTCATGGACTGAATTGTGTCCCCCCAAAAACGTGGGTAGCAGCTTGGCTGGGTCATGATTCCCAGTATTGTGTGATTGTATTATCTGATGTGATCTCCTTATGTGTTGTAAATTCTATCACTGTGATGAGGTTATACTGATGAGGTTGATGAGATTAGTGTCATAATGCAATCTCTTTTGAGATATAAAAGAGAGAAGCGAGCAGAGACACACGGGAACCTCATTGCACCAAGAAAGCAGTGCCGGGAGCAGAGCGTGTCCTTTGGCCCTGAGGTTCCTGCACAGAGAAGCTCCCAGACCAAAGGAAGATTGATGACACAGACCTTCCTCCAGAGCCAGCGGAGAAAGCGTTCCCCTGGAGCTGATGCCCTGAATTTGGACTTGTAGCCTACTGGACTGTGAGAGAATAAATTTCTCTTTGTAAAGCCATCCACTTGTGGTATTTCTGTTGGAGCAGCACTAGATGACCGAGACAGCGAGCTTGCTATTGGAGTGGAGAGATGAGAGACTGAGAAATGGGGAAAAACAAAAATGAAAAAAAAAAAAAGAAAAAGGGTAAAAGAAAAAAATGAATAAATCAAGAAACTGGAAATGAAGAAAGACAAAAAGGGAATAAGAGAGAGAAGAAAACTAAACAAAGAAATGAAAAAACAAAAACAAAAACCCAAAACCAACCAAACAAACAAACAAAAAACTAAAAAAGAAAAAAGAAATGCCCCCAGGGATGTCCCTGTGCGTCTGCACAGAGTAAGGGACTAGCTTACAAGCCGCGTGGTACTGCCTGGCTAGAAGGGGCTCCCAAGCCGAGAAAAGAAAAAGAAAACAAACAAATCAAAACGGAACAAATCAGAGCAAACAAACTAAAAGACCTGGGGGTCCCGCCAGCGTGGCGGCACTGGCCGGGAAGCAGTTTCACAGTCAAGCAGTGTTTCGCAGCCTTTCAGGAAGAAGCAAAGATGGCGCACGGAGCCAGGTGTTTGAGAGAAAGGAGGGGGAGGTGGTGAGAGGTAAGGAAGAAATCTAAAGAAGCAGAAAAAAGCAACACCAGCAGCTAACAAATGGCACTCAGGGAGCTGGCCAGTGCCGGCGGGTGGAATCCAAGCGGCACTGGGGGGAAGCTTGTGCTTCCCGGCCAAGAGACTGTGGCTGCAGGAAGCAGAGGAGGCTAAGTGGGGGGTGAAGAAGGGTGGGGGGTGGGAAAGCCTATATTGTGGGTTACCGGTTGTTCTGTCTCCTGCTGGAAGCTCTGTGAAGGTGCTTTCTTGTACTTCCTGTTCTCTGATCTCTGATAGGAGTCCAAGATGGCAGATCTGTGCTACGGTAGCTGATAGGGGACCTCTTCATGTATCTCTCCTTGCGCTCTGTTCTCGGTCTGTTTCTTCTTCCATTCAGTGCTTGGCTGAGTTCTTTATCTCTTTATTTGATGGTTAGAGTTTCAGGATTGACATGTGACTCTGTCTGACTTAGTTTTTCTGATCTTTGCTGCAGATGGACGGTGTGGTGCTTCTGACTATAGCACCATGTTGCCCGGATTCATTCATCTGTTGATGGGCATTTAGGTTGTTTCCACCTTTTGGCTGTTGTGAGTAGTGCTGCAGTAAACATTGGTGTACAAGCCTCTGTTTGAGTCTCTGCTTTCAAGTCTTTTGGGTATTTGCAGTTTTTTAGGAACTCATTGCATATTAAGGATATTAGCCTTTTAATTGTGTATCATTCAGCGTTCCAGCAGGAGACAGATGGCATGCTCAAATTAGTTTAATTTGAGGAAGGTTTAATACAGGGACTCTGTTATGGATTGAATTATGTCCCCCAAAGATGTATATGAACTTGGCTAGTCCATGATTCCCAGTATTGTGTGATAGTCGACCATTTTGTCATCTGATGTGATTTTCCTATGTGTTGTAAATCCTACCTCTGTAATGTTAATGAGGTGGAATTATGGCAATTATGTTAATGAGGCAGAACTCAATCTACAAGATTGGGTTGTGTCTTAAGTCAATCTCTTTTGAGATTTAAAAGAGAGAAGCAAGCAGAGAGACATGGGGACCTTGTACCACCAGGAAACAAGAGCCAGAAGAATAGTGCATCCTTTGGATCTGGGGTCCCTGTGCTGAGAAGCTCCTCAACTGGAAAAGATTGATGATGAGGACCTTGCCCCAGTGAGGCCGATAGCATGCCTGCCATCTTGAGTAAGCAAGGGGTGGTGCCTGCCATTCATCTGTGTTATGAGAACTAACTCCTTGCATGTAAGCTATCTCCTCATTAGGTAATGTAGGAACTAACCCCCTGTCTTTAAGATATCTCCTTATTTAGGTATACTTCCGGTTCTGGCTCAGTTAAGAAAAACAAGAGACTAGGGTCTCAAGACCAGTCGAAACTGATCTGGTACCAGGTTTTGCCTGCCTGATATGCACAGTACCGACAACCATGTCCCTTAGATGACCTATTGATGTCAGAGGCTGAAAAACACACCACCGTCTACGTCCTGGTTGTGGGCAAAAGGCCATCTTTGTGGCCCCCCTTTAGACTGAGCAGGCACAGAAGATTGGACTGCCCCAGGAATGCCTTTATCGGCCAAACCAGTCAGCCGGCTGACTCCACTTTGGGGTGTCCCTCAAGAACCCAGACCCAATTTTACTCTACCTGTATAAACCCCTTGGGCCATTGTTCAGGGAGCCACCTTGGCAACACAAGTCCTGGTGGGCTCCTTTACTTGGCCAACTAAATAAAGCTTATTCTTCCCCTTTCACCCCTTTATGTCTTTCTAGCCGTGCTGAGCAGACCTGGAAGCGCCTGGTTACTCCAGAGCCGACAGAGAGAGAAAGCCATCCCCTGGAGCTGGCACCCTGAATTTGGGCTTATAGCCTACTAGGCTGTGAGAGAATAAATTTCTCTTTGTTAAAGCCATCCACTTGTGGTATTTCTGCTATAGCAGCACTAGATGACGAAGACATACTGTTTACAAAGGTGTAGGCAGGGAATAGGGCGACGTCAAGGGCAATACAGTAGCCTAAAGGATGCCAGTAGTGGAAGGAGCAGTTATTAGAATCCCAGGGGAGAGAGCTGTGTAGAGAGGGATGCTTCGAGAGGACACATCTCCAGGGGTTGTTCTGTTAGTGCATTCATCCCATAAACTCAACTAAAAACCCCTGCAGGTCCACTTCCCGGGACAGAGAACGGGGTGGAGAAGGGTGGAAGGTGATATGCAGGTAAAAAAAGGAAGATACCAGCACATCATTTGTTGCATGTCTTTTGCTTTGTCTACGATGTTTTTTTAAATGCAGAAATGATATATTTTACGTAGTAGAATCCATCTTTTCTTTTATAGCTTTCGGACTTGCGTCAAACTTAGAAAGAAAGCCTTTAGCCGTTCTCAGATTATTAAAAAACAAAATCAATTCCATGTTTTCTTCTGGACTTTTATGGTTTATTTCCAACATTTAAATCTTTGATCCATTTGAGTTTATTTTGGTGTTAGGAGAGAGGTAAGGATCCATTTTTTTAAAACATTATTTCTTTAATAATCTGTTTTTTCCTCAGTAATTTAGAATGCTACCTTTTAATAAAAACTTTTACGAATGAATGAATGAAATGGTAGCATTGCCTGGGACACGCACAGCTGATTATCCATTACAGAGTATTAGACCTCATTTTTCTCTCTGGGCCTTGCCTGGGGTCCAGCCCCAAAGTCTGACTAAATCCCTAGAGTCTTCTGGCTCCCCAAAGAGGAGATGAGGCAGAGTCCACAGAGGATGTAGCTCCTGGGGTGGTCCAGCCTAGAGTACCAGAGAGCTGGTGGGGGTGGGGGTTGAGGGAGGGGCACACCTACAGAATGCTAGTCCTGCGTGTGTGTTATGTGTGCCTGAGTCTGCACACTCTGTGTGGGTGCTAGCACATGGACAAGCATGGGCCTGGAGTGGTCAGGTGTATGCGTGAGTTTGCCAGGTGTGTGTTCAGGTGGATCAGCACGCCAGCCAGGTATGCATGTGCTTGAGGCCGGGCCTGCGTTTGCAGGTGTGCCTGCTGTCTCCTGTGCCCTCCAGGCCAAGGGAGCTGCGTGCTTGCGTGCCTGAGAGTCCTCATTGCCATAAAAATTGAGGGCTCTCTCAGTCACCAAATTAGTGCTGCCTTGGAGGTGGGAGTGGCTGTGGGGAGGTGGCAGCTGGCTGGGTAATCAGGCAGGCTTGGGAAGCACACTTCTCCTGCTCACTCACAATGATCACACCTGGGGCCTGGGAGACCTGGACTTGGTGACGCCACCTTCCTGGACAGGGGGAACCAAGATACTTCCCAAGCTTCTGTGGGCCAGGGTGTGCAGTGTGAGTAGCTGGGCAATTCCTGGGCACAGGGCCCAGGATCCAGGCCGACCTCAGTATCCACCTGCACACCAGGCAAGGCCGTGGTCTGGCCTGAACACACTCACGTCTTCCAGGTGGGGGAGCTGGTGTCCAGAGGGATGACATGTCCTCATGAGCCTCTGGTCAGCGGCCCACCTGTGTGAGCCTTCCACACACCCTGTTGGGTATGGATAGGCATGGTGGAAGAGCAGGCTTCCCCCACCATCTCCCCACTCCCCCCTTCAGAGAGCTCCTAGTCTGATGGTGGAGGCACTGGACTCACCTGGATTATGTGTGTGTTTGTGCATGAGAGAGAGTTGGAGGTGTAGGAGAAGGTACCTCTATATGGGTAAAACCCCGAGTGTTGAAAGGATTTTGGGGATCAGTATTCCCTGGGCGATGTGCCCTGTGCTCTCTAGAGGGGTTTCTGGGGCCCTAATCTGACATGGGTTTGAATCTACCAGCTGCTCCACAGGAGAAAGTAGTGGCAGTCTGCTTCCATAAAGCCACTCCTTGGAAACCCTATAGGGCAGTTCTACTCTGTCCAATAGGGTCACTATAAGTTGGAATCAACTTGATGGCAATTTTTTTTTTGATCCGATGCCTGGAGTCCCTGGGTGGTGCAAACAGTTAACATGCTCAGCTGCTAACCAAAAGATTGGAGGTCCGAGTCCACCCAGAGCTACCTCAGAAGAAAGGCCTGGTGATTTACTTCCAAAAAATCAGCCATTGAAAACCCTATGGAGCATGGATAAACAAAATGTGGTACGCACATACAGTGGAATACTACTCAGCCAGTAAGAGAAATGAAGTCTTGATATATGCTACAATATGGATGGAGCTTGAAGACAATATGCTGAGTGAAATAAGTCAATCACAAAAGGACAAGTATTGTATGACCTCACTTATATAAAAAGCTAAGAAAGGGGAAATGTATAGAGACCAAAGATTAATAGTGGTTACTGGGGGAAGGAAGGAAGAAAGAGGAGGTGATTGCTTATGGAGTACTGAGTTTCAGTTTACGGTGATGGAAAAATTGCAATGATTAAGAATAGGTTGCACAACTGATTATTGTAATTGCTGTCAATAAGTTGTACACCTGTAAAAAGTTAAATTGGCAAAAGTTGTGTGATAGATATATTTGCAACAATGACAAAGAAAAAAAAAGAGTAGCTGCTGATATTGCTTATGTACAACCAAACACTTCATGGGATTTGGTTCTTTGGTCTGGAGGTTTAGGGTCATGGTTTCATGGGACATCCCAGTTAATTGACCTAATAGTTTGTTTAGTGCTTTTCTTCTACCTCCTAGCTTGTTGCATAGTGCCTGGGGTCTTAAAAGCTTGCAAGTGGCCATCCAAGGCACAACAGTTGTTCTCTATTTGCCTGGAACAACAGAGGAAGAAGTAGAGTCAGGAATAGGAGGAGGAAATGGAATGTGTAGCTAATTGCCTCCAGGAAAAACTGTCTCCTTTGCCATGAGACCAGAAGAACTGGATGGTGCCTGGCTACCATTATTGAACATTTTGATCAAAGACTCTATAGAAGAATCCTGATCAAAAGGGAGAAGATGCAGAACAGAATTTCAAATTCTCATTAAATCCATGTTTTCTGGAGCCATATAGGGTGGACGAACCCCTGAAACTATCACCTTGAGATAATCTTTAAACCTTAAACCAAAAATATCCTCTGAAGTCTTCTTAAAACCAAACAGTAGTTTAGCTTAACTAGGAAAGAATGTCTGCCTTGAGTATTATGCTCTTTTAAGATCTATTTATATGGGCTAGATTGACAAGGACTCCAAAGATTAGATAGGAATCTTAGAGGGCAGTGAATTTATGTTAATGAGAGAGGAACCACTCAGAAAAGGAGGCTGAGAGTGGTTGCACAATTCGAAGTATGTAATCAGTGTCACTGCATTGTACATGTAGAAACTGTTGAATTGGTGTATGTTTTGCTGCGTATATTCCAGCAATAGCAACAATAAAATAAAATAAATTGCTATTAAAAAAAAAGAGAGAAAACCCTATGGAGTACAGTTCCACTCTGACACCCATGGGTCACCAGGAGTCAGACTTGGCTGGACAGCAACTGGTTTGGTTTGGTTTAAACCTGACTCCTGTTCTGCAGCCGCAGGACTTGTACCTGAGCCCCGAGCTGCATCCATCTCCCTCTCACGCTTCCTGGCTCAGCCTCTGGGTCCCTGGACTGACACCCTTCCCTCAGTCACTCATTTAGTTGGCAGCGTTCATGGAGACTGGTCTGGGTCAGGCCACACACTGGGGACACAGAGACGGATGAGAATGGGGCCTTGGACTCTTGGGGGGCATCTCAGTCCCCAGGGGAGGGGTCAGAGATGTTTGGAAGGGAGAGGTCATCTCTGGAAGAGGGGTGATATGGGAAACCAGTCCAGGTGGAAGGGACAGGATGTACTAAGGGTGGGAGGCCTGTGTCACTCAGAGGCCCTCCGCTTCAGCAGCATGGGGGTGGGTCTTCTAGGCTTTCCTGGGGCAGGAGAGAGGGGCGGGCCTGTCCCACTGGGAGGTGGGTTTCCTTCCGGCAGCAGCTCTGTCACACGCAATGGGCTGGAAGGGGTTGGGGGCCCATTGTTCCCTGGCACGCCAGCACCCCTCCACCCCTCCCCAGCTTATGGGTGGGGGGAGCATCGGAAGGAAGTGAGCTGAGCCCAGGTCCTGGCAAGCCCCCAGTGAGAGGGTGCACTGTCCCAGAGAGCGCAGCTCATGTGTGGGCCTGCTGTGCTCACAGCTTATATGCCACATATGTGTCATGGGGGCCATCCCACCCTGAGACCACCCTTCCCTGCACTGCCGGTGTGTGCGTTTGTGCGCACGCGCACGCTTGTGTTTGTGTGTGTGCATGCACACATGTGAGCATGTGTGTGTTGAGCATTAACACAGTCGGTGACACTTTACGCCCACTATCTCAGCCAGCCTTCCACTGACGCCGTGGGGTAGAATTATCCTCAGTTGCAAGATGAGAAAATCTAGATTCAGAATGGTTATGCAACTTGCCCAGGTTTTCTGGACCAGTCGGGATTTGGACCTAGGTGTGTGAGCCAGCCTCCTGCCTTATCCTCTTTCCCTTTCCCAGGCCCTGCTGAGGGATTAGACCCTGCTTTTGTTAATTACCAGCCCAGATGGAGTGGGGGGTGCAGAGGTGAGGGAATGGCCAGGGCAAGCATACCAAGTGTCGCCACGGGATCCCTCTAAAACCAGAAAAACCCGCTGGCACCCAGGTCCCTCAGGGAGAGGGCAGGTGGCCTCAGTGACAATCAGAGGCTGCAAGGGGTCTGCCCCCTGCCCTGAAGTGCCCTCTGCTGCCTTGCCTTGAGTGGCCACCACCACAGCTGCAATCTTTGAAGCAAGGCCTCGACTCAGGGGGGATCCTGCAAACCTGGCAGTGTGTCACAATAAAGAAGTAAACAGAGTACACAGTGT
Source organism: Dugong dugon (assembly GCA_030035585.1). Taxonomy (NCBI): domain Eukaryota; kingdom Metazoa; phylum Chordata; class Mammalia; order Sirenia; family Dugongidae; genus Dugong; species Dugong dugon. Next base: position 20,137,638 of record CM057482.1, on the reverse strand, counting down.
TGGGGGGCTAATTTTCAGGGGAGATCACTGAGGAGTAGGGATTTGGCTCAGGATGTGACAGTCTCTGGTGTCAGCCCATTCTCAGGGACAAGAACCAAAGACAGGGCTAAGGTGGAGGGTAAGTTCATGGACTGACTGAACCTCATGAATTTTGGGCCAGGGACAGCCAGCCTCTGCTTAGTTTTTCCCACCCAACGGTGCACTCACCACCCTTCTTTCAGACCGTGGCTCCCTCCTCGGAGTCCTTTGAAAATCCTTCCCTGGGGAGCAAGGTGCCAGGCTGTACCAGCTTTGGGACTGAGACCAGTCTGGGCAGATCTGGGGGAGACTGCAGAGACTGGGTCCTTTTGCACAGGAACTGAGGAGTTCTGGGGAGAGAGGTCACCCTGAGGGGAAAAGAAGCCAGGCAGGGCCACTTCCCCAGTGTCCTAGTCCCCATCAGAAAAGAGGTGAGCTGGTTTGGATAGAACAACAATGGTTCTTTCTCTAATTTGTCATAAGGCCCAGGCTTGGAGTCACAGGAAAGATTGAGATTGCTTTACACTTGGGCTGTGGGGAGTGGTGGACAGGGCAGAAAAGTGAAAATGGAGGCTCTTATGTGGAAACAGGAGCATGTTTGCTGGTACTCCCAGGGCCGGGCTGGACCTCTTCCTTAGATTGAGATGCCCATGGCAGGGCTGTGTTCCCTTCAGATTAGGGTTCCCATTGAAGGGCTAGGCCTTCCTCCTCAGACAGGGAGCCTCAGGGCAGGGCCAGGTCTGTGTGAGCTCCCAGGACAAGGCTATGTCTCCTCCCTCTATGTGGTGTGCTAGCTTTCCCCTCTACCATGGTCTCTCCTGGGCAGGGTCCACTTGCTGAGTGTGCTGTGATTCTGCTGGCTATGGCTGTTGGACCAGGGGTCACACTGCTCCAGGAGGACCCAACCATTGATTGACCTGTGACCTCTGACCTGTGTCACAAAGACCCAATCACCAGGGGTGAGTGGGAGGAAGGGGGAAAGGAGGACTCAATGCTTAGGGGACTCTGATGGTTGAGCAACATGATAAACATAATTAATGTCACTGAACTTAACATGTGAAAATCGTTGAAATAGCAAATGTTTTGTTACATATTTATATATACTACAATAAAAAAATCACAAGATTATATCTGTATAAAATTTTATTTTGTATTTCTCATTAAACAAATATTTATTGCATTCTTAAAAAAAAATAAAAGATGACTTGAGCCAATCAAATTCCTCTCTCAAGAACCTGAGCTAAGAGATACAAAGGAAAGCCCTGGTTGGTGGTGGATACTTGAAATAAAAAAGAGTTGAGCTGGCATACTGGGAAACCTAGAGAAGGCACTTAATTTCCCCAGTGAGGTGGCTCTGGGATTTCCTCACCATTTCATCTTTGTCAAAATTACCCCTCACCAGTGCATTGCACTTCAAAGTTTACAAGATGCTTCCCCACATGCACTGCCTCACTGGATTTTGCCCACAGCCCTCCAAGCCAGGCTGGAAGATCGGGGCTCATTGTTAGTAGCCCAATATTCAGCTTAATGGTACTGGAGAAGACCTCAGAGGTGGCTGAAGATGGGAATCTGAGGCTCACAGACGGGAGGGGACTTGCCCAAGGTCAGCCACACTTAGAACCTGAGCTAAGGTCTCCTAACCATCCAGACAAGTCCTCTTTCTTTCCACCGTTCATTGATCATGTTGTGTTTCAAAGCTGTCCTCTTCTCTCCAGACAGTCCTGGCTATGGGGCTGAGACACAGGCAGGAGAAGAGACTCTGGTTATGGTGTAGGGGAAACAGCAGCGTCCTAAGCCTGCATCCCTCCTCCTCTGATTCCCAACATGTGCTTTCTGAGCCTCAGGTTCCTTATCTCTAAAGAGGGTATAATGACACCCACCTCCCAGGGTCGTTGTGAGAACAACCTGAGGTGATGTGGGCGCAGGGCCTGTCCAGGCCTTCCCAGGAAGGGGGTTGACAGAACTGTTCCAGTCTGCCTCCAGCTTGCTGTGAGTGCCAGGGGTGGTGAGGGGCGAGCAAAGTCTCCATGTCTACTCCCTCCTACCTTGGCTCTGGCCAGAGGAGAGCCCTAGGCTGGATCGAGTGAGTTAAAGATTGGCCAGGTGTGCGTGAGAAGCTCAGGCCAACTCCTGACCACAGGGAGCCAGATGGTGCAGTGACAGTTGGGTAACCACTGGGTCACCTCAGGCTTGGCATGGAGCTCCCCAAGGAGCTGCCCCTTGGCTGAATCTTGGATTGGCAAAGCATGGCCATGTCAGCTTGTGGGGGGGTTCTTTATATATACTATTAGGGAGCACTGGAGTCCTGGTGGCACAGTGGTGAAGAGCTTGCCTGCTAACCAAAAGGTCAGCAGGTCAAATCCACCAGCTGCTCCTTGGAAACCCTATGGGACATTTCGACCCTGTCCTATAGGGTCACTATGAGTTGGAATTGACTTGATGGCAATGGTTGGTGTTTTTTTTTTTTTTTTTTTTTGAGGGAGCATTGATTAACTTCCCACTAGCCCAGGCGATCTGGAGGATAGGGCCATGACCCCCCTTCTTGGAGCTCCCAGGATGATGGCCTGTCTCCTTTCCCAGAGAGGACCATGTTTGCTGGGACTCCTAGGGCTGGGCTGGGACTCTTTTCTTAGACTGGGATGCTCATGGCAGGGCTGTTTTCCCTTCAGTTTAGGGTTTCTATGGAAGGGCTAGGCATCCTTCCTCACACTGGAACTCTCAGGGCTAAGCCAGGTCTCTGTGAGCTCCTAGAACAAGCCCGTGTCTCCTCCTTTTATGTAATGTGCTAGTTTTTCTCTCTGCCATTTTCTCTCCTGGGCAGAGTCCACCAGCTGAGGTGGCCAGGGTGCTGTGATCCTGCTCCTGCTGGCTATGGCTGTTTGGACCAGGGGTGCGCACTGTTCCTAGAATACTCTACCATTGACTGATCTGTGACCCCTGACCTGTGTCATAAAGACCCAATTACCAGGGGTGGGTGGGAGGAGAGGGAAAGGAGGACTCAATGCTTAGGGGACACTGAGCTTCTGTTAAGTGTGATGGTATAATTTGGGAACGGGTAAGGGTGATGGTTGAACAACATGATAAACATAATTAATGTCTGTTGGGAGAATGGTCTGCCTCTGTGCCTTCCATCCAGGCTGCCTAAGGAAAGGCCTTGGGCCCAGAACGTTCTCTGATAAGGAGGCTGGGAATTGGGTTACCTTCTCTCTCCCAGTTCCTTCTCCTTATCAGAGAAGACTTACCCCTGTTTTGGACACACAGTAACTTTCTCTGTCCCTTGCACATGCATGGGCACCATTTTGCACTTGGTCAACTCCACTTCTATATCTGTTCCTGGCAGAGAGGGAAGAGGGTCTCTTGTGCTATGGCACAAGAGGGTGTATGTGCCAGATTGTAAGATCTAGCTTCGAAGGGTGGACTGTAGGGGAAACAAGCTTTGCAAGGCCAAACATAAGCACCATCATGTGGTCTGCTAGCTCACTACAGTTTGCTAAGTTATCCTTATGTAAGTCCCTGGTATGTAGCCACTATTGTCAACCACCGATATAAAACCTCTGCTCTCCCACTGTGGGGTGCGGAGATCTGTTTTGGTCCTGCGAACGCCCAGGACCCATCTAGTATGTAAGTCTGCCTAATAAACTCCTTTGCTGCCACAATGGAACTGCTTGACTCTTTCTTTGGTCTCTTGGCACCCTCTATTTTTGGAGGCAAGTTTCACATTGCTGATCCACGCCCAAACAATGTCGCTGAACTGTACATGTGAAGACTGTTGAAATGGCAAATGTTTTGTTACATATGTGGATATATATAAATATATACCACAATAAAAAGAATCACAGTATTATATCTGTATAAAGTTTTAATTTGTATTTTTCATTAAATAAGTATTTATTGTATTCTAAAAAAAAAGACGACTTGAGCCAATCAAACTCCTCTCTCAAGAACCTGAGCTAGGAGGTACAAAGAAAAGCCCTGGCTAGTGGTGGATACTTGAGATGAAAGAGTTGAGGCTCTGGGCTTGGGAGCCCTAGAGAAGGCACTTGATTTTCCCAGTGAGGTGGCTCTGGGATTTCCTCACCATTTCATCTTTGTCAAAATTACTCCTCACTAGTGAACTGCACTTCTAAGTTTACAAGCTCCTTCCCCATCCCTTGCCTCACTGGATTTTGCCCACAGCCCTCTAGCCAGGCTGGCATCTGATGGCTCGTAGCTATTAGCTCAATCTTCAAGTTTATGGTGTTGGAGAAGACCTCAGAGGTGGCTGAAGATGGGGGTCTGAGGCCCATGGTGGGGAGGGGACTTGCCCAAGGTCAGCCATACTTAGAACCTGAGCTCAGGTCTCCTAACCATCCAGACAAGTCCTCTTTCTTTCCACCATTCATTGATCATGTGTTTCAAAGCTGTCCTCTTCTCTCCAGACAGTCCTGGCTATGGGAGGTGAGACACAGGCAGGAGAAGAGACTCTGGTTATGGTGTAGGGGAAACAGCAGCGTCCTAAGCCTGCATCCCTCCTCCTCTGATTCCCAGCTTGTGCATTCTGAGCCTCAGGTTCCTTATCTCTAAAGAGGGTATAATGACACCCACCTCTCAGGGTTGTTGTGAGAACAACCTGAGGTGATGTGTGCGCAGGGCCTGTCTAGGCCTGCCCAGGAAGGGGGTTGACAGAACTGTTCCAGTCTGCCTCCAGCTTGCTGTGAGTGCTAGGGGTGGTAAGGGGGGAGCAAAGTCTCCATGTCCACTCCCTCCTACCTTGGCTCTGGCCAGAGGAGAGCCCTAGGCTGGATCAAGCGAGTTAAAGATTGGCCAGGTGTGCGTGAGAAGCTCAGGCCAACTCCTGACCAAAGGGAGCCAGATGGTGCAGTGACAGTTGGGTGACCACTGGGAAACCTCAGGCCTTGCATGAAACTCACCAGGGAGCTGCCCCCTTGGCTGAATCTTGAATTGACAAAGTATGGCTGTGTCAGCTTGTTGACGTCATTATATATACCACTAAGGAGCATTGATAGCTTCCCACTAGCCCAGGGACCCTACAGGATAGGGCTATGACCCCCTCCAACTGGAGTTCCCAGGACAATGCCATATCTCCTCTCCCAGAGAGGACCATGTTTGCTGGGACTCCCAGGGCTGGACTGGGACTCTTTTCTTAGACTGGGATGCCTGTGGCAGAACTGTGTTCCCTTCAGTTTAGGGTTACCATACAAGAGTTAAGCCTCCCTCCTCCCACTGGGACCCTCGGGGTACAGCCAGGTGTGTGTAAGCTCCTAGGACAAGCCTGTGTCTCCTCCCTTTACGTGGTGTGCTAGTTTTCCCTGCAGCCATTGTCTCTCTGGCAAGGTCCATGTGCTGAGGTGACCAGGGTACTGCGACCCTGTTTCTGCTGGCTATGGCTGTTTGGACCAATTGTAACCCTGCCCCAAGAGGACCCAACCGTTGACTGACCTGTGACCTCTGACCTGTGTCACAAAAACCCAATTATCAGGGCAGGTAAGAAGGAGGGTCAAAGGAGCACTCAATGCTTAGGGGACTCTGAGCTTCTGTTAAGGGTGATGGTTGAACAACATGATGAACAATTAATGTCACTGAACAGTACATGTGAAGATTGTTGAAATGGTAAATGTTTTGCTACATATATATTTTTATATATAAATAAATATATATATAAACCAAACCCATTGCCATCGAGTTGATTCTGACTCATAGCGACCATATAGGACAGAGTAGAACTGCCCCATAGGGTTTCTAAGGTGTGGCTGGTGGATTTGAACTGCCAACCATTTGGTTAGCAGCTGTAGCTCTTAACCACTGTGCCACCATGGTTCCATATATATATATATATATATACACCACAATTAAAATAAAAACCCACGGGATTATATCTGTATGAAGTTTTAATTTATATTTTTCATTAAACAAATATTTATTGCTTTTTTTTTTTAAAAGATGATTTGAGCCAATAGAACGCCTCTCTCAAGAACCTGAGCTAACATGGATAGGTAGACTCAACATTGTGAAAATGTTAATTCTACCCAAAGTGATCTACAGATACAATGCAAACCTGATCCAAATTCCACTGGCATTTTTTAGTGAGATGGAGAAACAAGTCACCAACTTCATATGGAAAGGGAAGAGGCCCTGGATAAGTAAAGCATTACTCAAGAAGAAGAACAAAGTGAGAGGCCTCACACTACTTGATTTTAGAAACTATTATGCCACCATGGTAGTCAAAACAGCCTGGTACAGGTACAACAACAGATACATAGACCAATGGAACAGAATTAAGAATCCAGACATAAATTCATCCACCTACGAGCAGCTGGTATTTGACAAAGGCCCAAAGTCCACTCATTGGGGAAAGCGAGTCTCTTTAACAAATGGTGCTGGCATAACTGGATAGCCACCTGCAAAAAACTGAAACAAGACCCATACCTCACACCATGCACAAAAACTAACTCAAAATGGATCAAAGACTTAAATATAAAATCAAAAACGATAAAGATCATGGCTGAAAAAATAGGGACAACGCTAGGTGCCCTAATACGTGTCATAAACGCAATACAAACCATAAGTAACAATGCACAAGCATCAGAAGAGAGACCAGATAAATGGGAGCTCCTAAAAATCAAACACTTACGCTCATCAAAAGCCTTCACCAAAAAAGTCAAAAGACAACCTACAGACTGGGAAAAAAATTTTTGCTACAACAAATCCGAACAGTGACTAATCTCTAAAATCTACGAGATACTGCAAAACCTCAACAACAAAAAGAAAAATAACCCGATTAAAAAATGCGCAAAGGATATGAACAGGCATTTCGCCAAAGAAGATATTCAAGCAGCTAACAGACCATGAAAATATGCTCACGATCATTAGCCATTAGAGAAATGCAGATCAAAACTACAATGAGATATCATCTAACCCTAACAAGACTAGCATTAATCCAAAAAACACAAAATAATAAATGCTGGAGAGGTTGTAGAGAGACTGAAACACTTCTACACTGTTGGTGGGAATGCCAAATGGTACAACCACTTTGGAAATTGATTTGGCACTTCCTTAAAAAGCTAGAGATAGAAGTACCATACGATCCAGCTATCCTGCTCCTTGGAATATATCCTAGAGAAATAAGAGCCGTCACATGAATAGATATATCCATGTTCATTGCAGCACTGTTCACAATAGCAAAAAGATGGAAACAACCTAGGTGCCAATCAACGGATGAATGGATAAACAAATTATGGTATATCCACACAATGGAATACTACACAACAATAAAGAACAATGATGAAGCCGTGAAACATCTTATATCGTGGAGGAAGCTGGAGGTCATTATGCTGAGTGAATTTAGTCAGTCACAGAAGAACAAATATTGTATAAGACCACTATTATAAGGTTACAAGAAAAGGTTTAAACACAGAAGAAAACATTCTTTGATGGTTCCGAGGGTGGGGAGGGAGGTGAGGGTTATTTATTAACTAGATAGTAGATAAAAATTATCTTAGGTGAAGGGAAGGACAGCACACACTACAGGGGAAGTTAGCACAACGGGAATAAACCAAAGCTAAGAAGTTTCCTGAATACAGTCAAACACTTTGAGGGACAGAATAGCAAGGGTAGGGGTCTGGGGACCATGCTTTCAGGGGACATCTATGTCAATTAGCATAACAAATCTTATTAAGAAAATGTTCTGCAACCTACTTCGGTGATTGGTGTCTGGGGTCTCAAAAGCTTGCAAACAGCCGTCTAAGATGTATCCATTGGTCCCAACCACCTGGAGTAAAGGAGAATGAAGAACCCCAAAGACACAAGGAACGTATTTGCCCAAGAGACAGAAAGGGCCACATAAATCAGAGACTTCGTCTGCCTGAGACCAGAAGAACTAGATGGTGCCTGGCTACCACCAATGACTGCCCTGACAGGGAGCGCAACAGGGAGTCCCAGACGGAGCAGGAGAAAGGAGGGGTGCAGAACTGAAATTCTAGTAAGAAGACCAGACTTAATGGTCTGACTGAGACTGGAGGAACCCCAGAAAGCATGGCCCCTGGATTCTCTATCAATCAGCTCAGAACTGAAACAATTTCCGAGGCCAACTCTTCAGACAGAGATTGGACTGGACTGTGGGACATAAAGCGATACTTGTGAGGAGTGTGCCTCTTAGCTCAAATAGATACAAGAGACTAAACGGGCAGCTTCTGTCCGGAGGTGGGATGGGAAGGCAGAGAGGGTTAGGAGCTGGTTGAATGGACAGGGGGAATCAGGGGTGGAAAGGGCAAGTGTGCTGTCACAATATAGGGAGAGCAATTTGTTTTTTAATTTTTTTTTTTAATTGTACTTCAGGTGAAGGCTTACAGAACAAATAGTTTCTCATGAAACAGTAGTACACATGTTGTTTTATGATATTGGTTAACAACCCCACAACATATCATCCCTCTGACTTCTCAACCTTTTTTTTTTTTGGTGAAAATACACATAGCCAAAGATACACCATTTCAAAAATTTCTACATGCACAGTTCGGTGACATTGATTACGCTCTTCCAATTATGCTGTTATTCTCACTTAAGATGAAGGCTTACAGAACAAAACGGTTTCTCATTTAACAGTTACTACAAATGTTATGACAATGGTTAACAATTTCACAACACATCAACAATATCTTTACTCAGCCTTGGGTTCCCTATCACCAGCTTCCTTGTCCACTTCTGCCTTCTGGCCCTTGTCACTGGATTCCTGTACCTCGTTAGTCTCATTTGCTTTTACGGGGCTGTCCACTCCGGGGCTGAACAGTGAACCTCGGAGGTAACTTCACCACTGAGCTAAAAGGGTGTCTGGGTGCCTAGGGAGAGCAGTTAGAGTCACATAGCAATGCGTGCATAAATTTTTGTATGGGGGAAAAAAGAAGAAATTGAGCTAAGAGATACAAAGGAAAACCCTGGCTGGTGGTGGCTACTTGAGATGAAACAGTTGAGGATCTGGGCTGGACAGGCTGGAAGACCTAGAGAAGGCATTTAATTTCCCCAGTGAGGTGGCTCTGGGATTTCCTTTCCATTTCCTCTTTGTCAAAATTACCCCTTACCAGTGCACTGCACTTCAAAGTTTACAAGACTCTTCCCCATCCATTGCCTTGCTGGATTTTACCCACAGCCCTCTAAGCCAGGCTGGCAGCTCAGGACTCAAAGTTAGTAGCCCAATCTTCAAGTTTATGGTGCTGGAGAAGACCTCAAAGGTGGTTGAAGATGGGGGTCTGAGGCCCATAGTGGGGAAGGGACTTGCCCAAGGTCAGCCACACTAGAACCTAAGTTCGGGTCTCTGACCCAGTCAGCCAAGTCCTCTTTCTTTCCACCGTTCATTGATCATGTTGTGTTTCAAAGCTGTCCTCTTCTCTCCAGACAGTCCTGGCTATGGGGCTGAGACACAGGCAGGAGAAGAGACTCTGGTTATGGTGTAGGGGAAACAGCAGCGTCCTAAGCCTGCATCCCTCCTCCTCTGATTCCCAACATGTGCTTTCTGAGCCTCAGGTTCCTTATCTCTAAAGAGGGTATAATGACACCCACCTCCCAGGGTCGTTGTGAGAACAACCTGAGGTGATGTGGGCGCAGGGCCTGTCCAGGCCTTCCCAGGAAGGGGGTTGACAGAACTGTTCCAGTCTGCCTCCAGCTTGCTGTGAGTGCTAGGGGTGGTGAGGGGCGAGCAAAGTCTCCATGTCTACTCCCTCCTACCTTGGCTCTGGCCAGAGGAGAGCCCTAGGCTGGATCGAGTGAGTTAAAGATTGGCCAGGTGTGCGTGAGAAGCTCAGGCCAACTCCTGACCACAGGGAGCCAGATGGTGCAGTGACAGTTGGGTAACCACTGGGTCACCTCAGGCTTGGCATGGAACTCCCCAAGGAGCTGCCCCTTGGCTGAATCTTGGATTGGCAAAGTATGGCTATGTCAGCTTGTTGGGGTCTTTATATATACCACTAAGGAGCATTGATGAGCTTCCCACTAGCCCAGGGGCCCTGGAGGATACGGCCATGACCCCCTCCAACTGGAGATCCCAGGGCAAGGCCACATCTCCTCTCCCAGAGAGGACCAAGTTTGCTGGGGCTTGCAGGGCTGGACTGGGCCTCTTTTCTTAGACTGAGATGGTCATGGCAGAGCTGTGTTCCCTTCAGTTTAGAGTTCCCATGGAAGGTTTAGTCTTCCCTTCTCTGACTGAGACCCTCATGGCAGGACCAACTCTGTGTGAGCTTCCAGGACAAGGCTGTGTCTCCTCCCTCAAACAGGGGATCACAGAATGAGGCCGTTTCTCCTGGGACTCCAAGGGCTGTACTGCGTCTCCCTCCTCAGATTGGGACTCTCTGGGCATGATAATTTTGCCCTCAGATGAGCCCCAAGCAGGGCTGTGTCTCCTCACTCAGCCCATGATGTTCAAGACAAAGTCATGCCCTGCTTATCTAGGGTTCCCAGGGCAGGACTCTGTCTTCACCCTCAGACTGGGGTTCCCTAGGGCAGAGCTGTGCCCCCCTAAAAGATGACCTGGGTCTTTTGTCAGATGGAGGTTCCCTGAGGAGTTTATTTTGGGTTTGAGGACAGGCATGGACACAGACAGTACTTAGGCGAAGTACTTCCTTTCTGCAGGATCTTAGCACAAATCCAGATGTTTCTACTTCTTAAATTTATTATTTTCTCCAAAGTCACAGACATTCATGATTATTTCCTGAACATTGGGGCAAGTATGCATCTGGGCAAACACACTGGAAATGAAGGGCTTGCTCATTTTCATGTCATCTCAGAAAATCATAATTTGTAGAACAGATGAGTTGAGCCCCAATTAGTCGTAAAGGAACCAAAAATAAACTGAAGGAACTTTTCTGCAACAGTACAGATGTCATATATTAAACTGTAGTTCCTGTTGGTCAAGGGTGGTATTGCAAACTAGCTCTATTAGTCTTTGCGTTTACCGTTCAGACAGTGGAGTCCTAGTGGCGCAGTGGTTAAGAGCTATGGCTACTAACCAAAAGGTCACCAGTTAAAATCCACCAGCTGTTCCTTGGAAGCTCTAGGGGGCAGTTCTACTCTGTCCTCTAGGGTCACTATGAGTTGGAATCAACTCGACAGCAATGGGTTCAGTTTGATTATTCAGACAGAGGAAGTGGTAGGAACTGAGGTCCAGCAGCTACACGTATAGTGGTATCAAGAGCAATATTTAGAAAAAAATATGGGTGTCAGTACCTGTAAACTTGCTCCCTGGGCTACAACACGTAGGGGTTGGTCACCATTTAAACCATCTTCTCACTAAATTTTCAATTTGAACTACTAGTGGCTCTATTTCTACAGAACATATCACTAATGTGATGATAAAAGCGATAGGAGAGCAGAATTCACTGCTCACGTGGCTAATGAGTCTATTCCAGAAAGCAGAGGATCATAATAGATGGGTATGTGCAGCCATTCTGTCTGTGTCATTTCATTTTACTTGGATCCACAAGTGACTCCCATGGAAGCAGCAGCTAAAAAATCAAACCACATATTGCAATGGGCAAATCTGCTGCAAAAGACCTCTTTAAAGACATCACTTTGAGGACTAAGGTGTGCCTGAACCAAGCCATGGTGTTTTCAATGTCTCATATGCATGCGATCACTGAACAACGAATAAGGAAGACCAAAGGAGAATTGATGCCTTTGAATTACCGTGTTGATGAAGAATATTGAATATACCATGGACTGCCAGAAGAATGAACAAATCTGTCTTGGAAGAAGTACAGCCAGAATGTTCCTTAGAAGCAAGGATGGCAAGACTTCATTTCATGTATTTGGGACATGCTATCAGGAGGAACCCGTTCCTGGAGAAGGACATCATGCTTGGTAAAGTAGAGGGTCATGGAAAAAGAGGAAGATCCTCAATGAGATGAATTGACATAGTAGCTGCAACAATGGGCTGAAGCATAATAACCATTGTGAGGATGGCGCAGGACCAGGCAGTGTTTTGTTCTGTTGTACATGAAGTCACTATGAGTGGGAACCGACTCGATGGCACCGAACAACAACAGCACCTTCCGGAGGATTCTTCCATCATTTTATTTTCTCTGTTTCCCACACATGGGTGGGCACCCTGAAGTCACATTATATAGCCAGTTCACCCCTCCAAGCATAAAGCTATGGCCTTGGAGAGAGCCTTGTGCTGGAGGTGCATTAAGGAAAGCAGGTGGTCAGTTTTGGTGTGTGTGTATGGGTGTCATGGATTGAATTGTGTCCCCCCAAAAATGTGGGTAGCAACTTGGCTAGGTCATGATTCCTAGTATTGTATGATTGTGTTATCTGATGTGATTTTCTTATGTTTTGTAAACGCTACCACTATGATGAGATTATATGTGATCTCCTCATGTGTTATAAATTCTATCACTGTGATGAGGTTATACTGATGAGGTTGACAAGATTAGTGTCTTAATGCAATCTCTTTTGAGATAAAAAAGAGAGAAGTGAGCAGAGACACATGGGAACTTCATACCACCAAGAAAGCAGTGCCGGGAGCAGAGTGTGTCCTTTGGACCTGAGGTTCCTGAGCCGAGAAGCTCCCAGACCAAAGGAAGATTGATAACGCAGGCCTTCCTCCAGAGCCAATGGGGAAAGCGTTCCCCTGGAGCTGATGCCCTGAATTTGGACTTGTAGCCTACTGGACTGTGAGAGAATAAATTTCTCTTTGTAAAGCCATCCACTTGCGGTATTTCTGTTGGAGCAGCACCAGATGACTGAGACAATGGGGATGGGGGGAGGAGGTCCAAATATCCGAATATAGGCATCCTCAAGCTCAGTTCTGTCTCGATTTTTTAGTGGGGAGGTGTGTTGTGGGGAGGAAACTTGCTCACACATAGGAGATAAACATAACAAACCCCTCTCTCATTTTGTAGAGAACAAAGTTAATCTAGAGATTGGCTTTGAGATCAATTAATTGGCTCTTAGAGATTAATTACTCCAACCCTCTTCCTCCATTTTATAGGTGGAGACACTGGGAACACAGAGCAGTGAAGGGCCTTGCTTAGTATCACACTGCGGGTCAGAACCAGGACTAGAGCCTGGGACTCATGATTGCCCGCCCAGGACTGTGTCTTCCAGGAGAACCTCCAGGTAAGCCATTCCTAGGGGTGGAAAGAGTGGGCTCTGCCATAGTGGAAGTAAGCTGTGGGGGTGCGCCACCCTGGGGCTGTGTGGGGAGAGGGGAAGTCCTGGGCCTTTTGTTGGTAAACCAAACTTTTCTGGGGAGCTTGTCCTCTCTCAGCTGTAGGCAAACAAATCAAGACTTCATGAGAAGTTGCATGTTCTACCTTTTGAAGAAGGGACATGGGGGAACCCCATTCACCTGTTGGATTTGACCCGCAAGGCTGGGTCCCTTCCTTACTGTTTCCTTCAACTGTTCAAAGACTTGGTTCGTACAAGAAAAGAGCGAAGAGAGAGAGCAGTGATAGCACCCATCAATGACTATGAGGGGACAGACCTGGGTCTAGTCTCAGGACTCAAGAAACGAGGGCTTACTGATACATGCTATGACATGGTTGGCCCTTGGAAACATTGTGCTAAGTGAAAGAAACCAGGCACAAAGACCACATACTGTATGATTCCATTTATATGAAATGTCCAGAATAGGCAAATCTTTAGAGACAGAAAATAGATTAGTAGTTGCCTAGGGCTGGGGTAGGGGCAGGGAAAGTAGGAAGAAAATGGGGAGTGATTTTTAATGGGTATGGAGTTTCTTCCTGGGGTGATGAAAATGTTCTAAAATTTATTGTGGTGATGCTTGCATAACTTTGTGAATATACTAAGAACCAACGAATTTTACACTTTAAATAGTTAATTGTATGGTATGTGAGTTATATTTCAATAAAGTGGTTATATATTAAAAAAAAAAAAAAGAAGGGCGGAGGCACCATGGTGAACCACTCCCCTGCCTCAGCACAGGGGCTTTCATCACTTGATAGATAAGCGAAGCTGTGCCTGAAGTGCTTGCAGCAGGCGTGCTTCCTAGCCAACCCGGAGATGGTGGCATGCTGAACTCCAGCTGCTGCAGCAGGATGGCTAGGAAGAGGAAGATCTCCCACTTGGCCAGGACCTCCCCGATGCACCGGCTCTTGCCCATGCCGAAGAGCATTACCTTCTCACTCAAGGTCTTGTTGATGGTTCTGCCCTCAGCAGTGAGGAATCACTCTGGACGGAAGTCAAATGGGTCTCCCCAGACCTTCCTACAAGAGGGACACAGGCAATGGAATCTCAGGGCTGACGAGGCCCTGGGAGGAAAGGGCTGGGGGAGCCATCTGGACAAAGAAACAAGGGCTGAGGCCTCCATGGACTGATACCACAAGTATTAGCATAGATTGAGAGCAGTGAACGGTTAGTGAGAAAAGGACCTAATTACTTTAATGCTTATTTTGTTTACAAAGCTCTCTGTAAAATGGTCAGCCTTGAAAATGGTGCTCCTTAATGTTAATTTGTTATTTTAAAGAAATAATGCTTTAAAAAAATTAAAGGAAGGAAAACATGTTTATCTTTACCCTCCTAAAAATATGATGTAACCAGCTATACAACCTGGTTATTGCGTATTGTCTTAAGGTAATTATTAAAAGGATCCCCTTTCACTTTCAAAAATGTCCCAAGTTTGGATGATAAATTATATGCTCCTTCTACCTATTAGACTAACCCGGTGTTTTCCAAAGAGGGGTTCCAGGGCCATTCACATCAGAATCACCTGAGGTACCTATTTCAGACCTACTGAAGTAGAATCTTGGGGGAATGGGGCCTCACACTCTGTAACAAACTTCCTGGTTGCTTCATGTGCACACTCAAGTTTGAGAAACACACATCTAAATTTTGTCACTTACACCAGGCTAGATAGCAATTGAGGCACCATTCCTTCATTAGATAATCAGTTCTTTGTGGGGATAAACAGCCTTCCTGACTGCTGAACGTGCGCAGTGTTCAGTGGTTGATGTGTACTCACTGGTCATGGTTGACCTGTCGCTGGTTTACAAAGACACAGCGCCCCTTAGGGATGTAGAAGCCATTCAGTGTTGTGTCCCTTGTGCTGAGGAGGGAAGAGAGTTTTGTCAGGCTGAGGGTCTGGAAAGCTGGGGCATGTCCCTGGGAGCTACTTGCTCCTACTTCCATCCCACCCCGATAGCCCACCACAACACAATCTCTGCAACCTGCACTGGGAGGGAATGTGAGGGGTGGGGAAGAGGTGAAATCATCTTTCCCTTTCCTAGGCTTTTGTTCCCTGACTTCAACAAGTGCTTACTAAACATCCATGTTTATGCCCAGATGTGCACTTGGCCATTCTCTGGAGGCAAGAAGCAGGCACTGGAGAACTCCTTTCCTGCCTGGGAGTCAGTCCTCTTACTCTGCAAGTAACTAAACCAACATATGGGCAGAAGCGAATGTTCACTTCCTTGCCGCTGTTAAAATTCCAGGACATAATCAAGGACAAATGGCTGTAAGTCTAATAGAATGTCAGAGAACAAAGCTGTGTCAGGTGGGTGAGTCAATAAAGGCTCTGGGAGAGGGGAAATGTGTGTCAGGATTGACCTTGGGTAATGGTAGGATTCTGATAGCCAGAGAATAGGGTAGAAACTATTCCAGGCAGAAGATCCAGCATAAGCAAAATTGGAGGTTGGCCAGAACATGCTTGCAACGGATGGTGAGGCCAACTGGCCGGAGCAGAAGGGAGGGAATGTGAGTATAGTTGAAAGAGATCTGAGGACTCAAGTGTGGCTTTCTTCTGAGAGCCTTCATCTGGGAGGTTTGAGCATGTTTGAATGGGAGAGGGATAGACTAGAGCTGGGGGGTGGGTTCTGTGAGGAAGCTGATGTCATGGCCTGGAAGAGATGCTGAGGCCTGAGTCAGGCCAGGGCTAAGAAGCTCGAAGGAGTAGACATGGTGAGGACTTCCAAGGTGGAGTCAGAATGGACAGGACTCACCTGTGCGGAATGGTGAAGGGGCTGAAGGAGGAGTGTCGGAAGGTCTCCAGGATGAAGGCCTCCATATAGGGCAGCTGGGGTCTGTTGGAGAGCCAGGGCTTCCGCGCCTTGCCAATTACTGTGTCTGCAGAGGATGGACAGGGCTTAGGGGCTCCCCCGACTCCTCCAGGCATCTGTGTCCCTATTATACCGTGTGTCACTCTATATGGAACTATGCCTATTTACTTCTCTGAGACCCTACTGACCCCCAGAATCTTCTGAGCAACCTGTGTATGCCCAGGGCTTGGGCACATTGTAGGCACAGAGAAGCTTATAGGCTGAAGAAAAAGACCTGGGACCCCAAGGCTTCTCTTGGTTAGAGGGTTCAGGGACATAGCGTACCCAGTTCATTCTGGATCTTCTTCTATATCCCAGGCTTTGTCACGAGGTACATAAGGCTCCCAGAGATTGCTGTTGTGATTGTTTCAAACCCTGGGCAGTGTGGGGTGAGTTAAGGAAGAAAGGAAGACAAGAACGAGGAAACCAGCATTTACCAAGCACCCAGGCATTATTTTCTCTGGCCCCTGCCCAGGAACTTCCTAAAGATAGGGGCTGGGTCTCCTCAATACTGACTTGAGTCATTGGTTTCCTAATTAGCTGCTGGAATCACAGGGGCCTAGATTTCCAGACTAGAGAACGCTTTATAGTTCAGATGGGGAAA
Source organism: Dugong dugon (assembly GCA_030035585.1). Taxonomy (NCBI): domain Eukaryota; kingdom Metazoa; phylum Chordata; class Mammalia; order Sirenia; family Dugongidae; genus Dugong; species Dugong dugon. The sequence goes on along the minus strand of CM057482.1, from coordinate 20,120,979 downwards.
CTGAGGCCTGGAGGAGGAGAGGGACTTGGTCGGATTTCCACTGGGAGTTTGTGGCACAGCCAGGGCTCAAATCCTGATCCTGGGCCCGGTCTCTTTGTTCCGTCCTGTCTGGTGGATGGTTGGCAGGTTATCTGATGGATTTGGGGGTTGGGCAAAGCTATGGGTGAAAGGCAGGCACAGGTGGATGGAGGGGCAGGGGTCTGGCTCCTACCAGCCCCAAAGATGTCTTTGACAAGGTTGATAATCTTCTCCTGGGGGATTAGGCCACCGCTGACTCTGGAATCCTCCTCGTTGTGCTTGAACAGGGCACCTGTGATGTCCTGGATGCTGTTCTGAAGAGTCACAAGCATAGGAGCACCTCTGACACATCTGAGGCCAAAGGCTGGGCCCCTCACCTTGCCTACCCCAACTGGCAAGTCCCTGGGGGCTAAGTACTCCCCTCTGGCTCCCAAGTAGTGGTGGGGGCTCATGGCAGAAGTGTGCAGCAACCTTGGGTAGGGGTGAAAGTGCCATTTCAAGCCCTGTTGACCCTTCATCCCAATAATCCTATGGATCCAACTTCAGAGGAGGAAGAGGTTGATGTGAACACAGGGAAGCAAAGTGACACCTGGATTGGGGATTAGCCTCTGTTGAGGCTCAGGTTTCATGCAGAACGAAGGTCTTCTCACTCATAATAGCCCCCCATACACACACACACAATGTAGGGCTCTGCCAGGGCCCCGTTCACATGACTTATCTCCCTGAGACTTTGCAGCAGCCCTGAGAAGAAGGCCAGAGGAAGGCTCTGGGTCACACAGCTGGTCCTTGGTTTCCCAAGCCTTCCTGGGTACTTTGGAGCTGGGTGAGAGAGGCCACGCCCAGGCCCTGCAGGGTGTTTCCTCACCACTTGCACCCCGGGCTCACCTTGTCAAGGTCCTGATAGTGCTCCTGGACTGTTTTCTGCAGGAACCACAGGAACCTCTGGTTGAAGGACTTGAACTTCTGCAGGGCGGGGTTGGGCAGGTAGCGAAGGAAGGGGAAGAAGTCCACGGGGTTCCTGGAGGTGGCAGTCTCCACGAACTCCTTGCTGTTCTCCATGAAGCTGAGCAGCTCCTCATTGTGCTGGGGGAAGTGCTGCCCGAAGCACACGGCACCAATGACATTCACCACCGATACCACCACCTGGCTATAGGGGTCGAAGAACCCAGCTCCTGCCATCAACTCCTGCAACCTGCTGAGGAGGGCCTCAGCCTCCTTGCTCACATGCTCCTCCAGGTAGCAGGAGGATGAGGAGGCCGGGTGTGAGGCTATGGAGAAGGTGTTGAGGGCATCCGGGGCCAGGCGTCAGCGGGCGGCCCACACCGGTCCAGAGTCAGGGCTGAAGATCATGCTCTGGCCGTCAGTGATCAGGGTGAAGCTGTAGAAGTCAGGCTGGCCCTTGAAGTCATCGCCCTGCCGCACCAGGACCTGCAGGATAGTGTCCAGGCCGCTCAGCACCAGCACGGGCATGGAGCCAATGCGCACCTGCATCATGTCCCCATACCGCTGGCTCAGCCGCGTCAGCGCCAGGTGCGGGTTCTTCCCCAGGGTCAACATGTGTCCGATCAGGGCCCAGCCCCAGGGCCATGGGGGACTCTTTAGGCCTTTAGGGACCTGAGGCTTCCAGGCCCTGACCACCCAGAATACCAGGCAGAAGATGGCGGAGACCAGGAAGAACTCGGTGGCAGAGAAAGGAACAGGCTGGGATAATACCATCGTTACCAACTAGAGGGAAAGAAGAAGGAGGAGCCAGGCTAAGGGTGGATTTATTCATCCATTCATTCACTCACTTACTTACTTAATAAACATGGACACATATTCTGCGCTTGGCTCCCAGCCAGAGAGCAGAAAGACTAAGATACATACAGCACAGGTCCTGTGCCAAGGAGTTCACCCTTAGAGTGTTGCAGAGTCTGAGGGTGGGAAAGGAGCCTCGAGAGTCCCAACCTGAGTGTCTGAACTGGCAGCCCTGGCCCTCCTCTCTACCTATCACCACAGTTTCAAGTTCTGAGGCTGGAGCAGATGCATGTGATCACTCCAAAAGGAAGGAGCCGAGTGTAGCACCGCTGCCAGCCCCTGGGCAGTCTGTACACTGGGCACTGTGCTAAAGAATCACTACTAGTGCTGGCTCCCTGTGGTCCTGCTTCTGCTGATACTTCCTTCATACCCAGGGACAGGGACCTCCCCATACCCAGCAACACTGAGGGGGCCAAGGCTTCAAGGCTGTTACAAATAGCTCTGCCCACCTCCTCCAGGGGCTCTATCAATACCAAGAAGAGTGCCCTCTCTGAGGACAAGTCTCCATTCCCTCACAGTCTTGGAGGCTGAGGTTGGGCTGCATACAAGACCAGGGTTGGCCTGGTGCGAGGTGGGGACCCCACCCCATCTCTCCACTCCAGTCCAAGGAAAGGTCCATAGAGATGGCCTAGTTCAAGCTGCCCATTTGAAAACAGAGAGACTGAGGTCCAGAGTTGGGTAGCAAGGACTAGAACTCAGGCCTCCTACACCTAGCCCAGAGTCCCCCCACCCCTCCCCCACTAGTTCCCGGATATATGGTGGGGGATCCCAAAAACTGGGAAATGGGCTCAAGGGAGATACCTGTGGAGGCAGGTGCTTGAGATCAGCAGGTTGTAGGGGCTGGCCGAGAGCTTCTGGCTCTGGGTGATGGGGCCTTTTGAAACACCACCCTCTATTAGATTGGCCCAGCTGTCCTTGTCACCTGATATCAGAGGCACCAAACAAAGGATCAGTCCTTTGCTTTGGACCATGATCACTCAACTCCACCTACTGCTCAGGGCCCAGGAGCAGCTCTTTGGGGATAGACCAGAGGGGTGGTGGGTCCCTGGGTCCCTGAGAAGGGATGTCCAGCTCCTCTCAGGATCTAGATCAGAGGGACTTGTTTTAGTGTTTTTTTTGTTTGTCTGTTTTCTCACCTAACCCAAACGCTAACCCAGACTGTGGGCCCCATTCATCTCTGTGCCCAGGCCTGGTAGAGAGGACAGACATTTGTGGAGACAGGCACTATTGAATGCATATGTAAATAGTTAGAGCTGGGATCTGCCAGATATGGACCAGCTTCCGACTTGGGCATCTAATCACCTGCTGCACACATCCACCCACCCAGAGGCCCTGTGCCACTGCTTCCTTAGCATGCCCAAATGGGTCATGCCACCTCCGTGCTCAAACACTCGTCTGGGTCATTACCACAGCCATAAACCTGAGACTCCTCCTCTCATTCACCTCCCACCGAATCCTCAAGATTCTACTGCCTAAACACCTCTTGCCCCCTAAGTTCCTCTGACCCCTTCTCTCCATTACTGTGGCCACTGCCCTAGTGTAGCAGGCTCTAAGCACCGCTTTCTGTCTGGATTTTTGCAAGAACCTCCTATCTGGTCTCCCTGCCTCTAGGCCAGTGCTGTCTAATAGAACTTCCTGTAATGATGGAGATGTTCTATACCTGTACTGTCCAATAGGGTAGTCACTAGCCAGATGTAGCTACTGAGAGCTTGAAATGTGGCTAGCTCAAATCAGGAACGGAATTGCTAATTCTATTTAATTTTAATTTAGATAGCCACATAAGGCTAGTAGCTACTGTCGCTTTAGGTTCCCTACCCCTCCATTCTGCCAGTCCATGAGGATCTTCACAAAACTGCAAATCTGAGCATGTCGTTGTTCGCTGGCCCCCTACTCATGGTGACCCTATGCACAATGGAAGGAGAACCTACCATCTCCATGACTGGTTGGAGATCGGACCGTTGTGACCCAAAGAGTTTTTTTCTTTTTCTAAAGTTTCTTTATTTTGTTGTTGTTGAGAATACACACAGCAAAATATACACCAGTTCAACCATTTCTACATGTACAATTCTGTGACTTTGATTACATTCTTCAAATTGTGCAACCATTCTAACCCTCCTTTTCTGAGTTGTTCCTCCCCCATTAACATAAACTCACTGCCCCCTACGTTTCCTATCTAATCTTTCAAGTTGCTGTTGTCACTTTGATTCCATATACGTGCTGCCTTTGAGTTGATTCTGACTCACAGTGACCGTGTAGGTAAGAGTAGAACTGCCCAATAGGGTTTCCAAGGCTGTAATCTTTACAGAAGCAGACTGCCACATCTTTCTCCCGTGGAGCTGCTGGTGAGTTCAAACTGCTGACCTTTCAGTTAGCAGCTGGGTGCTTAATCAATGCACCACCAGGGCTCCCTGATCCCATAAAGATAGTTCTTAAAAGAGCAAAATGGTCAAGGCAGCCCTTTTTTTTTTACTAGTTAAGCTAGGCTATTGTTCAGTTTTTAAGAAGACTTCAGGGGATATTTTTGGTTTAAGGTTTAAAGATTATCTCAGGGCAATAGTTTATCAATATTCATCCAGTCTGCATGACTCCAGAAAGTCTGGAGTCCAGGAGAATTTGAAATTCTGTTTTGCATTTTCTTCCTTTTGATCAGGATTTGTCTATGGTATCTTTGATCAAAATGTTCAATAATGGTAGCTGGGCACCATGCATTTCTTCATGGAGGAGGCAGTTGTTCATGGAGGTGATTATGATCCATAGGGTTTTCATCGGCTGATGTTCAGAAGTAGATAGCCAGGTCTTTCTTCCTAGTCTGTCTTAGTCTGGAAGCTCTGCTGAAACCATTTCAGCATCATAGCAACACACAAGCCTCCATTGACAGTGGTGGCTGTGCTTGAGTTGCATTGGCCGAGAATCAAACCTGGGTCTTCCACATGGAAGGCGAGAATTCTACCACTGAACCACCACTGCTCCCGAGCATGTCAATCCCCCGCTTACAACCTCTTGGTAATTTCTTAAGACACTCAGAATAAAATTCAAACTCTTTAGCTCAGCATATGAGCTGGTTCCTACTCACTTTCTCACCACCTCATTTCTCTTCTCGCTCTTCCTCTCATCTTTCCCACCAGCCAGAGGGAACTTCTTATAATTCCTCTCACGTTTTCTGCCTCTGTGCCTTTGCAATATGCTGTTCCCTCCTCCCAACCACTTCTTCCCCATCCAACAAACGCCTTCAAAAAACTGCATTGCTTCCAGGTTAGAGATGCCTCCTTTGGGCACAGCTCTCTTGCTTTGGTTTCATTCTCCCTCTCTCGACTGTGAGCAACTAGAGGCAAACTAAATTCTTACTCACTCGTTTTTTGGTGCAGTGCCTGTCACATAGTGGGTGCTCAACCAATACTCTGAGCATTTGTTATGCTGTCTGCCACTGTTCTAGGAGGAAGCTTGCAGTGGTGAATAAGACAGTCCCTGCCTTCGTGGAGGAGACAAGCAATAAACCTGCAAATAAAAATGAGATAATTGCAGGTCCAGGTTGTGCTGAAAATCCTCTGCCCTCCACATGCTCCCCGCACTTCTCGCCCTGCTCTGTGCACTGAGAGGTTGACTTCTAGAGACTCCATCACTGGGCTCCTGGCCCTCTGGCTTCTTGTTGGGTTCAGCCAGTGGAGGTACTGGCATGAGATAAGAGGGTGGGGAGTGAGGGAGATTGGGATATTCTTTTCCCCAGACCTTCCCTGTGAAGTCACCACAGTACACCACAGCTTCTGCCGGGCAGCTCGCTTCTCCTTGTAGGCCCTGTCTTCCAGGTTCTGAAAACAGCTTCTTCCCCTTGTCTCTTCAGGCCTAAGGTGGTGAGGGCTTCCCTCTGTTACTAGTTCAATGGTAGGTAGCACCTATCCTGTGTTGGTTTCTCTGCATCCTGCCCACACCGTGTACACAGTCCCCTGATTAAACTCTCCTAATGGCCCACATTTCTCTCCTTGGAATGTTGGCTTTTCCCCCAAGCTGGCTCCCGACGGCCTGTTGCTGTCCAGCCATCACATCCAGACATGATAAGGGTTAGATGGACGAGAGTGCACCCCTTTTAAGAGTGAGGAGACCTTTCCGAAAAGCTGCCGCCACAGATTTCTCCTACATCTCAATGACCAGAATCACGTCACTGGTCCGGGTTTAAGTCAATCGACAGCAAGGCAGCTGGGGCCACAATGACTGGTTCAGACCAGCCGGGACTCATTTCCTGAGGCTGGCCTGGGTCAGCTTCCCTTAAAACACATACACATATACAAGCCCAAAAACCCAAACCAGTAGCTCACAAGTGATCACCGGGACTTTCTTCCAAGGCCCCTCTTGGTAGGTAGGTACCGCCCATCTTTTCGGTTAGTAGTTGAGCGCTTAACCATTTGTGCCACCCAGGCACATCGTTCCGGAAAGGAAGGTATCTGGAGGACACCTGGGCAAAACTGGGGGGCGGGGTGTGGTGTTGGGAAGGAAGAAAAATCAAGGTGGGGAATTGGCTATTGTGTGTCTACAAGTGCGGAGAAGCTGGGAAAGGATTCCTGAGGAGAAGTGCTAAGTTGGCTGAATGGGGGTTGAGTCACTGGCTGGAGGGGCAGCCAGGCTGCGCTGCTCAGATGGGTTGGAAAGAGACAGTCACCTTGGCAGGGACTATGGGAATACTTCCAGGAGCATTTGGCCAACAGAGCAAGGTTCTTGGAACCCCTGCTTTGAGGTGAGGACGAGAACCTTCATTATCAGCAAACCTCCGTGTTTGTAAATAAAGGAACACCTCTGACTTGGAAACAGTGTTCCTCTGAGGATGCTGTACGTGCCCTTCAGGAGGTAAAGCATTCCCTGGCAAGGCTGTTTTCACAATTCATAGCCTTGGCAAACACTTTCCCAACAATAAAGGAAACTGCCAGCCTGAGCAGGATTGGTCAAATTCTGACATCTATTATAATTCTAAATGAATCATGTTTGATGCTGTTGAAAGAAAAAGAGAAACAGGAGAAAGAAGGTCTCCCTTCACCTCAGCTGCCCTCTGTCTAGGGTTGCCCAGAACCTCTGGGCCACCCCCTTAGCCTTCTCTGGGTAGTGTCCCAGGATCCTTACACCTCTTTCCCATCCATTGAAACGTGTGGCTCTTCTGTCCCGATCTCGCAGACCCCTCTCTCTATGCTGAGAGTTGCTGCAGATGCTGCTGTCCCTGGATTACTGTGGTGGGTCTGGAGTGTGGGGAGAGGAGCTGTGGCTTGTGGGGAGGAACCAGGAGGCTTTGAAATTGGAAGAGGCTGGGGACTTCTGGTGGTCCCGGCCACATGGTCAGTAGTGAGGATAGCCAAGACACTGGCCCTGGACAGTGGTGAAGGTGGCACAAGGCAAGATGCCTGAGCTGGGTCAGGCTGATATGAGTTTCTTGAGGAGGACTGTGCCTGATGGCAAAATGACCAACGCCCACCTAGTGGGTACTAGAAAGCCTCTGGACTGGAAGGTCCACTCAGCTGCCCATCTCAGGCCTGGGGCCATGCCTACCAAGACCCAGCCTCTGCCATTTCAAGTCTAGTGTTTTCCTGTTTGGAGGGTTGACATGTTTCCATTCATTCATTTAACAAATACTTATTTGGCATCCACTAATAGCTGCAACAATGGACTTAAACATGACAACAATCATGAAAATGGCACAGGACTAGGCAATGTTTCCTTCTGTTATATATACGGTCGTCATGAGTTGGAGCGAACTTGATGACAACCAACAACAACATGTGCCAGGTGCTATTGATAAAGCATTGATCCAAACAGACAAAATCCCTGCTCTCCTGAAGCTTACATTCTAGTTGGGTGGAAAGATTATATTCAAGATAAATAAGTGAAATATATAGTGTGCTTGATGTTTGTTAAGTGCTATAAATAAAAATTAAGTAGAGAAGAGGATTAGGGACTGTGGGAATCTCGGTCACAGTTTTAGATAGGATGGCTGGGGAAAGCCATGTTGAGAAAGTGATGTTCGAAGAAGTTAAACATGAGGATTCTGGGAGAGAAAAGTTTCCAGGTGGAGGGAACAGCAAGTGCAAAGGCTCTGAGGCAGAGTGCTGGGTGTCTTCCAGACCCACTCTCTGCCTTTCCCTACCCTCAGTCCCGGAGGGCTGACTTATGTGGGCTGCATTAGTGGGCTCCCTTGCTCTCTGACTTCCAGTTAGGTTGAGTTAATAGGAGGCATCAGCAGGACTTTGGAGGGCATGAATAGAGTGGGGCTGAGGTATTTATTCCCCTGGCTGTCTTCCTGAAGGGTCTTTGTGTGCCAGTTGATCCTTAAGGCAACAGTTCCTCTCTATAGCCTCTCCATAGCCACCCTCTCTGGGTCTCTGTCTCTGCTCCTTCCCCTCTGCTCCTGACCCTGCTGTTGCCAGCCCTAGGGTGCTGCATTATTAGTTATTGGCTTCCCTTAAACCTTGCCCGCACCTTTGTAAACAATTCCTTCATGAAACTCTCCTCAATGACCCAGTTTGAGGGGACCTTCTGTTTCCTGCAGGTTCTGATCCTGACAGATACAGGCAGGGACATACCTACAGTGTCTTAGGAACATCAAAAAGGCTTTTGTGCCTGGAAAGGAATGAGCCAGGGGGAGGATGAGTGACAGGTGAGAAGGTCAGAGAGGTAATGGCATCCATACCTGGAAGGGCCTTGCAGAGCATTATAAGGATTGTTTTCCCCTTAGCTTCCTCATCACTTTCTTTTGGAAGATTTCAACTTTGACTGTCCTGAACTTTGGGAAAGGCTAGTGTCTCTCCCTCAGCTAGGAGCTAGAAGGCTGAAGACTGAGAAAAACAGAGAGCAAATGGGGCACCTGCCACATCCTTCCCAGGACATCCCCGAGTCAAGGAGTCTTCTGTCAACATGGCAGTGAGCTCTGCCCCTAGCCTGCTGGATGAGCAAGGTGGAAAATCCTCCTGACATGGCATAGACTCATCTGGCAAGCTCTGCCATGCTTATGGGTTCTTCCATAGACACTTAATGGCCAACAACTCCTCAACATAATCTTGGGGTCTTCTGGAGATACGATTAGCCTCTAAAATGGTTTCAATGGTGGAATGTTTGGCAAAGGGGCAGAACAATGGAAAGATTAGATAGCAGTAACTTCTTAGGATTCTGCCCAGTTTTCCCAGGCCTTCTTGGTTCCTGCGTCAAGTGCTGAGGTTAAATTGCTAGAGAGCTTTCCTGGAAAAGTCTTCTTGACAGGCAGGTATTTTGGTTGTAATTCTTTCGGTTGCAAGTCCCCCAAACCCACTTCATACTAAGAGAACAAGAAGGAGTTGAGGAGGGAGGAGGAGGAGGAGGAGGAAGAAGAGAAACAGGAAGAGGCCAAGAGGAAGAAAAAAGGGGGAAAAAGAGAAGGTGGTGACACTGGTTCACATAACAAGGAAGTTCTATCAGTGAACTTCATTGGCTTTTGGAATCACTGGATCTAGGTGCTCGATGTCATCAACCTTTTCCCCCTCTCCTTTCCTCATCTTCCAGTTCTGTTTTCACTTGAGTGGGTATCATTCCAAATGACCACTGGCAATTCCAGACATATTCTAACCAGCTTAGCTACCCCTGGCAGAAAGAGAGCCTTTCTTTTCCAATGGTTTCAACAAAACCCACGTAGGGCTTTCACTGGTCTGGCCTGGGTCATATGCCAGTCTTATAGTCTGGGATGGGGTCAGCTCTCGCAAACCTAATGGCTGAGAGCAGGAGTAGGGTGGACAATTGAAGTGGTATGGCCAGAAGAGAGAATGGATGCTAGGCAAGCAAAACCCTCAGATGTCCACTATCACTACGGTGCCCATATAATTTATTGTTTAAGCCAGGACTCTTTTGAGAGTGAACAAGGTCAGTTTAATAATTATGCTAGGACTACAGGTTTAAAGAGTCCCTGGGTGGCACAAAGGGTTAAGAGCTTAACTACTAACCAAAAGGTTGATGCTTTGAATTCATCCAGAGGTACCTTGGAAGACAGGCCTGGTGATCTGCTTATGAAAGGCATAGCCTTAAAAATTCTATGCAGCAGTTCTGTTCTACACACATGGCGTTGCCATGAGCTGGAATCGACTTGACGGCAACTAACAACAACAAAAACAGGCTTAAACCGACTGTCTCATGAAAGTATCACCACCCTAACTATAGCAGCCAAGAGCCAGAAAGTCTGGGGCTGCCCCATCTGAGCCTTGAATCCTGCAAACCAAATCTCTGGCTCTCTGGGCATAGGCGGGAGAGGAGGGGAATGTGTTTGGGGCTTAGATCTCAGGTGGAGTAGAGGGTGCCTGGATGGCATGATGAGACATTGGGAGACAAGTCCCAGTTGTCCACATCCACTCAAACTTCACTCTTCACAAACTGCCTCACCCCAACCTCCCAGTACCATGCTTTTGTTCATACTGTGCCCCCTTCCCATGCCAGGGATGTCCTTCCTGTAGTCCTCATACTTCATAACTCTTCTTCAGTTCTCCCTTCTCAGAGAGTCCCTCTAGATCCTCAGCCCAGATGAGCATCAGCCTTCTCACAGCTCCTGGGGCATCTCCTGACTCACTCATAAGCTCTGGGGCATGGTTCTTGCCTACACTGTGGGGTGGGGATTTGTTGTGGATCTTGCTCGCCTCCCTTCCCCATGCCACACAGCCCTCAGCAGTGCTGACCAAAGGCTCTAGGTGGGATGACTCTGCCGGGCCAAGACCCTCAGCCTTCTCCAGTTCTCCAGCCCAGAGTCTTCTCCCTCCCCCATTGCTCCCCTGCCCCGGTGTTCCTAGCCAAACAGCTTCTCACGCAAAGGCATGCAAACTTTGACCCAGGATTGGGTGTTCAGCTTCTGGCCAAGGTCCTCTAACTTCCTGCCTGTGTCCCTCCTTCCCTCCTTAGCGCTCAGTGAGGCCTCCTTCCAGGTCATTGTGGGCTGTTAGCCGAGACAGGGCTTGGTGATGGGAAGTGCAACGCCTCATCTAACCCCAGGGCACTTTCTCTTACCCAGGGGCATGGGGGGCCCTGGCCCACGGGCTGAGTCTGTCCACGTTTGACCTCCTGGGGCTTTGCTAAGAGTCTAGGACAATAAATCATGGTGGGAAGAGCCCTGGTCTAGAAGCAGAATGCCAGAGTTCTAGGCTCTGCTTTTATTTGCCATATGTACTTGCCTTCTCCTTTCTGGCATCAGTCTGTCCAGCTGAGAAGTGGGAGAGGAGTTGGCTTAATTAGCTAATCAATTTTTTTGTGGTCAAGAGCCCTTTAGAGAATCTGAGCAAAGTTCTGCAACCTCCACCCAGAGAGGGGCTTTCCTGGGTCCCTGGTTAGGAACTAGATGGTCTTTCTCCCTGATGACTGGGCTGGGCTGCCATGATTCTCTAGAGTTGAGGGAGAGGCTGGGCTGCAAAGCAGGATGGGGAATGTGGAAGGGCCTTGCTCCCACTTTACCATCATGGCTTCCATACAGGTTTTCTTCTCTCTGTGGCTCTAACTTCAACTGGGATTGAAGGACAGTCCTTTCTTGGGTACTACGAGGCTCCTCAGGCAGAGCCAGAAATGTAGAGGACAGAGTGATTGGAAGGATGCTGAGAAATCGTAGCAATAATTCTCTCATCTCTTGCCTGTTCTGTTGCCGAAAATACCACCATTACAGCATCAGCACTTTGGGCTCATTGTCATCCTTGCCATGTGCCCCATCTATAATATAGCTGTGCTCAACTCCTTTATCAGTTGTTAATATTGATAGTAAAAGGACCTGGTTTATCCTATCCATTTCCCACAGGTTGGTTTTCTGTCTTAGGGTATGGAGGAAGGAGTGGCAGGCTGGGTTGGGGTCAGAGCAGAGCTCAGATGTGCTGAGAATGTGAGAAATGCTGAAAAAACATAGACCCAGAGAAACCTAATCTGCTGGGGTGGTGGGGGGCCCAGGAAGGCTTCCAGGAGGAAGTGGTGTTTTAGCTGAGGATTAAAGTAGGGACTTTACCAAAGGACCAATGGACCACAACTACCACAGCCTCCACCAGACTGAGTCGAGTACAACTAGAAGGTGCCCAGCTACCACCATTGACTACTCTGACAGGGATCACAACAGAGGGTCCCGCACAGAGCTGGAGAAAAATGTAGAACAAAGTTCTAACTCAGAAAAAAAGACCAGACTTACTGGCCTGAGAGACTGGAGAAACCCTGAGAGTATGACCCCTGGACACCCTTTTGGCTCAGTAATGAACTCACTCCTGAGGTTCACCGTTCAGCCCCATAACACAAAACGAGACTAATGGGGCACAACAGTCCAGGGACAAAGACTAGAAGGCAGGAGGGGACAGGAAAGCTGGTAATAGGGAACTCAAGGTTGAGAAGGGACAGTGTTGACATGTTGTGGGGTTGTTAACCATTGTCATAAAACAATATGTGTACTAACTGTTTAAGGAGAAACTATTTGTTCTGTAAACCTTCATCTAAAGTACAATAAAAATAAATAAAGAAAGTCGGGACTTTAGAAGTAGAGATGGGCAGGCCTGATAGGAGCTGCTAAAGATTCTGATTTCTATTTCAGAGTGGTAGGCGCTATGGAAGGGGTTTAAGCAAAGTGGTGACAGAATAAACTTTTGCATTCTTTTTCCTCTTCTTTTTTTTTTTTAATCGTACTTTAGGTGAAGGTTTACAGAACAAATAGTTTCTCATTACTTAGTCAGTATGCATATTGTTTTATGACATTAACCCCACAACACATCAACACTCTCCCTTTTCGAACTTGGAGGACACTTTCTCTTTTTTGGTGAAAATATACATAGCCAAAGTTACACCATTTCAAAAATTTCTACATGTGCAATTCAGCAACATCGATTACATTCTTCCAGTTGTGCTGCTATTCTCACTATCCTTTTCCAAGTTATTCCATCACCGTTATCTTCAACTCACTGGCCCCTAGGCTTCCCATCAAACCTTTTGAGTTGCTGTTGTCAATTTGATCTCACATAGATAATTCTTTTTTTTTTTTTTTGTACTTTAGATGAAGATTTACAGAACAGAATAGTTTCTCATTAAACACTACACATATTGCCCTATGGCAATGGTTAACAACCCCACGACATGTCAACACTGTCCTTTATCAACCTTAGGTTCCCTATCACTACCTTACCTGTCGCCTCCTGCCTTCTAGTCCTTGTCTCTGGAGCACTGTGCCTCATTAGTCCCGTTTTGTTTTATGGGGCTGTCCCATCCCTGGCTGAACGGTGAATCTTGGGAGCTACTTCACCAGTGAGCTAAAAGGGTATCCAGGAGCCATACTCTTGGGGTTTCTCCAGTCCCTGTCAGGCCAGTAAATCTGGTCTTTTTTTTGTGAGTTAGAATTCTGTTCTACATCCTTTTCCAGCTCTATCCAGGACCCTCTGTTGTGATCCCGGTCAGAGCAGTCAGTGGTGGTAGCCGAGCACCATCTAGCTATACTGGACTCAGTCTGGTGGATGCTGTGGTAGCTGTGGTCCATTAGTCCTTTGGACTAATCTTTTCCTTGTATTCTGTTCTCTTCATTCTCCCTTGCTACTGAAAGGGTGAGACCAGTGGAGTATCTTTGATAGCTGCTCACAGGCTTTTAAGACCCCAGATGCTACACACCAAGGTAGAATGCAGAACTTTGTCTTTATAAACTGTTATGCCAATTGAGCTAGATGTTCCCTGAGAACATGGTCCCCACAATGCTCCATCCAGCAATTCAGTCCCTCAGGGAGTTTGGAAGTGTCTATGGAGCTTCCATGACATTTCCTTGTACAAGTTATACTGGCTTCCCCAGTATTGTGTACTGTCTTACCCTTTACCAAAGTTACCACTTATCTATTGTCTATTTAGTATTTCCCCCTCCCATCCCTTGTAACCAACAAAGATTGTTACTTTTTGTGTGTAAACTTTTTCATGAGTTTTTACAGTAGAGGTCTCATACAATATTTGTCCTTTTGTGATTGACTTATTTCACTCAGCATAATGTCCTCCAGTTTCATCCATGTTATGAGATGCTTCACAGATTCATCATTGTTCTTCACTGTTGCATAATACTTCACTGTGTGTATGTACCATAGTTTGTTTATCCATTCATCTGTTGATGGGCATCTAGGTTGTTTCCATATTTTTGCTATTGTGAACAATGCTGCAATGAACATGGGTATGCATAGGTCTATTTGTGTGATGGCTCTTGTTTCTCTAGGATATATTCCTAGGAGTGAGATTGCTGGATCGTATGGTATTTCTATTTCTAGCTTTCTAAGGAAGTGCCATATCAACATTTGTTATTTCCAGTGTTTTTGATTCGTGGGTGCTTTTTTTCTTTTCTTTTCCTGGTGCTGACTTTTTCTTTGTTCGTCTTACTCTCCTTTGCTGAATTCCTTTTGTCTGTGGATTTTTTTTTTTTTTGTAGGTTTTGTTTTTAATGAGACTTTATGTTTTCCTCTTTATTTTGATGAGTAGGTTTGTTAACTTTCTTTGTGGTTACCGTGAAATTTACCCTTATCTTTCTAAGTTTGAAGCAGTCTATTATTACTTGGTATCGCCTTGCCTTCCTCTCCATTAGAAGGTTCTATACCTACACCGTTTATTCCCTCTTTTATTGTTCTGATGTTGTTGTCATTTACAGATTAATTGCTCTGATTCCTTGTTGTATTTCTTTTGGTTTTGGATAGTCCTTGAGAGTTCATTTCCTAGATTAGTATATAGCTGGCACCATCCTGCATCCTAGATTCAGCCTGTGAGCTGATGTTGTTTGTTTTCAGATCAAAGGACTCCCTTTAATAATTCTTGTAAGTTTGGTTTGGTTTTTACATAGTCCCTTAATTTTTGTTTATCTGGAAATGACCTAATTTCACCATCATATTTGAATGAGGGTTTTGCAGGATATATTATTCTTCGCTGGCAATTTTTTTCTTTCAAGGTTTTCTATATGTTATCCCATTGCCTTCTTGCCTGCACAGTTTCTGCTGAATAATCTGAGCTTAGTCTTATTGTTTCTCCTCTGTATGTGACTTTTTGTTTTTCTCGAGCTGCTCTCAGGATTCTTTGTTTGTCTCTGGTTTTGGCAAATGGGATTATGATATGCCTTGGTGATTTTCTTTTGGGGTCTATCCTATATGGGGTTTGTTGAGCTTCTGGATGGTCAGCTTTTCATCTTTCATGATATTGGGGAAGTTTCCTGTTAGCAGTTCTTCAATGATCCTCTCTGTGTTTTCTGTTTTCTCCCCCTGTTCTGGAACACTGATCACTCGAAAATTTTTGCTTTTGATTGTATCTGACATGATTCTCAGGGTCTCTTCATTTTCCTCAATCTTTTTTCTGATTTTTCCTCAAACAGAGTTGTACCCAAGTGTTTGTCTTCAATTTCGCTGATCCTGTCTTCCACCTTTTCAAGCCTGTTCCTCAGCCCTTCTATGCCACTGTCCATTTCTGAAATCTTGTTGTTTATCTTTTGGATTTCTAATTGTTGTTTTTGTATGATTTCTAGTTGTGAATTTATTTTGGCATTTTGTTCCTGCATTATTTTCCTGAATTCTTCCATTTTTTTGTCTGTATTTTCCATGAATTTGTCTGCCTTTTCCATGAATTTGTCTATTTTTTCCTCCTTTTGTCTGCTTTTTGCTACAACTCTTGGATAGCTCTGAATATTAGAGATTTGAATTCCCTATCAGGTAGTTCTAGTGCCTTTTCTTCTACTAGAAAGTCATCTGGTGTTTTATTTTGGACGCCTACTGGAACCATCCTGTCTTGTTTTTGTAAGTGTTTTGATATTGTCTGCTATCTTCGGGGCATTCAGTAGTTCTTTGCATTTATTGTTTGTTTTGTCCTGCTTTTTTGTTTTATTTGACTATGTCTGAGCAGGTGAGCTGTGCATTCTTTGTTGTTTGTTTGTCTGTGGGTGTGATACTTTTCACCTCCTTCTCAAATTGGCAGGGTCATTTGCTCAGATATGGTACAGTGGGGCAGGTCTAGCTGAAGAGGAGTTGCTGGGCTGGGTTGTTTGTGGCACTTACTATGGCCACCAGGGTGAGCCGATAATCAGTGCAGCGCAGGTTCCAGTAGGCCACGGCTGGGATGCTTGGTGGTGTGATGTTCAGCGCATGGTGCAGGCAGGCAGGATGGAGGGGGGAGACTGTGATGTGTGAAGCTAAGATGGGTATGGGAGAGAGGAGAAAGGAACGGGGGCCAAAAGCATACAAACGAAAAAGAATGCTAGGGGAGCTTGCTGTTGGAGTGGAGGGATGAGAGACTATGAAATGGAGAAAACCATAAAGGGGAAGAAGAAAAAAAGAAAAGAAATGAATCAATAAATAAAAGTTAGAAAGAAGAAAAGCAAAGCTCCTGGGGATCTCTCTGCTGCAGCTGCGAGGTCTGGGGAAGTTGCTTCCAGTCCGGGAAATACTGCCTGGCTAGAAAGGGTAGAGGTGTAACTCAGCGCCAGGTATTCAGGGGACAGGAAGAGAAGGAAAGCATAGACAGAAGAGAAACTGATTAATGAAGAAAGACAAAAATGGAAAAGGAGGGAAAAGAAAACAAGGCTAACAAAAAAAACAAAAAAAAAACAAAAAAAAAACCCAAGAAAACCCCCAAAGAAAAACAGAAGGGAAAAAAAAACAAGAAAAAAGAAATGCCTTCAGGGATCCCTCTGCACGTCTGTGCAAACTGAGGGGGTAGGTCCCAAGAAACTCAGTACTGCCCAGCTAGAACGGGCTCCCAATTCAAGAAAAGAAAAAGAAAACAAACAAACCAGCACTTCAAAACAAAACAAAAAAAAGCCCCAGGATCCCACCAGTGTGGCAACACGGGCCAGGAAGCAGTTTCACATTTGAACAGTATTCCACAGCCTTTCAGGAAGAAGCAAAGATGGCGCACAGAGCCAGATATTTGAGAGAAAGGAGGAGGAGGTGGTGAGAGGTAAGGAAGAAATCTAAAGATATGGAAAAAAGCAACACCGCAGCCAACAAATGGCACTTAGGAAGCCGGCCAGTGTGGGCCAGTGGAACCCAAGGGACACCGGGGTGAAGGTATTTGAATGGTATTCCACAGCCTTTCAGGAAGAAGCAAAGATGGCGCACAGAGCCAGACATTTGAGAGAAAGGAGGAGGAGGTGGTGAGAGGTAAGGAAGAAATCTAAAGAAATGGAAAAAAGCAACACCGCAGCCAACAAATGGCACTTAGGAAGCCGGCCAGTGTGGGCCAGTGGAACCCAAGGGACACCGGGGTGAAGGTGGTGCTTCCCAGCCAAGACACTGGCCTCAGAAAGCAGAGGAGGCCAAGTAGGGGTGAAGAAGGATGGGAGGTAGGAAAAGGTATATGCTAGTTACTGATTGTTCTGTCTCCTGCTGGAAGCTCCGTGGAGCTGCTTTCTCCTACCCCCTGTTCACTGGTCTCTGGCAGGAGTCCAAGATGGCAGATCCATGCTGGGTTAGCTGATAGGGGACCTCTGCATGTATCTCTCCTTGCTCTCTGTTCTCTGTCAGTTTCTTATTCCATTCGGTGCTTGGCTGAGTTCTTTATCTTTTCACTTGATGCTTCAGGTTTCAGGATTGCCATTTTCTCTGTTTGGCTTAGTTTATCTGATCTTTGCTGTGGAGGGATGGCGTGGTGCTTCTGCCTATAGTGCCATGTTGGCTGGAAATCCCCAAACTTTTGCATTTTTGAAAAGACCAGTCTGGGTGTCACGGGATGTAAAAAGAATTAAGGGGAGTGAAAGGCAAGTGGGGAACCCGTTTAGGTGGCTGTTAAGTACTCTAGGGAGCAATGATGGGGGCCTGGACCAGGATGTGGCAGAGGGGTTGGAGAGATGTCAGAGTGGAGAAATGTATTCTTGTTCTGTCAGTCTATTTTCAGCACCCTAGTCAGAGTGATCTTGCTCTGCTCAGAGCCCACCAATGTCTCCATTTCATGCATAGGAAGTCCCTGTTTCTCAGTGGGGGTGCTCCTTGCGCATGGAACAGGGCTGTTCCCACAGACATTCATTCCATCCCCCAGGTACTAAATGCCAGTATTCCCCAGGCACCACGGAAAAATGCTGCTGCACATTTTCAATTCCAACACCCCCCATCCCCAAGAACCACTGTGCAGGGCCTTTGAACTTGCTGTTGTTCTTTCTGCCAAGTGCACTCTTCTCTCAGACGCCTGCGTGATTCCATTCCACACTCTCTGTCTCTGCTTGGTATCACCTTCTCTGGCAGGCCTTCTCTGACCACCCTATTCCCAACCTGCCCCAAGTAATTCCTACCCGTTCTCTGCTTTATTTTTCTCTACAGGCACTTTTCACCTTCTGTCATTCTCTGCATTTTGCGATATATTATTATCTGTCTCCCCCCGCCAGAATGTAAGAGCCTTGTCAGTTTTGTTCACGTCTACACCTATCGCCAGTGCCCGGAACAGCGCGTGGCACACAGTAGGCGCTTGGTAAATATTTGCGCAATACATGAGTGGGAGGTGAGGGGGATGGATGAGGCCCTGTTTTCTGGCCCGGGCCATAGGCTGGGATAGGGAGCACGGTGGGGGGTTAGTGATGATGCTAGTTGGGGTCAGGTTGAGCTAGACACGAAATTTCTACCTCGGGAGGGCCCGACAGTGGCAGAGACAGAGTGCGAGGCAGGCAGCCAGGAGTGCTGGGCGGCGCTGGGGCTGCGTGCCCTGCCACAGGCGTGGACCAAAAACGCTAGCACACACAGGCGCCCGCTTGGAAGCAGGAGCCGGGCTCCGCACGCAAGCCTGGGCCCTTTGCACCGCCCCCTCCCCCATCCAACAGCGCACCCGTGGGGCTCTCTCCAGGCCTCAGAGCTCTGGCTCTGCGGCTGATCTCCCTCTACACCACGGCCCGAGAGAGACTGGCCCTTTAAGAGCCCCGCCCCGACTGCCCAACCCCCTCGCGTGACTGTGCCGGGACCCGCGCTGGGTTCGGGAGTTGGACGGCCCTCCGGGCCGTTCTCACGCAACTCCCCGGCACCGCGCCCCCCTCCAGGTGGGGCGGGGACGGGCCGAGTGACCTCGGTCCCTGGAGGGATGTGCCAGACGCACGCACGCTAGCCTGGGGTGGGATCTGCCCCTTCCTCTGTCCTAAGGCCCCTTCCCCTCCCCGGCCCGAGCGAGGGCTTACGCTCTAACCCTTTCCATTGCCACCCGGAGCTAACCGCGCAGCCCCACTGGCTGCCCGATTTCTCTGCCCTGCCAAAGTGCTAGCAAGCCCGTGCGCCAAAAGGGAACCTCGAAGGCCAGTGGGTCCAGTTGGAGGTCGCTCTAGGTTGCAGCAAGCCTTAGGTGGCCCTAGAGGAGGCGCCAGCCCCCAGTGAGCGCTCAGCCGGACTGCGTGTCAGCCATCCATTCCCACCCCTCGGTCCAGGAGCGCAAACTCCTGTCAGGCGACCGGGCTCTGGGGGCCGGGGCAGTCCACCGGCACCTCGGGCCTTCCGGCCCCCGTGACCTCGGTGCTGGAGTCGCCGCGCTTCTCACGCAGCCGCCGGGATTCAGTTACCCGGGGGAAGGAGGTCGTCACCCAGCAGCCCCGCCTCTGCCTGCCTGTCCCCCGTCGGCTTGCAGGGTCCGGGAGGCACTGGCTCATCCAGAATTCCAATGGGTGTAAAAATGAGGGAGAGGCGTCCTCATGCCCGGGAGTGGGATCTCCATACCCTTTTTCTCCGGGCGGTCCCAGGACTTCCCCCCAAGCCCCCCCGCCTCAGCTGGGCTTGGCACTGTCCATGGGGTACCTTGGAATTGGGGAGTCCAAGGTGCCCCCAACCCTCACCCCTTTACGTGCCTGCACCTAGATAAGGCGTCACCATAGTGGATTCTTGCCTGTTTCCTCGTCTTCCCCTCCCATCCTAGAGCTACTAGCCCCCCTCCCCCACCTTTAGGCTGCCCCTCCCCCATCCCATCCGCACGCTTCAGGGAAGGAGGCGTGGCCACGTGCGCAGGAGCCTATAAAGGTGGCTGTGCCTTCACCCTAAAGGTGACAGTTTCTCGGAACCTTCCTTGCTCCTCTTTGGGGTCCCTGGTTCCAGAGACCACTCTTGCACCTCAGCTCAACCCCTCTTGGAAACCACAGGTGAGTGCTGGGGGCTCCTGGCTCGCTTCTTCCCCACTAGTAAAAGGAAAATCTTGATGCCTTTCAGGTCTTCCTAGGTAGCCACTGGTCAGCACCTCTGAAAAAGGAGACAAAGAATGTCCTAAGAGTCCAGGCAGTCTAGTCCCCTGGTGGGGAAACTGAGGCCAGAGGAAGAGCAGGACTTGCCCAAGTTCCCAAAGCTAGTAACAGACTTAGAGATGGCCCCCATCTCTGGCTCCAGCTTTACCACCCACCTTGGCCACCTGCGGTTTCCCCAGCAGGGTTGCCTGGGAGGCTGGTGTGAGGACACAGCTTAGGGAAGCTGGGAGCGTGTGCAGCCCCTCCCTCAGGCTGTGTGATGAGGGAGGCTTCTCCCTGGGTGGTCCGGATGGATAGAGGGGGCAGGCTTGTTTCTTACCAGATGTACCCTGCCCTATCTAAAAGCTACCCTAGGCTGAGTCTACTCTCCCAAGGGGTGGCTTGTCAGAGCTGAGATGTTCTGACCTGGCAAGAGGGACTTCCCTATCCCATTGACTGTCTTCCCTGTCCTCTGTTGTGGGGCAGTCAGTGTGTGAGTTTGCCAGCCGCAGGGAGCTGGAACAGAAATATGACCTTGAGAACTCACCATTCCCATCCCCTTAGCCTCCTACCATCTTACTAAGGCTAGAGGTCCTTGGGGCACCCATTGTGCAGAAGGGAACACCATGCACCCTAGGGCCTCCTCGGGAAGTTAGGGCTTGAGTGTACTTTGGGATTCACCTTCTCCAGGAAGCCTCCCTAGACTATGAAGATGGCTATAGTGCTTGTGGTAGGAACCATACAGTCCTCTTGTGGTGGGACCCGTCTTAGGTGCTTCTCTATGGGGGAACCTTACCAGTCAGACTGTGAGGTTACAAGTGCAAATCTGCATCTTCTCTTCCCTGGGATCCAAGTAGGCTGATGTTGTCCTAGGTTCTCTCTCAGGTGATATGACTGGAGCCCAGAAATATAAAATGACCAGTCCAATGACACTCCATGGAGCCTGGAGCACCGGGTCTCCTGATTGCCAGTCCAGGACACCAGGCAAATGCTCAGTCAGAGCCCAATGCCTTGGAGAGAGTGGTCTATGAATTTGCACACCTTCTCTACAGATTGCCCTAGGCCAAACCTAGAAAGTATTGTCTCAGCCCTGCCTAAGTCCAGATTCATTCCTGATTTCTTGAATTCCAGTCTGGACTTTTCTTGCAGCCCTGGTTAGTGGTAACCTTCCATTTATTTTCAGCTTTCAGGGTGACTGGCAAGTGGGGAAGGCCCTGACCATTCATTCATTGAGAATTGAGCACCACAAAAACCCTGGGCTGGATTTCTGTTACCAGGAGCCTCAATCTAGCTGGTCTCAGCTACTTTCAAACTGTGGGACAGTTGAATTTAGCCTCATGTACCTGGGGCTGAGAGCAGTGTGGCTTGGGCAGTGGCCCTCCTTGTCCCCTGTCCCCTCCCCACTCTGTCCTGGGGTCTTGTGGGATTTCCTAGAGCCTGGGATTAAGCAGTAGAGAACTGAGGGTCCTGGGACAGTTCCTTCTCTGATCTGACTACTTTTCAAAGGGTGGAACCTGTCACATGAGCTCAAAGCTTCCCAGGGAACTTTTTCAAAGAGGTCTGAGCCCTAGTCCTAGCTCTGTCACTGATGGATAGGTGACTTTAGGCAAGTCAGTGCCTCCTCTGGAGGTCAGTTTCCCCAAATGTGAAATGAGGTTAATGGAGCTGATAAGCTCTAATTCCTTTGAAAGCAGAGTTTCCCCAAGCGTGGTGGGTAGTACTTAAAGGAATTTTTGGTGCTACATATTGATGATGTGTTTGTTTTAATATTAGGAAAAAACAAACTTGGACTTTCACACAGATATTATTGTTTAGGATGATGTTAAGTGGGTGGATTTAAAGTTGATTTTAGGAAACACTGAAATAAATAATAGTACGGGTGCTGTATGGAAATCGCACTGACATTTGGAAAATGTTGTAGATTGGTGCAGCAGTTAAGAGAAGTGTTCTGGAATTGGGCAACTTGGGTTGGGAGTCTACAGCCAACACTTTCTGGTTGTGAGACCTTGGACAAGTTACCCTCTCTGAGCCTCACTGCAGCCTACCTCGCAGGCTTGTGGACGACTCAAGAAAGCAATGACTGTGAAATTCTTGGCATCGAGTGGGAGCTAAACAAACAGATTCTCCTCACCTCCTCTTCCCCTTCCCACAGAGGGCAGTTCTGGGCGAGCGGGTTTCCCCTTTCCTTGACCAACATGCTGACACTTTAGGATATTGGCTCTTCCCATCCCCCAATCTGATGTCTTGCCCTTTCCCTCCTGCTCTACCTCTCAGGAGCCACCTTAAGATCTTTGAGCTGATCATGCTTTCTGAATTTGGACTCCCCACCTTAGCCACGGAGCTCCTCCTGGCCTCTGCTGTCTTCTGCCTGGTATTCTGGGTGGTCAGGGCCTGGAAGCCTCAGGTCCCCAAAGGCCTAAAGAGTCCCCCGGGGCCCTGGGGCTGGCCCCTGATCGGACACGTGCTGACCCTGGGGAAGAACCCGCACCTGGCGCTGACATGGCTGAGCCAGCGGTACGGGGACGTGATGCAGGTGCGCATTGGCTCTACGCCTGTGCTGGTGCTGAGCGGCCTGGACACTATCCGGCAGGCCCTGGTGCGGCAGGGTGATGACTTCAAGGGCCGGCCTGACCTCTACAGCTTCACCCTCATCACTGATGGCCAGAGCATGACCTTCAGCCCTGACTCTGGACCAGTGTGGGCCACCTGCCGACGCCTGGCCCAGAAAGCCCTGAAGAACTTCTCTATGGCCTCAGACCCAGCTTCCTCATCCTCCTGCTACCTGGAGGAGCACGTGAGCAAGGAGGCTGAGTACCTCATCAGCAAGTTCCAGGAGCTGATGGCAGAGGTTGGGCACTTTGACCCCTACAGGTACGTGGTGGTATCAGTGGCCAACGTCATCTGTGCCATGTGCTTTGGCCAACGCTATGACCACGACCACCAAGAACTGCTTAGCATAGTCAACTTGAATAATGAGTTCGGGGAGGTGGTCACCTCAGGGAACCCAGCTGACTTCATTCCCATCCTCCGTTACCTACCCAACTCCACCCTGAAGGTCTTCAAGGAGGTGAATGAAAAGTTGTACAGTTTCACACAGAAGATAGTCAAGGAGCACTACAAAACATTTGAAAAGGTACAGGCTGGGGAGAGACAGGTGGGCTGTTGGGGCAGGTAGGTTCAGGGGCCAGGAAGTCAGAGATTGGAGCAGCATGGGGTTTGACAGGCTCTCAGGGAGTCCTCATCTGGGATTTAGGAGCCAGTAGCGGAGGAGACTCCATCCTTGGCTGGGGCATAGGACTTTTTCTTGACTAGCCTTTCCACCCATCTATTGGACAGCAATATTCACCAAATAGCCACTCTGCAGGGCCCTGAGCTGGCTGTGTGGGGACCAGGAAGAGTTAAAGACTTTGTCTCCTAGCCTCAGGGAGAGGAAAGGTTAAAAGCATGACCAGATAATAATGGTACCAGATGATGTGTGTCAGGTGCCCCTTGAGTTGCGACTACCAGTATTCTGAGGCAGGAGAGATCCTTCGAAAGGCAGAGAGTAGCTGGGATGCAGTCCCAGAGAGGGGTCACCTCTTCAACAAAGGTTCTAGGGATGGTGAAGGACCAGGGCTAGATGGACAGGTAGGTTGGCATTTGGGATCTTGCTCACTTGTGGACCCTCCCACCAAGGCCCACATCCGGGATATCACAGACAGCCTAATCAAGTATTGTCAGGACAGGAAGCTGGATGAAAACGCAAATATCCAGCTGTCGGACAAGAAGATCATTAATATTGTCGTGGACCTCTTTGGAGCTGGTATGAGCTACCCTATTGTGTCTTTCCTGTACCCAACTTTCCTGACTTACCATCTGCCTAACTGTTCCCTTTTCTCTACCCTGTCCAGGGTTTGACACAATCACAACTGCCATCTCCTGGAGCCTCATGTACCTGGTGACGAACCCCAGGGTACAGAGCAAGATCCAGGAGGAGCTGGGTAGGTGATGGTCCCCTTCAAAGGGCTCAAGGCAGGGGACCTGACCAAGGTCTGGGCAGCCCCTTAGCCCCATCTGGTCTTTTTTGTTCTGCAGACACAGTGATTGGCAGGGCACGGCGGCCCCAACTCTCTGACAGGCTCCATCTCCCCTATCTGGAGGCCTTCATCCTGGAGACCTTCCGACACTCGTCTTTCGTCCCCTTCACCATCCCCCACAGGTGAGGCCCCACTGATCCACTGCTGTCTAATGCTGTGTGCCTTATCCCAGTCCATTATTTGACTCAGGGCTAGTGGGAGGGACATGGCATGGGAGGTAAGGGGGATATCCTTGTGGTCCTGAGCCTGACCAAGCTTCCTTCCCTCCCCAGCACCACGAGAGACACAAGTCTGAGTGGCTTTTACATCCCCAAGGGACGTTGTGTCTTTGTGAACCAGTGGCAGATCAACCACGACCAGTAAGTTGAGAGGGCTGGCTGGGCCTACCATCTCCCAGGCTTCAGACCCTCCTGTCCCCGGGCCACTTGCCTATCCCCTACCCTTTGGGGCTGGGGATCAACCCACTTGATGCTTTCTAGCCCCCAAGCTGCCACTTCAGCTGCCTCACTCTGGTTACAGGAAGCTATGGGGTGACCCATCCGAATTCCGACCGGAAAGGTTTCTCACCACTGACGGCACCATCCACAGGGCACTGAGTGAGAAGGTGATGCTCTTTGGCACAGGCAAGCGGAACTGCATCGGGGAGACCATTGGCCGCTGGGAGGTCTTCCTCTTTCTGGCCATCCTGCTGCAGCAGGTGGAGTTCAGCGTGTCACCAGGTGTGAAGGTGGACATGACTCCCATCTACGGGCTGACCATGAAGCATGCGCGCTGTGAACACTTCCAGGTGCAGCTGCGTTCTTAGGCTGAGTGCTTGAGGGCTAGACTCTGTTAACCTGGTCTGTCTGGGCAGCCAGGCCAGGGGGCTGGCCCGGGGGTCTCAGCTTCAGCTGGAAACCCACAGATACTGGTCTGACTGACTTTTTGCTGTCTGTATATGACTGAGCCTGAGAAATCATGCCTGCTCCCTGGGGGGATATATGCCATTTAAACATGGCTGCACTATTGACAACTGCAGTCGCCACAGGCCTCTATGCTGCACAGCATGTTGAGACTTGTCTCCAACATGTTGAGACTTGTCACGATTTGTTTTCCCAAACCTATTGTCCCTTTACTGATTGGCTTGTTTACCTGAATTCCTTCTCCCTTGCCGGCACCCAAAGCCCATTGTTTTGTTAATTGCTTTATTGCTTGCTGTATTGACTATAAAATAAACTCCTGGGACTGAAGTGGGGTCGACTCCTCAGAGTGACCCTCCTGGCCCCACTTCTCTGTTAGAGCTGTGGCATTGGTTACTGTCTCCGCCGCTCGCTGCGACAGATGGTGCCCCGTGTCAGGGGCTGCAACAGCTCCCTATCCTGGACTTGCCCCCCTGCATGCTGACCACAAACAGTGGGCATAGCATAGGCCACATAGGAACCGATGGAACCTTCCGAAGTGTGATTGTAGTAGGAGGCCCAGGAGGGTTAGGAGGTCCTGAGGCCTCTGAGAACTTCTGAAGAAGTTCTTCTCTGGAAGCCCGGGGGCCAGCAGCTGGCTGGCTTCCTGGGGGACTGACTGACTTTAACTATTGGGAGTCATCAAGAGTGAAGGCAGCTCAAAATACTGGCACAGAAGTGGCCACCCTGCTTGAACAAGGCTGAGACATCTAACCACAAGGGTCTGGGACACTGTGCCTAGAGGATTGCCTTCTTCTGCCCTCCCCGCAGGCAGGAACAGGGCTGCCTCCTGGCCTTGTGAGGCCACTGTTCCTGCCCAAGAGGGACTGCAGACTTCTCTCTCTAAGAGTTGCAGGGGTCAGAGGGAGCGTTGGTGTCCAGGCTCCAGGACCATGGCTACAGTGAGGATGGACAGGGGTTATTTCAGTCACCTTCTACTGGACTCCCTTCTCTATACCCTGTATTAAAATGTCTTTTTTAAGTGTTTGTATGCAGGGACATTTTTATTGTAGCCTACATTGTATTTGCATGTTTGCATTTATCACATTTAAGAGCTTAAGAACCATTTATTTAATACAGTAGAGAAAATTCTAACCCAAGTATCCAGAAATGTTTGGCAAACAAATACCTAAGCTAAATAAAGATATTATCCAGAAGCCCTGCAGGTGGAGAATTTTTGAATCTTGAATGAAGCCATCACTGATCTAAATGCCCACCCTAAACCCAATCTTGTGCCAGTTTCACTGTGGGGAGGAGGAGGAGGTGAAGCCACTGATTTCAGGCAGCTTGCAGTTTGGTTGGGGGACAAGACTCTGTCACCTCACTGCCTTCCTCCCTCTCTAACGAATCACACACATTGATGGAGAGTATTTTCTGGACCAGTCACTGGGTGTATAAAAGGAATAAAGCACAGTCCCTTGTTTCAAGAGCCTCCCAAATTGGTTGGGGGAACCTACGCATAAACACATCATGCAATTCACTGTAATCTGGGCTCTTTCAGACAGATGCCCACCAGGCCTGGGAGGCCTACAGGAGCATGAGGCCCAGAGCTGGGGTGGGTGCTGGGCAAAGTTACCAGGTCTTGGGGATAAAGCTGAGCCTTCCTTGATGGATGAGGGGCAGTCTCACTAAGGTCTCACGCATTAAATGCTGAAGTCCAAGGAGGTAGGCTCCATTCACAGTACTGGGGGGACAGGGGATCCTCACCTCAGCTCAGAAGTTGTGGTCTGCTCTTCACTATTCATGCCCCAGGTCAGCCCTGCAACCCTGCAATCATGTTAGAACCCAAGGCTGGTCACAGAGAACAGGGTCTTTGATTGTGAGGCTCCTATAACTAGACTAAGGCCCAGATTTAAATGCTGAAAGTCCCTGGCCATCTGGGATGGCAGAGTGGTGGTGCCAAGTAGGGCAGAGGCTGGACCCAAGTAGCCAGGAGCTGTTCTGACTGAGGGGTGATAGAGACACATTTTGGGAAGTGACCGCCGGCCCAGCTTTCTTCCTGAAGCATTGTGCAGTGGCCAGCAACTGGCCGTTCATGCACAGTGCTTTCTGGCAGGGCTAGATAACTCCCACCCACCAAAGGCTTTAGGCCACTGCAAGGAGCAAGCTGAAGTCAGTTGAGCAACCTCCTTGTATGGGGGGATGAGAAGATTGGCCCCCAATCATTCTTGTCTTTTTTAATTAAAAAAAGTAACTTGTATTGCTTTTTTCTTTTTAAAAATGTAATTGATACATGTTGCCAATGCCCTTCAGCATAAGGCCACCAGGAAAACACCTGTTGTTAGTTGTCATCAAGTGGATTCCAACTCATGGCAATTTCACTTGTGTCCGAGTAAAACTGTTCCATAGGGTTTTCAATGGCTGATTTTTCAGACGTAGATCACTAAACTTCTTCCAGGGTGCCTCTGGGCTGACTCAAACCTCTAACTTTTCAGTTAGCAGCTGAGCTTATTAACCGTTTGCACCACCCATTACTCATTGCAGTGAGGGAGAACACACACCATGGGGAATCACAGGGTGTCTCAATAAGAGGGTGTTAAAAGAAACTATTAGAGGATTTGAGCTTTAGTTGGGTGAATTGGGAGAAGGTCTAAGGAAGCGTGAGTTAGTTACAGATTGGGTGCTGTCAGGATGGTGGGACAATTCAGTTTGGTATTTTGTGGGCAGCACAGTGACCTTGTCTTGTATGTGCTTAGACAAAATTATGAAGTGGCCTTGTTTTGTTTCATTTTATCATGAAGTAATAATGCTCAGAGTAACCTTGTCTGAGGTTGCTGTTCTGTGAACAGAGAACTGGAAAACAGCAGAACAAAATGGTCTGTGAGCATCAGACCAACTTGTAATAATATTAAGGTCTAGCTGTGAATGCCAGACCATTTCTGGACATAGAGGCTGTTAATGTTCATTGAAAAAAATTTAGAAAATACTCACAAACAAAAAGAAAAAAAATTAAAATTTAGCTAAATCCCAACCTCCCCAGATATAACAAATAATCTTTTGTATGTGGCTAGATAATAGAAGAATAGATATAAATGTATATATTTACGCTTTTATACCTGCTTTTTTGCCCACTTCTAGAATTTTATCCTAAAGAAATAATTGCAGCACCTACAACAAAAAACAAAAAAACAAATAACCCAGTTTAAAAATAGGCAAAGGACTTGAATGGATATTTCACCAAAGAAAACATATAAATGGCCAATAAGCACATGAAAAGACACTCAATTTCATTAGTCATTGGGGAAAGGAAAATCAAAACCACAATATTGTTGCTGTTGTTAGCTGTTGTTGGGTCCACCCAACTCATGGCGATCCCATGTGTGCGGAGTAGAAGTGCATTCCATAATGCAGGTATCATAATGAGATAACACTTTATCTCCACCAGGATGGATATTAACAGAAAAATGAAAATAACAAGTGTTGGCAAGGATGTAGAGAAATTGGAACCCTCATCCATTGCTGGTGGGATTGTAAAATGGTGCAGCATCTGTGGTTCCTCAAAAAGTTAAACGTAGAACTACCTTTGTTGTTGTTGTTAGGTGCTGTCGAGTCACTTCCGACTCACAGGGACTCCACGCACAACGGAATGAAACACCGTCTGGTCCCACACCATCCTCTTAATCATTGCTATGTTTGAGCCCATTGTTGCAGCCACTGTGCCAATCTTTCTTGTTGAGGGTCCTTATTTTTTTTGCTGATCCTCTACCTTACCAAGCATAATGTCCTTCTCCAGGGACTGGCTCCTACTGATAACATGAGATGAAGTCTTGCCATCCTTGCTTCTAAGGAGCATTCTGGCTGTATTTCTTCCAAGATAGATTTGATTGTTTTTCTGGCAGTCCTTGGTATACTCAATATTCTTCTCCAACACCACGATTAAAAGGCGTCAATTCTTCTTCGGTCTTCCTTACTCATTGCCCAGCTTTTGCATCATATGAGGCAATTGAAAATACCATGGGTTGTCAACTGAAATAAAAAGGATTATAACAGAATATTATGAAAAACTATACTCCAAAAATTTGAAAACCTAGAAGAAATGGATAAATTTCTAGAAACACACGGCCTACCCAAACTACAACAAAGTGACGTTGAAAATCTGAACAGACCCATAACAAGAGAAGAGATTGAAAAGGTAATAAAAAAACTCCCAACCAAAAAAAGCCCTGGCCCAGATGGCTTCACTGGAGAATTCTACAAAACATTTACAGAAGAGCTTGTACCAGTACTACTTAAACTATTTCAGAGCATAGAAGAGGAAGCAACACTTCCAAATTCACTCTATGAAGCCAGCATAATGCTGATACCAAAACCAGACAAAGACGTCACAAAAAAAGAAAATTACAGACCAATATCTCTCAAGAATATAGATGCAAAAATTCTTAACAAAATTCTAGTCAATAGAATTCAGCATCATATCAAAAAAAAAAAAAAAAAATACACCACGACCAAGTAGGATTCATACCAGATATGCAAGGATGGTTCAACATTAGAAAATCAATCAAAATAATCCACCACATAAATAATAGGAAAGAAAATAATCACGATCATCTCAACTGACACAGAAAAGGCATTTGACAAAGTCCAACACCCATTCCTGATAAAAACTCTCAATAAAATAGGTATAGAAGGGAAATTTCTCAACATAACAAAGAGCATCTATGCAAAACCAATGGCCAACATCATTCTTAATGCAGAGAGGCTGAAAAAATTCCTCTTGAAAACAGGAATAAGACAAGGATGCCCTTTATCACCACTCCTATTTAACATTGTGCTGGAAGTTCTAGCTAGAGCAATAAGGCAAGAAAAGAAATAAAGGGCATCCAAATTGGTAATGAAGAAGTTAAACTGTCCCTGTTTGCAGATGATATGATACTATACCTAGAAAACCCTATAGACTCCACGAGAAATCTACTGGAACTAATAGAAAGATTCAGCAGAGTAGCAGGATACAAGATAAACATTCAAAAATCAGTTGGATTCCTATACACCAGTAAGGAGAATGATGAAAAGGAAATCAGGAAAAGAATACCATTTTCAATTGCCCCTAAAAAGATAAAATACTTAGGAATAAATCTGACCAGGGATGTAAAAGACCTATAAAAAGAAAACTACAAAACACTACTGCATGAAACACAAAGGGATCTACATAAATGGAAAAACATACCATGCTCATGGATAGGCAGACTCAACATTGTGAAAATGACAATTCTACCCAAAGCAATTTACAAATACAACGCAATCCCAATCCAAATACCCACAACATTCTTCAAAGAGATGGAAAAACTAATCATTAACTTTATATGGAAAGAGAAGAAGCCCCGAATAAGTAAAGCACTACTGAAGAAGAAGAATAAAGTTGGAGGACTCACACTACCTGACTTCAGAAACTATTATACAGCTACAGTAGTCAAAACAGCCTGGTACTGGTACAATGACAGATACATTGACCAATGGAACAGAATTGAGAACCCAGATGGAAATCCATCCACCTACAGTCACCTGATCTTCGACAAGGGCCCAAAGTCCATCAAATGGGGAAAAGACAGTCATTTTAACAAATGGTGCTGGCAAAACTGGATATCCATCTGCAAAAAAATGAAACAGGATCCATACCTCACGCCATATACAAAAACTACTTCAAAGTGGATCAAAGACCTGAATAGAAAGCCAAAAACTATAAAGTTCATAGAAGAAAAAATCAGAGCAACACTAAGGCCTTAATACACGGCATTAACAGGATACAAACCATAACCATCAACGCACAAACCCCAACAGATAAGCTAGATAACTGGGATCTTCTAAAAATCAAACACCTATGCTCTTCAAAAGACTTCACCAAAAGAGTAAAAAGAGAACCTACAGACTGGGAAAAAATTTTTGGACAGTACAAGTCAGACAAAGGTCTAATCTCCATAATCTACAAGAAAATCCAACACCTCTACAACAAAAAGACAAATAATCCTATTAAAAAATGGGCAAAGGAAATGAACAGACACTTCACCAAAGAAGACATTCAAATGACCAACAGACATATGAGGAAATGCTCACGATCACTAGCCATTAGAGAAATGCAAATTAAAACCACAATGAGATACCATCTCACCCCGGCATTACTGGCACGAATCAAAAACACTGGAAATAACAAATGTTGGAGGGGCTGCAGGGAGATGGGAACTCTTGTGCGCTGCTGGTGGGAATGGAAAATGATACAACCATTTTGGAAAATGATATGGCGCTTCCTCAGAAAGCTAGAAATAGACATACCATTCGATCCAGCAATCCCACTCCTAGGAATATATCCTAGAGAAATAAGAGTCGTCACTCGAATAGACCTATGCACACCTATGTGCATGGCAGCATTGTTCACAACAGCAAAACGATGGAAACAACCTAGATGCCCATCGACAGATGAATGGATAAACAAACTATGGTACATACACACAGTGGAGTACTATGCAACGAGAAAGAACAACAATGAATCTGTGAACCATCTCATAACATGGATGAAACTGGAGGACATTATGCTGAGTAAACTAAGTCAATCACAAAAGGACAAATATTGTATGAGACCTCTATTGTAAAAACCCATGGAAAAGTTCACACACAAAATGTAACAATCTTTGTTGGTTACCAGGGATGGGAGGGGTGGGGGGGGGGGAATACTAAATAGGCAATAGATAAGTGGTATCTTGGGTGAAGGGTGAGACAGTACACAATACAGGGGAAACTAGCACAACCTGTACAAGGAAAGGTCATGGAAGCCCCATAGACACATCCAAACTCCCTGAGGGACTGAATTGCTGGGCGGAGGGCTCTGGGGACCATGGTCTGAGGAACACCTAGCTCAATTGGCATGACACAGCTTATAAAGACAATGCGCTACATTCTACCTTGGTGAGTAGTGTCTGGGGTCTTAAAAGCCTGTGAGCGGCCATCTAAGATACTCCACTGGTCTCATCCCTTTGGGAGCAAGGGAGAATGAAGAGAACAGGATACAGGGAAAAGATTAGTCCAAAGGACTAATGGTCCACATCTACCCAGGCCTCCACCAGACTGAGTCCAGTACAGCTAGATGGTGCCCGGCTACCACCACTGACTGCTCTGACCAGGATCACAACAGAGGGTTCTGGACAGAGCTGGAGGAGGATGTAGAGCATAATTCTATCTCACAAAAAAAGGACCAGATATACTGGCCTAAAGGAGACTGAAGAAACCTTGAGAGTATGGCCCCCAGACACCCTTTTAGCTCAGTGGTGAAGTTACCTCCAAGATTCACTGTTCAGCCTGGGAGTGGACAGCCCCGTAAAACCAAATGAGACTAATGAGGTACAGGAGTCCAGTGACAAGGGCCAGAAGGCAGAAGGGGACAAGGAAGCTGGTGATAGGGAACCCAAGGTTGAGTAAGGATATTGTTGATGTGTTGTGAGATTCTTAACCATTGTCATAGGGCAGCATTTGTAGTAACTGTTAAATGAGAAACTATTTTGTTCTGTAAGCCTTCATCTTAAGTGAGAATAACAGCACAACTGGAAGAGCGTAGTCAATGTCACTGAACTGTGTATGTAGAACTTTTTGAAACGGTGTGTCTTTGGCTATGTGTATTTTCACCAAAAAAAAAAAGGTTGAGAAGTTAGAGGGTTAATATGTTGTGGGGTTGTTAACCAATGTCATAAAACAACATATGTACTACTGTTTCATGAGAAACTATTTGTTCTGTAAGCCTTCACCTGAAGTACAATAAAATATTTTTAAAAAAAAATCCTCACAACAGGACCATTAAACAACATCATGATAAATAGAGAAAAGATTGATGTTGTCAAGGTTTTCATTTTACTAGAATCCACCTTCAACGGCCATGGAAGCAGCAGTCAGGAAATTGAACACTGCATTACATTGGACAAATCCGCTGCAAAAACTTCTTTAAAGTGTTCAAAAGCAAAGTCACTTTGAGGATTAAGCTGCGTCTGAACCAAGCCAGGATATTTTCAATCACCTTATATGCATGTGAAAGGTGGACAATGAATAAGGAAGACTGAAGAATTGATGCCTTTGAATTATGGTGTTGGCCAAGACTATTGAATATACTATGGATTGCCAGAAGAACAAACAAGTCTGTCTTGGAAGAAATACAGCCAAAGTGCTCCTTGGATGTGAGGATGGTGTAACTTTGTCTCATGTACTTTGGACATGTTATCAGAAGGGACCAATCACTGGAGAAGGACATCATGCTTGGTAAAGTAGACGTTCAGCAAGAAACAGAAAGATGTTTGATGAGATGAATTGACATAGTGGCTGCAACAAGGGGCTGAAACATAACAACCATTGTGAGGGTGGCGCAGGACCAGGTAGTGTTTTGTTCTGTTGTGAGATATATATATATCACAATGGAATACTTATAAAAATAAAAAGGAATGAACTACTAAAAAAAAAAAAAAAAAAAAAAGGAAAATACCATGGGTTGGGTCAGGCACATCTTAGTCCCCAAAGTGACATCTTTGCTTTTTAACACTTTAAAGAGGTCTTTTGCAGCAGATTTGCCAATGCAATACCTCATTTGATTTCTTGACTGCTACTTCCATGGGCATTGATTGTGGATCCAAGTAAAATAAAATCCTTGACAACTTTAATCTTTGCTCTGTTTATCATGATGTTGCTTATTGGTCCAGTTGTGAGTATTTTTGTTTTCTTTATGTTGAGGTGCAATCCATACTGAAGGCTGTAGTCTTTGATCTTCATCAGTAAGCGCTTCAAGTCCTCTTCGTTTTCAGCAAGCCAATTTGTGTCATCTGCATAACGCAGGTTGTTAATGAGTCTTCCTCCAATCCTGATGTCACATTCTTCTTCATATAGTCTAGCTTCTTGGATTATTTACTCAGCATATACACTGAATAAGTATGGTGAAATGATACAACCCTGACACACACCTTTTCTGACTTTAAGCCACACAGTATTCCCTTGTCCTGTTCAAATGACTACCTCTTGGTCTATGTACAGGTTCCTCACGAGCACAATTAAGTGTTCTGGAATTCCCATTCTTCCCAATGTTATCCATAATTTATTATGATCCACACAGTCAAATGCCTTCGTGTAGTCAATAAAACACAGGTAAACATCTTTCTGGTATTCTCTGCTTTCAGCCAGGATCCATCTGACATCAGCAATGATATCCCTGGTTACATATCCTCTTCTGAATCCAGCTTGAACTTCTGACAGTTCCCTGTCAATATACTGCTGCCAC
The DNA here is from genome assembly GCA_030035585.1 of Dugong dugon. NCBI lineage: Eukaryota > Metazoa > Chordata > Mammalia > Sirenia > Dugongidae > Dugong > Dugong dugon. The sequence continues at coordinate 20,086,797 of CM057482.1, read as the reverse complement.
TGCTTTTGAATGATCTTCACAAAATTTTACTTGTGTGTGATATTAATGATATTGTTCAATAATTTCCACATTCTGTTGGATCACCTTTTTCTGGAAAGGGCACAAATATGGATCTCTTCCAGTCAGTTGGCCAGGTAAGCTGTCTTCCAAACTTCTTGGCATAGACGAATGAGCACCTCCAGCACTGCACCTGTTTGTTGAAACATCTCAATTGGTATTCTGTCAATTCCTAGAGCCTTGTTTTTCGCTAATGCCTTCAGTGCAGCTTGGACTTCTTCCTTCAGTACCATTTGTTCTTGATCATATGCTACCTCCTGAAATGACTGAAAAATTTTTTTTGGTACAATGACTCTGTGTATTCCTTCCATCTTCTTTTGATGCTTCCTGTGTTGTTCAATGTTTTCCCTGCAGAATTCTTCAATATTGCAACTTGAGGCTTGAATTTTTTCTTCAGTTCTTCCAGCTTGAGAAATGCCAAGTGTATTCTTCCTTTTTGGTTTTCTAACTCCAAGTCTTTGCACATTTCATGATAATACTTTACTTTGTCTTCTCAAGCCACCCTTTGAAACCTTTTGTTCAGCTCTTTTACTTCATCATTTCTTCCTTTCGCTTTAGCTATTTGATGTGCAAGAGCAAGCTTCAGAGTCTCTTCTGACATCCATTTTTGTCTTTTCTTTCTTTCCTGTGTTTTTAATGACCTTTTGCTTTCTTCAAGTATGATGTCCTTGATGTTATTCCACAACTCGTCTGGTCTTCAGTCATTATTCTTGAGATGGTCTCCAGATTCAAGTAGGATATAGTCAAGATCATATTTTGACTCTTGTGGACTTGTTTTAATTTTCTTCAGCCTCAACTTGAACTTGCATATGAACAATGCATTTGACCCAGCAATTTCACTCCTGGGCATATATCCAAAATACTTGACAGCAGGGTCTGAAATAGATACTTGTACACCAATGTTCATTGTGGCATTATTCACAATAGCCAAAAGGTGGACACAACCCATGTCCATCAACAGATGAATGGAAACAAAAATGAAGTATATACAATGAAATATTACTCGGCTACAAAGAGAAATGAAATTCTGATACATGCAACAACATGGATGAACCTTGAAAACATTATGCTGAGTGAAATATATCAGACACAAAAGGACAAATATTGTATGATGCCATTTATAGGAAATGTATGGAGTAGGCAAATAAATAGAGACAAAAATTAGGTCAGTGGTTGTCAAGGGGTGGTAGGAGAGGGGAATGAGAAGTGACTGCTAATGGGTAGCAGGTTTCTTTTTGGGGTGATGAAATATTCAGGAATTAGACAATGGTGTGATGGTTAAAGTTATGTGTCACCTTGGCTAGGCCATGATTCTCAGTGGTTTGGCAAATATTATGTAATTATCCTACATTTTGTGATCTGTTGTGAGCAGCCAATCAGTTGAAAGCCAATTAGTAAAAAGTCAGAAAGTTTCCTTGGGGGTGTGGCCTGCATCTAATGTATATGGATGTTCTGGCAAAGCTGTCTCTGGATCCTGCATCCGACTCACCATCCTCTTACCTCCAGTCCTTGGGAGATGAGTTGCAACCCCATGAGCCAGCAACCTTCCACCTGACCCGCTGATTTTGGGTTTGTGAGCCCCTGCAATCACTTGAGTCAGGAGAAGCCTTCAGCCTGAATCCTGACCCACGGATTTGGGACTTGCCAGCTTCCACAACTATGTGAGCCATTTCCTTGAGATAAATCTCTTGATATATATATATATATATATATATAGTATATACTTGACTGGTTTTGCTCCTCTAGAGGGTTCAGCCTAAGACATTTGGTACTGAAAGTGGCTCTAGAGAAACAAAATTGTAAGGATAAGTTTTCTGAATTGGTTCTCAAGACTGGCTTGTCTTAACGGCACTGATGACTCTGGCTCCAGTAGTACAGAGGGCACTGCTAATCCAAGGCATGAGATGGCAATAGAAATATGCAAAATATCACCACTAAAGGATCAAATATTTGTCAGAGACAAGGCTCTGCGTGATTGCATATTCAATACTTTTCTACAATTTTGTCAGAATGAGAAGTATAAGAAAGCTGGTTGGTTGGTCCTACTTTCACTAGAAAAAGTGGTGAAAGAAAGAGAGGAGCTAAGGGCTTCAGAGTCACAGCTCAAGTGGCACAAAGGAGACCTGAAATTTGCCACTTGTGCCCTGAAAGAAAGCCTCTTTTCTTGTAGTAACAGAGCTGATATTCCTGAAAACCAAACTCAGTGTCTTATCATAAAAGTGGCTGAATTACAACATCAGTTGAATTCCCAGCCCTGAATGGTGTCTGAAGTTAAAGTGAGGGCATTGATTGGGAAGAAATGGGATCCTGAAACTTGGGACGAGGACATATGGGCAGATAATCAGGAAGCTGGGGACACTGAGCCCCACTCCTGCCAACAGAACCAGCCCTCTTACTCCTATCTGAAGAGATTACTTTGTCTTTGTCTGCTAAGCCACCCTCCCCAGTAAAATGATTATCCCTTCCACCTCCACCTGATGAGATTAATCCAGCTGTGTCTGAAGAACCTTTGTCGGAGATATCACCTGGGGTCGCATCTGGGGCATTGCCTGGGGTATTGCCTGAGGCAGATGCCTTACAAGACGTTGCTGAATGTCCCCAGGACCCATCCCCACCACTCATCTTTGCTTCTAGACCTATGACTCGACTTAAGTCCCAGCAACCCCAAGAGGTGAAGTACAAAGTGTGACCCAGGAAGTGGCATGCTACACTCCAAAAGAACTGCTTGATTTTTCTCATATATACAAACAGAAACCTGGGGAATATGTGTGGAAATTGCTATTAAGGGTGTGGCATAACGGTGCAAGGAACATTAAGTTGGATCAGTCTGAGTTTATTGATGTGGGCCCACTAAGCACAGATTCTTCATTCAGTGTTTTAGCTCAGGTTGTTAGAAAAGGATCTAATTGTTTATTTGGTTGGTTCACTGAAGTATAGATTAAGCAGTGGCCTACACTAAATTAAGTTGAAGTACCAGATCTGCCTTGGTATATTGTAGAAGAAGGTATCCAAAGGCTTACAGAAATTGACATGTTAGAGTGGATTTATCAGGTTGGACCCAGATATCCACCCATGTAGTGCCCAGAGGACACATTGTTCACCACAATGGTGAGAAGCAAATTTGTGAAGGGAGCCCCAGCATCCTTGAAGACTGCTGTGATTGTTATTTTATGTAAGTCAGATTTGATATGGGAACTGCTCTAACTGAATTAAGATCTAACTACAATGGGGCTGATTGGACCCTGTGGTTGCAGGGGCCAAGTGGCGACACTTCATCTCCAAAGACAAAGTGGGCATGGTTACCATAATGGACAGCAGAGTCAAAGCAGTAATCAGAATAATCTGACTTGTATGGACTTATGGCATTGGCTACATAGTTATGGTGTCCCTAGGAGTGAAATAGATGGAAAATATACTAAATATTTACTCGATCTGTACAGATGGAAGAATTCTAGGTTAAGTGAACAGTCTAATATAAATTTCCAGAATAGAGAGTCACAGCCTCTTAATCAATTCCCAAACTTGAGCCAGTGTACAGACCCACAACCCCTTGAATGAAGGGAAGGCCTGTTCTCCCTGAGGAACTACCCCACTACACTGCCAAAAATTTATATTCTTAATCTTTTTCCCAGCCTTCCCCGAAGGGATCTATGGGCTTTTAGAAGAGTGACTATTCACTGGGGAAAAGGAAATCATCAGAATTTTTGGTGTTTACTGGACACTGGCTCTCAACTGACTCCAATTCCAGGAGACTCAAAATGTCACTGTGGCCCACCAGTCAGAGTGGGGGGTGTATGAAGGTCAGATTATTAATGGAGTTTTAGCTCAGTTCCATCTCACAGTGGGTCCAGTAGGTCCCTGAACCCATCCTGTAGTGATTTCCCTAGTTCCAGAATGCATAATTGCAATAGACATACTCAGCAACTGGCAGAACCCCTACATTGGATCCCTGACAAGTGGAGTAAGAGCTATTATGGTAGGAAATGCCAAGTGGAAGCCATTAGAACTGTCCGTATCTAATATAGTAAACCAAAAGCAATACCACATTCCTGGAGGGATTGCAAAGATTACTGCTACCATCAAGGACTTGAAGGATGCAGGGGTGGTCATTCCCATCACATCCCCACTCAATTCACCTATTTAATCTGTGCAAAAAACAGATGGATCTTGGAGAATGACAGTGGATTATTGTAAACTTAAACAGGTGTTGACTCCAATTGCAGCTGCTGTTCCAGATATGGTTTCATTGCTTGAGCAAATTAGTACATCTCCTAGTACCGGGTATGCAGCTATTGATCCAGCTAATGCCTTTTTCTCAATTCTGGTTTTGAAGGAATACCAGAAGCTGTTTGTCTTCAGCTAGCAAGTCCTGCAATACACCTTCACTGTTCTACCTCAGGGATATATAAATTCTCTGGCCCTATGTCATAATTTAGTCTGCAGAGATCTTGATTGCCTTTCCTTTCCACAAGATGTCACAATGGCTCATTACACTCATGAAATTATGCTGATTGGACCTAGTTAGGAAGAAGTATCAATGACTCTAGACTTATTGGTAATACATTTGTGTGCTACAGGGTAGAAAATTAACCTGACAAAAATTGAGGCACCTTCCATCTCACTAAAATTTCCAGGCCTCCAGTGGTGTGTGGCATGTCAAGATATTCCTTCTGAAGTGAAGGATAAATTGCTGCATCGGGCCCAACACAACTAAAAAGGAAGCACCACAGCTGGTGGACCTCTTTGGATTTTGGAGGCAACATATCCCTCATTTGGGTGTGCTACTCCAGCCTATTTATCAAGTGACTCAAAAAGCTGCTAGTTTTGAGTGGGGTACAGAACAAAAGAAGGCTCTGCAACAGGTTAAGGCTGCTGTGCAAGTGGCTCTGCCACTTGGGCCATATGATTTGGCTGATCCAGTGGTTCTTTTTTTTTATTATTATTGTACTTTAGATGAAGGTTTACAGAACAAATAGTTTCTCATTAAACAGTCAGTATACATATTCTTTTATGACATTGGTTAACAACCCCATGACAGGTCAACATTCTCCCTTTTTGACCTTGGGGAGCTTTTTTTTGGTGAAAATATACATAGCCAAAGTTACACCATTTTGAAAGTTTCTACATGTAAAATTCAGTGACATAGATTACATTCTTCCAGTTGTGCTGCTATTCTCACTATCCTTTTCCAAATTATTCCATCACTGTTATCTCCAACTCACTGGCCCCTAGGCTTCCCATCAAACCTTTTGAGTTGCTGTTGTCAGTCTGATCTCACATAGATAATTCTTTTTTGTTTTTTGTACCTTAAAGATTTGCAGAATAGTTTCTTAATAAACAGTTAGTACACATATTGCCCTATGACAATGGTTAACAATCCCATGACATGTCAACACTATCCCTTCTCAACCTTGGGTTCCCTATTACCAGCTTTCCTGTCCCCTCCTGCCTTCTAGTCCTTGTCCCTTGACTGCTGTGCCTCATTAGTCCTGTTTTGTTTTATGAGGCTGTCCAATCTCTGGCTGAATGGTGAACTTCGGGAGGGGCTTCACCACTGAGCTAAAAGGGTGTCCGGGGGCCATACTCTCGGGGTTTCTCCAGTCTGTCTGGCCAGTAAATCTGGTCTTTTTTTTTTTTTTGTGAGTTAGAAACCTGTTCTACATCCTTTTCCAGCTCTGTCCAGGACCCTCTATTGTGATCCCGGTCAGAGCAGTCAGTGGTCGTAGCCGGGCACCATCTAGCTGTACTTGACTCAGTCTGGTGGAGGCCATGGTAGCTGTGATCCATTAGTCCTTTGGACTAATCTTTTCCTTGTATCTTGTTCTCTTCATTCTCCCTTGCTCCAGAAGGGGTGAGACCAGTGGAGTATCTTAGATGTCTGCTCAGAGGCTTTTAAGACCCCAGATGCTACTCACCAAGGTAGAATGCAGAACATTGTCTTTATAAACTGTGTTATGACAATTGAGCTAGATGATCCCCAAGACCATGGTCCCACAGCCCTCCGCCCATCAATTCAGTCCCTCAGGGAGTTTGGAAGTGTCTGTGGAGCTTCCATGACCTTTCCTTGTAGAAATTGTGCTGGCTTCCCCAGTAATGTGTACTGTCTTACCCTTCACCAAAGTTACCGCTTATCTATTTAGTTCCCCCCCACTCCTCCCATCCCTCGTAACTAACAAAGATTGTTTCTTTTTGTGTGTAAACTTTTACATGAGTTATACAGTAGAGGTCTCATACAATATTTGCCCTTTTGTGATTGACTTATTTCATTCAGCATAATGTCCTCCAGTTTTGTTCCTCTTACTCTCCTGTGCTGAGTTCCTTTTGTTTGTGGAAATTTTTTCTTTTGTTTTTGTAGGTTTTGTTTTTACTGAGACTTTTTGTTTTTCTTCTTTATTTTGATGAGTAGGTTTTTTAACTTTCTTTGTGGTTACCTTGAAATTTACCCTTATCTTCCTAGATTAGAACCAGTCTGTTATTACTTGGTATTGCTTGACTTCCTCTCCATTAGAAGGTTCTATATTTACACCATTTATTCCCTCTTTTATTGTTCTGATGCTGTTGTCATTTACAGATTAACTTCTCTGGTTCCCTTTTGTAATTCTTTGGTTTTGCATAGTCCTTAAGAGTTCATTTCCTAGATTGGTATCTGGCTAGTACAATCCTGTGTCCTATATTCAGCCTGTGGTCTGATATTGTTTGTTCTCAGATGGAAGGACTTCTTTTAATAAGTCTCGTAAGTTTGGTTTGGTTTTTACATAGTCCCTTAATTTCTGTTTATCTGGAAATGACCTAATTTCACCATCATATTTGAATGAGGGTTTTGCAGGATATATTATTCTTGGCTGGTAATTTTTTTGTTTGAAGGTTTTCTATATGTCATCCCATTGCCTTCTTGCCTGCATGGTTTCTGCCAAATCATCCGAGCTTAGTCTTATTGTTTCTCCTCCGTATGTGACTTTTTGTTTTTCTTGAGCTGCTCTCTGGATTCTGTTTGTCTTTGGTTTTAGCAAGTGTGATTATGATATGCCTAGGTGATTTTCTTTTGGGGTCTATCCTATATGGGGTTCGTTGAGCTTCTTGGATGGTCAGCTTTTCATCTTTCATGATATTGGTTGGGGAAGTTTTCTGTCAGCATTTCTTCAATGATCCTCTCTGTGTTTTCTGTTTTCTCCCCGTTCTGATCACTCAAAAATTTTTGCTTTTGATTGTATCCCACATGATTCTCAGGGTCTCTTCATTTTTCCTCATTCTTTTTTCTGATTTTTCCTCAGAGTTGTATCCAAGTGTTTGTCTTCAATTTCGCTGATCCTGTCTTCCACATTTTCAAACCTGCTCCTCAGCCCTTTTATGATACTGTCCATTTCTGAAATCTTTTTGTTTATCTTTTGGATTTATAATTATTGTTTTTGTATAATTTCTAGTTGTGAATTTATTTTGGCATTTTTTCCTGCATTATTTTCCTGAATTCTTCCATTTTTTTTGTCTGCATTTTCCATGAATTTGTCTGCCTTTTCCATGAATTTGTCTATTTTTTCCTCATTTTTGTTTGCTTTTTGTTTTAACTCTTGGATAATTCTGAGTATTACAGATTTGAATTCCCTATCAGGTAGTTTTAGTGCCTTTTCTTCTACTGGAAAGTCATCTGGTGTTTTATTTTGGACGACTACTGGCACCATCCTGTCTTGTTTTTGTAAATGTTTTGATATTGTCTGCTGTCTTCCGGGCATCCAGTGGTTATTTTTCTCATTTATTGATTGTAGATTTGTTGTTTTCATACTTTTTTTTTTTTAATTTGTCTATCTCTGAGCAGGCGGGCTGTGTGTTCCTTGTTTGCTTGTCTGTGGGCACAATATTTTTTGCCTCCTTCTCCAATTGGCAGAGTCAGTTGCTTCAGGTCAAGCTGAAGAGGAGTTGCTGGGATGGGTTGTTTGTGGCACTTACTACAGCCACCAGGACGGGTCGGTAATCAGTGCAGGGCAGGTTCCAGTAGGCCGTGCCTGTGCTGCTTGGTGCTGTGATGTTAAGTGCACGGTGCAGGTAGGCAGTATGGAGGGGGGAGATTGTGATGTTTGGATGGGTACGGGACAGAGGAGAGAGGAACAAGAGCAAATAAAAAAGAGTGCTAGCAGAGCTTGCCATTGGAATGGAGAGGTGAGAGACTATGAAATGGAGAAAAACAAAAAGGGGAAGAAGAAAAAAATAAAATAAAAGAATGAATAAATGAAAATTAGAAAGAAAAAAGAACAGCAAAGCTCCCAGGGATCCCACTGGTGTGGCTTATGAGGTCTGGCTAGGAGGTGTAGAGGTATTCAGTGGCAGGTATCCAGGGGACAGGAAGAGAAGGAAGGTATAGAGAGATAAGAAACTGAATAATGAAGAAAGACAAAAAGGGGGAAAAAGAAAAAACAAATAAAAAAAAAAAGAACAAGAAAAACCCCCCAAAAAACAGAAAAAAGAAAAAAACACAAAAAAAGAAATGTCCTCAGGGATCCTTCTGCATGTCTTTGCAAGCTGAGGGGTAGGTTCCAAGCCGCGCAGCACTGCCAGGCCAGAACGGGCTCCCAACCTGAGAAAAGAAAAAGAAAACAAACAAACAAAAGCCCCAGGATCCCACCAGCATGGCAGCACGGACCAGGAAGCAGTTCCACACTCAAACGGAGCTCCACAGCCCCTCAGGAAGAAGCAAAGATGGCACAAGGAGCCAGGTATTTGAGCTAAAGGCGGGGGAGATGGTGAGAGGTAAGGAAGAAATCAAAAGCAGCAGAAAGAAGCAACACCAGCAGCCAACAAATGGCACTGAGGGTGTTGGCCAGTGTGGGCGGGTGGAATCCAAGCAGTTGGTGCTTCCCGGCCAATAGCCTGTGGCCGCAGGAAGCAGAAGTGGCTGAGTGGGGGTGAAGAAGGGTGGGGGGGGGGGTGGGAGAGCCTATATCGCTGTTTACTGGTTGTTCTGTCCCCTGCTGGAAGCTCCGTGAAGCTGCTTTCTCGTACCCCCTATTTGCTGGTCTCTGATAGGAGCCCAAGATGGCAGATCCGTGCTGCAGTAGCTGATAGGGACCTCTCCATGTATGTCTCCTTGCTCTCTGTTCTCTGTCAGTTTCTTACTCCATTTGGTGCTTGGATGAGTTCTTTATATCTTCATTTGATGTTTAGGATTTCAGGATTGCTGTTTTCTGTGTCTGGCTTAGTTTTTCAGATCTTTGATGTGGAGGGACATCGTGGTGCTTCTGCCTAGAGCGCCATGTTGCCAAAAGTCTCTCCAATGGTTCTTGAAGTGGCAGTGGCAGATAGAAATGTTGTTTGGAGTCTTTGGCAGGTCCTTATTGGTGAATCACAGTGCAGACCCTTAGGATTTTGGAGTAAAGGCTTGCCATCCTTTACAGATAAATACTCTTCTTTTGAGAAACAGTTTTTGGCTTGTTACTGGGCCTTAGTAGAGACTGAACATTTAACCATGGGCCACCAAGTCACCATGTGGCCTGAGCTGCTCATCTTGAACTGAGTGTTGTCTGACCCATAGAGTTACAAAGTTGAATGTGCACAGTAGCACTCCATCATTAAACAGAAGTGGTATACACAAGATCAGCCTGAAGCAGAACCTGAAGTCACAAGTAAGTTACATGAGGAAGTGGCCCAAATGTCCATGGTCTCCTTTCCTGTCACATTACGTTCTCTCTGCTAGTCTGCACCTATGGCCTCATAAGGAGTTCCTTATGATCAGTTGACTAAGAGAAACTCGTGACTGGTACAGATGGTTCTGCACAATATGCAGGCACCATTAGAAAACGAACAGCGGCAGCACTGAAGCTCCTTTCTAGGACCTCCCGGAACGACAGTGGTGAAGAGAAATCCTCCCAATGTGGAGAACTTTGAACAGTGCACCTGGTTGTTCACTTTGCTTGGAAGGAGAAATGGCTAGATGTGTGATTGTATACTGATTCATGGCCTGTGGCCAACGATTTGGCTGAATGGTCAGGGACTTGGAAGGAATGATTGGAAAATTGGTGACAAGGGTATGGGGAAGAGGTAAGTAAATAGACCTCTCTGAATGGGCCAGAGAATTGAAAATATGTGTGCCTCATGTGAATGCTCACCACAGGGTGACCTTGGCAGAGAAAGAGTTTAACAATCAAGTGAATAGAATGACATGTTCTGTGGAAACCAGTCATCCTCTTTCTACAGCCACTCCTTTCATTGCTGAATTAGCTCATGAACAAAGTGACCACAGGGGCAGGGCTGGAGGTTATGCATGGGCTCAGCAATATGGACTTTCATTTACTGAGGTCGATGTGGCTACAGCCACTGCTGAGTGTCCAATCTGCCAGCAGCAGAGATCAACAGAGTCCCTGATAAGGAACCATTCCTGAGGGTGATCAGTCAGCAACATTTTGGCAGGTTGATTACATTGCACCACTTCTATCATGGAAAGAGCAGCCTTTCGTTCTTGCTGGATAAACATTTACTCTAGATACTAATTTGCCTTCCCAACATGCAATGCTTCTGCCAAAACTTCCATTACAGAATGCCTTATCCGCCACTATGGTATCCCATACAGCATTGCCTTGGATCATGGGACTCACTTCTCAACAAATGAAGTGTGGCAATCAGCCCATGCTCATAGAATTCACTGGTCTTACCATGTTCCCCATCATCCTGAAGAAGCTGGCTTGATAGAACAATGCAATGGCCTTCTAAAGACATAATTACGATGCCAGATAGGTGGCAGTACCTTGCAGGGTTGGGGTAATGTTCTCTAGGAGGCTGTATATGCTCTAAACCAGCATCTTGTTTATGCTGGTTTATACTGTTTATGTTTCTCCCATATCCAGGACTCATGGGTCCAGGAATCCACGGGTGGAAATGGGAGTGGCACCACTCACTATTACCCCTAGTAACCCACTCGAAAATTTTTTGCTTTCTGTCCCCATGATCTTATGCTCTGCAAGCATAGAGGTCTTAGTTCCAAAGGAAGAAATGCTCCCACCAGGACACAGAACGCCGATTCCGTTGAACTGGAAGTTAAGAATGCCACCTGGCCACTTTGGGGTCCTCATGCCTCCGGATCAACAGAAAAGAAGGGAGTTACTGTGTTGGCTGGTGTGATTGATCCTGATTACCAGGGGGAAATCATATTGATATTACCTAATGGAGATAAAGAATAGTATGTCTGGAATACAGAAGATCTGTTAGAACATCTCTTAGTACTACTATGCCCTGTGATTAAAGTCAATGGAAAACTACAGGAACCCAATTCTGACATGACTACTAATGAAGCAAACCCTTCAGGAATGAAAGTTTGGGTCACCCCAGTAGGCAAAGAAACATAACCAGCTGAGATGCTTGCTGAGGGTAAAGGGAATATGGAACGGGTGGTGGAAGAAGGTAGCTCTAAATACCAGCTATAACCACGTGAGCAGTTGCAGAATACAAGGACTGTATTGTTTTTAGTATTTCTTCCTTGTTTTTTACACATGTATGTGCATGTGTGTGTGTGTATGGCATGTATCTTTGTTTTCTTCCCTCCTTTATTCCATTACTTGTTATAAAATACAAGATATAAATAGGGCTAGTGCATTTTCTTTTTTTTATTGTTCTTTTAAAAATTATTTATTTTGTTGCTGTTGAGAATATACGGAGCAAAATACATCAATTCAACAGGTTCTAAGTGTACCATTTAGTGACATTGACTACATTCTTCAAGTTGTGCAATCATTCTCTCCTTCCTTTTCTGAGTTGTTCCTCCCCCATTAACATAAATTCACTGCCCCCTAAGGTTCCTATCTAATCTTTTGAGTTGCTTTTGTCAGTCTGATCCCATATAGATGGTTCTTAAAAGAGCATCATGCTCAAGGCTGACAGTTTTTACCAGTTAAGCTAAACTATTGTTTGGTTTTAAGAAGACTTCAGGGAACATTTTTGGTTTAAGATTTAAGATTATCTCAGGGTAATATATTCAGGGCTTCATCCAACCTTCATGACTCCAGGAAGTCTGGAGTCTATGAGAATTTTAAATTCTGTTCTACATTTTCCCTCTTTTTATCAAGATTCTTCTATAGAATCTTGGATCAAAATATTCAGTAACTGTAGCCAGGCACCATCTGGGGCCAGTGCATTTTTGCTTGTACATGTGTTAGTTGTATCATGTTAGGTGCAACTATGACTTTATAATTGTATTTATTTAGAGATTATATATAGTTTAAGGAGATGTATACAGGTGCCATGTTGACAAGGGGTGGACTGTGATGATTAAATTTATGTCAACTTACCTAGGCCATGATTCTCAGTGGTTTGGTAGATATTATGTAATCATCCTACATTTGTGATCTGATGTGAACAGCCAATCAGTTGAAAGGCCAATCAGTTTCCTTGGGGCTATGGCCTGCATCCAATATATATGGATGTTCTGGCAAAGCTCTCTCTGTATCCTGCATCCAACTCACCATCCTCTTACCTCCAGTTCTTGGGACGTGAGCCAGAAGCCTGCCACCTGACCTGCAGATTTTGGGATTTGCCAGCTCCGATAACCCTGTAAGCCAGAACCCTTTCTCCTGACCTGCCAATTTTGGGTTTGTCACCCCTGCAACCATGTGAGTCAGGAGAAGCCTCCAGCCTGATACCTGACCCACGGATTTTGGATTTGCTAGCCTCTACACCTGTGTGAGCCATTTCCTTGATATAAATCTCTCTCTCTCTCTCTATATATATATATTTATATATATGCACTTCACTGGTTTTGCTCTTCTAGAGAACTCAGCCTAAGATAAGTTGAATAATACTGAATTGCACACTTTAAAAGGATGAATTTTGTGACATATGAATTATATCTCAATTTTAAAAAAAGAATCACACCATCACAGAATAAACCAATTTAGTAGATTCTTGAAACTGCTCATACTCAGTCTAAGAGACAATAAGAATCTTTCCTCTCTACTGCTAGCATCAATCAGAACCCTCTGTGTAGTATATTTATGACTGGCTAAAGCATTGTTGGGAAAGACTATATTTGAATGCAGTTCTCCCATGCTCATCAAGTTAAATAAATTCAGCTTTATCTTTCAGTTGGTCTCCTTACCTACCGTTTAGAAGTTCTAAAAGATGAAGGCTCTGCATGGTGGCAACCTCTCAGGACCCTCAATTCTTTTTTTTTTTTTTTTGAATAGTTTCTTTTTTTAAATTTTTTTTTTATTGTACTTCAGGTGAAGGCTTACAGAACAAATAGTTTCTCATGAGACAGTAGTACACATGTTGTTTTATGGCATTGGATAACAAGCCCACAACATATCAACCCTCTAACTTCTCAACCTTTTTTTTTTGGTGAAAATACACATAGCCAAAGATACACCATTTCAAAAATTTCTACATGCACAGTTCAGTGACATTGACTACACTCTTTCAATTGTGCTGTTATTCTCACTTAAGATGAAGGCTTACAGAACAAAATAGTTTCTCATTTAACAGTTACTACAAATGTTGCCCTATGACAACGGTTAAGAATCTCACAACACATCAACAATATCCTTACTCAACCTTGGGTTCCCTATCACCAGCTTCCTTGTCCCCTTCTGCCTTCTGGCCCTTGTCACTGGACTTCTGTACCTCGTTAGTCTTACTTGGTTTTATGGGGCTGTCCACTCCCCGGCTGAACAGTGAACCTCGGAAATGACTTCACCACTGAGCTAAAAGGGTGTCTGGGGGCCATACTCTCGGGGTTTCTCCAGTCTCCTTTAGGCCAGTATATCTGGTCCTTTTTTTGTGAGATAGAATTATGTCTACATCCTTCTCCAGCTCTGTCCAGAACCCTCTGTTGTGATCCTGGTCAGAGCAGTCAGTGGTGGTAGCCGGGCACCATCTAGCTGTACTGGACTCAGTCTGGTGGAAGCCTTGGTAGCCGTGGACAATTAGTCCTTCGGACTAATCTTTCCTTGTATCCTGTTCTCTTCATTCTCCCTTGCTCCCAAAGGGATGAAACCAGTGGAGTATCTTAGATGGCTGCTCACAGGCTTTTAAGACCCCAGACACTACTCACCAAGGTAGAATGTAGAGCATTGTCTTTATAGGCTGTGTCATGCCAATTGAGCTAGATGTTCCCTGAGACCATGGTCCCCAGAGCCCTCCGCCCAGCAATTCAGTCTCTCAGGGAGTTTGGATGTGTCTATGGGGCTTCCATAACCTCTCCTTGTGTAAGTTGTACTATTTTCCCTTGTATTGTGTACTGTCTCACTCTTCACCCAAGATACCACTTATCTATTGCCTATTTAGTATTCCCCCGCACCCCTCCCATCCCTGGTAACCAACAAAGATTGTTACATTTTGTGTGTGAACTTTTCCATGGGTTTTTACAATAGAGGTCTCATACAATATTTGTCCTTTTGTGATTGACTTAGTTTACTCAGCATAATGTCCTCCAGTTTCATCCATGTTATGAGATGGTTCACAGATTCATTGTTGTTCTTTCTCGTTGCATAGTACTCCATTGTGTGTATGTACCATAGTTTGTTTATCCATTCATCTGTTGATGGGCATCTAGGTTGTTTCCATCGTTTTGCTGTTGTGAACAATGCTGCCATGCACATAGGTGTGCATAGGTCTATTCGAGTGACGACTCTTATTTCTCTAGGATATATTCCTAGGAGTGGGATTGCTGGATCGAATGGTATGTCTATTTCTAGCTTTCTGAGGAAGCGCCATATCATTTTCCAAAATGGTTGTATCATTTTCCATTCCCACCAGCAGCGCACAAGAGTTCCCATCTCCCTGCAGCCCCTCCAACATTTGTTATTTCCAGTGTTTTTGATTCGTGCCAGTAATGCCGGGGTGAGATGGTATCTCATTGTGGTTTTAATTTGCATTTCTCTAATGGCTAGTGATCGTGAGCATTTCCTCATATGTCTGTTGGTCATTTGAATGTCTTCTTTGGTGAAGTGTCTGTTCATTTCCTTTGCCCATTTTTTAATAGGATTATTTGTCTTTTTGTTGTAGAGGTGTTGGATTTTCTTGTAGATTATGGAGATTAGACCTTTGTCTGACTTGTACTGTCCAAAAATTTTTTCCCAGTCTGTAGGTTCTCTTTTTACTCTTTTGGTGAAGTCTTTTGAAGAGCATAGGTGTTTGATTTTTAGAAGATCCCAGTTATCTAGCTTATCTGTTGGGGTTTGTGCGTTGATGGTTATGGTTTGTATCCTGTTAATGCCGTGTATTAAGGCCTTAGTGTTGCTCTGATTTTTTCTTCTATGAACTTTATAGTTTTTGGCTTTCTATTCAGGTCTTTGATCCACTTTGAAGTAGTTTTTGTATATGGCGTGAGGTATGGATCCTGTTTCATTTTTTTGCAGATGGATATCCAGTTTTGCCAGCACCATTTGTTAAAATGACTGTCTTTTCCCCATTTGATGGACTTTGGGCCCTTGTCGAAGATCAGGTGACCGTAGGTGGATGGATTTCCATCTGGGTTCTCAATTCTGTTCCATTGGTCAATGTATCTGTCGTTGTACCAGTACCAGGCTGTTTTGAGTACTGTAGCTGTATAGTAGGTTTTGAAGTCAGGTAGTGTGAAGGACCCTTAATTCTTGAGTACTGTATTCAGTTTTGACCTGTTGTTCCCTTTCTTGATTGTCTTCTGGTTTTGCTGCTGGGTGAGTATGTATCAAGGACAATTTTGAACTTACTCAAGTATTTCCATCGAGTTCTCATTGGTGAATTTATCTTGTTATCCGAGAATATTCTAGGCTCCTTTGTGTTTCTTTCTTTGGTTTAACACTTTGGAGATTTCATTAGGCAACACTCTACATTACTAATCCTTTTTATCTTCTATTACTTTTACTTGACTTGTCAAATAATCTTCTTTTTTCATTCCATGGTCATTTTTCTTCTGATTGTTATTAGTGAACATTGTTTAGGGAACAGGTAGAGGCATAGGTCTAATGAGTCCTTTCCCAAGCTGGCACTGAAGAGGATAATAATTTTTTAGTTTAAGTATGCCCCATGCTATATATGGGACATACTTATGTGATGGTTAAGATTGTGTGTCAACTTGGCTGGGCCAAGATTCTCCGTGTTTTAATGTAATCACTCCCATGATCGAATATACTGTGAGTAGCCAATCAGATAAAAGGGAGTCTCCTTGGGAGTGTGGCCCGCATTTGTATATAAGCAGACGTTCTGGCTTTTTGCTCTCTCTGGATCCTGCGGCTGCTTCCTCTTGTCTCATCTCCCGTTCTTGGGACTTGAGCTGTCAGCTTATCTGCCGAACCTGGGATTCGTTGATCTGCACAGCCGGTGAGTGGGAGCCCTGCTCTCCGACCTTCCTATCTTGGGCTTGCCAGCTTCTGCAGCTGTGTGACTTGGGAGAGGCCTCTACCCTGATCCACGGACTTGGGACAGTCTAGCCTCTACAATCACATGAGCTGTTTCCTTGATATAATCTCTCTCTATATATATATTTATACACGTTACTGGTTTTGCTTCTCTAGAGAACCCAGCCTAAGACAACTTATATTAAAAAAAATCATTCGTAGTTTATCTGAAATGGAAATTTAACTGAGTGTCTTGTGTTTTTATTTGCTAAGTCTAGCAACCGTCACTAAGAAGCCTGGGTGGCACAAGCAGTTTGCACTCAACTACTAACCTAAAGGTTTGTGGTTGGAACCCACCAAGCAGCTCTATGGAAGAAAATGCCTGGAGATCTGTTTCAGCAAAAATTAAGCTAAGAAAAACCTATGAAGCAGTTCTACTCTATCACACATGGGGTCCCAATGAGTCGGAGGCTGACTCCACCGCAGCTAACAACAACAATGGTAACCCTAACAGTTGTTGGTCTGTCAGATCTATGATCAAATAGTGCAGTGGGTGATTGATAAGCTTTTGTCTTGGGTTCCTATGAAAACCTTCATAAGGGCATTCTGTGTCTTGTCTGAGGGGAGGAAATGCTTTTGTTGTTGGCAGGAGTATTCCCTCCTCCGCAGCCTTACTGCAGGATCACACTGTGGCTGTTGGAAATGCAGTCTAAGGTCTCTGCACCTAGTACTGCTGGGCTGTTTACTTGGTTCAGACCACCATACCCATTGCCATGGAGTCAATTCCGACTCATAGCGACCATATAGGAGTAGAACTGACCCATAGAGTTTCCAAGGCGTGGCTGGTAGATTTGAACCACTGACTTTTTAGTTAGCAGCCTGAGCTCTTAACCACTGCGCCAGCAGGGCTCCTCAGAGCATCATACCTTGTTTCAAATTCTGGTTTTTTTTTTTTTTTTCTCTTGTCATTTGAGTTTCTCAGCATCTAACCTTAAACTTCTCCTGGCTATCCTTCCTATTGCTTCTCTTGTTGTAACCCTCATTTCTGAGCCCATTTGTTAAATGGCAGTTTTTCAGTAAAGATAGTTTAGAACTACAGTAGCCATTTCAGGAAATTTTTTTGGAAAATCTTATTTTGAAAAAGTTTTATACCTCCCTGAAATTCTAGAACGAAAAGGGAACCGAAAACTCACTTCTGCAATGGTCAAACTTTTTGTTGGTTATAAAGACTTTCATTTTATGCACACCCTAGGAATAAGCTAATCCAGTAGACCTACCTAACATTTTAAAAAGAGGAAACTACTGAATCAGATTATGAGGTCCGTTAGAATTTATGGAAACTCTGGTGGTGGTGTGGTTAAGCGCTCAGGCTGCTAACCGAAAGGTCACAGCAGTTTGAATCCACCAGCTGCTCCTTGGAAACCCTATGCAGGTAGTTCTGCTCTGTCCTATAGAGCCCCTATGAGTCAGAATTGACTTGACAGCAATGGGTTTGGTTTGGTTTTTGTTTTTTTTTTTAGAATCTGCAAGGAACCCTGGTGGCGCAGTGGTTAAAGAGATCGACTGCTAATTAAAAGGTCAGTGGTTCAAAACCACCAGTGGCTCCTTGGGAGAAAGATGTGGTAGTCTGTTTCCATCGAGATTACAGCTTTGGAAACCCTATGGGGTCGCTATGAATTGGAATCGACTCAGCAGTGGGTCTGGTTTTTTTGGTTTAGAATCTGTAAGAGATTTGTGTTAACTGCTTTGTAGAGACTAATTAAGCACTTAGGAGTCCCTGGATGTTGCAAATGGTTAAACACTTGGCTGCTAATGGAAAGCTTGGGGGTTTGAGTCCACCCAGAGGCACCTCAGAAGAAAGGCCTGGTGATCTACCTCCAAAAAAACAGCCATTAAAAACCCTACGAAGCACAGTTCTACTCTGAAACACATGGCGTCGCCATGAGTCAGAATCGGCTTAGCAGCAACTGTTTGTTTTTTAAAAAAACACTTAATGTGAATTTAAAATAAGGAAAAGCAGGAATTTCTAAGAGAAAGTAAAAATTTTAACTTACAATGCTTGAAATATATTGGCTGTTTAAGGACTCCACACCCAACCCCCCAGGGAAGCTGAATTCTATGTGTAGGGGGGTGGGGAGGAATAAATGAATTATGTTAATAGTCTTAATTACTAAGCTACAAGGTAAAAAAAAACGCAGGCCATTCAGAGCTTCTAAACAACTTAAGTATTTTAATAATTGGAACATTACTATAAACAGGAAACAAGCAACAACAACAAAAACATTGCCCTTGGGTAGAATCGATTCAGACTTACAGCGACTCTATATAGGACACAGTAGAACTGCCCCATACGGTTTCCAAGGAGAGATTGGTGGATTCAAACCGCTGACCTTTTGGTTAGCAGCCTGAGCTCTTAACCACTTCGCCACAGATGAAAAAAACCAAACCCGTTGCCATCGAGTTGATATTGACTCATAGCGACCTGGGCTCCATAAAAAGGAAAATACACTCAATATTTCTAATTAAGATAAATCCTTGGAAAATATTATGGTTTGATAACATGCTTTATCCTGATTTTATCATAATGCAAAAATAATGTTTTACCAAAATATGCTAGGTGATGCAAAGTTTGACTTACTTTCTCAGAGAAAGCCTAACTAGTTTGAACATTCTAAGTTTCCTATAATAGTTTTTGTTGGTCAGATAAACTAACACTGCTTTCATAACTATTTATAAAAATGTATACCTATCGGTTTAACTAAATTTCATTATAATAACCAATGTTTTCATAAAAAGATTGATTTTTGCAACTTCAGACAGTACTGCAAGTTATTTGAATCTGAACTTGAGCTATCTACGTGAATTCTAAATATTTTGTTTTCTGATGACTTAAATTTAGTTTTTCAGATCTCTGACTTTGAGGTCTTAAAAGTCATTAATTATTAATTATAAAATAACCTAAGGTAATTAGCATTCACAAAACAGAGGGAACAAACGTACTGAGTTAAGATAATAGCTTTTTCTTATACTCTTGCCTATATACAAACTCCCACATGTCTGTCAGTTTGTCATACTGTGGTGGCTTGTGTGTTGCTGCGAAGCTGGAAGCTATGCCACCAGTATTTCAAATACCGCCAGGGTCACCCATGGTAAACAAGGTTCAACTGAGCTTCCAGGCTAAGACAAACTAGGAAGAAGGACCTGGCAATCTACTTCTGAATAGCCAGTGAAAACCTTATGAATAGCAGAGGAACATTGTCTGATACCACAATTCTTAACGATTACGTTAACTTTTGGTATGTTTATTTGAAATATTGTTATTATCATTCTGATCAATGAGGTAGCCAAGACAACAACATAGTCCTTGTTCTTGTGATCAGTCTGGTCCGAGAACTCTGTTGACATTGCCTTTCCCACATTCAAGATCATGAAATGTTGAGTCTTTGGTCCATAAATGACTTTGGGGTTTACCAGATTCCCTGGAGGAATCACAAAGAATTGCTTCGTCTCTTCATAAGAGGAGGGATAATGGGAATAATTAATATTTGTTGCTGTTGTTCTTCTTCAGATTTTATTTAATCCAAAACTACTGAGGAAATTCTTTTGCTTACCAAAACCTGGATGAAAATAAATTCAACATATCAAAAGAGAAGTTCAGCCTCATTATTAATTAATATAAACGTCTCCCAGGGACTTTCTGTGCTTTTCAGATGGAGAATAAACATTCTCATACTCACAACAATTGAAACAACTGTACACAGATTAACAATTTTTGTTTCTAGGTTAAATAACCTTTCCAATTGGGAAGTGTCATAAAAACACTTCATGGTATAAATTACTGACTAAATCCGTATAAAATGATTTGTACTATTCTCTACAGAGGATTCTACTTTCCTCATTCTAGCATTATTGATTGTTAAAATAAATTAACCAGTCTTATTCAGTCTTACCATAAAGTTTGTTTTCTTTCTTACACTTGTCTGACTGTACAAGTGTTACAAGTTATAGATCAGAAATTGAATCTCCTTGAAGAAACATCAAAAAACAACAACAACAACAAAAAAAAACTCAATGAAGAAACAGACACTTGCCAGACTATATTAGTGACCAAGTCAGGATCTCCAAGACCTTTTCAGTCCAGAAGCAAGGACTTCATTGAAGTAGACAGTTCAATTCCAAGGCCTTTGAATTAAGACTGATGCCTACAAATAAGGCTACTGATTTACCTTTTAATTATTCTGTTAATGTTTTAAATAATGAAATTAAAAATTGTAATTTTTATTAAAAAAGGTCGAGAAGAGAGAGGGTTGACATGTCGCAGGGTTGTTAACCAACGTCATAAAACAATATGTGTACTAACTGTTTAATGAGAAACCATTTGTTCTGTAAACCTTCACCTGAAGTACAATAAAAAAAATTTTTTAAAAAAATTTTCTGACCATTCTAATTCCGGGACAAACTCTTTATATATAGACAATTCATTGTTTAGATTCAGTAGCTACCTCAGGAAATCTTCACCTGCCCTTGGATCTGACACGTGTCTCAAGAATACCGGGGAGATTTCTTCTATTAGGGTATTCTTCTAAAGATGCCACCAGCAGCAATTGTGATAAAATTCATTCATAGACATTTTTTCTGTTTCCAGTTTTTCCACAAATAAGTACTGTAAAAAAGAAAATAAAAAGAACATCTTACAGGCTGATTATATGGAACCAGTTTTTGATGAAAACAAAGCTAGTTAGTTATAATAGCCTAGAAATTTTTTAGATATGTGACTTGTGTTAAGATAACTTGTGTAAATGACATAAATACTTCAGCTATAAAGAATGGCAGGTTTTCTATAAAGTCATATAATATAAAATACTGCTGATCGTACCACATCACAGGAAATAATCAATTACCTTTTTACACTCAACTAATCAAGGAAAATGTCCTTGTCCTGGCAGGACTAACAACACCCTTTTGGTTGTCATCTTAGACATATATGGCTACAACAGTTCCCAGACATCTAGAAATATGCTTAGCAAATTTATCAAAATTACAAGTTGTGTTTCATGTGCTGATGCCAAAAGAATATCACAAGGGTGACACTGAAGGGAGCCAGAAGCCTGCCACACAGGAATGGTTTTTACGCCCATTCTTGGATTTTAATATTTTTACACTCTCTGGTGGTATCTCAAATGACTTAATCTGCTGTCATGGATGTGCTTGTTGAAGTGCAGATCATTCAGGAGAAGTCCAAGATGTCTACCACTACTTTGCGTGTTTGCATCTTGGCATGGTGTACCTGCATTTGAACACTATATACACACACACAACGTATTTTTCTTCCTATAGCAGTCATTGTCAATGCCCAACAAAATAGCCTTTATTCATTTACCACCCTGGTATTAGATTATAGAATTAGATGGGGCTACTCGTTGGCAAATACCTCCTCTTATATATTTGGATAAATGTTTCTGATCAAGTAGAAAGATCTTTACATAAAATCCAAAAATAAGCTACATGGCTTTCAAAACTGTCCTTTTGGAACCAATGCTCATGGTTAGGTCTTGGGAAACCTTGAATTATGGTGCATAAGTGCCTTCCAAACCTTTCTTATAGTATTAATTGGTATATTTGCATCAGAGTTATGTAATGTTTGACCTCCAGAGTCTTAAAAGCTACTCTGCAGCCACTATTTTGAAAAATGGTTCATCAAGTGACATTACAGAAAAGGAAAATGGACCAATTATGGTATCAACACAATTTAAACAACTGATGATTACCTGGACATAGCTTGAAAATCTGGGGACATGAATCAGAATTTTGTGGTCTCTCTTTATCTTTGATAAAAAGGATCAAAAAAAGGAGATTGTAAAAAGGACAAACGAAGCAATGTTTCTGATAATGACCATCAAGGACATAACATTAGGAAGTCATGTTAACTGAAATCATATCAACATCATGGACATAGTGCTGAGAAATATTCTTTGAATTCATAAGACTCTAAGACACTTTACTGTTTAAAATCATATCAAAGAAAAAGAAATAAAATGGGAAAAATCACACTTCCTGATGTCAACACTTAATACAAAGCTAGAGCAATCAAAACAGTGTGGTACTGGCAGCAAGGACAGGCATATCTATCAGTGGAATAGAATGGAGAGTCCAGAAAGAAACCATACATCCGTGGTCAACTGATTTTCAACAAGAGTGCCAAGACAATTCAATAAGGAAAGAATAGTCTCTTCAACAAATGGTGCTGGGACAATTGGATATTCACATGCAAAAAATATGAAGTTGGATCCTTATTTCACACAGTATACAAAAATTAACTCAAAATGGATCAATGACCTAAATATAAGAGTTAAAACCATAATACTCTTAGAAGAAAACTTGGGAGTAAATCTTCATGACCTCAAAGCTTGCAATAGTTTCTTAGACATGACACCAAAAGCAAAAGCGGCAAAAGAAAAAATAGATAAATTGGATTTCATCAAAATTAAAATTTTTTGTGCATTAAAGGACATTATCAAGAAAGTGAAAGATACCCAAAGTCCATTAAATGGGAAAAAGACAGTTTTAACAAATGGTGCTGGCAAAACTGGATGTCCATCTGTAAAAAAAAGAAACAGGAGCCATACCTCACACCATATGCAAAAACTAATTCAAAATGGATCAAAGACCTAAATATAAAACCAAAAACTATAAAGATCATAGAAGAAAAAATAGGGCCAATGATGGAGAACTTCATACACGGCAAAAATAGGATAAGAACCATAACTAACAATATACAAACACCAGAAGATAAGCTAGATAACTGGGATCTTCCAAAAATTAAAACACTTAGGCTCATCAAAAGACTTCACCAAAAGTGTAAAAAGATAACCTACAGACTGGAAAAAAATTTTTGGCTATGATATAGCCGAGAAAGTTCTAATTTCTAAAATCTATAGGAAAATCCAACACCTCTACAACAAAAAGACAAATGATCCAATTAAAAAATTGGCGAAGGATATGAATAGACACTTCACTAAAGAGGACATTCAGGCAGCTAACAGGCACATGAGGAAATGTTTGCAATCACTAGTCATTAAAGAAAATGCAAATCAAAACTACAGTGAGATATCATCTCACTCCAACATTATGGGCGTGAATAAAAACAAAAACAGAAAATAACAAATGTTGGAGAGGCTGTGGGGAGATTGGAAGTCTTATGCACTGCTAGTAGGAATGCAAAATGGTGCGACCTTTTTGGAAAATGATACAGTGCTTCCTTCAAAAGCTAGAAATAGGAATACCATATGATTCAGCAATCCCACTCCTTTGAATATATTCTAGAGAAATAAGAGCCATCATACAAGTAGACATATGCAAACCCATGTTCATTGCAGCATTATTCACAATAGCGAAAAGATGAAAACAACCCAGGTACCCATCAACAGATGAATGAATGAACAAACTATGGTACATACACATAATGGAATAATACTATGCAATGATAAAAAGAACAATGATGAATTTGCAAAACATCTTAAAACATGGATAAATCTAGATGGAGGGCATTATGCTGAGTGAAATAAGGTCAGTCACAAAAGGACAAACACTGTACGAGACCACTACTATAAAAATTCATGAAAAGGTTTACACAAAAAAAGACATTATCTTTGATGGTTACTAGGGATGGGAGGGGTGGGAAGGAAAAACACTAAATAGACAATAGATAAGTGATAACTTTGGTGAAGGGTTAAGACAATACACAGTACTGCAGAAGCCAGCACAATTTGTTCAGGGTAAGGTCATGGAAGCTCCATGGACAAATCCAAACTCCCTAAGGGACCGAATTACTGGACTGAGGGCTGTGGGGACCGTGGTCTAAGAGAACATCTAGCTCAACTGGCATAACATAGTTTATAAAGAAAATGTTCTACGTTCTACTTTGGTGAGTAGTGTCTGGAGTCTTAAAAGCCTGTGAGTGGCCATCTAAGATACTCCACTGGTCTCATCCCTTCAGGAGCAAGGGAAAATGAAGAAAATTAAAGATACCAGGGAAAGATTAGTCCAAAGGACTAATAGATCCCAACTACTACGGTCTCCACCAGACTGACTCGAGTACAGCTAGACAGTGCTTGGCTACCACCACTGACTGCTCTGACAGGGATCACAATAGAGGGTCCCGGACAGAGCTGGAGAAAAATGTAGAACAAAATTCTAACTCAGAAAAAGACCAGACTCGCTGGTCTGACAGAGACTGGAGAAACCCTGAAAGTATGGCCCCCGGACACACTTTTAGCTTAGTAATGAAGTCACTCCGGAGGTTCACCTTTTAGCCAAAGATTAGACAGACCCACAGGACAAAACAAGACTAAAGGGGCACACCAGCCCAGGGGCAAGGACTAGAAGGCAGAAGGGGAATGGAAAGCTGGTAATAGGGAACCCAAGGTCGAGAAGGGAGAGTACTGACATCTCATGGTGTTGTTCACCAATGTCATAAAACAATATATACTAACTGCTTAATGAGAAGCTAGTTTGCTCCGTAAACCTTCATCTAAAGCACAATAAAAAAATTTTTTTTAGAGATAAAATGCACGTAAAATAAAATCCACCCTTTTAACCATTTTAAAGTGTACAATTCAATGGTTTTTAGTATATTCATGTTATGCAACCACCACCATTATCTAATTCCAGAACATTTTCATCACCCCAAAAAGAAACCTTGTACCTATTAATTAGTCATTCCCTACTCCCTCTCCCCCATCCCTGGAAACTACTAATCTACCTTTTTTCTCTGCATTTGCTCTTTCTGAACATTTCATAAAAATGGAATCATACAGTATGCGGCCCTTTGTATCTGGCTTCTTTCACTTAGCATAATGTTTTTAAGGCTCATCTATGTTAGAGGATGCATCGGAACTTTATTCCTTTTTATGGCTGAATCATATTCCATTGTATGGATATATCACATTTTGTTTATACATTCGTCAGTTGATGGATATTTGGGTTATTTCCACTTTTTGGCTATTATGAATAATACTGGTATGAATATTCATGTACAAGTCTTTGTGTGAACTTGTTTTCAATTCTCTTGGGTACATATACCTAGGAATAGAATTGCTAGGTCATATGTTAACTTTTTGAGAAACCACCAAATTTTCTACAGCAACTGCACAATTTTACCTTCCCATAACACTTGCACAATGCACAAGGGTTCCAATTTCTCTACGTCCTCACCAACACTTGTTATTTTTCAGGTTTCTAATTGTTTTTTATTACAGTCATTCTAGTGGATATGAAGTGACATCTCATTGTGGTTTTGATTTGCATTTTCCTAATGACTAAAATGATGTTGAACATCTTTTCATATACTTATTGGCCATTTGTATATCCTTCTTTGGAGAAATATCTATTCAAGTCTTTTGCCCATTTTTAAATTGGATTACCTTTTGTTATTGAGTTGTGAGAGTTCTTTATATATTCTGGATACAAGATCCTTATCAGACATATGATTTGCAAATATTTTCTCCCTTTCTTTGGGTTGTCTTTCACTTTCTTGATAGTGTCCTTTGATGCACAGGAGATTTTAATTTTGATGAAGCCCAATTTATCTTTTTCTTTTGTTGCTTTTGATGTCATATTTAAGAAACCATTGCCTTATCCAAGGTTATTATTCTTTTTAATCCTTTGTTTAGCATTTTATAGTCTGCAGCGAGATGACTCTTAAGACTTTAGAAAACCTTTTGAGATTACAAAGAAGAAAAATACAATCTTAGGTGAGGTAATTAATAATGCTTACCTAGATCCAGAGCCTATGCTATATAGTAGGGTGACTATAGAATTTATCATTTAAACCAGAACATACTTGAGAATATAAGGTAATGATATGAATAATTATGCCACAGTAACAGGCATGAACTGGGATTTTTCCAGGTAAACTGGGACATACGTTCCTCTTACATATACATAATGGTGACCTAAGTTCCAATGTTGTATCCTCCATTAACTTGCTAAGACCATACCTACACAACAGTGTGTTGTGGTGGGGTGGGAGAGTAGATAATTTCTAAGATTCCTTTCAGCTCTAACCTTCTAGAACTCCACGGAATGTACTGTCAAGTCAAGAACTGTAGATGAGTGCTGTGTTATTCTTGATCTAAGAATTTGTTTAATTCTCTGACAGTTGATGTCCATGTGAGACTGCTAGTATGGCCCCCACTAAGCAAGTCTTGTTCAAACAAATGCCACCTGCTATAAGTTGGGAGAGACTTTTTTTTAAATATATAATTTTATTTATTTTGTTGCTGTTGAGAATATAACACCAAAACATACACCAATCCAACAGTTTCTACAAGTACCATTTAGTGACATTGATTTAAGTTGTGTAACCGTTCTCGCCCTCCTTTTCTGAGTTGTTCCTCCCGCATTAACATAACCTCACTGCTCCCTAAGGTTCCCATCTAATCTTTCCAGTTGCTTTTGTCAATTTGATCCCATATAGATAGTTCTTAACAGAGCATAATGCTCAAGGCAAACCTTTTTTATTAGTTAAATTAAACTATTGTTTGGTTTTAAGATTACTTCAGGGGATATTTTTTTGTTTAAGGTTTAAAGATTTTCTCAGGGCAATAGCTTCAGGGGTTCATCCAACCTTCATAGCCCCAGGAAATCTGGAGTCCATTAAAATTTTAAATTCTGTTCTGCATTTTCCCTCTTTTGATCAGTATTCATCTATGGAATCTTTGGTCAAAATGTTCAGTAATGGTAGTCGGGCACCATCCAGTTCTTCAGGTTTCATGGCAAAGGAGGCAGTTAGCCACATATTCCATACCCTCCTCTTATTCCTGACTCTCCTTCCTCCATTGTTCAGGTGAATAGAGACCAATTGTTGTGCCTTGGACGGCCGCCTGCAAGCTATTAAGACCCCGCAGGCACTATTCATTGAACTAGGAGGTAGAATGGAGGCACTAAACAATTAACTGTCCCATGAAACCATGACCCTAAACCTCCAAACCTAGGAACCAAGTCCCATGAGGTTTTTGGTTGTACATAAGCAGCCTCAGCAGCTACTTTTTTTTTTTTGGTGGTGTTGTAAATATATCTACCAACCAACTTTTGCAAATTCAACTTTTTACAGGTGTACAACTTACTGACAGCAATTACAATAATCAGCTATGCAACCCTACCCTTAATCAATGCGATTTTTCCATCACTGTTAACCCCCCCTTTCCCACTACCTCCCGCCCCTAGTAACCACTAATAAACTTTATTCTCTAAACATTTGCCTTTTCTTGTCTTTTTATATAAGTGACGTCATACAATATTTGTCTTTTTGTGTCTTACTTCACTCAGCATAATGTCTCCAAGCTCCAGCCATATTGTAGCATGTATCAAGACTTCATTTCTCCTACTGGCTGAGTAGTATTCCATTGTATGTATGTACTACATTTTGTTTATCCATTCATCTGTTGTTGGGCATTTATGTTGTTTCCACCTTTTGGCTATTGTGAATAGTGCTGCAATGAACATTGGTGTACAAGTCTCTGA
This sequence comes from Dugong dugon, assembly GCA_030035585.1. NCBI lineage: Eukaryota > Metazoa > Chordata > Mammalia > Sirenia > Dugongidae > Dugong > Dugong dugon. The sequence continues at coordinate 20,058,925 of CM057482.1, read as the reverse complement.
GTCTCTGCTTTCAAGTCTTTTAGGTGTATACCTAGGAGTTGAATTGCTGGGTCACACATGGTAGTTATATTTTTAGGTTTCTGAGGCATCACCACACTGTTTTCCACAAAGGTTGTATCATTTTGCATTCCCAACACAATGGGTAAGGGTTCCAATTTCCCCACATTCTTGCCAACATTTGTTATTTTCTATTTTTTTATCTAAGCTATCCTAGTGGAAGTAAAATGGTATCTCACTGTGGTTTTGATTTGCATCTCTCTGATGGCTAATAATGCTGAGCATCTTTCCATGTGTTTGATCGCCATTTGAATGTCCTCTTTGATGAATAGTCTATTTAAAGTCCTTTGCCCATTTTATGATTGGGTTGTCTTTTTGTTTTGTGTCGAAGTTTCATATATATTTTGGTTATTAGATTCTTGTTGGATATATGATTTCTAAGATATTCTCTCAGTTGGTAGCTTGTTTTTTCACTTTCTTGGTGAAGTCTTGTGATGAACAAAAGTTTTTAATTTTGATGAGGCTCCATTCGTTTATCTGCCCACTGGTTTTGTCTACACTTGTTCTCAGAAACTTGATTCTAGTTCTCTGGTAAGGTCTACCTAGTTCAGCTGTGTATAACCAGCAATTCCTAGAGTTCTTTAACTTGGGAGTTTAGGAAGGCTTCAAGAGGATTTGCTGAGTAGTAAACCCTGTTACAAAACTGTTAGCCCATCCTACCTGTTTCTCTGGCTATTGTTGTCTCTTGCTTCTTCCCGTTAACTTCCTGGAAGTTATATACCCTTACTGCTTCTACTTTCTCACCTCCTACTCTCTCCTCAATCCACTGACATTTGATTTCTGATCCCTTTACTACACTAAAAAAATCCCTGCCAAAATCACGTGATCTCCTAGTTGCTAAATCCAAAGGATATTTTCAGTCCTCTTCTGATTTGAGCTCTTTCAATATTCAGCACTGTTGAATACTCTCTCAAAATACTTCTCCTCTTGGTCTCTTTGGCATCATCCATTGCTGTGTTTTCTTCTGTATTCCTAGTTGCTGCTTCTCAATTTTCTTTGAATAGTTCTCTTCCTATGTGCATAGCTTAAATGTTGGTGTTTATATGGATTCTGTCCTTAGCCCTTGACTTTTCTCATGCTATATCCTATCCCTGGACCATATTGCCCATTATTAGAACTTTAATTATTGCCTTGTTATTGATGACTTCTGAATCTCCTGTCTCCTGAGCTCTAGATCCACATATCCAAATCTCTCACTCAGTGCCCTACAGCAGGCCCACCTGTAACATGTGCATGGCCAGGGCAGGAGTATAAAATGGAGATTCCTGGCCTGTCCCTTTCTCTTCCCACTCGTTTGACCCCACACTGTGAGAGACCGCTCAGATACACATGTGAAGACCTAGCCTGATTTTCCAAGCTCCATCTACACTCCTCCCAAGCAGACACCTTTGTGACTACTCCTTGGGCCTAGGAATGTGCACAATGGTGGCAGTCCACCTTCAGAACAGACCTGAAGAAGCTTGTCCATGAGCTGGAAGTAGGTTTGGGGACATTTAGGAGGGAATTCAGGGATCCTAGGAAACTGAGGTGGAGCAGGATCTGGGAGTGTGAGCTCTGGGTAGTCACGTCCCCTTGGCCCCACAGGGAAACAGGCTTGGCTAGAAGAGAAACAGAATAGGGGCCATCTAAAGTACGGGGTCTATGCAAGGCTCCCCATTTCCCAAACAACAAAAGGTAACTGCCCCTACTGGTACCTCAATATCAACATACACAGACCTGAATTTATCATCTACCTTTTTCCTCCTTCATTACTATCTACCCACAACCTCTTCTTTTCCATATCTGAGAAAATAGCACCACTAAACAATCTCTTGCCTTAGCCTTAAACCTGGGAGTTGATCCTATCTCTTAAATTTCTCTATAATTTAATATTCTCCTCTTCAATCCCACTTGCTACTCCTTCTCCTTCAATTTGGATTCTTATCATTTGTAATTTGGTCTTACTCCCTCCAGTTTTGTTTTTTTCAAGTACATTCTCCACAATACAAATCTTACCAGGACATTTTATTGCTTAAAATTCTTCATTGTTTCCCATTGTCCTAAGGATAAAATCTAAGCTCCTTAGGGCATAGAAGGCCCTTTAGTATCTAGCTTTGCTTGCTTTTCTAAATTAATCTATCATCACTTCCTCCCTTTACATATACGTTCTATCCAAGCTGGACTACTTGCATTTCCCTGGCTGTATCGTGCTTACCCACATTTCCTTGGCAATAGTAACTCTTCTTTTACAGGAATGGCCTTCCTCCCTATTTCAGCTGAGTAATCTCTTTTCATCCTTTGAACCTTAGCCTAGATGGCACATCTGGAAAGCCCTGTTCTCCCCTCTCTGCACTCCCCTCTCATTGTATATATACCACATTTTATTCATCTGTTGATGGACACTTGGGTTGTTTCCACCTTTTGGCTATTGTGAATAATGCTGCAGTCAACATTGGTATACATGTATATGAGTTCCTGCTTTCAAGTTTTTTAGGTATTGCCTTAGTTATCTAGTGCTGCTGTAAGAGAAATACCACAAGAGGATGGCTTTAATAAACAGTTATCCATTCACAGTCCAGAAGGCTGGAAGTCCAAATTCAGGGCATCAGTCTTAGGGGAAGGCTTTCTCTCTCTCTGTTGGCTCTGGAGAAAGGTCCTTGTCATCAATCTTCCCCGGTGGAAGAGCTTCTCAACTCAGGGACCCTGGCTCCAAAGGACACACTATCCTCCTGGCTCTTGTTTCTTGGTGGTATGAGGTCCCCGTCTCTCTGCTCACTTCTCTCTTTTATATCTCAAAATAGATTGGCTCAAGACACAATCCAATCTTGTAGATTGAGTCCTGCTTCATAACATAACTGTCGCTAACCCCAACTCATCAATATCATAGAGACAGGATTTACAACACAAAGGAAAATCACATCAGATGACAAAATGGTGGACAATCACACAATACTGGGAATCATGGCCTAACCAAATTGATACACATATTTTTGGGTACAAAATTCAATCTATGACAGGTATATACCTAGAAGTGGAATTGCTGGGTCATATGGTAATTTTGTGTTTAACTTTTTGAGGAAGTGCTAAACTGTTTCCCACAATGGGTGCACATTCCTATCAGCTATGCACAAGGGTTCCAATTTCTTAAATCCTTACTAAAACTTACTTTGCTTTTTTTTTTTTTTTTCTGATAATAGCCACCCTAGTGGGTGTGTGGTGTATATTTCTTGCCCCAACTAGTGTTTAACAAATAGAAATCAATCTCTATAGCTGATGGTTGTAGCAAGGACAAGGTGTTTGGAACAACATTACAGCATGACTCCCTCCTCCAATTCTGTGAGATGCTGATCTCATTTCTGTTGAGAAAACATACCTATTGTGTTAAACTGAATATGCCTTTGTGCGGGAATGATCGGAGCCCAGGGAAAAATGTAGTGGAGGAAAGAACTAAATTAGGCTTTGGAGGAGTGAACCTAGTCAATTTCTCTGTGTATATTGGGCACAGTGGTGCAAAGAGGCTTTTCCAGGTAATATTAAGCAAACGGCTTGAAGTGGTTCTAAAAATGTAGTCTTCTGGTCAACAGCATCAGAATTCCCTAAAGAGTTTGTTAGAATGAAGATTCCTGGATTCTACCCCAGAACTATTGAATCTGTTTCTGAGAGGGAGGCCTAGAATCTGTATTTTTAACAAACTTCATAGGATGCCACTGGCTTTTGGTTTCTGAAAGACCTTAACAACTTTTCTGTCCTCAGTCAGGAAGGGAAACAATCCACTTCTCAATTCTCAGAATGACTAGCCCTTGAGAAAGAATGTAGATGTAGTTTAGAGAAAGAATGTTCCCTTCCCAATTGTGAACTTATTTGTCACACGCTGTAGGTCAAAGTAGAAACTCAATAATGCTTTTAACATTGGTGATTGATCCTTTCATGAAATCAAGGTCAAAATACAATACAGCGTAATTCTCTAAATCGAGCAATTCTTCAGGGCTGACAAAGCAGATGGTGGATTAAAGTAGTTGCTGACCTCTCTCCCAAGGTTTAATGGCTGACCAGCTGGGACTCCATAGGTGCCTAGAACTTCTCAGTTTGAGCTTTGGGGAAAGTCTGTCTACGTAAGGAGTCCTACAATTCCTTCATACATTCAACACTCATTTTAACATCTACTATGAGGCAGGCAGGTCCCTAGGTGGCACAAACGGTTTGTGCTCAGCTGCTATCAAAAAGTTGGCAGTTCAAAATCACCCAGCAGCACTGCAAAAGAAAAGCCTGGCAATCTGCTTCTGTAAAGATTACAGCTAAGAAAACCTTATGAACTCAGTTCTACTACGTAACATATGGGGTTGCCATGAGTGGTACTCAATTAATGGTAATGGATTTGTTTGTTTTTATGAGGCAGGCACTGTGCAAGGCTGATGGGACTGTTGTTAGATGCCATCAAGTTGGTTCTCATAGCGACCTTATGTGCAACAGAATGAAACGCTGTTCCATCCTGTGCCATCCTCACAATCATTGCTGTTTTGAGTCCATTGTTGCAGCCTCTGTGTCAATCCATCTCATTGAGGGTCTTCCCCTTTTTCCATGACCCTCTACTCTAGCAAGCATGATGTCCCTCTCCAGGGACTGGTCCCTCCTGATAACATGTCAAAGTACATGAGATGAAGTCTTGCCATCCTCACTCCTAAGGAGCTTTCTGGTTGTACTTCTTTCAAGATAGATCTATTTGTTCTTTTGGCAGTCCATAGTATATTCAACATTCTTCACCAATACCATAATTCAAAGACATCAATTCTTCAGTCTACCTTATTCACTGTCCAGCTTTCACATGCATACAAGGCAACTGAAAATACCATAGCTTGAGTCAGGCACGCCTTAGGCCTCGAAGCAACATCTTTGCTTTTTAAACCTTTAAAGAAGTCTTTTGCAGCATATTTGCCCAATGCAATATGTCATTTGATTTCTTCACTGCTGCTTCCATGGACATGATTGTGGTTCCAAGTAAGAATACATATCTGACAACTTCAAATTTTCCCCATTTATCATGATGTTGCTTATTGGTCCAGTTGTGAGGATTTTTGTTTTATTCTCAGGTGTAATCCATATTGAAGGCAGTAGTCTTTGATCTTCATCAGTGTTTCGCGTCTTCTTCCCTTTCAGCAAGCAAGGTTGTGTCATCTGCATAGTACAGGTTGTTAATGAGTCTTCCTCCAATACTGATGCCACTTTCTTCTTCAGATAGTCCAGCATCTTGGATTATTTGCTCAGCATACAGATTGAGTAAGTATGGTGAAAGGATACAATTCTGACTCACATCTTTCCTAATTTTAAACCATGCAGTATCCCCTTGTTCTATTCGGACAACTGCCTCTTGGTCTATGTACAGGTTCCTCAAGAGCACGATTGTTCTGGAATTCTCATTCTTTGCAATGCTATCCCTAACTTGTTATGATCCACGAAGTCGAATGCCTTTGCATAGTCAATAAAACACAGGTAAACATCTTTCTGGTATTCTCTGCTTTCAGCTAGGATCCATCTGACATTAGTAATGACACCCCTTGTTCCACGTCCTCTTCTGAATACAGCTTGAACTTCTGGAAGTTCCCTGTCAATGTACCGCTGCAACTGTTTTTGAATTATCTTCATGAAGTTTTATTTTTGTGTGACATTATTGATATTGGTTGATAACTTCCACATTCTGTTGAATCACCTTTCTTTGGAATGGGCACAAATATGGAGCTCTTCCAGTCAGTTGGCCAGGTAGCTGTCTTCCAAATTTCTTGGATTAGACAAGTGGGTGCTTTCAGCATTGCATCCATTTGTCGAAACATCTCAATTGGTATTCTGTCAGTTCCTGAAGCCTTCTTTTTCACCAATGCCTTCAGTGCAGCTTAGACTTCTTCAATCAGCACCATTGTTTCCTGATCATATGCTACCTCCTGAAATGGTTGAACACTGACTAATTCTTTTTGGTCCAGTGACTCTGTGTATTCGTTCCATCTTCTTTTGATGCTTACTGCGCCGTTCAGTTTTTGCCCATAGAATCTTTCAATATTGCGACTCGAGGTTGAATTTTTTCTTCAGTTCTTTCAGCTTGAGAAATGCTGAGTGTGTTCTTCCTGCTTGATTTTCTAACTCCAGGTCTTTGCACATTGCATCGTAACACTTTACTTTGTCTTCTTGAGCTGCGTTTTGAAATCTTCTGTTTGGCTCTTTTACTTCATCATTTCTTCCATTTGCTTTAGCTACTCTATGTTCAAAAGCAAGTCTCACAGTCTCTTCTGACACCCATTTTGGCCTTTTCTTTCTTTCCTGTCTTTTTAATGACCTTTTGCTTTTATCATGTATGATGTCTTTGATGTCATTCCACAACTCATATGGTCTTCAGTCATTACTGTTCAATGCATCAAATCTGTTCTTGGGATGGTCACTAAATTCAGGTGGGATATACTCAAGGTTGTACTTTGGCTCTTGTGGACTTGTTTAGAAGTGGACTGGCAGGTCCTTCTTCCTAGTCTCTTAGTCTGGAAGCTCTGGTGAAACCTGTCTACCATAGATGGCCTGGTGGTATCTGCAGTACTGGTGGCATAGCTTCTAGTATTATAGTAACATGCAAGCCACCACACTATGACAAACTGACACATGGTGGATGGGACTGTAAGGGTAAGCATAACATAAGACAACATAACAATGTAACATAATGTAACGTAACATCACATAACCAAATGCCCTCCGGGGTACAGCAATGCTTGCAGCAGAGAACAATCTCATGAAGGAAGATCTGGCCTTGGGAATTTAAAAACTTGTTTGGAGTAGACTATAAAACCCTAAACAAAGGAATGCACGAGAGAATTAGCCACATTTTCAGGCATATCGACTATCTGTAGATATACATTATTCATTCAATTTCACAGCAACTTTGTTAGCTATCATCTCCAGTTTATCTCGTTTCTCGTAGCTCTAGTTTGTAAAAGAAAGAAAAGAGCTAGCATTCAACCCTGAGTCTGATATTGCAATGGCTCGCAAACTTGGGAGTAAGCACAGAATTGACTGGAAGGAACCTTTTAAAAAGTAGATGCCAGCCCCTTTCCAGACCTACTAAAACAATCTCTGCTGATGGGGGAGGGTCCCCTAGAAAACGGAAATTTTATAGTTTCTCAACTGATTTTGTAGAGCGAGGTTTGGAAACCACTGCCCTAGTCTAGGAAACCCTGGTGATATACTGGTTAAGAGCTACCGCTGCTAACCAAGAGGTCAGCAGTTCGAATCTACCTGGTGCTCCTTGGAAACTCTAAGGGGGGGTTCTACTCAGTCCTATCGCGTCACTATGAACTGGAATCGACTCAAGGGCAACAAGTTTGTTTTGCCCTAATCTATGCAGCCTGCACAAACAGTGGTCCCCAAACCAGGCGTCAGACTTTAAAGTATGTCTGGCAAACTTTAGGAAGCAAATTCCTTGTTACACTTAGTTTTGGCCCTAAAGGCATGTCTTTTTCAAAATCAATACTGCTAAGACCATAAAATGCCAAAAGTAGGAGAGTGGAGAGCGACACTTTCTTGTGTACTACGAAGAGCTGGAGGGGAGGGAGGAGGGGACAGGGACAGTCAAGCAAGGACAGACTCCAACTCCCCGAAGGGGCTGAAGCTAATAAACTTTAAGGATTAGACACGGAGAGAATTTCTTGTTTCTTTTAACCTGTCGCCGGGTTGACCTTACTTCTTGCATCCTACAGCTGCAACAGAGCAAGGATGGGGTCTCGCGCCATCGAACACCCCGAAAGTCCTCCGCTCAAGCTTGGCGATTGGCGCAGGCGGCGGGTGAGGAAGCGGAAGTTTTTATTAGAGCCTACAAGGGAAAATGGAGTCTCCCAGGCGTCGGGGCCGGGGAAGGGAGAGGCAGGACTCCGACTCTAGTCAGGGTTCCATCCGATGTAAGCAAATGGGGCACGCAAAATGGCCGCCCAGGCGCGACTATGGAAGGCCGCAAAGCCAGCCCTCGCCGGGGTCTCCCAAGTTCTCAAATTTCCCGGGCGCCGAGTCCCTCAATGGCCCGCCCCGCAGTTTCCAAGGCGTCGCGCCGGAAGTGACCTCACTCTAATGGCGTATAGACGCCCGGGCGGTTCCGGCGGCGGTGGTGGCGGCGGCAGCTGTGGCTTTGGGGGTCCGTGTGGCGAAGGCCCTCAGTTTTCTGGGGCTTTCCCGCGTTGCGCCGACTTCTCAGTGTGGAGTGCGGAGGAGGCGCGGGTGGACGACGCGAAGGTGGGAGCGAAGGGAGGCGACCGGTTTTGTGGGCGTCCGTGGGAGGGGGCTTCCGGGGTTGCCAACGGGGGTTGCCTTTAGATTTCGGGGTTCCAGGCCTTATCGACCTTTGCAAAGGTGGGCACGAGCTGGAGGCCGCATCGGTATGTATGACATGAAAGCCAGGTACTAGTAGTTGCCCAAGGGGTTTGGTTTAAGGTGGGATGCCGAGGACAGCGGATTGTAAATAGCCTAGGAATGGCTTGCTTGACATAGGCATTAGCGGCCTGGGCTCCTCGTCCAGCCTTGTTGGTGGCTGCTGCAGCTCACTCACTCATTGCTCCATGCTTCAGTTTCCTTTTCACAGTGCGATAGGGGAGCAGGGAAGAGCACGAGTGCGACACCCATAAACTGATAGCTTGAGGACAGAGGTGAGCCGGGTCTGGGAGACAAGGATGGCTGAGAAGGTCATGATGCATGCTAGGGCGAAACTTCTGCTAAATCTCAGGAACTTGCATCTCGCTTCTTTCCTGCCCTTGGTGTAAGTTTGCAGTTCTTATTATCAGTACTTTTTATGATATTGATTGTTTATTACTAATTGACACGTTGAGTAGCGAAACTGTTTTCGTGTGTGAGAGGCAGAGTTCTTGCTGGTTTGGCCGGTTGATTTTGAGTAAATCTCCTTTCTAGGCTAAAACTCTAGAAGGAGTTTTAGCAGTCCTCTCCTCTGCTTATAGATGAGGAACTTGAGAACCAGCGTGGTTTTTGTTCTCTTCCCTAGCCACAGACTAAACTGACTTCATTTGGCTGTCTGCCAAATATAGGTTTTAATCCCACCAAAACATAGGTAACTGTCTCTAAGCAGTTCAGTATTTCAAACAGAAATTGCCAGTGGATCCTAATCTATCTTTATGAATGACAGGTTAGGTGTACTGAGCACAAAACTCTTTCCCAATTGTTGGTTTCTCTGTATGAAGTGAAATGGTTGCAGAGAACCTGCCCTTTTATTATTAAGAATATTTTGGTGACGATTCCTTGTAGGAGTAGGGCTGTGGAGCTAGAAAAATGTCTCAAGCTGTTTTAACTTGTGACCCACAGCTAGATATATTTTACATCATGATTCAGTGTTCCCCCTGCATGCAGGAGCAGGAACACACACACACACACAAAACAAGTTTATTTATCCTTTCTGCAGATACTGCCTTCTGACGTTTCCTATTTCTTTAAAAGGAAAAAAAAAGTTGCAAGTCACTATATTGACTCTAACCACTAATGGATCGTGACCTGTAATTTGAAAAGCACTGGAATAGAAACTACTTAAGATCTTTGCTATTCCTGAGATTCTGTAATTAATACAAAGTGGAAGATGTGTCATTTTTCTCTTCTTGTCAACCAGATGAGCAGGGTTACTAGAGTTGTTTTAAAATAGAAAAAGAGGACAGGATCCAAATTGATATCTCAAAGGAGTATAGTGTTCATAGTGGTACTGTGTTAGAATTTTAGCAAGGTATTTGTTAAGTCTCTTGTGATAACATGGTAGGTGAGATGGAGGGGTTTGCCAGATCGTGGTAGAATTAGACTGAGTCATGATTTTGAGTATTTATGTCTAAAGAGGTTTGATTTGTGGACATAGCACAATTTACAAGTGGGATTCTGGTGGTTGGAGCTGGGGCTCTATCACTTTCTTTATACACAGTCTGTATTTGGAACCTTATCCGGGCAGTGTGCTAATCAAATTTGTTGGCTTTTTTAAGTGAAAAGAGAAAGCGTCCTCTGGTTGATAGAATGCTAAAAGGTCTCAAGATTTTCCCAAGGCAGTTTAATGAAATGGAAAGGGCATATAAAAAATGTGAAGTATTTCACTTTGATTCAGAAAGTCAGCTATATCAGTTACAGGGTTGGAGATGTGACTTAATACGTGTTCATGTAATAAGAAGATGTAAGGTCTCAGTGGTGTGGTTAGGCTGTAAGAACTAATGTGACATGCATTAGCAGATTGTATTAGAACGTAAAGCCTAGAATGACAAAGGTTGCATCACTTAACCCTACCGCTGGTGGGTTCACACCTAGAATATTAAGTTTAGATCTGGGTACTCTAAGTAAATTTGTGAGTTATAAGGAGTTAGAATTTGTTAAATTTTAAAAAGTAATTTTTTATTGGGTGTCTGAAGATATGGTAGTGATTTTTTTCCCCTTGTCACTTCAGGCTTTCGGGTACAGGTTGGGTGGTGCTCTTAAAACATTTTTGCTTGACACTTTCCAAAAGTCTGGAAAATCTGTATCTCTTTACACAGTTGAAGGCTGGAATCTGAAAATTTTCATCACAGATTTAAATAGTGTAAATACTTTAAATAGGATGAACTTCTGACTTGTAAATATTGACATTTTAAAAGTAAATACAAAGTTAAGATAACTAATTTTTATAGTTTATAATTATTTGTAAATTAAAAATGTTTATAATTTTATATTTAAATTTGATATATCGCTGTATTTAAAGTAGCAATTTGATGTTTTAAAAATATATGCATAACTTTTTTTTAACTATAAGATATGTATGATATGGTGTATTAAATTACAGGCAATCCCCGGGTTTAGAATGTCTGACTTATGTACAACCTGTAGTTATGAACCAACCCCTGTAAAGCCTATTACATTAAAAATTTGAGGTGCAAACAGTGGTTCGTAGTAACAAGCACTGCTTTGCAACGCACATCAAAACATTGCTATTACTGTCTTATTATGTTAAATAATGATAATGTGTATCTGGAAGTGTTTCTTTAAATTTTTTATGCATAGAAAGGTATACTATATACTAAGACAAACATTTAACTGACCTTAGATACAAACCATACCTAAATTGTTCCAGTTTACATACAAATTCGACTCAAAGACAGACTTAGGAATGGAACTCGTTTGTAATCTGGAGACTGCCTGTATTTGATTTTCAGATGGTAAACCAACCTTGCATTCCTGAAATGAACCCCACTTAGTCATGGTGTCTAATACTTCTTGTATGTTGCTGAGTTGGATTTGCTAATATTTTGTTAAGAATTTTTGTGTCTGTGTTCATGAGGGATGTTGGTTTGACATTTTCTTTTCTAATGATACCTTTGTCTGGCCTTGATATCAGAGTAATATTACTCTCATAAAGTGAGTTGCGAAGTGTTCCCTCCTCTGTTTTCTGAAAGAGTTTGTGTAGGATTGGTATCATTTCTTTCTCAGATGTTTGATATGATTTACCAGTGAAATCCTCTGGACCTGGCATTTTTTTTGTGGGAAGATTTTTAATGGCTAATTCAGTTTCTTTACTTGATAGAGTTCTATTTAGATTTTCTATTTCTTTGAGTCAGTTTTGGTAATCTGTATCATTCTGGGAATTTGTCCATTTTATATTTTTCCTTTTCTTTTGAACTTGTGTCTGTTCCACTTTTCCCACAAAAATTTATCAATATGATATTTTAAAAATATACAAATAAATAAGCTTTTCAAAAACTATAAGGTATGTATGATACGATGTACATTACTTGATTTTTGTATGTTAGACCAACCTTGCTTTCTGAAATTCCTTCATTCCTAAAATGAATAAAGCAGGGATATGCATACTTTTTCTGTAATGGGCTAGATGGTAGAATTTGTGGGCCATATGGTCTCTGTCACAACTACTCACCTCTCCCATTGTAGTGCTAGAACAGCCATAGACAAAACACAAATGAATGAACATGGTTGTGTTCCAATAAAACTTTATTGACAGTGGGCCAGATTTGGCCCATAGGTTGTAGTGTGCTGACCCCTTTCCTGTGGAAGTTGTGGAAGTTGACTCCCTTGCTTGCATATCTCTTAGAAGACTTTGTGTACCCCCAGAGATATGCATATTCTAGTTTGAAGACTGAGACTTTCTTTCCACGATATTGGAGAGTGAATTCAGACATTTTATATTTTTGTTTGGTTGAGAAGGGAGATGGCCCTCACAGTATGATTTTCCAGGGCCATATACCTCCAGTCCTCTGTCTAATCAGTATTCTTTCTGATAAAAGGAGACATTTGAACCAAAAAAAAAGAATTGTTTTAACATTTCATTGGTTTAGGTGGAAGTTTACATAGCAAATTAGTTTCCCATTCATCAACTCATATACAGACACTCCATGACATTGGTTACTATCCCTGCGATGTGTCAGCACTCTCCTCATTTCCACTCTGCCTTTTCTGTTTCCATCCCTCCAGTTTCCCTGTCCCTCGTTGCCTTTTCATCTTTGCTTTTGGGCAGATGTTGCCTGTTTGATCTCATTTAGTTGATTGTTCTAAGGAGCATGGTTTAGTCGATTGCTCTAAGGAGTACGTTCCTCATGGGTGTTACTGTTTATTTTATAGGCCAATATATTGTTTGGCTAAAAGGTGACCTCCAGGAGTAGCTTCAGTTCCAACTTTGAAAGGGTGTCTTAGGGTGATGGTCTGGCCATTCCTCCAGCCTCTGTCATTCTAGTAAGTCTGGTCTTTTTTATAAATTTGAGTTTTGTTCTGCATTTTCCTCCCATTCTAACCAGGACTTTCTATTGCATCCCTGATCAGAGTGGTCAGCAGTGGTAGCCGGGCACCATCTAGGTCTCCTGGTCTCAGGCTAGAGGATGCTGTGGTTTGTGTAGGCCATTAGGCTTTTGGACAAATTTTGTCTTCAAGTCTTTTGTTTTCTTCACTCTCCTTTGCTGCAGATGGGAAGAGACCAATTGTTGTATCTTAGATGGCCAGCCACTCACAAGCTTTTAAGACAACAGACCCTACTCATCAAACTGGGATGTAGAACATTATTTTTATGAACTATGTTATGCCAGTTGAGCTGGATGTCCCCTGAAACTATGGTCGTTAGCCTTCAAGCCCAGTAACTCAGTCCCGTGAGGTGTTTGGATATGTCTAAGAAGTTTCCATAACTGTGCCACCTGTGTGCTCTGTTATATATATGAATATTCATGCAGCACATACAAATATGTGTATACAATTACCCACAACTATACCCATAAATGAAGCCCTGGTGGCGCAGTGGTTAAGGCCTCGGCTGCCAACTAAAAGGTCAGTAGTTTGAATCCATCAGCTGCTTCTTGGAAACCCTGTGGGGCAGTTCTGCTCTCTCCTGTAGCGTCGCTATGAGTCAGAATCAACTCAACGGCAATGAATTATACCCATTTGTGCATGTGCATGCACTCCCATGTGCCCTCCGACATCTGTAGAACAAATATATCTAACTGTGTAACCAGTCACAGATTTTAGGTTGTTATTACTGTTGTTGCAGAATTGTATATGGTATAGTTACCATAGTTGTCCTTTATTCTTGGGTACTTCTCAGTGTCTTCCTTTGCCTTGGTCTCATTGTGCTCACTTCTCATATTGTGTATTGCCTTTTCCATCACCATAATTAACACATGTCTACTGTCTAGTAAGTGATTCTCCCTCCTTTTCCCTCCTATCCCTGGTAACCATCAAAGAATGTTGCTTTCTGTGAGTAAACTTTATTAACTTTTTATAAAAGTGGTATCATACAGTATCTGTCTTTTTGTGATTGACTTATTTCACTCAGGATAATGTCCTCTAGATTTATCCATGTTGTAAAATGTTTCACAGGCTCATCATTATTCTTCATTGTTGCGTGGTATTCCATTGTATGTATGTACCACAATTTATCCATTCATCTGTTGATGGACTCTTAGGTTGTTTGAATCTTTTTGCTATTGTGAATAATGCTGCAATGAACGTGAGTGTGCATATGTCTATTTGTGTCACAGCTCTTATTTCTCTAGGGTAAATACCTAGTAGTGGGATTGCTGGATCATATGGTAATTTCTATTTATAGCTTTTTGAGGAAGTGCCTTACCTTTTTCTGTAGTGGTTGTACCATTTTACAATCCCACCAGCAGTATATGAGTTCCAGTCTCCCCACAACCTCACCAACATTTGTGGTTTTCTTTCTTTCTTTCTTTTTTTTTTTTTAAATTATAATAGTCTTGGTGACTTTCTTTTGGGATATACTGTGATGAGCTTCTTGGATAGATATCTTCTCATCTTTCATGCTATCCGGGAAGTTTTCTGCCAACAAATCTTCAACAATTCTCTCCCTATTTTCTGTTATCTCCCTTGTTCTGGTACTCTGATCACTCATTGGTTATTCCTCTTGATACAGTCCCACATAATTCTTAGGGTTCCTTCATTTTTTAAAGTTCGTTTGTCTGATTTTTCCTCAAATAAGTTGGTGTCAGGTGCTTTATCTTCAGTCTTACTAGTTCTGACTTACCATTGCCTCAATTTTGCTCCTATGACTTCCTATTGAATTGTCTAATTCTGAAATTTTATTGTTAATCTTTTGGATTTCTGTTTGCTGTCTCTCTATAGATTCTTGCAGCCTGTTAAATTTGTCATTATGCTCTTGCATAACTTTCTTGAGTTCCTCTGTTGCTTTGTCTGTGTGTTCTTGGCTTGTTCTGCATTTTTCCTGATCTCCTGAAGAGCCTTGTATATTAACTTTTGAATTCTACCTCCGGTAATTCCAAGAAGTTCTCTTCCTCCAGAAGATTTCTTGATTCTTTGTTTTGGGCGCTTGCTGAAGCCATCATGGTCTGCCTCCTTATGTGATTTGATATTGACCGTTGTTTCTGAGCCATCAATAAGTTATTATGTTTATTTATTTTATGCTTGCTTACTGTTTCCTGGCTTCTTGTTTTGTTTTGTTTTGATGTGGCCAGATAGGCTACTTGTGTGAGCTAGTTTGATTATTGGCTCCTTTAAAGCTCTCACATCCTGTCATCAGGTGGTTAGAGCTGTAACTAGATATGTGAAGCCAGGAAACTGTTTACTTTTCTTGTATGGATTCAGCTCAGGGTCCAGGTAGTTGGTCACCAAGTGTGTGGTGCAGGCTCTCACCTACAGTCCTAGATGGGCAGGGGTGACTGGAGTAGGCACAGGTATCTGGCTACAGTAGGGAGTCACACACTGAGCAAGGCAGGGGGCTGACAGCTGCCCCTGAGTGTCTGGGAGGAAAGTGTGTCCCTGTTCCCTAGAGCGTGTAGGTGGGTAGGTTTTGCAGCCAGACTATGGGCACCCAGTGCTGTTGACTGTAAGGACTGGGAGGCACCACTTATTCTTGGACCTCTGTCACAGGTGGCGTGGGTGGAGCCACCAGTCCTCAGGCCCCTACTGTGGGTAGGTGGGGACCCTGCTTAATTGGCAGAGCGGTGTCAAATGTCACTAGCCTGCAACTCCACCATATACTGATATAGTTGAAATTAGGCCTGAGGTATATACCCTGTTGTACTGTGCTGATGAGGGCCTATGCTGTTGAAATTGGCCCACACAGGTCTGTGCAGGGCTGAAAGACATTCAGAGACCATGGACGCCTTATGCCTGTACGTAGGCAAAGGAGCTATGCCTGCCCTGAGTTCCCGGCTTAGGGGAGCTGTCAGATTATTTTTTTTTGTTTCTTAATTTCTCCCCTCTCCAAAGCTGGAAGAATGGCTCAGAGTGCGTGACAGGTCCTGTTTCCAACCCAGGGACATGGCAATCTCTGAAGCCAGCCTGGACCTGGTGCAGAGCAGGGAGGGGGAGGTAAATGGGGGAGAGGTTCTTCCCAAAGGGAGTGTTTTTTGATCCGCGTGGTAGGTTAGACGCATGTGCTTATCTTTTGCCAGTTGAGCACCGCTTCTGGCTGGTTCTGGAAGGTTGAACAGACTCTTTGCTGCTTGGTCTCTTTTGATGTGGAAAATGTATCCCAAGAGCCACTGTTTGCCTCACCGCACACACCAGCCAATCCAGCCTGCAGGATGCCAGTTCCCACTGGGTCAGGTCTGGCATCTCCTCGCTCGTTCTGAACTGCCCTCCCCCTGCAGCTCAGTCTGATTCCTCAACTTTGCCTTTGATGTTCCGGGCTCCTAGATTGTCGTATATAGTCAATTCACTTGTTTTTTCAGGTCTTTGTTGTAAGAGGGACCGCAGGAAGCATCTGACTACTCCGCCATCTTGGCCCTGCCTCTGGTTTTCTGTTTTTTTCTTTGATCAGTACCATTTTTTTTTTTGCTGGGGTGAGATGGTATCTCACTGTAGTTTTGATTTTCATCTGTATAATGGCTAATGGGAACCCTGATGGCACAGTGATTAAGAGCTCAGCTGCTGACTAAAAAGTTGGTATTTAGAATCCACCCTTGCTTGTTGGAAGCCCTACGGTGCTGTTTTACTCTGTCCTATAGGATCGCTGTGAATTGGAATTGACTCGATGACAACAGGTTTTCTAATGGCTAATGATCGCAAGCATCTCTTCATATGTTTGTTAGCCACCTGAATGTCTTCTTTGGTGAAGTATCTGGTCATGTCTTTTACCCGTTTTTTGATTGGCTTGTTTGTCTTTTTGTTGTTAAGGTGTTGAAGTTTTCTATCTATTTTAGAGATTAGACTCTTGTCAGATATGTCATTGCCAAATTTTTTCCCCCAGTCTTAGGTTCTCTTTTTACTCTTTTGATGAAGTTTTTTGATGAGCGTAAGTATTTAATTTTTAGGAGATCCCAGTTACCTAGTTTATCTTCTGGTGTTTGTGAATTTTTAGCTATGTTTAGTAGTCTATTTATGCCATAAATTAGGACCCCTGGCTTTGTCCCTGGGTTATCTTTTAGGAACTTTATAGTTTTAGGTTTAACATTTAGGTCTTTGATCCATTTTGAGTCAGTTTTTAATGTATGGTGTGAGATATGGGTCCTGTTTCATTTTTCTTCAAATAGATATCCAGTTTTGCCAGCACCGTTTGTTAAACTGTCTCTTCCCCATTGAATGGACTTCAACCCTTTGTCAAAGATCAACTGTTCGTAGCTGAATGGATTTACTTCTCAGTTCTCAATTCTGTTTCATTGGTATGTGTCAGTTGTACCAGGCTGTTTTGACTACTGTGGCTGTATAGTAAGTTTTGAGATCAGGGAGTGAACTAGAATTTGTTACATGGTAGACACTATATAGTTTATCTCGTTTAATCTTCACAATGATTCTACGAGGTAGGTGGTGTAATTAGTATAATTCCCATTTTATAAATGAGACTATTGAGACTCATATTAGGTTATTTGCCCAGGTCATAGAGCTGGAAGGGGTTGAAATTCAGAAGTGAACTGGGCTTGTGATGTCAAATTTCAAAAATCCATGTCCTGTTCACCATGCTGCCTTTTGTGGAAGGTCTGTGAGTCAGAATTGACTCCACAGCACACAACAACAACAACGTAGGCTCAGTCCTAGGATTGTACTAGATATTTTCTTCTAAGGTCCCTGCCTTCCCAAGATTTTGATTCTGCAAACATAAACACCTTTCCAGATGCATGGAAAACACCTAGTTTTTCACAAGCCTGCAAGTAACCACTTGCCCATCCACAGCTGTTGATTATAATTGTCCTTTACAGGCCAAGGAGGGTTACTTCTTCTGTCTGAATACTGTGAGTTGTCTGATGTGGCAGATGAAATGAAAGTAGCTAGGTCTGTGGTTCACAGGTTGTTCATTTGTAGTTTATGGGCTATTTTGGCAACTGCTTCAGTTACATAATGGGTGGAAGTCTGTTTAGGGCTACCCAGCTTTGTTATCTAAAGGCCTCTTACAAGAGAAGCGATATAGTAAAGCCCCATTTTAAGTCTGACATTCAGTAATCTGGAAGTCCTGATAGTTCAGCATTTGACCAAAATAGTTCTATATTTAAAAAAAGTAATCTGGAAAATCCTGATGAACTTACGTCTGTGCTCCTTTTCTAGCTACCCAAACAGATAGTTAGAATAAATTTTAGTAGCAAATTGGCAGAATAGTGTGGGCTGGCTAGCTGTACCGATATTGCATTTTTGTGAAACATCTTGTCAGTTAGATGATAGGCGTCAGGATAATGGTTACATTTGAGAGGACACAATGGAGCTTCTGGGGTGTTGGAAATATTCTGTATCTTGATTGGGCTGGTAGTTACATGGATGAACTAATATGTAAAAATTCATTGAGCTGTATATTCAAGATATGTAGACCTACTATGTATGTTATACCTTCGTAAAGTAGAAAATAAAAGGTATGAAAAGATTGGTCCTTTTGTGGCTCCTATATTTCTTGCTGCCTCTGTTGCAGTTCTTTTTGACATGAAGGTGTCAGTCTGGTAACTGATGCAGCACCCTCCCTTATGATGGAGTATAAATAGTAGGAAAGGAAATGTATGCTTTAAGTGGCATTAAGTAGTTGAAGGCTGATCAGGAAGAGGAGGTAAGCCTAAAGTATGTGCTTTTTTATCATCAGCATTGTTTTAGAAATTGTGTTGCATTGGAAATTCATCTAATCTCTTAAGTTTTTAAGGATATGTTGATAACTGTAACTCAGTGATGGGCATGTGAGGCTCGTTGTGCTGCTCTCTCCACTGTTGTGTGTGTTTGAAAATTTCCGTAGTAAAATGTAAAAATAAAAACAATTTCATGGATGAGCCTGCATTGTTTCTTTTATTTTCTGTTCTGTCAGCATAGTGTTGTGATACTTGCTTAGTTAGTTAGATCACGGGAGAAAAGCCTAGTGTTTGATTTAATCCCTAGAGCTGAGCTCTTTATGTTTAATGCTTTGTGTTTCTGGTGGGACATACTCTGTTCACCACTGGAGTGCTTTTTACCGCTCTTTTATATGCTTTTTGGCACTTCTTTCTTTTATACTCTACATTTTATGTATGTATACCTTTGAAATTAATATTTCAAAACTGCTTGAAATGTTATTCCATTTCCTTTCTGTATTTCATGGAAAACTGAGCCAGTGTTTCCTTTCGTATTTAATATTGAATGTTACATTCATGTTCATCTGCTAGCTATTTCCTGAGTTCCTTCTGTGTGGAGGGCAGTGCTATATTTCATATCTTCTATAGGATTTTGCAGAGAGTATGCTTTAAGGATATTGTATTTTTAGAACTATTTGCAAGAAGAGCCAAGGCATTTAGATATAAACATTTAGATACCCTAGACTTGAGTGATTAACTTCTGTCAGATTTATTATGTCTAGTTCATTCCATCAGTTAAAAAATATTTATTTAATTCCTCTTCTATTCTAGGCACTCTTACTGGCTGAACAAAGCAGTCAAGGTCCCTTGCCTTTGTGGAGTTTCCATCTAGGGGGGTGAAGCAGACAATATAAACACAAATAAGAAAACTCATATGGTGGTTCATTTTGAGATCATAACAGAGGATGATGTATTAAAGGGTAATGAGGAGTAGTGAGTGGGTGGCCAGGAAAGAGCCCTTTGAGGCAATGACATTTTAGTAGATAGCAGAAAGACAAGCAGAAGAGCTAGCTATTCAAAAATCTGGGGAAGGAATATTTTGGGAATAGCTGGTGCAAAGTTCTGGAGGGAACAAACTTGGTATGTTTGAGGAATAGTAAGAAGGCCAGTGTGTCTGGACAATAGAGGGAGGGGAGTAGTAAGAGATGAAGCTGTAGAGGTTAGTAGAAATCAGATCCTGTGGGGCCTGTAATCCATGGAAAGGAAGTTAGACTTAATCTTTATGGTTGGAAGCCACTGAAGGGTTTTAATCAGGAGAATAACAACTGATTTACATTTTAGATTTGCTCTGGCTGCTGCGCAGAGAAATGATAGAAGAAGGAGCAAGAGTGTAAGCAGAGAGACCAGTTAGGGGACTCCTGCAATGATGAAATGATAGTGGCTTGGACTAGGAAGGTGGTAACAGAGATGGCGATAAATGCATATATTTTTGAGGTAGTGGCAGTAGGACTTGCTGATGGATTGAATGAATGTGTGGGATGAAGGATAATAAGGAATCAAGGATTGACTCCTTGTTTTTGGCCTAAGCAACTGGGTGGATGTTGGTGCCGTTTATTGAGATAGGTAAGGCTTGGGAAGGAACAAATTGGGGGTGTTGAGTGTGGGGGTTGGGGAAATCAGAAATTCTCTTTTGGACATTTATGAGATGCCTTATAGACACCTGGGTAGACATTGTCCTATGTGTGGGCTTTCATTTCATGTTTTGTGGAAAACCTTGCTTAGGAAGTTAGTTTTTTCTTATGTTTGAGGAAAGGCTGAATATTCTATGGTGTTAATATAGTAGTTATGTTAGATACATATACTTTTATTTTTTTTGTTGTCGCGGTATCATTTACATACATTGAAACACATAGATGTTAGTGCACAATTCAGTGAGTTTTGATAAATGTATGTATGTATGTACCTATCACATCAATAAAGATACAGAACAATTTTATCACGCCAGAATCCCATATGCTCCTTTCCAGTCAGTTGCTCCTCCTACCCTAGAGGCAGTCGCTGTTTTGATGTTTGTCACCGTAAGTAGCTTTGTCTGTTGTAGAAATTCTTGTAAATAGACTCATATGTACTCATCTTTGTGACTTCTTTCACTCAGTTTTTAAGACTCATCCATATTTTTGCAGAAGTAGTTTATTCCTTTTTATTGTTAAGGTGTGTTCCATTGTGTGATCATACCACAGTTTGTTGATCTGTTCTCTTCTTCATGGACACTTGTACAGTTTTTGACTGTTGTGAATAAAGCTTCTACGCATATTTGTGTACAAGTCTTTTTGTGAATATATGTTTTTATTTCTCTTGGGTAGATCCTAGGAATGAAATTTTGGGTCATAGAGAAGTGTGTATTTAACATTATAAGAAACTGCCAAACTGGTTGTATCATTTTCACTTTGTCAGCAATGTAAGGGAGTTCCAGTTGCTTCATATGTTCGCTCATATTTGGTATTCCAAGTCTGTTTAATTTGAAGCCATGGTACTACTACTATCCATTGCCATCAAATCGACTCCAACCCATTGCGACCCTATAGACCCTATAGTAGTGGGTATAAAATGGTATCTTATTGTGTTTTAATTTCCATTTCTTTGATTACTAATGACGTTGAGTACTTTTTCATATGCTTATTGGCCTTTTGAGGGACAGTTGCTTCAGTGGTAGAAATCTTGCCTTCCATGTGGGAGACTCAGCACACCTCAGCATAGCTACCACCTTTCTGTTGGTGGAGGCTTGCATGTTCTCTGGTGCTGAACAGGTTTTAGCAGAGCTTCTAGACTGAGACAGACTAGGAAGAAAGTCCTGGTGATGTAATTCTAAAAAATCAGCTGATGAAAACCCCATGAATCACAACAGTCTGATCCTGGGGTCACCATAAGTTGGGGGTGACTCGAAGGCAGCTAACAACAACATTAACTTTGGATTTAATTTCCTCTTTTTTTCCTGGCTTCTTAAGATAGAAGCTTAGATCATTGGTTTAAAAAAGTTTCTTCTTTTCTCATATATGCATTTAAAGCTATAAATTTCCCTTGAAGTATTGTTTTAAGTGCATCCCACAAATTTTTGCATGCTGTGTTTTCAGTATCACTGAGTCCAAACTATTTTCTAATTTCTCTTGTGATTTCTTGTTTGACCTATAGGTATTTAGAAATGTCTTGCTTAATTTCCAAATATTTGGGAATATTCTAAATATCTTATTGGTATTGATTTTAAATTTAATTCTGTTGTGGCTAGAGAATGTACTCAATGATTTCAGTCCTTCAAAATTTATTCATATTAGTTTAAGGCCGAGCATATGTTGGCAAACATTCCACGTGGACTTGAAAAGAATGTATGTTCTATAGATGGTAGGCATAGAGTTCTGTAGTACCTTCAAACAGTTTTTGGTTTTTTAAATATTGTCCAGAATTTATCACTATCATCAGCAAGAGGGTTAGTCTGATACAAGCTATTCTGACATCACCAGTATTATTATTTTTTTAATATATCATTTCTTGGGAATATATTCTCTTTGAAAGCATTCCAGTGATGGGTACATTAAAACACTTCTAGGTATAAACAGCTTACAGTGTATGTGATTTGATATCTAGGGACGTATTACCTTTACCCAGTGCATGTGCTTTAAAGCGACTATAAGATCTTTATGTATATTAAATCATATTGCTTACTCATTAATATGTGCACCCCTACTGAAAAAAAGTTTTATGTACAGTGCTTTATTACCTCAGTTAAGAAAGTGACCGAATATATATGATTAAGCAACACCTGGTACAGAGCCTGACATACGGTAGCACTGAGTTAGTATTTGCTGAATGTAATTAAAGATCCATATGTTTCTCAGGATACACTGAATGGTTCCTTCTCTTCACAGTGGTCTCATCTGAAAGATGGCTGCGGATTGGCTGGGAAGTATTGTGTCCATCAACTGTGGAGATAGCTTGGGTGTCTATCAGGGAAGAGTGTCCGCGGTGGATCAGGTCAGCCAGACCATTTCTCTGACCCGGCCTTTCCACAATGGAGTGAAGTGCCTTGTGCCAGAAGTCACCTTCAGGTGGGTGTCCTGACTGATTCTTCCATATCCCACCTGGTGGTCTTGGGAGCTAGAGCATAGGTCTCATTGCCAGTGTTCTCTTCCGTAGGGCTGCTTTTGACTAAAGTCTTGTCAGGGGTGAGATTTTACAGTCTTAGGTCTTACAGTCTAGCTGCTATTCTTAGTAGAGATGTTGTGTTATAATTAGCTTTCAGCTAATGATTTGGGGTTTATGAAACCTTTTTCTTACATTTGTCAAGCACACAATGTTGTATTATTTAAATGAGTCAATTTCAGAATAACCTTTTTTTTTTTTCCCTATTATCCCTTCCGGTTTTCTTTCTCATTTTTTTTATTATTTGTACTTTCTCCCAACTAAGGTCCTTTCTGAATTTTTCCCTCCATAAATGTATTTCTCTTTGTAGATTTATAAATAATTTATCCACAGAAGCACACTGTAGCCAATAGCTAAAGTCCTTAGTTACCAAAAAATATTTTTCTTAGTATTTGCCAACAGATCTCAAGTTCAGTTGTTGTCCTCACATCCCTCTTTTCACCAGTTTGACAGACAGCCTCCCTTCCTTCTGTACAAAAAAAGAGAGGCTATCTGGCAAGAGCTTCCTTGACTTTCTGAGTAATTCCCTCCTTACACATACACATATAACGTTTTCTGTAGGTGTACCCATTCTTATACTTTACTTCACCTGCAGTCGCAATGGAAGACGTACCCTTTGTATTCAGGCCTAGATTGTTATCTGTGCTTTCTATGTTATCCCTTTCTACCTCCTTTGGGACCCTACTCCCCATCTGTTTTGTATCTTCAGTCTCAACCCTTATACTGCCTCTTTCCTCTTCACATTCTAACATTCCCAGGCCAATTCCATGGTAAAACACCTACCCCTGACCTTGCATTTATTACTCGGTATTGCCTTGTCATTTCCCTTCCCTTTATACCCACAATTGTTTACAGAGCAAAACAGTCTTCTTTATTCCCTTTGTGATCTCATTCTGTATTCCCTCCTTACCCCAGTCTCTATTCTCTTCTTACCCTACCATTGTCTTTTTTTCTAACTTCACCATCTTGCTAAACTAGCGTTTGCTGATGTTACTAATGACCTAATTGCCAAATTCAGTAGCAGTGTCTAATTCTACTCTTATTTGAATGCTCCCTAACTCTTTTTTTATATCTATTATTTTATTGTGCTTTAGGTGGAAGTTTACAGGCAAATTAGTTTCCCATTCAACAGATCGTACACAAAGCGTTCCAGGATGTTGGTTTCAATCCCCACACTGTGTCAGCACTCTCCTCATTTCCGCCTGGGTTCCCTGTTTCCTTTTGTCTGGTTTTCCTACCCCTTCCTGCCTTCTCATCTTTACTTTTGGGCAAACGTTGCCCTTTTGGTCTCGTATAATTGTTTGTTCTATGGAGCACTTTTCAGGTGTCTGTTGCTTGGCTGGAAGGTAGTTTCCAGGAATGGCTGCAATTCCAAGTCAGAGGAGTATCTTAGGGCCATAGTCTTGGGGTCCTCCATTTTGTATCAGGCCAGAAAGTCTTGTCTTTTTTCATGAATTTGATTTTTTGTTCTGTATTTTTCTACCACTCTGTCTGGGACCCTCTGTTGTGATCCCCGTCAGAGCGGTGGGTAGTGGTAACAGAGCACCATTTAGTTCTTCTGGTCTTGAGGTTGTGTAGGCTGTGGTGCATGTGGTACTTTAGTCCTTTGGACTAAGTGCTCCCTTGAGTCTTTGGTTTTCTTCACTCTCACTTGCTCCAGACGGAAGAGATCACTAGTTGTATCTTAGATGGCCACTCGCAAACTTTTAAGACTTCAGACGCTACTCACCAAAGTAGGATGGAGAACATTGTTTTTATGCACTATGTTATGCCAGTTGACATAGATGTCCCCCAAGCCTGTGGTCCTTAGCCTTCATTCCTAGCTCTTAAATACTGTCTTCTCTTAGTTTCTCTGTCACCAGTTTGGGTTTTCTTTCTACATATTTCTCCATTCCTTTATATCTTTTTTTTTTTTACTTACCTCTTAAGGCTGATTTACTCAGGATTCTGTCTTTAGTTCTTTTCTCAGTCTGTAGTCTCTGTAGACAATCTCATGTGTACCTTCTTATACATTGAGACCCCTCCCTCCAATCTTTATATTTAATTATGTTTACCTGCAGATTTCTTCTTCTAATAGTCTACCGATTATTGGTAACTAATAACATCTTTCATCCAAATTGGAAACTTAGTAGTTGTCATACACTTTCTCTTTAATTCTCACGTTCAGTTAGTCACCAAACCCTGTGGATTCTAAATGTCTCTGGACTCCATTCTCCCCTCTCCCTTTGCATTATCACATGCCTAGTTCATCCCCTCTTAATTTCTTACCTGGTCTTCTAACTGGTACCCCTGCCTCTAGTTTCTCTGCCTTCCCTGCAACCATCAGAAAACACCAAAATGATTCAGTCTAACCCCTGGTTACCTCTGCAGCCTTACCTGCTGATGGCCCTCCATAAGCATCCTTTCCTTTAGTAACACCATAATGCTTGCAGCTGCTCAGATGGGCCACATTTTCCACATTTTTTTTTATCTCTGAGCCTCTGCCTGAGATTCCCTTTCCCTACCATCCTCTGCTTGGCCAACGCTTATTCTTCCTTCCTGTCTAGACTTAGTTTAAATGTTGTATCAGCCTTTGCCAAAGTAATTTAGGTATTCTGCTTCTGGGCTCTCTAGTACCCTGTGTACACTTCTGTACTAGCACTTAACACTTTTGATTATCGACTTGTCTTTTCCCCTGATCACATTACGAGTTCCTTGTGGGTATGTACTGGTTTTCTTCTCTGTATACGCCATTCCTAGCTCAGAACTTAGAACGCAGTAAGTGCTCTATCTATGCCTGTTGAGTGAGTCCGTGAGTGAATGAATGAAAAACAAAACAAAACAAAACCTTAAAACATTCTGGAAATCTAAGATGATAATGATAGTTTTGTTATTAACTATGGGCCAGGGCCATGTCAGCTAAATGCGAGTGATTGAGCCCTGTCTCTGAGTGCTCCGGCACCTTTCCTAGCTTCTGTCTCTGATATTCATTGAAATGCAGCCCTGCAAAGGTGTTGCTGGTTGCTATTGATCCCAGTTTCATCACTGTTACCACTATTATTGTCTTGAGATTTGGACTCTTTTGTGTATTTCAGGGCGGGTGACATTACAGAATTAAAAATTCTGGAGATACCAGGTCCTGGAGACAACCAGCATTTTGGAGATCTTCATCAGACAGAATTAGGCCCCTCTGGTGTTGGGTATCAAGTAGGTATCAATCAGAATGGCATGGGCAAGTTGGTCAAGAAGCCAGCCTCCTCCAGCAGTGCCCCCCAGAACATCCCTAAGAGGATGGATACGAAGAGCCAAGATGTTGCCATCTCCCCCCAGCAGCAACAGTGCTCAAAAAGCTATGTGGACAGGCACATGGAATCCTTGAGTCAGTCCAAAAGTTTCCGTCGTCGGCACAACTCTTGTAAGTAGGATCATGTTGGTGTTTCTTCTTTATGTGATGTTTCAGGGCTTTACGCTCTTCTCCACTACTGCTCTTTTAACGAGTGCTTTATTACCCTAATAAAAAGGATGCTGACAGAACTTCACAAAAATATAGCATGGGTTTCTGACTCCAGCTCTATTCCTTCAGGGTATTAGGGGAAAGGAAATAAACTGTTAGAGACACATGCTGATTCCCTGCCCTTTCCTACCACTTCTCTTCCTTCAAGAAAAGTCAGTGATCTGCCTAGAATTCATTGAAACTGACAGTGATGTTATTTTTACTCTGGTAACTGATGGTGGTAGTGACGGCTGAGTGTGAACCTGCAGCTGGCTGCTCCTGGGGATTCTTGAGTAACTTTTCTTTTTGTTATTTGGCTCCCGTCCTCAGAGGAGAGCAGGGGACTGGCCTAGACATCTCTCTGATCTATCAGTCTCTGACAGACTGACAGTTTTAAGCTTGCTGTATTTACTATCCCTACTGGCACATCAAGGAAAGTGTGCACTAGTGTGTAATGATGCCCAGTTTTGTCCATTCCAGAGTGGTGAATTGTTTGTTGATTATAGAACCATAGTTAATTCACTAGAATCTGTTACGCTTATCATGAGTGTTCTTTTAAAAAAATCATTTTTAAATGACAAGCTATTCTAATTTTTGCTTAGATGATTTTGTTCCCAGAGGTAGTGACAGAATATGTTAGAAATTTTTAATGAGTCTTCGTTCATTCATCCATATAAAGTTATAAGCTGAATCATGCTATAGCAGTACCTTTTAGAAGGCAGAATTTAAAAGTGAACTGGGTCTCTCTTCAACCCCCATTAAGGGGGTTTGTTATAGAACTTCCCAGAGATATTTCTGGATGCCATCGTTGGCTCTGCTATCATCCCAGTGGCCTAGACCCCTGCAGATAGCATTGTAGTGTACAGATAACATTTTAATGTGTTCTGTGAGTTCTCCTAGTTTGTGCTGTGGCACCTGCGTCAGGACCAACATTGTAAGTTTTGGAATTGCCTGATTCAAGTAAATAAACAATTGAAATTTGAAGAATTAAAAAAATATTTTTCAAGGCAGCTTCCTTCATTGCCTCTGAAGCAATTGTCTAAATTGATGATTGAAAAATTGCGACTGAAATTGAATTGTTACCTCTCTATCTTTCTTTTCTATCCTTAGAAAAACTGTAGAGGGCTTGGATAGGAAAATGACTGTCTGTATTTAGACTTCAACTTTCATCTCTCTTAAAAAAAAAAAAAAAAAGTTTTTTTTACCGAAAATAATATTGGCTTGTTTTTTAAAAATTCAAATGTTTGAGCAATTTATAATCTCTCATACACTTGACGATAACCCTTATTAGCATTCTATGTACAGGTAGTCCCCGAGTTACAACAAACTGCACGTACAACTGTCTTTTTTTTTTGAGGTACGGCTTATTGTTAGTAATATGTACTATGTACAGTGTTGCAGCATGTAATTTTTTTGCTGATGTTATTCTCAGATGTTCACTCACAGATGTCCAGTGATATGATTTACTGTTCAAAACACTGCCTTTAGTAGGAAATAATAAAAACTAAAAAAAAAAGTATTTGACTTATGTCAGAACCGACTTAACGACAGTTGTTGGAATGGAACCCTGTTGTAAGTTGGGGACTACCTGTATTATTTTTCCTTGTATTTCTATTTGTGTATTAATATTATTTCTATGAAAATGAGATGAATTATAATATTATAATTTGTTTTTATTATTTAGTAATAAACATTGAACGTTTCCTGTAAATTTAGTTTTTGGATGAATGTACCATAATTTTTTTAAATGAACTTTTAATTTTAGAACAGTTTTAAATTTACAAAAAAATTGTGAAGGTAGTACAGAGAGTTTCCATATACTCCACACCCAGTTTCCCTTGTTATTAACATCTTACATTAGTACAGTTAATCAATATAAATTCAAGTTATTAGTAACTAAACTCCATATTTTATTTGTATTTTCTAAGTTTTTACCTAATGTCCTTTTGCTGTTCCAGGATCCCATCCATCACACTGCATTACATTTAGTAGGCGCTAACATTTTCTCAGAGTTTCCTAGTTTTTGATGACATTTTTGAGGAGTACTGGTCAGGTATTTTGTAGAATGTCCCTTGGTTGGTATTTGTCTGATATTTTTCTTATGATTAGCCTGGGGTAAAGAAGACCTCAGAGATAAAGTGCCATTTTCCTCCCATCATATCACCATGGGATGGCTATATACCATCAACATGGTTTATGACTTGATGTTGACCTTGATCATCTGCTACTGAGGTGGTATGTGTTAGGTTTCTCCACTGTAAAATTATTCTTTTTTCTCTTTTCCATACTATACTCTTTCTTAAATTTTTCTTAATGTATATTTTTTAATTTATTGAGGTAAAATTTATATAACAACACATTTGCCATTTTAACCGTTTTTGGGTGTACCCATTAATTACATTCACCATGTTGTGCAACCATCACCATACTATACTCTTTGGAAGGGAGACGCTATGTGCAGTCCACACTTAAGGAGTGAGGAGTTATGCTCCCCCTCCTTGAGGGTGGAGTTTCTACATGATTTATTTGGATTCTTCTGCATTAGAGATTTGTCTCCTCTCCCCCATTTATTTATTTATTTATATCTGTATAGACTCCCGGATATTTATTTTATACTTCGGGTAATTCATACTACTTTATTTTGTTGCCCAAATTGTTCTAGTTTTGGACATTTGGAGATCTTTCAGTTGGCTCTTGTGTCACTTTGACATGTCCTCATTATTGTGCCTCCCCCTCACCAGTACTACTTTACTTTCTGGTACTACAAGATGCTCCAGGCTTATCTTATGTATTTCCTGCCCCAGTCCTAGAATCAGCCATTTCTCCAAGGAGCTCTGGTTCCTTTTATTGGAGAATGGTGTTAGAAACCAAGATTCGGGTGCTACATGTGCTCATTGCTACTGGGTGTCATTGATTTTAGGCTCTCACAGCTAATAGAGCAAGAAAATAAATATACGCGTGTATTAACCTGTGTGTGTGTATAAATAAATATTTCTATACGTAACCATCTGTATCTATATTAAATGAGTTCATACTGATGTCTCAAACTCTAATCTATTACCACATGCATTATTCTGGTCTCTCCTTGCTTATCTGTAAATTCTGACTCAAAGAGTGAGAAACCGTCTCCCACCATCTATTTACTTAATTGTTCACTTTCAGTATAAGTGCATGGTAGTTAACAGAATTGTTAACCCATACCTCCCATGGGCAACAATAAATAGAATACAGTGCTTACATCTAATTTCTTTCGTCTTTCGTCTCACAGACTCCATTCATTTTCTAAGTTACTTAGGTCCCCTACCTCCTTCATTGAGGTTGTTTCATATATTTGTAATACAGTTAAATTGTTTTCTCATATTCTGTGTTTCATGCCAGGATCCCCCAATGTCCTAAATGATTTATTTATTTTTATTGTACTGCAGGTGAAGGCTTACAGAACAAATAGTTTCTCATTAAACAGTAGTACACATATTGTTTTATGACATTAGTTAACAACCCCACAACATGTCAACCCTTTAACTTCTCAACTTTTTTTTTTTTTGGTGAAAATACACATCGCCGAAGATACACCATTTCAAAAATTTCTGCATGCACAGTTCAGTGACGTTGATTACGCTCTTCCAATTGTGCTGCTTTTCTCACTTAAGATGAAGGCTTACAGTAACAAAATAGTTTCTCATGTAACAGTTAGTACACATGTTGCCCTATGACAATGGTTAACAATCTCACAACATACCAACGATATCCTTACTCAACCTTGGGTTCCCTATCACCAGCTTCCTTGTCCCCTTCTGCCTTCTGGCCCTTGTCACTGGACTCCTGTACCTCATTAGTCCCGTTTGGTTTTATGGGGCTGTCCACTCCCAGGCTGAACGGTGAACCTCGGAGATAAGTTCACCACTGAGCTAAAAGGGTGTCTGGGGGCCATACTCTCAGGGTTTATCCAGTCTCCTTTAGGCCAGTAAATCTGGTCTTTTTTTTTGTGAGTTAGAATTATGCTCTACATCCTTCTCCAGCTCTGTCCAGAACCCTCTGTTGTGATCCTGGTCAGAGCAGTCAGTGGTGGTAGCCGGGCACCATCTAGCTGTACTGGACTCAGTCCGGTGGAGGCCTTGGTAGCTGTGGACAGTTAGTCCTTCGGACTAATCTTTTCCTAGTATCCTGTTCTCTTCATTCTCCCTTGCTCCTGAAGGGATGAGACCAGTGGAGTATCTTAGATGGCTGCTCACAGGCTTTTAAGACCCCAGACACTGCTCACCAAGGTAGAATGTAGAACATTGTCTTTATAAACTGTGTTATGCCAATTGAGCTAGATGTTCCCCGAGACCATGGTCCTCACAGCCCTCTGCCCAGCAATTCAGTCCCTCAGGGAGTTTGGATGTGTCTATGGGGCTTCCATGACCTTTCCTTGTACAAGTTGTGCTATTTTCCCCTGTCTCACCCGTCACCCAAGATATCACTTATCTGTTGCCTATTTAGTATTTCTCCCCCCATCCCTGGTAACCAACAAAGATTGTGACATTTTGTGTGTGAACTTTTTCATGGGTTTTTACAGTAGAGGTCTCATACAATATTTGTCCTTTTGTGGCTGGCTTATTTCGCTCAGCATAATGTCCTCCAGTTTCATCCATGTTATGAGATGCTTCACAGATTCATTGTTGTCCTTTCTTGTTGCATAGTACTCCATTGTGTGTATGTACCATAGTTTGTTTATCCATTCATCTGTTGATGGGCATCTAGGTTGTTTCCATCGTTTTGCTAGTGTGAACAATGCTGCCATGCACATAGGTGTGCATATGTCTATTTGAGTGACGACTCTTATTTCTCTAGGATATATTCCTGGGAGTGGGATTGCTGGATCGAATGGTATGTCTATTTCTAGCTTTCTGAGGAAGCGCCATATCATTTTCCAAAATGGTTGTATCATTTTCCATTCCCACCAGCAGTGCATAAGAGTTCCCATCTCCCTGCAGCCCCTCCAACATTTGTTATTTCCAGTGTTTTTGATTCGTGCCAGTAATGCCGGGGTGAGATGGTATCTCATTGTGATTTTAATTTACATTTCTCTAATGGCTAGTGATTGCAAGCATTTCCTCATGTGTCTGTTGGCCGCTTGAATGTCTTCTTTAGTGAAGTGTGTTTATTTCCTTTGCCCATTTTTTAATAGGATTATTTGTCTTTTTGCTGTAGAGGTGTTCTTTTTCTTGTAGGTTATGGAAATTAGACCTTTGTCTGACTTGTACTGTCCAAAAATTTTTTCCCAGTCTGTAGGTTCTCTTTTTACTCTTTTGGTGAAGTCTTTTGAAGAGCAAAGGTGTTTGATTTTTAGAAGATCCCAGTTATCTAGCTTATCTTCTGGAGTTTGTGTGTTGGTGGTTATGGTTTATATCCTGTTAATGCCGTGTATTAGGGCCTGTAGTGTCGGTCCTATTTTTTCTTCTATGAACTGTATAGTTTTTGGCTTTATATTTAGGTTCTTGATCCATTTTGAAGGTTTTGGATATGGTGTGAGGTATGGGTCCTGTTTCATTTTTTTGCAGATGGATATCCAGTTTTACTGGCACCATTTGTTAAAAAGATTGTCTTTTCCCCACTTGATGGACTTTGGGCCCTTGTCAAAGATCAGGTGACTGTAGGTGGATGGATTTTGAGGTCAGGAGTTATTATTTGCAAAGTTTTAATTATCCTACTGAAGTCCTAAGGAGCTCTGGTGAGGCACACAGTTAAGCACTCAACTGCTAACCGGAAGATTGATGGTTTGAACCCTTCCGTAAAGATTACAGCCAAGAAAATCCTATGAGGCTGTTCTATTCTGTTACATAGGGTCACTGTGAGTCGAAATCGGCTTGATGGAACGTAACAACAACTGAAATCCTACTGACTTTCTTAACCTGCTTGGATGTGGTTCATATGTCAGTCCTGCTGCTGGAGCTGCACATGTACTGCTGCTGGAGCCCAAGAGGTTGACTCATTACCAGGGCCTACAATTTGGGAGTTAAGAAGAAGGTCCTAGATACCCTCAGGCACCTTCTCATGAATCCCATTGAATCTGGCACTAAAACATTTGGAGTTTGACCTTCAGATGCCCTTTAGCGTGCTAAGTGCAGGGCAGTGTTCTCCTTTACAACATGTGTGTGACAAAAACCAATAAACAAGTGGCACTGAGGGTTACACAACAATGGGTTTGTTACAAGGTATCCTGGCCAAAGGGCCTCTGTGCCAAACACTGGCAGCAAAATGGCACAGGAAGGCAGCCAGCCTCCAGTCTTGGCACATGTCTGGCCCTCGTAATTGAACAGTAAAGAAATCTGGGAAGCACTGTTTATCTTTTCCAAGGGTAGTGCTTTCCTCTCCCAGTGGCCAAAGGCCAGTTTAATATAGAGCCAGGCCCTTTGGGCTGAGTAAGCCAAGCGCTGAGGCATCTTATTCACCTAGGACTTCCCAATATTTGTATTAAAGTATGAGGAGAGGGAAAAATAGGAAACAACTGAGCATGTTAGCCTGCTTTTCTTTCATTTATTTTATATTCTCTTATCTTTCTCTTGCTGACAGTTGTGATGTCAGTATTTCCTTTTGGCTTAATGAACATTTTTCAGACTCTGCTTTCCTGACAGTGTTTGGAACATAGCAGATGCTTAGTGTATATTTGTCAAGTGAATGAATGGAAGAGCCTGCATTCAGAGGAAGCGCACAAAAATACCCAGTGCCCTCTAAAGACACAGCTCTGGGTTTGTTTGAAAGTTATGTTTGTACAACCAAAAATAGTGACCAGTAGAGACAGCATCATTAGGGGCAAATTTAAGGCATTTCCTTCTGTAAACCCTGTTAACCTTTCCAATGGGGGAGCTGTGTCAGCATGCTGGGAGAGAGCTTTACAGCTTGCCATGATCGTTTGCTCATTTATCTTGTGCATTTTATCAGGTCTTCATCATGTGACATGATATAAACTGCTTATTAACTGTTTTTTGTTTTCTTTTTAACCTGAGCAGAGTGTTTTGTTTCCACATTGCCTGGTTGCCCTACCTCCCACCCCCATGCTTCTGAACAATTTCACGTTGGCATTAGCCCAGTGTTTAAGTTAGAGAAGCAACTGATGATCCTGTATGGAGGTGACTTTAGCACCACTGTGACTGGTCTTTTAGCAGCGTCATTTGGGAAGTCTGAGCTGCCTGCAGAGTTTTGGGGCCTTTTGGAGTCTTGGTTCATTTCTGTTTTCTCCTGTAACTGTTTTTGTGCCTCTGCCTACTCCTCTTTAGTAATATCTTGTGTCCTTTTTCCTCTGAGCTTTTTTCATGAAACAATCTATCACCTGTTCTCTGGAGCTTGGGGTTTCATCTGAATGGGGATGCTTTTCCATTTTGCTACTTTTATCCTGCCTTCTCCCCCATTAATTAATCTCTTATCTTCATCTGTTACTGTGATAGATCCAGGATAGTTCCTTGCCAGTTCATACTGGACATGACTGAACTTTTCTCTGAAGCCTTTGCCTCATACTTCCTCTTGTATTGTTGTTGACAACTTTTTCTTCCTGTCTTTTCCAGTCACGCAATAAGCTTGGCGTATTTCTGATGGCTCCCTTTCTTTCTCATAGTTAATTTCAAGTTGCCATTTCTTTTGTAACCTTTTTATTCTCTTAACTTTTGTTTGTTTTTTTTTAACATGGCTGTTTTTATTTCTTTGTTCAGCTGAGATTTATGTCCTTGTGGCAGGCCAGGCATAGTGTTGGGTGACAGATACGAATGACGTGGTTCTTGCCCTGTTAGCCTATAAGCTCTTTAGGGAGTTAGAGCAAGAACAGAGATAACTACAGAACAGAGGAGGTAGTATAGGTAAATGCTAGATGAATAGTACCCACCTGTTATAAGTGTCACATGGAAGTGATTTTTCAGCTAGAGTCATCAAAGACACCATGTTTGGGCTGAGTCAATAGCAGTAAGAGTGAGAAATAGCCAAAAGCTCACCAATAGGGAATGGTTCAATGGTATGATCTGTCTATAATTTATACAGCCATAAAATAGAAAATTTTTGAAGAATTATTTTATGGAACAGGAAAATGCTCCTAAGAAAGAAAGCAGAATACAGAACTTCATAAGCATGGATGCAAAATTTTTACTAAAAGGAAATACGTCAGAATATTAAGTAATTATCTGCAATTTTCTACATATTTTATGCCTTATCTACAATGAGCATTAATTAGCAAAGAGTTATTTTTAAAACACGATACTTGTATTCTGTTGCCTTTGAATTCCTTCTTTTACCATTGTGCTGCTCTTAATATGTTTTTTGCTTTTGCCTTGTATGCTCATTTTCTGGACATGATCTTCTATTATAATTCTTTTAACTTTGCCTAGTTCTACTAGAGTTACACGGTTTCCCTATTCTTGTTTCCGCATTTTTATATTTGGAAATAGTGTGGAATTTGGAGTTTAATAGGTTAAACTTCCAGTCCAAACTCAGACATTTAGTAGCTATGTAAATTTGGAGCAGGGCACTTCACCTCCCACCCTTAGTTTCCTCATTTGTAGAATGGTAGTTTTAGTCAGGTTGTTTTGAAGACAAACTGAAATAATGTGTATATTAAAGTCTAACACGGTGCCAGGCACACAGGTTCTGCAGGACAACAAATGGTGGAGTCTTCTTTCTTCCTTTCTTCTAGGCTCGTAGGTGACCATAGACAATAATAACCATCTTAAAGTATTTCTGTGCTTCTGTAATACATTATAATAGCTTAGAATATTATAAAAATTAATGGAGTAATCTTTGTGAAAAAGCTCATGGTAAATGTTAAAGCACTAGATAAATTATATCAGTTAGGATTCTCTGACTGTGAGTAATTAAGAACAGTGGCTTAAACGGTAAAGAAATTATATCACAGTAAGTCCAGAGGTTGGGGATTTCCAGGTACAGTACAATCAGGGCTTCAGCCTTGTTCACTGATACTGTCTTTCGTGTACTGGCTTTGTCCTCAGATTGATACTAGCTGGCTTTAGCAGTTCCACATGTCTCATTGAGACATAACATCCTTCAGAAGGAGAAAAGAGGCCATCTCTTCCAGTGTGTCATCTTTAGCAGAGTTTATCAACCCTGTACTATTGACATTTTGGCCCAGGTAATTCTTTGTTGTGGGGGATTGTCTTGTAGGTGCATTGTAGAATGTTTAACAGCATCTCTGGCCTCGACTAAGGAGTCCTGGTGATGCAGTGGTTAAAGCATTTGACTGCTAACTGAAAGATTGACAGTTTGAACCCACCAGCCACTCCTCGGGAGAAAGATGTGACAGTCTGCTTCTGTACAGATTTTCAGCCTTGGAAACCCTATGGGGCAGTTCTACTCTGACCTATAGAGTTGCTGTGAGTCAGAATCAACTGGATGACAGTGGGTTTTTGGTTTGGTTTGGCCTATACCCACTAGATGCCAGTAGCACCTCCCTACCAGTTGTGACAACCAAAAATGTCTCAAGATATTGTCAGATGTTCCAGGGGGAGGGGAGGAATCTCCCATGGTTAACAACCACTTGTTTTCAGGAGTGAGGAAACCTTTATTAGAAGCTGCTGTAAGATCTCCTGCCCCACACCCACCCCATCATGTCTTGATTAATATTGCTTCACATGCCTGTGCTTAAATCAGTTATTGGCAGGAGCACCACTGTGGTTGATTTAGGAATTAATCAGGTCCCTTAGCTGGAGTGCATCCAGCCTCCCCTAACACATGGCAGAGAGGCGGGTATCTAACAAAAATGGTGTTTTGTTCTGAGGGTGGAGGGATCAAGATGTTGGATAGGCAATAAGGAAAAAGACTCACTCTAAAATTGCTTTTCTGTGACAAGGGTCTGTTGAAAGTCTCATGTTGGAAAATGCAGGCAATTTGACTATTAGACACTGCAGAAGTGATCTAGAATGATAGTAGGGTTGAGTGTGACATTAGATGAGGACCGGGATTATGTTTATATTGTTCATCATTGAGTCTCCAGCACCTAGCACAGATCACAGTATATAGCAGATGCTTAAAAATTATTTTTTGACTAAATGAGTATAGAAAAAGGTGCCGATCAGGATACTCTCATGGATGAAATAGTATTTTCGATTCAGTTAGCAGTTGGTGTGATTATAAAGAAAACAAACCCGTTGCCATCTAGTGGATTCTGATTCATAGCAACCCTGAAGGACAGAGTAGAACTGCCCCACAGGGTTTCTGAGGAGTGCCTGGTGGATTCGAACTGCCAGCCTTTTGGTTAGCGGCCAAACGCTTAACCACTATACCACCCGGGTTTTGTTGGCTTAAATAGTCCCTTAAAATAAGAATTAGGTATTTGATTTATAATACTGATAATATTTCATTAAGTTTCTTATACTTTCCCCTTCAAAACTAAATATTTCTGTGACCACTGATAAGAACTGTTGATTGACTTACCAGGCAGCCATTGCCCATCATCCCCAGAAGAGGAAGTCACACTAGGCCTACTCCTCTTCCCATTGGCTCACTGTCCCTCCTTTACATCATCTCTAAGGCCCGAGGTAGAACATCAGACAGTCTTCTATCTACAAACCTTAAGCTTGGGATTAGGTAGTTACTTGGATTTCTGGATGGAAAAAAGGAGAGGGATTTCCTATCCAGGAAAGTAAGCTTCTGTAGTACCTAAAACAGTTCCTGGCATATAGTAGGCTTTCAAACAGTATTTTAAATATTCGTTGAATACTATAAATTAATGTTTTTATAGTCAGTATTACATGCTTTTACTAATTTCTTTGTTTATCGTTGCTTATGTTCCATTTCTTTCTAATAGGTTCTAAGGTACATACTTTAATTCTTTGTCAGTATTAAATGAGTGGTAAATTTACTTTTTATTTATTTTTTTGTCTAAAATTGTTTATTGCCCTCACTCTTGAATGATTGAACCAGTTGCCGTTAAGTCGATTCCAACTCAATGGCGACCTCATGTGTGTCAGAGTAGAACTGTACTCTAGGTTTTTCAGTGCCTAATTTTTCAGGAGTAGATTGCCAAAA
This sequence comes from Dugong dugon, assembly GCA_030035585.1. Classification (NCBI taxonomy): domain Eukaryota; kingdom Metazoa; phylum Chordata; class Mammalia; order Sirenia; family Dugongidae; genus Dugong; species Dugong dugon. The sequence goes on along the minus strand of CM057482.1, from coordinate 20,021,752 downwards.
ATAAAATTCTAAGTTGATAGTTGTTTTCACTCAACACTTAGAAGATATTTTGATATTATATTTTGGCCTCTGTTGTTGCTTAAGGGAGCCCAGAAGGTCAGCAGTTCAAACCTACCAGCGCTCTGTGGGAAAAAGGCCTGGCAGTCTGCTCCTATAAAGATTACCCATTGACGTCGAGTTGATTCCCGTAGCGACCCTATACCAAACTAACCAAACCCATTGCCATCAAGTCAGTTCCGACTCTTAGGGACCCTATAGGATAGAGTAAAACTGTCCTGTAGGGTTTCTAAGGCTATAAATCTTTACGGGAGCAGACTGCACATCTTTCTTCCACGGAGCGGTTGGTGGGTTCGAACCGATGACCTTTCCAGTCAGCAGCTGATCATCCACTTGGTAAAAACAATTTAGCCGCTTCCCAGTAATACTCTTTTTACACATAATTTGTTGACTTCTACTACCATACCTTGTTGTTGTTGTTAGTTGCCATCAATCAGTTCTGACTCATGACCCCATGTGTGCAGAGTAGAACTGCTTCACAGGGTTTTTAAGGATATGACCTTTTGGAAGCAGATCACCAGGTCTGTCTTCCAAGGCACCTCTGGGTGGGTTCAAATCACCAACCTTTCAGTGAGTAGTTGAGCTCTTAACTGTTTGCACCACCCAGGGACCCTCTCTACCATACTTATATACATTAAATATGAGGCATGAAAGTACAAAGTTTAAAAAATTCCATAAACATTAAATGAATTATTTTTACAGAAGTATTTTATTAATGGTTTGAAATAGTTTTTGCTTGTTAAAAATTTAATATCTGGCTAGAACGAAACCAAACCCACTGCTGTCAAGTCGATCTTGACTCATAGCGACCGTATAGGACAGAGTAGAACTGCCCATAGGGTTTCGAAGGCTGTGAATCTTTACGGAAGCAGACTGCCATATCTTTCTCCTGTTGGCTAGAACAGAGGAATTAATTGTGAGTCATTGATTTTTAAAATCTTCGTATACCAGCAAGGAAAAGTGACCACACTAATTACTTCAGAGAGAATTTAATATAGGGAATTGGTTAAGTCGGTGTTGGATGACTGAAAAAGTAGAAAATGGACCTTGAGGAAGGGGAAACAAAAGGAAGAGGTTGGGATTATGAGAACCTCAGAGCTCAGAGAAGGGGCTTCATGGATCTGGTGCGAGTACTTCTGAGGGAGTATGGTGAAGCTGGCTTTATCTGGCATGACAGAAAGAAAAGCTGGAGACTGGAACCACCTGCCAGTAAAGGATAGTTGCATGGAAATGCTCACAGGAACAACCAGGAAACAGGAATGAGAAAATCCCTTCTCTTTCCTCCTCCCTTCCAGTGTCCCTCTAGTACCCGCTATTGGTGGAACCTAACAGGAAGCCAGCTAACAAAGGAGAAATGTAGTTTGTAGAGTTCTAGCCCCAGCATTACCAAGGGTGGTTGTGGACTTGAAAGACAGTGGCTTAATAAGTGGCACACTTGACTTAACATTTTGAGTGAACCAGAGATTCAAAGAACTGGTCCCAGGCTCAGCTAATTTTTTTAAAAATTTTAATGGCAGTCATAGCTGGAAAGAATACCTCTGAGAGGCATCATATAGAGCTGGAGTCAGCAAACTTGTTTTGTAAAGGGCCCCAAACCCACCGCCTTCGAGTCATTTCTGACTCAACGAACCCATAGGGTTTCCAAGGCTGTAAGTCTTTACGGAAGTCTGTCTTGGAAGAAGTCCAGCCAGAATGCTCCCTAGAAGCAAGGATGGCGAGACTTCATCTCACATACTTTGGATATGTTATCAGAAGGGATCAGTCCCTGGAGAAGTACATTATACTGGGTAAAGCGGAGGGTCAGTGAAAAAGGAAGACCCTCAATGAGGTAGACAGACACAGTGGCTGCAGCCGTGGGCCCAAGCATAACAATTATCGTCAGGATGGCACAGGACTGGGCAGTATTTCATTTTGTTGTACATAGGGTCACTATGAGTCAGAATAGACTTGACGGCACCTAACACCACCAAGTCTCTATGGAAGCAGACTGCCACATCTTTCTCCCGCAGAGCCGCTGGTGGTTTTGAACCACCAGCCTTTCTGTTAGCCGTTGATTGCTTTAACCACTGCGCCACCAGGGCTCCTTTTATAAAGGGCCAGATGGTAAATACTTCAGGCTTTGTGGGTCGTAAGGTCCCCGTCTCAATTACTTAATTCAGCTTTTGTAGCATGAAAGCAGCCATAAACAGTATGTAAACAAATGAATGTGACTGTGTTACAGTAAAACTTTATTTGCAGAAACAGGCAGTGGGTTAGATTTGGCTGGTAGGCTATAGTTTACAAACTCCTGATGTAGAGTATACAATTTTACAGACTCCTGATGTAGAGTATACAATTTTACAGACTCCTGATGTAGAGTATACATTTAGGGTGAAGTTAATCAATGAAAGTGGATGTGAATTCATGTTTCTGATAACCTTCTTGATAAGTTTTAATTTGAGAGGCCATCTTCTTAGATCTGATTAGATTAACTTAATAAAACAGAAACAAAAAAACAAGACAAAACGAAACGTCCTCAATCTGGCTAAAGAAGGTCTATAAGAGGAATAGGGGAAGTGAAATGTTGGCTCTGCCATTCTCTTATTCACTTACGATTGCTTTATTAGTATTATCTTTAATACACAGTTTATTTAAAGGAATCTTTTTAAACCACTTAATTTTTGTGATCTTTAGGTAAAAATCGACGTAAATCCACGTGCTTAGACATTCTCCTTGTTTTGGAACTTCACTCTTAAGATATCTCATACTGGCAGCTGTTGGCTGGCATGTAACCTCATAAGAGTGCCAGTTTCTATAGTACATACAATTCATAAAGCTTAATTTCTTACTGTTTTTAGTTAAAAAGTAAATAGAATATTTAATATCTTCTTTCTGCATTCCAGTGGATCATCTCGTACACCCCTGGGGATGCATAAGACGCCACTGGGAGAGACTTGTTTCCTGACGGGATGATTTGATATAGTATTGAGGCAGTGCATTGATAATCCTGCAACTGGACTTCTTCTCTTATTCTTCCCCTACCTACATATATTGCTTATGGTGTTATCCTGACCTTGTATTTTCATGCCTGCTTTCCCATTCCTAATCCAGCTCTGCTTTCTCATCCATATTTCTTTGGTACTTTATATATACTTCTATTATAACTCTAAAAATATTATATTTTAGTTATTTGCATATACATTTAAACAACATGTTTTGGTTATATACTGTATTCCTAGCACCTGTGGCATTCAGCATTCTATCACTAAATGTTTTATCAAATTATTGGAAATAGAACTTAAGAACCCAAACTTTGGCTGGTTTCATAGTGGTTAATAATCTGAGCTACTTATGGTGGCTAAACCACTCTTCTGCCCTTCATAATTTTGGTCAGTCTTGTTTTTTGAAACCTAAACCTCATCTTCACTCAACCATTATCATCAGTACAACCCTTTTTCATACCAATATTTGGCATTAAGAAAATGTCTTAATTATCTAGTGCTGCTATAACAGAAATACCACAAGTGAGTGGCTTTAACAAACAGGAATTTATTTTCTCCCAGTTTAGGAGGCCAGAAGTCCAAATTCAGGGTGCCAGCTCTTGGGGAAGGCTTTCTCTCTCTGTCAGCTCTGGAGGAAGGTCCTTCTCTCTTCTGAGCTTCTGCTCCTGGGCAATTTCATATGGCTTGGCATTTCTCTTCCCCCATCTCTGCTCTGCTTGCTTGTTTAATCTCTTTTATAAAAGAGATTGACTCAAAATACACCGTACACTAATCCTGCCTCATTAACATCACAAAGACAGCCCATTCCCAAGTGGGATTATAACAGGAAGCATAGAGGTTAAGATTTAAAACATTTATTTTTGGGAGACACGGTTCAATCCATAACAGAAGACTTGGGCATGAGTTATATTTGCATAGTGCACTTTTCAGAATAATTTTTGTAATTGATTTTGCTGCTGTTGATGAGTTTGTTAAATATTTGTTGACCACCTACTATGTGCTAGAAACTCTGTTGGGGATACCCCAGTGAGTATTTTACACACAAGGAAATTGAGACCCTGAGAAGCTGGATGATAAGTATAAGATTATATAACATACTAATGACAGAACAGCAACTGGATCCTAGATCTCCTGACTCGTGGTTCGTTGCTCTTTCCCTGTGTTAAGCAGCATTAGGAATGTGACATCGTCTTCCCACCCTTTTTCCCTCAATGAGCTGGGACTAGTAGATATATTTAAGTATGCCATTAGATGGGGGGGGGAGTGTGCTGATCTGCTTAAATACCACTTGTTTTTTATTCTATTGGACAAGTATCAGGGATTTTGGAGAACTGCAGGGTGAGTGAGATGAGCAGATGGATGTTTTGAAATTTACTTTTCAGTAATAAGTAGATGAACCATTAAGAGATGACAGTCAGGGAGACATGTTAGCAGGGAGCAAAATTCCACAATAGGAGCAAAAAGATCCAGAAATTCCCTTGAGCATTCCATTCTCTTATCTCTAACATAATTGGTGTTTAAGCAAGACTCATCTGGGTCCTTGTGGTTTTTGGGACTTACCAATAACCAGCCTTTTCTCTAGTGATAGGTAAACCTTTCGATTTCTTAATTTCATAATGATTTATAAGTCTCTTTCTCCTTATGTGCTATTTTTGTTGGATAAAAGATGGTTGAAAAACTAACCATTAAAAAAAAAGAAGATTGGCCAATAAAAAGGCCAAAGTTTAAGTAAACGTTATTGGAGGCCCAAGATGAATAAAAGATTTTACAGTTTTAAATGTGCAACACAAATTAGTTTTCAGGTTGGTAATTGTAAAAGTATTTAACATTTTCCTTGTACAATAAGTTGGCATTTTATGATAGTTTGGAAAATTGGAGGTCCTGAGTAGCAAGAAGCATGGTGCATTCTAGGAACAAAGAAAAGGCCAGTGAAGTTAGAACCAGTGAGTGAGGGGGAATGGGACTATGCTAGGCTCATAGGTCATGGTAAGGTTATTGGATTTTATCCTAAGTACAATGGAGAGCCATTGAAGGATTGTAAGCAAGGGAGTAACTGAATCCTATTTGTATTTTTTAAAGGGCACTGTGTCATGTAGAGAATGGATAGGAGAGTGGATGTTAGGATGCTGTTATGACAGTCAAGGAGACAGAGATAGTGGCTAGTAATGGTATTAGAGATGAGGAGGAGTTAAGCATTTGTAAGACATTTAAGAAATAGAATTGTCAGGACTTGAGGATAAGATTGGGTGTGTGGAGTATTAAAGATTCGGTTTCTGGCATAGTGACTGACTTTTTTTACTGAACGCTAGAGAAGTAACACACTCGGGGGTGGGGAGAGGCAAGAGTTAAGTTTGGATATGTTGAGTTTGAGATGTCTTTGAGAGACATCTAAGGAATCATTTAGATATCTGGATCTGATGCCCAGAGGTTCAATCTCAGAATACAAATTTGGGAGTCACTGGCCATTATAGAGAGTATTTAAAACTATGGGAGTGGACAGCAGTGACAAAGGAGTGAGGGTAGAGTGAAACAGGGTTAAGTTCCAAACACAGAAGAACTGCGACATTTAGAGGTTGGGCAGGAGTGGTCAGAGAGATTAAGAGGAAAATGAGGAATACTCCAAGAGAAGAGTGTTTCCAGGAGTGAGTGGTCAATTCTCTTGATTGCTCCTGAGAAGTAAGTAAGATGAGCATTTATGAAGAGTGTTAAGTGGATTTAGTGACAAGGTTGTCATTGGTGGACCTTGACAAGAATGGTGCTCTGAAGGATATTGCTGTGAGAAGAGTTAGAAAAATCTAGTTGTGGTGGTATGAGTGTGAGGGTTTACTCATGATCATTTTAACCTCCACCTGAGTATTTTCAGTAACTGGGGAGCTTGTTATCTCACATTTATTTAGATCGTGTTGAAGATTCATTGGCATACCACTCACCTGGTCTACCCTTCCTGGTCCCATGGGGACCAGAGTATAAATTCAGTTTGGGATTCTCTGGGAATGGATGGCTTGGAGAATTCTGTGGGACCCCTTCCTTGGCTGCTAGAGGAGTAGTTGGCTGATGTGTGGTGGCCAAATAGGGTCTCAGAGACAGAGGCTGCCTGGCTTCTGGTGTTGGTGCACATCTTGGTGTGCCCCTTACAGGAACTGCTTGATAATGATTCATCATTCGATGGTTCAGAAGCTGGAATATTACCTGCTTACCCAGGAGTGACAAAATTCTAAGAAAAGAGATAACCGAAAAGTCTAAAGACAAGTTTATAAGCCAAAATACCAGTTTATATTGACAGATGTATCTCTGGCTCAAGATCTGGAATCTTTTGTCTAAACCAGGAATTCCCTTCTGCTGGGGTCTAGCCTGAGACCAAATTAAAAATCTGAAGGTTGCTTGCTTGGTAAGCATAGATTTAAGAGTCAGTTGAATAGTATCTTTTTATGGGATTCAAGTTATGAGGACTTGGCTTGCTTTTACTTTGGGGATATTTCTCTCTTAAGTAGCTACCAGACATTCAGAATCTGACCTGTGGGAAGAGACTGCTACATTCTTGCTCTTCGACTTCTTTTTTGATATTCATTTGTCAAAAAAGCTTCTCATTACCACATTTCCTTATGAAGAGCAGAACTGGTTAAGATTGCCAGGGTACTGCATATTTTGTATTCACTAACTAGTTATGTAATAATATTTGAAATCTGTTATTCCATATGAGGTTTGTGGTAGTTTGTGCACTTAATCTGATTTAGGAATAGCTCACCTTTACCATCTTCACTTTTATTCCTGTTAACCTCTGCAAAGGGCTAGTGTGCTGTATTTTCCACTTCCACTCAGCACTTTCTGTGGACACACTGACTTCAGTGCCTATTTCTTTCCAGGGTCATCTAGTAGCAGGCACCCAAATCAGGCAACTCCAAAGAAAAGTGGCTTAAAGAATGGCCAGATGAAGAATAAAGATGACGAGTGCTTCGGGGATGATATTGAGGAGATCCCAGACACAGATTTTGATTTTGAAGGGAACCTGGCCCTTTTTGACAAGGCAGCTGTGTTTGAGGAGATTGACACCTATGAGAGGAGAAGTGGTACCCGTTCCCGGGGCATCCCAAATGAAAAACCTACTCGGTACCGCCACGATGAGAACATCCTGGAGTCAGAGCCCATTGTCTACCGAAGGATCACAGTGCCCCACAATGTGAGCAAGGAGTTCTGCACAGGTGAGTTGCACCAGGTCCCACATCCCACTGGCTACTCTTCCTTTTCTATTATGTTTGAAACACAAAGAGCCAGATTCTGGCAGAGTTTTGTACCAGGAATCAAGTGGCTTGGTGATTGGCCTATTATTGCCTTTTAGGGATTGCAGACAATAGAGTATCCTTTCGCTCTGGAGGGGCTAATTTCTCCACACGTCCGTTTATATCCAGCATCTAGCAGGATCTCGTCTGCTGTTTAGTATGTTATGATTAATAATTAAAGGCATAACCAGAACCAAAACCCAGTTGCCCTTGAATTAATTCCAGCTCATGGTGACCCAGTGTGTTTCAGAGTAGAACTGCTCCATAGGGCTTTTTTCATGGCTGTGACCTTTCAGAAGCAGATCACCACGCCTTTCTTTCTAGGGACCCCTGGTTGGGTTCAAGCTGCCAACCTTTCAGTTCGTACGTAGCCCAGCACTTAACTGTTTTCACCACCCAGGGACTCCTGTTAGTCATAAGGGAAATGCAAATCAAAAACATAATGAAATAGATCGTATACTCACTAGGATAGCTATTATCAGAAAACGGAAATTAACAAGTGTTTCAGTCTGAGGTGGGGCTGTGTTGGCAGCTGTGGTTAATCCAGGAAATCTGTAGGTCTCTACAGATGATGGAGAATGGGAGTGTCTAAGTGGTTCCCCAGAGACCCAGAAGGAGTTTGGCAGCTTCCATACAGGGTCTCAGTTTTCTCATCTGGAAAATGAAGACCACAATGAGTGACTATCTAGCTCATTCAAGAAGGAGCCGAGGAAGCAGAGCCCCGAAGGATATGCTGAACTTAAGCCTCTGCCATTCTGAGCTAGAGTTCCATAGCCTGCACCTATGTGGGTGGTCTGAGCAGTTAAAGGCATAGGGGCTGACTATCTAGATTCAAATAATTCAGCTCTGTTTTCACGTTGGCGTTCCTGTTATTGCCTGTACATCTCAATAGAAGTTCAGCTGCCTTACTAGTTACTTGTAGCTGCAAAACAAAATAAGACCAAAAACAAAAAAAGATAATTGAAGATGGATGTTTGAAACCATTGACTACAATTGGAATTTCAGTAAATTATATTTGTTTTTTACACTGTCCCAGTCTCCTGCTAGCCTTGGTCACTGAGAATTGGCTAGCTGTAATTCTCATGTAAAAAAGTTGTGGCTTGGTAGTTACATAGGTTACTGTATGTGATAGTCTGGTTCTATTATCTGGGTGATTTTTAAGTTTCTTTTGTTAGCAATACAACCTTTTCTTGAAATAAAATCTTTAAGTACAGACCTTTGGCATATGAAGTAGATAAAAGTGGTAGAAGAAGTGGTCTACCTTATCTCTGCCCCCATTCCTTCATCCCAGAACCACATAATTAACTGGGTGTTTTGGAATACCATTTGAAACCCATTGTTATTGCATGATCTTAAGAGAGAATCACTATCATTTTAATAAATACAGAAGGAACTGGATACACTATTTTCATTTTGGTTTGGAGTTTGGAATTAAGGGAATGTAAATCTTGAGTGCTGGTAGTGGTTATAGGGAAAATTACGGAGACAGCTTAAATGGCATTTGGAGGAAAGTCAGAGACATGGTTTTTTGTGGACAACAGTGGGGCTCTGTTGTATTTGCTTTTGCTGAGTATAGAAACTTGCATGTACTTTCCATGTGAAAAATATAAGGCAGGGTGTCAGGCTAAGAAAGACTGTTAGCTTGTTCCAGTCTTACCAGCAGACTCTGGCAGGCATGCCTCTTTACTAATTCTTAAGTGGCACTGACAGTGTGACTTGCTGAACTCCTTTGATTCATACCACCTGTGTAAAGGCAAACAGCCTAGCTCAGAATCCAGCTTAATTTAAATGTCCAGGTTTTAAGCTTTTCAAAGGCAGCTATGATCCAGCAAGTCTAGTACTACACCCAGACCCTGCCCCCCCACCCTGCTCCCTTGTTTACTGTCCTCAATTGCAAAATAAGCTGCTCCTACTGGTAGCTCTATATCTGTAGTCCAGGTGGTATTGTTGAGGTTGTTGTATGCAGTGTATGATTTCCCTGAAACTTTTTACACTGCAGAAATTCCTGGGTTTGGGGAGATTGCAGTCTGCCTTGGAGTGAAGTGGCTAAAAGGGTAAGATTAACAGTGAGAATCGGGAAAGAGTCTCAGATCTAAGAGAGTCTGAGAAAACATTTGCCAAGGTAGACAAAGGGAGAGGTGGAAGTTTTTCCCCTCTACACGCACTGTCTCCCCAGCTTGATCTTCACGTCTCTTTTATTTAATGACAGAAGTGAAAAGTTCTTTCTTGTCATATGAAACTATTTTCCCCAGAACTGCCATCAACAGACATACTACAAAACACATGTGCTGATACTTGGCCAAGAAATCAGGTATGGCAGCTTGTTGGTGTGTAGGGACGGTGCACCGCACTGGTGCGTGACAGTGAAGGGCCCGAGAGGCCCAGCAGCTTCACTTTTCTTTTTGTTCTCATCAGTGATAAGAGTAGAAAGGAAACTCTTTTGCCAAGCAGTGTCTTTGCTGGAAATAGAGCAAGCAAGCCATTATCTTGCTGAGCAGCTTCTCCTATAGGTGGTTTTTACCTCTGCTCTAGCTTCAAGGCACAGGCCTCAAAGCAGGTTTTTACTGCGTGGTATTCAGGTAGCTCAGAATTGGGGACACTTTTCTAGTTGGATCTACTATCCAAGTGTTAGGATCAGAATAAACTATCTGGAATATTTGGAGAAATAACCTAGGATCATAAAATATGGGTGTTAGGTCACTCAGTCACCTAATATAATCTTCTCATTATACAGATGAGGACCTTGAGGCCCAGAGGTGAAGGCTCTTATGGACCTTACCCATCATATCTAATAGAAGAGAAGGGTGGTTTAATGGCAGAATAGACTACATATAGTATTTTCCCTTTAGTATTCCTGCAGAAATGGACCAGCTTAGTTCAGCAGTTTTGGGGAGTTGCCTGGATATTTCCCCAATCTAAACCAGTTACCATAGAGTCGATGCCAACTCAGGGTGATTCCATATGTGTCAGAGTAGAACTGTGCTTCACGGGGTTTTCCATGGCTGATTTTTTTTTTTTTTTCTTCTGTGCTTTAAGTGGAAGTTTACAATTCAAGTTAGTCTCTCATACAAAAATTTATACATACATTGTTTTTTGACCCTAGTTGCTCTCCCTATACTGTGAAAGCACACTCTTTCTTTCCACCCAGATTTCCCGTGTCCATTCAACCAGCTCCTGACCCTCTCTGCTTTCTCCTCTCGTCTCCAGACAGGAGCTGCTCATTTAGTCTCATGTATCTACTTGAGCTAAGAAGCACACTCTTCACGAGTATCATTTTATGTACCATAGTCCAGTCTAGTCTTTGTCTGAAGAGTTGGCCTCGGGAATGGTTTTAGTTTTGGGCTAACAGAAAGTCCAGGGGCCGTGTCTTCTGGGGTCCCTCCAGTCTCAGTCAAACCATTAAGTCTGGTCTTTTTACTAGAATTTGAGTTCTGCACCCTACTTTTCTCCTGCTCCGTCAAGGACTCTCTGTTGTGTTCCCTGTCATGGTGGTCATTGTGGTAGGCGGGCATCATCTAGTTCTTCTGGTCTCAGGCTGATGAAGTCTCTGGTTTATGTAGCCCTTTCTGTCTCTTGGGCTAATACTTTCCTCGTGTCCATGGTGTTCTTCATTATCCTTTACTCCAGGTGGGTTGGTACCGATTGATGCATCTTAGATGGCTGCTCACTAGCTTTTAAGACCCCGGATGAATGTCTGATTTTTTTTTTAAGTAAATCACCAGGCCTTTCTTCTGAAGAGCTTTGAACCTCTAACCTTTCAGTTAGCTGCTGAGCATCTTAACCATTTGCACCACCCAGGGACCCTGCTTCCCAGCCTAGCCTTGTGTTACTCATGTTTTAGAATCCCAAACACCTTATTTTCCACAAATCTCTAGAGGAGCAAAAGAAAGAACAACAATGTGTTTATTACCCATTTGGTGATGGTTTGGGTTTTGGGATCCTGACTGTGGCAGTTTGCTGTGGTGTCCTACATAATAACTGCATGCTAGGTGGTGTCAGGAGTATATAAGCCGTTATTTGTTATTCTCTAATTGCTCATACTTGATCTCTTGGCAATACTCTTTGCCAACTGTGGTAGTGGTTGGGTGGGGGGTGGTGTTATAATAGGTCTGTTGATTGCAAAAACACATTCAGGAAGCAACTAAATTTAGTCTTTTGTTTAACCCCAATTTTTCTCTCTGGAATCCAAGCCCTTCTGGGTCCTTTGGCAGCACTGCTCTCTCCAGCAGTCATGGATCGTCAGACATCCCTCCAGCCAGGGCCTGCCCTGTTGAATAATGGTGTCCAGTGGTCACTCCCGGATTGGTCAGGGTCTGTCTGGACCAGACTTGTAATTTGATTGTGTGTGTGTGTGTGTGTGTGTGTGTGTGTGTGTGTGTGTGTGTGTGTGTGTGTGTGTGTGTGTGTGTGTGTGTGTGTGTGTGTGTGTGTGTGTGTGTGTGTGTGTGTGTGTGTGTGTGTGTGTGTGTGTGTGTGTGTGTGTGTGTGTGTGTGTGTGTGTGTGGCTTAGCTATAAAATGCTAGTAAATATGTTGTGAGCACTCTATGTTTATTGGTGAGAGGTTCCCAAAAAACACTGCTTAGGAGAATGGTAAGGCTTCTGAGAAAAATCTATACTCATCATACATAATATTCTCAAAGAAATATTTAGGACAGTTTGGGTCAGTCAAAACATTGTGCTTATTATGCCTAAGTCACTCTGAGACAGTCCTTGCTTTCAAGTTATTAAAATGAGATAGGAAATGGAAAGATAACTACACATGCCTAGATTCCAGTGAGGGTGTGGCTGTGAAGTGCAGGAGGAGTTGAGAGGCAGGAGAGGTCTTGAAGGCTTGGCTGGTCAGAGACGGCTTCACAAGGGAGCAGGACAGTAGCCTGGAAGCATGGACATGTTTTAACCAGGCAGAGAGGAGGAGGAGGATATTCTTGGGTGGTTGGGCGGGCACGTGCTGGTGAATAGTGTGGGTAAAGGACTTTGTGGGAATTTGGTCTCTGGGAAGTTTGGCCAGAGCAGAGAGTTTGTGTGGGGACGCAAAAGGAATTAAAAATAGCTTTGGACCAGAGCACAGAAGGCTCTCTGTGCCAGTGCTATCCTTGTCCTGTAGCCATGGGAAACAACTGAAGGATTTTGGATGGGGAAATGACATGCTAGGAAGACTGGACTTATGCTAGAATTCAAAGTAGAATGAGAAGGGAGAGGAGACCCAGCCAGAGCAGGAAGATCAGCTAGGCTCATGATGTAATCCAAGAAGCAGGTAGTTAAGGGTGCACCATCAGGGATTTGGATCTCTGAATGGAAAGGAAGATAAGATGTGAGGTTACAGAGGGGAATTAGATAGGATTTCATGATTGAAAATATGTGGGAGAAGGTTGAGCGAGCAAGAGGATTTGAAGAGTTGAACTTGTAGGGGCAGGAAGAATGGCGGCAAGGGTCTAGTTGAAGTTAGATTGCATGAATTTATGGTGGGCCAAGTCTATATGGTTTTGTGATTTTCCTCCTGCAGTGCTTTGTGACTGAACCTAGAGAAAGCAAGAACAGAGTTGTCAGAACTGAGGGGTAGAGAGGTGAGGGAGTTATTAGTTATTAAGGGCTTCAGTTAAATGGCTTCTGTAGAGTCAAGGAATTGAGTTATGTACAAGGAATTGAGTTATGTAGTTGAAGGGAGGTTATAGAGCCTATTTTCTTATCTGTAAAGTGAGATTACTTATTACATGCGGTTGCTGTTGGAGTTAAATGAGATGATGTGGAAAGGCAGCCAGCACAATACCTAGCTTGTATAATTGTTATTTGATAAATGATTGCCTTCAAGTGTGAATTGCAGAGGTTGCCTCAGTGAAGTTATTTCAGAGCATCAAAATTTACAACATCTAAGATACAACTGTTAGTGTCTACTTGTCTGGAGCAAAAGAGAAAGAAAGAAAGAAACCAAAGACTCAAAGAAGAAATTAGTCTACAGGACTAATAGTCTACACAAACCATGGCCTCATCTGCCCTGACACCAGAACTAGCTGGTGCCCAGCTACCACTACTGACCATTCTGATCAGGACCACAATAGATGGCCACTGATAGAATGGAAGAAAAATGTGGAACACAACTTCAAATTCCTAAAAAAAAAAAAAATTAAAAACCATGCTTCTTGGACCGGTTGAAGCTGGAGGACTCCTTGAGACAGTTGCCCTGAGATATTTTTTAAACCTTGAACCAAAACTAGCCCTGAGGTCGCCTTTTAGCTAAATAGCAGATTGGCTCACAAAATAAAGAATATCACCCATGAGTACCGTGCTCCTTTAAAAAATCATCTGTATGAGACCAGAGGTTAACAATTACTTTAAAACAAAGAGGAGAATGTAAGGGGGCACGGAAACTCTATTAATGGAAACAGAACTGCCAGAACGGAAATAATGAGAATGTTCATGCATTTTGAAGAATGTAACCAGTGTCACTAAACAATTTGTGTAGAGATTGTTGAGTGACTGAACTGCTGTGTAAACCTACACAATAAAATATTACTTAAGAAAAAAAAATTTTTTTTTTTTTAACAGCATACCTACTATGTGCCAGGCACTGTTCTAGATACGATAGGTAAGGTATGGTTTATCATCTCAGGGGGCCTTGGAGTATAGAACCAGTTGCCAGTTGAATTGATTCTGACTGGTGGTGACCCCATGTGTGCTGGAGTAGAACTGTGCTCCATAGGGTTTTCATTGGCTGAGTTTTTGGAAGTAGATTGTTAGGCCTTTCTTCTGAGGTGCCTCTGGGTGGACTTGAATCACCAGCCTTTTGGTTAGCAGCCAAATGTGTAAATAGACAACTAATAGAAGTGTGTATGAGGTATTGAGATGGCAGAAAGGGAAGGGTGGGGGCCTGATTCAGGAAATGCAACATCATTATAATCAGCATCATAATAGCTAACCTTCACTGGGTATGGGCTATCCTCCAGGCATCATGTGGATTACCTCACTTAGTCTCTATGAGGTGGTACTGTTAGCCATTTTGTTATTATCCCCGTTTTACTAAAAGTAGGCATTTCCATTTCAGTAAATGTTTGCACAGGAATGACTTATAAGTGACCTGATTTCTTCATCTCCTGGTTTCTAGGAAATTCCTCTTAGGTATATTTATTCATTAGCACTTCATTTTGGGTAGGCTTCTTATTTAACACCTACCATTTGTTTTCCACTGTGTAGCTTTCTTCTGTCTCAGAGTATGCCGAAGCACTGACAGGAAGCGGTGGGGTGCTGTTGGTTCAGGCAGTGTCTCCGCGGTTGCCCGATCTGCTCTGACTGAAGGATGCTGCCTTACTTACCTCCACACTGTGTCTGCTGAGATTTGCAGAGCAGCACATGTATGAGGATGACCTCAGTTAGAGTTGCTGTTTACTGTTTTGCAAAGGTCACAGCTTGAGTAACTTTTGGTCCGAGCTCCCGTTGAGTCCAGCACCACTTACTTACCCATACTTGATTCGCTTGGTAAAAGCAGTTCTGGTTTCTACTCTGAAGGGGAGCAGCTGGTGGAGCCACAATTGTTTGTCCCTGTTGCTTTGTGGCTTGCCTCCTTTGCACTTCCCACCTTGGCTAGCTAAGTCTTTGAGCCTCAGTGGAATATATCTTGCTCTCAGGACAGGTTTGGCTTTCACTGTTTCAGGCTGGCAGTTGTTTTCCACAGCTGGCATTCCATTTCTTCCTCTGAGTCCTGGCTGCTTTCCTCTGCCTCTTGTTATCAAGAGTCCCTCAAGAAGTTTCTAATGCTTTCAAGGCCAGCAGTGTCTTTATCGCCTTAAGAATAGGTAGTCAGGAAATCTGCTTTGGCTTTTTTGTGTATGTGCACAGAGGGAATTCAGGAAGAAATAAATCTTTAAGTTTAGAAGTGGCCATTGAAGAATTTTACCGGTAGTGAGGCCTCCTTCTGCAGCTGCTGTGCTGCTGAAGAGAATCCTTCTCGCTTGGGATCAAGTATCTGCTGCAGTAGAGTTGGCCAAGATCTCATTGCCTTCTTAAACCATAGCCCCAAACCACACAGTTCCTACCTTAGTCTCCCCATAACCCCTACCCCCACCCCCGTTCCCCATCCTGTTTACAGGTTAGATCAGGTGCTACAGGGATGTCATTCTGAGGGAGGCCTCTCTTCTACAGTACTTACTTTAAGAGAGCCACAGGGAGACACCAGGAGGTAAATTCTAGAAGTTGTTCTGGACCAAAACATTTGCACAGATACACTTATGCTCTTTCTCTTTTCAGTGAGCAGAACTAATGAGCCTGGTTTCTGAAATTGTGTCTCTGCAGGCCGAGTTCTTTGACAGCGACTTGGTTGATTTGGGGCATCTCAGATTCTAGCAGACCCTCCAGTGCCAGGGGTAGATGGAGTGGTCGGTCCCTTTAATGTGGAATCCTTCAGAGTTTCTGGGCCAGGAGAATCAGTTGGAGGGTTGTCACAGGCCTGAAGAGCTTGACTGTGGTCATTGGCGCACTCATGAGGTTTTAGAGCAGTACTGTTAAGACAGGTGTCTTGGCTAGGCTTCTGCCCCAGTAGAACACTTGTGCTTCCTAATGCCCTGCCCCTGAAAAAGGCCTCATGACAGCTTATCGCCAGAGTTTTAATTTAAGAGTTTAAGCTCAAACTAAAGGCTGGAGGATCTGGAGCCTAGTACATTATGGCCTGACACCTGCCAGTTGGCCATTTCAGAAACTGAGTTGGTCTCTGCTAATGTGACCACTTTGGCAATATGCTGCTCTCCTGCAGTTTCAGAGCCACAGGAGTCTATCCACAGTGAGAAAGGAATTTCATTTCAGTGTATCCTCCATCCTTACATTCAGCATATCAAAGCTGAGTCATTCTCCCCCACCCGCATCCACGACTCCTCCTCCTTGGCATTTTCATTTCTTTCAATGGAATCACCATTTTTTAAGTGTTCAGATTGAAACTTTGGGGCCATCTTTGGACTGTTCTTTCTTAAAAAATTCAAGGGTCGAAGGCACCCAGAGGCTGTTTTTTCTAGTTTAATAGCAGACACAGTGATTCCTTCTGTAGTGACCCTGGCAGGGAGTTTTCTTTTATCCCCAGTGTTCATTCTGGCTCCAGATTCTCTTGCTTCTTTCTTCAAAATCTTCCTTGAAGTTGTTATGACCTTTTAGTTTCCTGTGCTACCATAGGCTCCCCATGGCCCTTCAGATCAATGTTACTTGGTCTTTCTGCCCTCACTTTCTACCCGTCAGCTTCATCTTGCATAAAACAACTTGTCTTTTAAGCCCTCTAAGGTCCAGCCCTATGAAGCTGACTCCTTACTAACACCAGCCTTTAGGCTGCAGGCATGGAGGTTTTCATCTGCACATGCCACTTCCATTCTGGCCTCTGGAACTTTGTTCATGGTTCCTCCCCATCTTCTGTTCTTTGTGACTGCAGTCCTGCCTGCCTTTCAAGACATAGTTCCAGTTGAGGATTTGACACCTACTGACCGCAGCTCCTGGCTTGAAATCCTTGCTTTGCACTTGTGCTCAGAAAAACAGTTTAGGAACTGTTGTGTATTCTCTGTTGGCACATATGTAGTTTTTCGTTTCCAGCTAGATTGTAGGACTTCAGGAACAAAGTTTGTTTTTGTACTCTTTTTTATTTTCTCCATCTCCTGCCCACCCCCAAGTCCCCCACTGACTTGATATATTGTTACTCGGCAAACATTTGTTGATTATATTTGGAAGCACTTAGTGTCTTGTTTCTTGTTTTCTTTCTAACTTTTATTTTGATAAAAATTTGAAACCTCCAGAAAAGTTGGCCAGAGTAGTATAATGAACGACCATGTACCTTTCATTTAGACTCATCAGTTGATAACATTTTGCCACATTGGCTTTATATCTATAAATAAGTGTTTGTGTGTGTGTGTGTACATATACACATGTATTCTGAACCATTTGTAATTTAGTTGCACTCATTACTACATTTTACACTAAATACTTCCTCATGTATTCAGTGAGATGGTCCTCTACACATCACAGTACAAGGTTGCTCTTAGGAAATTTAATACTTACATGATAACACTATCAACATGATCCATATGCAGAATTTTCCAGTTGTCCCAATAATGTCCTTTATAGCTGTATTTTTAATCAAGCATTGCATATTACATTTAGTTGTCATAGATCCTTAGTTTCCTTGAACTTAGAAGAGTTCCCACAACTTTGGTTGTTTTTTGTGATACTGAAATATTTGAAGAATGTAGATTAGTTGATTTGCAGAATGTCCCTCAGTTTTGATACTGATTATTTCCTTATGATTTGATACATGTTAAACATTTTTGCAGAATTTTGGTGGGCTGTGCCATTACCTCAAGGGGTCCATAATGTCAGTTTGTCCTCTCATTGGTGCTGTTAAGTCGGATCACTTGGTTAAGGTGTTGGCCGCCAGATTTCTCTATTGTAAAGGTATTTGTTCCCATTTGTAACGAATAAGTAATCTTGTTGGGAAAGCTTTTACCTCTTCAGTCCAAAGCATGGGCCAAAGCAAGTCTGCCTGGAAGCAGAAGGGAATTTGATCTGGAGCATGCTGAGGTGCTTCTCTGTAAACTTGTTCCATTGAAGCCGTAGCTTAGAGGAATGAGGTCCAATGTGGGGAGGGGAATTGGTCTAGTTGTTGTAAATGTTGTAAAGGCGGGAAAGTCAGTGATGTCTTGCCTTTAGCTGGCCCCTTATGCAGCTGCATATCCAGCCGTAAGGCTGACCTCAAGTCTGTTGTGCAGGTTTCCTTCTCATTCGTTAATTAATTCAACTAATATTTTTGAAGCCCATCTATCAGGCACCATGCACCAGCAGGCACTGTGCTAGCACTGAGAGCCCAGTGGAGAACCAGGGGTTATAGCAGTGAATAAGACAGGCACAGTTGCTGCCCCTGTGGAGCTTACGGTCTAGTGAAGGAGATGGGCAAAAAAAAAAGTTATTTACAAACTGTATTAAATACAGTGAAGGAAATAAGCAGCATGCTGAGACCAAGGGATATTTAAGCTGAGGCCTGAAGGAGGAGGGGCCAACCAGGTGTGTGTGGGTAGCACTGGCAGAGTGAAGAGAGTGCCAGAAGAACAACAGCATGTGAAAGGACATGCTTCCTGAGGCCAGAAGGAACTTGGGAGTGTTTAGGAACCAGAAGGCAGCCAAGGTGCCTAGAGTTTGGTGGAGGTCAGGGTATAAGGTCCAGGTGGTGAGGTAGGCAGGGACTAGATCATGGGAGGCCTTGTGGGCCAGAATAAAGAGTATTAGAAGTGTTTAGGCTTCTTGTAACCAGTCCTTCTTGCAAATACACTGGACACCAAATTGTGTTTCATAGTGGCTTTAATCTAGATCCACAGGGGCTGTCTGTACATTGCTGGTCGGTCTAGGCATGTGAATTTAGTGGTGGTTTTATATCCCAGAAAGAACCTGTGTGATATTGCCAATTTTATGACCATCCTAGAATGGAGTCAGAATTCGTAGTCCTGGAGAGATCCCCATGCCCATTAATGAGCTGTGCTCCTCAGTGATAAGACATAAGATACATGCAGCCCTTGCAACCAAAGGACCATGTCAGTGTGAGGATCGACTTTATATTTGAGATGACACTTTGTCATTGGAACCTTGTTATGCAACAGAAAGACTGGAGAGGCTTGAAGGAGAGGGAAGGATTATGTGCAGAAGTTGCCGAGGAAGGCTTGGACCTAGTGCTGAAGGGCGTGAGGGTAGGGAAATGCCATGGAAGGTGTGAGAACATGCATATATGTCATAAGGGAGGGGAAAGCCTGAGATGGTAGGTACTGGAATGAGCAGTGTGCAAGTGATGAAGACATGAAGAAGAGCAGACTGCAGCAGGCCCGGAAGATGGCCCGCACCCCCTTCTGTGGAAACGAGCTGTGCAGAGAGAGTCTATCCTGTCCTGTGTGTGCTTCATGCCTTTTTCTTGATACCCTAAGATTAATCGGATCCTCTGAAGTGCTCTGCTTGTCATGAACTGGTTATAATAATATCTCCCTTTCTTGTTTCACAGACAGCTGTAAAATACATATTAATATTAATAGAACCCTACCAGTTGATTTTTCTGCCTTGATTCCTGAACAATAAAGATCCACCTTCCACCCCAAACATAATTAAGCTTGGCTCATGTTCAGGCTTTGGAAGCCTGGCTCATGTTCAGGCTTCGGCAGTGTTATTGTTTGCAGTTCACACGCTATGTTCTTGGTTCCCTTCCTTTGGAGTCTGTTTTCCTCCCTCTCCCTGTTTCTGATAAGCCAGTCAGACTGGTTGGACTTGGTGTATAAATGTTGGAAAGGACTGTTGTGTGGTGCTCACATGTTCCTTTCTGAAGAACAGTTGGAGTAGAGGACAGTGGAGCCCTAGACCCTGCAACTGGCAGACTGAGCAGAAAGGGTCCTTTGCCTGTCTCCCCCTAGGCTACAGAAATACGCCAATTCATCAGTAACGTCCCCTCCCCCCAGCACAGTGAAGACGGGGAGCAGGCACGCAGTGTGCGGCTGCAGGATCTAGCCAGCCAGGGTGGGGTGAGAGCTCCTCTCCCTGAACCTTAAGTACCGTGAGGAGAAAGCCAGCAAAGAATGCTTTTTCCTCTGCCTTCAGAGAGCCTTCAAAGCCCTCAGACAGGAAGGTGGGGGTGCCTGTCCAGATGGCCCAAGAGCTGGACCCAGAAAGACTCACTGCCCTCAGCAGTTTCAAATTCAACAGAAAGAACAGATGAATAGGTGAAGAAATGCATAGACTTGAGTGAAAGCTCTACCTTGCGTGACATTGCAGGTAAAGAGGTGATTTGAAGCAAGCAGGTGCGTGACTTGTCCGACTGGTTTAGGGTTGTTAGTGGCTTAGGACTCATTCATCGTCTTCACATTGCTATCAGCAGTTCCTAATTCTGATAAGATGTGCGTGTCTGAAGCAGGCCATATGGCTGTTTTAAAAATGGCTGTTTTAATCAGCTGTTGACATGCAAGGTCAGGCTGCAGCCTCCAGTGTTGCCACCTGGGAGATCAATGACTGACATTTCAGAAAGGGGTGGGAGGACAGACTCATTGCTCCCAGTGGCATTGTTTGTTGCCTCTGCCCAAGATGGTAATAGGACCCTGGCAAGTAGAAGGGTACAGTGAACTCACACAATAGTATTTATTTTGATGGGTAGATACGTTTATTGTCATCATTATATTATTATTATTCTACCTTCTCCTGTGAAGAGGATACAGGCCTGGGTGATTTAGGTTCAGTCTTTGTGCTTAGGTTCCTATTGTTACAATGTACAGCCATACCCTCATTCTATATGATTTTAAGAATACATGTAGGCAGGACTGGACATCTGATAGAACCTCAAGAAATTTCTCCTGAAATGACCAGAAAGGTGGACACATTTTGTATACAGAGCTCTAAAACTACAGTGAGATAATGATGAACTTGCTGAAAACTACTACCTTTGAGTTAGGCCAGAGTAGAAATCTCACTAGATTTGTATCATTTATATGTTTGAATACCTGATGAAAACTCCGCTCTATTAATGTAGAGGAGAAAGTATAAAGTAACTAGGATAAGCTGAGGAGATGAGGGCTGATGGAAGTAAAAGGCTTCTTTCCCAGCTTTGAGGAGTTCGACTGTGAAGTTCAATATAGTTTCAGAAACGGTCTAAAAAGGCATCTGATCCAGTCAAACAAAGCTAGTTACATGCAGTCCCACGATGACGTGCTAATTAGATTTGTGTTCATTAGTCCATCAGCCCGGGAGACCCAATGGGCTCTTTGGCAAATGGTCTGCTCCCCTGGAGCCAGCCCAGTGGCTTTTGCACTGGTAAGATGGCATCGGCATTTTGGAGGGATGGGGAGTCTGCGGTCTAGGCAAGAGCTGGTTATTACAGATCACACTTTTTGAGTTTGCTATTTTCTTATCTGTCCTGGCTTTCTGGGCTCTGAAACAGCATCTGGTACATGGATACCGACCCGTATAATACCGTAGACTCCTTGAAATACACAAGCTGTCGCAGACTTTCGCTTTGAGCCTAGAAAAACCAGGTATTTTCTGTAGTGTACTTTTAATGACTACAGTTCTCCCCAACCTTTATAAAGTTCTCATTATTTATGGTGAATAAAAAGTGTTCAGTATTCTGAGTATCTTATTAAAGCAAGCCATAGGTTACTTTACATACAGTCTTTCCCTGCAGTACAAGTGTTGGGTTACACTCTACTCAGATTGGAAGAAAATGAAAAATTGTTTGAGTAATTAAGTTGCTAGCTGAATTTCTTAAAGAGGAAGGGCTAAGTAGAAGAGAGGAGAAGAAAGAGAAAGTAGGAAGCAGATGTGATGAACAAGTCATCCTACGTTGAAGTTGAGAACAGAAGGGACTAGAGGGTTAGAAGGATTAGCTGGTGTCTGTTCCACTTCTGGGAAAGGATAGGGGCTTGCTTGTGAGGGAAGCTTCACTGCTGGGGATGGCATTTTCCCCATTTTGGGAAAAGCATGTTCTCCTCTGATGTGGTTGATGGGCTGCTGTTACATACACCATGCTGGCCTTTTCTTGGTGGTACCAAATACTTTGTGGTAGATTTGGCCTTCATTGTGTGACACTAACTGCGAAGGGAACTGCAGTTTGCCCATGCTCTGCGGTAACCTGGAACAAGTTGTTACTCGGTTCACCATCCACTGCTTGAGCTCGTGAGGGCTGCAGAGAATACTCATCCCAGATTAGGAGGATGGGCTAGATAAGAAAAGTCTTGGCTTTTGCAGAATCCTGAATAGAGCACATCAAACTTCTGGACCTGATTTCCCATAGTCACCTTCCCTTTCTCACCTTTTGAACTGCAGATTCTGGCTTGGTTGTCCCAAGTGTTTCCTATGAGCTGCATAAAAAGCTGTTGTCCGTGGCTGAGAAGCATGGGCTGACTCTGGAGCGGAGACTGGAGATGACAGGCGTCTGTGCCAGTCAGATGGCACTGACCCTACTTGGAGGACCTAACAGGTAAATGCCTCTAGCCTGACAGGGGCTGAATGTGGGTGATAATCCTCTGCCTAGTCATCACCGCAGTGTGTCTCACACAGAAGAGTTTGTCAGACAGTTGCTGCTCGTCGAACGTGAGCATCACTATGATATCACTTTCCTGGATGCCACCAGGTTTCTTTGTTTGCCCCTCCTCTTGCCTGTCTTCTGGAAATCCTCGTTCTTCTCTTAATGAGCCAGACTTTGACCCTTTTTTCCCTCATAGCAGCTGTCTAGCCTTAAGACTCCTGCTAATTACCAGAGGCCTGCCTTCTAGAAACCTTCAGGAACCCTGCTCTTGGTTCTGGTCTTGTCAGTTCATTCAGGGTGGCAGGGTTCATATCTGAGAACTTCTAGAACTACCCTGACAACTGGGTAGGGGAGCTGGGGTTTGGTACTTTCCTACTTACCCCTTGGGTTCATGTTATCAGGAACAGATGCACTAATACTTTATTTGTTGACCCATCGGATACCCTCTATGTACCAGACCTTGTGCAATAGGCACTCGGGATACAACAAAGAATAAAATATTGCTCCTGACCTCAGGTAGCCTAGTGAGGTCTCCACAAAGTACAGTGTTGTAGTAGAGGAAACAGAAAATTCTCTAGGAAGCCACATTTCTACTCCAGACTGGAGAAGCCAGATAGACATCCCAGAGTAGTGGCATTCAAGCTGAGTCCTAAAGAACAAGGGGGAATTAACAGGGGCAGGCAGGAAGAAGGAGACATGGTAAGTATAGGGAGTACCACATGCTAAGGGCAGAGAGAATTGAGAGAGTATGGCACTGTTGGGAAACCATAGGACATTCTGTGTGGCTGGAAAGGGGGGCTTGGTACAGCTGAGCAGTAGGGAGCTCCTGAAGCCTTTCAGTAGGGCTATGGCATGATTAGTCTTGGGTTTTCAAAAGATGACTTTGGCTGCAGTGTGGATGGTAGATTGGAGGCAAGACTGGTGGCAGAGAGATCAGTTAGAAAACTAACAATAAGGCAGGGGACAGACGGTGGTGGCCCCAACCAGGGAAGAAGCGGGAGTCAGAAAAGTGAATAGATGAGAGATTTTTTTTTTATAAAGGTGAGATCAACAGGGCGAGGTAATTGAATGGACGTTGGAGGTGAGGGAAAATGAAGTATAGATGATTACTGAACTTCAAGCTTTCTAGCTTGAACACCTGGTTGGATGGTGATAATAACCTTTACTGTGACAGGCAACATGGGAAGAGAAACAGGTTTGGGGGAGATGGTGGGTTTTGTTTTGGATATGTTGAGTTTGGGATGCCTGTGAGATATGGATCTGCAGTTTAGAACTAGGTCTGGGCTGAATATAGAGATCTGGGAGTCATCAGCTTATAGATGGTGTAAAAATAGTCTCCTTAGGGGATCTAAAGAAAAGTATACAGGGAGGAAAGGGCATAGGGTGGAATTCTGGGGAATATCAGTTAGGAGGACGAGGAGCCTTCTAAAATAGGCTGAGACAGAAAGCCAGAGATGTAAGAAAACCAAGAGGGTAGAGTTGAAGACCCAAAGAAACTGTGTGTTAAGAAGAAAAGAATGGTTAGCAGTGGTACTGCTAAGAGGTCAAGCAAAATTAGAGTTGGCAAGTGTCTGTTGCATTTGTCGGTAAAGAGGAGGACATTGGCTCACTTGTGGGAGAGTGGCGTCTAGAGTGGGGAAGGTGGTTTCCAAGGAACAGGGAGACCTGCATTTAGCAGGGCCCAGAAACCCTGGTTTCCTTGAACAGTGCTCAACAGACCTGGAGCCCAACAGAGCTTCTTAAGACCCTGTTTGGGACATGGAACCTGGTCCTCAACTGTGCCTCCAGCCCTGATGTTTGGAGGTCCTTGCCAGAATACCGACATTGCAGATAGACCCTGCAGTTCTTCCCTCCAGCCTCTCTCCATCCCTTGTGTCCTTTTGGTGCTGTGTTTGGATGAAAGGTGCCTCCTGATCCTGAAGTCACCTTGATACACATGGCTTGGTCCAGGCTGGTTGTGATGTGAGGTTTCCCCTCCTTTCCCCTTCCCCCTCCCCCTGTAGAGTTATAGGGTGGTCACTCCTTCTTGTCCCTTAATTTAGGCCTGCTTCCCACCTTTACTGAATCCCTGGCCCACCTATGCCAGGGAATTGCCAGTAGAGACTCCCAAAGGAGGAAGTAGTGTGGCGTGCCCTCTAAAGGAGCCTTAGGCCCTCAATCTGGTGGCTGCTGCACCTCCTCCCAGAGCAGCCATTGGGGGCAGCCCCTGAAATAAGCTCTTCCCAGGGGTATTTGAGGTCATTAGGTGGCTTCCAGAAACAGCATCTCTTGAGCAGGAGCTGAATGTCCCATTGCTGTCTCACCAGCTTCTTGGGGCTGGCCATCCTTCTGCCTGTTGCTTTCTCTTCAGTGCCTGAGTGCTCAGAAGAGCCATCTCTCATCACTCACAGCAGTTGTTGGTTTTCCTGTGAGAAATCAAACCCACAGTTAATAATCCAAAATTTTGATGTACGTCAAGTGCCGTGCAGTTTTCCACAGTGCTTTCACAACAGAATTTGACTTGATCCTCGTAAGTTCGCCTCAGGTAAATAGTAGCCCCGTTTTTTAAGATGGGTGAGCTAACGCTCAGAGAGGTGCAGGACTTGCCCAAGGTGACACTGCTCGTAACCAGGTCTCTGATCCAGATCTGTGTCCAGTACCTGTCTTCTGTCCCCTGCTGCTGAGTGTGTGACTGCCATGCTCTGCTCTGATTCTTCTTGATGGGGGGTTGCCTCTGAGAGAGAGAACCCATTTAGGGGACAGACACAGGTGGGTCAGATGCCAGAACTCTGCAGGATCTGTTTGAAGAGAAGTTCTTGTATTTTCTCAAGATTCATAAATAGTGAAGGAAATAATGGTTTGGTGTATATGTAGAATACATTGTTGAATGTCCCCAAAATTTATTGGGGTGGGAGAGTTATGAGGCTCTTCCTTGGCTTGACAGCATCTGTCATCTTCCTCCCTTTGGGTGACCAGTAAGTGACACTGCTCTGCCTCTAAGCAGGGACTTAAGGCCTATTTCTTGCAGTCCATCTCTCCTACCTTCCTGCCCTGTGGACAGACTGTACTACTTGCAAGTTGGGCACAGCTCCAGGGCTTATCCTCTGACCCTTCTTACCTGTGGCTTCTCTAAGACCATTGATGTTTCAGCTTTGAATGGCCAGAAAGCTGGAAATGACTATTAGGAAGTAGGTGTCCAAGGCAGCTGCCAGCTGGGAAGGCTGGGCATCCCTAGCCTTCTGCCTTCTTTATGACCAGTACCATAGCAATGGCCAGCATTGAAGGAGCACTTGTGTGTGGCAGGCACTGTGCTAAGAGCGTCCATCCATTCATTATCTCGTTTAATTCACGCAGCATCCTATGAAGCAGGTACTGGTAGTATCTACAGTGTCACCCTTACTAGCCTACTGGCAGCTCGGTAAAGAGAACCTGGAGCAGCAATTGATTGAGGACGATTTAGAACTAAACTACAGTTTGGTACCTGCTGTAGTTTGTTAGAGAAGTTGAGAAAAGGTAAAAATTAGAGTGAGCCAGAATAATCAGAGCAGGCTTCCTAGAAGAAGTGAATCTTGAGCTGGATCTCAAAGATAAGGTGGGTCAGAGGTTGACAAGCGGAGTGCTTTCTGGGCAGTGGGCATAGGTCGAGCACAAGCAAGAAGGAGCCTTCCAGGTGCAGGAGAGAACGGTGAGAGCATCCTGGCTGGAGTGGAGCCAGGCGTGTTGGGGAAGAAGAGCAGAGAAGGCTGCAGAGGTGAAAAAGCCTCTTGGCCAAGCAGTGTTTGAGCCTAAATAGGCCACACAGTGAGGAACTATTCAGTGTTCTTGGGCCAGAAAGCAGTGTCTGGCAACAGTAGAATATGAACAAGACCTGATTAGACTAACTGGTGAGAGGGCGCAGCAGATGAAGTGGTGCTAGGATGTGGGGCAGTGGGAACATGACTCTGTGGACCTGGCCTGCAGTGGATTTTGGCCCTCTTGGAGTCTGGGACTTGGTGAACGGGGAGAAAGCTCTGAGAGCAACAGAGGCCTTCAAGCACTTGTCTGGTATGGGGTGCCAGGGATTGGCAAGTTGTTGCTGATACTACTCTTTACCACCTTCTGTTCTAGGTTGAATCCCAAAAATGTTCACCAGAGGCCTACAGTGGCCCTGCTATGTGGGCCCCACGTGAAGGGGGCTCAGGGTATCAGCTGTGGAAGGCACCTAGCTAACCATGATGTCCAGGTCATCCTCTTCCTGCCCAACTTTGTCAAGATGCTGGAGTCCATCACCAATGAGCTATCTCTCTTCAGCAAGACCCAAGGCCAACAAGTATCTAGCCTCAAAGGTGAGTACTTAACGCAGGCAGGGCTCAGGTCTTCTCCCTCCCGGGTTGTTTGGTGGTCTGCTTGTGCCACCCAGTGGCAACTGGTGGAAAGGCATCATGTGTGTAAAGATAGCCCTGTTCCTAGAAGGATCTTACAACAGCAGAAAGGAAATACCCTTGGGTGTCGACTTGCCTACTTCCCAACCCTTCACCCTCCTCTCACCCCTACTGCTAAGATGGAGAGCGCATTTATTCATTTCACAAATATTTATGGAGCAGGCACTGTTCCTGGTGCTGGGGTATGGCAATAGATTAAAAACTCATGCCTCCATGGAGCTTACATCCTAGTTAGGAAAGACAGATGGATGACTAAGTAACATTATTATATTAGGTCAGATGGTAGTTAAGTGTTACGGAGGAAAATAAAGCAGGGCGTGTTGGGGAGGGGGGCTGGGAAGTGAGAGATGTGGTTAGATAGGCATTTCAGGGTTAGGTCATGAAGGGACTTACAGATCAGTGCAAGGGTTGGGACTTTCACTCTGGGTGGTGAGATGGCAAGGCATTGGAAGAATAAGTAGAGGACTGACATAACCTGAGTCAGCTTTAAAATAATCATCCTGGATGCTGTTTGAGAGTCGACTGTAGGAGTACAGAGGGAGGGATTAAGAGGCTGTTGTAATAATCTGAGAGAGAGACAATGGCTAAGACAAGTGGTAGTGCTGGAGAGGTGGTGAAAAGGAGTTAGTTTCTGAAGCAGTTTTGGAGATGCTAAGTCAACAGGTCGGATGTGGGGGTGAGAGAATGAGAGAGTTAAGGGCTTCAAGGTTTTTGGTCTGAGTAACTGGAAGGATGGAGGTGCCATTCCCTGAGATGGGAAGACTAGGGAGAGGAAAATGTTTGGGGAGGAAGAGCAGAGGCTCAGTTTGAGGTGCCTAAGGAGCCCTGGTGGCACAACAGTTAAGCACTCAGCTGCCAACCAAAGGGTTGGCAGTTTGAACCCACCCAGCAGCTCCATGGGAGAAAGACCTGGCAATCTGCTTCTGTGAAGATTGCAGCCAAGAAAACCTGTGTTCTTTCTATTCTGTCTCATGGGGTCACTGTGAATCGAAATGGACTCCATGGCACCTGACAATGACAGCACTGGATATGCAGGTGGGAATGTTGTTGTGCAGTAGGATATGTGAGTCTAGAGTTAAAGGAAGAGCTCCAACCTGGAGTTACGAGTGTATAGATACATTTAAAGCTACAGTAAGCCTGGATAAGATCACCAAGGGAGAGAGAGAAGTAGATAGAGAAAATAGGTAGGGAAGTCCAAAGACTGAGCTCTTTGTTTAGAAGTCAGAGAGTTGAGGGGAGACCAGCTAAGCAGACATGGATGGAGTGGCCAGTGAGGGGAGGAGAGGGATGGTACCTGAAAGCCAAGTGAAGAAAGGAGGGTATGAGCAGCTGTGCTAGCAGGCCACTCCAGGTGGGTTCAGATGAAGACTGAGAATTGGCCACTAGATTGAGCAGTGTGGGGTCCCTGTTTCAAATGGAGTGGTGGAGCTAAAGTCTGACTGGAGTCTGAAGAGAAAACAGGGAGAAATGGAAAGAGCAAATACAGCCCAGAGAAAGGGCCTTGCCAGAGGTGAGATGGTGAGTCGGGGGCAGAGCCTGACCCAGAATGTTGATCTAGTTCTCAGGCCAGGCTCCTGTGGACACTTAAAAAATAAAATGCCGCTCTCACTCTTGAACCTCATGGCCCGCAGGGGACTCCCCATAGTGGCATGTTTTAAGTAGGGGAACCATGGAACTCTAAGAAGTGTCATTACTTTAGGCAGAAAATTGGGAAGAGGCTTGGTGTGGGTTCCCATTCTTGAGTTACGTAACATACCTCTGTTGCAGGCAGTTCTTCCTCTGGTTTCCCAAAAGGCTTCATGTCCCAAATGCCCCAGGAGGCAAGTCTGATGATAATGACCCTTGAGTTTGGTCTGGTTTCTGCTGTTCTCCAAATTGCCAACCTTGGTTAGCAGCCAATTTCTTAACCACTCTGCCACCTGGGCTCCGTTTAACTAACCTGTTAGGCTGGTCCAAGACTTACATACTTGTCGAGACACCGTATTCTTATACTGTCCCATAGGCCTGTTAATTGCCAAGGAACCTTTTAAAAATGCCTGGAGAGAACGGTGATAGATTCTCTCCCTGTTGTGAAGGTTGGGCTGCATGGAGGACCCACTGCCATGAGATAATGGAGGGGCCAGAGAGGAGAGAAGGCTGGCTCGAGTAGAGTAGGCAAGCCTGGATAGAATGAGCAAGAATGCTCTCACCCGCTCACACGTCTTAGACCAGTCAGTAAGCAGCAGTCAGGTCCTATTGCTATGCTAGCTGGGCCCTGGGCAGGGCTTCCCTGTGCAGGCTGACTCAGCAGTGAGCTCAGCCTTCCAGAACTCATAATGCACCCGGGGAGTGAGTAGTATGTATGGAGGCTTGCCTGCAAGGCAGAGGAGGGGCGAAGGCCTGAGCAGCCCAGCATACCTCAGCGGGACAGCGCTTCAGCCTGCCTGGAAGCGCCAGGAGGGCAGTGCATCATCAGGCTGATGGGCCCCTGGGCTCTAGCACCCAGCCCAGCCAGGCTTGAGTCCTGGCTCAGCGTGTAGAAAGCCAGCCTCTGGAGAGGCAGCAGGGTAGTGTCTAGAGAACAGGACACTCTTAGGGCCACCTGGGCTCTAGTCCCACCCTGGGCTGCTCTCTGCATATAGGTATTTTCAGATGGCACTGTTTCCACCTGCAGATCTGCCCACCAGCCCTGTGGACCTGGTGATCAATTGCCTGGATTGCCCCGAGAACGCCTTCCTGCGGGACCAGCCCTGGTACAAGGCAGCTGTGGCCTGGGCCAATCAGAACCGGGCACCAGTACTCAGCATAGACCCTCCTGTGCACGAAGTTGAACAGGGCATCGATGCCAAATGGTCACTAGCGCTGGGCCTCCCTCTGCCGCTGGGGGAGCACGCAGGCCGCATCTATCTTTGTGACATCGGCATTCCCCAGCAGGTGTTCCAGGAGGTGGGCATCAACTACCACTCGCCCTTCGGCTGCAAATTTGTCATCCCACTGCACTCTGCCTAGAGGGGCTTGGGGCAGGCTGGACCCGGCAGCCCCCTGCTGCTTCTGACACTGAACTTGACAACGGACGCCTTAAGGATGTGAAGCATCATGGACCTTGTTAAATTTTTTCTTTTGGGTATGTTTCTTCTGTGAGAGAACAGACATATTTAAAACTGACCTGTCACCTGCCCGTGGCATGGGAAAGCTTTCCCTCTGGGTGCGTAGGTGGGCGGCAAGCTGAGTGCGCAGTGGCTGCGCGTCTGCCCTTAGCCGGCGTGGCAGGTCAGGCTTTGTTTACAGACATAGGCAGCTCTCAGACTGTTTCGGGTTTACAGCCACTGGGTCTGGGTGAGTGCCTCGGGGTGGGGCAGGGCTCTGGTGAGGGCCTGCACCTGCTCTGTTGTAGAGCTTATGGCTTTGTCTACCGGCTTCCCCCAGCCTGGACAGCCCTTCCTCTAATCATGTAGAACCAGCCATGCTGCAGCTGTCCACTAGAGGCAGACTTTCTGCCATTCATTTTGGGGGTGTGACTAGGCCTTCCCCAGCACCCCCACAGGTTTATTAGGTATCTGTTGACTCTTTCTCCAGAGTTGATCCAAGTTCATGCTGGCATTTTTCCAAGGGCCCTTCCCACCTTTCCCTTCCATCGTCTGAGAGGCAGGGAAGGGGTGGTGTCAGGGTGGTGGTATACTGTGCTGGGATTTTATTGTTTTTCTGTTGTCTTCAGCACCGGTAGTGTAATTACTGTAGAACCACCATGCCCATCCTGCCAGCAGGGCCCCCACCCCTACCCCACACCCTCTAGCTGGGGGCCAAGCCTTTGCCTAGTCTTGGACCACAGGATGCAGCTTTAATGTTCAGTATTGGGGAGGCCCCTAGGGGAGCCTGGTGCTGAACCAGAAGAGGCTCCCTGGTGCTTCTGCCCTAGGCCATCCCCCACCCCCACATACCTGCCCCCACTCTGTTCTACTCCCTCTGCCCTTCCCCTGAAATGGTCCTCTGCAGCTGTCATCCCTGCAGGGCACATATCCTTCCCCTGTCTGGGCTTTGAACCTTTGTCTGGTGTGCACTCTAGATGAGTAGGCCTGGGGCCAGTGCCCTATCTCAGATGCCAAAACGAGGCTAGTTCTGGATGAACTAGCTAGGGGGGGCTCAGCCATAGGCACACACAACACACACCGCTGCTCAGATCCTAAGGGACTGAGCCCCGGCACCATCACAGGCCTTGGCCCTGGAGGCTGGTGGGACAGGAGCCATGCCGAGAGCTGCCGTCCACACAGGCTTGTTATTTCCTTTCCAGGGCCTCAGATTTCCTTCTGCCCTGTGCCCACCCACTCTGGTTAAGGGGAGAGGGCTTACCAAGGATTGTGGACACAGGGGTAGGCCCTGTATCATGGGTTTCAGACTGTCTGATCACTTTTCTTATAGGAGCATTAGCCAGCAGCAAATAAGGGCAGGGAGGGCTGGTCCCTCCTTTCCTCCCTTGAACATTCAGTTGTCTCCAGCAGTGGGAGGACAGGGGTTTTGGGCCTTGTGTGTAGAGGCAGGACCACAATCCAAGGAGCAGTGCTGGATAGCAGGCATTTTAGTAGGCAACCATTAAACAGGTTCTGGCTGCCCAACAGTTAGGCCCCCTGATTGATTGGGTACAGTGGAAAATGAGCTGGAAGCACCCCTGCCCAGCAGACTCTGCTCACTCCAGTAAGCTGCAGTGGCCCTGGGGGTGACGGCCTTGTTGAAGGGCCACTGGGAGTTTGTGCCCAAGCCCCTTTCTCTTCTCTTTCCCCAGGTAGCACTGGGGCTTCCCCCTGCCCTCAGCCTGGGCCTTCTCCAGTGGTATTAAACATAAGCACGACTCCTCTACTTTCACTCTTTTCAGACACATCCTGCCCACAGTGCCCAGTCCCCAAGGGACCCCAATCAGGTGGTCAAGACTTATCTCATGCAGCTCTTGGGGAACCAGAAACCAGCACTAAAATAAAGCGGAATGACTGAGTCCCATGACGTGTGCTGAATTGCTCTGTAGGCTGAGATGAGGCACTGCCTCCCCTAGCCAGCGCCAGGAGGACAGGTAAAGCCTAGCCCTAAATAGCCAGCCAAGGCAGGCTGTTTCCCTTAGAGTCCTTGGAGACAACAGGGGTGCGGATGCAGGCCCAGGACAGCACCCAGCAGGCCTGCCACCTCAGCCCTACCTCAGGGCAGGAACTACTCCCCGAGCCCAGGAGGATGTCCCAGCTTCTGGTCTTTTCTCTGGCTAGCCCTTCTGTGCCTCGCCCAGTTCACACTTAGCTCTCCACAAGCTCAACTGCTAAGAAAAACTTTATTAATAACGTCGGGGGAGGGGGGAAGAGCGAAGGCAAGGAGCCTGGAGACGGACACACTGGTACCAGGGGTTACAAACAGTAAGAAACACTTTATTATAACTTTACAACATATAAATAGTTTGGGTCAAATCTGTGCTTTCTGGCAGCTGGGCACCAAGTCTCCTCCCCTGCAGGCTCCTGCCTTCCTTCACATTGCACTGTTCGTTGGGTGGCTCTGGCCCTGGGGCGCAGCGGTAGAGGGTGGAGAAGGGCCGGTGGCCCAGCCCTGACCTCCATCTCTGGGCAAGGGCCTGCGCCTGTCATCTGCTTGGGTTGCGGCTGTTGTGGAAGGACCGCTCCTCAGGGGTCAGGCCAGCAAAGAAGGGGTGCAGCAGGGCCTCCGCCAGTGTGATGCGCTGGGCAGGGTCAAACTCTAACATCCTCCTCATCAGGTCAAACAGCTGCACGTGCTCCAGGGAGTCTTGGAGCATGTAACTCTGCTCAGGGACACAAGGTGCCTCAGTGTGACAGCAGGGTCTTGGGAAGCCACAACAGGTCCCCTTGCCTCTGGGAAGCCTTGCTGGACTTGCAGAGGGGGCAGTAATGCCTCCTGGGAGGACTCTACTTTTGCCCTCCTGGACAAAAAATGAGCTGCTCCTTTCGTGCCGATTTAACACTCTGGTCTGAACTTGTCAGGCTACTGGGTGTCTTGCTGGGCTAGTGCCTCTGCCCCGCCACAAGCAGAATCCTGACAGGTGGCAGAAATCCCCTTTGTGAAATTCCCTTGTCCAAGCACCAATGCCGTCGACAGAGGCCTTCTGACCACGACTAGGTCTTCCCTCCCGCTCACCTCAGTCCTGCCTAGTTCTACCCAAAAGAGGGAGCAGGAAATAGCAGGGTCTCAGACATCTGGCTCTTCTGGTGTTCCCCAATTACATTCATGGCCACCCTGTAGGGAGGGGTGGTGCTAAGGGCCCTCCGGGGCAGTTTGCCAGAAGCGCCACTGCCAGCACACAGCAGTCTCAGGCGCAGCTTCCCACAGAACTGGAACGAGGAGGCAGCCTTTAACTGCCTGTCCTGTCTCTGCTGTATGTCTGCCCAGTGCCTGGGGTCTCTGGGGCATGAGTTCAGCTAGGGGAAGCCAGACACTGACCTTCAGAGGTTTGCAGTTCTCCTTCACATACCGGCCGTCAGAGCTGTTCTCATCCCAAACCAGACCTCCTTTGTAGAAATATTTCTGCTTCCTGGAAATGAAGGGGAGGGGGCAGGAAGGCAGGAAGGTCAGGGCAACAGGTTTGCCAGGTCATACAGAGGGGGTACAGGGAGCCTGAAGAGCCACAGATGTTCAGCAAAGGCCATCCAGTACCCTGCTGACCCAGCCAAGAAGGGAAAAGCCCGTAGGCCAGCCCTAAGGGGACTACTGGGCTCCTCACCTGGTGCGGTGGATCATGTGTGAAGGGATGGGACCAAGGATCTTCTCCATCATCACCAAGTGCTCTCGGTTTTCATGGGTCTGTAGAAGTTCAAGGACACAACAGGGGTCAGTATGAGCCTCAACCCCCTCAGACAGAAAAAGGAACAAGAAAGATGGGCAAGTGCCCTCCCTGCCCCCACGAGATGCATATCCACCAAAGGAACATGCCTACTTCTTGCACCCCAATCCTCTATCCTTGATGGCCTAGCTCACAACTCCTCCCCGAGTGCTCCAGCTCCCTGACCTCTTCCTTTCCCTGAGCATCTCCACCGAGTCTCACGACATGGATGACTGGTGGGAGGTGGCAGACACCTGTCTTCTAAGGCACATGGACTTCCCACCCAGTCCCCTGTGGCCTGTCAGGGGAGGGGTACTCAGGGGAGTGGAACGCATTGGGGTGGCCATACCTGGAAGAGAGTGAAGCCCCGGTAGTACTCGAAGAGAATGCAGCCGATGCTCCAGACGTCACAGGGCTGTGCCCATCCCAGCTCTGAAAGCCAAGATGGAGATAGGGTATGAGGTCCTGCCCCCTGCTCCCAGCCTAGAGGTCACAGGGCAGCTACCACACTGGCAGGCAGGACTCTTGCCCAAACCCCACTAGAAGTGCCTCTCTCAGTGCCAACTCAATAACCGCAGTGACTCATCACACTGCCCCCCCATGACCCTCAAACCTGATCAGCAAGGTCTAGGGGCTACACAGTCACTCACCAAGAATCACCTCAGGCGGGCGATAGTGACGGGTGGCTACAATGGTAGTGTGATGCTCATGGTCAAAGGTAGCACTGCCAAAATCAGCCACTCGGATGCTGGTGTTCTTCACCGACTTCTCCTCACAGCTCTGAAGAGCAAGGTGGGCCAGGTCAGGACTCGGCATTCAGTGGGGGCTCCCTCAACCAAGCAGGGCTTCGTCCCCTCCCCTCCCCAATACCTTGTGCTCATTGTAGAGGGTTTCAAACTCGGAGTTCACAAATAGGATGTTCTCTGGCTTCAAGTCTGTGTGGGTTAGTTGGTTCTCATGTAGGACTAGGAAAGTGGGGGAACAGGGGAAGCAGGCACTGAGAGACTGGACTTCGCTCTGGCTCTCCTCCAAAGCCAGCGGCTGCCAAAGCCCCTCACACCCCTACCCTCAGCAGGTGGCCCAGAGAACTGGACCTAATTCTGCCTCTCCACTGGCTTCCCTCTCCATGCTTGGGCCTTGGAGGTTTCTGAGACTTTAGAAATGGGGGCGGGGGAGGGCTTCTTCTGTTAAAAACTTCTTCTACCTCTCTGCAGGGGCTTGTCTCACACAAAAGCTGCACCAACACTCAGGGTGCGTCCCTCTTCCCAGCACTGGCTATGTAATTTGTGGGGCCCAGTGCAAAAACTGCAGGGCCCCTTGTTCATTAATGACCTCAAGATGGTGGCAGTAAAGCACAGGGCTGCCTGCGACCGCACAGGCCACACCCGTGAGGCGGACTCTGAGCAGGGAAGTCTGTCTGCCTGCCTTTCCTGCCAGCCCCTACCCCACCAACAGTGCCTCCTTGCTACTCATCACATTCAGGCTCAAGGTTCCCATCTGGCACTGAAGCCCCACAAAAATGTGTGCCTACCCCTCCCCAACTGAGCCCCCGCTCCTAGTGTCTCCATATACACCAGGCCCTTGACCTTCACAGCTATTAACCTGGTTGGCACTCTCTTCCCCACCCGCTCCATCTAGCAGAGCCTGCATATTTTAGCTCTAGGGCTATCTCCCTCCTCTCTGAAGAACCTTTCTGTACTGCTGCAACCATGGCAAATTCTACAACACTGAGCACTGGCACCACCGAGCCCGTTCTAAAGCTGCAGACGAATAAGAAGAGACTGTTAGAGGATCTCAGTGTGGGCAGTACCCGTGGTGGGATCTGCCAGGTCAGCCTTTTTACCCTATGCAGGAAGGTTGGTAGCTGGGCTAATTCTACCACAGCTCTTTTCTTTTTCTTCCTGAGTGCCTGGGGGCAGAGGCTGGCTCGGGAGGTAGGTCCCTGGAGGGGACTCCAGCCTTTCCATCCTCACACTGAGATTCCTACCTGAGATAGAAGGCCTTTAGCCAAAAGGGCCCTGGTGTCTCAGGCCCAGCAGAAAGGTCAGCAGTGTGCTAGAGGGAACGAGGGAGAACGAGACGACCAGGGAACTGCTGGAAGTGCGTGGCTGCCGCATGCTCCAGCTGAGGGTGGACACTTACATCTAAGGGCATGGCAGAGCTGGTAGGCCATATGCCGGACATGTGGCAGGGGGTAAGGCTGGAAGTTATTCTCCTTTAGGAACTCAAAGGTGTTCTTGCCCAGGAGCTCAAAGGCGATGCACATGTGACCGTGAAAGTTGAACCAGTCAGACATGAAGACGCACAGGCTGGGGAGAAGGATGGGTGGGGCTCAGGCTCTGTGCTGGGGGCTGCCCTGCCCCCATCTCAGCTGTAGCCAGTCCCCACTCCCTCCTAGGCCACTGCGTCACACGCCAGGATGGAGATACACAGGAAGAAAGAGAATCAGTTAACAGAGCTAAAGCACATCTCCCCACCAGCCACCACAGATCAGCTGAACAAGGACTGAACTTCCTGCTGGGATGGGGGAGTGCTGGCCCACAGGGAAGGCCGGGGTCTGGTCTGAGGTCTCCCTCTCACCTATGGATGACACGGGGATAAGCCCTGCCTCAGAGCTGCTCTGAGGAATAGATGGAATGATGCCTCCCCACGCAGCAGAGCTTCCTGAGGGGGGGCTGGATTCACTGTCTGGCCAGGGCTCAGCACAGGGCTTAGATGAGAGGAAGAGCTTAGCATCTGTTTGCCAAAGACAGGCCTTCCTCTGGGTGCCTCCTAGTGCAGAAGAGCCCGCACAGCTTACTGCGTCCATCTTGACTTCTGCCCACCACAACCCAGTGAGGTCGCAGTTCACAACTACCGGGAGGGGGGCCTGCCTTGGAACACCAAGCCGGGTGGATGGAGTCTGGACTGAAACCCAAAGGCTCCTTCCAGCAAGACTCCCTTGCCAAGCTCGCCGGTGCTGAGTGCGGGGAGACAGCACAGGCCAGACACTGGATGGGACGCTGTGCCCAGCCCTAGGGGTCCAGGCAGTGGGGGCTAGAGTGGACTCTGTCCCCACTGAAGGCTTCCCTCCCACTCCTTGCCAACACTCACAACTTGTTCTCTTTGTCCTTCTCCTTAATTTTTTTGAGAACGTTGATTTCTAGCCGGGCGGCCTCCCGGTACTTGCCCACATTGCGGATGATCTTCAGGGCAACCTGAGACTTCCCTCTGGGACCGGGAAGGAAACGGGGGTCCGTGTCAGCAGCTGTCCAGCCCCTCCCCGACCCTCTGCCCCAACTCAGAACTCCCAGCAAACACCACTCACCAGGAACAGGCCTGCTCTGAAGAGAGCAGGTACTTGATGCCCAGCCTGCCCGTGCAACCCAAACCTCTGCCCTCCTAACAGCAAGCTCCCTTGGCATCTCTAGATGAATGCTCTTGGCATCCATGCCAGCCTTAGGCTTTTATGAAATCAGCCACTGCCAGCTCCCAGGGGAGAGTGTGGGCAGAAGTAGAGGCCAATCCCACTAACCAGTGCCAGCCCAAGCTCATGCAATAACCCATCCTCTACGCCAGTTAGCCCAGACCCTGGCCAGGCCGTCCCACTCAGAACCCTCTTGTGTAAACAGCTGCCCCCTGGGGTGGGGGGTTCCAGGATGGAGTGAAGATCTGGCAAGAAGGTAAAAGGGGAGAAATGGGGTCCTCTCCCTGAGGCCCAAGGCCACTCCCTCTACCACACCCTGGTCCATGCCTACCCACCTGCCCGCCTCCCAGCCACAAGCATTTACCAGTTACCACTGGGTACCAGGCTAAGTATCTACTGAGGATCTTAATAATTCCTGCTCTACTTCCAGCCCCCAACCCAGCCACCAGAGGCCATTCCCAAGAATATGAGCAGAGAAGGAATCCTGCTGAGGTTCAGCTGCCAGGTCCCAACAGGAAGGGATGGATGTGGTTTAAAAACTGGTGAGAGACAGTGCCAGCCCATAAGGGTGCATCTTCTGGGGCCTCAGGGAGGCTAGGCAGGCTGGGCCTTGGTGCCCAACGAAAGGCTCCCAAGCCCCAGGGCAGAGGCATCTTCTGGAGAATACCAGAATACTCTTCTCTCCTTGCCTCATTTCCCCAGAATTATAAATTCTCAGGGCAGGGAAGGACCTCAAAGGAAAAGCCACCCACTCCAGGCTCTACCTGTGTGACATGCCAATCCTTAGGACAGGGAGCTGATCACTTCCAAAGGGAGCCCCTTGCAGGGCTGGGTGTCACAGGATGAGGCCCCTGCTTTGGCTGAGTGGAACTCTGCTTCCTCACGATAATCCCCACTGCTCCTGACTCTCCTTTTGGGTTCCAGAGCTTCCCTCGCCCTGTGCTGCCCCTCGGTGGCTTCTGAGGCTCATTTTTCCCCTCCAGCTCTTCAGAGTGGCACAGCCTGGAGAGCTCAGCTGCCCTCACGAGTCACAGCTCTTGGATCTGCCACATCTCTGCGTGGTCACATGCTCTGGACACGGTACAGTACCTACACTCACTGGTCCCAGCCCAGCCCACTGGGCCTGAGGGAGGTTTAAACGGGACTGGGAGCAAAGGGTGGCTTCCTCAGTCACCGTCACTACCTTATCTTGGGGCCACAGGGATGGCTGGACTCCTGGGTCTAACGGTCCTTTCTGAGCACCCTTATCGTGGGTACACTGCAGAACAGTGATGCCCAGCTCCACCACCCAACAGCTGTGGGATAGGGGGCAAACCCTGAACGTGTTCCTTCACCTCTGAAACAGCAGGCAGGTCACCCACAGACAGCGCGTGGATCAATGAGACAGCAGAACATTAGCACTTGTAGCTGAAGTGCCAAAGCAATCAGAGGGCTGGTAACGCACAGAGGCAATGCCCCCACTCTACACAGAGGGCTGCCTAGCCCAGAGGTGGGGGCAGGAGGCTCTGGTCTTGAAGAATGGTTAAGAGTAAAAAACTGTTTTGCTGTTAAGCCTGGAAGGGAGAGAAGTACCCCCAGCAGCACCCCAACACACACAGGATAGCCCAGCTCTCCTTGAGCAGGCTTGATGGAGACCACACTCCACCCTCGCCACACTGCAGCATGCAGCTGCCGGCTTGGGAGAACACTCTGGTCTTATTTCTCCCAACTGGGACCTGGCACAGCCTCTCAGGCAGATGCACAGGGTGGGGCAGGGGAGTAGCACTCCCAGCCCCCTGCCAGGCCAACACCCTGCAAGAGATCCCAGGGAGTGAGCACCAGGCCATATGGCTCTGCCCTGAGAGCCACCACCACAGCCCTGGGGAAGGGGAAATCGGGGCAGAACCAGTCACTGCCCAGCAATTCTTGGGCATGCCTGCAGAACCCCAAGAATTTCTGCCTTATCTCGGGGTCAGCAGAACACCAACATGTACAGGTCAGACCCTGCTTTGGTGCTACCCTTCAGAAAGAACAAAGTTAAGCTCTGATACCCACCACCTGCAAGACCCACGGACAGCCTCCTCCCAGGCGGTCACCTCCAGAGCCAGCTGGGGCCGCCCTGGTGCCCTCACCTGGCATGGTCCAAGCACTCCACCACTTTGCCAAAGGTGCCTTCACCCAGGTTCCCCACGATCTCATCTAGGAGAGAGAAGAAGCAGGGCGTGAGGGTCTGCAGGGCAGAGGGCTGGCAGCTCCTGTAAGTTCACAGCATTCAAATTCTCAAAAACAAAAAAGGCTTCTCTCACTGCCACACTCTTAAAAACAGAAGCTGCTAGTGTCTGTGTCATTCAGGCAATTACTGGTGGCCCCACTAAGGCGCCACGCGCACTAGAGGCCCCTCCAGGCAGGAGAGGTCTTGTCTAACAAGGGGGGTAGAAAGTAGAGAGGTAAAGTTTTACGAAAGGTGGCTGTACATCGCTCTTGGAGCCAATCGCCGATCCGGCACACCAGGTGGCCCTCCTTGTCATCTTCCACACTCCGGCTGCTGCGCTTACTGCTCTGTTGGCTTCTCTGCATGCACCGCCCCCCGAAACGCCATCCGACCAATCGCATGGTAGGCGGTTCCGATTGACAGATTGAGGTGTCAGTCAAAGGCAGAGGTGGAGACGGTGAGGAGCCGGTGGGTTGGTTGGTTGGATTTTCCAGATCCCAGCATTTCATAAGGCACACAGCATATATAACGATAGGGATATTGCAAGGGACACGTCAAGACACAAACTGACTTCAAAAACAGAAAAGTAAAAACAGCTACAGGTATGTAAAGAAAACTCGGACATTATCTATAAAGAAAGGTGCCGCAGATGCTCGGAAAGACGACCAGCCTCTGCTGCTGAGGGGCCAGGCCCTGAGGAAAGCCACATCCCTGATGCCCTCCTCCAGCGAGTCTCCCCCTCCCAGGCCCTCCCGTGGGGTCTTCGTGGTGGCTTCGGCCAGAGCTGAAGATGCAGAGAGAACGGCGCAAGAAGGCAGCCAGCCCAGCCTGGGTCTGACCATCCGGACTGGTGAGAGGGCCATCCTGGCTTTCGTGCAGAATGCCCAGCCTGTCCTTGCCTGCCTCTGTCCTGCCCACACGGCCTTGCGCATGCCTGACAGCTGCCACTCAGAGCCAAGCTGCTACCTGTCCCCAGACGGCATCCTTGGCCAGACGTGAACACCACTACCAGAAACGGCCTGCCAGCAGCCCTCCTGCCAGCAGCCTCAAGCAGGGAAGGGGCCGGTCCTCTGGGCCAGTTGGCCTGCAGGCCTCCTTCCACCACGGCCCATACAGGCCCCAAGCCAGCTCCTGCCCTGGCCTTGGCGCCGTGCCGCCCACAGGCCAGGCCCATCCCGAGCCTCACGACGACAGAGGGCACCAAAAAGCAAAGCAGTGGAGCCACTAACCTGCACTGCCATCCTGTGGCAGTGCACCAAGAGGCCACCAGGCCGTGCTGGGCTCACCCACACAGTCTTCCCTCAACTTGCCATGGCCACTCAGAAGTCACAGGCAGAACTGGGCAGAGAAGAAGCTGGCCTCCTCCACGGACCCTGCCCCTACCCCTCAGGGGCCTCGTGGCCGGCGGGGGTGCGGGGGAGTAGGAAGAGAAGAGACGACAGCACGTAGCCTCAGAGATACAAAACTGGCTTTCCTTCCCTGGGGGCCTGGGTGCAGTGCGGGCTCTACACAATCCTCCATACCCGGAACACTGGCCAGGCCCTGCTGTTGGCATGTGACCTGCAACTGCACAGGCCTGGAGCTGCCTGGGGCTGCAGGCCTTTCTGCCATTCTTCACATGCCCCAGCACCCAGGCAGCTCCCACCCCTTGCCGGGACTGCCCCTCATGTGAAGAGGAGAGGCTGCAGACGGCCTGGCTGGAGGTGAGCAGGAAAGCTCCCAATCTGCGCTGACTGACGGGCAAATCCTCTCCAGCCTTGGGGGAGGGTGTGTGGAGATGGGACGGGAAGGTGGGTGCGGACCACACCAGTCAGAGCACTGAGCTACTGGGGCAACCTCTAGGAGGGAAGGACCAGACCATATAGACCACACAGCAGCCACCCTACCGGATCCCCAAGAAGGCTCCCTGGCCACCTGCACCATGTGGCCAGTGTCTGGAGCAGCCTGAAGACATAGACAGGCTGGGGGCCAGCCAGCGCCGGAACCAAGGCCCCTACACTACCATTGCCAAGGGGCCAAAAGACAGAGGAGCTGGGCCACCCAGCTCAGCTCTGACCTAGACCAAACGACACATACACACACACATGCACGCACACCAGCGCGTGTGCCCAGGGCTGGCAGTACTCACCATGACCAACCAGCCTGAGAGAAGGCTAGAAAGAGATGTGGACTGGAAGGCCCAGCCAGCACACTCTGGCCACCACTCACCGAGGAGGCGCTGCTACAAGACCTGGTGCGGCGTTTGTGGCAGTGGTGGGCGTGCTTGCGGGTTCGATATGGCTCCCTCTCCCGTGACCGCCGACGATGGTGTGAACGCGACGATCCATAGCAGTCCTCTCCAAAGGATGGGCTCCGCTCTTCACACCGGTACGTGTCGCTGTCTCGGCGCTCCCGGTATCTCCTCTGGTAGGGCAGGCGGTCATGGCTGCCAAGAAGGGCAGGGGAGACTCGTCAGCAGGGTCCTTCCTCCCAGCAGCCAGGTCCCTGCTACCAGGCAAGAAGCCTGTGTGGCCCCGCAAACAGCCCAGAGACAGCCTGTTGGAGCAGAGGCACCCAGACTGGTGGGAAGAGGGCAGAAGAGGGAGGGTGCAAAGGTGCTAAGCCTGCTCGCCCTCCAGAACCTTGGCTAAGGACAGGCACCCCTCCAGTGCCCCAGGAGGCAGAGCAGTGGGGAAGGGGAGTGTGGTGAACGGCCTCTGAGGGCACAGACACTCGGGCTCCCTGTGGCCTTCTGGAGACCGTAACTTTGGCATGGGGCTAAGACACGACCAGGGACCAACCACTAGAAAGGGCTGGGGTCTCCCTGATCCCCACCAAGGAAGGCTCAGGAGGTTAGTAGGGGAGGAGCCACAGACCTGCACTGCCATCCTGGCCTGGCAAATGGGGAATGTTCTGGGAGAAGGAAGAAGAGGAAGGGGCACTCAACAACAGACGATGAAGGAGAGGCAAGGCTAACAGCTAACATGGAGGCCAGGGACTGCAGATGAGATTTGGGGAGGCACCCCAAGATGACACGGTGGGACCTAGGAGCAGCCGGCAGAGATAGCAGTCATTCTGAGGAGACGTGGGACTGCCCCAAGCCCCCAGACCATCTCACTAGCCCAGCCAAGGGCAGGAGTCCTTCCCTGCCTACCCAGTTCCCTCTCACCTCCTGGACCGAGACCTGCGAGGCGGAGGCTCCCTTCGGGACAGGTAGCGCAGTCTCCCTTCGTGCTCCCGACTGTAAGACCTCCTCCTCTTCCATCGGTAGCTCAGGTACGGGTCTGGCTCAGGGGAGCGGTATCGCTTACAGTGATGCATCTAGGCCACGAGAGAGAGTGCCCTGCTCAACATGCAGCCAGCCGCCTCCAGCCACAGGGCTGCCGGGCAGCCTAGACGTGCCTGAAGAAGAGGCCCATTGTTCTGTTCAGGGGCAGCCCCTCCCCGGGGTTTATGAAGTGAAAAAGAACTCTGAGGTCACACTGGCTGAACAACAGACAATGGGTAACACCCTCTCTGCCAGTGAACTAACAAACAGCTGCCTCCCCAACAGAGTATCACTGGCCTGGTGGCCTGAGCACTTGGGGAAACGGGTGAGCGAGGACCAGGCACTGAGGCAGGAAGGCAAGAGGGAATGGTGAGCACAGTCACCAAGGTCAGGGAGAAAGGCGAGCCTTCTGGGCTCAGTTCCCTCCTTCCTAGGCAGTCCTAAGAAGTGACCATGCTGTAAAGCAAGAGGCCAGAGTCAAAGGGCTGTTGGCATGAAGCCAACAACATGGCAGCAAGTGGGGAAACACCTTCAGTTTGGAAGCCTAAAGTCTCCCAGCTAACTGGACTCCCCTCAAGAAAGTAAGGACCACAAGTCAATGTGAGAAGCCACACATGAGAAGACCAACCCTTGGAGGAAGAGGCATACAGGGTCTCACAAATATTCCCCAGCCCACTCCAGTCTGGCCAGCCCTTGCTGGTCAGCACCCGGTCTCAGCAGCTGTTGGGATACCAGGGTCCTCTGAGCACCCAAGTTTCTTGCCAGAGGCCCACTTAGCGCCCTTCAGACCACCTGCAGTGCCATGCTGGGCAGTGCCTCACCTCTCTCCAACATTACCTTTGCTGTCCCCTCTTCTCTTTCCCCTGCTCCAGTACTGGCTCCTGTTCCCATTTCAGGAGCAGCAGAGGGGTTGGCTGTCTGCACAGGGAGGCAGGCCAAAGGGCCCCATCCCATTCTCCCTGTTAAGCAGAGACTTCTATCCGCCACAGGAAATCACCAGGCTGGACCAGCACCAACTGAGAAAGATGGCTATGTAAGGCCAGCCCCCAGTTCCACGCACATCCAAAACCCTGATGCTGCCTCCAGGGGAAGGCTAGGCCAACGCTTCACTTAGCCACAGCCAGCCTCCGGTCATGGTCAGTCCTGGGCTCACCTGACCAAGGACATTTTGGACAAACCCACTAAGGCTGCACCATGAAGACAGAAAGGTCTATCAGAAGGAGAACAGCACGGAACGGCTCCCCCTGGGGTGAGCAGGGCAGCGAGGCCAATCTGACCAAACTCCTGGGAGCTCCTCGGTGATCCTGACAAAGTCACTGCCCTCCATTTCCCCAGTAGCAGACATCCCCTCTCTACCTGGGAAGTCCAGGAAGTGGTACTGGCCCAGACTTCCGCAATCCCTGGAATAAACACTACGTAAAATCACTGACCCCTAAGGCTTGGATTTCTGTTCTGTTTTGTTGATCAGCTATGTTTCACTGTTTTCCTGCAATTACCCTGGGGAAGGTGCCCAAGCTGTGGAATGAAAGCACATCTCACATCTCAGTAACTGACCAGGAAGATGCTCCAGTGGCTGGGCATGGGCCCTCCCACAAGGCCAGTGTGGCCCTGCCCTCCTGGGACCTGGAAGATACACATGTCCACACACTTCACGTTAGTGGAAAGAGCCCAGGCTTCAGAGTCAGACAGATGTCAATTTGAAACCTGGCACTGCCACTTCTAGCTGTGTGCCTTTGGGCAAGTTACTCAACTGCTCTACCCTTCAGCTTCCTCTTGCAACAAGGGGATAATAATCTCTTGCAAGGTGTTGTGAGGATTCAATGTGTCTCTCCTATAAGCCAAGTGCCTAGCACAGGCCTGGGCCCACAAGAGGTACTGCAGAGCAGCTTTTCATTCACAAAATAAAAAAGGTTCCAGGTAACAACTCAGGTCTCTGTTAAATGCCTTAAGAGCACTAAGAACATACTGTTAAGTCCCTTCCCAGGAACCTGGGGAAAACAGTTCTGGGCAGAAAACCCTGACCTAATCCTCAGTGCTGTCACTTACTGTCCTCATGAACTTATACAAGTCACTCTAGGCCTCTGCTACCTTACCTGGAAAGTAGAGATAACACCACTTCCCAGCCAACTTGGCAAAAGAATGACAAGTACGAGAACTATAAAGTACCACACACAAGGCAATAATAATAGGGGAAATCATCTCTCCTTTACCATATCTTAGGCAGCTGAGCTACTGGACATACCAGACCCCCTCCTCAGCCTCCCACCAAAGCACAAGTGCCCACTTCTCATCCATTGTCTCAGATTCTCTGAGACCCCAGCAAACAGGTTATCTAATGAAGCTAAAGCCACCATTATGCTTTAG
The DNA here is from genome assembly GCA_030035585.1 of Dugong dugon. Lineage (NCBI taxonomy): Eukaryota > Metazoa > Chordata > Mammalia > Sirenia > Dugongidae > Dugong > Dugong dugon. The sequence goes on along the minus strand of CM057482.1, from coordinate 19,977,022 downwards.
GAGGCTCTGTTCTACACAATGAAAGAAAAAAAAAAAAAGGTAATGTGAAGGAAACCAGGCCGAGGATGCCAGCTCTCCCCCTCGGAGCACAGGCCTAGTTGGCTTCTCACTTGCTGTTCCTGGCCACAGAACTGGGCTGACAAGACGTGCAGCCAGCCAGGTCAGCGACTGCCCTCCCGGATCCCTGCCACCCCAGCGCCCCATGGTTATTTTTGGCTGGCGCTGCCCCTCCACTGCAACCTCAAGCTTGCCACCTCGCAAGCCGCCACAATCGGGTGAAACGCTCCTCCTTTTCAAGGGCACGGAGGAGGAAAGCTGGAAGGCCGCCAACTCCGCCTCGACCGGAGCCTGGCTCAGGCAATTCCCACCCCGGCTCCACACCAGGGCACTCACACCCGGAACTAAAGCACAGAGACCACCGGGCCGAGGAACAGCCCGGGCATTTGGACTGTCAGCTTGGCCTGGCCAATCCCCCGGGGCTGGAGCGACTCCATCATCACAACAAAACACGGACAGGCGCCTGCGGCCCTCGCTCGGGTCCCTTCTAGCGCCCCAGGTCCTGTGTATCTAGGAGCCCGGTCCTCTCCAAACCACCGACATTGGCGGAGAAGGGACCCAGGAGGCGGGGGCAGGTCGGCCTGAGCCAGAATCAAATTCCAGGCCGCACGGGGAGGAGGGTTCTACGGACCAAGCCTCGAGCCAAGCAGTCTGAAGGACCCTCCAGGATATCCCAGGTCGCACCCTGACCCCATTCCTCGGGCAGGCGCAGGGCCGAAACTGGGTCCCTTGATGGGGCTAAGGGAGGGTGCCTCAGAGGCCGTTCTGGCTCCCACTCCGACACCACGGGATCGAGAGGTCGACATCCGCAGTGATCGTCCTCCGGGGGAGAAGCAGCGGGTCAGGGGTGAGAGGTCGGGGCTGTGGCCTGAGGTAGGCAAAGGAAGAGAAAGGGCGGGGGCGGAGACCGAACCGGGACACCTGAAACCCGCACCCGGCGTAGCCGCCCCGCCCGACTCACCTTCCACCGCCTTCGTCGCGGGCCGAGGCCCACACTCACCGTCTCCCAGGCTCCGGCTGCGGCTAGGCCCCACTCCCCGCTCCGAGCACCTCTTCCGCTTCCGGCTCCGACCTCCGCCCGTGGCGGCCCCGCCCCCCGGGTGACGCAGCCGTCGCCAGCTCCGGGTCGGCTCTGCTCGGTGGCCTGGACACTCTAGCCCCTGACTCGAAGGCTCTGGGGGACTCGCCTTCCGCGCTCTGGTCGGTGGCGCAGAATAGTCGAGGCTAGTTCCGGGAGGGCCGAGGGGTGGCTCCCGCGGCGGCTCGCCCCGCCCCCCGCCGTGTAGCGACGCACGTAAACGCTCAAGACCTGACAGGTGCGCGGTCCCTGGCCCGCCGGCTTCTTTGTACCTGGCCGGGGCGATCAGAGCCGAAAGGTGGAGCCCCGCCCGTGTCCGCCAACCACTTTTCTGTGCGCAGAGGGAACGGTCGTTGTTTCCCTGTTAAAACAGTGAAAACAGGGATCACTGAGGTCCGCCCGGACCCGGGGCCCAAGAGGGCGCTAAAGACGACGGAGATCTGGGCGCAGAGGCTCAGGAAGGCGGTGGTGACCCTCAGTTGTGTGAAAAAAAGCAAATGAAATTGTGTGTGTGTGTGTTTAAAACACTATATGCATGCAGAACGGTTTCTGGGAAGGTACCCGAGAGCCACGATGGTGGGGCATCTTGGAGAGGTCGGGGTCTGGGGTGGAAGGGGGTCTTCTTTCCCTTGAGCACCTTTTGAGCGTCTTACTGCGGCCAGCATTTTCTCTGTTAGTAAGCACCAGGCAAACAAAAGCCCCGCGCCGTGCCGCGGTCAGGTCCCGCTGGCCATTTCGCCTTAGAGTTTTTCGGGGCCTGCGAGCATGGGATCATCATAACCCCTCCCACTTATCTGTCCAGCGCGCGATTACGAAGCCCCATTTTCCAAAAGACGAAACCGAGCTCAAGGGCCCTTTGGGAGATCTCACAGTTTGTGAGCGTGCACTCCCCGTCCGATCCGGGAGTGGTATCCCCGCCCCCGGGCTCTCCTTGGCGTCCCGCGCCCCTAATTGCCCCCACGCCATGAGAGTGCTTGAAACCCGCGGCCCCGCCCGGCCGGAGCGAGCCGGGCTGGGCATCTCCGCAGGCACCGCCCCCTCCTCGGGACAGCAACCCCTTAAACCACCCACCCTTGGGCAGCCTGGGTTTCTCCACCACCACAGCTGGGAAGGCGGAGGCTAGCCGCCCGCCGACCCTTCTTCCCTGGCCCCGCCCAGTTCCCGCCCCCTCCCCAATGAGGACTGGCCACGCCCCTGACGTGAGGGCGCGGTCTCCTAGCACCCAAGGTCTAGTCTGAGCCGACAACTCCCCCGGAGCTGCGAAGGTGCGTCTAGTCTTTCGCTTCTGGTTTCCCCGTAAACGGGGGTCTAACGACGTGGTTTGAGAGGGTGCTTAATGCCCCCCAAGTCTCCATTTTTTAAGTAAAAATTGAGTGCTTGCTACGCTAATGCACCCTCAAGGTCATCCCCCACTCCCCCTTCCAATCAAATGCTCTCCCAATATAGAAATTCAAGAGCCACTTCAAGTGTGCAGTGGGTGACCCAGAACCTGGCTGTGCCCGCCCTCAGATCTCGCCCCCTCAGGGGTCGGGGTTTAAAAAATGCCAGGCGTCCCGAGGTGCCATTACTCCTCCCCACCACTATCCCCAGTCTCCAAATGCTTCAGTGCTTGGTTGGTGTAGGCCAAGTTTCTTCCTAGCGGTTTCGTCCACTCAGGCGAGGTGGGAGGACTCTGGCGGCTCCTCCTCCCACCACCTAGTGTTGCCCGCGGTTTCCATGGCTCCTGGGAGTCAGGACTGCAGCCGGCAGCTGAGAGGGGCCAAGGCCCTCAGACAGGCTCCTGTCCCCAGCCCTGCCCTGGGCACCAGGCTCTGAGGGGGTAAGTTAGGCCCATCTTCCCATAAGCTCTCCACACTGGGGAAACCAGGAGTCCTTATCTCCCGGTGAGAAAGCAGCTCTCTTTTTCTGAGGTGAAATAGGAGGCATCTCCCAGGTCCTTACCTCTCCAACATCTGCAATCAGGCAGCCATTGCAACCTGAAATTCTACCATTAGGTCTTCAATCTCGTCTCTTTCTTCCTAAAAGAACTCATACCTGAGAAGAATGTGAAACAGAGCGAATTCCAACTCATAGCCATCCTTTAGGGTTTCCAAGGCTGTGGGTCTCTAAGGCAGCACACTGCCACATCTTTCTCCCTTGGAGCGGCTAGTGGTTTCGAACTGCCCGTGGACCTTTCAGTTAGAAGTCCATCACTTTAACCACTGTGCCACCAGAGCACCAAATAGGTACTTGGAAAAAGATCTACCCTGAGGTGAAGTATGCGGAACTCCCCTCACCCCACCCTGTACCCCCAAGTCATTCTTCCCATGCTGCCTGGCAAAGAGTCCCTGGCAACCCCTGCTGGGGAGCTCATGGGGTGGACCAGCTCCAGAGGTTTGCTCCACATCCCCCTGCCCTGAAGACCCAAGCTCTTTTCCCAGTCCTCCACCCCTGCCTGCACTAGATCCTTTCTGTGTGGGTTAAGGTCTGCACCATGACTCACATGACTCAAGGGCACCAGGGTCTTGCCTCTGCCCTGTGCCACTTGGCCCCACAGCTCCTCTCTAGGGCCCAGCCTTGCCCCTCTTGGTCTCTCCCTTGCTCCCTCCCCACCCCCAGACTCAAGCTCACTGCCCCTCCAGGCCCTAGCTGCTCTGATCCCCTCCTGGTCCTGCTGCGCTTGCTTTCTCCTCCGTCTGACACATCCATTTTTGCCTTCTCTGGGGGCAGTTAATTCACTTTCAAGCCTCAGCCCCAGGGTCACCTCCCCTGGAAAACCTTCCTGGGAGCCCCTAAGGAGAGTCGGGGGCCCCTTTCCTGTGCTCCCACAGCTCTGTGCTCCTGCCTCAAGCACTCAGAGGCTGTGCTGTCCCTCTGTGCTGGCTCCCCAAACTCAACAAGCTCCCCAAACTCAACAATCTGTCCCGTGCCCACCAGCCCCCCAAGCAGACCATAAACTCCTCTGGAACTAAGTCAGGCATAGAGCAGCTTCTCCGTGAGGGCTGGGGGCTGCCTATGGACGACCTCTCATCTACTGGAAAGACAGAGTTAGAATGGAATTGTGAGTGCTGTGCCAGAGTGTGGGAGGTGGGGGCAAGGGCAGTCCTCATGGTCTGTTTTGGAGAGGTCTTAGTAAGGTGGTGAGATGGGAGGAGGGAGCTCAGGAGAGGGCTGCAGGAATCTAGGCCTGGAGGCAGAGGGGAGGAGAGGGTCCAAGGTGGCTGGGGCAGAGAGGGCCTGGTGGATGGTGGCGCCAACCTGAGGCGGGTGCAGGTCTGGGGATGTAAGGAGTGGGCATGTCAGGGGAGGGGGAGGGGAGGCTCAGCCCACTGTTCCTCTCTCCTCAGGTGGAGACAGCCTTCCAGGACTGGGCCCCACACCCTCTGTGCCCTCACAGAGCCTGAGCCTGGGTGCCTGGTGCTCAGGGTTGGGAGGAGGGAGACAGTGGTAGAGCTCTGAGGCCCAGACCCCGGAGGTGAGGAGAGTGGGGGGAGGAGGAGTGTGGGGGGCAATACCAGCTGAGTAGCCCTTGTCTGCCTCATGAGTTCCCACAAGCTGGTGGGGCATGGGGTCAGGGCCCCTGTCTTACAGCTGAAGTTATGGAAACTCGAGAGGTATCAGAGCAAGGACTTTGTTTGGGGGCTTCTTATCCCCACATCACAGCTAAACTATGTTGTTGTTGTTAGGTGCCATTGAGTCGATTTCTACTCATAGCTACCCCATGTGACAGAGTAGAACTACCCCATAGGGTTTTTAGGCTGTAATATTTTATTTGATTGTTTTAGGTGAAAGTTTACAGCGCAAATTAGGTTTTCAGTCAAAAATGTTTTGTGATATTGGTGGCAATCCCTGCAATGTGTGAGCACTTTCCCCCTTTCCCTTTCCACCCTGGGTTCTCCGTGTCCATTCGTTCAGGTTTTCTGTCCCTTCCTGCTGTCTTGTCTTTGCTTTTATAGGTGTTGCCCATTTGGTCTCATATACTTGACTGAAGTAAAAGAGCATGTTCCTCTCACGCGTTATTGTTTGTTTTATAGGCCTGTCTAATCGTTGGCTGAAAGGTGGACTTAGGGACTTAGGTGGACTTCAGTTCAGAGTTAGTAGGTTGTCCGGGGGCCGTAGTCTCAGAGGTTCCTCCAGTCTCTGTCAGACCCATAAGTCTGGTCTTTTTCTGTGAATTTGAATTTTGTTCTACATTTTTCTCCCTCTCTATCCGAGACCCTCTATTGTGATCTCTGTCAGAGGCAGTTGTAGGCTGTAATCTTTATGGGAGCAGATCGGCAGGTCTTTCTCCTGCAGAGCTGCTGGGTGGATTCGAACCGCCGACCTTTTTGTTAGCAGCCAAACACTTAACTGTTGCGCTGCCAGGTCTCCTTTAGCTAAACTACTATGCTGGTCTTCAAATGTTCCACTGGCCCCTACCATTTCCTGACCACCGTCCACCAGACTCCCACACCTGGAAGGGGAGCATGGTGGGACAGCAGGGTGCGGGGGAATGTGGGCTCTAGTGCCCGATGGCGCTGGATGGGAATCCCCACTCTGCAGTGAACTCCCTGTGGCAGGAGTGGATTAACCAGTCAGCAAGGTAGGCACTGGCTTAATTGTCTTTACTTACTCATCTGCAGTGCCGTTTCACGTGGGTCTTACAACATCTTTGATATGGTGAAAAATAGGTGAAACTGTGCACTGCAGATGCGTCAGTAAGCCTGCGGGTACCTTGCTTATTGGGTCATCCGTCCCTGCCCTGCAGTGACCAGGGGCAACTGAGTTCCACCTCTGAGCTTCAGTTCCACTTCCCCAACCGGGTACCTGTGGCATGAAATGAGATCACGTTTATTCAGTAAGTGGCCTGGCTGGTAGTCAGCAGCCACAGCGCATGGGAACTGTTGGAACTGAGAACTGTTTAGTGGCGCTGAGGCTGGCGTTTATTTGAAGCCGGAATGGCCAGAGAGAATCCTGCGCCAAGGGGTTGGGCTTGTGTGTATGCTCATCCCCAGGGCCTCGGTTTCCACATCTGAGAGAGGGCTCAAAGGTGGGTGCTGTGGGAGGGCAGGACTGCTCCAGCTTCAGTCTCTGGTCTGTCCCGCTCTCAGGGCCCACTAAGGCAGAGCCCATGGATCTGATGCCTGGCCCCACCTGCTGTCTCTGGCACCCCTGTCACCTCTGGCCACTGGACAAAGACTGCCCATCGAGCTCCACTGAGGGGTGTAGGTGAGTGTGGGGATGGCAGGCACAGCAGCCCTCTGGGGTCCCGCTGGCAACCTGACTCCCCTGTCCCCGGAGGTACCCAGACAGGGCCCCCGAGCGGGACTGGAGGCAGTCAGAGAAGGACCTGCGGGTGTGGCTGGCAGAGAGCAGGTGGCAGCGGGCGGAGTTGGCTGGCTGTCTGCGGGCAGCACTGGAGGCCCTGTCGGAGCAGGCACGAGTGCTGCAGAGGCAGGAATGCAAGCTGGCCCGAGGCTGGGCCCGGTGTGAGCTGCTGGATCTGAAGCAGAAGGTGAGGCTCCCGACCTCTCCCTCTGACCTTCCTTGCTTGTCCAAGGCCCCAAGGAGGCCCCTTGGCCTAGCAAGGTCCTCTTAGCAGCCTGAAAGTTCCAGGATACTCAGGGCTGGTGCTCACCAGTGCTGTGTTCTCAGGAAGGACTGTCAGGGTCTGGGGCATCCAGAGGAGAAAGAGGGAAGCAGAGGTGCCAGTGGGGCTGCTGTGTTGAACGGTGTCATCTCTGCGCATGGCACCTCCTGGAGGTGGGCAGCACTTTGCCTGTGAGGCATATGCAGGGCAGGGCAGGGGAGTCCGCTGGAGGCAAAGGAAGGGCCATGTGAGTCAGCTCAGCCTCCCCTGGTGAAAGAGGTGATCCCCAGAGGAAGAGATGGCTCTGCAAGCTGAGGCTTCTTGGGGAGGTTACCAACATCCCTGCCCCAGATGGGGTGAGGACTGGACTGCTCCCTGACAGCCTAGAAACCCAAGCTTTTAATGACTCAGGTGTCTCAGTCCTCATTCCACCCTCCTGGAGCCGCTGCTCCTTACCGGGCCTGGGGTGACTCTCAGGACCCAGTTGACAGCCTGTCTTCTCATGCCGGCCCACTCTCTAGCATTACATGACAGTGTCCCTGGTCCTCCTGCTGGCCTAAGCCCTGAAACCATGAGCCGCTGGGGTCGAGAGGTGATGCATCTCAGGCCCAGCTGGAGGCAGAGGGTTGCACATCTGGAAGCTGTAGTGATAATAGCTGGGCAGCCCTCAGAGTCACGGGGTGCAGGTCTCCCCTGGGCCATCAGCTGGGCCTCTGGCTGGGCTTATCTCAGTAGTTTCTGCCTGCTTTATCAGAAGCTCCAGACACTCCTTGCCTGGTGGGGTGGGGGGACGGGGCCAGCCCTCGCCAGGGGCTTGGTGCTGCCTGCAGTCCTCCCTGCAGCAGGTAGAACACTCCCTGGCCTGCCTAGAGCAGCTGCGAGGACCCCAGGGGCAAGAGGAGTGGAGGAGGCCAAACCTGGACACAGAAGACAAGTGAGGGGGCTGGGAGATAGGGGGAGCGGTGGAGTGGTAGAGGACAGGCGACAGCCCCCTCTGCTCCCAGGATCCCACTACTGCAGATGGAAGTGGAAAAGGCCCAGCAGCGTTTGGACCAGATGAGCTGGCGGCCCCTCGGCCCAGAGCCCAGCCTGGGAGCCCCTGGGGTAGGGATGACACAGAGCCCCCCTCCAAGTGGGTGTGGGGCACGGCCCTTAACATGGCCCTGCCACACCTTCCGCCCTGCCCTATACTTCATTCCCTGGTCTTCATTCTCAGAGCAGTAGCTAGGAGAGGGGAGTGGCAGTGTAGGAAGCTTCCATCCGGCCCAGAGAGGGATCAAGTCCCACCCAACATTTGGGAAGTGCCTGGGATCGTCTAGCCCACTCCCCCCTGTTACAAATGGGAAAACTGAGGCCAGAGGGTGGGGAAGAGCTTGCTCAGGGTCATAGCACAAGTTGGAACCAGGCCGCGGGGACTGCTGGCCCCCACCACAACATGCCCCTTGAGGCACCAAGGGTCTGTCAAGACCACCCTAGTGTGGTCTGGAGGCTGGGAGGAGACCCCAGGATCCTGGACCGAGTGTGTCTGCAGGAGATGCTGGTGCCAGGCCAGCAGGTCCAGGAGCAGAGCAAGGCTGGGGCCCAGGTCCTTCAGGGCCCAGATGGAATCTCGATGGGGGCAGCTGAAGCCCCTGCCCAGCCCCAGGACATAACCCTCCTGCAAGAGCAGCTGGTGATGTTCACCCAGGTGGGTCAAGGCCACTGACAGGGTTCAGCCTGCAGAGAACTCCAAGCCCCAGCTAAGCCAGGCCATGCCCACCTGTGCTGGGGGCAGAGAAGCAGAGGAACCCGGAGATTCCAAGGCTGGATGAGGGGCTGTAGGGAGACTTTGGAAAAGAGAATGACCAGATTTGAGCAGGGAGTCCAGACAGCACAACTCCAGAGAGCACCTTTCACATTGCAGTCCACATGAACGGCACCCTCTGGTGGTGTGCAGCCAGGAACTGGTCCAGCCTTAAATTGTTGGTCCAGAGTCGAAGCCTGGAGTTGGAAGAAGCCTCTGTGGGCTGGAGTGGTCAAAGGAGCCTCCTAGAGGGGTGGAGCCCTAGAGGATGAGGAGATAGGAATAGGGGAGGAGGGGACGGGATAGGTAAAGACCTGGGCTTAAGCAGACAGATTCCCTCCAGGGGAGTCCCACAACCCAGGGGAGGCTGAGCCATGACTCTGGGTGGGGTTGGGGGTCTTCCTAGGTGAACAAGAGACTCTCAGAAGAGCTGGGCCAGGGCCACCAGCGACTAGGGGTCTGCTTGGAGCAGCTGCAGCAGCTGCAGGGAGAGCTGATGGTGTCGGGGGGCTGCGTGCAGGCCTTGGAGGCAGAGCCAGCCTGGCTGCTTGGGGAGCAGTCGGTGCTGCTGGCAGCCCTGGGGATGGCCCCAGGCCAGGAGGCCCGGTAGGTGGCTGTTCAGGCACATCCCTCAGAGCGTCCAAGGGAGACTGGGAGGGTACCCTGTTCTCACACGAGATGGATCTGGTGGTAGGAGGTAAGCCTTCCTTTGTCACCCACTGGGTGAGGGGGAATGGCTCAGAGTCCCAAATCCTGACTCACATGGTTGAAGCCAGACTCCCTTCCCCAGGTATCAGCATTCCTGGTTGTCACATTTTGGCTTGTTTAGGGGAGCATATGGGAAATCTTTTAAGCTTCTGGAAGTCCTGTTTCCCCTACACATGGTTGAGCCCCTCCTGGTGGCCCAGGAGAGGCTGGGGGAGGCAAGATGACCTTAGCTGCTGGGCCCATGTCAGGATGCTTGAGAATTTAAGTGCACAGGACAGAGGGGCTCTGTGTGCAGGGAGCCACGAAGGCGGTGTCTCTGCCTCACCCCCATCCTAACAAGATATAGCGAGGACATCTATGCAACTTGGAAGAAAATCATTTGAAAAGGGTGGGTGGGGGCGACCTGGAGTCCATGCTGTGCCTGACCGCCCCCGTTTCTACCAGCACACCCCAGGTCCAGGAGGTACCAGTGCCCCTCAGGAAAGAGCTGGAGGAGAAGTCATACCCCAAGCTTCATGAGGCTGAATACTGGAAGGCACGCTGGCACCAGGTGCCTGTTGCCCTAAAATTTAAAGAAGAGGAGCTGCAGAGACTCCAGAGGCAGAGTGGGCCCTGGCCTCCCCAGGTGGGTGCTCTCTGTCCATCTCCTTTCTCTCCATCCACTTGAAACACAACCACCTCTTCCCCATTCTCTACCCCACTGCCCTGTCTGTCCCCCTGCAAGCCAACAAGGAGTGCCCCTAGCTTTATTCTGCACTTCCTTCTCTCTTCATCTGCCTCCTCGTCACGCTCCATCCTTCATTTACTCATTCAGCGCACGTTTATTGAGCATCTACTATATGCCCGGCCCTCTTCTGTGCATTGGAGAACCAAAGTTGGATCGGGCCAGTCCTTGTCCCCCAGAATCTTGTGGTTTGGGGGCACACAGTCATTGAGCAGTCAATTACGATGTAATGTGCCAGGAGAGGGAAGAGTCACTATGGGAGTTGAGGTGAGGGGCAGCAGTCAGGAAAGGACTCCCCGGATAGGGGGTTTCTGAACCTCTGAACCCTCAGTGAAGGATGAACAGGTGTTTACCTGGAGGAGAGAGGGAATGAAGGGCCTTTCAGTAAGAGGGAACAGCGTATGCAAAGCACCTGAGAGGAGAGAGATGGGGGGGAGGTTACAAATAGTCCCTGACCCAGATGACAAGTGGAGGGTTGGTTACTGTGAGATGTGGGATAGGGGCCAGATCAAGGGCTTAAGTGTTAAGTGTCCAAGGCCCTGTCCACTAAGACTCAACTCCAGATTGGTGACTGCCTCCTCCTGCTCTCCTGGGCAAAGATGCGGGTGCTCATGCAAGCAGACACACAAACAAACACACACAGACACACATATAGATACTCAAACATGGCACACATACAGACATGCACAGACGCTTGCACAAATACAGACACAGATGTGCATGCACATGCTATGATACACACTCAGACACACACCTGGAGACGGGCACGCATGCCCAGATGTGCACACACAGACACACTCCCGCAGACACCAAGAGGTAGGAATGTAGTGTTGGTAGGACTGGGATCGAATCCTTCCTCTGCCATGGGTCTCCCTACCGGAGCTGATCTGTTGATCTGGATGGAAGGAATGGGAGAGAAGGCCTCAGCAGCAGTGCTTGGCTGACTTAGGGCCTCAACTCCCCATCTATAAAAACGCAGAGTTGGTCTAAATCAGTATATTCAAACTGGGATCCAGAGCTATGCTTTAAGGAAGCTGTTAGTTCCTCCAGAAAGCAAATTTGCAATGATAATCTCTAACTGTATGACATTTATATAGAATAAAATCTCAGTTTTTGTCTATTTCGCAAGCCATACCCTCAAGGGTCAGAAAATATATTCTCAGGTTGTGGAATGACTATATATTCTTTAAAAGGGTGTGGGCGTGAGCCAAGCTGGAGGACCTGGAGTGGACAATGTCAGCGAGAAGGTAGGGTACAGAGTGACCAAGGGCTGGGCCCACTGGCAAGTTCAGGGTGGGACAGGAAGCGGCACCTGGGAACCATATATAAGCAACATGCAAATGATGTGAAAACCCGTGCTAATTTGGGCCCCTGAGTCTAGGGCTTCCCAGCCCCTTGTCCCTCAGGGACTACCCAGGCCATTTGTCCTCTTTTCTCAGACCCCAATGCTGGCCCAGGACTCAGCTTCGGTGAGCAGGTGGGTGGCCCAGGCCCTGTGCCTGCCCAGCGAGGGTGGCAGAGAGTGCAGGCTCTGGGTCGCGGACGGCGGTCGTGGGGCGTGGTGATGGGCCACACTCACGGCAGTGCTCTCTCAGCAGGGCGGAGGCTCTCGGGAGATGGGGCAGCAGCTGGATAGGATTCCAACAAAGCCACCGCTGCATCAACATCTGGCTGGCAAAGGGGTGAGAGAGCCTGGTCTCCAGAACTTTCCACCTCCACTCCCATCCCTAACTGCAAGCTCCTTCTACCCTACCCTCTCTCTACCTCAAGCTGTCCATCTTTCTTTTCAGTCCTAGGGTTTAGTGGTCTTTCACACCCAAAAACCTATTGCCATCTAGTCAATTCTGACTCATAGCAACACTAAAGGGCAGAGTAGAACTGCCCTGTAGGGTTTCCAAGGCCGTAATCTTTACAGAAGTCTTTCTTTTGTGGAGCGGCTGGTGGGTGCAAAACTCCAACCTTTCAGTTAGCAGCCGAGCACTTAACCACTATACTACCAGGGCTCCTTCACTGTCCCCAAATTAGTGGTTAAGGCTGTGGGCTCAGGAGCCTAAACGCTGGGTTTAAATCCTGGCTCCACAACAGACTAGCTGTGTGATTTTGGGCAAGTTACTTGACCTCTCTGGGCCTCATCTGTAAAAAGGAGAACAGTAACAGTTCCCTGCCCCTCACTGGGTGGCCATGAGGATTAAACGCAGCTAGTGTGTAAAGGGCTTAGACACTTGGTATGTTTTCGTGAAATGTTAGCTACTGTCATGACACTCCTCATGCTGCTGGAGTGTGGCTGCTTTGAGGAAGAAGTTCCCTTTAAATTCAGTGTCCTTCTGGAGCCAGAGAGCTGCTGCATGGGGTGGAGCCCTTCACCCCCAACTTGCTTCCTGCCACCTTTCCCGCTGGATAGTTTGGGTATGACTTGGGATCTCAGGGGACCCAGTTGCTCCCTGTCTTGTGTTTCTCCTCATTTGACCCCAGGACCCTGACACGGCTACAGAGAGGCCGGAGTGTCCACAGGAGGAACTGCCGTGAGTGGGGCGAGCACCGCGCAGTGAGCCCCAGGCACCTCATCCACATCCGGCCGAGGGAGGGCAGGCCTGCATCCAGGATGAAGATCAGGCTCCTTTATGCAGGCCTTGACCTGCCCAGCGCCCAAAAGCCTCTGTGGGGGTGGGGTGTCTGCAGGCATGAGAGGATGGGCTGGGTGTCCTCTCAGATGAGGATACCATTCACCCCCTCCTTGCCCCTCCCTGGCCAGGGACGGGAGCAGGGTGCAAGCTCGGGAGAAGGAAGATGACCCAGTGGCTGCTGAGATGCAGAGGAGGAAGGCGGGGAGGAACTAGGGCTGCCTGGGAGGGGTGGGGCCCCCTTGGGGTCAGGGTCCCACAGGAACCCCTCTCAAACCTGGAACCAGGGACCTAGTGCAAAAGTACAGGAGGCCGGGGCTCTGCCAGCCTCTTGCTCCTTCTCCTCATGGGGCCTCAAGTACCCTGTCGGTATAAGGGGCCCCCAACTCCTTGCCCTGGCGCCTGCGGTCCTTGGGGCCCAGGCCCAGGGTATGTCCACAAATGGATGAAGGCCTTCAAGTCCAGGGTGAGCTGGATGCCTGCTGGCAGGGGCTGGGCTTGGAATGCAGCTGGCACCAGAACCTGTAGCATCAGCTGCTAGGGTTTAGGGTTGGGTGCCCCAGGCCAGTGTGACCTGGCCCTGTGCACACCCCAGGGAGAGGGACATGAGAGCTTGGACCACCCAGCCTTGCCCCAGAAGGGAGAGTGGCAGCCCCTGGAGCAGAGCAGGTACCTGAGCCATAGCCACCTGCCCTCTCCCCACAGGTACAGGTCCTAGCAGAGACCCCAGGCCGGCTCGCAGAGTCTGTGAGGAGAAGGTGGGCTCCATCCTCACCCCAACCCATGCAGCCCCTGTGGAGGTGTGGCCCAGCTTGGCTTCTCTCTGGGCACTGGACTGGCGTTCGCTCTGAGTGGGTACCAGCCAAGCGCCAGTGTCTTCAGCCTGCAGCCCCACAGCCTGTGGCGCCCTCAGCCTGCAGCCCCACGGCCTGTGGTGCCCTCCGCCTGTGGCCCCACTGCCTGTGGTGCGGCCGCTGTGAACTCCCCCCTGGGCCCTTCAGGATGCAGTGTTTCCAAGAGCACAGACTCTGGTCCCAGCTCTGCACCACTGGCAGAGCAGCCTTGGGCAAGCACCTTCTGTCTCTGGGAGTCAGGTTCCCATCTGCACACTGGGAGGAGTTCTGACAGCCAGGGATCCTATGATCTATCCAATTTACCCACTGGGTCACTGTCCCTGGGCCACAGGCTCACCAGCTCTGGGTTTGTAGAGAATTCTAGAGAAGCGGGCCTGTGTCCCAACTGAGTGACACTCAGAATGGTGCGGGGTTGGGGGGTCATGGTCCAGTGGCTTCTCTGCCTCCTAGTCCCCAGGAGCTGCCCGAGCCAAGGCCTGCAGAGGAGCCAGACCATCCAGGGTGGGCGCCGTCAGAGACAGAGGGAGGAGCTCAGGGGCAGGTAGGGGCAGAGCTGCTGCTGCCCCTGCCACAGGTGAGAGCTGGGCAGGGGCAGCCCTGTGGCCCTCCCTGAGATCAGCTGGGGGCTGGCTGGAGATGGGACCTCCTCAGCAGAGGACGTGGCTCTGGTTGCCCTTTGCTGTGTGGGTCAGGCTCTGTAAGACCACGCTGGGTCCTTGTTTGCAGGACCTGGAGGAGCTGAGTCTGAGGCCACCTGGAGAGGGGACGATGGGGCTTGAGTCCTGGGAGGCAGGGGGTTCCCTGGCCTGGCAGCCAGTACTTGAACCAGTCGGACAGGAGGGGCTTCCCCACTGAGGGTCAAGAGCTGAGGGTCAGGCTGCCCTGCTCTTGCCCAGTCTCAGTGGTGGCCTCCATGGGGCCAGGCACCCGCCCCTTGGCAGGGTGGACCCACCGTCACCACGAAGCAAGTGTGTTGGAGACCAGGGACCCTGTGCAGGGAGGCAGAGCGGAGGAGGAGATGCTCTCCTAGAGGTAGAAGGGGATGTGGAGCCCTGCCCTTGGGGAGCCCTCAGGCTGGGTGGTACCAGACACCCAGGGAGCATTGAGGGAATGCCACCCTTCAATATTTTTGGAGTCAGAGGTAAAAGGAAAGAGGTAGGGGAAGGATGGAGGATTCAGGAAAAGTCTCCTGGGTAGTCACCTGTACAGTTTGGAGAGAAGGGATGAGGCCTTGCCCCACCTCCCCACCCTCAATGCTGTTCCATCAGCCTCTCCCAGAGCTCAACGTCCCCCATTACAGCCCTTCTTTGAGACAAGGTATAGTCCCAGGAAGGCCCCTGTGGGAAAGGAGCTCTGAGACAAGGGTGGGATGTCCTTGGGGAAGGACCAGAGCGAGACAGGAGCCACCCCCTCCCACCCCAGACTTCCCTGCAGGAGGCGGGCTCAGAGCTGGCCCAGATGCGGCTGAGCTTGAGAAGGTCTGGGACCTGCTGAAAGCGCAGGACTTGGAGCTGGAGGCTCAGCAGCGGGCCCTGGAGGCTGCCCAGAGCCAGGTGCTCTGCACCCCCAACCCCAGCCTGTGCCTTTGCCAGCCTCCCCCATGCCCAATCCCACATGGCCTTCAATCTTCCCTTCCTGAGACTTAATCCCTCGCTGCCCCCCTGGGGAGGGCTCAGGCCCTGGAATATGCTTATTGTCGTGTCCGCACCTCCCACCCCCAGGTAGCCAAGAGCTGTGCCGAGAAGTGGAGGCTGGCGCAGCAGCTGAGGTCTCTGGAGCAGGAGCTAGTGGAAAAGTGAGGACCATGGGGGAGGGGGTGCCTGGGCCTGAGGGGCTCTGGGAGAAGGAGAAAGCCCACTTTCCCTCACAGACATGCTCACCGGGCCCCACAGCTCTAACCCTTCTCCTGAGGATCTGGGGCCAGTGGGAGGGGGCGTTTTGGGACACACTGGTGAGAGCTCTCTCATCCCCTCAGTGGGGAGGATGGGGCTGGGGACACTGCCATGCCTGGGGCTGGGTATATCTCCTGGTCTGTCTTTTCCTCTCTGAAGTGGGGAGGGGGGCCACAGGGAATCAGGACATCTGGGTTCTGGGCTTGGGGTAATGGGTGGAAAGAGAGTGGCCTTCAGAGCTAAGTCCTGGGCTTGTGTCAGCCCCATCACTGACCAGCTCAGTGAGTGAGCCTTGCCTTCTCTAAGCCTCAGTCCTCATGTGTAAAATGGGCACAATAACAACACCTACCTCCTAGGGTTGGTGTGAGGGTGAGGATCGTGGAGGTAATGCACCTGGCACAGGGCCAGTTTCCCTGTCACCTCAGTTTCCCCCATATCTGGGTCCAGTTGGGCTGAGTCATTACTTTTGTACCTTCTGACCCAAGTTTTCATCTTTGAGATATTGCACGGAGAGCTGGATGGGATGGTGATTCCTATCCTTTGCCTCAGCTGCTCTTTGGGGACCCTAGGGAAGGGGGTCGGAGCTGCCAGGGGGGCCTGGGAGACTCTCAAGAGTTCTGATCCTTAGGCTGAGCACTGTGTCCTCAGGGAGCAGGAGCTGGTGCAGTTCTGAGCCTTGTGGGCTCTAGCGCTGAGAGAACAGGAGCCTCTGAAGGTAGCGTCTGGGGGTTCTCCAGAGGGGCAGGAGGGGTGGCCTCTGCCTTTCTGTGGGACCCAGGCCCAGTCCCTCTCTTGGTCTACCCATCTGCAGGTGGGAGGGGTGGAAATAGAAGGCTCAGAAGGTCCTTCCAGCTTGGGCCTTGGCTGGTTTCTAAATGGATTCTTCAGCTGGCCTCCCTCCCTGAGCAGAACTGGAGCTACCCCATGCCTGGGGACCTGGGCCTGCCACTCTGCCCGGTGTCAGCCTCTGCCTCATCTGCCTCCAGATCTCAGCTACAGCCTTGGAGCCACAGAGGAGAGGAGCATCTGAGAAAAGCCAGAAGCCAGGGGCAGTGCCCCTGCTGGAGAGGAAAGGCAGTGTGGAATCTGTGGCCCAGTCACTGGGGAACAGCCTCGCAGCCTCATGCTGCAGCACAAAAGACTGAGGTCAGCCCCTTGCCCACCCTGTGAGCTGGGTGGTCCTGGCACAGAGGGGCTGGATTGGGTGAGGATTCCTTGGGGAGAGGGGAGGCCCCTGTGGCTATGCTTTTAGCCCCAAGGCAAATGTCTCTGTCAGGCCTGGGGCACAGGACCTGTCATAGGCAGCTACAGTCAGAGGCTTCCCTGGCAGAAACCTCTCCTTCTTCCCTGACTGCCAAGGGGCCTGAAATGCCCCTCTTGGCACAATGCTGCTGACAAGCTTCCTGATTCTTGGTGGATGAGGCCACCTGGCCCTTTCCAGGGGACCCTGCAGCTAGGAGCAGAGCTGGGCAGGGAGTAGCCAGTGGGGGTGCTGGGGTCCTTGCAGAGCTTGTGTGGCCCACTCAGTGTCAGCAGAATACCTACCAGGCACCTTCTGTCTTACCGGTGAAGGCCCTGGGCGCTGGGCTGTGGACGTTCCCAAGTGAGTTCTCATTCACTTGTGCCTCAATCACACTATAGGCCCCATTTCGCAGACAGGGCAACTGCCGAGGGTAGGGAAGTAACTTGCCCTAAGTCGCACAGCAGAACAGCAGCCAAGCCCCTTGGGCCCCTAACCTGGCCCCAAAAGGCGGTGTCTCATTTCACACTATTCTAAGCTTGAGCCTACTAGTGGTGCAAATGTTAAGGAAGGCTTGGCTACTAACTGAAAGGTTGGCGGTTTGAATCCACCCAGAATCGCTCTGGAAGAAAGGCCTGGTGATCTGCTTCTGAAAGGTCACAGCCATCGAAAACCTACGGAACACAGTTCTACTCTGACACACATGGGGCCACCATGAGTTGGAACTGACTCAGTGGGCAGCTGGTTTTATTCTGAGTCTGACCATCCTCAGTAGCCCCAGGCCAAGTGAGGGTGGCATCGCCCTCCAGGTCATCTGGCCATTCTTTTTCTGAACTTTTTTTGTTGTTGTTGAAAATATAACACCAATTCAACAATTTCAACATGTACAATTCGATGACATTGATTACATTCTTCAAGTTGTGCAACCATTCTCACCCTCCTTTTCTGAGTTGTTCCCCCGCCATTAACATAAACTCACTGCCCCCTCAGCTTCCTATATAACCTTTTGAGTTGCAGTTGTCAGTTTGATCCCATTTAGTTAGTTCTTTAAAAGAGTACAATGCTCAAGGCAGACATTCTGTATTAATTAGCTAACCTATCGTTTGGTTTAAAGAAGACTTCAGGGGATATTTTTGGTTTAAGGTTTAAAGGTTATCTCAGGGCATTAGTTTTGGGAGTTCATCCAGCCTCAATGGCTATAGAAAATCTGGAATCCATGAGAATTCAAAATTCTGTTTTACATTTTTATCCCTTCTATAGAATTTTTTTTTTTACTGTACTTCAGGTGAAGGCTTACAGAACAAATAGTTTCTGATTAAACAGTAGTACACATATTGTTTTATGACCTTGGTTAACAACCCCACAATATGTCAACCCTCTCCCTTCTCGACCTTTTTTTTCTGTTGAAAATATACATAGCCAAAGATACACCATTTCAAAAATTTTTACATGCACAGTTCAGTGACATCGACTACGCTCTTCCAATTGTGCAGCTATTCTCACTTTAGATGAAGGCTTACAGAACAAAATAGTTTCTCATTTAACAGTTACTACAAATGTTGCCCTATGACAATGGTTAACAACCTCACAACACATCAACACTATCCTTACTCAACCTTGGGTTCCCTACCACCAGCTTTCCTGTCCCCTTCTGCTTTCTGGCCCTTGTTCCTGGACTGCTGTACCTCATTAGTCCCATTGGGTTTTATGGGGCTGTCCACTCCCCAGCTGAATGGTGAACCTCAGAAATAACTTCACCACTGAGCTAAAAGGGTGTCTGGGGGCCATACGCTCGGGGTTTCTCCAGTCTCCTTTAGGCCAGTAAATCTGGTCTTGTTTTTGTGAGTTAGAATTTCATTCTACATCCTTCTCCAGCTCTGTCCAGAACCCTCTGTTGTGATCCTGGTCAGAGCAGTGCGTGGTGGTAGCCAGGCACCATCTAGCTGTACCAGACTCAGTCTGGTGGAGGCCTTGGTAGCTGTGGTCCATTAGTCCTTTGGACTAATCTTTTCCTAGTATCCTGTTCTCTTCATTCTCCCTTGCTCCCAAAGGGATGAGACCAGTGGAGTATCTTAGATTGTTGCTCACAGGCTTTTAAAATCCCAGATGCTACTCACCAGGGTAGGATGTAGAACATTGTCTTTATAAACTGTGTTATGCCAATTGAGCTAGATGGTCCCCAAGACCATGGTCCCCACAGCCCTCCACCAAGCAATTCAGTCCCTCAGGGAGTTGGGATGTGTCTATGGAGCTTCCATGACCTCTCCTTGTACAAGTTGTGCTGGTTTCCCCTGTATTGTGTACTATCTCACCCTTCACCCAAGATACCACTTATCAATTGCCTTTTAGGATTTCCCCCACACCCCTCCCATCCCTAGTAACCAACAAAGATTGTTACATTTTGTGTGTGAACATTCCTCTATAGAATGTTTTAAAATATAATTTCTTTTACTGTGTTGTCGTTGAGACTATACACAGAACATACACCAATTCAGTAATTTCTACATGTACAATTCAGTAACATTGATTACATTGTTAGAATTGTGCAACCATTCTCACCCTCCTTTTCTGGGTTGTTCCTCTCCCATTAACATAAACTCACTGCCCCCTAAGGTTCCCATCTAATCTTTTGAGTTATTGTTTTCAATTTGATCCCATACAGGTAGTTCTTAAAAAGAGCTCAATGCTCAAGGCAGACATTCCTTAGTAGTTAAGCTAAACTATAATCTGGTTTTGAGAAGATTTCAGGAGATATTTTTGGTTTAAGCTTTAAAGATTATCTCAGGGCAATAATTTTACAGGTTCATCCAGCCTCCATGGCTCCAGAAAATCTGGATTCCATGAGAATTTTTTCTTCACAAGATTTTTTTTTTTTAATTTAAATATACTACATGTCACATTTTATCACAGAGAAGTATTACAGGAGCTCTAGAAAAGATTTTCAAATATAAAATTCTGCAGTGTAAGTGAAATGGAAATATAAGTAAAAGCACAAGAAAAGGAAATAATGTAGAATTTTCAATAGCTAAAGAAGAGTTTACTCATGTTTTGTTCTGGTTTGCTTTTTTTTTGTTTTAATAACTCATTTTGTTGTTGAGAATATACACAGCAAAAACACACCAATCCAAGTTTCTACATGTATAATTCAGTGACATTGATTACATCGAGTTGTGCAACCATTCTCACCCTCCTTTTCTGAGCTGTTCTTCTCCCGTTAACATAAACTCATTGCCCCCTAAGGTTTGGATTCCATGAGAATTTGAAATTCTGTTCTACATTTTCTCCCTTTTGATCAGGTTTCTTCTGTAGAATCCTTGATCAAAACATTCAGTAATGGTAGCTGGGCACCATCCAGTTCTTCTGGTCTCATGGCAAAGAGGGCAGTTGTTCATGGAGGCAACTAGCTTCACATTCCGTTTCCTCCTCTTATTCCCGACTCTCCTTCCCCTACTGCTCCAAGCGAAGAGAGACCAATTGTTGTACCCTGGATTTATTTTTCTGATCTCTGTCCTCTCCCTGCCATGTGCTTCCTCCCTCTACAGAGCTGTGTCCACCAGGCCATGTGCCTCCAGAACCCTCCTCAATTCTGTCACTGAACACCCCACCTTCTGTCTTAACTGAAGCAGTTTCACAAGAGGCGCTGTCATGCTGTGGAGGGAACGAGATTCTCAGGATTGGTTTACCATCCCTGGTGCCCACCGTGGCCTTCTGCAAGATGTTCTCTGCCCTCTCTGCCATCCACAGGCTGCTGTGGGGGCTGCCATGTTCTTACGAGACTCCACCCCTAGCTTCATTTGACTGATCCAGGGCTGGCTACCTGAGCCAAACAGCCAACAGGCCCCTTCCTGGGACCACTGGACTTGGGACAAGAGTGCAGTGTTTCCAGGGCTGAAGGCTGGACACATAAAACTGGGGCCATGTCAACTGCCCTGTTTTTCACCACGTGGAAAAAGCTGGATTTCAGTGAAAGCAAGTCTGACAATTCTCAAAAAGTGGAATTGGGATGGAGATTTCAGTTCGGCCCAGGGCTCTTGCATGGAGTAAACATAAACTTGACCTTTAGGGTGGCCACCTTGCCTTGCCCTGTGGTCTGAGCAGCAGGGTAGGCAGGTCTTCAGAAGGAAAGGAATTGCTTCCAGGGGCAGAGCTTCCTGGGTTCCTAAGGCCAGTGCGGGGGCCCAGCTTCCCTGGGGCTCCTCTAGACACCCAGGTGTTCCAGAATAAATCCCTCTCATTTCTGCTTACGGTGGCCGGAGTGGTTTTTGTTACTTGCTAACAATGGAAGAAACATCCCCAGTGCTGCTCCAAACCAGACTCCTGGCCCTTTTGTAAGATCCTCCATTGAGGCAAGGCCATCCACCCTGACCAGGTGTCACTGTTGGGAACCCTTCTGTTGCTTCCTCCAAAGCTCCCGTTTGTTTTCCTGGCACTCAGACGGCCAACCTCACCCCAATGAGGGGAACCCAAGCTGCTTGTCAGAGCCACCCTCTCCACTGGCCCCTTGGCCTTCGTGTCTGGCCCCAAATCCAGTCCACCCACGGGAATCTGTACCTCACAGGGTCCAAGCTCTGCTGGGCCCCCAACTGTTCCTATTCCTGCAACCCGTCCCTGGTCAGGCCTGCTCCCCTTCCCCTCCTCAGTGGTGATCCCAGGCCTCCACAGCCCGTCAGTTACCACTTCCGCTTTCTTTCCGTTTCAGAGACCCGGGGACCTCCTTCCCTGAGGGCGGGGCCCAGTCAGATTTGTGTCGGTGGGGGGGGGGGGTTCTCCCTTTCCGCCTATCACAGTTAGTCCAACGTCATTCGTAGTCGCCACGACCCCTGTTCCCATTGGTTTAGGGGAGGGCGCATGACCCAGTCCTGGCCAATGAGATGGGAGGGGAGGTCTGCTGCGTGACGCCAGGACAGCTTTCTTTCGCTGGCAGCGCTGTTTGGAGTAGCTAAGGGCAGTCTTGGTGACCCGCGGCAGGGTTCAGGGTGGCAGAACAGAGATGTGGAGAAACCCACCCTGTCAATCCTCTGCCTCCCCCTGGTCACTACACTGGGCCGACCCTTCCCCTCACTGAAGGGAGGTTAAGGGCAGCAGCTTTGGAGTCCAATCCCAGCCTTGCCATTCACTTGATAGGTGACCTCGAGCAAGTTCCCAACCTTTCTGGTCTTCAGTTACTTCATCTGTAAAGTGAACAAAATAATTACCTCCAAGGACCATGAGTGGAGTATTAAATGAGCCAGCGTATACAGAGTGCTTAGCACTTATAGTTAGGAGCACAGACTCTGGGCTCTGCAGCTGCTGAATTCGAAGCCCATGTCTTCAACTGTGGGACCTCGGCTTAAGTTATCCTCTATGCCTCAGTTCCTTCATCTGCAAAATGGAGGTAGTAGTGCTAACTCATAAATGTGTTTATGATTAAATGAGCTAATTCAAGTAAGGAACTTAGAGCAGCACCTGGTACACATCAGTGTTCAATAACTGATTGTTTCACAGTTATCATCACCAGTGCTGCCATGAACCTTACTCCTGGGGCACACGCATAGGAGTGGGATTGCTGGGCTCTAGGGCTTGTACATAAGGAGCCCTGGCAGCACAATGGTTAAGCGCTTGGCTGTTAATCGAAAGGTCAGAGGTTTGCACTCACCAGCCTCTCTCTAGGAGAAAAGACCTGGTGATCTGGTCCCGTAAAGACTCCGGCCTAGGAAACTCTATGGGGGCAGTTCTACTCTGTCATATAGGGTTGCTGTGAGTTGGAATCAACTTAACAGCACACAACAGGGCATGGGCATGCTTAGCTTTAGTAGGTAATCCTGAGTGTTTTTCAAATTGCTTAGATCAATTTACATATCCTCAGCTGTATAGGAGAATGTTCCCATCCTTGCCAAGACCCAGTACTGGAAAACTGTAAAAATGTGTGCCAGTCTGATGGTGTGAAATGGGTTCTTGTGCATTTCCATGACCACCGCTGTGGTCAAGTCATTTGTCTTTCCTCTTCTGAAAAATGCCTGTTCAAGACTTGGTCCCCTCTCCCCACCCTTCCTTTCACTTTTTTTTCTTAACAATTAATACACATTTAAAAATCACATTCTGGCTACTGCTACTTTTTTAGTTATGTATTCCAAATATCATCTCTAGTTTGTGGTCTTTTTACTGTCTTTATGGTGAACTTTTTTTTGGGTCAAGTTAGAAATCCTTCCTTATCTCAAGTCTTTGAGATATTCTCCTATATTTTCTTCTGTTAATTTGAAATGGGATGGAATTGCAGTGGCCTGATGTCTTGGTCCTCCCAAGTCTCTACCTTGATCAGCAGTCTTACTCAGCTGCCACTTCTCCCTCAGCAGTGCCTCCCATCTGTATTCCCCCCACCCCCGCCACAGTCACTTAGCAGTTTCCATCTGGGATGTCTCTGGACCCTGGTTTGTCCTCATCCTCTCAGATCCCTCCTAGATGAGGCCTGAGTTCTTAACCTCCATGTAGAAGCCCTTGGTGTGTCACTGGAAGTTGTGAGGTGTGATACCAACAATCGGTTAGTAGTAATTAAAATACTGAACGGTTGCTTATTTCTTTCAAAAGATTTAAAAAGTAAGTGGTAGAGGCTCAAAACTATCCCAACATCACCCTCATTCTCTAGTACTTCCATAGGGCAGAGAAAGGGGTCCCATTAGCCTGCCTCAGCAGGTTGCACAGAGGTGCCAGCCCATGTGACTGAAATCAAGCTTACCTTACCCCTGGGTAGCCCTTGTTATTAATGGAAGGCAATTACAAATCACCCAGTGCTTTACCTCTCTCAACATTCCTTTTGGTTTTGCCAAAACCCAGGCCGTATCCGTGGGAGTGTGTCCTATAGCAGAGAAATAGGCTGAGACCTCTGGGTCTAGGCCTGAGTTCCAGTGGCAGCATCCCCAGGGGCTCCATGCTCAGCATGTCTCCCAGCTTGTCACAGATGCTTTCTCGAAAAGCCCCTTTTAAGCCAATGCCCTGGTTAAAACATGTTAGCAGTGTCTTGATGCTCAGAGGATGATCCCTGAGCCTAGCATCCCCTCTGACCCCAACCCCACTTTGCCCCAGTCCTCCCTACCCACACCGACGCTGGGCACTGGCCACGGTTCCCCGTGCCAGGCTCTTTGATGCTACTGTGTTTCCGTATCCATCAGTCCCTCTGCTGGGAATACTCTTCCTTCACTTGTCCATTTGGCAAACTAATTCTTCCAGCTTCAATGTCACCACCTCTGGGAAGCCTTCCAGAGATTTCCAGAGAGCTGCTAGAGCTTCTGTCTGCCCACACAGCCTATTCTTCAGAGTCCTGGCACGCTGTATTTGAAATAATCAGTTTTGTCTAGATAATCGTGTCCATCTCCTAGACAAGGTTGTTGTGAGCTTCGTAAGTGCAGGGACCACGGCTTATTCTTAGCATCTGACATGGCAGGAGCTCAAAAAGGGCTTGCTAAATGGAAGAAGGGATCCCCTGGCCCTGTGCCTGCCATGACGGTGATGTGACACCACTGTCGTTCTGGTGACCAGGCAATGTCTGAGTCCCCTGCTAAAACAGAAGATATGCTCAGCATTGGAGTGACCACTCTGGGGAAAGGATGGGTAAGCAGTGATGGGGAGAAGGTTCAGGAAAATCTGTGAATCAGAGGAGCTGTTCAGCCACTCCCTTTTTATTCAGAAGGATCCACCTCTCCCGTTACCATCCAATGGAAGACTCACACAAAGCAACCAGGAGAGACCTGCTTGTGTGAAGAGGTAGAGGTTTATTGAAATACAAACATTCGAGAACATGTAAGATAGAGAATAACCACAACATATACAGACACTTGCTGTAAGAAGACGTCTGAGGTATTTATCCACTGCCTAGGCTACCCATGTGCTATCACATTTTCCTGGTTAGAATACACATACGATGGGGGGAAGGGTGGAGGGCCAGAGCTGCCCAGGCTGCCCGCCTACCAGGCTACCAGGTGGTCTTCAGGATTGCACCTCAGGGAAAGCACCTTCTGAATCAGGGCCCTATTCCTGGGGCACCTGCCAGTACCCTCACTCTCAGGCCTTCTGAGACTCTGCTGATGTCCTAGAGGGCAGCGAGGGTTCACTCAGAGGGTGAGGTCAGGTAAGCTGCCCAGGGTAGGGAAGGACCCAATGACCAGAGAGACAGTACACTGTCCCTGTGTCCCCTGGATGGGAAGAGTTCATCCTTTGTGACCAAACCCCTGAGAAAGACGCACTGGCCAAATGTCTGAGACACATTCAAGTGGGCCAGGGCCAGCCAAGTGGGTCCCTCCCTGGCACCAGATCCCAAGTGCTCTTCCTCACCCACACCTTGTGCTTGCCTGGTGCGTAAGGCTTCTGAGGCCAGAAGAGGGTCTGCCCCAGTGCATGGAGCTGTGAAGGTGTATGTTTGTGTGAAGGGGCTGGGGAGGCGAGAGAATATGCAGTCGGGCAGAGGTACCGCTTAACAGGCTGAGGTATCTGTTTTGTGCTCAAGCTTTGGATTTTCCTTTCTTTCCCTAGACAGGTTTAAATGTGAGTTGTGCCAAGGGCTCAAGCCGGTGTGGTCTACCACCACAGCCCTGTGGTGTCACAGTGGGGTGCTCTACTGAACACGTGAGGGCATAGATGATTGAGAGGTGAGCCTTGTGCAGGAAATTGCCTTTTCTTCGTAACAAAAGAGAAACCTGCCCCACCCCAGGGTCTAAGAGGAGGGCCTGAGCTCTCAGCATCACCTCATTCCCTGCACAGCTCGACCTCTGGCAAGGCCAGCAAGGGCCTCAGCCACTATGGCCTGTCTACATCCTGAGGTGGGAATGTTGAGTGTGGGGAGACGTCCTGCCCCCACACAGGTGAGCTGGGGCAGGGGTCCAGGACAAGCCCTGCTTTGGCAGGAAACAAGTCAAGGACCGTCTTCATAAATGGCGATCTCAAGCCCCAACTGACGTGAGGGTGGGACTCTCCATCCCACCTCCTTCCCCACCATGATCCCTGAGTCATCTCTCCTGCCTGCCTCCCCCACCTCCTCACTTGGGTCTTAGGGCAGGGACGAGGGGCTGGGGAACCAAATCATTTGTTTGGCTTTGGGGGTGATCTGCTTTCAATTCTTTGGTGCTACAACAACAACAATAATAAAAAATTTAAAAATAAAAAAAACAAAGTCAGTAAAACACATATAAAAAAGATTTCAGAGATGCAAATACTTCCTGAAGATTCAAACATCAACAATTACAAATCTGAGGTATTTCAACGAACCTGACATCAGCAGGTTTGGGGGAGGTGGGGGCTGAGATGGCCCCATGAGAAGAAGGGTGGCCCAAGGGACAAGGGAGCTGTTCTTGGGAGAGCTGGCCAACAAGGGTGAGAGGGGAGCAGGAGATTGGGGAGGTTCAGTGTAAGGAGGGTGCCAGGGCCTGGGCAGCCCCGAGCTCTGCCTTCCCCTCAGCAGTGGACTGGCACCTGAAAACTGCCCTCATGTGCCCTTCCTTGGGACCGTTAAAAGGGAGATATGGGGCCCTGAGGACTGATTCAAGACTTGGATTTGAAGGAACCACCCCCCAGGAGCCAAGTCCAGTAGGCAAGGTGGGCTGGGAGGGCCCCCTCCCATGCTCAGCAGAGAGGGGCCATGAAGGCAGGTTTTTGGCTCCTAGCAGCCCCACACGAGAGCTAAAAAGTAGGGGACTGAGCAGGGGAGAGGTCAGTAACCCTGGGGTGACGGCGGAAGGCGGGGAAGGGAAATAAATTAAGGGGAAGGGTCATAAAGGGCCTCTAGCCCTGTGTCGGCTTACAGATTGTCGATACACTGTGCCCCGGGATGGGAGGTGACCTGAGAGCCCTGGAGGAAGCTGGCCACCCACAGACCCCTGCCCGGTTCTCCAGGACAATCCCTGATTGGACAACGCTGCCTTGTCCTGCCCCTCCAGCCTCTCCCTGCCCCCAGAGTACAGCAGGACCTGAATGGAGCCTGGACAAACCCTCAACGTCTGGCCAAATGGTATTTGACGTGGGCTCCGTGAGATGAGGTAAATTCTGTGCATCAACGTCCTTCACTCTCGACAGGAGAGCGGGAGTGGGAAGCCGGCTCTGCCCGTCAGAGGGACCAGCTGGTGGAGGGCTCTGCACCGGGGGTGCCCCGGGATGAGGTAGGACTCGGCGAGCAGTGAGAACTGCCGCTGCTGGCGCTGCTGCCGACGCTCTGGGGAGCAGATCCCGCGATGAGGTGGACCACAGGTTTCTGGGCAAACAGCACACCTGGGGCGGGGCGGAGGGGGAAGCAAGTGTGGGCAGACGGGGAGGGAAGGGGCACATTCGGTTCATTTTCACAAGTAATTACTGCTCACCTCACTCCACAAAAGCTGCGTTCTAGACGCTGTGCTGGGTGCCGAGAGGACGGCTCCTAGACACTGTCCTGCTTTCAGATGCCTACAGCCCGGCGAGGGGGCAGACAGGCAAACAGAGTAACTGCTGCAATGTCATGAATGCTCTGAGGAGGGGCACCTGGGTGCTGTGGGAACAGAGGAGGTTTTGGAGGGCATGGGGAGGTTGGCCCAGAAAGGCTCCAGGGTAGAGGGTGCCTGGGCTGCTGGAGGAAAAGCAGCCAAATGAAGGAGGGGGGAATGGTATGCCAGGCAGAGGAAATCCAGGGACCACAGACATTGCAGGAGAAGTGGCAGAGGTGTGGAGGCTAAGGCAGTGTTTGGTATGACCATGGAACGATTAAGCCAGGAATGGCAGCAGATGAGGCTGGGAAGGTGGAGAGAACAAGGCAGGTTTGACCCTGCAGGGGTTGTGAAGCCCTGAGAGTTTAAAGTGGGGGAGGGGAATCACGAGATCTGCGTCTCAGAACACACTCTCTGGGTGGGGAGGGCTAGGGCCGAGGAAGCTACCGTAACAGGAAGACAGGGAGTGTGGAAAAGGACTCCTGGGTTCCTGGCCTTGGCAACTGCATACCCACTGTAACGGGCTGAACTGTGCCCCTCAAAATATATGTTGTAAATCCTAACCTCTATGCCTGTGGTTATAAACCCATTTGGGAATGGTTGTCTTTGTTATGTTAATGAGACAGGAATGGTATAGGGTGTGTCCTGAGTCAATCTCTTTTGAGATATAAAAGAGATTAAACAAGCAAGTGAGAGAAGCTGAGATGGGGGAAGAGAGATGCCAAGCCACATGAAGATAGCCCAGAAGCAGAAGCTCAGAAGACACAAGGACCTTCCTCTAGAGCCGGCAGAGGGAGAAAGCCTTCCCCTAGAGCTGGCACCCTGAATTCGGACTTCTAGCCTCCTAAACTGGGAGAAAATAAATTTGTTTGTTAAAGCTGCCCCCTTGTGGAGTTTGTTATAGCAGCATGAGATAACTAAGACATTCACTGAGAAGAGCACAGGGTGGGCAGAGGGATGAAGGCAGAGGGGGCAGGTGGCTGGCTCTTTCCTCTTCAGGAGGCTTAAACCCTCTTCTGACCGCCCATTCTAAGAGGGAAGGTGAAGTCATCTCTGCCTCTCTCAGGGAGAGTGATGAGAGGCTAACAAGGTCCAGACGCTGATTTCCTACCTTCTTGCTCTCTCTACGAATGCACACCCAACCCCTAAACCTCCCAGACCACCATAACACAACGTGACCAGCACCCAGGCCTCCCTGGTTTGCCCAGCCAGAGCAGACCTGGGTCTCCTCCAGGGGCCTCCTGTGTCAGGCAGAGACACCTGAATGTGGACTGTACACCGTGTACCCACTATTTGGGTGACTGGCAAGTCAGCCTGGTACCACAGCTTCCCTGGAAGCTGCTTCCAGGAACTTCCATCCCCTTCCCTGGCCTCCACCCTAATGCCCAAGGCAGGTGGCCCAAAGGAGATCCAGCGCATGAAGGAATACCCACAAGGCCTGGAAGCTGGTGCTCCAAGGGTCTTATTTGTTGTTGTTAGTTGCTGTTGAGCTGATTCCACGTGTGAAGAGTAGAACTGCTCCACAGAGTTTTCAGGGCTGTGACATTTCGGAAGCAGGTTGCCAGGCCTCTCTTCCAAGGTGCCTCTGGGTGGACTCAAACCACCAATCTTTTGGTTAGTAGTCCAGTGCTTAACGATTTGCACCACCCAGGGCCTCCCCTAGGGGACTTCGCCCTCAGAAAAATTCAGAAGACAGAAGCGTGCCCTGAGGAAATGCTCTCAGTTTTGACAGAAGGTGTAGTTGAAGATTTTGGCCATCTCCACTGGACACGTCCCAGGCTGGCCAACACGCTCCGTGCGCCAATGGCACGGGCCTGGCGGGAGGCCACTCCCTAGTGTGCCAGGGCCCTTGGGCTCCTACTCGTCAAGCTGTGCTTAACGAATCAGCTCACACCTACACCGGTGAAATAAAAGTGGGAAAAGAATTGCTGTTTTTGTGAGAACTAAGTTGAATGCCTTGGGAAGACTTGGTAAAGGTGCTAAATAAATCAACAAACAAACAAAAAGAACTGCTGCCAAATTAGGTTTAGGGAGAGACAACTGTAAAAAGACTGGGGAAAAAAATAGACTATGGAATGATCCTGTTTGTGCTCAGATTGCTTTGCCTGCATCTTAGTCCTTAGTTCATTTTAAAGACAGAGAAACGACAAATGATGTAATCTGGGTGTGCTTTAGGGAAAAAAGAGAAGGGTCGGCCCACAGAAAACCTGTGAGTGGTGGACATGGATGTAAGTTACAACACAATGTTTAAGGCATGCATGTAGCACTGATTATGATTCCTCATGTTAAATGACGATTTTAATTAATGAACCAAATATTAGTCCAACAGGGCTAGACAAGGGTGTCTATTCTTCCACCAGGGTGAGGGGATCTGCCATGCCTATTAACAATCCTCAGCCTCTACTAGTCCGGAAGAACCACGCTACTTTTGGAACCTTGAGACTACATAAAGGAAGCCATCCTGGGGACGGTCACACAGACGAGATAAGCAGGGTCAGCCGGGAGTGCGCTGAGGCTAGCCACTGAGGCCTGGGCCTCCCCCAGAGCTCAAGAGCCTCACCTGCGTAGGTGGTGCCGTCGATGTCCACAGACATGTTGATGCTCCCAATGCTGCTTGTGGTCAAGTTCAGGGCTGCAGCTGAGGCCTCTGATCTGTCTTCTGCTGGGGACAAGGGAGAACCAAGGCCTGGTCAAGCCTTCCATAGCACTTCTGTGGTCCTCTCCGACACGCTCCAATCTCCTTGCCCAGCCACACCAGGCCAAGGCCTCACGTTGTTAGAAAGCACCCATATTGCATTCTCCTGACCGTAAGGTCTGGCAGGAGAACTCAAGCTTGTCAACTTCCTGTTGCTTGCTTTTTCTGCTGAGCCAGTTCATTTCCCAAGTCCTCTGCTCTAGGAGCAAGGGGACTGCACACAGCAAGGAGGCTGACCTCAGCTCGACTGCTGTGCACCAACACTTTCACTGCGATTCAGCAGACCCTCACCGAGTACCCACTATGCATCAGGCCCCAGGAAATCAGTGGTCAGGAATAGCCAGCCCCTGCATTTGAGGACTCCTTTGCCTCCTCTTCCCAGTGACAAGAGATCCCTTAGTTGGGCTGTGAGTTCTTCTAGGAGGGGGTCTACCTCCCCAGCAGCTGGCCCAGCTTGGGCACTGCATCTAAACCCGAGCAGCTGGTGTTCTTGGAAGGCTGCAGGTGCTGCACCGGCAGCCAAGGCCTCTGCCTGGCTCACCCCAGACCCTGCTCTTTTCATCACACCGAGATTCTTCCAGGTGAGCTGCCTCTGGCTCTGTACAGGACCAAGGGCACCTGCCCTGAACGGGTAATGGAGAACAGAGCCTGGCTCTAGGGGCTGTTACCTCCCAGCTTCTTCAGGCTCCTCACCCAGATCGGGGGAAATGGAATAGGGAGGGCCCACTTGGAAATATGCACCAGCTCTCTTCACCCTCAATTTCTTCCCAACACACGCTGATTCCCGTTTGTTCTGAGAGAGAGTCCAGGGCAAGAATGGCAAAGAAATGTGTGTGAGGGGTAAAGGGAGAAAGAGGAACAAGAGAGATGGAGTGTGTGATTCAGGGAAGAGTGGGTGAGGCAGTAGAAAAATGTGGAGGGGAAGGGGAAGGATGGCAATTATGCTGCCAAACCTGTATTTCCTCCTTCCCTGCTCTTCCTGAGGGTTACCGGCACACCACCAATGGGAGGCACGGCTGTCCTACCAGCCCGAGGCAGCTCTGGCCCCTCGGTGAGGCTCAGGAATGACGGCCGTGCCTTGCTCTTGCCTCCAGCCGGTGAGGTGCTGGGGTGAAGGCTGAGCCCTCTAATTTAATTTAGACACATCAAAAGGCTGGTGGGAGGGAGAAACAGCAGCTGTCTCTGAAAATCTCTGGCTCCTCCTCCTTGAATAACTAGAGAACAGGGCACTGCTTGAGGCAATTTCTGGTCCCCTAGAAGAGGACCCCAGCTTGGAACTGAGATTTCAGTGACCACTGAGGCCCCAAGGGGCTCTCTTCTGGCCTCTAGACCCTTCTGAGGAGTCTCTTCTAGGTCAGAAGTACAACCCTTCTAGGTCAGCCTTGCCACCCTGCCCCAGTCCTGTGGGAAGCGAGGCACTTGCCTGGAGCCTGGCACTCACCTCTGCCGTTGATCCTGATCTTCATGGGGAGCTGCCGCGCCATGCTGAAAAAGTTGCGCTGGAAGGCCTGCTGCACCAGGCGCTGTTCCTCCTCCGATAGCCTTGATGCCTTCTTCTCAGGAGGCTCCCCTGACTCCAGCCGCTCCCGAAGCTGTTCCAGTGTGGCAGTCCGAGTACCAGGCTGCTGGCCTGCCAAGGTCACGGGCACAGCCAGGCGATTTGGCACGGGCACTGTTGTCACTGGGACTCCATCACCTGTGAAGGAACCAGAGCTGGAACAATCCATCCTCCCACCCAACAAATCCAATTGTGGGCACAAGGAGACTTGGCTCACCAACCCCCTTCTGTTCCTCCCCCCCCAGGGGCCCTGCTAACCTTTCCTGAGAGTGGTTGCTGGGGGTATCCGAGGGCCACTGGCACTGGTGCCACTGCTGGAGCCAAGCCCGAGGATGGGGAAGCGGATCTTGGGCGGGGAGAGTAGGGCAGGGGCCCCGGTGGCCGCAGCAGTAGCAGCGGTGGGTGAGTAGCCAAAGAGGGAGGAACTGTAGCTGGGCCGCCGGCCCTCTCTCCGGTTACCATCGATGGCTGCCTGGAGCTCAGCTGGGGAGCTCAAGGCTTTTTTCTCACACTCGTAGGCATACAGATACTTCATGTACCTGAAAGGAAGGAAGCCAGAATAATCCAAAATACAGCACCAGAGAATGCTCAGTTTATGTTGCTGGCTCTCTGGAAGCAACCTGTCAGGCAGGCCTCAAGGGTAAAGACAGCAACCTTGGTGCACTTGGTGGGGGAGAAAAATATATTCCACCCCAGGCTCCTCTAGCTGCTTCTCAATTCTCAACACTGTTCAAATCTGAGGCATCTCTCCTTGAGGGAAACAAATAACCTCTTATCTAATGTTTTCATGTTTGTTTTGGTGCCTTTTTTAGCGCCCTGGGAGAAATCAGGCCCGTGTTTTGCAATGTCTTTCTGGCTCCTTGATCTCCTAACCATTCTGAGTTAGGCTGGTTAGAAGGCAGCAACTCTTCCCATTGTGCATGGGACCTGGGATTGCTGTCCTTCTTGTGTCAGATGCCCCAAGAAGAACTCTCTACCCAAGAATCTTGAGAGAGGGTTGAAAAGCAGACTGCTGTTCTGGTTATAGCTCTGTCCCCAGCTTCTCAACGTTTGCCGGAACAAGTCCAATAGATACAACCCCTCCCCTTTTCACGTAGACTGTGACAGGCTGTCCAACTGGTATGTCAGCTGCTCATGCCATGTTCTTCACATGACAACTTCCAGTGTGTTCCAAAAGAACAGATTCCCTTCAACCCCTCATTCTCTAATGCTACTTTTGGTTTCACTGTTTCTATCAGTTTTCTAATTAACTCAAATGGTTACAAAAATAGGTTGCCAATCCCGATGGGCCCGACTGCCCGCCTTCTTCTGGTCCCCTGTTGCTGGGTAAGTTGAATGTCAGGTAAGAAGGGCCAGGCTTAGGGCAGAGGTGCTGTTGGGAGATGGTGCCCTGGAAAGAGTGTGGATTTCAGAAGCAGAGAACAGGTTTGAATCTTAGCTCCACCACTTACTGGCTGGTAGGGCCTTGGCCAAATTATCGAACCTCTGAGACAGAGTTTTGTAATCTGGAAAGTGGGGATAATACCTGCTTTATGGGGCTGATTGTGAAGTTTAAATGAAACAATATGGTAAAGTACTGCCACATAGGAAACCCTTGGTAAATGGTAGTTCTTGTTATTATTTAGGTTTAATGAGGGATTCACCTCTGAAAGCTCCCAAATGTCACTTCAGGAATTCCACTCATCTTGCTAACTGTACAGTGGAATTTCCTTCCTTTCCTCTAGGTTAAAACATCTTCCTTTCTCCAACCCCAGCTTCCTTCCCCCAGGGCCCTGGCCACTCACTGGGTCCTCAGGGTGAAGGCGGCGCTGGTAATGGACGTGGGCAGGTTCAGGCCTTTGGTGATCTCTCTCCAGATCTTCTTGTTGATGATTTCCACCAGGCCCCCCTTCTCTGTCACCAGCTTGTACAGCATGTACAGGTCCAGGATCTGCTTGGCCATGATGGGTATTCGGTTGATGGGGGTCCCTGTGATCGTTCAAAGAGAAAAAGAGAGGGTTGTGTCATTGTCAAGCAGAGAAGGAAGGCATCTTTACCTGCCCACTTTTTGCTAAGTTGGAAAAAAATGTTCATGAATTTGCTTAGAAGTGCAATTTTAATTTGATGCAAATCTTCAAAGTCTGGAAACTACCAGACTGTCAGTTCTCTTTGGGATAAGCAGGACAGGTCGAACTCACTGTGTGGCCTTGAGCAAAACACTTGACGTCTGTGGGTCTGTTTTCCCATTGTTAAAAAAGAGGGCTGGACTAGCTGATTTCTAAGTTCTTTTTAACTAGCAATAAGATTCCAGATTGTTTCCTGATGATTTAGCAACTCAGACTCCTCTGAAGCCTTCCGCCTCCATTCAGTCGTCACCTCCTCAGGGAAGCTGCGTCCTGACTCCCTGACAGGGGAGGTCCTGTCATAATCATCCACACGTACAGCTCCCTGGGCATCTTTTGCAGCACCCAGTGCAGTCCATAAGTGTGTTTGTTTGCGTGTTGTTAGCTCCCTCCGAGTCTATTCCGACTCATGGCAACCCCATATGTGCAAAGTAGAACTGCTCCATAGGGTTTTCTTGGCTGTTATCTCTGCGGAAGCAGGTCGCCAAGCCTTGCTTCTGCGGAGCCACTGTGTGGGTTCCAACCGCCAACCTTCGGGTTAGCAGTGGATTCCAAACTGCTTTCTTCACCCTGGCTCCTATTTATTTGCATACTGCCTGCCTTCTCTTCTTTTACTCCTGACAGCACTGGCCTGCTGCAGGACAGAGAGATTATTTTTTCTCTCGTGTGCCCTGCCATGTCAAAGGAGCCGCTGGACACACAAGTCTCCAGGGGGATGAAAAGCCACTCAACAATTCTTTCCCCACTGATCAAGCCACCCCCTCCCTGGCCTTTGAAAGAGGGAGGGTCAGAGTAGCTTCCGCCCACTGGCCCCGAAGGGAAGCGAGCAGAGCCAGGGACTTGATTAGGAAACCTGGCACCGAGCAGGAAGGGCTACTAATGAGCACCAGGGGACAGCAGGGAGGGCGGGGCCAAGGTCCTTTCACAGCCGGCCGGGATGCTCGTCAGGAGGCGTGATGGATGACTGTCATTTGGCAGCCTTGGGATTAATGATCTGGAGGTCAGAGGGGAGAATTCCACAGGGAAGGGTCACCGTCCGGGGCAGGGTCTGAGACTTGTTGCCTTTTGATGGCAAACGCTTTTACTGTACACAGGCTGCTCCTCCTCCGTCCTGCCCCCTTCTCACTGCCCTGATCTTGCTGAGGGCTCACTGAACTGCCTGGAGGACTGGAGGCCAGCTTGACCAGAGAAGGGCTGCTTGTTTCTGCTCCTCCTGCTTCTTTCCCTTAAGGAACAGATGTTTTCTTCTTCTCAGCCCTGCAATATAAGCCTCACCATCCCTGGACAACTCTCCTACAGGATAATTCAAGCCAGAGAATGGAGGGAAGGGTCCCATATTTATGAAGAGGAAGCAGCGTGAGCAAAGACATGCAGACTGCTGTGGAGAGACTAGGCCTCTTTTCTAAGTGTGGGAGCTACAGATCTCTAAGACCTTTGTCTTGATCAGCTGGTCTCTGGAGACCAAGGGAAAAAGAGCCATAGACTTAGATTTAAAAATTCACAAGTGAAATATCAGAGGATTACAGGTATACTCTTAAGATACATAGCTCACGTATTGGTTAGCTTTTTCTCCCAACTGTTACGGGGAGTAAACCCTAGTCCTACCCAAAGACAAAAGCCTAATGCAGCAGAACTGGTTCCTGCTAGCGCCTACCTTCATCTGGGGGCCTGTCTGCTTGAGCACTCATGGCTTTGGCGAGTTCACATCTTCCGTGGCATCACTTGGAGACTCTGGGGGGATCCCTCCAAGGCCCCTTTGCATAAGCCCCCCAAGCTCACATTTCCAGAATCTTCCCGTGTGTAACCTATTAACTTCCAACTCAGAACATTCACACTGAGCTTACCTTCATCCCCCTAAACTAGCTCCCTTTTCCCATTACTCCTTTTTTTCCCCAGCAGCACCATTATTCTTTGAGGTCTGAGGGCACCAGCTTCTCTTCTCTCATTTATCATTCACTCTTAGGTTGTTAGGAGGCCCCATGGATTCTTCCCCTGAGATACCTTTCAAAAGTACCTTCCTTTCTAATCTGTAGCCACGACCCTGACCAGGCCCTTGCTGGTTCACAATTAGATGCCTTTTATCCATAGACTCAACTTACACACTGCCACCCAACAATCTTATTAAAATACCACTTTCACCATGTCACTCACCTCCTTGTTCTAAAACCTACAAAGACTCCTATTGCCTACCCATCCCATCCCACATGTCCAACCTTGTGACCCATGCTCCCCAACACTCGCTTAAAAATTATGCAGGCCCTGAGATAATCTTTAAACCTTAACCAAAAATATCGCCTGAAGTCATCTTAAAACCAAACAACAGTTTAGCTTAACTAGTAAAAAAGGTCTGCCTTGAGCATTATGCTCTTTTAAGAACTATCTATATGGGATCAAATTGACAACAGTCACTCAACAGATTAGATAGGAACCTTAGGGGGCAGTGAGTTTATGTTAATGAGGGAAGGAACAACTCAGAAAAGGAGGGTGAAGATGGTTGCACAACTTGAAGAATGTCATCAACGTCACTGAATTGTGCATGTAGAAATGGTTGAATGGTGTTTATCTTTTGCTGTGTATATTCTTGACAACAACAAAATAAATAAAATTTAGAAGAAAAAAAATTACATAGGAAATGTTTCAAGCATATCCCAACGACTCACTCTCATTTCTATTAAGTGGGTCTTCACTACCCCCCTGCCCCTCAAGCTCATTTCTGCTAGCCCTCAAGCCTAAAATGATCTGCTTCCACAACATCCTTCAATGTCCACTCTCTCCAGGTAGAGTTTTCTACCTATCCCAGTTCATATGGATTTCTTCCTTTTCAGAATTTCTAGTACAACTCCTACAAGTTCAGCAAACAATTATTCTCAAATTGTTTCACGTACGTTTGTCTGGCTTCCCAGCAGGACTGAACACCCTGTGAAGGCAGGGATTGTCTTTCCTTCACCATGCCTTGAACATTCAAGTGTTAAATCAATTAATTTATCATACAGATAAAAAGAAATGCTTCTCAGAGTCAAAGCAACCAGCTCCATGGTAACCCACCTGGGAATCTTAAGCACATTTCCCTTATGTTTGTGGTGTGCCTGCCAAGACCCATCATGAGCTTTAAGTCAGTTAATAGCCCCGAACAGAAGCCATGTTGTCCTCTCAGGGCCTACCATGGTACATTAGGATCCCTATCATCCTTATTAAATGGACAGGGAATGGAGTGGTTTAGCTCCTTGCTTTCCAGGTCCCACAATAAAAGAACTAGAGAGTGGATTCCAAGCGGAAGAGCAGAAGAATGGATGGTGAGTTGGGAATTTTGAGAACGTGAAGAAGCCATGACTTCACACAGTGGTGCCAGCAGGAAGGGGAAACAGGTGTCAGAGGGGAAAGGCAGCCTACAAAGAACAGATGCTCTCAAATGTTTAACCAACACAGCAGAGCTTACACAGTCAAGGGCTGGCTGGCCTTCTGAACTGTCACCTTGACAGCCAGACAGCACGCTTTCGGAACTCCATTTGCGAACAGCTTTCAGAGTTGGCACTATTTTCTTCTGAATCTCTTCAATGATGGTCAGTGCTCAAATGTGAAGTGTGAATTTTATGTTTACAAATGGTCATCATTCATTTGGAGGGAAGACAGGTAAACAGGATGGAGGGACCAGGCTGTTACTACTGTCTTTGACTGACAATGAGGTATGGCCATAAAATGTGACAGTTTTCTAGTGTGGCTCAGACTGCCTCTGAAGGCAACTCCCAAGTCAGGAATCACAAATTCTGAGTAGTCACTGGACTAAATGTTGAGACAGCTGAAATGGTTTCTTGGAAGAACGACATTGTTATGGATGCAGAAATTTCATTAAAAATTTGCCTCTTTATGGTCACACAGTGTGTGCCTGAATTAGACTGAGCATTGCTTAGAGGCAAGAGAAACAGTGGCAGATAGAGGACCTGGGAAGACAAGGTAGGGTCAAAGCGGCACATGAAGTCAAGGTTGTAAATCTAGCCAGTAAGTGACCCCTTCCCTGCACCACCAGAAGGAAGGACAGACTACCCTGGGAACTATCTCCCCATACCAGACAGAAACTGCAGGTGAAGGGTACACTGCAGCACTGCTCCATGGCCAAGCCCCACTCTGGGTGTACCAGGGACCCTGCCTTACCTCACCCGGAGCCCTGTGCCCTGGTCAGGCACCCTGGTTCCAGAGATCAAGTGATAAGGGTCATCGGCGCTTTCATCCATGGCTGGCCATCTGTAAAGATGCAAGGAGTGCCCAGTGCAGGCAGGCCCCCCAGTGCTGTCAGAAACCAGGCTGAGGCTATTCTGATTGCTTGCTCTAGATGACGGTATGGTTTTCTCACTTGTTAGGTTTGGACAATTACCCAGATAATCCAGACACAAAAACCTGCTCTGGCTTTGATCCTTTTGACAACCAAGGGGTAGGCAGAATCCTCAGCTTGGTCTGCCTCTGCAGCTTGGACCTGGTAGCCAGTCCCCTTGTCCAAAGGAGGTTTAACTATGAAGAAAGATGAGGTGAAAGCCTTTAGCTGAGTTTACCTCCCCGAACAAGAAACGGAACCAATACAGAACGCTGTAGGGCAGAAGGCAAGGTGAGGAGACAGGCACATTCAGGCCTCAGTTTCCCCAACTGTGAAATGAGAAGTTTGGCTAGATGATTTTCATTTCTCAAGTCCTATGAGTCTATGAATAAAAACTTAAAAAAGTTTGATACATGTTGCTGTCAAGTCGAATCCGCCTCACAGTGACCCTATAGGGTAGAGTAGAACTGCCCCATAGGGTTTCCAAGGAGTGGCTGGTGGATTCAAACTGCTGACTTTTTGGTTAGCAGCCAAGCTCTTAACCACTGCACCACCAGGGCCCCTTTAAAAATTGGACAGTTGTTATTATTGCCAAAGGGAGGGTGACTTGGGTTTTAGGAATTTGCTTAAATTATGGAATAATATTGCCAAGGGACTTGCACACAGATGGTTTGGGAGCCTCTCCTATGAAGGGGCCCTGTGTGGCTTAGGACCAGATCTGTAAAGTTCAAGTCCACAGCAATGGTTCCAGTGAGAAGCCTTTTGGGGAAGGTGGGAAGGAAGGGAAGTCTCTGGCCTGCTCTCTGACCTGTATTATATTTTCCCCTAAGGAGGCCCTTCACCTGAAAGGACAGGCCCCTGGCCACAATAAGCACAAAAGCAAGCTGCAGAGGGCCAGGGAGGAGGCAAACTATCCACTGAAGAGAGCTCTTTGTGGCCACCAGGGTTGGCCCTGCTGGAGGCTGAATCTCTGCCCCCATCCCACCCCTAGAGGGGGTGTGAGCACCTGATGGGGAAGCATGTAGCCTGTCAGTCACTGCTATCAAAGCAGGAGCTAGGATTGAGGGTAATTAATCACGGGCTCCCTGACAGGAATCCAGAGCCTTATCTGTACCCCAAGAAATGCCGCTGGTCTCCAGTTCCCTCCTCAATAAAGGAGACTGACAGTTCCAACAAAGAGGCCCCTTATCAGATTTCAGCCAGGGAGCCTGAGGCAGCTCCAGGGACGCATAGTAAAAGACGTTTATGAGGGCCAAGGACCCAGTGAAGCTGGGCTTTAACCCTTGTTGGTAGGAATGACGGGCACCCGCACTAGCAGGCCAAAGACGCACAAGCTGTGGTCAGGAGCTTCCATTGCTGTGGCGAAACAAAAGCTGCTCCCTGGCATTCAGACAGCTGGGGAAGTAGCTGGGGCTAGGGGTGAGGCTAGAGGGAGAAGGGATGGCCTCCTCTGGCTCTAGAGACAAAGACCGGAGATGGTAGGAGTGTTGGAGGGAAAGTTACTTCTTCCCCACCAAAGAGAACAGGCACATTCCAGTGAAAACCAGAAGCAATTAGGGGCAGAGACCCTATACAGACCCACATGGCTGCCTTCCTGCCTACTGGTCAGGGGTGAGGACCCAGGACCCAGGGCGTGGCCCTGCCAGGGACCCTCGATCCTTTTTCCTGGCTTTGAAAATGATCATTAATCACTGCCATAGGCAGACTGTCAAGAGAGCTGGGCTGCCAGCCAGGGAGCCTAGAAGAGTTAAGAGCCAGGTTAAGGAGGGAGTGTGCACAGGCAGACAGGCAGGCGGGACTCCTACCACTCCTCTGCATATTGATTCTCGCCCTGCTCTAGCCTTGCTCTCCAGGAACCCACAGACAAGTGACTGGGGATTTTCTCCCCTGACTTGTTTATGCAGAAAATACCTTCCATGGGGGAACTGGGCAGCAGCATCTGGCAGTCTGCAGCGCAGCCTGTAGTTGGACTGTTCCACTCAACAGGACAAAGGCAAAGGATTCGCAAACATCCTCCTACTGGACTGACAGGCACCCGTAAGCCCTCTACCTCATATCACCCTCAAATTAGGGTTCACTTTGTTTTCCCTGTTTGCCTTGAAATATGTGTGTGTGTGTGTGTGTGTATACATATACATTTTAAACTGAAAAATAACTTACATATAGTATAGTGTACTAAACTTAAGTATGTGGCTTAACAAAGTTTTACGTCCATATACATTCATGTAACCATTACTCGGAGCCCTGATGGCCCAGTGGTTAAAGCTTGGCTACTAACCAAAAGGTTGGCAGTTCGAATCCACTACCGCTCCTTGGAAACCCTGTGGGGCAGTCCTACTCTGTCTTATAGGGTCGCTATGAGTTGGAATCAACTTGATGGTAACAGGTAATCACTACTCAGATCAAAATATAGACCACTTCTAGTGCCTCAGAAAACTCTCATGCCCCTTCCCACTCAATATCCATCTTCTCACCCCATCCCACTTTGGAAGTAACCTCTATTCTCATATGTATCACTACATAGATAAATGGAATCGTATACACTGTTTTGTGTCCAGCTTTTTTTGCTCAACATTAGGTCTGTGAGCCATCCCAGTTGTGTATAGCAGTAATTCATTCTCTTTTATTGCTGTGTAGTACTCCACTATATGACTATACTGCCATTTATTTACCCATACTATTGCTGATGGACATTTGAGTTGTTTCCAGTTTTTGGTCATCACGAATGGTGCTGCTATGAATATTCTTACATGTGTCTTTCAGTGAACGTAAGCACTCATTTCTATTGGGTATATACCTGGGAGTGGAATTGCTGGATAAAAGGTCAGTATATGTTTTAGTTTAGTGGCTCCTTAGCTTTGCAGCCTGGTGTGCTCAGATGGGGCAGGGGCTGACAAGGAGAGCCTGGCTCATGGGTATCCTGGGTATAACATATTTCTAAAGTGGTTGTACCTATTTATACTCCCACCAGCAACGTATGGGAGTTCTGGTGGCTCTACAACCCAGGAGGCTAATTTTAAATTCATCACTCTTTGATACTCCAGCTCAGACTAATTGCTTTAGGTGGGGTTCAACAGTACATCCCATGCAGTATTCTGCTATGGCTAATAAAAAAATTACAGGTATGGCCATGCTGTCTCTTTCCTAAAAGAGTTTTCATCTTCTGTGTACAGAGTTAGGAGGTGGCAAAACGAATGCCAAGGCCCTGTTGGGTCCTCTCTGCTTTACCTCCTGCAGGATCAGTAGACCTGACGGGTTTGTCCAGGAGAGGTGGTAGCCAGCAGCCTGGGAGAGGTGCAAGAACTCAAGGGCCTTTTGGCCGGGCACTGCACACCAATCTGTGCCACCAGCATCTCAAGACCCAGCAGTTTTCCCACAGTGTAAGTGGACCACATCAACCTTTCCCTACATCATCTCTTGGACTACTCACTGAATATTGTCTCACCTTCAACAAAAGAAGTGAAACTGCTAAATAACCCAATTTTACATGTGCTAGAAGTACCTTACCGTGTGCTAGAAGTACCAATAAAATATTTCTTAAGGGGAAGAAACTGAATTTAATGACAAAAGTGAGCTTTTCACATTAATTGGTGCCTTCCAAAAACCAGCTCCCTTCCCCTTATCGTGGATTACTGATAGCTAGCTAAAGAGTACTAAATGACTATTAAAAAAAAAGAAGAAGTATATTTATCAATAGCAGCTGTATCACCTGGAGAGAGGAAAAGACCTGCCCTCAGACAATGGGCTAATCCTGAGGCTTAAAGATTTGAGTTTTAAACATTCATTTGGGGATCAAGTTAGTCTATGAAGTCACAAGGCCTATTTCATCTGAGAAAGACAACATATTTCAAGCTACCAGGAAGGGTGTCCAGAGCCACAGACCATTTACTCCAAGATACAAAGAATATACCAGAAATTGCCTTACCACCAAAAGGCAAAGCAATACATGTCAGGAACATTTCCTTGCCTGAGATGGATAGATAAGCACACAACAGAAGGAAAAACACTCAAATTGCACTTTGAGGCAGACCAAGCCTCTTTCCCACAGTAAATTCTTTGTATATACACATCAAAAACAGATCCAACAATCCATTTGGGAAAACCAAGGTCAGTTTGCAGCCTTGAATAGAACTAGTGGGGGAGGGAAGGCAGCTCTATGAGTGAGGTCTTGACAAAACTTGTCTTCCACATGACCAAGCGGCTCCTTAGCTTTGCAGCCTAGATGGGGCAGGGGCTGACAAGGAGAGCCTGGCTCATGGGTATCTTGGATATAAGATGCTTCTGTCTCTAGTGTATTTCACCCCCCTCCTGAACTGCCCTGATAGATGGCAGCCTCTGTGCCACCGTGAGTTAGTCATATCAGCCTTTCCCTGAGAGACAGGCCTTACCCTCAGATGAAGACTTCTCTTGCACACAGAGTTCTACCTTGCATTAATTAGCTAGATGCAGCAGGATCCTATACTCCACAGTGGCCTGGGGAGGCAGGCCAGCTCCCGCTATTGGCTTAGGATACTGAAGGACAGACAAGGGGTTGTCTGTTGCCCCAAACGGAGAAAGTGATGGAGTTGCTAGTGTCATGGGCCACATTTTTCAAAGGTGGTACAGGAGACGGAAAGAGTCCTGGCCTGGGAATTAGAATACCAAGTTCTAATTCTACTCGGTGGCCTCAGGTAAGTCACTTAACCTCAGAGCTGACTCTCTGTGGGTGATGATAACCTCTGCTCTGTCCACCTACAGAGTGGAGCTGTGGGGAGCAGTAGACTAGAGAATGGGTTGAAAGTGTACAGGATAATAATTTAAAAAAATAACAGCAAAATTATCATCACCATCATCCTGACTCTGATGAGATCACAGTTTTGTTTCACCTCCTAGGGAACAAGCCTTTCTTCTTCACTGATGAGGGAAGAATGGAATCATTTATATACAGCCTTTGTTTATCAGACTTCCAGATTAATTCCCCCCTACCCTCTTGGGCACTGGGAAACTAAATAAAAAATCTACCAAGGAACAGTATCTCAGAAACTACCCACAGTGAGTTACATCAGCCAGAGAATATTATTTAGAATTGTTTGGATTTATTTCCGGCATAGAAATGTGTGTGTGTGTATAAAACACACACACACAGAGCAAAAGATGAGAAAAAAGGGGCATCAGAGTTCTGAAATCTAACCAATCCTTCTAGAACAATTTTGAGGGGAAACAGAATCAGGAGTAATTTGTTTAATTCAATTTGGCTTCAGTCAGTGAAAAAGGAAATACTTTATTTAGCAGGGGAATAGGAGAAGCATTTGGTTTTGGGGGTTCTTGGTGTATTTGTTACACAGGC
Organism: Dugong dugon; assembly: GCA_030035585.1. Lineage (NCBI taxonomy): Eukaryota > Metazoa > Chordata > Mammalia > Sirenia > Dugongidae > Dugong > Dugong dugon. The sequence goes on along the minus strand of CM057482.1, from coordinate 19,934,112 downwards.
AATTATTCTGACAGAAAATTGCTACTAAAGTGGCTTTTTCTTCTTTTTTTTTGGACATCAGGGTAGCTCACTGTCTGTTGGGAGCTCAACAGACACAATCATGGACACAAAATACAGAACACAGAACTTGGAAGAGCTTCTACATAGACTACTGGAATCCCCTCATTTTATAGATAAGGAACTGTGGCCCCCAGAGGGAAAAGGATTTGCCTAAGATCACGAAGAAGGGTGGAATGTTAGCCCTGGCTTTGCACTTATCAGTTCAGAGCTCGTTCCCCCACCATACGGCAGCAGCAGACAGACAGCGAGCAGATTCAGCACTGCCTTGGCCAACTCTGCTCTTCTCAGGTTCCTTCTACTGGCAGGTTGCCCTGTGGTGGGGGAGGGGGCCACCAGGGTGTGAGTAGCCTCTGTCTAGCCTACAAACAAGGTGCTGTGGCCTGAAAGGCCCATCTGTTGCAGTCAATTCACCCAAACATGTTAACAAGTGAGAGACACCACACAAAGCCACAGTTACAGCCCTGTCCCCCGCTGCCACTGATCAGCCGTTTTATCACCTGCAGCTGCAGTCATTCGGGGCAGCCTGCTGTGTGCTGCCTCCCTCAGGGACCTGTCCACTTCCTCTGCAGGGCAGCCTGCTGTGCCAAAGATGCCAGCCCACTCACAACCCCGGGGGTGGCACCAGGCCCTGCATACTCGGGCCATTTTCAGTGGCTCCTGTGAAATCTACCATTTACCTTTCACGTTAGCTCTGGAGGCTGAGGAGCTGACCTGGTGCCGAGCCTACCAGGCTTTTCCTTGGTCTCAGCTTACAACATCTGACTCCTGAGTGACCCAGACACTCAAATTTGGGAGTGACAAATGAGTCACAAATGTACAGGGGCCCTTAGTCTCACCATTGCTTGAAGAGCAAAGACACCAAGCTTCACATGATTAAAAACATAACCCACCCCTAGACTTCATGAACCACTCACTCTAACTTAGACTCTCAGAATGAGTTTTCCAGCGAGGAGACCACTATGAATTTAAAGGGAACAGCCTCCACACCGGCTGTCCTGCCTCAGTCTCCCCTCTCCAACTACACTGCTGACTGTAAGTCTCCTGAAAGCTCGGCTCTGAAGACACTCCCCCGGCTTTGCCTTCAATAACTCAGCTACGTCTACAGATTGAAGTGCTAACTTCTCAGTCAAATGCTGCTCTTCACAATCTGGTGCCAGGTGACCTGTTCAGGACGGTCCCTGAACTCAGGCCACACACAAAGTTTCTCCCAGCCATGCACGTATGTCATGACGTTTCGGCCTCCCGTTCGTGGTTCCCCCACTCCCGAGCCTCCGACATGCTGAAGCTGCACCTGCTCGCAGGGGCCTTCCCCGCACTCCAGCCCACTCATCTGGATTCTCTGTGACATACTCAGTCACAGAGGAGAGCTTATGATATCACCTAACACAGGCCCTGCCCTCAGGTACTGCTACCTGAGTGGAGGTAAGGTTACTTCCATGAAGAGTTTTTCTGCAGAGGAAATTTTAAATCTACAGGCAGCCCCTGGGTTACAAGCAAGATCCGTTCCTAAGCTGGTCTTTAAGTTGAATTTGTAGGTAAGCCAGAACAGGTACATACAGCTCTTATTTACTGTCAGTTAGCCAAATGTTTGTCTTAGTATATAGTATATATTTTACGTTTCTGTGCATATAAAGGAAACCCTGGAGGCGTACTGATTAAGAGCTATGGCTGCTAACCAAAAGGCAGGCAGTTTGAATCCACCAGGCGCTCCTTGGAAACCCTATGGGGTAGTTCTACTCCGTCCTATAGGGTTGCTATGAATCAGAATATACTCGATGGCAACCGGTTTTATTTTTTTTGGTGCATATAAAACACTTAAGAAACGCTTCATGAGTGTCACAAAGTAGTGCGTGTGTTCGTTATTAGAAACCATTGTATTTAACTCAAATTTTTAATACAACAGGCTTTATAGCAGTCCGTTAAGTAGTACGAGTTGTCCATAAGTTGGATGTTCTTAACCCGGGGACTTAGTGTACTCTTTCTCATCCTTCTATTACAGTAGTTCTCAACAGGGGGCAATTTTGCCCCCAAAGAGCATTTACGATATTCTAGAACATTCTGGCTGGGATGATTGAGTGATGCCACTGGCATCTAGTGGGTAGAGGCCAGGGATGCTGCTAAACATCCTACAGAGCACAGGACAGTCCCCCAAAACAAACTATCCAGTCCAAAAAATCAGTAGTGCCCACGTTGAGAAACCCTGTATTATGGTAACTAACAAGTAGCCAAACGGACTGAATTGGTTTTCCCATCTACTGGTCGTGCCAACAGTGAAAGCAAGTAGTGAAGCACCTAATATAAGTGCGGAAGACAGAAAGAAGATTTACTCAGGACCTGAATCAGTACAAATTGGTATTATCAAAGGGTGTCGCTTACTTCTGTTTTGGGTTCGCTCAGAAATCTACTAGCTGGCAACCTGGCAGTTCCAGCTGCTGTGGAACAGCAGGATATTCAGCAGACTGCTTGCTGCTGCTGACCTTCAGTTACAGGGCAGCTGCTGAAAACAAGGCAGGCACCTGAAGTCTTGTGCCGCTTGGCCTCCCCGTGTATGGCACGCTGAGTCAGGGAAACCAACAGGATGACTCACACAGCAAACATGTCCTGAGCGGCTCCATGCCTGGCCCTGTGCTAGCACTGGGGACTCACAGGAATGACAAAGTGGCTGTCCTCGAGGAGTTCCTAGTCTAATGGGGCATATAGCAGTAAACAAACAATTACCCATCTTCACTCTTGGCTAGACTGATATAACTTCCATTTTCCTTTAAAGATCCTTCTGGGAAGGGAGAAAAGCAATAAAGTAGAAAATAAAGCAATGGAACTACACCGCTGATTAAAATCTATATTGCTATGGCAGCCCCTTTGAGACAGGATCAGCTCCTGGGTTTGTACCAGCTGGGCTTGTGAGGCTTGTAAATAATTAAAAGGTAATTGGAAGGGGAGACCAAAGTATTAAGTGGATTTCTCTCTCTCAGGACAACCAGGGAGTTTCATTGCTGCCAGTCACATTATCTTTCAGGATTATATTCTTGTTTTTTTCACTGACACAAGCTGCTCCAGATAACAGCTGGAGGAGTAAACTAATTAGGTCCTGCTCACACTGCTTTGACAGGCTTGGAGACTGGGGGAAACAAGATGCAAAACTTTCCACTGCCTTTTAAGCAAACCAGGAGTTATAGGCATGCCACTAAGAAGGCCAATAGGGCTTTGGAAGGTGAAGGGGCGGAGGGAGGTGGGTGGACTCACACACGCACACTGGGTGGGGTGGGGGGAGAGAGAGACAGGAGTTACGTCAGGGTATTTAGCTGCTTGCTGGAGGCTGCCATTTAGCTCAGCCTAGGGTAAAGAGAAGGCTTTCATTTCTAGGTCTCAGGAAAGGATTGAGAAACAAAGGGATGTGTGATCAGATACAAGCAGGAGCCTGGGAAGAGCATGGTGGGAGCGGCTTCCTCTGCGGCTTTGCCCTGAGGGTGATGAAGGTAGAACCGTGCAGGTTGTCAAAGACCTTCTCCCAGAAAGGCTGAGTTTCTGGCTATGTTTCCTGAGAAGTGACCCAGCTGGTGAACCCACTGCTATGACAGGATATAAAGCCAGGAAGTTGATTCACTGGCTTCAAGGTTCAGTCACGCCATGGTCCAGAGCGGAGATGGCTATGGTAGAGGGGAGAGAGACTGTAGTAAGGATAGAAGGACAGGGAATCGGGAGACTGGGTTATAAAGCAGATGTCTACACACCCAGAGTTAAACTGCAGGAATGCTCCAGGCAAGTCAGAGTACGAAAGGGTCAAAAGGATAAGGGAAAAGAGTTGGCCTTTTCATGAATCATTTCAGACCCTCCCAACAAACCCACTGTTGTTAGTTGTCATCGAGTGAATTCCAACTCATGGCAACCCCATGTGTGCAGAGTAGAACAGCTCCACGGGTTTTCAAGGTTGTGTGATCTTTGGAAGCAGATCATCAGCTCTGTCTTCTGAGGTGCCCCTGGGTGGGTTTGAACTGCCAACCTTTTGGCTAGTAGTTGACTGCTTAACTGTTTGCACCACCCGTATCTATTCTTCCATTTACCTTACTCAGTCTCCACAATGCTGGATGCACCAACAGGAGGTCTCCACATACTAGTTTAAGTGAAGTCCAGGGCAGCTATAAGATTATGGCTCCAGAGACCAGTTAATTGGAAGAAGAGAGACAAAAACAAAGCAGGGCCAAATTCAGATGATTATTCCATTCATTTTCTGCCAAGACCCTCTCTTTCCTCTTCAATCTTGTTGCCAATTATTTGGCTAAATCCAGGACCAACCCAGCAGCAAATACCTCTTATCCTCATAAAATGCTGGCACTCTGGGGCAAGGATGACTAACAGTGACTTGTACACAGTAGGTATTCAATAAATAGTTACTGAATCAAAATGATGAGCAGACTGCATACTCACCCCTCTTCTGCATAAAGACGAAGAGATCATCCAGGAACTCTTTCCTTTCAGGATCACCATCCAATTCATACAGCTGCAAGCCCCATCCCCCAAGAGAAAAACACAGTGAGAAATTCCATCTTGCTGTAGGAACTCTTACACCATATATACTGCAATCATCCAAATGACTAGAAATGTGACTCACAGGTCACTCCTGTGCTTATTCCTTGGAGATCAGCTACAACAACCCACTGTAAAATTGCTTCTTTCTTTTAACACAAAGGAAACAATACAGACCTTGGCAAAATCTCGAGAGATCTCTCTTCCCCGGCCTCCATCAGCATCATCACTCCAGGTCAAACCACCATTCTAAAAGGGAACAAAATACAAAATTCAGATGGGAATAGCAAGAGAAAGAGCAATAGAAAGCAAGGCAAGTATTTAGGGGGAAGATAAAGACCCTCAGTAATTATGCCGTCCTGGTTCACACTGTGAAAGATCACGCAGATAACGACCTCTGCCACCCTTACTGGGGCTTTTGTTTTGTTTTCAGTTATGGTTCCAAAATAAGAGGGAGCTGGGTAGAGGAATCATTCCATTTGTTGAAGGAGGGTGGGTGTTACTTATTGATAATCCCCCTAGAGGGGGCCTAAAAGCCCAATTTTCTGAGGACTTGCTCATCCCTGGCTGATCTTCCAAAAGTCATCACTCTGAGATGTACCACTTTTCTGCAGGTTGTGAAAATACTGAACCTGACTTCTCACACAACACTCTAAGTGAGGGATAAAAGGCCAAAGGGAGAAAGACAGAGATCCTGAAATTGTGGTCTCTCAGCCACACCTCACCATGAGAAGCCCTAAGCCTAGGGATCAGGACTCCTTAGTGATATAAAGGTCCCATGGCCTGAGAGTGTTCCCAAGGTACAGAGACTCAGCAGCCCTAGGATGACAGTTCATCTTCATTAGAGAAATAACGAAAACCTAATATTAATTTAATTGATTAGGTTAAGTCAACACCATTCAAATGAATAGGATGAAATGGCAAATAGGCCTTTGTTCATGCTTTTGAAACATGCTTCCTACCTTTCTTCAGTCAGTTAACTCTTATTCCTCCCTTAGGACTCAAATCAGGTATCATCTTCTACAGGAAGCCTTCTCTTCACCCATGGCTGCACTAAGCACTCTAGAAACAATCACTTTACATTTCTCTCTGAGAATTTAACAGATTGTTTTGAAATATGACACAACCTTGCTTGCTGAAAACAAAGAAGACTTGAAGCACTTACTGACGAAGATCAAAGACTACAGTCTTTAGTATGGGTTACACTTCAATATAAAGAAAACAAAAACCCTCATAACTGGACCAATAAGCAACATCATGATAAATGCAGAAAAGATAGAAATTGTCAAGGATTTCATTTTACTTGGATCCACAATCAATGCCCATGGAAGCAGCGGTCAAGAAATCAAATGACATATTGCATTGGACAAATCTGCTGCAAAAGTTCTCATGAAAGTGTTGAAAAGCAAAGATGTCACTTTGAGCACTAAGATGCACCTGACTCAAGCCATGATATTTTCAATTGCCTCTTATGCAAGTGAAAGCTGGACAATGAATAAGGAAGACTGAAGAAGAATTGATGCCTTTGAACTGCGGTGTTGGTGAAGAATACAGAATATACCAGGGACTTCCAGAAGAGTGAACAAATCTGTCTTGGAAGAAGTACAGCCAGAATGCTCCTTGGAAACAAGGATGGTGAAACTTTGTCTCACACACTTTGGACATGTTATCAGGAGGGACCGGTCCCTGGAGAAGGACATCATGCCTGGTAAGGTAGAGGGTCAGCAAAAAAGAAGACCCCCTTGGGGTTGGCAACCAATGTCACAGAACAATATATATGTTAATTGTTAAATGAGAAACTAATTTGCTCTGTAAACCTTCGTCTAAAGTACAATTTAAAAAAAAAAATAAACAAGACCTTTGATGAGATGGATTGACACAGTGGCTGCAAAAATAGGCTCAAACATGCAATGATTGTGAGGATGGTACAGGACTGGGCAGTGTTTCGTTCTGCTGTACACAGGGTCATTATGAGTTGGAACCAACTCGACAGCACCTAATAACAACAGCATTTTGAAATTACTTGTCATCCCACCATATTGTAAACTTCTTTAGAGCAGGGATAACATATTCATCTTTGTAACCCTACCTGGCATAAAATAGGCCTCAATAAATGCTTGAGGAACTGTAATCATTGTTAAAGGCATTAACTGGTATTTAAAACCATTCCCCAAAAATACGCAAACACATACATCATACCGGAGAGTCAAAATGCTAGTCTCATAGTATAACTCTGCTGCTCACCCAGTGGATGAGAATAGACATGGACCGTCATACCCTCTCATTTCTTCCCAGGCACACAGGGGCATGCCCATGGAAAGGTGCGTGTGTGCATGCAGGGGTGCATGCACACTTGCTCCCATGCCACCCAGCTGGCTGGGGTGTGTAAATGGTAGGGGAGGGGTAACTGGGGATGGGAAGCAGAGGTTTCTTGGGAAGACATTTTTTGGACCACAAAGGGATCTCATTCTAAAACCATGTCAATAAAATGAAAGCCTTGTCTAATTCTATTCTCTCCCACCTTTCCCTTGAATAAAGCTTGTCTAAAAGCAGGGCGTATCATTCAGTTGTGTTCTGGGGCCATGCCTTGCTTCCCCTACTCATTTCAGAGGCCTCTAAGATGTAGACCCACTTTTCTGGTAGCAGCAATTCAGCACACAGTGAAGTGAATATAACCAAGAAGTGACACCGTGTCTGCTGAAATGAAACAGGCTACACCAAATTGTTTCCCTGCTTATCAGTAAAAGCCGTGTGCAAGGAAGTATTCAGCAAATGCTATCTGGCCATGCACGCTTGGTCTACTGAGGCAGATGGCGTTATAAACCTCCCCACAGCAACTCCAGCTCAGGGAAGCCAATAATCAAGCAGGAGGAACACTGTAAAAAACAAAACAAAAACTCAGCCCACATTGTAATTACAGTCACTGGTGTCATTTGGTGGCAACTAGCACAATGAATAATCAAGATGAATTATGCCTGTCAGGTCAGCAAAACCAGGCAGACTTACATTCCCCCTTTCAAAAGGATGCAGTAGGTTGCCCTAATGCCCAATGATTTGGTTTGAGCCAGTAATTCCTGCTGGAAAGTCAATTATCCCGGGAGCCCCATCGGCTGAAAGACATTTAATGGGGATCATTGCCGCTTCTGTTATGTCAGCTGTTTACTGTGGCAGTTCAATTCCCAACTCTCCCATCAGAGATCTGAAGGCTGATTTTGTTCACAGGAGGATTCTTTCTCTATCAGTCACAGAAAGAGATGAAAACACAGATTTTTGCTAATTGCGGTAACGTCCAGGCACTCTGAATGCTCACTCAGAAACTATTTAACACTCAGCTGGGCTGAGAGAACAGAATCCACAACCCAGAATCTCGAGACAGGGGCTTCCACAGCAGGAGAGGAATATAAAAACAAGCACGCCAGTGTGATTACGTGTGAAAACAAACACCCCCGTGTGAGCGCCGCTCAGGGAGCAAGGACAGGGACAGGGACGCCCTGGCGGGGGGGCTGGGAACCTGTAGGGTCCCTTTGGCTTTCTCCAACTCTGCCCAAATTATAACAGGGTGGTCAGACGTTGTACAAGTTATAGGCCACTAAGTGTGAGCTGCTTAGATTAAAAATCTGCTTAGTGATGGGATGTTGGCAAGGAATGCCTCTAGCTCAGTGAACACAGAGGACATGGAGACCTGCTAGAACAGGACAGAAATGGGAAACTGAACTCCGAGCAATCCCACTGTTTCGCTATCCCACAGACAGGAACTGTCAGTTACTACTTAAAGAAAACGTGGGGAAAATAGTTGCCCAGGATTGGGGGTGTTTTTGTTTGTCCAGTTCCAAGGTAAGGATGGTCCATTACTTAATTTAAAATATTCCATTGGGGCTGATGGAGAAATGTCCCTGTGCATTACTTCCTTTGTCCTGAGACAGTTAAACTTTGATCATGCCTCACAGGTTTTCTGGCTGAGGGGAGAGTCATTCCTGTACCTGCCCACCCTTCACGGTCCAGCTGGAATGCCATTTCCTTTGTTAAGCTCCCCTCACCTCTGCCCACCAGGCACAATCAATGCCCTTCTCCTCTGGGCTCTGTTGCCTCTTGTTCTGGTTACTCGTGCCCCTGTCTATGTCCTCAGTCTGCAACCATCTTGTTGGGGTACCCGCACCTCCACTACTCTACTCTCCCCCTCCGTCTTTCATCGGGTGGATTACAGGCTTAACTGGTTCTTAACTCTGAGCAACTGCTGTAAAACATGGCTCGTGTATGCAACTCAAGTTTATGTGCAGGAGGTTCCTTGGCTTATCAACAGGGTGGGGGTATGACTGCTGGAAAGTTACCAGCCCGAAATAATTTTTTCTTGGATGCTGAGTGTGGCTGACTGTGACTGTGTAGTGGTGGAAGAAGGCAGGGAGTGGCAGGAGGGAGGTGGGCCTGCAGGGGAAACACATCCAAGAAGAGACAGCTCAACATTTTAAGGATCAAGACGAGTCCATGAGAAAAGCGTATCCATGGAAGGGCCACTGCCTGCAAGTCTACTGCGCCTCGGGCACAGGCTTTGTTACCCTGTCAGCAGCAGTATTAAATAGCCCATGTGTGCGGGGACTCAACAGTAGCCAGAGTGGTCACTTATTGCCATTTACAACCTTCTCAGCCTCTCCTACTTGAGAACTCCCTTTTAACATCTTTGATCTCACCAGGAGCTCACAAGAAACTGACAGTTTGTTCCCAAATACCCACCCAAGACTAGCTCTGGCTACCATACCCACATTCAGCTCATTTTCCCTAGGGAAGCCACAGTGTTTTGCCTTTAAATCCCTTAAAAATGGTAGTGAAAGAAGGCTGGGGGAAAGAAAAGGGGAAGTAGGAAGCTAGTGTTTGTGTACCTTCTGTGCATCAAAGATTGGGCCAGGAGCTTTCCACACATTTTCTCACTTAATTGTGAGAAATGTGGAGGTGGTTCTTTTGGAGTTGGGAAAATGATGGCTTGAAAAGCTCAAGTAACTTACCCAGGGTCTCAACTCTGCCCAAAGTCTGGGCAATGCCAGGATTTAAACCCAGGTCTGTCTGGCTCTCTGTTACATCACGCTGCCTCGTGGGTTGAAAGAACACTAGAAAGTGTTCTGGGTGGGGAGATGAGGGAGGGAGCAAAAGAAGTGAGAATAAAATCCTCTGTCCACAGAATCCTATAATGCCCAAGCCATGGCCCTGGGTGACTCCTATCAATGAGTGATCCTTTTATTCCTTGATTTAGCTCATCTTCATCACGGTGGTTCAGCTGAACAGCAAACCAACCCTTGTAGGACACCTGCCCAGGAGAGTTGTTTGGGGCTACTGAATTAAGAATTGTTAACCTTTTACCACTGCCTCCAAAGCCCCCATTCTCCCCCAGAGAGAGAGCAGAGTAGAGGTACACCTCTGAGGGGATCAGAGGAATATGGCACTGTGGCACGCACAGGAAGGCCTTCAAAAAACACTAATGAATCAGTCTAACCTGACTGCTTCTCAAAATTAAAATAGTACTTCCCTAACACCTCAGCGCTGGAAGAGGGGAAATGATCCCTATCTTTGAAAATCTAAAAGACTGCTTTGTAGAAAAGGAAACAGACTTTTTTTCTCTAAAGCTCCAGAGGGCAGAACTAGGGTCACTGGGCAGAAGTTACCAGGAAGATTTCAGGTTGATAGAAGAAGGACTTTTCTAACAATTAGAACTGCCCAATAATGGGGCGGGCCTTCTCAGGAGGTAGGCAGCTTCCTGTCCCTGGATGACCATCTGTCTAGGATGCCATGATGTGGAATACAACATGAGACAAGGCTGGACTAGACGGCCTCTAGGGGCCCTTTCTGCCCCCGAGAAACTAAGATCCTATGACAAATTCACTCAAAACAGATTTCCTGAGAACCCACCACAGGTACAGCATTGTGCTGAGAAGCACACACACCCACACACACATACATACACACAAAAGTGAATCTCATCACTGGGAGTTCTACCATGTAGTTGGAAAAACAAGCTGAAAATACGTGTAACACACATTTAATAGTGCAAGACAATAAGTACCAAAACACAAAGTACCCAGGAGGACGAAGAAAAAGCCAGAGTGGCTGAGAGGTGGAGATTAAGCTAGGCCTTAAAGAAGGGTGAGGGGAGATTTACAGTTTAAATGAGCATGGAGTAGAGGGTAAACAAGGCATGTTTTGGCAGGGAGGATATAGGACAGCAAGTCTGAATAGTTAAGGTGGAAACAGGCTGTGAAATGCCTTGAATACCAGGAGGAAATCTAAACTCTGAACTGGGAAGGGGGGAGGGGGAAGTGTACTGGAAGTTTTCTGAACAGAAAAATAAATGATCAAATCAGTGCTTTGAACTGTTTCAATAACATATTTTTGTTGGAAAAATATATAATACACACATGTGAATGTATGTAGACACCGAATTGGATTGAGGTATGGGAGATTTCCACTTTGAAATTTTTCCATTATATTCATTCATGCATAAACATTTGATCATCCAGGATATACTAGACATTACGGAAGGTTCTGAGGAAAAAAGAAAAAGATAAGAACTCCTGACCTTATGGAGTTTAAAGTCTAATGGGGAGAGAGAGACAATTAAAAAACTAGTTATGTTTATTTTTTCTAGATTAATTTTTCAATCATTTGTCAGGACCTATCACTTGCCCTTCCCTTTCCCCTCAACAAAGACTTGGATTTGGACTGCACTGAAATTATAGGATAATTTAGCATAGAAATGACACCTTCACAATATTTAGTCTTTCAATTCAGAGAAGCACGTGACTCTTCATTTAATAAAACAAATCTGTCTTGGAAGAAGTACAAACAGAATGCTCCTTGAAAGCAAGGATGGCAGACTACGTCTCACATACTTTGGACGTGCTATTAGGAGGGACCAGTCCCTGGAGAAGGACATCACGCTTGGTAAAGTAGAGCGTCAACCAAAAAGAAGATGACCCTCAAGGAGATGGATTGACACAGTGGCTGCAACAATGGGCTTAAGCATAGCAACGATTGTGAGGATGGTGCAGGACCAGGCAGTGTTTCATTCTGTTGCACATACGGTCGCTATGAGTTGGAACCGACTTGATGGCACCTAACAAGAACTAATGATTTACAATGTCAATGTATTGCTTCTGTAAACAGTACTGAAGATCTGAAAGGGAAAACCAGCACTGGGGCTGGGTGGCTGTGCAGTGGCCCACACTGAGACTGGAGGGGAGGGTGGTAGGGGCAGCAGAACCAGGGAGAAATGACTGTCATAAGACGCAGCCAAAAATGAGAATGATGAATACAAATTCTAACAGTGAGGAAGGTATGTTCCTGATGGAAATAGAGAACCTGGGCAGGGGATCAAGCAGGAAGGCTTTCAGCACTAATAAAAATAGACCACTGTCTCTGAGGGGTGACAAAACCAATCCCACAGCCCTGGAGGAAGTCAGGTATGGCAGCTGGCAGCAGCAGAAGCCAAAGCTTACTGCCAATCTTCTAGTGAGGAGAAAGGGGGGAAATTTAACAAATAGCTCCTGACCCAAGAAGGCTACCTTGGGTCTTTCTTTTTACTACGATTTAAAAAAAAAAACACCAACCAGACCACGCCTCTAGGATCTTAGGAGCCAGTACTGCATTCCTTAGAGCTGTACCTCCCCAGAGACAAGAGCGCCTGACTTTAAAAGCAATTAAGTATCTAGGCTATTTTAGGATTACTCCTTGACCACCTGGAATATCTTATTAAAGCACAGCTCAGATGTCCAAAGCAATTTTAGTTCCCATTCCTCACTCTTCCCCAAGGCAGAAGTTAACCCCTTCCCTAAAGTTTAAAGCACAAGGCTAAGCTACCAGCTCTTCGCTTGGAATCCCCATACTCTGAAACTTTTAAGAAACTGTCCTGTCCTTAAAACACCATTGCACATACCGGCAACTTTTATGGAGATTCTTGAGTGTTCTCTGAAGACATGGAACAGGAATGTGTTTCCTTTATGTCTACTCTCTATAACCTAATAGATTCTGAACCCCAAGGTCAAGAATCTGGGAGAATTCCTAGGACCTGAACCTCAAAACAGTCATTAGCAAAACCACTAGCCTTCAAAGGGGCTGATCTCCAGCTCATGGATACCAATCAATAGCACTGAAATACAAAATCTAACTAAAGTATTGGGCCTGAATATTGCTGTTGTTAGTATTATTATTTTTTAATAAGCAACACATAAACGAATGCCCTTATCTTTGGCCACATCTGTGGTTCTGCATAACCTCTACCACACTGGTGACTGCTCTACTGCTCGCCTGGTCAATGATGTTGTAATGTTAAAAGTCCAATTCCAAGATCTTGGTATGAAGAAAAGAAAAACACTCTTTGCCCTCTCCCCAGCTTTAACAGATTCCAGGAGGTAATGAGATATGTACAAGGGAGTAATGGGCAGGATTAAAGGAGAATGCTAAGAGGAGAGGGGAGCCCCAGGAAGTAAAACAGATACTGTTATAAGCAACACTGTTGGACTACAAAACCCTCCTGATAAGATCAGGATTACTGCTCTTAGCTAAGTCGCTCAGGCCTTGGAAGCACTAGAGTTATAATTATCAGATGCACACCTTCCGCTGTCAGGTAACTTTAGCAGGAACCAGCAAGAGCCTCCCCACCTCTTACAGCAACAGAGATCAATTCAGACTCGGTGGCTTGGAAAAAGAGTTAAGGGACACTTTTCTGATTAAGCAGTAGAAAGGGGGAGGAAGAGGAAAGGGAGAGAAGGGCGGCATTCCTACCTCTCCATTTGGACAATCACTCCATGCAATAATCAAGAAGGCTGTGCAGAAATGGGTGCTCTACAAAAGGAGGAAGAAAAACTAAAATGCAATGCTGGTGGAGGACACCTCGATGCCAAGGAGCGAACTGGCCCAGCCAAGTTCACGTTTAAGAGCCACAGAGGAAAGTCACAGATCCTTTTCTCTGCGAGAATCCGAGTTTGCAGCACTATGACATACTTCACCCTTTGAGCTACCTACTGAACTTCCATAATGGTTGCTGACATTCATTCACACCAGAGCTCTACTCAAGAGTTCCAGAAAGTTGGAGCCTAGTGGGAGAACACCTCATCTGGCCTTCATCTGACAGAAGGGGAAACTGAGACGTGGAGATACTGAGTAACTTATCCAAAGTCAATGCTTCAGAAAAGTTTCATACAACTTTTTTTTCAAACTACATATTTTAAAGGCATAGGAAGAAGGTAACATTTTTAAAAATGCTATGATGAATTATTTTATAAAGTTAAAAAATAAAAATAAAAATAAAAATAAAAAACCCGCTTTCATTTTTAAGTTTGGTACTTCCACAGAGCAAGTTTCCTCAGGCCTAACACAGTTGCATTTTGAGTTTAAAAGTCAGCTCCATTCATAGATTTTAAGAACATCTCCCAGGACTTTTCCCAACCCTGCTCCCTCATGGCACTATGGTATAATGTGCCCACTCTGATACCAGGCAGAACACAGTTGCACGTTGAGTTGAAGTCAGCCCCATTTACAGATTTTAAGAGCTTCTCCTAGGACTTCTCCCCACTCCACTCTCCCATCGAACTATGGTGTACTATGCACAGTCTGATACCAGCTGCTCCTGTGCTGCCTGCTAACTCCACTCTGACTCTCTCTCACACTGGAACAGTGACTTACTCCTCTGTGACACTCATACGCTTGGCATGGGGCCTGGCAGATGATGGTAATGAATTTTGGGGAAAATCACAACATACTTAAGAAGGTGGGCTCCAAGTTCTAAACTACAACCCCATAAAAGGATCTAGGAGGCAATATAAATCATTTCCTAAAGATAGCAGTTTAATTTTAGGACCCAGGTGGTAAACAGAAGAGTGGGCATCAAAAAAAGGAGCCCATTTACATTTACATATGTAAAATTGTTGTTGTTAGATGCCATGGAGTTGGTAAGCGACCCTATGTACAAAGGATTAGCAAAGCTTTAAAAAATGATTACTATTCAACAATAGCAAGAGTTGGTGCAATGAGATTCCCCATACTGCTAGTGGTAATATAAAATGGCATGACCTTTCCAAAAAGTAATTTGCCTTAAAATGCTCATAACAATAAAAACAACTATATTAACTGAGTATTTACGATGTGCTAGGCATTGTTCCAGCATTTTATAGATATTAAACATTTCACCTTCACAGTGCTATAAGGTAGGTACTATTATGAGTACTATGAGTACTAGTATTATGAGCACTAGTAGGTACTGTTATGAGGTAGGTACTATAATGAGTCGGAACTATCTTTCTGATGAGAAAACTAAGGCACCAGGAGGTTGAGTCATTTGCAGGTTACAAAGCTACCAAATGGTGGCACTGACAATCAAACGCAGGCAGTGTGGCTTTAAGTCCCTGCTCATAACTGCTTCAATTTTGTAATCTCCCCTAATGTTATACTCCTGTGTCTATGAATCTATCATCAAGAAATAACCTAAAATATAGTATAATTTTATTTATAAAAGCAAAAAATTAGAAACAGCCTAAATGCCTGACATTAAGGGAGTAAGAAACACATTAAGGCACTCTCCGTATAATACATTTGTAGCCATTAAAATAATGCTGCTTTTTAAAAAATGTTAGATCCCTAATTTGCATCCTTCTTATTAATAAATGCCAGATGGAGTAAAGATCTACATAAAAACACAACTATAAAATAGTAAAGAAAAACAGGGAAGAATAGTTTTTTATAATCCTGAGAAGCGGAAGACCTTCTTTAGTATGACAGAAACCATAAAGGGAAAGATCAATAGACTCAGCTACATCAAAATCTTAAACTCCTACCTGATTAAAAAAACAAAAAAAAAACACAAATTAAGTTAAAAGACAACCAGCTAAGGAATATACTTGAAACATACATAATGACAAGGGCCTACACACAAAAGCTACTACAGATCAATAAGAAAAGGATAAACAACAGAATAGAAAAATGGGCAAAGGCTACAAGGAAGCAATTCATGTAACAAATATGGAATGCAGATAACATCTGAGAAGATAGTAGAAATAAAAGAACTGGTAATAACCAATGTTGGCAAGTATTTGGACAAATACATTATTGGTGGCCAAGTAAATTAACATTATCTTTGAGAATGATTTAGCAGTTTGTATTAAAATTTTAAAGTTGAAGAGATGGAAAATTGCAGAAGAAAGAGAATAACATCAGAAAACTGGTCCAAAAACTCTTGTATCCAAAGAAGAAGAATTCTAGATAGGACAAAAAAAAAAAAAAAAAAAAGGAAGAAGGAAAATTATAATCACAGATGAAAAATGTCCCCCAAATAAAGATCATGTGTTTCTAAGTAAAAGAGCTCACCATGTTCTCAGTATATACTGCATAGGAAAAGATCTACCTAAAGGTACATCACTATGGAGTGTCAGAACTGTGGACTGAAAGCTTCTAGAAAGAAAACCAGATTACACATAAAGAGTTAGAAATGTAAAGAACTTCTTAACAGCAACAATATAAAAAACAGAGCAATTCCTTCAAAAGTTCTTTTCAATCTAGAATTCTATATTCAGTCAAACTATTAATAAAGTATGACAGAATAAAAGCTTTTTAAGACGTGCAAGGTCCCCCAACATTTACATCCCATGCATCCTTTCTTAGGAAGCTACTGGATGACGTGCTCCATCAAAATAAGAGAAGAAACTGAAGAGGTAGAAAGGCATAAGATCTAGGAAACAGGACAAAAAGAGTCAACAGTCAAATCTGGAACAGAAGAGTGGAAACTCTTGAAGAGATAACTGCAGGTTAAGCTTATGGATTTAATGTACTGAGGGAAGATTTACAGTCCTGTTGAAGAGTTTGGGAATGAAATAATGAAACGTAAATAGAAAACAAAACTAATTAAAAAATTAGGCAATTACTATTTCCAGAGAAAAATAATTATATAAGAAAGGGTATATAACCATAGTTCACTGTATGACTCGTCTGTGAATTAAAAAACAACAACAAAAACCCCAAACCCATTGCCTTCAAGTCAATTCCAACTCATAGTGATCCTACAGGGCAAGGCAGAACTGCCCCATAGGGCTTCCAAGGCTGTAATCTTTACAGAAGCAGACTGCCACATCTTTCTCCTGCAGAACGGCTGGTGGGTTCGAACTGCTGACCCTTTGGGTAGCAGCCAAACGCTTAACCACTGCATCACCAGGGCTCCTTCTGTCTGTGAATAATGTGTATATAATACAATAATGTAAACACTGGCCATTGATTTAATCAATATTAGAAGAATAAGGTAGGGGAAGTGTGGATGTGTGTAGGGGAGTCAGTATAAGCGCTAAAGCCACATTTTCCATAGTAGGAAGTCAACAGATAATATCCAAACTGAGAGATGAAGAAATAACATTATAAGCATATCATTTAGAAATGAGGAAGTAAATACCAAAAGAAACTGCTTAAAGAGTTGAAAACTATGGCCTCTAAGGACTGTGGGAAGTTGGAATTCTTTCTGTTATAATCTTTTAAGTACTATTTGACTTTTTAAAACCGTGTGTGAGTATAAAAATAAAAATTTTTGATAAAAATTAGAAAAATTTATATACATATACACATCCTCTGATGCACCAAATTCAACCTCTTACAATAATCTCTCCTGCCACAGAAATACATACACCAGGGCACAGCATTACATAGCACCTACAAAGATGTCTATGGAAGCATTAACTGTAATAGAAAAAAATTAGACAGCCTAAATCATCGACAGAGAATAAGTTAAATAAATCATGGTAGATAATTGCTGTGGAATACTGTGTAACCACTAAAAACAATGAAATCATATGTAATGACTGACATGTAAAGATGTCCAAGATTGCTAAGTGAAAAAAAAAAGGGCAGAATAGTCTATGCATATGCTTGAGCTTACGCACGCGTGCGCGCACATGTACTCACTCTCTTGTTCTGTGACTATACGCTTATGTAGGTGAATACACAGAAACAACTCTAGAAGCTAATTCATTGCTAATTTGGTCTCTTCTGGGGAGGAAGGTGGGATTGAAGGGAACACGGTAGGCAACAAGACATAATACTTCTTTATAAGTTTTTATTCTCTATTTTTCTGTATTGTTTTAATTTTTCATGACCATCTATTTATATTACTTATATAATTTTGAGATAAATGATTGTAAAAACATGAATAAATAGATCTGTACGGACACATGAAAGGATGGTCATAATATGAGAAAAAAGTAAGTTGTAGAACAATATGCAAAGCTCCTATTTTTGTCAGAAACAACCAAATTATATTTGTGAGGAAAAAAGCTCTGAAAAGCTATAGATCAAACTGTTAACAACCATTACCCCTGGAGAGTCAGGCTGACGTTTACTTTATACATTTCCATATATCTAAAATTATTTGTGTCAATATTGCTTCCATATATATAAAAACTATTTTAAAATAATACTTTAAAATAAAATTTAATGATAAAAAATGCTTATAGTCTGTTAGGCAATAAAAGATAGGCACAAAATTGTGCATAAAATTTTTAAAAATGTACTCATAACAGGTTTATTCCCCCTCCTAAAGCACAAAGGAAATACAACAAAATGTTTACAGTTGTATCTAGGTTATGTGGTTGTGGTGATTATATTTTCTTCTTTACAAGTTTCTATATTTTCTACAATGAGCTTGAATTGCTCTAATAACCAGAAAACAAAATAAAAGTTACTTTTACAGTAATGAGAACCACTGAGAAAAGATGATCCTTCCCATGCTCCATCTGAAATGAAGAAAGAAAGGGAGCATGGAAAGAGATGAAGTGTGAGGGTTCAAAGTCAGATGGCCTGGGTTCACATCTGTCAAACAAAGAACATAAAATGGGTAATATCAGGGCCTGTCTCACACAACTTAATGAAATGCAAGTACCTGGCACATAAGAGCTCAAAAAGCCTTAGCTATCAAAAACAGGAAAACAAAGACACGAACAAAATCATGAGTTAGGCTTTACTTTCAGTCAATGTGGAGGACTAATCTCATGTGGTGGGGCTCTACAGTTTCCTATTGTCCTCCCAAAAAAAACTCACATAGAAATGCTAGAAAAAATTTAATACTTTGCATCCTTCACATCTTGGTTTCTTAAAACCAAGAAAAAAGAGTTGTCAATGCCAGAAACAAAAAGGAAGTAAAGAATCAGTAAGCAGTGAGCAGGTGCTGAAGCTGAAGGGCTCAAGAGAGAATGGGACCCAGATACAGTTAAGAGCTGAGGCTGATGAATGGGGATTTAATCCTTCCTTCCCCCTCAAGGGATGGGAGTCCAGGCTCCAGGTCCCCTGCATGCCAGGAGCCAGAACTAAGATAACCACATAAAGCCAGAGGCCATGAAGGACTACACCCCCACCCCTGTAAATGGGGCCTAGAAAAACTCCCCACCAGCCTGAAGCAAGTAACTTTGCCATTTGCCAGGGGCCTCATGGAAAAAGTGTTCACAAGAAATGGTAACTCAGACTCTAACCATGCACAGATGTAGACTCCAAATTCACACTATCTCAAACCAACGAGAACCTGCAAAACTTGTAGTAACCCCGCAGATCAGAAAACAAAACTCCCCTTAGGAATGCTTCTACAATCCAAGGCACATGGGACTCCCAAAGAAACAAATCCCCACTCAAAATGAGCTTACACTGAAAAAATCAAAAACAAACAACCACAAGAGGCAATAAACCATTATAAAGGAGAGTGGGAAGAACTTGTGCCCCAGAGAAAAAGAGATAATAATAATCTAAAAGCATATTTAAAATAAGCATGTTTAAAGGACGGGCAGAATACTGATAACCGCTGAACGAGGTAATGAACACATGTGGTTCATTACCAGTCTCGCTTCTTTTGTATGTTTGAAATTTTCCACAATAAAAAGTTTTAACAATTCCATAATATAAAGAGTTTTTAAAAGCTAAAGATGTTCAAAGGACTAAACGGAAGGAATAGAATAGGCAGATTTTTTTAAAATTGTGCTTTAAGTGAAAGTTTACAATTCAAGTTAATTTCTCATACAAAAATTTATACACATATTGTTATGTGACCCTAGTTGCTCTCCCTATGCGACAGCACACTCCTTTCCACCCCGGATTTCCTGTGTCCATTCAACCAGCTCCTGTCCCTTTCTGCCTTCTCATCTCACCTCTGGACAGGAGCTGCCCATTTAGTCTCATGTATCCGCTCGAGCTAAGAAGCACTCTCTTCACCAGTGTCATTTTATGTCTTATAGTCCAGTCTAATCTTTGTCTGAAGAGTTGGCCTCGGGAATGGTTTCAGTTCTGGGCTAATAGAGAGTATGGGGGCCATGTCATCCTGTGTCCCTCCAGTCTCAGTCAGACCAGTAAGTCTGGTCTTTTTACTAGAATTTGAGCTCTGCACCCTACTTTTCTCCTGCTCCATCAGGGACTCTCTGCTGTGTTCCCTGTCAGGGCTGTCTTCGTTGGTAGCCAGGCACTATCTAGTTCTTCTGGCCTCAGGCTGATGGAGTCTCTGGTTTATGCCACCCTTTCTGTCTCTTGGGCTGATATTTTCCTTGTGTCTTTGTTGTTCTTCATTTTCCTTTGCTCCAGGTGGGTTGGGACCAACTGATGCATCTTAGATGGCCACTCACTAGCTTTTAAGACCCCAGACGTCACTCAACAAAATGGAATGCAGAACATTTTCTTAATAAATTTTGTTATAGAATAGGCAGATTTTTAAAGGTCAAAAAATGTATATTAATTAAATACAATAATAAAGTTAAACAAATTTTGAAAAAGCTACAAAGCAGGCTAGACAGAGCTGAAGAAATAATTAAAAAGTGGAAAATAGAATGTGTAACTATTCCAGAGTTGCAGGAGACTGACATACAGATGATGTTTATAAAAGAAAAGATACATGGAAGACTGAATGAGAAGGTTCAAACACTTCTATTAGAATAATGGCCAAGAAAAATAGTGACCAAGGAAAAACAGACATGAATGAATTAGGTTGAAGGTGCAGATCAAGGCCCAAGTGGGATAAATACAAACAAGTCCGAGCCTAGCATACTGTAGTTAAAGTGCAAAAGAGCAGGGTCAAAAAGAAAAATCTTAAAAGTACAAGAGAAAAAGATTCACAAAGGAGACAATTAAACTGACAATAGACTTCTCATCAGCAAAATAGTTGCTAGGAACCAGTGGAATCATATCATCAAAGTGTTACTGGAAAATAATGGTCAACTAGAACCTAACGCTACAAACCTTTATACAGAAGTGAAGGCAAAATAACCACAAAGTTTCAACTGGTTGCTATTCTGTAACAATTTGTATAAATAGTAAATTTTGAATGTGTTGTTTTACCCAAATGTAAAATTTCACATGTATTAAACAGAATGTTCAATGTTTTGTTAATAAAATTTAATAATGTTAAAAAAGGGTAAAATTTTAGACATACCAAGACTACTTACAAATCTCTGCTAAAAGAATTAGTAAAGAAGGAAAAAGGAAACTGAATCCAGAGGGACAGAGTGGGCTATAAGAAGCAATGGAGACAGATGAGAAAGCAAGGAGGGGCAGGGAAGTGAGACAAATGGAAACCAAACAGGATAGAAATAATGAGAATGCTGACACATTGTGAACATTGTAACCAATGTCACAGAACACTTTGTACAAAAACTGTTTAATGGAAACCAAATTTACTGTGTAAACTTTCATCTAAAACATAACAAAATATTTTTTAAAAAAAAAAGCAATGGAGAGAAAACAACTTGATAAAATTGTTGGTAAGCCTATATATATAATAGCTGTTGCATGGTGGGAGGACTAATTGTGGGGAAATTAAAACAGATTGAATGAAGATACTGGCAACAATAATCTGGCAGATGGGCGGACAGAGATAGAAGTTAAACCTAGAATTTCTAAGATCTTCATTTGTAGAAAAGTGCTCAGCTATCAACTGAAAGGTTGGTGGTTTGAATCCACTCAGATGCTGTGGAAGAAAGGCCTGGCACTTTACTTCCAAAAGATCACAGCCATTAAAACCCTATGGAGTACAGTTCTACTCTGAAACACATGGGGTCGCCAGGAATCAGAACTGACTCAACGGCAACTTTTTTTTTTAATGTTGTTTTAAACTAGTATAAAAAGTCAAGAATGCAAGTTAAAATCTAAAAGTAAACAAATAAAAGAATAGAAAGAGAAAGTATAACTTCTAAACCAGTAGAGGAAATAAAGAAAACTCAATTACATCAACAAAAGGCAGGAAAGGAAAAAACAAGAAGCAAAGGAAAAGCGTAGTTAAAGAGACAATCAAAATAAGAGGACAGAAATAGGTCCAAATGTATCACCAATCCTAATAACTAAATAGATTAAATTAATCTACCAAAAGACAGACCATAGGTCCTTTATATGTGGTCTCGAGATATAAAGAGCAGAATGTATAAGAAAAAAGTGTACTAATAGTAAAAAAAAAAAAAGAAAAAAAAAAAGTCAATCTTACACTAGAATATTATAATTCACCTCTCTCTGGAATTTACCATGCAAACAAAAGTTAGTAAGGATAAGGAAGATTTGCATAACATAATAGACTTCATTCAACAGACATGTATACAACCCTGCCTTCATCAAATAGAGAATATACATTCTTTCCAAGCACACATGGAACATTTATAGAAACTGATCACACACAAGCCCAACACAAAGGATATAGTAACAGATTTCAGAGAACTGATATCATACCGACCAGCTCTCTAAGCACAAAGTAATTAAGTTATATATTAATATTAAGAAAGGGTAAACCCACATATTTGGAAACACACTTGAAAAAACCATGGATTAAAGAAACAACCACAACTGAAATCATAAAATGTTTAATATTAACCAACAATGAAAGCATTACATACCAAAATTGTGGGATACAGCAAAAGTGTGACCTAGAGAGAAATCTACAGCCTCAACTGCATTTAACAAGAAATTCAGAAAATATACCTACAACTAAAAAGACTTAAAAACAGAATACATCATACAAAAATGATTATAAGTAAAACTGGGGAAATATGAGTAAGATCAGTGGACTATATCAACGCCAATATCCAGGTTGTGATATTGTACTATAGTTTTGCAAAATGTTACCATTGGGGGAAACTGGGCAAAGTGTACAAGGAATCAATCTGTATTATTTCTTGCAACTACCTGTGAATCTACAATTATCTTAATTAAAAAAAAAAAAACAGGAAAGGGTCTTAAAAGCCTGTGAGCAGCCATCTAAGATACTCCACTGGTCTCACTGCTTTGGGAGCAAGGGAGAATGAAGAAAACTAAAGACACAAGGGAAAGATTAGTTCAAAGGACTAATGGACCACAACTACCACAGCTTCCACCAAACTGACTCTAATACAACTAGATGGTACCCAGCTACCACCACTGATTGCTGTGACAGGGATCACAATAGAGGGTCCCAGACAGAGCTGGAAAAAAATGTAGAACAAAATTCTAACTCACAAAAAAAGACCAGACTTACTGGCCTGAGAGAGACTGTATGGCCCCCAGACACCTTTTTAGCTCAGTAATGAAGTCACTCCTAAGGTTCACCCTTCATCCAAAGATTAGGCAGGCCCATAAAACAAAACGAGACTCATGGGGCACAACAGCCCAGGACAAGGACTAAAGGGAGGGGACAGGAAAGCTGATATAGGGGGGAACCCAAGGTCGAGAAGGGAGAGTACTGACATGTTGTGGGGTTGTTAACCAATATCATAGAACAATATGTGTACTAACTGTCTAATGAGAAGCTAGTTTGTTCTGTAAATCTTCATCTAAAGTACAATAAAAAATAAATAATAACCCAGTAAATTAAAAGAAAATGGAAGAAATATATATATTTATTGAGTTCTCACTATGCGCCATGATGGTGCTGAAGATATAATGATCAGCAAAACAGACATGGTCCCTGTCCTCTTAGAACTTACCATCCAGTATAGGAATCAGACGTCAAACACACAAACATAAAATTATAATGTTCGATGACAGCATCTAACAGGAGAACCTGACCTCCACCAAGAGTGAAGACAGTGACCCTGAGAAATTGATATTTAAGGTGAGAACTGAAGGCTAGGGAAGAGTTAGCCTGGAGAAGAGAGTTCTAGGCAGAAGGACTAGCATATGTAAATGCCAAGGTGGCTGAAGCAGTGATAGACCAGAAGACTGGCAAAGATAAGGCTGGAGAAGTAGGCAGGGGGCAATTTGTGCATATTTTGGCTTGGACAATAAGAGCAACTAGACATTATACTTGGCATCAAAGTAGTAACATAATCTAAGTTGATTTTTAGAAAGTCACTCTACCTGCTGTGTCATGGATGGATCAGAATGTGGGGTGGGGTGCAGAAACCTGTTGAGAGCTATAGTAGTAGACAGGTAGCTTAGATCAGGTAGATGATGGTGACGAAAGAGAGAAGTGGCAGGACTCTAGATATTTAGATGGTAGAACTGACTGATGGGAATTGGTGATGAACTGAAGATATTTAGTTGCTAGAACTGATAAGACTTGGTGAGGGACTGAATGTGAGGAATAACAGAGTAGAAGGTATGAAAGATAGTCAACTCCAAAGTTTCCGTTATGAGTAAAGCGGATATAAATGCCATTTACTGAGAAGACAGACAAAGAAGGAAATAACGGTTGATTGGTGGGCTGGAAATCAAGAGTTCAGTTTTATATGTGTTAAGGTTGAAATGCCAGTAAGACATTTAAGTGGAAATATCAAGAAGATAGTTGGGAATACGTACCTTGAGCTCAGAATAGAAATGCGGGCGCAAGCAATATATACTGGAGTCAATGACTTGTAGATAGTATCTAAAGCCATGGGAGTAAAAAGAAGTTGTCCAAGCACAGCATACAGAGAAGAGGGTTTAGTACTGAGCCCTGGGTAACTTTGATTTTTAACGGCCAGATAGAAGAGAGAGTTAAAGAGAGAAAATAAACAGACTGTGGGGTTACAGAACCAAAAGAAGAGAATGTTTCAAGGAGGGAGTGTTCTACTGTATTCAATACTGATGCAAAATCAAATGAGGTCAGGCCAGGCTGGGTTTAGCAGCATGGTGGTCATTGGAGACCTTACTGAGAGTAACTTCAGGGACATGGAAGAGACAGAGTACAGATCGGAGTGGATTGAGGATGAATGGGATGTGACAAAATGGAGGTAGGAGGTACAAACAATTCCTTTGGAGAAGCTTTGCTGCAGGTGTGGGAGGGAGAGAAGGTGGGTGGGAATACAGAAGAAGCTGGAGGGAAATATGCAGTCAAGGGAAAGTTTTTGAAAGTGTAATAATCAAATGAGGCTGATTTTATGATTAAAGGGTTTTTATGGTTGTTTTGTAATTGGGAGATTGTAGAACATGTATGGATGTGGAAAGGGCTTCAGAAGAGAGAGAGACCAAAGAGGCAGGAGAATGGGGGTTTCACTGATGGAGCAAGTTCCTTGAACACCTAGACAGGGATGGCATTCAGGATGCATGCAGAGGGATTAGTCTTTCGTAAGAAGGACACTTTTTTCCCTAGCAGTGGGAAGGAAGGAGGTGGCAATGGGTTGAGAGTTAAATGGTTTTGTACACTTGGTGGTGGGACAATGAGGGGAGTGTGTGGCTATTGGCTTTTATTTTTCTGTGAAGTATCAGGCAAAGTCACAGGTGAGAGTGAAAGAGGCAGATGGAGAAATGAGAAAGTGAAAAAATATGGAATTTTTTTTGGTGAGTGGGAGTGCAAATTTATTAGAGAAATGTAATAGGTTGCTATGTGGCATTGAGGATCCAAGTTAAGTCAATGATCAATAATTTATAAGGATTTAATATAAATGTTGTTAGTTACCACCAAGTCTGCTCTGACTCATAGCGACCTTATGTATAACAGAATGAAATGTTGCCTGGTCCTGAACTATCTTCATAATTGTTGGTATGTCTGAGTCCTTTGTTGTGGCTACTGTGTCGATCTATCTCCTTGAGGGTTTTCCTCATTTTTGCTGACCCTCAACTTTGTCAAGGATGACATGCTTTTCTAAAGATTAGTATTTCCTGATGATGTGTCCAAAACAATACAAATAAAGCTTACTTCTACCTAAAGAAAAAATATTCACATATCCCTATTCTAGAATGGAAAGCAGCAGCTTCAAAAGTACAATTGTTTAAGCTCACATAATCCTGAAAGGTTTCAGAGAATCCCAGAATACTTGAGTTAGTTCACAGTGCTAGAAAACTTGAAAAGGAGTTGTTTTAGAGTAGTGTACAGGACTTATGGAACATGTGACCTACAAAGGTAGTAAAGACTGACAAAAGATAGCTTCAAAACGTATTAAAGTGCTAATGACAATTCGACCTAACCTTTGTGTGGTGGTATAAATTTTACAAAGATCTTTCACACTCATATTCTTCTTCTTCTTTCTTGGCAATATCTTTAAAACAGTTCCCCAAGGATGGTGGGAGAGGAGTATAACCCCCTGGAATAGATGTTTGCATTGGTTCAGGAGGCAGGGTAGGTCACTTGTCTGAAGTACTGCAGCAAACAAATGGTGGAGCTAGGATCTAAATCCACATCCTCTGGCTCCAAAACCAATGCTGACTTAAAAATTACATCTGTTACTAAGTAACAAAGTTTACCAAGTGTTTACTCCCATAACCTTTTGAAGTTAATGTCTTAGAAGGGCCGAGCTCTCTCACAAATCACCCTAGATATCACAGAAGACTGGCTGGAAGGACTGTTGGTAGAGCCAAGTAAGAGATCTCAAGTTCTAGGTCTCAATTCTCTCCCCAGTGACTGTCTGTTCACTCAAATGACTACAGAAGGAAGACATGAACTTGACACAGATTTTGAAAACAGAAGTGAAGAAAACTCAAGGTTGCCAAACCCCTCAAGCAGTTACTGAAACCAAAGCACAAAGGGACAGAGGTTGTAGAAACCCTAGGCCAGTGTCCCATGAAAGCACAGCATACATTCTCTTTCTAATAGAGTAGGGTTTCCCAACCTTGGCACTACTTACATTTTGGACCCCATAATTCTTTGTTTAGGGGCAGGGGGAAGATGTCTTGTGCATTTTAGGATGTATAGCAGCATTCCTAGTCTCTACCCACTAGTGCCAGTAACACATCTCCCTTCTCCCCAGTTGAGACAACCAAAAATGTCTCCTGACATTGCCAAAAGTCCCCAGTGGAGGGCAGGAATCATTCCCACTTGATAATCACTGATCTAGAGGTATTCCACTATGATCATAGACACCAAGGGCATGCAAGTTATTCTTACAGAGAAAGTGGGGAAAGACTATGACCATTTTTTTCCCCAGGTAATAGTTTGTACAATCTTTACAAATACATTCATATGTTCCCAAGACAAGCAGTATGTACCATGAAAAGTAGGCCTAACCAAGAGACTACACCTTACTACTTAGAGGGACTCTTTGTAATAGATTCTGGAGAACAAGTAGTCAGTCATTCCTTCTTCCCACACTCAGTAACCAAAAAGACTGCCAAAGTATGCAGAAAATCATCTTTCTCTTCTACAGGAGGAAGCCCATCCTTTCTGGAAGTCTGGCTCCACTGACAGGCTCAAGACAGACAAAGCCTGTACTGCCTGCACCATTCCTTTTCCAAGGAGGACAGAAAGCCACCCTTAACAGGTCAGCAACGCCCCCCAGTTGGTTGTGTGTGGACAGGGCTCTACCCATCTCCCTGGAGAGGAGAGGCACTCTGTTCTTTGTCTGTTGTCATGTTTTACAAGTATTTACTCTGCCAATCAAAATCTGATGGGCTTTAGCTAGGAGCCCTAACACATGGCATAAACAGAATACAAACCATCAGTAACAATGCACAAACACCAGAAGAGAAACTAGATAACTGGGAGCTCCTGAAAATCAAACACTTATGCTCATCAAAAGACTTCACCAAAAGAGTCAAAAGACAACCTACAGACTGGGAAAAAATTTTTGGCTACAACAAATCCGATGAGGGTCTAATCTCTAAAATCTACAAGATATTGTAAAACCTCAACAACAAAAAGACAAATAACCCAATTAAAAAATGTGCAAAAGATATGAACAGGCACTTCATCAAAGAAGACGTTCAGGTGGCTAACAGACATACGAGGAAATGCTCACGATCATTAGTCATTAGAGAAATGCAAATCAAAACTACAGTGAGATACCATCTCACCCCAGCAAGGTAACATTAATCCAAAAAACACAAAATAATAAATGTTGGAGAGGGTATGGACAGATTGGAACACTTATACACTGCTGGTGGGAATGTAAAATGGTACGACCACTTTGGAAACCAATTTGGCGCTTCCTTAAAAAAGCTAGAAATAGAAGTACCATATGATCCAGCAATCCCACTCCTTGGAATATATCCTAGAGAAATAAGAGCTGTCACACAAATAGATATATGCACACCCATGTTCATTGCAGCACTGTTCACAATAGCAAAAAGATGGAAACAACCTAGGTGCCCATCAACAGACAAATGGATAAATTATAGTATATTGACACAATGGAATACTATGCAACGATAAAGAACAATGATGAATCTGCGAAACATCTCATAGCATGGAGGAATCTGGAAGGCATTACGTTGAGTGAAATTGGTCAGTCGCAAAGGGACAAATATTGTATGAAACCATTATTATAAGAACTCAAGAAATGGTTTAAACACTGAAGAAAACATTCTTTGATGGTTAAGACGAGGGTGGGGAGGGAAGGAGATGGGCATTCACTAACTAGATAGTAGATAAGAATTAAGTGAAGGGAAGTACAACATACAATACAGGGGAAATCAGCACAACTGGTCTAAACCAAAAGCTAAGAAGTTTCCCGAATACAACCGAACACTTCGAGGGACAGAGAAGTAGGGGCAGGGGTCTGGGGACCACGGTTTCAGGGGACATCTAGGTCAACTGGCATAACAAAGTTTATTAAGAAAATGTTCTGCATCCCACTTTGGTGAGTGGCGTCTGGGGTCTTAAAAGCTAGCTAGTGGCCACCTAAGATGCCATCAGTTGGTCCCAACCCACCTGGAGCAAAGGAGAATGAAGAACACCAGAGACACAAAGAAAATATTAGCCCAAGAGGTAGAAAGGGCCACATAAGCCAGAGACTTCATCAGCTTGAGACCAGAAGAACTAGATGGTGCCCAGCTACCACCAATGACAGCCCTGACAGGGAACATAACAGAGAGTCCCTGATGGAGCAGAAGAAAAGTAGGGTGCAGAACTCAAATTCCAGTAAAAAGACCAGACTTAATGGTTTCACTGAGACTGGAGGGATCCCGGAAGACATGGTCCTGGACTCTCTGTTAGCCCAAAACTAAAACCATTCCTGAAGCCAACTCTTCAGATAAAGAGTAGACTGGATTGTAAGACTTAAAATGATACCCGTAAAGAGTGTGCTTCTTAGCTCAAGTAGATACATGAGACTAAATGGGCAGCTCCTGTCCAGAGGAGAGATGAGAAGGCAGAAAGGGACAGGAGCTGGTTGAAAGGACACAGGAAATCCAAGGTGGAAAGGAGTGTGCTGTCACAGTATAGGGAGCAACTTAGGGTCACAAAACAATGTGTGTATAAATTTTTGTATCAGAGACTAATTTGAATTGTAAACTTTCACTCAAAGCACAATAAAAAGAAAAAAAAATCTGATGGGCTTTAGCATGCTTGGCTCAATGGCATTATCCATCTTCCCATTACTCTGGTGTCAGAGAATATTACATTCTTTTCTCACCATCAAAATTTGAGAAGCAAATATTTTCTAGGAGTTTCTTCAAAGACAATCCATGAAATAGTTTTGTCTTTACATGTTCTAAGAACGGGATTTTAGAAGCAAAAGGTATTTTGCTTTTCGGCTGGCAGATGCCGTTTTTTTCTACACACACACACACCACGCACACACACACACACACACACACATGCATGCACACACTTTCTCTCTCTTGCAAAAATACTTTTGTGAATCCCTGTTGGTTTACCAAGCTATGCTATGCTGTAGACAAAATTAACTTTTGTACCTCGGTGCCTGAAAGAAAACCCTCTTTTAAAACATCCGCACCATGGCACTGACTGGGCAGTGGGCCTTCAGCAGACACAGGACAGAAATCGAGTTACTGCAACCCAAGACCCAACCTCCTCTGAAGTTCCCCCACTGCCTGCGCTAGACTACCTACTCCTTGAGGGAGAAGCCTGCCTTATCCACGGAGTACAGGCCTGGCACAAAGTGCCCTGTAAAAGTCTGTTGTTTAAAAGCACAAAATGGACACTGTAAATTCTGACAATAAGATCATTGTGTCAATTGTAAAAGATCTTTGTAACCATTGCTGGAGCAAGGGATACTTTTACTACTCTCTGGAGTTTAACTGCATAAAGAAACAAAAGAAAGCTCTGAACAATAAGGGCAGCGAAAAAAGCTAGTTTCATGGTTTGTAATGGCTTCTATAGTATCTCCCAGGATATATATTTTTTTAGCCTTCATTCCAAACACAACTAAAACCCAAAATGTTAAAAATCCCAAAGTATAATATTTACTCCTTTAGAAGCAGGATTTAGACAAGGGAGGAGAGCACCAACAGAATAGACTTTGAAAATTAAATTCAAAATGGGAAAAGGAGGTGCACATCTAAGGTCTTAAGTCATTGTTACAAAGCGATCCCCTAACCCAGTTCTTGATCTCCAAATCCAAGGAGAAAGTAAATTTAGGTGAAGGATTAGGTCTCATCTATGCTGGCATTTACAAGACAGTTTAGCAGGTGCTCTGATAGTCAGCCTATAATTAGTAAGTATACCTCAGAAACTCGAAATGAACTTGAAGGGTTTCAGAGCAGGCAGCCAGCCCCTGAGCACTGAGCTGTGCAGCCACAGGGCTGCTGCCATCCAGAACGCAGCGG
The DNA here is from genome assembly GCA_030035585.1 of Dugong dugon. NCBI lineage: Eukaryota > Metazoa > Chordata > Mammalia > Sirenia > Dugongidae > Dugong > Dugong dugon. The sequence continues at coordinate 19,903,662 of CM057482.1, read as the reverse complement.
CGGGTGCCCTGCCACGGTGCACACGTGTGCACATGCACGTACCAGTTCTGAAGAGCCACTTTTTTCAAAGCCCTAATGGCTTGACCTCAACACCTGCTGCACTTCCTGAAGACAGCAAGGCTCTGGAGCTCCACTTGTTCCTCGCACGCGGCTGTACTTTCTAGGAACGACCGCACACACGCAGAGGCTGGCCAGCTGCCAAGGCAGGGGCAGCCCAGCCGCCTCGGGCCTGAACTTTCCCAGTGCTGTCAGGGCGGGATGCCATTACGAGCTGACTCAGCGGCCGGCGTGGAACTCTGCCAACCACACAGCAAATGCGGGGGCTGCCGGCAACTCACAGATGTTTTGCTAAAACCAAAGTAATCAGCCAGGAGGCGGGTCTGGGCTGGTGGCCAGGGTGCTGCTGTCGTGGAAGCTAGGATTCTCTGATCCTAGTCCTAGCTCTGCCACTACCTCCCTGGGTGATCAGAGGGAAAACCACTGTGCATCTCAGCAGCTTCTCTGCTGCAGAGGCATGTCTGTGTGCATGCAGAAGAGGATGGTGCCCGGGTGCATGGTGGCACAATGGTGAAGCACTTAGCTGCTAACCAAAAGGATGGTGGTTCAAACCCCCACCCAGCGGCTCCAAGGGATAAAAGACCTGGCAATTTGCTCCCATAAAAACAACAGCCAAGGAAACCCTACGGGGCAATTCTACTTGGTCATACAGGGTCGTTATTGAGTTGGAATTGACTCGATGGCACACCACCACCACCACCACCACCACCACCACTACCTACCACGTACCTGTTTGTGTGCAGACTTTCACACAAGCTAGCTCAGTTAATCCTCGCACATCCTTGGAAGGCACGCAGCATCATTTTTATTTCACAGGTAAGAAGATTCAGGCTCAGATCAGTTAGGAGCCCCACTAAAAGGTCCCAAAGGTAGGAAATGGAAGAGTGGGGGATTTGAACCCCACTTCTCTGGCTTTAGAATCTACTGCAATTGCTGCTATCGTAAAACTCAGATCAACTGTACAGATTGATTGTACAGGGCTCCTTGGTCCAAAGATGCGGATTTTTTAGGTGCCAAAGGACCTTTCTTACATGACTTCTCAGCTCTTTATGACTGATTTCTAAACACCACCATGTGGCCATATGAAGAGTGTGCTTATGCGGGGTACCCAGGAATTAGTATTGGCTTCACCATGGACTCCCTGCCTAAGCTCCAACTGGTCACTTAAGCTGGAACAAGTTATCATCACCCCCAGATCTTTGAATGAGGAAAACTGTCCTGCAGAGAAACTAGAAACCCCTGGCTGAGAACACTGATTCCCTAGGCTCCACACTCTGAATATAATTCATAGCACCCAGGAATCTGTATTTGTTAAAAGCTCCCTGGATGACTCTAATGCTTGGTCACGTTTGGAAATCACTTAAGCTTGCCTTGGACAAAAAGGGAGTTTTGAGGTCTACTCACCCCTGTTTCAAAGGGGGTGATATAAGAGTGAAATGAAATCATGTCTAACAGGCTCTTTATTGAAAATATACACAGTGCAAGCACTTCCCGTCAGCTATTTCAGTGCAAAACAACAAACTGCCTTCAAGAGCAGGCTCCGGGTTAGTCTGGAACCAAAAAACTGTCTTAGGCAAGATCGTTCCTTTACATGACTGTCAGAAAAACTATAGTTAAAGGCACACATCTGACTTTTAGACATTCTTCATACCACTGTTGCAACAACCTCATTATTCCTTAAAAAAAAAAAGAAAGATTGTATTGACATTCTTTCACATCAAACCTGGAACCATCTACACTAGAAGTAACTTACACATCTCATTGCTTTACTCAAAAAAAACAAAGGTTAAGTGAGAAAAATGTCAACGTCTATTCCTGTCTCAGCTGTTGGTCACTGAAGTGGGGCAGAAGGCAGAGCCTGGCACAGCCACTGCCCCTGGCAGTCCAGTACCTGTCTCTGGCCAGACTTTAGGAAGAACAAATGACCTCCCACACCAGAAACACTGACCTGCTTGAGCTGCTCCTCCAGATTCCAGCTTGGCTGCCCAGACGTGGAGACTGAAGGTGAGGCCTTGGAAGCATCTTTGGTATGGTCTTCTTTAGTCTGCACTCCATGAGATGGGAGCCCTGGTGCTGGAAGGAGACTGGACATGGGTGTTGCTCTGAAGTCTTGGTGAATTGCTTTCTGCACGTGGAAACACTTTGAAGCAGACTGTGCTTCTTTCTCAGCCACCTCTGCATCTTCATCATCCCCATCCTCATCTTCCAAACCTCCCTCCTCTTCCTCAGGTTCTGAGTTCATGCTGCTTTGTTCAAAAACTCGGGGGGCTGCTGTGGCCGGTGGAACCCTGGCTAAGGGACCCAGGGCAGGGTTGGCAGAAGGCCTTCCAGGTGTGGCAGAAAGGAGAGTGGGCTGTGTGACCAGCTTCTGGGCATACAAGAACTGGGTTTCTCTCATCTGCTGTCCCTGCTTCTCCCGGACATCCATCTGCAAAGAAGCCAGGTGCGGTTGCTTCTTCTGCTGCTGCTGCTGCTTCTGCTGCTGCAGTGGCTCCATCACTGCCTCAAGCTTCACCCACTGATTGGCATGGCTATGAACCTGGTCACAGCCCAGCAGGCACACTGCGTCTGACCCTTAAGTGATTAACAGAAACCACAGAAGAAAAAATGAAAACTGTAAAACAAGTACAAAAAGGCCCTCTTCTCTCCAGTGAAGGGCCATGGGTATTGAACACTAGGCCTGTTCTCATTCTCACTACACCTGAGTTTTCAGATGACTGACTGGTGAGGGTTTTGGGGAGGGTGGGGAAGAAAGGCTGTGAAGAAGAGGAACAGGATTTAAGAGGGGAAATACAGGATGAAGCTAAGTCTCATTGCCATTGCATCAATTCCAACTTATAGTGACCCTACAGGACAGAGCAGAACTGCCACATAGGGTTTTCAAGGCTGTAATCTTTATGGAAGCTGACTGCACACAGTGGGTTCGAACCTCTGACCTTTCGGTTAGCAACTGAATGCTTAATCACTGCACCACCAGGGCTCCTTTGAAGCTCACTGGTGGCGAACTACTGAGGGTTTAAAAAGAAGTAAACCCAGAAGATACCTAGTCTGCTAACATCTATGTTCTGATCTCTCTCCCTCAACATTCTCAAACATTAATTTATTACTGAAAAGGCAACTGGGTTTGCATTGTAGAAAGGTAGTGACTGTAAAAACCACAATAATAAAGGGAAGGAAGGGTTTGCCTACAAAACAGTATGCTACCTATGTACCCAGCCCCATCCCAGAAAAATATTACTATCTAGGCAAGACACAGCCTGTAGGCAGACAGAATGACTTTTCTTACAGAAAAGCAGGACCAAGCAAACTGCTCCTGGGTTTAAATTGTTCAAATTTCCCAGATCAAATTGCCAGCCTGCTTGGTGAGTGGACTGAGCCATGCTAACTGGACACATTACAGCCCCAAAAAGAATCCAATTCCAACAGCATGAAAGAAAGACACACAAGGAGGCCAAGAGTCTCAAATTGCAATCGTCACTCAAAAACAAATGGGGGAATTCCTTTGGAGATTTTAATTAATTTGAAACAGATATCAATATTGTCTAAACAATTTAATGCTTCTTCTTTTTATAAGCGGCCAAGTAAATCTCTTCACATCCCCTTTCTTTCTGATTTGCTTCTACTATGATATTCTATGATCAGTACAAAAAGAAAGGGCTTTCAGGCCAAAAGCGTTTTGGGGGCAGGTTTATCAGCATTCTTACCAATCAGTCTCCAAACACACACACCCCTTTCACACCCTCTCCTCCTCTAGCCCCCCTTCTCTTCCTCCTCTCCAGGCCGATACCCCCAACAAACCTCACATTTGTTATGTTTCTTCAGCATGCTGAGGGATGCATAACTGAACTGATTACTATGCAAAGGCAAATTTTAGGTGAACAGGACTTGCAACATGGTTACAATTTTGTTATTACATGAAAGAAGAATCGGCACTGCACAGGTTGGAACTTGATATTTGCATTGTTCCAGTATTTTAGGATCGGAAAGGGAAAAAAACCCAAAAAAACCCCCAAAAATCCTAAATGTCTTTAGCATCTTCAAAAATTCATGGGGATGTAATCACATTCCTAGCAATAAAAATTGCTTGGATTTATGAATATCTTCTATGGGTTAGGTATGGTATTTGAAACTGGGCCAAAAAAAAAAAGTAGAGATAAAAAAATTCTCATTTTCTGTTTATCTTAGAAGCACTGCTTTTGCCTTTTGTATTCCGTGAATGATTCAAATTCCAATTTGCCTCTTACAGCCTTTACTTCCTCTCTTGGCACTTTAGAAAGTGAACTATGCCTGTGCAATACTTACTTTCTGCTTTAGCTCTTATAGCGTAACAAAGTATGAAAAGATTTCCATCCACATAAAATCCAGTTGACGAAAGTATTCGTTTAAAATAAAAACAAGTTGAGATGAAGAAAATTAAACAAAAAATAAAGCAAATAATTCGTTGGCCATTTAAAATTTCCTTATAATCATTACAGTTAATCACAAGTAGAATAATTTTTCAACCAAGTCCTTTCAGTCACTGAAAAACTGCTTCTTGTCTTGTGGCACCATCTTCTCCATATGCTGTTCCCAACAGAGGGAGAGGTGTCTTAATAGCCTCTTTAGTAAGAACCAGATGACTCAGTTCTGCAACTCAATACATACCTTCCCCCAAAGAGCCCATCTCCCCCGAGTCCCTAAGCAGCCAGTCGACCCAAATAATACCACCTGCAACGGGTGTGTGTGTGCGCGCGTGTGCCAACATTTAGAGAAGGAGCCGTGGTGGCACAGTGGTTAAGCACTGGCTGCTAACGGAAAGGTCAGCGGTTCGAACCCACCAGCCACTCCGCGGGAGAAAGATGCAGCAGTCCGCTTCAGTAACGACTACAGCCATGGAAACCCTGTGGGGGGCAGTTCTACTCTGTTCTACAGGGTCGCTATGAGTCGGAATCGACTCGACGGCAATAGGGTACATTTAGAAAACTTAGGTCTCAGAAATCTCTGAACGACTTCATCCCTTCACACGGCCCCCTCCCCCATTTCCCCTAAAGTTCCCGGACCACCAAGCTCGGAGCAACGGACTGCTTGCAGCTTCAGACCTGGCCTTGCCGACCACTCCCTCTACCTTCGCTGCCGGATCCCTCTGGCCCTAGCCTCCTTCGAGGCCCCATACCCACCTCTCTGGCCACTCCTGCCTCCTTCCCCCCATTCTTTATATTTCTCAGTTCAGCCCTATCACTTTTATCTCTACCAAGTCCTCCCAGCCAATCCGCTGGCCTCTTCTCCGATCTCCCCAACCCCACCTATCTTTGCCCCCTCAGTTCCCGGGGCCCCTTACCCTTCCCATCCGTTTATCTCAAAAGACCGTAATGGGCACTGGCGTCTCGGGGCTCCTCCCAGCGCTCACACTTTTCCTCCGCTGCCCCCGCGCTCCACCGTCCGCGCCTTCCCGTCTACCCCTACACACCTGCCTCCCCTCCTACCTCTCCGTCCCCTCCACCTGCCACAGTCCCCGTTCCCGCTGCGGCTGAAGAAGCCAGGACCCGCGCGGCTTACCTGTGCCGGGCGCTGCGGAGCAGCTCGCAGTAAGGAAGCAGCGGCTCAAGCCCCGGCGCGGCAGCTGCGTCTCAGCCTCCTCCACAGCCCGGGGCCACAGCCGGGGCGGGGCCCGCACCGGAAGCCGCGCCGCGGGCCAGGGCCGGCCAACCCGGGGCGGGGTGGGGCGGGGGCGGGGCCACACGGTATGGGGCGGGGCCCGAGGCCGGAAGCGTCGCCAAAGAGAGCGAGGGGCGGGGCGAGGCGGAAGTGACTCCTAGGGACGGCCCCGCCCAACTCAGTCTCAGTTGAAGTCTTCGGCCAATGGAAAAGCGCAGATACAGAGGATTTCCGGTGTGAGCACTTCCGCGGGGAGTTGAAAAGAGCCGGGCTGGCTAGTCTTCTATGAGGGTTTTCTGGTTGCGGGGATTGGTGTGGCGCGGTAAGTAAAAGACCAAGGTGTGTCTGGAGTTTCCGTTACTTTGGTCCCTTCCTCACCCCCAACCTTCAAACCTCTGGGATTCCCGTTTCCAGATGAACGTTTCTCTGAACTCCACTTTTTGAACTGAGACCTGGCTGTCCCCTGAGGATGCTGCATCCCCTCTGGAGCCCCCTCACCTGTACAGGTAGTCCCCAACTTACGACGGGGTTCCATTCTGACGACTCCATCATAAGTTGGTTCTGAGGTAAGTCGAATACCTTTTTTTGTTTTTAGTTTTCATTATTATTGCCTTTTATTATCAGTAGCTTTATCAATCTGATCTTTGCCAGCTAGTGAACATCTGAGAATGATAACGTCAGCAAATTACACGCTGCAACATTTTGTGTAGTACATATTACTAACCATAAGATGTATTTAAAAAAAAAAAAAAAGGACAGTGGTAAGTGCGGTTCTCCTAAGTTGACTATGTTGTAAGAGGACTAACTGTGTTAATATTCTCACTTCTCAGATTCCAAAGGTGGAGTCTATGAGCCAAATCCTGTCACCCTCTTGTAAAAACCGTTGCTTTTTCCCGAACTTATTCTTAGACTTTGCTGCACTTTTGACTGTCTCTGTATAGGTTATCAGATTTGTTCATCTAGTCTGTTGTAACTTTTCTCCCCTCTGACCATCTTTCTTGATGATTTCAGAGTCAATGTGGACAACCTTTTCAACATCCAAGCCTCATCTCTAGCGACCCTCACATCAGCCTCTCAATCCCACAGCCAAAGCTTGGACTTTGTCACCAGTAATCAGCAATACAGACATCCCTCTGTCCAACCACAGCCTGCTATCATTTCAGCAATAATGTCACCATAACTGTTCTTTCACTTTATCAGAACCTCTAGTCTGTTGAAAGCTTCTATTTTATCTCTTTCCATTAACCCCTTCCACTCTTCCTTCCCTCCTTATCCATCTTAGATTCAGTGGTACATCATTACAATCCTGCCCTAATTCCCCAGCACTTCCTTTTTTCCTCTTAGATTTACCCAACTAAGGCTCCCACCTGGATGGACCTATATGCTTCTCTATGCCTGTGTGCCTGTACCTTGTCATAGAAAATTGTCCTACTGAACAGGCTGGCATTGCTAAATTAATACATATCAACCTTGAGTGGACTATCAAAAATATTTATTGAACTTCCTTTATATTCTAGGCCAGGCACTCTCCTAGGTTTTTGAATTGAGCAGGGAACAAAACAAAGGCCTTGTCCTTAAGGATCTGTCATTCTATTTTAAGGAGACAGAAAAATATATAGTGTCAGGTAGGGATATGTGCTATGAAGAAAAACAAAGCAGGATAAGGATTAAACAAGGGTGTCAGACAGCTGCTATTTTATATAGGTTAATCAGAGAAGGAGTCGTTGATAAGGGACACTGAAGCAGAAACTGGAGTTTCTTGATGAAACTGGAGAAACTTGATGGGGGTGAGCCATATGCATATCTAGGGGAAGAGTGTTCCAGACAGAGGGGACAGCACGTTCAAATGCTCTGGGGCAGGAACATGCTTGTCATGCAATAAGAATAGCAAGGAGACCACCATGGCTGACGCTTAGTGAGTGAGGGGGGGAAGTGGAGTGGAGGGAGAGAGTGAAGATGATATCAGAGGAGTAGCCAAGGGCTTGGTAGACCTTGTAGACCATGGTGACAACTTTGGATTGTCATCCCTGACACCACTGGAGAGTTTTGAGCAAAAGAGTGATGATCAGATTTAAGTCTCTAAAAGGATCGTTCTAGCTGCTATGTGGAGAAGAGATTATGGGAGTGGAGGGGTAGTAGTAAAAGCACTGTCCAGGCGGGAGATTATGATGGCCTGAACTAGGTGACAGCAATGGAGGTGATGAAGAGTGGTCAGATTCCAGGTATATTTTGAAAGTAGAGCCACCAGGATTTGCTGACAGGTTGGATGTGTGGGTGAGAAAAGAGTCGAGGATGATACCAAGGTTGTGGGCCCAAGTAACTGGTAGAATTGTGGTATCATTTGCTAACCTGGGGAATACTATCAGAAGCTATCCTCAGTGGGATACTGCTCATCAATAAGAAGGATGAACTACTGATACACACAACTTGGCAACATAACAACCTAACAATAAAGAAATTATGCTGAGTCAAAGAAGCCAGTCTTAAAATGACACCGTTGAAAAGATTAAAACTATAATGATGGAGAATAGATCAGTGGTTGCCAGGGGATAAGGATGGAAGGAGGGGTGAGTATAAAGGGATAGCACAAAGGAGGTTCTTGGGGTGATGGAAATCTTCCATATCCTGATTGTGGTGGCAGTTATGTAAATCTATACATGTGCTAAATCCATAAAACTGTACACTGAAAGTAAAAAGTCCATTTTATTATATGATAGTTTAACAACAACAAAAAAAAGCCAAACTTGCCATGTGTGCTTAACTTTCCCTTCCAATTTCTCAGGGAGCTCCCTTTAACCTCTTGAAATATTAGAGCCTTCTATCAGTATTCAAACAAGCTCTGGTTTCACCCATCTTTGCTAAAAACAAAAACTTTCCCTTAATCCCACATTCTGTGACTAAAGCCTTATCTCACTGTCCCCCTTCCTGTCAAAGCTTCTAGAGTAACTGTCTTCCCGGTAGCCCAAATGATCTTATCTTTCTCCTTAAAAAACCACTCTCTGGCTTCCCATTGCTCTTGGGATTAAGACTGAAATTCCTTCATGTGGTGTACAGGGCCCTAGGATGCTCTAGCCTCTGCCTACGTCTTTGGTGTTGCCTCTTTGCCTTAGTAGTAGAGGGCCCAGGAAAGCTGTTGGACTTAGTAGTTGAAACAGAAAAGTGCCGCCCCCGCCCCCCCCCCATCATAGAAATAGAATGAAACCCTGAGACATACACCCATTCTGGTTACAAGGAATGTTATTTACTATCTCTACTTTGTTTTCCAAGCTGTAGTGGCTTGAACAGAATAGCCAGTCTTTTCCAGCTTCTCACATCAGGAAGTGGAGTGTATTTCTGCATTCTTTGAATCTAGGCTTGGCCGTGTGACTTGCATTGGACTATAGGACGTTAGTAAATGTGACACAAGCAGAGACTTGCTCACTCTTGCACTGGTAATTCAAACTCTTCCTCCACCATATGAGCAACTTCTGGCTCACCTGAATGGATGGTTGTCACCGCATCTGACATCTAACCAACTGCCAGACGTGTGAGTGTAGCTCCTTAGCCCAACCATCCTGCGAACCACCAGATATGTGAACCAAGCTATTCTAGACCATTCAGGCCCAGCTGAGCTGGCCCAGACCAGAAGAGCTGCCCATCGAACCCACAGACCTATGAGAAATAATAAATGTTTATTGTTTTCAAGTTATACCAAGAAGTTTAGAGGTGATTTGTTTTGCCACAAAAGATACCTGATACACAAGGCGTTTCTTTGCCTTACCAAACCAAAAAATCCATTGCCATTGAGTTAATTCCAACTCATAGTGACCCTGTAGGACAGAGTAGAACTGTCCCGTAGAGTTTCCAAGGCTGTGATCTTTACAGAAGCACACTGTCACATCTTTCTCCCATGGAGTGGCTGGTGGGTTCAAATGCCTACCTATCAGTTATATGCAGCCAAGCACTTTTAACCACTGTGCTACCTGGGTTCCTTTCTTTGCCTCTACCAGGATGGATTTCTTGGAGCTGCTGAGCGCCTGAAGAGGAGAGCCACTGAGTGTCAACTTCACATAGTTGGCCTGTGCTACCTTCAGTTCTCCTTTAGATTTCTCATACTTTTGCTTATTTATAAACCAAAAAAACCAAATCCACTGCTGTCAAGTTGATTCCGACTCGTAGCAACCCTATGGGACGGGGTAGAACTGCCCCATAGGGTTTCTAAGGCTGTAATCTTCACGGAAGCAGGCTGCCATGTCTTTCTCTTGCAGAGCAGCTGGTGGGTTTAAACTGCTGACCTTTTGGTTAGCAGCCAAGTGCTTTAACCACTGGACCACCAGGGCTCCTCTGCTTATTTATAGCAGGGATTATCCTAGACATCATACATATGAACATACATACGTTATTATTTCCTCTTGTTCCATAGGGTAATATTTACATGACTTTCATTGATTTAATTACTTTTTTTAAAGTAGAGGTTGAGTTGCATAAATACTGAGTATCATTAGTATGTATGTTTTTTTTATAAACTCATTTTTAAGTATTTAGTGCATAAAAGGTAAAACAGGTTAAGCAGCCATATTATAGAATAATAATATAACTAGAAAAGGACATGTTTGGTAAAGTAGAGGGAAATCCTCAATAAGATGGATTGACACAATAGCCACAACAATGGACTGAAACACACCAACAACCACCTGGTGTATTTGGTTCTGTTATACGTAAGGTCTCCATGAGTTGGACTCTATGGTAGCTAACAGCAACAATGAAGGGAAAACACCTTTGGTTTGTGTATGATAGCCAGTGTTAGTGACTGATATAATTGTGTTTGTTTAATGAAACTTGGTGTTTCGGCATGAGTGGGTATAAATTTTGGGACTCAGGGAACAAGTAAGATTTTTTTTTTTTCCATTGAAGTTAATAATGATTACATTTTCAATTTGAATTGGCCCTACAAGAAGTTTCTCAGGATTAATTATCCTAGTAAGACAGGAGAGGACTGCCCTGCAGTTACTGTACCTTTTACTGCTATGAGAAATTTAAATGTAACTGGATGGTTAGGTTTCTTCTTGTCCTGAGATCAAGGTGTAGCCTCAGGAGCCTCTATTAGCATGTGTAAAGCCTCCGCTGAGTAAATGGTATTAAGGCTTGTAAAGAAAGAATGTGACGGGAGGGCAGGTAGCAGAAGCAAATCAACCTGGGGGCCTCAAAGGTGTATCAAGTCAACACATTCCTGGAGGGGACCTCACCCGCAAAGTTATCTGCAGCCCAATTTGGCTTCCGGTTTTGGCTTCCAGTGCCTTTTCCTACAGGAAGGATATGCCTAAGAAATGACTCTTTCATGGTCCTGTTCATCTTGTAAATCAGATAACTGGTCTTTGGTTTCTGGTGACTTTGTGATGCCTCAGCCTCCATAAGCCAGTCAAGTTTGGGGAACTATCAGCACTGTGTTACTGAGGCTTAAGGCTAAATTTTGAAAACTTTAAAAGTAATGAGGCCTCCTGGCAATAGGCAGACCAGCATTCCTCTGGCGGCAGTTGCTCTCTTGCCACATTCCCTTTCCACCTGCTCTCCCTGAAAAGATCTGTTCCAAGCCTGTGATTCTGTGATTTGCCAACATTCTGATTCACTGACTTGATTATATTGTTTTTTCCCCTTCACCTGGGAATGTAGAGGTCAGACCTCTAAGACAAGCAAAAAGGCCAAATCCAAAGTGACTCATCCTCTTTGAAAATATTGAATTGCTTCACTCCCTTTGATACTTAGTAATTGAAAACTGTCTTTGCAAAACTCTATCCAGATTTTTGTGATGGCCGCAGCACTCTCCGCAGCCCTGCAGACTGCCAGAGCAAGAGGGAGCAGAAGGCAGTTCAAGCCATCTATCCTAGAACAAGACATCTGGTCACAGGCCTGTGCCTCTGGTTGGGGCTCTTTGGGAGCCATCTGGCCCCTAGCTGAGAGAGCTGTCATAAGCCAGGCACTGTCAAGTGCTGTCAAGAGACTAAGAGGAGAGGATGTCCTAGCCAAAGTCTTCCTGAGGGTGAGCGTGGTTTCTGTCAATATACCCAAAGACACTAGGGCCTTTACATCATCAAAAATATTTATTTCCAAGCACCAACACCAAGTGTTGGGGTGTCAAGGAGAATAATACACATTTTCTATTGTCGAGGTTGGCCTAGACGCTTGTCCTCTCTGGATTAAAAAACAAACCCTGCCAATTTCATCAGGAGAAAAGTATGGAGCAGTTATAGAGGGTACTTCAGCAAGTATTTAAGAAACAAAGCCATAGAAGGCAAGGTATTCTAGAGAAATTTCAGTGGAAAGGGAGTTTCCCAAATACAAGGTTGGGAGCATTGGCTTTTGTTAAGTTTGAGATGTTTGGGCCCCAGGTTCATCATGTCTTCTTTGCCCCCACATAGCTATGTGCCTGTTGCAAGTTACATGCTATTTTATCCCTGATACTTAGTTGAAGGAAGCTAAGTATGATATAATGGGAGTTCTGGATATTTTATTTAGGTGAAATATATTCAGTGCCAGAAGGTTGAGGAAGCTGTCTATACCCCAGGCCTTCGTTTACTGCTTTATGGCAAGAGCACATACTGAATGCTTGGATTGACTCCAACCAATCTCAAAGCACATTTTTAACTCTGCTGCCATTTCAGGGGATAACCGATAACCTCGTTTGGGAATACGATTCAGAAAACTGAGCTGGATTTTCAGTCTCTCCAATTAAATGTAAGTTAGATTTTATAATGCTTGTAACTGTACTATTAACGTTGGAAGAAAATAGAGTGATTATAAACCTAATTGATTCAATATCCTCCTGACCAATTCTCTTCCACCCTATCCCCTACCCCCTCCTAAAAAAGTCAGAATACTTAGCTTAACGCTATGGTCATCAAGCAACCAGTCATTTCCTAATATGGACAATTCAGCCCTCCAGTTTCACTTCTGGAATTTTGAGTGTGAGGAGAATGGCATTCACATTTGTGTACATTTTCTTCAGCTCCTACCCTTCTCACCACCAACAGTGATGAAACTTCTGTGTTGCTTGCTTTAACATTATAACATCTACAGTGACTGTATCCTGAACCTACGATACAAGATCAGCCCTGACCCACGATACCCTAATAGGTTTGCGTGTGTGTGTGTGTGCGTGTGTGTGTGTGTGTGTGTGTGTGTGTGTGTGTATGTATATATTATATATAAAACATCTACCATTTCAACATTGTTTTACATGTACAGTTCAGTGACATTAACTATGTTCATCATGTTCTGCAAGCATCACCACTGTCCGCTTCCAAAATTTTCCATCATCCCTAACAGAAGGTCAGTGCCCCCTAAGCAGTGACTTTCCCTTTCTTTCTCTTTCTCCTGCCCCTGGTAACCACTAATAAACTTTGGTCTCTGTGTGTTGGCCTGTTCTAGATACCTCATATAAGCGGAATCATACAATATTTGTCCTTTGGTGTCTGACTTATTTCAGACACAAAATGTTTTCAGGGTTCATTCATGTGGTAGCCTTTATCAGGACTTCATTTCTCTTCATGGCTGAGTAATATTCCATCATATGTATGTACCACATTTATTTATCCATTCATGTATTGATGGATGTTTAGGTTGTCTTTACCATTGGCTATTATGAATAGTGCTGCAGTGAACATTGGTGTACAAGTATTTGTGTTCCCACTTTCAATTTGTTTGGGTATATACTACTAGTGGAATTTCTGGATCATATGGTAATTCTGTGTTTAACTTTTTGAGGAATTGCCAAACTGTTTTCTACAACAGTATTGTTTTACATTCCTACCAGCAATGGATGAGGGTTCTAGTTTCTCCACCAAGACTTGTTGTTTTCTGTTTTTTGTTCATAGCCATCTTAACGGTAGCATGTCATGGATTGAATTGTGCCCCCCCCCCCCAAATATGTGTCAATTTGGCTAGGCCTTGATTCCCAGTATTGTGTGATTGTCCACCATTTTGTCATCTGATGTGATTTCCCTATGTGTCGTAAATCCTACCTCTATGATATTAATGAGGCAGGATTAGAGGCAGTTATGTTAATGAGGTAGGGTTTAATCTACAAGATTAGGTTGTGTCTTAAGTCAATCTCTTTTGAGATATACGAGAGAGAAGTGAGCAGAAAGACAGGGGGACCTTATAGCACCAAGAAAGCAGCACTGGGAGCAGAGCGTGTCCTTTGGACTCAAGGTTCCTGTGCTGACAAGCTCCTAGATCGGGAAGATTGATGACAAGGACCTTCTCCCAGAACCGACACAGAGAGAAAGCATTCCCCTGGAGCTGGCACCCTGAATTTGGACTTTGAGCCTCCCAAACTGTGAGAGAATAAATTTCTCCGTTAAAGCCATCCGCTTGTGATACTTCTCTTATAGTAGCACTAGATAACCAGGACAGAGTGAAATGATATCTCATTGTGGTTTTGATTTGCATTTTCCTAATGATTAATGCTGTTGAGTATCTTTTCGTGTGCTTGTTTGGTCATTTGTATTTCATCTTTGGTGAAATGTCTATTCAAGTCCTTTGCCCATTTTTTGATTGAATTGTCTTTTTGTCGTTAAGTTGTAGTTCTTTGTATATTCTGAGTATTAAACCCTTATTAGATATGGTTCCCTGAAATTTCCTCGCAATCTGTAGGTTATCTCTTTGCTTTGTTGATAAAATCCTTTGATGAACAGAAGTTTTAATTCTGATGAAGTCCAAGTCCAACTTAGCTGTTTAATCTTTTCTTGCTCATGCTTTTGGTGTCATATTTAAGAATCCATTGTCAAAACTAGGTCCCAAAGCTTTACCCCTGTCTTTTCTTCTAAGAGTTTTATGATTTTAGTTCTTAAATTTAGGTCCTTGATCGATTTTGAGTTCATTTTTGTATGTGGTATGAGGTATAGGTCCAGCTTCATTCTTTTGCATGTGGAAATCCAGTTGTCTTGCACTATTTATTGAAGAGACTATTCTTTTCCCATTGAATGGTCTTAGGACTCTTGTCAAAAATCAGTCAATGTATGAGTTTATTTCTAGACTCTCAATTCTACTGTACTGGTCTGTATGCCTACCATTATAACGATACCAGACTGTTTTGATTACTGTAGCTTTATAGTATGTTTTGAAATTGGTAAGTGTGAGTCCTCCTACTTTGTTCTTTTTCAAGATTGCTTTGGCTGTTTGGGGCCCCTTGCAGTTCCATATAAATTTTTCTGGTTACTCCCAGTAACCAGAGAGGAGTCTTTTGGTCAATATTACATAAATGAAAATCCCTTTGTTCCCAATACAAGTGATCAAACCTTGACACGATGGCTATGAACATAGGTGTGAATTTAACTCTGAGAACATTGACCATGGAAGGAGGATTTGGAAAGTATTTTCCTCCTCTCATTTTTCACCATTGCTTGTAGGAGGCATATAAATTTGGGAGAGTTCTTCAAGATTATAGCTATACAAATGACCAAAAGCTTGACAAAGACCTCCCAAGCTTTAGACACAAGAAGTCACTAAACTAGGACAGGCAGTAGGCCAAAATAGGTGACCTTGTTGTTGTTGTTAGGTGCCATCGAGTCGGTTCCAACTCGTGGCGACCCTACGTACAACAGAATGAAACACTGCCTGGTCCTGTACCATCCTCGTGCTTGTTGTTATGCTTGAGCCCATCATTACAGCCATTGTGTCAGTCTATCTCCTTGAGGTGGCCTTAGACATCTCCTTATCTCATAAGAAGTTATGCTGTACTAAGGGAAAAATTTCACTTCTATTCCCAAAGATCTCTCAGAGACTTTCAACATAATCAAAAAGGTTAGAGAAAATTTTTCAGAAGATTGAAACCTGGTCAATACTCCTTTGTATTGTTCCCATAATTCAGGCCAAGAAGAACATCTTTTCTGGGGGTGGTGCAAACAGTTTGCACTCAACTGCTAACCTAAAGGTTAGTAGTAGCCATGTTCGTTGCAGCATTATTCGCAACAGCGAAAAGATGGAAACAGTATAAATGCCCATCAACAGATGAATGGATAAACTAACTATGGTACATACACACAATGGAATACCATGCAATGATAAAGAACAGTGATGAATCCGTGAAACATCTTGCAACATGGATGAATCTGGAGGGCATTATGCTGAATGAAACAAGTCAGTCACAAAAGGACAAATATTGTATGAGACCAATATTACAAGAATTCAAGAAAAAGTTTACAGACAGAAAAAACTAATCTTTGATGATTACAGTGGGGAGGGAGAGGGAGGGGAAATCACTACTAGGTAGTAGACAAGTGTCAACTTTGGTGATGGGAGAGATGACACACAGTGTAGGGGAAATCAGTGCAACTTGACCAAGGCGAAAGCGTGGAAATTTCCTAGACATATTCAAGCACTTTGAGGGACTGAGTAGCAGGGGCTGGGGAATGGCGACCATAGTCTCAGGGGACATCTAGGTCATTTGGCATAACATAGTTCATAAAGAAAATGTTCTATATTCCACTTAGGTGAATAGCATCTGGAGTCTTAAAAGCTTGTGAACGGCCCTCTAAGATACATCTATTGGTCTTATCCTGTCTAGAACAAAGGAGAACGAAGAAAACCAAAGACATGAGGAAACTATTAGCCTCAAAGACTAAAGGACCACATGAGTCAGAGTCTCTACCAGCCTGAGCTCACAAAAACTAGATGGTTCCTGGCTGCCACCACCAACTGCTCTGACAGGGATCACAACAAAAAGTCCCGATCAGAACGGGAGAAAAATGTAGAACAGAATTCAAATTCACGAAAAAAGACCAGACTTACTGGTCTGACAGAGACTGGAGGAACCCCTGAGACTATGGTCCTTGGACACTTTGCTAACTCAGGACTGGAACCACTCCCGAAGTCCACTTTTCAGACCAAGATTAGATAGGCCTATAAAACAAAAATAACACGCGTGAGGAACATGCTTCTTAGTTCAATTAAATATACAAGACCAAATGGGCAACTCCTGTCCAAAAGCAAGATGAGAAGACAGGGATAGGAACTGGATGAACGGACACAGGGAACCTGGGGTGGAAAGGGAGAGCGTGCTGTCACATTGTTGGGATTGCAACCAATATCACAAAACAATCTGTGTATAAATTTTTGAATGAGAAGTTAACTTGAGCTGTGAACATTCACCTAAAGCACAATAAAATTAAAAAAAAAAAAAAAAGTGGTTCGAACCCACCCACTGGCATTGTGGAAGAAAGGTCTGGTGATCTGCTTCTGTAAAGATTACAGCCAAGAAAACTCTATAGAGCAGTTCTACTCCGTAACATACGGAGTCGCCATGAGTTGGAATTGACTTGACAGCAACTGGTTTTGTTTTGTTTTTTAATCTGTGAAAACTTGGATCATAGTTTTGGTGCACTACCAGTCCCTCCTTAATCTAATGGTTGTATATTTGTTGATATTGCGCTCATATACCATCTAGTTGGTGTCCAAGTTTTAAACTGTACTGCGTGGTGACTGCCTTATCAGATGGTACAACAGATAATCCTAAATAAAAATCTAAACAAAGTAAGTCGTAACGATCACCATAGCCACTATCTTACCCTCTAAGGAGAACCATGACAGTGGACTAGATCTAGACTTTTAGAGATCAGCAAACTACAGACCCTGGGTCAAATCTGGCCCACCACCTGTTTTTGTAAATAAAGTTTTATTGGAACATAGCCACACCTATTTGTTTACATATTGTCAATGGCTGCTTTCTGCTACAACAGCAGAGTTGAGTAGTCACAAGAGAGCCAGTATGGCTCATAAAGCCTAAAATATTTACTTTCTGGCCCTTTGCAGAAGATCTCGATCGTTATTCTACATACTATTTCATGGCCTCTTCTGTGACCTATCAAGGAGGGCCAAAACAAAGATGAGAATGAAAAATTCCACTGTTGTCTGAGGACCTTACTCATGCTCCAGGCACTTACACAGGAAACTGTAAAACCAGGCAATATCAGTCTTGTGCTGCATCACTCACAGTCACCAAACCTTTTAAATAGATCTACTCCTGAAACCCATGCAGTCAATGACTAACCCTACTTCAGTCTGAGCCAATCAAAGCCACTCATTTACATTTAATCTAAACTTCCCCCAGACCTTTATAAACCCCCTCTTTTACTTTGTTCAGAGACATCGCATGTCTCCTTGCATGGCAGGAAATTCTGCTTTGTTTTTCAGATTTCAAAGAATTGTGATTATTGCTTTAACACAAACCATCCCCCCCACCAAAAAAAACCAAAAACCCAACGAAAAACACTTTGTATTCAAGCCAGTTCTAACTCATGGTGACCCGTGTACGTCAGAGTAGAACTGAGCTCCATAGGGGTTTTCGATTACTGTGATCTTATGGAGAAAGGTACCTGGGTGGTGCAAATGGTTTGCACTTTACTACTAAAGGTTGGCAGTTTGAACCCACTTGGTGCTGAGGAAGAAAGGCCTGGTGATCTCCTTCCATAAAGTTTACACCTAAGAAAACCCTATGGGGAGTTTTACTCTGTAACACATGGAGTCACCGTGAATCGGAATCCATCCGACAGCAAGGGGTTAGGTTGTTTCACACCAGCTGGATTCTTCCATGCCCCACTGGGTGGACTTGAACCACCAAACTTTAGGTTAGTAATTGAGTGCAAATCGTTTTCACCATCCAGGTACCTCCTTTAGCACAGGCAAACCTAAAATGTAATGGCTTAACAAAATAGCGGTTAATTTCCTGCTCACATAGTAGCCTTTGACAAATGTTTATCTTGGTGGGGCAGTTCTCCTCCTTGCAGTATTTCAGGGCACTTCTATCTGTTCTCTTCCTTCACTCTGTCATCCCTTGAGCCCTTGTCATCATCTGCATCTACCTAGCAGAAGGGGAAAGAGAAGAAAAGAGCTTTTCATGGAAGGTTTTTATAGGCCAGTCCTTGAAGTGGCACCCATCACATTATCCTTAGCCCATCTCGCATTCCATCTCACAATCCATCGGAGGGGATTTAGTCAAAAGGTTATATCAAACTGCAAGAAATGCTGGGAAGTATAGTCTGGTTCTGTGCCTAAAGGAGAGAATGTATATTAGTAGGTAACAAAAAGTTTCCATTACAGGGTAGAAATCAGAGATCAACTTGGTTTTTGTCTTCTGTTGGCCATTTCATTTATCCTCTGTGGCTAGTTTTCACCTGTCCCCGTAGACAAACTGTGGTCATGTCCCTCAACTTTTCTGATCACTCTTAGGTATTAAAAGTACTTTTGTCACACTAGTCTCCCAAATAGCATCAGTTAAGTAGTTAAAATGCCCAGCTTCTTATAATTAGTCACTACTCTGAACTTCATTTAAAATTGAGGCTTCTTGTGAGCAGCCATCTAAGATACTCGGCTGGTCTCACCCCTTTGGGAGCAAGAGAGAATGAAGAAAACATGATACAAGGGAAAGATTAGTCCAAATGACTAATGGACCACAGCTACCACAGCCTCCACCAGACTGAGTCCAGTACAACCAGATGGTACCCTGCTACCACTGACTGCTCTGACAGGAACCACAATAGAGGTCCCGGACAGAGCTGGAGCAAAACGTAGAACAAAATTCTAACAAAAAAAGACCAGACTTACACTGACCTGACAGAAACTGGAGAAACCCCAAGAGTATGGCCCCTGGACACCCTTTTAGCTCAGTAATGAAGTCACTCCTGAGGTTCACCCTTTAGCCGAAGATTAGACAGGCTCATAAAACAAAATGAGAGTAAAGGAAGGAGGGGACAGGAAAGCTGATAATAGGGAACCCAAGGTCAAGAAGGGAGAGTGTTGACATGTCATGGGGTTGTTAACAAATGTGATAGAACAGTATGTGTACTAACTCTATAATGAGAAGCCAGTTCTGTAAACCTTCATCTAAAGTGCAATAAAATAAATTAAATTGAGGCTTCTCCTTCTCTCCTGGCTTGGGCCTCTGAGGCAGGCCACCTACTATGGAAAAGAAGTGTCTGGCCAGCTTCACTCTTTTCTCATTCAACATGTCCACTCCTTTCCTCATCTTGCTAACCACTGTTTCTGATTCCTTCCAACTGGGTGACTGCTAATCCACATGGTGACTTTGTGCAGGTGAGAAAAAGGTGTCCCTTCTGGGTAGATGTAACCCCGTGGTGAGAGAACTGCACCTCTGTGCAAATGAGAAAAAGGCACCTCTTCTTCCAAGTAGACACAGCCCCGTGGGTGGAATGCAGGCTGGATTTCAGCCCCTACTTACACCGTTAGCTAGGCATCCTTTTGCTGTGAGTGACTTACATACCCATAAGGCCTGTTAAGATAGAAACATATGGAGGAAGTAATAGGGGAGACAGTAAAGTTGTTACTTGATTAACACTGTCCTGAGTGGCATCTGCATTCTCTGGGCATGGCAGATGTTTAAGGCTGAGTCTTTTTTTTTAATTAAAATATTTTATTGTGTTTTCCGTGAAAGTTTACACAGCAAATTAGGTTCCCTTTTAACAATTTCTACACAATTTGTTCAGGGATGTTGGTTACATTTTTCACAGTGTGTCAACTTTCTCATTTCCGTTCTGGTTGTTCCATTTCTAGTTATCTAGTTTCCCTGTCCCCTTGCCTTCTCATCTTTGCTTTTGAGTAAATGTTGACCGTTTGGACTCACATAGATAATTTTTTAAAGGAGCACAGTAGTCACTGGTGATATTGTTTATTTTATGAGCCAGTCTGTTGTTTAGCTGAAAGATAACCTCATGGAATACTTTTGGTTCAAGGTTTAAAGAGTATCTCAGGGCTATAGTATCAGGGAGTCCCCCCGTCTCAACTGGTATAGTAAGTCTGGACTTTTTAAGAATTTGAATTCTGTTCCACATTTTGCTCCCATTATATCAACATCTATTGTGTTTCTGATCAGAATGGTCAGTTGTGGTAGCTGGGCACCATCTATTTTTTCTCGTCTCAGGGTAGATGAAGTCATGGTTCGCGTAGACTATTTATTAGTCCTGTGGACTAGTGTCTTCTTTGAGTTCTTGGTTTCCTTCTTTCTCTTTTATTCTGGACACGTAGAGACCAATAGTTGTATCTTGCTCCCAAACCTTTAATATCCCAGACACTACTCACCAAACTAGGATGTAGAACATAAACTTCATGTACTGTATTATGCCAGTTGACTGAGTTGTCCCACAAGGCTATGGTCCTAAGCCTTCAGACCCCGTAAACCAATCTTGTGAGGTGTTTGGTTAAGTCTAAAAAGTATTCGTGTTTGTGCCCTCTATGTGCTTTATTTCATATGTGAATGAATTTTTTTTTTTTTTTTGTGGGCCACATTCCTGAGCTCTTTTAAGTTCCCTCTTCCCATCACTGGAGACACTGGACCCTTATCAAGAACATATATGTATACACACACATAGACACACACTACAAATCAATAACAACAAAAAAACTCAGAAAACACAATAAAAAAGGGCAAAAGATGTGAATAAGCACTTCATAAAAAAGGATATTCAATTGACTGATAAACATGAAGTTTCTCAAACTCATTAGTCATCAGGGAAATACAGATTAAAACCACAATGAGATACCACTTTATACCAATGAGAATGGCTAAAATTAAAATGACTGATGGTATCCAGTGTTGTTGAGGACGTAGAACAACTGGAGTGCTCATTCAGTGCTTCTGAGAGGGTGAATTGGTACAGCAACTTTGGAAAACTATCAATATCTAATAATGCTGAACATACATAACTTATAACTCAAAAATTTAACTCCTACATATATGGAGATATATGTACATATGTATCCAAAAGACAAGAACAAGAATGTTCATACCGGCACAATTTATAATAGCTAAAAACTGCAAACAACCTAAATGTCCAGCAATGGTAGAATGGATAAACAAATTGGGATGTGATCACACAGTGGAATGCTATGTAACAATGAGAAAGAATAAACTACTGCTACGTACAACAAGCCCCTGAGTGCGCAAATGGTTAAGTGCTCAACTACTAGCCAAAAGGTTGGTGGTTCAAACCCTCTGCTTCCGAAAGGTCATAACCTTGAAAATCCTATGGAGTAGTTCTACTCTGCACGCATGGGGTCACCATGAGTTGGAATCAACTTGTTGGCAGCTAACAGCGGCATGCAACAAGATAGATGAATTTCACAAACATGTTGCGGGAAAGAAATCAGACACAAAAGAATGCACATGGTGTAGTTCCATTTCTATAAAGTTCAAGAACAAGTAAACGAGTCTGTGGTAATAGAAAAAGGATAGTGGTTACCTTGGGGAAGGAATATTGACTGAGAGGTGGGACAAATAGGGTTTCTGTGGTGCTGGTCAATTCTGTTTCTTGATCTGGGTGATGGTTACATGAGTGAGTTTGCCAAGCTGTGCACTTATAATTTAGGCACTTTTCTGTATGTATGTTATTGTGGGACACATGGCCTAGATCCCTCTTCATGGACAGGTTGCTGCCCAGGTGCAGGGAGTGTGGTCAGTAGACCGCCTCTAGCTGTCAGTTCCTTCAGGGTCTGCCTCAGCTGCGGAGCCCTGAAGAGCTGGACTGAGATCACGCCCTTCTGGGGGGAGCCCACATCTGGTGACTGAGCAAGGTAGGGGTACAAAGGCCCAGCCGTTTAGGCCTGATGCTGGACAACTTTGATGGGCACTTCTGGCTCCAGAGTGACCTGCTGGGTTGTCTGAGACTTTGTTGAGCCTGCAGCACAGACTGAATTTCCCTCTACTTAATCCTGCTTCCCCTCTTCCTTTCACAGGTGGCGATCCCTAGTAAACATTTTGCATCCCAAACTCTATCAGCACCTCCTTGAGAGCCCGACCTTTGACAGCTGGTACCAGAAGTGGACGAGAAAGCAGGTGATGAGATGGGGTTTTAAAACTAGAGCATCACCCATCTGGCTACAAGGAACCCATTACTGGAGGTAGGTGAATTAAAGACAGCCAGTGGAAAATTGAGAGAGTGTAGCAATAGAATGGAGCGCTGGTGGTACAGTGGTTAAGCACTCAGCTGCTAACCAAAGGGTTGATGGTTTGAATGCACCAGCAGCTCCACAAGAGAAAGATGTGGCAGTCTGCTTCCTTAAAGATTTACAGCCTTGGAAACCCTATGGGGCAGTTTTGCTCTGTCCTGTAGGGTCACCATGAGTTAGAATTTGACTCAAAGGCAATGGGTTAGCAATAGAATGGAATGCTCGAGAGGGCATAATGTATCTGTCAGATGTTGGAATGTGTGGAGAGGGTAGTAGCTAATGTCGGAATTGAGTGGCTGTTGCTAAGCTCTAAGAATATGCTACAAAGGGATAATGAACAATTTAGGGCCAGTAACAGGCAGCTGAAAGCCAGAGAGCCTCTGGTGCATAAAAGAAGGCTGCATCTCCTGCAGTTGGAGGGTGGAGAAAGCCAAGGACTAAGTCCAGGATTTAATAGTCTGAGTGACAGACTTCAAAGACAGGTAAATGCCCAAATAAGACAGATCTGTTATGCCAGACTCAGGGTGCTAGTTGGAAAAACCTGGGACCCTGACACGTGCAGTGGAGATATCAGGTGCCATGCGGCTGAAGATTTTGACTCCACAGATTGCTCTGAATCTTCTGAGCCTGCAGAAGTGGCCAACTCCTCCACAGAGTAGCAGGTACCCCCTTCAGGATTTGCTCCCACCTCCCCTCCTAGCTATTAGGCCTGTAGTTAGCTGCAGCGCAATCCAGCTGGGGACAAATGGGTTTCTGTGGTGCTGGTCATTTCTGTTTTTTGATCCGAGTGATGGTTACATGGGTGAGTTCAGCAAGCTGTGCAAGGCTTGTGCAAAGACGTTTTTTTGCCCTGCCCGTTCAAGGGTATGTTGCTGACAGCATGCCCTGACACCCAAAAGATTGCGCTCTAGCGCAATCTATACGATACAACCATCAAAACCAGGACGTTGGTGTTAATGTTTTACTACATCTAATCCACAGACCCCATTCAAGTTTTACTAATTGTCCCAACAATGTCCTTTGTAGCAGAAAAATCCAATCCAGGACCACATATAGCTTTTGGTTTTCATCCAGGGGTGGACTATCCAATAGGCAGGGTAAGCATGGTGCTTACCTTGCTTACCAGATCATCTGTAGTGAACAATTTCACATTTTTTTTTTACCACATCAAAGATTCTGCTTCTAGTTATGGCTGGCATCTGTCTCTCTCCCAACCCCACAGCAACTTCCTATAGCATCAAAGCCTCTTCAAATTTACAATCCCTGACAAGGATGGACTACTCAGTAAGCAAAATAAACACAGGTTTACTTGTGCTTACTTACTTACTGTGATGACTTTAGTGACAGATTAGTAAGTAGGCACAAGTAAGCCCGTGCTTACCTTGCTTGCTGGGTAACCCGCCCCTGGTCTGGAAGTTCCTCAGTCCTTCCCTGATGTCTGTGACCACTTTTGAAGATTACAGGCCAGCTATTTTGTAGAATGCCTCTTAATCTGGGTTTGTCTGATGTATCCTCATGACTAGTTTCAATTTACACATCCTTGGCAGGAATATCAGAAGTAATGCTGTGCTCTTCCCTTTGCATCCTATCAGGTGGGGCATAATTTAACTTTGCCCCATTAGTGATTATGTTAATTTTAACCACTTGGTTAAGGTGGTATCTGCCAGGCTTCTTAGCACTGGAGTGTAAGATCTGGATGCTAAGTGTGCTCCTTGTTTTGGGATGCCACTGCTCCCAGCCCTTCTCAGTGGACAGACCTACATACATACATACACTTACACATACACTACCAAAAAAAACCGGTTGCCCTTGAGTTGATTCTGACTCATGGTGACCCCATGTGTGTCAGAGTAGAACTGTGCTTTATAGGGTTTTCATGGCTGTGACCTTTCAGAAGCAAATTGTTAGGCCTTTCTTCCAGAGTGCCTCTGGGTGGGCTCGAACTGCCAAACCTTTCAGTTAGTAGACCAGTGCTTAACCATTTGCGCCACTGAGGGACTCCACACATGTACTATATCTGCTTATATCCATCGAAAATCATGAATTCATCCCAACACCTTTAATTCCAATCCAACACTCCATTACTTTATTTGTCCCTTCATTTTTTGATAGTTAGAAACTTGGTTCCCATTATGCTCAAATATTTACTCATTTGATCAGTCCATTTGTATCTTCCATTGTTGCTGCTGTTCTACCCCACCACGAACCCTATCTTCAGCTGGCTTGGACTCGGACATTTCCAGCTGAACTCCTGTTGGCCGCCAACCCCACCCTTGTGTGGAAACCCTCCTCCTGCTCAGGTTGGGCTCCAACACCCCACTCTTGACCACCACTGACTCCTCTCTCTCCCCACATAGACTCCCTTCTCACTCTGCTTGGACTTTGACATCCTGAACCCAGCTACAAAAAGAGATTTTTTTAAAGCAAAGAGATTAAGAATGTGCAATGTAAATTACAGCTGTTATATGTTAAATCAATTATATGACTTCAGACAGGTATGAGAACCAAATTAACAATATTCTGAATTTATGTTAGGATTCTAAAAATACCAGCTTTAATTAAGTACATTTCAGCTTTTAATCTACTTGGAGCTTATTTCTGTATATGATATAAAATAAGGGGGTCCCTTCAGTGGTGCAGGTGGTTAATGCACTTAGCTGCAAATCAAAAGTTTGGAGGTTTGAGTCCACCCAGAGGTGCCTTGGAAGAAAGGCCTGGTGATCTACTTTCGAAAAATCAGTCACTGAAACCCTATGGGGCACAGTTGTACTCTGACATGCATGGGGTCACCATGAGTTGGGATCCACTTGATGGCAACTAGATAAGATGAGGGTTTGAGGCTATTTTCCAGGTAGATAATACCAATACCATTTATCATATGATCAGCCTTCTCCCACTGAATTAAAATTCTACCTTTCATATGTTATATTCTTATAAACAGTTATCTGTTCCTGGATTATTTGTTCTGTTCCACAAATTTGTCTATTCCTATGCCAATACCATGTGGATTTTAGCAAGTTAGCTTTATAGTGTCTTTTGATATCTGGTAAGCCAAGTGCATCTTCATTGTTCTTCTTCCTACCTTTATTGGCTATTCTCAGTACTTTATTCCTTCTAAATGAATTTTAAAATAATTTAATCCAGTTAAAAAGCAATCTGTTGCGATTATAATTGGAATTTTATTAATTTTGTATACATTTGTGGAGTTGACCTTTTCGTGACATTGTCTTGATATCCAAGAATGAAACAATGAAGGCCATACAATGCCTTTTCATTGTTTAGATTTTTTTTCTTTATTTATCCAACAAATATTATTGAGCACCTGTTGCATGCTAGGCACTGTTCTAGATGCTGGGGGTACAACTGTGAGCAAAGCAGACAAAGTTCCTGCCTTTTTGAAGTTTACACTCTAGTAGCAGGATACAGGTCGTAAACAAATACATAATACATATACAGGTAAATATACGTCAGATGGTGTTAAGTGCTATGGCAAAAAAATGAATCCAGTTGAAGGGGCTATAGAGTGCTGGGAGGAGAGCTGTTTTTTTTATTTAGGGTGGTGAGGGAAGGCTTTACTGATAAGGTGATGTGATATTTGAGCATAGACCTGGAGGAAGGTGCATTCCAGGCAGAAAGAAAAACCCAACCCATTGCTGTTGAATCCATTCCAACTCATAGCTACTCTATACGACAGAGTAGAAGTGCCCCATAGGATTTCCAAGGAGCGGCTGGTGGATTTGAACTGCTGACCTTTTGGGCAGAGGATATAGCAAACACAAAGGCAGGTGCATGCTTGGCTGGTCATGTATGTAGAGGAAGGGCAAGCAGCCTAGTGTGACTAGAATGGAGCAAGTAAGGGGTAAGGAGTAGGAGGTGGGAACAGAAAGGTGGCTGAGGTTGGGGGGATACCATGTGGAGCTATGTAGATCATAATGTGGACTTTGACTTTAACTGAGTGAGAAGGGAAGTAACTCTGGATTTTGAGCAGTTAGGTGCTATCAGGTCGGTTCCAACTCATAGCGACCCTACATACAACAGAATGAAACACTGCCTGGTCTTGCGCCATCCTCACAATTGTTGTTATGCTTGAGCCTGTTGTTGCAGCCACTGTGTCAGTCCATCTCATTGAGGGTCTTCCTCTTTTTTGCCGACCCTCTACTTTACCAATCATGATGTCCTTCTCCAGGTACTGGTCCCTCCTGATAACATGTCCAAAGTATATGAGCCAAGTCTTGCCATCCTTGCTTCTAATGAGCATTCTTGCTGTACTTCTTACAAGACAGATTTGTTCACTCTTCTGGAAGTCCATGGTATGTTCAATTATTCTTTGCCAACACCATAGTTCAAAGACATCAGTTCTTCTTCCGTCTTCCTTATTCATTGTCCAGCTTTCACATGCATACGAGACAACTGAAAACACCATGGCTTGGGACAGGCGCGCCTGAGTCCTTAAGATGACATCTTTGCTTTTTAATACTTTAAAGATATCTCTCGCAGCAGATTTGCCCAGTGCAGTGCATCGTTTGATTTCTTGACCGCTGCTTCCATGGGTGTTGATTGCAGATCCAAATAAAATGAAATCTTTCGACGGCTTCAGTCTTTTCTCTTTTTATCCTGATGTTGCTTATTGGTCCGGTTGTGAGAATTTTTGTTTTCTTTATGTTGAGGTGTAACCCATACTGAAGGCTGTGGTCTCTTTTTGTTTGTTTTTTTGGTTCTTTTTGTTTGTTTATTGTTATAGTTTAAATGAAGTTTACATTTCAAGTTAGTATCCCATACAAAAATTTATACATACATTGTTATGTGACCCTAACTGCTCTCCCCATACTGTGACAGCACACTCCTCCTTTCCACCCCTGATTCCCCATGTCCATTTGACTAGCTCCTAACCCTCTCTGCCTTCTCGTCTCACATCCGGACTGAAGGATGTGGTCTTTGATCTTCATCAGTAAGTACTTCGATCCTCTTCAGTTTCAGCAAGCAAGGTTGTGTCATCTGCATGTCACACATTGTTAATGAGTCTTACTCCAATCCTGATGCCCTGTTCTTCTTCGTATAGTCCAGATTCTTGGATTATTTGCTTAGCATACAGACTGAATAAGTATGGTGAAAGTATTGAGCAGAGGAGTAATGTCATCTGATGAAGGTTTAAAAAGATCATTTGGTTGCTGTGGAAAAAAATTTAAGTGGATAAGAGTGGGAGGAAGGAGACCAACTAGGAGTCTCTTACGATAATTCTTGCTTGAGGTGATGGTGGCTTGGAGGAGGGTGGTGGAGGTAGTGAGAACTGGTGAGATTCTGTTCAGCCTGGTTCCAGTGCCACCATAGACCACCAGAGGGCACTGCACACATGTCTTGGTGATGCAGATCTATGATAGACCATTCATTCTTCACCCTCCCATAAAGATGGGTTGTGATACCTACCTAGGT
Source organism: Dugong dugon (assembly GCA_030035585.1). Classification (NCBI taxonomy): domain Eukaryota; kingdom Metazoa; phylum Chordata; class Mammalia; order Sirenia; family Dugongidae; genus Dugong; species Dugong dugon. The sequence goes on along the minus strand of CM057482.1, from coordinate 19,875,606 downwards.
AACAGTCATCCCCTTCCCCTTTGCTACAAAAAGTTAGATTCTGTTCAGGACTGCGGTGAACTCAGCCTCAAGGGATGGATGCATCATGGTGGTATAAGCACCATCTCCACTGTGGTGGTCATCTAATGTCATAACCTTCATTTGCTTCCGAGACCCACCAATCTCTCCATCAACCTCTCCTCCTATACACTTACATGCATCACCAATAGTCTAGGGGAACACGTTTGCTAAATGTGACTGGAAACTCCCTTCTTTTTCATTATTTTTAATGGGAACATTGCCTTTTTAAACCTGCAGTGTTGAATGAAAAAAAAATAATGTTTTTAAAAAAATTCAGTCCACGTACATGGTAAAAAAAATTTGAGATGTAAAAAAGAGCTTACAGCAGTGCTGTCCAGTGAAACTATAACATAAGCCGTATATCTAATTTAAAATTACATGCGTAGCAACATTTATTTAAAGCAAAAACAAAACAGGGAAATTTAATTTTAATAATATATTTTATTTAATCCAATATGTCAAAAATACCATTTCAGAATGTAATCAGTATTCGGTCATAAAAAGGATTGAAGTTCTAACACATGCTATGACATGGGTGAACGTTGAAAATGTTACGCTAAGTGAAAGAAGCCAGACACGAAAGAACAAATATTGTATGATCCCATTTATGTGAAGTATCTCGAATAGACACATGCATAGAGACAGAAAGTAGGTTAGTGGTTACCATGGCCTGGGGAGAAGGAGGAATGGGGAGTCACTACTTAATGGGTATGTAGTTTCTGTTTGGGGTGATGAAAAAGTTTTGGAAACAGAGTGGTGATGGTTGCACGACATTGTTACGATAATTAATGCCACTGAATTGTAGACTTAACGGTTAAAATGGCATATTTTATGTTATATATATTTTACCACAAAAAATGTAATCAATATAAGATATATTTAATGAGATATTTTACATTCATCTTTTACTAAATCTTGGAAATTTAGTATTTTACATTTGCAGGACATCTCAATTTGGACTGGCCACAATTTAAGTGTCACATGTGCCACATGTGGCTAACATCTACTCTATGGGACAGTGCAGGTTTACAGTATGCAGCAGAATGTTTGTCCCCCCAGTATTCATTCTCTTCTTTTTGTTATAGACTCCCTCTCCTAGTTTAGCGAGGTACATGAATGCACAGCTTGAGACACCATTGCCCAGTCTCTCTAAGAATCAGTTGTGGCCATGTGTATTACTTTTCTACTGCAGTGTAACAAACTACCACAAATTTAACAGCTTAAAACAACACCCATTTACCTCTCAGTTCTGTAGGTCATAATCTGGGTAGGCTCAACTGGGTTCTCTGCTCGTGGTCACACAAGGTTGAAATCAAGGTGTCTGCTGGGCTGAGCTCTTACTGTAGGTTCTGAAGAAAAATCCCCTTCTAAGCTCATTAAGATTGTTGGCAGAATCCAGTTCCTGTGGCTGTAGCTCTGAGGTACCATTTCCTTGCTGGCTGTTAGCTGGAGTCCTACTCTCTGTTTCTAGAGGCTGCCTCAACTCCTTCTCATGGGGTCCTCTCCATCTGCAAAGCAGTATTGGTGTGGCAAGTCCTTCTCATGCTTTGAATCTCTCTGACTTCCAGTTCTTCCCACCTGCTGGAAAAAAACTCTGCTTTAAAAGGACTAGAGATTAGATTAGATTTGCCTGGATAATTTCCCATTTGCCATAACCAATTGCTGTCTAGATGATTGTGACTCATGACGACCCCATATATGTCAGAGTAGATTTGTGCTCCATAGGATTTTCAGTGACTGATTCTTCAGAAGTAGATCACCAGGACTTTCTTCTGAGGCACCTCTTGGTAGACTTGAACCTCCAACCTTTTGGTTAGTAGCTGACCCAGGGACTTATAACGTAACATATTCACAGGAGTGATACCATATCACAGGCTTTACCCACACTCAAAGGGGAAGGGGTTATACAAGGGTGACGGTCATTGGGGCATTCTTAGAGTTCTGCCTACCACACTTTGTGACTAAATTCGAATCGATAGGAAGTTAATGGCAACTCCATTTTTTCAGTTGATCAGGCCAAAAGTCTGGGTGTCATCCTTGACTCTTCTCTTCTTCACACCTCACTGGTCAGTCAGCAAATTGTCAGCTCCCTTCAGTGGCTCCCAATCATGGAATAGAAGCCAAAGTCCTTAATGTGGATTGCAAGATTCTACTTGGTTTGGTCTCCTTATTAGCTGTGTGGCCTCAAATTCTTCCACTCTTCCCCTCAGTCACTTCACTGAAGCCTCACAGGCCTTCTTGCTGTTTCTTAAACATGTCAAAACGTCCTTTAGTGCTTTTGCATTTGCTGTTCACTAACCATAAAGTTGGCAGTTCGAACCCACCTAGCCGTTCCGCAGAAGAAAAGATCTGCTGATCAGCTTCCATAAAGATTATAGCCAAGAAAACCCTATGGGGCGGTTCTGCTTTGTCACATGGGGTTGCTATGAGTTGAAATTGACTCCACGGCACCTAACAATAACAACAATTCTCTTAGCCTAGAATGCTCTTCCTTAAGATAGCTGCATGGCTAGCTCTCTTACTTCCTTTGGGTCTTTATTCAAAATTCACTTTTTAGTGTGGCCTTTCATGCTAGTATTTTACACACACACACACACACACACACACACACACACACAGACACGGCATTTTCATATTCCTCTTCTCTGCTTTATTTTTTGCTCCTTGGTACTTTTCATTATCTAACATGTTATATATTTTAATTTTGCGTCTTGTTTGTCTCCACTACTAAATGTAAATTCATTAGAACAGGGATTTCCCCTCCTCCCATTTTGTTCATTACAGTGTCAGCCTGGTACATGGTAGGCACTCAAAGGTTTGTTGAGAGGAAAAGGACTGGAGTTAAAGCATTCCAAGGTCCTTATATTCTTTGGAAGGGGGGTGGTGATGTTGCTTAACTTTAGACTTTGCTAAGCTAAATATGGAGCCCTGGTGGCGCAGTGGTTAAGAGCTACAGCTGCTAACCAGAAGGTCTGCAGTTCGAATCTACCAGCTGCTCCTTGGAAACCCTATCGGGCAGTTCTGCTCTGTCCTACAGGGTTACTATGAGTCAGAATTGACTCGACAGCAACAGCTTTGGTTTGGGGTTTTTAAGCTAAATATGCATGCTAAAGTTTTAAGAGAACAGAAGTAGAATTGCGACTTCAATGTCAATGGGAAGAGAAGAGCATAAAGAAAATTTGATGAAGCCAATGGAAGAAGAAAAGGAAGCAAAGCAAAGACATGATAAAAATAAAGCACGAAGCTTCCTGATTCCTGAACAATAATGGCAGATCCTAAATCCTGTCACAAGCCTCCAAGAACCATACAGATCAACAATGAAAGCAAATTAAATCACCTCAGCCCTCACCTACAGCATTACTAGGAGTTAGAGACTACTTAAAACTGAATTCACATGCCATTTACACATGATACCAGCAGAGGCAGCTCTGGAGCTCACACTGGAGAGTCAGGGTTGTGTGAAGAGACAAGAGTGCAGTGTGGTGCTAGAGGTGGCTGGACACAAATAATATCAACTAGGAATATCCCCAGAAGGAGAGGATCCTATCCTGAGAGGGGAAGTACTGAGAACAAATATCAGATTCTGCAGAGCAGGAGTGGCTGGGACTCTCTCCCTAACAGCTGGTAATTTCCTTAGTTAGCCAATCTACTCTCTGGGAGTGCAGTGCAATGAATTACATAATATGGCCCTTCTAACCATAGTCTTTGTAACTCCTACCGAATGACTGGGTGATGACTATGCAAATGAGATGTTTGTGGCCCACCAAGGGGATTAGATAGTTTGCTAATAATGTAAATAAGGTGCATGACACCCTTATGGGCGTGGGGCCATGCAGATAAGTTGTATGGAACCCTAGAGAGGGAATTGGTCAGTTTTGTCATCCTGCTAGGCTTGAACAGTTAATCCCAAAGCAGAGGGGGAACTACTGCCCTCAAGAAAGAAGAGGTAGGAGTAGATCATGGCCACTGGACCCAGGGATCCCTGTGCTGAGACCCCCTCGGTCCTGGAGACAGAGAGAGAGCTATAACACCGGAGACAGTGAGAGATGGCAACAGCAGAGGCAGCTGAACTAGGAGACTGGCAGGAGATAGCACGGTGGGCTTCCTGGCCCACAGAACAAGGTGGTTATAGTGGGTGTGCTGACCCATGGAGCTAGAGCTGAGTGACTTCAGGCAGGAGGCATACTGGCAGGGTGGGGTGCCTCCAAGCACTTACCGGCAGAGCTAAAAGAGTTTTGGGCAAAGGCTGGGCGAGGGGCTGAGGGGCCAAGAGGCCAATGGCCACAGACAGGCGTGCCTGAGGGTATGGCTGAGAAGACACTGTCCTGATCAAAGAACTGTATCCTGAGCGTTTCTGAACCTGAATTGTAACCTGTTACTTCCCTAATAAACCCCATAATCATGAGTATTGTCTGTGAGTTTTGGGTGGCCATTGCAATGAATTATCGAACCCAGCAGAGAAGTAGAGAGTGCCATGGGAGGGATAGTTGGTGTCAGAATTGGTAAAAATGGCAGAGAGAGGATGCCTGTCTGACCTCCACCTCATAGGAATCAGCCTTGGGCTGCTGATCTTGATTCTCCTTCCCCTTTGTGAAGTTAGAGGAGGTCAGATGCCCTCACCATGCCATTTTTACAGGGAGGAACTCCCTTTTTTATTATATTCCATGGCCCCAGTTCCAGCCTTTTTTTTTTTTCTTTTTAATTATGGTAAGAGTGTGTGTATGTGTGTGTGTGTGTGTAGGTGTATAAATATAAAAGTTTGCCGTTTCAACGTTCTTCATGTGTATAATTCTGTGACGTTAATTATGTTTATCGTGTTGTTCAGCCATCACCATTATCCGTTTCCACGTTTCCCATCGCCCTCAATCCTTTTTTGAGACCACTTCTTGTTCATTATCCTCTTTAGCCATATCCCAAAATGAACTCTGGGGAGGGTGCCCTTTTTGTTCTGTGATTTCAGGGGCTTGGAGTTGAAAATTTTTAGATTTTTAATTTTCTTTTTTTGGTGATACGATTCCCTCAAAAATGTAGCCTTCCAGTCTGTTTGCTCCTGGTCGATCCTATATGTGAGCAAACACAGCCAAAGCACCTGCATAGTCTTTAAAAGTCTTTAAACCTGAAAATCCTCCTCTATTACCTCTTGGCCTCTATACTCTGCCCATCCCTGCAGCCTTTAACTTAATGTTCACTGAAACCTGTAGCCGTCGAGGAGCCTTGGCCCAAGGTCATATCCTGTCCAGTTCCAGTGGTAGATCCACCTTTACTGGGAGGGCCTTAGAAGCACACTCCTGTTCTTCCCTGTCCCCCTCTCCCACTCTGGTGCTCTGATTCAAGCTCACCATGCAGCCTTCTGATTCTATTTGACTTCCCATGTTGTTTTCTTATAGGGAGAAGTAACCTAATGCTTGGTATTTCTGGTTCATACTGTGAGTTAATACATTAGCATTCTGGTTTTTACATCAATTTCTGACTCACTTTGTCTATAAAAGCTCTTTTCTGAGCCTGTGTGACTATGAACCAGACCCTGAAATCCTAGTAATTTCAAAGTGTCTGACAACTTGTGAGTCTGTGAACAATTAGCAGATGGGTTTCCCTGGAGACCCCCTACATTGTCCAACCTATCACCTACTTCTTAGGTACCACTTTGAGGCCTCAAAGTTCAGTGTCTTAGGCTGGAATCCCACTGTATCGTCCTAATGTTGACAAAACTGGGCTTGAGTTGATGCAAAATTCTTGTCATCTTTAGGTTTTCCTGCTGTGAGCCCATGACCTGCTTAGCTGCCTTTCTGAGTTTACAATAGAAGAGTCTATGAAGCACAAACTTGAATCTTACATGATTCACAAAAAACACTTCACAAAAGAGGGTATCCAAATGTTTAATAAATATATAAAAAAGTATTCATCCTCATTAGTTGTAAGGGAAATATAAATTGAAACCAAAATGAGATACCACTACATACCCATCAGAAGACTGATAATACCAAGTGTTGGCAAGAATGCGGAGAGACTGGAATTCTCATGTGTTCCTGCTGGGAGTATAAATTGGTACAGCTACTTTGGAAGCCTGCTTGGCAATGTGTACTAAAGCTGAACGTACACTTACCCTATATCTCAGCTGTTCTATTCCTAAGTATGTATACAACAGAAATGTATACATATGCTCACCAAAAGACATGTGCAAGAATATTTATAGCAGCATTATACCTAGTAGCCCTAAATGAGAAATACCCGGCATGTTCATCAACATAGAATGAATAAATACATTATGCTATATTCATACCATGGTAAACTATAAAGCAATGAAAATTAAGGAACTAGTGCTATTCATAACAACATGAGAGGCTCTCATTAACATAATGTTAAATGAAAGAAGCCAGACGCAAAAGACTATATATTGTATGTTCCACTTAGAAGAAGTTCAAGAGCAAGTGTGATGAGTGCTTCTAAGGTGTTGCTAACATTCTAATTCAATGTTCAAGTCCATATCAATCCTCTACTTCCATCATGTCTACTAACATCCCAAAGATCAAAACAAGTCACATGGTAGAAGCTAGAATCAAGTGGTAGGGCAAGTCACCCCACTCGTGATGGGAGGGCACTGCAAAGTTAAACGGTAAAGGGCATGAATACAGGGAGGGTGATGAATTGGGGCCCATCAACACAATCTGCCTCAGTGGGAGAGAAAGAAAACTGACTTGTTAATGGCAATACAGTAAACCACATACAATAATTGAGAGAAAGCATGGGGTGCTTTAGGAGTACAGAAAAGAGTATTTTCCTATTTTATCTTGTGTTAAAATTATTCATGGGAAAATTATGTATGTATGTGTTCCCTTTTAGAATAGGAATTTCTTATATATGCTTCGTTTTTACATTTCCCATAGCTCCTGTTATAATGCCTTGCCTATATCAGGCACTTGAACATTTGTGACATAAATTTTGAGACATAAAGGCTGTGATTTCTTCTTTATCCATTTTTATTTCAGACTCCAGGAGAAGAAAGGACCCACATAAATAGCAAGACATATCTTTGTATTTTATAATCATTTCAGTGAGCTCACATTTTCCGTTCTTAGAATAGTCTCCAGCCAAGTGAAGGGTTGGGGTTCCAGCACAGTGCACGATGGGTGGAATCATTCAATTTTTTTTTTTTAATTGTGCTTTAGGTGAAAGTTTACAGAGCAAATTCATTTCTCATTAAACAATACACATATTGTTTTGTGATATTTCTTGCCAACCCCACAACGTGTTGGCACTCTCCCCCTCTCTACCTTGGGTTCCCCATTTCCATTCATCCAGCTTTCCTGTCCCCTCCTGCCTTCTCGTCTTTGCCCCTGGGCTGGTGTGCCCATTTATTTTCATATACACGGTTGAACTATGTGTGTTATTGTTTGTTTTATAGGCCTGTCTAATCTTTGGCTGAAGGATGAACCTCAGGAGTGACTTTCATACTGAGTTAAAAGTGTGTCCGGGGGCCATTTTGTCGGGGTTTCTTCAGTCTCTGTCATACCAGTAAGTCTGGTCTGTTTTTTTTTGTGTGTGACTTTGAATATCGTTTTACATGTTTCTCCAGCTCTGTCCGGGACCCCCTATTGTGATCCCTGTCAGCGCAGTCGCTGGTAGTAGCTGGGCACCATTTACTTGTGCTGGACTCAGTCTGGCGGAGGCTGTGGTAGTTGTGGTTCATTAGTCGTTTGGACTAATCTTTCCCTTGTATCTTTGGTTTCATTCAAATTTTTGACATGCTCCTTTTGATTTGCAAGGCAAATCCCACCCAGATATGGACTCCTGGGATGGAAAGTGCCTCAGCATTCAGTATGAAAGTCCACATCAGAACAATACGGTTAAGACATGTGGCCTAATTACCTTTGACCAGAGGTCATTTTTTATAGGATTTCTAATAATGAAAAACAGGAAGAAAATTAAGGATTACTTATCTGGGAACTTTATCTGGCTGGGAACTTAGGAACAGGATGAAACATTAAGCTAAATTTTATTATTAACCCCAGGAACAACATCCAGAGTGAGGCAAATACCATGATTTTAAAATTAGACTTGTAGGCAGGAGGCTATTGGTGAACTCACATCAGCCATTTCTAAGGCTGGCTCTGGGCCATGCCTTGCCTCCGCTGGTTCTTATTCAAGCCTAGTCTCATTGATTCTGTCATCTTCATGGTACCATCCCAATGCATTCCTTTTTCGTTTGAGTTAACCAGAGTTAGTTTCTGTTGTTTGTAACTAAGAACGCTGAACAGTAGACACTACAGTGACGTCTCTTTACTTGTCATTATTTTAAGACAAATTAAAATTTTAAAGTAATTCATTTTTTCAAACCTATAAAATAGGCATAGATTAAAGAAAGAATATTCATTGTTGAGAAGGTTGTGGAGAATAGGTGCTCTCATACATTGCCGATGAGGGTTTTTCTTGGAATACTATTTAAAGATTGAAAGTTTGGAGAGAAGGATTCTAGGAAGATGGTATCAGTGGCATAGTTTTTTACTCTCTGAATCCCACTTAAAAACAGATCGAACAACTAGTTAGCAAAACCAAGCACCCATGGACAATGTTTATAACAAAACTAGATGACAAGGTTTCCGCATGAACTCCAAAGTACAAGGGGGTGAGGACAAACTATTGGCAGCCATAAAACTTAAATGATATAACCATCTCAGCAGGAAGAAGTAGAGGGAAGTAATGAGGACTTCTGACAGATCTGAGAATAGGAATGCCTCCAAATATTCAGCAGGTATTCACTAGAAAGCTTGGTGACCAATTCTATCAATTCTAGACACCAAAGTTTAAACTTACCTATTGTTTCAATTTGATGTGTTAAATTTTAAGTCTCTTTTAACCCATTGTTTCCCCTCCATCCCTTTTTTAAAATCTGTTGAAGAGCCTTGGTCGAAACTTCTTTAAGACTTTTCTCAATAATTATATTGTTGATAGTACTAATATTGTTATTCTAAGACTGTTTTATGAGTAATGTGGGATAAAATGATAAATGAGTAATTATGGGATATTCAAATTATATCATCCCCTATATTCTCAAGAACTAGGATTCTTAATGTAGAAGAAAGGAAATAAAGATGTAATATAGAAAAGGTTACATAAAAAAACCTTTCAGTTCTGAATTTGAAGTATAAATTCATAGGGTGTAACCTCCATTTCTATATCTACTGATATAGATATGTCTGTATCTATAGCTCTGTCCACTCAAAAGGGTTAGAAACAGTGACCAACCTGGTAGCAATAAGCATCCCTCGTGCCTTCATTATGGTCTTGAAATACAATTTCCCACTAAAACACATATGAGCTTCTTGAAGAAATGGCTAATTCTTATGTCCAGAGCAGGGAATGTACAAGATAAGCCTGCACTCTTGTTATACTAGATAGCAAGGCAATTATCAACAACTTTTAGGGTTATATCAAAGGACTCAGTAATCAAGTTAAAGAGGCTCCACTGGCCAAAGATAGTATTGTTTGAGCTTCGAAGAGGATAATAATCGCAGTTGATCAAACCAAATTAAATATAATTTAAACGCATAAGTTCATAATGACACTGAAAAAAGCTACAAACAAACCCGGGGGCAAGATGGCGCTCTAGGCAGAAACACCACGCCGTCCCTCCACAGCAAAGATCCGAAAAACTAAGCCTAACAGAGAATCAACAATCCTGAAACCCTAGAACACCAAATGAAGCGATAAAGAACTCAGCCAAACACCAAACGGAGTGAGAATACTAAAAGAGAACGGAGAGCGAGGAGAGACTCAGGCAGAGATTCCTTACCAGCTAACGCAGCGCGGATCCACCATCTTGGATTCCTATCGGAGACCAGCAAACGGGAGAGCAGCCTTGCAGAGCATCTGGTCGGAGACAGAACGACCGGTAAACTGCGGTGCGCGCTCTCCCACCACCCACCCCTCTCCGCCTCAGCTGGGGATCCCCTGCTTTCCGTGGCCAGGGTCTCTGGGCTGGGGGGTGCTGGTGCTTGGATTCCGCGCGCCTGGGCTGGCGGCTTTCTGGGAGCCGTTTGCTGGCAGCTAGCGAACCTTTCTCTGCCGCCTCCCCCTCCTTTTGCCTGGGTGCCTGGGTCCGGGTGCTGTCTCTGCTCTCTCCTGCGGGGCTGTGGAGCTGCGTGCGGGCGTGTGGCTGTTTCTGGGTCTGGGCTCCCGCGTGGGTGGGATCCCGGGGCCTTTGTTCGTTCACCCCTCTGCTTTCCGTGGCCGGGGTCCCTGGGCGGGGGGGCGCCGGTGCTTGGGTTCCGCGCGCCCGGGCTGGGGGCTTTCTGGGAGCCGTTTGCTGGCACCTAGCGGACCTTTTTCTGCCGCCTCCCCCTCCTTTTGCCTGGGTGCCTGGTTCCGAGGGCCGTCTCTGCTCTCTCCTGCGGGGCTGTAGGGCTGCGTTCGGGCGTGTGGCTGTTTCCAGGTCTGGGCTCCCGCGCGGGTGGGATCCTGGGGCCTTTGTTCGTTGGCCCCTCTGCTTCCCGTGGCCACGGTCACTTAACCCCGAGACTATCGGCTTCTTGGAATTCGCGCCCCTGAGTGGGGGCTCTCTGGGTCCCATTTGTAGGCACTGACTGCTGGTGTTGCCCTTTTTTTTTTTTTTTTTCCTCAATTTTATTTTTCTTCCTTTTTTGATTAGTTTTGTCATCTTTTACCTCTTTTTCTCTTTTGTCTTTCTTCATTGCTTAATTTCTTGTCCCTCTATCTCTTCCTTCTCTTTCTGATCCCTGAATACCAGGCGATGTATGCCTCTGTACCTTCTGGCCAGGCTGAGCTGTGAAAATTGAGACCGACTCCCCCAGACCTCATAGCTGCATCGGTGTGATCCCTGGGAACTTTGCAGTTTTTTAACTTTTCTGATTTTCATTTGGTCATTCTTTCCTTTTCTTTCTCTTCCCCCTTCTGGTTTCCTCCATCCCATAGTCTCTCATCTGTACATTCCAACGACAAACTCCCCTAGCATTCTTTTATGTTTGTACGCTTTTTGCTCCTCCTCCTCTCTCCTCTCTCCCATATCCAGCTTAGCTTCACACATAACCATCTTCCCGCTGCACCCTACCTACCTGCACCGTGCACTAGACATCACATCACCAAGCGGTGCAGGCACGCCCTATTGGAACCTGCCCAGCACTGACTACCGACCGTCCTGGTGGCTGCGGTGAGTGCCACAAGCAACCCATCCCAGTGGCTCCTCCTCAACTAGATCTGCCCAGCTGTACCACAAGAACGAAAAAAAAAAAAAAATCTACAATCAATAAACGAGAGCAATATCTACTGAATGCCCCGAAAACAGCAAACAATATCAAAACATTTACAAAAACAAGACAAGATGGCTCCAATAGGCGTCCAAATTAAAACACCAGATAACTCTCCTGTGGAAGAAAATGCACTAGAAGTACCTGATACGGAACTCAAATCACTAATACTCGGAATTTTCCAAGAACTGAGGCAAAAAGCTGACAAACATGAGGAAAAAATAGACAAATTTATGGAAAATACAGACAAAAAATTGGAAGAATTCAGGAAGATGATGCAAGAACAAAATGCCAAAATAAATTCACAACTCGAAATTATACAAAAACAACAATTAGAAATCCAAAAGATAAACAACAAGATTTCAGAAATGGACGGTGTCATAGAAGGGCTGAGAAGTAGATTTGAAACCATGGAAGACAGGATCAGTGGAACTGAAGACAAACACTTGGATACAACTCTGTTTCAGGAAAACTCAGAAAAAAGAACAAAGAAAAATGAAGAGACCCTGAGAGTTATGTGGGACACAATTAAAAGCAAAAACTTACGAGTGATTGGCATACCAGAACAGGGGAAGAAAACAGAAAACACAGAGAGGATCATTGAGGAACTGCTGACAGAAAACTTTCCCAATATCATGAAAGATGAAAAGCTGGTCATCCAAGAAGCTCAACGAACCCCATATAGAAGAGACCCCAAAAGAAAATCACCAAGACATATCATATTCACACTCGCTAAAACTAAAGACAAACAAAGAATCCTGAGAGCAGCTCGGGAAAAACAAGAAGTCACATACAGAGGAGAAACAATAAGACTAAGCTCAGATTATTCAGCAGAAACCATGCAGGCAAGAAGGCAATGGGATGACATATATAAAATCTTGAAAGAAAAAAATTGTCAGCCAAGAATAATATATCCTGCAAAACTCTCATTCAGATTTGATGGTGAAATTAGGTCATTTCCAGATAAACAGAAACTAAAGGAATATGCAAAAGTCAAACCAAACTTACAAGAATTATTAAAGGGAGTTCTTCGATCTGAGGACAAACAGCTTCAGCCCTCAGGCAGGACCTAGGACCTAGGACGCAGGTTCACATGAACCAGATACCATTCTAGGAACTGAACTACAGACGACTTTCCAAAAACAAAAGATATACAACAGGGAATCAGAGAAATCAATCAAAGGATGACAACAACATCAAAACAATGAAAGAGGGAACAAACGGCATAGGTATAGAACCTTCTAAAGGAGAAGAAGGCAAGGCGATACCAAGTAACGGTAGACTGCTTCAAAATTATAAAGATAAGGGTAAAATTCATGGTAACCACAAAAAAAGTTAACAAACCAACTCATAAAAATAAAGACGAGAAACATAAAGTCTCAGGAAAAACAAAACGTACAAAAACAAAAGAAATGAACACAAAATCCACAAACAAAAGGAACTCAGCACAAGAGAGTAAGAAGAACAAAGACAACTTCAGCATCACAAAAAAAAGCACTACAAAATGACAGCAACAAACTCACATCTATCAATAATTACACTGAACGTAAATGGACTCAATGCACCCATAAAGCGACGGAGAGTGGCAGAATGGATAAGAAAACAGGATCCATCTATTTGCTGTCTACAAGAGACACATCTTAGAAACAAAGATGTGAATTTATTAAAAATCAAAGGTTGGAAAAAAATATATCAAGCTAACAACTATCAAAAAAGAGCAGGAGTGGCAATTCTAATCTCAGATAAAATAGACTTTAAAACAAAATCTACCATAAAAGACAAAGAAGGACACTATATAATGATTAAGGGGATGATCCATCATGAAGACATAACCATAATAAATATCTATGCACCCAATGACAGGGCTCCAAAATACATTAAAAAAACTCTAACAGCACTGGAAAGAGAAATTGACAGTTCCACAATAATAGTAGGAGACTTCAACACACCACTCTCAGTAAAGGACAGAACAACTAAAAAGAAACTTAGCAAAGATACAGAAGACCTAAAGGACACAATCAGCCAACTGGACCTCATAGACATATATAGAACACTCCATCCAACCGCTGCAAAGTACACATTCTTTTCCAATGCACATGGAACGTTCTCCAGAATAGACCACATCTTAGGCCACAGAGCAATCCTCAACAAGATCCAAAATGCTGAGATAATTCACAGTATCTTCTCTGACCACAATGCCATCAAGGTAGAAATTAACACTAGAAAGAGCAAGGAAAAAAAATCAAACACATGGAAACTGAATAATAATCTGCTTACACATCAATGGGTAATAGAAGAAATCAGAGATGGAATTAAAAAATTCCTAGAATCAAATGAAAATGAAAACACATCATACCAAAACCTTTGGGACACAGCAAAGGCAGTCCTCAGAGGACAATTTATAGCAATAGATGCACGTATCAAAAAAGAAGAAAGGGACAAAATCAAAACATTAACTACAGAACTCAAACAAATAGAAAGAGAACAACAAAAAAAGCCTACAACCACTGGAAGAAAGGAAATAGTAAAGATCAGAGCAGAAATCAATGAAATAGAGAACAGAAAAACAATAGAAAGAATCAACAAAACCAAAAGTTGGTTCTTTGAAAGAATCAACAAAATCGACAAACCACTGGCCAGACTGACAAAAGAAAAACAGCAGAGGGCACAAATAACCCAAATAAGAAATGAAATGGGGGACATTACAACAGACCCAACTGAAATAAAAAGGATTATAACAGAATATTATGAAAAACTATATTCCAACAAATTTGAAAACCTAGAGGAAATGGATAAATTTCTAGAAACATACGGCCTACCCAAACTACAATAAAGTGATATTGAAAATCTGAACAGACCCATAACAAGAGAAGGTAATGAAAAGGTAATAAAAAAACTCCCAACCAAAAAAAGCCCTGGCCCAGATGGCTTCACTGGAGAATTCTACAAAACATTTACAGAAGAGCTTGTACCAGTTCTACTCAAGTTATTTCAGAGCATAGAAGAGGAAGCAACACTTCCAAATTCATTCTATGAAGCCAGCATAACGCTGATACCAAAACCAGGCAAAGACATCACAAAAAAAGAAAATTACAGACCAATATCTCTCATGAATATAGATGCAAAAATTCTGAACAAAATTTTAGCCAATAGAATTCAGTATCATATCAAAAAAATAATACACCACGACCAAGTAGGATTCATACCAGGTATGCAAGGATGGTTTAACATTAGAAAATCCATCAACGTAATCCACCACATAAATAAAAGGAAAGAAAACAATCACATGATTATCTCAATTGATGCAGAAAAGGCATTTGACAAAGTCCAACACCCATTCCTGATAAAAGCTCTCAATAAAATAGGTATAGAAGGGAAATTTCTCAACATCATAAAGGGCATCTATGCAAAACCAACAGCCAACATCATTCTTAATGGAGAAAGGCTGAAAACATTCCCCTTGAAAACAGGAACAAGACAAGGATGCCCTTTATCACCACTCCTATTTAACATTGTGCTGGAAGTTCTCGCTAGAGCAGTAAGGCAAGAGAAAGAAATAAAGGGCATCCAAATTGGTAATGAAGAAGTTAAACTCTCCCTGTTTGCAGATGATATGATACTATACATAGAAAACCCTAAAGACTCCACGAGAAATTTACTGGAACTAATAGATTCAGCAGAGTAGCAGGATACAAGATAAACATTCAAAAATCAGTTGGATTCCTATACACCAGTAAAGAGAACGATGAAAAGGAGATCAGGAAATCAATACCATTTTCAATAGCCCCTAAAAAGATAAAATACTTGGGAATAAATCTGACCAGGAATATAAAAGACCTACACAAAGAAAACTACAAAACACTGCTGCATGAAACCCAAAGGGATCTACATAAATGGAAAAACATACCATGCTCATGGATAGGCAGACTCAACATTGTGAAAATGGCAATTCTACCTAAAGCAATTTACAAATACAATGCAATTCCGATACAAATACCAACAACATTCTTCAAAGAGATGGAAAAACTAATTATTAACTTTATATGGAAAGGGAAGAAACCCCGAATAAGTAAAGCACTACTGAAGAAGAAGAATAAAGTTGGAGGACTCACACTACCTGACTTGAGAACCTACTATACAGCTACAGTACTCAAAACAGCCTGGTACTGGTACAACAACAGAGACATTGACCAATGGAACAGAATTGAGAACTCAGATGTAAATCCATCCACTTACGGTCACCTGATTTTTGACAAGGGCCCAAAATACATCAAATGGGGAAAAGACAGTCTTTTTAACAAATGGTGCTGGCAAAACTGGATATCCATTTGTAGAAAAATGAAACAGGACCCATACCTCACACCATATACAAAAACTACTTCAAAATGGATCAAAGACCTGAATATAAAGCCTCAAACTATAAAATTCATAGAAGAAAAAATAGGACCAACACTTCAGACCTTAATACATGGCATTAACAGGATACAAACCATAAACATCAACACAAAAAACCCAACAGATAAACTAGATAATTGGGATCTTCTAAAAATCAAACATCTATGCTCTTCAAAAGATTTCACCAAAAGAGTTAAAAGAGAACCTACAGACTGGGAAAAAATTTTTGGACAGTACAAGTCAGACAAAGGTCTAATCTCCATAATCTACAAGAAAATCCAACACCTCTACAACAAAAAGACAACCAATCCTATCAAAAAATGGGCAAAGGAAATGAACAGACACTTCACCAAGGAAGACATTCAAATGGCCAACAGACACATGAGGAAATGCTCGCGATCACTAGCCATTAGAGAAATGCAAATTAAAACCACAATGAGATACCATCTCACCCCGGCATTACTGGCACGAATCAAAAACACTGGAAATAACAAATGTTGGAGGGGCTGCGGGGAGACGGGAACTCTTATACACTGCTGGTGGGAATGCAAAATGATACAGCCATTTTGGAAAATGATATGGCGTTTCCTCAGAAAGCTAGAAATAGACGTACCATTCGATCCAGCAATCCCACTCCTAGGAATATATCCTAGAGAAATAAGAGTCATCACTCGAATAGACATATGCACACCTATGTTCATGGCAGCATTATTCACAATAGCAAAACGATGGAAACAACCTCGATGTCCATCAACAGACGAATGGATACACAAACTATGGTACATACACACAATGGAGTACTATGCAACGAGAAAGAACAATGAATCGGTGAACCATCTCATAACATGGATGAAACTGGAGGACATCATGCTGAGTGAAATAAGTCAATCACAAAAGGACAAATATTGTATGAGACCTCTATTGTAAAAACCCATGAAAAAATTCACATGCAAAATGTAACAATCCTTGTTGGTTACCAGGGATGGGGGGGGGGGGAATACTAAATAGGTAATAGGTAAGTGGTAACTTGGGTGAGAGATGAGATAGTACATAGTACAGGGGAAACTAACACAACCTGCACAAGGAAAGGTCATGGAGGCCCTATAGACACATCCAAACCCCCCGAGGGACTGAGTTGTTGGACGGAGGGCTCTGGGGACCATGATCTCGGGGAACATCTAGCTCAATTGGCATGACACTACTTATAAAGATAATGCTCTACATTCTACCTTGGTGAGTAGTGTCTGGGGTCTTAAAAGCCTATGAGCGGCCATCTAAGATACTCCACTGATCTCATCCCTTCGGGAACAAGGGAGAACGAAGAGAACAGGATACAAGGAAAAGATTAGTCCGAAGGACTAATGGTCCACAGCTACCAAGGCCTCCACGGGACTGAGCCCAGTACAGCTGGATGGTGCCCGGCTACCACCAATGACTCCTCTGACCAGGATCACAACAGAGGGTTCTGGGCAGAGCTGGAGTAGGATGTAGAGTATAATTTTAACTCCCCAAAAAAAAAAAAAAAAAAAAAAAAGAAGACCAGATATACTGGCCTAAAGAATACTAGAGAAACCTCGAGAGTGTGGCCCCCAGACACCCTTTCAGCTCAGAGGGGAAGTTACCTTCAAGGTTCGATGTTAAGCCTGGGAATGGACACCCAGTAAAACTAAATGGGACTAACGATGTACAGGAGTCCGGTGACAAGGGCCAGAAGGCAGAGGGAGAGTAGGAAACTGATGATAAGGAACACAAATTGAATAAGGACACTGTCGATGTATTGTGAGATTGTTGACCACTGCTATAGGGCAACATTTGTAGTAACTATTAAATGGGAGGCTGTTTTGTCCTGTAAGCCTTCATCTTGGGCGAGAATGGCAGCACAATTGGAAGAGCATAGTCAATATCACTTAAATGTGTAAGTAAAAAGTTTTGAAATGGTGTTTAAATAAAATAAAAATAAATAAATAAACAAATGAGACTAAAGAGGTACAATAGTCCACTGACAAGGTCCAGAAGACAGAAGGGGACAAGGAAGCCCCCTGGTGATAGGGAACACAAGGTGGAGTAAGGATATTCTTGATGTGCTGTGAGATTGTTAACCATTGTCATAGGGCAACATGTGTAGTAACTGTTAAATGAAAAACTATTTTTTCTGTAAGCCTTCATCTTAAGTGAGAATAACAGCACAGTTGGAAGAGCGTAGTCAATGTCACTGAACTGTGAATGTAGAAATTTTTGAAACGGTGTATCTTTGGCCATCTGTAATTTTCATCAAAAAAAAAGGTTGAGAATTTAGAGGCTTAATACGTTGTGGGGTTGTTAACCAATGTCAAAAAACAACATGTGTACTACTATTTCATGAGAAACTATTTGCTCTGTAAGCTTTCACCTGAAGTACAATAAAATATATATTAAAAAAAAAAAAAAAAAGCTACAAACAGAAAGCTGTACAACAGTGTTCATTGCAGCACTTTTCATAATCAAGCCAAAAAGTGGAAACAACTGAAATGCCCATCAACAGAGGAATGGATAAACAAAATGTGGTATATACACACAATGGAATACTACTCAGCCATAAAGAGAAATGAAGTCCTAATGCATGCCACAACATGGATGAACCTTGAAAACATCATGCTGAGTGAAATAAGTTAGTCACAAAAGGACAAATATTGTATGATCTCACTTATATGAAATAAGGAAATATATAGAAACCAAAGATTATTAGTGGTTATCAAGGGTGAGAAGGAAAGGGAAGGGGGGAATTTTTGCTTAGGGGGCATTGAAGTTAATTGTGGTGGAATGATTTGGAAAAGGATAGCAAGAATGGTTGTACAACTTGCAGATGTAATCAATGTCACTGAATTGTACATGTAGAAATTGTTGAGATGGCATATGTTTTATTATATATATTTTCACCACAAAAATTTTTAAAAGGGGGAAAAACAAAACAACATAATTAGTTACCTGTGGAGAATAATAGATAGGGAGCTAATTTATCATCTTGAGAATTGATAAAGGGAAGGAATAATCATTTATCCTTCCTTTCCTGTATAAGTTATATTTAAAAAGACAACCAGATATTAATTGCCTCCTGATGAAAGAAGATACCACCACTTACAGTTTGGCTAATGGGATTGAACATGAGTCTGATCAAACCTCTGCATTCAGCTGCCAATTAGCAGTAAATACAAGGGACAGAGGAATGCACTGAACAGCACCACGCAGTCGGCAAAATCCAGGTTGTGGGAAACTGCGGGTCAAATGACCAGGTTCTTCAATAGATAAATTATAAGGAAAAGAAAGGGATGGAGGGGAAACAATGAGTTAAAAGAGACTTAAAATTTAACACATCAAATTGAAATGATAGTAAGTCTAAACTCTGGTGTCTAGAGATGCACTTGGGAAATAAAGATATAAAGAAATTCAGGAAGTGATTACTTGGTAATATCTATCTTTAATATCTTTAAATGTTTAAACACATTAACTCCTTGGAATACAGGAATATTATAAGGAAATAATCAGAGATGCAAACAAAGATATATATACAGGGATGTCAATTATAGTGTTTTGCACAATAATGAATTGAAAACAACCTAGATATCTAACCCATAGAGGATTGGTTGAATTATAGCATACCTGTAAGATGAAATATTATTCAGTCATTAAACATCCAGTTATCTGAGTCAGTGGTACTGGGGTGGAGGAGGGGGTGATTCTCGCAACCATTGGGGACCCATATGAATCATTGGCACTGGGATAGGAGGAAACTCTTGACCAGGGTTAGTTGGTGTGGGTTAGGGGCACTGGGGTCAAGGAGACAGCTATTGTGGTTGTGAAATTGGTTACATACCAGAGGATTGGTTAAATAAAAATAAACTTAATAAGGAAAATGGAAGCCAGATTTCTTGCCGTTGAGAAGGAAGGTAAAATTATAGAGAAGGGGAAGTCTAGGGAAAAAAAGTGGTGTTGGATTAGATTGTAGGTATTGATGTGAATGCATTTGTTTTATTAATAGAAATATAGATGTGCATGTCTGTGCGTGTGCATGTGAGAGGTGTGTGTGCGTGTGTAAACATTCATGTTTCCTAGCTTTAGCTCTATCCACTGAGAAGAACTGGAAATAATGATATCCCAGTAGAAATAAGCACAACTAGCATCCAGGCTTTGATTCTAAATACCATTTTCCACTAAAAAGAACCAAGGGTCTTTGGAGAAATGATTGATATGAACAACTTTGTGAAAATCTCCCACATAACTTATGAAGACAGCAGAGGGGTAGATCAGTCTCCACCTGACTGGGACAATTGATGAAATTTGAATGGAGTCTGTGGACTAGATGGTAGTACTGTTTTAATAAGGAGCCCTGGTGGCACAATGGTTAAGCTCTTGGCTGCTAACTGAAAGGTCAGCTGTTCTAGCCCACCAGCCACTCCATGGGAGAAAAGACCTGGCGATCTGCTCCCATAAAGAATGTTGTCGTTAGGTGCCGTCAAATTGATTCTGACTCATAGTGACCCTATGCACACAGAACTAAACACTGCTCGGTCTTGGCACCATCCTCAATCATTGCTTTGCTTGAGCCCATTGTTGCAGCCACTGTGTCAATCCATCTCGTTGAGGGTCTTCCTCTTTTTCCATGACCCCCTATTTTACCCAGCATGATGTCCTTCTCCAGGGACTGATCCCCTCCTGATAACATGTCCAAAGTATGAGACATAGTCTCACCATCCTTGCTTCTAAGGAGCATTCTGGTTGTACTTCTTCCAAGACAGAGTTGTTCTTTCTTTTGGTGATCCACGGTATATTCAGTATTCTTCGCCAATACCGTAATTCAAAGGGGTCAGTTCTTTTCCGTCTTCCTTATTCATTGTCCTGCTTTCACATGCATATGAGGCTATTGAAAACATCTGTGGCTTGCGTCAGGCGCACCTTAGTCCTCAAAGTGACATCTTTGCTTTTCAACACTTTAAAGAGGTCTTTTGCAGGAGATTTGCCCGATGCACTGCGTCTTTTGATTTCTTTTTTTTTTTTTTAATTGTAGTTTAAGTGTAAGTTTACAATTCAGGTCAGTCTCTCATATAAAAACTTATACATATATTGTTATATGACCCTAATTACTCTCCCTATACCGTGACAGCACACTCCTCCTTTCCACCCCTGATTTCCCATGTCCATTCAACCGGCTCCTAACCCTCCCAGCCTTCTCATCTCACCTCCGGACAGAAGCTGCTCATTTAGTCTCATGTATCTGCTTGAGCTAAGAAGCACACCCTTCACGAGTATCATTTTATGTCCCACAGTTGGCCTCAGGAATTGTTTTAGTTCTGGGTTGACAGAGAGTCCGGGTCTTTTGATTTCTTGACTGTTGCTTCCATGGATGTTGATTGTGGATCCAAGTAAAATGAAATCCTTGACAACCTCAATCTTTTCTCCGTGTATCATGATGTTGCTTATTGGTCCCATTATGAGGATTTTTCCTTTCTTTATGTTGAAGTGTAATCCATACTCAAGGCTGTGGTCTTTGATCTTCATCAGTAAGTGCTTCAAGTCCTCTTCACTTTCAGCAAGCAAGGTTGTGTCATCTGCATAATGCAGGTTGTTAATGAGTCTTCCTTCAATCCTGATGCCCCGTTCTTCTTCATATAGTCCAGCTTCTTGGATTATTTACTCAGCATACAATAGGTATGGTGAAAGGATATAACCCTGACACACACCTTTCCTGACTTTAAACCATGCAGTATCCCCTTGTTCTGTTTGAACGATTACCTCTTGATACATGTACAGATCCCTCATGAGCACAATTAAGCGTTCTGGAATTCCCATTCACCGCAATGTTATCCATAATTTATTATGATCCACACAGTCAAATGTCTTAGTGTAGTCAATAAGACACAGGTAAACATCTTTCTTGTATTCTCTGCTTTCAGCCAGTATCCATCTGACATCAGCAGTGATATCCCTGGTTCTGCGTCCTCTTCTAAATCCAGCTTGAATTTCTGAGTTCCCTGTCGATACACTGCTGCAGCTTCTTTTGAATGATCTTCAGCGAAATTTTCCTTGCATGTGGTATTAATGATATTGTTCGATCATTTCCACATTCAGTTGGATCACCTTTCTTGGGAATAGGCATAAATATGGTTCCCTTCCAGTCGGTTGGCCAGGTAAGCTGTCTTCCAAATTTCTTGGCATAGACGAGTGAACACTTCCAGTGCTGCATCTGTTTGTTGAAACATCTCAGTTGGTATTCCGTCAATTCCTGGAGCCTTGTTTTTCGCCAGTGCCTTCAGTGCAGCTTGGACTGCTTGGGCTTCTTCCTTCAGTACCATCAGTTCCTGATCATATGTTACCTCCTGAAATGGTTGAACATCGACCAATTCTTTTTGGTATAGTGCCTCTGTGTATTCCTTCCATCTTCTTTTGAAGCTTCCTGTGTCATTTAATATTTTCCCTGTAGAATCCTTGACTAGTGCAATTCAAGGCTTGAATTTTTTCTTCAATTCTTTCAGCTTGAGAAATACTGAGCGTGTTCTTCCCTTTTGGTTTTCTATCTCCAGGTCTTTGCACATGTCATCATAATACTTGACTTTGTCTTCTCAAGCCACCCTTTGAAATCTCTGTTCAGCTCTTTACTCCATCATTTTTTCCTTTTGCTTTAGCTACTTGACATTCAAGAGCAAGTTTCAGAGTCTATTCTGACATCCATTTTGGTCTTTTCTTTCTCTCCTGTCTTTTTAATGACCCCTTATTTTCTTCATGTATGATGTCATTCCACAACTTGTCTGGTCTTCGGTCATTAGTGTTTGATGCGTCAAATCTGTTCTTGAGATAGTCTCTCAATTCAGGTGGGATATACTCAAAGTTGTACTTTGGCTTTTGTGGACTTGTTTTAATTTTCTTCAGTTTCAACTTGAACTTGCACGTGAGTAATTGATGGTCTGATCTACAGTGATTGATGGTCTGATCTACAGTCGGCCCCTGGCCTTGTTCTGACTGATGATATTGAGCTTTTCCATTGTCTCTTTCCACAGATGTACTTGATTTGATGCCTGTGTATTCCATCTAGCGAGGTACATGTATATAGTTGCTGTTTATGTTGGTGAAAAAAGGTATTTGTAATGAAGAAGTCGTTGGTCTTGCAAAATTCAATCATACGATCTCCGGCATCGTTTCTATCATCAAGGCTGTATTTTCCAACTACTGATCCTTCTTCTTTGTTTCCAACTTTCACATTCCAATCACCAGTAATTATTAGTGCATCTTGATTGCACGTTTGGTCAATTTCAGACTGCAGAAGTTGGTAAAAATCTTCAGTTTCTTCATCTTTGCCTTAGTGGTTGGTATATAAATTTGAATAATAGTCATATTAACTGGTCTTCCTTGTAGGCGCATGGATATTATCCTATGACTGACAGTGGGGTACTTCAGGATAGATCTTGAAATGTTCTTTTTGAGGATGAATGCAACGCCATTCCTCTTCAAGTTGTCGTTCCTGGCATAGTAGACCATATGATCGTTTGATTCAAAATGACCAAAACCCATCCATTTCAGCTCACTAATGTCTAGGATATCAATCTTTATGTGTTCCATTACATTTTTGACGATTTCCAATTTTCCTAGATTCGTATTTTGTACATTCCACGTTCTCATTATTAATGGATGTTTACAGCTGTTTCTTCTCATTTTAAGTTGTGCCACATCAGCAAATAAAAGTCCCAAAAGCTTGGCTCCATCCATGTCATTAAGGTCGACTCTACTTTGAGGAGGTAGCTCTTCCCCAGTCATATTTTGAGTGCCTTCCAACCTGAGGGGCTCATATTCCAGCACTGTATCAGACAGTGTTCCACTGCTATTCATAAGGTTTTCACTGGCTAATTCTTTTCAGAAGTAGACCACTGAGTCCTTCTTCCTAGTCTGTGTTAGTCTGGAAGCTCAGCTGAAACCTGTCTGCCATGGGTGACCCTGCTGGTATTTGAATACCAGTGGTGTAGCTTCTAGCATCACAGCAACACACAAGCCCCCACAGTGTGACAAACTAACAGATGCGTGAGATAGGCTAGGGTGGAAGAAAGCATTCCAGGAGAAGAGAACCCCTTGTGGAAGACCTGTACAAGGAGAGGGAGCTTGGGAACAGTCATGAGGAACCTGGGCTTCAGCCGCCTGAAGATAGTTGGAATGACAAAGACTTTGTGAAAATCACGCACATCACTTATGAAAACAGCAGAGGGTGATCAACCTCCAATTTAGGCATTCCCAGACCCTGCAGTCTGTCTGTTCTCCTCAGTCAAGCTAGCCTGCTCAGTTGTTGCCCAGGTCCCAGTCTGAATATTTTGGATGTTTGAGAGTTAAGCATTTACATTTGTGCCTTTAGCTGCGGTGATCAACTTCATTACTTTCTTATATTCACCTGCTTTGTTATGATTATTGGAGCCCTGGTGGTACAGTGGTTAAGTGCTTAGCTGCTAACCGAAAGGTAAGGCATTGAACCTACTAGTTGCTCCGCCGTAGAAAGATGTGGCAGTTTGCTTCTGTAAAGATTACAGCCTTGGAAACCCTGTGAGGCAGTTCTACTCTGTCTTATAGGGTCGTTACGAGTCGGAATCGACTGGACGGCAGTGGGTTTTTATTATTTTTTTACTTTCCTTAGCCCTTGATTAATTACTTAAATATAATCTAATCAGATGTAGCCCTTTTCAGTATTTTAGCTAATCCTAACTTCTTTGTAAACACCATCTAATTTTAACTGGGCAGAACTTTTTCAGTCATCTAAAATATGCAGTCTATATAAGAGTTCAGTGGAAATCCCCCTTCCCTGAGTCTATGAATGACTGTTACATAAACTCTACCATTGCATGTCAGGCGCGTACCAGGAACCCAGTTTGGGTTTCCCGTCGAAGACCCAGTTTTAGAGGTTGGGGAGCTCATCGTTCGATTCCTGGTAGGTCCTCATAGGTAGGTTCTCCGCCAGAAGTCAGTGGTGAGGAGCACAAAAAAGGATTATTTCACCCCAACGGGCAGCCGTTTTCATCGTGGGAGCTACCGGGAACTGTTCGCTGGGGCTCGGGGTTGTGTCTGAAGAGGCCGCTAGGGAAGGGACCCTCCCAGCTGGAAGGGTCGGAGTAAGTGGGGATCCGGGTCTGCGATCAGGCCGAGGGCGTTCCCACCAGACAGCACTGTCACAAGCCGGCATAACCGATGGACTTTATATCCTTCTAAGAAGAACATGGGAGTCACGAAGCCTCCCTTTCGCGACTAGCGCAACGGGAGAGTGGCAGGAGGTAGGAGCCCTCCCCGAGAAAGTCTGAAGACACCCTCCCGCCAGGGCGTTCAAACGGCCTACAGACCACGCCTTCCCCGGAACCGGAAGCTCCGCTACTGGCTCCGCTTGCAGGCGGGCTAGTTAAAGGGGCGGGAGCGGCAGCGGGAACTGCAACTCCCAGCATGCTACGCGGAGCTTCCGGTTTCCGGCGGGAGGACCAGAGTGAGTGTTTACACCGGCGGCTCTGCGGCCGGGTTCCTTCCGCGGGACGGGTGAGGGCGCTGGGACCCGGGCTGCTGGGCCTCGCCATGTGTCCTCTAGTTAGATGGTCCTACGGGAGCGGTGGGTTAGCCACAGAGAGAGTGTCCCTGCCCGACAGCTAGCTAGTTCTGTGACCTTGGGCCAGTGACTTCATCTTTCTAGTCTCGGTTTCTTCATCCCAAAATGTGAATGATGCTTGCCTCAGGGAACAGTTGTGAGGATTAAGCGAGATATGGTATCTGAAAAGATCTATTCCTTCGCCTGTGATTATTCTTGAGGTGGATGGTACCTTGAGGATGCCGTGGCATCTGCTGGGCAGCCTCACAGCCTTCTCGTTCCTCCTCTCCACTAGAGGTCCCTTTGGAAGCAGTAATGATGACTTAAACAAGGGCTTGTCCTGCCTTACAAGATTCCTCAACCATCGGAGTTTCTGATGCAATTTTTGGGTATCCATTATGGACCAGGCATTGGGACAATAAGGCGAAAAATTCTAGTGTTTGCTCTCAAGAGTCTCCAAGAATAGTGGCGGAGATTGAGAAGTAACAGATATTTGTAGCCCTTTTCCCTGAGGGAGATTGTGGGAACAACAGAGGAAGGAGAGCCTAAGAAAGGGAGAGGAGACAGGAGGTTGTATTTGGGTTAATCTTAGTAGAAGTTTGCTGAGAGGCCATAGAGAGAAAAGGTGTAAAATGAGAGCTTTGTTATGAATGGAAGCTTAATGGAATGTACTTATATGTTGTGGGTAGGGGACAGGACAGAGCTCTGTCTGTGAGGAAGGCTGGCAGAGGGGGCAGAATGTGAGCAGTTTTGTAAGCCAGGCTCTGTAGTTTAGAATTATTCATAGAGGTGGTTTGGAGCCATTGGAGGAGTTCTGAGCAGAGGAGTGGTCTGTGTTGTAAAATGATGACTGGAGTGGCAGCATGGATATTTGATAGAGGAGAGGCAAGAAGTAGGGAACTTGTTAGAAAGCTGTTGCAAAAGTTCAACCAACAGTTGATAGAAAAAAGTCTAAAATGAGGTGTAGAGAAGGGAGAGGGATGGATGATCTCGTTTGAACCTCACAACATTCCTATTAGGTTGCATAGTGTTTTTAATGTCCACATTAAAGATGAAGAAACTGAGACCTAGAGAGCTGAAATGCCTTGCCTTCCATCACAGGGTGAGTAAAGAGAGGACCCCAGACTCAAGTTCTGGCCTCTTGGTACTGCATCCAGTGCTTTTCTAACAGTGTTATACTGATTATCTCTCCTTCAGTCCCTTGATGGGGTGGGGTGGAGTAGGGGTGCAGTCTGGCCTTCAACCACTAAAGTTTTGTTCTTTTACAGGGAGAAAGAGAGAGCGTGAAAGAGAGAGAATGTCTCTCTCAGACTGGCACCTGGCGGTGAAGCTGGCTGACCAGCCACTCGCCCCAAAGTCCATTCTTCGGTTGCCAGAGACAGAGCTGGGAGAATACTCGCTGGGAGGCTATAGTATTTCATTTCTGAAGCAGCTCATTGCTGGCAAACTGCAGGAATCTGTTCCAGACCCTGAGCTGATTGGTGAGTCTCTGTGGACTAGGGATGAGCTGCTGCTCTGATCTCTTTTTGGGCAAGAGACTTCTAGAATTATAAGAGTAAATAAAGAGCGTGGAATTTGTTGCCTCATAATGTTAACACTTCAGGGAAGTGAGTGTTGGGCAGATAGAAATACAATCACATAATAAAATTATTGTTTGCCAGTTCAATTACATATCATACTGAACTACTTTATATAAAGTTCCTAAACTGTGACATTGTTGAATTCTTTCTCTGAAGGTGCAAAAATTAGGGGTGGGGAGGGAAGGAGGGGCTGGTCAGGGGAGGCTCCCTAGTATATGGCATTTGAAGTAGGTCTTCAGGAGTGATGAGAATTTTTGTTGGGTTAGTCGGTTAGAGGGATGGCAGGAAGAAAGGAAATGAAGATGGCAAGGGCATTCCAGGGGGAGGAATTTGTTGTTGTTGTTTAAATTTTGTTGTTTTTGATAATATACACAGCAAAACATATTCCAGTTCAACCATTTCTACATGTGCGGTTCAGTGACATTGATTACATTTCAAGTTGTGCAACCGTTCTCACCCTCCTTTTCTGAGTTGTTCCTTCTCCGTTAATATAAACTCGCTACCCCCAATGTTCCTAGCTAATCTTTTGAGTAGCTGTTGTCAATTTGATTGCATATAGATAGTTCTTAAAAGAGCATAATGCTCAAGGGAGACATTTTTTTACTAGTTAAGCTAAACTATTGTTTGGTTTTAAGAAGACTTCAGGGGATATTTTGGTTTAAGTTTTAAAGATTATTTCAGGGCAATAGTTTCAGGAGTTCATCCAGCCCGCAGTTGTTGCATTTTTTAATACCTAAGTGATCCAGCTGCCCAAAAGTGTTTTTCTAGTCATACTGGTACTGGGTTCATCCTTTTTTTGTTGTTGAATTTTTTCCATTCTTTTAAATTGAGCAATCTTCACAGTTTTAAGCTGTAGGACTTTCCTGTGGGCAGATTCTGTTTAAGTCCGTTTTGTGAGTTTGTACTTGCTAACAGTTGTTAAAATGCATTTATTAAGTAAGAGTATCTTTTAAAGCATATATCATTCTCTACTATCTCTCCAATCAAGATAAGTTTCTCTGAGGACAGAAACCAGCTATCTAAATTGTTTTGAAGAGTAAAGTATAAATAGGCTGCTCCTTTTTTAGATCTGATCTACTGTGGCCGGAAGCTAAAAGATGATCAAACCCTTGACTTTTATGGCATTCAACCTGGGTCCACAGTCCATGTTCTGCGCAAGTCCTGGCCCGAGCCTGATCAGAAACCAGGTGAGTGAGGGGCTGGCCCTTTGATAGGCAGACTTCTCTAATATCTATAAGGGATGGGTCTGGTGTTCTCAAGGCACAAGCCTGGGTGAAATGAAGGGGTGATTTACTGAGATGGTTATAGGTGATACTGTTATTACTTATTGGATTAGACCACATTGGTAAACAGAGGCCAGTTTTGACCTTGCTACTGCCAGCACCACTTCTCTACTTTCTAAGTTCATTACCCATTGTTTTCTGATGAGATGGGGAGTGTGTGTTTATTTAAAATTCCTTAAGGTTAAGAGCTTATTTCTCAGTGAACCTTGTGCCCTGTTGTTGTTAGATTGTTCTCATTAGAAAGAAGCTGGAAACTTCTTGCACTTCTCTAGTGCTGTAGCTTGTTCTCTTCCTACAACTGCCTCAGGTAGTGATTTGCTCAGTCAGTTAACTCCTACTGTACTAGTAAATTTATTTTCCTGAAGCTTGAAAATATTCAAACAGTATTAAAGTAGCTCTTGGAGAAAATATACAAAGCCTCTAATGCCTTTTTGATTTATTAATAAAAGGTGCTGCTTGGAGTTCATAATTTAAAATTTGCATTTGTGTTTTAAATTACCTCGTCAAGGATAAAGCTAAGTTATATAAAGGAGATTAGCTTAATTAAACTGGCATTTTGAAATATTTTATATGACTAGTTATCAGCTTGAAAATTTACTCTGTTTTTCAATTCTAAACATAAAGGACAAAAACATCTTTTGTATACTGATGGGACGTGAGACAGAAAAAAGCAACCTCTGATGTCTGGGGGCTGGCCTGGTACTATCAGCTAGGTCTTGGTGTTCTCATGTTGAACATAAACAGTTTCATAGATCATCAGCATCCGACAAGACCACATACGCTGAGACCATGGTGGATCAAGACAAAAACGAGATTCCTATGGTGTCTGAGTATAGATAAAAACCTGAACATTGTCCAAACCACAAAAATGACCAAATACTGCTCTGTTCTGGCTAACACGAGTGACTGCTGCTTCTCTACCGGTTACAGCTTTAGCCTTGCTCTAGTTTTCCTTCCTTCTAGCTAGCCAATCATAAAAGCAGCCCCACTTCCTGATGGCATCCAATGCAGAGCAAAATCTGGCTTCCTTAAACTTCCCCCAAAATCACACAACCAAATCCTATAATAAGTCCTTTCACTACGCTCTTATTGAGACACCCTGTGGTTCCCCATGGTGTGCATCCTCCCTGTCTATAAGGCGCAGTAAACCCAATTTGTTCAACTGCAGGTGTGCCCTGATGGTCTTAGGCTCAAGAGCATTGACAGAAGGAAAGTAACATTTGTTGCTTCTATGAGCTAGGTTTTCTTTTCTTTGGTATCTCATTTAATCATTATAGTGTCTCTGCAAGGTAGGTAACAGCATTAGCATTTTACAGGTGAAGAGAAAGGGTTAGAAAGGCGTTTCTTTAAGGTCACCTACTTAGAAAATGAATACCAAAGCTGAGATGTGACCCTGGTCTTCCTGGCTCAAGAGTGTGTCTTTCCACTGGGTGGGCTGCCTCCCACTTCCAAAGGGTGAAATTAGCTCAGAGATGTTATTGAGATACCCATTACTCTTAGCTGATGATCGGCTTAAGATATTAAGTGCCCCTTTCCTCCCCACTTTCTGACTAGAGATTTATTTTCGATACAAGTGGACTTTTTATTGGGGGGTGAAAATGATTACTCATATCTGAAAAGACACTGTTTTTGTGAAGATGTTTTGGCTGTTTTATCCCTGAGCACTCCTCTTCTAAAAGCAAGTATGTTTCCTGATCTCCTACTGGATTAGAGCCTCTAGGAGGGGAACTTGTCAGTCCCACCCTTCCCACCTTGGTTCCTTTGGTAGTTCTCCGAGGCCAGTTGCAAACCCCTTCAGGGTCTTATCTTGGCCTGCTGTTGAGCAGAGATATGTACCTTGAGCTCCAGCCACATAAAACAACTCACTGATCCTTCAAAGCACCCTGTTCTTTTATTCCTCCCTGCATTTGCACATGTTCTCACTTGGCTCAGAATGCCTTCTCCTCCCAGGAAACATCTGCTCAAACTCTCTTCTCTGGGAGGGAGCGCAGTGTCCTGCCTCCTTCTCCTCAGTGATGGTTCACTGCCTCTGTGTCCCTAGTGCCCAGGATGCACATCTCTGCTGAGGCCCTCAGCTGAGTATTTTGTAGTGTGTGTTTGTTCTGATCTCTTTTTCTGCTATTGTCCTAAGAGTTCCTTGATGGCAGACTTTTTCTTTAGGCATTATTTTATCCTTTAGGTATTCCTGTCTCTTGCCTAAAACTAGACAAGGAGTAAACATCCAGTACATGCTTGTTGAATGAACGAACTTAAATAACTTACTTAAGATGAATATTTTTCAAGAGACAACCTTCACGATTAGGACCATGGGTAAGAATGTGGCTGCCATGCTGAGCAGCCCCAGGGGTGCCATTCACCTTGTTTTGGGGGTGGTGCGCCCTGGACTTGGGCAGTACTCAGTCTGTACAGGCATAAGTGGTGGTCCTGGGTGAGAACAACCATACTTTTGAAAGTGTGACCCAGGGGGAGCTGCCTGCTTCCCACCCTCCACCGTTAACCCACATTTCTTCACCTTTGAAATAGGCCGATGTCCTAAAATAGGTAGGTAATCAAGTATAACTAAGTCAACTGCTAAACTTTCCACATATATAAATAATAGTTGTCTAGAGACCAAAAAGGAGTTTTGGGCCCCAGTGAAACATTTGCTGTCAAGCATGTATGAAAGTTTGTTAAGAGCCTTGGAAGTACAGTGTGTTTTTTTGGTCCTTCTTGTATTTTCTTTTAAGTTCAAGATAGTAGTACAGAAGCCAGAAAGAAAATACCAAAGAGACAACGATTACCTGTGATCCTGTCGCCCCACCTAAGTGCTGTTCTTCTCCTCATCCTCTCCCAGCCTTGGACCATGTGCACACTGACACATTGTATGTAGTTATACCAGAGAATGCACATACAGCTTTGTTCTATTTCTTTCTCTTAACATATTGTGTCGACATAGCTGCAGAGGGTTGAGATGGTTTGCAGCACTTATTTTAAATCACTGTGTATGAGGCTACTGAGTTGAATAGACCTTCCTCCTGTCCCAATGTAAGAAGTCTAGAATTCCTGCAGTGGGATATTGATCAGAACGTTCTCTTGTATGTGATAACATTCCCCTCTGCTGGAACTTGAATTTGTTTGCTTGTTTTATCTATTAAAACTCTTAAAAGGGAGTGCAGTGTTCACATCTGTGGCATAAATGGGCTTTTCTGGATGGACACTCACGTGTTCAGTGGGGCAATGAGGAAGGGGAACCCCTAGGCCAGGCTGCACCCGGGCACATGCTGACGTGATGCTGCGGGTTGGTGGCAGGGCCAGGGCCTGGGCTGTGGGGTGACTGTGTCTTGTCCTCAGAACCTGTTGACAGAGTGGCTGCCATGAGGGAGTTCCGGGTGCTGCACACTGCCCTGCACAGCAGCTCGTCCTACAGAGAGGCGGTGAGTGCACCGAGGCCCCCAGCCCCAGACTCCTGCCAGGACTGCAGGAGAGGGTGTGAACACTGGCGAGTGATGTGGAG
The DNA here is from genome assembly GCA_030035585.1 of Dugong dugon. Taxonomy (NCBI): domain Eukaryota; kingdom Metazoa; phylum Chordata; class Mammalia; order Sirenia; family Dugongidae; genus Dugong; species Dugong dugon. The sequence goes on along the minus strand of CM057482.1, from coordinate 19,843,960 downwards.
TGGGAGCTGGTAGCCCATTGCCATGGCAACCAAGAGTTCCTCGGGGAGTCTATGGGCCTCAGTAGAGCCCTGTCTTCTCCACAGAGGCTCTCAGCCAGGTGTTGTTGATTCCCTCTAATGATAATGATACAACCTCTCCTGATAGTGGCCTCGTGAAAGGAGCGTGGTGGGCAGCCAAAGGATCCAGATACTGTTTCTGTGGGCCTCATTGTTTGACTCTGGCCAAACTGCCTGTCCATTACCCCTTACCTGGATTTCTTCTCTGGGGAAATGGGCTGATGCCTTTTTATAGGAGAGTTGACAAGCAAAATTAATACAGCTGTGAAATTCCCAATCTATATGAATGTGAAATGATAGTGATATGGAAGTTGAAAAGGACTTCTGGGGCCTGGGAAAACCTTTGTTTTTGGGCTTGTAAAATGAAAGCTTTTATTTTGGAAGCATTAGAACTGTATCTCAGGGAGAGGACCAGAGACTGAAGGTTTACTGTGGTCTTGCTTTTTTTTTTTTTTTTTTTTTAATTGTTTCTTTGCCCTCCAGTAAGCCACACAGAATAAAAAGAGGTTCATCTGTTTCCTGGGGCTTTTGTTCCGTTTTGGTGGCCTGTGTGCAAGCACTTGAGGAGAGAGTGGGTATTTGCGGAGTGGATCGCGCTGGTTGGAATGCTTAGCCCTCTCCTTCTCCTGCAGGTCTTTAAGATGCTCAGCAATAAGGAATCTCTGGATCAGATCATTGTGGCCACCCCAGGCCTCAGCAGTGACCCCATTGCTCTTGGTAAGTGCAGGAGTGAACTTGAGGAAGTAGGAGTTGTTGGCAAAGGAGAAACCAGGAGAAAGCAATTACCCTAAAGAGACTTTGACCATTTTTTGAAGAATTGCTGATCTCGTGAGAAGGAGGAGTAACCAAAATGTGTTAGGTATGACCAGCCCTCTAAGAACTCATTCCCGTGGAGATATCGTGGCTTAAATCATAAATGAGGACAACAGCCCAAACCACAGCCATCAGGGAAGACTTGCTGCAAGCCTTCATAGATCAGGCAAGCACCCAGATGTAGGAGGAGGAAGCAGCAGGGGTGTAGTTGGTACTCAGTGTGTGTTAAGTGCAGGTGGGAGGTGGTAAGTAGGGAACATCTCCACTGGAACAAGATGGAGCAATAGGATGGAAAGTGCCTGCCTTGTGCTACTTGGTGCTTTGTTTCCTCCTGCCTCTCGTGCAGGCTGGCTTGTGGTCCTATGTCCTTGTCTAGCCTCTTGCTCTGAGGCCTGAAGCCTCTTTTTCCTCCTGGATCTGGCCATAAATCCATTCTCTGAGGTGAGCCTTGTTCTTTTTCAGGGGTTCTTCAAGACAAGGACCTCTTCTCTGTCTTCGCTGATCCCAACATGCTTGATACGTAAGTGTACCTGTCTTATTAAGGGGCATCTTATATTTCCTCACGTGGTTGGGCCAGAAACCTAATTGCTCTGGCCCAAGAAACCTAAACCCTAAGAGTAATGGGTTCTGCTCTTGGAGCCCATTCCCAGTCTGTCACCAGGTCTACCTTCTAAATATGTCAGGTTGGTGTGGAGGACAGAAAGAGCAAGGGCTTCTTAGGGGACGACAAAGCCCAAGGGCAGGGAGCGTGTGGAGAGTGTTGGGCTTCTCAGTCACCCTTGGGTTTCCTTCTGCCAGGTTGGTGCCTGCCCACCCGGCCCTGGTCAATGCCATCGTGCTTGTTCTGCACTCGGTGGCGGGCAGCACCCCGCTGCCGGGGGCCGACTCCTCTTCCCGGAGCATGCCCTCCAGTGTGTACCGGGACATGCCAGGTGAGCCCCAGGAGAGTGTAAGGTGGGCCCTCGGGAGCCGGCAATGCCTGGGATGTGCTTTCCCCAGCAGCTATGTATAGCGCTGGCAGAGGGCGTTCCTCGGGAGCTCTCAGTTTGAGTCAGGAAGTGCATCTGTCCTGTAATTTTCCAAAGGGAGAGATGAAAATAGGAATTTGGAGAGTAACTTGAGCTGAGATTTTGGAGCTGCGCCTGTGCCTTTCTGTTCTTCCTCCTGAAATCTGTTCTCCCTCCCTCAGGTGGCTTCCTGTTTGAAGGGCTCTCAGATGATGAGGATGACTTTCACCCAGTAAGTGGTCTGGCTGCCTGCCATTTGGGGGAGATGGTGTCTGAGATGTGGCCCTGGCTGGGACCTGGCACTCCCAAGCCTGGGATGGTCATTGTCCTTCGGTTGCCAAGCCCATGTTATACTGTTCCTTGTCGTGGATTCCTTTCTGAACCTGGAAGCTTAGGAAGTCTCCCTAAGAACTGTTCCTGGAATGGGGGTGGGGTTCAATGTGGAATTTCACGATGCTGCTTCCCTGATTCCGGATGCTTCGCTTCTCCAGAGCACCAGGTCCACGCCCTCTAGCAGCACACCCAGCTCCCGCCCAGCCTCCCTGGGGTACAGTGGAGCTGCTGGGCCCCGACCCATCACCCAGAGTGAGCTGGCCACTGCCCTGGCCCTGGCCAGCACTCCAGAGAGCAGCTCTCACACACCGACTCCTGGCACCCAGGTATGGAGAGAGGGCTGGGAAGATCTCAGCTAGCCCCCAGGGTTGAAGCTCCTAGTGGTAAGATGGATTTGTCTTTGCTGACTCTGGTTTGCACTGAACTCTGCCTGGAGCCCAAGTCGGGATTTCTCACTGCACCTCTGGGGGAGTTTTTCTCACACTTGCTTTTAGGATCGAGAAGTCTGGGGTTCAGCACAGTCCTGATTGGTTCCTTCTGGTAGTTGAAGACTCTCCCCTCACATAATAAGTCCTTCCACATCTTTGCCAGGGGCCAGACATTACCTGCTTAAGCGTTCCTGGTGCCAGGTCCATCCCAGCTTCTGAACCATCTCTCCCAGTGCTGGCGGTCCCGGCTGGGTCTGGGGCTTAGATTCCAATTCCCTAGAGCAGAAGAGAATGGAACCTGTCCTGCCCACGTGGAGAGCTTTCAGGGACCTTTATGTGGTTGTCTCATGGCCAGGCCCCTGTTGGGAGGCAGTAGTAGTAGTATGGTACTTCTGGGGTACCACAGGGTGGTGTGTCAGCAATGGGTATCTGCTGTGAGATTGAGGTAGCTCGGAGGATGGCACTGACCACACTGATTTGTCTGTAGGGCCATTCCTCAGGGACTTCACCAATGTCGTCTGGTGTCCAGTCAGGGACGCCCATCACCAACGATCTCTTCAGTCAAGCTCTACAACATGCTCTGCAGGCCTCTGGGCAGCCCAGTCTCCAGGTCAGTCTTCCCCACTTCCTGTTTTCCATGGGGCTTCCTAGTTACATTGGATTCCAAGCATTTTTCTGCTTTCTGGAGGTCCTTTCCATTTGGCATGCTTCTCTCTAGGTACAGCAGGGGCATGGCATGGCAGTGTGACAGGTGAGGAATGCTCCCAGCAAGGGCTATTGTCCTCTGGCTTCCATTCTTGCACCCAGTGACCACGGCCTGACACCACTGACTGCCTGGCTTAGAAAGCCACGGGAGTTTAGTCAAGGAGTCATTCATTCTTTTATTCAGTGAGTGTTGACTGAGCATCGAGCATGTATATACTAGGCCTGGGTCCAGATGCTGGGGTTAGTGGTGAGAGAGTCCTCTTCCCTGCCATGGAGGGACAAAGGGAGTTACTGAACTGGGGGGCAGCAAGGTGAGAAGCCCAGCCAGGCTGGAGGTGAGGTCTGAGGAAGGGATATCTGAGCTGATTGACACAGAATTAATTAGAGGTTAGCCAGGCAGGGTAGGAGATGTTGGGGGTTGGAAAGATGGTTTCTAGGCAGAGGCAGCTACCTGTTTGAGCAAATGTGTGGAGGTATGTTTAACATACTCAGAACTACGAGGCCTAGTATAAAAGACCCTGAGATGAAGTCAGAGAAAGACAGCAGGAGCCTGAGGATGAGGGGCCTTGAATGCCAAGCCGGGAGACACCATTCACTCTGCTTCATAGAAGGGCCCTCTGTAGCTAAGTGGAAGACCCAAGAGACAGGTATTACTGCATGCTGCCGTGTACCAGCTGGTTGCTTCATGTCGGTTTCCTTTACTCCTCACAGTAAGCCTGTGGAGGAAACGACATGCTTGTAACTTGCCCAGGGTCACAGAGCCACTGAGTAGTAGAGATGGTTCAAGCCTGTGTTGTTTCTACTACCCACGAGGTCCTTGAGGACAGCCAGGGGAACACACAGACGCTGATCTTGTTTCTTCACCTTCGCGAGCTGGACACCTGCTCACTTTGCTCTCCAGCTCAGAAGCTTTCTGTGGCTCTACCTTGCCACTGAGTTGATTTGTGTGGTTTTTTAAGCAGCCTTACCCCTGCCAACCTCTCCGAATTTACATTTCATCCCCACTGCCTTCTCCTTCCCATGTGTGAACACATTTTCCCGGCTAAGCTGGGCACTTCCCTCCTGCCGTGAAATGTCAGTGAAGCCATGAAAGTACTAGAAGAATGTCGGGGGGGTGTTCCTTACATCTTTGTAGTAGAGAAGGCCTTCATAGCTGAAATGCAAACATCTAGAAGCCACTAAATAAAAGAGTAAAACAAAATTTTTTTGTGTGACTTAAAACAACACAAATTTATTCTCTTATGTTCTGGAAGTCCAAGAGTAATAAACTTTGAGTTCACAAAAGTGAAAATTTGTGCATGGCAAATCAAACCAAGCCAAAGAACAAGCAAAGCCTAAAGGCTAACAACGAACTGGGAAAAAGCCTGTAACAATATTTGAAAAGGACAAATCTCCCTGATATGTAGAGGTCCTAGAAATCTAGGACCAATAGCCCGGTAGAAAAATGGGCAAAGGATGTGAAGAGACAATTCACTGGAAAGGAAACACGGAGGGCCTTAAACTCGTGAAATTATTAGCAGTCCCGTTTCTAGGAATTTATCCTAGAGGTGTACCTGCATGTAGAAATGACATTTGTACAGTTAGTCATTGCAGCATTGTTTATAATGGCACAGGATGGAAAATAGTGCAGTGTACACCCACAGTATGGAATATTATGTGTTAAAGAAAAGTTTATGTACTGGCATGAAAAGATCTCTTAGATTGCTTATGTTAAAAAAGAAGGTAGGGGAAAGGTGTAGAATAGAGGTATAAGAAAAAGGTAAGTGTATTTCCTCAAAGAAACAAATCAAATTGGTTATTTTGGGTGAGAATGGGAGTGAATGAGAGTAAGATTTTTCACTGCATTCATGTTCAAAAATGAAATAATTTAAAGATTTATTCACCCCTCTTTATAGGCATATGTGTGTGTATATGCCTATCTGTATCTATATATGGATATACATCCGGAGAAACACAAGTAACTTGGTCTCTTAGAATTTAAACATTAAGTAATTTGTGTGTTCTCTTTTGATCCTTATGCTAAAATTTCCCTTTTTTGTTATAAAACTTTGAATTTGTTCTCCAAACCCTCAAGCCCATCTTTTAGTTTTCCTTGAAGCCCCGTGTTCTGTGGAGGTTACTAGCAGAAACATTGCTGTAGGAATCTCACCTTCCTTTCTCACTCCGAAAGGATAGACCTAAGTGAGTCATCCTTAGAATCCCTGCTAACAGCTTCTGCCTGTTTCTGTCTTTCCACAGAGCCAGTGGCAGCCCCAGCTGCAGCAGCTGCGTGACATGGGCATCCAGGATGACGAGCTGAGCCTCCGGGCGCTGCAGGCCACTGGGGGGGACATCCAAGCGGCCCTGGAGCTCATCTTTGCCGGAGGAGCCCCCTGAACTCCCAGCTCCTCCCCAGCCCTCAGCAGGCTGCAAAGGCTGCTGCCCATGGGAGGCACTCTTGAAAGTGCCACCATCTGTCTTCTCCCCAATACACCTATCCGATGGTCAGCTCTCTCTGCTTTGTCCAATGCGTGCCCTTTCCGGCTGATCTGAGCTGGTGGAGGCAGTGGGTAGCAAGGGATGTGGGTCTTGGTGTTGTGGTATCAGGGAGCTTGCAGACCCCTGGTTCTGGGCCCTGGATGGAGAATTTTAAACACAGGTCATGGGGATACTTCAGCTCTGTGATGTCCACATTCACTTTTAGGAGAAGTTTCTAGCAGTAGCTCTGGGATCTTTTGGCACTTTGGGATGTGGCATTCTCAGGGTGTGCCCAAGACTAGAACAGGGCTGCTGCCCAGTCTTCAGGGTGGCTGCTGTTATGACCAGAGAGGCACGTGCTTCTGAGATGGCCGCAGTCTGGGGAGAGGCTGGCTAGACCTTCAGAGGAGCGGTTGAAGGCAGTTTGCCCTCCCCTTCACTCACTCTCCCAAAGGCTTCCAAAAGATTCCTTGCCCCTCACCGGGCCTAGCCTCACCAAGCATTCTCTGATGACTGTTCTGTAGTGATGCCAGAATCCAGGTCTCAGAGCTGCGCCAGGAGGCTGGGTGCCCGGGCCCTCTTTGTCCTGACGGCGTCTATTCAAGAGCAGTTAAATAACAACACTAAACAACGACAGCAACATGAGCAGGGCTCAGCTTTAATATTGAAGAGAGGGCACCGACCCCCAAGCTGCTGCTCCATCCGCCTGTGCCGTCCTTCCCCCGGCACAGTGTTCCCTGTGGCGTCACAGACACGTCCGAGTCGAGCAAGTGGGTTTCACCTGCTTTGAATACTTTGTTAGGAAAAAACACCTTCCCCTCAGGTGGTGTTTCAGTTCATTTGGGAACTAACACAGGTGGAAAGGAGCTCAGAGATCTGCTCCAGCCCCTTGCCTTTGGCAAACGTTCCACTCACAGCATCCAACGTTGTGGCCATTCAGCTTTTGCTTGTCACCTCCTAGGAGAAAAAAAACTTATAAGGACTGCCTGTTCTGTCCTTTAACTGTTCCCCAGAGTGTTTACCTCTCAGTCCCCTTTCTGCTCTGAGGGGCCACATAGAACAAGCCTGCTCCCTCTTGTGTGTTAGCAGGACTTCAGTTACTTGAGGGGAGTGGTGATTTGCCTGTCCCTTTGGCCTGTCCTCCTCATTTTAGTCCCCAGCACATCCTGTTCTGAATGACTTCCAGTTTATCAGTGGTATTGATAGTGAGGTACTCAAAAGGACCCACTATTCCAGATCTGGTGCAAACAGCACATTATTCTGCCTTCCAGAAAATTTGATAAGTCTCTGCATTCCCCTCTCAATCCTAGGATTAATGTTGAGAGACGTTTGCATTGGCAGAGAAGGTTTGGAACTCGCCAGTCTTCTTTGTGCCAGGCTTGTTTGTGCCTCAGTGGTCTGCCTCGGGCCCCACTGCCTCCTTGTGGTTGGGGACAAAGAGCAGGAGGCTTCTGTCTTTGAATCCAGTGTCTCTTGCTTTCTTTTAGTGGGAACAAAGGCCAGTTCCATCCTCATGGGCCTGTTCTGGTCAAATGGGGCTGACACAGCCTTTCCTGTCCCCATGATACAGCTCGCCTAGAGCTGGTTTCCATTCTGTGGCAGCCCTCACCCTGTCCCCAAGGATTGCCTTCAAAAGCACTGGGGCTTCTTAACTTCCCCTGCCCCTTACACTGCAGAACTTTGAGTAACCCTGCCCTATCCCTGAAACTGACCCCCAAGTACCGGTTATCCTGCTTCCCAGAATTGAGCTTCTCCACAATTTCCCTTCTTTGTCGTCCCTTTCCTCCAGGGCTTTGGCAAGTTGGCTTTGTGCTTCCTGTGGCCATGTTTTAAATAGTATATGTTGGATTTAATAAGTACCCCTACTGAGCCTGGGACTTTCCATGGGCCGAAGGACACATTCCTCACCATTGTCTGTTTTAACCCAAAGCCTCACTCTTTCAATAAACATTAATTGAACCTCTACTCTGTGCCAGGTAAACATGGCAGGGTCTTTGCTTGCATAGAGCTGTGTTGATACATAAACATGTTTACAGAAAAGCCTGATGAGAACTGTGGCAAGCCAGTACAGTGGGCTATGGGGGCTCATGGGAAGGGCAGCTAACTTGGGTTGGGGGCAGGGTGGTGAGGGAAAGCTTGGAGAAAGTGGCATCCAAACAAACTTGAAGGATAAGGAGGGTTTGAGCAGGAGAGAGTGTATTCCAGGCAAAAGGGAATGTTTGCAGAGGATGAAAGAGGGAAGAAAACATGGCTCCTGTGGACCTGTACGTCAGTGGGGATTGAGGTGGATAGGTAGATGGGCTAGAGAATTTTAAGCCGTGCTAAGGAATTGGATTTACATTGAGGATGATGGGGATTTAGAGAAGAGTTACTTGGGGAGAGTCAGATTTTAGGAAAATCACTGGCTGCTGTGTGGTGAATAGATGGGGTGGGAGTAGGTGCAAGCTTGAGGCAGGGAGATCTGTGAGAAGCTGTTACAATTATCTACTTAGGAAAGATGATGGGCTGACCTATCAGTGTGGAAGTGGGGTTGGAGAAACTAGGAATTGGTATCACGTCTTTGGAAAAGGTGAGTGTACTGTTACCTCCGTTTTACAGATGGGGAATGCCAGGGTTCAGAGAGATGAGTTCTTTTGCCCATAATGGTTAGGCAGTTTCTGTAGGCCTAGAAACTCGGGTCTATCTTACGCCAAAGTTGGTGCTCTTTTCTACCACTGTCGGAGGCCTCTGAAGTGTGGAGGAGTAAGGGGCCAGATGAGGCTAAGGAGCTTTAGGCAGGGCAATGGAGGACCAGATTTGTGTGTGAGATAAATTTGACAGCTGTGTGGAGGCTGGATTTGTGGGAAGTGAGATTGGTGGTTGAGAGACCAGCTAGGAGGCTTGGTTACCTCCAGATGGGACATGGTGGGGGCCTCTACAGAGCTACAGCAGGGGAGCTGGCGGGTGGGGGTGTGAGATGTGAAAGGACTGGATCGGGGTGAGGGAGAGGGAGAAGGCAGCCAGGATGTAACATGAGTAGCACAGCAAGAATAAGGCATTGGGAATACGAGACCAGTTTTGGACACGCTGAGCATGAGGTACCATGGGATAGCCAGGTAGAGATGTAGATGTTTCTGGGTGAAGATAATGATCCGAAAGTCTTAAGTAGAAGACTGGGCATGTGTCATGTGAGAAGGTAATTCAGCTTTCCAGGGAGAGGTAGAGGAAAATAGATAGCCACTAACTAAGCAGTTAGACTTCATAGGACATGGGAAATTGGAGTGGGGGAGGGGGGCAGAATCTGCAGCTTCTGGGAAGGCGAGAGCAGAAGTTACTAAAGCCGAGGGAGTGGAAGGAACTGGACAAAGGGCATGGTCAGTGATGTCAGCTGCCACAGAGAAACCTAGGAACAGAAGGCCTGACCTTGGACTTGCTGACTTGAGCTGTTGTGACCTTGGGGAGATGTTACAGTGGAACCAAAGCCAGATTGTAGAGTTTGAGGATGGGATAGAGGCAGAGAGGGCAGAGAACACTTGGAAGAACCTCGCTGGTGATGGCAAGGGAGAGGGTGGTAATTGGGGAGGAGATGGGATTGAGAGTGAGCTTTTTCAATTAAAAAAAAAAAAAAAAAAAAAACCCGTTGCTGTAGAGTCAGTTCCAACTTATAGTAACCCTATTGGCCAGAGTAGAACTGCCCCATAGGGTTTCCAAGGAGTGGCTGGTGTGGATTTGAACTACTAACCTTTTGGTTGGTGTGCAGGCTCTTAACCACTATGCCACCAGGGCTCCTTTTTCAGTTCAGCGGAGGTGAAGTTGGAATTGATCACAAGAACTTTTCTAGGAAGCTGAGGGGAAAAAAAGGAGGAGCCCCAAAATAGAATATGCAAATATACAGAGATGGGTGAGTTTTCTGAACAGATCCCTTCTCCTGATATAACTCAAATTTGGCTGGGCTGGCATGGGCTGGGCTGGCACAGCTTGCTGGGCACATGGGCCGTGGTTCTGCTCCTCGCCTCAGCCCCATCTGGCCTGGGCCCCAGACCAAGCTGTCGGAGTCTTACCCTGAGGTGGCTTCTTGTTGCCTCTGCCGTAGGTCTTGGCAGTGAATGGTAAGGATGTTTGGGGTGGTGGGAGGTGGTGTTAATTCAGGCCTCTCTCTGTTTGCTTGAACCCAACAGGTTGGGGTATCCTCTGCCCCTAGGCTGGGCTCTGATCATCTCGGCTGTTCTCCTGGTTCTCCCGGCCTTGGCCTTGTCTGAAGCTGAACCAAGTACTGCAGTAACTGGAATAGAATTCAGCTTTCTCTGTGCTTTTAATGCCTTTTGCAGCGACCCAGGCACTACTCCATCTTGGCAAAACTGGCTAACAGCAATCCAGTGCAGTAGTGCTCGTTTATCACAGCCTTCTCTGTGCCAGGCACTGAGCTAGGCACTCACATATGCCATCTCAGTTGGTCCTCTTAACAGCCCTGAAAAGTAGATATTATTATCCCCATTTACAGATGAGTGGTTCCTGTTAGTGGAACGTGACTGTATGCTGGGAAACTGGCCTTCCCAGGGCTTGAGCGGGATTGTATCAGCATTCCATCAGTGCACCTGCCTGGAGCCATGCACCTGACAGGCAGGCCTGGAAGATGCTCATCCTTCCTGGAAGTGGCAGCTTGGATGTTGGAGGCTTCCAAGTCAGACTGGCCGAGGTTCTGGCCTCTTCCACAGACAACCTTACCTCTTGGAGTCCCAGTTGTATCCTATTTGACGTTTTTCCTCGACTCACCTACACATTGTGTCTATCAGAGATGCCTGGGCACTCAAAGCTGGGCTGGTGAATGTTCTGGATGACCGAGTCAGGACCTGGACAGTGAGGCAACCTTGACCAGAGGGCAAGTCTCAGGCCCTGCGATGGGGACCAGAAAATGAATTGCTCTTATGCAGGATGGGGTCTCATTTCTTCCCCTCCTGGGCCCAGATCCAAACTCAGAATCTTTTTCAACATGGTGTCCCAGAAAGCCACTACTAATAGGTGGGAAATGACCTAAGGATGACCCAGGATTAGGATCAACAGGACAGCCTGGTACTAAAATCAGGAGCAGGAGGCCCGTCTTTCCCAGGCCCTTTCCTGCTCAGCCTCCACGTTAGGTATTGTGTTCTGATCTGGGACCTGATCTTTTAAAGGAATGGACACAAACTGGACTGCTTAGCACCCAGGAGGGACTCAGTAGAAGCTTTTTAAATGACTAACTGATTGTGTCTGAGGAAACAGCCAGGATTAGAGAGACTCCAGGCAAAGGCCTATGAAGGAAATATTTGGAACAGAGATTATTTACCCTGAAAAAAGAGCAGATTTAGAAGGATGTGACCTCTGTCTTGACATCCCTGAAGACCTCAGTTCCGAAGAATAGGGATTAGACGTGGTTTGTGTGGCCTTGGAGGGCAGATTGAGGTTCACTGGTTGGAAGTTACTGGGGGAAAAAGGCTTGTGTTAGAGCTAAACAAGACGGACCAGGTGGCCTTGTGAGGTGAGCTCATTGTTACTGGAGGTTTGTAAGTAAAGGCTGCATGACCACTGTAAGGGCTGTTGCGAGGGCCTCCCAGGTTGGACCGAATGACCTCTGAGAGCTCTTTCTAATTCTGAGAATTGGGATTCTTAGCTCATTACATCTGTGAAAGAAAATAAACTATTTGTGGGTGACCATACATCTGCATGTGTCTCTCCTCACTAAAGTGGCCCCAGCAGACCCAAGGACCACATCAGAGTTGGGAGGGCACCATCCATCCTGGAGAGAGAGTTTAAAAAGCATATTTAGTTCAACCTATTCTTGGAGTACAAACAAGGATACACAAAGACAGAATGAGAAAGCTTTGTTTCTTCCTGGTCTAGATAGGCAATAGACCGGGAGAAGAGCTGCTGTTCAAGCTCCACTTTATCATTTTGTAAACAAAGAAATGCATGCCTGGGCTAGGGCAGGGCCTTACTTAACTCTGGTCAGTGGCCAGGCTGGGACTTGATTTTTGGTTTCCCAGCCATATCTAGTTGGGAGACGTCGTCAATCTAGATTGGTTCCATGTGACTTCCACGAGCTCCTGCTCTGCCATGGGCCTTGGGCACTGAGAATGAGGGCTCAGAAATAGATTCAGGGGAGATGGACTGGTGAGTTTGTCTCTGAAAAGGCTTGGGAGTAGCCCAGCTGTCATCCAGCTACACACTTAGTCTCTGCTGACTCCTCTCTGGCTGTTCCAGCAGTAGCCACGAGGTGGCCCTCCAACCACAAGCCAAGTACCCTGTTGGCAGAGTTTGGCGCAAAGGATGCTGAACTGCCCTAGGAAACTGGGCAAACCTAACATGTTTTTAGGTGGGCTGAGTGCCCTGATGGAGGGAGAAAAGGTCTATCTCTTCTCTGCAAGTCTCCTGTCCATCACTGGACTTTTGCTCTTTTTGTGTCTCACTGAACTTGGCTGGCCAGACTCAGATCTTAAACAATTTAGAATCGGGCTAATCAAGTAAAAATAGGTCTAGAATGACTAGGACAGAGATTCGGGAAAGGGATGCCACGGGGAAGTGTTGACCCTTGGGGCTGAGGGAAAAAAAAAGAAACCAAACCCATTGCTGACAAGTCGATTCCGATTCATAGTGACCTTATAGGCCAGAGTAGAACTGCCCCACAGAGTTTCCAAGGAGTGCCTGGTGGATTCGAACTGCTGACCTTTTGGTTAGCAGCTGTGGGTAGTAGCAATTCTGAGTTCTCCACTGGGGATGGGGATGTGCTGAGCATACATCTGGGAGGTAGTAGACTCTGAGCTGGCCTGGAATGAAAGGCAGGCTTGGATAGGTGGGGAGGGGTCAGGCACTTGGGGGACTGTAGGAATGCCCTGGCAGAGACTGGGAGGTAGATGTGAGCACGGAGGTGGGGATGGGGAGTTTGCTGAGACCAGGGCCTGCACAGGCTGAGGAAAGCTTCGTCTGTGCTCCTCACCTAGTTCAGGTCAAGCCTTGATATGATCTCTGAGAGTTGGGCGAAGTACAGTGGTAGCTAAGCATTCAGAGGCTGTAGTTCCCATGCCTGTGAGAGTTTGGGCCTGCCCACAGTGAGCACACGTAAGTCAGAGGTCCCAGGTGTTGGCCTACAGATGGGTTTTTATTAGACCAGATACATCCTCTCCTCTTACTTTTGAATTATTTGCCAGTATTCTAAAAGCTCAACAAAAACTCAGTTTTCTGCTGCTTTTGGAAAACCAGACTGTCTGTCACTCTGGGTGCCCTACCCCATGCCCCCCACCACCACAGAACCACATTAGGGTTGTCAGAAATAGATATGGGGGAGACAGAGAGGTAAGCTTGTCTCTGAAAAGGCTTGGGAGGAGGTACTGAAAAGCACCAGGGCCAAACCGCAATAGGTGGTGGTGGTCATGGGGGACGGTAATATTGCTGTTGTTAGTAGCCAAGCTCCAGGCCTCACAGCAGGGGTGGGGGGCTAGCATGTGGAAGATGTGCACTTGGTTTCCATCCTTACACCTCTCACAGGCCTCTTGGGGTGAGTCACCCAAGTGAAGGCCATGTGCAGCCACAGAGTCAGGACCGAGGAGGGAGTCAGAGAAAGCTTGGAGAACAGAGGGATGAGCTGAGCTGGGTCCCGAAAGACGAGGGGCTCTGGTTGGAGGAGAAGGAGGGGACGGCTCCCAGAACCTCTGCTGCTGTTTAGGGACCGTGAACCTCAGGTCTGTGTGTGTCCATTTCTTTGACTCCCCAAGGGGCCTTTTTGGATTTGGCTGTGTCTCGGCTGCCCACAGGGCTCAAGGAAGTGGTCCCTTCAAGGCATTTTTCTGCCCCCCAACCCAGATGGAAGGCCCTAGATCATTTCTTTCTCCCAGCCTACTCCTTCCAGTCCCTCCTAGGTGGAGTCATGGGGAGGGGAAGGGCAGGAATGTATCTCCCCCTCAGACCTGTCAGCATCGTCTGCTGCTTGCTGCTTCCTCTGCTGTTTCTCATCAATGGCTGTGAGTGGGGGCTGTGCCCCTGTCCTTGGTCCAGGCCCAAGAGCTAGCGTTGGCCACCACTGAAGCAGGTAGGCCCCTGTTGCCACTTATGCCATTCTGATTTGATTTCCCTATGCTTCCTAAGGAGCCCCAGTGGAGCAATGGTTAAGTGCTCGGCTGCTAACCAAAAGGTCAGTGGTTCAAACTCACCAGCTGCTCTGTGGGAGAAAGATGTGGCAGTCTTTCTGAACCTTATGAGGCAGTTTTACTTTGTCTATAAGGTCACTATGAGTCTGGATTGAACTGAATTGAATTGATACCACTCAACAGTAACAGGCTTTTAGGCTTCCTGAGGCTGGAAAGGCCAGGCCCTAAAGCAGATCCCATGCTCTCCCCACCCCATGTACCTGCTCCCCTCTATGCCCTATAGTTTATCTGCCCTCTCCCTCTATGGAGCTATTGCCCCAGATCATGGGCCTGGTTCTCACTCCCCCTGGCTGCCTACAGCCAACCAGAAGTGGGCTGCCACCTGGCCCTGGCCCTTTGTCTCCAGGTTGGCTGACGGCGGTGCCTGTTAGTGGTGCCCTCTTCCCTGGAGGACAGGGAGATGGCGGAGCGGGTGCTAAGCTGGGCCTGGAAGACTGAGCCAGACCCGCCCCCAACATGAAGTAGGATGGTCTTCAGCACCCCCATCTCCATCCTGGAAAAAATTCTCTGGCATGTACTCCATTTCCATCTGCTGCCCTGTTGTTTGGGAGGCTGAGCCTGGCCCTGGCCTTCCTTCCTGCCCAGCACCTGGTGACCTGGACGTCTTCTGGGTTCTCAGGATTGTTGGGACCTACACACAGGAGGCAGCCGTGAAAGGCACATCACACTGAGCGGCAATATGACAGAGTTAAGGGTGTGGCCCCAGAGAGACCACCTGAATTTCAATCCCAGCCCTTCTAACTAGCTGTGTGACCTCGGTTTCCTTGTTTGTAAAAGAAGGCAGATAAAAGCGTCTCATAAGGTTGGAAAGATTAAATGAGTTAAAATGAGGCTATGAAACGTGCACAGCACACAGTAACCTCTATGTTAGCTATTGTTATTTGGAGTCAGAAAACCTGGGGTCCCATCTTGGCTTCACCATTTGCCAGCCGACCTTGGGCGAGTCCCTGCTCCTCCCGGTATCTCAGTTTCCTTCTCTAAAATGGGATTATGCTTTCTCCCTCCTGAGGGAGAGAATGCAGGACTGACAGAGATTATGTAGGTGGAAGTGGGTTGTATGTTGCGAGTTGTTGTGCACGTGGGCAATGTTATCATTAATTCTGAATCCATTTGAATTCTTAGTTCTAGTATTCAAATTTACGTACCAACCGCTAATGCCAAAAATGAAGAAACTGAAGATTTTTTACCAACTTCTGCAGTCTGAAATTGATCAAACATGCAATCAAGATGCACTGATAATTACTGGTGATTGGAATGTGAAAGTTGGAAACAAAGTAGCCTGAGTAGTTGGAAAATATGACCTTGGAGATAGAAATGACACGTGATAGAATTTTGCAAGACCAACAACTTATTCATTGGAAATACTTTTCTTTCAACAACATATGCAGTAACTATACACGTGAACCTCAGCAGAGGGAATACACAGGAATCAAATTGACTACATCTGTGGAAAGAGACAATGGAGAGGCTCAATATCATCTGTCAGAACAAGGCCAGGGGCCAATTGCAAAACAAACTATCAGGTGCTCATATGCAAGTTCAAGTTGAAGCTGAAAAAAATTTAAAAAGTCAATGAGAGCCAAAATATAACCTTGAATATATCCCACCTGAATTTAAAGACCATCTCAAGAATAGATTTGACACATTGAACTAGACGAGTGGTAGAATGACATCAAGGACATCATTCATGAAGAAAGCAAAAGGTCATTAAAAAGACATGAAAGAAAAAAAAAGACCAAAATAGATATCAGAAGAGACTCTGAAACTTGCTCTTGTAAAAGTGAAAGGAAGAAATGATGAAGTAAAAGAGCTGAACAGAAAATTTCCAAGGGCGACTGGAGAAGACAGAGTAAAGTATTATCATGAAATGTGCAAAGACCTGGAGTTAGAAAAACAGAAGAGAAGAACACACTTGGCATTTCTGTAGCTGAAAGAACTAAAGAAAAAATTCAAGCCTTGGGTTGCAATATTAAAGGATTCTATGGGCAAAAAATTGAATGACGCAGGAAGCATCAAAAGAAGATAGGAGGAATGCGCAGAATCACTGTACCAAAAAGAATCGGTCAAGTTCAACCATTTCAGGAGGTAGCATATGATCAAGAACCGATGATACTGAAGGAAGAAGTCCAAGCTGCACTGAAGGCATTGGCGAAAAACAAGTCTTCGGCAATTGACAGAATACCAATTGAGAGGTTTCAGCATGTGGATGCGGTGCTGGAAGTGCTTACTCTCTATGCCAAGATATTTGGAAGACAGTTTACCTGGCCAGCTGACTGGAAGAGATCCATATACGTGCCTATTCCAAAGAAAGGTGACCCATCGGAAATTGTGAACAATATCATTAATATCACATGCAAGTAAAATTATGCTCAAGATAACTAAAAAAATGGTTGCAGCAGTACATCGACAAGGAACTGCCAGAAATTTAAGCTGGATTCAGAAGAGGACGTGGAAAGAGGGATATCATTGCTGATGTCAGATGGATCTTGGCTGAAAGCAGAGAATACCAGAAAGATGTTTACCTGTTTATTGACTATGCAAAGGCATTCGACTGTGTGGATCATAAATTATGGATAACATTGTGAATAATGGGAAATCTAGAACATCTAACTGTGCTGATATGAAACCTGTACATAGACCAAGAGGTAGTTAGTTGTTAGAACAGAGCAAGGGGTTACTGCGTGGATCAGGAAAGATTTGTGTCAAGCTTGTATACTTTCACCATGCTTATTCAATCTGTATGCTGAGCAGATAATCCGAGAAGCTGGAGGATATGAAGAACATGGCATCAAGTGGAGGAAGACTCATTGACAACCTGCCATATGCAGATGACACAACCTTGCTTGCTGAAAGTGAAGAGGACTTGAAGCACTTACTGATGAAGATCAAAAACTGCGGCCTTCAATATAGATTACACCTTAACATAAAGAAAACAAAAATCCTCACAACTGGACCATTAAGCAACATCATGATACATGGAGAAAATATTGAAATTGTCAAGGATTTCATTTTACTTGGATCCACAATCAACACCCATGGAAACAGCAGTCAAGCAATCAAACAATGTATTGCATTGGGCAAATCTGCTACAAAAGACCTCTTTTAAAGGGTTGAAAAGCAACGATGTCACTTTGAGGACTAAGGTGCGCCTGCCCCAAGCCGTGGTATTTTCAGTTGCCTTATATGCATGTGAAAGCTGGACAATAAACAAGGAAGACCGAAGAATTGATGCCTTTGAATTATGGTGTTGGTGAAGAATATTCAATACATCATGGACTGCCAGAATGAACAACTCTGTCTTGGAGGAAGTATAGCCAGAATACTCCTTAGAAGCAAGGATGGAGAGACTTCGTCTCACGTAATTTGGACATGTTATCTGGAGGGACTGATCTCTGGAGAAGGACATCATGCTTGGTCAAGTAGAGGGTCAGCGAAAAAGAGGAAGATCCTCAATGAGATGGATTGACGCAGTGGCTGCAATGATGGGCTCAAACATAGCAAAGATTGAGAGGATGGTGTAGGACTGGGTAGTGTTTTGTTCTTTTGTACATAGGGTTGATACGAGTTAGAACCAACTTGATGACACCTAACAACAACAAAGTTCTTAACTTTGTACAGAGGGCAGACACTGTGGGGGGGGGGGGGTGGTCACACAGCTCAGCAGATAAAGCCTTGGGCTGGAAGCAGGGTGTCAGTCTTAGTTGCTAGCTTGGGCCAGGCCTTACTGCTGGCTTCAGGACCACAAGCTTGGGTGCAGGCCTGGGAGAGGCTCTTAGACAGTCTACACCCTTTCTCCCTCTAATGGCACTGTATCCCTGGGCATCAGGAACTGTTGGCCTCACCCAGCTGGCCAGGAACCAAGCCCCCTCTCTGAAAGCATCTTCATTTCACCGTCTTGACCTGCTGGGGTACCTTGTAGCTCTCTGTGGAAGAAGGAGGGGACAGCTGGAAGCAAAGTATAGAAGGTAAAGTACAACTTCCCTGGCCATGGAGCAGAACAGGGGCTGGGGCTGGAGCCAGGGTAGCTTTTCCACTCTCTTGGTTGGTGTCTGCAGTGTGTGAATCAGGTCTAGCTAGGTATGTGTCTGGGAGGAGGAACATGCCCCTCTACTCCTTTCTGCTCCTCCTGTCTTTTCTCAGTGCAGCCTGCCTGGGGCTGGGCATCCTGGAAGCACTGGATAAGTGCTTCCTGGACTGGGTGGAATTTCCATTGCAGGATCCCTGGGGCGCCAGCAGAGGTGGTGGGTCTGGGCCCTCTCTGACCTGGGGGGAGAAGGATCCTTTATAGACGGCAGGCAGGTGGCTCTGAGGGGTTGAGCTGATGGCAAAGCTTCCTGGGTTGCTCAGATGACTGTAGAGGGACAGAGCCTGGAACCTCATTGAGTTATGGGGTTGCATGTGGCCGCTGAAGCCCAGTGCACCTCTGAACAGAGATTCCCTAAAGCTGGGCTGACCTTGCCTCCTGGACAGCCATCCCTGGGCATGCTTCCCACTCTCTCCCCTCTGGGAAGGTGCCTTCCTAATTATATCCCCCTCCGCTCACATGGAAATGAGTTTAGATTTTCTGAGCATACACCAGCTGGCTCAGGGGGAGTCAGCCCAGAAGACTGCTGGCTGGGGAAGGGAGGAGAAGGGAGGGGAGGGAGCCAGGCCAAGATGAAACCTTCTCAGTGTTCTCACAGGCAGAGTGTGATAATGGGGTGCTGAGTGCTCCCCACAGATCATGGTCCCTAACCCCTGCACTCTTCGGGGAAAACATCTTGCTCTGCTCTGCGGCTCGGCCGGGAGCCTGTGTCCACTCAGGCCAGCCCATCCTCGGAGAACCACAGCCCTCGGGCCCGAACCACTTAGCTGGCCATTAGCAAGATGGACTGGTATTAGACTGTCCGTGCCCTCTGGGAGGTCCTTCTGAGACTTCTAGGACAATCGTTTCGTGGGGTGGGGGGAGTGCAACTGAGGCTCAGAGAGGGGACGAGACCTGCTACCGATCACCATAGTTTTGTCTTGCCCCCGCCGGGTTCTCCAGTGGAGTTGTCGGCGACAGGATGGCGAAGGTTCCCCCGGCGCGGGTGCTGCGCCCCCACTTGGGCGGCAGAGTTGGAGAGAAAGGAGAGGGGCGGGGGAGGGGCGGGGTGGGGTCAGGCTTTTGACTCCGCCTCCCCAGCCTGGGTCTGCCTGCGGCCGGGGGCTGGCTCAGTCTCTGCTGCTCGCCGCTGTCGCTCCGGGGCCACGGGATGACACTGCCCCCGCCCGGACGCGCCACCCTCGGCGCCCCGAGCGCCCGCGTCCTCGGCCCGCCGACTCGGTCCGGGCCGCTGCTGCGGCTGCTACTGCTGCTCTGGGCGGCCGCCGCCGCCACCCAAGGCCACCCGAGGAGCGGACCCCGCATCTTCGCTGCCTGGGAAGGTAGGCTGCGCCGCGCGCCCGGCGGGGCGCGGGCCGGGGTGCGGGCTCCGGCGCTGCGCTGGGCAGGTGCGGAGTGTGTGACACGGAGAGGGAGTGTGTGCGCGCGGCTCTGCGGGTCCCGGGCGGGCCCTGCGGAGAGCGTGTGGGTCCCGGTGCGTGTGTGTGAGTGTGCGCCCCGGCACGCCGGAGCCGGCTGTAACGCTGCTGAGAGCAAGCGGCGGCGGCCCGGGCCCGGGCTAAGTCGCTCCAAGTCCGCCAGCAGCCCGAGTCGCAGCGCCGGGGCGCGGGGGGAGGGGGCGGGCCCCGCTCTCGGCCCAGAGCCGCTCCAGGTCCTTCGGCTCGGAGGCCTCTGCGGAGGACGCTCTCCCAGCCAGGCCCCCGACCCGGGCCCCCTCCTCCTGAGCTGCAGGCTCCGCTGGTGCGCGGGGCGCAGATTGGGCCGGGGAGGGGGGCGCGGACCCCTTGCCGCCGCCACCACGCTCTGGCTGCGGGAACAAAGACCCCGCCGCCCGCCCCCGCCCCGGCCCAGAGCATGGGCCAGGCAAGGGGGTGGGCACCCTGCGGCAAGCCGGGACGGGGTGCGGTGCGGGGGCTTGAGGCACCCGGGCGCTGCCTCCGCCGTGCCAGGACAGGCCGCTCCCCTTGCCCGCACGTGGCAGTTGTCACCAGGAATTGGCGCTAGCGTGGGGGTCAGTGCCCGGTGGATGGGGACGGATCTGGGGCGGGGGTGCAGCCTTTAGGCCACGATAAATATATGAACTGGGGGACCAGCGTCTCCCGCAGAGGCGCCTCAGTTCAGACCCCTGTACTATGGGACAGAAAGCCAGCTAGGCGGAGGTTTGAGGTTTTCTGTCGCTAGGGACTGGACTCCCCTCCACTGCATTGCACACAAATGCCTCCCCCGCCCTCAGGCCGACTAGGCTATATCCCCAAATTTTGGCGTCGCTGTGGCCCCCGGTGGTGGTGGTGGTGGTGGACTTTTGACGGGGGCTGGGCTGGCCAGTAGGTTCTGCCCACCCCCCACCCACCCCACCCCCCGCCCCGGAGCCCTTTGATGCCTGCGGCGGTTTGCAGGGATTGCAAGCGTTTGAGCATTATCTGGGGCAGGTATTCTTAGCAGAGGGGAAAAAAACCCATACACAAAAATGAGTGGCCCGAACTGCGGCAGCAGCAGCAAGGGACTGTGACTTGCCCAAGGTCACTGGGCACCGTGGGAGCTCATGATGCAGGCGGGGACTCTGTCCTGGCACAGGATCAGTCCCGGTTCTGGGTTAGGGATGATGGTCCTCTGGGGGCCGTGAGTGAGGGGCTCTGGGGGCCAGCTTTGCTACCCAGACAGAAGTGTTCCTTGGGGGAGTGGACGATGGTGTGTTTGGAGTACCGACTGCCTGCTCATGGTGCACACCTGTACACCTCTCAGACCTGAGTCTGTGCCAGCCCCAGCCAGGCTTCCTCTGCCCTCCCTGCTCCTTTGCCTTGCCCTCAGCACTTGGGTGCTCTGGAGGGAACAAATAGCCACATCAGAGTGTTCTGAAATCTCCCCTTGCACCAAGCCCCTTGCATTTGGTTCTGCTCCCCTCCCCAGTGTCCCCCCTAAGACCTCCCCTCCTGATACATATCCACTTAATGCATAACCATGTCTCAACACTTACTGTGTACTTCTCCATTCTGGACACTTAGTCCCCACCCTGAGGCTATTTAAAGCTGCTTTCGGCCCTCTGACCCTCTTTTCAAAGCTCCTGGCCTAGCTCCACCCCCTTCCTCCCCCCCCCCCCCATGTGTGTCTCTGCTCTAGCCACACTGACCTGGCCCTCTGCTTGGGGTCCGCCAGGCCCTCACCAATCTTGTCCAAGGGCACTCTGTAGTTACCTTCACCAGTGCCAGGTGTCCCACTGGCCAGACAGGCCCTGCCATTCACCTGCCCCCCAGGGCCACCAGCTGGTAACAGTGTGCCTGGCTGACAGCTGCCTCCTGTCTCCTGTGGGGTGACACATGGCAGTCGGGCAGGAATGGGTTTGGGCAGGGTAAACCCAGGAGCTGGGGGAGAGGGACCCTTCTTAATTTTGCTGCAGGCCTAGGTCCTGGTCCTCCAGGGGGTGGAGGTAGTGATGAGGTGGTGGCCTTCAGGTAGGACTAGTTCAAGGATGATGGTGGTTCTGGAGCTACTTCTCTACGAGACATAGATTGGGGTTGGAGGAACTTTCGAGCTAGGACAGGTGAGGGATCAGGAGTAGGCATGGAGAATTCTTTTCTGCTGCTAGGGAAAGATTAAAACAGGGAGCTCTGGCAGGGTCCCAGCCTGTACCCGGGGAGGTTAATGCCTCACCAGCCTTGATGAAGCCGTGGCCCTGAGCAGCCTGGGGCAGGGAGAGGGATGTGTCAGCACTGACCCGCTAGGTGCCCTTGAGATCTGAACCTGTCTCAGCAAGGGCTCTGGAGGTTGTCCCCTGAGGGCTGTCACTGATACCTGGGCCAGTCAAGGATGTATATGTGTGTGCCTGACTCCCTGCAAGCAGCGGTGGAAGGGGGGTGGGTTGCAGGTGAAGGCAGGGGCTTGGCAGGAGTTTGGGATGCTTGTGTAAGCTGTGCAGCCTGGCCCCATTTCATCGCTGGTTGGAGGAGATGGAGAAGCCCAGGAAGGTCCTGGTCCCCAAGGCCAGAGGTGAGCCAGCCTGTCCACAGCTGGAATCTGAGTCCACATCTCCAGCTTCCACCTGCCCAGCCATTTGTGCCTTCTCTCTTATCCAATTAATCAACGGGATGTTATTGCTGACTTGGTGGCTGCTGGGGAGCCATTATGGGCCACTCCCCCTGGCAGGGGTTGGTCGTCATCTCCTCTGGGGAATGAGGTCACAGCTGGGGCTCCCTGAGCGTCAGCATTTCCAGTGGAAATCCTGGCCCCCTAGGGACCTGGATGTGCTCATCACCTTCAAGGTGAACTCCTCCTGCAGAACAGAGAGGGGGGCAAGTCCCAGGAGAAAGGGGGGTTTCTTAAGCTGGGAGAGATGCTTGGTGATGTCACCAGGAGCTTCCTGCCAAGCTCTGTGGCCCCTCTGCCCTGGACAGGAAAGATTTTGAGAGTAGGTGGGGGGTGGAGTGGAGTGGGGTGGGGAGGATGCTGGTATGGCCCGAGGAGGACCATGGTGTGGGGGCAAAGAGCTGGGAGCTTGGTAACCTGGGCCCTGGTCCCAGCTCTAGCCTGATTTGCTATGTGACTTTAGGCAAGTCCTTCCCTTCCTCTGAGCCTCAGTTTCTCCAAATGCCCAAAGAGGGTGAGGGAAGGGGGTAGTTCTTTTCTTAATGCCTTGGGATTCCTGCCTCTCTAGGATGGGAAAGGCTGGGCAGAGGTTGTGTGGCCTGTTTGAACCTTAGCGGAGATGAGAAATTGAAAACTGGAAAGTCAGGGGAAATCCTTGAGTTATGTGTTCTTTCTTGTCATTTTCTCTCATGAGCAGAAGGCCCAGGATCAGTGGGAAGAAGTGGGCTTGCAGCTTCAGGGGTGGACATATTCATTCATCAGACATTTACTGGAGCCAGTGTTGTGCTGGTCCAGGGCTGGGCTTGGGGATCCTGCAATGAGACACTAGATGTAGCCCGGTCCTCACAGACTTCTCAGTATAGACGGGGAGACAGATGGGTAAACAGACACATACAGTGGAGTGTGATGGGGGCTGTAACAGGGCAGCTGTGGGAACTGAAGAGGTACATACTGTAGCCTACCATGTCAGGGAGGGCTTCCTGGAAGAAGTGGGAAGCTGAGAAGGCAGGAAGAGTAGGCGCCACTAGAGGATGAAAGGGAAAGCGGAAGCTTCTGGTTTCACTTGACAGGATTTCCAAACCCTGTGACTAGGACCGGAGAGAACAGATGAGGCATGAGGGGCACCCTGAGGGGGAGGTGTTGAGTCAGCCTGGATCTAAGGGCTCTGGGAAGGTTTCTTGCAGAAGGGGACATCTGAGGTGGGCCACCTGTCCTTCCACAGCCCACCTGCCTGTGGGGAGAAGCTGCAGTTCTGAGGAAGCCTTCTTGCCAGCAACACCCAGGCTCCTTACCTCCCTTTCCTGGGTGTCAATGGGCCTGTCACCAGGTCTGCTCTCAGCCCACCCAGGTGTCCGGTTACCTGCAGGGGGCAGAGAAACAGAGTCCCAGTCCTGCCCTGGAAGCTCCTGGGCCACCTGGGGAGCTGAACATAGCTGACAGCTAGCCTGTGTGTTAGTGGCAGGTGCTATGGCTCAGATGACCTGTTTTGAGAGACATGGGGACTTTGCGAGGACCATTGCAGTCTAGAAAGGTTTCAGCAGTGCTGGCAATACCATGGCTCTGTCACAGTTCCCTGGTGGGAAGCTAGGGCTGGGCCTAAGGAGAGACCAGGGCTTTCCCCAGTGATTCCTGAGCGCAGGGGTGGGAGATGGGGGTGGTTCTCCAGGTGAGGAGGCCTTCGGCCCTCAGCTCCATCTCCATTAGCCCTTCCTCTGTGAGGCTCCCTGTGCTGGGGGCAGGGAAAATGGCCTTCCTCTGACCAGCTTCTCCTTTCAGGAACATTGGCCCCCTTGATGGGCCAGGCTGGAGTGGAGCTCTGGGCACTTGGAATAAGCAGGGAGAGCTGTCCAGGGCTGAGCCAGATCAGGTTAACAGGTCTCCTAGAGCTCTGAGCAGCCAGGCGTGGGCACCCTTCCTTAAGGAGGGTCATGCCAGACCCCCTTCCATAACCATGTACAGGTGGGAAGCTGAGGCTCAGCCTAGGGGGCGGGTCCAGCAGCCTACAGATGTGATAGCGGGAATGGGGGGGCCCTCAAGTTGACCACTGTGGCCCCCGGCTGATGTCCTGTCCTCTGCCCCAGCCCCATGTCCCTTATTTCACCCACAGTTGGCTACGTCACGAGAGCCTGACTATACTTCCCCTGCTCTGGCCGGCGATTCTGAGCTAGGAAGTTTCTGTTTCTCTTGGTTTCCTTTTTTGGCCAGGCCAGCTGCCCCAGAAGCCTCCTCTCTCCTGGAAGGGGGATAAGTAAGGCTCCCTTGCCTTGCCCCACCTTAGAAAGCCAGAGTTTCACCTGGGGCCACTCTCCCTCCTAGCCTAGCAAAGAGGGCAGATCACCAGGTGTATGGCCAGCTGTCCATCCTCAGTGAGCCAGGCAGGCTAGAGGGTGGGAAGAGGGGCCTAGAGCAGGGAGGACTGTTGTCCTCATTCTGCCTCCTGCCCCTTAGAGAGAGCAGGGGCTTCCCCTTTCCGATCTAGCCTCGGCCAAGGAGGACAAGGTAGAGGGAAGAAGAGATCTGTCCCCTCCCTGCCCCCCTGGTACGGGGTGGCTCTCTACCTCTCCAGTCCAGCCTACATGCCTTTCCTCCATCGGGCCTTGGCCCAGGTGCTGCTGTCTCTCCATGGTTGTGGCCCTGACTTCCTCGAGGCCCGTCCAGCCCGCCACTTGGCTGTGCTGCACGTTCCATCTTAAACACACTGTGGACAGAGCTGCTGCTTCCCCAGGGCCTGGCCCTACTCCCCACATTATTTCCCACCGTTCTTCTCTCCCCCGCGCCTCGCGCTTTCCTGCTCAGGGCCAGTGCCTGGCTGGTCATGCATCCCTGCACCCCATTCACCTTCCGACTCCTCCTTTCTGCTGAGTGGAGCCCAGTTTTGCAGGGCCCAGATCTGTCTCACTTCCCCCAAGGAACCTTCTTGGATCACTCTAACCACACAGCCTGGCTGGGGGCAGGCTTTAGGACGTCACAAAACAAATGTCACCAATCACCTGGGGAAACCACACGTTCTATGTATAGAATGGGGAAACTGAGGCCCAGACAGTGGCAACGGTTGGCCCAAGGTCACCCAGCGAGAGAGCTGTTTGGCCTCGCTGATCTGTGACATTTCCTTTGTGATGTCCTAAACCCTGCCCCCAGCCAGGCTGTGTGGGTTGGAGTCATCCAAGAAGGTTTGTTGGAGGAAGTGAGATAGGTCTGGGCCCTGCAGAGCTGGGACCACGGCTGTGTCCTCTGTCCTGAGCTTCCTCAGGCCCCCAGGTCTCAGCCTCCTGGAGTTGCCTGCCTCCTTTTCTGCGCTGTCCCAGCCTTAGAACTCTCTGAGTCTCGCTCCTCCCGGTTCAGCTCAGCTGAGCCAAACTCTTCCTGCCTCAGTGCCGCCTGCTCCCAGGAGTTGCACTGGCCAGGACCTGTCCTGTCTTAGGGACTTTAGATCTGAGCCAGCTCAGTGCACCTCGTCTGGCCCTTTCCTGGGGCAGCTGGGGCTCGGGTCTCGAGGGCAGGTTGATCTGTGTCACAGCTTGGGCTAATCTGGGTTTAACCGTCACAGCAGCCTGGGATTAGACTGATCCCGCTGAGCCTCTGCACTCCCTGCTTCTGAGCAGGAGCCCGGGCTCTCTGCTAGCACCCCTGGTGCACCCCTCATCAGGGAGGGCAGCTAGCCCCGTCCCTGTGCAGGCAGTAGGAGAAGACCTGGGTTTGCCCTTGGGGAGCACTCTGGTGCCTGGGAAGTGACCTCCTGCCTAGAGTGTAAGGAGGGTCCCTGGAGAGCGGCTAAGGAATGACCTGTAGGTCTAGCCTAGTCTGTGACAGGAGGTGAGAGCAGAAAGGAAAGGGTGAAGTAGCATCCTTGGGGATGGCTTCCTGGGGCAGGAGGAGAAGCCAGGCTTGAGCTAAGGGTGGGGGCTGAGTGTGGCACAGGCACCATTCATGTTTGTCTTCTGGGCCCAGGGCTCTGACCCAGCCTAGTGAGGAAGGCAGGTCACGTGCTAAGCTCCACACCCCATGGCAGCCCAGGAGCCTGAGCTAAGATGTCTACTCTGATGTGGGGGCTCTGCTTGCTGCAGTGCTCCCCACTCCTGCCATTTGAGCGGCCCCCATTTGGCCCACCCTGGCTCTGGCTTGGCCTGGGGACAATACAGTGAGAGGAGGCCCAGTCCTCCCGTCCAGGATCCAGGTGAAATCCCACCAGACAGTCTGATCTGGGAGAAGATGTGTGCCAGATGGAGTGTAGGCACAAGGTCAGAGAGAGGACAGAGTAGTCCCGAAGGCTTCCTGGAGCAGGGGATTTAGATCTTAAAGGACAGGTGAGACCCACATGCATAGACAGAAGGGGAATGGGCAGTCTGGGTGAACGGAGAATACAGGAACAAAGATGTGGAGATGGGAAAGAGCCAGGGCAGGAGCAGAACGGGTGGGCCTTGATTGCCAGGTAGAGGAGCCGGGCCCTGCTGGGATGGGCAGTTGAGAGCCATGGTGGGTTCTTGAGCTGGGGAGCCAGGGATGGAGGCAAGTGCTTTTGGCCAGGGCTGACTGGGTGGGAAGCTGGCTGGGTGGCCAGTAAAGAAGAGCTTGTGAGCACACCCTGCCCTTCACTGTGATCAGCTCCAGACCACACAGTGTTTTATTCCTCTGAGCAGAGATTTCAGAGGCTTACCTTCCCAGTTAGTCATGCTAGTCAGCACTCAGGGCCGGGGCCTCTGGCTGCACCCCCAGATCCCTTCCCACCCAGCCTGCACACTCACACTCCCTCACACACGCTCTCATCAGGACGCTGTGGGTGCAGGTCAGGACTGTTGCTGGCTAAGTGGCCTCTGACTGGGCCCCAGCCCACTCTGGGCCTCAGTCTCCTCATCTGTATGAGAGGCGCTGGCCTGGAAGCCTCCAGGGGCCCATCTATGGAGCACAATGTTATCAGTTCAGATTCCCAAGTCAGCCTGCTTGAGTGTCAACCTCTGCTCCACCACTTACCAGCTGTGTGGTGCTGGGGAAGTTACTTAACGTCTCTGTGCCTTGTTGCCCTCATCTGTAAAATGGAAAGAATAAGAGAACTCACCTCATAAGAGTTTAGTGGTGATTAGCTGAGTAATGTCCAAAAACCACTTAGAATGGTGCCTGGCACATAATAAGTGCCATGGAGTAGGGTTGCTATGAGTCAGAACTGACTCAATGGCACCTAACAACAACAGCATGGAACGGTGAGTGGCTCGTGGTTTCGTTTTCCTCCTCTTCCTGCTCCAGCATCTCTGACTGTGATGGAATGTGGCCTTGGCGGCCTGGCCATTGCCAGTCGGGTATGCTGGCTGGCTGCCCTTGCACTGTGCCCCCCCCGCCACCTGCCCTGCTGGTCCAGGCTAAGCCTCAGCTGGGTACCTTCTGTTTGTCAACAGTCCTCCAGACCTGCCTCCCTCCCTCCACTTGGGGTGGTCCAGGCGTCCTCTGCCCGCTGCCCTGCCCCTGCCCTGGCTCTGGGCCCAGGGAAGTCCCTGCCCCCTGCTCATTCTCTTTGAAGGAGCCACCGACTGACCTTGGCCCCACTCTGGAGCTTCTGGAACCTGCTGGGTTGGAGAATGGGCAGAAGGCGGACAGAACATGTTTCATCCTGTGCTTCCTCCCTCTGCTGGGCTGCCTCCCCACTCTGGCTGTGCCTCAGTGCTGGCCTTCTCTCCCAGAACCCCTGAATCCTGCATGGCTCAGGTCCCCCATGCCTTGCTCTCCACACTGCCCCTTCCCCTGAGCCTTTGCCCCAGCAGGTCTCCTGTCAGCCAAGCCTCTGGTCCTTTGGACACAGTGTTGCCATACCGAGAGCACCCAGCTCTTGGTGGCTTAGAAGGGCCTTAGTTTTCCTTTTTTGTAAATGGGAATCCAGACCCTTGTCTTGCCTCTTTGCACTGTGACTGGGGGATTGGTGGGCTAATCAGTAGAGACAGATGAGCATGTTGGCTTCTGCTGCTGCCTCCACTCCAGACCGCCTCTGACATTTCCGGTATGTATAGACCCACACTTTCCCAAATCTCACCCATGAACTTAACCCTGATTTGTTCCAAGAATCACGATGGGTCATAAAACTGAGACTTAGCAAGTGCCAGAGCCCCGATCCCCAATCCACACAGGAGGAAACTGAACTCCAGAAGGCCCAGCCCCGTTGATGATCACAGCCAAGCAGCTACCTGGCTGTCAGAGCACAAGGCTCCCTGAAGTCAGACAGGAGATAAGTTGCCTTCCCACCCACGGCTGACCTTGGTGGTGGGGAGGATGCTCCGCTCTGGTGCAGCACGAAACTCCCTGTTCCCATGGCTGATAATGAGGGGCAGACTTCTCCTCCCTTCTCCGCTAATAAAACCGAGTGCTGCTCTCAGGGCCCCGCCACCTGCCCCAGCACACAAGCCCCGCCAGTGCCAGGTAGCTGGCTAGAGCCTGGCCCTGCTGAGAGTTGCCAGGACTCCAAACAGCAACCAAAACCCATCTTAGCACTGGCCAGAGGCACTCTGGGAACTCTGGGTATGAGAAGTGACTTCTCACACCCTGTTCCCTGGCCACATGGGGAGAGACAAAACCTATGAACCATTTCTTCCTTTGCCGCCACCCCACTGGGGAGGTTTCCCTCCACCACCCTGACACATTGTCTGGTATTAGTCACTCTTTCAGGCCCCTGAAAGATCAGAGGCCCCACCTGGAAGGTGGGTAGGTGAGTGATTCCCTTCCGTGATCAGATTAGTGACTTGTCATCTAGGGAGCCATTGAGCAAGGGGGAAGGAAGGGTGGAAAGCCTGGGTGACACAGTAGAACTAGGTGACAGAGTAGAACTGCCCCATAGGGTTTCCAAGGAGCAGCTGGTGGATTCGAACTATGATCGCTGACCTTTTGATTAGCAGCCTGAGCTATTAACCACTTGGGGATCACCAGGGCTCCCTTTGTAAATCTAGAGGATCTTTTGGAATGTGGTCCTTGGAGGGATGGAGATAGATGATGGGTACCAGAAACCCTGAGACCTGGCCTAGCCCTGTCTCTGCCTCTCTTTCTCTGTGCCCTTGGGCCATTGGCCTAGCCTCTCTGACCTCAGAGCCCCTCAGCTCAGAGATTGTTCAGACCCCCTCCCTTCCAACGTAACCTGTGGGTGTGGAATCCAAAGGGAGGTAGAAAGGCTGCAGGCCAGTTCCTGGGCCCCAAGTGGGCCTCCCCTCTTCTCCCCCAGCTAGGTACGTGGTTGGGTGAGGGTGTGAGGTGGGTGAGGCAATGCAGGATGGGGTTCAGCTGTGGGAGGAGGCTCTGCTGTCTGTATTTGGGTCTCCAACCTGAGGTTGCTGTGGTCGCTGTCCCTTGCCCTGCATCCCCCTAGCTGCCTGACTGAGACATTCCCTGGTGGAGGGCCCACATTCCTCCCATTCCCAGAGCCTAGCCACCCACTTTCAAAGGGCTCATTGAGGTCAGCACTCAATGCTCCTTGGGGTCAGTGGGTCAGGTTGGAAGGCTGCTCAGGCCAGGCCTTGGAGCCCACCCCTTGTTGCTGCCTTGCAGGCAATGGTCCCCCCACCGCATTCCAGCCCTGACTCTGGTAGCCCCCGTCCTTGGTCTGTCCTCCTCTTTTGCAATCAATGAGAATGTGTGGCGGCAGTGACAGCGCCCAGAGGGAATGAGGGGAGGGCTGCCGTCACCAGGCAGGCCTGCTTTAGGCACACCAGCCCTGTAGAAGCCCAGACTTGCAGGGCAGGTTGGCTGCTGGGACAGTGCGGGGAGCATGCGGGTCTGTGAGAGGAACCAGGCCTGATTCTTCTAGCAGGACCAGAGCCCATGGACACCCTGGCTGGAGCTGTGTCTGGGGGAGACCGCCTCCCACAAGCCAGCCAGCCTCTGGGCCCCCATGTCTGGCCTGGCTGGGCTTGCTGGTCCTGCCCTGGGAGGAGGATGGGGAGTTGGAGGGCCGGGGAGTCCCGCTGTGTCTCTCTTGGTCAAGAAAGAGTGGGATTGGCTCAGGATCACACGGAGGTGGCGGTGGGTTGTCTTGTGCCTGGCCCACCTCTGGGGCCATGCCCACCCCATGTGCCCCAGCCCCCTCCCCTGCCCAAACCCCTGGTTATTCTGGGAGCTTTTAGCTACCACTTAGTCAGCCACTAATGCGTCAGGCTGGGGAGTGAGGGGGGAGACACGGTGCCAGACGGTGCTCCTTTTAGACACACAGGATGGGAAGCTGGTCAGGCAGGGGGGTGCGGGGCTGGGGGGGAACACCGGAGGCAGCAGCAGTTCCCAATCCTGGCCATGCTTGTGGGTAGGCATGGGTCTGTGTGCCCTTGGGCTGGCACTTGGCCAGTGGCTGCAGCCCACCCCCATAACACAGGGGCCTCAGCCCACCTTCCCAATTCTTCTCTCATTAGGTCTCCCCCAGGCTGCAGCATGTGGCCTCTGTCCCCGTCCCTTCCATCCATTTGCCTCCCCACCTTTGCTCAGGCGGTTTCCTTTCCCAGAATTCTGTCCTGCCTGTTGTTGGCCATCTAGCTTTTATCCTCCTTTCCCATCCCTTTTGATTCACAATGCTGCAGAAAGAAAGCACTTAGGGATGTGACACTTGCTCTCTTGCCCCGGGCAGCCCGGGCCTTGCTCAGTGCCTGCCTGGGCAGCGCCTTGAAGGTCACCCCCTGCCCTGGCCCAGCTCTCTCAGTGTGGAGACTGGGCCCTGATCCTGACCGGGATGGCTTGGTGCTGCCTTCACTTCCAGGCAGCCCTCCTTTCCCTGCGCCCCCAGCCCCCGTTCCCGGCAGGAACAAAGCTTCCTTTCATGTATTCATTGGGCTGCTGCTGCTCCGACACTTTCTGGGGCACAATCAAGCCTTTTGAGGGCCTCAGGCAGTGCGCGGTGCAGGCTGGGGCTGGGGCTGGGGTGGAGAATGGGCCAGTCCTGTGGCCGTGCTGGTGCCATCTCCCTGCCTCCCCCTCATACACATCACCAGACCCAGGAGGGATGGGAGCCTAGGGTCATGGGAGGCTCCTGGGCTCCTATTGGTTCTGCAAAATGGAACCAACAGTGTCTATTACCCCACCCCCAACCCAAGGCTGCAGCCAGATTTGAGGGAACCTGGGCTCGGGTTGCAGACCCTTGTGTGACTGTCCTGGCCCTGCAGTGACACCCAGCCCTCACCGTGCTTTGTGTATTCTGCAGATACTTTATAAGCAGCCCTGGGGGCCACACCGAGACAGTTTTGCTTGAGAGCTGTGCAGGCTTTCTTTGATGTGCCTGCATTAGCCCTCAGATTGGTTACCAGGGCCAGGTGTGCCTAACATCTTCTCCAGGGCCAGGCCAGGTCACCCCTATCAGACTTGGCTCCTCAGGCCAGGGCTAAGTCTCCTCCCTTTGACTGCCCTGCAGCCCCCAGACAAGTACCCTCTCCAGGGCTCCCTCCTGGTGCCTCTTTCCCCAGGAGCAGCCTTTCCTCTGAGGTGTGGTGTGGGGTTGAGGTGACTGCTGGAGGTTGCCAGTATGGCCTGAGGGGTGGGGCTTCCCCACTCTGCACCCCGAGGGCTGTGGATCTCAGGTCCCAGCCCAATGTCTCCAGACACAGACTTGCAGCTCTTCTTGGGGGCCGGCTGATGTGGATTGAGTGGGAGGGGGGCTGGGGCCACAGACTGTCTGGATCCCAGGCTGGGCCGTGGGGAGGTGGCTCTGCTGAGGCTGTGGGTGAAAGCAGAGCCGTGGGAGCTGAGTCAGGAAGGCCAGGTGGATGCAGACGCTGACCTCAGCACTCCTCAGGTTTTACCTCCTCCGGAAGGGGTGGTAGGCAGGGGAGCGGCCGGGGCTGGCGTCAGAGCCTGGAACCTTGGACCTGTCTGCTCTGCCTAGCCTTGGCCAATACCCCCAGGACTGAGCTGGGCTCTCAGCCCCTGCCCTGCACATTGGGGTTGACGAGGATTGAGCCTGGGGTCCCAGACCTCCCTTGGGCTGCCCGGACCCCCCCGGGAGAGCCAAGTGGACCAGAGGGTAGTGAGCCAGAGAGCTGGCCTCTCCCTGAACATGCCTGAGAACTGATACTCCGTCTGGAGGGGCCGAAGTATCCTGCCTTGGAGTGTGACCTTGGCTAGATGCACCCCCCAGGGGGCCGCGGTTTCTTCCTTTGTACCCCTGCTAGGCTGAAGCTGAGGTGAAGTGTGAACATATCATCCCCTTCCACCTCCCCTCCATTTCCCGCCAGCTTCTAGGGTTGTCTGTCAGGCAGAGAGGTAGCATGAGGAAAGGAATGGAATTGTGGGGCCCATGGTGTGCGGTCCAGTTCACCCTCACTGAATGGGTTCAAGTGGCAGCAAGACAGATTCAGGGCAGACTCGAGGAAATGGCGCTTCTTTTCTCCCTGGGCTGGAGTGTGCCCTGCTTGGATGTCATTGCCAAGCTGGCCGCCCTGGAGTTTGCTGCAGCTGAAAAAACAATCGTCAGGCCAAGTTCCCGGGCGAGGCCCCCAGGCTGGTCAGAGGTGGGAGGATGCTTGTTGTGGCTGATTGCTAAGGGCATAGCCATGGGCTATCCCCTCCCTATAATTTAGTCCTGCAACCAGAACAACCTCAGGAATGTCACCAGAGTTGGAGATGAGACATCTCCCTGGAGGCGGCTGCTGCAGACAGTTTCCTTTTTGGGCAAAATAGTCCCGGTCAACCCTTCTGCTTAAAGGTACAGAATATGCTCTGAGAAGAACCCCCTGTCCCAGGGCTGCTGGGGAGCGAGGGCTGAGCTGATCTTCCTCCTTGGAAGGGCTGAGATCTGAGGGAAGCCAGGCCAGAGTAGGCCATGCCACAGAGTCCAGCTGGGGGCGGGAGTATGGGCTCTGGTTCAGGCCCTACTACCAGACTTGCTTCCATGTAACCTTGGGCTGGTCCCTGCCCCTCTCCTGACCTCTGTTTTCTCAGCTGTGAATGCTGTGAAATGGGAGGGAGTGGACTTTAAGATTCGTTTCTAACACTGACCTACCTAGCGCTCACTGAGGGGCTGGGGGTGAGCAAGGAAGGGTCAGGGAGGGCTTCCTGCAGGAGAGGATGAGGTTCTGAGCAAAGTGATCCCCAGTAACCTGGGCTTTGTCAAGTGGGGTGCTCAGAGGCCCCGCTGGCTGCAGGGGTGGAGATGGCTGTCTACTCTGTCCTGGGGCAGCAGAGATTCACAGGGCCAAGATCAGGCTTTGGCCCCAGGGGCAGAGCTGAGGGGCTGTGGGTCCTTCTGCCTGAGCCTAGCCCCTCAGGAACAGCAGAGGGAGGGTCTGTTTTCCCCACCAGTTGCCGTCAAGTTGACTCTGATTCATGGCAACTCCATGTGTGTCTGAGTAGAACTGTATTCCATTAGGTTTTCAGTGGCTGATTTTTTTGCAAGTAGATCATCGCCAGGTCTTTCTTCCCAGGTGCCTCTGGGTAGATTTCAACCTCCAACCTTTCAGTTAGCAGCTGAGCGTGTTAACCATTTGCACAGTCCAGAGACTGGGGCCCCGGAATCCTGCCGAAGTCATATATGTTGTGTGGAAGGATGAGGCTGCCACCCTAGGGGCATAGCTCTGGGGTGGGGACAGCACTAGGGGTCCTTTCACTTCTGCTATAAGTCCTGATGTCACATCGGCCCAGCCCTTGTCTCTGAGGCCTGGCCAGTGCCCGGAGCACCAAGCATTAGTTTCTAGGGGGGCTGGTGTGCGTGGGAAATCCAGGATCTTCCCCTCAAGGCCTGGCCTCACTAGTTCTACCACTTGCTGCCTCTGCAGACCGCGAAGGACAGAAACAGGTGAACTTTGACCAGATCGAGCCGCACACAGTGCTTTTCCATGAGCCCGGCAGCTCCTCTGTGTGGGTGGGTGGACGCAACAAGGTGTATCTCTTTGGCTTCCCCGAGGGCAAGAACGCCTCCCTGCAAGGAACGGTGAGCACCTCCTCTGCCGGCGTTAGGGACACAGCCGAGCCCCTTAGCGCCCTCACCTCCCTCTCTCTCCTTTGCTCCCCTCTGGCCTTGGGGCCCCAGGGATCTGAGAGAGTTGGCATCTCTTCCTAAACTAGTTCACCCTGCACTATATCCTGTAAAAGGTCCTTGGGAGAGGGTCCCTAAAAGTAGTCCAGATTGGAAGCGGGGTGGTGGTTGAAGAAAAGCCAGAAGCTAGTGCTCTGGCCAGGTGGGTAGCGCTGATGGGGGAAGCTGAGGCAGGAAGCTGGGCCCAGAACCCCATGACCCCTGTCTTCTGAGATCTCTGGGTCGGGCCCACTAAGCTTAGGGCTTTGGATCTGGGGCATGGCTGTCAGATGGTGGGGCTGCGTGATCTGGGTAAGCTACTCACCCTCTCAGAGCCCCAGCTGCTCATCTGTACCGTGAGAACACTGGTTACTTCATTGCAGGCTCATCTTGGGGTACATGGGAAGCACTTGGGTGGGCTTCTCACCCCTGGCAGAGTGGACTAACGCTTTTCCTTCCACCAGGTGAACATTGGCTCCACCAAGGGGTCCTGTCAGGACAAGCGGGTAAGTGGGGGAGAGGGAGTGTGGTGGGGTGGCTGAGCCCTTAGAAAAGGGAGGGGAGACCCTGACTGTCTGAGAGGAGAGGCATGGCCCTGTCCTGGGAGCCCAGACTGCAGGGGGAGGCATGGCCCTGTCCTGGGAGCCCAGACTGCAGGGAGAGGCATGGCCCTGTCCTGGGAGTCCCAATCTGAGAGCAGAGAGGCATTCCTGCCTAGGATTCCCAGTCTGAGAGGAGAGACATGGTTTTTCTCTGGAGACTTCTTTGTTCTTTCTCTGTTCTTGGGGTGATAGAATCAGCTGCATACCCTCTGGCCTCCCCTTGGAAGCTACTTCCTGTGCTTCTGTCCCTTTGATGCCTTCTTTCTGAGGCCGTGTCCTGGTGCTACTGACTGACTTCTCTCCTCCCCTCTTCTCTTCCCGGGCAGGACTGTGAGAACTACATCACTCTCCTGGAGAGGCAGGGCGAGGGACTGTTGATCTGTGGCACCAACGCCCGACGCCCGAGCTGCTGGAGCCTGGTGAGATGGCCCCTCCGCATGTGCCTAAGCAGCTTCCTCTGGCCTGGGTGGGCTCTGACCCCTGTGGTGGGAAGGAGGTGGGGGCCTCCGAGGCTGGCCTCACCCTGGGCCTCACCCTGGGAGGATGGGGCTCCTGGTTGGAGTCGCAGTGGCCGTGGGATCACATGGCCCGTCTGATCCCTTCGCCTTCCCCAGGTGAATGGCACTGTGAAGTCCCTTGGCGAGAAGAGGGGTTATGCGCCCTTCAGCCCCGATGAGAACTCCTTGGTTCTGTTTGACGGTAGGGCTGCAGCTGGGGCAAGAGGGCCTAGGGGGGCTGCCACTCTGGGCTGGGGGTGGTCAGCTCCTTGTCCTGTGGCCCAGCCCTGGGGATGGACTTCCAGGGGCTGTCTGCCCTTACCCTCTTGCTGTCCCCAGGGAAGGAGGTGTACTCCACCATCCGGAAGCAGGAATACAATGGGAAGATCCCCCGGTTCCGCCGCATTGAGGGAGACAGCGAGCTCTACACCAGTGACACCGTCATGCAGAGTGAGTCGGGCCTGCCGGCTGGGCTGCAGTGGACAAGGGGTGTGATGCCCAGGGTGGATGGGACCCCGGTGTCCCCTAGGAGGCCTTCCTGAGGGCCGCTGGGGCCAGAGACTATTCAGGAAAGCAGGAGCTGGTGGAGGCCTCAGCAGCCAGATCCGGGAGTTCAGGTTGGCAGGGAGCAGGGGAAGAGCTGAGACAGAGGTGAGGAGGCAGGATGGGCCCAACGCACTCCAAGGAGCAAAAACAGAGGAAGCCCCAGACTCAGCACGGGGTCCCTGGGAGCCAAAGTTTATTCCCCTGCTGAGCTTCTGTGGGGGCAGCCCAGCACTGCCCTCCTCATTAGGGTGCCACTAATTAGGCAGAAGTCTCACAGGGCCCCAGGGGGCTTCCCCCAGTCCCGAGGCATGAAGTCATTGCTCCCTGGTCGATGACATCTTTGTGGGAAGAGGAGGAAGGCAGAACAGGCGTGGGGTGAGAGTGCAGCCTCTGGGGCCCTTGGGCTGTTAGATCTAAGTTTTATCACAGGTCTGACTTGCCCTGGGTTTGTGCAGACCCAGATGTGTGCAGGGTGGGGTGGGTCCTCCGAGCAGGTTCCCCAGACTCACATCCACTCGGCTGTGTCCCTGGCAGACCCGCAGTTCATAAAGGCCACCATTGTTCACCAAGACCAGGCCTACAATGACAAGATCTACTACTTCTTCCGGGAGGACAATCCTGACAAGAACCCCGGGGCCCCGCTTAATGTGTCCCGTGTGGCTCAGCTGTGCAAGGTGAGCGGGTGTGTGAGGAATGGGCAAAACTGTGTCTGAGGCTGACTGGGAGTGAGTGCAAATGTGCATATACGCATGTGTGTGTGTAAAGGAGCATGTGCAAATGTGCATGTATATGGGATTGTGGGAGCACTTGTGTGCTGAGTGGGCATCTGTCAGTGGTTATATGTGGTTGAGTTCATGTGCCTGTGTGACAGTGTGCACGTGTGTGTCACTCATGTGTGTGTGAGAGTGTGTACAGGAGAGTGCATGCGTGTGAAAGTGTGTCTACATGTGTGGACTTCACTTGTGGGAATGTGCTAGAATATGAGTCACGTGTGTGGGTGGGTAGATGAGTGTCTGAGCCTGTCTATGTAGTGGGGACCCAGTACCCTCCCCTGCAGAGTCCCCACCACCAGCCCTGAGCCCTGGGCCAGGCAAGCCTGCCAGGTGGAGCCGGGCCTTGGAGCCAGGCCTGGGTTGGGTGGCAACTCTGCCTCGTTCCCTAGCAGGTCCCTTCCCCGATCCGAGCCTGCCTTCTCTTAACCTGGGTGCTGGCATTCCTGGCAGCAGATGCCTTGGGCCATGGGGCATCCTGGGCAGGTGCTGAGGAGCCTCCCCTCCCGCCACCTTCCCAGGGCGACCAGGGTGGTGAGAGTTCCCTGTCAGTCTCCAAGTGGAACACCTTCCTGAAAGCCATGCTGGTGTGCAGTGACGCCACCACCAACAAGAACTTCAACAGGCTGCAGGACGTCTTCCTGCTCCCCGACCCCAGCGGCCAGTGGAGGGACACCAGGGTCTATGGCGTTTTCTCCAACCCCTGGTGAGTGACCCTCATCCAGGGCCCAGGGGCTGGCATCAGTTAAGTGTCCAGTAAGGATCTGCAGGCTTGAGCCCTGCTGAGACGAAGCTGATGTGGCATGACCAGGGACTACGGGCTCAGGGACAGGGCTGGTCCTGGGTCTGGGGATTAAATGCAGGCTGAGGGTGGGGGCTGTGCTCAGTGAAGTGTATGCTGTTGTGTTTGTAAGTCTGTACAATGAGTGTGTGTGCCTGTGTCCATGTGCACACTCGCAGCTGCGCCTGTGTCTGTGTGTCCCACCATCAGTGCGTGCTCAGAGCCGTGGAGGCCTCTCTGGGGGTGCTGGGTGCTATCACACCTGCTCGGGCACGGCCTGTGCCTGATGATTCACACTTCTTAATCACTCTCAATGATTGAAAACAAAGCAGGAAAAAGTGTTGGGGGTGTGTGGGGAGGGGTGGGTGGCAGGGTGGGGGCAGCGCCCTGCTCTGTGGCTTCTGTGTGACCAGACCCAACGGGCCTGGGAGGGGATGGGGTCTGACCCCTTGGGCATCAGGGTCCTCCAGCCTGTGTCCAGAGAGGTTGGAGAATCCACCAACAGAGATGGCCATGTTGGGATTCCTCTTTGGGGTGAGCAGAGCAGATAGCCTTTGAGCTCAGTGATTCCAGAACTGAACGTGAGGCTGTGGTTTCAGTTCTGAGCAGAAAGAAATTAGGTTGAATTTGCCTGGCTGCCTTCCTCCCTCCCTCCATCCCTTCCTTCCTTTTTCCTTCCACGGTGTTTAATGAACATCTGCTCTATGCCCAGCACTGGGCCTGGCCCTGAGGATAGCTCCGGCCTTCATGGAGCTTGTGAGCTGGGGAGCTCGGCTGGAGGCTGAGATTGTGTTCTGTCTGGTGCTGGGCTGACCTGGATGAGTGGAGACAGGTGGATGTGGGCCGTGAGCTGAGGTGGCCTCTGTGTCCCCCCAGGAACTACTCGGCTGTCTGCGTGTATTCTCTCGGTGACATTGACAGAGTCTTCCGCACCTCCTCGCTCAAGGGCTACCACCCAGTCCTTCCCAACCCTCGGCCCGGCAAGGTGAGCATGAAAACCGCCATGGCCCAGGTCCCAGACCCACCCCACACACTCCCAGCCACCCCACTGACCCAGCTGCTCTCCTTTCTCAGTGCCTCCCAAACCACCAGCCGATACCCACGGAGACCTTCCAGGTGGCTGACAGTCACCCCGAGGTGTCACAGCGAGTGGAACCCATGGGACCGCTGAAGACACCACTGTTCCACTCCAAGTACCACTACCAGAAAATAGTCGTCCACCGCATGCAGGCCAGCCATGGGAAGACCGTCCACGTGTTGTACCTAACCACAGGTGAGGGACGGGACTCCCCAGTCTGCTTTGTAAGAGGGGACATGGAAGGTATAACGTGATTACTATCAGGTTGGAGCTTTACACAGGAAGGAAGGCTTGAGTGACTAAGCGCTGTCAGGGGTTAGTGTCTGTGACTGGAAGAGTCAGGCAGGGAGGACTTCCTGAGGAGGTGGGGGCAGAAGGGAAAGGGAAAGGCATCCTAGGATGGGAGAGGAGCATGCACCAGGATTTGGAGGGAGAAAGGTGGTGAGTCTAAGCAAAGCCTGGTACAGCTTTGGTCCGGATGTTTGACTCTGGGAAGGAAGTTGTAGGAAGAAGTGTGGAGAGGCAGGAGCAGGGAGCTGCTCGCCGGGGATCCTGCAGGCCTCTGCCAGGCTGAGTGAGGAAATTGGACCCGTTCCCTGCATTTGGATTATGCAGGTGACAGGAAACATTTAATGAGTAGGTGGACCCAAAGAATTTAGTGACCTGAGGAAGGACTTCCAGACGGCATAGTCTTTGCAAAGGGCTGGGGTGGCACCTGTTCTTCCCTGGAGGGGGCTTTCCTGTGGGAACCAGGGCCTTGCTGACCCTGGGGGCTAGATGGAATGCTTGGGAGATGCCCCTGCATTCCAGAAAGCCGCAGGACATGGAGGAGCCAGTCTTGAGCTGGTGTGGGGCAGCTTCCTGGTCCCAGGCTGTGGCCAAAATGGAGTCCAGGAGTGGCTGTTGGAGACCAGCGTTGGCAGAGGCTGCAGGTCTTCCGTAAGACTGGACAGTGGTACCATTAGAAAGGTCATTGTCTCCTCTGGGTGCTCAGTGACTCTGGGGCCACACAGCCCAGGCCCCAAGTGCCTACCCCCTATTGTTTGGGCTCCCCCATGTGACTTCCTGCTTCTTGGTGGCCTCACTGGGAGCCTGAGCCCCAGGGCCATTGTTTGGCTCCCGGAAGCCTTGGGGAAAGAAATTTCCTATGGGGCAGAGCCTGGGCTCTGGGCCCTGAGACCCCACCTCTTTCCTCCTTTATTCATCCTGGTTGCATCCATGTGCTCTGTCCTTGTTCTGCCCTAGGGACGATAGGCCTAGCTGTTTTGGTCAGCTAGGGGGACCGTGGGGCATTGGGAAGCACAGTACTGGGAACCAGGAGCCAGAACAAGGGCAGCTGAGCTTGGGCAGAGTGAGCCTCAGACCCCCTTCCTTGCAGAAGTGGGAGGTGAGTGCACTTCCGTGATGAGGGCAGTTGTCTTGTTTTGCCCTGAGGGCCATTTGAGAAAAGCCATTTTGGAGCCTGCAGCAGGAAGGATTGGGGTGAGATGAAAAATAGAACTTTCTGAATCCTCTGCAGAGAATGGGAGGGTCTCATAATTGGGAGAAGTTGTTGGCTCAGTTCTTGAGAGTTCCACCAAGAAGAAGCAGTGATTGGGGCTGTGTAAGAAGGAGGTGGAGAGCAGGGTGTGTGTGTGAAGCCAGTGACCGGGGTGGGAGCTGTGGCAGGGGAGAGGCTTGTCAGCTGAAGGAGCATCTGGCCACATCTCAGAGTCTGCAGATGGGGTTCACAGACACACAGAGGAGCCTTCCTAAGCAAGTGATCATCTGACTGTGCTTTTTTGGGGCAAGTGATGCCCTGGGAAATTGGGAAGGAGGGAGAGAAGGAGGTAGGCTATTCTAGAAACTGGGACAGAGGGGTGTGATGGGGGATTGGAAGGACCCAGGGGTCAAGATGCCCATTAATCCCTGACAGGTGCTCACGAAGAGTGCATTGATCTGGGAGGCAGGCAGCCTGGTTATATGGCCTTGGGCAAGTCACTCCCTCCTCTGGAAATTAACCAGATGGAATCTAAGGTCCCTTTCAGATCTAAGATTTTATAAAAATTACAATATCTCCTAAGACTAAATGTAATGTGGGATCCTGGACTGGCTTCTAGAACAGAACAAGGACATTAGTGGAAAAACTGGTGAATCTGAACAGTCTGTAGTTTAGTTAATAGTGATGTACCAATGTCAATTTCTTAGTTTTGACAAACGTACCATAGTTATATAAGATGTTAACATTAGGGGAAGCTGCATGAAGGGTATTTGAAGACTCTCTGTGCTCTCTTTGCAAACTTTCTGTAAATCTAAAATTATTCCAAAATTAAAAGTTTATTTAAAGAGAATATATCCCTTAAGAATCCAAGAGGCAGGGGAGTAATAAAAGCCTAGGGGTTGGATTCTGACAGATCTGGGTTCCAACTTGGTCTCTGCCGTTCACCAGCTATGTGACCTTGAGCAAGTTGCTTAGCATTTCTAAACCTCATTTTCTTACTTGCAAAATGGATTGCACCCACCCTACAAGGTTGTGGAGGAACACTGTGGTAGAGGGCTTGACCCAATACTCAGGTGCCACGGCTCCTGGTTCTGTTCTTCACATTCCAGCTTCCTGGGTGGACTTCAGGCCCTCTCAGGGAAGCTCTGGGCCTCCTGGGATGGCCTCCCTGGCCCAGTCTTGGAAACTTCCTGGGCTGCCCTCAGGCTCCTACATTCCCCGCTAGTCACGCTCTCCTCTCCCCCCATCCCCACAAGTCCTGTGACCCTCGCCTGACAGACAACTTCCCAGCCAGAGGCATGCCACCCCCACCTGGGTCTCTCTCCATGTTTTTGCTGGACTGGCTCAGCCTCCAGGGAGGCTTCCTGGGCTCTGTAGTGGGCTCCCACCACTGACCCTCTGCCCATTGCTCACAGACAAGGGCACCATCCACAAGGTTGTGGAGTCGGGGGAACAGGAACACAGCCTTGTCTTCAACATCATGGAAATCCAGCCCTTCCGTCAGACAGTCGCCATCAAGGCCATGACGCTGGACACTGACCGGGTGAGCCTCCCCACCTCATAGGGCTGCCCATTGGTGGCCAGCTGAGGACAGTGTTCCTTTGCTTGCGATTTGCATGTCCTTTGAGGAACCTCTGGGCTCCAGGGCCTCCCAAGTTACCTGGCCTTATGGACTGGGACTTAAAACTTTGTGTAGGGTGTGGGGGCCCTAGGCTAACCCCAAGTCCTGCTTTCCTTCCAGCGGAAGCTATATGTGACCTCCCAGAAGGGGGTCAGCCAGGTGCCCCTGGACCTGTGTGAAGTCTACAGAGGGGGCTGCCATGGCTGCCTCATGGCCCGAGACCCCTACTGCGTCTGGGACCAGGGCCACTGTGTCTCCATCTACAGTGCCCCAAGGTACGTCAGCTGGATCCCTTGTCCCTGGGAGAAGGGGGACACGGGAGAGGGGGTGGGTGTGTACTGATGGACTTCAGGAAGCATCAGTGCTGGACCGTTTTGGCCAGCCCCCTTCTGGATGGATAACAGTACTGCTCCTGGGGTAAAGTGTAACGATGAGAAGGGGGGCCAGGGCTGCAGCCTCCTATCGGCTCAGCCTCCCTCCTTCAGCTCTAGGTCCGTGCTGCAGTCCATTAATCCAGCTGAGCCACATAAAGAGTGTCCCAACCCAAAGCCAGGTACTGGATCCGGCCCTATTGCCCAAGTTGGAGGGAGGCATGGCCTTGCCCTGGGAGTCCCAGTTACAGTTCTGCCTAGGGAGCCCCGTTGGGGTTGGGGCTGATTCTGGGAGGGGTAAGGTGAGGGAGAACATGTTCATTTAGGAGGCTTGCCCCTGGAGGCCCGGTCATGTGGCGGGGACACAGCCTCTCCTGGGAACCTTCCTCACGCTGCCTCCCCGCATCCTCCCCAGATGGGGCTCCGCTGCAGAAGGTTTCCCTGGCCCGGAACTCGCGCTACTACCTGAGTTGCCCCATGGAGTCCCGCCATGCCACCTACTCGTGGTTCCATAAGGAGAACGTGGAGCAGAGGTGTGAGCCCGGCCACCAGAGCCCCAACTGCATCCTGTTCATTGAGAACCTCACGGACCAGCAGTATGGCCACTACCGCTGCGAGGCCCAGGAGGGCTCCTACCTCCACGAGACCCAGCACTGGGAGCTGTTGCCCGAGGACGGCACCACAGCCGCGCACCTGCTGGGCCATGCCCGAGCCCTGGCCGCCTCCTTGTGGCTGGGTGTCCTGCCCACCCTCATCCTCAGCCTGCTGGTCCACTAGGGCCTCCTGGGCCAGGCTTGCCTCAGGCTTCTGCAACCTCTGGGGCACTAGGAATGTCTCAGTCACAGAGCTGGCCGCCTGAGGCTCCTCACCCCTGCTTCTTCCAGGGGGACTGAATGCCTTGGTGGGGTCCCCGGGCCTGGAGACATCCAGCCGCAGGCGGCTGCTGGGCCCCAGGTGGGGCAGGTGGTGGGGACCAGAGAATGAAGGTGCTGACTGTGAAGCTGGGGGTGTCTATGACCCGAGACTTTGTCCCCTGGAGAATATTTTTCAAAGACTTGGCTAAATGCAACAGTCCTCTGGATCTGAGACCCCATGGACCAGGGATTGAGGATTGGAAAGGGGGTCTAGGACCCCATCTCTGGACCTTGAAGCTGAGGCCTGAGTCCTTCTGTATTCTCTATATCCAAATATCTCCTTAATTCCCCGCCCCCCCTTGGCTGGGGTTGGCTGGTGTTCCTGAAGGCCTAGGGCTGCCCCCTCCAGCCCTGGGGATAGGCACCGGGTGGAGCCAGCCCTGAGTCCCCTGGACAGCCGCCTTGCATGTTTATTGAAGGATGTTTGCTTTCCGGCCAGGACAGGAAAAGCTCTATTTTTACGTTAGGCTTATTTCTTGTATAGCTACTTCTGACTGCATCTGTACGAAAATACCAAAACTACAGGCTGGGGATGGGGTGGGAGAGGGAGGGGCTGGGGGAAGGGTGGGGGAGGGGCCCCAGTCTGAGGCTCCTGGGGATGGTATAAGAGGCCAGAGATGGGCATGGGTTCATGGAGAG
Organism: Dugong dugon; assembly: GCA_030035585.1. Taxonomy (NCBI): domain Eukaryota; kingdom Metazoa; phylum Chordata; class Mammalia; order Sirenia; family Dugongidae; genus Dugong; species Dugong dugon. The sequence goes on along the minus strand of CM057482.1, from coordinate 19,800,585 downwards.
TGGCATGAGCTGGCTCTGCCCGGGAGCCCAGGCCGAGGGGGACAGTACAAGCCCCCCAGTGTCCTACAGACACTGACCACTGGTGTGGGGGGGTGATTATGGGAGGGGTTGGGTGAGGGAGACAGGGGAGAATGAGGGAGAAAACTGAGCCCTAGTTCACCGTGTTCATTTAGAAGGAGGAGCCGGGTCCTCAGGGGGAGGTTCCAGGACTCTGCCCTTGGCATTGGGGGTTGGGGGGCGGGGGGTGCCCTCCCCTCCCCTCAGCCCCCTTCCTCAGGGGCTGTGCTTCCATGCTCCTAGCCTCCCACCTTCAGCTCAGGACATGTTATAACTTAGGCTATACTGTGAATTCTGGTGGGGACAGCCTGGGCCTAGCTCTCCAGGTGGGTACCCTGCCCTCAGCCCTGTCCATGGATTTCAGCAGAGAGCTGGGCCCCTCTCCGGCTGGGTCTAGCCTGCCAAGGCAGGGCCCGGGGCCGGCGGCCTTCTAGCTTCGGCCCCTGCATCTCTTCTCAGTGCACTTTAATAATGTAACATATTACTAATAAACAAGCTATTTATTTATCGGTGCCTGCTCCTTGCCTGCAAAGCCATCCTGCTCAGGGGGTGAGGGTGGGGGCTTCTGTTTATTAGTCAGCATCTCTGCTTGCTGCAAACTTCAAATGTCGCAGGCCCTCTCAACAGCCACGGCCAGGAGGGCTTGTTGTTCCCTTGTTATAACCCCACCCTGGGTGACACAAACCTTGGTGGCTGGAACCATAACCAGAGGTGCCTGGGAAGACAGGCCTGGTGATCTGCTTCTGAAAGGTCACAGCCATTGAAAACTCTAAGGAGTGCAGTTCTGCTCTGTGCACACAGGGTCACCGTGAGTTGGAACTGACTCGATGGCAACTGGTTTGGTTTGACTTTTTGGTGTTCCAGCTAGGAGTCAAACTCAGCCAGGCACCCACCTGGTGAGAGGCAGGTAGCAAGGTCTGAAGCCACAGCTCCTGATCTGTCCCCAGGCTATTGATGTCTGGAGCCCTGGCAGCCCTTCACCTCACCTTCTCTTCTCACAGCTTAGGAGCTGGCCTTTCCCTCTGCCACCCACTACTTCCCGTGGGAGGTCTGGCCAAGCCACTCAAGAAACAGTCTCAGACCCTGCCTTCCAGATCAGATACGTCCCCCTCTCCCGTGGGACATGTGTGGTGATGAGTGTGTGTGTGTGAAGGAGGCAGAGGACATAGGAGGCGGCCTGGAGCGGGGACTGGGAAATGAGAATTTACTCCTTACCAGGCCCAGGGGCAGGGCAGGGCAGGGGTCTGTGGGAGGCTGCTTGCAGAGGGGGTGTGGCTGGAGGTATGGAGGGTGAAGGGGTAGGAGGGTTTGTGTGCTAACCCGAGCTTGGCTTTTCAACCCCCAGGGCAGTGAGGAGAGACGGGATGGGATTTGTGCTTTAGAAACTCTGAGCTTCCTCCAGATAAGGCAAACAGATTTCAACACCAGATGGACTTGCAAGAAGGGGCGGGACTTGAGGCTGGGCAGGAGGCTGGGAGGGGAGTTTGGAGTTAGGAAGCTGTTCAGGGAGGATGGTGGCAAGACTAGGGCAGTAGCTTTGGGATGAATGGTGGGGACGGTGGAGGGGTTCAGAAAGGAACCCTGATGTCTGCTCCCTTCCTCTCCCCTTCCCTCTTCTCCCCTGCCGCTACCTGCCCTTGCGACAGGAATCCAGACCTTTTGGGGTTCGCTGGGAGTTTTCCTGAGCAGAGATGCTGAAGGGGGTGTGTGGGAGGCTTGGGACAGCTCCCCTTCAGAATCTGGGTCCAGCTTTTGATCAGGTCTAGTGGACCCACATAGGGCATGTTAAGGCTGGAGTTGCACCCCCACCCCCACCCCAGGCACTCCCTTATCCCTGCAGTCTGCAGTGCGCACCTGGACCAGCCTTGGGCTAAGGATTCTGGTTCTCTCCTCTTCTCACACCCAGCTTCCCAGCATGACTAAAGTAGCAGTAGGTGCTCGGGGCCAGGTGTCTTCAGGAATTTTGGGTACCCAGAAAATCCCTGGGCTAGGGACAGAGACTTGGTGCTACATCACCCTTTGTGATTCTGGACCACTCACTGACCCTGGCCTTCTCTGAGCTTTATTCTCACGTGTAAGAGCAAGGGCTGATCAGGACTTCTGTGGGCCCCCTCTTGCACATTGTTCTGGGTTCTGAGACGAATCTGCCTTGCCTTGGAGGGCACGCGGTCTATGTCTGGGCCCAATCTGTCCATTTTCCCCAGCTCTCAACGAAGTAAAGTCAGCACAGGGGTCCCTGGCTGGTGGCAAAGGCCCAGGGCGGGGAGCGGATTCCACCTGAAAGAGGTGAAGCAGCTGGTGAGGAGACTGTGGCTCAAGCCCTGGCCCCCCCTTGATCGCTAGATAATCTTTAGTGAGGTCCTTGCCCCCTCTGGACCTTGGCGGCTGCTCTCATTCCTGTGGGGATGATCTTGGTGCCCTGATGGGCCCAAGAGATGGGGCTTACGGGATGGAACACTTGCCTGGGTAGAGGGAAGCCTTGAGCACTGAGGCATGAAATGAGCCCGTGCAAATCCCATGTAAATGAGGTGGGTGGGAGGAGTACCTGGGCTCAGGGATCCCGCCCTGTTTCCCCCTGATGGGCAGGACCCTTAGGCTGGGCCAGGTGGGGGAGGGTCTGCTACACAGATACCCACCCGATCACCACCGGGTCAACCTTGAGGCCAGGCTGGGAGCAGGAGCCAGGCCCCCGCGCTGCGCTCCGTCTTGTGTATCCTCAATTGGGAGGAGGAGGAGCACAGAGGGAAGAAAAGGGAAAAACCAGCTTCCCTGGGGAGCCCAGCAGGAAACTGGAGCCCTCCTTTATGCTCCCCTTTCACAAATCCAAAGGTCACTAAGGCTTGACCCTGTGCTTGATCACCTGTCCACTTCCTGCCATCCACTCACCTGGATGAAGACTGATGCCTTCCTGTGTCTTTGCTACATAAAACCCTTTAACAGCTCCCCCACTCCCGCAGACCAGGTCTGTCCTGATCCGGCATTCATGACCTGCATGTCCTGTCTTCTCTACCCCTAGCTCTCTGCACTCCTCCACCTGCCTTTGCTGGAGCCAGTCTGTGCCTTGGCTCCTGTGGTTCCCTCTCATGGTATGCCAGGAGTAAGATGCACCCAGGCAGAGGTTTCAGAATGCCCTTGAATTCTCCAAAGGGGCCCTGGATGCCTGATGCCTGATGCCTCATCCTGCTCAGCTCCGAGCTCAAGGGGCAGGTGGAGACTTAGGGAGGGTGCACGTAGAGTCAGGCCCTGGGCAGGTGCTGGGGTCCCAGGGAGGGAAGGCACAGCGCCTGCCCTGGTAACACATGAGCTTGGTAGGGGGGCAGATGTGGGGCTGGAAAGTAACTAAGCATGGGATGATCCTAGGTGAGGGTGGGAGCTCAGAGAGGATACCTAACCCACTGGGAGGGGGGAGGGGGGAGAAAGGGAGGCTTCAAATGGGGCTTTAGAGGATGAGAAGAAGTCCCCCAGGTGACTGAAGAATGGAAAAGGGATCAGTATGAGCAAAGGCCTGGAGTGTGAGAGGGCCTGGGCTGTTACAGGCATGGCTGGAGGAATGTGGGCTCCATGAAGGCAGGGATTCTTCCAGTTTTGTTCACAAGCTATATCTCCAGCACCTAGAACAGTAGGTACATAGTAGGTGTGCAACACATTCTTGCTGACTGAACAAGCAAGAGGAAAGAAGGGAGGGTATCCTAAAATGAAATTGGATGACTCTATCAGTGTCAGATCCTGGGAACTAATGCCCTAGATCTTCATCCTGCAGGTAATAGGGAGCCATTTTGAGCAGGGGTGGGTGGATGATGATGACAATGATAATAAGGATGATGGGGCCCTGAGATCAAGTTTTTCTCACACCTGATCTCTGCCTGCCTAACCTCAGGCACCCCTCATCCCATCCCAGGGCATTGACAGCTGCCTCCATGGCCCAATTTTGGCTGTTCATTGTCTGAAATATCAAGTGGAGAGTCTAGGCTGGGTGTCCCAGCTGGGGTGCCAGCAAGGATGTCCGTGGTGAGGACTGAGGATTGGTTGGCCTGGGCGTGGGTGGTGGAGTGGGGCTAGCAAGGCCAAATCAATCTCAGGAAACACTTTTATGTTAGTATTGGCTACCCCTGGGAGGAAGAGGCCTTGGGAAAAAACAAAAACCACATCTTCAGGGTCACCAGTGGTCACCAGCCAGCCCACACCAGAGGAAACAGCATAGGACCACAACCAGGAGACGTGCTGGGTGTCTTTCTGTGGGATGGTGTCCCACCCTAGAGCTGCTGGATCCAGGCCAGGTCAAGGCCTCAGAACTCTGATATTTTTGTCAGGCTGGGCAAAATGAAGAGACTCAGACTCACAGCAACCCTATAGGACAGAGTAGAATTGCCTTATGGGGTTTCCAAGGACTGGCTGGTGGATTTGAACTGCCAAACTTTTGGTTAGCAGCTGAGCTCTTAACCACTGTGCCACCAGGGCTCCCAGAAAGGCTTAGGTAGAGGTAAACATGCCTGGGATTGGACCTATATCATGATGAGTGTCTTAGCTTCTTAGTGCTACTATAATACAGATACCACAAGTCGGTAGCTTTAAAGAACAGAAATTCATTTTCTTACAGTTCAGGAGGCTAAAAGTCTGAATTCAGGGGAAGACTCTTTCTGTTGGCTCTGAGGAAAGATCCTTGTCTCTTTCAGTGTCTGCAGCCCTGGGGTTCCTCGGTTCCTTTGCGATTCTCATGTGGCATCTATCTTGCCCCATTTGTGCTGGCTTGTCTTTGTGTCTATGCTGTTACTTATAACTCAGAAGTGATGAGGTTTAGGACCCACCCTACAGTGATATGACCTCATTAACATAACAGAGAAAATCCTATTCCCAAACAGGATTGCCTCCACAGGTATAGTGGTTAGGATTCCAACACATATTTTGGGGGGACACAATTCTATTTGTAGCCGTGGGCATACACACAGCCTACAACTTGACCCAGCACAAGTCCATGCTTGTAACAGACATTACTAATCAGTTATGACATTCCTTTCTCCTGAGCTCAGATGAGCAATTTCCTCTAGAACTGCATCATCTAAGAGCCACTGAGCATTTGAAACGTGGCTCATCTGAATTGAGATGTGGTATAAATGTAAAAGACACACTGGATTTCAAAGATTTAGGATGAGATATCTCGCTAATACATTTTTCTTTTTTTAAATTAATGCATTTTTATACTGATTACACCTTGAAATGACAATATGTTGAATATATGGGGTTAAATAAAAATATATTATAAAATTAATTCCATTTGTTTCTTTTGCTATTTAATGTGGCTACCCGAAAATTAAAAATTGTACGTGAGACTTGCCTTACATTTCTGGTGGACAGTGCTGCTCTAGAATATCAGCTCCATGAGGGCAGGAATTTTTGTCTGTTTTGTTTACAACTGCATTTCCAGCCCCTAAAATACCCGTCACATAGTAGGTGCTCAATAAATTATTTGTGGAATGAATGAATGCATCCCTGTCAACATTGCCCTCAGGGAGCCACCACCAACTGATCAGTGGAACATATTTACTATTTGGAACCTATGCAGTAGCAACACCACAGTACCCCAAATCCCCTCATTAGTGCTGACTTTAGCGCAAATGAACCCCAGAGGCACAGCTGGAGGTGGACACGGGTGAACATACTGCACTGCTTGCTAAGTGTCCTCTGAAAGGAGACATCTACTTCCTTTTAATCAGGAAGCCGGGCAGAATGCAAATGATAGGGAAATCGCCTCTCCCAGGGCCATTTGCATGTCTGGGGTGCTGGGGTTGTTTCTCATCTACTGCCTCAGCACAGGCCCTGGTCTCTGGGGACAAAGGAGAAAGCTCAGGAGACTTTGAGCGGTAGGTGAGGTGAGCAGGGGAGTGGAAGGTGCAAGAGTGGAGCTGGGCCACCGGAGTCTTTCCCCAGTGAGCAAGGGCTGTAGCCCCGAGCATCCTTGTCTCTCAAATCTAGCAGGAGCCTAAAATTAGTCTGCTTTTCCAGCCTCCGCCACAGCTGCCTGTGCCAAGCTGGGCCCTGCAACCCAGACTGTCTGCACCGTCTACCCTAAATGCTGGGCCTGCATCTCCTGGTCCTCATGGGAACCCTGAGCTCCGTGCTCCTGTTATGCCTGCTGAGGGCCAGCCTACCTACTGCTCTGCCCCTGCAAAGCAGCTTGGAGATAGCTGAGAGAGAACAGGGCTTGGAGGGCCAGGGGCCAGGGCCAGTCTGCTTTGTGGGGGCAGTTCTTGAAGGAATGTTAGCCAGACAGAGGAGCAGGGTGAGGGTGCTCCAGGCTGGGGAACCAGCACGTGCAAAAGCAAAGTAGTAAGAGTCTGCCGCCGTGGAGGAAAGGGTGAGTCGTTTGGAAGGGCTGGTTGAAGAGGACGGAGTAGTCTGGCAGGCACAGGACTGGCAGGCAGTAGGTCAGGTCTGCCGGCTCCCACCCCCATCCATGGAGCCTCCAGAAGAGGTTGGTGGCTCTGTCCTGCTCTGCCTCATGGGCAGCTGTAGTAAGGCTGTGGCCATTCTCTTCCTGCCTCATGCAGAGCCCAGGAGGAGTGCTCAGGTGCCAGGGCCCGCCTTCCACTTGCCTCTTCTTTTGGGGCTTCCACATCTAGTATTTGTGGGAAGCCCTGGTACCTTCCAGTTCTGAGTTTCTGGGGTTGCTGGCTGCTCAGTCTACAAACGAAAAAACCGAGGCCCAATGAGGCAAGTACTTGAGGCAACATGGTGCGTGGGGAAATCTCCACATCAGTCACTGTTGGGGGCACATTTTGATCTGAGTCTGAAGAGTGGGGCTTGCGGCCCACTCTGCAGAGGACCTTCCTGGAAGCAAGAGTGAGTATGCAGGCGACACTGTTGGCCCATGACGATTTCAAGCCTTGAGCTGAACAGAGTCTCAGCTGCAGGAAGTGGGGAGCAGCGGAAGCCACAGTCACCTTCCTCTCCTTGGGGAAACTTTGTGAGAAGCCAAGTGGAACATGCTGAGCTCATGGGTAGGCCTTTCCACAACCCACGCTGGGAATTCTACTACCAAAACGTCTTTTTGCCCCCGACATCTCCCGGTAGCATCGCCACAGCCCTCAGAGGCAGAGTGCCAGGGTGGGCATTACTGTTCCCCATTAGACAGATGGAGGGATGAGGCCAGGGAGGTGGAACTTCTTACCCAGGGCTACCTGGCCCATCAGAACCCAGGCATGGAACCCAGGGCTCCTGCCTCTCCCCACGCATACGCAACACCCTCTCCGGAGGAAGCAGGGGTGAGTGTAATCTACACGCACCTTAGCCAAAGTGAGGGCCTCGGGGAAAGTTTAAGACCCTTGAGGTTTCCTCACCTCCATCCCCCCTCATTTCCGAGCAGACGTGAGCCCTCCTCGTTTGTGCATTGGCCACACATGAGGTGTCTCACTATCTCAGTACGTCTGTCCACAGCTCTGGGGTCTGTTGGAGGTATCACCCTGCCCCTCCCCCAGCCACTTCAAGAGCTCAGAGCCACTTGGAGCTCCTCTGCACCCCAGATGGCATCCTTGGGATCCTAGACTCATTTCTCAGCGGTGGGCCCTGCAGTCCTTGGAGAGGACCCAGACTGGTCCTGTGAGTGAGGACATCCTAGCCCCATACATCCCTTCCTGAACTCCACCTGCTGCCTACTTTCCTCCTCTCGAGACCCATCCCAATCACAGGCAGAGCATCAATTAAATGAAAGGAGAGTTCTTTGCTCTGGCAGCCAGCCCCGGGGAAGATGGAACGCGGGGCTGTCCACCTCTGTGTTCTTCTGTCGTTCTGTCTCAGTCTCATTGGCTTTCTCTGTCGGTCTCCCTGCCTCTGTTCCCTTTGTTTCTGTATGTCCCTCGCGACTGTCTCTCTGACTTGTTCTCTTGTATTCACTTGCATGAAACAAGCATGCATACGCACACACGCAGCACACTAGACCACACACATTACCTGCTCACATGTACACGTATGCACACGTGCATACCTGTGCACCCGTGCCTCCACTCCCAGCATCCTCCTTCCTTGGGGCAGGAAGTGTGAAGCTCTCTCTCTGTGTGTCCACAGGCTCAGGGCAAAACCACCCTAATTTTCACACTGTCCTTGTCACCCTGACCCTGGCAGCCAGGAGTTTGAAGCTAGGCTGGGTCTCCCACTAACATCTGGGGAATTGAACGGGGGTCACTGAGTCCAGTAATTTTTTTTGTTTTTGATGATCACTTTGATATCTTTAAATAGTCTTCAGTACTTGATTTAACAGTTTAAACGTTATCTTTTCACTTTAGCTATAAAACATGAGGAAATCAGGGTATTTTCACTGTCACCCCTTCTTGCCTTTTTTTTCTTTACCTTGTGTTAGTCATTCTATTTTCACATTGTTTGTAATATTTGCAGTCACAGAGTTGCTCTACTGCTTGTTCCAGATTAAATGGACTCACTGTTCACGCCAGTCCTTGGCTGTTGAGTCATTATTCTTCTCCAGGAATTTCTTTAAGAACAACTCACAGGAATGGTACTTGCCAAGTTTTCTGAGTTTATGTTTCCAGATGTCTACTTATTGCCTTCATACGTAAATGAAAGTTTGGCTGGGTACACATTTCTTCATTTAATATCTATATTTGTAAGATTTGCTTAGGTGTGAGAGTATCTGCAGGTTGAATTCCTAGAAGTGGGATTGCTAGGTCAAAGGGTATGTGCATTTTTAATTTTGATAAATATTACCAAATTATGCCAATTTACCCTCTCAAACACCGACGTGTAGGAGTGCCTACGTAGCCACACTCAACCGAATGTTGTCCAGGTTTGTTTTTCTTTCATCTTTAGCTGGACCCAGCATTGCCTGCGAGCAAAGTGTGTGCGTGTGTGCGCGTGCACATGTGAGTGTGTGACTGTGATTGTGTGTGTGTGGCTGTGTGTATGTATTTGTGACTGTGTGTGAGTATGTGTGAATGTGTGTGACTGAGTGTGAGTGTGTGACTGTGTGTGACTATGTGTGACAGTGTGTGACTGTGTGTGACTGTGACCATGTGTGTGAGTGTATGGGAGAATGTGTGTGTGTCTTTATGAGTATGTGAATGTGTGTGACTATGTGCATGCGTGTGAGTGTGTGTGTGTTAGTGTATGTGACTGTGCGTGTGAAAGCGTGTGCAACTATGTGTTTGAGAATGTGTGTGATGATGTGTTTGAGTGTGTGACTGGGTATGTGAGTATGTGAATGTGTGTGATTGTGTGTGTGAGTGTGGCTGTGTGACTGTGACTATGTGTGTATGTGAGTGTATGTGACTGTGTGTGTGACTGTGTGTGATTATGTGAATGTGACTGTGACTGTGTGTGAGAGTATGTGAGTGTGTGTGACTGTGTGTGTTTGTGTGTGTGTGCGTGTAGGTGTGTGTGTGTGTGTGTGTGTGTGTGTGTGTGTGTGTGTAAGAGGGAGATGTGGGGTTAATAACGTACTGGTCCCTCCCCCCTCTGATGCTCCCTCCCTGTGGTCCCGCTGAGATGCTCTATGACCCCCTCAGGAGCTGGGGGCAGGGGACTGGTGGACGCCAGGAAGCCCAAGGGTGAGGTGGCTTTGGGGAGGAAGCCTGACTGTATGTGTGCCCTACCCAGTCCACGGAGAGCTGGGAGCTGGATATCCCGGGGGAGGGTCATGTGATGAAGGTTTCTGTTTTAGTTCTTTCAGCAAAATGGGCCGGATGAGGTCTCGCCAGGTGCTTGGGTTTCCTGGGCGGGCCAGGACTTTGCTGGAGTGCCTAGATTTCTGGTTTCCCTAGGTCTAGTGAGCCCACAGGCCTGGGCTGAGGAGAGGGGCAGGAAGCCCTGGAGTCACCAAGGACCTGCCCTGCCTCAGTGTCTGGGCTCAGGTGGACCCCAGAGCCTGCCTCTATCCACCCACCCTCAGCACGAGAGCTTGCTCCCTGTTCAGAGCCCAGTAAGTGGGCTCTCTGGGGAGGAGGTTTATAAGGGACAGGCCAAGCCAGGCTGGGCATTGGAGCAGGGGCCACCTCTCACTGCTAAGGTAGGAGCTAAAGCCCCCACAGGCATGTTCCAGGGACTGGAGCCCACCCATCAGGGGCCCAGAATTTGCCGTCTTTCTGATAGAGATGCCATTTATCTCACCTATCTTTGGCAGCTGACAGGCTCGGCTTCTGCAGGCAAGAATCTGAAAACATTATTACACTTACTGACCATTTGCCACATGTCCAGGGCAGTTCTAAACGTTTTACATGAATTCTTAATTTTCTCACCACCCCTATGATGCTATTAAACAAGTTGCCGTCAAATGGACTTGATTCCTACTCATGGAGACCCCGTGTGTGTCAGGGTAGAACTGTGCGCCGTAGGATTTTCAACGGCTAATTTTGTGGAAGTACATCTCCAAGGCTTTCTTCCAAGGTACCTATGGGTGAACTTGAACCTCCAACCTTTTGGTTAGCAGCTGAGCACATTAACTGGTTGTACCACCCAGGGACAGCATGATGCTATTATTTTTTCTGTTTTAAAGAGAGGCACAGAGAGGTTAAGTAGCTTACCAAAATTTCACAGTAAAAGGAAGCATCTAATCTCTGTCCTCAAGAAACTGGGGTTTTAGGCTGTTTTAGCTGATCTCATTTATTCTTTCCATAGTAATTTATGAAGCTCCTCTTCTTTGCTGGGCTCATGGTTAACACAGGTGGTAAACACAGGTGGTATACACTGAGGTGAACAGATAGGTGGGCTGGCCTGGCAAATGGAAAAAGTCTGGCCCAGGACAGAGCCAGCCCCAGTGGACCTGGACTTCTCACACACCATCCATCCCTGACCCGATGTTGCTCAGACATCAGAAAAAGAGAGCTCCTTGCAATCACCTGTTCCAAGCCCCAGCATTTCAGGGGTCACACCTGCCCATCTGTGGAAAGTAAGCTAAGTGGGGGCCAGGCGTGTCTGGTCTGCCCTGGCTGGGGAGCTGCTGCAGGAAGTGGGGTGAGATCAACCTTTCCTTGGCCACTTTCACTTGATACCACTGGAACCAGCTCTGTGGGGGAACTAGCTGCTGTGGGGGCGGGAGGGAGCCCACATCTTGCCCCATCACAATAAGTGAACTCCTGGGGGTAGGAGGGGTATGGGACCCCTGTGGGGGCTGAGTAAGGCTGACTCAGTGGAAACCTCTGCCCACTGCTATCTCCAAGTGGAATATCACAAGCAGACCAAAGGAAGGACTTCCCAGCTTCCAGCCCACACTCTGCTGGAATGCATGGCCAAAGCAAGGTCCTTTAGACAGTGGGCTTGGCCACACCTCAGAGAGAAACTGAGGGAGGGGAGAGGGCCTGTGCTGGACCCAGGACTACAGCCAGACCTCAAACCCCCTTGTCACAGGGGCACTTGCCCTGAAGCTGGGAACACAGAGGAGGCACCACCCCACCCGCAAGGCCCACTGGGTCTCCCTGGGGCCTTTCCCCTCCCACCTACTCCTCTCAGGCTGAGGGGGGCAGGGGTGGGGACCTCCTAGGACAAAGAATGGCTTCCGTGGAAGGGTGTTTACCGAGAGACACAAATAGAAAAGCAAGCAAATGAGCCAGACAGGTTTGGCCTTCCAAACTGGTCTCCTTTATTTATTTTATTGAGATAAAATTTACATAAGATACACCATTGGCAAGTGTACAACTCAACGGTTTTTAGTATGTTTACAGTACTGCACAACCGTCACTCCTATCTAATTCCAGAGGGTTTCCATCACCCCAAAAAGGAAATCCTCTACCTGCTAGCAGTCACTCCTTATTCCCCCCACACCCCAAGCCCTAGGCAACCACTAATCTACTTTCTTTCTCTGTGGATTTGCCTATTTTGGACTTGTCATAGACATGGAATCATATAATATATGACCTTTTGTGTCTGGCTTCTTTCACTTAGCACAAGGTTCATCCATTTGTAGCAGGTGTCAGTACTTCACATCTTTTGATTGTTGAATAATATTCCATTGGATGTATAAACCACATTTTGTTTATTCATTCATCAATTGATGGACATTTGGGTCGTCTCCACTTTTGGGCTATTATGAATAATGCTGCTATGCACACTGGGGTACAAGGTTTGTGGTGATATGTTTTCAATTTTTTTGGGTATATACCTAGGAGTGGAATTGCTGGGTCGCATGGTAACTCTATGTTTTAACTAACCGAGAAGCTGCCGAACTGTTTTCCACAGCAGCTGTACCATTTTACATTCCCACCAGCAATGCATGAAGGATCCCATCTCCCCACATCCTCACCAGCACTTGGTATTTTCTGTGCCTTATTTCTTTCAATACATGTTTTGTTGGGTACCTACTTGGTGCTAGGCCTGTGCTTGGGGCAGGGGATGCAGGTTGACAGAGGCCCAAGCTGCTCTCACAGAGCCAAGAGGACACACATGTAGAAGAGTGGCCGCTGGTGACCAGTGAAGTGAAGGAAGAGACAGCGTGTCGGGGGTCCCTAATGGCCTGGGATGAGCAGGGCAGGCTTCAGATGAGGCAATGTTTATGCCCTGGGAAATTCCTGGCTATTACTGTCCTCTTCCCGGCACCCGTGTCCCTGGGGAGGGGTGGTGTTCAGCCTGCCAAGTGCCTCAGTGTTATGATCTGAAAAGTCCCATTTCTGGTGAAATCCACCCACTAGAGCCTGTTTCTTTGTGCCAAGTCCCCATCTTCAGATCATATACCAGCAGCCCAAGCCAGATGAGGAAATTGAGGCTCAGAGCAGGGAATGACTTGACAAAGGGCACCCCCAAAGGCAGTGAGAAAGAGAAGACCAGCCCAGGGCCCTTTGGGCTCTGATAGGGTGAGGCCTGGGTGCAGTATTGGAAGAGGCTGCATAGGCCCGGCTCACTACCATTTACTCCCCACTGCTAACTGCCACGTTGTCCCATGATGTCGTTTTTCCCTCAGGTTCCAGCCTCTACAAAAGGTTTAAGATTAACCCATGTGCCTCTCCTTGGAGGGTGGAAAACAAGTGATAATGATCTAGGAATGACAAACCGAACAAAGCACCCATCTTGGGACAAGAAAACCAGGATGTTGCCAGATAACCCCCAAGGAAAGATGAACTCATCTGAGACATGACCACCTCAAGGCGGAACTAACACAAACTTCTAAAACCCGTAATCCTGTTGCTATAAAAGTCTTCAGGTTTTTGGAGGAATCTATTCCCCTCTGTCTCCTATATATTGCTATATAATAAAACTCTTGCTGCTCACCTCACCCCTGTCTTGGAATTGGCTATTGCGGCAGGTGGCTCCAATCCGCGTTATTGGGGTAATAGCATGAGGCTGGGAGCAGGGCAGGGGAGATGGCAAGAGGCTGAAAGGGCCCAGGTGGGAGGAAGCCAAGCTTCAAAGATTTTCCCAGGCTGGGGGAAGGGGCCCTGGGCAGCGTGTGGGGGCCAAGGGTGCGAGACACAGGCCCCTGGGCCCTGATCGGACCGTTTTCTCCCCCTGCCCAGTTTCAGTTCTGCCTCACTGGTCCCCTGAGATGAGTTGGGGTTGGTTGGGGTGGTGGTGGGGAGACTCTCAGCCAAGCCCATCTAGACCCCTGGGGAGTGGGGGTTGGGCTGACTCCAGTCAGTGGGCCACCTCTCTCAGCCCGCTTTCCTGCCCTGCTAGGTCCACTATGTGAGGGAGGAGGCGGAGGCCTAGGAGCCTGGGTCCATCCTAGGCAGGTAGGGGTGAGCTAGGGCGGAGCCTGGCTGGTTAGCCACCATGATGGCGTCTCCTGCTTTCATGTACAGGAGCTTGGAGCCTCCAAGTGGGTAGTGACTGGCCCCCCCAAAGCGAGAGGAATGTTTGCTCAGTGGGCTGATACTTTACAGGACCAGGTTGAAATGTACTCACCCTTTACTCTTCTGCTGCCAGTGACCCACAGGGTCCTGGGGTGAGCCTCCGGCCATATCAGATGTGGGTTTTTGGGGACAGGTGTGATGCAACTTCTGTCCTCCCCACCAGTGTGCTCAGAGCACCGGAAAAGGCAGTGATGATAGGGAGTGGAGACAAGAGTGACCAGCCTGACCTGGGCACCCAGTTCGGTGGGCTTGCACCCAGATGGGTAGTTCCTGAGCCTGGAGGAACATTTTCCATTACTATGTTACCATGATGACATAGGCTCAGACCCACAATCCGGATTTATCAAACATGGTCCCAATTCAAGGCCTTGGGCCACCCTTGGGTTTGTCAAGGACATTTGTGGCTGTGTGGGTAGATGTGTCTGTGGCCGCTTCCACGTCTTTGGTTCTCTAGGGACTCTCCAGGGTTGGAGTGGATCCTTCAGGGGCTCTGGGCACCATCAGAGAGATCCAGGCTGCTGGGGAGGAAATCAGGCCTCAGGTTCAACTCTCCCATCCATTCCCTTACTTGCCTAGGAGGTTCCTGCCAGAGGGGCTCATTAGCCAGCTCTGGGAGCTGGGAGGGAGCCACGTATCTCTCAAGCCCACCTCCCTGCCTTCTGGACCCCTGACTCCTCCTCATTTCCTAATTTTGGGACTCAGCCCAGCTCTGGCTGATCATGGTCCCTGGCAGCCTGCAGGGCTGGTCCCAGAGGCTGCCCTGAAGAAACATGAGTGGTGGGGAAGTCCAGAAGACCATGTACTTGAAGTGTCTCCACCACACTGGCCTCCTGAAGGCCTCACTTCCCCATCTCTGAGCAGTTGTGGTGCCTTGAGGGCAATTTCTGGGTCTTTAGCAATGGGCCTCAGAAGGACTGGCTTTCCCTTGGGGCTGCCCTGGAGTTGCCGGCAACCCGTGGGGTGGGTGATTTGGGGTGGGGGATTTTGGCAACATCATGGCATGGTCATGGTTGAAAAACTCCCCCCGGGATGGCTCAGCTGCCCCAGGCAGGCCTGTGCCAGATGTGAGGCAAGGTGCTGTCTGTGTCTTTGGACAAGCCGTGGGGTCTGAGCCGTGGGGTCAGGGGGCTGACAGAGTCAACCCAGGTGGGTGGCACAAGGGGACTGGGGATGGGCATGGAAAACCACTGGGGTCAGGGACAGCTGGTCAGGGATCCCTGAGTTCTGTCCTTGTGGGAAAGTAGGAGTTGGCTGGACAAAGAAGGAGGTGGAGGAAATTTGTGCGGTCAAGACATGGAAGCAGGGATCGGAATGACCTGTTTGGGGAACTGGAAGTGTTTCCACATGACTGACTGGAGCACAAGTGGTTGTGTAGGAGGGCAGGGAGCTGCTGGTGGCTTAGGAAGGACCCTGAGGGCTCGGCTGGGGAGTAGAGACTGTCCCCGAAGCCAAGGGTGGTGCCAGGAACTGGGAGAGTCTGGAACATGTTCTCTGTCTCTGTGGGCTGCCTCCTGCTTGGAGCTAGCACGGGCCCTGAGCTACCCCGATTCCACAGTCCCCACCCCCACGGCAGATGGCTGATGATTCCGTCCTGCCTCTGTGTGGGCCAGTGGAGGCTGCCGCCTTGAACCATCTGAGCTGTGACCTGGTCACACAGGCTGGCCTGGGGCTGACTTCTGGACTGGCCTCCACCCAGTGTTTCTAATTCTGCCATTCCTTCTTCCAGGGCTCTGGCCGACAAAGTTCAGCTGGGGACAGGCCCTGGAGCTCTGCTCCCTGGCACCTGGGGATGCCCTCCCCCCAGCTTTATCTCTGTGTACCAAGGTGGGGAGTCCTGTGTGTACCAACAGGGAGCTGGAGGCAGTGGGCAAGAGTCTACATCCCCCTTCAACCTGCCTGGAGACTCAAAGTGTCCTGCAAAAGTCTAGGGGCTGGCTTCCACTCCCTGGCTAACTCTAACCCTGGCCAAGCAGGAAGCAGTGCTGGGCCTGGGTCCCACAATGGCTCCAGCCCTACTCCGGAGGAAGGCAGTGTGGTGCAGAGTCACCCAGCCCTGGGTCCGGAGCCTGGCTCTGTGGGGGAGCATCCGGGCTGGGGAGGCAGTGGGGAAGCAGGCACCTCACACTTGGCCCCTGGGGGCAAAAAATGGCATAACTCCTATGGAGGACACTTGGGCGATAATAATCAAAATTAGAAATGCATTCAGCTTTTGACCCAACTGTTCCACACCTGGGAGTCTGCCCCACAGAGACACTTGCAGGGCATATGACACATGTGGGAGATTATTCACGGAAGTTGTGACAGCAGAAGGAGGAAATACCCTAAATATTCATCAGCATGGGCCTGGCTCAAGAGACTATCTTATGTCCCCAAGCTGGAATACTATGCAGCTGTCAAAAGGAATGTGGAAGCTTTCTGTGTGTGAGTGTGGGAAACGCTCTGGGGTTTTTGTTAAGTCAGAAAGCAAGTGCAGGTCAGTGAAGGGCAGAGAAAGGGGCTTGCACCCAGGCCGGGGCCTGAAGCAATATGACGTGTTCAGAAGACCCTGGGGAGTTCAGTGGGACTGAAATGAAAGGACAGTGCAGGGCAAGTGAAATGGAGACCAGCTCTGGAGAGCCCCGGGCTCAGAGAAGAAACTGAGAGCTACTGGGAGCTAAGGGTCCGTTTTCAGCAGGGGAATGACCTGGTCTGATTTGTCTGCTAATGAGACCTGGCAACTTGTAAAGCAATAACCCGCATTTCCAATGTGCTTTATATGCATTGCGTCATTTAAACCCTCAACGACTTCAAATCCCATGACCAAAGCCTAACCTGCTGCCGTTGAGTCGATTCCAACTCATAATGACCTTGTAGGACAGAGTAGAACTGTCCCGTAGGGCTTCCAAGGAGCAGATGGTGGATTTGAACTGCCAACCTTTTGGTTAGCAGCCATAGCACTTAACCACTATGTCACCAGGGCTCCTCAAACCCCATGAGGGAGGGGCCATTATCATTACTCCATTTTACAAATGAGGAAATGGAGCCCAGAGAGGTTAAGGAACCAAAGTCACACAGCTGGGAAGTGGAGGAGCCAGAGAAAGAACCCAACCAGCCTGGCTACTGAACCCACAGCCAAATCACTTTGTTCTCCTGCCTCTAGGTATAGCTGGATTGGAGGGGGATGCTGGAGGCAGGGGACAGTCAGGATGCTGTTATGATAAGCCAGATGAGAAACAATGAGGGCCTGGGGGAAGGTGGTGGCTTTGGTGATGGTGATTAAGGTGCAGATTTGAAAGCTTTTAAGGAGGTGGGAACAACAAGATGTGGTGTGAGTGGGTCCTAGAAGCTGTGGAAGAGGGAGGAGTCCAAGGACATCCATCCATCCATCCATCAATCCATCTATCCATCCATCCATCCATCCTTCCATCCGTTCATTCATTCACATGGCAAAATTAGCCAGTGTCTGCTGGGTGACAGGCACTGTTCCAGAAGGTGGGCTTACATTAGTGACAAAAACAGACACATGTCCTTGCCCTCAAGGAGCTTTCGTTCTAGCTGGTGAAGACAGACAATAACTAATAAACATTAAGAAATAAGTCAATTATGTATAGTCTGTTAGCACTGTGGAAGAAATAAAATAAAGGTAAGGGTGATTAGCAATCTTGGTCAGGGAAGCTTCTAACATTTTAAATGGGGTAGTCAGGATCAGGCTCATTAAGAAAGTGGCATTTGAGCAAAGACATAAAGAAGGCGACAGATTTGGGGAAGGGCATTGCAGGCAGCGGGAACAGCCAGGGCAAAGGCCCTGAGGTGGGAGCAGGGCTGGCACACTTGAGGAACAGCAGTGTTGGGGACATCCATGCTGCTCACAGTGTCTGTTCCCCTTCTACTTCTGGGCACAGGGAGAGTCACGTTTCGTCTTTTGAGGTTAGGCACAGCAGTGTCATTTGCTCTGACCGGTGAGATATGAGTGGAGGTGATGAGTGTAACTTTCTGGCTGAAGCCCGTAAAAGCCAGTGAGTGATTCTAGGTCTCTCCTTCATCCTGCAGGTAACAGACATTGTCCCGGCATGGGGATGATACTCAGCAGAGCTTCCTGCTGACCGTGATAGACATGAAACGCGAATGAAAACTAAGCCTGTGTGCTTTAAGTCACTGCCTTGGGAGTTGTACTGCAGCAAAACCAAGCCTCTCCCAACTGACACAACCAGGACAAAAAAAGAATTCAAACCCAAACCCTTCGCCATCGAGTCCATTCTGACGGATGGTGACCCCAAGTATTACAGAGTAGAACTGCTCCATAGAGTTTTCTTGGCTGTAATCTTTATGGAATCAGATTGCCAGGCCTTTCTTCCGTGGTGCTACTGGGTGGGTTCAAACTGCCAGCGTTTAACTTAGTAGCTGATCGCAAACCACTTTTGCCACCAGGTACATTGCAACTGATATAACAGGGAGGTCTTTCCTATGTAGCTGGAGGGGAGGAGTGAAGAGAGAATAGCAAGAACTGTGGTCAGGGAGGCAAGAGGGCCAGATCCTTGGCTTTTGCCCTGAAAGAAACGGAGAGCCACTGGAGACGTTTAAGCAGGAGACAGGCATGATCTAGTGACGTATCTCAACTGCACCACTCTGGCTGCTGTGCTTAGACTAGACTGGGGTGAGAGTAGAAAGGATGGGAGCTGGGAGACCAATTAGGAGGTACTGCAATCATCCAGATGAGAGGTGAGTTGGCTTGGCCCAGGGGGTGGCTGTGGAGTTGGAGAGAAGTGGTCAGATTCTGGGTGTGCTCTGAAAGCAGAACCAACAAGATTTGCCGATGGACTAGGGAGAGCAAGGGAGTCAAGGATGGTTCCAAGGCATTTGGTCTGAGCAGCAGGAAGGACAGAGATGCCATCCTGCGGTGGGGAAGAGTGTAGGGGGAGCAGGCTGGGATGCTGGGAGGTGCAGGAGCTGGGCCACGTTAAGTCTGAGATGTTTTGTTAGACAACCGGGTGGCTTACAGAATGAGAGGGTGGAACCGTGCATCTGGAGTTCATGTAAGAGGTCTGGGCGGCGTGGGGTGTGTGTTTGGTGGTTGACAGCACAGAAGACATGTATGCGTTGAGACTGGATGAGATCACAAGGGAGTGAGAGGTCATTTTCACTCTGTTTCAGCATCTGGGTGGATGATGAAGGGGAGAAGGAAGGGCAAGTTTGGGGACATGACAAGCTCTGAGGTGCTCAGGAGACTTCTTGGAGGTGGTGTCCAGCAAGCCTGTGGATCATCGTGGTCTGGAGCTCAGAAGAGAGCCGCAGACTGGACGTGGAGGGTGGAGAGGGAACCTGGGGGCCGAGAGGTCTGTCTCCCTGGGAGGAAGGGGTATGAGAGCTCTGGGTGGGGGCTCATTTGAGGGTGTTGTCAGGAGGAGGAAGAGGAACCAGAAAGAGACCAGTAGAAGGAGTGACAGGAGGCGGGAGGAGATCCGGGTGTGTATCTTTGGGGCCCAGGCAGCACAGGCTTCCAGAAGAGAGGTGAGCAATCAGCATGTTGAGGAGTTGAGAGCTGTGGGCAGAGAAGTGCCCATGGAAATGCAACAGAGTGGTCATGGGGGACCTTGTGAGGGTGATTTTGGTGGAGTGGCAGGGCGGGGCAGGAGCCAGGTGGCAGTGGTTAGGGGAGGTGGGCGGTGGGGTGGGCAGAGGCAGTGAGTGGACCTTTCAAGAGCTCGGATTTGAAATAAGACAGGCTGCGGGCAGAGGCTGGAAGTGGAGGGTAAGGGGTGTTGAGAGGGGGTTCCTATAGGATGGGATAGACTCAAGCAGCAGGTTTGATGCCAAGAGGTGGCAGCTGGAGGTGAAGGGACAAGGAGGAATGTGGGCAAGTTCCCTGGAGCCACGTAGGGATTGGCTAAGGGTGACTTCTTCCTGCCTCACTTGGGGTAAGGTGATTCTGGGGGATGGGGAGAAGGACGTGGTCAGGGCCGGGGAAGGGGTAGAGGCAGGAGTGGAGGTAGAGTGGAGCGCCAGCATCTTTTACAGGCAACGTGGTGATTGTTTCCACTATGGAGAGAAGACCATAGAGCATATTATGAAAGCAGGGGTGTCTCTTCACAAGACTCACCAAGGAGGAAGTCCCCTCCCACCTGGCCCCATCCACAGGCCTGAACACTCTGTGTTCCCATACAGGGCCACTATACAGGAGGGCTTTTAGGTGGGCCACCCCATAGGCAGGAAGCCTGGTGGTGCAACAGTTAAGCACCTGGCTGCTAACCGAAAGGTTGGCGGTTCAAACCCATCCAGCAGCCCCATGGGAGAAAGACCTGTCAATCTGCTCCCATAAAGATTGCGGCCTAGAAAAGCCTATGGGGCAGTTCTGCTCTGTCACAGGGGGCTGCTATGAGTCAAAATCAACTCCACGGCACCCAACAACAACCCTGCAAGCACAGATGCGGAAGCAGGAGGTGGGTAGCAAAGACGAGGAGGCAGGGAAGCTGTGTGGGCATTTGGGGAGCAGGACTAGAGGGGCTACCAGTGGGGAGAGGCAGGCAAGCAGGGCTGGGGTCTGACTGTGGAGGCCCAGGCTGCCAGGCAAGAAAGTTTGGGTGCTGCTCAGCAGCCTTGAGTGCTGCTGGGTGGGATCCTTGCCATCACGATCCAACCAGAGGTGCCCACTGCCCCCCGCCCCGTGCCTCTTGTTCCTGTGCCTACCTCCTGCCCCGGCCTGGGGGCCCTCCAGGCTCTCATCACTCTCTCCAGGGCCTGGCACAAAGATCCCAGGGAGGGGGGTGGTTACCTCGAGGCAGGGCTGAGGCGGAAACAGAACAGTGCTGGCGAGAATTCAGGGGAGAGGACCTGGCTTTGGTAGCTGGCATCTGGTCACCCCTTCCCTATGTGAGTACACCTGGACTTCTCCTACTGAACCATCAGAGCTGAACACTTGCCTGGGGGTGGGTTCCCCTCCAATCCCTTGGTCTGAGGTTTTGCAGGAATCCACCTACTTCCTTTTTTTCTGAAAATCAGAACTACCTTTGTTAACTTCAGGGAAAAACAGCTAGCCTTTGACAGCCCTCCCCCTCTGCACGGGCACCAGGCCCGGAGCTGGTTATTATTCATCTGGTTTAATCATCGTGTGACCTCTTGGAGAGGGCAGTACTATTCTTCCCATTTGACAGGTAGAGAGGTCAAGGCCCCAGAAGGTGAAGCCCACACTGTACAGCCAGCCTACCAGGGCTCCTGACATGGACAGGCCTGGTCATGGTGTGACCTGTCCCCTGCATATGGCCAGCCAGACAATCCCCATGTGGCTGGATGAATTCCTAATCTCCTCACCTACTTTGGGGGCTGGGGATGTCTGGGGTTCCTGTGACTCTCACGGACAGATGAGAGCTCCCCCATCTCTGGTTGCAGGCACCTCATGCAGGGTGTTAGGACTTTGCAGAGTGCTTCCTCGTTCTTGCTCTGAGGCTTGCAGGCTCCTTTCTCAAGAGGCCCCGGAAAGAACATGAACCCCCACAAGCTCCAAGTGGACCCATCAACTCCCCATGGATAGGGGCCCGAGTCCTAAAGCTTCATGCCTCTGTTTTTTTTTTTTCAGAGCTGACTTAGTCCTGGTACACTGAGATTAACAGTGAGGTCATCCCAGGAGACTTGGGAGAAAGAATGTAGCACCTACTGAGCGCCCTGAGGAGCCAGGGTCAGGAAGAACCTCCCCTCATCTTCACCAGAACCCTCTGAGGACGATCCTATTGTTAGCACCCCCATTCTGCAGGTGAGGAAACAAAGGCTTGGAGAGCTTACATGTCTTGCCAAGGTCCACAGGCGGATTTGAGCTCTCTTCTCTGACCCCAGAGCCTGTGTTCTTTGCTCCAGTAGTGGGCCCCCAGTGCCCTGGTGGCAGAGGGCTCTCTGTGAAGGCAGGCCCTCCGCCTTGTCCCTCAGAGCTCTCCAGGCTGCTGAGGGCAGTGCATTGTGCTCACCTGTTGGCCAACCTGCTCTCAGCTTTCTACGTAGGAAGAGGAAGGACAGAGAAGAAAACACCCTGAAGTGTCTTCTACCTCCATTAAAATCAGTTGCCATAGAGTTGATTCTGACTCACGGTGACCCCACTGTTTCAGAGTAGAAGTGTGCTCTATATGGTTTTCAATGGCTGACTTTTCTAAAATAGATTGCCAGGTCTTTCTTCCCAGGTGCCTCTAGGTGGACTGGAACCTCCAAACTTCTGGTCAGCAGCCGAGTGTGTTAAGCATTTGCACAATCCAGGAACTCCCTGTCCCCACTATTCCCCTCCCCACCAAAGGGGCCTGACTGTGGCTGTCTCCTTGGCCAGGGACTTCCTCTGTACTAGGAAGTGTCTGGGTCCAAATCCGGGGGTTCCTACGAACCCCCACCTGCATCGGCTCAGGGGCCACAACTGGGGCAGGGACAGGAGGGTGCGGTGAGAATGGGGCCAAGAGGAGTGTGTGTGCTCAGATGAGCGGCCAGGGCTACTCTTAATACCCGGAAGACACTCGGAATTCCTCTGCCCAGAGCATTCTTCCTCCAAATAGGCACACGGCTTGCTCCCCTATGTCTCCAAGGCTCTGTTCAAATGTCACCTCCTCAGTGAAGTCCTTCCTGACCAGCCTTTCAAACCTCTCAATCCGTCTCGTCCTCACACTCTCCACCCACCTCCCCAGCTTTGTTTCTTTCTTGACACCATCCACCCGCTGCCATCCTCTGTAACTGCTTGTCCATGGTGCTGGTGGTCTGTCCTCCTGGGTAGGCCACAGCATGTGTCTGTCCGGTTCTCTGGCTCTCAGTAGGTGCTCAGGAACATCTGTGGACTGAATGAGTGAGGAGATGAGGAAGGCAGAAGGAGTCACTCCTGTGGCCTTCCTGGCACTGTGCAGGGTCTGCGCCTGTATTTGAGCTAATCTCTGTGATGACTTTACAAGGCAAATTTTATTATCTTCATTTTGTAAATTAAGAAGCTCAGAAAGATGGAGAAGCTTGCAAGAGACACAGTAAGTGGTCGTGGGGACTGAACTGGGGGTCTGTAAGGCTCTGAGGGGTGGGGCTTTTTCAGAGCTGACTTAGTTCTGGTACCCAGAGACTAACAGTAGTGGTCATCCCAGGCGACTTCGGGTCCTGGGAGAAAGAAAGCAGCCCTTACTGAGCACCCCGAGGAGCCAGCCTGTGGAATAATCTCCCCTAATCTTCACCAGAACCCTCTGAGGAGGGTACTATTGTTTGCATCCTCTTTACAGGTGAGCTTACATGCCTTGTCGAGGTCCTCAGGAGAAGTTGAGCCCCCGTCTCTGACCCTGACAGTGAAGCTGGGGGGCAGGAAGCTTGTGCTACCCTGAGCTCAGCTGCAGCCTCACTCTGGGACCAGGAGCCTCAGTCTCCCCTTCTGTAAATAAGAGGGTTGGGCTCACTCTCTGAGCTAAGATCCCTCCTCCAACTGAAGTACTATGGTTTGTAGTCAGGGAGGGCCCTCGTTTGGATGTGCTGATGCGTGGGCCTTGGAGATAGGCAGAGAGATCAGCTGTAGGACCTCAGCGGCCTGCAGGCATCACCACCCAGGCTATGTGACCCTGGCCACAAGCTCACCCTCTCGGTGGGTTGCCCAGATTCAGAGGGAGCATAATCCCAGAAGCAGCTGCTCTCTGGGTGCCCCTGCCCACCTCATCACCAAAGACTTGCCCTGCTGGGACCCTGCAGTGGGGGCTGGGCCCACAGTCCTTTCTGAAGTTGACCGTTTACCAGACCTCTGCCCAGCCCTACTTAGCTGTGCACTTGGGTTGGCTAATGGTGGTCTTCTGAGTCTCCCCACAGGGGTCAGCCTGACTAGGGGTGTGCGTGGGGCTAGAGCTTGTCCTCAGACAGGTTCCACTCCTAATAGCTGGGTGTTCAGGCAAGGAGTACAAAAGGAAGATTCCATGCCATATGTCTAGATATTTAAACTACTAACTAGAATTAACCTGTTTTAGCCCCTACATTGACAAATATACTTTCATCATAGCCTCTGGAAGGCCACGTTTTCTTGTGGAACTCTTGGCCTCCTCGGGGGTCCCATGTTAAAACGTGGCAGCACGGGGAGAGCTGAGCTCCAGCACCCTCCCTGTTGGCGCCAGCCTTGGTCACTGTATGTGGATGCCCCAGTCCATGGTCCATCCCGCACCCCCTGCAACAGCTCCCCCATTGGCCGCCCCTTAGGCCTCCGGCTGTGCACACCTGCTGCAGGCCTGTGCTTAGGGATACAAGCCCAGGGAAAGCCCCACACAGACCGTGGCATTGGGCTCCAGGCCTCTGGGCTGGGAATTCAGGGGCCCTGCATTTGGAGGAGTGGTTAAGTGTTAGGCTACAAACCAAAAGGTTGGCTGTTCAAACCCACCAGCCGCTCCGCAGGAGAAAGATGTGACAGTCTGCTTCCATGTTTGGAGGAGGAGCCCTGGGTAGGCACGGCCCCTTGGCTCATGGACTTTTTGCCCCCTATGAGCAGTGAGGCCAGAAGACAGCCAGAGTGGGTTCCTCTTAAGAGCAGGGCCCAGGACAGGGCTATTTGAGGGCTATTTGCTGCCACCCACCCACCTGGGAGCCAGTCTCAGCCAGTCCACAGCTCGCATGACCGCCCTGCTTGGTGGATCCCCTCCCCCCGGGCCTGACTAGGGGCCTGCAGGCAGCCTGGAAAGTGGGGCACCGACTCCACTTTAGCCAATGTTTCTTGCTCACTCAGCTGAAAAGCTGCAGCTTCCCCGAGGCTCCCCACCCTCACCCACACTGGCAGCTCCTCCCTTGAAGCTGAGTGACAGGCTGGACGTCAGGGCTCCCGCACATGTCCTGCCACCCTGCTCCCAGGTGCCACCCCCACGGAGGCACAGCATCTGCCACAAGACTGTCACAGTGTCCACCCCTCTCCCCCCATGGATGCTGACTGCTTTGGGGCTCAGCATGGCCTTTCTGGGCTCCCTGTTACTGCGCACTCCCCTCTCCACCATGTAGGGGCCGGGGTGGGGGCCGTGAGAAGGTGGAGAGACAATTCCCAGGTATCTTCCACTGGGAGCGAGGGCCCCAGGCCCCGGGGGAAGTGGGGGGATGATGGGAGATTTTTGGGGAAGACTGTCAGGTGCCGTGAGCCTTGCCTCCCCAGTGCCTGATCAGGAACATACTGGAATGAAAGCTCAGAGGAGACACCTTGTACCTCCTCCTTCAGCCACACACACACACACACACACACACACACACACACACACACACACGCACACACACACGCACGCCACTGTGCGGCCTGCCACCTCAGGACCGCCTCCAGCAGCCGCAGCCCCCTCCCCATGTTTCTTTGTTCACTGACGGCTTCATTCTTGCTGTGTCGGCATCGTCACTGTCCCCTGCCAGGCATGGCTACAGCCCTGCAGCCAACACGGCTCCCTTGGTAGGACACTTCAGGGGTGAGGCCTCTGCTGGTGCGGGCCAGGTCTGGGGCAGGAGAGGAGGGTGCCTACCTCATCCTTGCAGGGAAGTGTTGGAGAGAGAGCCCCCCCAACTCCGCTCTGGGCAGCTGTGGGCTTCCCTGGAATAGGGATGCCTCTGCCCACCCTGGAGAGGTCCCCCGTCCCTCTCCTCCTCAGTGGGATGCCCTTGTCTCCCTCCTGTCAAGCTGCCCCTTCCTGCTGGCTCAACAAGGCACAGTAGCCTGATCTGTTAGTCAATGGAGAGATTCCAGGGTGGGCGCCATGCCTGAGGCAGTTACCACATATGGGAACCCATTCATGTCAATCTTCTGGGGGACAATGTGACCAGATTCTTCCCCTGCAAGCTGGCCTACACAGGAAAGGTGGACACAGGCCAGGAACACTAGTCTGAAAGGGGATGTGTTGAGCTGTCCTCTCCTCTACACCTCTGCCTGCCTTGCCCGGCTTCAATACCTCCTTTACCACTGCCTTTTTGTCCCTCACAGCCCCCACACCCTGAGAAGCCTTCCCGGCTGCACAGAGCCCCCAGGCCTGTGTGAGAAGGACCATCACATGGGGTCCTTGTCCTGTGAGTCAAACCCTGGGAACAGGCTCCCGAGTCCCTCTTGGTCTAACCTTACCACTCCCTTGGCACATACTGGGCCCTCGGGGTGCCCAGGGCAGGTTCTTAGAAGAAGTGAGGGGTCATGATGCTCACAGCAGCCTGCCTGGTAGCCCGTGACTCCGTTGCCCATCTGTGAAGTGGGGGCCTGTCACACCCTCTGCCAGATGTCTTTGTCCAGCCCCCCACCCCCCGCCTTCCTCTGGGAAGGGCTCAGGAAGCAGTGGAGGCGCTGACCTCACATGGACTCTCAGCCGGCCCTCTGTGGTGCCGCCAGATGTCTGGGGCTCCTGGAGGCTGCAGGGGAGTGGGCAGGAGGGGGGCTGCAGGAGGAAGGGCTGGGCCTAATCTCAGTTCCTCCTGGGAGGAAGCTATCCTCCACTGTGATGAGAAACTGGGGTCACCAGCCAGGCTACTGGTGCTTCCCTGCCCAGAACCATCCCTGGCACATACTGGGGGATTTGCAGGGTAAAAAACACCATTGGATGCCAGGCCTCAAGGTCACCTGAGGCCTAGCGGCTGTGGGAAGGCAGGCTGGGGTTGGGGCCCACACTGAGTTGGAGCTGCCAGGGGCAGAGAGAGGCAGGAGGCTGTTTCAGCTTTGCGGTGGGGTGGGCATTCTGGGAAGAGACAGACCTGGGGGGCAGCAGTCTGCCTTGAGGATGCCACCTGGGTGAGATGCTCTAAGCCAGGCCCTGGGGACAGGGACTCTCTGAGGACACTATAGCCTCCTGGGAGTATCACTGTGTGGGTGGGTGGGTGAGGCTCACTGCTCAGGACCAGTCACCTTTTCTCTCTGGACCACACCTGTCTTATGAGCTCACAACCTACTGCACTGCCTGGCTCACCCCACAGTTGCAGGAGCAAATGAGGTGATGCAGAGACTCTGAAAAGCATAAAGGTAAATTATTATTAGCAGGAGTCATATTTGACTTGCTAATCAGCTTCCTAAAAATACCAGGTTTATTACAGTGCAGGGAGAACCCTGGGCGGGAGCCAGCCGCCCTGGGTTCTTGGCGAGACCCTGTGGCAGCCTGGCTATGTGACCCTCTCTGGGCATCTGATTTCTAGGCGGAGGCTGGGCAGTCTCTGAGGGCCATGGGCCCTGAGTCTGGAAGACAAGCCAGATGTAAACTCAGGAGAAGGCTTCTCCTGTCTGGAGCTGGGTTTGGAAGACTGGCTTCCTCTGAGTCACTCGGTCAGCGAAACTGATGTCACCAAGGCCTTGATTCTTATCTTGATCTTGGGGTCTGGGGGCGGGCTGCCCCAGACTCACCACGGAAAAGGCAGCAGAGTGGAGATTCATTCATTCAGTGCATGTTTTTGGGGTGCCTATTATGTGCTGGACCCATCAATGCCTCATTCAGTGGTAGAATTTTCACCTTATGTGCAGGAAACTTGGGTTCGATTGCCAGCCAGTACAACTCACACAAAGCCACAACCCATCTGTCAGTGGAGGCTTGTGTGTTGTTGAACGGTTTCAGCGGAGTTTGTAGAGTAAGCCAGACTAGGAAGAAAGGCCTGGCGATCTACAACAACAACAACACTACATGCCTGGCACTGTGCCACATGCCATGGTGACAATGGAGGGCAAATTAGACTCCGTCCCAGTCTCTGCCCTTCTGGAGCTTAAGATCTAGTAGGGGAGGCAGGTACTCATTCAATAACCACCCAACGGAACTTCACAAAACACATGGAACCCTGACAAGGGCTCCAGAGAGGGGTGTGGGGGGCCAGGAACACCTGTGGGGGGTCTGCCTAGTTGAGAGGTCAGGAGAGGCTCCAGAGGAGATGATATGGGTTGGAACCTGAAGAACGAGAAAGTGTCAATGAGGCAAAGCAGTGGTGGGGTGCACGGGGAGTTTCAGGCAGAGAGAACAGCGGGAGCAGAGACTGTGTGGTAAGGAGGTGAGGACGAGTGGGGTGAGGAAAGGGGACTGAGAAAAGCTGGTGTGTTGGAGTGGAGATGTGAGCCCCACTCCTCCGCACACACACCCCCTCCCCACCCAGTGCAGCCTTTTTCCTAAACACAATGAAAAGTCTGGAGAGGATTCTAAGCAGGAGATGATCCTGGAGGAGAGTTGCCTTTTGAAGAAGCTATTGTTGTGGTCTGGAGTCCCTGAGTGGTTCAGTTAACGCATGTGCTGCTAACTGAAAGGTTGGAGGTTGGAGTCCACCCAGAGGCACCTCAGAAGAAAGGCCTGGTGACTTACATCCGAGAAATCAGCCATTGAAAATCCTACGGAGCCCCGAAACTATTGCCTTGAGATAATCTTTAAACCTTAAACCAAAACTATCCCCTGAAATCGTCTTAAATCTGAACAATAGTTTAGCTTAACTAGTAAAAAATATCTGCCTTGAGCATTATGCTCTTTGAAGAACTCTCTTTGTGGGATCAAACTGACAACAGCAACTGGAAAGATCAGATAGGAACCTCAGGGGGCAGTGAGGTTATGGTAATGGGGGAGGGACAATTCAGAAAAGGAGGGTGAGAATGGTTGCAAAACTCAAGAATGTAATCAGTGTCACTGAACTGTATACGTAAAAACTGCTGAATTGGTGTATGTTTTGCTGCGTATATTCTCAACAATATCAACAACGAGATAAGTAACATAAAACAAAACTGACTGGACTATGGGACATAAAACAGTACTTGTGAAGAGTGTGCTTCTTAGCTCAAGTAGATACATGAGACTAAATGGGCAGCTTCTGTCCGGAGGTGAGATGAGAAGGCAGAGAGGGTTAGGAGCTGGTTGAATGGACACGGGAAATCAGGGGTGGAAAGGAGGAGTGTGCTGTCACACTACAGGGAGAGCAACTAGGGTCACATAACAAAGTATGTATAGATTTTTGTATGAGATACTAACTTGAATTGCAAACTTTCACTTAAAGCACAATTAAAAAAATAAAATAAAACCCTTAGGAGCACAATTCTACTCTGACACACAGGCGTGTTTAGTGGGACGTGTTGCTGTGATCCAGCCATGATGGTCCAGAGACAATGGTGGTTGGACAGGGTGGTGGTGGTGACGGCGAGGGGTGGGAATGTTTAGGCTGTAAAACTGAGAGCTTGGGGCATGAGCCAAACTGACACTGGCATGAGGCAGCAGGAGGGGCCACTGTGACAGCATCTGGAGGCTGCTGATTCACAGAAAAACTGGCTGTGGCCTGAAAGGGCACCTGTTGGGAGGACAAAGACTGTCATACAGGGTGGTCCTCTTTGTCGCTTCCCCCGTCTGGCTTCAGCCAGGAGGAAATGGCCCTCTGCCGGTCCAGGTCCATGTGGCAATCCCCATGAGTCACCCGCCACTCCTGGCACTGTGAGTCTGGGACCTGCCAGAACCGTACATCCCACGTATTTCCTTCTCCATTTTCCTTCTACCCCCCAGGGTGACCACTGTGAGTCCCCAGCCCTCTGTCCACCCCTGTCTGCTCTCTCAGCAGCCGAGCCAATCAGCTGGTGGCAAGTGACAGGTTCACTGTGGGACTCCTCACCCTGGAGGGGGGTTCCCATAGACAGTGCCTGGACTTCCATATATTGTGACATTGATGGGAACTCAAGGCGGGAGAGGCTGAAAGGGGCCCCTTGTCCATATCTCATAGGGTGCACAGTGGGTGCCGAGGCCCAGCCAGGTGGAGGCACACCTGGATGAGAACCGCGGCCTCCTGGGCATTTTAACTCTTGAGGGAAGCAAGTCTGTGAGGTCTTTCTGGCCTGGAGGCCCTCCGTATCTCTTTCCCCTTTGGATCTTACATTGCCGCCTGCCCTGGGATATTTGCCCCTAGAAGCTGGACCTCTGCAACTTTGAAGGCAGTCCTGGAAGATACTGAGATCTCAGCTGCCGTGGTCAGAGTCTAGAAGACTGGTTATAGAATCCAAAACCTCACTACTGGGAAGGGTCTTAGGGCTGGTGGGGGAGACATGGAGCCCCCTCATGGGGAGGCTAGTTGCCTGAACTCTGGGGATCTTTCCTGGGTTCCTGGAGGGTCTCAGCTTCTTCACCCCTGAGCCCCTGCTTACACCCATCCCACCTGCCGCCCTATCCTTGACTGCCCTGGGGGAAAATCCTCACCCTTCCCACATAAGGAGAGGCCTGAGACACAGGTAAGGATGTCCAGCCCCTCTCTCCCTCCACACGTCTGACCATGCTCCCAGCCTCCCAGAGTGTGCATCTGGGGAAGGGACAATCCCAGACCCCAAGGCTGACATTCACTTTGGTACCTCAGGTCTAGCTTCCTTTGCAAGATGACTTTGGGTGCTGGGCTGTGGCCTTGTGCAGAGTCCCTTCTCCAGCCCTGTCTTCTCTCCAGAGAGCTGGGTTTGGATGGAGCTGGGTGCATTTCCAGAATGTTGTCTCAGATGGTGGACATGCAAGGAGGGAGAGCTTATTTTTTTCCAGAGCTCAGGTGGGGAAACTGGACCCTGAGGGAAGAAGGGACTGGCTTATTGCTGGGACAAGTCCCGGGAGTCCTGTTCATCCCAACATGCTCTTCTCACTGTAGAAGCGCTGTTACCACTCTTGCATACCTTTCTTACCCTCCACCCCAGCTTCTACAGGACCCTGGATGGGCCCTAGGGAGGTAGCTGAGCCTGGAGATCTGCCACTTCTGGGGAAACACCGCGCCCTGCTGGCCACTCTGGGAAGTTTCATTCCATCACCGCGGATCCCTCCCCGCTTGCCCCAGGCAGGTCCAGCAGGCGCTGAATGTGGAGACCAAGCCCCAGACAGGGCCTGCTTGGCCTGTGGCAGGCTCAGGGGCCTTAGGCGGGTTTCTGCTTCTGCCAGGGCCTCAGTTTCCCCATCTTTACAGTGAGCAGGGTAACACAAGGAGGTTTCTCTCAGATCTCAGATTTAGAGCTCTTTCTGTGGCTGTGTCTCTGTCCCCCATTCCTGTTCTCCCTGCCCTTGGGATGTCCTGGCCCTACCTCCCGCCTGTCCTTCCTCTCTCCCTGGTGTCTGACCAGGCCCCAGCTCTGGGGAGCCCCAGTAGAGGCACCCACACTCCCCTTCCTTCTCCACATCCCCTCTCCCACCTCTCAGCTGGGGTTGAGGGGCAGCCCTTAGTCATCTGTCCCCCCTCTGGCACTGACCATTCTGAGTAGATTCCCGACTGGTCGGAATGGGGCCATGACATTGTTCAGTCTGCCCATTGTAAAATGGGATAACAACACCGACCTACCAGAGCTGTTATGGGGATTAAACCAGCTAATAACATGTTTGCAAAAGAGCTTTGTAGGTGGTGAACGTGCGTCAGAGGAAGGGCAAGGAGACTTGCTTGGCTGATGCCAGAGGCCAACAGTGGCAGGCTGGGCCGTGGTGCCTGGGAGTGTGCTTCCCCAGAGCCCACCCTCTGGGGTGGGGATCCAGGTCCTGGTCCCTCATGGTGAGCGAGGCCTGGGAACTGATGAAGGGCAGAACTTCGTCCCATAGTTTCAATACTTACTGGTACCAGAGTAGAAGCAGGGGCTTGTGGGAGCTGCAGCCAAACCCCCCAGCACTCCCAAGGGCTCTGCAGGCTCCCAGCTTCTGCAGGAAAGAAGGCAGGACATCCCCTGAACACTTTCTAAGATACAACACTGATCAAAGCCTTAGCACTTTATCCTGAGGACTCTCCACTCATCTAGGGAGAAAGTTCACAGGCCTTGGCTGAGCAAGGAAGGTCTTGGGGACCTGGCATGTGCCCCTTTCTGCCTCTTTTTATCCCCTTCCGGCCACTCTGAACCCCTTGGTAACCGTACCATTCGCAGGCAACCCTAGGAGATAGGTACTATTATTAGGAAAATAAAACGCAGAGAGGTTAAGTAACTTGTCCAAAGCCACACAGCTAGTGAGCTGGGATTGGACTCCACTGGAGCCTGTGCATCTAACCTCCATGCCATGCTGCCTCTTGGGACATGTGGGAGGGGTCAGACTCAGGCAAGGAGACCAGGAAGGGGGCTTTCTAGTTCTAAGTGACAGGATGGTGACCTGAGGTGGGGTGGGGTCAGGGGGCTTGGAAGAGAGAGGCGGGCTTTGGATATGCTTAGGACAAGGAGCAGGAAGCACTGGGATTTGAGGCTTTGGAGACCAGATAAAGGGGGTGCAGGAGATGGGGCAGAGGTAGGGGAAATGGGGTTGAGCTGGGCATGGTGTGGGTATGGGCTTGGGGGCTGCCCGGCACGGTTGGGTTAGGAAGGGAGTACGAGGGAATGGTCTGGGGCTCGAAAGTGAAGCCACCGGGAGTTGTCAGCTCAGTGCTGTACTGGGAGGTACTGGGAGTGAGTGTACAAGGACAGGAGTGGCAGGGATCCCCGAAGATCCCCAGGGAGCCCCCAGATCAGGGTCCTCTCAGAAGCTGGTAGGGCTGAGGGACCGGGTAAGGCTCAGAAGGCTGGATGCCTGCCCCAGAGAGGAGCAGCAGGCGGCAGGGCCCATTGATACACCCAGGACAGAGGGGGCAGCAGCCAGAGGGTCTAGATGGGGCCCATGGGTTAGGAATTGCAGACGGAGGCTTAACATGATTTGAGGAAGAGCTTTCTCGTAAATGGAGCGTTCGAGGATAGCATTTCTCTTTGTGTACTGGCTTTCTCTTGGGGTACTGAGGTCCCCGTCAGAGGAGGTGTGCAAGGAGGGACTGAGTGGTTCCTCTGCAGGCTGGAGGGATGTGGCTGAGGGGATTTTTGCAGTGGGTGATGATAAATATGAGGCCAGAGGATCTGCCTCTCGTGGTGACGGGGCATTGCTTTCTTGAGGTACAGGCTCTGATGCGTGCTGTGAAACCATGATGTACCCCGGCGTTCTAAGAGTGCACCTCTTGTGTAAGTTCAAGGCCTCCTGCGTCATTAGGAAGAGCCTCTTGCCTCCCACCCAGGTCTCAAGCCCCTCTTCTGAGGGGGCTTCCACTGCCTCATCTCACATCCACCCTGGGGCAGGCCTCAGAGCTAGGGTTTCCTTCCAGGCCCTGGGGAGCCATGCAGGGAGGGGGTACAGCAGAATCCTACAGCTGTCCCACTGCTTGCCCAGACCGGCCCTGGGGCAGAGTCCCTGGAGCTGTTTCCTCAGACACGTAATTGGAATTGCGCAGCTTGGTAATTAGGAAAAGCGGCAAACTGCTCTATAAATGATTATAATTATGATTATTTTCTGCAGCCAAACCAGGAGTTTCGGGGGTCACCTAGGGGAGCCTGGGGGAGGGGAAGGGAGGTGAAGACTTGATTGTGAGGGGTCTGGTGTGGGTCAGGCCCTACCATGAGCTTCACCTCTACTCACTGAGGCCCCTCTACAGGCCCCTGGGGACTCTAACAGCCAACAGACCCGGAAACCATCTGGTTCAAGGCTCCAATTTACCAGGAGGGAGAAGCCTGGAGAAGGGAGGAGACTTGTCCCAAGTGACAGAAGCGTCAGCCTCAGAGCCTGGTCCGGAACCCAGCCCTCCCCTCAGCCAGACTGAGCCACTCACTCTGTGTCCAGTCCTGCCAAGTGCTTTCTCCTTTCCTGGCCTTCTCCAAGCCCTTCAGCCTGGCACACTCCCCTTTCCCTCTCTGGGATAATCTTACTCCCCCTTCAGGTTTCTGTGACGCCTCCTCCTCCAAGAAGCCTTCCTGGAACCCCCAGGCAGTGCTGGTGTCTCCTCAGGTTCTCCATGGCCCCAGTGCATCCCTCTGTCCCCTACTGATCACCCCGCCCTGGGGGGCCTGTCTCCCTCAGAGAGCGAGGTCTTGAGGGCAAGGACTACATTCAGTTTTCAGTGGTGTCCTGGAGCTGACTTGTACTGGCTCTGGAGAGACAGCTGTCAGCTTTTCAGGAATTTGGCGAACTCATTGTTAAACACAGTCAATGTTAATAATTAAATTATATAAAACAAAACAAAAAACCCCAGTCGTTGAGTTGATTCTGACCCATGGAGATCCCACGTGTGTCAGAGTAGAACTGTACTCCGTAGAGTTTTCAATGGTGGATTTTTGGGAAGTATTTCACCCGGCCTTTCTTCCAAGGCACCTCTGGGTAGACTAGAACTGCCAACGTTTCAGTTAGCAGTTGAGCACATTAACCATTTGTGCCACCCTGGGACTAAATTATATAAACTTACAGCTAAATACATTTCATTAAAGAAATGGAAACACACACTAAAACCTCATCACTTCCTAATTATTTTTACTACTGTTTATAGGAGTCAGAATCAACTTGATGGCAATGGGTTTTGTTTTGGTTTTTTTTTTTAATGCTCATGAGTTTATGTCTATTGTATCTGGTGATGGACACGCACGACATTGGTGAGAGCAACTCTGCCTTCAGTGACATCGCACTGGTGGCCTGACGTCTGCCATGGTAGGAATATTTACACCACAGACATGGGCAAACGCTACAAGTCAGGGCCCCCATCCCATCCCCAAGAACTGGCTGTTAAACATTTTCAGCACACCACTGAATTCATCTCTGAACTTCTGGCCCTTACAACAGTCCTTGGCACACAGCAGGTGCTCAGAAGAGGGCTGCTCAATGAGGAGAGAATGGTTGCAGGCCTTGCCTTGGGAGATGGGATGATCTGCTTCCCACACCTTCCACCGGTGCTGGCTCTGACGCTGCCCGCCCCCTCTCCTTGCTCTCACTGGGCACAGGTAAGGCCTGAGGCGGGGGACTGCAGCTGCGGTGCTGTGTTAGGGGGAGCCATCTTTCCCAGACAGGGCTGAGGGGCCCCAGAGAGTCAGGCAGGTATGGGCGGCTTTGGCAGGGTTCACAGAGAGCTGGGCCAGAGGGAAGACCTGCCTCTTCCTCTCCCAAACAGCCCATGGCAGTGTGCCACCTTCCTGCACCCCATCCTGGCCTGGCCAGGCAGGAGGGGGAGGCAGGGGTGGGCAGAAAGGCCCTGGGGCTGGGCCTCACCTTCAGAGATGGGGCTGAAATCCCTCCGGCTGAGAACCTTTGGGTAAGCATTGCCATTTCCAGCTTTTTCTTAAACGTGGCACCCCCTCCCAGAGGATGCATGTGCTCCTTGTGTATCAGACCCTTTGGAATCACAGCCAGTCAGGAAAGAGGAAGGAGGGGGAGGCTCTTTTCTAAACATTTCCCACCCAACACTTTGTTTAATAGTCACAATGAGCCTTTAAGGAACCAGGCTCACTCCCATTCTGCAGATGGGGACACTGAGCCCCTGGAGCTTGCAGTTCATCTAGCAAGGGGTTTCCTGGTGTTTTACAATGGTTCTCAACCAGGGGCAATCCCACCCCCTGGGGACATTTGGCAACGTCTACAGACTATTTTTTATTGTCACAACTGGGAGGGGGATTGCTACTGGCATCTAGTGTGTAGAGGCCCGGGATGTTGCTAAATATCCTAGAATGCACAGGACAGCAGCAGCTCAGTAAATGTATGGTAAATTGGGAATAAAAAAAAGAAAAAAAAGGTTCGCTTCTGACCTGAAACTCCTGCCTGGCAGAATCACCATCACCATCCTCTCTGTCCTTGTTGGACCTCAACCCTTTGGTGGCAGTCCTTGAGGCTGACCAGCTGCTTCTTTACTGCAGTGAGGAGGCCGAGCCGGGCTGGTGGTAAGAGTTGACAAGGATGCCTAAAGACAAGACAGAGGGCGGGCTGAAGCCAGCTCCGCACATCTAAGCCTGAGAGGCCGCAGCTGGAATGTGCGTGATGGCGGCAGGTGCCCCGCGGCATCAGAGAGCTGGATCCAGTGGAAAGTGGTGACAGAGTGGGCCAGGCTTGCAGGTGACCCTTCCTATCACCAGATCCTTATAAAGAGTGTGGGGTATGTGTTCCGGGGAGCCCAGATTTCCTGACCTTTCTAGGCTGTTGACCCAAGGCCCTTGATGAGCTAGAAGCTCTGGTCTGGGTCTTGCTTCTGGAACTGGCCTTGAAGAGCCCACAGAGTTTACTATGTCTGTGAGGACTTCAGCTGCCCTTCTGCTCTCCATCTTCCCCTCTCTCTTCACAGAACTCCAGGGTTCATATCCTGGATTTACTCCTTACTGGCGGTGTGACCTTAGGCAAGTTACTCAACCTCTCTGTGCTTCCATCCCCTCTCCTGTAGAGTGGGGCTAACACAACAGTACCCCCACCTCATAGGGTTGGTGGGAGGGTCAAATGAGTCAATTTTCTATAAAGCCCTCAGAAGGATGTCTAGACCAGAGTAACCACTCAATAAATGTGAACTGTTACTGGCAGTGTGTTTATTAGGCTCCTCACGCCCTTTGGGGCTGGTGGGAACCAACCCGAGGCGCCTCCTCTCTCCAGCATCTCTATCTCTCTGCTGCCCTCTCGTGGTCTCTGGCTGCAAAGTCCTGAGGATACACAAGGTGAACTTAGTCAGAGAGGTAATTTATTCCATCGCATTTCCCATCGCCATTTGAAGAAACATTGCGTTGATTCTTCGATAGAGTCAAGCAACTAGTTTCTTCCCCTTCTCCCCAAACAGAACTCACCTGTGGGATGGGATTTATGCAAACCGTTTACTTCAAGTGGCGCTTTTCTACACTGGAAAGGTAGCAGAGGAGTGATTTTTTTCTTCTTGACATTGACAACTGACTATTCTCAGTTTTACAGGTGTGATGACCTTTCACCCAACACATTTCTGCAAATACCACCACCGTTCAAGCCAAGTATTGCCCACCTATGTCCCCAGCTCGGGGATAAGCTGTCACTTTCCTCAAATTCTGTCTGTCTTCCTCTTTGCCCTACGACTTGCTAGTTTGGTGGGAAAACTGGGTAATAGCCGAGACCTGTTGGAGCCCTGGTGGTGCAGTGGTTAAGAGCTCGGCTGCTAACCAAAAGGTTGGCAGTTCGAATCCACCAGGTGCTCCTTGGAAACCCTCCGCGGCAGTTCTACCCCGTCCTATAGGGTCTCTATGAGTTGCAGTCGACTCGCTGGCCAGTTTGGTTTGGTTTTGGGTGTGCTCAAGCTTTATCTCTCGTGCCCAGCAAGGGCCTGGCACATAGATGTTCAGTATGTGTTTCTGGAATGAATGATGCACTCATAGCAACTGGGTGGGCATGTTGCCCACCTGTCCACACCTCCCCTTCCAGACACTGTGAGAAGTGAAAGGCCAACCACAGAAGGGTGGCGGGAGCTACTGAGGACTTATGGTGGGGGGGCGTGGCGGGGAGGGCTCTGTGCTGAGCACTGAGCGTGCAGCTGTATGTGTGACGTTACCCCGGACCTGGAGAGAGATTTTTGCTGGGGGGGGTGGGGGTAGAGGAGGGCAGGGCTGCCGGTGAGAGGGCGGTGGACGGGATGGAGAAGGTCTGGACACCTACCTGGTCTCCTGGTGGCAGGTCAGTGAGAGCATGTGGAGTGGCAGATGGGAGATTTGAATTCAGGTTGTCCTGGGGTCCCCGATGAGGGGAACTCCAACTATACCTATACCTGAGGAAGCCTGGAGTTTGCTCCCTGTAGCACCCCTGCACCTGGGGACAGAGTGGCTGACACCTACCCCAGGTGTTGGGTCAGCTGTGCAGCTCACCGGCCTCAGAGAGACCCGCAACGCCCTGTCAGGCCCCTGATCTCCCCCAAGCTTTCCTTCTCCAGGTGTCACTGAGCGCCTATGGTGTGTGCTGGGCACTGTGCCAGGCTGTGGGGACCCAGCAGTGAAGAAGCAAAGTCCCTGTCCTCATGACGCTGGCACTCACCTGTGTGTGTGCTCAGGGAAGCAGACAGTAAACCAGTGAGCACATTGATCAGGCAATTTCCGATAGTGATAAGTGCTCTGAATAAAACAGAGAAATGGGATGGAGGCGGCGGGTGGACCACCAGGGACAGGGTGACTGGAGAGGCCCCTCTGAGAAGGTGGACTTTGAGCTAATGCCTGGAGCCAGCCGAAGGTCAGGAAGAGCATTCCAGACACAGGGAGCCGCAGAGCAAACTGCTTCGTTTTTACATGTTTATGGGGTACATTTCTCAGTGAGCACCTCGAGGGCAAGGATCATGCCTTGTTCACCTCTGCTCCCCACAGCTCACGTAGGGGCAGCTCCGAGAAGTGACTCAGAGGATCTGTGCTGAGTAGAGAATGAATGAATAGCTCCAAAGATAAGAAAACTCCACGAGTCGGCGGCCCCTTCGATCACCTCCCCAACACTTTGGGTCTCCACGGTCAGCCCTGCCGGAGGAGGCTGGCCAGACTCGATGTCCGGGAAAAAGAGCAAGGACCCTTGGCTCCTTTCCTCCTTCCTTCCCCCAGCGGACTTCGCTCCCCACCCGCAACTTTCAGTCTCAGCCCCGCCCCTTGTCCCGCCCCCTCATATACAGCCAATCCGAGAACCCCAGCAACCCTCAAGTCCAATGCGAGAGCCTCTCGGGCCCGCTCCCCGCCCCCTTCACCAGCAGCCGGCGGCTTGGCGACGCATTCCGGTGCTCAGATCACCTGCGTGTGTTCCCGGAAGCGCGGACCGCGCAGGAGGGGGCTGTGCTAATTGCAGACTCTGAGGCTAAGAGTGTACTCAGGCAGCACCGGCTCCCAGAAGCTCCCTTCTGGAGGCAGAACCTTCTTCACGTGCGCCCTCCCCACGAGTAACGGCTGGATCCCAAGGTCAAGGGTGTATGTAGGTTCTGGCCATAGCCCTATCCTAGTTCCTCTTGACCTCCCTTTCAGGGCCTCGGGTGCTTCATCTGATAAAAGGGGGTGGTTGCGGCTGCCTGGGGTCCACGCTGGGCTCACTTAGTCTTTACTGCGAGCACAAAGTCGACTGTGTAAGTCCACCCTGGGCTGGGGTCGGCTGTCCAGTTCCTCTCATGGCCCCTAGGTGGCGCCCAGACACAGTCTCCTTTCTCATTGCTTTCCCTCCGGCGTCCCCCGTTCTTCCGGACCCCGGCGGCGAGCGTCTGGTCACAACGCTGTTGCCGTGGTCTTTGGCTCCACCTAGTGGAACACTGGAGCCCTGGTGGGGCGGTGG
Organism: Dugong dugon; assembly: GCA_030035585.1. Lineage (NCBI taxonomy): Eukaryota > Metazoa > Chordata > Mammalia > Sirenia > Dugongidae > Dugong > Dugong dugon. The sequence continues at coordinate 19,761,860 of CM057482.1, read as the reverse complement.
TTAAGGCCTCGGCTGCCAACCAAAAGGTTGTCGGTTAGAATCCACCAGCCGCTCTTGGAAACACTATGGGGCAGCTCTACTCTGTCCTATAGGGTCGCTATAAGTCGAAATCGACTCGACGGCAATGGGTTTGTTTGTTTCTTTTGGTTTCGTGGTACAGTGTTTAATTTCAGAGGAGCTGGCTGAGGCTCTGGTATGCAGTGGATACCTGGATACCTGAGAGAAACGGGAGCAAGGACAAAGTGGCATTTTTCTGCCTCAGCCCCTGCTGCAGACCTGCTGAGGATTGCCGCAGCCCAGCCCCTCCCTCTAGTTCCGAGGAGAGGCTGGGGGACTGTGTGAGGGTTTTTACTAAACACAGCTGGCCAAGGCTGAGGTGACATCTCAAGGGCTCTGCTATCCCTGACCACATCACTGCTGCCTCCCCACCCCGGGCTGACTCTGACACCCGGGCTGCTGTCCCGGCGCCACTACAATCCTGGAGGAATCCTCCTTCCCCTGACTCTGCTGGCACGTAAACCAGCGGTTCCCATGTGGGCTCTGCCATTTCTCGTCCCTCCTTTGTCCCTGCCCGCTTTCTCCAGCTCCTTAGTCATTTGCTCTCCCCACCCCTTTCCTCCTGTCCTCTCTGTCTCCCTCTTGTTCTGTCTGTGTGTGTTGCTGTCTCAGCCTTTCCACCTCCTTCTTGTGCCACACGGAAACCTCACAGCCCACTCGCCCTGTGCCCACCTGCCTGGAACGCAGAAGCTGTAGTCCCCAAACAGGTACCGGCAAACAGGGTGGGAGCCTCCTGCCCCCAGTACCCAGAGCAGAAATTTATTCCCTCACAGTTCTGGAGGCCAGAATCCAAAGTCAAAGCTTGGGCAAGGTCGGTTCCCTCAGCAGCTACAAGCACGGGTTACAGTAAGGAGGCCCTTCCTCACATCACATCATCGCCACGTCACGCCACGCCACGCCACGTCACGTCACGTCACATCATCACATGACATTTCTTCGGCACTCCTGCTGTAACTGGCCCCATTGTGCTGCTCACCTGGAGCTGAACTCTGCCTCCATAGTCCAGCCAAGGAGGGTGTTTTTCCTTGTTATATGCGTGTGTGTATGTTTGCAACGGCATGTGGTGCAGCGCTGCTGGTGAGTTCAAACCACCAACCTTTAGGTTAGTACACGAGAGCAAACCGTTTGCACCACCCAGGGACCTGGGGGCGGGATAGAGAAGACTGATTGGCCCCAGGGCTACTTACGTGCCCACTAGAGGCACCCTCAGCCTAGGACCTCTACAGGGACGTAGCACAGGAATGTTTGAGACATTAAAAAAAAAAAAAAGAAGATTGGCTTTAAAATAAGAACACTGCAAAATTGGAATCAATAAATGCTTAATCAAATGTCCACACTGTAACATTCTATCAACCTCATTAATTGTTAAATTTAGTATTCATACAAATTTCATTACGTTTGGAAGAATGTGTGGGCTATGGCTTTCTCATTTTGCAAGAATTCCCAATTGTAGTTTAAATGTTAACTCCCAGCCAGGTGGTTTCAAGAGCAAAATTTCAAATATCATTTCAACACTTTTACAGCAAATTTTAAATGTTTTAGTATGTTTGCACTGATGTGGGGTGAAGTGTCAAATATAAAAAAATGCCAGGACTGACAGAGGTCCTCAAACAGTCCTTTGTGTCTTGGGGAGGAGTCAGTGAGGGCTGCTGGGGTGGGGGGCACAGGAAGGCCTCAGGAGACAGGGTGGGGACAGTGGTGGTGATGGCGAGGGGGTGTGTGCTGTCCCCTCCCCACACCCCAGCAGGGAGTGCTATGGGCTGCTCATCACCCCTCAAGTAGGGTGTAGGGGCTTCTCTGGTCTTACGGGGGTCAGGAGTCTTACAGGAGGTGGGGAGGGGCACAGGGAAGCTGAGTGAACATCCCCGCTCAGGCCCAGCTCACCCCATGGGAAGTAGATGAAGTTGAGAAAGATGGGTCCATTGAGTTTGGGTCCATGGGAAGTCGGTGTGGGTGCTTGGCCCAGCAGGAGGAACTTCTCACTCCCAGGAGGGCAGTGATGGTGGTGCTGGGGCCGGCCCTCAGAGAGGCCCTTTGCAGGGGCTCCACACCGGGAATGCTCCCCTGGCTCTGGGCCCCTGGCATTCCAGGCCCCCTTCTTCTCCCCTCTCCCAACCCATTTTACTCACACCCTCAAGTTCCAACTGGGTCCCCATATTTTTCTTCGCTTTACTCTTTCTGGCCAAAATAAATAGTTCCAGGAAATGGTCCCCAAAGTGGGGTTCCCTTTCCTCTGGTTGTAAACCCAGCTACAGCTGCCCAGCCTGGGAAAGAATGGACAGACGTTTTCATTCCTTGCTCTGGAATGTTTCCCTATCCCCAAATGACAGCAAAAGGAGCTGAGTCGTCATTTAATAATAATAACGTTTTAACAGTCACATTCTACTACTTAAGATTAGAGATGCCAGGACCCTGAGGCCTGTCTCCAGGGCTGGCTTCTCTCCAAGCATCCCTTGCTCTCCCCTCCTCCCCTAAACTCAATGGACCCGCCTTTTCTCCACTTCAGCTACAGCCTCTTTAAACTGTTAGTGTAGGGGCGGGGTGAGAACAGAGAAGAAACCCACTCAGAGAAGGGAGTGGGGTCTGTGCGTAGAAGTGGGGGGCAGATTGACTTGTGAAATGCCTGGAGCTGTGCATGTGAAAAGAAGCATAGTTTTCGTATATTGTAGCCATAACCTAAGTTAAGCCACCAGAGGCTGGTATTAAATGCAATGCAATTAGTTCCGGTGGGCTGCTTTGAGAACCTACAGATTTTCTAAGTGCTTTGTTGTCAATTACTCAACCCTTGCAACAGCCCTGAAAGGCAGGCATTATTATCCCCATTTTAAAGATAAAAATATTAAGGCTCAAGCGCCTCAAGTGACACATGACCACTTAGTGGCTGAGCTGGGGTATGAACCCATATCCATCTGGCTCCAAAGCCCTTGCTTGTTTCACAATACGAAACCGTGTTATTATGTCCGTGGCCCACCTAGCAGCTCTCTGCATTTGGGAAACAGTCTTTCCCCCATCCAGACCCCATCAACCACACAACTCTGCTGTCCCTTGGTGATGGGCAGGATTTATGACACAGGCCTAGCAGATCAAGTACCCAGGGCCCTGTCCACTGTGATTGGACTGAGGGATGGGCATGTGACCCAGGCTGGCCAATCAGAGTTCCTTGTCAGATCTGTGGATGCTGGAGGGGGTGGTCCTTCTTCCTAAGGGAGGGTGAGCGGCCAGGACCTGGGAGTCAGGAGCAACCCAGAGCATCTTTCTCGCCATGCACAGATTGCCTTCAGGAGGTTGCAGCCTATAGGGAAGAAAGGGGTGTCAAGAGCCAGAGAGTTAGCGAGATAGCGTGCGAACCCTGAAACGTCTTTGGATCACCAGCTTCTATCCTTGGATTTTTCAAATAAACGCCAACGAATTTTTATTTATTATGTATTTACTTTTGTTTAAGCTAATTTGAGCTGGATGTCTGCCACTTGCTACTGGAAGAATCCTGACTAATAATATGCTATAATAAAATGTGTTATAAATACGGAAGCTCTCCCCTCTTGGAAAGGGAAAGGTAACCCAAGTAGTCACAGGTTTTGATGGCGAGTAACAGGAACCCAGCTGGAGCTGATGCAGATGGGGATTTACTGGAAGGGCAGAAGTGCCGCTGGGCTTCTGGGGCTCCTGGAGCAGGGGTGAGGGTCCGAGCACTGTCAGTGCCCTTGGCAGAGCTCTTCTCTGTGTTTCTCTGGCTCTGGCTTCCTTCTCACATGCAGTTGGCTTCCTCCCTCTGGGTGGTTGGAACCTGGCTTCACGTCTCACTACTTGGACACCAGACAGGCACTGATGCTCTGCCCTCACGTGAACTTCAGAAGGCTCCGGAAGGGACCAATTGACCTGGTCTGGGTCAGTTGACGCCTGTGGCTAAAGAGGAGGATTACTTGGGACACACTTCTGTATTTTTGGGGTCTTTGCCCAAAAAGAGGTGATTATCATGAAACATGGGATTACCCCCAAAGTGCCTACCACAGAAAAGAAAGTAAAAATCACCAGTTGCTGTCAATTCTGACTCATGGCGACTCCATGTGTGTCAGAGTAGAACTATGCTCCGTAGGGTTTTCAATGGCTGATTTTTTGGAAGCAGATCGCTAGGGCTTTCTTCTGAGGCACCTCTGGGTGGACTAAAACTGCCAAACTTTCAGTCAGTAGCTGAGCACGTTAATCATTTATACCACCAAGGGACTTCAGAATGAAAGTACTGTGCCAGGCACTGTGCTAGATGCTGGGGGTTTCTGAGCTTCCAGACACATAGCTCACTCTGCAAGTTCTATAGTGATTGACAGTAGGCTCAGATGTTAGACAGGGTCAGGTTATCGGCTTTGTTCTTGGTGAAACTGGATGAAAGAACACGGCTTGTGACTATCTAAACCAGGCTTCCTTCCCCTTCTTTCCTGAGCTGGCCTAACTTACTACAGCCAACTTACTACTTCTAGCTGTGCATAGTGCCGCACAAAATAAAAACTACATTTCCCAGCCTCCCTTGAAGCTAGTTGATCATGGGATTAAGTTCTGGCCAGTGAGATGTAACTGGACGTGTGGGACTTTGAGGGAGGCTGCTTGAATGGAGCTGGCTGTGTAAGAACTAGCCAGCCCCCCTAAGACAGCCCAGGGGGGACTCATGCAGGCCTGCTTTTAAGTTCTGCTTCACCAATCAGAGAATTCACTTTCCCATGGTGAAGGGCTTGGCGAGGGTTGGACCTTCTTTCTATTACTCTTGAGATGGTAGAAGTTTCAGTTTGAAACTTCACCTGTATACGAAATCTATCTATAAAAATATAAATAGATATATATTGTTGCTGTTGTTAGCTGCTGTCGAGTTGGCCCCTGACTCACAGTGACCCCATGCATGACAGAACAAAACACTGCCCAGTTCTGCACCATATCTGTGGTCGGTTGTGGATTGAACTGTTGTGATCCATAGGGTTTTCACTGGCTGATTTTCAGAGGGAGATCACCAGGCCTTTCTTCCTAGTCTGTCTTCGTCTGGAAGCTCTGCTAAAACCTGTTCAGCATAACGGCAAGATGCAAGCCTCCACTGACAGATGGGTGGTGACTGTGCATGAGGTACATTGGCTGGGAATCGAATCTGAGTCTCCTGCATGGAAGTCAAGAATTCAACCACCGAACCGCCACTGCTGACAAATAAATATAATTTAATTAATCCTCACAATAGTCCTGTGAGATGGGTGTTAATTTTTCCATTAACAGATGAGGAAACTAAGGATTTGCCAAAGGCCCACAGCTGGTAAGTGGTGGATATGAAACTCAAGCACATACTTGTCAGACTCTAAATTTTTTTACCCTTCTTCTACTATGTGATGGTGTTGAATTGTCTGAGCTGGAGGCTGAAGGCATAGGCAGGCATATCCTAAATGATCTTTTGGAATTTGGAAGGCGTAGGATCTGTCAACAGTACATAGACCTGGTCTCATTGCTGGGGGCCAACTAATGGTTCTCCAGGGGTTTGGTTTTGCTCTTAAAAATCTAGTATTTGAGCAGTCTGTCTGGAAAACAAAATGAGAAAATTCCAGATGTGTGATTTTCCAATAAACAGTTTTCTCATTAGGCGGAGGGCACTTCTAGCCTGATCTGTCCTTGGGTAAAAGCCCACAGGCTGCTCTATGTAAGTGTCTTAGTTACCTTGTGCTGTTGTAACAAATACCACAAGTGAGTGGTTTTAAAGAACATGAATTTTTTTCTCATAATTCTGGAGGCTAAAAGTCCAAATCAAGGTCTCTGCCATATTGATTCTCTCCTTGTCGGTAGCCCTGGGCATTCCGTGGCTCCTTGGCTTGAGGACGATCCTCATGTGGTGTCCGTCTTTCCCCATGTGTGTCTCTGTGTCTATCCTGGTCTTTCTATAAGTCAGAAGTGATTAGGTTTAGGATGCATCCTACACTGGTATAACCTCATTAATTTAAAAGATAAACTCATTTCCAAACAGGATCACAACCACAGGTACAAGGGGCCAGAATTCAATGCATATTTTAGGGGGACACAATTCAATGCGTAACAACAGGGCAGCCCAGTGAGTCCTGGGCAGTGTACTGGAGGCCCCCTGGGCAGTATGTAGGATTGTCCTTGTATATACCACGGACGACTGGGTGTGTGACTCTCTGTGCTGCCTTCTTCATTCCTACAACTATCAGGATACATAATTCCAAGTAGCAGAAAACCCAACTCAAGCTGGCTGAAACCGTAGAGAGTATTTATTAGCTCACACAACTGGAAAGTCTTAAAGTAGGTCTGGCTTGTTGTGTGTCTGCGAGTCAGTTTTGACTCATAGTGACCCCATATGACAAGAAGAACCGCTCCATAGGGTTTTCTTGGCTGTAATCTTTACAGAAGCAGATTGCCGGATCTTTCTCCTGTGAAGTTGCTGGGTGGGTTTGAACTGCCAACCTTTTGGTTAGCAGCCGGGAGCTTAACCACTTGTGCCACCAGGGCTTCTAGGGCTGGCTTAGGCCTGGGTTAACCTAGCATCTCTATAGTAGCATTGAGGACCTAGTTTCTTTACATCTTCTAAATGGAGTCAAGGAGCCTGGTGGCACAATGATTCTTTGCTTGGCTGGTAACCAAAACGTTGGTGGTTTGAACCCACCCAGTTGCTCCATGGGAGAAAGATCTGGAAATCTGCTCCCACAAAGATGACAGCCTAGAAAATTCTCTGACGCAGTTCTGCTCTGTCACATGGGGTTGCTACGAGTCAGAATCGACTTGATGGCATACAACAACAACAAATGAAGTCAACTTCTTTCAAAAACTGGTTCCTCTTTGTGGTTGCAAGATAGTTGCCAAAGATCCCCTGGGGCTACAGCTTCTCCGTGCAGTGGTTTCAAATGTCCACAAATTCTTTGACCCTTTGCTGAAAAGGCAGAAGGAACACACTTTCCCTCTCCTTGAGTGTGGGCTGAACTTAGTGACTTGCTTCTAACAAATGGGAAAAAAGCAAAAGTGATGCATGATAACTTCAGAGACAAGGTTGTAAAAGATAATGCAGCTTTCTGCTTGCTCCCTCTCAGATCACTCGCTCTGGGGAAAACAAGCTGCAGTGTTGTAAGGACACTCAAGCAGCCCTATGAAAAAGCCCACAAAGCCACTGGAAAGTCTTGGAGTCGGTCGGGCTAGTGGAATCCACTGAGCTTGGAAGCTGATCCTCCAGCTCCAGTCAAGCCTTTAGCTGACAGCAGCCCTGAGCTGGAGTCACTCAGCTAAGCTGTTCTTGGATTCTTGACCCACAGGCACTATGAGATAATAAATATTTGTTGTTTTATGCCACTAAATTTTGGGGTAATGTATTAACCGGCAATAGATAAATAATACATTCAGCTTCATCTAGGGAGAAAATGTGCTCTGGAAACTCTTGCAGAAAGTGAGGAAGTTCTCTCCCAGAAGCTTCCAGCAACCCTTTCCTTGATTGGCTCAAACTGAATTATAGGTCTATCCTTCAATTAGTGACTGACCAGTGGATAGAATGAGGCTGATAACCTCAGGTCTGGGCAACTTCTGAGGGCCAGTATCCCACAATACGTGGGCTGAGGGGGGAGATGTGGAAAACAACCAAAGTTGGGGTGATTAGCAAGAAGAGGAACACAAGGTTCCATACCATGTCTCTCTAGGCTCCTTCCAAGGTAGGAATGTGCGGCCGCTAAAAACAGAGTGAGTGGATGCTTAGGAGACACTGAACTTCTGTTAAGGGTGATGGAAAAATTCAGGAATGGTTAATGGTGATGCTTGAACGATATGATGAGCATAATTAATGTAACTGAACAGCACAAGTGAAGACTGTAGAAACGGCAAATGTCTTGTTACCTATATATTTAATCTGCTGCCTTCAAGTCGATTCTGACTCATACTGACCCTATGACCCTATAGCAACACTATACATCTATTTACCACAATAAAAACAAAAAATAGCCCAAAGTGCTTAACTTTAAATTAGGAATTTATGAATTTTAATTTAGTTCTGAGATTCTATGAGGAAAAAAACGAGTTAGATGTTGCTAGCCCATGGTGGAAGCCCAATGTGCCCTGGTGGCCTGGCATGTGTTCTTGGAGGCCCAGAGCTCTTCCTGGCAACGGCCTCCTTCGGAGAAGACACCATTCCCTGCCCTGGGTGCTGCTGTGGGACACCTCCTTTCTAGGCTGATGTCATTCTAGGCTGGAGGTCACTAGTGAGGCAAAATAGGACCTCTGTAAACTCTGTTTAACAAAAAGTCCTTGTTTGGGGTAATGGTCACTCCCTTTGGGAAAACAACCACCATTCTTGATAAGTGCAATTTTTTTTTTTTTTCCTGCTAAAAAACAGCTGCTCTGAATTTCTTGGAAGTGGTTCAATACTATTGAAATTCTGGGTCAAGTAGAGAGAATTTTCACTGTCATGAGTGATCTAAGGACTGATAAACTCAACCGAAAGAGTTAGGAGGAAGTCAGCTCGGATGTATACGTGGGTTTTGTTGTGTTCTGTTTTCTGGTGACAGCTTTATTGAGATATTCACATACCATACAGTTCACCCACTGAAAATATATAATTCAGTGGTTTTTAGTATATCCACAGAGTTGTGCAACTATCACTACAATAAATTTTAGCACATTTTCATTTTAGTCACCCATAAAAGAAACCCCATACCCTTTAGCTGTTGTTAGGTGCCATCAAGTCGATTTTGACACATAGAAACCCCATGTGACAGAATAGAACTGCCTGATAAGGTTTTCCAGGCTGTAATTTTTTTTTTTTTAAAATAATGTTTTATTGCGTTTTCAGTGTAGGTTTACACAGCAGCTTAGGTTCCCATTCAACAATTTCTACACAAGTGTTTAGTGACAGTGGTTACATTCTTCACAATGCAGGAACATTCTCATTATTTCCATTTTGGTTGTTCCTAGATGGCCGCTAAAAAGTTCTTAAGACCCCAGACACTACTCAGCAAACTAGGATGTAGAACACAGCTTTATAAACTATATTATGCTGATTGAGATGTCCCATGAGACTATGGTTCTAATCCTTCAAATCCAGAAATCCAATCTAAGACGTATCTGTAACTGTGTCCCCTATATGCTTTATTATATATATGAATATGTGTACATACAGTCACACAGATGCATAGACATATACATATGCATACACCTATATATACACACTTATATATAGGCTGTAATCTTTATATGAGCAGATTGCCAGGTCTTTCTCCCATGGAGCCACTGAGTAGGTTTGAACTGTCAACCTTTCAGTTAGCAGCCAAGTGCTTAACTGTTGTGTGTCCAGGGATCCCCTCCCAGCTGTAGGCAACCATTAATCTACTGTCTGTCTTTTACACGTGTGTTTTAAATGTATGCTTTATTTATCTGCAAGCAGCAGATAAGATACTTGAAAAAAAAATGGAGAAAAGTCATTTTCTCTAAAGTAAACTATAAGGTGTGGGGTAGATTCTTGCCATGGAACATTCTACGTTGCTTGTGTGTTTTCTGACTGACCTTTTTTTTGTCAAATGGGCTGTAGTTTTGCTGAAATGGTTTGACAGCTCTATTGTAATTGCTCCTTGTTGTTTGGAAAAGTGGTGGGTGCAGGGAGGGTAGGTGTGGGGGCTGACCTAGGCTAGGAAGTGGGGTGGGAGGATGGGTCTAGGGGGTAGTATGGTGGGAGAGGTTGTGGAAACAGAGCAGGAGAGGAAAACCACAGAGACCCAGGGGGTGGACAGGGAGGAGTTGACATTCCAGTACAGTGGTGACCTGGTTTTCCAAGGTCTTGGAGCCAGTCCAGACTAGCCTGACCACGGACCTCAGCTCTAGGGGCTCAGGGCCCCTTCCTTAGTCAGCCAGGCTGAATCATGGCCCCAGATCAAGATGAGCTGTGGAGGAATGATGAGGATTGGGGTTCAAAGGTGAAATTCCTTTGATTGTCTAAGTTCCTCCAAGGCCTGAGTGATGAAGGTCTCCTCCTCACCTCCTCTGGCCTTCCCTGTCTCTGTCAGCCAGGAGCCTACTCTTGACTTCCTGGCTGCCCTCACACAAGGCAGGCTGAGGGGAGGAGCCAGCCATGCCTTCCCGGGCGGCCACTCTTGACTCTGGCCCCAATGGCTCTTTGGAGGCTTTGAGCCTGACTTCAGGCCCACCTCTGCCTCTGCTTCCCTCTGGTGACCTGGGAAAGGCCTCTGTCCCTCTCTGGACCTCAGTCTCCCCATCTGTACAATGGGGGTACAAAGGAGTGACCTCTCAGGGCTTTTCCAGGTCTCTCCTCCTACGAGACTTGTTCAGTTTAGGATAATGTTAGGTCATCACTCTACAGGTGGCAGGGCGTTTCGTTACATTGCTTACTGCTCTTATTTACTGTTATTTAGAGCCACGTCTCAGCAGCATGGCCAGGGGTCTGAGATCCCAGGCCTGGGGAAGGGACAGCCTGGGTTTGAGTCACAGCTCAGTTGCTAGTGAGTGCTGTGCCTTTGGGCAAATACCCATCCTGTCTATGCCTCAGTTTCCTTCTCTGTAAAACAGAATGCATTAGAACCTATCTCATAAGGGTGTGTGAAGATTAAATGGGATAGTGCGTGTAAAGTGCTCTGCACATAGTAGCTGCTCAATGTATTCTGTCGACACAAGTGTGAAAAGTTGTGGGAATACCCAGGCCACCCAGGCCAGGTGCTGTCTCTACCACACTGTGTCACCTCCCCCCAGGTGCACAGTGGAAAGCCAGGATCTTCTGGATGTTCCTGAATCCAAATGCCTGAGAGGTAAGGCTGACTGGGGACACGTCTCTCCTGTGCTCGGGCAGATGGTCTGGTTTAGTGCTCACTGGTGGCATGCTGAAAGGGGTCTTGGAGGAATTCTGGAGCAGTGGGCCAGGGAAGGTGCCTAGGCTGACTTTAATCCAAGAGGCTAGGATGAGATGGGGTATGGTGGCTTGTGAGGTGAACCTCTGGCAGCTGGGCAACGCCATGTCCTGTTCACTGGAGGCCCTGTTCTTCCTTCTTGTAGAGGCAGCATTGGGTGAGGGCAGGGCCCCAGGTGGGGATATAGTCCCCAGGGAATCATTTCCCTTCTTGCAGTCTGTCCCTCCCCTCCCTCATCCTGAATCCTGCTCATCGTGGACGGGCATGGTGTGGCCCATGAAGAACTTGCTCTGGAGCCCACCTTCTTCCTGTCCCCACCCTCAACCCCTTCCTCCTGGGCCTGCCTCACCTGCTCCCACTTGGCTTCTCCCCTCTGCTGCTATCAAGCTGGTTCTGACTCGTAGTGACCCTATGTGTGTCAGGATAGAACTGTGCTGTAGGTTTTTCAGAAGTAGATCACCAGCCTATTCTTCCGAGGTGCCTCTGGGTAGAATTCAACTTCTAACTTTTCAGTTAGCAGCTGAGTACGTTAACTGTTTGGACCACCCAGGGACTCCTCACCAAGGCCCGATTAATGCATGTGAGGGCCCTAACCATTGATAATCTGTGGTGCCCCCTCCTCTACTTACTCACGAATTCGAACAGGATATGTGAGTTATATATATATGTGTGTGTGTGTGTGTGTCTTAGCTATTCCATGATGTAACTTCTTTTTAAATGTGACTATAATATTAGCAATTGAACATAAAAATGGCATATGCTATTTTAGCAGAATGAGATGAACTGGATTATAAAAGTTTTAGTGAATGCGGGGTACCAAGATTTTTATTATATACCACATTTTCTACAAAAAGAATATTCCACATATTCTACAACAGAGAAAATGAGTCAGCGAACTTAGTTGTTTCAACAATCAATGTAAAATTCTGCTGATCTCCCATGACGAAAAGTTGACTTTCACTAATTTTGCTTTAAATGACTCATGCTTTAATTTTGATGCTTGTTTTATAATAAATGCTATAATTATAAATGAACAAATTAAAAAGTCATAAAGAAAATACAATGATCAGAAAACAAATATTGCAACAAATTACTATATTTTATTTTTAGATAAAGCTTTCATCTCTAACATGTTATAAATAAAAACATTTTTTGCTAGTCTTTGCTCTTACAAATTCTTCAATGATTTCATCACAATTAAGCTGCTGAACAATATCTACTTCCATACATAATAAAGATAATGAATTGAATCTTTCCTGAATCATTGTATGCTGAGGATTTTTGAGTCTCTTTAGGGACGAAAACGAGCATTCTGTTATGCAGTTTGTGATCATTAAAGTTAGGAATACGTGTCAAGCAATTTTTACATTGGGAAATACACACCGTGTTTTATCTTCTATTATGGACTCATACAGGCCTACACGAGTAAAATATGTCTTTCCTAAATCTGTAAAGTTAGATCTCATATAAGAATGAAATTGTTGAACTTCTCTGTAAAGGTTTGTAGTTAAGTCATTGGGATAAACTTACACTAATTTCTTGGATGCCTTCACGCATTCTTCATCAGGTATAGCTACCTTGTTTAAGAAGGAAAATCTATTTGAAAGAACTTCATACACTTTCATTCTTCTTTCCATGCAAGATTCAAGTGTGTCAATGATGGTGTAATATGTGGTTATGAGAAATTCATCTCGGACACTCAATGATACTTCTGAATCACCTCTGTCACTTACTTGTTTCTTTCTAATGCTTCTGTGACAGTGAAATGCTTGATAAATCAGTATATGGCTGTTTTTGTTTTGTTGTATTTTCAATATCGTCTTCAAAATTATATAAATACCCTGTTGATGACTGGTAGAGATCTGTACATGTCTTTAAATTTACTTCTCAGTCTTGGAGAACTTGACTTGTCTGATGAAAATGCTGTAATATATTATTCCACATAACCCACCTAAACGCACACTCTAGTGTTTGCATTTTGTTGGTGATATTTTCAGCTTCTCTTTTGGTATCTCCTTTTTGTGTCTGGTCTTCAGCAATATTTTCTAAGGCATCTAGAATCTGAGTGTACTACAATTCCAAAATTGCACTTGTTGCTACAGCGTGTGCTTTCCAACATGTATTAGAAAGACATTTTAATACTTGGTTATTTCCTAAATAGGTTTTAAGAACTGCCCATCTGTGAGTAGAGGTGGCAAAAAATGTGTAAAGCAACTGAACAGTAGGAAAAAAATCAACTGCTTCCAGACAACAATCTATTGCACTATGTCCTACAAGATTAAGTGAACGCTCAGCACGTAGTATGAAAATGGCATAGTCATTACATTCTAAAATTTTCTGTTGCATGCCTTTATGATGCCCTGACATATTGGCAGCATTGTCATAGGACTAGCCTTTGCACTTAGAAAAATCGATTTTGCAAAGTTACATAATGAAGTATTTGGTTTGCAATTTCTTCACCTGTATGACTTTTTAAGCTAGTAATTTTGATAAACTGCTCAACAAGTTTTCCATCTGTTGGAGATACGTATCTTAAAACAATACTTAGCTGATCTGTATGAGAAAGATCAGGAGTAGAATCTGTAAACAAACTGAAATACCGAACTATACTTATTTCACTGAAAATAGTTGATCTAACTTTATTGCTTATTAAGCTTATTAATTTTTCACACATTGTTTTAGATGTATATGATGGGTTGTCCTTCCCTGTATTACCATATTTTGAGGTGTGACCTGCTAAAAATGGATCAAACTGAGCAACAAGTTCAAGTAAACTGAAAACATTTCCATTTTGTGGGGACCCAAACACTTCATTTCTTCATCAAAAAGAGCCCACTTTTAGTGATTGTTATAATGACAGCAACAATGCACTGCAAAATGACTTTCCAATACTGACGTTCTTCATTAATTTGTGTTTCCAGTTCAAGAGTTAAGCCAAAATCATGTCTTCGGTTTAAATATGACAACATAAAATCTCTGTGAATTGAACTGTTTTCATGTTTACCAATCATATACATATTCAAGTTGTACCAATCACTAAATCCATCCATAGCAAATTGAGAATTAAATGATTTCTGACTGAATAATTTGCAAATAAAACAATATACAGAGCCGACTGTTGGAGAATGCAGTTGCCTGTCCTACTTATAGTTTTCACCAATAGCTTTGTACCCTAGAAATGTATTCTGGCTACAGAACCTTGTTTTTTTTTTACCATCCAGAAATTTTTGATACAAATTTTCAAATGGTCCACTATGATGTTGACAACTTCTTGGCCCTCTCTTTCAATCCAGTAGTTTACATCATTATAAGAAAAATTATTCCACAAAGCAGGATCTATATTTCTGTTATTTATGGGATCTGCAAATGTGACAATCTCAGATTCTAAAATGTTTCACTTTCTACACAATTATTAATTTTTTTACCACAGCAAGGAATGGATGCAGAATTTGGAATAAATTCTGTTATATTTGCATTGCTGTTAATAATTTTGGAGCGCTGGTGGAGCAGTGGTTAAGAGTTCAGCTGCTATCCAAAAGGTTGGCAGTTCAAATCCACCAGCTGCTCCTTGAAAACCCTATGGGGCAATTCTACCTTGTCGTATAGGGTCACTACGACTTGGAATTGACTCAATGGCAATGGGTTTTTTTTTTGTTTGGTTTTATTAGTAATGTCAGCACCAGAGGTACTAGTACAAGGATTTGCACCTATTAAGCTTGAGTGTTCAGTGAAAGAAATCTCTTCTGATTCATTATTCATTACATTTTAAAAAAGGAAATTAATTTTGGAATTATCTTTAGGGATTAAAAAATTCTTTTTATCTTCTGCGAGCTTTCATTTTTGCACTCCACTTAGTTCTTGCCATTTCATTTTACCTGGATATAAAATTATGTGACTTTTAAAATTTGGTTCTACTGTAGCAAATACATTTGAATAATTGAAAATAAATAAAATTTCTAAAACAAGTAAAATTTATAAAATAGACTTACATTTGAATTTGGATGTTAACATAAAAACATGGCGCTATAGACAGAAGCACCATGCCATCTCTCCACAACAAAGACCCCCAAAACTAAGTAAAACAGAGAAAAACATCAATCTTGGAATCCTAAGTGTCAAATGAAGAGATAAATAACTCAACCAAGCACTGAATGGAATAAGAAACTGACAGAGAACAGAGAGTGAGGAGAGATACCGAGTGGAGGTCCCTTACCAGCTAACACAGAACAGATTTGCCATCTTGGACTACTGTTGGAGATTCGCAGACAGGGAACATGGTAAAGCAGCCTCACGGAGCTCCCAGCAGGTAACAGAGCACCCAGTGGACCTGCCCTGCTGCACCATAACTGAGTGACTGGCCCTGCCCATTGGACAAGGAGGTGAAAATTATCACACCCACAGATGACAAACAAAGAACGCATGGCTCACCTGCTAAGACATAACCAAATAAAAAAGCAGGATGAAACAAACAAATCTACAATCAATAAACAAAGAAAATAACTATTGAATGTCCCGAAGACGGCAGACAATATCAAAACAAAAAAACAGGACAGGATGGTTCCAGTAGGTGTCCAAAATAAAACACCAGATGACTTTCTGGTAAAAGAAAAGGCACTGGAACTACCTGATCAGGAATTCAAATCTCTAATATTCAGAGCTATCCAAGAATTGAAGCAAAAAAGCAGACAAAAATGAAGGAAAATAGACAAATTCAGGGAAAAGACAGACAAAACAATGGAAGAATTCAGGAAAATAACACAGGAACAAAATGTAAAAATAAATTCACAACTAGAAATCATACAAAAACACCAATTAGAAATCCAAAAGATAAACAACAAGATTTCAGAAATGAAGAGTGTCATAGAATGTCTGAGGAGTAAGTATGAAACAATGGAAGACAGGATCAGTGAAATTGAAGACAAATACTGGGATACCACTTTGTTTGAGGAAAAATCAGGAAAAAGAATGAAGAAAAATGAAGAAACCCTGAGGGTGATGTGGGATACAATCAAAAGCAAAAATCTGCAAAGCGATCGGAGTTCCAGAACGGGGAGAAAACAGAAAACACAGAGAGGATCATAGAAGAACTGCTGACAGAAAATTTCCCTGATATCATGAAAGATGAAAAGCTGACCATCCAAGAAGCTCAATGAACCTCATATAGGGTAGACCCCAAAAGAAAATAACCAAGGCATGTCATAATCACACTCGCTAAAACCAAAGAGAAAGAAAGAATCCTGAAAGCAGCTCGAGAGAAACGAAAAGTCACATACAGAGTGGAAACAATAAGACTGAGTTCTGATTACTCAGCAGAAACCATGCAGGCAAGAAGGCAATGGGATGACATATATAAAACCTTGAAAGAAAAAAATTGGCAACCAAGAATAATATACCCCACAAAACTCTCATTCACATATGATGCCAAAATTAGGACATTTCCAGATAAACAGAAATTAAGGGAATATGTAAAAACCAAACTAAATTTACAAGAATTATTAAAGGGAGTCCTTCGGTTTTAGAATGAGCAACATCAGACAACAGCCTGAATCTAGGACACAAGATCGCACCAGCCAGATACCAACCTAGGAAATGAACTCTCAAGGACTATTAAAAACCAAAATATTTACAACAGGGAACCAGAGAGGTTAATCTTCAAATGACAACAACATCAGAACAATAAAAGAGAGAATAAACGGTGTAGGTATAGAACTTTCTAATGGAGAGGAAGGCAAGGTGATACCACATAATAATAGACTGGTTCAAACCTAGGAAGATAAGGGTAAATTTCAAGGTAACCACAAAGAAAGTTAGTAAACTTACTCATCAAAATGAAGAAAAACATAAAGTCTCAGTAAAAAAAACATAAAGTCTCAGTAAAAACAAAATCTACAAAAAGAAAAGAAAAAAAACCCCACAAACAAAAGGAATCCAGTACAGGAGAGTAAGAAGAACAAAGAGAATGTCATCACCACAAAAAAAAAACCAAAAACAAAAACAAAAAAAAAAAAACCTACAAAATGACAGCAATAAACTCACACCTATCAGTAATTACACTGAACGTAAATGGCCTAAATGCACCCATTAAGAGACAGACAGTGACAGAATGGATTAAAAAAACAGGATCCATCAATATGCTGTCTACAAGAGACACATCTTAGAAACAAAGACGTAAATGTATTAAAAATCAAAGGATGGAAAAAAATATATCAAGCAAACAGCTACCAAAAAAGAGCAGGAGTGGCAATATTAATCTCAGACTTTAAAACAAAATCCACCATAAAAGTCAAAGAAAGGCATTATATAATCATTAAAGGGATGATCAATCATGAAAACATAACCATAATAAATATCTATGTACCCAGTGACAGGGCTCCAAAATACATAAAACAAACTCTAACAGCACTGAAAAGACAAATTGACAATTCCTCAATAATCGCAGAAGACTTCAACACACTACTCTCGGTAAAGGACAGAACATCTAGAAAGAAACTCAACAAAGATACAGAAGATCTAAAGGCCACAATCAACCAACTTGAACTCATAGACATATGTAGAACACTCCACCCACCAGCAGCAAATTACACATTCTTTTCCAACACACATGGAACGTTCTCCAGAATAGATCACATCTTAGACCACAAAGCAACCCTCAACAAAATCCAAAACATGGAGATAATACAAAGTTCTTCTCTGATTACAACACCATCAAAGTAGAAATTAGCAACAGGAAGAGCAAGGGAAAAAACCAATTACATGGAAACTGATTAACACCCTGCTTAAAAACTACTGGGTAATAGAAGAAATCAAAGATGGAATAAAAAAATTCCTAGAATCAAATGAGAATGAAAACACATTATACCAAAACCTTTGGTACACAGCAAAGGCAGTGCTCAGAGGTCAATTTATAGCAATAGATGCACACATCAAAAAGGAAGAAAGGGACAAAATCAAAACATTAGCTACACAATGCGAACAAACAGAAAGAGAACAGCATAAGAAGCCCATAGCCAGCAGAAGAAAGGAAATAATAAAGATCAGAGGAGAAATAAACGAAATAGAGAATAGAAAAACAATAGAAAGAACCAACAAAACCAAAAGTTGGTTCTTTGAAAGGATCAACAAAATTGACAAACCACTGGCCAAACTGACAAAAGAAAAACAGGAGAGAATGAAAATAACCCAAATAAGAAATGAAATGGAGGACATTACAACAGACCCAACTGAAATAAAAAAGATCATAACAGAGTATTACGAATAACTATACTCCAACAAATTTGAAAACCTAGAGGAAATAGACAGATTTCTAGAAAAACACACTACCTACCCAAACTAACACAAAATGATGTTGAAAATTTGAACAAACCCATAACAAGAGAAGAGATTGAAAAGGTAATTAAAAAAAAAAAAAAAAAAAAACTCCCAGCAAAAAAAGAACCCTGGCCCAGATGGCTTCCCTGGAGAATTCTACCAAACATTCAGAGAAGAGCTTACATCAGTACTACTCGAACTATTTCAGAACATAGAAAAGGAAGGGATACTTCTGAATTCATTCTATAAAGCTAGCGTAACCCTGATACCAAAACCAGGCAAAGACACCACAAAAAGAGAAAATTACAGACCAGTATCTCTCGTGAATACAAATGCAAAAATTCTCAACAAAATTCTGGCCGATAGAATTCAGCATTATGTTAAACAAATAATACACCATGACCAAGTAGGATTCATACCAGGTATGCAAGGATGGTTCAACATTATAAAATAAATCAACATAATCCACCACATAAATAAAAGAAAAGGCTCACATGATCATCTCAATCGACACACAAAAGGCATTCGACAAAGTCCAACACACATTCCTGATAAAAACTCTCAATAAAATAGGTATAGAAAGAAAATTCCTCAACATAATAAAGGGCGTCTATACCATACCAACAGCCAACATCATTCTTAATGGAGAGAGGCTGAAAACATTCCCCTTGAGAAGAAAAACAAGACAAAGATACCCTTTATCACCACTCCTATTTAACATTGTGCTGGAAGTCCTAGCTAGAGCGATAAGGAAAGAAAAAGAAATAAAGGGCATCCAAATTGGTAATGAAGAAGTAAAACTGTCCCTATTTGCAGATGATAGGATACTATACATAGAAAACCCAAAAGACTTCATGAGAAAACTACTGGAACTAATAGAAAGATAGAGCAGAGTAGCAGGATATAAGATGAACATAGAAAAATCAGTTGGATTCCTATATACCAATAAAGAGAACATGAAAAGGAAATCGGGAAAACAATACCATCTATAATAGTCCTAAAAAAATAAAATACTTAGGAATAAATCTAACCAGGGATGTAAAAGACCTATACAAAGAAAACCACAAAATGCTACTGCAAGAAACCAAAAGGATCTACATAAGTGGAAAACATACCATGCTCATGGATAGGTAGAGTCAACATTGTGAAAATGACAATTCTACCCAAAGCAATTTACAAATACAATGCAATCCTGATCCAAATACAAACAGCATTCTTTACAGAGATGGAAAAACTAATCAATAACTTTATATGGAAAGAGGAGAGGCCTGATATCAGAACCTACTATACAGCAACAGTAGTCAAAACAGCCTGCTACTGGTATAATGACAGATACATTGACCAATGAAACAGAATTGAGAACCCAGATGTAAACTCACCTACCTACGTTTACCTGATCTTCGACTAGGGCCCAAATCCATCAAATGGGGGAAAAGACAGTCTTTTTCACAAATGGTGCTGGCAAAACTGGATGTCCATCTGCAAGAAAATGAAACAGGACCCATACCTCATCATACACAAAAACTAATTCAAAAGGATCAAAGATCTAAATTTAAAACCAAAAACTATAAAGATCATAGAAGAAAAAAATAGGATCAATGCCAGAGGCTCTAATACACTGCATTAACACGATACATACCATAACTAACAACACGCAAACTCCAGAAGATAAGCTAGATAACTAGGATCTTCTAAAAGTTAAACACTTATGCTCATCAAATGACTTCACCAAAAGAGTAAAAAGAGAACCTACAGACTGGGAAAAAATTTTTGGCTATGACAAATCCAACAAAGGTCTAATCTCTAAAATCTACAGGAAAATTCAATACTCTACATCAAAAAGACAAATAACCCAATAAAAAAATGGGCAAAGTGAATGAACAGACACTTCATCAAAGAAGACTTTCAAGCAGCTAACAGACACATGAGGAAATGCTTGCAATCACTAGCCGTTAGAGAAATGCAAATAAAAACCACAATGAGATACCATCTCACCCCAGCATCACTGGCATAAATAAAAAAAAAACAGAAAATAACAAATGTTGTAGAGGCTGCAGGAAGATTGGAAGTCTTATGCACTGCTGGTGGGAATGCAAAATGGTACAATCATTTTGGAAAACAATATGGCGCTTCCTTAGAAAGCTAGAAATAGAAATACCATATGATTCAGCAATCCCTCTCCTAGGAACATATCCTAGAGAAATAAGAGCCGTCACATGTATAGACATATGAACACTCATGTTCATTGCAGCATTGTTCACAATAGCAAAAAGATGGAAGCAACCTAGATGCCCATCAACAGATGAATGGATAAACAAACTATGGTACACACACACAAGGGAGTACTATGCAACGATAAAGAACAATGATGAATCTTTGAAGCATCTCACAACATGGATGAATCTGGAGGGCATTATGCTGAGTGAAATAAGTCAATCACAAAAGGACATACATTGTATGAGATCACTACTATAAAAACCCATGAAAAGGTTTACACACAAAAAGAAACAATCTTTGATGGTTATGAGGGAAGGGAGGGGTGGGGATGGAAAAACACTAAATAGACAATAGGTAAGTGGTAACTTTGGTGAAGGGCAAGACAGTACCCAACCCTGGGGAAGCCAGCACAACTTGTACAAGGCAAGGTTATGGAAGCTCCATTCAAACTCCCCGAGGGACCGAATTACTGGGCTGAGGGCTGTGGGGACCATGGTCTCAGGAAACAACTAGCTTAATTGGCATAACATAGCTTATAAAGAAAATGTTCTACATTCTACTTTGGTGAGTAGCATCTCAGGTCTTTAAAGCCTGTGAGTGGCCATCTAAAATACTCCACTGGTCTTACCCCTTCGGGAGCAAGGGAGAATGAAGAAAGCTAAAGGCACAAGGGAAAGATTAGTCCAAAGGACTAACGGACCACAACTACCACAGCCTCCACCAGACTGAGTCCAGTACAACTAGATGGTGCTCGGCTACCAGCATTGACTGCTCTGACAGGGATCACAATCGAGGGTCTCAGACAGAGCTGGAGAAAAATGTAAAACAAAATTCTAACTCACAGAAAAAGACCAGACTTACTGGCCTGACAGAGACTGAAGAAACCCTGAGAGTATGGTCCCCAGACACACTTTTAGCTCAGTAATGAAGTTACTCTTGAGTTTCACCCTTCAGGCAAAGATTGTTGTTTTTGTTGTTAGGTGCCGTGGAGTCAGTTCCAACTCACAGCGACCCTATGTACCACAGAACGAAACACTGGCCAGTACTGAGCCATTCTCACAATCATTGCTATGCTTGAGCCCATTGTTGCAGCCACTGTGTCAATCCGTCTTGCTGAGGGTCTTCCTCTTTTTTGCTGACCCTCTCCTTTACCAAGTATGATCTCCTTCTCCAGGGACTGATCCCTCCTGACAACATGTCCAAAGTATGTAAGACGTAGTCTAGCCATCCTTGCTTCTAAGGAGCATTCTGGTTGTACTTCCTCCAAGACAGATTTGTTACTTCTTTTGGCAGTCCATGGTATATTCAATATTCTTTGCCAACGCCACAATTCAAAGGTGTCAGTTCTTCTTTGGTCTTTCCTATTCATTGTCCAGCTTTCGCATGCATATGATGCGATTGAAAATACCATGGCTTGGGTCAGGCTCACCTTAGTCTTCAAGGTGATATCTTTGCTTTTCAACACTTTAAAGAGGTCTTTTGCAGCAGATTTATCCAGTGCAATGCGTCCTTTGATTGCTTGACTGCTGCTTCCACGGGTGTTGATAGTGGATCCAAGTAAAATGAAATCCTTGACAAATTCAATCTTTTCTCCATTTATCATGATGTTGCTTATTGGTCCAGTTGTGAGGAATTTTGTTTTCTTTATGTTGAGGTGTAATCCATACTGAAGACTGTGGTCTTTGATCTTCGTCAGTTAAATGCTTCAAGTCCTCTCCACTTTTAGCAAGCAACGTTGTGTCATCTGCATAACGCAAGTTGTTAACGAGTCTTCCTCTAATCCTGATGTCCCATTCTTCTTCGTATAGTCCAGCTTCCCAGATTAACCAAAGATTAGACAGGTCCACAAAACAAAATGAGACTAAAGGGGCACACTAGCCCAGGGGCAAGGACTAGAAGGCAGAAGAGGACAGGAAAGCTGGTAGTAGGGAACCCAAGGTCGAGAAGGGAGAGTTGACATGTCATGGGGTTGGTAACCAAAGTCATAAAACAATATGTGAAAAAAAAAGTATATTTGAAAATTAGTGAGTAAAAAAAATGATTTGGAACATGTAATTTTGTTCTTCAGTTCTGAGATAGACAAAAAAATAGTACTTACAAGGCAGTAGGAAATAATTTCATTCGTTTGTCGTACGATGTTCGTTGGCGGGCCCTTCACAGATCTCCACGAGTGTTTTTTGTCTTGAAGTAAGACTTAAAAACTTGCACGCTCACTTTCCATCCTTTGATGCCAATGGGGTCAAGGGCGCGCAAAGAGCATGATACAAATGCTCAATCTGAAGATGTGTTTTGGTTCGCTTTGCACAGGACCAGATGCCTCACGAGTCACGTGATCATAGTGCTGCCGGCTTGTTCTTACGTGGTCAATGAGAGAGAACTGAACGAGAGAGAGCTGAGGCTACACCTGAACAGTCTGAAATGAAAAGGAAAATATAATGTTATCGTATACACAGTTTATAAAATGGTATCAATTTCATTTCGTGCCCTGTCAGTTCTCTTCCCCAGCTGGGCTTGCTTTTCCTCGTGTCCTGTCTGCTTGGCATCTATGAATCTTTGCTTTGGGCAATTGGTGCTCCTGTTTTGTTGATGTCCTAAGCACGTGCTTAATTTGCTTGTTGGGTAAGCCATCCCTGCTCCTCGCCTACATGGATTTCTCTTATTTTGCCCAAAAGAAGGAAGGTAAAAACCACCCTGATTGGCCTGTCTGCCCCATCCAGGTCCTGTCCAGTTCCTTCCTCCCATTCCCCACTCCTCACAGGTAAGGAATGAGGCCTGTCTGGGGGCAGAGACAGTGCTCTCTGACTGTGGTGGCCCTGCTCAGGAGACTCTTGCTCCGAGAGGGGCTGCATATATTTCTCAAGGTCACCAGCTGGGAAGAAGCAGAGCCGTCTCCAACCTAGCTGGTTTGATTCCGAGCGGTGACCTCACTCTTCTCAGTTTTATCTTTCCCCAGTGCCTTCCATGGCACTCTGGAGTTTTTCCTTGAACTGCTGTCTTGGAGAGTAGGAAATTGGCATGAAGCCAGCAGGCTGTGGATGGCCATTCTTCACTTAGGCAAAACCTACCCTGACCTAGCTCTCCTTAAAGCGCCTCAGTATACAACCACAGGAATGCAAATAGCACAAAAACTCCAAGGAAAGAAAAATGCCAACACTGACCCAGATGCTATGGCCTTTTCTCATTCCTCCCCCTCTAGTACTTGACATTATCAACTCTGCTTTTCTACAGCCCCCTCCTGGTTCTTTTCTGCCTTCTCTAAAAACTTCTTGTCTCTTTCCAGGAGCCTCACCTTCCTCCCATCCCCACCCATGGGGGCCACCAAGCCTCAGCCTTCAAATCCTAATTCATCCTTCTCCTTGAAGGCTGGAATCCTTTGAAGGCTCACTTGTGTTCATGTCTTCCATGCTGCCTCCCTTGACTGTGACCTCCCTGAGGGCAGGGCCTCTATATTCCTTGGACGCCACTCTACTCATCATCTAGCCCAGTGCCTGGACCAGAGCCATCTAAGGCTGCATGGTGTGGGAACGAACAAATGCACCTCTCTCACACCCCTCAGTTGTTACCCCACATGGTCTGGCCCCACCTAACCATCCACACCGACCTTGGAACTTCAGAGTTTTGAACGTAGAAGGTGGAAACAACCCATGTGTCCACTGGCAGATGAGTGGGGAAACAAAATGTGGTGTTTACATATGATGGAGTATTATTCAACCATAAAGAGAAATGAAGTTCTGATATGTGCTATGTGACATGGATGAACCTTGAAAACATTATTCTGAGTGAAATAAGTCAGACACCAGAACCAAACTGTTGCTGTGGAGTCGATTCTGACTTATAGTGACCCTACAGGACAGAGCAGAACTTCCCCATAGGGTTTTCAAGGCTATAATCTTTACTGGAGCAGACTGCCACGTCTTTCCCCTGTGGAGTGGCTGGTGGGTTCAAACCACTGACCTTTTAGTTAGCAGCCAGGCACTTAACCACTGCACCACCAGGGTTCCTTAAGTCAGGCAAAACCGGACAAATATTGTATGATCTCAATTATATGCATGATCCACAATAGGCAAATGCATAGAGATAAAATTTGTTAGTGGATACCAGGGGTTGTAGGGAGAGGGATATGAGGAATTATTGCTTAAGGGACACAGAATTTCTGTTAAAGGTGACAAAAATCATTTGGAAGTTGTTATGGATTGAACTGTATCCCCCTCAAAATCTGTGCTGTAAATCTTAACCTCTATGCCTGTAGTTATAATCCACTTTGGGTATAGGTTGTCTTTGTTAGGTTAATGAGGCAGGATTAGTGTAGGGTTTGTCTTGAGTCAATCTCTTACAAGACATAAAAGGAGCAGATTAGGCTAGCAGAGACGGGGGAAGATAGATGCCAAGCCATGTGGAAATCTCCAAGGAACCAGGAAATAGAAGCTGAGGAGACAAGTACCTTCTTCCAGAGCTAACACAGAGAGAAAGCCTTCCCCTAGAGCTGGTGCCCTGATTTCAGACTTCTAGCCTCCTAAACTGTGAGAAAATACATTTCTGTTTGCTAAACTCATCCATTTGTGGTATTTCTGCTACAGCAGCATCAGATCACTAAGACAGAATTGGATATCGTAATGGTTGCACAACATGGTGAATGTAATTAGTGTTATTGACTTGCACAATTAAAAACAGTTGAAACAGCAAATGTTTTGTTATACGTATTTTACCACATTAAAAGAAAACAAAGATGCTATGTAGTTCATAAAATCTCTTGTAAGATAACCAGGCTTGGATGACAAGTTGTCAGGGTCATTTTCTAAATCATGTCAGAGGACTGCCTCGGTGGTGACCTTGCTGACCCCTGCAGGGCTCAGATGCTGCAGCTGGCCCACTGAGGCTGCCTCAGGCAGTGCTGCCACCACATGAACCAGAGTGGATTCCACTTGGCACCTACCTTGTTATGTCACTACCTTCTCAACCAGATTTCATGAGGGGGCATCTGATTGGTGGAGCACAACTCACATCACTGGGAAAATGAGTTTCTGGCTTCTGTCTTGAGGAGACTCACCGTGACGTCATGTGTGCAGAGCAGAACTGCTCCACAGGGTTTTCATGTTGTGACCTTTTGGAAGCAGATCGCCAGGCCTGTCTTCCAAAGCACCTCTGGGTGGGTTTGAACTGCCAACTTTTTGATTAGTAGTTGAGCAGTAACCATTTGCACTATTCAGGGACTCCCATGAGACAGAATTGACTGGGCAGCAAGGGGCTTGGTTTGCTTTACTTTTGGCCTTGAGGAGGGTGGAGCCATTAGATGGTGTCTTAGTCCCCTGGTGCTGCTGTAACACAAGTATCACAAGTGAGTGGCTTTAAAGAACAGAGCTTTATTTATTCTGGAAGCTAAAAATCCAAATCAGGGTCTCCGCCATGGGTCGATTCATTCCTTGAAGGTGGTCCCGGGTGTTCTGTGGTTCCTTGACTTGTAGGAGATCCTCACATAGCATCTGTCTTCCCCCGTGTGTGTGTCTAATCTGCTCTTTTTATAACTGAGAAGGGATTAGGTTCAGAGTACATCCTACACTGGTATGGCCTCATTAACATAACAAACCAAACCCAAACTTGTTGCCGTCCAGTCGATTCCAACTCATAGCAACCGTGTAGGACAGAGTAGAACTGCCCCATAGGGTTCCCAAGGAGTGGCTGGTGGATTTGAACTGCTGACCTTTTGGTTAGCAGCCAAGCTCTTAACCACTAACATAACCAAGGAAACCCTATTTCCAAACAGGATTACATCTGCAGGTATAGGGGTTAGGATTCCAGCACATGTTTTGGGAGGAGCACAATTCATAACAAATCCCCAAAGGAGCAGTCTGTGGGAATTTGTGCCTGGGCAGCCCAGCCTGGGATGCCCACTGGTTTTTGATCAAAGCCAGGATGACCTTCATTAGCCCCATACACAAAGAGAAAGGAGCCCTGGTGGCCCAGTGATTAAGCACTTGGCTATTAACTGAAAGGTTGGCAGTTCAAACCCACCAGCTGCTCTGTGGGAGAAAAGAGCTGGTCAAACCAGTTGCCTCCGAGTCAATTCCAGCTCATAGTGACCCTAAAGGACAGAGTAGTATTGCCTCATAGGGGTTTTAAGGCTGCAAATCTTCAAGGGAGAGATTGCCACATCCTTCTCCCTTGGAGAGGCTGGTGGGTTCGGACTGCTGATCTTTCGGTTAGCAGCCAAATGCTTAACCACTATGCAACCAGGGCTCCTCCATAAAGATTACAGCTTAGGAAACCCTATGAGGCAGTTCTACCCTGTCGTACAGGGTCACTGTGATTCGGAGTTGACTCCATGGCAAACACTGATGAAAGAGGATACAAAAAGAGAGACTGGTGACGCACTAGGGCAGCTGGGCAGATGTTCAGGTGTGGCGATGTTGTCGTCTTTGCTGGGATCTACTGACTGAATTGCTGCCTCTTGCCTGCCAGATGGCAGCGACCCACAGAGCTTCTCAGGGACTGGCTTCCAACACCCATTCTTACTGCTGTGTCAGGGTGGCCATGTTCTACCCACAGTGACTAAGAGCTTTGTCGTAGGAGAAAAAGACCCCAGACTCAAATTTAATCAGAAGAGATTTTTATTAAGCCAAGACAAAGAATCATTCTAATGAGGGAGACCATCAGCATGTAGCCAGGACAGAGGCTGAGGGAATCCACTGAATCACAGTCATGGTGTCTATTACACACTAAAGAGGACAAAGAAAATCATCACAAGGTCATGACTGGTAGCAGGTCAATTCATCCCTTTTGTAGGTAGGGATACAGAAGTGGGAAAAGGACCATGATTAGGATACGTACATAATTACAGGATAAAAAAGGCTACAGGATTGGTTCTGGGGTTTTAATTATCTGGCTATGTGGTGGCTGGGGTCGACTCATGATCATGCCATCCAGAGTCATAGTCATAAGGTGGTTATAAGACAATACCAGGACCTGAACCTTTAACTTAAATCAGATAACATGCATCATGGAGCATTTCCTTCTTTGTTTTACTTGTCGTTGCTAGGTGCAGTCGAGTCAGTTCCAGCTCACTGCGACTCTATGAACAACAGAATGAAACCCTGCCCAGTCCTGTGCCATCTTCACAATTGTTACTATGTTTGAGCCCATTGTTGCAGCCACTGTGTCAATCCATCTTGTCGAGGGTCTTCCTCTTTTTCGATGACCCTCTACTTGACCAAGCATGATGTCCTTCTCCAGGGACTGGTCCCTCCTGATAACATGTCCAAAGCACAGGAGATGAAGTCTCACCATCCTGGCTTCCAAGGGGCACTCTGACTCTGCTTCTTCCAAGACATATATCTTCGTTCTTCTGTCAGGCAGTTTATGTTATATTTGATATTTTTCATCAACACTGTACTTTAAAGGCATCAATTCTTCTTCAGTCCTTCTTGTTCATTGTCCAGCTTTCACATGCATACGAGGAGATTGAAAGTACCATGGCTTGGGTCAGGTCGATGTTAGTCCTCAAAGTGACATCCTTGCTTTTCACCGCTTTAAAGAGGCCTTTTGCAGCGGATTTGCCCGTTGATTTCTTGACTGCTGCATACACGGGTGTTGATTGTGGATCCAAGTAAAACAAAATCCTTGACAACTTCAATCTTTTCTTCCATTTATCATGATGCTGCTTATTGGCCCAGTTGTGAGGATTTTTGTTTTCTTTATGTTGAGGTGTGACCCATACTGAAGGCAGTAGCCTTTGATGTTCATCAGTACGTGCTTCACGTCCTCTTCACTTTCAGCAAGGAAAGTTGTGTCATCTGCATATGACAGGATATTAATGTCTTTATCCACCCGATGTCCTGTTCTTCTCCCTATAGTCCAGCTTCTTGGATTATTTTCTCAACACACAGATTGAATAAATATGGTGAAAGGATACAACCTTGACACAAACCTTTCCTGATTTTAAACCATGCCGTATCCCCTTGTTCTGTTCAAACACTGCTTCTAGGTCTGTGTACAGGTTCCACATGAGCACAATTAGGTGTTCTGGATTTCTCATTCGTCACAATGTTATCCATACTTTATGATCCGCACAGCCAAATACCTCTGCATAGTCAATAAAATACAGGTACATATCTTTCTGGTATTCTCTGCTTTCAGCCAAGATCCATCTGACGTCGTCAATAATAGTCCTCTTTCCACATCCTCTTCTGATTCTGGCTTGAATTTCAGGCAGTTCCCTGTTGTCTCAGGCTGGATTCTCGACAGACGCGAAATCAGTGCAGCATATAAATATATATGTAAAACCCAAACCAAACCCGTTGCCGTAGAGTCAGTTCTAAAAACCCATTGCCATTGAGTCACTTCTGACTCATGGTGACCCTATAGGACAGAGTAGAAGTGCCCCATAGAGGAGCACCTGGCCGATTCAAACTGCAGACCTTTTGGTTAGCAGCTGTAGCTCTTAACCACTATGCAACCAGGGTTTCTGACTTACATATAGAGAGATTTATATCAAGGAAATGATTCACACGGTTGTTGAGGCTAGAAAGTCCCAAGTCCATAGGTCAGGCTGGAGGCTTCTCCTGACTCATGAGGCCACAGGGGTTGGCAAATCCAAGACAGGAAGGTCAGAGAGCAGACCTCTGGCTCACAGGCTCTGTAGGCTGATGAATCCCAAGATCGGCAGGCAAGATGGAGTGTAAGCTGCTAGCTCAAGTCC
Source organism: Dugong dugon (assembly GCA_030035585.1). NCBI lineage: Eukaryota > Metazoa > Chordata > Mammalia > Sirenia > Dugongidae > Dugong > Dugong dugon. Next base: position 19,732,721 of record CM057482.1, on the reverse strand, counting down.
CAAGAGTTGGAGGTCAGATGAATAGGAGCCAGCTGTCAGGTCCAGAGCAAGCAAAAGCCATCGAGCCTTGCCAGAAAGTCCACCTATGTTGGATGCAGGCCACATCCCCAAGGAAACTCCCTTTCAATGAGTGGCTGCTCACAACAGAGCCTATCACAGAGGTGATCACATTTATCTTACCATGGAGGTGATTACATCACTAAAAAGTTGCCAGACTACATCACAACTGCCAAACCACTGAGGATCATGGCCCAGCCAAGCTGACACACAACCTTAACCATTACACCTGTTGATCGATGTACTGTTGCAACCATTGTTGAATTATCTTCAGCAAAATTTTACTTGCTTGTGATATTAATGATATTGTTTGATAATTTCTGCATTCTGTTGGATCACCTGTCTTTGGAATGGGCTCAAATATGGATCTCTTCCAGTTGGTTGGCCAGGTACCTGTCTTCCAGATTTCTTGGCATAGACGAGTGAGCACCTCCAGTATTGCTTTACTGTACTTAGGTGCCATTATTTATTAACCAGTCTAGAATCCTGTTGTCCCAGCTTTTCTATCACAAAACTAGGGAAAATTGGACCTTATCCTAGCTTTCCTTAATGTGGCCAAGCCCTGTAAGATTTAGGGGGTCTCTACTCTCCAGATTAAATTTCATTGGCTCTCGCCAAGCCTGGGACCTCCTTCTCCTTCCCACTGTATCTAAGGAGGTAGGAGTCTTCATCAAAGCTTGATTTGGGTTCAACTCTTGTTTAGTCAGACAATGTCCTTTTTGTAAAGGCATTTCTTTTTTTTAATAGGGAACAGAATCTTCTAGAAAAATATATGGAATTTTAAAAAACATTTTTATTGAGGTATACCTCGTATTTGATAAAATGCAACAATTAAGTGTATATAGTTTAGTGAATCTTTACATATGTAAATAGACAGAATAAGATAGAGTATATTTCTAGCACACTAGAAAGTTCTCTTGTGCCCCCTCTCAGTCATTACCCCACAAGGAAACCATTTCTAACCCTATAAATTAATTTTGCCAATTCTTGAACTTCATAAAGATGAAATTCAAGGGCACGTACTCTTTTGTGTGTGGCTTTTTTCACTCAACATGAAAGACTCACGAGATTTGTTTTTTCCTGTTTGTCCTTTTCCTCAGAGTTCTACAATGAGAAAATATGACTCTAATTTAGCTTATTGTTATTTTTTTAAACAAATAGTATCTTTAAAAATAGTAGCAATACCTGCCAATTACAAAATTTTCATAAAATATGAGAGCTTTTTTTTTTTTTTTCCCACAAGAAGAAAAACAGAACTTTAAAAATCAGGAACTGTTCAGAGTTTATAATCTCATGTATAAATAATGACTATAAGATGTATGCTGCCCCAGAGCTGGCAAGGTGGCTCTGACCTCCTCCTGGCCCCTCATTACCCCCTGCCCCAGCCCCAAGGTATCCACACATCCTAACAGAAGTCAGCCTGTGGCTGGACCCCACTGCAGGGACCAGAGGAAGCCCCAGCCAAGGCAGGGACATAGGCAGGCATCTCAGGGGCCTGCTAGGGTGGCAAAGACCGAGGGTTGTCCTTGTGCTTGGGGGAGCCTCTCTGGCTAAAGACATTCCAGGCTGGGACTTAGTACTCCATTCTGGGAGGGGCTGTGTGTGAGCTGGAGTCAGCCGGAGGAGGAGGGAGGCCGAGTGCCTCACAGCTCTTTGCTTAGCCTTGAGCTGGGGTTATAAACCTGGCTGGTGGCCCCAGGGCCAGAGTCGTCCCAGCAGGCCCTGTTGTAGTGGAGCAGGGACTGTAGCAGTCTTGGGGACAGTATGTTGGCCAGGGGACTCCCCCAACGTGCAGTCTTGCTCAAAGGCTGCCAGCCCCTCCTGAGTGCCCCGCAGGAGGGAACATGGCAACCCAGGGTGCCAGTTGGAGGAGGAGGAGCCAGCAGCATCTGCACTCGAAGCCCTCGCCCCTACAGCGAGGTCCCTTCCCTTGGTGACAATGGCTGGCTGAACCTGTACCATTTCTGGAGGGAGAAGGGCATGCACCGAATCCACTACCACCACATCCAGAATTTCCAGAAATTTGGCCCCATTTACAGGTAAGCTTGGTAGAGAGTGGGGGCCGGCAGAATTGGGTGGTGGAGGGGCTTGGGCAGCCCAGCTGTGCTGTACTTTCCTTAAGTGGTTGGCTCCCCCATTCCAAGCTCCTCATCTACCTTCTGATTTGATCTCTTCCAGGTCTGGGGAAGGTGGCAGGAGAAGGGAAAGGCTTCTCAGATTGCCGGTCAGCTTCTGGCCCCCAGGTCTCAATTCCCCAGGCCGCACATCCTTTGAAACTTTATGGGGGTGGTAAGAGAAGAAGCACTACTCAATGCCTGCCCGACATCCTCTATCCTCAGGACACCCTGTAAGGGTGGTTTATTAGTCCCATTGTTGGGAGGAGACAGGCTCAGAGAGGTTAGGATTCCTGCCCTGGTCACACAGCTAGAGCTCTGTATTGCTGAGCTATTAGCACCTCACTCTTCCACCCTATGCCAGGCTCCCAGTGGCTTTGAGAGATGCTCTGGAGAGGCTGATTTGCCTTTCTCAAGTGTCTGCCTGGTTTCCTGCTACTAGAACGGGCCTTTGATCTCTTGGCTTTTGAGCCCCAGGCCTGTGACCTGGGTGCTCTCCTGGGTGGGAGGTCTCACTCCTTCCTGTTATAGCAATTTCTAAGGTGCCTCTCCTTCGAGCCACACCTGGGTTCTATTCTGAGAGCACAGTTGAGGGGGACAGGATGTGGTGGAGGTAGCAGGTGGGGTCGGGGAAGGGAGACAAGAAGGCGCAGTGCATTTTGCTTTAAGTGAGATGGCGTTTTATCACCTTGGCTCCAATGGGACTTCAGGAAGACTTTGGGGGTGCAGGGAGCTGGGGAAAGGGCGCAGACATGAAAGGTGGGCTGGCGCGGGGTGGGGTGGGGTGGGTGAGTTGCTTGTTTGTGTTGGGTCTAGCTGCCAACTCCTCAGGTCACTCTCCTTCTCCCACAATCCCTTTTGAAGTCTTAACTGGAGTCTTACAACTGGTACAGGTGGGGGTAGGGAAGTAGGTGGGTGGGGGGGAGTGGGTGGGGGCTGCTGAGTGCTTGGACTTGGCAGAAGGTTGCTCCCCTGTCTTTCTCTTCCTCCTGTCTCTGCACCTCCTAGGTCTGTGGTATCCCTGTCCCCAACCTTGCTTCCTGGTAATCTCTCCTCTGTCCCCCTTTTCCTCCCTCATCCTCCTTTCCCAATTTCTATCCCCTCTCCCCAAGAACAAGAATGACTTTTCATTTTATCCAGCCCCTTTCTGGTCTGAGTCACTTTCACCTGAGCCTTGCAACGTGTCCCTGAAGTTGGTGTTATTCTCCCCATCTTAACCAGTTGCTGTCAAGTTGACTCTGACTCATGGTGACCCCATGGGTGTCAGAGCAGAACTGTGCTCCATAGGGTTTTCAATGGATGATTTTTCAGAAGTAGATCACCAGGCCTTTCTTTCAAGGTGCCTCTGGGTGGACTTGAACCTCCAACCTTTTGGTTTGCAGTTGCACATGTTAACCGTTTGCACCACCCAGGGACTCCTATCTTCACCCAACAGATGGGGAAACCAAGGCCCGGGGAGGAGAAGGGTCTTACTGAGGTCACACAACTCAGCAGGGCAAAGCTAGAGCTGGAACCCAAATTGTCTTACTTCTAATCTGGGTCCATCATGACACTGTAACTCATAGCTTGGAAAATGACAAACTTCTGGATAGATGTGAGGAATTTAAATACAACTCTTGTGGGTTTTCTTCTTAATACAGAATCTGTTCCTCTTCTTATAGAACCCTTTAGAAAATACAAACCCAAGTGAAGAATCGACGTGAGGTACACTCTCAGCTTTGATAATATTAATGGACCATTAAGAATGTGAACATATTATATATATGCTGTTTTGTGTTGTCCCACAATATATTAAGGACTTCTTTTCTTTCTCTCTTAACATAGTTTTAAAAGGAAGGATAGTATTCCATAGTATGAATGTGCCGTATTTTTCCAGCCAGTTCTTTAAAGCCAATGTTTAGCTCACTCCCATCTTTTGTTATTAGACACGATGCCGGCATGAACAGCCTCCTCTCTCAGGCACCGGTGCCCAAGGTCGGATCATCCCCTGGGGCTAGATTTCCAGAAGTGGAGTTGATCATAATGATAGAAGTTCAAGGACTTTGCTGAGCTGGAGTGGGCGTGGGGGGTGGAATGGAGCACTGGTTAGTGGTGTGAGGATGCGTGAGGACGCAGAAAATCACTGAGGGAACTTCCTGGGAAGCCACATGCAAGCGAAGGCCTGAGGGACTCGGGAAGGCAGGCCAAGGCTTTGTGAGTCAGTCTTTCTGTTTCTCTCTCACGCACACACATACACACTTGGCTTGTACCTGTGTGCTTTCATGTCTTGATATTTTGTCTTAAAGTGTATCTTGAATTAGCTTTCTTAGGCAAAAGGCGGATAAAGCTTGAAGTGGCATTTTCTGTTGTTTTACAACATTTGTAGTTTCATAGAGACTGTCTGCAAAATACGGTGTCAGGTGTATCTACGCTTGGGGCCTGAAGCTTCAGCGCAGTTTCGTGCTTTGTCCTGTGTCTGGCTCTTCCGGGCAGGGTGGCTGCTCCCAGAATTCCAGTCCGAGAGTCTAGAAGGGATTGGCTGGCCTGGTACGTGGCCTGCCTGGTGAGCTACACAGAACTTGAACTGACCGGTGTCCTTCCATGGCGCACGGAGTCACTCCAGTGGTGACATCTCAAGTGTGGCAGGTTTTTGAGTTCCACGAGGGTGGAGGGTGGGAGATGCTGAGGGTGAGAACACAGAATGAGTGGGTGTGAGACAGAGGACTTGAAAGTTCAAGGAAGGCTAAGGGGAGAGGCTGACCCTGCAACAGCTGTGATAAGGATGATAACAAAGCTGTTACTTACGGAGTCTTTAAGAAGTGTCACAACTATATACTCCATATCATTCTGTCCTTCAGCAACCTTGTGAAACAGGTACTGTATTTATCTCCATGTTATAGGAAAGGAAATGGAGACTCAGAGAGGTTAAGGGACTTGCTCCAGGCCCTCTGACTCCAGAGTATGTGCTCTGGTCGTGCTGAGAACCCTGCCGAGAATCTCCATGGCTCTCCTAGGGTCCTATGTCACAGCCCTTCTCCCCTGACCCTCCAGGGAGAAGCTCGGCACTGCGGACTCGGTTTTTATCATTGACCCTGAAGATGTGGCCATTCTCTTTAAGTCTGAGGGTCCCAGCCCAGAACGCTACCTCATCCCACCCTGGACTGCTTATCACCAGCATTACAAGAAACCTATTGGGGTCCTGTTCAAGTAAGTTCTGAGCCATCTCCCAGAGGATGTATGGAGATAAGGGGAGGGTGGAGGGTGGAGGCTGGGCGTGAGCGGCAGGGTCCAGGCTTGCCCCTGCCCTTTCTAACTGGGGCCTCTGGGTAAGTCCTGTCAACTTCCTGCCTCACTAAAACAATGATGGGGATGATGAGCTGCCTGTCAACCTTCAGGGAATTGATGAAGCTGAAGATTTGAATGGGCAAAATAAGACCTTGCAAAGTCCTCGTTTATTGGTTCATTCATTAAGTCTCACCATATTGAGAACCTAATACATGCCAGGCTTTGTGCCAGGGCTAGCAGTACAATGACAAGTAGGGCAGGGTCCTGCCACCTTTAGTCCCCCACAGTCTAAAGGGGCCAGAAAAACATGGACAAATCCGTGTATTTAGGCATGTTATTGTTAAGTGCCAGCAAGTCTGTTCTGACTCATAGTGATCCTATGTACAACAGAAGGAAATGCTGCCCAGTCCTGCACCATCCTCACAATGTTTGAGCCCATTGTTGCAGCCACTGTGTCAGTCCATCTTGTTGAGGGTCTTCCTCCCTTTTGCTGACCTTCTGCTTTACCAACCATAAAGTCCTTCTCCAGGGACTGGTCCCTTCTGATAACATGTCCAAAGTACGTGAGACAAAAATCTCACCATCCTCGCTGCTAAGGAGCATTCTGGCTGTACTTCTTCCAAGACAGATTTGTTCATTCTTCTGGCAGTTCATGGTATATTCAATATTCTTTGGCAACACCATAATTCAAATGCATCGATTTTTCTTTGGTCTTCCTTAGTCATTGTCTAGCTTTTATACATGCATATGAGGTGATGAAAATACCGTGGCTTGGGTGAGGTGCATCTTAGTTTTCAAGGTGACACCTTTGATTTTTAATATTTTAAAGAAGTCTTTTGCAGCAGATTTGCTTAATGCAATACATTGTTTGATCTCTTGACTGCTGCTTCCGTGGGTGTTGATTGTAAATCCAAGTAAAAGGAAATTCTTGACAACTTCGATCTTTTCTCTGTTTATCATGATGTTGCTTGTTGGTCCAGTTGTGAAGATTTTTGTTTTATATTGAGGTGCAATCCATACCGAAGGCTGTGTTCTTTGATATTCATCAGTAATTGCTTCAAGTCCTCTTCGCTTTCAGCATATTTAAGCATAAACCAGTTGCTGTCAAGTCGATTTTCACTCATAGTGACCCTATAGGACAGAGTAGAACCGCCCCGTAGGGGTTTCCAAGGAGTGCCCGATGGGTTCAAACTGCCAACTCTTTGGGTAGCAGCCAAGCTCTTAACCACTGTGCCACCAGGACTCCTATTTAAGCATAGTAGATACCATTTTCCACTAAATTGCTCATCAGCATTTTAAAATGTGATCACATCAAGTGCTGGGAAGATGTGGAGCTACTGGAACTCTCATACATTATTGCCACCAGTTGCCGTCAAGTCGACTTTGACTCCCGGTGACCCCATGTGTGTCAGAGTAGAACTGTGCTCTGCAAAGTTTTCAATGGCTGATTTTTTGGAAGCAGAATGCCAGGCCTTTCTTCCAAGGTGCCTCTGGGTGGACTCAAACTTCCAACCTTACAGTTAGCAGCTGAGTGTTTTAACTGTTTGTACCACCCAGGGACTCCCATACATTACTAGTAGGGGTGTACTTGTGCCATCGCTTTGAAAAACGGTTGGACATTATCTCCTAAGGTTGAATATTCACATACATATGACTCTGCAGCTCTCAAGGATATACTCCAAAGAAACTCTTGCACATTTGCCCAAACAATATGTGGTAGAATGTTTGCAGAGAGTGCTGTTAATAATGGCAAAAGCCAGGAAAGTATGTAAATGCTCAACCGGAGTATAAGTGAGTAAACCATGGTATACACCTGTCTAAATAAATGGACTCAGTGTCCCACAGCAATATAAAATTGACTGAAAAATGGAAGTCCTCAGCTTTTGTGAGAAGTAAAAAACAAGTACACATTTTTTAAAACTATGTTTTAGAAACATACTTATTTCTAGAAATAAAGGTGGATCAATGTCTTAGTTATCTAGTGCTGCTGTGTAACAGAAATATCACAAGTGGATGACTTTAACAAACAGAATTTTATTTTCTCACAGTCTAGGAGGCTGAAAGTCTGAATTCAGGGTGCCAGCTCTAGGGGAAGACTTTCACTCTCTGTTGGCTCTGGGGGGAAGGTGCTTGTCTCTTCACCTTGTTTCCTGGTTCCTCAGAGATCTCCATGTGGCTTGGCTTCAGTCTTCCCCCATCTCTGTTTACTCGCTTGCTTGTTTAATCTCTTTCATGTCTCAAAAGAGATTTACTCAAGACATACTCTGTACTAATCCTGCCTCATTAACCTAACATAGACAACCCATTTCCAAATGGGATTATAACCACAGGCATAGAGGTTAGGATTTACAACACATATTTTGGGGGGACACAATTCAATCTGTAACAATCAGATAACACTATCTGCAAAAGAAAGCAAGAGATTCAGTTGGTGGTCCCCTTAGATGGGGAGGCAGAGGGTGGGATGCAGGAGGACCAGGTAGTCAAATGTAAGGTACTGTCAAGTTCCTAGATTTCCTGTGCTGTAGGGAGTTTATAATAACATTCTTACAACCGACAACACAACAGCAAACCAAAAACAACAAATTGGCTTTGAATGGATCAATTTTCAAGAGAAGGCCATAAATCGAGGGTTAAGATTATCCCAATTCTGGGCACCTGGGACCTGCCCCCCACCCCCCACCAAAATGAGTAGTGCAGCATGGGATGCAGAGGAGGAGAGGCAGGTCATAAAAGAGAGACCTTTGAATAGCATCGGTCGGGAGGAAGGGGAAGTGATGTAGAAGGCAGGCCTGGCAGCTGAGTAAAAGACTGGTGGGCCCGAAAGTTCCCTGAAGGTTATAAGAGGTGAGTTCCTGGCTTGCAGCAGCAGAGAAAGTGGCAGGAGCTCAGGGTTTTGCTTTCCTTTATCCTCTTTCTTCCTGTCTCCTCTCCCAGGCTGTGTGGGAGCTGGGAGGAGGTGAGAAACAGAGGGCATTGGGAGGAGGTGAGAGGCACCTTGACATGAGTGCTGGACACACAGAGCTGAGCTCTGGCATCCTGGGAGGGCCCCCTCCCCTCCTCAACCCTCCGTGCTTGCCAGGCCTAGGGTCTGTGACCATGAGGGCCCGAGGGCCCATATCTTCTCAGGACCTCGGAAGACTGGAAGAAAGACCGGATGACCCTGAACCAGGAGTTGATGGCTCTGGAGACCATAAAGAACTTCGTGCCCCTGCTGGAGACAGTGTCTCAGGACTTCGTCAGCCTCCTGCACAGGCGCATCAATCAACAGGGCTTTGGGAAGTACTCAGGGGACATCAGTGATGACCTGTTCCGCTTTGCCTTTGAGTGTAAGGGGCTTGCACCTGGCAGGCAGCAGGTCTGGTGGGTGGGAGCACCCAGCATCCCCTCTCCCACCTTGAGACCCAGGACAGACCTTGCAGAAGTGTTGGGCTTGGCTTCTGGGATGAGCTGTGGAACACATCCTCCACCATCAGCTACCCAGGGGAAGCTGTACATTCTCTCATCTGGCATTCATGCTGTGGGGGCAAGAGTCCCCAAAGTGTAGGTCCCTTTCTCCCTTCCTCCAAAAGCCAGAGCTTGGCTTAGCCCTTCATTCAGCAAATATCCTTCTCCTAGGACATAGACCTTCAAGGTCTGGGAGGTGAAGGGAGGCTTGGGTGATTAACCTAAGTTGGGTATTAAAGGATGTGTAGGAGTTATCTAGATGGTGTAAGGAGGTCAGGCAGTATAGTCAGAGGGAATAGCACATTCAAAGGCCCTGTGGCTTGATAGGGAGGGTCATTGTAGGAGATTTGGGGTGCTTAGAACTTGGTATGAAATCAGGACTCAAATTCCTGACCTGGTATTTGGGAAAATCTTGGGCTTGTTATGACTTCTTAGGCCCAGCCAGACTGAATCCTGAATGGCCAATTACTCGGGGATTTTTATCTCCCAGAATCCCATGTGACCTGTTTCAGGATGTAGCCAATTCAGTTATTTACAGAAAGGAATCTCTCTTCCCAGGAGGAAAAGCCCAGAGGCTGCTTAGGGGTGCTGCTGGAAGGGTGGGGGTAGCAGTTTTATCCCGGCCTGGGTCATCTTCTGGCTCTGCAGGAGACCCAGCTCCCACACAAGTGATCCCCTTTCAGGGTCTTCCACACATCCTTCTGAAGGGCCTGGGTGGTTACCAGAAAGACAGCTTTCCTCAGCTCTGTCTTTTAGCTTTTTGGGATTCAAGCATCAGTTTCTGTATGGAAGGAGGCTGAGGTTAGGTGCAAGAGATCATGTGTGTTTTGTGTGTGTCTCTGTGTGCTGTGTTGTGTGTTGTGTGTGTGCACACACAAGCCAGGGGTTTCGGGATCTCTGGGAGCAGTGCCCAGGGCAGAGGGCTCGTCAGGTTCTGCCTCCCTCCACAGCCATCACCTATGTCGTATTTGGGGAGCGCCTGGGAATGCTGGACGAGAAGGTGGACCATGAGGCCCAGCGGTTCATTGATGCTGTATACCAGATGTTCCACACCAGCGTCCCCATGCTCAGCTTCCCCCCAGATCTGTTCCGCCTGTTCAGGACCAAGACCTGGAAGGACCATGCAGCTGCATGGGACTTGATTTTCAATAAAGGTGAGGGCTTCTCTTGCTGTACCCCTGGACAGCCAAGTATGGAGCAGGGGAACACTGTCTACCTCAGGGAATAGGGACCCAGGCCTGGGGGGACAGATAAAGCCAGCTGGAGGGCCCAGGCCTGGGCCTGCCTCTTTGTCTTGTGTTATGGTGACATAGTGGTTAAGTGCTCAGCTGCTAACTGACAGGTTGGCAGTTCAAACCCACCAGCTGCTCCGAGAGAGATAGATGTGGCAGTATGATTTCCTAAAGATATACAGCCTTGGAAACACTATGGGGGAAGTTCTACTCCATCCTATAGGATCACTATGAGTCGGAATTGACTCCCTGTCAATGAGTTTATGTCAATAGCACTGACATGCCATGTAGGTAACCCACTCCTCAGTGGGCAGGGATTGGAAAAAGGAGGGTCCCAGAACCACTGGAAATGGTGGCCCAGTGCTGGCTGTTAGGATGATTAGATTTTTCTGTAGGAAGAGGATCAAAAGGGTCCATAATTCCTTAAAGGGGCCTGTAATCCCCAGGGGGTTAAGGGCCAATGTCTCAGACACAGCTGTGCTTGGTAACATGGGATTAGGACTTGGGTGAGAGAGATTGGGAGGCCAGGGGCAAAAGGCTGACTGAATGGTGGTGACCTGGAGTCCAATCTCATCTCTGCCCCTTATACCCATTGACCTTGGGCAAGTGACTAACCTCTCTGGGCCTCGGTTTCCTTATCTGTAAAGTGGGGATGATATTGCTTACCTCATAGAGGTGTGGGCAATAATTAAATGAAAAAGCAGGTAGGATGATAGTACAGAGAAAGTGCTCAGTGAAACAGCAGCTTCAAAAGCACAGGGCTCCAGAATCTTCAAGCGCTTGGCGTTGTTTCCTATCAAAGACTGTTCTCCTTCCCTCCAGCTGCAGGGAACCTCACTCTTTTTTCTTTCCTTCTGCCCCACTCCCAGCTGAACAGTACACCCAGAACTTCTACTGGGACCTGAGACAAAAAAGAGTCTTCCACAACTACCCCGGCATCCTCTACTGCCTCCTGAAGAGTAACAAGCTGCCCTTTGAAGACGTCAAGGCCAACGTTACTGAGTTGCTGGCTGGCGGTGTGGACACGGTGAGGTTGTTGTAGGGCCACACCCAGTGACCCCCGTGTCCACATGCCCCTCCTAACCGGCCTGCCTTGGCATCTGCAACCCCTCTACTGGTGGGGTCCTGCCCAGGAGCCCCAGTGGCGCAGCAGTTAAGAGCTTGGCTGCTAACCAGAAGGATGGCAATTCGAATCCCCCAGCTGCCCACTGGTAACCCTATAGGGCAGTTCTACTCTGTCCTATAGGGTCGCTACGAGTTGAAATCGACTAAAACGCAACAGGTTTACCCATACATGATACATCTCCCCTCCTGGCTCACGTACTTTGGACATATTATGACCCTCGTTGAGGGTCTTCCTCTTTTTCGCTGATCTTCTACTCAAGCATGATGTCCTTCTCCAGGCATTGATCCCTCCTGACAACATGTCCAAATTATGGAGACGTAGTCTCGCCATCCTTGCTTCTAAGGAGCAATCTGGGCATACGCCTTCCAAGGCAAATTTGTTCATTCTTTTGGCAGTCCATGGTATATTCCATATTCTTCTCCAACGCCACAATTCAAAAGTGTCAATTCTTCTTCACTCTTCCTTATTCACCATCCAGCTTTCACATGCATATGAAGCAACTGAAAACACCATGGTTTGGGTCAGGTGCACCTTAGTCTTCACGGTGACATCTTTGCTTTTCAACACTTTAAAAAGGTCTTTTGCAGCCCTGTAGAGGAGCTAAAATCCAACTTGTGTCTTGTGTTGCCAGGAGGAGAGAGAAGGAATATCATTTCAGGACTAGGGAGAAGCATGTGTCAAAGCCCCCTGGGTTAGTAACTTCCTTAGATAACTTATTTATATTATGCTCCAGTAGAGGAATTTTGGTACCTGTGATGGGTTGCAGGTGGATTTTTCTTTTATTATTCAAAAATTGCACAAATTGTTTTGTAACATTGGTTGCAGTTCCCAGAATGTTTCAGCACTCTCCCCCTTTCCCTTTACACACCCGGTTCTCCATGTCCATTCGTACAGTTTTCCTGACACTTCCTGCCTTCTCGTCTTTGCTTTTGGGTAGGTGATGCCCATTTGGTCTTGTATACTTGATTGATCTATGAAGAACATTCTTCACGTGTGTTTCTGTTTGTTTTATTGGCATGTCTAATCTTTGGCTGAAAGGTAGACTTCGGGAGTGGGTTCAGTTCTGAGTTAGCAGGGTGTGTGGGGGCCATAGACTTGGGGTGCATATGTCTATTCATGTGATGGCCCCTATTTCTCTAGGGTATATTCCTATGAGTGGGATTACTGGATTGTATGGTATTTCTATTTCTAGCTTTTTAAGGAGGTGCCATATTGTTTTCTATAGTACCAGTGAATTTTTTTAAAAACATGTTTTAAACATAGTTCATTGTCAGAAGATGCCTCCAAAGAATACCTGCACAAACAAGCTATTATTATTAGGTAACATTTGTTGAGCGTGTACTATATGACAGGCAGGGTCCTAAGCTTTTCACACATGTTGTTGTTAGTTGCCGTCGAGTTGGCTCCAACTCACGGTGATCTTATGTACAACAGAACGAAAGACTGCTCAATTCTGTTCCATCTCCATGATCTTTGATATGTTTGAATCCATTGTTGAGGCTATTGTGTCACTCCGTCTCACTGACAAATACATTTGATCTGAGTGTAGCTCAGTGTGGCTAGAGTGTAAGGTGCATGCTGGAGAGAGGTGGGAGATGGGGCTTGGGGAGCATCAGGCAAGAATCAGGTGTTGAGGGGCCTGGTGGGTCAGGCCAGAACCTCTGGACTTCATCTGGAGTTCAGGCAAGGACTTTAAGCTAGGATGTGGCTGAGTGACATTTTCTCGTTGTTACCCCTGCTGGGAGGAAGGAGGGTGTCCAAGGCTTTTGGACAAAAGTGTGACACTTGGTAAGATAATGTGTTAACAATCCATGCCCTAGCCTCTTTTCCCAGGAGAGTTTAGTTTGTCACCACTGAGAAGTCTGGAATGACTGTGGAGTTTGATTAGGATCACTCATGCCTCCAGCAAAGGACTCAAGATCATAACTTTTGGCTAACATTGATATGAGCTGGTTAACCTTGGTACATGCCACGTGCTAATTGCAACACTGATAGAAAATAGATCTGGTTGCTCTGGTTTCAGTATCTTTGAGGTTGACTTTAAGCTGGTACAGGCAAACGCTGAGGTTTTGGGAAGTTATACTTGTGAAGGGGTGGTTTTTAACAAGGCCTTCTAAAGGAATGACACAGTCATTTAGCAGTACAACCATGAAAGCAATAGGATTTGGTCTCTAAAGGCCCCCGGAGTTCTTTGGGATGTGGCACTGGCTGTGTAGGTGACACTCTTCTGTCTGGGGAGATCGGTGGGTTCTGGTGACATGAGGGACAAGGGCAAGGACAAGTGTTGTCCCAAACATCCTTGCATGGGCAAGGAGAAGGGCTTCTTGTGTCTTTTCAGTTATACTTTGCTTTTGTTGATGGTGGTCTTTGGATATTGGGAGGAGGGTGGGTGCAGTTGGTTGGAAAGGAAAATTTAGCATGGGTCATGGACCTCAAAGAGCCCCAGGAGTGACAGGCCCTTCTGGTCTTCTGCATCCCGGTTCCTGCTAGACGTCCATGACACTGCAGTGGAGCATGTATGAGATGGCCCGCAGCCTGAGAGTGCAGGAAGCACTGCGGGCAGAGGTCTTGGCTGCCCGGCGCCAGGCCAAGGGAGACATACATGTGATGCTCAGATTGGTCCCGCTCCTCAAAGCCAGCATCAAAGAGACACTGAGGCAAGTCCACAACCACATATGCCGCCTGCCAAAACCACTGGGCAGGGCCAGGGCAGTGCCAGGGGAAAGGGTTACAGGGATGGGCTGGTGGAGGAGATTTGTAACAGGAAGTGAGAGGTCTGGGGGAGACAGCTGGGAATGGAGAGGAGAAACTATGAGGGTCCAGATCCTGCTTCCAGATTCCCCAGATACTGCAGCCGGGCTGGGGTGCCATGCTGGGTGAAGGGGCAGGGTCACAGCTTCAGGTCTTGGGGACCGTCAGCTGGAGTGTCCTCCTCCCGCAGACTCCACCCTATCTCCGTGACTGTGCAGAGATATCTTGCAAACGACGTGGTTATTCATGATTACAAGATTCCGGCCAAGGTGGGTGCAGCAGGGGGGCTGCAGGCTCTGCCAATCAGACAGGGGAGGCTGGGACAGACTGCAGTTGCAGACAGATGGAGTGATGGGGGCCTCGTCCTGCCTTTCTCCCTGGAACTGGGGCCCTGGTGGGACCCTCGGCAGCAGCAGCCCAAGTTTGAATGAATGAGGGCACCATGAGGAGTGATTTCTGGAATGTTGCTGGAGTCCTGGGTTAGGAGGGAGAGCCCACGGGTGGCCTGAATCTCAGGGAGCCTTCTGGGGCAGAAGAAAAGGCTTAACAATCCCTTGGGCCATCTGCAGCCTTTTGTCTTCAGTCATCCTAGGAACCTAACGGACTTGGGGCTAGGGACATCATCCCCATTTGATGGGTGAGGCTCAGGGAGGGTCAGAGACTTGTTCCAGATTACACAGTGAGCAGAACATCCTGTCCTGGTTCGCTGGGCAACCATGCTGGGGAGTAGGCGTGGGGAAAGGATCGTAGGGGAATGGGGAAGCTGGCTGTCATACTATACTGGCCTCTGTCCACCCCTCCCCAGACGTTGGTGCAGGTGGCCATCTTTGCCATGGGCCGGAACGCCACCTTTTTCTCCAACCCGGAGTGTTTTGACCCAACCCGATGGCTGAACAAAGACAAGGACGTCACCTACTTCCGGAACCTCGGCTTTGGCTGGGGTGCCCGGCAGTGTGTGGGCCGGCGCATTGCTGAGCTCGAGATGTTGCTCTTCCTCATCCATGTAAGTTGGGCTTGGGGACATCTGGACATCCCGGGCTGGCCTCGGCTCCTGGTGAAAGCACCAACCCTCCTCCTCCCATCTCTGTCCAGAGCCCAGGGTATATCTGCCCTCAATTACTTGCCCTCTCCCTCCACCCACCCCCTAGCCCACAATCCCTGCCACCTCCTCTTTTGGGCTAATTCACTAATCACCGTTAGTGCCCCCTGGCCATCCATCCCACCGTCCACCTCCTGATGGGGTAGGGTGATGATGGGGTTTTGTAGAAATGAATTAACGGCAAGGTCTAAATCAAGGGAACAGAGCACTGGTGGTGTGTTTTTAGGCACTGTGAAAGGTTAAATGAGAAGCCGGAGGTAAATTCCTTGGAGCTCCTCAAATCACACTCCTAGGCACTGCCTACAGGTGACCAGAGCCCTAAGCCAGAGGAGACAGCCCCTACCCTCCTCCCTGCTAAGCCAACTACCCTCATTTCTCAGATGCTGGAAAACTTCAAAATTGAGATCCAAGATCTCAGGGATGTGGAAACGAAGTTCAGTCTCATCCTGGTGCCTGACAAGCCCATCTTCTTAACCTTCCGGCCCCTCAACAAGGACCTGCTCCAGGCATGATGGAGGGTGGGCCCTGCCCGTCCCGCCATCAGGCCAGCTCTGGTGTGGGAGGAAGTCGTGGGGATGGGGTGGGGTCTGTGTGGCCTCTGCATCTTCAATCCTCTGCCCCCACCCTACTTCTTCCCACCCCTCCTCTGACCAGGAGGCAGCCCCTACATGGATGGATCTGGCTCTCAGTGGTCACCTTTCTGAGCTCAACTGGTAGCTCCTCTTTCCCTCCACCTCTTCTCCCTCCTTGCCCGCTATAGGAAGATAATAAACAGCTATATAATGTGAAGTGTTTTAATTTATATCTGACCCCTAAGGTATTCACCATTCCTGTGGAGAAGGTCCCTGACCCTGGGTCAACATTGTGAGCTGGGCCTGGATAGGGAACCTGAGGCATCCACATTTGAGGACATCTTTGTTGTACCCACCCCCGTACAGCAAGTCAAGAGTCAGCAGGATCAACCTATCTGCTCCCTGGAGCTTGAGGAGGGGAAGGCAGAGGAGGTGGAGGGCTTATTGTCACTGTGCCAGGAGAGACTGAAGCCATCCGGCAGAGGAACCAAGAGCGGGTGGAGTTCTGCTGAGAACAGGGTGGCCTGAGAGGGGGGCTAATCCTGGCTCCTGGGTGGGCCTGCCTAGCAGGGATGAGGCTCTGCTTGGCTGAACCCTGGGTAGGGATCCCCTGTGGAGTCACGAGAACTTCCTGCCAAGGCCCAGCCAGAGTTTTGTGCAGGGCTGAGGCACCGTGTCGTGGAGGGGCGGGTGTGAGGTGGCTGACCCCGGGGAGTGAGAGGCCAGCATACTTCTGCCCCATCTGACCCTCCTCTGGAGTTGCCCCAGGCCTCGACTTCCTGCTCCAGGGGGACGAGTCCACCTGCCTAACTCTGGGCAGTGGGCAGGGAAACTGCAGAGAATCTCTGGTGCATTATTTGGACTGATACTGGTCCCCAATTTCAGCTTCCTTAACCCCCTCTGAAGGAGCCTTGGTGGTGCAGCGGTTAAGTGCTCAGCTGCTAACTGAAAGGTTGGTAGTCGGAACTCCCCGGCCGCTCCACAGGAGAAAGATGTGGCAGTTTGCTTCTGTAGAATTTATGGCCTTAGAAGCTCTATGGGGCAACCCTATTCTGTCCTATAGGGTCGCTATGAGTTGGAATTGACTCAATAGCAACGGGTTTGTTTGGAATTCTGAGTTTCAGAACTGTCTGAGCAGCTGTCTGATCTGCCCTGGCCTTCGGCTTCCTACATCCCCTGAGACAGAACAGCTTGTCCAGCTCAGGACAGTGGTCCAGCTGGCTTGGTCTCTTCTGCTGAGATCTGAGAGTTCTGGGTTCACTTTTGGAGCCTTTCTGCTTTTTCCTATCACACGACCTTCTTCCGATTGTCTTTCTCTCTCTTTCCCCCTTCCCTTCTCTTCTCCAGGCTTGAGTCACCTTGAACTCAAACATTAGAGCTGGAAAGGGCCTTACTGCCAAAGAGGTCAAGCTCTGCCTGGGATAGGTGGGGAAACTGAAGCCCAGAGAGGTTGCTTGAGTCAACCAAGGGCATACAGCACACTTACAGCTAGAACCAGGTCACCTGATTCTCAGTCCAGGGCACCTTCTCCTGTCCCCATCTGCTTTGCATTTCTCTCTCAGGCTGCATCTGGACACAACGTTGCCAACCCAGTCTAGCCCTATTTAATGAAGTATTTCACACTAAGATGTTACCGACTGCCACAGGCAGGCTTCAAGTCTTCCCCTTCCCAAGAGACCAGATAACCAAGCTTGAAAGAAGGGATTTCAGGCATGATGGATGTTTTGGGGCAGGTGGAAAGTCCCAGCTTCATTTCTTCTGGATGTTTGGAAGGGACCTAGCTCCCTGGCCCCTGCTTTGGAAGACCGCTTCTCCCCACCCTCCTGGGTCCACTACGGCCTCTGGTTTTCCAAAGATAGTAGCTCCCAGGACAGGCAGGTGCCTATGAGCTGCAGCAGACAGTCCAGCCCAGCAAGAGACCAGGGTTGGGTCTGGGAGGAGGAGTGTGGGGCTCCCAGGCCACCCTGCTCCAGGGAAGAGGCAGATACTCACTGAACTACAGCATTTAATAAAGTCATTTTTAGGGGATGGGATGAGACTCCCCAGCACACAGGGTGAGAGGCCTGCTCCAGCGCTCAGGTCTGCGTCTCCTGGGACTTAGTGGTCTCCTTCTGGGAGGCCGAGGGCTGGTTGAGATTAGTCTCTGATCTGGGCAGCAACAGGTCCTGCTTTGAGGGTCGCCTGTGGTCCTTGGAGTGGGCTGGTGGGCTCTGTGGTGTGTAGAGTGAGGGGAGGTAAGTGCACTCTAGCCCTGGGAGAGGGGAGTGACCCGTTTAAGGGCGTCTTGCCTGGCCAAACCACACCTCAAGAATCTAAAGTCTAATGTCAAAAACATTTCAACTTGTCAAAGACTTCAAAACCCACTTACCCACAGCAGGTCACTCCTAGTCTCCCCGAGTGCACAAGGCTCAGCAGGTATGTGCAGAGAGAGCCCTATCTTCCTTGGCAGCCCTCCATCTTTTCAATCCTTCCCCAGGGGCCCCTGAGCCTCCAGCCATGAGCCTGACTCAAGAGCCAGGCAAATCAAGGTCTTTGCTTTGGGGAACTGGTGGGTCCCTGGGGCTGAGACTGAGGGGCAGTTGTGAGCAGGCCTGTTTGTTCTGGGGAAGCCAGCAATGTGTATCTCTGGCAACAGGCTCCTGACAGGGCAGTTTTGCCAGGCAAGAGAGCAGCACTGTAGTCGCCCAGGAGGGGCATGCTAAGGGGAGAATCTTAGGTACTGCAGAGTTAGTGGGGGGACCTTTCTTGTGAGTGGGCCACAAGCTACTCTGCAGGAGCAAAGCCGATCCTAAAGCAGAGTTGGTGCCAGAGCATTCTAGAAATGCTCATATTCACAGCTCTCACAATCCCCTCAGACAGGTGGGGAAACTGCAACCCAGCAAGCAGAAACTCGAGCCCAGGTCTGACTCCCAGCCCAGGAGCTGGCCCCCCTGCATGTTTTTTCTCAGGGCCCAGTGACTTGGGGGGCAGAGTGGCTGCCAGCCCCATCCCCTACCCCAGGGTCTCCTCTGGGGGCATCACTCACTGGCACGTCTGTGAGGATAGCTTTTGAGGGGTGCCTGAAGCCATACTCTTGCTCCTGCAGCCGTATGGCCAAGTCCTGCTTCTCCTGTCCCCAGCGTCGGGCTGAGTCCTCTAACTGCAGACATCAAAAAGGAGAGATGGGGGGTCAGTGGGCAGCACAGCCTATCCCAGACCACCAGGACAACCAGAGCCTGAGCCTACTTTCAAGGCAGAAAGCAAAGCCCTGGAAATGTGGGCTTAACACCTTCCCAAGAGACCTCAGGGGTGGCAGGAGAGAGTGGGGCGAGGACCAAAATGAAAGCCTAAGACACATGGAGCTTCCCTGAGTTCTAACAACATACTGAGCCCTGAGCCTGGTCACATACTGAGCCCTGATCCTGGTCACAGGCTGAGCCCTGACCCTGGCCTAGCCTGATGGACCCTTGAGCTTCACTGACCTGGCTTTCCAGGGACAGGATCCGGCTCTGAGCTCGTTCCAGCTTGGCCATGAGGTTAAACTTGTCTGAAGAATTGGCAAGGAGATCCTGTGGGCAAAGTGGAGACTTGCCTGTGGCCCCAGTGAGCTCAGGAGGCTGTGAGGCACTGAGGGAGAAGCCAGCCAGCTCTGAGCTCCCAACTCAGCTCCCCCGATTGCAGAGTCTCGGGTCAGGGCCAGGACTCCTCCTTCCAGGAGTTCAGAACCAGGTGTGGAATGGGCTTTCTTCATAGCTGTTCTCCCCACAGATTTTAGATAAATGAAGTTTTTACATATTGATTTTTTAATGTAAAATGCACTAGGGAGCTCCCTTTAATGCACAGAAGGGATACTGAACTGAGTCTTTGTGTAAAGTGAAGAATCCATTTGTGAAGCAAGAGTTCCCCCATCCCTTGCATTTTACCTGGAGGTCCATGATCAAGTTTGCTTTCAAACAGAACTCACCTCCTGCGGGCCCTGGGATGAAGAGCACCACTCTCCTGGGCCCTGCCTCACCCCCTCTTCCGTAGTTCCCAATGGCCTGTATGTGGGTTTGTGTAAAGCAGGGGCCACCTGCAGCAGCCTTGGGACTGGAGCAGGGCGAGGCATTTCTGGGGCCTGAGGCACCCACCTGTCTGGGCAGGGTCTCTGTATACTCGGAGTGGCCTGGGCCATCTGTCTCTCGAAGCCTCTCTGCCAAGTCTCCTCCTGCTCCCAACTCCTTGGGGTCCACCTGGGACGGGGAAAGGGCTCCTGGGATGGGGAAAGGGCTCTCCAAGGCTTCATCAGTCCCAGGAAATGCTCCAGCGGGGAGTTCTGAGAGGCCTGGGTGGGGCCCAGGTACAGGCCAGCCAGGTTGCAAAAGGGTCAGTGTTCTGGGGTCAAGGGCCAGTTAAAACCAAACCAGTTGCCATCAAGTGGATTCTGACGCAGGGCAACCGCATGTTTCAGAGTTGAACTTTGCTCCATAGGGTTTTCAATTGCTGTGACTTTTCAGAAGTAGATCACCAGGTCTTTCTTCTGAGGTGCCTCTAGGTGGATTCATACTGCCAACTTTTTGGTTAATAGCTGAGTGCTAACTGTTTGAGCCACCCAGGGACTCCTAGGAACTTGCTTTCTCCCAGGATGTTAGGTAAGGGTAAAGGTGAAGCTTTCTCAGCTTGCATGTTCCCTGGGAAAGAAAGAGTAAGGCCTGAGAGCTGGGACTCCAGGTGACTTCAGGCAAATGGGAGACCCTGGCAAGCCTAGCTCCTGGTCTTGATCTTCAACTTGGACTGTGCTGGGGGTGATGGCTGGGCACCCAGTGACCAGCGCAAGACTGGCCCCAGCCAAGAATGTGCTGGCGGCTCTTACCGGCAGGGCCTGCTGCTGCAGAATGATGGGAGCCGACTGCTGGCGGGTCTTATCCAGCTCTGCCCGCAGCCTTGAGTTTTCCGCCAGCAGCGCTGAGTATAGGTCACCAGGTCCCGGCTGAAGGCCAGAGGCTGAGAGTGTGGGGAATCCTGCAAACGTGACCCAGGATCTGTGAGATGGGCTTTCCCACCTCAGCTTCCCTGCCCCATCTGCCTAGCAGTTTGCTCCCATGCTTCCTTTGCTCACAAGTCTTCAATGGCTCCCTACTACCAGTGGGATCAGGTCCATACTCCTCGGGCCATCGTTTAGGCCCTTTAGAATCTGACCCCAAGTTCTCCCTAACCAACCCCACCCCTACATTTGTCCTGCTGTGTATTTCAGTTCTTCTCAGTCTTCCTTCTGTGCCCTGTACATTCTTCTCCCTCCTGGGCCTTTGCCCCGGCTGTTTCTCCTCCCTAGTCTGCCTTCTCCTTCTCACCCAGATTCTGGATGGCCTCAGGTTTCCTGAAAGGGGTTGGAGGGGGGAGCTTTCATTGTTTTCTAAAGGCCTCCAGAAACAACGCTCTCCCCTAGGCACTCCCCACCCCTCTCCCCAGTGAAGGCTGAGCACAGGGCTGGGCACACCAAGTCCCTGGTGAGGCCGCACAGGTGGACTCCGGGAAGTCTGTGCTTTGGGCTGGCCTGGTATGGTGTGACCTAGTTCTTTCCTGCCCATCCAAACCACCTCTGATGGAAGTTCTAGGTGGCTTTGGTTAATTTAACACCAACGAGGACAACACATCATTGATTTACTCAAAGTGGTTTGTTGGTTTTGCAAAGGCAGAATCTTTTAAGACATGGGGAGATGGGGAAATAATTCGAAGGGTCCCTGGAGTTAAGAAGTTGGGAACTTGTGACCCAGGCAGCCTCCTCCTCCCCTCCCTGCGCCCTAGTCTGCCCTGGCTCCTCCCCTGGAAGATGGAGCCCTTTCCTAGCCTGGCATCCAGCGCACACCCCATGTCCTGTGTCCTTAGGGGTTCCCTGGTAGGAGAGAAGGTGCTTAGAGGACCTCTGGAAGCACTAGGTGAACTGAATGAGTTGGGGAGTACTGCTTTCTGGGTCTTATATCCCATGGATATAACTGAGAGTGTGGGCACCCTCTTGGCAGGCTGTCCTGAAGCTAGGAAGCCCTGAGAAGGCAGGGCCTCCAGGTAGCAAAGGCTGGGGAGGGAACTCACCCACTGTGGGCTTTCCCTGCAGCCTGTTTAGGACAGGCTCATTCCTGTCCCTCAGCTTGTCCTCCAGGACCCGCTCCATCTTCTTGATCACCTGGAGAACAGAAGACAGAGGCTAGGCCGGCCTGTGGGCTGCACACCTTCCAGCTATGGCTGGGCCCTGGTGATCTGGCCCGTGGCAGGCCAGCCGCTCTGGCACCAACCTTCTCCTGGTGCCGCACAGTCTCCTCCAGGGCCTTCATCTTCTGCAGTCTGTCCTGGTACTTCTTCAGCAGCACGGCCTGTGGCTGCTGAGCCTGATGTAGAAGGAGCAGCTCCTTCTCTCGATCATTCTTCTGTGGCAGGAACGGATAGAGTGGTACCTAGGCATCACCCTTGGCCCTGGGGGTCCACCGTGGGCCCCTCTGTTAAATCCTCCACTGCTCTGGTTCCCCCTTCCTTCTACTTCCCCCTTCCCTTTTGATACCCCCACCTTAGCTTCCCCCTCTACCCCATTCCCTTTGCTCCCTGCCCCCAACCCTCAACTCACTCTAATCAGCTCATTCTGCAAATGCTGCACCTTGTCTCTCAGTTTCTTCATATCCACCTCACTCAGCAGCAGTTTCTGCTTCGTGGACACTGTGTCGTGGGTAGAGGGTAGGGAGAGCTGGCTCAGGGAGGAGGCCTCTCCTGGCTCAAAGCAGCAGAGCTGTGGGGCCAAGTGTCTCGCAGTTCTAGAGCTTGAGACAGAACTGGTTTCCCATCTGTAGCGGCTTGGATTGTGTCCCCCAAAAAGATATGTTCAAGTCTTAACCCCAATACCTGTGAATGTGACCTTATTTGGAAATAAGGTCTTTGCAGATATAATCAAATTAACATGAAGTCATAACAGGTTAGGGTGAGGCCTAAGTCCAATGACTGGCGTCTTTCTAAGAGAAAGGAGAGGGAGACTTGGATACAAATGCATAGAGAAGACACACAAGGAAAAAGGGCACGTGAAGACGGAGGCGGAGATTGGCGTGATGCAGCCGAAAGCCAAGGAATGCCAGCAACCACCAGAAACTGGGAAGAGGCAAGGAAGGATTCTTCTCTAGAGACTTCCAAGGGAGCACGGCCCTGCCTACACCTTGATTCTGGACTACCAGCCTCCAGAACTGTGGGAGAATACGTTTCTGATGTTGTAAGCCATCCAGTTTGCGGTACTTTGCTACGGCAGCCCTAGGAAACCAATAGACCATCCCTGCGAAGACCCGGCCTGGCAGGAACTAAGGGTCTGTGTGTCGGGTCCTCTACCAGCCTGAGTCAAGCACTTGGGAAATGCTGTCCCCCTCCCTGTCCCACGATCCAGAGCCAGTCGGTGGCCTGCATGCCCTCACCCATGTTCTGGACCTCGTCAGCTTTGTCCTGCTCCTCCTCTGCCTCCTGCTGGTACAGGTGGCTCCTCAGCATGCGGTTCTCGACCTCCAGGATGCCGGCCTGCTTCCGCAGAGAAAGGATGTCCTCGGCCATCTTCTGCATGGCCCGCCGGTAGTTGTTCATCTCCTGCGGTCCCAGAGCCCAGAGCTGAGCCTCCATCCCACATCTGCATCCACGTCTGGAACTCAGTGGGCCACCTTAAGGCCAATGAGCTCCAGAAGCCCCAGGCTGGGTCCCCAAGGCTCAGCAACTCCCCAGAGGAGTGATTATGATTTGTATTAACCCCTGGAGAGGGAGCCTCTTAACCAAGCAAGAGCGGAGAGGCAAACATTTGCTCCCGGGGGAGCTTCCATGATACCAGTTCAGGGAAGGACCCTGGGCTCAGGCAACAGATGAGGAAGCCTATGAGCAATGGAAACTTGGAAGGATCTGGGGCCAGGTTTCCAGACTATGGCTAAATCATAACCCCTTCTTTGTCTTTTCCCTTCTCCTTCCCCCTTTTCTAATTTCTCCTCCTCCCTCATGTCACTGAGAACCCAGGGGAGAACCTCTCTGAAATCCCACCAATGCCACTTGGCAACTGACCTCAGGCATCAGCCCCCAACTAGCTGAGGGGTCAGGAAGGGACACAGGGTAGGCCCAGAAGACCCAGATAAGAACACAGGGTCAAGTTTGGGATACAGCTGTAAGATCTGGGGTGTGAGGTGGGGGCCAGGAAGCTGGACTTCGTCATTAGACCGGACATGACAGTGATCCTCTGTCTGATGTTTATTAAGCATTTCTGATGTTCCAGGCTCCTTCTAAGGGCTTTCTGTGCCCTATTTAGTTCTCACAACAAACCTCGGGGTAGGGATTATTATTATCCCCATTTTACAGATGAGGAAATTAAGGCCCAGAGAGGCTAGTAACATGCTTAGTTACAAAGCTAATGAACAGCAGAGCCAGGGTCTGAAATCCAGGCAGGCTGGGGCTTGTGTCTGTGTTCTAAAGCCCAAATAGTCCCTCCACGATGCCCCCTACACGGATGCCTTCCGGGCCTTAACCATCTTGTTTGGAAGGGTGTTCACAATATATTGAGAAGTGATAAAAGCAGGCTACAAAAAAGAATGAAGAATGTGATCCCAATTTGGAAAAAATTCCATGTCTGCCCATACATGTTGCATGGAAAAATCAAAAAGCTATATTTTCATGCATTTACTTTATTATCAGGGATTCTCTTGTGTTATTCACAAATAAAATCTCAAAAAGGGAGTTTCTTGAATCTAAACAGCATTAAATATAAAAGGGGAGCCAAGATGTGAAGCCAGACAGATCCTAAGGGAGGAGGAGGAAGTGGGGAATTAGGCTGGGGGCGGCGGGGTGGGGGAGAGGAAAGGAGGGAAGTGAATCCAGTAGGCATTTGCTAAGGAGCCCTGGTGGCCTAACGGATAAGCGCACGGCTGCTAACCAAAAGGTCAGCAGTTCGAAGTCACGAGCTGCTCCCCAGGAGAAAGATGTGGCAGTCTGCTCCCATAAAGATTACAGCCTTGGAACCCTATGGGGCAGTTCTACTCTGTCCTGTAGGGTCGCTATGAGTCAGAATTGACACAGTGGCAATAGCAACGGGTTTTGATTTAGGCAGTTGCTGAGCCTCAGTGGCTTGTCCACTTCCTAAAGGTGGGGGGGGGGGCCCTTGCACATGGGGATGGGGCCTCCTGGGCCCTGCCAGGCGCCTGAGCCCCCAGGAAGCAGAGCTCTGTTCCAACCCCCACCTGGTCCCATGCTGACTGGGGATGTGGCTCAGCTTCCAAGCCACTGCCTCCCACCTGCTACACCGTGGGCTACTGGCTTCCTGGAGAGGGGTCCCCAGACAGCGGGGGCTCGTCTGACACCACTTGTCACCTGCCACTGTCTGGCCTTCTGGCTGGACTCCCTCCAACCAGTGCCAGTGCTAGTCCATCTTTCCAGCACTTGCCCCAGTTGAGTCCCAGGTCTTGGCCCCTCTAGATCTGCCCATCTGTTGTCCTCAGACAACACTGTTCACTAGGAAACTCTGTCCCAAGACTGCAGACACACAGGGATTTGTGGTCAGGCCCAGGTCACTTAGCCACTGACATGCTGTGTGAGAGGGGACAGGCCCCTTCACCTTTCTGAGCCTCAGATTCCCTGTAGGACACCCATGAGGTTGCTGGAGGCTCAGAGTTGGCGTGTATGAGGCAGTTGGCACAGGGCCTTGCCCAGGGCAGGTATCATTTGGAAGCAGCTGTTCTCATCCCATCCCATTTCTGTTTTAGTGGCTGCTTTAATCAACAGGTCAGCTCTCCTCCTCCTGGCTACCCTTGGGCTTCCGTGCCCCTGTGATATAAACTCTCAATTTATGGCAGTCCCATGACTGATAAGGGATTGGAAGGCCCAGTACACAGCCAAGAGGAAGCACATGCTATTTTGGAAAGGAAATCCATCCCCTCTTTTCTCTCTCAAGCCTAGTTCAGACTCTTGTCATGTCTACTCAGGACAATTACAGCACTTTCCAAATAGGCTTCTTTATTTCTAGAGTATGTCTTAGACACACGCACGTCCAAGAAAGCATGTTCAAGTATGTTCCCTGCGGCAGTTTGTAGTCTTATACTAGAGCATGCTCATTCTCTGGACCACAGGCAGTAGTTAAAAAGAATGATCTAGGCTTAACTGTTTGACATGAAGGGATGTCCACACTATATTGTTGAATAAAAAGAGCATATGGCACATCAATAAGATCCCATCCGTAACGTGTGTGTGTGTGTGTGCACGTGTGTGTGTATACATGTGACATGCGTGTACATACATAGAGGTATATAGTAACTGTAGCTACTTCTGTGTTTGGGGAGAAAGGAACACTTGCTTCATTTCTGATATTTGCATTTTTAATGAGAAGGTATTTATATCTTATTCATTTAATTAAAAATAATTTAAACCTAAATAAATTGAGGGCTCTATCATGTTCATGGATTGAAAGATGCACTATCTAAAGAATTAGTTCTCCCCTAAATTGATCTGTAGATTCAATGCAATCCCAATCAAAACCATAACACTTTGTGTGTATGTATGGAAACAGACAGGCTGAGTCAATAATGCATAAGAAATGAAAAAGGCAAAAGGCAAGCAGAGCCAAGAGATTTTTGAGGAGGAGCAATATGAAAGGACTTGCTATATCAGCGATGAAGACTTGCTAGAAATCTACACTAATTAAGACAAAGTAATACTGGTCCCAAGATGGACAAATAAGCCAAAGAAACAGAACAGAGAGCTCAGAAACAGACCCACACGTACGGCAACACTTAATTTATGACGAAGACCATGCTGTGAAGCAGCAGAGAAAGGACCGTACTTTTAATAAATGCTGCTGCATCAATTTGATATTTACCTTGAAAAATGGAAGCTTGACTCCTTTCCCATACCATATATGACAAATAAATTCCAGATGTATTTGTAGATTTAAACATAAAAGGTAAAGCAATAAAGCTTCTAGAAAATCTTCATGAACTTGGGTAAGAGAAAGAGTTTTTCAAACAAGACACACAAAAATCACAACCCAGCAAGGAAAGGATTGATAAACTGAATACATTCATCCAAAGACATCAGTAAGAGGGTGAACTGGCAAGACTCAGAATGGGAGAAGGTATCTGTAACATGCATAAAAGACAATGGGCCCATGATGCTTACAAATCAATAAGAAACACAGACCATCGGGTAGGCTAATGGATAAGAGATTTGAATTGACACTTCACAAAATAAGCCAATAAAGCATAAGAGTTGATGCCCACCCCCAACGGTCATTTAAAACCACAATAAAATACTACTACACACCCACCAAGGAGCCCTGGTGGCGCAGTGGTTAAGCACTTGGCTGCTAACTGAAAGGGCAGAGGTTCAAACCCACCAGCTGCTCCGTGGGAGAAAGGCCTGGCAGTCTTCTCCTGTGAAGATTACAGCCTTGGAAACCTATGCGGAAGTTCTACTCTGTCCTATAGGGTCACTGTGAGTCAGGATCTACTCAATGGCAATGAGTTTGGTTTGGTTTTACGCACCTGCTAGAATGACAAGACAAAAAACAAACAAACAGAAAAACCCTCAAAACGAAACAAAACAACCCTGACCGTATCAAACCCTGGTGAGGACATGGAGCAACTGGAACACCTATTCACTGCTGGAGGGAGTGTAAACCGTTAACATCACTTTGGAAAACTGCTCAGATACCGGATATCTATTAAAGTTGAACATATGCATACCTTATGATCTAGCAATTCCACTCCGGAGTATACCCCCAACAAAAACACATGTGCAAATGCATCAAGAAGCAGGTATAAGACCATTCCCAGCAGCATATTTATAAAAGTCCCAAACTGGAAATAACACAAACGCCCATCACAGCAGAGCAGTGAGATAGTCATACAATGCAATACTATATACCAGTAAAAACGATGAAGTATGGTGGCATGAAAGCACATGGATGAATCTCTAAAACAGAACACTGAGCAAAATAAGTCCAAATACCTACTTTATGAATTCCATATATATTCTCTTCACAAAGTGGCAAGCAAACAATAGGGTGAAAGTCCAGACATTAGATGTAGTGGGGAGATAAGGGGTGCTTGGAGGGCACGGGGGAACTTCTGAGGAGTTAGCAATGATCCATCTCTTGATCTGTGGGCGGTTACACTTGTCTGTTCACTTTGTGATAATCCATTGCAGCGAACGCATTTATGTTTTGTGCACTTCTTTGAATGTGTGCTGTTGTCAGCTGCTACTGAGCTGGCACAACGGCATGAAATGCTGCCCTGTCCTGTGCTCTCCCCATGATCAGTTGTGGCTCTCACCACTGTGATTCATAGGGTTTTCACTGACTGATTTTCAGAAGCAGATCACCGGGCCTTTCTTCCTGGTTCATCTTAGTCTGGAAGAAACCTGTTGAAACCTGTTCAACATCATGGCAACACACAAGCCTCCACCGAGGGATTGGTGGTGGCTGCACAGGAGGTGCATTGGCTGGAATCGAACCCAAGTCCCCTGCATTGAAGGTGAGAATTCTCCCACTAAACCACCAATGCCTACATAAAAGTGAAAAACATTTAAAGAATTAAAAAATAAATGAAATCCGAGGTCAAGCTTGGTCAAGTACACAAAGCCTCTACACTGCCACTCCCTGCTGGGAACCCTCCCAGTTCAAACCAAAAACGGGCTCTTCCATGCCTGAACCCTGAAGGCCATGCACGTGCACGCTGCCATAGGGCTCTGCTCCTGGGCCTCATCCCAGCCTCCTTATCCTGGCTGGTGTTCTTCAGTCCGGTCTTGGGGGGCTGGGCTGATTCTGCTCTGTCTCCCCACAGGGCCCTCTGAAGACGGGCAGAGACACCCAGTGATCCTTGTCGAGTGTCTGTGGGTTTCTGATTCCTCACAGCATCCTCATGAGACTCAGAGGGGTTCAGTGACGGGCCCATGGTCATACCACCTGCAAATGGCAGAGCTAGGATTTGAACCCAGATTCTACTCTAAAGCCTGTGTTCTTTGCACCTGCTTGACTGAGGAAGGTTGGGGCTTCACCCTGATTGAAGAAGACTGAGGCTCAGGTTCTGGCTTGATACTGAGCTAAATCCCTCTATGGGAATGAGGGGTGCTGATGGGGGAGGTGGCCAAGGCTGCCTTGGGGTGGAGGTAGAAGAAGGGGCTTGTTTCTTCTCCTCAGGAAGCCAGCCGTGCCCAGACCCCCTGTGTCAGGGAGGTGGCCATGTTGCCTCCTCTCCTGCCCTCACCCCGACCTGGCCCAGCACAGTGTGGACACTGCTTTGGGCTGGTCTGATATGGTGTGACCTGGTTCTTTCCTGCCCATCAGAACCACCTCTGACAGGTAGTTCTAGGTGGCTTTGGTCAACACCAAGGAGGAAAGCATGTTACTGATTTATTTAAAGTGGTTTGTTTTGCAGAGACAGAATCTTTTAAGACATGTGGAGATGGAGAAATCATTTGAAGGGTCCCTGGAGTTAAAAAGTTGGGAACTGCTGCCTCAGGCAGCCCCCTCCTCCAAAAGCCCCCTCCCTGCTGACTCACCATCCTTAGTGGTGGTGGGGGAGCCTGCCCAGGTAGAGGTGGGGAGAGAGGCTCCTGCCGGGCACTGGAGTCTGGGGCACCTTCAAATATGTGTGTGGAGGCCTAGAGCCTCAGGGCTATGGTTCAGCGTGAGCGCCTAGGTTTTGGCCAGGCTCTCCTGGCTCTGTCTCCAGCCCCAGCAACTCAGATGTTAGGTGTGAGGCCTGGAACTCCAGACCTCTCACCATCTACCCACTCACCCTGACCAGCCCTTCTGCTCTAGTGCACTGTTCTTATTCCCACCTTCACACCTCTGCTCAGGAGGAACTCCCTGCCTGCAAGCTCTCTTCCCCAATGCCCACAACCTAGCCTTTAGGCCCAGAGTGATGCCACCTTCTCCAGGAGGCCTCCTAGACTTTCCCAGCACCCTGGGCCCTGGCTTCCTGCAGCCTGGAAGAGTCCAATGTGTCCCTCCGGGCCCAGCCTAGACCTCCCTGGGCCAGAGGTGGCTTTGTCATTTGTGGAGTTCTGCTTTCCCAGCCAGAATGGTGGCCGGCCAGGGCAGAGCCCCAGGATCCTCCTCCTCCTTTATCCTTTGATAGTCTGGCCCAGCACTGGTGCTCTTCTTTTCTAAGACTCCACCATTCTTCGACTTGGCAGCCATGGTGGGTGAGTGGAGCTCTGTTATTAAAACCCCCACTGGAAGCTGAGCACCTTCGGGCAGGAGGCTTGCTGGTGGAGTTGGATGCCTCCAGGCACTTGGTGGAGCTAGGTATGCTGACTGACAAAGCTAGAGCCGAGCACCTTCAGGCTGAGGCTTACTGGCCGTGTGAGGTCTGGCAGAGCTAAAAGAGCTTTGGAACGCTTGCCCAAGCAGGGCAGAGGCCAAGGGGCCAGGGACAGGTGTGCCTGCGGCACAGCTGGAAAGAAGTTGTCCTAGTGGAAGAACCATATCCTGAGTGTTCCTGAGCCTGAAGTGTAACCTGTTACTTCCCTAATAAACCTCACGATCGTGAAAACAAAACAAAACAAAACAAAAACACAACTCCTCTGGACAGATAAGAAAGCTGAGGCCCAGGGAAGGGAGAGCTGGAGGAAGAGTATGGCCCCCCATGAAGTGGGGTGTCCTAGCCTCAGCTAAATGTCCCTGCTGGGGGAAGGGTGATGGGTTCCATTCTGCTCTCTGACCATGGGCCCCACAGACCTTCCACAGGCCTCTACCTCACCCCTAGCCTGGCTGCCGTCTGAGATTAAGGGTCTCCCCGGGAGGGTGGAAAGGGACCGGGGCCCTGGCTTAACCCTCCTCAGTCCCCACCCTGGCTGGTAGTACCCTATGTCTGTGGAACAGGAGAGGTGGGAGCCTGGCAGGCCTGCTCTCACTCTCCCTGACCCCGCATACCCACAGCTGAGCTGGGACCTTGGGCAGTACAGCTGGGTGGGAGGCTGAGCCCTGACCTCTCCCCACAGCCTGCAGCTGGCCACCTCCTGCCTCTCAGGGCCACATTCTACGTCACAGCTCAGCCTTGAGAACAGGCAGGAAACCGTGGCCCAGATTCCTATTGTGGCTGCCTGCTCCCCTGATCTTAGCTTGGTGGTGGGGGCAGGATGACTATGCCTCCCCCAGCTCCTCTCTGGGCCAGCACATTCTCTGGTGACACTGACTCCGAACCACCTGTGCCTGACCCTGAAGGCCCCCTGCGCCTTTCTCACCCACTGACTCCCTGCCACTGGGCCCCTGGTGCTCAGAACCTGCCCAGAGGAGAAGCGTCAGGCAGAGCTGGGTTCAAATTGCTCCTCATGCCCTCATTTGTGGAATGAGGAAAAGGGTCCTACTCAAGGGGTGCAGTAAAGTGAGAGGGGTGAGGAGTATGGCCCAGGCCCTGCACAGAGGTGCCTGGTGAACGGCTACTCCCTTTCCTCTACTGCCTTTTGAGTGCATTCTTAGACTGGGCACAGAAGGTAAGCTGATGTGACTACTCCCATTTTACAGAAACCGAGGCCCAGCCCCCTCCTCGCCCTCATCACCGAGGAGGGGTGGTGATGATCTTTTACAACAGCCTGAAGTGGGCAATGCTGACCCCCAAATAAGAGTTATTATGGTGGAATCTGAGGCACTTCACACAGGTGGGCACTTTCAAATATACCTGTGATTAAAAAGAAACAATGTTTGATGGTTATGAGGGAGGGGAGGCGTGGGGACGGAAAAACACCAAATAGACAATAGAGAAGTGGTAACTTTGGTGAAGGGTAAGACAGTGCACAATACTGGGGAAGCCAGCACTACTCGTACAAGGCAAGGTCATGGAAGCTCCATAGACACATCCAAACTCCCTGAGGGATCGAATTGTTGGGCTGAGGGCTGTGGGGACCATGGTCTCGGGGAACATCTAGCTCAACTGGCATAGCACAGTTTATAAAGAAAATATTCTACGTTCTACTTTGGTGAGTAGCATCTGGAGTCCTAAAAGCCTGTGAGCGGCCATCTAAGATACTCCACTGGTCTCACCTCGTTGGGAGCAAGGGGGAATGAAGAAAGCTAAAGACACAAGGGGAAGATTAGTCCAAAGGACTCACGGACCACAACTACCACGGCCTCCACCGGACTGAGTCCAGTACAACTAGACGGTGCCCGGCTACCACCACTGACTATTCTGACAGGGATCACAATAGAGGGTTCCAGACAGAGCTGGAGAAAAATGAAGAACAAAATTCTAACTCACAAAAAAAGACCAGATTTACTGGCCTGACAGAGACTGGAGAAACCCCAAGAGTACGGCCCCCAGACACCCTTTTAGCTCAGTAATAAAGTCACTCCTGAGGTTTACCCTTCAGCCAAAGATTAGACAGGCCCATAAAACAAAATGAAACTAAAGGGGCACAGCAGTCCAGGGGCAGGGACTAGAAGGCAGGAGGGGACAGGAAAGCTGGTAATAAGGAACCCAAGGTCGAAAGGTGAACAGTGTTGACTTGTCATGGGGTTGTTAACCAATGTCATAAAATAACGTGTACTAACTGTTTAATGAGAAGCTAGTTTGTTCTGTGAACCTTCATCTAAAGTTCAATTTAAAAAGGAAAATCAAACATACCTGTGGTCACTTCCAGCCATGGTGGCCAGAAAGGCCCTTACACCCTCATTGTACAGATGGGAAAACTGAGGCCATGGGGGACAGCACTGTGCTCAAGGTCAGAGGGACTCAGGTATAAATCCTAGGCTAAAAGCAGCCCACTAAGCCCCCAGTTCAACCAATACTTGCAGAATACCTACTGTGTGCCGGGTCTGTGCCACACTGGGGCCAAGGGGCCCAGACTCATCCCTGCCTGTGAGGGTCTCCCATCCCCACAGAGGAGATGGCAGGAAAGTGCCTGTGACAGAGTGGAGCTCAGAGGAGATTCCTAACCCAGCCTGGAAATCCAGGGGGGCTTCCTGGAGGAGGTGATGTCTGGGTTGACTCTTGGAGGATAGTAGGAGTTAGCTGGTAGTTGCGGAGATGGCTCCCCAGGCAGAGGCAACATCGTGGCAAAAGCAGGGGGGTAAGAGAGGGTGTGATGGGGACCAAAGCAAGTGAGTTACTGGGGTGCAGGGTTGGGGGAGGAGAGTATAGGGTATGGCTGGAGAGGCAGCAGGGTGGCCTGAAAAGGACTCTGAAGGCCAGTCTCAGGAGCTTGGACTCCATCCTTTGGGCCACTGAAGGATCTAATCTGGGGTTGTGCGTGTGTGTGTGACAAGACCCCTCTGACCGCCCAGCTCAGAGGATGAATAGGAAGACTAGAGGCCAAGATCAGTGAGGAGGTGAAACATGACGGGACCTGCACCAGGCAGAGACAGAGGGCGAGGAAGTGAGGGCAGGAGCTGCTGGAGGTGAGCATGGCAGAGACTGATGAGTGAGGAGGAGGAGTGGGGGGTCATCGGGTAGAGGGGGTGCACGCATAGAGCAGGGGAGGGGAGGGCATGTTGGGTGTGAGGTACCTATGGGCATCTAGGTGGAGGAGCTCAGCAGGTAGTTGGATGGTGATCAAGCTTGAGAAGAGTCTAGCTAGAGACAGAGATGTGAGAAGCCAGCTCCACAGAGGTGTGATGGAAACCTTGGGAAGGGAGGAGATTTTCCAGGGTGAGGAGAGTGTGGAGATGAATTCAAGGTCAAAGGGAGGTGTGGTGGCAAGAGAGAAGCCCTCCAGATCAGGGTGACTGCCAGAGAGGTAGAGGCAGAGTGGTGGGAGCAGGCTGGCGAAGCCAAGGCTACAGGCAGTGTTACAAAGGAGGGGCGCCCGACTTCCACTCCAGGTAATGGCAGATGACTGGGTAATGCAGACCAACCCTCCCACTGATGATAACTGAAAATATTGAGTAGCAAGTAAAAATCACCTTCTAAAAAGCCTCAAAGAGCTGGTGAGATCATGAGGAACTACTGGACAGAGAGAAGGGACAGGCCAGGACCCATACAATGAAATACTACACAGTAATGAAAAAGAGGCAACCACAGCCACAAGCCAAGAAAGCAGACAGAGCTCACGTGCATAAAGCTGAGCAAGACCCATCTACAGAATAACATGTACTGCACGCTTTCCTTTATATAATGTTAACGAATAAGGAAAATTCATCTCTAGTCGTTAGGGAGGCATACTTAGGTGATCAGGAGCCATGGTGGCACAAGGATTAAGTGCTCAACTGCTAACTGAAAGATTGGCGGTTCAAACTCACCCAGTGGCTCCGTGGGAGAAAGATCTTTGTTTTATAATAATTGGCTGCACTCTATATTTATGCTCAATACAATTTCCGCATGTGGGTTATCTTTCACAATGTAAAAAGTTTTTGAAAGGAGGAGAGAGAGGCCCAACAGCTTCCAGGTCAGCAGAGGGAAGTGGTCCGTGGTGACCTTGGCCAGTGCTCTGAATGCCAGGGTGCAGTGGGGTGAGGACTGAGGGGGGCGGTGAGGTTGAGAAAGGACACAGGATGGAGGGGAGGCTTAGGGAGAGAGAGATTTCCTGGAGAGTCGGGAGTCTGGGCAGGGAGCGTGCGTGGGGGAGGGATGGGCTGGAGCGGGGCGGGGCTTCACTCTCCAAGGGGAAGAGGCTGGGGAAGCATAGACAGGTTTCTGGGTGAGGGGCAGTGTAGATGGCAGGGCTCTTCATGGGGTGGAGTGGGTGGAGAAAGCGGACAGTGAGGCCGAACCAAGATGGTGGGTTTTCTGGGCCTGACACGCATTCTCCCCTCTCTTGCCTGGAGCAGCCACGAGCCCTCTAGTTGCCCAGGCAGAAGGATCTGTTGCTGGCAGGCGCAGGCAGGCGCAAGTCACCTGCCATGCAGCTCGCCTTTGCAGCCGGCAGAGGGCAACCGCCTCCCACAGATGCTTTCGGTTTGCGCCTGCATCGGGAATGAGGCCGGCCAGAGCAGGCCCCATCGTTCATATTGAGGGGGAGGGATGGGGGCTTTCTTGCCCTCCAGCCTCAGGCACACATATCTCTCCTGCAGGCTGTCTGGTCTGGTTCTCAGAGACTTCCTAGCCTCCTCCTGTGCCCAAACTCCCACCTCGAAAGTTCTGATAGGTTCCCATCGCAGCCCGGGGCAGGTGATGGGGCTGAGCAGGGATTGCGGAAGCTTGGGACAAGCGCCAACTTAAAGCGCTAAAGTAGCCCCTACACCTCCCACCTGCATATCAGCAGCCCCCTTGTACAGAAGGAGCAGTTGAGAGGGACTTAAATGCTGTTTGGAAAGTGTACCAAGCCAGCCAAACACACACACACACACACACACACACACACACATACACACAAACCACAAAATAAATGAAACCTAAAGCTTTGCAAATCAAACAAGATTCTTCTATCCACTTAGGAAGACCAACTGTGGACGCTGAACCCGGGTGAGGAGCCCTAGGGGTCACAGGTGCTTCATGACAGCTCACTGTCTACAACTGGCCCCGCCCTTTGCACACTTGTCCTCTAGTTTGTACCATGAGTCTGCAAGAAAGGCACTTCAATTCCCAGTTTACCAAGGAGGCAGCTGGGGCCCCAGAGAAAAAGGCTGGGAGATGTGTTCAGGGTAGCCCTCTCACAAGGGGCAGCGCCGGAACTTGACTGGGATCTCTCTGGGCATTTGCTGAGGGAGTGGGCACTGCAGCCCCAGGGAGCCAGGCCTGGGGTGGGGAACCGGAGCTGCGGGTCTCCAAGGTGACAGGGTAAAATGTCACCCTGTCCTTGACTTTTTCCTTTCACCAGGGACTGAGGCATTTCTTCTCAGTAAGGTGTCTGCTTGGAGGGTGGGGGAGGCGGGCTCTTCAGGCCCAGGCCTGCTCCTATCCCCTAAGGCAGGGGGCTGCTCTAAATTGTCTGAGCCACAGATAGTCCCTCCCCCTAGGCCTGGCCAGGCCTGCTGCCTGGAGTCCCTGGACTCTCACACAAGACAGAGAGAGGCCAGTTCTCCTCCCTCGCGACTTATCACTCTGCATCTGAGAAATCAGCTAATGCATATGGCTCTGTAAGTGGCTCTGTACAAATTGCTTTGTGCAGGGCTCCCTACTGGGTTTAGAGTCCACGGTTTGTCTTCCTAAGAGAATAGAAGAATCTTGTCTGATTTGCAGGTTCAGGCTTTGTTTGTTTTGTGGGGTGTGTGTGTGTGTGTGTGTGTGTTTGGCTGACTTGGTACACTTTCCAAACAGCATCTAAGTCCCTCTCAACTGTTCCTTCTGTACAAGGGGTCAGTCTCTGATGAACCCAGTGGCTGTGAGAACAAGCCTCTTCCTTTCCTCTCCCTGTGCTTTTGAAACCTCATCACCACCAGAGGGCAGGCGAGGGAGGCCTGGGGAGTCGAACTGGGGATTTCCTCTGACAAAAGTCAGCATCTCCTGGTCACAGGAAGCCCCCAGGCACCAGGTAGAGCAGGCCCCTCCCACTGCTCCTGCCCCGCTATCTGGTCTCATCTCTGAACCTCCTTCAGGCCTCCTAGTTCTCTGCCTCTGTTACAGATGGACTTTCTTTGTGCTGTCTCCAAATGCAGCCTTCCATTCTTCTAGATGAAAGATGGCTGCAAATGCTTTGCTACTCGTCGTTGAATGCCCCCATCTGCTCACCATCCTCCTCACAGCCCTGGGCCAAGCTCTGCACGTCTGACTCAGGCTAGCGGAGGCCCCAGCCACTTTCTAGAATCTCCAGCTAGCCTTCTAAAAGGCCAGCCCCAGTGCCCAGGTTAGCAGGATAATTTTAAGGGATTTTCCCAGAAGGCCTTCTCTCCTCTCTCTCTGGATTCCTGGATGAGGGCCTAGGTGGCCCTAGCTGGGTAAGGGGGCCCAACAGAAGGTTTCTGTGACCATGGGCTTCTGGAGGCCAGTGCTCCCAGGCCTAATCTCCTGGTCCCTTCCCCACCTCCCCACCATGTAGAGCTCTAGGAACACCTCTATTGGTCACCTGGCAACACAGCCCCAACACACACCTGCCTCCTAGGTAAGCCAACCCATCCTCCCAAACCACACGGTGGGGGGCAGACTTACAGGGTGGCTGCCAGTGAGGCCTGGGGCGGCCTTGGGGGCTGGAGGGGGTGGGGAGCCCGGCTCCCCCATCTTTCCTGCTTGCAGTTCTGTTCCAAGGATGGGTCCCCAGGGACTGTTGCTACAACAAGTGTGCCTGGTGATGGAGCCCAACCCTGAGCTGGGAGCACACAGGCCCATGGGGCTTGGTCACCTTTCCTCCAGGGTAGAAGCTTCTGGAAGGGGGTGGCTGAAACCAGGCCAGAGAACTGTAAGGAGACGGCAAGGACTGGGAGGGCTGTGGGGGCCAGGAGCCTAGGAAAGGGGCAAGTCCCTAAGCCTGAGTCTCAGCAACCTCCTCCTTGACTCGCCCTCTAGCTACACCTCAGTCTCCGCCTCTCCCTTTAGCCTCCTGCCTCTTCATCTCCACTTTATCCGTCCTTTAATCTATCCCTCTCTGTCCCTCCATCTCCCCCTCTCTGTTCCTCAGTCTCCCCTTGGCCCCCAGTCATCCCTCCGTAGCAGCCCAGGCTGGGTGGGGCTCTCTCTCCACCCTGTAGCTGCAAGGCATGGCCTAGGGTCCCACGCCTGCTCCCTGGGGCCTCCCCATCTCTGCTTTCCTGGTCTGGACAAATTCCTTTCCCTTGAGTTCAGTGGAGACATGGGTGGATGTTTTTGCAAGGAGCTCACTCTGGAAGTGCAGGGAAAACAAACCCAAACAAACCAGCCCACTAGCCTAGAAACGGCCTTGGTCATTGAGACACAGCTGTCCTCATAAAACTGGCCATGGGCCTGCTTGTGGAGACCCCTCCAAGGGCACAAAGGGTGTCCACCTGCCTTTGCCCAATGGAGCTGGGTTCAGCTGCTTGTCGAGGCACGCTTGACCTCCCATCTGGCCCTAACAAGGTGTCTGCCCAAAGCTGGGGCTTAGTAAATATTTGTTGACTTGCTTAACAAATGAATGGCTGAATGCCGGGGGTCTCCAGGCCTCCGATGGTGGCACAGTAACAGCGGACACATCTATCAACAATAGCAGGCATCTCTATCTGTTCCATAAGTTCTGCCCCTGTCCAGGTCACCCCACCTCCCAACTGCTGGGTGCCCAGCCCAAAACTATGCACGGGTGGGGTCCTCTGGCCTCGGTCAGTATTGCAAGGGGGACCCTGACTCAAGCTCACGTCTCCTCTTATTTTCAGGACATATTTTTAACTTGATTCACTTTGAAACCCTGGAGAGTTCACTTTTCCTTAATGGGGTTTCTTCATCTGGATAATGGGCATGGGACAGGGGAGTTGGATGAGGGAATCCCACAATGCTTTGTAGCTCAAGTAGTCCCAGGCCTGGTGAAATGGAAAGACAGAGGGCTCCGAATCTACTCAGAGCTGTGTGACCTTGGAGAGGTCATTGACCCTGTCAGGGCCTCAGTTTCCTCATCTGTGAAATGGAGCACATAACCGTGCCCATCTCATAGAGCTGCTTGTAGGACTAAATGAGGTTGTGAGTATACAGCACCCAGCACCGTGCCTGGCACAGGCACTGTACCATAAATGCTCTCCCTCCTCTACGTGACTCTCACGGGGGCCCTGGAGGGTCTACTTCTCCTCCAGGGACATGAGGTTGTTGGTAGAGATGGCCATCCTCCCTCTCAGTCACCCAGATAGCACCCAAGATGTGGGCACTAGACCTGAGCCCACCACTCAGCCTCCCCATCAGGAAAATGAGCCCCTGCCTCCTGCTGAGTGTACCAGTCCCAACATAAAGGCCCCGGGGCCAAAGCCTGGGGTAAAGACACGGCCAGACTGAGGCCCCCTCCCAGCCTGGCCTTCAGCTGCCGCGCCCTGCAAGGGGCCCAGTCCTCTGCGCCCGCTGAGCTGCCAATCGATCGGATCTGCTCCCATCCTCGGGCATGCCATGAATTTTTCATCAAAGGCTTGTAGACTTTGGGAAATGCACAATTAGAAGTCCCATCAATAATGCACCATGCAGAGGCCTCGGCTGGGCTCAGCCAAGCCTCGGACATGGCTGTCTTCCAGCCCTACTCTGGAGGAAACAGGAGGGGGACCGAGTGGACCCCCACCCAGGTCTGATGGGGTCCCTTCAGCCCTGTGTCCCCATCACTGGATGTGGAGCAAGTGTGGGATGCAGAGAGGGAGGGCTGAGCCTGCCCCTTGAAGCCCCACGTAGGCCGGGGGTCTGCCCCTGGTCTAAGGTGTTTCATCTATAAAAAGGGAGAGAAGAAGCCCCGGGGCCCCTTCCCCATCCCTTAGAGCATGGTGAGACACACCAGGCAGTTGCTGTGTGAAGGCTAGGGTTCTTTGTGGGGCTGGGGGATGTCTTTCTTCCAAGGGGCTCCAGGAAGCAGGGCAGGCACCAGGCTGGGGTGGTGGCAAGACAGGAGAGGAGGACAGTGGAGGGGAGCTTTTACTCGCACTTGGCAGCTTGGTGTTCAAGGTCATTGTGATCCGGCCCACCCCCTCCAGCTTCATAGTGAAGCTCCTCTTTTCCCCAAGCTGCTCCCCACACTCATCACTTCCTACAGCCTCGGGACCTTTGGAAGACAAAATTCTGCTCAGTCCTGCCACGCTACCTTTGTTCATGCAGTTCCCTCCACCAACAGGACGGGGGTGCCGTCACCCTGTCTCTACAGATCCATTCTTCAAAGTCCACCTCCTGAAAAAGGACTTTCTCTCTCTCCTTGGTGAGAAGGGATGCTGCCTTTTCTGAATTTCTAGTCTGAACAGGCCAGTAACAACAAGAGCGCACTATGGGTCAGGCGCTGTTCTAGACTCTACACAGGTCAATGTAGCTTCACCCTCCCAGTCACCCAAGGAAGTAGCTGTCATTGTGCCCATTCTACAGAGGAGGAGAATGAGGCACGAAGAGGTTAGGTAACCTGAGTGAGGGAGCTGGTTCCAACTCTGCACTTTAACCACCTTCCCAGGTGACAGGAGGACAGTCTGGCTCTCCTGCCCTCAAAGGGCCTTTGTGTCCATGAGGGAAGGACCCACACTTCCTGCTTCCTCATGCACTAGGGCTAGGATTTTCCCAGCAAAGGTCCCAAGATTTCCCCTCCACCCGGCACCCTAGCCTAGCTGATCTCAGGGAGAGACACACAGGGCGTTAATAATCATGTCAGTGACTGGCAGGAGAGGTCTTGCTCCAACTCGAATCTGAAGACAGCTTGACAGAAGGTCCAAGTGCCTCCTTGGCCCCCAGCAATGGTCTCCATGAGTCCCACACCCTGTGTCCTGGAGCCCTCTGGCAGCTCTGCATCCCCCATCCCCTAGGCTTCCCTCCAGCTCATGTATTCGGAGGCTGTTCTCTTGAATGTCTTCACTCCCCCCAACAAAAGCAAACCATCAGACAGATGCACAGGTGGAGAGATGAGGGGACCTGGGGGCTGAGGTAATTTGTACCATTGCTTTTGGTGTGTTTGGGGATTCCTCTGGGCTCTGCCTAACTGTGGGCCTCTGCTCAGGTCTAGAAGGGGGTTTGTGGGTATGAGGGGTTCTGTGACCCTACACACAGTCTGTGTGAGGCCTGAGACACCAGTATCTGGAGGCCAGGCCTGTGCCAAGGGAGCGTGCTCTCTCCCTATCCCCCATTTCCAAAGCCCCTCCCCAGTCAAACTCCCACCCCAGGCACCAGGCAGGCACAGCTTGGAGCTGTCTGCAGCAGAGACCCTCACTGTGGTTCCAGACGTTCACACAGGGTCCTGGGATAGATCCAGGGTGGGCGGCTGGTGGGGGTCAGGCAGGGGGTTTGGTAACGCCCCTCCTTGTGTGCCTCCCCAGTTATGCATCTGCATTTGGCCCTGAGTCCACTGCCCGCTCCTGAGACCCCATGACCCTGCTAGTGGGCAGCCAGGCTGGCAGGAGGAAGTTCTTCTCATCTGCTAGGAGGGGTGGGTATTGCCTTTCCCCAGACCCAGGCTAGCAAATTAGGATGCCCCTGCCAGTTGCTTCCACCCTGTCCAACACACACTCTCTAGAACCAGCATGTGGCCAGGCCCTGTGCTGGGCACCGGGGGACGCAGATGTGACTGAGGCTCAGGCTCTGTCTCGGAGAAGCTTACACCTCATGGGATGTGGTAGTTGGTACAGCGTGCTGCGGCCATGCGGTAAGTCCAGCAGTGGGGACACCGAGGAGAAGCCCTGAAGCCAGCCCCCTCCCCATCCCTGGGTGCCAGCAGGGGTGTCAAGGAAAGCATTTCAGAACCAGAGATGAGTTCTGAAGTGTGAGTAGGAGTGTGTCAGGTGATAGAGGGGAGCAGGAGGAGTATAATCCCGGCAGAGGGAGGAACAGGAGCAGAAGTATGATGCTGAGGAGCAGGCTGGCACATTGGGGTGGACGGTCAGGAAGCAGAGGTGACAGGTAGGAGATGAGGCTGGAGCAGCTGCAGGGCCCACTCATGGGGGCCTCGAATACCAGGCTAAGGCCCAATCTGTTGTAGTCTGGTGAGGTGGGCTGGGCTGGGCTGGAGCTAGGTGCTGGCACCAATGACTGTGAATTTCCAAATTGCCTCCTAGTGTGAGGCCTGGGTTGTCTCATAAACATGCCCAGTGTGCCTTCCTTCCAGGGTCAGGGAAGCCAGGCCTTCACAGGAGTCTGTGCCGAGGCCCAGAAGCACAGGCAATCAGAGCTGGAAGGGCCAAGAGCCCTTCCGGAGGAAAGAGCAGGAGTGAGGCTAGGATGCTGGCAGC
Organism: Dugong dugon; assembly: GCA_030035585.1. NCBI lineage: Eukaryota > Metazoa > Chordata > Mammalia > Sirenia > Dugongidae > Dugong > Dugong dugon. The sequence goes on along the minus strand of CM057482.1, from coordinate 19,691,414 downwards.
CAAGGACCTTGGGGTGGGCCAACAGCCAAGGGCAGGCATCCTCTGGATGCTGGCTTTTCTCTGCTCTCAGCGTGGGCAGTGCTGCCTTGGCATCTTGGAGCAAGCCCCGGGGGCTGTCCAGATTTAGGTCCCAGTACCACCCTTGACCAATGCTGCTCAAGGGGAGCAGAGACTTGGAAGTGGCTTCACAGCCTCCTCCCAAGCCAGTGACTGACTCAATGTTACCGCTGTTCTTGGAGCAAGGACCTGCCAAACGTCAGGTGGCGGGAGTCAGAACTGGGAATAGAACCGGAGTCCTGCCTCCCAGCATCCAGGGGGCAGCCAGCCTTCCAGAGGACAGCTTGGCTTGGGACTGGGGGGCTTCCTCTAGTGGGCAAAGACCCTGCCTGGTGAGGTCAGGCTCAGAGGGGGTCTGCAAGGGTCTCAGGCCAAGCGTGGCTCGGGGGACCAGGGGGCCTCCTTGGGTCCACCTAGGGGTCGGGTGGGAGATGTAGGAAAAGGAAGACTTGGCTCTGCCCTCAGGGCTTCTAGACTGAGGGGGGAGACTGTGTCCCACTCTTAGGAGCTCCAGTGTGAGGGGGAAGTATGGCCCAGCCCTGGGAGACCCAGTCTGAGGCCGGTGCCACATCTCTGCTTTGGAGCCCATCTGAGGAGGAGGCTGGGCCCGCACACTCCCAATAAGGACATATGAGAAGAACAGATGGTGCCAACAAGTGCAGATTAATTGAGCGAAGCCTGTGTACATTGGTGCTGTGAACAGGCGGTTGACAGGCCTGGGAGGGGTGTGTGTGTGTTTGTGTGTGGAGGGGGGTGACAGGGCAGGGAGCCGGAGAAGCTGTAATGAGCACTTATCGATGTCTCGCTGGATCTGCAGCTGGGAGCACAGTTATTGACAACCCCTGTCTATAAATCTCCTGGCCATGTCTCCAGAAACCTTAATTACAGGGCCTCATTACCCCTCACACCTCTAGGCACAGGGGACCAGCCTGGGCTGTGGTGGCTGCTGACAATGCGGCTGGCCTGTGACAGCCAGGCTGAGCCCAAGCAGCAAGAGACACCCAGCTGGGATGCTGGGGGGTGGGGGGTGGGGTGGCGGGGCGGCACGATTCAGGGCCATGTGCCCTGAGGAGTGGGTGAAGGCTCAGCCTCTAGTCCAAGGGCAGGGGGAGGAAGGGACTGTGGAGCCAGAGAGGTCTGGGTTTATATTTCAGTTGTGCCAGTTACTCTCTATGACTCCGCTGAGCACTTCCCCTCTCTGAGCCTCAGTTTCAGCATCTGTACAATGGGGACAGTAGTACCTGCTTCAGAGGGCTGTGGTGAAGATTAAGTGAGCAAAGTTGTGTCCAGTGTCAAACATAGGTCCTGGCACATGGAACACACACCCCTTCCCTCTCTCCTCTTCCCTCTGCCTGAAGCTTCCTAGAAAGAGAACAGCAGGCCTGCCCTCCAGGAAGCTGGCCTGGCACCCATAGCTAGACCTTGGCGTCCTGTCGAACACAAACAATTTCACAGAACACCTGCATCAGACAAGGCCACTCTCACCAGTATGGAGCGAGACAACAACTAAACCAGTCTGTAATCCTGTCTGAACACAACATACTCAAGAACATTACCCAAACCACAAAAATGCCCAAACACCTCTCTTTCCTAGCTAAAGGGAGTTTCTTTAAGGAGCCCTGGTGGTTCAATGGTTAAGCGCTTGGCTGCTAACCAAAATGTTGGCGGTTGGAACCCACCAGTTGCTCCGAGGGAGAAAGATATGACAGTCTGCTCCTGTAAAGATTACAGCCTTTGAAACCCCACGGGGATAGTCGTCCTCTGTCCTATAGGGTTGCTGTAAGTCAGAGCAATGGAGTTTTGGTTGTTTCTTTACCAGTTACAGTTTTAGCTTTATTTCGTTACTCCTTCCTTCTAGATAAGAATTACTAAGATATCTATTCACAGAATTACCCCTGCCTCCTGATAGCACCCAACCCAGAGCAAAGCCCTGTTTCCTGAACCCTCCCCAAATCACTTTACACATGCCTGAATCCTAGAAATCCTTTCTAACACCCTCCTACTGAGATGCCCCACAGCTCCCATGCGGTGGGCTCCCCATCTTTGCAATAAACCCAACTTTGTTCAACTCCAAGTGCATTCCTGGTGGTCTTGGCAGGAGGGCATTGACATTTTACCATTAGAGTGTCACCTCCTTAGATTAGCGTGCTGTCCAGGTCTTAGTTCCAGGCTCTCCCTCATTTCAACATTTTTGTGAAGATGTGTGTCCATGGCTTCCCCTTCATTGTTCCCCACCCAGGCCAAGGGAACGACCTGGGGCAGGGACTGTGGAGGGGAGAGCTCCTGGGGCACCTGCCAGGCCTCGATGTGGGGGCAGGAGCCCTAGGCTGGACACCTGGGCCTCTTGGGAGACCTCATGGAAGCCTAGACAATCTCAAGCTGAGGGAGAGGCAGCGGGTGGGGGAGGGACAGGGGTAACAGGGGACCTGAGCTGTCGCAGGAGAGCTGGAGGTGCCATGATAGAAAATGGGGCCTCCCCTTTCTCTTCCTCACTCTCACTCCACCGTCTATAAAGTCAGTGCTGGGGGGGCAGTGGTGAGAGAGGGGCTAGTGAACCCCAGCCCTCTGCTCCAAATACTCAGTGCTCCTTCAAGCCCCTGCCTCCTTTTACGGTCTCGGTCCCTCCTGCTGAAATGGCAGTGGGACTGTGGGGCTGGGTAGTGGACTTAGGGAAGTAAGGAATGGATATGATGGAGACCTGTACAAGGTAGATGAATGGATTCTCTGAGGGAGTGGCTGATAGTTGTCTAACATGAGGGCCCAGGAGGGGCTGAGATGAAATCTGGTCCCTACATCTGCCCCCTGCACCAGCCCTCCAGTACTCTGCTCCTCACCCCCTGCTTCGGATGATAAGGCACATGTCTTAGCGCCCTTCCCAGCTCGCTGAGCCCTCCCCAGGCACCACGAGATGGTCACAGCCAGTTTGTGAGGTGAGGCTGTCACCACCCCCATTTCGCAGCTGAAAAGACTGAGGTTCCTGCAGGTGCTGAGGTGGGAGCTGAGTGAGAAGAAAACTTCCCCTCTCTGGTCCTGGATCTGTCTTCTCCCCTGGGCCATGTGGTTGTTTAGGAAGGGGCATTTTATGCAGTCATTGGACACATGTGTACTGAGCACCTGCTGTGTGCCAGGCACCCGGGGTGGAGGTGGGGGTGGGGATACCAGGTGGAGGGAGCAGAGGAGCAAAGGCCTGGAGCTGTGAGTTGCTGGAGTTGGGAGCAGCTAGAATATTTCAGGCTCATGTGAGGGCTTGGGGTGCAGGCTTCAGAAGTCACAGGGGCCTCAGGCTGAGAGTCTCACGCTGCAGGTGAGGAAACCAGGGAAGGTTTAGAGCAGGGAGCGGTGCACTTGTATTTGTGCTTTGGAAAGGTCCCCTGGTGGATGTATCCTGGGGAGGCGGCTTGGAGGGGTCCAGGGTGGGCAGCCCCCATTGAGGCTGTCAGCTCCCAGACCCTGAGCCAGCCTTCTTCTTGAGCTCCTGGGGCCCTCCACAGGATACCCCGCCCCCGTAAAGCAGAATGTAGGGGGTGCTTCATTTTGGCTTCTACAAGCCCCACCCCACTTGTAAAGCAGTGCTCCGAGTGGGCTCCCCAGCCAGCCTTAGGTGGAGGAGTAAGATACCCCAAACTGGTCCTTCGAGGGGCTTCAGCCGCCATGCCCTTACCCCTTTCAGACCCTTTCAAGTCCCTGAGCCGCATTCATCGGGTCCAAGACTCCGAGATAGATTTGCATATCTGAGAGTAAAAAAAAAAATCTGCCGCAGAGGCTTAGCGCCATCAGGGCCGCTGTGTCCCCTTTTGTCTGTTGGAGTAAGAGCTGGCTAAAGGCTGAAGGATAATTAGTCTCCCATTCTTGAAGATTTAAAGGTACAGCCCACATATTCAACCCGCTTCTGTGGCCCCTCTCCAGCAGCCCCTCCCACCATGTCGGTCTGCTCGGTTAGGTCTGCTGCTGGCAGGAGCGATGATGGGCAGTTTATCTGGTTAAATTGGGAGTGAACTAGCCTTTCGCTGTTATCTTTGGACCTGATTGGGTGTTTAACACCAAATGTATAGTGTGTGTGTGTGTGTGTGTGTGTGTGTGTGTGTGCGTGCGTGCGCGTGCGCCGGGCTTTTCTAGCCCATGTCAGGAAGAAATTGGATTGTATTGAAAAACACTTAATATGAGCTCAGCAGTGCACCCTAACAGAGTCGCAGAGCTGAAGGGGGCCATGGGAGGGACAGTGCCACCCTAGCCCTGTACAAGAGGGGCCCCATGCTTTAGAGAGTCCTGCTCTGGCCCTCCTCCTGGGGTGAGGACTTGGTGGGACCAAGGGGACACGACCAACCAGAGCTGTGCCCCCATTTAGACCCTGCCCCAGGTACCCAGAACCCTGGAATTCCCTCCACTTGCAGGGTCTGTGAGGGCCTCCTTCCCAGGCCTGTCCTTCTGAAGGTGGCGCTATCCCCTTATGCACTCGCAAGTCCTCCCGGGCCTGGTGGGTATGGGACCAGAACTGAGCTGGCATGAGAAGGGGCTAGAAGCAGCTTGGGTCCAATATAAGGCTGTTAGAAACGTGTCTTTGTCAAGGCAGAAGAAGAGAATAGATTTGATAGTTTGCTAGCTTCACTTGATTTCTAACTTTTAATTATTTAGAGTTTAGACAGGTGGTGTGTGGGCCTCCATTTGTACTATCACATGTTTGGGGTGAGCCTGGGGAGGGGACCTGCACGCACAGAGCTTTGCTCTGATGTTTACTGGAAACTGAGGCAGCCCTCCCACACAGACGGACTGGGAAGACAGTGAGTAGAGAGAGTGGGGTTTAGACTCAGGCTCCTGATTCCTGAGTCACTAGGTTTGGCAGCTGCAGGATCTGGCGCTGGGATGAAGACCTCAGACCTGCATTTGACCCCGGCTCTCCCTCAGTCTTGCCCTGGGCCTTTGGGAGGGTCATTGAGCTACAGGCTTGGCAGTTACCCTGTCTGTAAAATGGGGGTGATAGTTACACGTTCCTCGTTAGGTTGATGCTAGGATTAAATGAGATTATGACTGAAGTTCTGGGTGCGGAGTAAGGGCTCAGTAAATACTGATGAATAGTAGTGTTATTAAAAAGAGGGCTAAGGACAGCGTGGGTTGGGGGTTTGTAAAAGGGAACAGGCCCCATTTCCCAGGTTTGCACATTTCTCTCGTTCACTCCTGGATTCTGGAGTCTCCCTCCCACCCTCACCAATCGATGACTCAATCTCCCAGCAATTTATGGCCTCATCACCAGGCTTTCTTTACAGACAGCGCCACTCTCCCAGCCTGCCCCTCCCCCCTTTAATCAAGGAACAGTGACCTACAGTGGTACGGGCAGCACCAGCCATCTTGCTAAGGAGCAGAGCCAGGACACCAGCCCACATCCGCCTGCCTTGTTTGCTGGGCTCAGGGAGGAAATCATCAAGGCCAGTGGGCCCCTCACTTCCAAGGTGGGGAGACTGAGGCCTGCCAACGGGTCAGCCAGGGTGATTCTGTCAAGTCAATGACAGGGCTGGGACTAGACCCCAGCTCTCCTGACTCCCCTCCCCATCCAATGCTCTCAGTTGTTAGTTTTCTCTCCTCTTGGGCAGCCTCTGTGCCCAGGGGCCCTCTCATCCACGTCTCCTCTGAACACCTCCTTTCCCTGTGCATCCTGGGTGTTTGAGGCTGGGCCCTGATTTGGCCAATCTACCACCCCACTCACCCCCTCAGTTCTTTCTTCCACCCACCACCCCCCCGCCGCCGGACGTTCTCAAAGAACTTTCTTAACCTTCACTGAAGGGAGGTATTCTTCCTACAGATAAAGAAACTGAGGCCCAAAGAGGGAAAGGACTTGCCTGAGGGCCCCATAGCATGTCTGGGTGAGACCCAGGGGAGGGTCCCACTTGGGAGGGAGATGGACACACACACACACACACACTCACACACACGCACACAATCTCCACTCAACAGATTCCTCTTGCGGGAACAGGTTCACCCACCTCATTCCTCTTCCACCAACAAATCAAAGGTCTTTCATGGGTTTCATGCTAACCCATCACCAACAGGTTTGTTTTTCTCCTTATTCATCCCAGCGGCATCTGTGGCCCACCCCAGCATTCTGTGCCAAGTGTCTCTGCCTGGGCCAGTGTGTGGTGGGGTTAGGGTTAGACACCTCCCCAGAGCTCTCACAGTCCCCTGAGCAGACTGTACCCTAGTCCTGACCACTCCTCCTCCACTGATCCCTGATGTGTCTATCCTGCTCAACTGGGGCTTCCTGACCACAGGGACTCTTACATGCAATAATTTTTATGTTACTCTCTTAGCTCGGGCACACGCTTCTGGAGAGGGGTTCAGAGAAAGGGGCCTGGGTGAGTTGTGCTTCCTCCCTCAGTCTGGAAGGGCTCCGTGAACACAGTGACTATTAATAAGGCGCTCCCCAAATGGACAGCCTTTTACAGTTTCCCATGCCTTGCCATCCACTCTGTCATTAGTCCTCCTCACAGCCTCAAGAGGAGGGAGGAGGAGACTATTCCCTCCACTTAACAATGCAGAGACAGGCCCAGAGAAGTGGAGGGATTTACTCAAGGTCACACAGCTCTTGAGCGATGGAGACAAGACTCCAACCTGCTATAGCTGCACAGATGAGCGGACAGGTCTGTGTGTTGGTGGGGGGGATGGAATAGGACTTGGCACACGGTAGACTCTCAGGATTCTGCTGGAATGAGTGAATGACAGAATAAGCACAAGTGCCGGAGGCTGCAAAGTCAACAGGGAAGGGAGAAGCAGCAGGGTGTGCTGGGGGGTGGGGGAGCAGGGGGCACCTGTGCTCATTTGCCCCCCTTCCTGGCTTCTTAAGCACTGCTCATACTTAAGATGGAGTCCTTCCCCTTCTCAGCCCCTGGGGGTGGCACGCCCCCTGCCCTCCTTCTTCCCAGCCCTCAGGCTATCTGCCAGCCCTTGGCCTCTGCAGGCTCCTCTCACTTATGCTGGGGGATTTTCTCCCTGGAGGCATGGCGCCCTCAGGCCCACCCCTAACATCTGTGGGGCTCTGGGCAAGAGCATTAACGGAGGCTCCAGTATGTGCCCTCCCACAGGCAACCATCCCTTGCGCCAAGAGGCGCACACGCCTGGGGGGAATTCACCTCTGGGAAGTCCACCTCTGAGGGTGGACTTCAGGAAGAGGTCCTTAGAAGTAGGGTCAGATCCATTTGGGCAGGAATTTTGGGGTGTTGGGTACCTAGAGATAGTTTAGAAGTGTGGGGTTTGAATTTTGGGGAATATCTACTTGGCCCTGTGGACCCCTTACTCCGCAGAGAGAGACAAGGCTGGAGGAGGGCCAGAGGAGACGCTCTTCAGCAATCTCAGGATGTCACTGCACCCCATCTTGTCTAATACCCTGATCCACGGCCCCAAACCCTTTCCTTGAATAAGGCTATTCACCCCTCTGGCCAAGTCGGCCAGGAAGACAAGCCCACCCTAGTGGTTTTCCCTGGCTGGGCGGCACCAGGTCTCCCCACCAGCCTCAGAGAGAGCCTGGGGGCACAGGGCAGTGATGGAGTGTGTGAAGGGGGGAGGGAGGGAGCTGGCCTGCAGGGGGCCTTGTTCAGAGGCTTGCACACACCAAGAGACAATAAATCGACAAACACTTAATCTCTCTGCAAATTGAAACGGAGCCGTAAATATCTGCTGCATCCCAGCAGCTGAGTTATGAGTCTCGCTTATTAATCTCTTTAGTCCCAGGTGATGGATGGAGGAGGAGAATGGCCCGCGGAGGGATGCGGGGAAGGAGGGAGGAGAAGTGGGTCAGGGGTCTAGGAATAGCCTTTCAGGAGAAGGGGACAGAGGGAGAGGCCTGGGTGAGCTAGGCTTCCTTCCTCCTCCCCCTTCAGTCTCAAAGAGCCCCATGAACACAATGACTATTAATAAGCTTTCCCCAAAGTAGACAGCCCTTTACAACTTCCAGTGCTTTACCATCCACTCTCTCCTTAGTTCTCCCCACAGCTCAAGATGATTCCCCCCACTTAACAACAAGGAGACAGAGCCAGTGAGGTGGAGTGATTTATCTAAGGTCACACAGCTCCTGAATGGTGGAGATGGGACTCCAACCCCCTACAGCTGCACAGAAGGAGGGAGTCTGTAAGGGGAGATAACCGGGACGTGTGTGATGGGATTCTTATTTCCGCCTTTCCACCCTTTTTCTCACCTCCCTCCTTTCCTTCCACAAATGCATGCTAAGCACTTGCTCTCTATGTGCTGTGTGTGTGTGTGTGTGTGTGTGTGTGAGTGTGTGTGTGTGTGTGTGTGTGTGTGTGTGTCGGTATATGTGTAGGAACTGGGGAAGGAGGAGAGAGAAGGCAGAGCTGGGGGAGGAGGGGAGCTGGTAAGTGTTCTCAGCTGGACTGCTGCACCCTCACAAGGATTTATTTTTAGAACCCCTCTACCCCCACCTCCACCCCCAATGGCAGCCTGGGGCTCACAGCTTTGGGGCTGTAGGAGGGCAGCGGAGGAGCTTAAGAAGGAGAGCCCGCAAGAAGACTTCCTGCCTGTGAGGAGCTGGGCCTGGGAAGGAGCAGGGGGATGGCATGATGGTGTGTGTGTGTGCGTGTGTGTGCGTGTGTGTGTGTGTGTGTGTGTGTGTGTGTGTGTGTGTGTGTGTGTGTGTGTGTGAGACAAACACGTGCCCGTAGGTGGGCCTCGAGGCCAGGTGGACAGAATGGGGGTGCTTGTAGAGGTGATTGGGAGAGAATACTGGCCAGGCCCAGTGGGGCCCCAAGTGCTGGGCAGCGGAGTCGGGGACCTGGCAGACTGAGGTGTTAAAGCGGGAGAGATGGTGACAGTGGGGGTTGGGAATGCATCTAGGGGCTTGTGTGGGATGGCCTGGAGGTGACACCGAGTCCCGGGCACCTGTATGGGGACAGCTGAGGTAGACACCAGATTGTTCACTCTCTGTTTGTCTTCTATTTTCTCTGTCCAAAGGATCTGTGTCCTGGGTGGGGCTCTTATTCTCAAGACCCAGGTGGTCTGTCTCCCAGGTGGGGGTCAGTGCCTGAAACATCACCTCTGAGAGGCCTGCTTACCCCTGCTCGTGGGCGCAGCCCAGGGTCCCTGGGATGTGTGATGCCATCACCCAGAGCTGATGTTCCTGCTAAGAGTTGCCACCAATGTGAGCAGTGTCCAGGGGTGCACTGGATTTCCTCTGGTAGTGGCTGCAGGTGGATTCTGCACAGGCAGGACTCATCACCTGCCAGCAGGTGGTGCTGATGGAGCTGAAGCTATGTCTGAGCCTCCCTAGTCCGAGTACGCAGACTTCATCCTGGGGGGTGGGCCTGGGGGCAGGACCAAGGCTCCAGTCACAGTCCAGATGCCCCAGGGGACTCGGGAACATCTGCTTCAACATCCTCTGCTGACAGAGGAAGGAAATGGGGCCTGGAGTTCAAGGTCACTTCAAGGAGACAGTGAGAGCATCATGAGCGTAGGAACAGTGTAGAGCTGGGCTGGGCTGGGCTGGGGGGAGCTGGGTGTGTGCCTTGTTGCTATGAGGTGCTGGCGGGGGGCGGGGGGAGCGAAGCGTGCAACAAACTTCAGTTGGGCAGGGCTGGGAAGGGAGGTTTCCGTGCCACGTGGGGTGACCACCTGTCCTGGTTTGCCTGGGACTGTCTCAGTTTTAACACTGAAAGTCCCACATCCTGGGACCCTTCAGTCCTGGGCAAACAGGGATGGTTGGTCACCCCAGGGCCATGCCAGGCAGGCACACAGGACTAGGCTTATGAGTGGCTCTCTACATTGCCAGCCCCCCTTCCGAGTACCCCTCAAATGTCCCATTGAACCCTGAGGGGCAGGCAGGGCAGGTTAAGAAGTGCTCCCGTGTTACAGACAGAAAAATCAAGGCACAGGGATGGAAAGTGCTCTGAGCCACCCTAGGAGGGTGTGGCGGAGCCAGCACCTCTCTCCACCTACCCACCAGGAAGCAGTCCTAGGAGGCCCGATCCCCACACCTCCCCTGCTGTGTGACTTGGGAGAAGACACCTTCCTTTCTGTCTTCACTCATGAGAGGGGGCCCTCTCCCTTGGGCAGGGAGTCCCTAGGTGGTGCAAATGGTTCATGTGCTCTGCTGTTCACCAAAAGATTGGAGGCTCAAGTTCACCAAGAGGTGCCTCATGAGAAAGGTCTGGAGCTCTTCTGAAAAATCAGCCATTGAAAACTCTATGGAGCACAGTTCTACTCTGACACACATGGGGTCACCGTGAGTCGGAATCAACTAGAAGGCAACTGTTTTTTTCCCGGGGGTAAGGAGGTGTCAGAGGGACTGAGCTCAAAGACTGGGCCTTGGCCAGTTCCCTGCCATCCCTGTAGGAACAAGTTCGATGGGGTGGGTTAGGGTGGGAGAGCTGGGGAAGTGTGGACTTAAAGAAAGGAAGGATGAAGGAATCTTCTGGGGTCCAGCAGACTCAAACAAAAGCACTGTGCTCAGTGGGGGCAGGGATAAGGGGACTGGGAAGAAGAAAGGTGGAGGGAGGGGGAAAGGCTTTCAAAGACAGAATGAGAGAAATGAGTTATGCTAGTGTGGCAGGGTTGGAAAAACTCCACTGAATCTTTAAACAACCCTTGTCAATTATTCACCTCCGGTATGAGGGCCTTCTGGTCTGCCACAAATCTCTGAGCGAGGCAGAGGAGGGAGGAAAGGAAGGAGTCGGAGAGAGAGTGTGCGTGAGAGCAGAGATCAAGCCAGAGAATCTGAGAGAAATGGAAAGGAGACGCCAGAGAAAGACCAAAGCGGGGGGGGGGGGGGGGGGGGGGCAGAGACAGGCAGGGAAGCAGCCTGCCCTGGAAACAACACTGCACACACACGCTTTGAATAGCACTAAGCACCTCTGCCTCTGATTACCCAAAGCATAGCTCACCTCCTCCAGGAGGCCTGCCTTACTTCTCTCTCACTTACTGAGGGCTTATGAGATGTGCTAGGCAATGCTAGGTTAGTGTGGCAGTTGGGAAGAAGAGACACTGTCAACCAGGTCCCTTTGTTCATCACTTACCAACGTTCCTGCACACCTACTCTGGGTCACTAATTGTCCTCCGGGTGTGGTGCTCTCCTGCCTGATGGGAAACTTCAGGAGCTTCAGGGCTCCGCCTCCTCTTTCTTTGCCCTCTCCCTGTACAGCTGAGCACAGGGCTGTGCACGAGGCAGGGGTGGGGAGCTTTAAGAGCTTTGGCTTTCTGATTGGCTGGAGGAATTGCTGAATGGGGAAGCCAGGCACATGGTAGGGGGTTAAGAAGCCCCCTTGTGAATGGAATTGGCCCTCTAGAGACTGCATGAAGCTGCTCACCTTACTTGCTCTCACCCTAATGTTGGCAGACACTGTGTGGCTCAGCACGAGGTGGGCTCAGGGTGCCTAGGGGTCCAGGAAATCCTTACAACTTGTTTCATGTTTGGACAGCTGCCTTGTTCAGGATAACTCGGTAACATCTCACTGTTCACACTCACTTATCCAAAACACTTCCTGGGATGCTCAGAAGGGAGGTAAAGGCTTCCTTGAGTTCTCCCCGGGCCCTACACCTGATCCATGACCACATCTACGGGACTTTGACCCCAGTGGGCCCACCAGGACTGGAGGTTTGCACCGCTGACACAATAGCATTTGAGAGGTCTATATCAAAACCAGGTGTCCTGGACGAAGGGAACCCCAGATGGAAGAAATGACTGGATTGCAATCCAGGAATGAAGGCGCATGGAGGCACACTATGGGGAGAGGAGTCCCAGTAGGGTTAGGTGGGGCTGGGGAGTGGTGACTGACAGGCCCTGGGCAGCAGGGAACATCTGTGGCTCCCTCCCCTCCCCCTGCATCCCTCCACTCCCTCCTCCATTCCCAGGGTGCTCCTTTCTCCAGAAAATGCTCAATTTCCTATGAAGTCAAAGTAGACTCTGGAGGGAATCAGAGGCAAATTGTTTCATGGGCTCTGGGGGATGTGCTGCAAGACCAGACACAAACAAACATATTCTGGAAATCAGGTGATGCTGAGGGGCTCACAGGCCGGGGGATGAAGGTGACAGCCAAGGGAGGCAGTTAAGTTAATCAAGTGACCACTACACAACCACTGTCACATCACCAGGCTGGTGTTACACCCCAGGCTGTGCTGTTGATCAGTCCCTGACGACAGGTCCAGGAGGTACACACCTTGTGACCACAATATCGTTGCTACCCAGATGCATTCTATTGCTATCCAAGTATCTTCTCTGTAAGCCTGCTTATGACTATGCTCTGTGATTGCATTCCCCTGCTCTACAGGGATGTGTGGTATCACTATATGGCTTGGGTCTATTGCTATGCAACTATACTTCGCCGCTCCGTGACTGAATTCTAATGCTTGTCATTGTGCCTCTTGGTTGCATGAGTTTGCCCATTGCTCTGTAATTGCCCATTGCTATGTGATTTTGCTTGGTTGCTATGTAACAGTGATCGGTGGCTACATGGCTACCCGCAATTGTCACGGAGCTGTACACTGTTGCTACCCACCTATGTTCTATTGATTGTAACTGGACTCTGCTAGGCGCATGAATGTGTTTGTCTGGATCTTGCCCTGATCTTGGCCAGGCTGTGGCCAATGGGCAGGAACTGGAACTGCGGGCTGGGTCTCCACAGCGGAACTAGGGCAAAGTGTCAGAGGTGGGAATAGCCAGCATTGTCAACCTGAGCCCAATGAGAGAGAGAGAGAAACAGAGAGAGAGAGAGAGAGGTGTGGTGAGTTAGAGGAATGAAGGACAAGAGTGGAGGGTAAAGGGGATAGAATCAAGAGTCAGGAAAACTAGGAGGGAACAGGGAGGGCCTGGAAAAAGCTGCTATGGGAAGAGGGGCAGACTACCGCCCTGAATGCTATGTGAGTATCTGAGAGGCCCGATGGTAGTAGACTGGCTGAAGGGTCCAGAGCTGGGTGGGCAGGCTTCTGTAGCCATGTGGTATTTCTCCTTGGCTCTATGAATAGCAGATGGGATAGCAGATCAGGGAAACTTGAACAGGTGTTGTCCCACCGCTGGGCCTCCTCATTGCTACCCTTTGTAAAATGAGGGGATTGGACAGATTAGCTCTAAGTTTCCTTCCGATACTCTTGCTGTCCAGCCGTGGGTTCTACTACGGGATCCAGCAAGCATTTACTGAAGTCTATGTTGGGCCAGGCCTAGGCTGGGTCCTGGAGCCCAGAGGTGAGGAAGGCAGTATGCACTTTAGTTCAAGGGCTGAATGACGGTGGCTGAGTGGACCTAACCCATTAGCAAATCAGGGCTAGCAGCCAGTCAGTGTGGCCTTGCCAGGTGTCAGTAAGGGGAGGGGAGAGTAAAGGGACCATGGAGCTCTCTCGATGGGCACAAAGACCATTGATGGGACTGATGGTGATGTCCAGGGTGGGTGTGCTTGGGTTGGTTCTGGATACAGAGCCAATGGACCCAACTCATGACTTCTTTGACAGACTGTGGCTATAGGGCTGCCCTGAGTCCCTTGGTTATCACTTCGATGAAAAGCCTTCCAGAATCCTGTCTTAGTGACCTTGGGACACATATTTTTCTTCCTTCTTTCTGTCACTTACAATGCCTACACTCTCTTGCTGAAAAAGAACCCTTCCTAATGGCTAACCTTGACTTCTCAAGCTGCGGTTTAGTCCCATTTCTTTTGGCTTAATCCTTAAGATCAAGACTAACTGGTCCACTACCCATGTTATTATATGGGTATAGTATTATACTCATATAATATTTTATTATTTCAGATTAAATATTATTGTAATATTTCAGATATTTTAAAAATATTGTTTAAAATCCCCACATATCAGATTCCTCTTATATTTAAAGACCCTTTTCCTCCTCAGCCCTGTTTTTCTCCTTTTCTCCTCTATCATCATCATCATCATAGAATATTAGAAGCAGAATGAAGGCTGTGACCCAACCAATTCCCCTTTCTATGTCTTACCTCCCCCAAACAAGTCCACAGTATTAAGTACCTGTGTCTAATGTCTCTCAAATCATCCACACCCTCAGAACTGTGGACCTCAACTTAGACCTTGGATTTTTTGTCCAGCAGAAATCTTCACCAAACCCAAACCAGGAAGCCCGTGCCATGTATGGTACCAGAGGTAGGAGCCCTTTACTACTTCCTCCTTGGTCCTCCTGGTGTCTAGCACCAGGTGGCTGAGACCAGAGGCTTGTCCAGCCAGGCAGCATAATGGGCCCTGCTCCCAGAGGTGGTGTGATACAGGGGCCGAGTTCTGCAACCTGGGTGAGGCAGAGCTTAACTGGATGAGGGATGAGGCTTGGCTGAGTTTTGCGTCCCCACGAGGTCAAGCTGGAGGGGTGAGGGTAGATGAGGCTGCTCTCTGCAGGGCTGTGACCAGGAAGGAGATGTATTCACCTTTCTCCTTCCTTCTTGTCTGCATTTCCCCTTTGATGACACCTTCCCTCTTTCCTCCTTCCCTGGCCTTTTAACCTCCCCCTTTCTTCTCCTTCATTACCTCTGCTTAGAGGCACAAGAAGGAGGAGTCACAGGACCAAGCTGTTGGGGGCAGCAGGCATTGGTTTATTCATGCTGCCAAAAGTCTCCAAAGACAAGATCTTGATTTTCAACCCATTTGATGGCTGAGCTGGAAGGCTGAGTCCAAGAGCTGTTTTCCCAAAGGGCAGAGGTGAGAGGAGGAAGTTGCAGAAGATGGACAGTAAGTGTCATAGTGCCTGACCTGACTGGGAGGGCCCTGCACCAGGGTGGGCAGGGGAGAGCCCCTTGTGGGAGCATCTTGGTCACACCCAGCAGACAGTAACCCTTCCTATTCATCTGATGGGACATGTTCCAGAAAGGTGCAGAAGTGCCAGGGGAAAATGGGGAGGCTGTCAGTAGAGGGGGGCAGGTCCTCAAAGGAGGATGCCCAGGGCTTCCCTAGTAGCTGGTAGTCTTGGCTGGGGCCTTTTCTCAGGATTTTCCGGAGCAGCTTTCCCCATGGGGTCTGCTGTGGAAGAAGGGAGGAAGCCACACATGAATTCATACGTGGTCTTTGAGACAAGACCTCAATTGGGGACTTTGACTAGACTGCCTCTTTGTGGCCTATTCTTTAGGTCTTTGAATCAGGTACTGACCCCTCACTAAAGACACCATCTTGGCTACCATGTCACCTTCACTAACTCTTCTCAAGCATCTGGTCTACTTGACAGCAGGAAGCTACCTAGTTTCCATGGTCAAGGACACAGACTCTGTGACCAAAGATGGTGTCCTGTTTTCTTTGAGCCCTGATTTCCCCCTTTAGAAGTAAAAAATAATCTCTCAGGGGGCCTCTCATTACCTGATGAACATACCCCTAAGGACGTTCTGAGTTAATGACTTGAGGAAGTGGAATCCTGTCTTACAAGGGTTGGAAGGGTTTGTTTTGAAAGAAATCTTATGGGGGTTTCATTCATAAAGTGAAGAAGCTCTGAAAAATGAAGAATCCACAACTTCCACCAGTTGATTTTTGGGGTCACTCACATACAGAGTGTGTCTAAGGGGGAGGGCTCTTATCAGTGCTCTGGTCCTCCCTGCCCTGGGGAGACACACTTACCTTTTCATTGGACATCTCTGGCTCTGCTTCCTGAAGGATGGATGTGCTGGAGTCCACTGTGGAGCTCTCTGAGGACTTTGACCAGGATTCACGGATGGTACCTAGATTCTCATCCAGGATCTTGGGATCCAGGATGGGTAGAGCCTTGCTGTTGTTTGATGTCAGGAAGTCTTCTGGCCTCTGGGAAGAGAAGGTGCAGATCCTTTCTCTGCATCACGCTCACACGCTGTACTGTAAACGCTCCTTCTTCTACACCCCCAAGCCTCTCCTCCCCATGGCTCAGGAGATCCTGCACAATCTGGCCCCTGCCTACATCCCAGCACCCGCCCCCTTGCTCACTGGGTGCCAATCACACTATTCTCTCCTTGCTGTCCCTCCAACAATCCCAGCTCTTTCCTGACTCAGGGCCTTTGCACTGGTTGTTCTGTCTGGAGGGATCCCTGGACCTTTATGTGCTCAGATGTGATCTTCTCAGACAAGCCCTCCCCTCTGAGATAGAGGCCTCTGCTGTCCAAAGTAACCACACCTCCAAAATACTCGCGTTCCCATTATCCCATTTCATCGTGTTCGTAATACTTACCTACCGGAGAATTAATTTTGAAAAAGTACGTTTACTTGTTTACTATCTGACTCCCTACACCAATGTCCACACTAGAATGTGAGTTCCATCTAAGCAGGGACCTTGTTTGTCCTAGTGCTTGCCTCATTGTAGGTGATCAATACATTTACTGAAAAAACAAAAACTATGTCATCTGTGACCCCCACGCTCAGTGCAGTATCAGCTTCTAAAATGCCCGCACTCTTTGTCGTGTATACTTACTTTCCATTTTATCCCCTTTGTCATCCTCCAAGTTTAGCACCCATTAAGCAAGTCTCTTCCTTCCATATACTCGGTGGGCCTCTTTCTTCTTCCGTGTGCTTTTTCCTATTCTTCTCCTTCCTTGGCATGACAATTGCTCTCATCTCTGCTTGTCTAGAATCTGACCCCACTCAAATACTAGCCTCTCCAGGAAGTCTTGATGCCTCCAGCCCATGCTTGCAGCTTTTCTGGATTCTCAGAGCCCAGTAGTTGGCTGTCTGTGCTCTCTAATCCCAGGCTTGCTTGCCGTTTTTGTGTTTCTAACAAAACTCAAAGTTCTTTGCACTCAGAGGCATGTCCTGTGCTTCTCTTGGGGAGCAGTTATTTTAAAACTCTGAAATCTGTGGTTGGCCCTAAAATATGCCCATTTTTCTTTTTTTAAAATTTTATTAATTTTGTTGTTGAGAATACACACAGCAAAACATATAGCAATTCAACAATTTCTACTTATACAATTCAGTGACACTGATTATATTCTTCGAGTTGTACAACCATTATCGGTTCCGTTTTCTGGGTTGTTCTTCGTTAACATAAACTCATGGCCCTCTAAGTTCCCCATCTCATCTTTTGAGTTGTTGTTGTCAGCTTAAGCCCACATAGATAGATCTTGACAAAGCACAAAGGCCAAGGCAACAGACAGCAACAAACAACCAAACCCGTTGTCATCCGGTTGATTCCAACTCATAGTGACCCTATAGCACAGAGTAGAACTGTCCCATAGGGTTTCCAAGGAGCGGCTGGTGGACTTGAACTGCCTATCTTGGTTAGCAGGCAAGCTCTTCACCAATGCACCACCAGGGCTCCAACAGTCTTTACTAGTGAAGCTAAGCTAGTGTTTGGTTTTAAGAAGACGTCAAGGGATATTTTAGGTTTAAGGTTTAAAGATTCTCTCAAGGCAAGAGTTTCAGGGGTTCATCCAGCCTCCATGGCTCCAGAAAGTCTGAAGTCCACGAGAATTTGAATTCTGTTCTGCATTCTCCCCCCTTTTTTATTTCATTTTGTTTTGGGTGAAAGTTTACAGCACAAATTACTTTTTCTTTCAAAAATTTACACACAAATTGTTTTGTAACATTTGTTGCAATCCCTGAAATGTGTCGGCACTCTCCTCCTTTCCCCTTATACCCCAGATTCCCATGTCCATTCATCCAGGTTTCCTGTCCCTTCCTGCCTTCTCAACTTTGCTTTTGGGCAGGTGCTGCCCATTTACTCTCGTATACTTGATTGAACCAAGAAGCGTGTTGCTCACGTGTGTTATTGTTTTATAGGCCTGTCTGATCTTTAGTTGAAAGGCGGACTTTTGGGAGTGGTGGCTTTAGTTCTGGGTCAGCATGGTGTCTGGGGGCTATAGTCTCGGGGGTTCCTCCAGTCTCTGTCAGACCAGTAATTCTGACCTTTTTTTGTGAATTTCAATTTTGTTCTACATTTTTCTCCCGCTCTGTCCGGAATCCTCTATTGTGATCCCTGTCAGAGAAGTTGGTGGTGGTAGCCGGGCACCATCTAGTTCTTCTGGGCTCAGGCTGGTGGAGGCTATGGTTCATGTGGTCCATTAGTCCTTTGGACTGATATTTTCCTTGTGTCTTTGGTTTTCTTCATTCTCCTTTGCTCCGAACAGGATGAAACCAATAGATGTATTTCAGATGGCCACTCAGAAGCTTTTAAGACCCCAGACACTACTCATCAAGGTAGGACGTAGAACATTTTGTTTATGAACTATGTTATGCCAATGGACCTAGATGTCCCCCAAGACCAGCCCTCAGCCCTAGTAACTTGGTCCCTCAAGGTGTTTGGATGTGTCTAGGAAGCTTCCCTGACTTTGCTTTGGTCAAATTGTACTGACTCCCCTATACTGTGTGTCGTCTTTCCTTTAATCAAAGTTAACACTTGTCTATTATATAGTGATTTCCCCTCTCCACCCCTCCCCTCCCTTGTAACCATCAAAGATTGTTTTTTTTCTGTGTGTAAACCTTTTCTTGTGTTTTTATAATAGTGGTTTCATACAATATTTGTCTTTTTGTGATTGATTTATTTCACTCAGCATAATGCCCTCCAGATTCATCCATGTTGTGAGATGTTTCAAAGATTTCATCATTGTTCTTAATCATTGCGTAGTATTCCATCGTGTGTATGTACCATAATTTGTTTATCCATTCATCTGTTGATGGGCTCTTAGGTTGTTTCCATCTTTTTGCCATTGTGAATAAGGCTGCAGTGAACATGGGCATGCATATGTCTATTCATGTGACAGCTCTTATTTCTCTAGAACATATTCCTACGAATGGGATTGCTAGGTCCTGTGGTGCTTCTATTTCTAGCTTTTTAAGAAGGTGTCATACAATTTTCCATAGTGGTTATACGAGTTTACATTCTCACCAGCAGTGCATAAGAGTTCCAGTCTCCCCACAACCTCTCCAACACTTGTTATTTTCTGTTTTTTTGGATTTGTGCCAGTAATGTCGGGGTGAGATGGTACCTCACTGTAGTTTTGATTAGCATTTCTTTAATGGCTAATGATCGCAAGCATTTCTTCATGTGTCTGTTAGCTACCTGAATGCCTTCTTTGGTGAAGTGTCTGTTCATATCCTTTGCCCATTTTTAAACTGGATTATTTGCCTTTTTGTTATTGAGGTGTTGAAGTATTCTACAGATTTTAGAGATTAAACCTTTGTTTGATACATGGTAGCCAATTTTTTTTCCCCGTCTGTAGGTTCTCTTTTTACTCCTTTGGTGAAGTCTTTTGATGAGCATAACTGTTTAATTTTTAGGCACTCCCAGATGACTAGTTTATCTTTTGGTGCTTGTGCATTGTTAGATATGGTTTGTCTTGAATTTATGCCATGTATTGGGGCATTGTCCTATACAATATTGTCCCTATTTTTTCTACCATGATCTTTACTGTTTTAGATTTTATATTTACGTTCTTTGATCCATTTCAAGTTAATTATGCATTTTCCCCCTTTTGATCAGGATACTTCTATAGAATCTTTGATCAAAATGTTCAGTAATGGTAGCCAAGCACCATCCAGTTCTTCTGGTCTCATAGCAAAGGAGGCAAATACGCCAAATTTTTAAAGATCATACAGTCTCAGAGTTTGTAGGGACCTCAAGGGTGCCCACTTCCATCCTGTATCAGATGTTGGAATCCCCACTCTGCCACACAGCAGACAAATTATTCTGCTATTTAGAATGTTGTGCTGGACGCAAATAGAGCAATGGGCACAGTGCCAACCAGGACAGATGTGCTCAGGGTTAGAGGTACCCGATGCCTGACCCTAAACAAACAGAGTGACACAGTGAGTGCCACTGGGCCTCTCTTTAGATGAATACTCTATATGAAAATGCACACATATGAGCCAGATGAATTGGGGCAATACCCTTCCACTTTGCCACGGGGGTTCACTAATTAACTAATAAATTCCTTATGCCTGTTTAAAATTTTGTTTACAGAAATTCACTACCATGAAGCTTTTTTAGGCTTGTGTCAGTAGAGTAAGGGATAGTCATCTGAGTACACAGAGGCATCCAGTCCAGTCTGGGCCTCATTTTCCTCTCTGTCAAATGGGTACAAGCATAGATAGTTCCAAAGAGAATGCAGCTGTAAAAAGACTCTTGGGATGGGAAGAGGAAGCATTGGGTGACCCTGGGGCTGGACTTTGGAGACCACCTATTGCATTTCATAACCAAGACTCTTGGCCTGTTCTGTCCCCAGGCATCAGGCCTGGTTGTCTCTCCCTTCTGCTCCTTTCCGTAGCTATGGTTCAGGGAAGGCAGGATTCTCTCAAAGGCTCCCTACTGAAATGAAGCCTTCTGTCCCACGAATACCTCTGGCACCTCTGTGTTATATTGAAGTCAGAGTGTGGGGAAAAAGCATCATATCTCCTGTCTCCTGCTTGAAACAGCTGAACACCAGGTTGGCTGCAGAGGGAGAGCTACAGAATGCATATTGGATGGATGGATGGATGCAGGAGAGGAATGAAGGAAAGAGTGAATAACTATTTTACTCATCCAGGGCAAAGACCAACTCCCCATTGCCCAGGGCTGGGGTGAGATGCTGATTCAGGACCCATAATGACATTTCTCCTCATTTCCAGGCAGAAAGCCAATCTTGATGCCGTGGGTTTCATAGACTGCCATCTAATCCAGTTAGGAGAGGAAGTAGAAGTAATGAAATCAAGGGAGAGGTCTCAGAGGTCCCCCCATCAGTTCTAAAAGCAGGGACCAGAGGCGCCTTGCTAAGGGAGGCCCCTCCCCCGCAGCCTGTCTCCCTGACCTCCACCCTGTGTGGCCCCACCCCCAGCTGAGGAACTCAATTCAGTGACCCAGAGCTGACATTCACTGAGCCCTTTTTTGGGGTTGAGCACCCACTAGAAACTTTGAGGTGTATTCCGAAATTTACTATGTAAATTCATTTAATTTTATGCTAAAATAAAAATGAGACTGATCCTAGTCCAGCCCAGTGCCTTCACCCTGTCAGTCTCTGCTAGGCAGGGGGGTATTCCAACAAGGAGGGAAGGGAAGACAGAGCATCTGTGGACTTGAAATCTATTCCACCATCCAACCCTCTCCTGACCGCCAGCTGCCAGACTCAGTGGTTCTGCCCTGCTCTGCCCACACCCATGGCTGGCCCTGCTGCCCTGTTACTCCATGCCTACTGTCCCTTTTGTATGTCTCCTGCCCACATTTCTAATCCCCTGCCCCAACTTAACCCTTTTGTGCCCAGTGGTACATACAGAGACTATGAAATTTGTCCATCTCTGGGGTTTATTGAGAAGCTGCTGTACCACTGACAGTGCAAGGCAGGGGCCTTTACGACTATTTGAAGCTGAAGGAATGGGCGTGTGCTGCAAATTACTGTTTTTACAGGGTATTGGTAGGAAAAATAGAAAATTTGAAAATTTTTATTTGTTACACATATGTACCAATAGACCCTGGTGGGGACTCTGGGGGTATAATTGGTGGTAGTTTATATGTTCCACTAAACACTTAGGGTAGGCTTGGAGGGAGCAAGAAAAAAAAAAAAATCCATACTACCTCCAAAAATTCAGACATACTCAACGATTCAGCATGCTTCCATTAATGAAAACACATGATATTAACAAAAAATTCAAAGCAGAAAATAATTGAGTCACCAAAGTGTTAAATTTGCCAGGATCCATCCTGGCCTGGGGTTTCGAGGTGAGACAGGTGGGTGGCTTTTATAAAAAAAAATCTTCAGATCTCCAAACAGGGCAGGCCCTGCAGGGGAGGCCAGATGCGGTTGCTTTTGTCATGTGAGGTAAGAGGTACCAGGAGGACTGCAGTGCCTTCCACAGTGCTTAAATTCTCCCTAATGTTCCTTTCCTTTAGGGCCAGCATTGCCTCTCCTGACTCCTGGGCTTCAATCTGCACCATTTTGGGATGGAGACTGTGGTCTCACTTCTTGCTCCTCATGGGAAGGGAGCTTATCTGAGACAGTACAAAGAGAAGCCAGGCTGCTAGAGGGGGCGGGTCAGGGTAGAGGATGGCGGAGGGAGCAATGCTAACATGGGAATGGGAAGAGAATGGGATCTTGGAGACTAACTCCTTGCTATTCAGGCCTGCTCTTCCCCTTTCCTCCAGTGGGGGTGAGGATGGCTGACCCACCCCACAATCCTGCTCATTTGCTTCTCTATTTAGCAGGACCTGGCCCTGTCTAGGATCTAGCCTGCTGGGGCAGCTTGTGGCTGACAAGTGGCCCCTTTCTCTGCAGCTCCATGGTTGCAGCATGTCCCACTTCATTAGGAGTATAATTGGAGATGACTTTGAAAGCTCAAAGCAATGCACAGTCATGCACTGGCTCAGACTCAGCGCCCAGCCCACGGCTCCTTGCGCCCCTGCGGCTGCCCCACACCATATATGAGCACCATGGTGGGGAGAAGACACCCCCTCCTTACACCTCCCACCCCTCACTGTGGCCAGCAGAGGGTCTGTTGAGATGGACCGGACCAATGGCATCATGAGCTCCAAGCTTCTTGGGTCCCTTGTTCACTTCCCCACCCCTGACATCTTCTGTCTCCCTCCTACCCACTCCAACCCCTAGGTCCCTGATCATGCAAAATGCAGCAGTTCCAGCCTGCCCTAGCAATTACAAACCAGCCAGGCTGCAGCTGCTGTCCTTGGTGCTGAAAGCGCCCGCCTTCCGGCCTGCCTGCCTCTCGCCCCGCCCTGAGCCCTCTCTTTGGAGCACACACGCTCTTAATTCAATTAGCTGGCCTTGAACCCTCCCCAGGGAGCCTGGAGCGGAAACTGACAAATTCTGTTTAACAAAGACATTTGTCCCCTGCCCCTCCGGCTTTGGGCTCTGCCGGCCTGTATCCCGCTCATTAGGCATCTAACTAAGTGCGTCCCAAGAAATCTGCTTCCAATCGCTAGTAATTCAGAAGGCCTGATGCAATTTTCTCCCTGATAAGGGTGTCTCGCCCGCTGGCAAGCGCCGTAATGAGCCCTGTGCAGTGCCTCCCCGGATCAGTTACTGCTTTGTCATTTCCTGTGGCCGCAGTTGTAGGTTCTTATCTCTTCTGCTGAAGGCGAGGCTTAGACAACAGGCCCCTCCAAGAGGGCTTGCTGCCTCCCCTGCATACTGCGAGCCTCATTTATGGTATCCCCACATGGTCCTGCAGCTGCGACGGGCTCTGAGGCTTGGAGACTGTCTCCCAGCCAAGAATGGCTGTTGATCCTCACTGGGACCATGATTCACTTCTCAGAATATAGTGTCAGAGGGTTAATCCAAAAGCAAGTTGTGGGGTCAGGGGAGGGGAGCCAGTGATAAGGATTTTTTTTTTAAATCCTGGCAGGGATTTTAGTATTCAATAGAGCCCTGATGTCACTCAGTGGATGGGCTGTGGGTTCATTCTTGTTAGCCTGAAACCTGGTCTTTCTGCATTTAATCATTCCCCTTGGGTTCCCCCTATTTACATCTAGAGAGGTCTTTCTGACGTATTGGTCAGATCATGTCCTACTGTTGCTCAAAGACCTTTCTCAGCTTCCCATCACTTCATGGAAAAGTCTAAACCTTATTTCCTGGCACCCAGGCCCTCCACAATCGAGGAGCTGTCTAACTCTCCAGCCTCATTGCCCACTACCAGTTGCCATAAAGTCAACTCCAACCCATGGCGACCCCATGTGTGTCAGAGTAGAACTGTGCTCCATAGGGTTTTCACTGGCTAATTTTTTGGAAGTAGACAATCAGCCCTTTCTTCCAAGGCACCTCTAGATGGACTAGAACTGCCAACCTTTCAGCTAGCAACCATGCACATTAACCATTTGCATCACCCAGGGACTCCCCATTGTCCACTACAGCCCCCTATGCCCCATGTACTCCCGACACTCTCATGCCTCCATGTCTTTGCACATGGTTCCCTCTGCCTGGAGCATCCTTGCCCTGCCAACTTCCAAGCCACTCTTTGAGGCAGAGTGAGGTAAGTCACACCTCTCTGTGACTCTTCGCCTGCCTCTACTAGGACTTCAGCAAGACAGGTGGTGATGACATGCTAGGGAGGTTTACTGCATGGCACAGGGAAAGAATCTAATAAATGGTGATGGAATTTTTGCATGAATGATCCTGGCTGGGCCAAGGATACATCTGGCTTGGCTGAAGGGAAGTTTCGGCTAGGGCAGCCTGGCTTTGAGATGGGGAGAATCCTAAGAGCACGCCCCACCTTCTGAGAAGTTTGGTCTGGAAGGAAAGCAGAGCAGGGTAGAGCAGGGAGGGGAGGGCCTGGATTTCCACTTTCCTCAGCCATCCCTGCAGCCTGACTCAACACACTCCATCAACGGCTGGAGTCAAGGCTCACATTCTCAAGGTGACACACGGTCCTGCTATTGATGAGGTGTTGGGGGTGAGCCTATGCTGTGGCTCTTGGTCCAGCCCTACCCACTCTGCTTTCAACCAGCCTGGGATCTCCCAGGTCAGGGAGTAATCCTTCACTTTCTCCATCTCCTCCACAGCCCCCAGTACAGGGAAGGGTACATCAGGGACTGTAGCAAGTCTGGCTTATGGAGAGGTGATTGTCACTTCCTCTTTTCCTTACTCTTTGAAAAATTGCTGTGAGACCAAATGTGGTGCTAGTGACGTTTATCTTCAGCGTTTGACAAGGCCTCCCAATGTCCTTATGGATGTGCAGCTGGTGGAGCAGCTGTCGGGAAGGGCGGGCGCTGAGTGACGGATTAGCAAAGCTCCATCATTGCACATCCCCCAGGAGCCCTGTCCTCATCCTGATGGTTCAACATGTTTGTCAGCAACTTTGGTGAATGATACTAAGAGTTCCGTTTACTGAGTGTCTGCCAGACACAGTACTAGGCATTTACACACACTTCCTCATTCCATTTTCACTAGGTTCCTGGCTGGTTGGGATTGCAACCCCCACTTATGGATGAGGAAGGTGAAGTTCAAGGTGGTTAAGATCAAGAGAAGATCAGGGATTCAAACCCAGTTCTCACGGTGCACACGTCCAGTGAACTTGCAGCACTGACGTGTCTTGACCACATCCACTGATGATCTAGAGTTTGGGGTGGGCGTGGAAAGGGGACTGTGAATACATTGCATGATATAATCAGGGTCCAGAATGATCTCAAGCCTAAAAGATGGGTTGAGACCAAGAAAGTGAAATATCACAGGGAAGAGAAACCTGTCTGTGTTCAAAATAGAGCTGCAGAGGTACAAGGTGAGGACGTGCTGGCTAACAGCTCACGTGCCAGAGACTGGGCTCCAAAGCTTAAATGGACCCACCCTGCCTTGGCAAGTAATAACAGACTTTGGCTGTACCAAAGGGGAGAGAGTGCTTAGAGAAAGGGGATGAGGGTCCTACTCTACCTATCCATCCATGCTGATCCAGCCCTACAGTTTTGGGGGACACTTTAAGAAGTCTTGTCAAGTGGAGGCAACCAAGAGGATGAGAAGAACAGAAGCCAACTCTGACAAATAGCAGCAAGAGGAAAGAGTTGGTTCAAGCAGCAGATGACAAAAGAAGTTTGCAAACATCAGCAGTTGAATGGGAAGATCTCCAAATTGGGTTGGAAACCAGAGAAGGTGAGAAATAAAGCACCTGTGAGCTGGGGGAGGGACAGGTCTATTTCCTTTCTCTCCTGCCATCTGGTCTGGGAGAGTGGCTGACATGGGCCTGGGAACAGACTTCTCTGGGGCCTCAGGAAGGAAAAGGCAGGAAATTAGAGAGAGAGAGAAGGAAAAATTTACAAAGGGGCTGATCGACGTTGAAGGGCGTTTCCTGGGAGGCCATGAGCTCCCTGTCATGAGAAGTGGGCAGGTAGAGTCTGCAGAACCCTCTGTGTGTGTTGCATGGAGTATCAAACCTCCTCTCTCTGCGGTGGGGGACAGGAGGAGCTGCATGATAACTAAGAGACTGTGGAGGGAGCAATATTTGCCTCCAAGGCATGGGGCGCTGCTGGGAGGGATTCAGGCATTCTGAAAAGCAGACGGGGTGGGATGGCTGAGGCCACCCCCACACTGAGCACCTGGGACCCAAGGGCCAAGCTGGCCCTGGAAAAGCCCAGGCTCTCACCTCTTCACCTGCCCCTGCTCCCAGCATCCTTTGAGTTGAATGGGAAGATCTCCAAATTGGGCTGGGAACCTGAGAAGGTGAGAAATAAGGCGCCTGTGAGCTGGGGGAAGGACAGGCCTACTACCTCTCTCTCCTGCCATCTGGTCTGGGAGAGTGAGAAGAGAGGAACAGTAAGGGGGCTTCGGGGGTGTAGAAGGGAAAACAGGTGAGGAAGTTATGAGGTGACGGAGGGGAAAGAGTCTCTGTGAATCCATCATCATCCTTAGGGTAGTGTTTTTAGAGCTGAAGCCCTGGGGGGTGACAGGGATAGAATCTTCCAGAGAACAGAACCAGCTGAGAACACTGCTATTCTATCCTGGACAATGGGCCTTCCAGGCAGGTATGCTGGGTGAGGAAATGAAGGCCAGGTCTGTGTGGGCTTCTCTGAGGACCAAGACACTGTGGTTATGTGTGGCTTTCAGAAAATCCATAAAAATTCATTGAAAGCCAGCATAGTTCTGCCTGTTCCCTGCACTCCCCTCCACATTTGCTTAACAGCCACTTGTCCCTACTCCGGGCTGGTCTCCAGAGACAGCTTTGTAACTGGTCTGAAAAGCAAACAAACACAAAAACTCCCACCAGGGCAGCCCTTTTTATGGCATCAAAGACTCCCCACCCTCTCCCTATGAAGGGACTGTAGGAGGTGCCACCGCCCCTCCCCTCACATGTACCCTCCCTGTGAAAAGTCTAAAGAAGCCAGGTTTCAAGGTTTCAGTCCTCCCAGCATCTCTTGGGCTGTGGGCTGAGGAGGGGGTTGTCACCCATCTGAGGGTCTCTGCTCTGCCTGGTGCCCTGGCACCCACCTGGGCAAGACACTGGATCCCAAACCCAACCCCAAGAGGTGAAATGTTGCCAAACACCCAGTTGACTGCATGAACTTGCCCCATCCCATAGGGAGGTGCATTTCCAGGCAGGGAGGCAGGAACCAACACTGCATGAGCACCTACTGTATGCCTACCAGGTTCTCAGTTCACTTGGGTCAGACCTCAGCCCAGGAAACCCAGGCAATGTGGGCCTCACTTCAAAGAGGCCATCTGCAAGCTGGAGGGCAGCCGGGATGCTGCAAGATCTTGAAGCCAGTTCATTAAAAGAGCCAGGCTGCTTAGCCTGGGGAAGTGTAGACTCCCAGGGGACCAGACCACACTCTTCAAAGAGAAGAGGCTGAGATCAGAGGGGGAATAGGAGAGACCTAAGGTTTATGTGTGCATGTGCAGTAGCCATAGGCTCTTGGATTCTTAGATGGATTTCAAAGGCCATCCAGTCCAAGCCCCACTGAGTGTGCAATAAAGGGACATTTTCTGTGCATTTACAGGCGTTCATGTTTTTCTAGTTTTTTTGTGTCTGTGTGTATCTATGTACATACTCATCTACGTATAACTTCAGCTTAAGGCACATCACTCTACACAGCAAATGCTCATAGAGAAGTTTCACTGGAGGGAAAAGCTTAACCCAACACCAGCAGAACTACCTTCAAGCACAATATCGCAAGCCAAGAGACCACCCTCTCTTGTCATTCACCAAGACTGGTAGGTTTGGTTGGTTAGACTGCCCTCAAGGGTGCTAGATGGCTGTCGGTGAGTGGATGTCTCTTCCATCAGCTCAGGAAGCTTGCTGGGTTTGTACTGCAGCCCCAGAGGGCAGAGCCAGTGAGCATGTGGCAGAGGGAGGGCCCCAGGAGGCAGGTTGGGCCCAATGTGGCATGAGCGCTTCTATCAGTTGTAGTCACCACGCCCTGGAATGGCTGCTTTTGAAGGCAATGCGCTCCTGGTCATGGCAGAGCAGAAGGGGTGGCTGGGATGGCCACAAGTGGTGAATGTTGCCAAGGAGTTCGTGTGCAGGGCAGTCTCTGCCTATTTGGAAATTCCACAATGCTCTCGTTCCTAGAGCTCTTGGAACGTGTGAGGTGGAAGTGCTGGCTGTGGGGAGACTCTGTTCACAAAAATGTCTGATTAACCAGGACAGCCTATGCCCAAGTCTCCTAGACATGGAGGTTAGGGGAAAGAGACAGTGTCCTCAAGCTGGGGCTGTGCCCAGGTAGGACATGGCCATTCATTTCTCCTGCAGAGTTTCCTCTCTGTAGCACCCCTGACCATGTGCAAGGAGAGCCCGAGATGGAGTTACTAACCACATGGATGAGGGCCATGAGAGGTCTCTATCACAAGCCCCACTGCAGCTGGAGTGTCCGAGGACTCTAAGACCTCCAAGCTTCAATCAGTGGCTCCCGGGAGATTTATGCAGTGTTTGCTGTAAATAGTGGAAGAACTGATGGCTCTAGTTCCAGCGGTCACATGACACAGGGCAAACCACTTAGTCTACCTTGGTTTTGGTCTCCTTATCCATCAAATGGGGATTATAATCCCTACCTTACCACCTTCAGAGAGTTCTTTGGAGTTCTGAGAAGCAAATGGAATAATGTGCAAGGAAGCATATTGGGAAGTAGAAAACTTCATACCAATGTGAGGAGTCATGAACTATGATGTGACTGGTGGTGATGGTGGAGTGGGGCTGAGGCTTCTCTGCAAAGTAAATCCTGAAGCTGTCCATCTCTCCGCATCTCCACTGCTACTGCCCTGGTTGAGCCACCTTCATCTCTTGCCTGGGCCCCAGTTGTAGCCCTCTCGGTTTCTACTATGGCCTCTTATAACTCATTATCCATAGGGCAGCCAGAGGGGTCTTCTTACAAAGTGTACATCAGATCATGTCACTTCCTGGGTGAGATCTTTCCACAGCATTCCATCACGGGAAATAAACACTGAGCCCACGTGTCTGGTCCTATCTGCATCTCCAGCTTCCTTTTGTTCCCTTCTCTTGCTCGCTCTGTTTCTGAGACAGGGTAAGTTTGTCCTTTTCTGGCTGTTCTTTCTGTCTGGAACATTCTTTCCCTAGATCTTCCCGTGCCTGGCCTGGTTTCTTTTATTTAGGTCTCAAATTTCTCCCCTTTAGTGAGCCCTTTCCTGACCATCTGTGGCTGACTGTCGTTGTTAGTTGCTGTCAAGTCATGGTGACCTTATGAGTAACAGAACAAAACATTGCTCCGTCCTGTGCCATCTTCATGATCATTGGTATGTTTTGAGTCCATTGTTGTGGCTACTGTGTCACTCCATCTCCTTGAGGATTTCCTTCATTTTCACCGACCCTTTACTTTTAGTTGTCCCCAATTTAAGACAGGCCTCTTGCTTTGGGTTTTCCTCTTTTACCCTCCTACCAGCTGGAATGCAGAGATGAAGGTCAGGGACCTTCCACCACGAAGTTGCAGACCGCTCCTTACCTGTTGCCACTGAGTTGATTCTGACTCACAGTGAGACTATAGGACAGAGTAGAACTGTCCCATAAGGTTTACAAGGCTGTAATCTTTATAGGAGCAGACTGCTATATCTTTCTCCCATGGAGTGGCTGGTGGGTTCAAACTGCCAGCCTTTTGGGTAGTGCCACCAGGGCTCCTTTGACCACTCCTTAGGTAGAACACTAGATGGAAGGAACCTGGTCTCTTTGTTATGGCAGCTTAGCTTGTAACCTTACTAAGATATCACATCCAATCCAAATAGCCTCTCTAAGCATTCCTATCACGTCACCTCGTTTGGTTCTCATCATAGTACTTAGACTTATCTGCTTATGGAATTATTTGTTCATTGTCTGTTCCACACTCTCTGCTCTATGAATGCAAGCTAGATGGAGACAGGGCCCTTTTCGGTCCTGTTCAATGTAATATCTACACCCCAGGGCAGTGTACGCTGTGTGATGGATGCTTCATAAATGTTTGCAGTGTTGCAGAGCCAATGATGGCATTAGTATAGTGAAGGGGGTGCTGAGGGAGTGGTGAGGAGGTGATGAACAGATGCCATCTCATCTGATCTGTTCATCAATTTTCAACACTCTCCTGCCCTGGTCCCCCTCCTTAGGAAGAAGGATGTCCAAAAGGCTTAGACACTAGTAGAGTGCCCAATGATGCTGAACTCAAGGCAGGTGGACTCCAAGGCTGCCAATCCCTTCCTCTCCCCATTGCAGCCCACGGGCAGCCAA
The DNA here is from genome assembly GCA_030035585.1 of Dugong dugon. Lineage (NCBI taxonomy): Eukaryota > Metazoa > Chordata > Mammalia > Sirenia > Dugongidae > Dugong > Dugong dugon. Next base: position 19,661,366 of record CM057482.1, on the reverse strand, counting down.
AATTCTAATTCTGCCTTGTACAGTGCCTGGCAGATAGTGGCTCCTTGTCAACTATATGTGGAATAAAAGAATGAATGAATGGGTGCGCGCCTGCAAGAAGAGCCTTATGTCAAGTCCACCCATGTTAGCATTTCATACTCAGGCCCCCAAATTGGTCTTCAAGATTCTAGAATCAAAGTGAGTCGATTATTGGCAAAATTCCCAAGTCGTTTCACCAAGAAACAGTTGAGGTAATCAAACAGCTTGTGTGTGTGCCAGTGTGGGTATGAAAATGTCTGTCAGTTGTGTGTTTGTGAGCATTAAATGTGTGCACCCTTGCAAAGGTGTATGTGGGGGGGGGGTAAGTGTATATTTCTGTATATGTGACTGTCTGTGTGTGGCTATTTGAATGTAATTGCATAAGAATGTGTGCGCGTGTGTGTGGAATCTAAGTGTGTGAATTCTTGGCTGCAAAATCTAACTTCTGAATCTGATTCTGAATTTCCACATGTACTATTTTCTTGGTACACACCCAATCTTGATCACTTGGCTTTTCTTTTTCTTTCTTCTCGGAAATCCATTACTAAAAGGGTTTTTTTTTTTTTTTTTTTAACCTGTCTCCAGGGGGAGGAGGGATGGGGGAAGGGGAAGCTAAAATCACAAGGCCCAGATCAAAACACTCAGCAACTGAATGAATTCGGCAGCATTTTCCCGCATGACTTGGAGGGATAATTTGGTGAGGCTGCCAGCTGGAAGGAAAGGGATTAATTCTGCACTTAGCACAGCTCTGGTGAATAATTCATCACCAGAGACCCTTGCGCCCAGCCCCCGGTCAATTGGAGAAGTGTCCTGCCCACCTGCCTGTTGCCTGCCTGAGTCTACCAGTCCCCTGACCAGGGGCACTTAACATTCCTTTTAGTGCCCAAGACACACCTGTCCCAGTGAAGGGGGCAGGAGGCAGGGGGAGGTGAGGAAGGCAGTGGCCATTGGCAGAATCTAAACCCTGGGCAGAGATCCGGGAGGGTTGGGCTCTAATCTGGGGCATTTGTGACATTTTTCTCTAAGGACCCTGCTTCCCCTTCCCTGGGGTCTTTCACATCTTCTGTCTCCTCCTATCTCAGCACCTTTTTGTTCCTGAACCTGGGTTTTTGGTTTTTTTTGGGGGGGATGGGTGGCGAGCAGTGTCAGGGAGTGTCTGACAAACTCTCTCCAATCCAGGATTTCAGAGGGGTCTTGGGAGGGCAATGTTGAACATTCCACAGCAGAGAGTGTTCGCAGGGAGATTTCAGAAACTCACAAGAGGCCTTGTGGGGACATCCTTTGGGGCCGGTACCTTGCTAGACCCTCCTCATCCCTCACACATGGAGCTCCCTGTGTTCTTCATGGGTAAGGTCAAGGACCAAGTATTAGCCCAGAGCTGGTGGCTATTTTTCCTGGCATGGGAAGCTGGCAGGAGTGGGCTGACCCAGGTATCAGCCTTTGCAACCATTCCCTGAGTTCATGGTCCTAAATTTTGCCCATGTCCCAGCTTCATGCCTGTCCCTAAGGGTCAGCATCACAGAGAAAAGTGGAAAAATTCCAGCAGGTGCCTGCCAGGTGTTCTGGAGCCAAATGACCACGGTCCAAGCCGTACTCATGGAGCCCAGGCATAGTTAGTTAGAGGGATGGAGGCGCATCCACCAGGCAGGGCTCAGCCCCAGGTATCTTTCCACTTGGACCAACCCACCTGTGGTAGGCAGAAGTCTAAAACTGAAAGATGGCTCCCTAGATGCTGCACTCTAATCCCTGGAATCCATGAATATGATGTCATATCATTGCTATGATTGTTATATTATATGGCACAGTTGATTTTTTTTATTGTATTTTAGATGAAGGTTTACAGAGAAAATTAGTTTCTTGTTAAACAATTAATACGTATATTGTTTTGTGACATTGGTTGTCAACCCCATGACACATCAACATTCTCCCTTTCTCAACCTTGGGTTCCCTGTTGCCAGCTTTCCTGTCTCCTCCTGCCTTCTCGTCCTCACCCCTGAGCTGGTGTGTCCATTTAGTCTTGTTTTGTTTTATGGTCCTGTCTAATCTTTAGCTGAAGTGACTTCATTACTGAGCTATAAGGGTGTCCAGGGGCCATACTCTCAGGGTTTCTCCGGTCTCTGTCAGACCAGTAAGTCTGGTCTTTTTTTGTGAGTTAGAATTTTGTTCTACATTTTTCTCCAGCTCTGTCTGGGGCCCTCTATTGTGATCCCTGTCAGAGCAGTTGGCGGTGGTAGCTGGGCATCATCTAGTTGTGCTGGACAAGTTTATCTTAAGATAGGGAGATTATTGGGGTGAGCCTGGCCTAATCACATAAACCCTTTAAAAGCAGAGTTTTCTGTGGTTGCTGACACAAAAGGAAGCCAGAGAGGTTCAAAGTGTGAGGGGGATTCACCATGCCTGCTGGCTTAAATATGGAGGGGCCCTGTGAGAAGGGATGTGGGTGGCTTTACGAGCTGAGAGAAGTCCCTGGCTGACAGTCAGCAAAGGAATGGAGACATCTAGCCTACAGGTACAAAGAACTGGATTCTGCCAACAACTAAATGAGCTTGGAAGCGGATTCTTCTCCAGAGCCTCCAGAAAGGAATGCAGCCCTGCCAATACTTGGTTTTAGCCTTATGAGGCCTTGAGCAGAGAACCCAGCCATCCTGTGTTGGACTCCGACCTACAGAACTGTGAGCTCATAAATAGATGTTGTTTTAAGCTGCCATGTTTGTGGCAATTTGTTACACAGCAATAGGAAACTAACACCCTAGTTCACTCTGTAGACCCTAGACCCTAATGAGCCAGACTTGGCTTGGGCTGGGTTGGAGCTGACTCCCAGGTCTGAGTGTCCTCTGTGCACAACTCTTCTCTTCCTAATCTCTCAGCTTTCTCTCTGGTTTCCTGGAATACAAGAAGCCCTGGCAGCGCCCTGGTTAAGTGCTCGGCTGCTAACCAAAATGTTGGCGGTTCAAACCCACCCAGCAGCTCTTCGGGAGAAAGACCTGGTGATTTGCTTCTGTAAATAGCCAAGAAAACCTATGGGGCGGTTCTACTTTGTCATATGGGGTCACTATGAGTTAGAATTGACTCAACGGCACCCAACAACAAGAACATATCTGGAACAGGAAAGATAATGCCTCAACCTTCTCTGTCTGGTCTCCTGGAGCCGCAACTTACCCTCAGACGTTTCCATCCAGAGCAGCTCTGGCCCCCAGCCCCTGACTAAGGTCAGCAATTGTGAAGGAGGCTGACCACTGACAAGCTGCAGAGCTGGCATGTGTCTGCCAGGCCCTAACCTTCCCCTGACCCGCATGCAGCCTTACCTCAGAGGAAAGCAGCTGGAAGGAGAGATCCACGGTGGGGGCCTCACCATCTATGGTTTTCAGGTTGGTGTCCTGGGAGAAGGAGGGAGCAGTCAGGCCATGCTGGCTGCTGGCTAGGGCAGCTTCTGTCTCTGTTTCACCCACCATTCTGATTCCCCAGCCAGGTGGCCACTGGGGGCTGTGCCCAGGTGAGGCTGTGAGTGGGGAGCAGGCGTCTGCCTCTGTTTACCCTCACCACCTCCACACCCACCCTTCCCAGCTCCACTGGAGACCTGACTGGCCAAGTCCTCTGAATGACCCCCATGGGTCTAACCACTTCCTGGCAAAAGAGGAAGCTCTCATTTATTGAGATCTTTTGTCAGGATGGCCATATGTATTTAGGAAAAAAGGCAGTATAGAAATGGACAATGATAATAATGATATTAATTCTACTTGAGAGAATGTTCCTAGTTTTGTTCTAAGTGCTTTACCTGTATTTCCTCATAAAATCTCATAGTGACACCATGAGAAAAGTATTCTTATTATGCACCCATTTTACAGACAAGGAAACTGCGGCACTGAAACTGAATTTTGCCAAGGTCATGTCAGCTGGTAAGTGGTAGACCCAGAATCTGGCCCCAGACGGCCTGGACTCTTAATTATGTCCTTATATAAAGAGATCATGTACTGGGCACTTTGCATTTATTTCTCTCACTTATTTATTTCCCCCAAGGGGTTGTTGTTTCAATTTTAGAGATCAGACTCTGAGGCTCAGAGAGGTTAAGTGACTTGTCCCAGGTTCCACAGTGAGGAAGAGGCCAAGGCAAGATTTGAATCCAGGTTTGGCTGGCTGAAGTCTGAGCTCTTGTCACTATCCCACAGGGCTCGCTCTGATTCTCCTCAAGCTGCTCAGGAGCAGTTCCTCTGGTGGGTTCATTACAGGCCCCAGAGCCAAGACTGGAGTCTGGTGTTCCTGGGAGTGCCTCACACCTGACAGTTGTCAGCTTCTCTAGTGGGTGCCCTGGTAGAAGCTGTTTGAGAAGTTAAATTCTCCTATGGAAGTGGGGCAGGGTGGGATGGGGCAGGGACGGTGCAGGTGAGGGACTCACAGTGATGGGGAGCCGCTCCACGCGCAGCGCACTCAGGCCCTTCCCGGCCAGCATTTTGCGGTACAAACGACTCTTGAGCGGCAACACGGAGATGCCCAGGGGCTGGCTGAATGTCCACGGCTTGCTGCCTTTCACTGAGGGGGGAGGAGCAGCAGCTCAGGCTCCTGCCAAAGCCTCCACCCCCTGCTTCTCAGATCCCAGCACCTGCGCCCCCACCCCGGTCCCCACCTTTGATATTGAACGTCTAATTCTCCTATCTCCCACACTCCACGTGCCTTCCTGCCTCCTGGCCTTTCCCTGCTCAAGCGGCCACCTTCTTACCCACTCTTCAGGGCTTGGTGAGTTCAAGGCCAACCCTAAGCATATTTGGTATCTCTGGGTATTGATATGGCTCTCCTTTGTCTCTGGCTTTTGGGGGTTTCAATCCTGTAGTGTGGAGCTTGCTTAGACTGTGGGTCAGCTGGTCTCTGAATCCTGCCTCCTCACTAGGCTGTGAGCTCTGAGTTACCACCCACCACCCTCCTCACTGATGGGCACATAGGGGGCACAGTAAAAAAGTATGGCTCCTCCCTAAAAAAAAAGTATGAGCCTATTATGGGAATAGGACCTATTATGGGAATAGGACCTATATTATGGGAATAGGACCCATGCGTCCTGACCTGTGTCCCAGAGCTGTCACTTTGGCAAGGAGGCCAGCCAAGCTCTTCCTACCTCGCCCCCCCCCCCCCCCCCCCCGTCTGCATGCACTTGGAACCTGAGACAGTTAACCCATTCCTGCAGAAGACAGAGGCGGGGATGGTTTGAACATCCTTTCACCCATGTCTCCTGACATGGTGGCTGCCCTTGTAGCACCAGAGGGCACTTACTTGATGACGACGAGTAGTACTCGAGAACCAGGGCTGTGTCTTCTGAGAAGTTGGTGGCTCCGCCACAGCCTTGGAAGAGGAAGGATTGATTCCACACGGGCTGCTCTGGGGGTCCCCCGGGCTTGGTCAGCTGGAAGGAGAGAGTAAGAGCAAGTGCTGGGGTCACAACTTCTCCCACATCAAGGGATGTCCAGATACTTGGTTGTGTGTGTGTGTCTATATATGTCACAGTTTGTCCCAATTATAAAAGCAACACACACTTATTGAGTACGTTTTGGAGAATACAGAAAGAAAGAAGAAAAAAAAATCTGTACTCCTACCACTAAAGACAATTGTTCATAAGACTCTGTGTTTCTAGCTTTTTTTCCCCTGTGCCTGTTATTTAATAGAATCATCCATCCTAGCCTGCCTTTTTTGTTAACCATTTAAAACCTCAACATAGCCAGGATTACAAGAAACTCTTCTTACCCATAACATGACTTTAATAAACCACTAAACCAACCAACCAAAAAACCCATTGCCGTCAAGTCGATTCTGACTCATAGTGACCCTATAGGACAACATAGAACTGCCCCGTAGGGTTTCCTAGACTGTAATCTGTATGGAAGCCAATTGCCAGGTCTTTTCTCCCACAGAGTAGCTGGTGGGTTCGAACCACTGACCTTTTGGTTAGCATCTGAATGCTTAACCACTGCGCCGCCAGTGCTCCTCAGCATTAACTATGACCCCTAAATAAGGGGACTCTATGAGACATTCCTGAGGCTGGTCACAAAAGCCTTCTTGATGGAGGCAGGACTAGAGGGAGGCTCTGAAGGTAGGTTTGGCAGGGTGAAGGGGAGAAAGATCTTCTGGGTGGGAGAAGAGCACAAGCCCAGGCATGGAGGTGGGACCAGCATGGTGTGTGCAGAGGAACGCCTGGAAAGCAGAGGGTTCTCCACATGGAGGCTCAGCATCTGCAGGGCTGGAGAAGGGGATAGTGGGGACTAGGAGATGTGGGCCTCTGCCTGTAACTCCCAGCAGGCAGCTCTGCCTGGAACTAGCACAATGGGGGGGGGGGGGTTGGGGGCCATCAGCGCAGACTCTCCAAGTGGCTGCCTCCAGTGCCCCCAGCCAGGGGCTGTCAGCAACAGTGGCAGCCGCTCCCACCTCCTGCTGCCTTGCGGGAATCAGTCATCACTCTAAAAGGTCAGCACAAATGCACCGCCAGCTCTGGGAGTTATTGATGCAGGATCCTGAAATACCAGCGTGGGTCCACTCCCACCGCGGTGGCAGAGCCCTGACGCCTGTCACACTAATGTGCCTGCCAGCAGTCTCCAAGACCCAGCCTAAGGCTCAGCTATGTCTGCCCTGCCCCTGGGGGAAATGGTTTGCATCACTTTGGGGCTGGGGGGCCAGAATGCTGGGACAGTAATTAGGGTGCTGGGAGTGTCCCTGGGGGTAGGCCAGATCTGAGAAACTCTTCTGGGTTCTGCAGAACTTGGGAGTTACCTTTCAGGGAGGCTCTCCAAACCATCCCATCCAAGAGCCACCCCATTTTCCAGGCTCTGTATCTGGGTGCCCGAGGAGCAGCCACATGGCTTAGACCACCTGCTAGGCATTGGGGTGCTCGAGAAGGACCTATGACTCAGTCCAGGGCAGCTGATCCCTGGCTTTCACCCTGTAAGAGGCTCATTAATGGATGCTGCTGTCCTCTCTGGGACCTGCTAATGTCTAGATGGAGGCTGCAAAGCGGGCGGGTGAGTGCCTGCTCAGCGAGGGACAGCCCCTTCCCTGAATGGATTCCCAGGATGACTCCCCCAGGAAAGACCCCTTCAGACCTTGGCCAGAATTGAAGATGGAGGGTCTCTCTCTCTCATACCTCATGTTGTGTGTGTGTGTGTGTGTGTGTGTGTGTGTGTGTGAGTGTGTGTGTGTTGGTGGGAGGGACCAACGTTAAATGATCTGCAGAGTCTGATGCCAGGGCCCTGGTGAAGGTGCTGGTGGCTGACGCGTGTGCAGATGCGGGTAGGGGAGCCATTGCTTGCTGATGCTAATGGGAAAGGCCACATCGAGCTGTGGAATTAAAGAATGTGATTAACCCATAGCTGTGATCTTCAGAAAAGCCATTAATCCTCAGTCACTGTGGCAGACCTGCCTTCCCTGGGGACAGAGTTTTCAGTCCATGGGCCCACAGACCTTGCTCCCATTTTCCCTGGGGCCCACCCACACCCACTGCTGAATAGCGCCAGCCCTCCTGAGAATAGTGGCCAGAAGTAGGACCCCTCGGCTCTGGTCCCGGGCCTGCCTCAACCTTGTTGTGTGACCTTCAGTCAGTTCCTTCCCATGTCTAGGACCTGGTTTTCTCATTGTCCAGTGGGAGATTGCCTTGTGCTCCGGGCCTTGAAAGGCTGTGAGGGTTGAAGGAGACTTTGGATAATTTACTATGAAGGTGAAAGTTCAATTTAACCAAACTCGGCAAATGTTGATTGGGGGACTTCTCTCTGCGAGACGCCTGTGGGGTGCTGTACGGCATAGGGGGCAGGGGGAGCTAGAGCCAGTCCCTGTGTCTCCTCTGGAGCTCAGTCTGCCAGGGGGATAGGGATAGGACACACACACACACACACACGCACGCACGCACGCACGCACGCACGCGCGCGTCTACAATCCCCGCAGAGGCCTAAGCAGGGAGCTGTGGGGTATGGGAGCTGGGATGTCTGAGGGGAAACCATGACTTCTGACCTGGGGAAGGGAGGGCCTCAGGGCTGAGGGTAGTGGGTAAGGAGGAAGGCCATTCCAGGCTGAGAGTGCAGCAGAGGGGAAAGCTGGGAGGTTAGAGAGGACAGCATGGGTGTGGAGAACGCCTGTGTGAATCAAGGCCGAGAAACAGGAGGCTGGGGGAGGCGGGACCTTGTGCCCTGGCTGAGGGTGGGGGCTTTGTCCTGGCGGTGACAAGGACAAGGTTGCTCTGCCTGCTGCTCAGATGGATGCGAGGGGCCAAAAGGAGCCTTCAGCAATAGTCCTGGCAAGCGAGGATGAGGCCAGCACTAGGGTAGGGTCTGTGAGGAGGGAAAAGGGCCACTTGAGAGCTGAGGAAAAGACTGGTTGTGTGGTCTCGGACAGGTGGTGACAGTGGGCACAGAAGTTTTGCACTCTGTTTGAGTGTCTCAGGCCTAGCTCTGTGGAAGGTCAGGTCAACAGGGGCAGCCTGTTAGCAATGGCCCCCTTCGAAAGTGTGGGGTGCCAGAGTAGGACTAACTCCTAAATCCCGCCCCATTCTGGGCCCCGCAGGCAGCCCCAGGTCAAGCCAGACTATCCTACTCTGCAGAGCTCCAGGTTCTGCCAGCTTCACCAGGCTCCAAGAGGGGTGAAGCACAAGCTAAGGTCCGCTACCCCACAACCACTCTCATCCCTTCCTCAAGGCCAACAAAACTCGGTTTTGCTCTGGTAGTCCATCTCCCCCGCCCCCCGCCCCCCGCCCCCCGCCCCCCGCCCCCCGCCCCCCGCCCACCGCCCACCGCCCACCGCCCACCGCCATCTAGGCTGGCAAGGCGGAGCCACACCTCTCCCCAGTGATTGGCTCCGGCAATATATGTGACCCAATTCTGGCCAATGGGAAGAGAGGGGAGGTGGGCTGAGGGGCTGCCGGGCGCGTTCTACTTTCTGATAAAAACCACACCCGAAGAGAGGCGGGTCCTTTTTTCCACCGGTCTTTGGTTATGTCTAGGTGGGAGTCCTTGAACAGCATGGCCTTCTGTTTTGTCCCCACGAGCTGTTTGTTGACCAGCTGAGGTTGGCAATTCGGGGTATTGGAAAGATCCTGGATCCTTGAGGACGCTGCCGAACCACTAAACCAATCAATTCTAGTGGCACCCTACCTCAGGACTTCTTACCATGTGTGACAATAAATATCCTTATTGTTTAACTTGATCCAGTTGGGGTTTCTGTTACTTGTAGTCAAAGGTAATAAGGACAATGGTGAGGTGGGCTTCTGAGGGGTATTTGCCAGTAGGGGAGGTGGATTCTGAAAAGGACGAAACCTTTCTAACTTCGACCCTGGGCTTGGACGCTTTGCACACTATTTCCCTTTATGTTCTCCTAAAAGCTCTAATGGGCTCAGTGGTGGTTCAGCGGCAGAACTCTCGCTTTCCTTGCGAGAGACCTGGATTCTGTTCCTGGCCAATGCACCTCATGTGCAACTCCCTCCTGTCTATCAGCGGAGGCTTGGTGTTGCTGCGTTGCTGAACAGGTTTCAGTGGAGCTTGCAGACTAAGATGGAGTAGAAAGAAAGACCTGCTGATCTACTGAAAATCAGCCAGTGAAAATCCTATGGATCATACCGATCAGGTCCCCTACCAGGGGAATGGCGCAGGACCAGGGTTGCCGTGAGCTGGGGGCCCACTTGAGGGCAGTGAACAGCAGCAGCTCCATAAGGTAGGAATCAGGAGGTCTGGAAAGCAGTTTGCTAAATGTCACACAGCTTGTAAGATTCAGAGCTGGGTCTGACCAACTGTTCACAACTGCCCGTTTCTTACCCTCTCCTTTGTCTTAACCAGACTTTACTCAGGCCTTCCTACAGTCCTCTGAACTCGGCTTGTCCCCGTGCCTGAAAAAGCATTAAAAAACTGGAACGTGCCCCTCTTAGCAGCTTCTTCTGGGACTTGGCTGACAACAGTGAGACACTTTTCCTGTCGGACTGAATGGCCATTTCCCCTTGCCTGTTCAGCTTTCTCCCAAAAGATTCTGCTTATCTCTGCATGCCCCTCTTTATAAAAGAGAAGCCTTTTTCTGTTTGATTTTGAGATGCTTGCAGTTTTCCGAGTGGGGAAAATTTTCCCTGTTGCAATACTCTTTCTTTATGAAGAAAGCTTCTCCCTATCAAAGTCTGGATTTGTTTTTCTTTGACAGGTCAAACCCAGTTTTCCCACATCCTCAAACTCCCCGCCCACAGTACTTTAGCATAGTGGGCAGCTGGTGGGAAATTCCAGCATCCCAAGATGTCAGAGAGGACAAAAAAACGAAAAGCTTGTTGCCACTGAGGCAATTTCAACTCATGACCGCCCATGTGTTAAAGAGTAGAACTGCTCCACAGGGTTTTCTTGGCTGTAAACTTTACAGAAGCAGATTGCCAGGCCTTTCTTCCATGACACTGCTGAGTGGGCTCAAACTGCCAACCTTTAGGTTAGTAGCTGAGCGCGAACTGTTTGCACTACCCAGGACTCCATCAAAGAGGGCAAGTTCTAAAAATTACCACTCCACCTCCACACCTGCAATTGTAGAGATGAGGGGACTGAAGTTCAGGGAGGGGTGAGCAGGGGGGTCAGTGTGAGCTCTGAGCCCAGGGCTGCTGACTGGTGCTCCTTCCAGTTAGGGCCTTTGCCCACTCTATCACCCTCCTTCCCCCCACCCCCTTGCTTATACCACAGCAGCTGGCCCCTGTCCACTCACTGCTGATACCTGGGCACCTCTACGCCAACTGCCAGCGAGTTCTCATCCTGGCCTAGCTGCTATGGTGCTGGGTGACCTTCAGCAAGTGTTCTGCCATCGCTGGACCTTTGGCCTTGTGTCTCATGTATGCAAAAGGCATTGAGGCAAGTCTCTGCATCAAGGGGCACCTTCCCCATCCAGACTAGTTAGGCAGCTAAGGCAGCCAGACAGGGCCCGGGGGTGGGACGGGGGCACACTCATTAAAGCAGGCAGTGCCTCCTCCCCCTTGGGACTGCCTGCTGATTCGTTCCTAATTTTCTGGGCAAATGCAGGGCCATGTGTGAGATGGCTCTGGGGAAATCAGGCCAAGGATTGGGTAGGGTTTGCAGCCAACGTCCCCGGGGTCCCCCTGCGTCCCACTCCTCCCCATCGCCGTCATTCTGAGCCTTCTTCAAACGTCTTTGCTTTTAAGTGAAGGCTGGGGCTCCAGAGGGGTGCCTCATTCTCTTTTTGCCCTGCTAGACATGAGTAATGACAGACAGACAACAGGAAGGACTTCTGGGAACACCAATCTTCTTTAGGGCCCCTGGGAATTTTGGGACCATGGTGTAGGGCAAACTCCTACTGAAGTGCAGACTATGGTAAGAGGTCAGTCTGGCCATTCCCCTGGACCCAGCCATGATTGTCCCCTCCTCCCCCATACACACATGCGCAAACACATGCCCCTCCCCTCCAACCTGATAGTATCTTGTCTTGTGTATTTCCACCTCTGCACCTTTGCCCTTGCTGTTCTCAATTGCTCTATACCTCTCCTGCTCCTATTCAAAATTCAAGACTCCTGTCCCTGGGTGCCCTTCCTAATCATCCAGCTTCACATCCCTCTCTCCTCTGATTTTTACAGCTCTGACAGGCCCTTCTGGTTTGTCGTTGGGTTTTACATTGCCTTGTGTTGATGTTTACCTTTTTCACGTGTGTGGTATTATCTTCCACAGACCGAGAATTCCCTGAAGGCAGCTTCCCCCAGCGCATACAAGCATGGCCCTCAGTATGCGGTGGGATTCAGTAAACTCTTATTGAACAGTCACATGAATGACTGAATAAGTGAGGGAATGAATGAATGAGTAGGTGAGTTACTACAAGTGTGAAGCAGTGAGAGGGTGAATGATGGAAGGAGCCATACCTGAGGGCATCCATTCTGGTTGACCCGAGGAACATCAAAGTTCATCACCGACGAGATAGGGAAGGATAGGAGGGTGATAGGGAGCCCCAGGAATGCTGGGTCTCGGTTTACCTGGCTGAACCTGCACAGGCAAGGAGACAGGGGTCAGCAAGGGAGTGCTCGCAGTGTCCAGCATTCTTGACCCTTTGCCCAAGCCTAGCAGCCATGCTTTGGAGCCACCAGGTTCATGTGAGAGAGGAGACTCCAGTGGCCCATTTAGTCCACACCTGGGCCTTGTGGCATAGGTGGTGGGCTGTGGTCCTTCTGATGCTGTCCAAAGCCATGCGACAGCTCATCTTGGTCAGGAGGTGGGCTTCAGCTGTGACACACTGTGACTTTCTGTGGCCTTAGCCACATCTGAATGCCTCTGCTGCTGTCGCATCTTTAAAATGGGCCTTGTATTTCTTGCCTCCCCTTTGGAAGACTGTCAGAATAAACTGTCCCCGAGGCGGGAATCCTCTTTTAGGTTTCAGGGGCGTGGACAGCCTGCAGGGGTGGGATTCAGGGTGTGTGTGTGTGTGTGTGTGTGTGTGTGTGCGTGCGCGCGCTCGTGCACTGAGCTCATCTTCATTCCTCCAACAAGCAAGGAGGGGGTCACAGATCAGAGGAACACCACAGGCAGTGCAGAGGAGTCAGGGAGTCCTTTTGGGCCATCAGTGTCACTGGAAGTGACAGAGGCAGACACTTGCTGCCCAGGAGATGGTGCTGGTCTAAGGGGCATGTGTTCATTGGGGAACTCCCCCCACTGCCTCCAGGGGCAGAACTAGCCCAAATCCCCTCCTGAGAACTGTGAATGCAATAAGCCCAGAAAGAGGTCTGGGGGAGGAGTTGGACAAGTTGGGGCTGGAGCCAGGGGCCTCCGGGAGGGTGAGGGAGGGCACTTCCAGTTAGGGCTAAGTTCTGGGACGACCCTTAGGCCTCTTCCTTTGGGGAAAACCACAGTCTGGAGCCTGTGGCCTTGACCTGCGTAGGAGGGGACTGTAGATGAGGTGGGCTTGAGATGGGGAGGCTGGTTTGGAATGACTGAGGTACCACTGGGCAGGGACTGAGGACCCCCCTCCTCCTCCACACACTGGCTCCTCTCAGCATTTCAGGCCTGCTGCAGACACTCAGGACCCCACCTCCCCGCCCCTAGCCTGCCTTCAGGGGCTGTCTGAGCTGTCCCTTTCCAGAAGCCTCCACTCTTCTTGTGGAAGGGTGTGGTCTGCTTCGAGAAGCTTACTGGGACCTCAGACCCAGTGGGCAGGTTTGAAGGGCCTTGGAGAGGGGGGAGGTTTCAGGGGCTCCTGGAATCACAGACTGCAGCGACAATGACAGCCTCTCCCCTTCCTCTCTCCTCTGCCCTCCCCCGCCTCCTCTCTCATGTCCACCTGGACGCCACTCACTTAAACTCCCAGTAGTTGGGAACCACTCGGGCAATCACCACCATGGGGCTGGGGTTGTTGGCCAGGGGCTCATTGACTCCCCGGAGAAAGACCTGGGAAGAGAAGAGGCAGGTAAACCCAGTGACACGGCCACCCCACACGCCATCTTTCTTTCCCAACAATGGCTCATCCCTGCCTCACACCTCTGGTCCTGCTCTTCCCTCCTCCCTGCTGTACTTGGTTCTGTCTTTGTTCAAGGCTACCCTCCTCCAGTAAGCCTTCTCTGTCTGGCTGAGGCCACGCCTCTTGGTTTCCCATCCTGTGATTCAGTAGTGGCTCTCTTACACCAGCTTTTCTTAGGGAGAGGGTGTGGGCTAAGAGGCTGGACCCGGGCAGGAGGTCAGGAGAGCTGTGTTCTCATCCTGGCTCCTGGGGTAGGGGTGGTCCTGGCTACTCTCAATTTCTGTCAATTAAAGAGGGCTGAAAATTCTTGTCCTGGCTCCCTCCCAGGATCATGAGGTGTCTCTGAGTTGATGGCTTGTGAGAAGATTTTGTAAATTGTGGACGCCAAGCCCAGGTCTGGTTTCTCGAACCACACTGAGCTTCCTGACGACCTCCGATTATGGCTGAGGTCCCCCTGGATTCCCTTGGTGCCTATCATGGTGCCTGCCTCACAGCAGGGCTTTCCAGCGAATGTTGGGGGCTTGGAATGAAATTGCAAACATCAGAACTCTGGGCTCCTCTTGCTTCATAAAATCCCAGTCATCATTGCTCCCATACTCCAAAGAGCTTGCAGTCCTCTGCTCTCCTAAGGACCTCTCTGAACTCCAGCCCTCAATGCCTTTTCCTCTGGACTTCCATTGGCATAGCTTACAGGGGGCACCAGCAAACACTAGGGCAGAGGAAGGACTCCTGGCAGGAGGCAGTTGTGGGGAAGGGCAGAGCAGGATAAGTGGGCAGCTTCCCCAGGGAATGGGGGCCAAAAGCTTTGTTCTGACACTCGCTGACCATCTGCTCTAGGCTCTGGGCTAGGCACTGGAGAAGACATGGATTTCATGCCCACCCACCTCCACCGCCATCCCAAGAGCTCCTGATCTTCCGGCTCCTGACTCCCACTTCTGCCAGCTCCCCCGCCCCCTCTCTGTGTGCCAGCCTCTTTTCCTCCCACTCTTGCAGCATGCCCAGCTGATTTCTGCCTCAGGGCCTTTGCGCATGCTGATCCCTCTGCCAGGACTCCCCCTCTCCTCATGGCTGGCTCCTTGTCATCCTTTAGCTTAAGCGCCGCCACCTCCGAGAGACCGTCCTTGATCACTCTTGCTGAGCAGCCCCCACCCATTCTTTCTCTCTCATCTCCTGACCTGTCTCTTCCATAGCATCTATCACTAAAGCTTGTGATTATTATCATTTATTTCTTGTTTCTTTTCTGTCCATTTGACTAGAGCCCAAGCCCCGCATGAGCAGGGACCATGTCTGTCTGTTTGACTACCGTTAATCCTCAACTTTTAGCAAAGGTGTTTAGCACAAACATAATACCCAAAAAAACCAAACTTGTTGCTGTTGAGTCGATTCTGACTCACAGCAACCCTATAGGACAGAGTAGAACTGCCCCATATGGTTTCCAAGGAGCGCCTGGTGGATTCGAACTGTTGACCTCTTGGTTAGCAGCTGTAGCTCTTAACTGCTACGCCACCAGAGTTTCCACATATGTAATAGGAGCTCACTATATGTTTGTGGGCTAGATGAGTGTGATATCAATGAGAGAAGAGGCGAGATTGTATGTTTGTGAGTGTGAAAGAGACAGAAACACAGTGCCATGGACGAGGGGAGGAGACAGGCAGTGGCCTCAGAGAGAGACTGGGGTTGAGATGGTCTTGGAGGATGGGCAGGGATCTTAATTCTATAAAGCTGATGGAAAGAAAGAAAAGCAGGAAGAGGAAAGGGCTGGAGTCCTGGACACAGCTGAGGGGCCACGCCTCAGGCACACCTGTGAGGGAAGAGGCCCTGCCAGGTCTCCTCCAGCTTGACCGCTCCCTCACACCTTCCAGCCTGATCATTATGTGGCCTTGGCCAGTCCTTGCTCCACTCTAGGCCTCAGCTTCCCCAACTTGTACACTCAAGGTTAGACCATAATCTTCCCAGTCCTTCCAACTCTTACCTTCGTGGGAGGAAAGGGCCCAGGAACAGGGATTGCTCTGGACACCCTCTGTCTATTGCCTCCTCTTCCTTAGCACCTCCCAAAGCTGATTGCCAGCTAACTTCACACAGGTGTGAGCAGATAAGGGCATAAAATAGTTCTTAAGGTGTTTTGGGGGCCCTGGGTGGTGCAAATGGTTAACTTGGGTAAATTACTTGGTGGCTGGCTAACTGAAAGTCTGGAAGTTCAGGTCTACCCAGAGGTGCCTCGGAAGAAAATCTTGGTGATCTACTTCCATTATAACCATTATAAACCATTATAAACCCTGTGGAGCACAGTTCTACTCTGACACACATGGGGTTGCCATGATTTGGAGTCATCTTGATGGCAACTGGTTTTTAAGGCACTTCAGACCTCATCGGGGCCTCTGGAGACTAAAGTCCCTTCATGATATTCAAAGGTATAAATCTCTAATGGTGGAATTTCAAACTTTGGGTGGCGTGAGGGTCTGGGCCTGAGGACTTCTCTGGAGAGCTATCGGGCCTTATTGCTCAAGGGGCTCCAGCAGGTGTAAGGGCTGGGAGGTGGCTCTGAGAGGTTAGGTGGGCACTGGGGTGCTAACTTACAGGTGTTCTGTGTTGACACTGACGCAGTGTGAATGAGACAGCTGCCCAAGTACACCTGCTTGTGACAGAGCTTGGTGAGTAACAGAAGAAGCGATTTTAGCTCCCTCTGTGCTGACCTGCCTGCCGTCAGAAGCAGACATGGCTCACTGGCTGTATGCTCTGACACAAACAGGGAGGTATCTGTGCTGGGACATGGTACTGGGCAGGGGAGTGGGCGGCGTGCTGGGGGCAGGGAGGCCGAGACTTCTGGGTCTATGTTCTACACCTCTACCAGTAAGTCAGGGTGCTGGGGTGGGGTGAGGCAAGCCACAGCTGCCCCCCTGCAGACCTAAGGTTCTGTCTGGGTCTTGGGGATGTGGCCCCTCCCTGTGGGGTTTGGCTTGAGGACAGAAAAGCCCAAGATGTTGCCACTCTTGCAGGTTCTGTATACACGTGAGCTGCTGGCTGTCTTCGGGAAGGAACAGGACACATGATGGCATCTGAGGGCTGGCTGTGGGGAAGCAAGTGTGGACCAGGAGCTCTAGGCTCCCCTTGGTTCTCAGGAGCCCCAGTTGTGAAATGGGGCTTAAGAACAGTTCGTGCCCTGCCAGGCTCACAGTGCTCGGGGGAGGATCAGATCAGCCATGGTGGGGCAGGGGAAGCCCAGGGCTTGGACCCCACTGACTCCCACCCTGATTATAGCCCTGAGCAGTTTGAAGGCTGGGGGAAAGGGGAGGGGGCCAGGTCCCTGGACCATGTCTGCCCCGTAGCATTGCCAGTCCCTCTAGAGGCTGCTGAAAGGCCTAGGAGTGGGAGAAGGAGGGTTGTATGTGGAAGTTGGCCCTGAAGGAGCTCTGTAAATAGTTCATCAATGAACTAATACCAAATCAGCAGGCCAGTCAAATCTCTTTAGAAACAGGATTCAAGAAAAGGTGGGAGAAGCCCTAAGATTTTTGCTTGGGGAACCTAGGCCCTAGATCAGGGGTCACTACCCCAGGAGGGAGAGGAGGGGATAGAAAACAGCCAGGACTGTGGGCCAAGTGGGAGAACAGGGCATCCCCTGAGGTGATTCAGGGAGCCAGTGGGCTGTGGGAGCCTCGCACCCTCCCTGCAGCACGGGGGATGGGTGGGAGGAGCAGAGCTGTAGTGAGGGACCCTTCCTCTCACTTCCAAGGACAACGAGGGAAGAAGAGGCTAGGGCAGGCCTGTGTGCCTGGAAAGTTCTAGAAAACGTTAGGGATCATCATCATCATCATCATCATCATCATCATCATCCCTATCATCCCTGCCATCCCAGGGATTTTCTACAAACCACTTCTTTCGAAAGGCTCAGTTACTTCTTCATTTCTTCCCCAGACACCCCATTTCTACACCCTCAGGCCAGCCAGAGGTGACCAAGGACAGGGCATGGGGTCTGCTTAAAGCTTAGTGTCCTCCCCACCCTACCCTCCCAGGGCCTCTGTCTCAGAACCTCCAGAGCTGTGTGCTTGCAGCCGATGTAGCGGGGAATGAAGCTGCCCCTCCTAATGACCGTCGCAAACAGCTGGGTCTCGGCAGTGGCTTCACCAGATTTTCCGGACTGGGTGGGCTGGGGACAGGGTAGAGGAAGAAGACACATAAGAAGGCGAGTGTGGAGAGGGCCGACCCTGGCCATAAATCCAGCCCTCTGCAGGCGGTCATTTGGCATTGCTCCACTGGGGCTCCAAGTTGATAATTAAAGCTCATGGTCCCTGTGAGCCCTTCCAGGGAGATCAATATAATAAATCTTCCTTTTTCTATTTGAATATTTCATCGCCCTCACAAGGACCACTGGAGGCCTGCCTGCTCTGTTTGTAAAGATATGATAAGGAGGCCTGGGGAGTAAGCGGACTGAGAGCTGGGAGGCCTGGGCAATGCTGCCAGGATTATGCTTAAGTGCTGTGTCTCCCGGCATAGCTCACTGATCTCTCTGGGCCTTCACTTCCCCGTCTGCCAGATGCCCCATCCTGAAGCTACTCTGGGCTCTGTAAGACGGACCTGGGGTTCTCCTTGGATCTGGTGAAGGAAGGTAAGGTCCCTGGGCCATGACTAAACTAAGAGTTGTAGGGAAAGATCAGTGACGGGGCCTGGGGGAGAGAGGGAAGAGGGGAACAAACCCCAACAGAGCACCTGCTACCTGCCAGGCTGCCTGCTAGGTGCTTTATGCTCAACAATGCGTTTGATCCTCCAAATGGTCGACCATGCTGCAAGGTATAGTGTCTGCATTTTGCTGATGGAGAATGGAGACCTGGGGGACTAAGCAGTTCCCTATGGACATCTGGAGTCCCTGGGTGGCACAAAGGGTTAAGGCCCTCAGCTGCTAACCGGAAGTTTGGAGGTTCAAGTTCACTCAGAGGCATGTCAGAAGAAAGGTCTGGTGATCTACTTCCAAAAAATCAGCCGCTGAAACCTTTTTGACCACAGTTCTCCTCTGATCCATATGGAGTCGCCATGAGTCGGACATAACTCAACAGCAACTGGATTCATGGACATCCAGCTAGTAAGCAGCAGAGCTGGGGTATAAGTCCAGACAATCTGACTTCAGATTGTTCTTTTCTCTAAACCACTCTAGGGGTCTGGAGTGTGTGTAGGGGCAGGGGAAGGTGGTGCTTCTGCTCATCTCTGACCCAGTGCCAGGCACACAGTAGGCGTTTAATCAGTACTAAAGCAATGAGAGAGTGAATTCTCCCTTCCACTAATCAGCACTGGGGAGGGGAGCCATGAAGCAGGGCTGGCCCAGGAGGTTCAAGCCATGGACTGAGGGGCCTTGAGGCCTCCCCACTTCAGGATCACCCCCGGTTTCCCACTATGGGGTACATTCCAGGGAACGCTTCATCTCTCACATTCTCCAATTTTCCTGGACCTTCCTCCTGCCCAGGCAGCATGTGGAGGCAGCACAGAAAGAACTGGCTTGGGAGACAGAGTGACCTGGGTTCACCCTTGACTCTGCCATTCACCAGCTCTGTGACCCAGGGTGAGGGGACTCCTTTCCCCAAGCCCTCAGTCTCCTGTATACAAGATATAATTCACCCTGGGGATTAAAGGTAGTGAGTAGTGTCTAGCACAGGACCTGAAACATAGTAGGTACTCTGTAAATACTATGTTTCTTCAGATTTCAGATATACTCACCTCTTTTAACGTATGTGAAATCAGAATACATCTTTAATTGGTGCATTCATTTAATGTGGTAGTTATTCCAAGGGCTGCTTTATGGAGATGAATCTAGAGAATTCCAAACTCTTATGGAAATCATTCCATACTGCGAGGTGAGCATGGGATGCCCAGAGCTAGTCTTGGGAAGAGCTGGAGGCATCAAGGTGGTTGCTACCAGCTTTCCACCCACCTACCCCAGGCCCATGTGGCCCCCAAGCCCGGGGCTGTGACTTACCTTCACCAGTTTAAAGTGGTAGGGGTGGAAGACACGCAGGTACTTAACGGGGATTTGGTAGGACAGCAGCTCCTCTTTCTTTTTGTTATCCATCACCTTGAGCACCACATCTGGAGAGAGAAGAAGTGGGCAGAGTCAGGACAAGGCTTAGATGACCACTCTCCCTCCCAATGAGGTGAGATAGTGAGAGGTAATAGACGTTACTGAGAGCAGGAGCTTGGGGACCACACTGAGGAATCAATATACACGCACACATGTGGGACACACGAGTGCATGTGGAGATGCATGGAGACACAACCCCACAAGCACCGTTTGAGCCTCTGCACAGGGCAAGACCCCATGATGGATGCTAGTAGGGCCCAAAGATGCAATTCTCTCCTGTGGACCAGAAACTCCCAACCCCAGGATGGACACACATAGAACTAAGCCCAACCACCCATGGCAATACACACACATTCACACACACACAGATACACATGCAAGCAGGAAGAGTACCCCTTCCCCAGTAAGAAGGTCTCTTCTTCTGTTCACATGCACCCTCACCTGATCATCAGGCAGGAAGGGAGGGATTATCTCCTACATGTTGCATATGGGGAAACTGAGGCTCAGTAAGAAAAAGTGTTCTGCCTAAAAAACCCTTCAATGCAAATATCAATAAAAACAGACTCCAAATAAAAGAAAACAGAGTCTAAACACAAAGAACAATGCACTTCTTAGTAAACTCCCTCCAAAGAGATCACATTTTGTCATTAAAAGGCATGAACTTTGGAATGAATTCTAAGGAAAACATCAATGACCAGGAAATAATCATTCTGGTACTACATAGTGAGCACCTACCGTGCGTGTGCTACGCACGGGGATGGGCACTCATCAGCCATTATTTCAATAAACCTTTGGCACGATCCCTTGAATAGGTATCAGTATCTCTGTTTTTGATGTGTGTCCACTGGAGCTGAGAGGGGTTGTATACATAACTTGATCAACATCACACAGCTAGTAAACGGTTGATGGGAGAGGCTGGATTTGGTGACCCCCAGCCTTCTTCCCACTCTGGAAGTTTATGACTCGAGGAAGAAGAGGAGATGGGGGAGAGAAGGGAAGGATGGAGGAGGGAAGAGGGAGAGGGAAAAGAGAAGGAAAGAAAAGGAGGTAGAGAAGAGCCTGAGAGGGAGGGTGAAGAAGAAGAGGTCTCCCCTGCCTCTCTTTGAGCCGAGGGCATTTCAGCACTAGGAGCAGCTGCTGGCCCTAATGTACTCAGCAGGCTGGGCTCCCCTTGGTTCTGGGTCCCTTGGCACTGGGTGAGTCATGTGGACCTGGGGGTGGGTCACCTAGACCTGGGGGTGTAGAAGGAAACTGCTAAATACTGTTCCTTTCCGCCTCCTCCAGCTAGCCTGGAGGCACCGAGAGAGAAAGATACTTGACAAGGCCCCTCAAGAGCTGGCCACATGGGATCCGTGCTCACAGGAAAGGGGTGGGGGAGGGCGGCAAAAGTTCTTGGGTTGGCTTGAAGGAAGTAGGGTAAGGCAAGGGACTTGGTCCTAGTATCAAGACACCAACTTGCTCTGTGACTTTAACAAATCACTTAACCTGAGCCTTAAATTCCTGCTCTGAAAAATGTTAATACTTTGAAAAGGAAAACCCCTGTCTCTTTCCTAGGACTGTGGGTAGGGATGGGAGTGTGGTTTTTAAGCTACAAAATTTTGTGCAAGTGTTCCTTGTGGCTGTCACTATTTTTCTCCTTGTTAATTTTCTATAACCCACCCTACACTCACCCAGCCCTGAACAGACCTGAGGAAATTCAGCTGGGGGACTCCACTGCTCCTAGCCAGAGCCACAAGAGTAACTGTGGAGGCTGCAGACCCTGGGGCCCACTACCCATGAGCCCTGAGTCCCCAAACCCGGTTGAGATTCGAAGAGGCTGGGAAAGAGGTGAGTGCCCTGCATTGCCCCCGCCTCTACCAGCAGATGATCTGTAACTGGGGGATGGCTGTCCACCCCCCACCCTGGCCCTGTCTCCGTGCTACAAACATGCTTCATCAGCTTCTTCTCCGGGCATTGTGCCCTCCAGCTTCCTGCTGCTCCCTTTGTGCGGCCAACAAGCCATTTCTGCCGCCCGCCTGCTTTGGCCAGGACACAGGGTCTGAAACTCCCCTTTGCTTTTCATTAATACATCCTTATGCTTCCGCCCGCCCTTCCCCCCGCCTCTTGGCCTGGCCCCCGCCTCCCCTACTCCCTACCACAGACATTACCACAGCAACTGGTCCCAAGCAGGTTCCAACAAGCATCCAGCTACTTCAATCTGCAAGGAGGCGCCTGCCAATATTCCTGGCCTGCCCAGGGAGCATCCTTATCCTCCCATCCCTTCTGCCCCCATTTCTGCTGCAGATGGGCCCCAAGGCCATTGACTTCATCACACCCCTTCCTCTAGTCACCCCGGTGTGGAGAACCCAGGGGAGGATCCCAGCCCAGGTCCACTCACCACAACCCCCACTTCCCATCAGCCACATGAATGCACCCGCATGTGTTACACACACAAAACAACCCACAAACCACACGTACTCCTGCACAGGCAGGCACACACCACCACCCGGACACTTCCAAGCACACACTCAGCACACTGTTGCAGCCAGACGCATCAGCACACACCTGCACAGTGACATACGCATGCCAATAGGCACAGACACAAGTGTGTACTCACACACACAGTGTCCACACACACGGGAACCAGCCTGCTGGCAACCACAAAGACAAGCTTACACAGGTTCACACTTGCGTTCACAGGAAATCCCAGGTCAGTTTGTCTTCCTCTTAGCATTTGCTCAAACCTTCCCAACAGCTCCACCTACCCCCCTTTACAGGAAGAAAAAAATAATTCTCTGGTTTGACCTAGAGCTAGCGTCTTCCCTTTTATCGATGTTCCCCCTTCCTTCTCCCTCTGATTCCCATAGCCTCTAGCTTTTTGCTCTTTGTGAGATGAAGAGTTCTGTCCAAGGCCTTGGCAAGATGTTTTTTTTTTGACAGTGTTCAAGCGAAGGGGCAAAGTCTGTTCTCTCAGGGAGAGGACCACCTGCAAGAAGAGAGATGGAGGTCCTTCTGATCACATAAGGCCAGAGATGTCCTGGGCACCTCTCTGTGCAGCCCCGGCACCCACTAGCCAGTACTCTGTGTGCCCAGCCCAAGCTCTGGCCCAGAAGTGGAAACCAGATTGGCCCACGGTGTGAAAATACAATTGTGAGCACACGTGTGCGTGTACATGGGTGCCTGGCGGCTCAGTCTAAGCCCTGCCTTGAAACATCGAAACTGTCTACCAGTGCTGGAATTTGCCAAAACCAGGGGACTGAAAGGGCTCCCTGGGGGTGGAGGGGAGACGGCTGTTAAGCGGTTTCTATAAGAGCAGACCCCAGCCCTTGGGAAGCCCTGGGGCACTCCTCTCTGACGGTGGGCAGCGCCCTGGGAAGGCCTAGGCAGGGATAAGGATCCTGTCTAGGTACATTTTTAAAAATGTAAAAAAAAAAATCAAGTGGAGGCAGATAGAACGCTGGACTTTTGTGAGAACATGTAATGCTGAGTCCTAGGCCCTCTGCTTACTGACTACTTGAACTTGAGCAAGTTCTTTAGATTCCCTGCACCTCAATTTTCTCATCCGAGCAATGGAGCAGCACTGCTCCTCCTGAGAGTCTGTGCCTCTGCAAGAGTGACAGGTGGGGACGTGCTAGGAAGCTGTAACGTGCTGCTGCAGTGGGAGACGGTGGTAATACCCTGAAAATAATAACAACCGTCATAAAAAAAGATAAGCTTTCATTGTCCGGAAAATTCTTTTATGTGGAACAACTCATTTTTCGAGCAGACTAGGGAGATGATGCATGACAGGATTATAATTTTTTTTTCCTTTAAAATGCTTTTAACTGAGCCCCAGAAGGTGTTCAGGTGGCTTCCAGCTGAGTGGTGGTGAGGTTCTGCCACTGTCTTAAGTGGTTCTCTGAGTCACACCCCCTGTCCCATGCAGTCATCACCAGCCGGCCCCCAGCCTCACCTTGTCGCCCGGCGTCCTCAGCTTGGATCTCTACTTTCACCGTGTCCCCCCAGATGGGGGCTCTGGTGGGCTCCAAGGTCACAGATGTGACTGCCTTGGAGTTCTTGCTCTGTGAGTCCTCAGATGTGGTTTTCCTGGGGAGGAGACCGGCAGGAGTGAGTCCTAGAGAGTGTCCTGCCTGCTGCTCCCCCACCCCACCCTCAGACTCCACTGTCCATGAATCTTGAGCAAAAGATGGACAGAGCCTCCCAGGCACAGACAATCCAGTCACCCAGGCCCAGGGGACCCCAGGCTTCGCTCCTCAGCTGTTCTGCCTGCCCAGGTGACCACACTGTCTCCATTCCCACCTGCTGAGACTGTCACCTGAACTCAGGCCACAGAGGCCCCGGTCAGGGGTGAGGGTAGGAGTGGACGCCTGGCCTGTCTGATTTCCTGCCCCTGCCAGAGGAAGGCTGTCCAGCATCAGCCGGTGTGCCTACATGCTGCCTCCCTATCGTCTTCTCTGGGTTCTGCTCAGTGGGTGGTGTCCTGCACCTAGCTGTCCTCTCTCTTGACCTTCACTCCCTACCCCCCATCTCTATGCCCTTTTATGGGGCACCCAGCTGCTGCTGCTTTCTGTGGTGCCCACTGTGTGCAGGGCCCTGGGCTGGGCACGGGGCTGTGGTGGTGGTGGTGAGGGGTTTCCAACCCTCAAGCACTGACAGGTTGTGCAGGGCCAGGTTGTCAGGGTGAGGTGGGAGCTTGGGCCCTCTGCATCCCGGTGCTCCCCACAGGTGTGGGGATAATTGCCACTGAGATGGAGCCATTAAACAGCTCAGTGAGAGAGTTAGTGCCTCTGTTGGAGAGGTGATTATGCGGGGGCTGTCAGAGGTGCTGCTACATCAACTGCAGCAATCCGGAGGGGAGGAGGAATCATCCCAGAGAGCCTGTCATGGGGGCTGAGCCACACACTCGGCGCGGGGGGACCTTGTGCACAAGTGGGACCCCAGTGTGGGAAGCAGAGAGGTGTCCTCACCAGCACTTAGCCCCACCTCCAAAGGCTCCCACAAGCCCCCAAAGGGAGTGTAGGAGCAGGCAAGCCCCCATGCGTCAGCCACACCAGCCCAACTGGTTTCTCTCCTCCAGGAAGACCTTTGGGGACCCCTGGCCCTCAGTGCTCTCTCTGTCCTCTGGACATAAGTGACACTGCCGCCTGCTCCTTCCTCCCCACCCAGTCCAGCCGTGCTCCTATGGATAATCTTTCTCGTGGGAGACCTGCCTCCAAGTTCCAGGGCTCAACTGAGGACTCCCCCTCTACTTTGACTCTGAGGGGCTGTGTGGTGAATTGATTATAACAGGGACCCTGCAGTCAGACCACCTGGGTGTCACATCCCAGTTCTGCTCCTTATTGGCTGTGTGACTTTGGGCAGGTTATACAACCTCACTCTGCCTTGTTTTTTTCATCTGTAAAATGGCGGCAATATAGTTCCCCTCCAGCAGGTTTGTTATGGAAATGAAGTGAATGAATATGCATAAAGGGCCTGACACATTGTTAAGTACCACTGCAGCATTAATCACCACCACAACCACCATCATTATTAGCATTTATTACTCCAAAGGAGACCCAGTGGTGCAGTGATTAAGAGCTACAGCTAACCAAAAAAGGTCGGCAGTTCAAATCCACCAGCCGCTCCTTGGAAACCCTATGGGGCAGTTCTACTCCATCCTATAGGGTCACTATGAGTTGGAATCGACTCGATGGCAATGAGTTTGGTTTTTTTATTTTTTGTTACTACCCCAAAGCACTAAAGATCTTGGCCTTAGTGCCTGCACCTCCACAACCTACCCCCTTGCTCTTGGCCTGTTTCTCCCCATCTTGACCCTGACTCTGGGTCTACAATGGAGGTCTCTGGCAGCTGTGACCAAGATGTGGAGTCCTGGAAAGAGTACTACCTTTGGGGTCACATAGAACTGGGTTTGAGACCACGATTATCTCTTGACTAGGTCACCTCTTTGAGCCTCAGTTTACTGCTCTATGAATGGTGCCAACCTCAGAGGGCCCCCATGTGTCCGCCAGTTTATCACACTGTGGGGGCTTGCATGTTGCTGTGATGCTGGAAGCTATGCCCCTGCTATTCAAATACCAGCAGGGTCACCCGTGGCAGACAGGTTTCAGCTGAGCTTCCAGACTAAGACAGACCAGGAAGAAGGGCCTAGAGGTCTACTTCTGAAAAGAATTAGCCAGTTAAAACCTTATGAATAGCAGCGGAACATGGTCTGATATAGTGCCAGAAGATGAGCCACTCAGGTTGGAAGGCACTCAAAATATGATTGGGGAAGAGCTGCCTCCTCAAAGTAGAGTTGACCTTAATGACATGGATGGAGTCAAGCTTTTGAAAGGACCTTCATTTGCTGATGTGGCACAACTCAGAATGAGAAGAAACAGCTGCAAGCATCCGTTAATAATAGGAACATGGAATGTACGAAGTATGAATCTAGGAAATTTGGAAATTGTCAAAAATGAAATGGAACACGTAAACACTGATACCCTAGGCATTAGTGAGCTGAAATGGACTGGTATTGGCCATTTTAAATCAGACAGTCATATGGTCTACTATGCTGGGAATGACAACATGAAGAGGAATGGTGTTGCATTCATCATCAAAAAGAACATTTCAAGATCTATCCTGAAGTACAACGCTGTTAGTGATAGGATAATATTGGTATGCCTACAAGGAAGACCAGTTAATACAGCTATTATTCAAATTTATGCACCAATCACTAAGGCCAAAGATGAAGAAATTGAAGATTTTTACCAACTTTTGCAGTCTGAAATTGATTGACCATGCAGTCAGGATGCATTGATAATTACTGGTGTTGGAAACAAAGAAGGATCAGTAGTTGGAAAATATGGCCTTGGTGATAGAAACAATGCTGGAAATAGCATGATAGAATTTTGCAAGATCAATGACTTCTTCTTTGCAAATACTTTTTCAACTACATAAGTGGTGACTCTGGATGGAATACAAGGAATCAAATCGACTACTTCTGTGGGAGGAGACAAAGGAAAAGCTTAATATCATCAGTTAGAACAAGGCCAGGGGCCGACTTCGGAATAGACTATCAATTGCTCATATGCAAGTTCAAGTTGAAGCTGAGGAAAATTAGAACAAGTTCACAACAGCCAAAGTATGACCTTGAGTATATCCCACCTGAGTTTAGAGACTATCTCAGAAATAGATTTGACACATTGAACATGAGCGATTGAAGACCAGACGAGTTGTGGAATGACTTCAAGGACATTATACATGAAGAAAGCAAGAAGTCATTAAAAAGAAGAGACTCTGAAACTTGCTCTTAAATGTCGAGTAGCTAAAGCAAAAGGAAGAAATGATGCAGTAAAAGAGCTAAACAGAAGATTTCAAAGGGCAGCTCGAGAAGATCAAGTATTATAATGACATGTGCAAAGACCTGGCGTTAGAAAAACAAAAGGGAAGGACAGGCTCAGCATTTCTCAAGCCGTAAGAACTGAAGAAAAAATTCAAGCCTCAAGTTGCAACAGTTAAGAATTCTATAAGCAAGATACCGAATGACGCAGAAAGCATCAAAAGAAGATGGAAGGAGTACACAGAGTCATTATACCAAAAAGAATCGGTCGACATTTAGTCATTTCAGGAGGTAGCAGATGATCAAGAACCAATGGTACTGAAGGAAAAAGTCCAAGCTGCACTGAAGACTGGCGAAAAACAAGGCTCCGGGAATTGAGCGAATACCAAGATGTTTCAACAAACAGACGCAGTGCTGGAAGTGCTCACTTGTCTATGCCAAGAAATTTGGAAGATAGCTACCTGGCCAACCAACTGGAAGAGATCCATATTTATGCCTATCCAAAGAAAGGTGATCCAACAGAATGTGGAAATTATCGAACAATATCATTGATATCTTATGCAAGTAAAATTTTGCTGAAGATCGTTCAAAAGCTGTTGCAGCAGTACATCAACAGGGAACTGCCAGAAATTCAAGCCGGATTCAGAAGAGGGTGTGGAACAAGGGATGTCATTACCGATGTCAGATGGATCCTGGCTGAACGCAGAGAATATCAGAAAGATGTTTACTTGTGTTTTATTGACTATGCAAAGGCATTCACTGTGTGGATCGTGACAAATTATGGATAACACTGAAGAATGGAAATTTCAGAACACTTAATTGTGCTCATGAGGAATCTGTACATAGATCAAGAGACAGTCATTCGAACGGAACAAGAGGATGCTGCGTGGTTTAGTGTCAGGAAAGGTGTGCGTCAGGGTTGTATCTTTCCACCGTACTTATTCAATCTATCTACTGAGCAAATAATCCAAGAAACTGGACAATATGAAGAACGGGGCATCAGGCTTGGAGGAAGACTTATTAACAACCTGTGATATGCAGATGACACAACCTTGCTTGCTGAAAGTGAAGAGGACTTGAAGCACTTACTGATGAAGATCAAAGACTACAGCCTTGAGTATGGATTACACCTCAACATAAAGAAAACAAAAATCCTCACAACTGGACCAATAAGCAGCATCATGATAAATGGAGAAAAGATTGAAGTTGTCAAGGATTTCATTTTACTTGGATCCACAATCAACGCCCACGGAAGTAGCAATCAAGAAATCAAATGACGCACTGCTTTGGGTAAATCTGCTGCAAAAGACCTCTTTAAAGTGTTAGTTAAAAAGCAAAGATGTCACTTTAAGGACTGAGGTGCGCCTGATCCCAGCTGGTGTTTTCAATTGCCTCATGTACATGTGAAAGCTGGGCAATGGCCAATGAGTAAAGGAGACTGAAGAAGAATGGATGCCTTTGAATTACGGTGTTGGTGAAGAATATTGACTATACCGTGGACTGCCAGAAGAATGAACAAATTTGTCATGGAAGAAGTACAGCCAGAGTGATCCTTGGAAGCGAGGATGGCGAGACTTCATCTCACGTACTTTGGACATGTTATCTATCAGGAGGGACCAGTCCTTGGAGAAGGACATCATGCTTGGTAAAATGGTCAGTGAAAAAGAGGAAGACCCTCAACGAGATGGATTGACGCAGTGGCTGCAACAATGGGCTCAAGCATAACAATGATTGTGAGGATGGTGCAGGACAGGGCAGTGTTTTGTTCTGTTGTACATAGGGTTGCTATGAGTTGGAACTGGCTCGACAGCACCTAACAACAATAACAACAACCTCAGAAGGTGGTTATGAGGTTTGGAAAGAAAGCATGGAAGCTCCTGGCCCATAGGAGGCCCCCCCCGCCCCAAGAAAAACCTGTTGCATCCTCCTCTTCTCGGTATCACAAATGAGAAAATAACATGAACTGGGGCCTCTTACGCAGAGCCCTGGTGGCACAGTGGTTAAGAGCTCAGCTGCTAACCAGAAGGTCCGCAGTTCGAATCCACAGCTGCTCTACTCTGTCCTATAGGGCCGCTATGACTCGTAATCAGTTGACACCACCACCACCCATTGCCATTGAATCAACCCCGACTCATAGCAACTCTATGGGGGCAGAGTAGAACTATCCCCTAGGGTTTCCAAGGAGCGGCTGGTGGATTCAAACTGCCGACCTTTTGGTTAGTAGCCATAGCTCTTAACCACTGCTCCCCAGGCAGTGTTAATGTGGGACCAGGCTTCTAGCCTCCCCTCCTCAGGGGGCTGACCTCTACAGAGGCCGGGGCAGCAGGACGATGTGACCCACTAGGGCGGGGTTTCAGGCACTTGTCTAAGGAGGGAGTCCTCCACCCCAAACATCAAGCTTAGGCTGCACACAGAACTTGTGCGCAGGGTACATAGTCTGTTGTATCCCTGGGGGCTTCCCAGGCATCGTCAAGTGGGCCTGTGTGGACGGAGAAGACAGAACCCAGGGTGGGGTGGGGGGGATACCTGACTTAAGTCACAGCAGAGTACTGACAGAATTCAAGTTGGAACTCATGACCTGTACTTTACCAGCTTGTCTTCTCCCCTCCAGACCTCTGTGGCCCCTTGTCCCCTCCTCTCCTCCACACAATTCCAGAAATTCCAGGTGGAAAGAGACGGGGCAGGATGAGGGAGCAAGGAAACCTCATTGGTGCTGACTTCCTCAGGACAGAAAGAGTTAAGCCAGCCCTTCCCCTCCCTCCCACACATATTCCAAGGAGGTCAGGGCTAGGTGAGGGGAGATGGAATAACTTGGGCGGGGGTGGGGGGGGGTGTGGGAGGGTGGTGGTGAGGCCTCCGGGGAAGGAAGAGGCTTTTAGCAGGTAGAGGAAGGCTGTCAGGGTAATGGCGTTTCCTGGCGCAGCTGATTCCTCTGGGCCTTGATGCTATTCTAGAAACCAGAGAGCAAGAGGGGCCTGGGAGTCCTCACAGAGTAGGGGAAGAACAGCTCAGCCCTGCTCCCAGCCCCCAATATTTGGCTGAGCATGTGAGAGGCTGAGTGCTAGTACCCCAGGCCCCTCCCTGATAGAGTGCACCGTTTCAGGCACAGTTAAGAGTCCAGGGGGTCTCTCCAGGGCCTGCCCCTCCAGAGCTGTCCCCAGAAGCCCTGCTCTAGCTCTATAACCCGGCTCCAGGAGTAGCTGCTGGTGGTGCCCACTGTCTTTGGGCTCAGACTTAATCTAGCCATGGCCAGGCAGTCGTGCCAGGGTGGAATTAGGGTTCAGAGGCACAGAGCAGCAGGCCTGGGCCCCAAGCTGCTAGAAAATGTCCTCCCCCTACCCCTTAGGATATTAAAAGAGGATGTGTGTGTTTGACAAACTTCAGGCCAGAGCAGGGAGTCCTGGGGCCCCCACCCTAGCAGAAGGTGGGGGCCAGGCCCAGGTACAGCTGTGAGTGGGAGGGAGGGAACTCAAAAGCCTTTGCTTTCGTTTTTGGAAGCCATAACTGAGACCAAATGCATTATCTGGTTCCCTGGGGCTGCTTCTGTGAGCTGAGGTGAGCCACATGGAAAAGCACAGGACACTGAGGAAGAGCGGGGGAGACCTGAGAGTGGGAGCCACTCCCCACTCTCTACCCCTTCTCTCTGAAACGCCTTCTGGTCTCAACCCAGGTGCTGGGTGTGCCATGATTGGGCCGCATTCTGTCCTGAGAAGGTAGGGCAAGTCCCCTTTACCTGCATCCTCCATGCTGGCCTCTGAGTCAGCGAGGCCAGCTTCCTCCACCCTCCAGATGTCCACGAGGCAGCCAGATTCCTAGCCCCGGGGCCTTCCTCCATCCCTGGAAGGCACACACCCAGGAGCCAGCCCCCTGCAACAGGGACAGGAGTGGGAGGCCTGGCCTCTGAAGACAGGTGGTCAAAGGCTGGATCGTGTGTTTCTGACCCTACCTGGGTTGGACTGGTGATGGAAACTTTCCTGGGAGAGCAGTGCTTGCTTAGATGGAGAGAGAAGAGGACCTTCCCAATGCAGGGCAGAGCCTGAGGCTTGGAGAGGGTCTTGAACTGGCTCACGGGCAGGTGACAGGGAGAGGCTGTCTGGCTGATCCTGGCTGAGTAAGCCAGGAGCATGGGCAGGGTAGCCAGAGAGGCGAGGCAGAGCTTGCGGTCTCCTGCCCCCACCTCCCGTTCCCTCTGCAGCCCCTTTCTCTCCCTGCTCATGGTCAGTGCCCTCTGGGGCCAGATGGGTAGGAGGGAAAAGCCCTGGCCCTCTTGTCTCTGGCCTTGGCCAAGCTCCCCTGGGATTTCTGGGTAAGAACTTGCACCCAGGATCCTGACCTGGGGCAAGTGCTGGCTGAACCTCAGGCCTCTGCTCAAGGGAGCTGTTATGGGGCTGAATTCTCTCCCCTGAGATGGGGTCTGAAGCTCCCTCCTCTCCCCTCTCCCACTTCACTTACAACAGCCCATCCACAAAGCCCCACCCCACACCTGCCCCCTCCCCCAGGCCCTAGTGCTGAAGGCCAGGCAGCTGGTCTTGGTGAGTTTTGAGCTCCCAGGAGGCTGCCACTTGAGGCCTGAGCAGGGCTGTTTCACCAGGCTAGGCGATGGGCTCTCATCCTGGGTTTCATTTATTAATTGGACTCTAATGGAGCATCACTAATTGCTGATGGCTCTACAACACTACAGGTGGGCCTCCATGTACAGAGAACTGATTCTGGAGCAAGAGGGGGGTGCAAACGGGAGGCCAGCCAGTTCCCCATTCACGCAGGCCTGGCTCCTCCCCCTGCACTTCCCTCAGGAAGCAGGCTGCTCTGGAAAGAAGAAATGGCAAATTCCAAGGAACTCTGAGATGAGTACTTCGGCAAAGGGAAGACTCTTTCAGTAAAATGAGAATACCGCGCCTCCTCCCCACTCACACTTCATCGGAAATAGCCCCCCTGCTTCAGAGCGAGCCCTTCGTGGCCAACATGCCCCACCCCCTCCCCACAGCAGCTCAGGGAGGCAGGCAGGGCAGGGCCTATAGTCTTCCTACATGGCCTGGGAGAAAACCACAGCCACAGAGTTATGTGACTGGTGCAAAGTCAGACTCAGGCCCAGTCTATTGGGCATTGTTGCCCCCTCTCCTCTTTCCTGGGAAGGGAATTTCCTT
Source organism: Dugong dugon (assembly GCA_030035585.1). Lineage (NCBI taxonomy): Eukaryota > Metazoa > Chordata > Mammalia > Sirenia > Dugongidae > Dugong > Dugong dugon. The sequence continues at coordinate 19,629,415 of CM057482.1, read as the reverse complement.
TTTTTCCGGAGATTCTTTTCCTCCCTCCGTCTGAGGCTAGAGATGGTGCAGGGCCAAGAAAGGCCCTTCCCCGGCCCGTCTACCAGCCTTTCTAGTGTCTCCTGTGGCCTAGCTTGGTGAGGGTCGCTAAGCGCCATCTTCTTAGGCAGAGGGAGGACGGCCCACCTGTCGCTCAACATTATGACCCCATGGGGCTGGAATGGCAGTCCCCTTGGCAAGCTCCACACAGGGGTGAGACAACACTGGGCAGGTCTCACCATGACTAGGACCCTCAATAATTCACTCCGATCAGCCACTCTTCCGGGCATCCCTTTCCTCATGGGCACAGGCTTACAGCAGGAGGGGTTTGGGCCAGACATGACTGTGAACTTCCCAACCTCAGAAGGGAGCTGCGTGCTCCCCAGTTTGTCACAGTTGCTTCTACTCTGTATTGCATCGTGCACCCTGCTGGCTTCAGGGTTTATATAACTTGCTTGGGCCCGAAAGGCACTGACTTTGCCATCTCTGGTGTAGATCCTACTGTTGAAAGTTTACTCTGTGTGTGTGTGTGTGTGTATGAGTGTGTTGTGTTTGTTGGGAGGGGAGTGACAGAAATGGGGAGAACACAAGGGCAGGAGGAGCTGAATTGGGACCCAGAGCCCTGGCTCCCTGCCCACTGGTCTCCCTCACTTTTCACTAGACCACGTGGTCTCTGACCCTGAAGCCCATGGGGGCCAGGCAAGGGCAGAGGGAAGCCAGACTGGAGGGAGGACCAAGAAGGCCCAGGGAGGGAGGAGGAGCCCTGTCAGCACTCTGCCCATGCTCAGAACTAAGCAGAGGAGACAGCCCGTGAATAATGCGATGAGGACCAGGAGGCCCCGGCCTGCCTCATTGCCTGAAATCTCCTCACTAATACTTGCTTCTCTTGGATGAATATTGCTCTTGTGGCCTGTTCCAGAATTCCTGTGTCGCTAGGGGAGAACTCATTCTTTTGGGGTCTGAATAAGCGGCTCAGGCATGAGAAGCCCTCAGGGGCCATGGGTGGGGCAATAGGGAACATCTAGAAAGAATCCTTGTACCTAAAGTCTGGCTGGGGGTCCCAGGCCAACCCTCTTTTTAACCACCGACACCAGCCGTGTTTACAGCTCTGGGATACAGGGAGGTTCTCACTGAATAAAAATTCTGAGGCTCAGCCCCGAGAGACCAATGTCATTTGGAGCAGGCGTGGGTGGGAGATCAGGCCCCATCCAGAGCCTGCTCCCTGACCTCATGCCTTTTCCCACAGGCATCCTGGAGCCTTGGCCTCTGCTGGAGCCAGACAGGGACAGTCGTCTTCATCTGACCAGCCATGTGACCTCAGACAAGTCCCTTCGCTCCCCTGGGCCTTGGCCTCCCTGACTATAACATGGGGACAGCAGAGCCTGCCTCCCAGGGCTATCGTGAGAGGGCCAGGTTAGGGAGAGAACTGAGCTCAGAGTGGGACATAGCAGTGACTGGGGCCCTTTATTCCTGGTACCATTCCTATGCTCACAATCATGGTCACAGTGATTGTTATGGTTATTTTTGCTGAGCCCAACCCTCTGGCTGCTGAGACAAGACCACAGTGAGTCATGCTGAGTCTCCACCCACTTGGCCTAGATCCCTGTCCTCTGGGGCCCTTGGCCAAAGGCCCACAGCCAGACAGGGGAGGAGGTGGGAAGTTCAGATCTCAGGTGGGGTCTTCAGATCAGCCACATGCATCACTGCATGAAAGATTAAGTCAGGGAGTGAAGTGGAAAGCGCTTTCGGATTTTGGAATCCTAAATCCTGGATTGTGGTTTGGGTACTCGCTAGTTCTGTGACCTTGGGCAAGTCATGGAAATGCTCTGAGCCTCAGTACCTTCGTCTATAAATGTGGATAATATTATACCTAGAGCATAGGAGGATGATGATCAAATTATATGAAACACACACACTCCTGGCACATTTCCAGCTACGTGGTGAGCACTTAATAAATATAACCTTCTTTTACCCTCTCTCTCTTACCTTGGATAATTGTCCTACTTTCAATACCTTCTCCAATTAGTCACCAGGGTACAGACTCAGCCTGTGACCAGGATCAGGGCTCAGTCTATGACCAGGGTCAGAGCTCAGAGTGTGACCAGGGTTGGGGCTCAGTATGTGATCAGGGTCGGGCTCAGTGTGTGGTCAGGGTCAGGGCTCAGAGTATGACCATGGTCAGGGCTCAGGCTTATCCAAGATAACCAAAGTTCCCCCAAGCACGACTCTAACTGGCCCTGATCTGTTCCCCTCCTTCTCCCCTGGCCTGAGCCAAGCCTGCCCCATGTGCACAGAGGAAGCAGCACCTTCTCCTCCCAGTACTGGCTGTGTCCCCACTCCCTAGCTCTGGGCAACAGGCAGCCAGAGGAGCAGCTGCCAGCCCTGGCAACCCAGCTACCCAGCCTTTGGCCAAGGGTCAGAACCTCACAGGCTGTCTCCTGGCTGGCCCTTTCCCCACACCTCCCGCTGCCTGCTGGAGCACCCCCACCTGTCAGTGCCACTGCCTTCCTGGTCCCTGCTGTGCTCTGACTGGCAGGTGTCTCTGTGCCAGGCTGGGAGACAGGTGCTGGGCACTGCTCAGGCCCCAGGGCCTTGAGCCACGCCCAGGCCAGTCAGGGAGACCCTGGGCCTGGGCCCTTGCCCAGAAGACCTGGGCGTGGAACCTGTCTCAGGACTGGACAGCTGCGGCTCTTATTGTTTGTAAAGAACTGAAACTGTTTCTCAGGCCAGAAAACAAACCGTCCAAGCAGCTGGTTGCAAACTATCAGATCCGGACAGGCCTGGGACAGCTTCAAGGCCAAACCTTACATCCTGGCCATGAGGAGACTGAGGCTCAGAGAGGGACAGTGGGCCAGACTCCAGGATGTACCAGTCCCAGTCTGTCCTCTTTCCACTGCATTGTAGCTTTCTTCTGATAGGTCTCAAGTGCCCACTGTGAGCACTGCTAAGTATACCTCCTAAGCCCCAGGTCATGCTATAGACCTGTCAGCATCTCCCACTACCTGGCTCCACCATCACTCTAGCCCTATGAGGCAGGTTCCCAGGGGAGGTATTCAGGCATTGAGAGGTAAAGTAACTCCCAAAGTCACACAGCAAGCTGCTGGCAGGGCCAGATTCATTCATTTATCTGTTTATTCATCCATTCAACAACTATTTATTGACAGCATTCTATGGTCCAGATACTGTGTTTACTAGTAGAGATATAATGGTGAGTGAAACAGACCTGGTGGTTGCTCTCATGGAATTAGTGGGGCACAGTGGGGGCAGGGGGAGCCATTGACAAAGAGCAAAGCAAAAATCTCATAAAAGCACCTACACACATGTGAAACTTCAGCCTCGACACTGGAGAAGGACATAATCCCATGAAAGCACAAAAGGGGGAAAGGTTTGGCCTGGTCTGGGAGGTCAGGGAGGGTTTCCTTGAGAAGGTGACAATGGAGCTGAGATCCAAAGAAGAGAAGGGAGAATGTTCTGGGGAAGGCAGCGTGCAAAGGCCCTGGGTGGGAGGGAACAGGGTCTGCTCAGAGAACTGAGAGATGTCCAGTGTGGCTGGAGAGGAGAGGGAGGTGGGGGTATGTTCCTGGGGAACTACAGAGGCCGGCCAAAACCCAACCATGCTGGGCCTGGAAGCCTCTCGACCCTGGGAGGAGTGGGAAATCATTGGAGGGTTCAAAGCAAAAGGTTCAACCCTTTGAAGGCTGCGATTGGAGGGGAGCAAGATTAGAAGTACAAGAGCAACTGAAAGAATGGTGCAGTAGCCTGAGTGGTGGAGCTGGTGGAGAGAAGTAGCCAGATCCTAGAGACAGGAGAGGAAACCGACAAGACTTGGTGATGGGTTGGATGCGCGTGAAAGAACGTGATTCCTGATGTCAGGATGTGGCTGAAATCACCTGGAAAGAGAGCACAGAGAAAGAAGAGCAACCTAGGGTCAAAGCCTGAGACAGGCCAACATTTAATGCTAGGTGGAAGACATAAAGAGGCCACAGAGGAAAAGAGTGGGATATCTTGGAAGCCAAGAGAAGAGAGGGCTTCAAATAGAGTGATCACAAGGGGCTAATATCACCGAGAGGCCATGCAAGATGAGAAGCCCATTGGACATACTGTCTGGCATGGCATTCACTAGTGACTTTAGGGAAAGCTGTTTCAGTGGAGAAGTGGGGTCGACTGGAAGCCAGATGAATAGTTCAGATGGAGTGAGGCAGAACCACAAGATGAGCAAGTGTCTCCTGTTGTCCAGTGGATCAACAGGCCCACTGTTGGTCTGGGGTAGTCAGGGTCAGGAAGACACAAATCTTCACTAGAATAATTCAAGGCTCATGCCTGTGTAAGGGGTGAAGTGGCCACATCCCAAACAAGGGAGGCCTCATCTTTGGGCTCCACTCTTCAGCTCCCCACTAATGGGGCCCACTTCCTACTAATGGGGCATGTTCAGCCAGAAGCCTCCACCCCCACCTGCCCTGGGCCTGCCTGCTGGGGTGGTCTGCCCTCTGGTGGGCAACAGATCCAGCTAGGAGGGCAGACCCAGGCTAAGACGGGGATCCAAGGCCCCCTGACCACCTCAACCTGAGGTGAGACGAAGTGGGATGGCGGGGACCATTTTCCAGAGCAGGAAAATAAGCTGGGGCAGTCAGGCTTAGGGCGCCAGAATAACAGGGGCAATAAAAAAGATGAGAAAAAATGTTTTAGAAGAATGAGACATTATATATATATATACACATGTATATATATGTATATGTATAAATATGTATGTTACATATATATTTATATATGTTCTGTATTATACACACACACACACATTATTATTTTTTAAACCATTTAAGTATTCATCATGGGAAAAATGAAAACTTTTGCAGACTTTCTTATGCTTATCTTATGCTTTGTTTCTGTATATTCTGAATTAGACATCCACGGCCATCATCGTCTTTCCAGGGCTTAGGACCTCTAAAGCACCCCTCTGGGGTTCCTGTCTGTGGCTGGGGGCTAGCACTGAAAGCCCGTTTCAGATCCTGACAGCTGGGCCTCCATTCCGGGAAGCTCTCCCTTCTCCCTTCATTTGCATCTCATTAGCACCAACTCGAGCAGGCCAGCTCCCTGCCCCCTCCCTGGGTGGGGATGGGTGAAGTGATGCGCTCCCCACCCCCCACCTGTCCCACATCTCTCGCCTCTCTCCGCCCCACGTGCCTCAGCCCCTGGCAGGGTGCAGGCAGGCTCGGGTGCGCCCAGCCCGCCACACCCCAGACCCAGGCTCGGCTGGCTTGGCTCCCGCCGTGCGTTCCCATGGCAACGGGGTGACAGCACGGGTCGCAGTGCCTGCAAAGGAGCTCGGCGACCGCCCGCCCAGCTCCACCCCCCCCCCCCCCCCCCCCGCCGCCCAGGATGGCTTGGTGATAGGCAGCGCCTCCATCTCCCGAGATGATCGGCGATAATTGGTTTATGGAAATAGCTGAAGGGAGAAAGCGAGCTCCCAGCTAGAAACCAGCCTCCCTGCCAAGCTTGCTCTCTGCCACCTGTCCTTCCGCCACCACGAAAATGGAGTTGAGGGAGGGGAGGGCCGAGAAGCTGGGCTGGTGGGATGAGGCTTTTGAGGCAAGCAAGTGTTTCACCTGTTGGTCTCCCGCACAGCTTCATTCCCCTTTCACCCCGTAGGGGGTGGGGGTTGTTGCTATAGTAACCGGGTGTTTGCCTCAGTCACTCTCTTGACCCTTAAGTTTGTGCTCAGGCCTATGCTGGGTGCATTGTTGGGGAAATGGAAGAGGACACCCAGGTTCTGTCCTTGGTGAGCCCAATTTGGGGGACAGAGGAAGAGCCCCAGGTCTTGCCTTCAGGAAGCAACCATCTGGCAGGTGCACGTAAACTCTGTTTAGGTAAAGTAGGTCAGACCACTGTTTCCGCTGTGGGGTTCCAGAGGAGGGAGAGGGCAGCTCTGGTGGCTGTCCAGAGAAGGAAGCCTCATGAGCAAGGCTTTGAAGGTGGCATTTCAGCAGGTGGGGGTGAGAGGGCTGGGACAGGTAGTTCTGGAAAGGAAGATATGGGCAAAAGCCTGCAGGCAGGATCTGAATGATGCTGGGATTAGTGGGGGAGGCTGGGCTGCTAACCAAAATGTGGGCAATTCGAATCCACCAGCCGCTCCTGGGAAACCCTATGGGGCAGTTCTGTTCTGCCCTATGGGGTCACTATGAGTCGGAATCGACTCAATGGCAACGGGTTTTTGGGTTGGGAGGTGTAGGTAGTTTGGTGGGGGGCAGTGGTGGCTGGAATGTCTGCTAAAGGAGTTGAGGGACCACAAGCTTGCCAGAGAGGGGTTATTATGTAGTGCTTTGTAATAAAGACTGAGCAAATGTCCAACATCCATATCAGGGAATGGCTGGATGGAGACTGTGCTGTCTAGATGCCCTTCTGGAAGACTGAAGGCCTATGAGGTGGGCAGCAGATAGGCCTCGGACACCAGGCCGTGAGAAGTGCGTACCCCAGACAGCAGATGGGAGTGGGGGCTGGGAGGCGAGGTGCATCAAAGGACAGAACTAATGAAGCCCCCACCATCGGGGAAGTGGTAGGGAATGTCAAGGAAGAGGATGGCTATAAGGACCCTACCCTAGGGTTGAGCATGGTATTTGCCCCAGCCTTCCCCTTCCTGTAACCATCACCCTTCACTGAGCCCAGCCTGGGCCTCTGCTTTCAAGGTCTCTGGCCCTCTGAGGTCAGAGTTGTGGCCAAGCTGAGACCAGCTGGTTGTGGGATCAAGGAGCAGCTCTCTGGATCTCTTGGCACCTTCACTTCTCCAGCCCTGAAGGCCACATCCCATGCACCAGGCAGGACACTGGGAGGACGAAGCAGGCCTCCCATCTGCAGAGCCCACAGCCCCTGTGTGATTCCCCTCTGTGTATCACAGTCCCAGTCCTAAACCTTTGTGTGCTCTTATTCCAAATATCCATACCTGCTCTGTGTCACAGCCTTGCCCTGCCCCCACTGTCACCAGTACTTACACTATCACATAGGGCCATGGTTCTGAGCCATCCTTGCGGGCAGGTAGGTTAATAGCTCCATGGAGAGTGATCACGATGGTCTCCTTATTAGAGGGCGACAGGTGGCTGATGCCAGACTCCATGTTCTGAGAGGTGTCCAGGGGCTCCTGTGGGTCCTCAGAGTCCTGTGGGGAGAGCCAGGCTGAGTGGCCTCTTTGGGTGTGGCCACCTCCCTTAACTGCCACCCTATGGCCTCCAGTTCCCCTCCGGTAACTGTCTCCCCACGTCATCCCACCACCCCAGTCTGGAATTACAGCAGCAGTTGTCTTTGACCTCATCTTCTCCCTACCTCTGCCCTGCACCCTACATCTCTATCCCTCCCTGACCTCACTCCAAGTCCTGGACCCATCACTTCCTGCAGAATGAAGAAAACCCTTCGGGTCTTCTTACGGCCAGCCTGCCCCCTCCAGACCGCCTCTCTTGGCTGTAGTCATCTTGGTCAGTCTAGAATGCTGTCTCCTCTGTCACACCCCAGCTCAAGAATGTGCTATGCCTCCCTCCTGCTGCTGTCCTCTACAACCCTGCCAGAATGAGAGCAGGCTTGTAGGGGCAGGAAAGCCCCCACTCTCCACCTGGCCTCCTGCTCCTTAAGACCAGACCACCTCACCTTTCAAGCCCATTTCCACCTCCAAGCCTTTGCTTTTGCAGATAACTTAGCCTGAAATTCTGAAATCCCACCCGCCTTTGAGGTCCTAGCAACTGGCCATCTTCAATCTATCCTGTCACCTCACTTCAGTCCACCTGTCACCTCAGGTCCCACCTGTGTATAGCACTTTACAGTTTATAAAGTTTATCAACATCCATGGAGTCGCTTGGTGCATTAATGGAGGTTAATGAATGTGCCAGTCCCAGATGCCACATCCAGCATCCACCCAGGGAACCCTGTGGGCCAGCAAGGAGGGCGAGGTGCCTGCCCATGTGCAGGACTCGGGTCCTAGGCCGGTTGTCCCAAACAGATACACTTGCAGGGGCTCAACAGCTGTGGATTCACAGCCTGAAGTACCATGGTGACGAGAGTTGCTGAGAGGAGACAAAGGCCATGGCTGGCTGGGGCAGTCAGGGAAGGCTCTTGGGAGGAGGAGGCCTTGAAGGTTGGGAGGTGCTGCTTGAATGGAGCCCGGGAGGACAGGCCAGAAAGCAGAACACCATAAGCCAAAGCAGCAAAGTAGGAAGGGCGGGGCTTTCTCAGGCCCAAGGAAGCCCAGTTTGACTTTGAAGGCAGTGGGGAGTAAGGGAAGGTGACAGAGCTGGGGATGTGGGGTGCAGCGTGTGTATCTTGGGAACAACCCTGGCCCCTCCTACTGATAAATCAGCACCAGCTGATGTGAAGGGGCCACAGAGGAGTGCTGCCGGCCCTGGGAGAGGAGCAGTGGACCTTCCCAGGTCAGAGATGGGGCCCTGAGGGGGCCACTGGGGGCTGACCCTTTGGTCTGGAGAGCCCACACTGTCTGACTCAGCATTCCAGGTCAGGCCCTAGTCAGGTGGGGGTGTCTTCAGAGTGGGAAGGGCCCATGGAGATCCTTGAGAACAATGTCCTGTTACACAGAGGGGAAGACTGGGACCCAAAGAAGAGCGAGGGCCCAGGTCCCTGTGAGGGTTTTGGCTCTGGTGGCACCAGTGGAAGGCTGGGTCCCTGGCTCGGTCTAACCAGCTCCTGAGGAGCAGTGACTGTCTGGAGACTTGGGTTTAAACCAGCTCTGCCTGTGTGATCCACAGCCAGTCACACTCTGAGGGTTGGTTTCCCCAACTGGATAGCGAGAGGTGGACCAGCACATCTGGAACTGGCCCAGGTCCTCCACACACGGTCAGCCCACTGCCACCCCTCCTGGTTCCTGGAAGCCCTCAGGGCAGAGGGGAAAGGGAAGGACTGAAGGCTTGAGCCTGCTCAGCCCTGAGGGCTTTTGTGGACATTACTTTAGTTCTCCCGACCATGGTATGGGGTGACCACACATATGAGCTCCATGCTACTCTGAATGCGCCCTCAGCAGTTCCCCTGGGAGGTAACTGGCTGAAGCCCATCTCTTGACTAGTCCTCTTCTCTTCCAACTTCTTGTCCCACTGTCTCAGTCAATGGTGATTCTATTCTTCCAGTTGTTCAAGCCGCAACCTTGGAGTCCTCCTTGACTCCTGGGTCTCTCTCCCTCCCCCTCACATTCCATATCTGATCCCATATTTAGCATATCCTGTCAGCTCTACCTTCAAGCCATATCTAGAATCTCCACTTCTTGCCATCTCCCCTGCAACCCCTCATTCAAGACCCCGGGATTTCTGCACTCACCTCCTGATTGCTTTCCCTGCTTCTTTTCTGGCCCTCCCTCCCCCTCACTCCATCCCACACCACAGCCAGAGTAATCCTTTCAAGACGTAAGTCAGACCAGTCACTCCTTTGCTCAAAATCTTGCCATGGCTCCTGTTTCGATGTACAATGGCCCCTAAGACCCTATGCAATGCAGCCAGGAGAACCCATTTCATGTCATCCCATGCACCCCCGTGCCCATTCTGCTCCAGTTGACCAGCTTCCCCACAAGCTGTTTCTCGCACACACCAAGCTCCCTTCACCTAGCTGTTCCTGCTGCCAGTTCTTCCTCCAGACTCTGCGCCCCCACCCTGTGGCTGCTGTCTAACAAGATGGCTAATTAGGAGGTGAGGAAGCTCTCCCCCGAGAAGTACCGAGAAGTACTGGCACCACAGAGAAGACCCTCTCCTTCCTCTGACTGAAGGGGGCACCTCCTCCCCCTCCCTGGGGACCCCAGCGGAGGTATCACATCTGTAGAGATGTTAATGAGAGGCCCCCTCCGACATTTTCCTGCATTGGTGGGAAAGGGGGAGGGAGGCCAGTGGGGCAGGGAGCAGCCTCGGGGACCACTCCCTCCCCTCGTAGGTCAGATTACTTCCTTCCCAATGTTCTACCCTCACCCCATTCCCACTAACCAGCCCCTGCACGACCACCCCCCACAGCAGGTTTGGTTTCCTGATTTAGTGATATAGGAATGAGGCTAGCAGCCTGGGGAGGTCATGAGGCCCAGATTTCAGCCAAGCTCTGCCCCCAACTCTGTGCTACCTCTGTGAGCCCCAGCATTTGGTCTTCCTGGTGGCTCAGTGGTTAAGAGCTCAGGCAGCTAGCCAAAAGGTCGGCAGTTCAAATCTACCAGCCCCTCTTTGGAAACCCTATGGGGCAGTTCTACTCTGTCCTATAGGGTCGCTATGAGTCAGAATTGACTTGATGGCAACGGGTTTTTGGTTTGGGTAGTTGGCATGTCTGAGGTTCCTGCAGTGAGGCCAGGAGAAGTGACTGATATCCCTCTTGCTCTCAGATTCCCAGGAGCTGCCTAGGATGGCAGCCCTGGCCCCCTTGTTGCTGTGAGGGCTCAGGGCCTGTCATGAGCTTCCTAGGGCCACAGAAATAAGGGCCCAGCAGGGCCAAATCAGGAGTGTGCCCCCTCCTGTGCTATATCCTCTGTGCCTCCCCCTCAGGTATAGCCTTCCAGGAAGTAAAGCTTGCAGAGCAGAGCGTTTGGCGAGAAAGGCTCCAGTTTCACTTCTGGGCATAAGGCCAGCTGCCAGGCCAGCGCCTCCTGGTGAGGCCTGCAGGCATGTGCCTGCTAGGCAGGCTGAGCCCAGGGCCAGGGAGGCTTGGGGCCAAGTATGAGGCCTGGATGGAGGGAGGCAGTGGGCCAGGCCTTCCAACCTCTTTCCTTCCCATGTCTGAAGGGGAATCCCCCAGAGATGTACCTGCAGCAGGACAAATGGGGCAAGAAGGTACACATGCTGCAGTCATGTGTGGGGAGTGAGCTGTGGGTGATCTGTGGGGTGTGAGGAGCACCGGGGAGGGAATTCACTGCCGCAGACTGTCTCCTCTGGGCCAGAAGCAGAACTGGGTGCTTAACGTGAGCTTTCCAGGCATACTCTCAGTCAACTGCCTACCACTACTGTTGTTGTTGTTATTAGATATGCTGTCAAGTCGATTCCGACTCGCGGCGACCCCACGTGTGCAGAGCACAACTGCTCCATAGGGTTTTCAAGGCTGTGATCTTTTGGAAGCAGATTGCCAGGCCTGTCTTCCGTGGTGCCTCTGGGTGAGTTCAAACTGCCAACCTTTCAGCTAGTAGTCAAGCATTTAACTATTGGTGCGCCACCCAGGGACTCACCAACACTACCGAAAAACAAAACAAAACAAAACAAAACCCATTGCCATCTAGTTGATTCTGACTCCTAGCTAGGGGGCAGAAATTGGTAGCCGACTTTTCCAGGCAGGGCTTTGGCTGGTTCATCCACCTGAGGACGCCCAGCCAGTGGGTTCAGGGCTGGGGATGAGTACTGAAGACTGCCTGATCCCAAAGCACAGCACGCTCAACTACGCCACCAGGACGTGGCACGTGGGCAGGTTCCCAAGATGCTCGTTCCAACACCTCTCTCTCCACATGGGCTGCCTTGCCCTCGAGAAGCCAGGATTAGCCAGCAGATGTCCAGGGGGAGCCTGGACATTTTCAGATGTGGGGAGTGGGAGTGGGGGAGTGGGAGAGTAGACCTAGCAGTGAGGGAGTTAATGGCCGATTAGACTCAGCTCCCTTGGGCGGGGGTTTGATTGGTTCTGGTGGGGAGAGGAATGGAAGGAGACAGGCTCCTCTGCCCCCTGCATCCTCCCTTCTTGCCATCCCTCTGCACCCCACAATCTGGGAGGCCATGAGAGGCAAAGAAGCCCCGTCTCACCCTCCAGAAGGTCCCTTCATCTGAAAGCCACACTCACTGGAGAAGCTCTGCCAGGGGCAGAGGAAGGGGCACTGGGCTGGGGGGCAGGGGGTCTGGTTGCCCCTGGTCATCATTTGAACCGAGACCCCAGTGGGCTAGCTGTATCAGGGCTCTGAGTTACAAATGGTCCCCATATTCCCTCTAGTTTCAGCATCTAAACTTGCCTCGGAGTTACCGTATTTATAGTTAGAAGGGGAACGCACACCTGTGCCCTGTGCTTTACATGCACTACGACCTTCCCACGGGCCTTTTACAGACGAGGAAACAGATTCTGAGTAAACCCCTTGCCCCAAAACACACAGCTTAGCTAGCAGGGGCAGAGCTGGAACCGGAATTTTTGCTATTGTTGTTGTTAGGTGCCGTCCAGTGGAATTCGACTCATAGCAACTGCATGTGACAGAGCAGAACTGCCCATGGGGTTTTCTAGGCTGTAATCTTTCCAGGAACAGATGCCTAGATCTTTCTCCTGCAGAACCACTGGGTGGGTTTGAACTATCAACCTTTCAGTTAGCAACTGAGCACTTAACTGTTGAGCCACCAGGGCTCCTTATTGCCATCTGTGATGGACAATGTTGTGTGTTAACTTGGCTAAGCCATGATTGTAACTATGCTCCGTTTGGTGATATCATGTAATTATCCTCCATTTTACGTATTGTGAATCCTAACCTCTATATGTTAATGAGGTAGGATTCGTGTAAGGTGTATTGTGAGTCACACCCTTATAAGTCACACCCTTACTCAAGTATCTGATGAGAGGGGAGTTTCCTTGGGGGTATGACCCATACATATGGATTATCTGGCAAAGCTCTCCTTTGCTCTGGATCCTGCATCCAGCTCGTCATCATCTGACCTCTGGTTCTTGGGACTTGAGCCAGCGGCCTGCCATCTGACCTGCTGATTCTGGGATTTGCCAGCTTCCTCAGCCCCGTGGGCCAGCAGCCTGCCATGTGACCTGCCAATTTTGGGTCCGTCAGCCCCTGCAACCACGTGAGTCAGGAGAAGTCTCCAGCCTGACACCTGACCCACAGATTCGGGACTTGCCAGCCTCCACAACTGTGTGAGCCATTTCCTTGAGACAAATCCTTTTCTCTCTCTCCCTCTCTTTCTCGCTCCCTACATATCTATCTATCCATACGTGTCACTGGTTTTACTTCTCTAGAGAACCCAGCCTAAGACACCATCTCTACCCTAACTCTGGTTCTTTGCACGTGGGGAGGTCCCTGGGCCACGATGTGTACCCAGTTGGGCTTCTACCCAAGTACACAGTCCCATTGGCAGTAGCGATAGGAGCTGTGGTGTTTGGAGTAGGAGAGGCTTTTCAAAAGATGACACATAGGTCAAAAATCATAAAGGATTGATACATTTGGTTGCATTAAAAAATCCTTACTAACTTTTATAATGGTCCAAAATTCACTGTAATACCAAAAGAAAAAAAAAACTGGAGAAGTTATTTGCAATATATATAAAAGGATTAATATTTCTAATACATAAAGAGGACTAAAAATCTATAAATGTCACCAGGTGCAAACGTTAAGAGCTCAACTAAGGCTGGTGGTTTGAACCCACCCAGAAGCACTTCAGAAAACAGGCAATCTGCTTGCAAAAGGTCACAACCTTGGAAACCCTATGGAGCAATTCTACTCTGCACCTGTGGGGTCACCATGAGACGGAATTGACTCATTGATAACTAACAACAAGGATTCACAAAAGAAGAAATACTAATCTATAATGCTCTATTTACATTATGAACATCCTTGTAGGGGGTTCTACCCAGCTACTGAAATTGTTTCCCAAAGCTACAAATCAAATCAGACCAGTCTGCCTCCTCCTCAGGGCACACTCCCTGGGCCCTGGAATCCAGGTTGGGTAGCCAAATGGGAACCAGTGTCAGGGGCCAGCTGGCAGCTCAAGGCCCACAGGTCAGCCTACCTGGTGCCTGGTCCTGAGTGTGTGACATTCCAAAAGGAGGCGCAAAGGGGGAAGGTGGAATAGGGTGAGATTGGGGAGCACCCAGCTGGGGCTGTAGGCAGACAACACTAGGAGCCAGAGAGGCCAAGTCAAGGGTAATAAACAGGGAAACCACACTGGGGTCTGGGCACCCCTAGTTATTTTGTTTAGGGTAACAAGTACCTTTGTGCCTTTGCTCTTAGCACTTTCTGCCATCCCTGTGGGCATGTGGCACAGTAAAGGGCATGGGCTTGGTCTTGCCAGTTAGTGGAAGTAAGGGAACTCTCGCATTGAACTGTTTGAATGTCATTGCACTAGGATTTTAGTCCCCTCCTGACAGGGCCCTGTCACTCTGCCACAGCTATTTATTAAGCACCTATTATGTGCCAGGTGGAGCCCTGGTGGTGCAGTGATTAAGAGCTCGGCTGCTAACCAAAAAGCTGGCAGTTCGAATCCTCCTGTTACTCCTTGGAAACCTCACAGGGCAGTTCTACTCTGTCCTATAGGGTTGCTCTGAGTTGGAATGGATTCAACAGCAATGGGTTTTATGTGCCAGGTGGAGTCCTTGGGTGCTGCAAGCAGGTAAGTGCTCGGCTACTAACCCAAAGGTTGGTGATTTGAACCTACCCAGAAGCACCTCAGAAGAAAGGCCTGGTGATCTACTTCCAAGTATGTAGATTGTCAGGCCTTTCTTCCCAAAGATCATAGCCATTGAAAACCCTATGGAGCATAGCTCTATTCTGAAACACATGTCATCAGAATCAACTCAGTGGCAATTGGTTTGGTTTTTTTTGGTATGTGCCAGGCGCTGTTCTGAGTGCTGGGGACACAGCAGTGATCAAAACAGACACAGTCTCTGCTGTTGTGGCGTTTATGCACCAGGAAGGTCAGAGCCAGTGCTGGGAAAGCATGGGGGCAGCGGGGCATCAGCATTGCCAGAGTAGCAGCCTCCTGGGAGATCGTGGAGGGTGATGATGAGCTATCTCAGAGGGCTCTCCAGGCAGGCCTGTGTGACTCAGCAACAAGAGGGTACAGTTCCATTTCCAGATGGGGGGCGGGGAGCGGGGGGGTGCTATGCCCTAGACCAAACTGTTTCTCTCTGGTCAGAAAGAACCAGGTAAGGGTAGTCCATGTCAACACACACCCACCCCACTTCAGATCCCACATAGCACAAGCGTATAGGATGTCTAACCTGGAAGAGCCACAGAGACCACCTGGCTCCCCATTTCACAGCTGCGAAAACTGGGGCCCAGAGAAGGGAAGCTTTTGTCATGATTTAAGAGCAAACAAAACAAAGGACATCAAAGGAGAGATGAGTTTATGCAGGTGCATGATCCGTGCCCCCAGGCCTCACCTTTTTCTTTTTCCATCCCATCCTCTCTGAGTCAGGAATGTTTGGCCTTAACAGTCTCAGGCACCAGTAGCTGGTATTGGCGGATGATCCGGCATCAGTCCTGCCCTGACAGATGACTTGAGAGCCTCGAGGTCTTTGGGGGTGGTGAGCAGTACGGAGCGTTAGTGTGGTCTCAGGGGTGCCATATACCAGCTCTGGGCTGGACAAGGGCAAGGGGGAGGGCGGGAGGGACAGGGGTCTTGATCTTTCTCAGTAGTTAGATATTCTGTGGGTGGAGGTTCTACGGGGGGTCAGGGCCATGGCTGGTGGGGCGGGGGCCAAGAAATAGAATCTTGACACCCCCCAAGATGAAAGCAGAGGTAGCCTCTCTCTGCCCAATCCTGGAAAAGCGCAGGGCTCTTCCACCCAGCTGGGTCACCTGGGCAACACTGTGTGATGTCACAGGGCAGGGCAGAAGTGACACAGACACCTGTTCAGGTGCAGTGGGGTGGAGTCAGAGGCCCTTCTCCCTATTCCTGGAGCCGTGTCCTGCCTGCTGTCTGGCATTTAGTCCTCGTCCTTCCTGTTCTTGGTACCACAAACAGCCCATCAGCCAAGACTCATGAACCACCCTTCACTGCTGGGAAGGAGAAGACCCAGGCACTGCCCTCAAGGAGGTTACTATCCGTTTGGTAAAGCAGCCATTTCTCTTAAAGAATCTACAACCATCCTGACCTCTTGGGTGCTGTAGTCTTTCACTGGTTTAATGATAATAAACAGAATAAACACAAATTCAAGAGAATTGTTTCCTTTTGGAGGATGGAAAGATGGGGAAAGAACATGTATGCATACATGTTAGATAGTATTCTATTTCTTAGAGTGGGTGGCCAGTTAATGTGTTCATTATATTATTGAGAATAGATTATAATTAAAGGATTAAAGACGACCAATGATGGCACTGGGTTATGAACCAAAGATTATGGTTAAATTCTGAGTTCCACAAAAACAATTATTATAAAGATAGCTCTTTTGATTGAGCACTTACTACACGCCAACCATGGTTCTAAGTGCTTTTGTGCTGGGAGATGGCGGAATGAGGAGTGACTGGCCCTTAACTTGAAGTGGGGACTGCTCCTTGGGGAGGTGAGGTCAGAACTGGGTCTTGAAAGATAAGCAAGAGTCCTGGGCTAGAAAAGAAGGTATTTGGGATGCTGGATGGGGTTTGGAGGTGTTTGGGAGACCCCTGTGGCCTGCCTCATGATTCTGTCTGCTGTTTTAGGCCACATGTTGGGGGGGTCTTTCCGTCTTCCTTGGTTTGGGACCCAAGAGCAGGCCCACCTGGCAGTAAGAGGCAGGAACTTACTGCTTCGGTAGGTCTCCCAGTTTATCCCTTCCAAGCCCGCTTGAGAGAGGGAGGAAGGGTTCTCCCCAATTTAGAGGCAGAAAAACTGAGGCCTCATCTTTGATTAGAACTGAAAGGACCAGCCAAGGTCACTCAGACGTTTGGGGATGGTAGCCAGGAGTCCCACTCCTTGTTTTCTCCCCTCCAGGCCTGCCAAGAGTGGTATCACTGGGTCTCTGGAGCTAGGGGTATTCCCAGCAACGGATGGGCAAGCTGAGAGCCCCCACACTTCACTTCCTGGGCCAACACTGTCACCACACTGAGCATGCAGCACGCAGGGAGAAGGTCTTTGTCTAAGCTTAGGCCTGCTTAGAGCAAGAGGCTGGGGCAGCAGGGTCAAGGGGTGGGGGACCAGCAAAGAGGCACCTAGAGGGCAAACTTTAAGGAGGCACTCAGTGTCAGGGTCATGCAACTGCAGGATTGGCTCCTGAGAGTGAGTGCCTCCTTAAATTTTGCACCCTAGCCACCTTTCGGGAGTCTTCCTCACCTAGCCGCCTGGCTTCACTGTAGTCTCAGCCCTGGCGGCGGCTCCTGCCCATCAACCTGCCTCCCCAGGGCTGCTGAGGCTCTGAGCTCTCACCCAGCAGCCAGTCTAGCATCTGAGCTTTCTGCTCTGCAGTGCCCAGCCCTGTGGCCTTTCTGCCTAGGAAGAAGATAATGCAATTGGATGCCGGTTCCAGGCCGTCTGGCTCCAGTGCTAGCGGGCCCTGCACACTCAGCAGCCCCCAGAAGCAGACCTCCCACCACCTCACTCACTGGCTGCCCGACTCTCTGGACCGAGGACCCCTGGGATACCCACTCCTCGGCCTACCCTGACCTTCCCCCCAGACCTGCTTCCTTCCTCCCTCCCCCAGCCAGAGGGACTTCAGCCTGGGGGCTGGGAGTGGCTTTCCATTTAACTGGCGATAGGAACACTAGCTACTCTGCCTTCCTCATTCCCCTTACCCAGGAAAGGACCCCCATAGAGCTCCTCCTCCCCCTGCCTAGGGAAGTGAGCCCACTCTGCCCTCCAAATGTCCCCTTCCCAGGGGCCAGAAGCTTTGATGACTCAGGGTGATTCCAGCTGGAGGGGAAGCAGGTAATGATTAATCTCAAGGCTAATAGGTAAACCTGCTCCCCCAGGCAGAGGCCTTGGCCACAGATGCAGAAAGAGGAGGGAGCACTTGGGGCAGCATCATTAGGAGGGAGTCAGGGGTTAAATGCAGCCATTACATTGCTGTGGAGGGGCAGGCCGCTTTTCAGCTGGCTCTTGGGGCCGCCTGAGCCCTGCTTCCTCACCTGGCTTCGCACAGGGCTTGTTGGGCTGTGACAAAGGTCTGGGCAGACATAGGATCCTGGGTGGTTCATGGTTATCCACATTCCCTCATGCTGTGTCCTGGGGCCTGGCTTTGGGGAGGCAGCCCTTTGGGCCTAGGTTGGCACTAACTACCCATGCAGTGGAGTCCCTAGGTGGTGCAAATGGTTAACACTCTCAGCTGGTAACCGAAAAGTTGGAGGATCAAGCCTACCCAGAGGCTCTTCGGAAGAAAGGCCTGGCTATCTACTTCCAAAAAATCAGCCATTGAAAACCCTATGGAGCACAGTTCTACTCTGATACACAAGGGGTTGTCATAATTCAAAGCTGACTTCATGGCAACTGTTTTTTTTTTTTTTTTTTTAACCCATGCAGCCTGTCCTAGGGGAGGGTGTTGACCCTGTTGAAAACCTGTTGTGGTTGAGTCGATTCCAACGCATAGCGACCCTATAGGACAGAGTAGAACTGCCCCATAGGGCTTCCAAGGAGTGGCCGGTGGATTCAAAATGCCTACCTTTTGGTTAACAGCCGAGCTCTTAACTACTACACCACCAGGGCTCCTAGGGTGTCTCCAAGAGCCCCCAAACTTGGCCTTCCCTTCCCCTTGGGCTTCCTTCCACCTTAGTGTTCTCCCACACCCCTTGGCCCCCAGCATCACTCCATCTCCATCTCTATTAGGCATCTGGGGAGGGGAAGGGATGGATGAGGTGGGAAATGTAAGCAATGTGATTTTGTAGCAAATGGCATCTCATAGCTGTTTGACCTTGGACAAAATACTAACCCTTCCTGAGCTTTAGTTCCCTTCCTTGCACAGCGAAATAAACAGGGCTGTCAGGAGGACTGGCTGAGAAATGCAGGTGAAGCAGTTAGCACTGGGCCTGGCACTCAGTAAGTTCTCCATAAATGCTTACCCTTTTCCCTACTAAATAACCTTGGACTTGGCAGATTCTCCCCAGCAGAAACAGGCCAGAGAGGTGAAAAATATCTGCAGGGAGAGTCTGAGTGTCTCCACCCAACCCTCCCATCTTCACACACCACCACAGATAGTCCAGCCCCTCTCCCTTTTCCCCTACCAGCCCACTCCCACTGCTACAGCTTTCTCCAGGTAGCTCCCTCACCAGAAATGTCCCCTGTCCTCTTACCTAAATCCAGTTTATCCTCAGGGTCCAGCTCAAGACGCTTCATCCAGGAAGCCTTCCTTGATTCCCTTCATCCTCTGCTGTGAACTAACACTGCCTCGTTTGTCCGCAGCAATGCCTGACAGTGTTTTCTGCTTTGTGACAGCTCTTGCATTGTGAGTTCACACCTGGTTTTTAATAAACAGGAGCCCGGGGCATGGGACCTAGGCAAGTTCTTGCCCCTTTCTTGGTTTTTATTTTGACATCTGTTAACCCTCCAGAGAGGGTTTCTGGGCTCCATACACTACTGTCTCCTCCTCAGCCCCAGCAGTGTACACAGCAGGTGCTCACTTGTTAGCTGAAGGAGGAAGACTCCCTGAGGGCCCCCTCCTCTGATTACAGTGGGGAATCTGCGGGCTGCCTGGCCAGGACCTTCAGGGGTTGCCCTGACGTCACACCAGCTATGATGCTCAGGCCCCCAGTTTCTGGAAAGAGATTTAGGGGGCTGGTTCTGCCTTAAGAATCCCTGGTGGCACAGTGGTTAAGTGCTTGGCTTCTAACTAAAAGGTTGGTGGTTTGAACCCACCAGCCACTTCTTGGGAGAAAGAGATGGCAAATCTGCTCCCGTAAAGATTTACAAGCTTGGAAACCCTATGAAGCATTTCTATTCTGTTCTACAGGGTCACTGTGAGTCGGTGTTGAATGATAGCAACAGGTTTGGTTGTCTTTTTTTTTTTTTTTTTTGGCTCTGCCTTGTGCTTCACTATGGCTCCCACTAGACCCCTTGGGAGTCAGTTCATACCCTATCCCTCCAGGAACTGGGCTGAGTTTGAGCTGGGGGGGTACCCTCTAAAGCCCCTCTCTCAGTGAATTTGCCCCTTCAGCCTGTCCTCCATCCTGCCCTCACTGTCTTTGGGGGAAAATGGGAAAGTTTGCCCCATCTGTGAAGGACCCAGTTCCTCCACACCAAGGAAGAAGCCCAAGGACAGGGCCGTGGGCTTCTCCTGTGAGCGTTCAAATGGGTAAGCATCGCCCCGCCTAAGAAAATCTGGACTGCACGGTCAAGTCTCCTCTCCTGTTCTTGCCTGTGGCAATGGCTATCTCCCATTTATACCCCAGATCTGTTCCCCCTCTTCCCCACCATGCTCTGTGCCCAGAAGGCTGATCTGGAGGGACCCCACTGGTGGGCTATGGTTGGATTAGGCCATGGGAGGTGCCGGCAGGGATCTTAGCTCCCTCCCAGCTGGTTCCCTGGGGTTGGCTATACTCCCCTACTCTAGGCTCATCTGGTTTTTCCTAAGCCCCACCCACAACCTTGCAAATAGTCTCTTTATTAAACTCCCTTCCAATCACTGAATTTGAGTGCCTTTTTTTCCCTGCCAGGACCCTGACTGAAGCAGCTGCTGGGTGAGCCAGAGAGACAGGGTCTCCTGCTGTCGCCACCAACATCATGCCCACCAGCGCTTGTATCCTTGCTGGCATTCAGTGAGCACTTACTACATGCCAGGTGCTGTGCCAACAGCTTACCTGCACTATCTCATTTAATCCTCACATTCACCGCCCCCGTAAGAGTTATTGTTGGTACCCCCTTTTAAAAGATGAGGAAACAGACGCTCTGGGAAATTAAAGGACTTGCCCAATGTTGCACAGCTTGGAAGCAGCAGAGTTGAGATTTAAATCCAGGTCGACTGGCTCCAAAGCCTCTCATCATAACCACTGAGCAACACTGCCTTTTCCCTTTCATTCTGGGGAAAGGAGTCGCATCCCTCCTTCCTTCACTCCTGAAACTAAAGCAGTGTGAAGGAGGTCAAGTCCAGAGACAAAAATCACCTCACAACCTTTTGACTGAGGCCAAACAGATGGCTGTCATGCAGCCCTCCACACTGGTGGTAAGGGGCATGAGGTGGTGTGTCCTGGAGGCCCAGCTGGGCACAGCTAGCCAGGCCCCTGGAAGCAAGGGCAGAAGCAGGGGTGTCTGGAAGCCGCCATTTTCTACCCAGCACACATGGTGGCAGGGTTGTTGGACTGCAGAGGCCAGGCAGGGTCGCCACACCCCTGGTCTGCACCGGGAACACTCTTGATAGCTGTTCCCAGTTCCAGCCAAACCTGTTGGATGCAGGCTGCTATCTTCAGGGGCTGCTGTCCCAGTGGGCTGCGGTGGGATTCTGGAGGTGCTGCGGGGCTCTCTTTCTGATCTTCTCCTGTCCCCTTACTGTGCAGAGGTAACCTTTATCAGCTCAGTAAATGATCACTGGGCTAGATCTCTGTGCTTCCCCAGAGCATACTCGATGGCCCTGACCTGTCCCTCTGTACTTTGTTCTCATGGGCTCCGGCCCCTGGGACTCACCAGCCTGGCTGAGAACAACTAAGTAGGCAAAATAGAAACAAACAAACATGGCGGCTTGGAATCAGACATGCCAGGCACCCTAGCAAGCATTTGGGGAAAGTCACCTGCCTCTCGAAGCCGCGATTCCCCATCTGCAAAGCGGTGAGGATGAGACAAGAGAAGGCCGCGGCCCTGCAGTGAGCATTCTCAGACGTGTGTGCCAGGTTGTGCCGATACAGAGCCCCCCGTGGCCCTAACTTTGGCAACAGGGGACTTGGGGGTGATGGTCAAGGGGCGCAGTGTTGTTGGCTAGCACGGCTTCTATTTGCTTAGTGGGCACGTTTATTGAGCCGTAGTGAGGGAGCCCACTTGGTGTTCGGTAACCAGAGCTCTTGTTTGGGGCAGCCCAGGGCCTGTCATCATGTCATGAATCACTTTGCTAAAGATGCAATGTGGCTTTTGGGCATTATTCTTTTGAAAAATCAATAACTTGTTAACAAGCGACTGTATAAAGGGGTAAGCAATGAAGGCCTCTAGTCCCTTCCATGGGGATGGTGGGCAGAAGGGGATCCTGTGAAGGTGGGGTAGGGGGTCCCCTCAGAGGGCAGAGAGGCCTAGGAGGTATGCTTAACCAATTCCCAGCTAATCTGTGCCCCCTTGCCCTGGCTCTTCCAACCCGCAGATCTAAGCAAGTCCCTCCTCTGGTTCAATAAAGCCTTCAGTGGGGCTTCTTTGCTCCCAGGAGAGAGTCTAAATTTCTCAGGAGACCCTGGCAGGGCTGCCCACCCCCACCTCCTCCAGCCTTATTTCACTCCATCCCTGCCTCACACCCCACACTCCAGCGCACTGCACACCATGTCGTCCCCTAAATTGGCCGTGGCCTCTCCAGCCTCTGGCCCTCACATGTGCTGTTCCAGCTGCCTGAACTGTCCCTTTCCCCCCAGCCACCCTAAATAATTCATGGTGCTTCTTCAAGACACAGATACAACAAATCTCCCCTGAAACCTTCCCAGGGGTGGGGAGATGGTCAGGCCTACAACTCCTGAACCTCACCCTGCCCCGACTCATGACTCACTACTGACTTTCCTAGGACAGGTCTCCCCTGAGGGCAGAAACTGTGCCTGGTGCTCCCCAGGTCCCCAGGGCCCAGCACGTTGCCTGGCACAGAGTTGGTGCTGGGGGGTGCTGGCTGAATAAGAGGAATGACATCAGTGTTGAGTGCCTTCCTCCTCCCTACTAGTTCCTCAGACACGCCTACTTTGGCACGGGACAGTGATGCCTGCTCCCCAATAGCCCTCCCTTCTCTAGTGTCCAAGCCCTCAGGGCCCTCTGTCCTTCTAGGACATGAATAGTTGGTATGTGTGAACCTCATAGTAATAATTAACAATCAAGGAGCACTTGTTATGTGCTGGGCACTATCCTAAGTGTTTTACATATTTTAACTCGGTTCTCACAACAATATTTGAAGCAGGCATTATTGTAGTCCTCATTTTGCAGATGAGAAAATGGAGGCAAAAGAAGGGTAATAACTTGCCCATGGTCACATAACCAGGAGCAGAAGAGCCAGTCTGGCTGGCTGCAGAGGCTGTGTTCTTCAGCACTTTCCCTTACTGAGGTGCTGGTGGGGAGTCTCGGCCTGGGGGAGACAGCCCTGAGTGCCCCCACCCACTGCTCTGCAGCCAGGGTGAGCCAGCAAGCATGAGGGGCTTCAGTTACAGGAAACTGCTTATTCAGGCCAAGCCCGGACCCTTCCGTTCCCTCCCTCTCAGATTCCCTGCTCTGCGCTGGCAGCCCCTTGCCCCCGCCCCGGGGAGCGGAGCCTCTGGCCCTAATCTCATTTCAGGCCATGAAATCGCATTTGCAGCGTATTAATGTAGCACAGAGCCGGCCCGGCCCTGCCTGTCTCCGCCAGGAGAGGAGCCTGGAAAGCAATCTTGTGGGGAGGCACCTCCCGGAATGCCCGCCGTTGCAAAGCAATTATGCTTGAAGAGGGAGATTAAAATAATGTCTACACCGCCCCCCCCCCATGCCCACCCGCTGGCCTCTGCCAGGCTCCCAGTAGTGATTCAAGGGCCGGCCGGCTTCCTGTTGGGATGAGGGATGATGGGATAGACTCAGCCCTCTTCCCCTTCCCCCACAGCGTGTGCCCCCCACCCCATGGCCTGGTCCCTCACCTGTCCCCATGGTCGCTACCTTGTACCTCCCTCGAGATCTGCAAGTTCCCTCTCTCCCCCTCTCTGGGCCTTTGCCTAAGCTGTCTCCTCTTGTCTAGGATGCAACCCTCCAACTCTTGTCCTTCTGGCAAGCTCCCATTCACCTAGCGTAACAATAATAGCTAACGCTTTGTGAGCATTTACTATATTCTTTAAATGTACTATATGTTCAATTCAATAATCCTGTTAGGCAAGTGTTATGAGTTGAATTGTGTCCCCCAAGAAGATATGTCGAAGTCCTAACCCCCTGGTACCTGTGAATGTGGAAAATAGGGTCTTTGCAGATGTAATTACTTAACATGAGGTCATACTGGAGTATGGGCCCTAATCCAGTGTGGGACTGCTATTCTTTCTTGTGAAAAGAGAAGAGACACAAACAGACACAGAGGGAAGATGGCCATGTGATGTCAGAGGCAGAGATTGGAGTGATGCTGCCGCAAGCCAAGGAATGCCTGGGGCCACCAGGAGCTGGAAGAGACAAGTGAGGATTCTCCAGCAGAGGCTTCGGAGAGAGCATGGCCCTGCCAACACCCTGAATTCAGACTTTGAGCCTCCAGAACTGTGAGAGGACCAATCTGTCATTTTAACCCACCCACTTTGTGATACTTTGTTATAGCAGTCCTAGGAACTAATAGAGAGCATTGTTATCAATCCCATTTTATAAATAGGAGAGGTTAAGTAACGCAACAAAAGTCCCACAGCTGGAAGGTGGCTGAGTAGTGATTTAAATCAGAGTTTTCTATCACTTTCCTCCCTGCCTTCCTATCTCTACTCATCTGTCCTTACCCTGCTCCAGGGTGGGCCCAGTTGCTTCCCAGCTGGGAGGAGTGGATGAATGGATAGATGGATGGATGGATGGATGGATGGATGGATGGATGGCCTTCCTAGGCAGAGGTAGGTTGGCCATTGGGCCCTATGGCAGGCTGTCAGATCCAGGTTGAGGAAGGATACCCCACACTCATCCTCTACCTATCCCCTGAAAGGGCTTGGTCTCTGCTGGTCTCTGCTGCTCTGACCCCTGGGACTCTGAAGCACCAGCCAGGACTCAAGCTGGGGGTGGCTGGGCTGACCCCTGACAGGCCAACTTCTCACCAGGGCTGGGGCGGGCTGATTGGGCACTGTCAACCTTCTATCCCTCTGCCCTCCCCCATCCACTGTTTGAGTTTTATTAAAGATCTGTTTGGAGTGGAGTTTTAATCTCACCTCATACATCACACATGCCATGCCCTTGAAGCCTCTTTCTCATCTTCACAGAGGCTGCACTTGTGGGGGGGCGTGGGGTGGTACAGAGATGAAAGCGGGCGGGCCCAAGCAGGTGGGGCCTATGCATATGCCCCACATGTTCACTGGTGTGTCTGTGAGTCTGTCTTTGTGAGTGCGGGGACTCTGCATGTGGTGGGTCTGTGTGTACCCCCATATGTGTGCACACACATGTGTGTCTTTATGTGCCAGCATCTGTGAGACAGGAGTGTCTTTTGGGGTCATCTGCCTTCCCAGCATGTGAGAGAGGGAGGAAGGCAGGAGATGACCCTAAAAGGCCGCAGTAACTGGACCCTCCACCCCTCCTCCCTGCTTCTTTCGCGATGAAGGTAACTTCTGGAGATGAGGCCACCACGTTGTCCCTCTCCTGGAGCCCACTGGGGCTGGGGAAGCATGCCGCTTATCTTCAGGCCCCAACTCCTTTGGCCTGCCAGGAAGGCTGGGTGCAAGGACATTAGAGGTGGGCACCTCTTTCTTCTCCACCACCACCCCGCCCCCTCCCCCCACGAGCTTCCGAGAGGTGTGAGTCATGTCAGCCCCAGGATGGGGGGTAGGGGGAGGCACAGGCGGGCGAGGGACCGCAGGGCCATCTGGTGTGTTCAGATACAACAATCTGCTAATACAGCCTCTTCCCAGACTAGTACCCAAGCTGGGCCGGCCTTCTCCACCCCACAACCTGGAACCCAGGGGCCCAGAGATGGTGAGGCCGACAAGTCCTCAACACCCCTCCCCTGTGAGGCCAGCTGGGCAACAAGGAGCACCCCTATTTTCTAGGGGCAGAAATTGAGATACAGACACATCCACCCTCCCTAACAGGAAATCCCAGTCATTTCTAGAGCAGCAAGCGTTCATTAAGCACCTCCTTTAGTGCAGGGCTAACTGAAAATTAGCTCATTGATCCTCCCAGCCATCGAGGACAGAAGAATTGCTTGCTCCCATTTTACAGATGTGGAAATGGAGGCCAAGGGAAGTTAAGTAACCTGCACAAGGTCACACAGCTACTAAGTAAACGCCAGAGCCTGCCTTGAACTCAGGTCTACCTGACCCCAAGGCACCTGCCTTTCACCCTAAACTGGCTGACTTCCAAATCTCTCCCACGCCCCTACCGTCCTGATCTGCAGGCTTGGACCCTGATATGACCCCAAAGGTATACCGACTTGGAAATCAGGCAGGGTCAGGGTGGAGGCACAGGCTTGCGCAAGGACAAAATATGGGGCTCCCAACGTAGGCATCTTCTCTCTCCTTCACTATTCCCAGGGACCTCTGGGGTGCACCCTCCCCTCCCTGGGAAGTAAGTCTTCCAGTGCAGCGTGGGGTGGCGGGGGTGGGGGGGGGAGCCGATGGCCTGCAGGGCAATTGCTGTGCACTTAGCCGAGGGCCTCTCCCTTCCTGGGGGGGCGGGGGCAAGCCCCATCCAGCCTCTTTCCGCCAGCCTCAGCCCTCTAGCAGCGTGATAGAGTCTGCAGCACTCCCTTCGTGGGTGACAGCGCTCTCGGGAACGCCTTGACAGTGTCTTTGTTCCCCAGAAATGAAAGAAAATTGAGCTACAAAGGGAAACCTCAGGTAGCTTTTAACTGGGCTCAGCTGCCTGGGGCAGAGTGTGTTTAAGCTGGAGGCAGTTGTCACAGGAGCAGAAGGGGGAGCCGCCTGCAGCGCCCTCCCCGCCCCTCCCTCTCCGCACTCTCGCCCCCCCACCCCCACCCCCACCCCGTGATCGTGTTTACTCAAGGAAAATGCTCCTCCGAATAGTGGCAAAGGAGAAAATCAATGGAAGTTGATAGAGAAATGCAAAGCAGTTGTGTGGTGTGTGTGTGAGTGTGTGTGTGTGTGTGTGTGTGTGTGTGTGTGTGTGTTGGACGTGGACACAGCCTTAGCAAAAGCATGCTGTCTGGACCTAGGCTGACCTGCGAGGGAGCTCTGAGTTGATCCCTGGCACGTGCCTGTGGAGGGGCGCTGGTGGCTGGGGGAGGGGCGGCAGCCAATTCTCTAACCCAAGTTAACAGAGAGATTAATATATTCAATCCGCTCGGGGTAATTGAGGGAACAATTGGAGTGTTTTTCTAAAGCCCATAAAACTGCCTCATTTGCAAAGAGGAGCTGACTTGCTGCTTATCCTCGGTATTTGATGGAGCGCAGACACCCACCTCTGCCCGGAAGGGAGGAGAAGGGGTGTTACTTGGGATCCTGGTGCAGAGAAACCGGGACATGGGCCTGGGAGGGGGCTGGCAGCCCTTGTCTAACCTATTCATCCTCCCCACCTCTCATTACTTTGTTGATAGCAGCCCAAGCAGTACCTTCCTGACCTTCAGTTTCCCCACCTGTAAAATGGGGCCAGTGGCACTCCCCTCCACCAGGAAAGTGGGAGGGAGCAGCAGAAGAGGGGGCTCACGGAAGAAGGGAAGGCACTGAGTGCAGAGGGGCACAGCAAAGGGGTGCGCAGCTCCCCCAGACAGGCCAGCTCCCCAGGAAATTAAACGGGCAGTAAAGTTAATGAAATCCATATTGTACGGCTCTCCCGCTTGAACCATTCTAGTCTCCAGGGCAATGGAAATAGTGTATGCAATCGCGAGCAATAAAAGGCATAATGAATTTAAAAGCAGAGCAGCTGGGGGAGCGTGAGGATCCCAGTGCACTGGCCTGCAAGGCTGGGAGGGTGCCGGCCTGGGGCTCCGGCCAGAACCGGGACACAGACCGAAAGAGGGCAAGAGGGAGGGGGAAAAGGGAGAGGGAGCCAGGGGGCAGGAGGGTGAGGGGAGAGGGGAAGAGGGAGAGAGAAGACAAAGAGAGAGAGAGAGACGGAGGCTTCAGACGGAGGGCAGCGAGGGGACTTGAGGTGAGGCACTGGCAGATCGGTAGCCACTGCTCCATTCCCCTCCACTTCTCCTTAAAGAAAGCCCCCAGCATGCTGGTACCAAGTCCACAGTCAGAAGCCACAGGCTTAGAGCCAGGTGTTTGGCGTTTGGTGATTGCTTTATTAGCTTTTAATTCTCTTTTTTTCTCCTCCAGGGCAAAAAAGAAAAAAAAAAAAAAAGGTGTTTTAAATGGAAGAAAGAAAGAAAGAAAAAAAAAAAAAAAACCCTTGAAAGCGTCATTTAAAAGGCTCCCAGGGAACTGAATCGTTTCCAAGAAACAAAACTGCAATTGTTTGGAAGACGTAAATGCTGGGGAGTGGTGGGGGGAGGGGAATAGGAGGGAGTGCGGGAGGGGCCCCACACCCCTCCTCGGTCTCCCGGTCTCCCGCACAGAGTCTTCCAGCTCAGGGCTTAGTGGGAGACGAAGCTCCAGGGCCTGGAAAGAGAAACCCCCAGGATGGCTCCCAGAGCTTTAGGGCAAGGAATTTGTAAATTCACGTTTCAAGAAATTTTCATCCCTGGGAATTTCCAGCCCAAAGTTTCCCTCTTAAACAACTCTGCCTGTGAGATATTGTCCTTAAACCTGCAGAGAGAAGAGAGACCCCTGGGACTCCAGGGCCAAGGCTGCCGTGGCCTCCCCGGGGCCCCACGCCCCCACCACCCAGGAGGCCTCACTGGCCCTTGAAGAGTTCCAAGAGAGTGACCCCAGATGGCCCTGCTGCTGCCCTCACCCACAGAGACATGCTCTGCCCAGCACCAGACAGGCCACCCTCATTCCTGTCTGCAACCCACCCTTACCCTGAGGAAGGAGGGGCTGTGGGGCTGGGGGCAACGCAGCCATATGGTCTCAAACCAGCCATGAGGAGACAGGAGGCAGCATCAGGGGATGGGATGAGTCTGGTGGAGCTCTGCTCTGGCCCAGAGAGGAAGTTGCCTAGAGATGCCCTGAGGCTGGGCCTGGAGAAGGGCCTCTGCGTGTGGCTGACAGGGAACCTAGAGGTGGTACCCCTCCCGTACAGGACACAGCTCCCTCTGCAGCCCCTGCCTGCTCACTCCTGGATCCCCTCATTGTGGGTCAGGGGCTGAGGAAGTGACCTCTGTTCTGGCATCTGTGACTGTACGTACTGGAAATGTTATGGGGGTGGTTCTTCTGCCATCACCTCCTCACCCCCTCACATGCACAGCAGGCCGAGGACTGGAGAAGGGAGGGTCAGATGTGCACTGGCCACAATAATATTAGCTCAGGGCAATTGATTGTTCCAGCTGGGTCTCCAAGATTCAGGAAATGCTGTGACCAGCATTGCCATAGCCATTTAGGGCTGTGTAACCTGAAGGCCATAGCTGAGAAGCAAGGTCCGCCACTAACTGAGCCCTGACCCTGGTCACAGACTGAGCCCTGATCCTGGCCTCACACTGAGCCCTGACCCTGGTCACACACTGAGCCCTGACCCTGGTCACAGATTGAGCGCTGACCTTGGTCACAGACTCAGCCCAAACTCTGGCCCCAGACTGAGCCCTGCCTCCTGCTCCCTGCGCATTCTTGATCATTACATTCCTAATCTCCCTCCTCCTCCCTCCCTGCCACACACCCACAACCAACATCAGGTTCTGCTTGAAAAAATAACATGCACTACTACGTAAAGTTGGAGAACAACTTGTGAGCCTACAACAAAGCTCTAAACTGAACAGATACAACTCTTGAAATGCCTGATGCAGGACTGAGGATACAATGGAAGGGACAAGATCCATGTTAAGGAAGCCTTCCTGAAAGAGGCAGTTTTCAACCTAGACATTTGCATCTGGAGCCCAGAAATCATCCGTTCCCAGCCTTGAACTGAATGTTGTGAAGTTGGGCTGCACCCCAAGAATGCAATTCTCTCCCCATCCTTTCTTCTTGCTTCTTTTCTTCCCGCCATCTCTCCACCCCCTTTTTCAGCTCCTTTCTCCTCTACTTCAGTTGAGAACCAGAGAGAGCTGGGATAAGTCTTTCCTCCAGCTTCGTTCTCCCTATCCACAAACAAAGAGGGCGAGGGGAGGGTGGTTTCAAGGGTCCCTGTGGTTCTAGGCCCCATCCACCCCACAAGGGAGCTGACCCACAGGCCCAAAGGACAGCCTGCAGGTCCCACCCCTCCCTGAGAACCTGGTTTTGCTGCTGTTCCTCCTGCTGGGTCTTTGAGCCTCCAAACTGCAGCACCAGAAAGGCTCCCACATTCTTTAGGCCGAACCACTGGGCTATTTGCCTGAGCTGAAAGACAGAGCCCCTCTGTTCTCTAAAAGACCCCTCTCCATTGTCTGTTCCGTGGAGCCCCCTTGTCAGGGTTGTGATTGCTGCTCCCCCAGGAGGGAAGTGATTTTCCTGTCCCTTGAAAGTCATTTTTTTGTCTTGGTAGAAGCAGACATCTGACACTTTAACAGGGAGCATGGCAAGGAGATGATGGCTTTAAATAACGGAAATTAGAGCTGCTGCCGCAGACTCAGCCATCTCGCCAGCAGTCTCCCTTCCCTCACACTCATTGACAGCTGCAGCCTGGAAAGTCCTGTCCATGTGGCCCCTGGCTCTGGGGTGGCCAGAACGTGTGGGGACCTGGACAGTAAGGACTGCTTCTCCCCGAGCTCTGTGCTCCTACACGCCCGGTCCTGTGATAAACTCTAGGACAAAGGAGGAGGCCAAGGGGCAAAAGAAGGGGCCAGGCCTGGAACTCTGGGAGCTTGTAGTTGGAGAAATGGTATGACAAGCTCACCACTGTATCCTCAGCACCCAACAAACCAAAAAAACCTAAAAGAAAAAAACCATCCAATTGGTAAAAGAGCTAGGGACAGAATAGGTGGCCAAAGAGTATTCGTTGACTGACTAAGGAATGAATGAACGGAAGCCAAAGTGGCCCATGTAATAGGCTGAGCTTGTCCCCAGGTCCCTGGCTCTTCCACTTGCTGCCAGGTCAATCTGCCTAAATCACAGCCCAGATGGTGTCTTTCTCCCCGACAGACCCCTTTGGTGGCTCCTCACTGCCTCCTGAGTTGAATATCCACCGCTCTCTTCTGACATGGTGCTCTCGATTCCTTCCATTTTCTCCCATCCTTGGGTCCTCTATCAGCCTGACTCAGCCCACCACCCAGGGCTCCACTTCAGCACCAGACCGGTGCTGGCTGCTGAGAACAGGAGAGCCAGGCACCACTACCAACACTGGATTCCAACCTCAGCTCATCCTCCAGCTTTTCCTTCCCTCAGCCAGATCGTTCTGGACCCTTCCCCTGGAATGCCTGCCCAAGCCCCACAATTGCCTACCGTAAATCTCACTCACCTAGCATGCGGTCTGACAGAGTCCGCACTTAGCAAACATTGGATGGATGGACAAAAATTAGGTACCATGACCCCCCTATTATCAAACCCGTTGTTGCCAAGTTGATTCTGACTCATAGCGAACCTATAGGACAGAGTAGAACTGCCTCACAGTGTTTCCAAGGAGCAGCTGAATGGATAGATGAACGGACGGATGGATGGATGAAAGTTTCATCTCAAATGTCACCTCCTTCGAGAAGCCTTTCTTAAGGCTCCAAAGTCCAACATGTGCACTCCCTCACCAGAGTGCTCCTTCTAGCACATGTCTTACAGGGCTGTGTGTGATGCCCATGTTGTAATTGACTGTCTTCAAGCTAGGTGGCACCCTGAACATGGGAACTCATCAAGCTGTGGGTTCCAAACACTATTTTTGCACTAAGGCCCCCAGAAAACGTTGGAATTAAAAGGCATCAAGCAGTCCTGGCGCTCAGTTTCTACACGTGTGAAATTGATGGCTACTTACTCCGCCAATTTCCACCTGTGCCGGCTATGAGGCCTCCAGCCACACAGCCTGGTTGCAGCACTTGGCCATACCGGGGAAGCCCCCTACAGCATGGTCATCTGGGCCTAAGGCTGCCGGGGTCCTGGCTTAGGGCTGAGTCCCTCCTGGCTGTAGGAAGAACTGGATGGGCTTGGGAGTGGGGGCACACAGAGCAGACTTCCATCTTCTGGTCCCTCAGGACCTCCAGTGGAACGTGGTCAGAACATGCAAGACTGAGGTTAGGGACTGAAGGGTCTCAGGGCATACTCACCCACTGCGCAGAACCAAAACAACCACAACCCCAATACATTGGTGACAGAATATACAAATAGATCAGAATCGAGAGCCCAGAAACAGGCCCACACAAATATAACCGACTCATCTTTGACAAAGGAACAAAGGCAATTCAAAGGAGAAAGGATGGTCTTTTCAACAAGTGGTGCCGGAACAACTGGACATCCACATGGAAAAAAAAACAAAAATGAATCTGGACACTGACCTTACATCTTTCACAGAAACTAACTCAAAATGGATCACAGACCTAAATGTTAAATGCAAAACTGTACAACTTTTGGAAGATAACATAGGAGAAAACCTAGGTGACCTTGGATTTGGTGCTGAGTTTTTAGATACAACAGTAAAGGCATGGTCCATAAAAGAAGCAATGGATAACTTAGACTTCATTAAAGTTAAAACTTCTGTGAAAGACACTGTTAAGAGAACAAAAAGACAAGCCACAGACTAGGAGAAAATATTTGCAAAACACATATCTGATGAAGGACTTATATCCAAGTTATACAAAAAACTCTTAAGACTCAACAATAAGAAAACAAACAACCCAATTAAAAAATGGGCAAAAAATCTAAACAGACACCTCACCAAAGAAGGATCTGCAGATGGAAAATAAGCATACGAAAAGATGTTCAACACCGTATGTCATTAAGGAATTGTAAATCAAGACAATAATTAGATACTACTACCTACGTATTAGAAGGGCTACAATCCAAAGCAGTGACAACACCAAATGCTAGGGAAGATGCAGAGCAACAGGAATTCTCGTCCATTGCTGGTAGGAGTGCAAAATGGTACAACCACTTTAGAAGACAGCCTGGCACTTTTTTACAAAGCTAAGCACAGTCTTACCATATGATCCAGCAATTGTACTCCTAGATATTTACTCAAATGAGTTGAAAACTTATGTCCATACAAAAACCTGCACATGAATGTTTATAGTAACTTCATTTATATTTGGCAAAAATATTGGAAGCAATCAGCACGTCCTTCACCCGGCAAATGGATAAACAAACTGTGGTACATCGAAGACGTATTATTCAATGATAAAAAGAAATAAGCTCTCAAGCCACGAAAAGACATGAAGGAACATTAAATACATATTGGGAAGCTGTGCCGCCTGCTCCGTGAGGGATGGGGGCAACGGCCAGGCTTATGAGAGAGTCTGAGATGGCAGAGCCAGAGCAGGACCCAGGGAGCACCCACCTGCAGCCTGTGGAGCTGAGGCTCTGGGCACAGTGACACCAGCTCTGGCTGGCCGGCCCCTGGAGGGCAGTTTGAGGAGGGGGGCCTCGTGGCCCGGTGCACATGGAAGGCCACGCTGTAGGCCAGGCCCCCGCAGTGGCGGGCAGTGGGGTCTGCGCTGGCCCGGAGCAGAGCCAGGGTGCCACAGTAGCGATACAGGCCCTCGTGCTCCTGAGCATCAAGGCTCATGCCGGGTTGGTCTGGGCGCGGGTAGATGGGGAAGATGGCTTCGCCCACCAGCTGGGCTGTCCTTCCTGAGGCCCCATCCAGCCTCAGTGTCTCCACCTGAAGCTGTGCATCGTGATGCCTGTCATTCTTGCAGAAACCTGGTGGGGGAACCTGAGGTTCAGAGATGGGCTCTGGGTTGCACTGCCTCCTGCAGGGGGTAAGGAGGGCAGGCAAGGCCCTCAGGAGCCCTGGGCTGCAAGAGTAGAAGCCAAGCAGGCTTGGCTAAGATTTCCCTGGTAGGTGCTATGACCTCCTCTCAAGTCTCCCTATAGCCACCACTCCCCCGCCCGCCACCATTTCCTGACACCCAGTCCAAGCCCACAGGTGGAGGAGAAAGGGCTCTTACTCTCTGAGATGGTCCTGGGTCCCCACACCAGCCTGAGGGAAGAGTTCAGCCTACCCCTGAATTCTGGCTTCCTGAAGGCCTGGGACTTGGTTTCCCCATGCCCTCTTGCACATCCTCCTCCAGGAAGCCTGCCTGGGTGGCCTTATAGTCTAGGCATGGATCTGCTGCTCCTTCCAGTTCACTTAACTATTCCCTGCCTGGCATTCCTGCCCCTTCACATGTTCTGGAAACTCCCAGAGGGGAGGGCCTGGGTGTCCTCTCTGTCCACCCCCTACACCCACACAGTACTCAGGGCTGGTTCTAATGATACTGGGTTTAATACCCACTGCCAGACTGGCCCAGAGCCTGCTGTGCACGCACAAGGCCATTTCTCATCTGTCTTTTTACTTCTTCCTCATCGGACACTATGCGACCAGCACCAGCATCCCCATGTCACACTGAAGGAGGCACAGGCTCAGAGGGCAGCATTTACCCAAGGTCCCCTAGGCAGAGCTTCAGAATTAGGTCTAGAGCTCTGCCTTTGCCCCTCCCAATTCCAACGGGGCCCCCTGGGGCCCCCAGAAGGGGCAGGGCAGGGGTTTCCAGCTCTTCTTCCCCCACTCCCAACCTTACCTCGTACCTTTGGGCAAGGTGAAGACAAACTTGCTCCTGGTGAGGGCGAGGCTCTGGCCAGGATCCTGCTGCTCAGTCACACTGGTGACAGCAGAGTAGGCAGGAAAGGGGTCCCCATCATTCACTCGTAACTGCACCCCAGCCCCGGAGCTGGCTTGCAGGGGGTTCTCAGCGGACAGCCGAAGGATGTATCTGCCGGCCTCATTAAACCCCACGCTGAAGACCTCAAACTACAGGTCCAGTGTCTTCTCCTCAGCCTTCAGCCTCTGGCTTAGCAGGGACGCAGGGACCCAGGGCTCCGGCCCCCTAAAGGCCATGGCCGCTGTCAGGGACTGACCGCAGGGCTAAGTGCTGCCCGTCCCCTCCACAGTCCCGGCCAGGGCCCAGTCTGAAAGCTTACACACTGGGCCCTCGGAACCGCACCTCACCCCACTCTGTTTGTTTGAAGAGAAACCAGGTAACAAGCCAGGAAGCTGGGCCTATCCCGGGGGAACAAAGGCTGCCATTCATCCCTCCCTTTCAGTATTTGTTCATTCTACAAATATTTATTGAGCACCTACTATGTGCCAGCAAAATTCTAAGCATTTGGAATATAGCAGTGAGCCAAACAAAGATTCCTGTCCTGGTGAAGCTTATCTTTTAATGGGAGGAGAGGGCAGGGGAGACAGACAAAAATAAACACTAAACATAGAAAATAAGTAAATTACAGTGTATACTAGAGGATGATTTTAAAAAATCAAATGATAACAAAAAGTTATAGTAGGGGCAATGGTGATTCAGTGGTGGAATGATCAACTTTTACACGGGAGACCCAGGTTCAATTCCCAGCCAATGCTCCTCATGCACAGTCACCACCTGTCTGTCAGTGGAGGCTTGTGTGTTGCTAGGATGCTGACCAAGTTGTAGCAGAACTTCCAGACTAAGATAGACTAGGAAGAAAGGTCTGGAAGTCCACATCCAAAAATCAGCCATCGGATCACAATGGTCCAATCCTCAACTGATCATGGGGTTGATGAAGGACCGGGCAACATTTTGTTCTGTTGTACACGGGGTCATCATGAGTTGGGGTCTGACTGGATAGTAGCTAACAACAACAACAGAAGATGGTAAATTCTATGGAAAAAATTAGAGCAGGGTTAGGGATGAGGAGGACTATGGGGTTGGGGAACACGTGGGTATAGGGTATTCAAAGCTTCCTATTTCTGGAAACACCTGTCTCTACACACCTCCTTGTTCCCAAGAGTTTTTGACTTGTCTTCTCCCTTGTCCTCTCGAGGGAAGGCAGATAGTGTCTTTCCCTGGGAGCCCAGAGCCTCTTACACCAAAGAGTTGTCAGGCTGGACTCCATCCTCCCTGACCCAGGATCTTTTTACCCAATGGGAGAGGGGAGGTTCTGGAAAATCCCTCAGTAAGAACTACCTCTACCATCATCACTATCACCACCACTACCATCACCACCACCACCACCCACCTCCACCACTACCACCATTACTGCCATCACCTCCACCTCCATCACCACCACCACCATCACCCTCACTTCCACCACCACCACCACCTCCATCACCACCACCACCACCACTCCCATCGCCTCCACCACCATCACCACCACCACCATCACCCTCACTTCCACCACCACCACCACACCATCGTCTTCACCATCACCATCATTGTTAACATTACCCGGTGTGATTGATGATACTCTTCATTGAGCAGCTCCTGGATACCAGGCACTCCCTATGGCTCTGTGAGGTGGATATAATTCTCCTCATTTTACAGATGAGGAATTTGAGGCTAAGAGTGTTAAGAAACTCTTCCCATATCACACAGTTAATAAGAAGCAGAGCTGAGATCTAAATCCAGGGATTCTAAATCTATCTGTATTTTCTCATACTAAACATGCCCTGGGACTGGCCACCATTTTCAATCATCCTAACTCAAAGAAATTCATTCTATTAGGGAATTCTGGACCCTAAAACTGCAGAGGTATAGTTTTGAGTCTAAAGAGGACACTTAGGACAGTATAGATTTCATTGTAAAATCCCCTTGACTAGAAAGCATGGTTTTCATAGAGTAAAAGATACTTGTTATGGATTGAATTGTGTTTACCCAAAAGATGTTGAAGTCTAAACCCTTATACCTGTGAATGCAACCCTGTTCAGGAATAGCGTTTACTTTTGTTATGCTAACAAGGTCATATCGGAGTAGGGATGGGTCTTAAACCTAATCCCTTCTGAGTAGTCTCTTATAAAAGGGAAAATAGACACACACACACACACACACACACACACACACACACACACACACGGGGAAGACAGATGCCAGGTAAAGATACATCTACAAGCAGTCAAGGAATCCCAAGGAATGACCAGGGCTACAGACAAGGAAGAACCCTAGAGCCAATGCATCTCCAAAACTGTGAGAAAATGAAATCTGTTCTTTAAAGCCATCCACTTTTGGCATTTCTTGTTATAGCACCACTAGATAACTAAGACAATACCAATCTAGAGATGGTATCAACCACCCCAGCTACAGATGGCCCCATTGTATGGTGAGCTTCCTCTGCAATGGCTAAACTTCAGCTTCTTCAGGTTTCCCAAGGAGAAACTGAGGCAAAGAGGGTTTAGAAGACCCAAGTTCTAGTTACCTGATTTGCAGTTGTTCAGCAAACCCCTGGCCGTCTCTGGAAGTCAGTGCCCCCATCTGTACAATAGGTGGGAGTGGGGTAGATAAGTCATTTCACGGCCCTGACAGTCTGAAATTCCATTTAAGTCATATTGGGAAAAGCCATAGTATGGCCTTTTTGGGGAGAGGGTGGGTAACAGGGGTTACCTGGAATCTTTGCCTCAATAGCTGAGCATAGCCAACAGCCTGGGTCAAAACCCATTGCCATTGAGTCAATTCTGACTCATGGCAACTCCGTGCGTTGCAGAGTAGAGCTGTTCCATAGGGTTGTCTTTACAGAAGCAGATTGCCAGGCCTTTCTTTTGTGGCACTGCTGGGTGGGTTTGAACCACCAACTTTGAGGTCAGTAGTGGAGTGCAAACTGTTTGTGCCACCCAGGTACCTTAGCCTGGTTCTAGAGGCTGTGATTTGCCTCTGCCAGGTCTAACATCATGGAGAGTAGTAATTCAGTAAAAGCAGCTCTCTTCCCTTGCATGTTTGAAGTGACCGTAAGAGATGTTACAAAGTAGGGGTCAGTCCCTCCTGCTCTCGGCTCAACCTCTGTGCACTACACCCCAGCCCTGTGCCCCTGTAGTCAGGCCCCAGATGCAGACTCCGGCTTTCCTGAGCCTGTGTATTCTGAGTCCCTTCAACATTTCGCTCTTTCCACCTCTCTCCCTTCATTCCCTCCCACTTTCTACAGATCTGAGGTGACTGTGTTGGCCTTAGCATGAATTTTGGGACCTCCACCATCTGACCTCTGCACCTCTCCCACTTCTGGCCTCCTCTCCCCCACTGTGGCTCCAGGGAAGGCTCACTTTTGCCCCAGGCCAGGCCTGCCCTTTCTCACCTTCCTGCCTTTGCTGGTGCTGTTCCCTCTGCCCAAAGTGCTCAGCTCCACCTGGTACAATCCTACTCACCCTGCAGACTGGATAAAAGCCACACTGTGTGCTTCCCTCTCCTGTCTCAAATGATGACCTGTCCTTATTGGACTGATGATGTTTGTGTGCCCAGGACAGAGCTGGGCAAGGGATAGGTGATTGGGAGAAGGTTAAAGCATTGTGGAATGAATGCATGCATGCATGCACAAATGGAAGAATAAATGAATTAATGAGCAAACCTGACCCAGCTTCTGCTTGTGCAGAGAAGAATCTGGAAACCCAGGTTCTTCTGGCTATGTCATCTGGATTCCATGAGAAGCAAAGACCATTTTGGGTCTTTGACCCAAACTTGGACTCAGAGCTGCATCCTGGTCCTCGATGGACAAGGCATGTGCCCAGGAGAAAGGGCAGCAGCGTGGGGGTGAGTGACAGAGCAGAGGCAGTGGCTTCCTTGGGCCTGTCCTCAGCTCTACTGAGAAAATCATAAAACCTCAATGAGTTCTAGCAAGTCAGGGCTGGATGGCACTCCCATTTTACAGATGGGGAAACTGAACCCAGGGCAGCCCAGTGCAGAATTCTTTTCACTCCCAGTTGCCTACCAATTCAGTTTCTGTAGTTTTCCACTCCAGAAGAGGCTTTTCCTGGGTGGCAGAGGCCTTGCAACCCCAGAAGGAGCCAAGAAGGGGTGGGGTGGGGAGGTGGGGAGGGAGCAATACTGACTTCCAAGGCCCTTTCCTTGGCCCCAGCGTGAAAGACTTTAATGAGACCCTTGAGTTTTCTTTCTTCCCCTGAAGAAAGGCCACTCAGAGGCCTCTGGCTTTGTCTGGAAGAGCCTGGGCCTGTAATTAGCCCACCCCAGAGGGCCCCCTTCCTGCCTCCCACAATGCCTTCTTTCAGCCTCCACCAGCTGATACCACCCGCCCCCCACCCCCACCCCATGGCTCCTGAGGGACCTCAGACCCCTCCCCGAAGACCCACCTCCTGGGCCTTTGCTCAGAGTTGACTCCTCCAGGCAAGGCCGTCGTCGGTGAGTCTCCTAGGACTATTATCCCTTTCTAGAGATGAGGAAACAAACGCAGGCTCAGAGATAGTGCGGGGAGTGAAGGGATGCACCTGGACCTCAAGCCTCCTGATTCTCAGGCCAGTATGATCAGGTGATCATCACCTCCCCACAGCGGGACTTCAGTACCCTGCCCCCTCCAGCAGCTTCCCCTTCTCTACACTGGAAACGTCCCAGGCCCACACCCCACTCCCTTCAAGTCCAAAAGGCCAGAGGCTCACGTGATGGTAGAATCGCAGACTCAGACCGGCAAAGTGAAAGCATGGGAGCCAGCCTCTCTCCATTGCACAGATCGGAAAACTGAGGGCCAGATCAGAAAAGGACTTGTTTGTGGTTACTCAGGACAAAATTAGAAGGCCAGTCTCTTCCCCCGACTAATTGTTGTGACTAGGGCTGGGGTCTGGCTACCTTGGAACTCTCCCCTCTAAGTGGTAACTGTCATCCTCCCCCACAACCCCATTCGGTTCTCCTGGCCCCTTGCTCCAGGCTCCAGCACTGAGCACTGTCCGGAGAGTATTGCTCATCCCTGAAGCCCTCGTATGCTGCCTTCAGCCAAGCAGGAGGCGGCAGAGGAGAGCTGGGGCTGCAACTGCTAATCCCTGGGCTAGTCAGACAGCCCCGGTCTGCCAGCCTTGCCTCAAGGGGATAAAGCTCCTGGAGTGGAAGGAGGAGAGGGTGCTAGCCTCGCTGGCAGTGTCAGCGGCACTGACCTCTGCCTTCTGTGTGCCCAGTCACCTGGCTGCTCTGCTGGGCTCTGAGGACTCAAACCCACAAAACAGCATCCAGCCCAGCAGGGCCCTGCAAACTCTGGGGATTCTGCAAGCAGTGCTGGTCCTCCTGCCGCACCAGGCGACAGACAAAGCAGGTAACAGAGGGGAGGGGCGCGGGAGCTGGCAGGGCCCAAGACCAGGGATTCAGGC
This sequence comes from Dugong dugon, assembly GCA_030035585.1. Classification (NCBI taxonomy): domain Eukaryota; kingdom Metazoa; phylum Chordata; class Mammalia; order Sirenia; family Dugongidae; genus Dugong; species Dugong dugon. The sequence continues at coordinate 19,589,816 of CM057482.1, read as the reverse complement.
AGGGCAGTGGCTAGCTAGGAAAAACCTTTACTGCCAGGCTTAGAGAGAGAGAAAGAACAGAAAGAGCAGGAGAGAGAAACAGAAAGGAAAAGACAGAATCATGGCGAGAGACAGAGCTAGAGAGTGAGGCACAGAGAGAGGGTTAGAAGGAGAGGCAGAAAAATGGGAGACAGGCAGACTGTGTCAAACAGAGAGAGGACGAGATACAGACAGATACAGGGATGGAAAGAGAGACTGATGGACAGGAACAGACAGGCAGACAAAAAGACAGAGCGGTAGTGAGATAGAAAGAGAGAAAGAAGCCAAATAGACAAACCCACCAGTGGGCACCAGTGGACAGAAGTTCTGCTGCGTTCTTACCAGAAAGAATACTGAGAGGTGTGTCCCAGGCCTACCACTTGGCTTAACTAACTTTGGGAGTCCCCCCCTGATTCAAGATCTAGGTCCCAACGGGGATCCACAAGCCGCAGGATGAACAAAGTAAAAGCTCTGAGAAAAGAGGCTTTTGGGGAAAGAGCCATGAGCTTGGGAAAATAGGGAAAGCCTCTGGCCAAACTATCCTGGCTCAGTCACTGACCATAGCATGTCATGTGGCCTCTCTGGGCCTCAGTTTCCCTTGCATGTGATGGAGAATATGGGTAGAGCAGGAGTCTCTGAGGTCTTCTCTAGCCCTGTGATCTGCTTTAGGTTGAGCTCTATCTTTGCAGTTAACTTACTGCTCCATCCTACCTTAACTCATGACCTCCACCTCATGGTCCAAGATGGTTGCTTAAGATCCAGCCATCATCACTGCACTTCAGCCAGCTGGAAGGAGGAGGGGTAAAGAAGAGAACACCTCTTTCTTCAATATTTTTATTGTACTTGAGGTGAAGGTTTACAGAACAAATAGTTTCTCATTAAACAGTCAGTACACATATTATTTTATGACATTGGTTAACAACCCCATGACATGTCAACACTCTCCCTTCTCGACCTTTTTTTTTTTTTTTTGGTGAAAATATACATAGCCAAAGATACACCATTTCAAAAATTTCTACATGCACGGTTCGGTGACATCGATTACATTCTTCCAGTTGTGCTGCTATTCTCACTTTAGATGAAGGTTTACAGAACAAAATAGTTTCTCATTAAACAGTTAGTACACATGTTGCCCTCTGACAATGGTTAACAACCCCACTACATGTCAACACTGTCCTTACTCAACCTTGGGTTCCCTATCACCAGCTTTCCTGTCCCCTTCTGCCTTCTAGTCCTTGTCCTTGGACTGCTGTGCCTCATTAGTCCCGTTTTGTTTTATGGGGCTGTTTAATCCCCGGCTGAATGGGGGAAAACCTCTCTTTAAGAACACCTGGAAGTTATGTTCAGCACTGCCTTTTCCATCTCATTGGTGAATACATAGTCTCATGGCTGCACTTAGAGAGGCTGGGGAATGAGCAGTAATGAATTAGGGACGGAATCCATTTCACACAGCTCAGTGACGCCTTCATAGCGTCTCATCCACATCAGGGTTCAACACAGTCTTATCTCTCCCTTTTGCTATTAAAAACATATGCAATGCAAGTTTTAAAAATACACATTTCAAACACATTAAAATCTCCATCCTCCCAAACCTATCCTGTCCCCAAGGGTGACCACTGTGAAAAGTTTGTTGTGTGTCTGCCAGCTTTGTTTTTTATGTATTTACACACACGTATGGGTTCAAGGAACATCAGGTAAGATCATAACATACAACTCACTTTCTTGGTTGTTGTTACTTGGCAATGGGTCTTGGGGCTTCTACCATGTCATTCCACAAGGAGGTACCTCATTCTTTTCAACAGCTGAATAGTACTCCACCTTATGGAAGTTTATTGATGGATATTGGGCTTGTTGCCAAGTTTTTGCTATTACAAACTGCCTTGGGCATCTTTTCTGCATATATATGTAAGCATCCCTTGAGAATGGTTTCCTAAAAGTGGGCTAAAGGTCACTTCTCTCTTTGTGAGGTGGGTTTGACCCTTTCTCCCTAGAAAGCCCTTCTTGATAAGGAAGCTGGTGGTCCATGTCTTAGCCCTGGCTGCTCTCTCTCCCTCCCCCTCTCTCCCTGGGCAGGCACAACCCTGGCACCATCCTCAGCACCATGCCCTCTCTTATGGGGTCTTCACCATCACTGGGAGCCAATCTCACATCCTAAAGCCTGTGCTGCCTGGGCTGCCCCTCTAATTGGCTGTGCCTCCTTTCTCCTTGGAGGGGAAGAGACCACCTGCCAGCTCCCCTTTCCTGAGAATTTAGGGTCTCTTTCTTCTTCCCACCTTTTTCCATGCCCTCCCTTCCCTGCCTGCAGCAGTACCTTTTGAGTACTTTTCCCCTTCCTTTGTCTTGTTTGCATCCCTACAAGGCGCTCCCTGTAGGAGGGGGAGGGGAGAGCATGGTGAGCCTGGGCCAGCCCCTTGGGCTCAGTGATGGAAGACCAGGTCTGACTGTCCCTGCAGCCCAGGGGGCTGGCGGGGGGTAGGGGAGGAGGAGGGGTGTAAGAATGTCCTGGGAGGAGCAGCAGGGCCCCAGAATCCCGGGGAGACTCCGGTCTGTGAGGAGTGGAAGAGAAAGCTGTCTGAGGAGCCTTTTTGGGTAACAACTGGAATGGGATCCTCAAAGCTCCATGAAAGTGTGACAAATCCCTCTGCCCCCTCCCATGGGCAGGTCCCTCAGCCCAGCCGGGCGGGCAGCAGCGGGACGCTGACCATGTTATTAAAAGCCAAGCTGGTGGTTCCTCTCCAGCTCGGTGTAATTCATAGGCAATGCTCCCCCTAGAGTGATGGATGGTGACAAATGAGGGTGAGTAGGGGGTTCCTTAGCCCATCCTTGGCCACAGCTGGAGAAACTCAGCCATCAAAGCCCTGCATGGGCCGGCCCCTCCACAGAGGTGACTCTGAGGGCCAAGGAGATCAAGTTTCGGGCAAATGGCTGGGGGGGGGGGGGGTGGAGAGGCTCCGTTTTCGAGACAAGCCGCCTGTGTCTAGTATGGGGCCTCAGCCCTGCTGTGGGTGCAAGCTGGAGAGATGGGGGTGGGGTGGGCTCCTCTGATCCTGGAATCACTGGCACGAGGTCTGGGGGCGGGAGGAGGGGCAGGGCCAGAGCTGGTGGGAAGGAGGGAGCTGCCTTTCCAGGAGGAGATCAAACACCTCTTAAAGCAGGTGCTGCTGGGGACACTGCCCAGGCGAACTGCTGAGACCCACAACCAGCCACCCCTGTGCGCCCCAGACCAAGCTGGGGCCAGGGCTCAAAGCAGGTGGCCCTAGTTGTTGGGGAGCACTCTGCCTGCCTGGAGGGACTCCCACAGGGTGATCAATAAAGGAACCGGAAGAGATACAGAAGGGAGAGGTAAAGAGAGTTGCTTGGTAGAGGTGGGGCTGGAGCCAACCCTGGATGGCCCGGTAGGATTGGAACAGGTGCGGGAGCAGGGAGAAGGCACACCAGCGGGTAGAGCCTGAGCAACGGCTTGGAGGAAGGAGTGGGACGGCAGGGTCAGGGCTGAGCAATTTTGAGAGATAAGGTTGGAGACCTGGAGATGGCTGGTCTCAGGGCCACTGGGGAGCTAGTGGGAGCTCCAAAGGGCAGGGATAAGAACTATGTCTGTGCAGGATCTGACTGCTTGTAAGCAAGAGATTGGATGGAGGGCTTTGTCCTGTGGTCAGCAGGGGGACAAGGAGAGAGGACTCGAGGAATCTGCCCAGCAGCCAGTGTCCTTGGTGAGGAAGGAGGGCGGCACAAAGCCTACCATTCAAGGCCAAATCATGGAGGCACCACCCCAGGGAGGAGGTACTGGAAAGGGAGAAGCCAGGGCTCTTATAGCTGGAGGGATCGTCACGATCTTCTGGCCAGTACTCTGAAGGCAGGAAACCCTCTAGCATCTTGATAGCACTAGCTTCTTGATTGCCTCCCCTGATGAGGGGCTCATTACTCTGTGAGAGCAAGAAATCTACCTTCGTCCTAAGCTCCCACTCCTACCTCCCCTCCTCTGAGTCAGTTCTGGTTTCTCCCTCGGGGAAGGGAAGAACACCCTGCTCCCCTGGAACAGTCAGCTAACCTCCTACTCCTCACCATCGTCTACACTCATCACCAGAGCTCAATCACTCATACTGTGATGAGGCTATCGGTGAGGGGGGCCTGTGAATTCCAGGAAGGGGTGGGGTGCTGTGTCAGATGATGCTTCTGACCCTCCTTCTGCATGGCAGGACCTAGGCTGGGTGAGAGTTAGGGAGCCATCCAGGCTCTTCCCTGCTAGAGTAGCAGCAGGCAACGCTGCTTCCAGCCCACTGCCTGGAGTCAAGCTCGGTCTGGGACCCGCATTAGGCACCTGTGTATGTGTGTGTGTTTGCAGGGGAGCAGACCCTGAGATTCCCGGCCTGCAGCGTTCCACCTGCCTTGGCAGCTTATCTAAGGGCTCATAGAGGTGGCTGGCTGCAGGCACACTGGCCATCCCCACCCCATCCTTGCTCGTGGACTGAAGCACCCCTTGGATGTTCTCTCTGTTGTGCTGCTGGAGATTGCAGGTGTTGCTGAGGTTGTGGGGGTGTTCCTGGGGTGTTGTAGAAGTTTTGGGGGTGTTGCTGGACTCAGAGAGCCAAGGGCTGGCCTGGGGCGGGGGGTGGTGTTGAGAAATAGAGGAGTCTAGACTTACTGCAACTGCTTGCCCCGGTTTTGGCCGTCTTGCTTCAGCCTGTGTTTGCTTTGCTAGACTGAGGTGTTTGCTGAGGCTGGTGTGGTACTGAGGTTCTGAGGCATTTTAGAGGCTCTGGGATGTTGCTGAAGTTCCGTGGGTCCTTGAGGAGGATATTGAGGTACCTGGGGCCTTTTTGGTGTTGCTGAAATTCTGGGGATGTTACTGAGATTCTGGAGGTGCTCTGAGAGATCTGGGAGTCCTTGGGGTGTTTCTGAGGTTCAGGGGTGCCTCTGGCCTTCCCTATTCCCTCTGGCCCACTGTTTAGCTCCTTCTAAGCTAAGCACTTTGCCCTTTGAGGATTCTGATGACCACTGGCTGCCGAAGACACGCACAAGGGCCTCTGTTCCTGGCCACAAGGATTCCTCGGGTTTAATCAACTTGAACAAAAACATAGGGAGGAAGGAAGCACTGTCCCCAGGCCTTCATGGACCAGCTCCAGCTGAGGGGCAGGGTGGCTCGTGCCAGGCCCAGATGGCAAAAAAAATTTATTATTCTTTTTTATTGTGGTGAAAATATACATAACAAAACATACACCATGTCATCAATTTCTACAAGTATAATTCAACGACACTGATTACTTTCTTCAAGTGGTGCAACCATTCTCGCTAGCCTGGAAGTTTCCTAGGACACCCTTCCATAGCAAGCAGGGCTCAGCTACCCCCTAGTCTGTGCCCATCTGGGATCCTGCTGGCCTGGGCTACTGAGCAAAGGTCTCCTTGGGTATTGGCCTCAGCCTCATTTGAATATGCCCTCGTGGGCTCACACAGGCCTCAGCTAGGCAGCCCTGACCCTGCCCTGCTCCCTGCTCACCTCTCAGACACTCCTTCTCAGTTCTCCTAAGACACTTAAACCTCCTTTTGTCTACCATTCCTGACCCTCCCTGGCCTCAGGGCCCTGCTCCAGGCCCCTTCCTCCAGGAAGCCTCCAAGATTGCTGAAGCCTCTTCCTTGCCCCTCCCTCCTCTCCTTTCTCCCCTGAGCATCTGCAGTTCCTTCTCCCCAGCACACCCTCTCTCAGGCCCCTCCTCCCCCGAAGGCAGGTGCTGGTCCCCCTGACTCTTCTGGATACGAAGCCTACAATGGCAACTCCAGGGGGCAGGCCCTGGACCCTGCTGCCTAGACCTTCGGAGTTAATTCTTCAGGAGCAGGTCCTTACCATCTTTCTCATCCCAATACTTTTTCTTGCCAGCTTGTAGTCTGGGGGCGTCCTTCCTAACACCTCTATGTTGCCCCTCCCATTTTGCTGCTGGGAGCTCCAAGCTGAGGAGATACTTTAGGCTCGAGAAGGGGGGTCCCTCTCCCCACCTGAGCCATGCAGCCACACAGTATCCTTGGCTTTTCTACCCTGCCCCCACCAGAGTGGCTAGGAGAATCAGGGGCCAGGAGGACAGCAATGGGGGACACTTGGGCAGGCTGCAGCCACTCTCCATGGCTTTGACCTTCTTGCTACAACCAGTGACAAGTGTGCTGGCTCCACATTCTTGGGCCAGGAAGTGGCTGAGGAAGTGGGGCCTTGGAAGGAGAAGAGCCCACTACCAAGGAGTATTCAGGTCAGGTCGAATGACCTATCCCTCCTGGGACAGAGGTGGGCTGAGACCCAGAGAGGGGAAGGGACTCACTTGAGGTCACACAGCCAGCTCCAGGGCTCAAACCGGGGTGGGCTGCCTCCCCAACCAAGGTATTTTCCATTGCCATATTGAAACTCTGCCTTTACCTTCTGGACCCGCCCCTTCCCCATCCCCTTCCCAGCCCTGCCCTGCTTAGGTACTGGGCACAGGCCTCTGCTTGCCCTCTGGCTACCATGCCCTCACCAGGGGAGAGGGATGAAGCTCACCATTTCCTCTCCTCTGCTTAGGGCCTCCCTGAAGATGGTCTGCAACTCCACAGTATAGAGGGAGGTGGGCATCGTGGGCACCAGGCTCCCCTTAGGAGGGCTGATATCCACTGGCTATCCCTTTTGGGGGTGAACAGTTTGGCCCAGGGATGGGTGCAATGGGGAAGAGGTGTGCCTGGGCTTGGAGGGATCCCCTCCCTGCCAGCCTGGCTGTGGCCCCTGAGGTTGATGAGGACTCCTTCAGGCAGCCTGAAGGCCTTTCCCCAGTGCCCAGTTGGGACCCTGTTCCTTCCTTCAGGTCTCTACTCAGATACCACCTCCTCAGCCAGGCCTTCCCTGCCCACCCTGCCTAAAATGGACCACTGCTGCCGATCTCTCTCCTCCCTCCCCGGCTTTATTTTCCCTCAGCACTCAAGGCACATTGTGCGTTTGTCTCCTCCACTGCACAGTAAGTTCCCCGAGACCCAGGACTTTGTCTTTCTTGCTCATTGCTGCAGCACGTAGAACAGAGCCTGGCACATAGTTGGCATGCAATAGATATTTGTGGCTGAATGAATGAGCAAACCAGCCTGGGAAAGGCAAAGCCAGGCTCCCTCTAAGAAGAGAGCCACTCCTGAGGGGCAGCGATGTCTAACCAGGATCATCTCTGCCTTGTAGAGGGACTGAGCTCCCCGTCTCTGACTGGACTCCAGTGATTGGAGGTGTCGTGAGGGGGTGGGGTCCCTGGGTGTGCAAACAGTTAACGCGCTTGGCTGCTAACCCAAAGGTTGGAGGTTTGAGCCCACCCAGAGGCATCTCAGAAGAAAGACATGACAATCTACTTCCAAAATATCAGCCATTGAAAACCCTGTGGCGCATCGTTCTACTCTGACATATATGGGGTCACCATGAGTCTGAATTGATTTGATGGCAACTGGCTTTTTGTTTTTTACACGAAACCCAAACCTGTTGCCTTTGAGCAGATTCCGACTCATGAAGATCCCATGTGTGTCAGAGTAGAACTGTGCTCCATAGGGTTTTCAATGGCTGTAACCTTATCGAAGTAGATTGCCAGATCTTTCTTCTGCAGCACTGCTGAGTGGATTAGAATTGCCAACCTTTCGGTTAGTAGCCAAGCGCAAACCATTTGTGTTACCCATGAGCGGGATTTAAAATGAGATAGGAGGTGGCTGCTCACTAAGCTAAGGGTTTGAGACCACTGAGCAGGGAAGGGGGTGCTGGGCTCTGGTGTTGGAGCAAGAAAGTCTGGAAAGCTTGCATGGTGAAACCTAGGGCCAGAACAGTGGGTGATATGGGACAGGCCTATGGAAGATGATAGTCTCCAGAGCAAACAATGGCTTTGCCAAACCAAATGTAGGCAGTCCCTCTGACCCCAGGTGCCAGGCACAGTGAGCAGGGGCGGGGGGAGAGGCGGGGGAGAGGATGGGAAGAAGAGTCGGAGCTCTGCTCGCAGGGAGCGGGCTCGCAGCCAAGCCTGGACTCATCTGGAATTCCTGGGGTTAAATGGCCAGTGTGGGCTCATGCATTGCAGCAAATAAAGTTCAAGTTCAGCTTTGAGTCAGCAGACACTTCTGGGGGTGCGGGAGGGTGGTCAGTGCCATCTTCCTGGAAGAGGGGCTATTGGGAAAGAAGGGGGTGGAAGTACTTAGGCCCTAATCTTAGAAGGCCTTGTGGGCCTGGCTAAAGAGTTTGGATGGGGACCCTTTAAGATTTCAATCCTATTTCCTCTGAGCCTTCTTCACCCATGCTGTTCCCTCTATCAGGAACATGGTTCCCTGCCCCCGACACTCACTCCATGCTCCACCCTCCACCCTCTGCTCAGCTGACTTTCCCTCGCCCTTCAGATCTCCAACAGAAAGGCTACTTCCTCCAGAAAGCCCTCTTTGATTCTCTCAGACCAAGTCAGGTTTCCCATGGCATGTGCCTTTCCTTGTCACCCTGCGCCTTTCCTTGGTCACCTCAGGCCCTAGAAGTCATTTACTTACTTGTCTGTGTCTCCTGCTGAACCGTAAACTCTCACGTGCCCAGTGTCCAGAATCATGCCTGGCACGTAGTAGGTGTTCAATACATTTATGTTTAAGTTTTAAATGAAAGTTAGTGGAAAAAAAAAAAAAGTTTGCTAAATGACTGTTTTGGCCAGGGAGGGCCGCTGCCCAGGCCCCTCATAGGGTATTAGGGGGCAGGGGCCCAGGAATTAGCGCCTGAGAACTGCTGTCTGCCTTCGTCTGTATCTTGCCCCTCCCTCTGGGCTGGGGTCCAGGGACTGGGAGGGGAGCCAGCCAGGGGTCCACCTTCTCAGAAGAGGGAGGTAGGGGTGGCACCCTTAGCCCCTTACCAGACTGGTCTTCCTCACCCTCACCCCACACCCCGGAGGAGCTGGGAGCCAGGCGGGGCCCTTCTTGCCTTCCATGGGTCTGGACTGCGTTTAAAGGACTAATTTCCGCCTTGTGGGGGTGAGTTATCTCCCTGTGAAATCAACTTGAAGAAACAAAAAGGCTTTCCCAGTGAGACACATGTTGCCTCCTTCATGGAAACCCCAGAAGGAATGGAGAGGCCCCCCTCCCTGCCTCTGCGCCCAGCCCAGCCCCAGCAGTCTCCTTAGGCTGCCAGAATGCTGGACCTGTAGGGGGTACTGCAGATGTGGTGGGCAGGTGTGGAAGTTTCGGGGCAGTCGCTGGAGTAGGTATGTGTGTGCAGCCAGGTGTTGGGGGAAGAGGGGCCCTCCTGGCCACACCCTTCCGGGACTCAAGAGCCAATGGCGCTGGGACCCCTCTGCCAGGAGGGGGGCTTCGTAAATGACTGTGGTGTGTTCCTATCATTGATGCCCAAAGGGGCCAGAGAGGGGCAGGGTGAGACTGAGGGGTGGTCTCGAAGGAGCCCAAGTAAAGGGGGCTTAGGTTGGGCCCTGAGAGAGGGGGGGGGGGCGCCCAGCTGGGAGGGCCTGGCTGGACCTTGCTGAGCCGCCTGCAGCCCGCCCACCCTTTCATCTCTGCAACTCTTTCCTCCCTGTCCTCCCTTGGGAGTGTGTCTGTGAGTGTGAGTAGGCTTGGGAAGGGGAAGGAGTGGGGGTCTCAGTGGGCGGCTCAGACTGGCCAAACCTTTTTGAAAATCTCCTTTGGGTGAAGACCTGCTGGACAGACAGATAGATGTTCCAGCCAGACTCCGAAGACCTCTAAGGGGGTATAGTTAGCTTCTGCAGGACTGAGCGAAATTGGGCAGGAAGGGACGGGAGGCTACACGAGAGGCCCGTCCCCTCCTCCAGTGCCAGTCTGCCCAGGCCTTCACTCCCAGACGGGCTTTTCCCAGACAGCTAAAAGCAAGAAAGTAACCTTTAGGATTAAGAGAAACGTTTCTTTGTTTAAGTTTTTTTTTTTCTTAAAGCCCTTTTTCACATCTGTAGTGGCTTTTTTTCTTTTGTCTGGGGGTCAAAAGCAAAGGTACAAGAGGATGTCGTCCCAGGCAGCAGGAAATGAGACCGCCGGGGCCACAGAGGACTACTCTTATGGCAGCTGGTACATCGACGGGCCCCCAGAGGGTGAGGGGCCCAAGCCCGAGGGGTAAGTGTGGAAGCCCTGGCCCAATGTGCTCACCGTGTGGGGTGTGGTGGAGGTCACAGAACGGGGAAGTGGGCCCTGGGCATAGGCTCCTAAGATGGGTTCTCTAGCCCAGGCCTGCCTGTTATATGCTGTGTAACTCTGAGCAAGTCACAACCTCTCTGAGCTTCAGTCTCCCATTAAATGTTTGGTCTGTTAAATGGAAACAGTCCTTGCACCATTGTTAAGATGCTTGAGGTGGGGGAGCTGGGCCAGGTTAGTCACCTGTAAACCACCTTTGAGGTGTGTTAAAATACAGATTCCAGGGTCCCATGCTTGAAGATTCGGATCCCCGGCAGGTCTGGGTGGGGCCCTGCTGGCTGTCTTTTGAGTGGCTCCCTGGGTGATTCTGGCCTGTAACCAACCAGGTTGGAGGAGCTCTGGTGAGCCGTTGAGGGAAGCTGTGCCTGGCCTTCAAGGGGTTACTGGTCTCTGTGGTGACCATGTGGGGTGGGGTGTGGTGTTTGCAAGTGTCTGCTTCCCTGGGCAGACAGGGAAGGGGGAGGCAGAGAACCTTCAGAAGGAATCCTGGTGGGGGGTCATTCAGGAAACACACCCGCCCCTGTTGTCTTTGGATATATGAGTAGGTCCTGTTCTCAGCCTAGAGGAGGGAGGAAGGCAGCCTCGGCCCACCCCAGAGCGGCCGTTGCTCACCCAGACCCTTTCTGTCTTTGTTTAGTCTGGGCCTCTCTGTGACCCCCACCCCCTACCAAAGACCCTTGCCAGTGCGGGACCCAGAACTCCGTTCTCCCCCTGTTGTTCCTGGCCCTGGCCCCACCTCCCACCTCCCTGTTCTGCCGGAGGGTTTGGGGAACGAGAAAGGTGAGGCTGGGGTGTTGCCCAGCCAGCTGTGTGCACATCTGTTCTCCATCAACAATCGACACCGGGGAAGGAAAAATGCTCTCATGCCTCCTCAGGCTGGGGCTGCGGCCTGGGCAGGCTTGGGTCACCCGCAGGGACGGAGGCCCCACTCAGGCCTGGGGGAAGGAGCTGTTGTTAGGAGGACTTGAGGTTCTGACCACCTGGAAAGCAGCCTGCTAGCAGCAAGGGTGTGCCCCCCACTCCCTTCCCCTGCTGACCTATAGAGCCTGTGGACTCCTGTGTCCCTGCTGTGTCCGTGTTGGGGGCAGGGGAGCAGGCTGGGGAGGGGCTCAGGAACAGCCAGGAGGCAGACCCTGACAGAGGTCAAGGGACTGATCTAAAGCTGTGTCCTTGGGAGCCTCAGGCCTGGGCACTGGCTGGGAGCCAAGTGCCTGCAGCCAGCTCTATGCTGTGGTATTTAGATCTAAAACTGCTCTCAGAATATAGTTGTGTGCATGGCAGGGACCAGGGGGCGGGGAGAAGCTAGGTGATGGGGAGTGCTGCCACTAATGTGGTGGCATCTGGGATTGGCGGATCCATTTCTCCCACTGAGGTCCCTGGGTGGGGCGAAAGGTTTGCGCTCCGCTACTAATCTAAAGGTTGATGGTTCGAACCCACCCAGCAGTGCCGCGGAAGAAAGGTCTGATGACCTGTTTCCATAAAGATTACAGCCAAGAAAACCCTATGTGTAACACATGGGGTTGCCATAAGTTAGAATAGACTCAGCAGCAATGGGTTTGGGGTTTTGGATTTTTCCCACTGCAGGCCATGCCACCCTTCAGGATGAAGAGGTTTTTTTCTGAGTTTACGTACTTAGCCAAACCAAGTCAGGCTGTTTGCCCCATAGCCAAAGATGGGGGTAGGAAACCGGCAGCTCAGGGGAATCCCAGGGAAGTGAACTTGGGCTCACCTCTCCCTGCATGAGTCAGACACCCCAGGGAAATAGTGCATTAATGCTTTGGGGAGCCCCAGACAGTGGCTCCTTCTGTGCCTCAGTGTGCACCAGCACTGCTCAGGCAGGAGCTGTGGTCGGTGGGCACTGAGACCTTGGCTGGATGGACTCAGGTGCCCCTGCAGTACCAGGACCTGGTTGACGAGGTTGGTGTTGATGGGATGCTTCATTCTGGGGTCTCTTGTGAGTGTGGGATTGACCTGTTGGAGCAGAGTTGGCCCTTTCTTACCCCCAGAGGCCCCGCTGGCCAGAGGGTATGTGCTCAGCCCTTCAGCACCCACCTGTGATACCAGTGCTCATTGGGTACCCACCCACCATCAATGCTGAGCTTCCCATCCAGAGCCTGGGGATACACATACGCCTGTGGCCGGTGTCCAGGATGTCACTCACCTCCCCAGCACTTCAAAGGGCTGCCTGGGCAGCCGGAATTGCGGACTTCCCTCACTGCCTGCCCTCCCACTATGTGGACCAATGCCAGTGTGCTCTGTAGGCCCTTTTGTAGTGGGTGGGAGAACATCAGGAAGCAGGGCTCCAGTCCTCTCGGCACCTCTGCCCCAGACAGCCCCACCCCAGAAGGTCAGCCTTTCCCTCTCACCCAGAGCAGAGTGCTTCTGCCATCACTCTGGATGGGCCCTTCCCAGGCTCCTGCTCAGAGCCAACTTCTAGAAACAGCTGTCTTGACTCCTTATCTGATGTCCTTACCACTCAGACTCAGGTACTCCTCACCACGCTGCAGTTGGTCTCTCTCCCTCGGTGCCCAGCACCACCCCCAAGTTGCCCAAGATCAAGACTCAGCTTCCCTGGGCTACCTGCCTCTGGTTCTTACCCCTCCTCTTGGGATGAGGCCCAGGTCCTGCAATCATCCAGAAACGCTCCTTCCCTCAGCTCCTCCACATCGAAGCACATAAATTCTTCCCCCTAAATATCTCTGAAATACAGCCTGGCCTTTCCATTTCCCAGCAACTATTTATATTGGACTAACTGAAACTGCGGATATTCAACTGGACTTACAGAAATGGCACTTTCATATCGTTCAACTTAATATCTTCCTTCATATACCCCTTGCCTCTCACCTCGGCTGGTGCAACAGCTTCCTCCTGGTTGGTCCCCATTCCACCTGTCCTTCACAGAGGCAGAGTCCTGGTGGCACGATGGTTAAGTGCTTGGCTGCAGACTGAAAAGTCATTGGTTCGACCCCTCCAGCTGCTCTGCAGGAGAAAGATGTGGCAGTCTGCTTCCGTAAAGATTTACAGCCTTGGAAACCCTACGGGGCAGTTCTACCCTGTCCTTTAGGGTCGCTATAAGTCAGAATCCACTCAAAGGCAATGGGTTCCATAGGGGCAGCACAGAAAAGTGGTTAGGAACATTAGGTGCTGAAGCCAGACTGGCTCCTTGGTTCAAATCCTGGCTCTGCCACTTTTCTAGCTACGTGATCTGGGCAAGATACTTAACCCCTCTGAGTCCTGGTCTCCTTGTCTACACAAAACCAAACCAAAACCAAACCCGTTGCCGTCAAGTTAATTCCGACTCAGAACAACCCTATATGTTACGGAGTAGAACTGCTCCATAGGGTTTTCTTGGCTGTAGTCTTTATGGAAGCAGTTTTCCAGGCCTTTCTTCTGTGCTGCTGCCTGGTGGATTCAAACTGCCAACCTTTAGATTAGTAGCAAAGTGCAAACTATTTGCACCACCCAGGAACCTCCCTTGTCTACACAAAGCCATCTTTCAAACTCCAGTCACATACCACCTCTTCTGACCCCTTGCCTGAGGTCTCCTTCCCCCCTCTTCACCTTCAGCACCTCCGCTGGCCTCTCCTAGGCTGGTGCTCACCATTCTCCCTGAGGTGTCACTCTTTGTTACCTGTGTCTTGACCATCTTCCCTGTCCCATAGCACACAACATGGGCCTATGACCTATCAGCCAAACATTTGTTCGTTGAACAAGTGAGTGGAGGGGTCAGATGAGGGACCCCAGATGGTACAGAAATGGCCAGAATTTCCCTCAGATGGGGCTTGGAGGGGATCCATGGGGTAAGGGTGGCTCCTGGTTTGGGGTGAGGTGCTTGGAAATCGGTTCGCTGGTTCCAGGGTGGTTTGCAGAGTCCCTGCCCTGGCGGGCTCTGGCTGGGCCCTGGGATCCAGGATCAAGCAGGGCCTAATCACATGAGGAGATGTGGGCCGAGAGGGGCTGCTCCGAATGCTTGTGGCCAGACAGGGGCCCTGCCTCAGCCACCGCCTGCCCCGCCCACCAGAGTGAGAGGCCTCAGTGTTAGTTAGAATCGGAGTGGGCGGCCCAAGCTCAGACTGTGGGAACCAGATCCCCTTCAAGGCCCCTACTGTAACCCTGAGCACAGTTCTGTTCAGGAAGAGGCCTGCTCTGCCCTGGCCAAGAAGATGCACAGAACAGACTTATTCTCCCCTCTCACCCCAAGGACAAGCCCACAAGACCAGATTCTTTCCTGTGTCTCACCCTCTGGGATTTCCTAAGAGAAGGAGAGCCCAGGGGAGACTGGGCTGTGCCAGCAGAGGGTCCCAGAGTTCTGCGCTCACCCTGGAAGATGAGCCCTTGGGATTTCCCTTTCCACACAACAGGAGGGTGCCCAGGAGGGCGGGCTGAACTCCTGGGCTGAGAGGGCCCAGCTGTAGCACAGAGCTTCCTCTGAGGCCCTTCCTGGCCCCACCAGACCTTGCCCGGGTGACCACACTGATATCCTCCCTCTGGCACTCCCAGACTCAGCTTTTCAAACTCAGAGGTCTCCCTCTCCCCAGGGACCCAGTCCGGTCTGCTCTCCCAGGCCCAGGTCCAGTCCCGAGCTGAGGGCAGAGCTCTTGCCCAACCCCTTCCTCTTGTCACATGACCTAGCCGGGGAAATTGAGGCCTCCATTGTCCTCATTGATCTCTGTATCTCCACCATGGCCCTGCCTCTATGCTTAGCTATGGCAAAAGCAGGACCTCGGCCAGCTCATAGGGAACCTTTGTGATAATTAGAAAAAGGGGCCCCCACTTGGGTATACACAGCTCTGTAGGTGCAGCGTGGTCTGGATTTCAAACCCCACTCACTCCATTGGCCAGGCATCCTTGTGCAGTATGCAACCTGCCCAGCTGTACACAGAGGCCCTTAATAAGAGAGAAACAGGGAAAGAAAAGACACAAGACCTGGGGGGCCAGGGAAGGTCATTCCAGTCAGCAGCATGACCAGTCTCAGATACCAGCAGTGAGTGGAGGGCAAGATCACAGGACACAACTCTTGACTGCTTAGCCTAGCCACAGTTCTGAGGAGAGGGTTGTGAGTCCTGGAGTAGAAAGCCGGGAAGCGGACCTTGAAGGGCAGGTAGTACCTGGGTAAGCAGGACGAGGGATCTGGGCTATGCTGGCCCATTCTGGACAGGCCCATCCAGGCATATCTCCCTCCCATGTCTCCTCATCTAGCCCTAGAGCCGGGCACACCATAGGCTCATGAAGGCCCCAGGATGACCCTGAGGGGCAGAACTAGGCAGGCTTGTGTGGGACAGGCCAGAGGGCTGAGGCGGGTGGTTGGTGAAGCCCCAGTGTAGACAGCCTTGCATCCCAGACCTGAGCTGCACACCCAGGGGCCCTGACCCAAGCCTGACCCCTTTTTTGCTTGCTCTGTAGGCCTGTGCCCTTGTGCCAGTCCAGCATACCAACCAGTCTCTCCCATGCCTGCCTGGCCTCACTGTCGGTGAGTACAACCTCGCTGCAACCTACTGCAATGAACAGAGGACACCCCAGCCTGCTGAGGCTGGGGCTGGGAGGCCCTGGGAGCCCAGAATATGGGAGGGGGGATCTGGGAATCTTCCCAGGTTGGGTGCAGGGTGCAGGCCAAGCCAACCTCCCAGACATCTGTCACCTCTTGGCCAGTCCGCAAGATGCCACATGAGTGTGCACCGGGTGGGAGGGAGTGCCCTGGGGACTGAGGCCAAGCCCTCAGACTCAGATCATTGGGATAAGGCCCGGACACACAAAGCCCTCTCCTGTGCTCTCCTACAGCTCCTTGCGCTGCTGCTGCTGGCTGTGCTGCTGAGGCGCCGCCAGCTGTGGCCCCACTGCGGGCACGGCAGGCCCGGGCTGCCCAGGTAGGTGCCCTGGCCTGGGCGGCCCCACTCGGGGGCCCAGCTGACAGGGACCACTCTCGGAGGGTGGGTTATTTGTTAGGTACCTGGAAGCCAGCTCTAGTCTCAGTGACACCCCACCTCTCTCAGCCTGGGGGCTCTCCCCATCCCCACCCCCATCTCCAGGTTTAGTCAAGACCCCCAGAGGGAAGGGGAGGGGCCCGCTCAGGTCCACCTGCTCCTGTTGTCTAGAACATGAGGAAGGGGATTCCATCCTAGACCCCAGGTAATGTAAGCCCAGCAGGGCCTAGCTCCAGGACACAGCTTCCAAGATTGTCCTCAGTGTCTGGACGGGCCATGGCCACACCAGTGGCATCTTGACCTTGGTTTCCTCAGTGGGTGTTACCTGGACCCTGGGGCTTAAAGGCAGATTCATGGGGACCTTCAGCCCCTATGGCTGGAATTTCTACCCCTGTTTCCTTCAGCTCTGTAACCCCAGAGCCTGGCATAGGGATGCCCCTGAGAAGATGGGAGTGGGAAGGTTTGTGTGCCAGAGGCCAGAGAGTTGAGGGAGGTGGCAGATGGGGCCCCACATAGACAGCTTTGTACCCCAGACCCAGGCTTTGCACCCAGAGGGGCCCTACTATCTGGTGTGTGGGGAACCATCTTGGGGTCTCTGCCTCACCCGTTGGCCCAGGAAAGAGCTTGCCCCACCTGGGTAGGACGTTGGGCTTGAGGGGAGAACAAAGCAGGGCAAGCTGGGATGCAGGAGCAGAAGGTCTGAGGCCCCTGTCCTGAGCTCAGAGGAGCGATGCCTGGGACAGCTGTGCCCACTGTCTGCCGTCTGCCTCCGGGTCCACACCCAGCCCAGGGGCGGTGGTTCTTGCATAAGGATGTTGTAACTCACTGAGCTCTCTGAAGGTCTGCCAGCCCAGACAGACAGATTAGTGCGGGGACGGCTATTTCCTGGCATTTCCAGGGTGGGCGGAGGGAGCAGTGCTTGGGCATGCTTTCCCACTCTGTGTGTATGTGTGTGTGTGTATATGTGTGTGTGCTGGGGTGAAGGCTTCCCCAGGCACTTTGCCACAGGGCCCCATGCCTGTTATACAGAACACTCTACAAATCTTTATGGAACGAATGAAAGGACCTCAGTTTCTCCATCTGGAAAATAGGGCTAACTCTACTCCCCCAGTTCGTGGAGCATGGCCTAGAGGTACTGGGGTGCAGGGGCTGAACATCTCTCTCCTGCCCTGCCCCTGCTTCTGCTTAAGCCCTGTGGATTTCTTGGCGGAGGACAAGCCCCGGATGGTGCCGGCTGCTGTCTTCATGATCCTCTTCAGCTCCCTGTGCTTGCTGCTCCCTGATGAGGACCCGCTGCCCTTCCTGGCCCTCGTCTGGACTCCCAGCCAAGGTACCAGTGCTGCTGGGGGGGAATCCTGACCAGTGGGGCAGGCGTCCTCTGTAGGCGAGCAAAGCAGCCCCCATCCCATGTCATCAGATGCCGCTGAGAAGGCGCTGCCCCTGGCCCCTCCTGAACTGTCCACCATGACGCCTGAAATCTCCCCATCATCGATCCCAGCTATTGGGTCAATATTGCCATTTCTAATTTTTTTCTGTTATTGTGCAAAACCCACTGCCAGGAGGGAGGGAACTCTCTCGTTCATGGGCACAGATTGAGTCCACCAGAGTACGTGGCCCTGTGTGAGAATGAAGGATGATAGGGAGGGTGACAGGGAGGGGATCCTGAGGAATTACACCTTCACTCAAGGGAGGTGATGGTGAAAAGGACAGCTGCCATCAGGTGGGTCCACTGCCCTGGGGAACGACCCCTATGAGAACATCCAGTCCTCATAATGACCCTGGTAAGTATGGATCCAAAACCAAAAAAAACCAAACTTGTTGCCATCAAGTCGATTCCAACTCACAGAGACCCTACAGGACAGAGTAGAACTGCCCCATAGGGTTTCCAAGGAGTGGCTGGTGGATTTGAACTGCCAATCTTTCAGTTAGCAGCCAAGCTCTTAACTACTGAGCTACCAGGGCTCCAAAGTATGGATAAAAAACCAAAAAACCAAACCCATTGCTGTCGAGTCAGTTCTGACTCATAGTGACCCTATAGGAGAGAGTAGAACTGCCCCATTGGGTTTCCAAGGAATGCCTGGTGGATCCAAACTGCTGACTTTTTGGTTAGCAAGTTAACCACTGTGGTACCCAGGCTCCAAACTACAGATATGAGTCCCATTTTACAGGGCAGGGAACTGAGGGTCAGAGAAGGGAACAATACTAAAGTGGGGGCTTAATTTGTTGAACTTTTTACTCAGGCACTGTGCTAAGCACTGTACATGCACCTTCTCATTTAGCTCTCACTAATTAAGGAGCCAAGGAGCCCTGGTGGCACAGTGGTAAAACACTCGATTGCAAACTGAAAGGTTGGCGGTTTGAACCTACCAGCCACTCTGAGGGAAAATGACATGGCAGTCTGCTCCCATAAAGATTACAGCCTGGGAAACCCTATGGGGCTGTTCTACGCTGTCCTACAGGGTTGCTATGAGTCTTAATTGACTCGACGAGGAACAGGTTAATTAAGGAGCCCTGGTGGCGCAGCAGTTAACCGCTTGGCTGCTAACCGAAAGGTTGGCAGTTAGAACCTACCAGCAGCTCCGTGGGAGAAAGACCTGGTGATTTGCTCCCATGAAGATTACAGTCTAGAAAACCCTATGGGGCAGTTCTACTCTGTCATTTGGGGTCACTATCCACTTGATAGCACCTAACAACAACAACAATATACTATTTTCCCTGGGTGGTGCAAATGGTTAGTACACTTGCCTGCTGACCAAAAGGTTAGAGGTTCGAGTTCATCCAGAGGCACCTGGGAAGAAAGTCCTGGCAATCTACTTCTGAAAAGTCAGCCACTGAAAACCCTATGGAGCACAGTTCTACTCTGACGCACATGGGTCACCCTGAGTCAGAATTGACTCCACGGCAGCTGGTAATATACTATTATTATTCTCATTTTCCAAGAGGTAATTTGCCCAAGATCACAGAGCTTATATTATCTGAGTCTGGATTTGAACCCAGGGCTCTTGCCCACTGAACCAAGCTGAGGCTCTTGGAATAAGGAGACAGGAGAGTGGCCTGAGTAGGCTGGACCCAGGCCCCATGTCTGTCCCTCACCTTCATGTATTCCTGTCCATCTTGCCTTCCAGGGCCCTGGAAGATGCTGGCTTTGCTCTATTACCCAGCCCTCTACTACCCTCTGGCCGCCTGTGCCACAGCCAGGCATGGAGCTGCGTACCTCCTTGGAAGCACACTGTCCTGCGCCCACTTTGGGGTACAAGTCTGGCAAAGGGTGGAGTGTCCCCAGACGCCCAAGGTGACCACTGGCTCATAATGGCTTGGGGTGGAGGGACATGCAAACAAGCCTGCTTAAACCCAGTGGCTCCTTTTATCTCTGTTTATACCATGGGCTTCTCTACCACATTCTATTAGGCACAGGATTTACGCCTTTAAAAACATGCCTATTTCTAAGCTTGGCTTATTACAGGAGAGGTCAAGGACAAGAGAGCTGGGCCCTGCCCTCAGAAGCTTCCAGTCTAGGAGGGAGGAGGGAGGGGATAAGTGGGCAGAGAAGGAGCAAGAGGAAGCCTGGAATTACCCCCCCACTTCCCCTTACTGATTCCCCAGCCTGCTTTGGCCGGACTAGAGTGGGTGGAAGTGATGAGAGATGGTGGTCTCAGAGGGCTAAAAGGAGATTTCCAGAACTTCAGAACGTGGCTATCAGAACCCAGTGCACTAGCTCTGTCTGGCTGGAGGGGTGAACCTGCCCAGGCTAGAGCATAAAGGGTGTAGTGCCGGCATCAGAGCCAGACAACCTGAGTTTGAATCCAGTTTCACCACTTCATTCATTCTTTTACCCATTCATTTATTCAACAAGCATTTTTGAAGCACATACTCTGTATCAGACACATTTCTAAGTACTGGGGATACAGCTATGGGCAAGTACCGGGCCTCTCAAAGCTGTCATTCCAGAAAAAGAGCCACAATAAATAAACAAACAAACAAACAAATAAATAAATAAGCAACTATACCAAATGATGTCAGGTGGTGATAAGTGCTTTGAGAACACCATGTCACCTTCTGAGACTCAGTTTCCCCACTTATAAATGGAGTTGATAACACCAGTTTCTCCAAGGTGGAGGGGGGGATTAGGTGGTTCCTTTGAGAGCGAGGACTTGGTTTCCACCACCTAGACCCAGGCATATAATACGCTCTAGAGAAAAACATATTGAATTAACAAGTGAATGAATGAATACATAAGCGGCCCAGCCCCAGCAAGGCCTCAGCCCCAGGAGGTAGGACACCCACTTCCCTGACACACAGGTTGAAGACAGTACAAAGACAACATTAGGCCTTTGTCTAATTTCAAGAGGCCTGTGTCCAAAAGCTCTGGGGACGTAGGAACATAGAAAGCAGGTGTCCCCTGTTTCAGGCCCCGTCCGGTGTCTAGGGGTGGGGTGGAGGGGATTACATAACCTCTTCCCTTTTGGCTCCTCTAAGGGCAGTGGGCAGTGGGGTCCAAGAGCCTGGGGGTGGGGTGAGTACACCTGCAGGGCCTGAGATGGGTAAGTGGATGCATTGTGCTGTGTGGCCCAGGGTGGCGGGCGACAGAACCAGAAGCCTTCCCACAGCCCCCAGACCATCCTCAGGCCCTTCACAGAGCCCAATGCTAGGTGGGAAGGGAAATGGATCCTGGTCCTCGATTAGGGGAGGAAGGCAGAAGACAGGTCTGTCTGAGTGTCTGTCTGTTTATTTAGATCTACAAGTACTACTCCCTGCTGGCCTCCTTGCCTCTCCTTCTGGGCCTAGGATTCCTGAGCCTCTGGTACCCGGTGCAGCTGGTGAGAAGCTTCAGCCACAAGGCAGGAGCAGGCTTTGAGGTAAAGGGGCAGGCCTGGGGTGGGCCCTTTGTCAGCACCCAAAGACACTGTCTACTCCCCCATGTCTCTTCGTCTTACATTCGCTTGGTGTAGGGTCTAGCACATAGCAGGTGCTCAGAAACTGTTTGCTGAATCACTGAGTGACTGGTTGCTCCTCCTCCTACCCCAGGCAAAGTCTAGGCAAGTCCCCTGGCTGGCATCCAAGATACCCGGGGACTGGGCTGTGTGAACAGTAGTAACTCAACAAAGGAGAATTGGGTCAGAAGACAGGAAAGTTGTAGCTCCGTCCCTGAAAAACTGAGAATCCAGCTGGGGATATGCGACAGGACAGGGGCCTTGTGCCTAATAGGAGCTGAATCTGCAGATACTGAAATGCTTCAGGAACTACCCAGTGCAGAAGAATGTTATGAGCCAACAATAGGTTGAATACAGTTGAATAACGTCAGATAAAAGGGGGTTCTGGGGGAAGTGAGGCAGGCTGGACGAGGCAGACTTTAGCAGGACCCCAAAGAACAGGGAGAATCCGGAGTGGGGAGAGAATAAGCGCAAGGCATTGCAGGCACAGGAAAGAGCATTAGTAAATGGGCAGAGATGAATTTGTGTCTGTTTTAAGACCTGGCAGGTCTTAGCTCATAATAGATACTCAGCAAATATTTTTCAAATTTTTGGATAGATGGTAGATGGATGAATGGATAGATGGGTGGATGGATGGATGGATGGATGGATGGATGGATGGATGGATGGGTGGGTGGATAGGTGGATGGGTAGATGGATCAATGTATCATGGTGAGACAGAGTTCTTACAAGATATTTCAATCTTATTAAGAAGGCTTCTGAGCACCTCCTATGTGTCAGGCACAGGTGCTACAGACTCAGAGCTGACCTCCAGGAGCTCCCATTGTGGTGGGGGAGACAGGTGCAGCACCAGATATTTACAGTGCAATGCAAGAGTACAACAGGGAATCATCCAAATGCCGTGGGAACACTGGTGGAGGCAGGGTCACGTAACTCTTCCTGGTAAGGGAGGAGGAAAAGAAAAACTCCACGGAGGCCCTCAGAGGGTGAGAGGGCCAGACTCAAGACAAGTTGAAGACGCAGATGCAAAAGAATTTGTTACTTTTCAGATGGGGAAGGCGAGGAAGGGCCCGTAGGGTGGCATCTAGGACAGAGAGCAGATGTGCGGGGGACAGCGCTCAGTTGTGGATGTGCCAAGTGTGAGGGGTCAGATGATGTGCTCCAGTGGAGGTGTCCAGTGGGCGGCTGGACTGCAGGTCTAAAGCTCAGGAGAGGGGCTGGGACTGGGTCTTAACTTGGGTGTCATCAGACAAAAGCTAGAGAATGAGCAAGATCACCCAGGAGATGGTGACAGAAGAGAGAAGAGGCTGGGATGGGCTCAGGTGCTCATGGGGCAGCCCTGGGTCCCTTCCGGGCCCTCTGCTCCAAGAAGACCCGCCTAACTCATGGCTTGGCTCTCACATGGTGGGTGAGTAGGGTTCTAAGTACTTGTTCCTCACTGTTCTCCTGATGCTCCCACTCCTTTGGGGAAATCCCACTGTCCCTTCATGTTTCAGCTGGCCCGGAAGAGGAGAGCGGCCCTCCTCGGGATACACAGTGTGCCAGGCACGTCTTTACCTCCTCTTCTTCCTCCCAGGGATGTTCTCTGTCTCACGTCTTCCTCCACTGCATGCCTTTCTCCCAACTCATGAGAGGAATAAAACCCTCTTTGGCCCTTGGACAGAGAGGTTTAGGCCTCAAAGGACCCAATCAAGCTTTGAGCTGACCCACACTCGCCCTGGATGCCAGAGTTGCCATGGCAACAGGTGACAAGCCTCTCTGTGTTCCCCTAGCGATCTGGAGCAGGGGCTCGCCCCATCTTCCCACGGGCCTCAGCCACTTTGCCGGCAGCTTAAAGCCTGGAATGTGGCTTAGACAAATCCGGTCACCCTTGTGATCTCCCTTGAGTACTAGTAGGAGAGCCCTGAGGTTTCTGACCTGGAATGGCCCCTCTCCTGCGTCCTGCTCAGGAATGTACCAGGCTAGAGGGCTGGGAGGGAAGCAATAACAGGATATGACTGAATACAGCAGGAGAGAGCTGGAGACAGACCCTAGGAAGAACTTCCCAGCATTGAGGGTCTATCAGTAGGACAGTGACTGGTTTTGCATTTGTGAAGTTGAGAAGGGCAGCTTTGGGGAGCCTGGGTCTCATCCATATAGCTCAGCCCCTTCCAGCACTCTGTTACCTCCACAGCCAAGTGGTTTTTACGGAGCACCAACTGCATGCCCACTAGCGCCCCGAGCCAGGGCCCCAGGGATGGCTCCAGGCAGGCCACATCTGCTCTTCCGTTTGTCTGTCTCCGCAGGTGCTGCAGAGCAGCTACTCTGAGGAGTATCTGAGGTATCTCCTTCGTCGGCAGAAGCTGGAAAGCAGGTGAGGCCCCAGGCACACCCTCGGGTGGGTTGTTTGGGGGGCTGGCACTGGGCAGCGTGGCAGGGGTGGAGAAGGGGAATGAGCTAGGCTCTGGGGCTTGGTCTTGGGGCAGGGACTTCTCCTGAGGACCCCCACCTGCCTGGGTCTCTCTGCAGCTCCCATACCTCCAAGCATGGCTTCCTGTCCCGGGCCTGGATCTGCTTCAGACACCATATCTACACCCCACAGCGAGGTATGGGATGGGAAGCTGAGGCCAGTGGTGGCAGGTGGCCCCGGCCCTCCCTGGGGCAGAACAGGTGCAGTGGAGGGCAGCTCTCGCCTTCCACCTCCCAGCACCTTGTCATCAGAAAGGACAACCCCTAGCTTGGCCTGGCCTTGGTGGTCCAGTGTCCTGTGAACACTATTCTTTTCCTGGGCCCCTTGGGAGGGAAGGGGGCTCCCAGGCCTGGGTGGTGCTGGGGCTCACCTTGCCTGTTCTTTTGAGGACTGCAGGATTCCAACTCCCCCTGAAGCTGGTGCTTTCAGCCACTCTGACAGGGACAGCCATTTACCAGGTATGTCCTGCATCATGTAGTGCCATCTGACTCTGGACCCTTGCCTCTGACCCACAGCTCGGGATGGCTCAAGCCCAGCTCAGTGCCCTAAAAGCCCCACCCACAATCCTCTAGCTGCTCTGGCCATCTTGGGAATGTTGACCTTCCCAGAAAGAGGGATGTTAACTCTTGTTGGGCCCGTATAGTGAGTCGGGGCATGAGTTTTGGGATCATACAAACATGGATTTAAATCCCAGCTCCATTACTTACCTCCTGTGTGCCCTTTGGCAAGTTACTCAACCTCTCTGA
This sequence comes from Dugong dugon, assembly GCA_030035585.1. Taxonomy (NCBI): domain Eukaryota; kingdom Metazoa; phylum Chordata; class Mammalia; order Sirenia; family Dugongidae; genus Dugong; species Dugong dugon. The sequence continues at coordinate 19,565,599 of CM057482.1, read as the reverse complement.
ACTTATAGCTTATCTGTAAAATGGGGGAACAGAAATACCTTCCTCCTTGGGTAGTTCAGAATATTTACTGAGATAATATGTGTTTGGTAAATAACTCCCCCCACACACCCCAAAAAACCCTGGGGGATAGGTAGAATTTTTCTCCATTTTACAGATGGGAAGATTGAGGCTCAGAGAGGTGACTTTGAGTTGGCCAAGTTCCTAGAGCTAATATCTAGGGTAGCCAAAATTTGAGTCCAGATCTGTCTAGCTTCAATGCCCATGCTCATATACAGGACACAGCTTTCTGAACCATGGAAAAATTGAAAATTTAATATTATATATTCCATTTTATATTTTAGTATTTAATTTTACAAACACACCCACAATTGTGCTACTGAAAAGTGCAGCTTTGGCTCGTGACGCTCAAGTTGTGGCTGTTTGTTTGTTACTTGCTGCCAAGAGGCCTGAGGCTCGGAGCACCAGCTCGGAGGTGGGCAGCTGGCTGCAGGCAGCACGCTGCTCTCAGCTCAGCAGATACCTCCTGGGATGGCAGTGCCAGGTGCCAGCACAGGTAGGCCCTGGCGTCCTCATTCTGGGTCTCTTCTAGGTGGCCCTGCTGCTGCTGGTGGGCGTGGTCCCCACCATCCAGAAGGTGAGGGCAGGCATCACCACGGATGTCTCCTACTTGCTGGCCGGCTTTGGGATCGCGCTCTCAGAGGACAGGCAGGAGGTGGTGGAGCTGGTAAAGCACCACCTGTGGGCACTGGAAGGTGAGGCCTCACGGGAGTCTTGGAGGGCCTACTGCAGTGGGGGCTGTGAACCAGAATCCCCAAGCTCAGTCCCAGCCTGCCACCAATATACTGGGTGCCCTTGGGCACACTCCTTCCCTTCTCTGGGCCTTGATTGCCACATCTTCAAATTGGGGTGGTTGGAGCTTCAAGTTCATAGTTTCTGAGGCATGAAGATATAGTCCCAGCCAGCCCCCTGCCCCTTGTCAGCTTTTGTGGCTTCTCCTACCCCCACACCCAATGTGCTTGGCTGACTCCCCTGATGTGGAGATGGGGAAGGCAATGGTACAAGTGAGCTGAGGGGACAGGCCTTGAAGCCTTTGCTGAGGGTGGGAAAGGAGGATCCTCGAGGCAGGTGGGTTGGGTTGGTGAGGGTGGATGCTTCCTCTTCTCCCATCCCTGTCCTCTCTGGCCATCTCCTCTCTCCTTCCTTCCCCTGACACTGAGCCCCTGAGCCAGGGAATAATACCAGCCTTCCCTTCCATGATCTGATGCCTTCTGCAGCCCTGCTAGGGAATACCCACCTGCCAGGCCCTCCCAACAACCCTGTGGAGGAGACTGAGAAGTGACTCCACTTGACACATGGAGAAGGTCTTGGCTGAGGTTGCACAGCAGGTCAGAAGTAGGGCCAAGAGAAGAACTCAAGTCTCCTAATGCCTAGTCCAGAGCACTCTCCACCACCCTGAGACAAAGCTTGGTGACTTGGGGGTTCCAGGCTTATGTGGGTTGAAGTGGCCATCAGGGGCAGAAGCAGTGGCATCCTGGCTTCTGAAGAGTGGTATGTGATGGTTGGAGCTTAGGCCGCTAGTATTGCAGGTGGAAGTGACTGATCTGTAGCTGTTCCTGACGGTTAACATCATCCTTTACCCACAGAGCTAGCCATGCTGGGAATGAAAAGGGGCAAGGAGTGGGAGGGAGGGGCAAGGTGTGTGCAGTGACTGCTTCCTTCTCTGACCACAGCCCCTACCACCTTCCTGAGCTCCTTAGCTCCCATACCAGAGGCTGCCCTAGGAATGCTGCCCCGGCCCACAAGCTGGGCAGGTGACAAGGCGGGCAGAAAATGATATCTCTGGAGATGTTTCAAGCTGGCTGCCACCTGGGCCACAGGCAGGAGCAGACACAGCCCATTTCAGTCCGCATCCAAGCCCAGACCCTTGCTCACAGCAGCCCTGCTAAGTCATGAATCATTGAGCCCTTCTCAATAGAGCAGGAAATCAAGTCTCAGAGGCAGGAAGTGACAGGTCTAGGGCAAATAAACTCTGCTTCTATTCATCATGCCTTACATTTACAGTCATGTGTTGCAGTTTTCAAGCCTAAATGCTTCCACTTTGGATTTTCTTGGATGCAGGGACCAAACAGGGCAGCATTCACTCTCCTAGTTTACAGATAAGGAAAACTGAGGCCCAGGAGCATTAGGGATATGCCTAAAGTCATTCATCGAGCCAGGGGTGAAACAGATTAGCTCTGGGCTTGGGAGCCCTTTGGTCTGTTCTTAGTCTTCTCAGCTCTAAGAGCCCTCCACCAGGCTGCCCACTTGGCACCTGGACCACAAGCCTGGTATCATTCACAAAAAGTTCAGACTCTGAATCAAGCAGACTAGATTAGAGTCCCTGCTCTGTCTCTTACAAGCTGTGTGAATCTAGGAAAGCCGCTTCACCTCTCTGGGCCTCAATTTCCCTACCTGCAAAATGGTTAAACCCTTCTTAGATGTTGAAGCTACAGAGACAACCTTGTCATTGAGGCCCTTAACCAGGTGGGGGTACAAATCTAGCCACAAAGCAGGGTACAGAGCGGGGCAGGAGCTGGAAGATGTTGAAGGCTGGTGAAGCAGGGTCCCAGAGGAGGCAAAGAGCCGGTGGATGTAATGGGCACCAGGGTATGGAGGGACCTGAGCTTGCAGCAAATTGAGGGAGAGAGAAGCAGGAGGCAGACAGATGGAGATCAAAGGTCGGCCGATGGCCATGGGGTCTTGCTAACCCCTTGTTTCACCCCTGCATCAACCTATGCACCCACCCAGCCATACTTAGCATGTAGGCCCCTCACCTGCTAGCAGAAAATGGTCCAGAATGCACCTTCGCTGCAGGTGAGCTGGCTCCAAAAGAGGCAAACTGAGCAGGGCAGAGCTGTGCATGCCCAGTTCCTTCTCCTAACCTCACTTTTCAGAAAAGTGCCCCCTCCTGCCATTAGGGAGTGAGCCAGGGGCCACAGAAAGGCCCCAGGTTTCTGCAGTCATGGTTCTCAACCCTGGCTGCACCTGAGCTTTTCAAAAACCTCAGTGATCAAGCCCCAGCCCAGACCTACTGAATTCGAAACTCTGAAGGTGGGGCTAAGCATCTGTGACTGAACAAACCTTCCAGATGTGTCTATGAGCGTCACAGTTGGGGAATCACTGGCTAGACATTCATCGTTGCTTGGCTGATTGATTTTCATCAATTGTTGATTGAAATAAATGATTCATGCTCTGCGTTCAGGAAAGCCCCCAGTGCAGGTTCTCAACCCTGGCTGCACAACGGAATCACTGGGGAGTGTTCACAAAACCTGAAGCCTGGGTCCCACCCCCCGAGATTCTGATTTCATTGGACTAGGGTGTAGCCTGGCCAATGGGGAGCTTTCAAAGCCCCTCTCCCCAGGTGATCTTAAAGCGCTGCCCATGCCAAGGTCCACCACTCTAGCGCCTGTCAGAACCATTGACCCATTGCTCTTGAGTTGATTCCAACTCGTAGTGACCCTATAGGACAGAGCAGAACTGCCCCATAGGGTTTCCAAGGAGTGGCTGGTGGATTCGAACTGTCGACCTTTCGGTTAGCAGCTGTAGCTCTTAACCACTGTGCCATCAGGGTTTCCCTAGCGCCTGGAGCTATATGGAAATAGCACTGGTATTGTCCACATGTGTTTGATCTCCCTCATCCCAAGTTTCTGATGGAGACCCAGGAACAAGGAACACTTCCCTGGGCTGACTGAAGAGGTCAGGGAGCAGGCGCCCTGGGCTCACGCTAGATCTCCATGGAAATGGTTGCACGTTTCACTTCATCACTTCCTAGCAGTGTGGCTGCTGGGTCGGGCCCTCTCTCTGAGCCTCAGCTTCCACATATGCCCAGTGGGAACAGTTCCTGTGCCCTGAACTTGAGGAGTTGCTGTGCGGGTCCAGAGCGAAGCTAGAGTGGATGTAGGGTGGGAGGGGTGCAGCCCCACACCCCTGCTGTGCTGAAATACCCATTCTTTCTCAGCTTCTGGTAACACAGCAAACTCATAATCTGTGGGCATGGGCAGGAGGTGAGGTGTTGGGGAGGAGGGCCTCCGTCCCGGAGGAGATGTGTAGCAGGGCCGCCTCCCTCATTCTGATGGACTCAGGCCACCGATGTGGACTGGTATCCTTTGTGGGATAGTCTCACACAGCAATGCAAGCAGCAAAACCAGGACAAGAGCCAGGTCTGCAGCCTCAGAGCTGTCCTCTCCCCATTGTGATCACCATATGTTACAGGAAAGGACAGGGGCAGCTGAGGTCTGAGCACTCCAGGAGGTCTCTGCTCCGAGTGGGGTGTAGGGCCAGGGTAATTCCACCCAGGCATGACCCTGGTGGCAGTTGGAGACCCCTGGAGACCCTCCAGGCCCTGGCCGTACACTTTGCTCCCTCTCCACCCCTTCAGTTTGCTACATCTCAGCCCTGGTCCTGTCTTGCACACTCACCTTCCTCGTCCAGATTCGTTCACTGGTGACACACAGGTTAGTGGCAGGCTCTGACCCACCTGGTGTAGAGGTGGGGGGTGGGAGGAAGAAGTCAGAGTCCTATGGACCCCCGACCTGGGAGGGCCTGTAGGGAAGGTCCTGGGGCTAGAGGGAGGGCGTCTGCAGGCCCAGGTTGTCCCTGAGCCCACCTGAGCTTGGCTGGATTGTGGGGATGGAGAAGGTGGGTCTGGGGCTGCCCTAGGGGGTGGTCCTGCATAGTTGGAGAAATGTCTGTGAGTGACACGGGGCATGATGACTCGGGGCTGTCAAGTGGAGTTTGTGCCCTGAGAAGGGAATCCCTGGTGGGCTGGATTCCATGAGGAAGGCAGCCCGGGGAAGCCAGCATTCTAGCTGGGAGCGGAGGGAGAGGCAAGAGATGAGGGGGAAGGGAGCTAAAGGCAGGAGGTGCAAAGTGGGCAAGTGTGGGCGCTGGGCTAAACCTGACACATGGGAAAGTGGGTGAGGAGGTGGCCTGGCTGGTGCGGGGGCGGTGGGGTGACTGCTCCTGGCACTGGATACCACACTGCCTCGTGTGCCCATTGACGGTGAGCAAAAAGGGGTAGGGGGGTTCCAAGCAGACGTGGAAAGGAGGTCCTAGCCGGGAGCAGGTGGGTGGGAAGGGGAGGTCCAAGCACTTGCTCACGAAGGGGAACAGGTCCACATCCCCTGTGCATTTGACATGCTTCACAGTTCCTTCCCAGGGATCTCAGCTTGGCGTTCAAGGCCCCCTCAAAGCCTCTGCCTGCCTGCAACCTCATGTCCTGCCCCAGTGGCTGAGCTGTGTGTCACTTTCCATTCCCACTGTTGTTTTCCACTTTTCTGACTTGGCTCCCAAGGATCCCTTGATATAGACACACACATTGCAGCTTACTCTTACTCACCCTTTAAGACACTGCCCAGAGTCACCTCCTCCAGGAAGCCCTCCCAGATGGCCCAGGTTGGATTAGTGGCCTCCCCCGGCTCCCACCCACTGGGCTTCCCGGCTGATGGCAGTGGGTTTTAATTAGACTGGGAGTTTGGCCGGAAGCCAGCCCAGAGGAGGAATTTTGGGAGTGTATGTTGCTCCCCGAGGTCCCTGCCTCCCTTGTCTTGCTCCAGGGCCAACCTTCGAGCTCTGTACCGAGGGGCTACCCCAGACCTGGGCTCCCGAGCCTGGACCCCCCACCCCTCTCGCCAGGCCATATTCTGTTGGATGAGCTTCAGCGCCTACCAGACTGCCTTCACTTGCCTCGGTGAGCCCCCCTTGCCCACCCTACCCTGCCTTGGCCCGGCCCCAGCCCAGACACTGGCCCCAGTGGGGGAAGGGAAGAGAGCTCAGCCAGGTCTGGGCTGCCCCTGGGTGCCTATCCATGCTAGAGAAGGCTCTGCACGCAGCAGAGGGACCTGCCCTGTCTTTCCTGCCCTCAGGCTGGGGGGGTGCAGGTACCCTCAGATAATGGACACTCTTCACATAGGGTATGGACCCTGGGTGCCACTAGACATTTACATGAAGAGGGGACCCATGGCTGGAAGTTTCAAGTGCAAGGAGGCACATTCCAGCCTGTGTAAGGGACAAATGCGCAATGATGGGCCGCCTCAGGAAGTAATGAGATCCCCAACACTGGGAGTATGCAAGCAGGATTCAGTGACAATTGTTGGAACAGCAAAAGGCTTTCTGCCCTGAGGAGTTGGACCAGATTAACTTCAAAGAGCCCTCTTCCAGCCCTGAGTTTCTGATTCTCCTCTTGGGCATTGCAGTGAGCAAAGCACCCTGAGACATGAGGGGCTGGGGTCAGGGTCACAGGCCCCCTTTCTTTCCCTGCTGGTTCCTTCATTTCTCACCTCACTAGGGAAGGAGGAGAAGGATGATAAAGGAGTGAAGGACTAAAAGGTCTAAAGGACAAAACTGTGTCTAAAAATCACAATCCCGTTGGTAGACTTTATACCCAGAAGGAACCCTGGCGGTGCAGTGGTTAAGTACTTGGCTGCTAACTAAAAGTGCGGCAGTTGGAACTCACCAGATGCTCTGCAGGAGAAAGATGTGGCAGTCTGCTTCTGTAAAGATCACAGCCTAGGAAACCATATGGGGCAGCTCTACTCTGTCCTATAGGGTTGTTATGAGTCAGAATCCACTCCACGGCGCACAACAACTACAGCATCCCCAAACTCCTTTGTGCACATCATCCCATGTAAGCAATTAGCCAACTGTTTCAATAGACATTTCTCCCGCACCTACCGTGTGCCAGGCTCTGGCCTGCAGGAGTGCAAACGTTAGTTGAAAATGCAGTCTTATCCCCAAGGGCCAGGAACAACGGAGAGAAAATAATGTTTGCAAAGCACTTTGTGGCTTTCAAAGAGTCGTCACAGACATTATCTCATCGGATCCTCACAGCGGTCCTCTGAGGTAGGGACCACTATCACCGTCTTACAGAAGAAGAATCGGAGGCTCAGGGAGGTGAAGTAACTTACTCAAGGCAGCACAGCTAGGGAGTGGTAGTGTAGGGATCTGAAACCACGTCTGCCTGATTCCAAAGCCCTCGGGTCCCTGGGTGGCAGGGATGGCCAGGCCTCACAGAGCCTGATGCCTGTCCCCCTGTTACCCCCTGCCCCGGGCAGGGCTCCTGGTGCAGCAAATCATCTTCTTCTTGGGAACCACAGCCCTTACCTTCCTGGTGTTCATGCCTGTGCTCCATGGCAGGAACCTCTTGCTCCTCCGAGCCCTGGAGTCCTCATGGTGAGTGGGGCAAAGGGGTAGAGGGCCCCAGGACCCCTTCCCAGAGGCCGGCTAACAATGACTACTCTCCCCAACTCCACTCTCAGGCCCTTCTGGCTGACCTTGGCCCTGGCTGTGACTCTGCAGAACATGGCGGCCCACTGGGCCTTCCTGGAGACTCACCACGGACGCCCAGAGGTGACCAACCGGTAAGGTGGCTCCTGGGCCTGTGGCTCCCTCAGGCCCTCAGTTTCTTCTCCTTCCATGTCTCTCTGTCTCTTTGTGCCCTTCTCCTTCCATTGCCACCCCCTCCCTTTCTCTATTAGGGAGCCTAGCAGGTAATAGAGAGGGTTTGCCTTCCTCACAGAGAAAAAGGGCACTTCAGTATACCTGTAACAAGGCCAGACATAGCTCCATGAGCTTTTCCCGCTTTGGGGATCAACACAGCTCTGCCCTGGATCCTCTGTCCCCTCAAAACCATGTGCCTCCTCACTGTGCAGGCACTCTGTTTGCATGTCAGATGGAGGCTGTGGGAGAGAGAATTCTGGCCCCAAGAGAGACTTAGAGGACAAGAAACCCAATGGAGGTTGGTGGGAGAGACTGGGGTCCCAGAAAGATCCAGGTGTACCTTCACTTACATCCCAGCCCTGCCACTGATTAGCTAGACAGCCTTAGCTAAGTCATTCCCTCTCGCTGAGCTTCAGTTTCCCCTTCTGTAGAAGGGGGTGACGTGACCTGTCTGGCAGGGGGTGGGGAGGGCAAGCTAGGTTGAGAGAGAGAAGGCCAAGCACAGCGTGGGGTGCACAGTCGTGCTGTGGGCATCTCGTGTGATCTGACACTGACTCTGGGGTGGGGCACTTCAGCCTTTCTGCTCTCCCTACCCCAGGCAACAGGGGCAGATCAACCAGTAAGCAAGGTACACACAGGGTTCCAGTAAGCAAGGTAGGCACAGGCTTACTTGTGCTTGCTTACTCATCTGTAGTGCACGATTTCACGTGGGCTTCACCACATCCTTGATATGGTTGTAAGTAAGCACAAGTAAGCCCATGCCTATCTCGCTTACTGGGTCACCCGGCCCTGCCAGGCGGGCTCTCTCTGCAGTTGTCTTTCTTCTCTTCCCCATCAACGTGCTGGTGGGCACCATGGTGGCCGCCTGGCGAGTGCTCCTCTCTGCCCTCCACAATGCCATCCACCTCAGCCAGATGGACCTCAGCCTGCTGCCGCCCAGAGCTGCCACTTTTGACCCCGGTAAGGTCACTGGGCAGGGGCAGGAGCTGGGGGTTTCGGCAGGCGGTCCAAGCGGTAGGGGAGGGGCTGTCCTGACCCAGCTCTGGGGGTGCGTCCCTGGGAGGGAGGGAAGGGAGAATGTGGGTGTGCATACTGTGGAGTGCTGCATGCAATTAGAATCCGCAGAGCAGACTAATGCATAGCAACACGATGGATCTTAGAAATATAGTGCCCAGTGGAAAAGAGAAAATGGAACGAGACAGGTGACATACTTCCGCTTAAGTAAAACACATAGACACCAAACAGCAAAGAACTAGACCAAAATAGATAAGCTGAAAGGCTGTGCATGTGGGGCTGGGGCTGGGGTGGCATTCAGCGTGGAGAGTGGAAGTTGCATGGGGCAGACAGACCTGAATTTCACCCACAGCCCCTCCTAGCCCATACACACCCCTCCTCTGAGACCCAGTCTCCTCAACTATAAAAATGTATGTGTTAATGGCTCAGCATCTCTCCTGAGCCTGTTTGGAGGAAGAAAACATGAAGTGATTGGTTGAAACGTGCTTTGGCCAAAGTTGTGACGGGATCCCACGCACGCTAGTAGCTCTAACTTTGTGGGAGGGAAGGAGCGTGTACAGCGTGTGCTGGGTCCTTGGGGCAGGCCTTGTGTCCTGCATCTGTGTGTACGTTTTCCCGGGAGTCTCTCACAATTTCACGTGAAATTGTGCACAGGTATTCTCTGTGTGTGCACCAGCTCTAGGGGGACACTGCACGTGCAGCACACGCTGCCCGCAGTGACCGTGCACCGGCACGGTATGTGTCAGAGGCTGCGCATGAGTGTGTGCCCACGCGCCACTTGTCTTTGTGCCGGTCGCCCTGTGTCTCAGGCATTCTGGGTGTCAGCCTGTCATGTGCATGTCCACGGGGTGTTTGTGTGCAGAGTGGGGAGTGCATGTGTGACCTGGTACCTGTGTGTGTGGTGTGGCGTAAGTCCACAGGCATTGTGTGCCCGCGTGGGGGTCTGTGTGCTGTGAGAGATTTCTCCTGCCAAAGAATATTGCAGAGATGAAGGCAAATTTTAAATTTTTTAATGAGTGTATCTAAGCAGGATCAAGTGATCCATGGATAGGGCAGTATCCAGACTGAAAGTGCAAAGTAGCTCTGCTGACAGGAAAAATGTCCACGGTTTATACAGCAGGATTAAGGACGATAAAGACTTCATTGAGGTTTGACATTTGTCAAAATAGGGAAAAGGATGTTCAAATGACATGTAGTCATAACTGTGGTCAGTTGGTGGTCGTGAGATCTCTATGGCCCACGGCAAGGATGACCTGGGGAGCTGTCAATTTAGGCATACCACGCTTTGCGGGTCACAGGGAGCAACGAACCTAAAGTCCGTTAGTTATTTATGAGCAGGTTATTTCCTTAAGAGTTTGGGGCGCTTTCAATCTTTCAGTCATTAGGCTCCAGCAAGTCTGGAAGGTATGAATTTTTATTTTTATGCTCCATGGAGTATGTGCAAGGAGCCCTGGTGGTGCAACACTTAAGCGCTCAGCTGCTAACCGAAATGTTGGCTGTCGAACTCACCCAGCGGCTCCGCGAGAGAAAGACCCGTTGCCATCAAGTCGAATTGATTCTGATTCATAGCGACCCTATAGGACAGAGTAGAACTGCCCCATAAGGTTTCCAAGGAGCGGCTGGTGGATTTGAACTTCCAACCTTTTGGTTAGCGCCGTAGCTCTTAACAGACCTAGCGATTTGCTCCTGTGAAGATCACAGCCTAGGACACCCTATGGGGCAGTTCTACCCTGTCACATGGGGTCACTATGAGTTGGAATGGACTTTAAGGCAACTAAGAACAACAACAGAGTGTGTGCCGTGTGCAGCTGTGCCTTGTGTGACTTCGCACTGGGTGCAGCAGGCACACATATGGTGTGCTCCGAGCATGTCCGAATGTGCCCACGTGCAGTGTACGCGCCCTCCGTTGCTCCTGCCCAGTGTGTCTATGTAGTTGTACACAGTGTGTGCAGTGTACTCCCTGTGTGTGTGGTGCGGGAAGGGTGTCTCAGGGGGCTTCTGGCCGCCTGGTGTCCCCTGCTCCCTCAGCACTGCCCCTCCCCACCCACCCAGGCTATTACACATACCGCAACTTCTTGAAGATTGAGGTCAGCCAGTCACATCCGGCCGTGACAGCCTTCTGCACTCTGCTCCTACGAGGGTGGACGCCCCAGCCCCGGCCCCCGGCAGGCCCCCAGGACAGCCTCAGACCCGGGGAAGAAGAAGAAGGTGCACCCTCCCACCTGGGGGGGGAATGGAGCCCACCCACCTTCTCCCAGGAAAGCAGCCACCCCCTCCCGCAAACACATGCAGTGGGAGCAAGTGCCGGGAAAATTCTCATTTCCTCTCTCCCTTGGCTGCCTGTGGTTGCCCCTCCTGGTTTGGTCTCAGGGTAATTTTTTCCATGATACAAACACACGCGCACACACACACATTTGCACACAGAAAATTAAATGGCTGATTTGCTAAGGGACTTGGCCACCCTCACCACCTCCCTGTACCAGCCCCTCCCTCTCAGAGAGAAGGCCCTCCTGCCCAGCTGCCCCAGAAGCGTGGGAGACACTAAACCGGTTCCAGGGCCTTGCTCCTCCCCACATGTCATGCCCCCTTCTTCTGTCTACCACCTGCAGGATGACTCCCTAACCAGTCAGTGTCCCCAGTCCTTTACAAATGCCCCTCTGCAGCCTCACGCTTCCCATGAATCTCCACTCTATAAGCCGGCACCTGGAACCCACACCCCACCACCTTCTCCCACCCTACACACAGGATTGCCAGGGTCTGCTTGGGCCCAGGTCCCCGGGAGGCTGGGTGTGTTGAATGACTCACAGATGGCCTCTCCCTTACAGGGATGCAGTTGCTGCAGACCAAGGACCCCGCAGCCAAGAGAGCAGGGCCCAAGGCCAGCCACAGCAGGGCCCGCTGGGGTCTGGCCTATACCCTGCTCCACAACCCAGCCCTGCAGGTCTTCCGGAAGCAGGCCTTATCGGGTGCCTGGGCCAACGGCGCCCAGCCCTGAGGGCAGGGGAGGCCAAGCCGCCCTAGCCTTGTCTGTGGGGGGGGGGGGGCGCTTTCCTTCCTGCCAACCCCCTCCCTGCTCTCAAGCCTCAGCAGCCCCTCCACTTAGCTCCAGCTCTGCCAGCAGGTCCCCACAGGGCACAGCCCAGAGCAGCCCTCTCAGGGATCACTGTGGTTGGGCGCAGGTCTGCACTATGGGCCTGAGGAGGGTTCTGATCTGCCCTTTGGCTGCAGGAGAGTCTGCGGGGGCTCTGGAGAAGCAGTTGGAGGTTTAGCCTGAGGTCTGGAAGCCAGTGGGGCCAGGGTGGTCTTGGTGGTGGTGGGGAGGATGGGGAGGGGAGGGCCTGGCCACATCCAGGCCTCTCCCCACCCTGGCGCCTCCTCGCAGAGCCTCACCGAAGCCTCTTCATGAAGACAGTTGGCGATTCGGGGCCTGGACAGCCTCAAATTCCAGATCAGCTGCACCTCAGCCCGACCTCACCACCAAGGGACGGGATGTGGCTTCCTTCTCCCCCGCCTTCCCTCCCGTCTCTGGGAAATGGCTGGAAGGCACCTGGGCCTCCTGGCCTGCTAGGTGGGCCCAGGAGGAAGCCGTGGGCTCCTGCCGGCCAGCAAATCACACCTCTACCCAGGCCCCGCACCAAGCTGTCCACACTTGCGAGCCAGATATTTTTTGTAGTTTTTCTACCTTTAGATATTATGAAAGAGGTTAGTGTGTTCCCTGTAATAAACTTGTCCCTGAAGAACAGCCCTCCTTATGGGGGAGGGAGGATGTAGGGGAAACATCAGCGTGCACCATGCATTTATGGGGCTTAGGCGCGGTTGTGGGTACTCTGATCACATGCTGGGTTGGGCGCTGGGTCGGGGGCAGAGTAGAACCCATATCACATCCCTCTGGGTGGAGGAGAGGCTGGGATCCTGTGTCCAACCCTGCACGGTGAGGATGTTGGCTTGAGAAGTGGGACTTACTCTGGGTTATAAACAACCGGCAGGCTGGAGGAGGAGAGATGTCGGAAGGATGATGGAGCAGCAGTGTGGATGAAGGTGTGCAGGTGGGACAGGCCATGCTGGGAGCAGAGAGAGGCCATCCTAACGGGAGTGGGCCAGGCATGCAGCGGGAGGCAGCTGAGGAGGGTGGAGACAGACTGGGGACCCCCTTCTTTGCTGGGGGCTTTGATGGAGCCCCCAGAGCTGCAGAGGGCAGGGAAATGTGGCTACCCACAGACCTGGTGTCAGTGGGGCCTGGAAAAATGTCTGCACAATTAGTAGAAACCACCACCACTCCATGTTCCCACTCCCTTGCAGCCTCAAACACAGGCCAGGGAGCTCAAACCCACCTTGGAGGCTGCCTGTGAGAGCAGGCAGAGGGCAGGCTTCCATTCCACTGCAGCCAATGAAAACTGTCCGAAGACCCAGATTCCATATCCGCCCCCCACAAGGAACAGAGCACAATAGTGATCAGGCTGGGTTACTGGACACCCAAGGCTGTGTGAACCCAGAGGAGGGGTATCTGGTCCAAATTGAGGGTGGGTGGGGGAAGCATCAAGGAAGGCTTTCTGGAGGAGGTGATGATTGAGCTGAGTCTTCAAGACTGACCTAGCCAAGTGAGGAACAGGGAAGGGTGTCCAGGCTGAGGGAACAGCATGAGCAAAGGCACCGAGGCATGAACCATCATTGAGCATTCAGGGAACAATGAGCAGCTCCAAGTGCCTAGAGCTCAGACAGCAGGAAGGGGTAGGCCTCGGGGGTGGAGTCAATCAGAGGGGCCGTGAATGGCCCCATGGGAGACTCCGGCTTCACCCCAGGGCAGCGGGGGCTATGGAAGACTTTAAAGCAAAGGAAAAGCTACATCACTCAGGGCACAGCTGCTCCCCATGCCAGCCCTGACTCAGGTCTGAAACTCAGGTCCGAGGCCAAGAAACCAAGCCTTCTCCAGCTGTGAATGGGGGGTGGAGACATCAGGGGTCCCCGTGGGGTTAGGATTACCCTGTCTTAGACTATCAGAGTCTTTTGGACCCTTAAGCACCACCCTGCTTTTCTGAGGAAACCGAAGCCCAGAGAACAGCAGTGACTTTACCCAAGGTGGGCACAGCAACGGAATTCAGTTCCATTCTGTTACTTTCCACCAGATTCGGAGCCAATCTTGGTACATGCTGTTGGTGACATCAGCTCAGCTGGGGCTGCAAGCTAGGGGGTGGGGGTGGGGCTGTATGTGGGCCAGGAGGCTGAAGGGGAGGGCCCGGCCAGCCGCCAGGCTCACAGCTGCTGTCTTAGACTCCTTGGCCTTCTTGCTTCCACTCTGCTGAGCTCAGCAGTCCTGGGGGCTCAAGCCTCTCCCACTGGGTCACTGCCCCTTATCTGAAGGACCCCCAATCTTGGAAGGGGCAGGATGGAGGCAGCAGCAAGACCCAGCTCTGCCCTGGCACAGACACAGGTCTGGCAGTCTTCAGGTTTCTGGGCCCATCCACATGCCCTCCTTTCTGAGACCACAGGTCGATACCAGCCCCGGCCCCTGCCCCCAAGTCAGGGACAGATCCCCTTTCACCGTGGTGAAATGATCCCTAGGGGGCCTGCAGGCCTAGTTTGGACTTTCCTCAGAAAACACCATTTCCTCTTTCTGATAAAGTCGAGGCCAAGTCAGCTCCATCCCCACCTCACGCTCAAACGTGTTCTCTTATTCTCAGTTTCCCTGGGGCTTCCTCTCTCTCCCTGCTCGGTGGCCCCTCTGTTCTGCCAGCTCTCCCCTCCCCTTGTCTGCCTGCCCCCCACCCACCACCCCCATTCCTAACATCTCCTTCAGGAGCAGGACAGGGAAGAAGGGTCACGACCCAGGTGCTTCCACTTCCTCCCCAACCCCTCCAAAATGCCCCTTCAGCTACTGCTGGCCTAGAGCCCGCTCAGGGCAGCCCGAGACCCCAGGGAAGCCTCCAGAATGGTTTTCAGGCTTCCTGCCCCCTGTTTGTCCTGCGTGCCTCTGGCCCCCCAAGGGGCCCCCTCACTTGCTGCCTGTCTCTCAGGCGGCGGGTGTACCCGTGTGTGGGCTGCAGGCTGGCTGCCTGACTCTCTGGCCCCCAATCCTGTCCCCGCTGGAGGACGCCTAGGTCAAGACACAACTCCAAGCAGACATGGGGAGCATCAAAAACATGGTTTATTTCTCGGCCGCCCCAGGCTGGCTGGCCTCTACGGAGGGGCAGTCTACAGACACGTGCTTGAAGATAGGTGGGGCCAGTGTCCGGGCTGGAGGGGCGCAGGCTGAGGGAGTGGAACGCCATCTTAGTCCTCTGGTCCAGTCTGAGCTGAGGGCGGAGATGCCCCAGGAGCTGGAGCAGGTCACTGTGCCTCCCTCCATTCCCCCTCTCTTGTGCCCTGTCTGCTGCAGCGACTTCTGTCTCGTCCCCCAGCTCGCCAGTCACAGTACCTGGGATCCCCCACTGAGGCTTCATCCAGTTGGGTGAAGGCATCGCCCTGTTAGCATGCTGCCCCGATACGGGAGCATGGGCGATGTTGTTAGCAGCAATTAGTAACCATAGGTTGGTCCTACTCACTAGCTTTGAGCAGGTCTAGAAGTTGGGAGCGGTGGGTGTTCTGGAAGAGATTAGAAGGGGGGTAGGAAGAGGGGAAGTTACCCTTGCAGGCCTCAGGAGTTGCCAGCCCCAGGCCCCGGAGGCACTTATAAGGGGCACTGGCGGGGCCAGGGGAGGAGCTGGGGAGGTCTGGGGCTGCTCCTGCCCAGCCTGGGTCGGGTCCGGGGTGAGGCTAGAAGGAGGCAAGGAAGAGGAGAAGGAGGCTCTGGCCCAGCAGGAGCAGACCTAGGGGCTGCTGCCCAGGGCCTCCCCCTGCCATGACTGCCGCCTCGTGGCTCCCAGCCCGGCTGAGGTAGATGATGACGACGCTGTCCTCAGGCCCCGACGGCTGCACCTCATTGTCAACGGTGTAGCAGCCCTTGCCCTCAGCCGCTTTGCCGTGAAACCGGCGGCCCAGCACATCCTCGCCACCCTCGCCCGGCGTGGCTAATGCCACGTTCACCGAGCTCTCGGCACTACCCAGCTCATTGGTGGCCAGGCAGCTGTAGGTGCCCTCCTCCAGCTTGCCAAAGTCGGGGATGAGCAGGCTGCCATTGGCAAAGGCCTGGAAGCGGGGCCTGCCGCTGGCCGCTGGTGCACCACGCGGGGCACGCCCATCGGCGCCCACGTTGGGGCTGGCAATCTCCACAGTGCCCCCAGGCGTCTGGATGTGCCAGTGCAGCTGGGGTGCCGGCTGCCCATCCACGTCACAGTGGAGTGCCAGCACGAAGCCAGGCCGCAGCTCGGCCCCGTCCTGGCTGGGCTGGTAGGTGAGCTGCACCGAGGGCGCTGAACATGGCAGCGGCGGCAGGCGGCTCAGTGGTGTACCCTTGAGCACGTGCGGTGAGGTGCAGGCAATGTTGTCCTGCTCTGGGATGGACACGGCGGTGGCCAGAGCCCATGTCTTGAGCCAAACGATGCCGCAGGTGCAGTCAAAGGGGTTATCGTTGATCTGCAGGTGAGACAGCGCGGTGAGCGGCGCGAAGGTGCCCTCGGCCAGCGTGGGCAAGCGGTTGTGGTTGAGCTGCAGCGAGCGCAGGGAGCCGAGGCTGCGGAAGGCATCTCGGGGGATGAAGGTCAGTTCGTTGCTGTCCATCTTGAGCAGCTGCAGGGCGCTGAGGTTGTGCAGATCGCTCCAGGCAAAGTCAGAGATGAGGTTGTGACTGAGGTCCAGGCTCTTGAGATGGCCGAGGGTGGCCAGGGCACCAGCAGCCACCGTGCGAATCTCATTGTGCGCCAGCCACAGTGACTGCAGCAGGGGCACCTCCTCAAAGGCACCCCCTGGCAAGCCCGGAAGACGGTTGGCGGACAAGCTCAACGTGGTCACATTGGCTGGGAAGCCAGGCGGCACGGCCTCCAGGTCGCGGTAGGCGCAATCTGCGATCTGGAAGCCGTACTTCTCCCCGCAGTCACAGGGCTTGGGACAGGCCTGCCCCAGGCCCAGGAGAGCCACCCAGCACAGCAGACACAGCTCCCACATTGTAGCTCCTGCAGAGAAGGGCTTGTCACTGAGGTGACCCTGAGGGCCCAGGGGAGGGGCTCCTCCCTCCCAGGACCCTCGAGCCCTTCCCCACTAGGAAGCCCTGCACATAACACGGCTAAGGCCCAAACTACCAACCCCCAATTTTACAGAAGGGGAAACTGAGGCCCAGAGAAGGGCCGGGACTTGCCCAATATTCAGCAGCAAGGCAGGGTGAAGGCAGGATGGACGAGGACCCCAGATCCTCCTCTGAGCAGAGCGCTCTCCCTGCCTTGGCCTATTCTTAGCTGACTTTATGACTTGAAATCTGTTTTCCAGCCGCCTCTACCCCGGGCGCTTCTAGGAACCTCCCTCCTGCCCTCCCACATCCTGGCCGCAGCCCCTCCCACCAGAGCCCCCCATAGGTATGCTCTGCCCTGGCCCAGACAAGGCCCCTTGTGCAGTGCACACCACCCTGCTCCACCCCGCCCGCCCCCTCCTGCTCCTCCGGCCTCGACCACAGCACACACAGACCCCTTCTAGAGAATCATACCCACGGCCTGTTCGGTTCAAAGACGCCGGGCAGCTGCCTAAATAAACCCCTACGAGGCCCTCTGAGCTGGCTAGGGTGAGGCCAGCGGCTCAGCCCCAACACTACTGGGATTTCCAGGGTCCTGCAGTTTCCTGGTGTCACAGTGGTTAATGCACTCGGCTGCTAACTGAAAGATCGGCGGTTCGAATCCACCAGCTGTTCCGTGGGAGAAAGATGTGGCAGTCTGCTTCAGTAAAGATTTATAGCCTTGGAAACCCAATGAGGCAGTTCTACCCGGTCCTATAGCATCACTATGAGTCGGAATCGACTCAGTGGCAATGGGTTTGGTTTTTTGGTTGCAGCCGTTGGAGGAGCCGAGGCCCCCTGGATGGCTCCAAGCAAAGCATTGTCCCAAGCATCTCAACCCAGCAGGGAAGCGTGGGCACCCCTGTGCCCAGCAGGCCTCTCCCTCCTCCCGCTGGCCCTTGGAGCCCTCCTCCAGCCAGCTTACCTTCAAACTAGTCCTCCCCCGTCAAGAAGAGCCTCTTCTAGAGGGAACCAGAAAAAACAAAGCGCTGAGGGAACTCAGGAGAGTATGCAGGGCCAAGGGCTGCCCAGGGGAGAACAAGGATGCAGGAGGGGGCAGCCTAGCCCGCGCCCTACCTTCAGCGTGCACGCCTGAGCCCACCCTGCCAGGCACAGGGTGCTTGGGACTGTCCCTGAGTGGAGGCTGCGGGGAGGGAGCCTGGGGCAGCCCGCACGCTCCCTCCTTCCAGAAAAACAACTACTTCTCTGCAGCAGCAAGGACCTGTGTTTCATAAGCCACACCAGAAACTTGAGGGGAAAAGATGCCAAATTTTTTTGGGTTGTGTTTTTTCTCTCCCTCTCACTCACTTTTAGCAGCTCCAACTTCCTTAAAGACGCAGCGCTGTCTGGACAGGATCCAAGAAAAGATGGGGCCAGAGGAGATTTTTTGGGGGGGGTGAGGAGAGGGGAGGACAAGTGAGAAACTGAATCTCCTATGGAAAAAAAGAGCTCTGTCCTACAAGCTGGGGCTGTGTGGTCAATGAGGGAGACTGGGTGATCGTGTGGGCACGTGTGTGGGTAGGTCTGAGTTGGTGCGGGCAAGTGTTATCTGTGTGCAGATGAGTTTGTGTGTGTGGATGTGGGCATAAGACTGTGTCTTTCTGCGTGTGTGAATTTCTGTGTGGTTTGGAATGTTGGAGTCTGCATGTTTGTGTGTGGCTATGAACACTTGCCTTTGTGTGTGTTTGTGTGGCTATCAGTGTGAGACCTTGTGTGTGTTCTTCTGTGTTTGTTGGATGTGGGTGTGAGGCCCTGTGTCTTTGTGTATGTGTGTTTGTATGTCTGTGTGTGTATCTGTGTGCATGTGTGTTAGGTGTGGAGGTGAGACCATGTGTCTTTCTGTGTGTGAGACTTTGTGTGAGTTTGGGGATGTTTGAGTGTGTGTATGTGTGTGTGTCTCTCTGTGTGTTTGTTGGGTGTGGGTGTGAGGCCCTGTGTCTTTGTGTGTGTATATGTGTCTCTCTGTGTTTGTTGAGTGTGGATGTGAGACCCTGTGTCTTTGTGGGTGTGTGTGTCTCTGTGTTTGTTGAGTGTGGATATGAGACCCTGTGTCTTTGTGGGTGTGTGTGTCTCTGTGTTTGTTGAGTGTGGATGTGAGACCCTGTGTCTTTGTGGGTGTGTGTGTCTCTGTGTTTGTTGAGTGTGGATATGAGACCCTGTGTCTTTGTGGGTGTGTGTGTCTCTGTGTTTGTTGAGTGTGGATGTGAGACCCTGTGTCTTTGTGGGTGTGTGTGTCTCTGTGTTTATTAGGTGTGGGTGTGAGACCCGGTGTCTTTGTATGTGCTCGTGAGTTTGTGTGTATTTGGGCATGCATGTAGTGAGTGTCTCTGTTTCTGTGTGTCCATGTGTTTGTCTGTGTGTCCATGTGTTCGTCTGAGTGTGAGACTGTGTTTCAATGAAAGGTTGAGAAGGTCAAAGCCCATGAAACGTTCAGCAGGCTCCAACCCCTCAGTGAGAAGCCAAATGTCAGGCCCGTGTTTTTAAGAACACGTATCCTCCTCACCTGTGTCAGAGGCCCTGCCTGCTGGCCCCAATGCTGAGCTGCCCTAACATGCGTTGTTGGCCAGAGCTATCCCAGGCCCCGCTGCTCCCGGCCCAGCCCCTCCACCACTCACTCTGGGTGGGGAGCCCATGGCAAGGCAGGCAGGCTGTGATGGGAAACATACCACAAAACCCGATGGCAAAAGGTCTGGGAGAGGAACCAGTGGGGCTTCAGTCTCTCTGGCTGGGATTCTGAGACAGCTCAGCTCACAGAGATGTTATGATCCCCTGGGACCGCCCTTCTGGCAGGCAGAGGTAAGGCTGAGGGCCTCACTCCTTCCTGAATAGCCTCTCTGCGGTCTCCCTCAGAACTGGAAATCACGTGGAGTGGAGTTGGCATCACCCTCTCTGGGCTCCACTGTCCCAAACACGCCTCCAGGGTGAAGGTATTTGACCCTTTTTCCCCAAATGGGAGGGCCCAGGGGAGTGGGATGGGGAAGAGAAAGAGGCCCAAAACAAGGGAGATGGAAGAAAAACCAGAAGGTGAGGGAGCCCTGAAAAGAACTTCGTAGACTAGACGATTTTCCCTCCGCAGAGTATCAATTACCAGTTGTCATCGAATCAGTTTCAACCCATGGCAACTGCAAGTGTGTCTGAGGAGAACTGTGTTCCATAGCGTTTTCAATGGCTGATTTGTCAGCAGTAGATTGCCAGGCCTTTCTTCCATGGTGCCTCTGGGTGGGCTCAAATGTCCAACCTTTTTGTTAGCAGCGAGCAGGTTCCTGTCTATATCCCCTCCATATCCCTCAGCCAAGCTTCCTTTTCCCTCCATCTGTCAACCTGGCTGAATTCTGCTTGTGACATGACTTATACACTCTTGGTAGGGCTATCTATTGCTGAGGACAAACAGGTATCATCTCTGGGGAGTCCCCATCCCAGTTCCTTTCATCCCCACCCCCATCACCAAGCAAGCCTGCAGCGTCCTGGGAAGCAAAGCCTACAGCCTGCAAAATACTCTGGAATATGGAAGTCTGTGGTCTCCTTCTGCATCGTTATATATTCCTAACCAATCAGAGGCTGAAGACCTTCTTCGAGTCTAACTTAGATCCCTCCCTCTGCAGTGAATCTCTCTCTTATATCCTCATTATCTTGCTGGAGAATTCCTGGGAAAGTTTTGAATTTAGTGGGTCAACCGGAGGCTGGAAGGCACCTGTCTTTGGAAGCACACACCTCCAAGTGTTTAATGAACCCGAAGGGAGAATGAGTGACTTCACTGCTGGAGTCAGGGAGGGCTTCCTGGAGGAGAGGGTGTCGCCGTGCTTCTCCATGGCCTATATGCTACCCTCACCCTAGCAAAGCCCAGTGAGCCATCAGCCTCGGCCCCAGATGCTCCCACCCTACCCCCCTCTTCCAAAGCACACAGGGTCAGAGAGCAATAATCCTTCCTGTCCCCCAGTCCTAGTGTGACTGGTTCCTTCTTGCTCATCAGGTTTCCACTAAACATCACCTCATCAGAGAAGGCCTTTTTAGATCACTGAATCTAAAGTAGGTTCTCCGCATTAATTGACTTCACAGACCTCCCTGTTTTTGCTTCATAGGTCTTACTATAACCTGTCATTATTTATTCATACGTGTTTAATGTGCGACCCCTCTATGAGAGAGAAAGCCCATTGAGGGCAGACACCTGGTCTCCCACTTGCTGTTAATCCTGCTCAGTAAATATCCCTTGATTGAACCAGTGAGCGTGTTGATGGGCATCAGATGCCAGAAATGAAAGGCACTGCTTTAGAGGTCATGGGGTCCATCTGCTCATTTTACAGATAGGGAAGCTGAGGTCCAGACTGGGGAAGGGACGTGCCCAAGGTCTTGCAGTCCCTTATGACAAGGACATTTTAAGAGTCTTTCACACAATGTAAAAGGAGCCCTGGTGGTGCAGTGGTTAAGAGCTCAGCTGCTACCCAGAAGGTTGGCGGTTTGAACCCACCAGCCGCTCTGAGGGAGAAAGATGTGGCAGTCTGCTTTCATAAAGATTTACAGCCTTGGAAACTCTATGGCGCAGTTCTACTCTGTCCTGTAGGGTTGCTAGGAGTCAGAATCAACTTGAAGGCAATGAGTTTTTTGTTTGTTTTGGGGAGGTCACACAATGTGGGAGACCAGCACTCTGATGAGTGAATGAGTGCGTTACCAGCTTTCCTGGGGGAGGGGGCCCTTGCCCCCCTCCTCTATCATGGAAGACCCTGGGGTCAGCCACACACCAGCTGCCCTCAGAATCCCACTGCAGAACAGCCATGGGGGGCTATGGGCAGGGGAAGCAAATTGAGAGGGACCAGCCCACCCAGGTACAACTAAAACTGTGCTTGTCAGTACCGACAGCTCTCCACCATCTGTCCAGACTCCCCTGCCTGCAAGGTTCAGTCATGCTTCACCTCCACCAAGAAGGGCAATAAGACAAGGGTCACGTGGGACTCAGTTAAGAACCACGCTATATCCTCTGCGGCGTGTCACAGTGGGACCTGCAGGCCTACCGCCCCGCAGAGCCCAGGGAGACGCCCTTCGCACACCTCAAGGACGGGGACTTACCTCCTAGGCAGCCCCCTCTACTCTCCTAATGCTGTTGGTGGTTGAAAGACTTTCCAGAAAAGCCCCTCTCACAGGAGATAATGCACGCAAACGAAGAAACAAAGCCTGAGGCCCGCTCCCCTTTCTCTGCCACACACCCCAGCCTGAGAGTTCCCTGTGGGTGCCCGGGCCACCATCATCCCTCTCCCAGCCTCCTGGGAGCTGGGCTCAGTCCTGGACGTGGGGGCCTTCCAGTGAGTATAAAAGGATTCCTTGACCAGATCTCAGATGCAGGCCTGTGGGCCTGGGACTGGAGAGCTCTTCTCAGCCCCTCCAACACTGCACTCCCCATGTGCCCCCGCAGCCCCTGCAGCAGTGGAAGGGAGAATTGGGGGGTGGGAAGAGGGAGGAAAAGAAAGCCTCCAGGATTAGAAGCTACTCCTGCCAGCCTCAGGGCAGCTCATAGGATGACCAATCATCCCGGTGCCTGGGACAGAGAGGTTTCTGGGACAAGGGACTCTCAGTGCTAAAATCCAGATGTCCCAGGCAAACCGATACTTGGTCAGCCTGGTGGGGGACATGGCGCTCACGGGCTCTTTCCACACAGTTTTTCTTTCACCTCTCTCTTCCCTGCTCTCCCTTCCCCACAGCGCTTCCCTGCCCCTCACAGAGGCCCAGCCTTTTCTCCTCCCTTTCCTCCGTCCTCCCCTCCTCTCCCATGGCCTCCACCAACCAGGGCGGCAAATCCCACCCCAGCTGTGGCTGCTCAGCCGACTCCCCGCACCCAAAAGAGGCCTCACATCCACTGACCAGACGGCTGCCGGCAGTGCCACGTCAGCTTTTCCTGGAAGGCGAGGAAAGATCCTGGAGAAAGAGAGAAAATGGAGGGACAGACAGAGAAAGAGACAGGCTGAGACAGAGAAATGGGAGAGAGAGAGACAGGGAGAAAGAGAGAGAAAAACATAAAATCCCAGACAGCCAGGGTTAGACCCAAAGGTAGAGAAAGAAAGCAAGCAAGCAAGACACAGAAAGGGAGATGGAGAAAGGCAGAGATGGCTCCTGAAACAGGAGCGGAAGCGAGGGAGTCAGCAGGGGGATGCTGCTGCAATCGCGTGGATGGGGCCGTGGGGCCGTGGGGCTGCACACGCACCAACACACGCATGTGGAAAACAAGCGCAGGCTCACCATCATGCAAGAGAGGCAGAGGCAGTCTGGGTCCCAGTCCCACGTCCCCTCCATACAGCTTCTTTGGAATAACTGCGAGAAAGCTTGGCCCACTCCTGCTGGGACTTGTTTAAGCCTGTGGGACTCCTGGGAGGAAGAGGCTGGCCTGGGCCCTTGAGAAGGCTGTCGTGGAGGTGGGGCCATGGGATCCTGTGCATGGGTGTGCCTATGAGTGTGTGAAAGCGATAGAGAGATTGAGACCTGCCTAGACCACCGCATTATGGGACTTCAGAAAGTCCTTTCCTTTTCTGGGACTCAGTGTCTCTGTCGTATGTAGGAGTTGGATGAGATGGTCTGAAGTCCCTTCAGCCCTGATGTCCTGTGGTTCCAGAATTTCTGATGGACATTCGTTTAGACGTAAGAAGAGTGTATGTGCATGCTTCCTGTGTGATTATTTCTGTTTGCACGTGCCCAAGCCTGTGCTCATTTTCCACGTGCGTATGTGTGTGTGTGTGGGTGCGTGTGCAGGCGTGGGTCTGTGGGGCTGGAGTGAGCATCAGCTCATTGTCTGGGCACCTGAGGCTTGGATGGAGCAGGCGGTGCAGGCCCATTTTCTCTCCAGCATCAGCCTCAGCCCAGAGGCCTCAGCCCAGGAAAAGGCATCCTGGTCGCAGACTGACTAGGCAGCCTGATCCTCATGGGAGATGTGAAGGCCTCTCCCCTCCTCTTGGGATCTCAGTTCCTCAGGCTGTGGAAACCAGGGCTCGCCTTCTGTGATCTGCCCTGGCTCCCTCTCTGGCCTCATTTCCCACAGTTCTTGCTCACTGTGTCTGACCGCCCATTTCCCCTGCTGTCACCTCAGGTGGGACTCCTGCTCTTATTTGTTTCTCAAGCTGGACACTGTCCCCCCACATTTGGAGGGCTCACTGCCTCAGATCTTTTGAGCCTTTGTTCAAAGACCAGCTCCCCAGCAAGGCCTCCCCAGATGACTCCATACAAAGGGCCTATAGTAGTCATCCAGCTATAACGGATATACCACAAGTTGATGGCTTTAGCAAACAGAAATTTATGCTCTCACAGTTTAGGAGGCTAGAAGCCCGAAATCAGGGTGCCAGATCTAAGGGAAGGCTTTCTGTCTCTGTCAGCTCTGGGGGAAGGTCCTCATCAATCTTCCCCTGGGTCTAGGAGGTTCTCAGCATGGGGACCCTGGGTCCAAAGGACGTGCTCTGCTCCCAGCTCTTCTTTCTTGGTGTTATGAGGTCCCCCTTTCTCTGCTTGCTTCTTTCTCCTTTTATCTCTTGTAAGATAAAAGATGATGCAGGTCACACCCCAGGGAAACTCCCCTTACATCGGATCAGGGCTATGACCTGAGCAAGGGTGTTTCATCCCACTCTAATGTTCTTTAACATAACCTAATCTTGCCTCATCAACCACAGGCAGAGATTAGGATTTACAACACATAAAACAATTACGTCAGATCACAAAATGGAGGACAACCACACAATACCGGGAATCATGGCCTAGCCAAGTTGACACGTATTTTTTGTGGATACAATTCAACCTATGACATGGCCTTTGTCACTCTCTGTCCCCCTCACCCTGCTTTATTTTTCCTCTTCCTAACACTTATTCCTGCCATATCTGTTAGTATATGTCTTAGTTATCTAGTGCTGCTAAAATAGAAATACCACAAGTGGATGACTTTAACAAACAGAATTTTATTCTCTCACAGTTTAGGAGGCTAGAAGTCCGAATTTTGGGCACCAGCTCCAGGGGAAGGCTTTCCCTCTCTTGGCTCTGGGGGAAGGCCCCTGTCTCCTTTCAATATCTGTGGGCCCAGCGTTCCTTGGAGATCTCCGTGTGTCTTGACATCAATCTTCCCCATGGTCTAGGAGATTCTCAGTGCAGGGACCCTGGGTCCAAATGATGCACCCCTCTCCCGGCTCATCTTTCACGGTGGTAGGAGGTCCCTGTCTCTCTGCTCACTTTTCTCTCCTTTAATCTCTTGTAAGATAAAAGGCAATGCAGACCACACCCCCAGGGAAATTCCTCTTACACGTCAGATCAGGGCTGTGACCTGAGTAAGGGTGGTGCATCCTACCCTAATCCTCATTGACACGACCTAATCCTGCCTCATTAACATAGCAGACAGCTCATTCCAAAAAAGGGACCATAACCACCAACTTGGCATAGAGCCTAGGATTTACAACACATCACAAAATGGAGTATAATCAGATCACAAAATGGATGACAACTACACAATCCTGGGAATCATGGCCTAGCCAAGCTGACACATATTTTTGGAGGACACAATTCAATCCATGACAGTATGTTTCTTGTCTGCTGCCCAATCTGAATGTGAGCTCCATGTGGGTGGGGACTCTGTTCCGTTCACTGACGTATCCCCAGATCCTGGCCAGGGGCCTGCCACTGAGTAGGTACAAAATAAATAGTAGTGGAAGAAATGAATGAGAAGTGACCTCCAGGCTTCCAGCAGGAAGCTTTTCCTCTCCAGCCCTCCATCTTCAACAGCCCCTCCCTGCTGAGCGTCACTGCCCTGTCTCTCACCGCCCCTCTCCAGCCAGCATGTCTCAGCCTTTCTTCTGGTACTATCCTCGCTGCCCTCTCCAAACCTTTCCCTCTGTCTGCGGGGCCATTTTCAGCAGTAGCATTAACTGCGGGGCACTTCATAGGAGTTGTTTTTGTTCATTCCCAGGCCAGTCCCACAATTTCCAGGAACTCAGACCTTGGCCACACAGGCAGGGCACATAGCAGATCTCTGGCCCTAGCCCCTCCCAAAGGTTAGGAACGGAATTGGGAGTGTTAGGAATGAAAGTGAGCGTTGTGAATTAAGGTTCTAGGCTGGGACCAGCATTCCAGGATCAGGATCCTGGTCCCCATGTTAATGTGGGAGGTCAGCTGAAAAGGCCAGGATTAGAGGTGGGTGCCAGTCAGCGGGCAGGGGCAGGGATAGTTAGCTACATGGATGAAAAAGAGTCAGGGGTCTGGAATGGTAGAGTAGCAAATAGTCCCTTTGCTCCTTAGAGAAAATGGACCTGAGGCAGTGGGCAGAGGGCAAGAGAGTAACAGAAAAAGAGAAATAAATAAAGAAATACATAATGCTAAGTGAAAGAAGCCAGTCTGAGAAAGCTACATACTATATGACTCCAGTTATATGACATGTGGAAAAAGGCAAAACTACAGAGACAGTGGAGCCCTGGTGGCACAGCGGTTAAGCTGGGCTGCTCACCAAAAGCCGGCCGTTGTAATCCGCAGGCGCTCCTTGGAAACCCTATGGGGCAGTTCTACTCTGTCCTATGGAATCGCTATTAGTTGGAATTGACTCAGCGGCAATGGGTGTTTGGTTTTATAGAGACTGAAAAGATCCGTGGTTGCCAGAGGCTGGTGGGAAAGGGGAAGGATGAATAGGTGGAGCACAGGGCATTTACAAGGTGGGGAAAATACTCTGCGTGATATTGGAATGGCAGGCACATGGCATTGTGCATTTCTCAAAACCCAAAGACGGTACAACAGAAAGAGCGAACCCTAATGTAAACCATGGACTTAAGTCAGCAACAGTTATACAGGGGGATGCAAGATGTTAATAATAGGAGAAGCCATGTGCAGGGGGGCAGGCGTCCATGGGAACTCACTGTACTTTCTGTACAATTTTTCTGTAAACCTAAAATTGCTCTAAAAATATAAAGTGTATTAAAAAGAGAGAGAGAGAGAGAAACAGGGAGAGAAGGACAGGAACTGAGAGAAAGAACAGGCAGAGATGAGACAGGACGAGAACAGTGAAGGGAAAGGCCCGGGACAGTGGCAGAAAAGTCACCCATGCCGCTGACAGTGGAAAGCCACTGGCACAGGGCTTCTCATTAGCAGGTCAGGCCACAGCATGTTGTTTCCACGCAAGCCTGCTCCCTCCAACCACCACCAAAGAGATGCTGTAGTCTAGGGCCTGGGACTTCCCCATCTGCAAGGGGCTACCAGGATGTGCAGGTGAAGCAGACAGGGTCTGGGCCCACCCCACCCCAGACTGGAGCAGGAGGGAGGAGGGAGGTTCCGGCTGGGTTCTGTTCACCACTGGGGAGGGCAGGGCAACAGGGCCCAGGGGCCAGAGGAGAAGACAGCCTACTCTGAGGTGGCTGCAGAGGCCTCGGGGAGAGCAGCCTGGGGCAGGACAGATGCTGCACAGTTGCTGAGGGTTATACATGTTCAGAAAAGTGGGGTGAGAGCTGGGGATCAGGCAGACTTGGGGGAAAAGGCAGGAATTTGAAAATTTTTCAGAAGTTTTATCAAAGTAAGGCATGCAAATGGTAAAACAGAAAATCAAATTGACAGAGAGGCTTTTAACAAAATGCGGCGTCCTTTCTCCTCATCCTTCCTTTCCCCCGTCTGCTCCCCAGGGGCAACAACTTCTAGTGGTTTCCGTTTTTAGTTCTGCTCTGGTTACACACATCGGGCCTGCCCAGAACATTTGCAGGACCTAGGGCAGGGGTACAGTTGGAGGTCCACGTACAATCTGTCTAATGTCTAAGTAATAAGCCCTACATACTATTTAATACTCTGTCCTGTAGGGTCGCTATGAGTTAGAGTAGACTCAACAGCACACAACGACTTTGACAAGTGTTCCTTCATAAGGACCTGGAAGGCCAAGTTCAAGTTTAAGATTCTGAGACTCCTTAGAATCCCATGCCAAAACCAGACAGCTTGGGCAGACCTGATTTCTCTTCCCACCCCAGGCCCTGTCCTGTCCATGAGGGTCTCATGCATACATGGGTGGACACTCCAGTCCTCACATCAGAGCTCTGTCCACATCCACCTCGCTCTAACTGACTCAGGCCTACAGGTGCACATGTTGGTGGTATAGTCCTCCTTCAGAGGTGAAAAGACCTGCAGAGGCTCCAGAAGCAGGCTCAGGCCATCTGGGTAGGGAATTCCAGGGTCCTAGGTCCTCAAAGCTTGTTTCAGAAGTGGGGATCCAGGTTTTGTGTGGGAAGATCCTCTTGGAAGGGCATGGCCAGGGTAAGGTTGCCAGATAAAATGTAGGATACCAGTTAAATTTGAATTTCAGATAAACAACAGTTTTTTTAGTCCAAGTATACTCCAAATATTGCATGGGATATACTTATACTTTTAAAAACAAATCCTATTCCTTGTTTATATGAAATTTTGCTAAATCTGGCAACTCTAGGCCAGAGGAAGAGCCCTCTTAGAGCAGGGTACCCCTCACCTGGGTTTAACAGCAACATTGAGCTACATAAATCTAAATTATATATAGACTGTCATGCCTTTATATAGAAAATTTAGACAATACTTAATGACTCTCTGTTATGAAAAATAAGGTTTTTGCTCACTTATCCTGTTCCCATTCATCCCTCCCTTACTTGCTTGAATTTTGCTACGTTAAAATATTTTTGGTT
Organism: Dugong dugon; assembly: GCA_030035585.1. NCBI lineage: Eukaryota > Metazoa > Chordata > Mammalia > Sirenia > Dugongidae > Dugong > Dugong dugon. The sequence continues at coordinate 19,537,345 of CM057482.1, read as the reverse complement.
CTTCCATCGGTTGCATTTGCATTTTAAATAATGCACCTTACTTTCTACTCCATAGAGTAGAGATGCAATCTAATGACTTCCCACAATATCAAATGAGAAATGTATCTCTCCATCTCTCCCCCTCTGCTTCCCGCTCTTACCTCTCAACTTAAGTCTGTAGTAGTCCTGTTTTTACATTTTAGGTGATGAGAACATTTAGATACTTTCCTGCAGCCACATAATTAAGACAGTTGCATTTTTCTCCATAGATTCAATCTAAAAATTAAAAAAAAAAATCAATAAACCAATAACACTTTCTCATGACTGTGTGAATATTGTTCACTGCTGAGCCAAGGACTATCCAAGGATTACATTTCGTTTCCTTCTAATCCAATGTCATGATGCCCAGGCGACTGGGAGGAGTTCTTCACATCAAGGTCAAATGCTTTCATTTTTTTTTATGCTGTAGCAATTTGTTCAAAAGTATGCCACATTTCATATGCTTTATATTTGAACTAGGGATTTTTTGTATAGCTTTTGATTTTCCTGGAGTTTTTAATTGCTTTCTTTATTCATACAGTCAAAAGAATAATAATGTGCCTTCACCAAATACTAGAAATTACTCAGCTTTGTATGTATCTCCCCATGCTGACACTGCCTGGTATTAAAAGCATCCACTTTCCTTAATTACTTAATCTATTGACATACAAGCTTTTTCAGATTATTTTTTTGCTTTTCCAGCAGCCGGAAGTCTTCAGAAACCCCAAAGCTTTCTCAGTTGTAGACTCCAGAACAAGACCAGGCTTTAGAGGGCATCTGTCTTAGTCATCTAGTGCTGCTATAACAGAAATACCACAAGTGGATGGCTTTAACAAAGAGAAGTTTATTCTCCCACAGTCCAGTAGGCTATAAGTCCAAATTCAGGGCATCAGCTCCAGGAGAAGGCCTTCTCTCTCTGTCGGCTCTAGAGGAAGGTCCTTGTGATGAATCAGTCTTCCTTTGGCCTGAGAGCATCTCAGTGCAGGAACCTCAGGTCCAAAGGATACGCTCTGCTCCCAGCACTGCTTTCTTGATGGTCTGAGGTTCCCATGTGTCTCTGCTCACTTCTCTCTTTTAAGTATCTCAAAAGAGATTGGCTTAAGACACTATCCAATCTTGTATACCTCATCAGTATAACTGCCACTAATCCATCTTATTAGATCATAGTGATTGAATTTATAACACATAAGGAAATCACATCAGATTACAAAATGGTACACAGTTATACAATACTGGGAATCATGACCCAGCCAAGTTGACAGATATTTTTTGGTAACACAATTCAATCCATGACAGCATCTAACAAAGAGCCCATTTAAACTTTTACTTTCCTCCCTGATTGTGGTGTTCCTTCTAGAATCCCATCCATATTGGGGAAGTGTCTACTCCAAGGAGGCCTATCTGCTTTGGAGACATGGGAGTGTCGTCTTCCTGGAACAGCTCAAATCATCATTAGGTCTTTTCTGAACCCTCCCTTGTGCTCAGTCCAGGCTCAGCCAGTTTGCCGCCCCTGGGAGAAAGGAGGGGGTGGGAGGACACATCCCATTTGTTTATCTTGGTCCTCATCCAAGATGCTCACACACGAAGTGATCACAATTGTTCATAGTTGAGAAAGAAGGGGTTCTCCTTCACTGGCTGCATTTCCTATTGTTTCCTACTGTTGTGCGATAGGGCTTTCAACCCAAGAGGAGGGCTTCCAACCCAAGGGGGAAGGCCAGCCAGGGGCCCAGAAAGGGGGATGGATGGAGGAGCATCTTGACTGGCCAGCTTCTCTTCTGGGTGTGTGAAGCATTAGGCTAGGGAGTACCCAAAATGCCAGGGTGAAGGGTGCTTTACTCAGGGGCACCAGCACCCACATTTAAGACCCTATTTCCCCTCAGGCTTTTCTCTCAACGTCTTTACAGAAGTATCCTTCAGTTTTTTGCCTGGGAGAGGATTAGGAAAAATAGTTTTAAAAAAGCCCTTTTTTCTTCCTTACTTGAGGCAGGAATTATCAACAATCATATCCATTGCTGTTGTTGGGTGCCATGGAGTCATTTCCAACTCACAGCAACCCTATGTGACAGAGTAGAACTGTCCCATAGGGTTTTCTAGGCTGTTATCTTTATGGGAGCAGATCTCCAGGACTTCCTCCATGGAGCCACTAATGGGTTCGAAATGCCGACCTTTCGGAGAGCAGCCAAGGTCTTAACCATTGCACCACCAGGGCTCCTGTAATCATATCTAAACCAGAAACACGTTGCCGTTGAGTCAATCCTGACTCATAGCCACCCTATAGGACAGAGTGGAACTGCCCCACAGGGTTTCCAAGGCTGTAAATCTTTATGGAAGCAGACTGCCACATCTTTTTCCCGCAGAGCGGCTGGTTAGTTCAAGCAGCGACCTTTCAGTTAGCAGCTGAGTGCTTAATCACTGCGCCAACAGGGCTCCTTTAATCCTGTCTAAAACACACACACACAAAAACCAAATCCGTTGCCGCTGAGTCGATTCCACCTCATAGCAACCCTAGAGGACAGTGTAGAACTGCCCCATAGAGTTTCCAAGGGGCGCCTTTTGGATTCGAACTGCTGACCTTTTGGTTAGCAGTCGTCGCTCTTGACCACTACGCCACTAAGGTTTCCTTAATCATATCTACCACTCATTAAATAAATATGTGCCAGGCCCTTTATACATACCATCTCCTTATGACCACATAACACAGTAGGTAGGGGGACACTGAGACTCTGGTTAAGGAATCTGTCAAGTGCCCTTGGGTTAGGAAGTAGGGGACTGGAGCACAAGCCCACACCTGTATGATTCTCAAGCCCTGTTCCTTCCATTCCACTGGGCTGCCTTACAGACTGGTTAGGATTTGGCTTCAGCAGGAAAGGCAAGAAGCAAAAACTTGAAGGTGGAACTTGTTTGGCCAAAATACAGAGCCCTCCAGAGGGCCAGTGAAGCAGGGATGAAGGAAGTGAGCTGGGGCCAGGCTGCCTCCGTTGGCTTTGCTCCTGTGGGCATCTAGGAGCCAGTGAGGGTTCCTGGACGTGGAGCTATAGGACAGCAGCTAGGATTTATGACTTCAGCATCTGGTGCAGATGAGATAGATTAGAAAAGAGAGAGGAGGGTGGCTGAAGGAGCAGAAGAGGCATTCGGAACCTTCCCTGATTCCCCGTTAGAAATTCTAACAGCTCAGGGGAGAAGGGTAAGGGTAGGGGCAATGGAGTGGCCAGGTGTAAGTGGTAGTCAAGAAACGACCAGATGGGTCATAAATTGGGCCCGGAGTGAGAGAAGGGGCCTTTTCCCAGACTGGCAAAAAGAGTGCAGTCATTGCTTCTGGGTGTTGTTAACCAACGGGATGGTGAGGAGGTGGTAACTTAGGCTGGAGTCACCCATTCATTCATTCACTCACGCATTCATTCCACTGATAGTTTTTGGGCTCCTATTATGAGGCCGGCAGTGAGTTAGCTTCCGAGGATAGAGCAGGGGAGAAGATTGACATCGGCTGTCTTCGTGGAGTTCACAGCCAGCCACACAGATGCCGCCTCCAGAATGAACTTTCTGAGCGAAAATTCTCCACTCTCCTCCTCATTCCTTCTTTCCTCTTGGGATACATGAGAACTTTCAGGGCTCTGGGTGTGAGCTTCTGAGGGGCAGTCTGGCTGCGCCCCAGCTCCTACTGTCCTTCAGCCAAAAGCTGATTCTTTACCCAGAATTGGATCGATGTCACACAGAGTCCCCACGACCCTTTCCACACCTGTTCCCAGTCTTTGGTTTCACAGGAGGAATTTTCTTCCTTTCTGTCTCAGTCCCGTCTGAAGCAGCTGTGAGTGTCTATCACCAAGACTGCTGTGAGGGTTCTAAAAAATTAGGTACCGTAATACACCTATTAGAATGGCTGAAAAAGAACAAACGCCCTATATACAGACAGACGAGCAAAGTCGCATGTGCGTTTGGACAAGTTATCAATAATCTTTCTTCAACGTTCTCTGAGGTTTCATTAAAATCATCACAGACATCAGTAAAACAATCTGAAACTCCATTTTTCAAATCAAAAACTAAGCAAGCATGTTTTTGCTGCCATGATTCAACTCATTGTTTGATACACTGTAGAAAGCATCCATCGGTAACAGGGGCGGATTAACCAGTAAGCAAGGTATGCATGGGTTTACAGTAAGCAACGTAGTGCACATTTGTGCACTACAGATTAGTAAGTAAGCACAAGTAAGCCTGTGCATACCTTGCTTATTGGGTCTTCCTTCCCTGATTCGTAAGATCTCATAGAATCAGCATACCCTGTGTCTTAGTCATCTAGTGCTGCTATAACAGAAATACCACAAGTGGACAGCTTTAACAAAGAGAAATTTATTTTCTCACAGTCTAGTAGGCTAGAGGTCCAAATTCAGGGAGTCAGCTCCAGGGGAAGGCTTTCTGTCTCTGTCGGCTCTGGAGGAAGGTCATTGTCATCAATCTTCCCGTGGACTAGGAGCTTCTCAGCACAGGGACCCCAGGTCCAAAGGACACACTATTCTCCTGGCTCTTGCTTCTTGTTGGTATGAGGTATCCCCTTCTCTGCTCGCTTCCCTTTCCTTTTATCTCTTGTAAGATAAAAGGTGGTGCAGGCCACACCCCAAGGAAACTCCCTTTGCATTGGATCAGGGATGAGACTTTAGTAAGAGTGTTACAATCCCACCCTAATCCTCTTTAACATAAAATTACAATCACAAAATCACAATACTGGGTCATGGCCTATCCAAGCTGACACATATTTTGGGAGGACACAATTCAATCCATCACACCTTGTGAGGGGCCAACACATCTCTTATCAAACTCTCCCCTTTTGTTCCTCCACAGGACATTTTAGTTGTACCCCCTGAATCAGGAAATGTAACTTTACTCAGTTTCATAGAGCAATCAAGTAAACTATATGATAACGAGGGTTCATTAGTGTGATATGCCCAAGCTCAGTCAGTAGCTGCTGTTTTCACCAGAGCCTTGGTGTCTTTTTGGGAGATGTAAAAACCTTCGATTGATTTGGGAGTACTGTCCCATCTTGGATTTATGAAATTCAGTCTCCATATGTGCTTTCACATTTCTTCCTCCACCAAGCCCAATCCCACCCCCACCTGGGGATTTTCACACCCCTCCTCCGCATGCCCATATCCCATATTGTGCAGTATATTCTGTTTTGGTCCTTATCCCCCAATCCAGTTGTATGTGTCTTTCCAGTTGTCGTTAAAATAACACAGTCATGGGCAAAGCACTTGAATAGACATTTCACCAAAGAAGATATACAAACGGTCAATGAGCACTTGCAAAGATGCTAAACATCATGGTTTAAGTTGCGTTGCTCAGGAGGATGTAACAATCATTACCGTGACAGATCATGGTTGCTGCTATCAGCGATCAAGGGAAAGCCAATGAAAGCAACTATGAAAGGATCTATGCCACATTCATTTGATGCTAAAAACAAAGTTGTTTTCAGCTCCAGTTTTTGGGCTACCGTATGGGGCTTGTGCTTCTCCCCCAACCTTCCGTATCCATCACTGAAAATGGATTCTTTGCATTCTAGAGAGAGGTTTCCTGGGACACAAGACTTTTAGTGCTAAAATCAGAACCAAAAATTCTGTCTTAGTTGTCTAGTGCTGCTATAACAGTAATACCACAAGTGGATGGTGTAACCAACAGAAATTTATTCTCTCACAGTTTAGGAGGCTAGAAGCCAAATTCAAGGCAGAAGGTACAGGGGAAGGCTGTTTCTCCTGTTGGCTCTGAGAGAAGGTCCTGGTCTTGAATCTTACCCTTGTTTAAGAGCTTCTTAGCACAGGACCCCCAGGTCCGAAGGATGTCCTCCACTCCCGGCTCTTCTTGCTTGGTGGTAATGAGGTCCCTCTCCTCTCTGCTTGCTTCTCTCTTTTATATCTCAAAAGAAATTCATTCAACACACAGCCTAATCCTGTAGATTGTGCCCTGCCTCATTAACATAACTGCCTCTACCACTGTCTCATTAACATCATAGAGATTAGGATTTACAACACATAGGATAATTATATCAGAATACAAAATAGAGTACAACCACACAATAGTGGGAATCATGGCTTAGCCAAGTTGACACACATTTTGGGGGGACACAATTTAATCCATGACACCAACAAACCAAACCTTTGCTGTCAAGCCAATTCTGACTCATGGCAACCCCATGTGTGCAGAGTAGAAGTGCACTCCATAGAGTTTTCTAGGCTGTGGCCTTCTGAAGCAGATTGCCAGATCTTTCTTCTGAAGTATCTCTGGGTGGGTTTGAACCACCAAACTTTCAGTTAGTATCGGATGCTTAACCTTTTTATGCCACCCAGGGACTCCAAGGTGGAATTCCAGGCAAATCAAGACAGCGATCATCCTAGAAAGAGGAGTACATAGTGTTTGATCTCATTTATATGATATTCTGGAAAAGGCAAAACTATAAGAGACAAAACTCAGGTCAGTGGTTGCCAGAGGCTGAGGGTGGGAAAAGGGATTGACTACAGAGGGATACAAGGGAAATTTTGGGGGGTGATGGAAATATTCTCTATCTTGATTGTTCTGGTGGTTATACAACTACATACGTTTATAAAAATATACAGAACAGCATACTTAAAAGTGGTGAATTTTACTGTATGTAAATTATGCCTCAAAAAAAAAAGGCTGTTATGGAGTGAGGCTCCAAGCAGAAAGAGGCTGGGCGGGACCCCAGTGGTGGGAGGCTAAGCCTCACTGGGCACTCAGTGTGAGCCAGGACATACAAGAGCAGGCTGGTGGGCAAAGTGAGCCTCTCCAGCCGCTGTAGAACAAGGCATTTAGGAAGAAAGAGGAATCAGATTAGAAGACCCAGTTAAGCTGGGACTAAAGTATTTGTCACCTGGGAGGTAAATGACAGGAAAACAGGGTCATCAGCAGAATGCCCCCCAACCCCACACACACACAGACAAAGGTGTGTCTTGTAGCAGCAGGAAGGGAAATACGGACGGTCAGGAAGGCAGAAGTCTGGGAGGGTTTGGGAGCCCTCCCTGCCCCCTTCGCAAGCATTCCTGGGAGCAGGGTGACTCTCGGATAAAGCTGGCCTTCAAGCCCTTACTCAGGGCCTCTGTCACACGTTGGTGGCCTCATGGTGGGTCTGGCAGGTTTTTACTCAGCACTTTTCTCCTGGCACCTTCAGGATCAAGGCTTCTGGAAGTCGCCCAAACTAAGAGACAGGAAATTCTTCTTTCCAAATTAGCAAAGTGAGCTGTGCCTTTCAGGACCCAAATTCTGCCTCCCAGGGTCGGCCAGAGCAGTGGCCTTACCCAGCATCCCCCTGGGCCTGGCGCTGTGGGCCTGGAGTATGTCCAGCTATAAGAGCTGAATTTGACCAAGGTAGGTGGGTTGGGGGGTGGAGGGCTTCTGTATTACTTTCCTGTGGCTGCTGTAACCAACTACTGCAGACCTGGTGACTGAAACCAACACACGTTATTCTCTTACAGGTCTGGAGGGCAGAGGCCTGAAATGGGTCTCACTGGGCTAAAATCAAGGTATTGGCAGGGCTGCCTTCCTTTCTGGAGACTCTTCCTTGCCTTCTCCAGCTTCTAGAGGTGGCCTATGTTCCTTGGCTCTTGATACTTTCTCCATCTTCAAAGACAGCAGCATAGCATCCTTAAAGCTCCCTGACACCTCTGCCTCTCTCTTTCACTTACAAGGACCATTGTGATTACATTGGGCCCACGCGAATAATCCAGGATAATCTCCCCCTGTTGACGTTCTTAACTTAACCGCATCTCAAAATCCCATTTGCCATGTAAAGTAACATATTTACCAGTTCCAGGGATTAGGACGTAGACATCTTGGGGAGGAGGAGACATTATTCTGCCTACCACATCTTTCCTACCCTAAGGCTCTTCCTTGAGCTCTGGAGAGCACAGCCCTTCCTCTTTATCTCTGCACCCCTCCTCCATGCTCCCATTGCCATCCTCTCCCTCTTCAGATGGGTCACGTGCTCCTTTGCCCCCCACCCAATACAGTCACCCTGCAAAGGAAGCTCCCATGAGTCAAGGTCAGGGTCCACCCCCACCCCGGGCTCCGTTCCCACTCCCCAGCCTCAGGACAGAGGAGCCCAGCCTGAACACTCAAGGAGGGATGGGTCAAGACTGGATAATGATGAACAGATCTCTCTGTCAGTGAGGCTCGCTCTCACCCTTCCCTGCCAGGGCTGCAGCACACAGCCCAGGAGGTCCTTCCCCAGTGTAAGGACAGCAGAAGAACATCTCTTGGGACAAAGCAAAAGTACATCACTTCACCAAACGAGAGCCTGTCTTCAAGGTGACTTTTCTAGACCAATGCACAGCTACTCATCTGTGTAGATAGGGACGTAGGAGGTGATGCTGTCATCATTGTAACCACTTCTAAGCCTTACACATGACTGAGAGAAGTGGGAGATCTCACTAACATAATGTCCTCAATTCTTTGCACTGGAGAGGAGGTGGGTGAGTGAGCAGACGCATCTCTTGGGACCAGGCTGTATCCCCGGAGAAGCGAGCACATGGGGTGCGCAGATTGCATGCTCTGCTGTCATCGGTTTCCCACGGGCAGCACTCTGCTCCCATCAGCCCTCAGGGAACAAGTAGGTGCTCTGCCTACTTGGGAAGGGGTCAGGTGGCAGAAAGCCAGGTTAGCCATGCTTGAGGACAGTAGGAGGAGGTAAGTACCGCCAGCCTGTCAGCTGGGCACAGAAGAGCACACAAGGCGGAGGGACAATGTCTTTAGTAGTTGGAAAATAACATTTCTAGCTTTCTGCTGTTACAAACAGCTCAGAGAATGAATAATCAGCTAACAATGGATTTCAACTTTTTAAGTAGAGGAAAAAATCCATCAAAACTAAGAAAATCAGATCAATCACAAAAATGTTTAAAGATGTTCACAAAACCTCTCAGTGGGAAGTATGTATTAGCCTCATGCAGGAAAACTAGGGATTGAGGATGCTCAGTGGCTGGGGACACTCATGCTGGGCCAAATTGCTTTTGACTGGGTTTTGGTTTTTTGCCCCAGTGGGATGCTGGTTCTGTTGGGCAATATTGTTTTTTCGGGGCTTCTCAGAGTTACAGACTCCGGGAAGCTGGCGGAGACTGGGGACTTGTCAGAGGACTTACACGGAACCCAGAAATAGTCCCGAGCTGTTCAAGAATGATGCAAATATAAACATGCCCCACCAAAGCTGGCGGGGTGGGGACAGCCTTAGCCACAGCTTCAGGGGAAGGGTGAACAGATTTTAGTTGGCTCAGCTTGTCCTGCACCACTGAGACTAACAGCTCGATTTCCTGGCTCTGTCACTAGGGTGGACCTGGCCTGCGGCAGAGACACATTTATAAATCCAGTTGCAAGAAGCGGGAGAAGATAAACATGGAGAAAATGAGGCAAGGGTTGGCAGGGATCTCAAGTAACTGGCAGCAGATTTTGCTTTTTCCAACTCATCCTTTGCGCTTCCTGTGACATTGTCATAGTTAACCATGTGAACGGAATTATTACCACCCAATCACTGAGTCTTGCAAGAACAAGGGCTTTTAGAGATCTGCTTCAAAATGGTATAGCTTTCTTAGGAAGATGTTGTGGATTGAACTGTGCCCTCTTAAAAGATATGCTGAAGCCCTAACCTCCATCACCTAGGATTGTGACGGTGTTTGGAAATAGGGTCTTTGAAGATGTTATCAATTAGGTTAACATGAGGTCATACTGGAGTAGGGTGGATCCTAATCCAATATGACCGGCGTCCTTATGAAAGAGGAGTTGAGACACAGAGGGAAGACGGCCATGGGAAGACGGAAGCAGTAATTGGAGTGATTTACAAGCCAAGGAATGCCAAGGATCGCTGGCCCTTGCCAGAAACTAGGAGAGAGTCACGGAACAGATACTCTCTCAGAGACCCCAGATGTAATCAACATGGCTGGCACCCTGAATTTGGACCCCTAGGGTGTCAGCAAAAATGAGGGAAACCCTCAGTGAGATGGATGGGACACAATAACAGCAACAATGGGCTAACAACCGTGAAGATGGTGCGGGAGCAGGCAGCGTTTTGTTCTGTTATACATGAGGTTGCCATGAATTGGAGCCCACTTGATGGCAACTAACAAGAATAACGGCCTCCAGAACTGTAAGACAAGAAATTTCTGTTCTTATAAGCCATCCAATCTGTGGGTTTGTTATGGCAGCCCTGGGAACGTAATACAGAAGATAATTGGTGTTTTCCCACTCTGTGAGTTCACTCATACCAGCGGCAGCAGGATGTGTTCCCCACATCCCTGTAGCCACAGCTGGGAACAGGGAGTACCCAGCTCCTGGGGCAGTGAAGGGCCAGCCTCGTGTTTCCCAGTTTCCTGGCCTGTCTCCTGAGTTGAGCAACTGTTCGTTCATTGGTTCATTCATTCATTCAGAAATACATATTAAGTAGGTACTATACTTCAAGCCCAGGTCTAAGTTCTAGGAAAAAAGGTGAGTAAGGCACTATTCCTGCCCAAAAGGAGTGTACCAGCCAGGTTGTTGCTGATGCCCAAGGTTTTATTCCCAGCAAATGGTGACTGCGTCTCTAGGAACTGATGCTTCTAGTAATGCCAGGTGGGTGGTTGATAAGTACAGGTCCACTGATGATGAGTTGCATTCCCTGACCATTTTCCAATAACTATCCACTCACACACCCTCATACAGACAGGCCCAATAGGATTCCTTTCCTGTGGTGATTTTGATTGCTTTATTCTGTATTTTATTGTTTTCTGGGCCACAAACAGTAGCTTCCCTTCCAATGGATAAAATTCAACCTAATTAAACCCAAAGCGCACCCTATAGTCAAAGAAAAATGAGGAAACAAGTCCAGATATATCCATTTGTTTCCTGAATATAAAAGCCAGAGGAAGGGAAACAGGATTTATAACTTCCAAACCATGAGAGGAAAAAACACCATAAATAAAACGCAACCAATTTGACAAAAGGCAAGAAATGGGGAATGGGAAGAGAGGACAAAAAGTTTGGTAGATAGAAAACTCAAAAGAACTTGTCAGGAATAGATGTAGACATATCATTAAGCACAATATATTGTGAATAAGTTCTAATCTATTAACAGAAAGGGGCTCAGACTGGGTTTTTGAAAATCCAGTTGTATGTGATTTACAAACGTTCAGTTATCTATTGCTACGTAACAAACTACTTCAGAACTTAGTGGTTTAGGACAAAAATGATTTATTATTTCTCACGATTCTGTGGATTTGTAATCTAGGCTGTTCTTGTGCTGGTCTTGCTTGGAATCACTCATGTGGCTGCTATCAACTGACAGCTCAACCAGTGCTGGAGAGTTCAAGGTGGCCTCAATACATGCCTGGCAGTTGGTAATGGCTGTTCGCTGGGACGTCTTGGTTCTCTTCAATGTGGTCTCTCATCCTGCAGAAGGTTAAATTGGGCTTCTTCACAGCTTGGTGGTCAGGAGGTTCCAAGAGGGCAAAAGAGAGAGCTGCAAGGCCTCTTAAGACATAACCTCAGAAGTCATGTGTCACTTCTGCCACATTATATTGGTATTGGTCAATGCAACACAAGTCTAGCTCATGTCAGGTGGTGTTAGAGTGGCTGCAGGCATATCTAGGATCTGATTAAGGGTATATTGAGCTGGGGACAGATTTAGCTTGGGTTTAGTGGGATATTTATGTGGTTTGCAGTTGCTTCCATGTATGTTAAGTCATTGCTAGTTGTTCGAATTTAAGAATGATATTTGGGAATATTCCTATCATCCACTGGTCTGACTTACCCGCCATTGTGACTTGAAGGTGCAGAGCCTTTGTATCATAATATGAATGTGTTCGTAATATGAATGCGTTGTATCCTAATATGAATGTGTTCCGTGGCATTGGCAATGAAGCATGTGGGTAGTGGAAAAAAACAAGGTTTGAAGTGTATGGAGCCAAAAGTTAGTCTATGGAAAATTCTTCCCATCCCCAAATGTATACAATTGTAAGGAAAGCGTTCAGTTCTCACTGAACTTAGTCAAAGCCGATAGTCTCTCCTGTCAGGAGTATATCTGATAGTGCAAAATGGACCAATACCCACATGTAGAAAAATGAAACGTACCTCACAACATACACAAAGACAAAACTAATTCAGAATGGATCAAGGACATAAATGTTAAATCTAAAGCCATAAAGTTCTTGGAAGAAAACATAGGAGCAAAGGTTTGGGATCTAATTTGTTTCAATAATAGATTATCAAACACAACAACAATTGCACGAACAACAGAAAACAAAATAGATAACTGGGACCTCATAAACGTTAAATACTTACGTTCATCAAGAGACTTTATCAAAACAGTAAAGAAACAACCTACGGACCTGGTAAAAATTCTTTGGGGATGATATAACCAATAAGGGTCTAATACCTAAAATATATAGAAAGCTTCTACAACTTAACAACAACAAGAAAAATAAGCCAATCAAAAACTGGGTAAAGGACATGAACAGACAATTCACCAAAGAGGATATTCAAATGGCCAACAGACACTTGAAAAGATACTCAACATGATTAGCCATCAGAGAAATGCCAATCAAAATCACAATGAGATACCATTTTACTCCCACTAGGATGGCTAAGACAAATGGAAAATAACAAGTGTGGAAAGGGATGTGGAGAAATCGGAACCGTCATCCATTGCTGGTGGGAATGCAAAATGTTACAACCTTTGTGGAAAACAGTCTGGAGATTCCTCAAAAACTAGAGGTAGAGCTGCCATATGACCCAGAAATTTCACTTCTAGGTACATATCCTAGGGATATAATAGAAGTGACAGGAACAGACATATGCACACCTGTGTTCATTGAAAGGAATACAGAAAGTCACTGCACTAAAGAGGATTGGTCGACATTCAAACATTTCAGGAAGTAGCATATGATCAAGAACCAATGCTCCTGAAGGAAGAAGTCCAAGCTGCACTGAAGGCATTGGCAAAAAAACAAGGCTCCAGAAACTGATAGAATACCAATTGAGATGTTTCGACAAGCAGATGCAATGCTGGAAGCGCTTACTTGTCTCTGCCAGGAAATTTGGAAGACAGCTACCTGGCCAACCTACTAGAAGAGATCCGTATTCGTGCCCATTCCAAAGAAAGGTGACCCAAGGAAATGTGGAAATTATCAAACAATATCATTAATACTACATGCAGGTAAAATTATGCTGAAGATAATTAAAAAATGGTGGCAGCAATCGTAGGTGTAACTAAAGCATTCAGGTAGGGCGCGTGTCCTGGGCGCTGCTTGAGGAGGGGCACTAATGAGCAGTTTCTATTGGCCATCGTAGTTTCCATCACCAGCTGTGAGAGATCATTCAACAAGTTAAAACTAATTGCCACGGGAGCTATTTTCCATAGACAGGCCCCTAGCTGCAGTACATGACAGGGAACTGTCAGAAATTCAAGATGGATTCAGAAGAGAACGTGGAACCAGGGATGTCATTACTCATGTCAGATGGATCTTGGCTGAAAGCAGAGAATACCAGAACGATGTTTACCTGTGTTTTATTGACTATGCAAAGGCATTCGACTGTGTGGATTATAACAAATTATAGATAACATTGTGAAGAATGGGAATTCCAGAACACTTAATTGTGCTCATGTGGAATCTGTACATAGACAAAGAGGCAGTCGTCTGAACAGAACGAGAGAATACTTTGTGATTTAAAATCAGGAAAGGTGTGTGTCAGGGTTGTATCCTTTCAGCGCACTTATTCAATCTACATGCTGAGCAAATAATCTGAGAACCTGGGCTACAGGAAGGAGAACTCGGCATCAGGATTGGAGGAAGACTCATTAACAACCTTCAGTATGCAGATGACACAACCTTGCTTGCTGAAAGTGAAGAGAACTTGAAGCAGTTACTGATGAAGATCAAAGACTATAGCCTTCAGTATGGATTACACTGCAACATAAAGAAAACAAAAATCCTCACGAACGGACCAATAAGCAACAGCATGGCAAACAGAGAAAAGATTGAAGTTATTAAGGATTTCATTTTACTAGGATCCAAAATCAACACCCATGGAAACAGCAGTCAAGAAATCAAAAGACGTATTGTATTGGGCAAATCTGCTGCAAAAGACCTCTTTAAAGTGTTAAAAGGCAAAGATGTCACCTTGAGGACTAAGGTGCCCCTGACACAAGCCATGATATTATCAATTGCCTCATATACATATGAAACTTGGACAACGAATAAGGAAGACTGAGGAAGAATTGATGCATTTAAATTATGGTGCTGGTGAAGAATATTGAATATACCATGGACTGCCAGAAGAATGAACCAATCTGTCTTGGAAGAAGTAGAGCCAAAATGCTCCTTAGGAGAAAGGATAGTGAGACTTCATCTTGCTTACTTTGGTTATGTTATCAGGAGGGACCAGGCCCCGGAGAAGGACATCATGCTTCGTAAAGCAGAGGGTCAGCAAAAAGAGGAAGACCCTCAATGAGATGGATTGACACCGTGGCTGCAACAATGGGCTCAAATATAGCAACGATTGTGAGGATAGTTTGGGATTAGGCAGTGTTTTGTTCTGGTGTGCATGGGGTCGCTTTGAGATGGAACCAACTTGACAGCACCTAACAACAACAACAATGTTCATTGCAGCAATAATTCCCAATAGCAAGAAGATGGAAACAACCTAAGTGCCCACTAACGGATGGATAGGTAAAATATGGTACATATATACAATGCAATACCACTCAGAGATAAAGAAAAATGAGCTTCCAAAACATCTTACAACATGGATGAACCTGGAGGACATTATGTTGGGGGAAACAAGTCAATCACAAAAATACATATATACATAGTATGTTCTCACTTTTATGAAATGACATAAATAGGTAAATATACAGAAACTAATGTTCATTAGTGGTTAACAGGGATGAGAGGAGAGGAGGATTCACTCTCTAGATAGTAGACACTTGGTATTTTTGGTGATGGGAAAGGTAACACCAAATGAGGGTGAAGCGTGCACAGCTTGACAAAAGTAAATGAAGTCACTAAGAGTACACAAGAAAAAAAGGACCTTTAGGTAATTGCTATGGCATATATAATTTTGCAACAACAACCAACAAATATATGCACGGGTATATATGTATGTATGTAGGCATATATGTGTATAGGCATGTACGTATGAGTATGTATGTGTGTACATATAAGTGTATGCAAATGTTTATGTATATGCATGTATGTGTGTGTATGCTTATATATTTATATGTATAATAAGGCACATGTGGGCAAAGTTACAGATACTTCTTAGACATAACCAAATATCTTGCAGGAATGGACTTTTGGGTTTGAAGGCTTAAGACCATAGTCTAGTAGGACAACTCAGTCAATTGGCATAATATAGTTCATAAAGTTTATGCTCTACATCCTAGATTGGTGAGTAGTGTCTGGTGTCTTACAAGCTTGTCTAAGATAAAACTATTTGTCTGTATTCATCTGGAGCAAAAGAGAAAGAAGGAAACTCAAGATTCAAAGAAGGAGCTAGTCTACAGGACCAACAGTCTACATGAGCCATGGCCTCATCTACCCTGAGACCAGAAGAACTAGATGGTGCCTGGCTACCACTACTGACTGTTCTGATCAGGACTACTTACTGGACCAGTTGAGACTAAAGGACTCCCTGAGACTATTGCCCTGAGATACTCTTTAAACTTTGAACCAAAACTAGCCCCTGAGATCACCTTTTAGCTAAATAACAGATTGGCTCACAAAATAAAGAATTTCACTCGTGAGTATTGTGCTCCTTTAAAAAAATCATCTATATGAGACCAAACCATCAACAATTACTTGAAAATAAAGATGAAAAGGTAAGGGAGGCAGGGAAACTAGATTAATGGAAATGGAACAACCAGAATAGATATAATGAGAATGTTCATGCATTGTGAAGAATGTAACCAATGTCACTGAACAATTTGAGTAGAATTTGTAGAATGGGAACCTAAACATCTGTGTAAACCTTCACTGAAAACACAAAATACTATTTTTTAAAAAATGGACCAATACTTTCTAAATACTAAGTTAAAATAGTCTCAAACCTAGAATTCTATACTCGGCCAAATTATTAATTAAATGTGAGAACACATTTTTTTTTCCTTTTGAGTAGGAATCAAATTAAATAGAATTCTAACAGAATTCCTGTGTCTGTGGAACACAAACCTACAATTGTATTGCAAACTTCAAGTCCATCTGTAATGTTTTATGAATTTCTGTTATCAGTAATAAATAATAAATTTCTGTCAAACGTGTTAAAGTAGACTGAGATATCTTTGATCTGCTTCCATAAGAGTACAGCCAAGAAAACCATATGGGGCAGTTCTACCCTGTTACACGGGGTCACTGTGAGTCGGAATGGACTCCATAGCACCCAATAACACAAAAGTAACAACATGGGAAATATTACAAAGTCATTACCACTAAGAAGAAGCAGTGGTGGCTTTGTAATGTGTCTCATTGTCTAGGTTGAACTATGTTGCCCGGAATTTCCTTCCCTGTATATTTCCAGTTAGGGTGGGCCACCAGAGACATTTTTGAGTGGGTTTAGAAGGTGGAAGAGAAGCAGCAGCCACTCTGTAGCTCACACAGGTTAGTTGCTTACCCTCTTTGGTGTGGAGCAGCAGCGGGACCTGCAACTGCTCCACCTTCCCCAGGATCCTCCAACTTCTCTGACTCCTGGACCAGGTGTGTGTTTAGCCCCATGACATAGGGCACTAGCTTCTTCTGCAGGACATCCACATCATCAAGTTGGAGACAGTTCCAGTCTGTCCTAATGGATCCCAGCTTATGCTCTTGAGTTCCAGCTTGTCCTTGTTCTCCCCCATTTTACATCCATCTTCCTTTTCACGCTGCCTGCCCTGTGAATTTCAAGCTCTAGGGTCAGGTGCAAAGACAACAGCCTTACAAAGCATGCTTAATCGGTGTCATAATTGTGTAAAGTCAAATACTTGTAAGAAATCCCTTGTTTTAGACAGATAACCAGTAAAACCAGTTGCCATTGAATTGATTCTAACTCATTGCAACCCCACGTGTGTCAGAACTGTGCTTCACGGGGTTTTCAATGGCTGACTGAAGTAGATGCCAGGCTTTTCTTCCAAGGTGTCTGTGGGTGGGCTTGAACCTCCAAAACTCCAATCTTTTGGTTAGCAGGTAGGCATGTTAACCATTTGCTCTACCCAGGGATTCCTTTAGATAGATAGATAATAGATAAGCAGATAGAGATGTAGATGGATAAATGTGTGTGTGTGTGTATTAACCTTCTAGTGGTTCTGCTCCTGACTGAAGCCATCAGAGATACGACTAAAATTTCAAGAGTATTATTGAGGTGCTCCATGCAGTTTAATGTTAGACTGATTTCCTGGATTTTGTGATGTTTATGGTATTTGTCAGCTTTTTTGAAATGGCAGTTTGTTGTGATTTCTTTCCATACTCGAGATAAATATTTATTTTGTATTTGTAATTTTGTATAATTGTGTGCAATTATAAACCCGTTGCCCTTGAGTCGATTCCGACTCATAGCGACCCTATAGGACAGAGCAGAACTGCCCCATAGAGTTTCCAAGGAGTGCCTGGTGGATTCGAACTGCCGACCTTTTGGTTAACAGCCGCAGCTCTTAACCACTGGGCCACCAGTGTTTCCATTTAGGCCCCAAAAATCCATATCCTCTCCTGCTTCTTTAGAGAAAGTCCTCCCTCAAAAGGGGGAATAAACCAAGAATGAGGACGACATAGCATCCAGGAAACAGGAGGCCCCACACAGCACGGGGCAAAGGTGATCCTGGGGATGCTTGTGCAGGAAGTCACAGGCTGACTGCTGCACAGCAGGCCTGCAGAGGTGCCGGGAGGGGCGGGGGCAGGGCGGAGGGCTGCAGGAGGAGTGTCTCCCAGAAGAGAAAATAAATGCATTGAATATCAAATTTTTTAAATATATTGAGAGGAAACTTATACTTCTGCAATAAGTTTTGGGAGATGGTAATAGAAACACAGAAAATAAGCAAATCTTTTTTTAAAAAAAGGTAATTCTTAACTCCAGAGAGAACAAAAGTTTGTATGAGAAAAGAAATATGATCATATGGCAATACATGGACCAGCTGTGACTAGCAACTAGATAATTATCATAATGCAAACACTGAATACCGATTGAAGAAAAAATTGTAATTTAATCATATTGGAAAGATAGAGGGTGGAGGTGTGTGTGTGTGTGAGAAAGAGAGAAAGAGAAAGAGCTGATTCTTCAACTTCCATAGGAAGTCAGCAGGTAATATCTAAAGCGGAAAAATAAAAACAAAAATAGCAGAAAAGCATGTTATTTCTTAATATGGTAGTAAATGTTAGACAAAACAGCCGAAAAAGTTGAAAGTGATTGCCCTACAGCTCCCGTCCGGAGGTGAGATGAGAAGGCAGAGAGGGTCAGGAGCTGGCTGAATGGACACAGGAAATCAGGGGTGGAAAGAAGTGTGCTGTCACAGTATAGGGAGAGCAACTAGGTCACATAACAATATATGTATAAATTTTTGTATGAGAGACTAACTTGAATTGTAAACTTTCACTTAAAGTACAACAATAAAACTAAAAAAAAAAAAAAAAACCCAAAAAAGAAAATGATTGCCCTAGGGAACTGGAATCAGGACAAAACAGGGACTGTTTTTATCGTTATACACCTCAGAGGATTATTTGATTAAAAATAAAAATGTAACAATAGAAAAAATACATTAGGTAAAGACTAAGACAAAGTTTCAATAGTTGCAATATTAATACATGAAAAAACAAAATTCAAGGTTAAAAGCATTAAAAGGAACCAGGAAGCAACTTCCTATAAATAGTTGGCATAGTCCACCAAAAAGGAATAACGAGCATAATCATTTATCTATCTACTAATAGAACTTTGACAGAAATACAGGGATAAAACAAATCTACAATCAAAGTGGGAGATGTTTGACACGTCTCTCTCAGAAGTCCACAGATCAGACAGAAAATAAAAATATGATCGTCTGATAACAAGTAGCCTGATCTAAAAGATGATATAAAACATTTTGCCCAATAATTAGACAGTATATATTTTCCTCAAACACATATGAAGTTTTTGAAAAAATTAAACATTAGGCCACAAAGGAAATCAATAAAATTTAAGAAACAAAAATCATACGTGACATTTTCGCAGCCACATGTAATATAATACTAGGAGATTTTTTTTTTAAGCATAGTCAAATAAAACAACCACCACCACAAAACTAGCCATCTGAAAAATTTTAAACACACTTATGAATTCTTTGGGGTTAAAGAGGAAATTCAAACTGGAATTACAAACTTTTCAAAAGAACAGAAAAAACATTACATAGTAAAATTTGGAGGATTTATCTAAAGTAATATGCACAGGATCTATAACCTTCAATGATTTCTGTGATAACGGAAATGTTCTACATCTCTGCTGTCCAGAATATAGTTCGACCAAACCAAACCCCTTGCCACCAAGGCCATTCTGACTCATAGTGACCCCATAGGACAGAGTAGAACTGCCCTCAGGGAGGGCCTGGTGGATTCAAACTGCCGACCTTTTGGTTAGCAGTCATAGCTCTTAGCCACTGTGCTACCGGGGTTTCCCAGAATATAGTAGCTGCTAGCAATCTGTGGCTATTGAGCACTTGAAATGTGGCTAATGTGATTGAGGAACTAAGTTTTTTATTTTATTTAATATCAATTTAAACAGTCACATGTGGCTAGTGGCTACCATATTGGACAGTGTGGTACTATAATGAGTTCATGTTACTTTTGTGCCTTATTTCCGAGGGTTACTTCTCCATTTAAAAAAATGGAAGTATAATACAAGAAAGTGCACAAATTAGAGTGTACAGCCTGATGAACTTCTATGTATGCATCCAGCTGTGTAACCACCTCCCAGATCAAGATATTGAACATTTCCCTTCAGCCCACTCCTAGTCAGTGCTCCTCAACAGTATTCTGACGTCTTGCACCATAAGTTAGCATTGCCTGTATTTGAGCTTCATATAAATGGAATCATCCACTATGTATCCTTTGGTGTTTGACTTCTGTTGTGGATTGAATTGTGTTCCCCCAAAATAAGTGTTAGAATCCTAACCCCTATCTCTACGTGTGAATTTAATCCCATTTGGGAGTAGAACTTTCTTTGTTATCCTAGTGAGGGCATTTTCGTGTAGGATGCAGCCTAAACCTAATGACTTCGGAGTTATAAGAAGAGCAGATTAGACACTAGAGCAAACACAAACAGGGAAGATAAATACCACGTGAGGCTCGCCAAGGAATCCAGGAACAGGAGCCGAAAGAGACAAGGATCTTTCCCCAGAGCCAACAGAGAGAGCCTTCCACTATAGCCAGTGCCCTGAATTCAGACTTACAGCCTCCTGAAATGTGAGAAAATAAAATTCTCTTCTTTAAAGCCATTAACTTGTGATATTTCTGTTATAGCAGCACTTGGTAACTAAGACAGCTTCTTTCATTCAGCGTTATGGCATTCATGTAGTTGTGTGTAGCTGTAGTTCGTTCTTTTTCATTGCTGTGTGGTATTAGGTTGTATGAATACACCACAGTTTATTTACTCATTTTACTATCGGTAGACATTTGAGTTATTTCCAGTTTGGGACAATTACATATAAAGCCACTGTGAATATTCTTGCACTAAACACTCATTTGGTTAAGAGTTATGGCTGCCAACCAAAAGGTCGGCAGTTCAAATCTACCAGCTGCTCCTTGGAAACCCTGCGGGGCAGTTCTACTCTGTCCTGTAGAGTCGCTATAAGTCAGAATCGACTCGATGCCAACAGCTTTATTTATTTTTATTTTTTATATCGCCAAATCCTCATTAGGAACACTGGCCGTTTGTGTGTGTGTGTGTGTGTGTGTGTGTGTTTGTGTGTGTGTGTACCCAGGAGTGAAATTGCTGAGTCATAAATTGCTTTTATCTTGAGCAAATAGTGCCAAACATTTTTCCAAAGTGGTTATATTTATCCATTTGCATTCCCAATAGCAGCAAAAGAGTTTTAGTTTAAGCATGTCTTACTCTTATAATTAGGGAAAAAAATGCTATTTTTGATATTTTGAGATAGCAAGAGGAAATCTTGTCTAGACAAACTCCATAATTAGCAGCAAATTTAGCAATATGTAAACTGTATTATCCTTCACTCCATCTGATTTATAGAGGTATCAGGAGGATGTTTGGCTCGATGGCTAAGAGCTCTAGCTTTGAAGTCAGACAACTGAAGGGAAAACGGCCCTGCAAATCACCAGCTGTGTGATCTTGGGCAAATTACTAACCCTCTCTGCTCTTCAGTTTCAGTAAATTGGAATAATAATTTTACCATCTCACAGGATTTTATAAGAATTAATAAAATAATGCTTGCAAAGCCCATACCATGTGCCTGGAATATGGTAGGAGTTTAATAAATATTAGTTATTGTTGGTTTTATTAACATTGATATTAATATTAGGTGACCATTCTCGGCCAGTCTAAATGTGTGGTAAGCCATTTTTATTAAAAAGCATTTGATAATTAATTCCCCCTTCCCATTTTCCCCCATTTTAACGCTCAGCAAGTCTCATGAAGTTCTTTTCTGATCGCTATGGCTGTGGCAGTTTTTCTCTCAAACGGTCAGACGCCTTGAATGACTTTAAGACTCACTTTAAGGACCAGTTTGCTGGAGTGTCACTGAGAAAATGCATCTAATTTGCCAAAACCAAATTAACTCCTAATACACAAGGGGCCATGTTTAGACAGTAAACAGTTGATAAAAATATAAACTCTTTTATTCTCCTTGTTCCTTGTGGACTTAAACTTAATTATTAAACTTACAGTCACATGTCCAGACAAATCACACACAATTAGCACAATTTTTAAAAATCATAACATCTTCAAATTACTTTAAATTACTTAGTCAGGGATGATACAAAATACTCCCAACTAATCTAACCCAACAGGTTAATTTTATTTTCTACCCATCATGGAGTCTTTAAGAAGCCCTGGTGATGCAGTGGTTAAAGCACTCAGCTGCTAACCCAAAAGTCAATGGTTTGACCCCACCAGCTGCTCTGTGGGAGAAAGATGTGGCAATCTGCTTCCATAAAGATTTACAGCATTGGAAACCCTATGGGGCAGCCTTGGACACCCTGTGGGGCAGTTCTATTTTGTCCTATAGGGTCGTTAAGAGTCAGAAATTTCGACTCTCTATGGCAGTGCGTTTCGGTATGGGGTCTTTGAATGCTGCTTTTTTTTTTTCTTTTCTTTCTTTCTTTCTTTTTTTATCCATATCAAGCCTCATTAAGAACACTGGCCATATTTAAAACTAAACACTTACATTGTGAGACATTTTATAATTCAATCTCTTTTATATTCCAGTCACAAGCAGATCTTTCATTTTCAATATAATGTTATTCTCTTTTGAGTCCTAAGGCAAAATCTTGTCATTGAACACACATGTGTGGTGGGTGTGTTTCAAATGCAATTAATAGACGCGTTCCAAGTGAAATGGCTCCGCTTGCTCCATCCCCAGTTTTCCAGCAGAATTGCTCTTGTCAATAGCTTTGTATTGGAGATTTACAAGGTATAAGTAGTTATTAGCTCAAGCATGGCAATTTATTGCCTCTGTGTGGGGCTTTCTTATGTTCCGGTACCTGGGCTTGACTCTTTCCTCAGTGTGTGCACTTCGTCCCTGAATGGACATATTCCTCCAGCTTCTCCTGCCCGGTGTTCATGCAGTCCTGGTTCTTTCTCTGCAGTGACGCCCCTTGTTGCGCAGTGAGAAGGCCCCTCTCTCCCTGCAGGGTGTCTCATAACTGGGGCTCAGATGTTAACAAATCAAGCAGTCATAGTAAGACGCACCCCTTTTTCCTTTACCAACCAAAATGCATCACCCTGAGATCCAGGGAGGAGAATTGAGATTCGCATCCCCATCGGCAGGAACAGTACAAACACTGACTCAGTCTTCATAGGTGTTAGCTTCCGTTTGTTATTCTTTAGATGTCATGGACAGAGGACCGTGTTCTAGACACAAGACAAAGAAGCAGACGACCTCACATCAGCTGCTTTTTCCTCAAAGAAGCCCTGCCTCCCTTTGTCCTCTTGTATTAATGGGCTTTCTCTAATGATCTTCAAGATGGTTCTCATTCCAGCTGATCTTTAAGAGGGGGCTCCTTTCAAATCACCTTTCTGTAGACAGGTTTCCAATCTGATCCAAGGCCATATCCCGGGCATCTGGTTTCTGTAGTTCAAAGAATTACTGCTCCTGATAAATTGCAATGAGTTCCAAGGCCACTCCTGTCAGATTACATTCTCTGACCATTTTCCAGGTCCCCCAGTGCACACTTACACAACACACACACACACACACACACACACACACAGGCTCCTCAACCTATCAGACTCCATTCCCAAGTAGCATCCAGATAAGTTCTATGACAGAAGAAACTGGAGAAAGCTAAGCCAGCACAGCACTGAAGCACACTGTAGGTGCTCAGTGCAGGTGCGTTGGATGGAAAGCTTTGGAGTCCTGGAGTGAAGGATGGGGCTGAGGATTCCACCTCCAGGCCTCCACAGCGTTCTCATAGAGCAGGTGCCAGGCCAGCCAGGCTGGCAGAGTGGAAGCAAGGGGGACGTATTTTGACCTGTTCACCGGTTGGTTCCTTGGGGGAGGAAATAAATAGTGAGCGCCTCTTTCCTGGATAAGTACAAGCTGAGGTTGTACAACCACTGGACGGGGATATTGTCGAAAAGAATTAAACCTCAAATGGTTTGTTGAACTAGCAAGTCTTTAGGGTCCCTTCCAACCCTGGAATGTTACGAGATTCCTTAAGGAAGGAAAAGGGAAGGAAGAAAGAGAACAGAGAGGAGAGAGGGGAAGGAAATGAAAGGATAAAGTGTAAAAGGAAGCAGAAAGGAAGGCCGAAGGTTGGGACCATTCTATGCAAGTACCAAACGTTTAGAGAAAAACTTGAGAGTTCCCAGGAGGGCTGGTATCTCTGTGGGCAGTCAGCAGAATGTGTTGGGGCCTAGGCCCTCAGCCTCCAGCACCCACCGTTCCTGTCTTCTGGGCCCAGCCTTTCGGCCTGGTCCTGTCCAGGGAGCACGAGGCCTAGCTGAGCAGGGCATGTGTTTATCCATTACACAGCTTGGCCCCAACAAAGGGGCAAAATGCTCAGCTCCCCCAAACATTCATCTGCAGGCACTCAGGATCCTGGGGGGTCGCCAAGATGGCCCCCAGTTCCTTAGGACAGGGAGGGACAGGAAGGAGACCTTCTCCTTCCTGAAACCCATGACTAGAGGATTGGGAAGGACCCAAATCGTTGAGCACTCGCTGGTTTATCCCTGGCCTGTGCCAAAAATAACAATCATCTGCGGGTCGATTCCCAAACCAATCACAGGAATTGGGCCAGTTCCTGGCCACTCAGCTGTGACCAGGGGCAGGACTCAGGCTGTGGCCCACAGAAGGAAGTGTTTTCTGAGAGATCTTGACCGGTCTGGGAGGGAACCTGGGCTCAGGCCTCCGGGAAATGCCACAGCCATTGCCTTGCCTGGAAACAGTCTGGGGCTAGGATAGGATGCTGGGTGCCTGGATCCAGGCCTGGTCCCAGCCTGGACTGGTCCAAGTAGGAGGACCTGCTACCCACAGAGAGGGTGAAGGAGGAGAAGAGACTCGGGAGCAGGAAGATGGGAGGGGAGGGATACAATCTTCACCTGCTTCCCTAACTCCTGTTCCTTTCCTCTCTTCTTACTTCCCCTCCTGGCTACTCCCTCCCTATCTGGGGTCTCAGGGGAGATGGAGTAGGGATTCAACTTCTGAAACACACAGCCAGCCCAGCCTCAGAAACGCCACATCCACTTTTGATCCCCCATCTCTCCTGTACCCTGCCCAAGGAGCCCCATTTCTACAACTATTAAACCAGTCTGCTTTCAGCCATGCTCTGTACATGCGCACACCTTAGCACACCCCCTGCCACTTGTCCATGTATTGTTCACTGAGCTCCTCCCCACCCTCCACAACACTTGGCTCCGAGCTTTTTCTGTAGTTTATGTTTAAAGTGACTTCCCCTGTGGAAGCCACAGCAGTTCAGCCCCTATGAGTCCCCACACTGGCTTCTCAGAGAACTCAGCCTGGTACTGAGATAAAAGGCAGTGTGCACACATCCACACACACACACACTACACAGCCACAAACCCCATACACATACACACACCCCCACACACACACCCCACACACACTACATACACACACACCCCCATCCATACACACACACACTCCATACACACCCCACATACACACACAGCCCACACCCACACCCACACCCACACACCACATACATACACACCCATACACACCCACACCCACTCCACACACACACACCACATATACACACACCCACACACATCCCACACACACCACATACACACACACACCCATACACTGCATACACACACACACACTCCACACATCACTCAGGCATTCCTGAAGCTCTCCGTGTTCAGCATGTGCGAAGACACCCCGCTCCCTCTCTGCCAGCTTCCTCCCCACTCCCAGCCTCCCCACCCCCTACTCCCTTCCAAGTGGCTTCGCCTCCCACCCTGAGCTGGAGGCACCGAAGCAGGCTCCTGTTTGCGAACACCGGGCAAAATCACAGAACTGTCAGACAAATACAAATCACACAAAAGACCGACACCGGAGGGTTTTAGGGGCTCCTTCCTCCATCTATTTCCTCCTTCATCCCCCAGGCCTCCTCCCTCTGTACCCTGACAAAGAGTCACCGAGCCCAGTTCAAACCGATTGTTTATTGACTGTTTATATACAGATGCGTATAGAAAAGGGCGCGTGCTCCGGGGGGCTACTCCTTCCCAGGCCGCACTTGGGCTGTGCTTCGCAGAGAGGGTCGGCCCACAGGCCCGGAAACCCCCCACCCCAACCCCGACGCTTTCCTTCAAAAACGAAAAAGGACCCCGGCCCAAGTTGCCACGCCCGCCCTCAACCTCCCTCCCTCCCTGCCCACCTGTCTGCCCGCCCTCCCCCTCTACACTATACGCTCACACTTCACTGGACACACACAGACTTTTCCCCTACAGAGCACGCTTGTCTAGTACTACACGCCCAGCAAAGGCGATTCTCGAGAAAGGAGGGGCGGGGCAGGGAGACGCGAGGACCGAGCGCTTTTTTCCATTCCATCTCGCTGCGGTCCCGCGGAGGCTTTGCGCGAACCAGAATGCAAGCACCCACCAGGGACCGAGCCGGGGGGACCACAGTTGGCTTCCTACACCCTCAGCGTGCTTGGGCCGGGGTCTGGGCCCCCGAGAGCCTCGGAAACCGCACCGACCTCCGGAAACTCCAACACACTGACAACGAAATTGGCCCGGGGCCAAGCCCGCACCATCAGCGGAAAAGGGGCGTGCAGTCTCGCGGAGCTTTAAGTTAGGACCGAGCGCGAAAGAAAACGGATTCCCGTCCCCACAAGCACACTCATTTTTTCCGGAAGCTGGGAAGGGGCTGTTAGCACCAGGCCCAAGAGTGTCGCTGTCTTTGAAAAGAACGAAAATATGAAAATCAGAGCACTGAGCTGAAAGGCGCCCCAGGCACCCGGCTCAGCTCCAGCTGTTCAGAAGCGGGCTAAGGCCGGATGCAGGTGGGAGTTGTGGAAGAGGACAGAGGGTTTGCTTCCCAGTCGGGAGGGAGGCTTTCAAACACAAAACTAGGGGTCAAAGGGAAAATGATTTCCTCTTATGGCACCGGATCCTTGCGTCGCGGAAAGGGCTGAGAGAATAGGGTCGCGACCAGACCCCACCGCGCTCCGCGCTAGGGACTTCTGCCAGGGGTCCGGGGCTGGTTCCGGAGCCACAGCGTTACCACTAGATGTTTCCAAGGTCTTCCCCTATTTCCTTTGGATCCAGAGCCCACGGTGGAGTCGGTGTTGGGGCGTAAAGTCAGCTGCCCACTGGTTGCTCCCTTAGGTAACATTCGCGATGGAAACGGAGAGGTGTGTATTCCCCTCCTCCCGTCTGTGGGTCGTGGCTTATTTGGGGAGGAAGGAGCGGGGAACTGTGCTTGTGGGTGGAGGGTTCCACCCGCCGAGAGACTAACGGCAGGCCGTGGGTAACGGGGACTGGTGAAATCGGTTCGCTTCCTACCAGACGTCCCTAGTATTCAAGATTGGGGAGTGACAAGGGGGCGGAGTAGGTGTACCCAGGGTAGGGTGGGGTAATAAGTCCTGCCAGTCCAAGGCTTCTGTTCTTCGGGACCCAAGGTGGGGGATGGGAATGGGCGGGCCAGGTGGCCCGGTGGACCCGAGGTTCAGCCCGCCGTCTGCCTGTAGTTGCCATTAATCTCCTGGGCAATATTGACCGCCTCTGCGCCCAGGGGCAACCGGTCGCTGTACTCGGAGCCCGCCTCGAACTCCTCTTGGTTGGCCTTGGACTGAGACTCCGCTAGCGAGCAACCCGCCAGGCTCTCCTCCCTCTGCAGGGCACCGCTAGGGTCCCCCTGTTCCACGTCTTCGTCCAGGCCCTCTCCGGAGGCCGCCTCTGGCTCCTCGCCGCCTGCCTCGCCGCCTGCCGGGTAGCTTTTCTCCGACTCGAGGTAGGAGGCACGCGGGTCGAAGTCCGCGGCGATGCGCTTCTCCATGGGGTCGGCGGCCTGTGGTCTCAGGATAAGGCGGTAGGGCTTACCCGGGTGTTTGGCCAGCAGATGGCAGCAGGCGGCGCCCAGCAGGGGCACGGTGGCCAGCACCAGGAGGAACACGCTCACCGCCACGATGACCAACAGCGAGGGCAGCTCCTTCTTGGTGGCGAACACCACCTGCACGTGACACGCCTCTCCCGCCAGCGCCAAGCACACAGAGTAGTTGGTGCCAGGACGCAGGCCGCGGAACCAGTAGGCGTTGACGCCCTCCTCCACGCGCGACCACTGCACTGCGGCGCCGCCCCCCGCTGGGCACAGATAGAGTAGGCGCAGGGGCCGCGGCCCAGGTCGCCCAGCTTCCGCCGCCCCGCGGGGCCCAGGGCTCCAGCGCGCCGCCAGCGGCGTCAGCTGCACCCGCGCCTCACGCTCCGCTACGTCCAGCGCAATGACGCCCAGCTCGAAGACGTGGGGTTTGAGGTCCGCGCTCTGGTTGAACGCGTGGTTGGACACGTATCTCGAGGGGTCCCCGTGGCCGCAGCGCTGCTCCTCCGCGGGGTCCGCAGGGACCTGGTTTTCCTCCTCTTCTCCCTCACCTGCGTCCTCCTCCGGCCCCACCTCGGTCTCCCCAGGGATGCTGACTCGGGCCAGGCCTTGGCCTTTGGTTTTGCTCTCGGGCTTAGAAGGCAGGACGCTGTTGCCCCGAACTTTGGCTGTGGACTTGCGCTCAGATAGCGGGGTCTGCCCACCGGGTTCTCCCCCGGCGCCGGGCGCATGCTTCGGGGGCCCTGCTGCTGCCACGGTCACGCGTATCGACGTCGAGTTGGCGCCCAGCTCGTTGCGTGCACGGCAGGTGTAGACGCCCGCCACCTTGGCGCTCACGATGGGCACCAACAGTGAGCCGTTTGCGAGCGCCAGGAAGCGTGGGGTAGCTGGGGGTGCGGGCCAGGCGGGTGCTGGAGTCAGGGTTGGGGTTTCGGTCTGCGTCGGCCCGTCCCCGTCCCCATCCCCAGCCCAGTCCTCCGCCCCGTACCCGTCATCCTCCTCTCTAAGGGCCGGCGGTTCTAAGACTACAGTGCCACCCGGGATCTGAAGGTGCCATTGCAGGCGGGGCGCTGGGTGACCTTCGGCAGTGCAGTGCAGCACGAACGCCAGTCCGGCGCGCAGAGGGCTGCCGGGTGCCTCGGGCGCCGGCTCGGAACTAAGATGCACGCTGGGCGGTGCACAAGACAACGTAGGCAGGCGGTGCACCGGCACCCCCTGCAGCGCAGGAGGCGAGGCGCATGCAATGGAGTCGGGCTCCGGCAGCGAGACCCTGGTGCTCGCGGCCCAGGCCTGCAACCACACAAGGCCGCAGCCGCAGTGGAAAGGGTTGTGGTAGAGCTGCAAGTGCGACAGAGCGCTCAGTTCGTCGAAGGTGCCGGGCGCCAGCGTGCGCAGGTGGTTGTTGTTGATACGCAGGGAGCGCAGGTCCGGCAATGCGCCGAGGGCGTCGCGGGGCAGGGAACTTAGGCGGTTGTGATTCATTTTGAGCAGCTGCAGAGCGCTCAGGTTGCGCAGGTCGCTCCACGGGAAGCTGGATATGAGGTTGTGGCTCAGGTCAAGGTTCTTGAGCTGGCTCAGCACGGCCAGCGCGCCCGGCTCCACAGTGCGCACCTCGTTGTGCGCCAGCCACAGAGAAGTGACCTGGGTGACGTTGGCGAAGGCGCCGCGCCGCAGGACGGTGATCTTGTTGGCCGACAGACTAAGCGTGGTAACGTTGGCCGGTAGCCCCTCGGGAACTTCGCGCAGCTCCTTGTAGGCACAGTCGGCAAATTGATGCGCATACTTGTCCACGCAGGCGCATGGCTCGGGGCACGCTCTGGCCACTCCGAGCAGCGCCCAGGCCAGCCACAGGGCCCTCAGGATCGCCATCGCGGCTCCTGCAAACGGAAGCGGGGATGAGGTGTGAGAAGGTAACTCGCCAAGCCCCAGCTCCCTTCCCCTATAAAGCCCTGCCTACGCAAGCTGGTCTAGCGCAGGCCCCAGAGCTCATGTAAGCTCCTGTGTGCGGAGGACCCTCTCTTGGGCACTGGTGGAGCTCAGTAGAAGTCTTGGGACTCGGTAGATGCTCACTCTCAAGGCCCTAGCCGCTGTTTCCAGTAATCTCATAACTCGCTCTTATTTCCCGGCCTCTCCCCTCACCCTGCGCCGCCAAGCACTGACCTCTCCACAGGCTCTGCGGCTCGCCAATCAGCCCCAGCTCCGAACTGACCCCTCTCTGTTCCGGAGCCTCTGCTCAGCCCTGTGAAAAGGATCCACAGAAAGGGTATCTTTGTCCGTGACCTGCTGCCTTCCCTTTGTCCCACGCACAGCACTCGCACCCGCGCCCATAGGGGCGCACACAATACACAGGCACAGGTATCGCCATCAATCCGCCAACTTCTGCAGCGGCTTAGGGCCCCTATGCGCCATCAGGAGGTTCACAACACATTTCACAGACACACAAACACAGGTCCCCAGACAAGGGCACAATATACCCTGGAGACTTCATTGTTCTAGCAACTGAACCCCGCATTTGTACAGCGTTTTCCACCACGAAGCAAAGCGCTGTCCTATCCATTGTGAAAACTGATAGACAAGGACACACGTCCTCACTTGAACCAACCCACACACAGGGACACAGGCACTCGCTCGCTTGTCCACACAGCCCTCCACTGGGGCTGAAGCCCTCGCTTTCCTAGCCCAGCTGATCAGTAGCCTAGAATTTGACCTTGGGGTGGGTGGCCCAAGGGTGAGATCTAGGGGAGCAGATCCACAGGACCCTCTCCTCTGTGGCCAAAATCTTCTGCTCCCGAGGGGGGAAAACTAGGGCTGCACGGTCAACCTTCCCTCCGGTAAGGGCAGTCATCCTTGGAGGTCCGGGACAAGAGTGTTGGGGCAATGGTCCCCACAGCATCCCTTTGGGTCCCTCTGAGGCCAAGGTGGCGCCCAGCCGGACAGAGAGGTCCCTCCCGAAGGGCCATGGGGGCTGCCACAAGCTAATGAAGCCAGGAAAGGTTTACTATTCCACGGCTTTCTCCGCGGTTTCCCGACGCCTGAGGCCCCCCCAAAAAACCTTCTTATCCCCAGCCACACAAACGCACTTACACACAGGCACCCCGCCCCCGCTGAGTGGGGGGCCTGTCAGGCTCGGCAGAGCCCCTCCCACATTCCATCCCTGGGAACAAGGCCCCCTCCTCACCACCCTCCCGCTCCGCCTACGCTCCTGGGGGAGGCTCCCTTCCCCCAGTTCCGCCCTGACCGCGCTGGCGGGGTCCAGCGCCCCAGGCAGGACCCACCTGTGTAGAGGTTGTGGAGTTCTCCCTGTGGCTTACCTGCTTCTCGCTGACTCTCCGAGCTCTGCCCTTGTGCCAGCAACGCTTTTCCAGACCGGTGTCTCCAAGCTGGGACCACAGCCCTAGGATGCTCCCCGCATCTGTTGCTGCGGCTGTCGGGGACAGACGAAGGAGGGGCAGAGAAACGGACCGGTGAGTTTGGGGGACTCCCTGGCCCCGAAGTCCCACTGGCAGTTTTTTCCTTTCTTGTCTGCACCCCCCACTTCTCTCTGGCTGCAGGCTGGAGAGAGTCCGCGCGCGCTCCCGGACTCAGCGGGGACGCGCACAGCCTCTCCCACCTCCCGCGTGGTCCACAATTGTTAAAGACCCTCCTCGAGGCCGAGACACGTCGGTCACAAGGAGCGCTGCTGCGCCCACCGCCCTCGGCTTGTCTCTTTCCAGCTCAACGCACCCCCCATAACCCACGACCCCCACATTTACACACCCGCTGACATTGTCACTATCCCTCTCCACACCGGCCCCCCACGTTCAAATACATTTGCACAGACACACACAGACCCTCACCGCCTCCGCACAGTCGACCTCACACGTTAGAATCATCCATCAGAGTGTAATCAAGGCATCAATGTGTTGAGCGCACTGTGTTCACTCTCGTCTTCACGCCACCCCTCACCCGGGACACTCTGCATTCTCCCTCTCCTGCACGCACACACATTCACGCGCACTCACCCTCACGCGCCGGTCCCGCCAGCGCCAGCGAGCTTCACTGCTAATTGAATGCGCGCAGCTTTTACGCCCCGCAACATGTGAGACAAACCATCTTTGAGGAATTTGGGGGAAGAAAAGGCGTTGCTGGGGGGAAGGGCGTGTCTTTGCCTTGAAACTCTTTTTGCAAATGTGGGCTGTGGCGCAGACAGACCTCCAGGGCGACCGGCTGAGTTGCGCGCAGCCCCACGCTCACCGACCCTTCGCTCCTTTACTCCTCCTCCCCGAAGACTCGTTCAACACGATGCATAATTGATAGTGTCAGCAGAGCGCCTCACCCTCCCTGCCTTTTTTGCCTGGATCTGGGCAGATCGGAGTCCCGGTGTCCCCTCCCCACCCCACCCCCCGCCAGTCAAACCCGGTGACGAGAATGCGCGGCACTGCAGGATGTGCAGGGAAGCAACGTCTCCCTCCCTGACTCAACTCCGCCCCTGCCCCGCATCTGAAAGCCCGACTCTTCGTCTCGTCTTTTGTGGCTAAACCAGCGCTTGAAGCCGACGGCCCAACGCACTGGCCCTTGCGCACTGAGGGGTGGGGTGGGGCCCGCCGGATCAGCCTACGCTCCTAGAAAGCGGGTCTGATGGCACCCAAACGCCTCTGTCGCGGGTCTGGCCTCCTCCAGGCTAATGGGGCACTGGGGCTGCAGCAGACAGTGGCACAGACGCGAACGGTTACAAAATGTTTGCGCCTCTTGGAACACTGTGGCCGAGGGACTT
Organism: Dugong dugon; assembly: GCA_030035585.1. NCBI lineage: Eukaryota > Metazoa > Chordata > Mammalia > Sirenia > Dugongidae > Dugong > Dugong dugon. Next base: position 19,504,883 of record CM057482.1, on the reverse strand, counting down.
GAGGCCGAGCATCTCCTCCCCCACGTACATATCTTCACAGGCTCACAAGAAATTACACCGTCACCCCCACACACCATCCGCCAGTGCCGCGGGGGCCCGCCACAGGCCGCCGTCTCACACCCTCACACAACAGCTGGTCGGTCTCGCCTTATGTCTTCGCGAAACCCGGGCATTTCTTTTTGCTACAAGGAGGCGGAGGCGCGGGGTTTCCGGGGCATTTGGCTAAAACCCGATTTCTGCCTCCCTGTGCTGCTCAAGGCAGCACTGCAGACAGAGCTGCCGGCCAGAATCAAGAAGGGGAATAGATTCCAGAAGACGCTTCCCACCCCCACCCCTAGCCGTCCTCGCCGCAGACACTGGGCTCTCAGGGCGCACCTGGCCCCCAGTCCTCACCCCGGGCCGTGGGGGTCTCACGCGGTGGGTCGATGGCACGGGGTTGGGGCCTGTGCAGAGATCAATACCCTGATTTGAGTGTTGAGCATTTTAATGAGCTGCGGAGGGGGTAGGGGAGAGATGGGCGAGGTGCGCTGCATCTAAAGAGACCACCCGGCCGGGGGTTCCAAGTCTCCTTTGTAAATTAAATATGAACAGACTGGCGCATGCACACTCTCCGCGTCCCTCCCTCCCGTGTACTCTAACCGTCACTACAGGCGGCCCAGTGGGCTGGGACCGGCGCCTCTCGCTCAAGCCAGAGCTCAGAACCCAGAACTTCACTCTGCTTGCCAAGGCCTTGGGTCTCTACAGCGGACAGAGGGGAAGGGCGCCCGGAGCTGGGGGGGGGGGGGGGGGGCGGGAACTCCAGGGAGCTGAGGGTAGAGAGCTGCGTGTCCCGCCCCTGACGGGGGCCCCCGCAGTGGGACAGCAGAGAACGAGTCCCTAACCCAGGAGGGAGTCTCTGCGGTTTGGGCCTAATTGGATCGGGGAGTGGCGCGGCAGCGGGTCCTGGCATCGGCTTCTTTGTCTGCGGAGCTAGGGGGGCGTCCTGGGCGTAGAGTCGGCGTCTCGGGAACCCTAAGGGGGCGGTTCCGTGGGCCTCAGCCGGGGAAGAGAGGTCGGCGAAGATGGAGTCGGATTCGCGATGGCGGGCCCTAGGGGCTCTCCCGGGCAGGGGTAGGGGAGACTTGGGCGCAGAGGATCCGGCATGCAGGCGCACGGTTCGAAGACCCTCCTCCAGGTTTTCGCCTCTTTCTGGTTCTTTTTGCCTCTAGGGTGGAGGCGGGCGGGCGGGGGACAAGTTGGAAGACTGAGGCGAGGGAAGGGAAGTGAGAATGAGCTTGCTCCCTCTCGGCACGGATTCCCTGGACCGCAGAGGCCCGCCCCTCCAGCGTCCCGGGAACCTCCCCGGGCCCCTAGATCAGAAACATCTTTTCCTTACTCTCTTGCCGGGGAGGCAAAAGCCGGGGGATTCAGCCAGGAAACAGGGCGCCAGGCGCCTGAAGGGGTTGCAAAGGACCCAGCGGGCACCCGGGCACTGGCGCTGACTCCCACGGGCCCCCGCGACTCCTGCCCACTTTCCGGCAGCGCTTTTGTTCCCCGAGCCTGCCCTGGGGGAAAAGACGGCCCTTCCCCCCGCCTTCTACCCGGGAGAGCCCAGCGCCCGCGACGGCAGGGTTGGAGCCCTAGCTGCCCAAGAAGAATCCACCGAGGCCTGGTTTGGGAGCCGCGAAGCTCCGCTAGGAGACTGCGCGCACCGCGCCAAGCGCCGCCAGCCGCGCAGGAGCGGGTCTAAGGTTTATAATGTTAATAACGATACCGTTACTGGTGGGCTGGAGAACAGGAGTGAGGATAGCACCCCCGCCACCGCCCACATCTTTGATCGTTAAAGAAACAAGCACCTTAATCAGGTGTGTGGGAGTAGGGACGGGGGAAATGAGGGATACCAGGTTCCAAGCCTCGAGCGCTGAGGGCTCCAGATTCGGAATCTAACGGAACCCAGGCTAAGACATGGGGATGATACTGGCGTCCCAACCCCAGACAGACCCAGGGGAGGGGAGAGCTGGAGCCCCCGGCCGCTTTTTTGCGTATGGGCTTCTGACTTTGACCTCGCAGACCCGGAGTGTCCGGAGGGGAGGGCGGGTTGAAACATGAAGGCTCGGGGTTCTCGCTTCTGGGCTGTACCCGCTCTGGTCTCTGGCCTAGGCCTAGTCCGCGCGCGCCCTCTGCTGGATACAGCCTGCCAGGCGCAGAGGCCGGGGATGATGACTGGGGAACCTGGCGAACCGGGCTGCAGCCGGAGACCTGCACAAAGGCGCGCGCTCCCGCCGGCTCTGCAGTCCAGCAGCGCAAAGTTATGAAGCGGGGTAGGTGGCTTAATCAAGGTCCCAAGACTTTCCTTCCAGCACCTACCCTAGACTACGTCCCAGGAATCTGCAACCTCCTTTCCCCTGACCCACATAGGTTCAGTCCCCGCTTCGCGCCCCTTTGTGTTTTCAGCGCCCAAGGCACAATAAGCGCCCTGTGAAAACTCATCAAGCGAATAGTCCTAGACACGAAGCAATGAGCTGGTCACTGTTCCTGAAAGGAAACCTTCCTGTACACCTCCCCCACCATCTTCCGGTACCGCGTGAGAGACGTCTCCGAGCCTCTAGAAGACCTACGACTTTGTCAAAGGCCTATAAGATGTCTGAGATCTAAAAAAGAAAATCTGTTGGCTCTAAGAGGAGAAAAGAAAACAGTAAAATTGACTTAAGAAATGTTTGATGGAATGTTTCGGGACATGTAATACTGTGCAAATGGTTCAGTTTCAGCTCCACTCACAGAGTTCTATGCATGCCCTTGTATTTCATGTGGCACGTGAATGATGTCATGTGCTTGCGGGGGATGTGGGAGGGACCTCTGAGAGTCAGAGAGCCAGAGCCCCCGATGGGCGTCAGATAATCCCAAGCAAACATCCCCAGCGTAGCACCCTTCTCAGAAAACCGTTCAGGGCTCCCCACCTCCCAGCTGGCCTCCAGCCAGAAGTTCCTGAGAACCCACAGCTCCCCATGTTCCTGCAGTCCTGTGTCCCTACCCTCCCAACACACTCACACAGTCCTTCCACTAGCACCCCAAGAAGCTACTGTCCTCTTTATTTCCAGAGAAATCTCACTCCTCAGGGAAGCCAGGTTCTGTTCATACTATCCCACTTCTCCCCATCCTTCCCCTCATATGCACATTCTAGTGGTTAGGAGGACAGATTCCAGCATCAGATTTCACCATGCACTAGCTGTGTGACCTTGAGCAAGTTTCTTAAGTTCTCTGTGCCTCAGTAAAAGGGATATAAATAAGACTGCCAATTTCATTGGTTTGTGGTGAGGATTAAGTGAGTCAAAACTCAACTCACAGTCAACCCTATAGAACAGAGTAGAACTGCCCCACAGGGTTTCCAAGGAGTGGCTGGTGGATTCAAACTGCCTTCCTTTTGGTTAGCAGCTGAGCTCTTAATCACTGCACCACCAGGGCTCCCAATACGTACAAGGCACTTAGTATTTGGCACATAGAAAGTGCTCAGTGAATGAGCTGTTATTTTACTTAACAATAGCTAGAATTAGTCTTTTTCTCACTTAGATGAATTGGATGCAGGTGTGATGATGGGACTTGTCTGCTGTGCACACCCCTACAAGTATGTGTCCTGCCTCCCCCATCGGGGAGGAGAACCTTGGCCCTGATGTCTGTCTTCACCCACTCCCCATACTCACACACAGTGAGCACAGGCACCAATCAGAATGATTGCTATTATTATTTGTAAAGGTTTCTAGTATGTGATACTGAAACCTAGATTCTGATGCTCGCTGCAGTGTCCTCAGCGCGCCTGTTTGGAGAGACCCACAACTGTAGCTTTGGTGGAAGGTTTTTAATTAAAATCACAATCTGTTTAAGTATTTATTGGGCTCTGTGACTTTAATTATTTTCTAGGGAAAAAAAGAAATCCACATTTGTATATGGGAAGACTGTGGACTTCAGAGGAAAGTAGCAACCTGTGGCAGTTTGCTGGAGGCAACTGGGAGGAATTTCCTGAACGGTTCAAATGGAGCTCTACATTATTAACAATCCAGGGTCTAGCCCACAACCTTCCTCCCAGTGCTTTGGTGCTTACATGAAATTAGCTTAAGGTGCTGGCAAGGCCATTTATTGCCATCAAAATTAACAACAGCTCTTTCAGTGGCAACTCATGTAATTATCTGGGTCTGTGCTTATCTTGAGGATGGGGAGCTCCTGCCTGGGAGAGGCAACACTCAGGCTTGTGAGGGGCAACACGCTCAGCTGCTCCACTCCAGCCCAGGCCAGAATTAATGCGGTGAAGAGCTGAGAGTTGGGGAGGTAGCAGGGGGAGGGCAGGGAATTATTTATGATGCTTCCATCTGCAACCAACAAAAATTCCACTTCAGAGAATCTTAAACTATTAAGTGTATCAGCCCATAAAGTAAGAAGCAGGCTGGCTTCAGGGCTGATTGATTCAGCAGCTCGGTGACATCAGCAGGCCCAGGATATTTCTGTCTCTCTCCTCGGTCACCCTTAACAGGGCTTCAGCCTAAGACTCATGTCCTTTGGCACCACTGGATGGCTTTAGCAGAAGCTGGGGTAACATTCTGATTGGTGATAAACTGGTAAGACTAGATTCTCTTTCCAGAAGCCACAAGCCTCTCCATGGGTCTTACTGATACACAATGACTAAGGACTCCCTATCTCTGAACAACGCACTGGCAAAGGGAATGGAATTGATTGTCTTAGAGTAATCATCTTGCCCTGAAATGGATGTTGAAGAGTCAGTCCCAAGGCCCACTACAAGCAAGAAACCCCCCTTAAACAGAAAGATTCGGGAATTGCATGCTCAGAGTAATCTAATACTGTGTCACAATGAATTGAAATGAGAACTGTAATTGTAATGAACCATATTAGACACCTCCTTATCTGTAGACTAGACCAGTCTATATCCACAGTCTGTGACCAGGGTCAGGGCTTAGTCTGGGGTCAGGGTCAAGGTTCAGTGCATGGCCAAGTTCAGGACTCAGTGTGTGATTAAGGCCAGGCTCAGCCTGGAGCCAGGATCATGAAGCTGTCTTGGGTAGATATGCAAACCAGAGGATCCTCTGCTTTCATAGAATTCTTGAAAGGATACAAATCTGTTCTTGGAAATGCCTGTGCTGGGATCCAAAGCTATTTTGGGAGCAGTGGAAGCTTCCATCGTTAGTTGGATATGTATGAACAGGAGATGTTTATGAACTCAAAGCTGTTCCTACATGACTTCACATCTGGAACATGTCACCTGGTCCCATGGCTGAGAAGAGAGGCATGTTTCGGTAGAGGTGGAAACAGGCAGGAGAATTCTACCCTAGTCTTATGAAGAATGCAAAAGCAGAGCAAAGTAGTGGCAACCATACTGGGCTTGGAAATCTCACTCCAGTTTCACTGACGGTGTGTGGTCTTAGGTACCTCCTTGCCCTCTCTCCCACTGAGTTTCTACACTGCAAAACTGTGAGAATGGACTAGATGTTCTCTGAGGCCCTTCCAGCATGGCTGTTCTCTGACATCCTGATTCTTGGAGCACAGACTTCAGGAGAAGCCAGTTTGCAGGTTGAGATGGAGTCTCTGGTAGGCAGGTTGCCTTCCAATGGGACATCCTGCAGGAGGATGTCCTCGGAAAGTCTGGTGGCATTGCTTCTCTTCCTCCTCCAGTCCCTGGACAGTTTCTTTGTTTAACCTCCCACCATACTGCAACCTGCCTCATCTCTTGATGCCATCAGCACACCTGGGCCCCAGGAGCTACCCCCCTCCCCAAAACTTCTGGGCACTTCTTTGTGGATAGGGGGCACACTTCCCAAAGGCCCTTTATGTAATAGGATTCAGGGAGCAGTAAGGGTGATGTTGTTAGGGATTAAAATCTGACCACTGACTTTTTCAGGAGCCTTGGTGCTTCAGTCTTGGAAGAAAGACCAAGGTTGCCGGGGGATACCTCACTGGTGGGGACATCCAGGACAAGGCATAACTCTTCTTATAGTTCTGGCCACTCCTCTCGGCCCTGGAACCCTCAATGTCTTAGTCAGGGTTCTCTAGAGAAACAGAGCCAATGAAAAATAAATAGATACACACACATATATATATACTTATATGTGTGTATATATATATATATATATATATATAGAGAGAGAGAGAGAGAGAGAGAGAGAGAGAGAGAGAGAGAGAGAGCTATTTACTTCAAGGGATTGACTCATGCAATTGTGGGGGATGGAAAGTCCAAAATCTGTAGTTCAGGCAGCAGTTGGAATCTTCTGCAGGCTTCCATCCCTAGGTCTGTAGATTAGGCAGAAAGAAGAATGCAGAAAGAGAGGGAGTGAAGGAGAGAGGCAGGAAGGCAGAAAAAGAGGAAGAAGGAGACAGAGATCTGCCAAAATATCTATCTATAGTCTGAAGGCAGACCACAGCCTGAGGAAATTCCCCCTTTCGACTGATTGTTGGATTGTATTACATTAGATTACATTATGGAGAGTAATTACATCATCGAGTTAGATTATATTGTGGAACAACAACTAGTCTAGTGTTTGGCAAAAACCACTGGGAACCATAGCCTAGCCAAGTTGACATATAAAATTAACCATCACACTAGTCCATCAGAGATGTGAGTAAGGCCACAACAAACTCAAGCCCAGTGTCTCCCTCCCCTTGTGTGGCCCCTGGCATTGTCCACAAGAGATTGTCCTCCTGCTCTCCAGCCCCCAGACTCAAAGCTCCCAAAGGGCATCCTTGTGACTTCTCATCCACTATCCCCATCAGAGCCCAGAACAGCTCAGGGTTGGGCACATGGTGGGTGGAATAAAACAAGATGTCCTCCCGGGAATCTTTAGTCTCTCACTGTGTATAGGCTCTCTTCATTTATTTTAGGAAGGGTGCCTAGAAGCAGACTCTGAGGCAAGGGTTTGTGTGTAGTGGTGGTGAAGGAAATGCTCCCAGCAGAAACTGGTTAGGAAGAAGGGGAAGCAGAATTCGAAGGGAAGAAGCCAAGGAAGGGTGTGGTTTCAAGCAAAGCCTCGACTTCAGCCTGATCCCCTGGGGAGCTTTAGAGCATAAATTACACGCCAGAGTTTGTCTTGACTTGAGGGGGAAGCTGGGCTCCCTTAAATGCACCACAGCCAGACATTGGTTAAGGGCTGCCCAAACCAAAACCAAACTGTTTCCAACCCATGGCAACCCCATGTGTGTCAGAATACAGCTGTACTCCATCAGGTTTTCAATGGCTGTGATCTTTCTGAAGTAGATTGCCAGACTTTTCTTCCAAGCTGCCTCTGGGTGGATTCAAACTGCCAATCTTTCAGTTAGCAGCCAAGCGCTTAACCGTTGGGGCCACCCAAGGACTCCTAAGGGCTGCCCCGGGGTGGGGGGGGATGTAAACTCCCAGGCGCTTCCCTGCCTCTGTGCCTGTGGGCAAAGCAGCTCCAGTAGCAGGCGTCTGAAGAAAGTCACTGGCGTGAGCTGTCAGAAGCAAATCACACAGAAGCTGGAGGATGGGCCTGCTACATCCTTCACTCAATAAATAGTTATTGAACACCCCCATGCCAGATACTGCGCTTGGCACAGGTGCAGCAGTGTATCAGGCAGATGCCATCTCCGCCCTAAGAGAGCGCACAGGCATCTCCACCTCCCAACATATTCAGATCCCCTTTGTGTGACCTTGGGCTTCTAGAAGGAGAGTGCCCCCAGAATATGCTCCACCCACTCAGTCGGGTCTGTGAGGCCTGCATTCCATTTTCCCCCACTGTCTTAGTCATCTAGTGCTGCTATAACGGAAATACCACAAGTGGCTGACCTTAACAAAGAGAAATTTATTCTCTCACAGTCTAGTAGGCTACAAGTCCAAATTCAGGGCACCAGTTCCAGGGGAACGCTTTCTTTCTCTGTCAGCTCTGGAGGAAGGTCCTTGTCATCAATCTTCTCTTGATCTACGAGCTTCTCTGCACAGGAACCCCAGGTCCAAAGGATGTGCGCTCCTGGCTCTTCTTGGCGGTATGAGGTCCCCCTGTCTCTCTGCTGGCTTCTTTCTTTTACATCTCAAAAGAGACTGGCTCAAGACACAATCCAATCTTGTAGATTGAGTCCTGCCTCATTAACACAACTGCCTCTAATCCCATCTTATCAACATCATAGAAATAGGTTTAACAACACATAGGGAAATCACAACAGATGACAAAAATGATGGACAATCACACAATACTGGAAGTCATGACCTAGCCAAATTGATACACATGTTTTTTGGGGGGACACAATTCAATACATGACACCCACTGAGCTCTGTTTTCTTGAGAGGCGATATGGACGGGGAGGTGCCCCTGACATCATTAAAGGCTCCCAGAATCACAGGGTATTAGAGCTTGGGGTCTGGAGTTCCCCTGTTCCCATTCCTTCACTTGCCTGGAGGAGAAACAGAGACCAAGAGAGAGGTCAGAGCAGATGGGGCTGGGGCTGGGGTGGGAACCCAGGCTAGGCAGCCTCCAGGGTGCTACTTTTCTGACACACCCTCAGGGCAGCCAGGGTCAAGAAAGTGCCAGGTTTGGTGGCCCTTGGTGAGCTTGCTGGTTAGCAGGCCCTTGAGACTCTCAGGCAGCTGTAGCTTCTCTGATGGCAGAGGTAGCTGTTTTGGGGCTGGGCCAGGTGCCCCACACTTTAGTCTCCTGCATTAGCCCCTTGCACATCATCTCCCCCCGCCGCCACCCACAAGTGCTCACGGGCACCAGAACCATAGCCCTGCCCTTGTCTGAGAGAGACTGGGGCTGTGCCCTCAAACTGGAGTATCTATAACAAAAGGATGTTGTTGTTGTCACTGTCATTGTCGATTCATAGTGGCCCCATGTGACAGAGTAGAACTGCCCCATAGGGTTTTCTTGGCTGTAATCTTTACAGAAGCAGATCACCAGGTCTTTCTCCTGCAAAGCTGCTAGGTGGGTTTGAAATTCCAACCTTTCAGTTAGCAGCCGACCATTTCACTGCTCTGCCACCAGGGCTCCTTTGCTGATCCCAAATCAGCCTCACAGAAGGCACATCTTGGTCAGAGGCTGGCTGGGACAGAGATTTCTAGCACAGAGAGTCCTCCCTGAGGTAGGTCTTGCCTTGTTGATGAGGTGCCTCCAACTTCACACCCAGATGAGCCAACTGGAATGGCAAACATCTCGTGACCCTCAGGCACGGTTCAGTGTAAGGGGGTCCACACTGGGAGGTTGGGGCTTGCAGGGGACACATCTGCTTTTCCACTGACTTACTGTGTGACTTTAGACAAGTCTCTCTCCCTTCTGGACCTCAGTTTCCCCTCCTGTGCTGTGGGCCCAAACCTCCCTCCCTGCCCACCTGCCTCAGCTGGGACAGTGGCTCAGATCTGTCACATTCTCGCTCCTCAGGCCTGTTCCTGCCAGATCCAAACTGAGAAAGGGCCTCTCAGCACAGCACCCTCCCAGGAAGGCAGAACTGCCAGCTGAAGTCCTCTGCCATGTCCTCTTTGAAGCACCCCAAACAGGCTTTCCCAGCGAGGCCAGCGGGAGGGCTGGGAGGAGTCTGTGCATGCCTCAGCCTCATCACAAGAGCCCTTATCTCCAGGCCCAGCAGGAAACTTGATGTATTTATTTGCTTCTTCCAGGGCCTCCTGTCCAACCCGTATCTCTGCCTGCGCTGCAAGAAAGTGACCTTCCTGCAGATGGCTGTGTCCGGTAGCCAGGTGGGGGCTGAGCAGGGCGGAGGGGGTGGGTAGACTACTATAAATCTGCCCAGTCTGGAGCCTGCAGGGTGACCCACTGGGAAAAGCAGACAGTCAAGGAGACTCGGAGAGATGGGGGACAGAGATGCCAGGAGAGACGGTCAGGCACAGTCACCCAGAGTCACCCATCCTAAATGGACTGGGACCAGGAGAGAGGAGAGTGAGAGAGAGAAAGGGAGGGGAGGGGGAACAAGGGGAGGGAAGGAAAGGTGAAGGCAAAGAAGGGGTGGGAGGGGAGGGGAGAGGAGGGGCAGCGAGTACTTTTTGGTGGTCAGTAAACACCTTCTCCTCTGAGATGCTGGGTACATAGAGTTACTTTTTATTAACCATCCATTAACCATCCATTAAGCTCAGTGCTCTGTGTATGTTACCTCATTTCTTTCTCACCGTCTGTAAAGTGTGTATTATCACTCCCAATGTACATATGAGATCACAGAGGCTAAATGACTTGTCCAAGGTCACATGGCAGAGCTGGGACTTGAACCCAGGTCCCTCCCAAGCCTACATTCTACAAGGGCACCATCTTTCGCCTCCTTCTTGGCTGATCTGATTTACTGTAGAGTGATCGGAATCAATCGGGGGCCACTCTGCTGTCAGCCCAGGCTTGATGGCTGTAGAACTACAGGAGAGAGCCAGCCCTCAGGTAAATTCCACCCCGGGCTCTCTGCTTCTTAGTCTGCACAAGCAGTGCACAGTTTTAGATGATCACAAGTTTTTAGCCTTCACAAGACTTCCCATCACACTAGCTTGGCTGGCAAGCTTTTTGGAAAATTTCTGTGGGTAGCCAGTAATGCGCTTGGTTATCAGGTTTGGAATATTTATAATATTTGTAAACAGTCTTTAGCATCGTCTGGGCAGCTGTTCTTTTAGAGAATTCCTCTGGGCTGCACTGGAGAAAGTTCCTTGAGTCAAGCATGAAGGAATTTTCCCCTCACTTGGCCGCAAATGGTAGAAACTTCCAGACTTTTTGCTTTGTGGGAGGGGATTGTCGGTTGAAATTCTAAGCCCTTTTCTCAGCTGAGCCCCCTTAAGTATCTGCTTCATCCAGGTCCAGAAGGTCTGGAGCTGACACCTGGTTTCAGAGACCAAAATAAATGATGGTGTTGACCCCTCACTCTCCCAGCCCCAGGCTCCTCCTGTGCCTGGGCCCAGGACGAAGGCTACTTTAGGGGGGTGTGTCCTCAGAGACTCTGCTCTCCGTCTCTTCCATCTCCCTCCATCCTGGCCCACCTTGTCTCCACCTGTGAACTGAGCCACACAGAAAGGTTAACCAGTAACCAGTTGCCATTGAGTCGATTCTGACTCAGGGTGACCCCATGTGTGTCACAGTAGAACTATGCTCCATAGGATTTTCAGTGGCTGATTTTTCAGGAGTAGATTGCCAGGCCTTTCTTCTGAGGTGCCTCTGGGTGGATTTGAACCGCTAGCCTTTCAGTTAGCAGCTGAGCACATTAACCTTTTGCACCCATAACCACTTCCTACTTGCATTGCAACTGGGCATGGGGCTTTACCCTGACTCAGACAATCTCAGTAAGGGCAATATCACCCAACAGGGAACGAAAATTGGTTCTTAGGGGTGGAGGGAGAGTGGACAGCGTTAGATATTATAATGATTTCTGACCCTTCAAAGTACCACACTACATAAATAGATATACAGTAATCTGTGTAAGGAAGAAGTAAAACGATCTCTATTTGCAGGTGACATGATTTTGTATATAGAAAATCTGAAGAAATCTATGGTATATCTACATATTAAAATTTCATTGGGAGAATGATTAGGGGAAAAAAAAAACTAAACTGGTGCCTTTTGCTGTTATTAGCTGCGGTGGAGTCAGCCCCGGCTTCACGGTGACCCCATACACAATGGGATGAAACGCTGCCTGGTTTTGCTCTGTCCCCATGATCGGCTGCATATTGAACCCTTGTGAACCTTAGGTTTTTAACTGGCTGATTTTCGGAAGTAGATTGCCAGGCTTTTCTTCCTAGGCTGTTTTAGTCTGGAAGCTTCACTGAAACCTATTCAACATTATAGTAACATGCAAGCCTCCACTGACAGATGGGTGTTGGCTGTGCATGAGGTGCATTGACTGGGAATTGAACCTGGGTAGCCTGCCTGGAAGGCAAGGATTCTACCAGGGGTGATAATGAAAAGAAAAAGAAGTTGAGAACACTGCCCTAAAAGAAAACATTAGAATTAGATAAGATAGAGCACTGAGACCAGAACATTGAGGCATGAATTTCCCAGGGCCTGCCTTTCGCATCATGTGAGACTGACAGACTGGGGAGGGCACAGGAAGGAGAGAGCAGCCCCCCACCCAACGGTGCCTCAACACACGGCAATGTACCTGGCAGTGTGGGCAGCGGATGGCCCCAGTGCAGACACAGGCTTCCTGGGGGCAAATCCCAACTCTACCACATGCAAGTTTAATGATCTTGAGCAAGTTCTTTAGCCTTCCTGCCCTCCCCATTTTCATCTGTAGAATGGGGATGACAGTGACTGCATAGGGCTGTTGGGAAGATGACATGAGGTAACGTGCTACACGGTAGAACAGTGTATGGCACACGGTTATCTCCCAGTCACGTCACCTGGTTGTCTCAGAGGCGCCATCCCACTCCTGTTGAGGCGTGTCCATTCCTCAGTCCCTCGCTGAGTCCATCATTGTGCGTTGGCCCCACCACGGCTCAGTGAGTCCAGGCCAAGCCACTGCTGGTGCTTTTAGAAGAAGAAGATGCTGGGGAAAGAGAACTTGCGGTGCCAGGATAGGGAGGGAGCCTCCAGTCAGAGCCTCCTGTCCCTCTGTCTACAATTCCACTGACTTTTCAGTTGTTAAAGGGACAAGTAGCCTGAACAGGGACTCTTTAACTAGTTCCTAACCTTAATCACCAAACGTGACCCTAAATCTAACATAATTCCAAGCCTTAATCTTAGACCTCACCTGAACTTTAGCCCTAATGGTAACCTTGACTCCTAATCCTACTGCCTCCTTACCTTGGGCTTCTAACCCTCACTCATAACCCTCATCCTAATTCTACCCGTATTTCCCCAAATTGGGTCATTCCTTCTACAGTCACAAGTTTTGCTATATCTGTGGCCCTACTGAACTTTTAGTTACTTAATTTTTGTCCCTAAATTGACCTTTAAAGAATAGCACTTTAGTGTCATTCTGGGCAATGATATCCCAGACAACATAGTATTGATGTTTTTTTCTAATAAACCCCAAAACCAAACCCACTGCTGTCAAGTTGATTCTGACTCACAACGACCCTATAGGACAGAGTAGAACTGCCCTATAGGGTTTCCAAGGCTGTAAATTTTTTTTTTTTTTTTGTACTTTAGATGAAAGTTTACAGAACAAATATTTTCTCATCAAACAGTTAGTACACATATGGTTTTATGACAATGGTTAACAACCCCACAACATATCAACACTGACCCTTCTCGACCTTGGGCTCCCTATTAACAGCTTTCCCGTCCCCTCCTGCCTTCTAGTCCTTGTCCCTGGACTGTTGTGCCCCATTAGTCTCATTTTGTTTTATGGGGCTGTCTAATCTTTGGCTGGATGGTGAACCTCGGGAGTGACTTCATTACTGAGCTAAAAGGGTGTCCGGGGCCCATACTCTTGGAGTTTCTCCAGTCTCTGTCAGGCCAGTAAGTCTAGTCTTTTTTTTTTTTTTTTAAATTGTACTTTAGGTGAAGGTTTACAGAACAAATAGTTTCTCATTAAACAGTCAGTACATATATTGTTTTATGACATTGGTTAACAACCCCACGACATGTTAACCCTTTCCCTTCTCGACCTGTTTGTTTGTTTTTTTTTGGTGAAAATATACATCGCCAAAGATACACCATTTCAAAAATTGCTATATGCACTGTTCAGTGACATCAATTACATTTTTCCAGTTGTGCTGCTATTCTCACTTTAGATGAAGGTTTACAGAACAAAACAGTTTCTCATTAAACAGTTAGTACACATGTTGCCCTATGACAATGGTTAACAACCCCACTACATGTCAACACTGTACTTTCTCAACCTTGGGTTCCCTATCACCAGCTTTCCTGTCCCCTCCTGCCTTCTCGTCCTTGTCCCTGGACTGCTGTGCCTCATTAGTCCCATTTTGTTTTATGGGGCTGTCCAATCCCCAGCTGGACAGTGAACCTCAGGAGTGACTTCACCACTGAGCTAAAAGGGTGTCCGGAGGCCATACTCTCAGGGTTTCTCCAGTCTCTGTCAGGCCAGTAAATCTGGCCTTTTTTTGTGTGTTAAAATTTAGTTCTACATCCTTCTCCAGCTCTGTCCAGGACCCTCTGCTGTGATCCCGGTCAGAGCAGTCAGTGGTGGTAGCCGAGCACCATCTAGCTGTACTGGACTCAGTCTGGTGGAGGCTGTGGTAGCCGTGGTCCATTAGTCCTTTGGACTAATCTTTTCCTTGTATCCTGTTCTCTTCATTCTCCCTTGCTCCTGAAGGGATGAGACCAGTGGAGTATCTTAGATGGCCGCTCACAGGCTTTTAAGACCCCAGACGCTACTCACCAAGGTTGAATGCAGAACCATTGTCTTTATAAACTGTGTTATGCCAGTTGAGCCAGATGTTCCCTGAGACCCTGGTCCCCACAAGGCTGTAAATCTTTATGGAAGAAGACTGCGACATCTTTCTCCTGCAGAGCGGCTAGTGGGTTCTAACCTCTGACCTGTTGATTAGCAGGCAAGGACTTTAACCATAGCCCCACCAATGCGCCCTTTTCCTAATAGATGTTAAAATAAATGCAAACGAGTTAGCATTTAAAAAATGTTTCTCCATGCACCACATGCCTTTACCCCTACACCACGGAAAGTTTGTATTGCACTTTGGAAAGACTAAGCTACCAGAGCTTAAACCGCATAACCTTCCCCCACCCACTCTGGACAGCTGCAGCCTCAACAGCAGGCCCGGTGGAGATCCAGCACCCTCTGCTGGCTGAAACTGAGAGCCACTCTGGCTCAGCTCCTCTGCCCTGCAGGCAGAGTCCCTCTCTGGCTTGACATTTGGTGCACGTTGGCCCATGCTCAATGGTTGTGCAATTCCCTTGGTTGTGAGGGGTGGAGGAAGAAGAGAAAGATCTCCTTACACCTGGAGTGTGGGGTGAAGACAAGCCTGAGGTCAGAGGAAGAGATGGGATCAAGAGAAGGTCTGGCCACATAGACCAGAGACTCCATCAGCCTGAGACCAGAAGAATTGGATGGTGCCCGGCTACCACCAATGACCGCCCTGACAGGGAACACAACAGAGAGTCCCTGATGGAGTGGGGGAAGGGTGGGATGCAGCTCTCAAATTCTAGTAAAAAGACCAGACTTAACGGTCTGACTGAGACTGCAGGAACCTCAGAAAGCATGGCCACTGGACTCTCTGTCAACCCAGAACTGAAAAAATTCCCAAGGCCAACTCTTCAAAGATTGGACTGGACTGTGGGACATAAAATGATACTTATGAAGAGTGTGCTTCTTAGCTCAAGTAGATACATGAGACTAAATGGGCAGCTCCTGTCTGGAGGTGAGATGAGAACACAGAGAGGGTCAGGAGCTGGTTGAACAGACATGGGAAATCCGGGGTGGAAAGGAGTGTGCCGTCACAGTACAGGGAGAGCAACTAGGGTCACATAACAATATGTGTATAAATTTTTGTATGAGAGACTAACGAATTGTAAACTTTCACTTAAACTACAACAATTTAAAAAAAAAAAAAAAAGGAAGAAAAAAAGAGAGAGAGGACCTGGGCCTGCTGGGAGGTGTAAGGTAAAGCTTAGGACTGGGGACAGGAGTCAGTGTCAGTGTGGTGAGGGAATAAGGATGGAAGTGGGCAGGCTGGGGCTGGGCCAGGGCAGGATGAGGGGAAGCTGCAGGGCAGTACAACGGCAGGGCCAGGCGCCAGGGTAGCACCAGGTGTTGTGCAGGTGGATATAAGAGCAAAGTTAGGGTTGGGGTTAATCAGAGTGACCTTTCTGGGGATGTGAGTAAGCCCTGAGCCTCAGAGGGAGGCAGTGGAGCAGGACTGGACAAGGCAGGGCAGGGCTGGGCAGGACTGGGCTGGGGAAGCTGGGCAGGGCTGGGCAAGGGCTGAGCAGGCAGAGCTGGGCTGGGAAGGCCTGGGCTATGAAAGGCAGGTCTGGGCAGGCTGGGCAAGGCAGGGCAGGGCAGGGCGGGGATGGGTTGGGCTGGGCTAGGCTGGGAAGGGCAGGGCTGGGCAGGCTGGTCAAGGCAGGGCAGGGATGGGATGGGTTGGGCTGGGCTAAACTGGGAAGGGCAGGGCTGGGCAGGCTGGGTTGGGCAGGGCAGGGCAGGTTGGGCTGAGTGGGGCTGGGCTGGGAAGGGCAGGGCTGGACAGGCTGGGCAAGGAAGGGCAGGGATGGGATGGGTTGGGCTGGGCTAAGCTGGGAAGGGCAGGGCTGGGCAGGCTGGGTTGGGCAGGGCAGGGATGGGATGGGTTGGGCTGGGCTAAGCTGGGAAGGGCAGGGCTGGGCAGGCTGGGTTGGGCAGGGCAGGGATGGGATGGGTTGGGCTGGGCTGAGCTGGGAAGGGCGGGGCTGGGCAGGCTGGGTTGGGCAGGGCAGGGATGGGATGGGATGGGTTGGGCTGGGCTAAGCTGGGAAGGGCAGGGCTGGGCAGGCTGGGTTGGGCAGGGCAGGGCAGGGCAGGGCAGGGCAGGTTGGGCTGAGCGGGGCTGGGCTGGGAAGGGCAGGGCTGGGCAGGCTGGGCAAGGCAGGGCAGGGCAGGGCAGGGCTGGGATGGGTTGGGCTGGGCTGGGCTGGGAAGGGCAGGGCTGGGCAGGCTGGGCAGGCTGGGCAAGGCAGGGCAGGGCAGGGCTGAGATGGGTTGGGCTGGGCTGGGCTGGGAAGAGCAGGGCTGGGCAGGCTGGGCAAGGCAGGGCAGGGATGGGATGGGTTGGGCTGGGCTGGGCTGGGAAGGGCAGGGCTGGGCAGGCTGGGCAGGCTGGGCAGGCTGGGCAAGGCAGGGCAGGGATGGGATGGGTTGGGCTGGGCTGGGCTGGCAAGGGCAGGGCTGGGCAGGCTGGGCAAGGCAGAGCAGGGATGGGATGGGTTGGGCTGGGCTAAGCTGGGAAGGGCAGGGCTGGGCAGGCTGGGCAGGCTGGGCAAGGCAGGGCTGGGCAGGCTGGGCAAGGCAGAGCAGGGATGGGATGGGTTGGGCTGGGCTAAGCTGGGAAGGGCAGGGCTGGGCAGGCTGGGTTGGGCAGGGCAGGGCAGGGCAGGGCAGGGCAGGTTGGGCAAGGCAGGGCAGGGCAGGGCAGGGCTGGGATGGGTTGGGCTGGGCTGGGCTGGGAAGGGCAGGGCTGGGCAGGCTGGGCAAGGCAGGGCAGGGCAGGGCTGGGATGGGTTGGGCTGGGCTGGGCTGGGAAGAGCAGGGCTGGGCAGGCTGGGCAAGGCAGGGCAGGGATGGGATGGGTTGGGCTGGGCTGGGCTGGGAAGGGCAGGGCTGGGCAGGCTGGGCAAGGCAGAGCAGGGATGGGATGGGTTGGGCTGGGCTAAGCTGGGAAGGGCAGGGCTGGGCAGGCTGGGCAGGCTGGGCAAGGCAGGGCAGGGATGGGATGGGTTGGGCTGGGCTGGGCTGGGAAGGGCAGGGCTGGGCAGGCTGGGCAAGGCAGAGCAGGGATGGGATGGGTTGGGCTGGGCTGGGCTGGGAAGGGCAGGGCTGGGCAGGCTGGGCAAGGCAGGGCAGGGCAGGGCTGGGATGGGTTGGGCTGGGCTGGGCTGGGAAGAGCAGGGCTGGGCAGGCTGGGCAAGGCAGGGCAGGGATGGGATGGGTTGGGCTGGGCTGGGCTGGGAAGGGCAGGGCTGGGCAGGCTGGGCAAGGCAGAGCAGGGATGGGATGGGTTGGGCTGGGCTAAGCTGGGAAGGGCAGGGCTGGGCAGGCTGGGCAGGCTGGGCAAGGCAGGGCAGGGATGGGATGGGTTGGGCTGGGCTGGGCTGGGAAGGGCAGGGCTGTGCAGGCTGGGCAAGGCAGGGCAGGGATGGGATGGTTTGGGCTGGGCTGGGCTGGGAAGGGCAGGGCTGGGCAGGCTGGGCAAGGCAGAGCAGGGATGGGATGGGTTTGGCTGGGCTAAGCTGGGAAGGGCAGGGCTGGGCAGGCTGGGTTGGGCAGGGCAGGGCAGGGCAGGTTGGGCTGAGCGGGGCTGGGCTGGGAAGGGCAGGGCTGGCAGACTCTGCAGGGCTGCACAGGGCTAGTCTGTGAAGGGCAGGTTTGGGCAGGCTGGGCAGGGCTGGGCTGGGCAGGGTTGCCACATGAAGGCTGTTCTCAACTCCAGGTCTATGTGGCTGAAATCTCCATCTGGGTGTGTTGGAACACAGAGCCAGCTGCTGCTCAGCCACCTCAAGGTGGTCTCCCTTGTTCTTCTAGGTGCCCTCAGGCTCCAGGACCCCCACGGGTTATATGTTCTGTCCAGGGGTTTTCTTCCAGTCTCCTAGATCTTGTTCTTTATTCCCCTAAGATCTAATACCTGTTTATTTTTCTAGAATTTATAAGCAATAACATGGTCCTCTCGGTTGTCTGTAAAATAATCTCTTACATTTGTGTGCTTCTTCAGATATTAAAAAGATATTTTCACAAACATTTTCTCATTGGTTCATACAAAGATCCTACAGGGTAAAAACGACCCACATTAATTTTACAGAGGGGAAGCCTGAGGATCGGGTAAGCTAATGCAGATTAGGGTCATGGTACTAAGTGGGGGTTGAAACTCAGCATTCTGACCTCTAGCCCAGTAAGCTCCTGGTTAGTTGACACATGTAAACCTGACATATAATTCAAAGATGAAGCACAGGTGACATGTTTGGACTTGGTCTTTTTGGTTAAAGGGCCAAGCTGAGAGACTAAAACCTTGGGACTGGAATTTGAGCATCTGGGACAGATAGGTGGGGTGAAGGATGGGGGCACTGATAAATCACATCACCACGCTGCTCACCCAGGCTGGGGGTGCCATGGGAAGCCCTCTGGGACCTCATGTAAGTTCCATCCGTGACACCCAAGATAGCAGCACATTAATCACACATTGCTAATGTCCCCAGCCTCTTCCCTCCTCTTTTAAAGGGGTTACCTCCTATCACTCTGAGACAGAGATACCCAAGTACCCTGCAGGTCAGTGAAGAAGTTCCTGCAGACCCTGTCCCAGGTTCCTTGCTCCCCATAGGAAGTAATTCTTGAAGTGGGTGCTCCCTTCCTTTTGGAGATGATCCCAAGGCAGGTCCACCCCGGTCTCCGTTTGCCCTGCAGGATCCACATCCTTGAGGTCCTCAGCACTGAGGTGCTCTCAGTTCTGCCAAGTCTCAAAAGGCCCCCACAAGGAACTGCTGTTTTGGGCACTTGGCCTTCCCCTATGTTTGGGGTTGGGGATGCTGCCCCTCTCCTCAACAGGCAAGAGGTTTCTCTCTGGCTCCTTTGGGGTGGGCTGAGCAAGAGTCTGGACTGGAACATCAGGCTTTTAAGATTCATGTCTTTATTAAAGTCTGCGACAGTGGAGACAAGGCAAAGCCACGATCTGCTATAAAAACTGTGATTAGCTGCATCTGAAAATACCAAGCATTGAGGGTGTGATTGGAGCTGGTAAGTTGGTGAGCACTCCTCGGCTCAGGGCTAGGCTGAGAGGTGAGAAGGATGTGGAGAGTGGCCCAAGGGCTGCCTTGTCAGTTGCTAAGATGTTCATTACAGTCAGACTGTGTTCCTAGCCACCCTCCTCCCCTCCATCCATTGGCCTGCTCCCCACGGGAACTTTGAAGTCAGCACCGGCTTTAACAGTCTGGCATCTGAATCCTATTTTCCACGCATCTGAGTTGACCGTTCTCATGATGCCCTCACGTGTGTCGGAGTAGAACTATGCTCCATAGGGGTTTCAAAGGCTGATTTTTCAGATGTAGATCACCAGGCCTTTCTTCCAAGCTGCCTCTGGGTGGATTCAAACCTATAACCTTTTGGTTGGTAGCCAAGCAAGTTAACCGTCTGTACCACCCAGGGCCTTCAGGGACACTTGGGGTCACCATGAATCGGAGTCAACTTGATGGCAACTGGCAACTGGGAGTTCACGCTTACAGCCAGCGCTCCCACCTTGGCAGCAAGTTCCTATGTAATCCCTTACTGGATCTGCAGGGCACTGATTGTGCGCGGCTGAGGTATCATTACCCAGATTTCACAGATACAGAAACTGAGGCCCTGGAAGCTGGAGGCCTGGGCCGGGTCTGTGAAGCATTCCAGCACCAGGAAATCCAAGGCAGATGATAAGGAGAAGGGTAGAAGGAGGGAGGGTGAGGAAGGGACGGTGGTCAGAGGGGAGGGTGTTCTGCTGCCGAGCTCTGGCATGACCACAGGATGCTTAGCCTGTGTCCTGGGGACCAGGGGCCTAGGGATGGCAGCTAGGGTTCAAGAATGAGAAAACTCCTGGTCCACCACCCTAGAGGGCCACTGCCCATTCCTAAAAATCCAGAATGGCAGAATTGGATGGACCTCTGAGACCTGTTGGCCAATCAGTCCATTCTACAGATGGGGGCATTGGGACTCAGTGAGGGCCTTTTCCTAGGTCACACCCAGTGCACACAATCCAGGTAGGCCAGGGCATTCATGCTCTGCTGCTCCACACTTCTCCTGGGAAGCAGTGGTTCTCACACTACCGTGTGCCACAGAATCATCTGGAGAACCTGTTAAAACCCAGATTACTGGGCCTCACCCCAAAGCTTTTCCTCCAGTAGGTCTGAAGTAGAGCTCATGAATCTGCACTTCTAACAAGCTCTCCAGTGACGCCAATGCTGCCAGTCCCCAACTACACTTTGAGCAGCGCTGTGTTAGAAGTCATTCCTTGGGGGAGAGGGAGTCTAGGGGAGCGGCAGTGCAGGAAGAGGTCAGGGCCATGCTGAGAGGGGTCCGTGGCCAGGAATAAGGAGCAGCGTCTGCATGGCCATGAGGAAGGGTCAGACTTTGGAAGTGGGGACATGCACCCTGCGGTTTGATGTAGCTGGGAGTGGGTGCAGGCAGCAGCAACTTCTGCCTCTGTGGATATGAGGCCTCTTTGGGATGAAAATGTTCCCGATGGGAGGCCTACAGAAAGCCAGGCCCTGGGCAGACAGAAGCTGGGAGAACTCAAACTCATGACAGGCAGCTTTGCGTGAAAGGCACTTTAGGTACCTGGTAGGGGGTGCTGGGGTCGGAAGCTGTGTCCTCTCTGACTGCTGTCCATGGGGGCTGTCAGCAGATCCCTTGGGTGGTGGCTGGGGGTCAGGGAGGTACTGCAAGGGCACCCAGGGAAGAGGCAGGTTGGGTAGCTGGGGCAGGACAGAGGTCACTTAGAGCCCAGAGGCAGTGGTCTCTTCGGTCAGGGGTCCCTGGTTCTGGCTCCTTGCTGAGGGCGCAGATTGGTGAAGGTCTGGTAAGCAAACCCACAGGCTCTCCCAGGACCCACAAGGGGATCCAGGTGGCCCCTCAGGATGTTTCTTGGCCTTGGAACCTTATCTGTGGGATTTTTACAGAAGTTGGTCCCAGAGAAGGGGAAGTGGTTCTGGGCCAAATGACAACTGAATACGGGGACCTGGAACTATTGTAACTGGGGGGGTCTGGCTCAGGGGCCCCACCCCCCTCTGCCCCTAGAGATCTCAAGCTAGTGACCCCCTTCCCTCAGTTCTGCTGGGAGGCCCGTTCTACCAAGCTATGGCCGGAGGGTGGGGCAGAGATGCCCTCCCCCTGTGCCAACAGGGTTGCAAAGTAGGCGCTGAGAGCCTGGAGGTCGAGAGCAGGCTGGGCGGGCAGTGCAGGAGCGGCCTGCAGGCTCAGGTACTGGCTATACTTCTTTAAGCCCCACTTCGGGTCACAGCGGTGGGCAGCCAGCAGTTCCACAAAGCTCACATTGTGCAGGGCCAGAAGGCGGGCGTTGGCCCGGGGCAGGACAGCCGCTCGCACCAAGGGCTGCAGGGACGCAAAGCACTGCAGGTCACTGAAAGAGTAGACATGCTGGGCCAGCGAGGGGCCTGGGAAGACCTCAAGGAGGTGGCACAGGTCACGCATGGCGAGCACAGAGGCCAGGGCACTGTGGTCATTCACGTTTCTTGCCAGGTAGGTCTTGGCCAGGCTCTTGAGTTTGAAGCTGCTGGCCCCGGGTACACACTCCTGGATCAGGGGCAGGGTGGCCAGGAAGCCCGAGATGGCCTCCTGGAATTCCCACAGGCTGTTCATGTCCTCCAGGGCCTGGAAGAAGTAGGGGAGGCTGGGCCCCCACAGCTTATAGCAGGCCAGAATGGGGCGGCGCATGGAGCCCAGGAAGCGGAGGAAGTGCCGTAGGCCCACCTCCAGGGACACAGCCTTTGAGTAGATGCTGAAGAAGGCCTTGGGCTGGATGAGCACGCGGAACTTGCTTTCCCGGTTCACGGCCGCCAGCTGGCTAATCTTCTGGGCTGGGCAGGAGAAAAGGGCAGCATGAGGCCCCAGGGGCACAAGAGGTGCTGGCGTGGGAGCAGAGAAGTCTAGGGAAGCTGACCCAGCATCTACAGACCTCACCTTGGGGCCTTCTGGCAGGAACCAAACAGCCTCCAAACGCAGCTCTGACCCTGGGTCAGAGGGGAAGGCCGGCTGCCCTCCAAAGACCCCTTGCTCGCCTGCTGGGGGCTCCAGCTCCCCCACCCCCCATCACCTTCCCCAGAGTTCACCACACCCTTTTGGATCCAGGTCTCTGCTGTATACTAGCCTCCACCCACCTACACAGGAGACCTCTGATTGGATCCACCTGGCCATCCACCCCCTGCCCTCGACCTCCAATCCCTAAGTCACTTGGCTAAAGCCCCCCAGCCCTGTCAGAGCCCTGGGATGAAGACAACAGACCCACCCAGGCCACTCCATTCAGAGTGAGGCCCAGAGCCTGTGCCTGTGTCTGCAAATGGCTTCCCTGCACTATGAAAGCTCCACTGCTTCTGTGGGCTGGGTAGGCCCCAAGGGTGAATCCATGCCACAGGGCAGGGCCAGGGCTCAGGCTCAGAGAGGGCCAGTGCATGGCCAGGACAAGCTCTGGGGAGCGGAGGGACCTCCAGGAGAAAGGGCTGTCTCTGGCCTTGGCTCTGTGGCCTCCCTCCAGAGTCATCTGTGGGATGGGCCTGGACTCCGGAATGTCCGGTCATGGCCAAAGGCTATGCGGGTTACTGGCCTCACAGCAATGAGTTCACACACTGGATTTCTGTTTAGAAGTGTGTTCACCGGGCTCCGGGTTCAAGAGCAGTGCAGCCTCACACTTCCAGGCACTGGTCAAGGCAGAAGTCCTTACTCAATCGACAGCTAAGCGGCACACCTGGGAGGCCCCAGGTGAGGCAAAGTGCTCTGCCCACTCTGTCTGCAGACACTGGCCAGGGCTCAGGGCTCTCCCCGGCCTTGCACACAGCTCTACCTGCACTTATCTTAGGAACGGAGTCCCTAGGTGGAACAAACGGTTAATGCACCTGGCTGCTAACCAAAAGGTTAGTGGTTTGAGTTCACCCAGAGGTGCCTCAGAAGAAAGGCCTGGCCGAAAAATCAGCCATTGAAAACCCTATGGAGCACGCTTCTACTCTCACACATGGGTCACCACGTGTTGGAATCGACTCAGTGGCAACTGGTGGCAGCGGCGGTATCTCGGGAACGGAGAGGCTAAGCTAGAAAGGGGTAGGGGTGGCCACTGGAGAACCCACTTTCATTGTCAATCCTGAGGTCAAAGAAAACCAGGGGCCTGTCTTCTGCTTGGGGATCGGCGAGGCTGTCATCCAGGACCCTGAGGGTGCTGGGGCCCTCCAGCTGGAGGTCACTGGACTCGCTGCTGCTATCATCCAGCTCTCGGGAGGACTGCAACACAGAAAACCAACAGGTCAGGGGCTCGGAGGGGAGAGGGTACATCAGCAACGTGTGCCTGTGAGCAAGGGTGTGCTGAGCGTGAACAGGAGCAGGCTGGTATGGCCGGGGCATCTGTGTGTACACGAGGGAGGTATATTATTCGGGATGAGAACATGTGCATACAGGGGAGTATGTGTGTACCAGAAGATGTGTGTGTACACGCGTGAATGTGTGGATGTGAGGCATGACAGTCGTGTGTGAACCACTGTGCATGCATCAACAAGTGATTAGGTGTGAGGATGTGATCACACAGGTGAGTGTGAAAACATGTGTGGAGATGAACATGGATGGTCAAGTGTGTGTGTACAAGGGGGTGTGTGTGGCAACTGGTGTTGGCATAAGTGTGTGAAAGTGTGAAAGAACATGTGGGTGAGCATGTGTATGGGCGAGTAGTGCTGGGCATGGGGGCTCAGGACCAGCGCCAGCTGCTATGGTGGGCAGGGGCTGAGGGGTCTGCTCCTGAGGGGACTCAGAAGAGCCACCATGAACTTGGGGCCAGGATGAAGGAGCCTATCTTGAACCCCAGCTATTTCTCTTGAAGGTCCCAGGAGCCTGGTTTTTCTTGTCCCCTGAGCCAGCAGAGGCCCCAGTGTTCTGCACCAAGGGTACAGGAAGGACTGCTCAGCCCCCCGAACTTCACATCTGGATGGACAGACAGATCCTTGGCAGCAGTAGAGCAGAGGAAGGAGATGCCTCAGAGCCTGGAGAGCTGCCCAGGCCCTCCCTGCATGTAGCGTCCATGTCCCGGGCTGTCTAGGGAAGCCTGTGAGTCCTGGACTCCCCCAGGCTGGGCACTTGAGGCTCTGTCCTCTCCAGCCCCAAGTCCTTGCAGAAACACAGTTTGAAAGGCTCAGAGGTGGGAGGGGAGAAGGGCTCCAGCTCTGAGAGTCTCCGAGGTGCTGGGGCTACCAGGGAGGCTGAGCCTCTGATGAAAACAGAGTTAGCTGCTCATCATCTGCATAGCTGCCAAGCCCAGATGTCCAGTCTTTGGTGGCCAGCTCAGAACCACCCTGTGAATTCTACCTGTGGACCTTGGCCAGAGACCAGGGGGAAGGGACATGGCCAGTGTCACAGGGCTGGTGGTGGCATTGCTGAGACAGAGTCCAAAGTAGACCTCTGGTCTTTTCTCTTTATGAATTGCCTCCGCCTTGCTGATGGGATCTGGCATCAGCTGGGGGTATCCAAGGCCTCCATTAACTCTGGCCTCTGGCTAATGGCCCAGTCTTGGAGAATATTAGCATATTCCTCTAGCCCTTCCACTGTCCAGCTGAAACACTGGTTTTCAATAAAATTTCAGGCCAGAGAGAAGTTATTACTGCCCACAAGTAAATTTACATGTTCTGAATTTTCCAAACAATGTCTGGTTTTTACTTTATTTGCATTTCATAGCCCTGCCCAGGCTCACCAAGTTCTTCCCAGTCATTGATAGAAACAGACATTCAGTATAAATCCATCTAGAACTGATTTTCCTCTTTTTATGGATCTACAGCCAGAACGCTCCTTACAAGCAAGGATGGTAAGACTCTGTCTCACTTACTTTGGACACATCAGTGGGAGAGACCAATCCGTGAAGGATATCATGTTGGGTAGAGGGTCAGCAAAAAAGAGGGAGACCCTCAATGAGCTGGACTGACACAGTGGCTACAACAATGGGCTCAAACATAGCAACTATTGTGAGGATGGCGCAGGACCAAGCAACGTTTTGTTCTGTTGTATGTAAGGTTGCTTTTAGTCCAAGCTGAAACGATGGCACCTAACAATAACACGTACAGATCTCGTCAGAGACTTTGTCAAATGCTTTGTCTCTCCACTGCCTTGGTTCAGCCACGTCATCAAAGGCTGACTGTACATGCCCTGCTCCAAGTGAGCCCACACTGCTGCCTCCCCATAAGGAGCCTTCTACAAGGAGTCATCATCAGAGTAGACTCTGCATTTATTCCCTCTGGGAGAATCAAGATGTTTTCTTTCTGCAGCCTCCCAGCGCCTGCCCCATTCACAAAGCAGTGGTTCTCTCATACTTTGGCTAGTGGAGGGACTGGGCTCCCTTGCTCTGGGTTCCCCCTCAGCTCCCTCTTGCCAATGGCTGAAGAGTGGTCCTCTCGGCCAGGTCCTTTCTGCCACCCACTGACATGGTGCTCTGGGCCTTGTCTTCTTTGTTCGTCTTTTTGCTCCAAAGATAACAGCAAAAGCCCCTCTGTGCATCTACTGGTCTCCTTCTATTCGGAACTTCGGATCTTTGGATGTTCTTTCAGGCCTCAGAGCCAAGTCTAGAATTATAGCCATTTCACCTTCGTATCTGCTCTTCTAAGAGTAGCTCCCCAGAGAGTCGCACAGCTGTATCTTTGGGATATCTTCCCCATCTCTACATCAGGAGCATTTATGATGGCCAGCAGTCTCCCATTGTCCTGGGGCCATTTTCCCTTTTATAGTCATGAGAACGTCCTTCGGCCTGAACTTACTGAAGCTGCCTTCTGTAAGAAAACCCGGCTAGCTCCCTTAATAAAAGGATACCTTCTTTCCACCGAGTATGTCAGTGGAGGGAAGGATGGATATTTCAGCCGCAACTCTTCTTCCTCCAAGATTCCTCTTGCCCTTGAGAGCATCCATAACGTATGGCTGCATCATGGGGCTGGTCTCACTGGGATGGCCTTCCATTTAACTCTGGCCAGCATTAAACTCATAACATACCCTCTAAATCCCAGCAACACAGCTGGGAAGTAGCCAGAACATTTAAAAAGACTTTTCTAAAGACCCAGGTTTAACAAAAGGACAATCAGCACATAGAGGAATCTGGCATCGGACGTCTCTTCCTCTCTCTAAACATTAAGGGAAACTCTGATGTTCCACCTCCCACACCCCCTCTCCTGGGCCTTATCCACAGATCAGGGTAACTGGATGGGTGGAGGGAGAGGACAGAGAAGGACAGTCGTAGAGACCAGAACCCAAGAAGCCAGGAAGGGCCTTTCACTGGAAAAGGCTGAGATTTGCTTGGCAGGGAAAAGGAATGGGGGCAGGAGGAAATGGGGAGTGGGAAATAGAGAAGAACCTATGTATGAGGGCTAGACAGTGAAAGGTAGGGAAAAGCTTTCAGGAACTATGGTGTGGGAGATGGTGAGAGCTATAGGAAAGGAGAAAAGCAATTTAAGAAGTGCTGCAGTAGGTTGGTGAAGAGCTTGGCTGTTAACCAAGAGGTTGGTAGTTTGAATCCACCAGCCGCTCCATGGAAACTCTATGGGGCAGTTCTACTCTACCCTATAAGGTCGCTATGAGTCGGCAATGACTCGACGGCAACGGGTTTGTTTTAGGTATGAGTTGGATCCACTTTCATATTCTTTGAAAGATGCAAGTAAATACTGGAATTTATTTTTATTATACTTGGTTAATGGACGGTGTTTCTTTGAATGCAAAACTGTCCTCAGACCAAGCCACATGGGGTCCAGGAATTTTCCAGGCTACACGTGCTACTGGGATACCCAGACAATCTGGTTCACAAGCTCTATCTCACTGATCTTCATCACAGATCTCAGGGACTGAGCAGGTCAAGGGCATTCCAACTCTGCACGGCAAGCCTAACAGGGGCACTCGTAGGAAGCAGCTGGGCTGACCCTTTAA
Source organism: Dugong dugon (assembly GCA_030035585.1). Taxonomy (NCBI): domain Eukaryota; kingdom Metazoa; phylum Chordata; class Mammalia; order Sirenia; family Dugongidae; genus Dugong; species Dugong dugon. Next base: position 19,477,679 of record CM057482.1, on the reverse strand, counting down.
CCACCTTCCAAAACTCTAGGAAGCTTATCTGGGACGATCCAGCCTCTTCTGTCCGCAGCTGTATCATACCCCAGTATGGACGTGTCACCTCCATTCAAGGCTGCAGCGATCCTCTGCTGCAGAGGTGGTTCTCTACTTCGGCTGTGCGTTAGCATCCTTAACCAATCTCAATGCCCGGGCTGTACCCAGGAAGGCATAGTTCAAACTGCGCAGGGTCAAAAGCTGCTTTCTTAATTACTGACTCATTCCATGTGTAGTCAATAGTCAATCAGACGAGAGCCAGACTCTTTGATGGACAGCATCCAGTCACGTGGAAATAGCTAGTCTCCAGCATTAATGCTCATCAAGAGCCCCAAGCTCCTAAGGAACTTTCTCCATCACTCAAGCTTCAGCCATGGCCGGGAGCAGTTTGGCAAAACACATGCACCACTGTTTTTTCACAGACATGAAGCCCCAGCTTTTGCCAAGTCCGGAAGGCCCTGGAGAAAGCTCACATGTATCCGTGAACCGGACCATCCCGTTAGCTAGCCTGAGGCCTCCACTGTCCCTCTACCTGCTCTGGTCTCTGGGCAGGGCGCTGCTGCCCTCAGGGAACACAGCTCCCACCAGCCTCCCTCGGGAGGGGGCCATGGAAAGAGGGTGATGGTCACTCACCAGCACCATGGCCCCCCTCCCCCATTAGCTGCTCCCCACAGGCAGGGACCTATCTACAGAAAGTAGCAGCTAGGGCAATTAGTGTTTAATTGCTGAATGATCTCTCACACCTGGTGAAGGGAACTGTGATGGCCAATAGAAACTGCTCATTGGCGCTCCTCCTCAAGCGGCGCCCAGGGCACGCAGGCACGCAAGCACGAAGCACCTAGAAGCAAGCACGAAGTGCCCAGGGCATGCGCCCTGCCTGCGCCAGGCTCCCTCGATAGGCCTCTGCCCACAGACCTCCCTTCTCCGGTCATCACCACCACTTCTGCCAGGCACTACCATGTTGGCCAGGCCCTCCTGCTTCCACTTGGTCCTGTGGCCGCGAGGTGCTGGGGCCAGTCACCTGTGGCAAAGCTGTGTGAGAGCACCTATCTTTTCTGCTTTGAGTCCTGAAATGGGAGCCCCATGGCAGAGACACTGTTGACCCACCCTTGCAGCTTGTAAGCAGCCCTCACCCAAGCCCCACAGTCGGGCCTGGGGCTCGCCCCTTCACCCCTGACCTCGGCTCCATCTGTGGCCCACTCTTCAGCCCACCACCTCTTCCAGCACAGCCGAGGCCTTTCACAGAAAGCACCTCCTCACTCTAGCAGTCTCATAGACCACAGGCCCGTGCCTGAGCCCCCAGACGTGCCTAGATTCCAGCAACAGACAGCCAAGGCCCAGCAGGCAGGTCCCTACATGCCCTGTGCAGTCAGAAACTGACCTTCTTAGCAGGCCGTATTTTACAGCGTTCCCTCACCGAGAGGTTGGCTGAAGACCCTGGACAGGGAGACAACGGGATTATGTGGGAGCCTGGAGTACCTTGCAAGTACTGCCTGGTCCTTCTCTCTAAGCAGGGAGTAGGAGTTTGCAGTGGGGAGTGCTGCAGGTGCTCTAGGGGCCCCAGGGGTCAGGAGGGTGACATGGGAGGAGGGCAATGAATGCATAAAAACAAGAACATACCCACTGCCTTTGAGTCAACTCCGACTCATGGAGACCCCACGTGTTACAGAGTACAATTCTTTCACAGGGCTTTCTTGGCTGTAATATTTACAGGAGATCACCAGGCCTTTCTTCCATGGCACCCCTGGGAGTGTTCGAACCACCAACCTTTTGGTTAGTAGCTGAGAGCAAACTGTTTGCGCCACCCAGTGACCTAATTTGTTTTTTCAAAGCATTGTTTTTAAGAAGTTTGGGACTCCTGCAATGGTTAAGTTTTAAAATGTGCATCTAAAGAACGTATACAGTGGTCAGCTGCAGTTCAGGAGGAAGTAGGGGCATTTGAAGATGCAGGAGAGATGAGGATGAGGAGATGGGGTGAGGGTCCCAAGGAGGTGGGGAACAGGACAGAGGTGGGGCAAGTCCCAAAGGGAGGTGGACGCCACCTCCACCCTAACAGAAGGGACAGGGGAGGATGCGGCAGGGCAGGTCAGTCTGTAACAGGGCAGCAGGACATCAATAGTTCCCATCCCATCTGAGGGCTCCTGTCTTATCTGTAAAGCAGGAGGTGTGGACACCTGCCTCCCTGAGGGTCACAATGAGGGACCAGAGTGAGGCAAGTGGAGGCGAGGAGCTGCTGCAGAGCGGGACAGCACGCTGAGGCAGGACACCTGAGACTGTTCACAGCGCCAGGAGGCATTACAGGTTGTTGCTGTTAGGTGCCGTCGAGTCGGTTCCAACTCATAGTGACCCTATAGGACAGAGGAGAACTGCCCTGTAGGGTTTCCAAGAAGCGGCTGGTGGATTTCAACTGCTGAGCTTTTGGTTAGCAGCAGACCTCTTAACCACTTTGTAGTTTTCCTGGAGGTGTGACTTTTCTCCAACAGAGTTCAGCCTCCAGATGGCAGCACAGAGGCAGGACGAACAGAAAAGGGTGGGGGGTGGGGGGGATGAGAGTAAGGAGAAAGAGGTGAGATCCTGATGAGAGACAAGCTGAAATGGTTGACGGTGCTGACTGGAGAGAGGTGAAGACAAAAGGAGAGACAGCAGAGAGGCTGCAGCACCCCAGGACAAGGAACCAAGGTCTGCAAGTTAATGACACACAGTGCGAGAACAGGAGGCTGTGAGCAGTCGGAGGTCTGAGAGGCACACTGTAGAGACGGACAGTTCTCGGGGATGGTGACGCCCAGGATCTGGCCATGGAGTTAGCAGCTGAAGGAGAGAGGGGTGAAGACCCCGGAGAGGTCAGGGAGTGGTGGGTGTCAAAGTCACCCAGGAAGAAGGCAGGACTTGGATAGGGACAAGAAACCTGGAGGCAGGGGCCAGTCTCCCCTACATGAGGGGGAGGCGAGATGACTGGGTGGAGCAGGGTACACGCAATGGCTGGAACCCCCAAGGCTGGGGAAGTCTGATGGTGGAGACTTAACAGTCCCTGCAGCAAGAAAGGCCTTGAGCCCACCTCCAACCTCAGGTGCTCACAGGTGTGGGAGGAAGAGCAGACACAGGATCTCAGAGGAGAACCAGTCTAGGCAGGAGGAGACAGAAACAGCCTGCGAGAAGAGGTAAGTCCATCAGGGACTGGGGTGACCATGGAATAAGGGTGCGCCAGGGTGATCTTTCAACAAAGATTTATTGAGCAGCCATGTCTGCCAGGTCACAGGGCGGGTACAGTCCCTGCCCTGATAGACTCAGATCCTGGCAGAGGCCCAATGCAAAGGCTTGGGGTGGGAGACGGGGTGATGGGAGGCTACACTATTGGTGGTGGTGGGGTGGGGGTTCGTTCAGAACACAGAAAGGCACAATGGGCCAGAGAACTGCTTCCTTGGGCAGAGAGACCCAGGGGGGTGAGAATGGGAGCCTGAATGTCAGCCTTCAGGGATCCACATCTCCCTGCCCAGAGGTCCCTATAGTCATTCATTGCTTTGCTCTCTCATTGACCAATATTTATTGAATGCCTACTATGTGCAGGGCCTCTAGGGCTGTGGCTGGGGTGTGTGGCCACAGTTATAAGAGAATGGCTGCAACAGCAGTAAAGGACAGGGGCCCTCAGGGCTCTCACGGGGTTCGCCAGTGAGGGGCCTGGGCCGGGGCTGGTGACAGCCTCTCTGGAGGGGACGATGGGAATGCAACTGGAGAGGCTTCCAACGGGAATCAGACTTGGGGATTCTCCACAGGGGCTCTGTCAGAATCCCTAGGGGGATCTCCTGCCCCAAGAATCTGGGGTACCCTCCGTCCCTCCTCAGCACCCCTGGCAGAGGCACCGAACTGGGAAGCCACTGAGGAGAGAGGGAGGGCAAAAAAGTGGTTGATCCACTGGGCTACTCGGGAACCCCGGTGTGAACGGCCACGGGGGCGCCCTCCTCGCGCCCGGCGGGGCCGGCAGGTGGTCCTTTGGAGAAGGGTGGGAGCCTCTTGGGGTGGGGCCAAATGGTTGGGAGGCCCTGAGGTGGCAGGGGTGGTGGCTGGGGCCACAGGGACAGCGGGAGTCCACACAGGGGCACAATACACTCTGAAGGGAAAGCGCATGGCCCGGTGAAGGCAGCTGCCTCTCGGTGCTCTGTGTACCGGGAAGCAGATCCCATGGTGGATGGCGCCGACACGTTCCTGGTGACCGGCGAACAGTCTGGGAGGCTGGGCCTCAGGGTCGTCGGCTTGCTCAGCAGGATGGTGGGGAGACCAGGCAGGGGAGCGGCGCTTGTTGTGGGGCCGACGGGAGGCCCGGCGGGGGCGGGGTGCTCCTCGTGCTCTCAGCAGAGGGTGGGCTGTCGAGGAGGGTGGCACAGCCGTCTCCATAGGCTCCACGTGCTTTCCAATACAGAACCTCAGACTGAGGGCTGGAAGGGAGCTCAGGGCCACCCAGTCCAACCTTTCACTCTGTTCAGATCCCCTCTTCCCCTGGACGGGTGACAGCCCAGCCTCTATTAACAGACTCCAGGGACAGAAGGGTCACTACCCATAAGGCCACTTATTCCATTGCGGGATGGCTTTAGAGAAGCTCTTTCTTACACAGACTCAAAACTCGCTCATTTGGCCCCTGTAGGTGCGGCCCCCGTGACCTCACACCCCTTCACAGGCCCTCATTGGCTGGGGTTAACCAGGGAGTAAATTCTTGTCCAGCCTTGGCTGAGGACTTAGAGGGCAGAAAATGCATAAGGAAGCTTCAGACAAAGGCATGGGATACAGGCAGTCCCCGGGTTACAAACGTCCAACTTATGGACAACTCGTACTTAAGAATGGACTGCCATAAAGCCTACAGTATTAAAAAATCTGAGTTAAATACAATAGTTCTTAATAAGGAACGCACGCACTGCTTTGTGAAGCTCATGAAAATATTGCACAGTTTGGAAGTTTTTAAGTGTTTTGTATTTAGAGAAAGGTAAAATATACACCATATGCTAAGACAAACATTTGACTAACTGACACTAAATAAGAATCGTATGTACCTGTTCTGACTTACCTACAAATTCAGCTTAAAGACAGTCTTAGGGACAGATCTGGTTCATAACCAGGGGACTGCCTGTATTCCAGAAAAGAAACAGGGCTCTAGAAGGAACACTCTACCAGCATTTCAGAAGAGTATGTATGGTTATGAAGGCTCCTGCACTGGTGTGGTTGGAGGCCTGGGGTGGTCCAGGCAGGCAGCTGGCACGTGGAGGCCGTCCCCAGCACAGCTCAGGACTCACTGCCTTGCTGGAAAACTCCCCAGGCGCAGGGCAAGTCTGAGAGTCACCTGCTGAGCCTGTGCCCCCTGGGACCTGGAATGGGGGGAGGCAGGAGTCCTGGGCTGAACTGCCGGGCCACTCACCGAATTTTCTGCATCTGAGTCTTCTGAGCTGCTGATCACCACGACGCGCTCCTCTGAAAACAGGCAGGGAGACACCATTAGGCCTTGCATGGGTGCACTGGGCAGGCGAGTGGACTGTGTGGGCAAGGCGTGCCCTGCAGGAAGGGTGTGAATATTCACTGTGTATGTGAGGGTGCATCTGTCTCATGTGTGCAGAGGGGTTATTCACAAATGGGTGTCCAGCATTTCTTGCTGTTAACATTTAATTAGGCTGTTCGCCCTAACTTCACAATTTGCTCCTTGAACAGGAGGCTCAACAAACACCACCTAGTTTGGAACTTTTTGCAACCCTAACAAAGCACATTGGTTGTTCCAATTCTCAGCCCCATGAGCTATGACATCTACAGTCAAAAGATGGCTCATCTAGTTAATCAAAACCCTTTGATAACCAACAGCACTTGTGAGAAAGGAATACAGGTCAGGGCTCAGTGTGTGACCAGGGTCAGGGCTCAGTCTAGGGCTTAGAATGAAGAACAAAGATGGCCTCTGGGTGAAGCAGATCCAGGAAGCACAACTCTCTTGATCCAGAATTCTATGGGTTGACCTCAACTCCTGCCCAAGGATTCCCTGTCTGGCAGTGGCCATGAAAGAGATCTCAAAAAAACGAGATCCCCCAGAGGGATGGCCTTTGCAGAAAAAATCTGGGGAAATGATGGGTGTGGACTTCACCCAAGTCTTTACCCAAGCCACCCACCAGCAAACATTTCTTGGAGAGACCCACCCTGTGCAGAGCATGGTACTAAGCACTCTAAGAGTGTGTTAGGGGAAGGAGCTACAACTACTTTGGGTTTTAGCCCTGCGTGCTCCCCACATTTGGATCACAGCAAAGCACGTGGTGAACCTCATGGACTCTCACCCCCAGGTGAATTGGGCTTTCTGTAATCTATTATGCAGCAGCTCAAAGCAGGGGACACAGGGGAATCTGGCTGGTTTGGGGCTCCCCAGTTGGGGCTCAAAATGCAGAAGAGGGGTCCCACCCTGGCCCTGAAGAACAGCGTGCAGGCCTCAGCCTCTGCTGCTTCCCCACCTCCCTACCTGCCTCCTCCCCAGGCTCGCTGGTCACATGGTTGTTGTTGAGCAGGAGGACCTTGTTTCCAGTCTCGGGGCTCCCGGGGCTAGGGGGTTCATCCAGGTGGGGTGGCGAGACTGCCTTGGAGGTGCTGGGCCTGGGCTGCTCAGGGGAGCTCCGGGCCAGCCTTTCTTCCTTCTCCTCCTCAGACTCCAACTTGATGACTTTCCTGGGGCCCTCGGTCTGGCAGGATTTCCTCTTTTGGGGTGTGAGTGGGCTGGGGACCTCCTGTGCAGTGGGAGAGTCACAGGGCTGAGTCAGGTACCTCCAGGGCACTGGGCTCGTGCAGAGGGTGGGCAGGCGTGGTGGGGCTGAGACCCCTCTGCCACCACACCCGCCCCTCCTCTGCTCTCTGCCTGGACGGACCATGCCTCTCTTCAGACAGCCCTCCCGCACTGCCCTGCACTCTGGTCCTGGCTGTGGACCACCAAGCCCTGCTGGCCACTGGCTGTCCTGCAGGTCCCAGCTCCCTGGCTCATGCTTAGAGGGGAGCTTCGCTGCAGCCAAGAGCAAGGAAGAGCATAGAGTAGGTGCTTAACGTGTACTTCCTCACTGATGAGCTGATGGCCTGAGTTCTGCTGCACCCCTTAATGCCTTGCTTTGGTAGAACCTGGGAACCCAAAGCTTTTATAAACCCCTGCTCTCAAGTGGGAGGGCAGGGGCCTCCCATCCTGATGGTGACACCACAGCTATTTTGATGGGGCAGCAAATTGAGCAATTCTGTCCGTAGGATATAAGGCCCGGGGAATATAGTGGCTGGGACATGGGGGCAGGGGAAGGAAGAGGCACTAACTCCACACATGGAATTTAAAACATTATCAACCACTTCCATAAACTCGAACTTGCTCAAATGAGCGAAGCTGATAAAAGTATATGCAGAAGATAGGAGAATGGAGTTACTATTGTGTGGAGAGGCAGGTTCAAGCTTCTTTACTGTTGCCACAATATTGTTCTCACCATGAGTGTGTAATGTAAACCATCATTTTAAGGACTCCCCAGCCAAGGCTCAGAGTGGACAGAAGGACCACCCAGATGCTTTTCCCAGACTTTTCATGGCTTCCCATGGACTGGGAACCCAGCAGAGTCTCTCTGGGGTCCCCTTGCCCCACACCTGTATCCATGTCTAGGGCCAACATGGATCCTGGATGAGGCCTTCGGGAGGGTAGGTGGGTGGGTGCAAGCTGGACAGAAGCTTACCTCTCGATAGGAGGGGTCTTTGATGGAGAACGCATACATGGGCACAGGGTGTGCCCCGGGCTCTTGCTGTACCACAGCCATTGGCTGGGCCTCACTCAGCCCCATGACCTGCGCCTGAGCCCTCTGTGCCTCCTCCGGCTACAAAATCAAGAAACAAGAGAGTCAGAAACGACCAGGCAGCAGGGCCAGGGTTAGGGACCCCAGGCCCATTGTCAGCCCATGCCTGAGTGACATCCCCAGGGTCTCACGCAGCCCCAGGTGCAGGCTGCCGGATCCAAAGGCAGGAGCCCACCGAGAACAAGAGGCCTCCCCACATCCTCCATGACTTCACCGCCTTCTGACCCAGAGTTGCTGGTGGTCAGGAACTTCCATTCATGTGTGTCCTAACCGGGCTGGAAGATGGCCTCAGGGATCATACTGCCCAACTCTCTCCCCATGCCCCATAACTAGACCCAGCTTACACATCTCCAGAGACAGAGGGCTCACTACTGATGGAAGCAGCTCCTGCTACAGCTGCAAACTTCTAACAGTGAGAAAATCCTTCCGTTGAGCTGAAGCAGCCTCCCTGTGACCTTAACTCTGCCTGGCTCAGAAGAGCTGTCATACAAGTTGGGCCAATTACTTAAAACACACTGGACCTCAATCTCCCTTTGTAAAGTGGGAATAGTATTTGCCTCATAGGGTTATACGGATTAAATGCGCTAATGTAGGTAAAATAATTAGAACAGCACCTGGTACTTATAAGTGCATATAATATAGTAATAATTACTGGGTTTTTTTTTTACATCACAGAATAACTTTTACTTATAATGAATGCTATTCTCTCCAAACTTTAAATCATCATTTCACTCTTATAACAGAGAATCAATTTAAATAATACCACCAAAATGGAAGGAAGACAAAACAATCTGCTATTACATATCAGTTTCTCTGATATGTCATAAATGACATCCAGTTAGTCTTGCAACATGGTCCATTTCCAATGAAAACACTCATTAAACTGCTAAGAAGAATTTCAGTCCTTCATATTGACATTTTATTCTTAAGAGGTGCTAGACAGTGGCTCTCTTGACTGCTTCAGGGGGAAGACAGTCACACTGTTCTGAAGAAAAGGCTGACATCACAAAACTACTTCATCATATGTGATCCATCCACAAATGGACAGCATGCCTTCAGATCCTTTGGTTTTTATAATAATCCCTTTGTAAATTATTTGACAATTGTTCCCATAAGATTCTACTGTGAACAGTATGAATCACTGCCTATACAGTTTGTGCCAATGTTCTTGACTTTCTCTCACCCACTAATTTATCGGGACCTTGTAGTGACGGTAGCCTTATTTTGTCCATATCTTTGCTGTAAACATTGAGATATACCAAGGACAACCAGTAAACCAGACCATACATACTGAAATCTGAGTGGTGTAGCAAAGAATATAAATCAAAGTACAATGGTCCTTGCTCTTCTTCCTAGGGTCACCGTTACAGCAAGAAGTGCACCAAAAATTTTAATCAAAGCCAGGACAAAGAAGATTCCAAAATACCCAGTGAGGGAAGAAAGGAAAGCATAACCATAGGTCCGAGCTGGATTCTTTGAACAAAATGTTACTGCAGAGCATAATCCACTAGTACATGTCAACCCCAATAAAACACACACAAAACCTATCGAATACAGATACAGAACCATTTCTGAATTAGAAGCATCACACAGTTTCCTAGCTTTCTCTTGGATGTTTCCAGTAACACCATCTGCACGTAGTGCCAAGGAAATAAGGATCACCCGTCAGGTTGAAATTTGGTGCAACTGTGCTGTCAGCCAGGGTAAACCGTATCAGGCCAAGGCTCATCCGTGCAGTAGCAGACACATTTGCAACCTTATATTGCTTTCCTTGAATAAAAATTCCTCCTAGTGTAACAGACTCATAGCGACCCTACAGGACAAAGAAGAACCGCCCCAGAGTTTCCAAGGAGCGCCTGGTGGATTCAAACGGCCAAACTTCTAGTTAGCAGTTGTAGCTCTTAACCACTACGCCGCCAAGGTTTCCAAATAAGATTTCCAAGGAGCGCCTGGTGGATTCAAACTGCCGACCTTTTGGTTAGCAGCCGTAGCTCTTAACCACTAAGCCACCAGGGCAACAGTATGGTATGGTATAGCATAACAGAAATCAACTTGAAGATGTCTTGGGTAAGATAATTCAGGTAGCCCAAGGAAGTGTTTGATAACCCCATAGTACTCACAATTAGAAAATCTATTATCATGTAGGTTTTTCCTGATGTTCTCCTTTTGTCCTGAATAAGGTGAAGTTTTATTAGGCCAAATAATGTAAGGTACCAGCCATAGGACTTAAAACCCTCCACTGAAAACATTAATTCCTGTAAATAGCCATAAATTTAGGTAAAATACAGAAAGGCCAGCAACACCTATGAAAAACTGAGTAAAGTTTGTTAAATCTGCTGAGATTTATGCCAAGGACGACGATGGGATCTATTGACTCAATGTGTGGCGATATTGTTTGGGTTTTGGAAGGGACAGTGATAGAAAATATATTTCCTGGAGTTGCTTTGAGATCCACTGTTCTTATTTTGCTGCATTCAGTGCTTCCAAGGTTATCTTTGTTGATTTCCTCTCTTTTGTTCAGTTTTTCTTTTGCTTGCTGATTTACGTCTTTAGTCACGTTATCAGAAGGAACCAGGCCCTGGAGAAGGACCTCATGCTCGGTGAAGTAGAGGGTCAGTGAAAAAGAGGAAGACCCTTAACAAGATGGACTGACACAGTGGCTGCACCAATGGGCTCAAATGTGACAACAACTGTGAGGATGGCACAGGACCAGGCATCGCCTCCTTCTGTTGCACAGGGGATCGCTATGAGTTGGAACCAACTTGACGGCACCTGGAAGAGTGACCCCAGCCCAGATGGTGCCTCGGCCAGAGAGCGGAGTTTCCCCCTCCCCAGGTCTGTCACCATCACCTCCTCCTCCTCTCCTATTCCTGCACTTTCCACCGGGGTGGCCACCTCCTCATTAGATGCTCCAAAAAAACCAAACCCGTTGCTGTCAAGTTGATTCCGACTCATAGAGACCCCATTGGCCAGGGTAGAACTGCCCTGTAGGGTTTCTGAGGAGCAGCTGGTGGATTCGAACTGCTAATCTTTTGGTTAGCAGCCAAGTTCTTAACCACTGTGCTCACATCTAATAATTACTGTTTTTATTACTACTCTGTGCCAGGCCAGACAGGGGCAATTCCTCAAAAAGATAAACACAGAATTACTGTATGTCTCAGCAATTCCACTCCTAGGCATATGCCCAAAAGAAATGAAAACACATGTTCAAAAAAAATCCTTGTCCAGAAATGTTCGTTCACAGCAGCACTATTCACAATAGCCAAAAGGTAGAAACAACCCAAATGTCCATCAACAAATAAACAAACAAAATGTGGTATATATGTAACAACAGAATGTTAGTCAGCCATAAAAGGGAATGAAGTACTGATACACACTATGACATGGATGAACCTTGAAAACATTATGCTGAACAAAAGCCAGATACAAAGGGCCACAGATTGTATGATTCTACTGATATAGAACGTCCAGAATAGGCATAGGAACAGAAAGATTAGTGGTTTACAGGGGCTGGCAAGAGGGAGGAGGGAGGGAATGGGGAGTGACTGCTTAATAGGTACAAAGTATTCTTTGGGGTGATAAAATGTGCTGGAACTAGATAGTGGTAGTAGTTGCAAACATTGTGAATGTTCTAAATGCCAAAACTGAATACTTTAAAATGGTGAATTTTATGTTATTGTGAATTTTAACAAAATAAAAAAAAAACTATAGTTACCAAAAAAAAAAAAAGGGGAAGTAGATACCGTACTATGATTATTGACAGTTTACAGAGAAGGAAACTGAGGCACAGAGGAAGTAACTTCCCAAGGTCACACAGCTCGGAAGGGCCTGGAGCTAGGTTTGAGCCCAGTGTTTCCTCCCCGCCTGTGTGCTGTCCTTCTCTTTAGTCACTGTCTTTATTCCTCCCCACCATCTTTCTCAATTACATAAAGCGTAAGTGTACACTGGGCTGCTTGGGGAACACAAGCAAGTGGCATGTGAGATGCCCCTCTAAAGGGGAGACCCAGATTCAGGAACTTGGCTCCAGGGGCCTTGGCCCTACAGGTCCTGGCACCCAAACCACCTGTGTGCCCAATGGATGACCATCCACCAGGTGACTGCAGTGGAGGGAAGGGACTCCCACATGGCAGAATGTGCTCTTCATCCAACAGGCGCCCGAATGTAAGATGACCAGGGCCAGGGCGAGGCTTTCCTCACGGGACCTCTCTGTCTGTTCCTGTGATGGATGATAAGGTCAGGCCCACTGCTCCAGTGGGGAACACCAGGGCCTCCTTAAATTACCTGGCCAAGTCCAGGCTGGGGAGTGGGGTAAGGAGGATCCCAGGTAGAGAAGGCCCCAGCACAGCATCTCATATGGTGGGTACCCAAAGCTGGCGGCTGGGCTCTTAGTAACAAGTGCTTTGATGTGGGCTTCTACACCATTTACTGTAATGGAGCCTTTCCCTCCCTTTCTTCCTACCCCCTCCTTCTTCCTGAGTTCCTTTACAAAAAAGAAGGTTATGTCTGCCTTGAGCATGATGCTCTTTTAAGGACTATCCTTATGGGATCAAATTGACAACAGCAACTCGAAAGACAGGAACCTTAGGAGGCAGTGAGTTTGTTAGTGGGGGAGGAACAACTCAGAAAAGGAGGGTGAGAATGGTTGCACAACCAGAAGAACATGATCAATGTATTGTACATGTAAAAACTGTTGAATTGGTGTACGTTTTGCTGTGCATATTCTCAACAACAAAATAAATAAGAAAGAAAGGACAGCTATCTCTCTGGGTCAGTGCGCGCCATCCTTCCTGGGAGGGGGGGACAGCAGGTGTTCTCCCAGGGTCTTTCTCTCCCAGGCCCCCAGGAAAGTCTACACTCTCTACAGTCTCCACCAAGCTTGCTACACTGGTGTTTTTCAAACTACAGTTTGTGACCCATAATGGACCATGAAGGCAATTCAGTGGGTCATGACCAGCATCTGCTTAATTAAATAGAACAGTACAGGACAGAAAATGCTGGAGTGCATCCCGTGTAGTAATTTGTTTTATGAAACTTCTCTTTTAGCTACTGGTATGTGTGTATACACTGGCGGTTAAGATGTAAAATATAATTTTTACAATGGGTAGTGGTTAAAAAAAACAAGTTTAGAAGGCCCTGCTCTATCCCCCCATGTCTGACTCTGCAAGCTGTTGGTACGTAGAAGGCCCTCTTTCTACTTGGGCCATTGGGCTCCATGTCCTCTGTCCCCCGCCCACCCCCCACCCCCAAGTATTATGAAGCACTAGAAACACATGAGAACTCAGTAAAGAAAAAGAAATCATGATGACTGATTTATAGCTGTTTTACAGCTTTTAAAAAATAAATTTATTTTTTCCATGAAAGTACTGGAACATCATTACAAAAAAAACCCATGACAAATAGAGGGAAAATACATGAGTCACAGCCCCACCCAACCACCCCTAGCTGGCATGTTGGTGGTTTTCTCATCATCTCTTCCTAGGCACGTAGGTGCAATGAAAGTAAACGAGCCGTTTCTAGAGGGAAGGGTGCAGAGCTGCCTTTCTCCTGCTACAGCTGGTAGGACAGACTTTCCCCTGGTAGAGCGTATGGGCCCCACCTGTGTCTGTATCACTCGCGCTGCCACGCCTTGTCCTTTGCATTTACAATGAACTTCCACTTCCTCCCCCTACCCTCCAGAGCCTATTACCAAAGTGAAAGCAAGAGGCTTTGCAAAGAGAACATTCTTCAGATGCTCCAGTTCAGAGCTTAGGAGCTGACACTGAAAGGTCACATCTGCTCTGGTTTTACAAGAGAATTTACTGGTTGCCGTGGACTCAACTCTGACTCATGGCGACTGCACGTGTATCAATCAGAGTGCTTCTGGGTGAGCTTGACCCTCCCACCTTTCAGTTAGCAGATGAGTGCCTTAGCCATCAGCACCACCCACGGACTCCTTACAAGAGGAAGACCTGCCAAATGTCTAGATCTATTTACAAGACAGTCCCATGGGCTCTCTGGCTGTTTATTCACCAGTGACTGGTACCCGGAGGAGCACAGTGGTGGCACAGTGGTTAAGAGCTCGGCTGCTAACCAAAAGGTCGGCAGTTCAAACCTCATCAGCCACTCCTTGAAAACCCTATGGGGCAGTTCTACTCTGTCCTATAGGTTATCGACTTGACAGCAATGAGTTTTTGGTTCAGCACCCGGAAGGCAGCTGGGATCTGTGGACGTGGGGCACTTTCCCACTACTATTTCACATTACTTATTTGGTGACGATTATTCACTGTAGCACTGTTTGTAATAGCAAAACAACCTAAATATGCACCAGTAGTAAGCTGACTAAATATAGCCTGGTACATCCATTCGACAGACCACTATGCAGCTGCAAAAGGGACTCCAGAAGCTGCCTACCTACTGACATGGTAAGAATTCCAGAACACATCTGGGTAAAAAAGCCTGGGGCACAATACTATGTATATATGGTATGTGGAAGTAAGTGTCTGTCATCATATTTGCTTGTAATTACATAATGAAATTCTGGAAGGATGCATAAGAATTAATAAAGATAGAGGAATATAGGGGCAGGAACTGGACAGATGGAGGAAGAGGTGGAAGTGAGACTTTATACTATTTTTGGTCATGTGATTGTACTGCCTCCAAGAAAATTAAAATAAAATGTCCTTTTTTTTTTTACTTTTTAAGCTGTGTAGACGGGGATGAAGGCAGACCTGTGTGACCTTGGGTACGTCACACCTCCCTCTGTCGGCCTTAGTTTCATCCTCTGTAAGAGTGGGTTAGACTTCACGCTCTTCCTTAGCTCTAAAGTCTCAGTCGCTAAGTCTTGCCTCCTCCATGAAGCCTCCTGATTGCCTCAGAGTACAACAATCTCTCTCACCTATGGGTCATGCTGTGGCAAGGCTAGGAAGGGTCACCACCAGCCCACCCCCACCTGAAGACCCTCTTTCCATGGAGAACCAGTCAGTCCTGGACCTAGAACCTTGAGAGGCAGGCACACGTAAGCTTAGATGACCAGAATGGGGAAACAACCAGATGGCAAGTCTAGGAAGGAGCTGAGGAAGCTCATCCTGGTAGAGAGGAGCTGTGCGGTGAGCGCCAGAGGGCAAGTCAAAAGGATGCCATTTCATTTCACCCAGGGCAGCACTTTCTAAGTCAGAGCATTCCAGAGATGAAGGCGGCTGCCTCAAGAAAGAGTGAGCTTCCTGTTCCTGGAGGTGTGTGCATGAAGGTGGACAGCCACAGGTCAGCGGCGCTGCAGAGGGAATGCCAGCATTAGATGGCACAGGGGCACCTTCCAACCCTGACCAACTATGGTTCTTAGATATATGCTGGTCCTGGAATGCCTGCAGCTGGAGCCAGGCTACTGGCATGGAGTCTGACTCCCGGCCCCGCTCTCGGGTCCTCTCTAAGAATCATGTCTGGGAGGGAAGGCGGAGGTCCACGTATGCTGACTCCAGGAAAAGGCTCACATATCTAGGGTAGGGCACAGTGAGAGGATACGTCATCTGCCATGTCCATCAGGGCCACCTGCCAGTGACCACCTCCTTCATGTCCTCCTCTCTACCCCTGGGCCTAGGCCACCCCTCCTGAACCTGGCTGACAACCCATTAAGAGCTACTCTGTCATTCAGAAGCCCAGAGCCAGCCAGCCCTTCCTGGATGTCTTCCTTTACTCCCGCCCACTGGGAAGCTCGAGTCCAGCCACTAGCTGTCCCTCTCAGGCACTCTCCCTCCTCTGTTCCCTGCACACATGGGAACAGCAAGCAGTGGGTTTCCTTTCTGACAAAGGAGCTCCCAACCCGCTTGACCTGCTGGGCCCTACCACCTCCCCCGCATACCTCAACCCCATCTCACCAGGTCAACGTCAAGTGAGTTCCTGGGAGTGCTGGCAGCCTCTGGGCTGGCTCTCCTCAGTAGAGCTGCATCTGGAGAACACAGAGAAGGTCTCAGACAGGTCAGAGCAGCCCTGGTGAGGGGCAGCCTGGCCTGGGACAGTGACAGAGAGGATGTCCCTGTTGCTTTGTCTAGAGACCACCCCCAGGGCATCTTGTAGCTCAGGGGCAGCTTCACTGAGCGGCTGGCAGATAGTAGGGAAGCTCTCTCGGCTACAATGTGCATGAGCCTAGCGTGAAGGGAGAGTGGGTGCCATTAGAGAGAGCCTGCCTTTGACTCCAAACTCAAGTGCACCTCTCTCCATCTCTGGGCCACCAGCAAGGCAACGTATAGAAAATCCTAAAGCAGTTGCTGCTCACTGACTTCTCCACATTCAGTGAGAGCTCCGTGACACTCTTCTGACCTGCAGCCTGGTTTTTGTTAAGTCTAACCTCAATCTCTTATGCTGCAGAATACAATGACTCCTCTTTGCCACTGATGGGTTACCGCTCCGAAGGCCAGTTGTTTAAACTCTGTGCGGTCATTTTCGGTATATGGAAACAACATTCGCTGCCTGGGTAGAGAAGGCACAAGTGTCATGCCCACTCTTTGGAGCCCACGTCCCCTGGCTCCAGGAAAAGGAGTGAGCAAGCCCTCCATCACTGGTGCCTGCCCGGGGGTCTTCTGATTCTGTAGCCTCCCTCCCCTCTCTCAGTAAGGAAATCCTCACACCAGCTGCTCAGAGGTCAGATTCCAGCTTAGAGATTTAGTCAAAGAGTTGTTAAAGCCTCTTCCCCCAGGAGGCCCTCTTGCTTTTCCTGAGAGTCCCTCTGATGCCCCAGCCCATACAGAGTTTCTAAAACTCCTGGATTGGGATTGCAGAGCCAAGCATTCTTCAGCTATGTGACGTGTCCACAGCTTGTCTCCCAGTTAGACTGGACACCTCTTGAGGTCAGGAACCGGTCTGCTATCTCTTCATCCCCTAAGTGCCCAATACCAGCAGGGCCTTCAAAGCCTGGCAGCTGGTCCACGTGGCAGGCCATCCTGGGGAAAAGGGATCTCCTCCATTGAGCACTACGTGGCTTGGGGCAAGCACCTAACCACTCCAGGGAGTTTTCTTAGCCCCTTCTGCCCTCATGTCTCAGCTGACTTCTCTGTTCCTGGATACAGGGTGCTAAGAGAACCTTCTGGAGTGATTAGTCCCTCTAGGACCGAAATGATATTAGAATCTAGTTCTAAGCTTTGCAGTTTCTCAACTCCCGTGTCCCCCAATGGTCACAGCTAATCCATCGGGTGCTTTATGTAAATTACCCATCTCTGGGTGCCTCCTCTCTCCTTTATCCTGTGCCCTGGAACCTACAACCTGACTAAACCCAAGAGACTTAATAAAAACCGAATTTCCTTCTCTGTCAAATGAAGATGATTTTTTCTGTCCTGTCTTCCCCAAGGGGGCAACTGTGAGGAGCAAGCCCTTTTAAATGGCAAACAGGCGACCCACAGGAGTGGCTCAGGGTGCTTACCTGTGCCCTGGGTGATGCAAGATACGAGATCCCGCAGGCGAACCTTGAACTCGTCAAACCTGTTGGTGGGTACGGGGGCTTGCAGGCTCTGGGGCTCCTCCTGGCGCAGGCGGTGGAGCGCCTCACGCAGAAAGCTGTGCATGTCCAGCACCTCCTGGTCCGAGGCATAGCGCTTCATCCTCTGCACGAGCGCGCCACCCGTGCGGATGCGCTGTAGCACGGCGTCCAGGCGGCTCAGGCGGCGGGTCATCTCTTCGGATTCACTCTGGTACCGCGCCTTCAGGCTCTGGATCAGCTTGTGCTCCTGCATCTGCACGTGCGCTACGACCTGGCGCACACGCGCTCGAATCAGTTCCTCGGTGTCAGAGCGCGCGCGGTCTAACTGGCCGATGGCTGAGCACATCTGCGCATGCGCCGCACCGAAGACGCCGTCCTGCTCCTGCAGCGCCTGCGTCATGGCATCCAGCTCCTCCTGCCGCTGCTGGATCTCTGCACGGATGTCGCACTTGAGCTCGCTATGGCCTGTGTCCAGGAGTGCACACGAGCAGCACAGGGGTTTGGAGCAGCCTCGGCAGTAGATGCTGCGGACATACAAGACTGGTTTGGTTTCGGACCCTGCGCTTTCTCTCCTCCCTTTAAATTTCGATTGTTAAATTCCTCTTCAAAAATTACTAAACTTTCAATCAAGGTATGTTTCTAGGTTTGTGCTTTTCCCTATTCGATGTTTGTGGTTATGGTGATAGTATCCAAACTGCTGATAAAAAATTAAAAGATTAAAGAAGTTACTGAAGTAGCAATAGCTAGCCTCCGTGCGTGAAACAACGCAGATATACAAAGAGAAAGTTAATTTCTTTCCACCACCTTAGGAATTTCTCTTCCCCACCTCCAGGTAATCATGGGAGCACCCTGGGGTGCATCCTTCCACATCTTTCTCCACTCAAACCACCTTACACAAACAGACAATGCTGTTGCTTCCAGGATTTTAAGGACTTGACGTCTATCATCCTACTTGAGCTGCACAAGAACCTGTTAGTCCACAGTCTGCTGGGACAACTCAGTCAATTGGCATAACATAGATCATAAAGATAATGTTCTACATCCTAGTATGGAAGAAACGCCTGGGCTCTTAAAAGCTTGCCAGCAGCCATCTAAGGTACAACTATTAGTCTCTTCCCATCTGGAGCAAAAGAGGATGAAGGAACCGAAGACTCAAAGAAGAAACTAGTCCGCAGGACTGAGAGCTCACACAAACTATGGCCTCTTCTAGCCAGAGACCAGAAGAACTAAATGGTGCCTGGCCACCACTACCAACCATTCTGACCAGGAACACAACAGAAGGTCCTGGATCAAATGGGAAAAAATGTAGAACAAAATTCAAATTTCTAAAAATTACCAGACTTAAGTAGACTGATAGAAACTAGAGAAACCCCTGAGACTATTGCCCTAAGATATCCTTTTAACTTGGAACTGAAGCCACTTCCGGGAGTTCTGCTTTAAGGTAAATAATCGACTGGCTTATAAAATAAACAGTTACCACCCATGAGGAATGTGTTCCCTTAAACAATCGACTACATGAGACCACTCGGTCTACATGTATCCAAGAGCAAAGATGAGAAGGCAAAGAGGGGCAGGGAAGCTAGATCAATGGAAACAGAACAACCAGAATATAAATAATGAGAATGCTGACACATTGTGAAAATTGTAACCAATGTCATGGAACAATCTGTACCAAAATTGTTAAATTAGAACCTAATTTGCTCTGTAAACTTATACCCAAAACACAATAAAATATTTTTTTAAAAAAAGAACCTGTTAGGTAAGAATTACTGTTATCCTCATTTCTCAGATGAAGAAACTCAGTCATACAGCGGTTAAATAATTGGCAAAATTATCTCAAACAATTTTGGGGGAATTGATGTTTGTTCTTAAAAATGAGATCGTGCTATAGCATAGCTTTGCAACTTCCTCCTCTAACTTCCAACACAGACATTCCTCCAAGTCTATAGGTATATACCATACCATATCAATTGCCAGAGAGTCAGTTTTGACTCATGGCGACCCAATGTGTGTCAGAGTAGAACTGTCTCCAAAGGATTTTCGATGACTGATTTTTCAGAAGTAGATCACCAGGTCTTCCTTCCTAGTCTTAGTCTGGAAGCTCCGCTGAAACCTATTCAGCGTCTTAGCAACACACAAACCTCCACTGATAAGTGGGTGGTGGCTGTGCATGAGGTGCATTGGCCAGGAATCCAACCTGGGTCTCCCACATGGAAGGAGAGAATTCTACCACTGAGCCACCACTGCCCCTTCTTAAGAAAGACTACAATTACTATATTGGACTTCAATATTAATGCTCACCAATGACACTTAATTAGAATTGCTAAGCAATAAGGAAGAAGTCTGTTGGTGGTGCAAACAGTTAAATGCTCGATTACTAGCTGAAAGGTTGACAGTTCAAACCCACCCAGAGGTACCACAGAAGACAGACCTGGCAATCAGCTCCCGAAAAGTCACGGCCTTGAAAACCCTATGGAGCAGTTCTACTTTGCACACACGTGGTTGCCGCGAGTCAGAATTGACTTGACGGCAACTAACAACAATAACAAAAAAAAGGGGTCCAGAAATAAAGGGAAGGAGAACAAGACCTAGGTGTCACCTTTCCACTCTGGACCCACAGGAGAAGGGTTGAGTCTGATGCTGGATGCCCTTGCTTAGAAAGAGTGCTCCAAACCTGGCAGGGATGCACCTGTGGTGGCCTGGTGGGGGGCGAGCAAGACTTTCTAGGACACCACTAGCTTCTGCCAGGGTCCCATTTCTAAGTACCCTCTACCTCAAATAGGGTCTCCCTAGAGAAGCCAGCTACTGAGCTCCCCCTGGATGGAAATGGACAACTGGCAGCAGATCTCTGTGAGCTGATCAGCCTGAGTCAGTCCCCCTGAGCCCAAAACCCCCCAGCAATCTGATAAGATGCAGGTGCAGGCTCCGAAATGGGATGACCATCAAGGGGCTGCCATCCAGGGCCAGGCTTGACCTCAGGCCTTAGCCTAATGATTCCTTCACCTTCATTCAAGGGACACTCACTGAGCACCTACTGTGTGCTTGACACTTTGGGGGAGGCAGGAATGAGGTGGGCACCTGCCCTCAAGGAGCTCTGTGATAAGAGCTCAAATTTAACACAGACATAAAGAAGAATATCTCCGGAAATGCACATGCAAAATGACAGGGACTAGCTCTGAGAAAACTCAGAGAAATCAACCGGAACACAACAGAATTAAAGAGAAATTGCTCAGCCAAATTACTGAATTACACCAGATTTAAATGAGAAGGAAATAGCTTAATTCTATCCCGACAAAGCAAATGAAGATAAATATGGGGAAGATTCCATGTTCACATTCACAACAGCAATTTCAATAATGCTAAAAATACCTAGACATAATCCTAACAAGAACTATGCAGGACTTACATGAAGAAAATGACAGAAATCCACTTAGAGAAAGTCTAAAGAACAGAAAAGTGTACCAAGTTCCCAACTGGAGAGGCTAACTACTACAAGAATGTCAATTCTCCTCAAGTTAACATAAACGTTTAAAGCAATTTTAAAAATATTATAAATGGGATTTTGAAACTTGACCAAACGATTCTAAAACAGATCAAATAGCTAAGACATTTTTGAAAAATCAGCGTAATGAAGGGGAATTTGCTTTACCTGATGTAACACATTACAGAACTACCATTATTAAGAGTGTGGTACTAGCTTGAGAGTCAAGAGAAAGATCAGCAGAACAGACCACATAGTCTTACATAGGCCCTGGCATCTGTATGAACCTAATATTTATAAAGAAAGCACCCCTAAACTAACAGAGATTAAAGGGGTTTTAAATGATTAGTATCAGGGAAACTGGCTGAGGGGAGAAAACCAGGTTAGAGTCTTGCTTCATACTCCACACTAAGATACATTTCCACTAAATCACGAAGTTAAATGTAAAAAAATAACATCATGAAGGAGAAACTATAGTTGAATATTTGCTCTAATGATGTGATCACTGAAGTAATGAAAGAAAGCATGCAATTTCTTCCTGAAAATTCAAAACTATAGCTTTTTGGAAAGACATTAACCAACGAGTTGCCATTGAGTTGATTCCAACTCATGTGGCACTATGTGTGCCAAAGTAGAATTGTGCTCCATGTGGTTTTCAATGGCTGATTTTTTCCAGAAGCAGATCACCAGGTCTTTCTTCTGAGGCACCTCTGGGCAGACTCAAACCGCCAACTTTTATGTTAGTAGTCAAGTGCTTAATCACCTGCACCCCCCAGGGACTCTTTTGGAAAGACATTCCCGGCTTATTATTATATAAGAAAAGCACGTTACAGAGCACTAAGGATTGTTCAGTTTGTTTTAGATGATTATAAAGAGAGCAAGAAGGAAAAAGTCTGTATTGATAATTGCTACTACCTCTTTTTCTCCCTTCCCCATTTTTCACATTTTTAGATTTTCCAAAAGATTCTATCATCAGTTCTAAGCAAGAGAGTTTGGACTTTAAAATAGGAGGCAAGAGAGAACCCTCAAAGAACATTCCATTTAGGAATTACAACAAAGCTCTTTCTCTTCTTCCCTGTGATGTATTACTTCACTTATCTCTTATGAGTATGCAGGTAATATTTTAATAGAAGCCCCAACATGCTTCTTGGGTTCTTAGTCTCCCATCCTAAAGACGCCACTGTCTAAACTGCCATACCAGAGACCAAACGATAGAGCAAAGGGTGTGGGCTCTGGAGGCAGACAGACCTGGCCACTTCCTGGTTATGAAGCCTTGAGTAAATTACTTTCTATAAGTCTTATAATTTCCCCATCTGTAAAATGGGAATAAACAGCAGTGGTTTAGAGGTAGAATTCTCACTTTCCATGCTGGAGACTGAAGTTTAACTCTTGGCCAATGCACCTCAGACACAGCTACTACCCATCTGTCAGTGGAGGCTTCCATGCTGCTATGATGCTGAACAGGTTTCAGTGGAGATTCCACACTAAGACAGCTAGGAAGAAAGGCTTAGTGATCTACTGAAAAATCAGCCAATGGAAACTAGAGATTACAGTGGTCTAATCCTGTTGTCCATGCAGTTGTCATGAGCCAGGGGTCGGTGTGATGGCAGCTAACAACAACAACAACAAAATGGGTATAATAATGCCTCCCTCATAGACTGTTGCCAGGACAAAGACAGGACGGTTGTATGTGACATGCCCAGCACAGTGTCAGGCACACACTGGACATTCTAGGGTTATGAAAGAAGAGGGGACATTAACACATATGCACATGTGGCAAGGCATAGTCCTGCTATTGGTGGGCGAACCTCTGAACCTTGGACAGTAAAGAAACATCACCACTGAGTGTGGTCTCTGGACTGTTCCCTTCCCAGTATGCACAGGCCACCCCAGTTCAGCCACACCTCCTACTGGGCCAGAGCGGCATTCCACTTCTGCTGTACCGGGAAGCAGGTGGCTCAGAAGGGCAGGAAGCAAAAATGCTATGAAAATAGGGCCAGTGTAGGACAGCTGACCGACCACAGAGTAGGGCCCCAGGGCAGGATCTGGCTTGCCTTAGTGCCAACGGAAAAACTCTATCCCACAACACATAACTCTACACAGCAATTTGGAGCTTTCACTTTGGAGAAGTAGAAAAGGAGCAGCCTCCTTTGGAAAAGTAAATGGCAACAGGGCAATTAAGGGTTCGTTAGTCATTTACACTGTAGTATAAAAGCATTTAATCAGGCTGGTTTCCTGCCATCTCCTGGGTGATACAGTTGAGGAAACAAGATTTCTGAAGGCAGGAGAGGAGATGGGTAATTCCAGAGCCTGGGATACTTAAAGAGTGAAAGCATTATTCCTATTTACCTCTCCTCTTCCAATTCTTCATTGGTTGAGAAGGTGGAATCGGAGAGGAAGCAACCAGAAGTGAAAGAAGCCGTAAGGGAAAAGGTGAGAGAAGGAAGCGTTGTCTGTTTCACGCTGTGATCTTATGCTGGCCCCACATTAAAGCAAGAGGAAGAGAGTTTGTGCTTTTCCTTCCCGCTGCCACCTCCCCCCCCACCCCGCCTTTTTCCTACACAGGTCACTGCTCCCAGGACAGACGGTTGTCATATCCACGGTGGACAATGTTCTGTTGGGCCATAACACTCATTCAGCAGGTAGCAGGTGTGTTGCTGCGTGGGTTCTTTGCTCTTCCTGCCCTCTTTATGGTGCTGAGTGGCCCCACTATTTACACGCCACTCAAGCCAGAAACCAAAGGGTCATTCTAGATTCCTCCTCCTTCTCTTACCCCTTCAACAATCATTCATCATTAAGCCTTGTTGATTCTACCTTCATTTACGTAACAAAATTACTGAGTCCTACCATGTGCAGAATACCCTGGTGGCGTAGTGGTTAAGAGCTACGGCTGCTAACCAAAAGGTCAGCAGTTCAAATCCACCAGGCGCTCCCTGGAAACTCTACAGGGCAGTTCTACTCTGTCTTACAGGATCGCTGAGTCAGAATCTACTCGATGGCAACAGGTTTTTGGTTTTTTTCACCATGCGCAAGCATGGCGCTAGGATGTAAAGATGATTAAGGCAGAATCCTGGCTCCTTAATCTGTCATATCCGTTCCCACTGCTACTGTCTTTCTTTTCTCCCCAGTTACTGTTTATCTGTCCTTTGGCACTATCCCCTAATAGACCTCCCTGCCCCTGGCCTCTCAACTCCAATAAACCCTCCCCAGTGCCCACCAGCATGGTATTTCTATAATGTAATGATCATAAGTGCAATCAGAATAATGTTAGGTGCAAGAAGTCTTCTAAACATCCCACAAGTTATAATGATGTTAATAAAGAGATTCAATTTTTGGAACAAAGCTAGATAGTTTGTGGAAATTCATTAAGTTTTATGATAATGTACTACCATTATATAGCACTGAATACTGGTGAACACTAATATAATTTGGATTTACATACTAGTAAATGTTGCAAGGCAATAAGACAAAATGTGTTATATAGACACGCACAGTAATTATCAAGCTATTTTATTTAAATCTGATCTGAGTAAATGAAATGGCAAAAAAAAAAAAATTTAAAAAAGGATGGGAATACCTAGAATAATCAATGAATTAAAGCCTTGAATAAATAAAACAATATTCGGCAATTAAGGTAACAATATATTAGTTAAATAGTATATGGTGTAAACAGGTAACTCTTCTATTTAGTCATAACAATCGTGAAATACCTCACCAACTCTAACAACTCTGGCAGATGATATCCAAACTGTAAAATATGCCAAAGCAGGAATTTGTTACAAAACTCAATGACTAAAGTTTATCACTAAATGTTAACAGAATCTAGTGACACAGAAACTCCCTATGTGATACAAACAATTCTGATAGCTTCAAGCACTTTTATAAAAATGTGTTACATTTTTATATAAATACTAAAAAAATTATTTTTATGTAGCTTTGAATGTACAGTGTGGTTCTGATCGTGGTTACCCATTCAATAATCACAAGAGATGAATTCCCCCCAAACTGTACTAATGCTGTTAAATTAGTAATCTGCAAAAACCCAAAATTAATAAATTCAAAATTGCAATACTGGTGATAGTACAGCAAGGAGAGGAAAATGAGGAGAAAGAAAGAAAAAGGAGGAGAAAGAATAATGTAAGAAAATTTCATTAAAATGAACAACATTTTCACATTGAAGGATCATATCAGGTTCCAGAATACTTTGATACAGAATGCTCAACACCAAGACAGTGGGTTATATTAATAAATTTCAAGAATTAAAAAAAATATCTCTAGGCATCAAGGCAGAAGCAGCAAATCAGTTTGGCCTTAGACCTCTCCCATGAGTATTCAATGCTGGCAGACAATGCAACAATGTCTACAAAGTTCTGTAGGAAAGAGAGTGTGAACCAGGAATTTTAAACCCAGCCAAGATGTTATTCAAATATAATGGCAACAGATAGACATTCTCAACACCAAGATACTCAAGGAATTCAGAACATAGAAGTTCTCCTGGAAAAAACTGTTTATTGACCAAATTATCCAATGGAAAGCTGAATCAAAATAAATAATTTGGGAAAAGTGATATTAAAAGTAAAAGGATCAGTGCCAAGCCTTGCAGCTATTTTGATATGGAGCCAAGACTAGAAGGATGGGAGCAGATCGTCCTCATCTTCCATAGCAGAGACTCAGTACTTTCTAAATAGAAGTATTTCATTAAAAATAAACGGTAATGCTTCCAGCCTCTTAACGTCTTAGTAATTTTTTGGCTTAATTTTAGAGAGATCTTTTAGGAAAAATATTTTAGGATGAAGAAATGTTTCTTCAAAGTTTAGCAAGTCTAATTTTACTTTAATTGCTGTAACAATGGACTTGAACATGCCGGCGATAGTGAGGATGACAAAGGACTGGGCAACGTTCTTTCTGTCGTACGCAAGGTCGCCACGAGCTAAAGCGGACTTGACAGCAGCTATCTGTCTATTCATCCATCCATCCAACCTTCATCTATCTATCTATTTAATTTTACTTCAGCTTCTTTTTCTTCTGTTGAAGTCAAGGAAAATTAAATTTAATGTTGACTAAGTAGCATAATTACTTTTAATAATATAATTTGAAGGGAAAATGCATTCTGAGTTCCAAACAAACACCCTGCAGCATCCTTTTCTGCAACCTAGCCCAGCTGTTAGTTGAAGACTGAGTGGAGAGGCTGTGTACTAGGAAAGGTGCACCGAGTCTGCAGTCAGGAAACCCTGCATCCTGTTCTGGCCCTGGCTCCGACAAACTCCTAATTAGGGTAACTCTCTGGCCTCTTGCCTCATTTGTACAATGGGGACAATTCTCTCTCTCTCTTTTTATTTTAACAAGAGATTGAATCCAACCAAAGCAGCCCACCGTTTAACCAGAGTGGAAAAGGGAGAGCCTCCAGTTGGAAGGGGGCTACCCAGGTACTGACAGTTCAGGTGCTTCCCTGGGGCTGGTTTCAGACCTGTCCCCTGCACTTTAGTCTCCATTCCACTGCATTCTATACAGCTGGAAGATTTTCTCTTCTTTGCTTTCACTTGAGAATGGTTGCTGGGTATTTTCTAGAACATATTAAGGATACATTCCTCCTTCTTCTCGTACCACTAGAGAAAACGACTTTCCCTTCAGGGAGCTACACACTTCCGGTTCTCAGCCCATGAACTTTGAATGAGCATGTGACTCGGGCTTAAGCTAATCTGAGCGTCCCCAAGCCTTTGCAGCCCTTGCATGGACAAGAACGTGTCCCAGTCAGAGACACACTGAGACTCTGCTTAGAATTCTGGAATAGAGTCTCCGTCTCTCCCACCAGATTTGAGGCTGAGAGGTGTAACCTTTGGAGCTGCTGCAATCACCTTGCAACCGTGAAGAGGAAGCCTTCTGAGAACGGAGCCAACCTGGAAGAAAGGCAGGCCAGGAGAAATACAGAGGAAGCAGGTCCTAGTGACACAATCGGAATGTCTGATCAGGTCAGGTCAGCGGTCAGCCCCGTCCCTATGCACTTACAATAAGCCATTCATCTGTTTTTTGCTTAAGCCACTAACTAAAAATTTGTCACTAATTTATACAATTTATTTCCATAAAAACTCATACAATCAAACCTCTTCAAGGTACAGCTCAAACGTGAACTCTTTTATCAAGGCTTCCTTGATCCTCCCAATTAAATAAAACTTTTCCCTCCTTAAGGCTGCCACAGCACCTTATCCGGATGTGCCTTCTGGTACCTGGGGGTGCCTGCCGTGAAGCCCAGGGCTGTGCATGCAGGCAGCTTATCCAAAGACTGAAATTCTCCGTAGATTCAGATTTCCAAGACAGAGTCTTATTTGCCTGGAAGCACCTATCACAATGCCAGGCATGAAATAAATGCTCCATAAAGGGTTGTTCAATGACTAGATAGGAGTCCTTGGGTGGCACAAAGAGTTAAGTGCTTGGCTACTAACAGAAAGGTTGGCAGTTTGAATCCACCCAGAGACACCTCAGAAGAAAGGCCTGGCAACCTAGTGATCTGCTTCCAAAAGGGCACAGCCATGAAAACCCTATGGAGCAGTTCTATTCTGAAGCACTTGAGGTTGCCATGAAACAGCAACTGGTTTTGGTTTAATGGCTAGATGGACAGATGGATGAATGTGGTTCTAGATAGTTTAATTTTATGAGTCAGGAGTCAGTGAGGAAAGTGTGTTCATTTCAACTCTTGTTAAAAATTCTAAAACATCTGAGACCTGCATCCTCCCTCAGGCATCCATGCTATGCAGCACGGTCCACTCCCTACAGCTGGAAAAAGTAAAGGAGATGGCGCCTCAAGAGAATTGAGGCCAGGATACTTACTCTAACCCTGGCTGTGCCTTGGGTTACTTTAAATTCCTTGCTTCTTTCTCCAAAAACTCAAAAGATGCAGGGGGGAAAAATCCCTTTTATCTACATATTCAGCTAAATCTACCTTCAAGGCTTTGAAACTCAGTGTCCTGGGTGAGTTCACAGAAAAACTTGAAAATGGTCGTTTGACTATCTTCCCTCAAGATGTGCCCCAATTCCTGGCAGCAGCCTTTCTTCTCATTGGGGCCAGAAACCAATTCCCAATGAGATAATCGATTCCCAATAAGATGCGATTTACTGATAGTGTCATGGAGGGCATGAGGTAGAACCAAGGCCCGGGGGGAGCCAAGTTAGGCATCTGGGGCAAGCATTCTCAGTTCCTGTAAGTGCAGGTGAGCACCTCCTTAAGGTTTACACCCAGGCGTCTGGCTTGCCTCCCCCAAGTCCAGGCCCTAAGCAGCCCCATCAGAATACTTGACCGGCTCTTTTCCTTTTCAGCCCCCAGCCCTTCCCTGCGTTGCCACGAGCTTTGCCACTGCCCGATGCCAGCTTCTGCCCTGACCCTCCCCTACGGTGCTGGCATGCCTCTGCCCCACCTGCTGCCAATCATTCCAGATTCTAGTCTTAGAAACTGTTTTCTCAGTTTATGACCGCATCACACCTCTTAAACTTGATTAATAGGTCTTTTGTTTTCCCCACTCAACTATAATTCAAACTTTTTCCAGCCAGAGGCTTTGACGGGCTGAGATTAATTCCCCCACACCATCCCGCGAGCCTTAGGATCTGACACCCAGACAGGGGTCTCAGCTTCCCTGGCAGTCGCAGACTGATATCACCCTTGGGGGAAAGGCACTACCCAGCGCTCTAGGGCACACACTATGGAAAGGCTGCAGCTACCTCGGCCCCTAGGCAGGCAGGCCCTGGCAGTGTAGCCCCTGGCCCGCTCCCACTGCACCATCTCTGCATTGCTGCAGGTCTTACCCTACCTGGTCTATGGCCTCAGTCTCCTAATGGGGCTTCCTTTTCCCTGGTCCAGATTCTTTGCTTCAGTTTCTGTTGGGTACATACCTAACAGTATGGTGATAAAGCACCTCAAATGATTAGTAAAACAGGCTAAATATAAGTATGCAGCCAAAGGAAGAAATACCAGTCTCCCTGTTCCCAGACTTGCCCAGTTCAGTCAAAGTACCACAGAGCAGAGGAAGAATCTAATCATCTCACCCCCAGCCTTAAAACCCACCAATGGATCTCCAACAGAGCCTCCATGGACCTCACTCACACTGTATTATTCTACAGGATATTAAGTGGTAAGCAAGAATAAGCTGGCATGAATAAGGAGCAAGATCACCCACCTTCATGTCTGCTTCCTTCTGCCCTTTATCAGCTACTGACTGCTCACTGGCTGTCAGCCCTGTGCCTAACGGGAGGAATTAGCAAGGGAAAGCATAAGGCAGAACACAGTGTGATAAGTGCAATCATCAAAACCGGGACACAGTAGATAGCGCAGTGGCACAAGTGAGCAGTCTTGACTGTTCACTGCTGATCTGGGTCCTCCACCAAGGGCCAGGGCTATTGGTTCAAAGATATACTCCAGAACCTAGCACAGTGCCTGCCACATAGTAGATGTGGGCTGAAAGAATGGACTTCACAGGCAGGTTGATCAAGTAGCAGTGGCCACAGGCGAGACACTCTCTGGCCAGGTCCCAGGTTTAAAGTCAGTTCTGGTGCTGCTCCCCAGTGTAAACTTTAAGTTAGCTCAATGTCAAAGGACAGAGTGGTTTGTTGCTGACTCATGGCCAGAAGGAAGCTGTGGGTTATTTATAGCTCTAACATTTTGTGCAGAAAAACAAGTTGCGTTTTTCTAGTAACCACTGGGAAATTGTAAAAAAATGTGAACTGGGAGTGTGTGTGTGTTCAGATTTTTAAGCAACACAGTCAGGTCTTCTAAGCCATTCATCAAGGGA
This sequence comes from Dugong dugon, assembly GCA_030035585.1. Classification (NCBI taxonomy): domain Eukaryota; kingdom Metazoa; phylum Chordata; class Mammalia; order Sirenia; family Dugongidae; genus Dugong; species Dugong dugon. The sequence goes on along the minus strand of CM057482.1, from coordinate 19,448,132 downwards.
GAGGAAGCCTGCCCACTTGCTGGCTGGACCAGCCTTGCCCACTGTACCCGGGGAGAAATCTAACCCTGACTCCCACAGTACGAGTGGGACCGCTTGCAGGCTACTGCCATCGGGGGCTCTGGGAGTTTCACAGGTCTCACTGTGGGGGTGGGGGAATCCCACTGTGTCTACACCATTGCTGCTGAGCCCACATTAGCCACTAAAACTGAACAATCTGAACCTCATCGTGGAACCACAGGGTATATGAAGACAATCAGTGTCCAAGACGGGCAACCAAACCAAGCAAGTCTCCCAGCCCCCACTGAGAATGGAGTAATACAGGAAACATAAAACGTCTAAAATGCCATGTTTGTTTTTTTTTAGGAAAATATAAGAACATACTACAATGAGAAAACAAGAAAAGGCGGACAAAAAAACCATCTTGAGCATATTAAGGTTTTTGGAAATTAAAAATACATGATTGCTAGGAGTAGGGGTGGAAACTCAACGTAGGCAATGAAAAGCAGAACAGCATCTGCTCAAGAAATGAGTTGGTAAATTAAAAAATCAGTTCAAGGAATTCTATTTGAATCTGGGGAAAAAAAGGCAAAGCAATAGAATTTATGAGAAAACAGATAAAAGATGTAGAAGATGGATTTGGAGTTCCAATATCCATATGACAATAATTGCAAAAAGAAAAAATAAGCAAATGAAAGGAAATCAACACATAAAAAAAGTAGAAGACAATTTCCCCGAACTGAAGAAAGACTCAAGTCTTTAGATCAACATTGGTCATGGAGGATTACTGGGGGTGGGGGGGGAGATCTATACCTACATATAACCATGAGCAATGATGTCCAAGTATAAGGAGAAAATTATGTAAAAATCTTTACCAAACAAAATCAAACAGATTACCCACACAGGAAAAATAATCAGACGATAATGGAATTTCTGATCTGCAACACTGGAGGCAGAATATCAGTGTTTACATGTTCTGGGAGGAAAGAATTGCGACCCCAGAATACTACACCTAGCTAAAGTTTCCTTTATGTGTGGCAGCAAAAGAAGGACATTCACGTTTAGACATTTTAGGACTCAGAAAGTACACGCTTTCTTAAAAAAAAAAAAAAAAAAGCAAAACTTGATTAAGTATCCCAACCAAGTGGGAAATGAATCACATTAAAATAATTCAAGAAAGGGGAAGACATGCTATAGAAAAAATTATTGTGAGTGTTGAAACTAGTTAAAGTCTAACATGATGACTAACCAGTTGGTTGTAATGTGATAATGATAATGAGGTATCAGGAGAAGCCAGTTCTTCCTTAAATTTATTCTGTTTTTAAAAGAAAATTAAATATAAACATTTTGCTGGATTGATATTTCTTTCGGAGCATTACAATCAGTGCCACTGATGACCAATAAATATAAAATGTGGTCACTGGAATTAACTATGCACGATAAACCAAACCAAACCCATTGTCACTGACTGAGTCGATTCCGACTCATGACAACCCTATAGGACAGAGTAGAACTGCCCCATAGTGTTTCTAAGGAGCGGCTCGTGGGTTCAAACTGCAGACCTCTTGGTTAGCAGACATAGCTCTTAACCACTGTGCCACCAAGGCTCCCTATGCACAACAGTGTATCTAGTTACGTATAGTAGTATAATCTCAATTATATCTGAAAGTAATTTTGAATAATAAGTATGCTTTACATTAAACTTTCCAGATTTAGACTAATGTTTGAATGAAAGGGATTTGTAGTGTCATTGCTGGTTGAGCTATGACTTACTTTGAATCCATTTTTCAGTGATCAAAACCAACTGTAGTTATTTTGAATGGATAAACTGAATGATGATCTCTAATGGACTAAAATCATCACATTACAGAAATATTGGCTACACATATCCTATCTACAGTTTCTCAGAAGGGCTAAGGATTATTTGAATTGTTAAATCTTTGCATACCTCTACGATACCCCTGCCCATTTTTTCTCTTGGTGTTAAGCATGACTCACAACTGTTATGTTTTCTAGTAAACCAGAGTATGATATTATTTGATGTTTACTTTATATTTGTAATCTGCATTTTACCACCTAAATGTAATTTTCACATGTTGATTCCTCAAGAGTGAAATGAAGGGACTACATTAAAATATTTTTTTTAAAGCTAGAAATAGAAGTACCATACGATCCAGCAATCCCGCTTCTTGGAAAATATCTATAGAAATAAGAAGCCGTCACACGAATAGATACATGCACACCCATGTTCACTGCAGCACTGTTCACTACAGCAAAAAGATGGAAACAACCTAGATGCCCATCAACGGACAAATGGATAAACAAATTGTGGTATATTCACACAATGGAATACGATGAAGAACAACGATGAAGCCGTGAAACATCACATGGAGGAATCTGCAGGGTATTAATTATGCTGAGTGAATTTAGTCAGTTACAGAATTGTATAAAACCACTATTATAAGAACTCAAGAAAAGGTTTAAATACAGAAGAAAACATTCTTTGATGGTTACGAGGGTGCGGAGGGAGGGTGAGGGTTATTCACTAACTAGATAGTAGACAAGAATTATCTTAGGTGAAGGGAAGGATAGCACACACTACAGGGGAAGTCAGCACAGTGGGACTAAACCAAAGCTAAGAAGTTTCCTGAATACAATCAAACACTTCAAGGGACAGAGTAGCAGCGGCGGGTTTCTGGGGACCATGCTTCCAGGGGCATCTAGGGCAACTGTCAGAACAAAGTTTATTAAGAAAATGTTCTGCATCCTACTTTGGGGAGTGGCATCTGGGGTCTTAAAAGCTAGCAAGCTGCCATCTAAGATGCATCAATTTGTCCCAACCACCTGCAGTAAAGGAGAATGAAGAACACCAAAGACACAAGGAAAGTATTAGCCCAAGAGACAAAAAGGGCCACATAGACCAGAGACTTCATCAGCCTAAGACCAGAAGAACTGGATGGTGCTCAGCTACCACCAATGACCACCCTGACAGGGAACACAACAGAGTCCCTGATGGAGCGGGGGAAGGGTAGGGTGCAGAACTCAAATTCTAGTAAGAAGACCAGACTTAATGCTCTGACTGAGACTGGAGGAACCCCAGAAAGTATGGCCCCCGGACTCTCTGTCAACCCAGAACTAAAATAATTCCCGATGCCAACTCTTCAAAGACTGGCTTGTACTGTGGGACATAAAATACCACTTGTGAAGAGTGTGCTTCTTAGCTCAAGTAGATACATGAGACTAAATGGGCAGCTTCTGTCGGGAGGTGAGATGAGAAGGCAGAGAGGGTCAGGAGCTGGTTGAATGGACACAGGAAATCAGGGGTGGAAAGGAGGAGTGTGCTGTCACAGTATAGGGAAAGCAATTAGGGTCACATAACAATGTATGTATAAATTTTTGTATGAGAGACTAACTTGAATTGTAAACCTTCACTTAAACTGCAACAATAAAAATAAAAATTTAAAAAAAAAAAACTTTGTTGTTAGAAATGTGTCATGTTGAGCAACATTTTATTGTGGAAAGTTCCATTATTACTATGAACTTTGGCATGTTTCACAGATGTCAGTAAATAAAATATTACATAATACTAAAAAAATTTGGTAATAATCTGGAACTAAAATTTCACATTATTTCAACTAAATCTGAAAGTCGGAAAGGGAGGCAGGGAGAAGAAAAAGGGTGCTAAAGGTTTTGTCTTAACTGGAAGAAGAATAGTTATGATTCTACTCTTGATGCTAACAGATGAATATACGTTTGTTAAAAATTTAACGATAACCATTTTAAGAGTAGAAACAAGATGTCACCTTGAAGACTAAGCTGCACCTGACTCAAGCCATGGTGTTTTCAATCACATGAAAGCTGAGCAATGAATAAGGAAGACCAAAGAAGAATTGACATCTTTGAATTATGGTGTTGGTGAAAAATATTAAATATTCCATGGACTGCCAAAAGAACGAACAAATCTATCTTGGAAGAAGTACGGCCAGAATGCTCCTTAGAGGCAAGGATGGCAAGACTTCATCTCACATACTTTGGACATGTTATCAGGAGGGATCAGTCCCTGAAGAAGGACACCATGCTCGGTAAAGTAGAGGGTCAGAGAAAAAGAGGAAGACCCTCAATGAGATGGATTGACATAGTGGCTGCAACAATGGGTTCAAGCATAACAACAATTGTGAGGATGGCGCAGGACCAGGCAGTGTTTTGTTCTGTTGTATGCAGGGTCACTATCAGTCGGAAACAACTTGACAGCACTTAACAACAACAACAATATGTATATATACATATATAAAATGGTACCTTACAAAGTAAACACCTTTCTTAAGTCCAAGGAAGATTTACAGAAATTGATCATGTTCTAGGCTCCAAAGAAAATCTCAATATAGTCCCAGATACAGAATTCTTACTGGATGTATTAACTGACCATACCATAGAAATTAACATCACTATAGAAACCAAACATCACAAGCCACTTAAAAATTTTAGAAAAAACTGTTCACTAAAACTCTTCCACCAAAGAGAAAACCAAAACTGAAATTATAGGCGTTTGAGAAATGACTGACTATAAGAACACTCCTTATCAAACTTACGGGATGCAGCCAAAGCCACCAAGTGAACTCATACCTTTACAATGTTTATTAAGCAATAAAGATCACAAATAATTGAATTAAACTCAAGAAGCTAGATAGCAAATAATGAAAAAAAGTTGAAGAAAGAAATAATGACAAAAACAAAACGATTAATTAGAAAGAAGAAAAACATTATCATCAGTAGGAAATCTAAGGAAAAACTAAGAGCTGGTTCTTTGAAAAGGCCACTAAGTCAAACACAAATATAAGCAGCTGCTGTTGAGTCAACTCCAGCTCATGGTAAACAGACGTATGTCAGAGTAGAACTGTGCTCCACAGGATTTTCAATCGCTGATTTTTCAGAAGTAAATGGGCAGGCCTTTCTTCTGAGGCACCTTTGGATGAACTTGGACCTCTAACCTTTCATTTACCAGCTGATCTCGTTAACTGTTTGCACCACCCAGGGACTCCCAAACACAGATATACAATATTAGACATAAGAAATCAAAAACCAAACCAGATCCATTGCTGTTGAGTCGATTCCGACTCATTAGCAACGTAGGACCATCTCATAGGGTTTCCAAGGCTATAATCTTTCTGGAAGCCAACTGTCACATCTTTGTCCAGAGGAGCGGCTGGTTCGAACTGCTAACCTTTTTTCAGTTAGCAGCTGAACGTTTCACCACTGTGCCACCAGAGCTCAGACATAAGAAAAGTGGTGTAATTATAGGTATGAAGAGTTTTTTTAACTTAAGAAAGCTAACTCTGGATGAACTGGAAAATTTCCAGAAAATCTGACTCAATATCCAAAATAGACCAATATCATAGAAAAAATTGAAAGGATTCTTAAAAATCTACTCTTTATAAAAGGTACCAGTCACAGATGGTTTTTCAAGCCACTTCTCTAAGTTCGAATGCGACAGAACTTATGTTCTTTAAACTGTTCTACAGCAGAGAAATTATTAATAGAATTTTAACATTTACTGAGGATATAATATACGCTAGGCAAAAGGAGGTGGTGCAATGCTTAAGCAACCGGCTACTAACCAAAAGGTCAGCTGTTCTAACCCACTAGCGTCTCCATGGGAGAAAAGACCTGGAGATCTGCTCCCATAAAGACTGTAGCCCAGGAAATCCTATGAGGCAGTTCTACTTTGTCATATAGGGTCCCTATGAGTTGGAATCGACTCAATGACACACAACAGTAACAATAACAAGGCACTACGCTAAGCAATTTATATACAATATTATCACGTTCAAAAAAGAAGAAAAGCTTACGATTTTATTATAAAAGATTAGCATAAAATGGACAAGAAAACTTGATAAAGAAATCATACGCGTTCATATAAAATCGATCACATTTATGAATATAGCTAATAGCCTAAAGAAAACATTACTAAATGAGTCTAAAGCAAAAAAAAAAAAAAGAAAAGAAAAACCCATTGTCATCGAGTCAATTCCAAGTCTAGCGATGAATCAAAACAATAGTATATCATGACCAAATAGGACTTTTCCTCCTGGGGATTCAAAAGTTTCAGCATTGAGAAACGTACTGACATAATTCATCATATAAAAAGGTGAAAAGGTACCTTCATAGAGTTCAAAAAGACACCCACTCCTGAGTTAAAAATAAAACAAAGTAACAACAGCAAGAACAAAACTCTCAATAAACCAGGAATGGGAACACACTTTCTTAATGTGATTTTTCAGGAATGGGAAGTAACTTTCTTAATGTGATTTTTAAAAAAAAATTACCTCAGGAAGTCAGTAATAAACATCACACTTAAAACAACATAAGAAACTTTCTCATTAAATATATATATTAAGAAAAAAAACCAAACCCCTTGCCATCAAGTCTATCCCAACACATAGCAACCCTATAGGACAGAGAACTGCCCCATAGGGTTTCCAAGGCTGTAATCTTTACAGAAGCAGACTGCCACATCTTTCTCCTGTGGAGCAGCTGGTGGGTTTGAACCACTGACTCCTCAGTTAGCAGCTGAGCACCTTAACCACTGTGCAATCAGGGCTCCTACTCAGGTCAACAATTAACGTCCATGGAAGCAGCAGTCAAGAAATCAAACAACATACTGCATTAGGCAACTCTGCTGCAAAAGATCTCTTTAGTTTTAAAAAGCAAAGATGTCACTTTGATGACTAAGGGGCACCTGACCCACGCCATGGTCTTTTCAGTCACCTCACATGCATGTGAATGTTGGATAACGACAAAGGAAGACAGAAGAATTGATGTGTTCAAACTATGGTGCTAGTAAATATTGAACATACTGAGGTCTGCCAAAAGGGTGAATAAATTGGTCTTAGAAGAAATACAACCAGAATGTCCCTTAGAAGCAAGGACGGGGAGACTCTGACTCGCTTACTTTGGACACATCATCAGGAAAGACCAATCACTAGAAAAGGACATCATGCTTGGTAAAGTAGAGGGAAAAAAAACCAACAACAATAACCAATTGCCACGGCGTCATGGACCCCATGTGTCTCGGAGAAGAAGTGCACTCCACCGGATTTTCATGCCTGTGACTTTTTGGAAGCAAATCGCCAGGCCTTTCTTTGGAGGCACCTCTGAGCGGGTTTGAACTGACACCCTTTTGGTTAGGTACTAAGCGCTTAACCGTCTGTCCCACCCAGGGACTCCTTGGTAAAGTAGAGGGTCAAGGAAAATGAGGGAAACCTTCCATGAGGTGGATTGACACAATAGTTGCAACAATGAACTCAAACACACCAACGATCCATAAGGTCACCATGAACCAGAGCCGACCTGATGGCAACTGATGACAACGAAGTCAGATCACCGGCACGAACAGATTTAGAAAGACACCCGTGACTACACGGGCATTTAGCACCCAAAGAAAAAAGGGCATTTCAGATCAGTGAGCCGAGGGGACTATCCAATTAACAATGCTGAGAGAACCCTCTACCAAGCACAAAAATAAATTCCATATGAATTAAAGATTTAATTATAAAAATAAAACCACGAAATAATCAGAATAGAATATAAGAGAGTATCTTTGACATGGGCATGGGGAAAATCCTAGGATGCATGAAAGCCAGAGATCATAAAGGAAGAGATTGATGGATTGATGGATTTGACTACAGGGAGTCCCCGATTTACAACTACTCCGTGGTAAGCCGGTTCTGACGTAAGTCAAAAAACACCTCATTTTTTTTAGTTTTCATTATTATTGCCTTTTATTATCACTATCTCTGTAAATCCAATCTGTTGTCTTTGTGGGTTGGAAACATTACAGCTGAGTGATAACATCAGCAAATTATGTGCTGCAACTTTGTATGTAGTACATATTACTAACAGTAAGATGTTAAAAAAAAAAAAGGAAGGTCGTAAGTGCGGCTGCTGTAACTCGAATATGTTGTTGTAAATCGGGGACTTCCTGTACATAAAACTAAAAATTTATTTTAAACCCAAGATAACAATTAAGTTGAAATGACAAAGGTCAACATGGGGAAAATATTTGTACTACAATATGCTCTTACGGAATCAAACAGACTAATTCCTTAAAAAAAAAAAAAAAAGTGCAAAGGACCTAAACAGGCAATTCACAAATGAAGAAACACAAATGGCCAATAAGCATACGAAAAGCTACTCAACCTTGTCAACAAGCAAAGAAATGCAAATTAAAACAATAATCTCCCATGTTTTCCTGGGAGGAAACCAGATCCCCTCAGACCCTCTGGGAGGTAGTGTAGGTGGTATGGAAGCAAACCACACTCATTTTAGCAGGTATGTTGTTCAGAGTATGTCCGGGATGGCCAGAGAATACGATCTCTTTGCAAAAGGATCCCTAAGAACAAGTACCCATAGGAATCTTATACAAACAATGTATTCCTGGGAGACAAAAGTTGACCTGAGTCAGAAATGACTTGCCGGCACTTAACAACAATGCTACCTTTTTGGTTAAAAGAGGAGGAGGAGAATCAGACCTTATAAGACTATATACTCCTCTCTGTTTATACATTCACAAAGAAACTCTGGAAAGATACATTCAACATTCAAAACTAAAATCAATGGTTACCAGTGGATATAGGGTGGGGAGAGAGTGGTGGGAATTAGACAGATGAGGGCAGGGGTGGAATGGAGATTTTGCTCCGTCCATATTTTTCTAAAATTTGTAATTTTTTGAACCATAAAATGTATTATCTATTAAAAGACTGAATTAAAAATTTCTGCTGCTTAAAAAAAATAATAATTGGGTTTGATTTTTTTTTTCATACCAACATTCCCATATAGCACCGCCAGGTGTCACAGTTTTGACTTTTCAGACAGGAACTACCTGCATCTCATCCTAGAATTCAGCTATACTGAGCGGACTACAAGGCAGTTGGAAAATTCTGCTGTAAGACTTTCCAAAGGGCAGTTTGGTAACATGTATCAAAATGGAAATTTTTCATTTTACAGAAATGGCACTTCTAAAACTTTATCCTAGACAAATTACAGGATAGGAGTGCACAGATGATTGCGGCAGGATTATTTACAAAAAGGGAGAAACCAAAACTAATAGTATTTACCAAGGTGGGGACTGGTACAGTAAGTTATGGTCACTGCCACAGATGCTGCTGGTCACAGACCACACTTGGAGTTAAGGCCATGGAGTCGATTCTGATTCATAACGACCCTACAGGACAGAGTAGAACTGACCCATAGGGTTTCGCAGGGTCGTTATGAGTTGGAATCAACTCAACAGCAGTGGGTTTAGTTTTTTTGTTTTTTCTTTTGGCGGGGGGATCTTTACAGGAGCAGATCACCAGGTCTTTTCTCCTGAGGAGCCACTAGCGGTTCAAGCCGCTGACCCCTATCAGCCAAGCACTCAACCACTGCGCCACCAGGGGATCTGCTAAGGCCCCAGAAACTCCTTATCCACAGCTGTCTTTGAGTCTCTGCTCCCCTCACTCCCCTGGGGGGCTGGCTTACCTTGTCAGCTCAGGGGTGTGGTGCTTGGAGTTGGAGCAGAAGATGTTGTTGGACTTGCGGGAGCCGTCCAGGAACTCGTGCACCGACTGGCTTCGGAGACTGGCCAGGGGTCGGGCCTCATGCTTAACAAACCACTGGTGCGCCTCAAAGCACTTACTGCAGATGAGCTGCTCACACTCGAAGCACCAGAAGTCCGCAGGCTCTTTGCAGCGGGTGCAGGCCGCATGGAGGCTCACAATCTCCCGGTACATCGACAGGCGCCGCTGCAGACTCTCGAAGAAAACGTTATCCAGGGCCTGCGCATCAGCACCCGGGGACCTGGGTGCCTGGCAGATGGGGCAGTGCACGCCCGCTGCCTCCAGGCATCCCGAGCACAGCGTGTGCAGACAAGGCAGCAACTTGGGGCACTTGGCTTCGGCCTTGCAGCACTGGCAGCACAGGAACTGGAATTCCTCCTCCACGGTTTGCTGGGGGACCAGAGAGAGGCATGAAGTCTGGAGAAGACCCGGGAGTCCATGCCTACCTGGCCACCTACCCCTGTGGGCTGGAGGCTCTCTCCATCCAGGGCTCCTGGGACCTCATATTTCATTCCACCTGGTGAGTCACTGAATGATGCCAAACCCTGACTTATCGGCACCCCAGTCCCCATTTACTCAGGCCTTCCTGATCTCTGCCACAATTCAATGACTACCTACTTTCCATCAGACACACACTAAGGTACAAGGATGAATAGGACATATTCCTGCCTTCAAAAAACTCAGTTTAGAAGGCAGTCACACTTAAGGACCGAAGTGTAAACCTCATATAAAATGCTTAACAGTACCTAGCACGTGAGAAGCTCTTCATAGATGTTAACTAGTATTGTTCAGAATACTAGTCTTAATTAGAATAATAAAAGTTACTGCAATACGGTGTCATTTGTGCTTTCCTGAAGAGGAGCAAAGGGCCTGGGAGAACACAGAGCAAGTGACCTCACATGGTTCCTTGTTGGATGGGGGTGGGGGAGTTGTCCAGAACAGGCTAAGGCAAAGCTTCCTGGAGGAAGACCTAACATACCCCTTCTCTCAGTGGGGCAGGGAGGATATTCCAAGACAAGGATCTGGAATGCTTTCTGGAGGACGGACAACTTGAGCTGTGAGGCCTTGGCCAAGAGACTTCCGTCTGGGCCACAGTTTCCTTTCTCAGATTTGGAAGCTTTAGATTTTCATTATCCCACAACTGGGACATGACCCCTGGCTCCGGGCCAGTGCCAAAGGGCTACTCTCTGTCCCCTGCTAATCTGTGGTCCTTCAGCTGAGGTAGGAGTGTGGGGCAAGTCCACAGGGGTGGGCAGGAGAGCCCTATGACCCCCAGCTCTTGTCCCTGTGGGCGGGAGAGCCCTATGACCCTCAAGCACTTGTCCGTGTTCAATGGAGAAACCGCAGCGCAGAGAGGCTGCCCCAACTCGTCTTGGTCCCCTTTCTACTCTCCCCCACTGCTCTACCCCCTATCCCAGTCAGGAGGGTCAGGACCCTGGCGTCTGATCTTTCCTCTTTGTGCCACTCTTCAAAGTGCTTGGCCAGGATCCCCATTACACCCTCCTCCTCCCCGCCCCTATCCCCCACCAGAGCAAACCAACAAAGCCCAAACTCCATAATCCCCACACCCAACAGTACCTCCGTGGGGCTGGGGCTGGGGCTGGGGCTAGGGCTGGGCTGGTGGTCCTCGAAGGGGGACTCCGGGGGCGGCATGATGGGCAAGTCGGGCAGTGCGGGGTCCTTCTGAGGCCCCGAAGACCGGGCGGGTGCGGGCTCTTGCTGCATGGTCCCCAGCGCAGTTTCGATTCTCGGTTCGGTTTAGAAGAGCGGGAAGAGAAACTAAACGGAAGGCGTGCGTCAGAGACCTCGGAGTTGTCCAAAGGGAAGCGCTCGGTCAAGCCCGCCCCCCGAAAGGAAGTGAGACAGAGCCTGGGGGCGGTTCTAGGGGCGGAGAGGTAGACTGTGGGTTTTGAAGTGGCGCCTACAGCCCGGGGGAGGGAGAAGGAGAGGAGCAGTTGCGTCGCTGCGTTGCGGAAAGGGATGGAGACAGAGCTGACAGGGAGAGAAACAGCCTCCACCCCTGCCTTTGATCCATTCATTCTGCTCACGCCGGCACAACTTTGTGCCAGCCTCCAGCTGGGAGCTGGGGACTGTTAAAAGAAAATGCTGCCGCCCCCCTCTCGCCCCCGCCCCCCCGGTTTAAACTTAACTTTTTAAAAATATATATTTAATTTTATTTTTGGTGAAAATATACACAGGAAAACATACACCCATTCAACAATTTCTACATGTACAATTCAGTGACATCGGTGACATTCTTCATGTGTGTCGCCATTCTCCATATCTCTACCCAAATTATTTCACCACCATTAACTTAGACTCACTGCCCCTTACACTTCTCATCTATGCTTTAGCTACTGTTGTCAATTTGCTCTCCTACAGATAATTCTTTAAAAGAGCACAATGCTCAAGGCAAACATTCTTTACTAATCGAGCTAAACTGTTTGATTTAAAGATGACTTCAGGGGATAGTTTTGGTGCAAGGTTTAAAGATTTTCTCAGGGCAGTAGAAGTTGGGGTTCCTGCATTCTCAATAGGTGCAGTAAATCTGGATTTCATAATAATTTGCAATTCTGTTTTACGTATTTTCCTTTTCTGATCCAGATCCATCTATTGAGTCTTTGACCAAAACATTCAGTAATGGTAGCCAGGCACCATGCAGTTCTTCTGGTCTCAGCAGTAGTTCACAGAGGCAATTAGACCTGCAGTTCAGTTTCTTCTCTGATACCTGGGTCTCTTTCTTCCTCGGCTGCTCAAGGTGAACAGAGGCCAATTGTCATAGTCTGGATGGCCACTAACAAGCTTTGATGGCCCCGGGCACTACTGAAAACACTAACAGGTAGAACCCAAAACAGAAAACCAAACCTGTTGCCATCTTGACGACTCGTAGTGACCCCATTGGACAGAGTAGAACTAACTGCCCCATAGGGTTTCCAAGGAGCAGGTGGTGGATTCGAACTGCCACCTTTTGGTTAGCAGCCAAGCTATTAACCACTGCACCACCAGGGCTCCAAGAGGTAGAATAGAAACTCTAAAAACAATATTAGGCCAATTGACTGGACTGTCCCACGAAACCATGACCCTAAACCTTTGAACCAAGAAAACTAATCCCATGAGGTGTTTGGTTGTACCTAATGGACTTAACTTTTAAACCTTTCCCAGAAACTAAAAACTCATGATAAAGACAGCTCTGGGAAAAGTTTAGATAGTTAGATAAGCCATAACTAGCCTCCAGAACGCAGACACGAAAATGTAATAAATGGATCCGAGCTAAAGCCTCACTTTTAGATAGCCCACCTCCTGCCAAGTAAATGAAGGACAATCAGTCATTTTAAATTTCTCCTTTGGGAACTCCCCTAACAATCTGTATTGCCTAGAAGCTGCTCAAAACTGTGATGTCCCAAACTCACCTCTTTGGAGGGGTGCTCACTCTTTGAAAACAGTTTTTTCTGCCCGATGAAACCTTTGAACTCTAACTGACTTATTGATCAGATTTGTATTTTGACAGGGCACAGAAAAGATCCACACATGACTCCTGCTTTTGAAGAACCCCAGATCTAGCCAAAAGCAGGCTGGGGAACAGTCTTGCACAGTGTTGGGACTGACTGGAAAGCAGATCCTCAGCTGGGTCTTGAAGGAACAGAGAGAATTTGCCAGGGATTTAGGGATTGGGAGGGCACTTTAAGCAGAGAGAACAGTATGTGCAAGGCATGGAGTTGTGAAACAGAAGAGCCTGTTTGGAAACTAATTTTGGGTATTTTCAAATTTAATAGGGGACTTAGGAATAATGAGGCCAGAGGAGTGGGCTGGGGCGAGATCATAGCTAAGGAGATTGAACCAGTTCAGTGGGTGATAGAGAATCAGTGAAGGGTTTGGAACTAGGAACAGAGCAGTCAGCTGTGCTTGTTGGGATAGTCACTCTGACAACCTAGGGGTAGGAAGTCTGGTCTAGGACAGTGGTTGTGGAATGCCAAAGAGGGGTCTGAGTCAGAGGCACTGGGAGGGAGGGCGCTGACTGAGATGAGTGGGACAGGATGACACTGTGGATGACAGTTGGAAAGGCTAGCGAGTCTGAGGAAGGTGGTGGTGGTGGTGGGAGCCAATCAGCAGGCATGAAGAGGGTGAAGAGAGAGCAGGATAGGTCTTGGGCAGCTGAGAATCATGCCAGACCCTCAGCTGATGAGGGGAGGAGGAACACAATTTCAGGGGGCCTCACTTGAAACTTGAAACCATCCCAACCACGGTGCTGAGCCCTGTGTACCCATTTCTGTTCTCAGTTCCAACACAGAACAGATTAGAAAGGATGGTGACAGGGTCTTGCTCTTGTAAAGCTTATAATCTGGGGTGCGTGCGGGGATAGTAGGGAGATGGTGGAAAGAGACCCAACTTGCCCAGAAACTGTGAGAACCCTCAGGAACCTTCCTTACCTTCCAGCCTGGTCAGTACCCCCAGGGTACCTACAATCAGGTCACCCTCTGAACACCAAACTAGGAAAAGCTAATGATGGTGGGCAGCAGAACTGATCTGCAGAACAGTTCTAGAAGTGGGCTGAGGGGCTGAGGTGCCTGGGGAGGGAAGATAGGCATATGGCCAAGACAAGAAAAACTTTATTCATTTCTTTGCTCCCTTTAGAGGACAGCCTGCTCCCAGCCAGCCCCAACACCCTGGTGGGAGTAAAGGCTTCTCACAGTAAACTCACCATTTACATTTGGGTTTTCTCAAGCTGTGGAGAGGCAAGTTACCTCTGGGTACCTGGATCAAGGGCACGGTGTTTGAGGATCTGCAGGATGGAGGGTCTCACTTCTGTGATGCCTGGATGGCCTGCCCTCTACATAGCTCTTTGCTATCCCCTCCTTCATAACTCTGCTGTGCTCCCTGAGTCTGCACAGGAAATTTCTCTCTTTTTTGCCAAAGTTCAGGCCCTCTCGCCCCACCTTGGACCGCAGTAACCTATACCTTCAGTCAACAAATAAGTACTGAGCATCTGCTCTGTGCCAAGCCCAGCTTCCTGGGCTGTGTGGGGAGGCAAAGAGGAATCTTTTGCTGGCCATGCCTGCAGAAACCCTAAGTCTAGATAAGGGCACCACTCCAACGTGCCTGAGGTCCCTGAGTGGTGCAAAATGGTTAGTATTAACTACTAACCTAAAGCTTGGCAGTTTGAATCCACCCAACGGTGCCTTAGAAGAAAAGACTGGTGATCTGCTTCCCTAAAGACTAGAGCCAGGAAAGCCCCATGGAGCAATTCTTTGTAACACGTGGGCTCACAACAATGGGTTTTGTTTTGTTTTCCACCTTGTCGCGACCCCAGTGTGCGAGTTTGGAGAGGGAGAAGGCTGATAACAGCATTTTCTTGATTCTGAGGCGACTGGAATCTTGAAAACCACTTTCAAAGCCCAGCTTCCTCTCCTGCTCCTTTTCTAAGGCCAGGTAGGAGCAGGGAGGAAGAGACAACCCCGTCCAGCAGCCCCCAGGAGCCCAGAACCTCCCGCCCCATGGTCGTAGTTCGGTCCTCCGAGGACAGGGGGCGCTGTGCGACGGCGGGAGCTGGGCCCGGCCTGCCTCCTTCTCCTGCGCCCCGGCCGCCGCTGGTGGCCGCGCAAGTGAAGCCGGAAGCGGCGGCCAGAGTCCAGGCCCGCGGCAGGGGCGGGGCATTGCAGGTTCGGCTGTTCTGGTCCCGCACCGCGTGGGTCGTGGCCACTGCCGCCTGTCAAGCGCCATGCTCGGCAGGTCCGGGTACCGGGCGCTGCCCTTGGGGGACTTTGACCGCTTCCAGCAGTCGAGCTTCGGCTTCCTGAGCTCGCAGAAGGGCTGCTTGTCCCCGGAACGGGGCGGCGTGGGGACGGGGGCCGGTGAGTGGCCGCCCAGCACTGCGGATCCGTGGGGAGCCTGCCGGCGCCCCTACTCCCAGACTCCATCCCCTCTGAGAAACCAGCTGGCCAGGCCCCCTCGCACCCTAAGAGGAGGGACCGAGAGGAGATTGCGCCGTTAGCTGGGGTTCCTGGCGCTGATTCGCCCCCTCTGGGACTGTGGGACTGCAGCCCTGGAGCCAGCGCAACTCTCTTATCTTTGAAAGCCATCGCCCACCATCCCGGCCCTTATCAGCCCTCTAGGCCTGAGCAGAGGTTTCAAGACGCCAGTTTGCACAGGAAAAAAAACAAAACAAAACAACAACAACAAAAAACCGAGGTCTAGGCAGAGAAGGTTACCAGCACCCAAAGAGCACTTGGCTGCAGAGAAATAGCAAAAATCTTCACCCCAGAGGGCACTTCCTTATTTCCCGGTGAAGATGCACAGACGGAAAAAGGCAGACCCTCAGCAGTCTGTTGTGTCTGTGCTGAGCCTCTCTTGCTCCAAAACCTTCCATGGTTCTCTTTGCCCGAAGGCCAGATCCCACACTCCTCAGCATGACAACAAAAGCCTGGCCCTCCTGTATTGACAGCTGCCCTTATCCAAGGGTTCCTTTTCTGCAGAGGCTTCCAGGGTCAGAGCCAGGCAGGAAATGGAGACTTAGTGTCCTGGGACTTGGAGAGCCGAGAGAACGTGGGGTTCTTAGAAAGATGAAGCAGAAGTACCCTTCTGTTTCCTGTGCAAGATTGGAAGGAGGGAAGAGCAGAGTAATCTCTTCCCAGAATGTGGGTCTGTCTCAACGCCACTTCATCCTGGGCACCTGGTTCTCCTCCAGGGGCCAGGACCTCTGGCTCAAATGAGCCTCGTCTTCCTGGTTCCCCATCTCCCACTTGAGCTGCTTGAAGTGAAGCATGCATTTGATAGTCCTTAGGGCATTGTTGGTAGAATGCTTGCCTTCCATGCCAAAGACCTGGGATCGATGCCTGTCCCGTGCACCTCACGTGCAGCCGTGACTCATCTGTCAGTGGAGACTTGCGTGTTGCTATGATGCCGAACAGGTTTCAGCAGAGCTTCGGGACTGGGCAGCATTTAGTTCTATTGTGCGTGGGGTTGCCTAGCAGCTAACAACAAGGGCATTAAATAGGGTGAGGAATAGTGAGCTGGAAAAGAACACCTTAGCCCCTATTCAATGCTCCATTAATGCTTTATCCCTTTAAGCTAAGACTAAGACATTATTTTCAAAAGGACTCCTGGTAGGAGAGGAGGAGTATGTTAAGCCAGCTACATTCAGTTCAACCCAGCTCTGTTCTAGGTATGAGTAGGCAGCATAAATCAGACAAGGAGGCTGACCCCTGCTCCGTCCAATGAGGGGAGCATCATGTAGATTGGATATTCAGATTCAGTGGCTGGTGCCTAGCAGAGCATAGGGCCTTGTGGGAGCAGGACTCAGAACAGGCTAGTTTTGAACTGTGGGAGGTGAACAGTCCTTAACTAGCACCTGCCCAAAGATACGGGCACTGAGAATGAAGGAGCCTTTGAAAGGGGAGGTGGGCAAAAGATACACTTGACCAGGTTTCTGCTGTCCTGCCAGACCCAGATGATATTCCTTGACTGCCTCTGCTCTCCCACCAGATGTGCCCCAAAGCTGGCCCTCCTGCCTCTGCCACGGTCTCATCAGTTTCCTGGGGTTCTTGCTCCTGTTGCTTACCTTCCCCGTTTCTGGATGGTTTGCCCTGAAGGTAAGACTGCCTGGGTCAGAGTGGTTGGGCCGCACTGAGAGCTTTGCCACTGATGAGTGCATCCCCTATCCTCTGCTCACTTCCCTAAATAATGTATTACCCCACCTCTGTGAAACGAGCTGGGCAAGGATTGTTCATGCCCATCTGCCAGATGAGAAAGCAGAGGCTCAGACCTGTCCAAAGTCATCCAGTAAGTGGTAGAATAAGTCTTCTCAAACTCCCAAGTCCTGGAACCTAGACACTGGCTTGAAGGTACACACAGATATCTTTGCTAAGTGTTCCACCCTTTGGGTCAGGCTAAATTAGAAATGAGACTAACTTGGCCCAGGAAGTAATGAGTAACAGGCCTCGTTTTCAATAAGGGGCAGTATAGACAGGAAAAGGATGAACAATTCAGGTGTAACGATGGACTCAACATACCAATGATCATGTCCTGGGTTATGTTTTGTTCTGTTGTACATAAGGCACCATGAGTCAGAACTGACTTAACGGCAACTAACAAGTTGAAGATCAACCGAAAGCTGCAGCGAAGCTGGGAGCTGGGGCTGGCCTTGTCCTTTGTGTGGCCCTAGGCAACAGTCAACTTTGTGAGAAAGCGTCTGGGCTTGGTGTGGTCTGGAAGGGAGTCCTTAGAAAGCTCTAGATCCTAGTTCTAAAACTGCCACCGAAACAAATGCTGTGTGCCCTTGGGAAGGTCACTTTGCATCTCTAGACCGCCATTTCTCAGTGTGGACGTACCTGCTTTGTGAAGGCTCCAAGGACCAGAAGCTGGCAAAGGCCTTTGCTCAAGGGTGCTCAGAGAGCATTCCAGCCTTCCCCCTAACTAATCCAAGGGCAGACAGTTTCCTGATATGAGTCATGTCTAGTTTCAGACCACAGTGGTGAAGCGTTTCTCTGAGGATCGAGTCAATGCAGTGTGGTGGTTGAGAGCATGGCCTTTGGAGTCATTCAAGACTGAATTCAAATCTTGCCTATTTTACTTAGTGGCTGTGTGATTTTTGAGCACGTCACTTAACCTCTCTGAGCTTTTGGTTTTCTCATCTACAAAACAGGTAAGGATGTTTAACTCTGACCAAGGCGAGGAAGAGAGGGTGAGGGAAGAACCTGGGCAGAAGTCCTTGGCTGGCCTAGGCTCACCATTTTCAATCCTTTTCCTTGCCATTGTGGACAGATCGTGCCCACCTACGAGCGGATGATCGTGTTCCGGCTGGGCCGGATCCGTACCCCCCAAGGGCCTGGCATGGTCCTGCTCCTGCCCTTCATTGACTCCTTTCAGAGGGTGGATCTGAGGACACGAGCCTTCAATGTCCCTCCCTGCAAGGTGAGGGCCTTCTCAGCTGCCCTGGACAGAGGGCGTGGGGGCTTGCACAGTGGACCATGAGCACCAGGCCCTGGGCTTACGAGTAACCATCTGGGATGGGGAGGAAGAGACCAGAGAAATGAGGATGGAGCTTGAGAGGGCATCCTTGCTGCACACACCTAACCCCAGGCAATCGGGAACACCATTTTGCCTTTGAGGAGCTAGCTGCCAGGCGGGTGGGTCAGGCAGGGTGGCCCCAGGGGCCTGACGTCCCTGCAGCCCCAGCCCTTTGGCCCAGCCCTTGATTGTCTCTCCTCTTTCACGGCCTCCTCCAACAGCTGGCCTCTAAGGACGGGGCAGTGCTGTCCGTGGGGGCTGACATCCAGTTCCGCATCTGGGACCCGGTGCTCTCGGTGATGGCCGTGAAGGACCTCAACACGGCCACGCGCATGATGGCCCAGAACGCCATGACCAAGGCCCTGCTGAAGAGGCCGCTGCGGGAGATCCAGCTGGAGAAGCTCAAGATCAGTGACCAGCTCCTGGTAGGCAGCCCAGCGCCCCCTCTTCCCCAGGTCACTTTGCACAAAGCACCAGATGGCTCTGGGCCTCAGTTTACCACACATCCGGTGAGTGTAATATCCTTTGAAGAGCCAGTGGGACTATATGTTGAGGAATGGCAGGTGGGCATAGGGCACAGCGATCTTGGCAAGCGCTCCTGAGAAGTGAAGGCGTCCTGAGGGGGGATGTGGCCTGGATAGAAATTTCCGGGTCCTGCCTCTGACTGCTGAGACTTCACCCATCACTGGTCTCCTGGGCCCAGTGTTTGCCTGATAACACTGGGCCTCAGGGGCCCCCTGAAGTCCCCATTGCCCAGGCCTGACTCACAGCAGGCAGGTGGGTAAAAGAGCAGGTAGGAAATTCCTCGCTCCACAATGCAGCCTCCTGGGCGTGTGCTTTTTTTGTGTGTAGTTTCCCTTGTTCTGAAGAGAACAAAGGGGCCTGGGTATATTTGAACACTTCCTGCACTTCTCCATGTGTGAGAGAGTTTATCTACACTGAAATAAGCCACTGTAAATCCTTTCTGCAACAAGATGGGGTAGAAGTAACTGCACACACAGTGGCGTGGCCCCTTGCACCTCCTGTCAGGTCTGACTGGGTAATGTGAATGAAGTTTTGCCTCATTGTCTTCGGCTCTGCTTTCCCCACGGGACTTAGGGTGAGAGGATGGGACGGGGAGTGGAGGTCCCCACGCCTTCAGGAAGTAAACTGGCAAACAACCAGCCAGGTAAAATTCCCCAGAAAATAATATCCATGATAGCAACAATAGCTCCCCGGTGCATTTCATAGTTTAAAAAGTCCTCTTGCCTCTGTGCCAGTGTATCTCAGCTTCACATCTTCGCTGCAGGAGGGCAGGTATTATTGCTTTGTTTTGGAAGGAGGAAACAGAAATGACTCGACTTGCCTCTAAGAGCCCTTCAAACGCATCTACATCTGTGCCATTTCTCCTGCCTCATTAGAGGCACCCCGGTTCCTCAGTGTGAGGCTCATCCCTGCACCAGGCAGTGCTCTGGGTCCCAGCTTCTCTGGCCAGGGCTCAGTTCCCTCCGTTGCTTGTCTTCTCTCTCCCTTTCCCTCTCCTTTCTGCTCCCTTTGCCCGGTCCCCTCCAGCTCTCACTGCCTCTCTCCCCTTTCCCTTGGAAGGCCCCCATCTCTCCCCTCCCGTCTACCCACCCCCCACCTTGAGAAACCTCTGGCTGACATCGTGGCAGCCTCTCTCTTGCCAGCCCAGTGGGTGCCTCTCAGTCTTCTCTAGGGGAATGCCCAGGAAGCAAATCAGAAACTGGATGTCCCTAACTCCCCCGGCTCGCCCCCATCCCACATCCAGGCTGATGAGCCTAGTGGTTCCATTTCTCTCGTATCTTGCTGTGGCTTAAAGTTGAACAGAATTTTTTCCCTCCCCTGGTGTATCTTGGTTTCACAGCCACCACTCTGCCGGATACAGATCTGCATTATTTCTCACCTGCCATTTGAAATAATATCTCACCTGGTCTCCCTGTCTCCCCCCGCAGCCCCTCCAGTCCAGTGTCCACACGGTAGCCAGGAGGATCTTTCCAAAAAGTGGGTCTGCCTTGTCACCTCCCTGCTTAAACTCTGAGACTCCTTGTTGCCTGAGAATAAGTCCAAGTTAGCGGGCACAGCCCTGCCTCTCACCCTCAGCTCTCTCCAGCCACCCAGCCCGCACTTGAGGGCCCAGCTCAGTGAAACTATGGTTACTCGCAGTTCCTGGAACATGCCAGGTTCTCCTGTCTTGGCTTTGCACATGCCGTTCCCACTGCCTGGAAGGGTCCTCCTTCTCCTTACGCCCTTTCACTGAATAATTCCTCCTCTTCTTGGCATCACTTCCCATCCCTATCCCAGGCTCCCTGGCCCTCCAGCCTGGCCAGGCCCCCTCCTGGGTACCCACCCCCCACTCCTGTCTAGGCACTCATTGCAGCTGGGTTGTAGTTGCCCTCTGCCTGCGTTCCCAGGCTGAGAGCTCTCCAAAGGCAGGCGTGGGCCTCACCCGCTTCCGTGCCCCCACCTGGCCATACCGGCCTGCCTAAAGGAGGTGCTCGGGGAAGGTGTAATGAAGGCACCCTGTTTCTCCCCACACTTCCCTCCAGCTGGAGATCAACGACGTGACCAGGGCCTGGGGGCTGGAGGTAGACCGCGTGGAGCTGGCAGTAGAGGCCGTGCTCCAGCCACCCCAGGACAGCCCAGCCAGATCCAGCCTGGACAGCACCCTCCAGCAGCTGGCCCTGCACTTCCTGGGAGGAGGTGTGTCCTCAGTGGCAGGAGGTGCCATTCCCCCAGGGCCAGGTGAGAAGCCCTGAGAGGCAGGTAGGGGAGAGGAGGCCGCTGTCCACGTATGTATCTGGGCTGAGAGGGGAAATGGAGACTTTTGTGGGGAGAGGGGTGTTTTGTGGGAGGTTGGTGCCAGCCAGGGCTTCTCTAGTCCAAACAGCACTTCTGATGGAGACAGAAAAAGGCATCTAGTCTGGGCGTATGGGGCCTTGCCCCAGAGCACTCAGCTTGGCGAGCAGAGCACAGCACAGGCTGCACTTGGCTGCTTGCTCCGTAACCAGGCACCCTTGTACAGTGCACACCCTGCACAGCTGTTCAGGCAGCCCTGATGCTAGAGGGGACCAGAGCTAAGGCAGTGAGTAGAGTCCAGGTGTCTGGGAGTGTATGAACGCCTTTGGGAGCCCCCATGGGAGGAGGTGATAGGGCCCAGAGGGAAGCTGGAAAGTGAGTTTTACACCCAAAGCTGGAGTAGCTTGAACTGGGTGGGGCATTAGGGCTACAGCCTCAGGGGAGGTTTCTTAGCAGGGGGGAGGAAGTTGACAGAGGCCTGAAGGGGATAGGAGGGGAACTGTGTACAGAGGTGCTGAGGCCATGCTGCCCTGGCCTTGGCAGCACACTGACCTTTGCCCCCTCCTCTCTGTCTACCTCCCCGGCAGACACCTTGGAGATGGTGAGTGAAGTTGAGCTGCCTGCCCCACACGTCAGTGCTGGGCCCAGCCCGAAGCAGCCTGTGGCCGAGGGGCTGCTGACTGCTCTGCAGCCCTTCCTGTCTGAGGCCTTGGTCAGCCAGGTCGGCGCCTGCTACCAGTTCAACGTTGTCGTGCCTGGTGGCACCCAGAGCATTTACTTCCTGGACCTCACCACAGGTGCCATGGCCTGCCTGCCCTTCCTTCCCACCCAGGTTGCTTGTAGGCCCCCACCCGTAGTGGTCCTCTTTTAGGCTGTCTCCTACTCCTGCGAGCAGTTTAGGGTGAACTCACGGCGGTCTGGGGCTCAGACGCCATTTTCAGACAATGATTATCCAGGCAGACCCCCACCGTCAGCTGACAGCTCAGATGGCCGGGCTTCCCACACCAAGAGGCTGCACATGTTGTGGCCTACTGTGTGCCAGGCACTGTGTGGAGCACTTTTTGTGCCTTATCTCACCTGCTTCTCATCGTGATCCTGTGATTTAGGGATTGCCATCATCCCCATTTCACAGATCAGGAAACTGAGGCTCTGAGCAGCCACACAGCCAACAGGACTCGAACCCAGGGTGTTAGAACCTGAACTCTTAACCACTGCTCTCCACTTCTCCCAGTAGGACATGATAACTCTGCAGTTAAGCAGTTCTGAGACTGATGGAGGGAAGGCTTTTTGTAATGGGGATAAGTTTCATTTTACAGAGTAGATCAGCAGGGGAATTCCGCAGCACCCTTCCCCCATCCCTGTAATCACCCCCTAATGCTCCATTTTCTTTCCCTCGCAGGACGAGGGAGAGTGGGACGTGGGGTGCCTGAGAGCATCCCCGATGTGGTGGTGGAGATGGCCGAGGAGGACCTGCGGGCCCTGCTGTGCAGGGAGCTGCGGCCCCTGGGGGCCTACATGAGCGGGCGGCTGAAGGTGAAGGGTGACCTGGCTGTAGCCATGAAGCTGGAGGCTGTCCTCAGGGCCCTGAAGTAGCAGCAGCCTTGGCTGGCCACCCATAGCCCAGCCCCGAGCTTGGCACCAAGCCAGGACGGCCTCTTGGAGGAGGAGGTGGCACTGTTGATGCACCTTGGGGAGTTGAGGCTCTCCAGCATTTCAGGCCCAGCCTGGAGCCAATGGATGGAGGCTGGGAGAGGCCAAGCCAGGCTGTCCTGCCCCTCTCGCCTGCAGCACTGGTTCTCTGGACAAGCCTTTGCCCATCCCGAGCTGGGTGCACCGTGTGGATGCGCCTGCCCTGCTCTGCTCTCCACCTGGCTGGGAAGGCAGGACCACCGAAACGGCCTGGCAGCAGCTGCTTTACCCTTATATGAGGGGCCAGAGTGTGTGGCCCTGGCTCTGAATCCTGGGGGAGTTTGGAAGGAGAGGCGGGGGGTTGGGCGGGGAGAAGGCAGGCAGCCACCGAGAAGAGCTCACTGCAGTGGACGGCACCTGGGGATCTGGGCTGGGCCTGCCTTCCTGGGTGCAGTCCAGGCCCAGGCTAGTGGGGGGGTGGAGATGGAAGAGAGCAGGGCCTGCCTCCCGCCCCCTGCCCTGCTGCTGAGGATGATGTGACTCATGGACTGGCCGTCTTGCATGCGTGATGGGCTGGGACCCAGGGCAGCATGAAGGGGAGCCCTGCCGTCCTGTGCTTCTTGCCAGAGGTCTGAAAACCTCCAAAACAAATAAATGTGTTTACAATCAGAAGAGAGAAGGAGCGGGGACTGGGTGTGGTGGGAGTGGGCAATGCCCATACTACAGGGCCAGGGGGCTCCAGATCACCCCTTCTGTGCCCTTCCCTGCTGAGTGTCTCCAAGTGTTGACCCCTCCCGCAGGCAGAAGGGCGAGACAAGGGTCACTTTGTTGTCCCTCTTTATGGTGGAGGTACAGGTTTACCAGAGGAAAGGGGCATGAGTGGGTCAGAACTGGGCCCCCAAACACATGGACCTAATGAGGGGCAGGGTGGTGGGCCCATCACCTTAAGGAGAGGCATTGGGCTGTGACCATCCTCTCCTGTCCCACCCAGAGTCACTGCCTGTTTCTCCACGGGCTGAAGGGGTGCACGCAAACTGGCAGTGAGGCCTGGCCCCAGGAACCCAGTGGTTTTCTGCTCTGGTGCTCCAGCCCCAACCCCAGGGGCCCCAGAAATGGGCCTCTGACTTCTCTGGTCTTAATGAAGCTTACTTCCTGGAGAGTATCATGGAAAAAACAGACAAAAATCAGAGCTAAATGAGCGTCCCCTTTGAGGAACAAGCACAGCTTGTCCTCTGGCATCAGGCCTGGCCCTCCTGGGGCACGCTTCCCCTTTCTCTGGGTCAGGCTGGTCCAACTTTCCCTTCTGCTCCAGCCAGCACCCCTTGTCTCTTCCCGCCTCCTGCACATCCTCCACAGTGCCTGAGGCACTTCCCTAAGGCCCAGCACAGACCTCACAGCCATGGGGGTTCAGGTTTCAGCTCTAGGGCACCCTCCCCCCAAACCTGGAGCGTCTACAGGCCTCCTCTCGTGGCCCTGAGGCTTTCCAGCTGGGGCTATCCTGCCTTCCAACCCTTACCAGCCCCTTTCAGCTGGGACTAAGCCTTCCCTCCAATCCCCAGCAGCCACACTCCCACGCCCCTTGAGGCCCAGTGGGGATGGCAATGCTTGGTCCCTATGCGTTACTGTCCCTAGTGTTTGTGCCTGCCTTCCCTGAGGGACCATGTGCTGCGCGAGTGAGCGAGTCATGTATCCCCTCCATCGCTGCTGCACACAGTGCATGCAGCATTAATGGGGAAGGCCCACGGATCCTCACCGTGAAAGCTGCACCTTGGTCTGAAGAAGCACTTGCCGCTCCGGGGGGAGACAGGAATGGTGAGATCACAATCTGAGGGAAACTGAAACTCCTCATTTCCTCTCTGGGCCTGGGAAGAGTGACAGAACATTTAGGGGAAACTGAAACATGTCTGGACATCTGTGTGGGTGGTGGCGCAGTGGTAAAGTGTTTGGCAGCGAACCAAAATGCCAGCAGTTTGAATCCACCAGCCGCTCCTTGGAAACCGTATGGGGCAGATCTACTCTGCCCTATAGGGAATCAACCTGAAGACAACGGGTTTAGTTTTGGTTTGGTGTGGGTGGACAACAGGGCCTGCCTGCCCAAGGTTAATACAGGGTGGGGGAGTAGGAGCAGGGAGTTCATTTCTTGGCTGGGGCAACAGTCCGGGGGAAGGGAGTCCACAGGCTCAAGGGCCCTGGGCTAAGGAGGACTAAGCATACCTGGCAGTCCGCAAAGGGTGAGGACTGCCGTGGAGGGGGGATGAAGAGGGAGGATGAGGGTGTGTGTCAATCACAGGAGTCTTCTGGAGGAGGTGATGCCTGAGACTTGCAGCTAAGTGAGCCATGAGAGAAGAGAAAGGGAAAGATAGTCAGCCAAAGGGGAAGGCCCCTGCAAGGGTACAGACGGAAGAGGTACCTGGGCACTTCATTTTGGGGAACTGGAACCTAAAGTATGAGGAGGATGTGGGCAGGGATTTTAGGGGTGGGATAAAAATAGTGGCTGTTATGAATATGTCCCTTTATTGGACTAGATGCTGTCTATAGATTTTTTCCTTAAAACAACCTAGTGAATAATATTTTTTAAAAAAATGATTACAATTATGCTATGTTGATGTGTTAATATATATTAATATTATTTTGGTGTTATTTTAAAATTGTTATTTAACTTTTGAATAGCTAATACATTCACATGGCCCCAAAAATTTTAAAAGATTAAAAAGGCACAAAGAAAATTATCCCTCACATTCCTGACCCCAACCACATACTTCCCACACCTTCCTCCAAACAGGCAACCTCCTGCTATTAGTTTCTTGGTTTTTTGGTTTTTTTTAATACATAATCTTAGGCCGGGTTCTCTAGAGAAGCAAAACCAGTGAAGCGCCTCTCTCTGTCTCAGTTATCTAGTGCTGCTATAACACAGATACCACAAGTGGGTGGTTTTAACAAAGAGAAATTTGTTCTCTCACAGTCTAGGAGGTTAGAAGTCCGAATTCAGAGTGCCAGCTCCAGGAGAAGGCTTTCTCTCTCTGTCAGCTCTGGGGGAAGTTCCTTGTCATCAATCTTACCCTGATCTAGGAGCTTCTCAGCACAGGGACCCCAGGTCCAAAGGACACACTGTTCTCCTGGCTCTTGTTTCTTGGTGATATGAGGTCTCCTGTCTCTGCTCACTCCTCTTTTATATTTCAAAAGAGGTTGATTGAAGACACAACCTGATCTTGTAGATTGAGTCCTGCCTCATTAACATAACTGCCTTTAATCCTGCCTCATTAACATCATAGAGGCATGATTTATAACACATAGGAAAGTCACATCAGATGGCAAAATAGGGGACAATCACACAATACTGGGAAACATGGCCTAGTTAAGTTGACACACAGTTTTGGGGGACACATTTCAATCCATAACACTGTCTATAGGTAGGTGCGTGTATGTATATATATATATACCTACAGACATATGTAGCAAGAGAGAGATTTATATCAAGGAAATGGCTCACACAGTTGTAGAGGTTGGAAAGTCCCGAATCTGTGGGTCAGGCTGGAGGCTTCTCCTGACTCATGTACCTGCAGGGTCTGGTGAACACAAGATTGGCAAGTCAGTTGCTAGCTCAAGTCCTAAGGTCACATGAACAGGAGCCAGCTGCAGGATCCAGAGCGAGCAAAAGCCCGCAAGCCTTGCCAGAAATTCCACCTATATTGGATGCAGGCCATACCCCCAGGGAAACTCCCTTTCAGCTGATTGGCTACTCACAGCAGATTCCTTCATGAAAGTGATCAAATTATTATATGATTGACAAACTACATCATAACTGCCAAACCACTGAGAATCATGGCCCAGCCAAGCTGATACACAACCCTAACAATCACATGTATATATAAGAAAATCCATATATATACATATATATATATATATCTCTCCTGGTTTTTTTTTTTTACACAACAGATGTCAACCTAGCAAACACCAAGTTCTGCAAGTTCTGCGAATTTGTTTACATAACGCTACATCTTGAAGGCATGTTGTTGTTAGGTGCCATTGAGTCAGTTCTGACTCATAGTGACCCTGGGCCATCCTCACAATCGTTATGCTTGAGCCTATTATTGTAGACACTGTGTCAATCCATCTTGTTGAGGGCCTTCCTCTTTTTCGCTGACCCTCTACTTTACTAAGCATGATGTCCTTCTCCAGGGACTGATCCCTCCTGATAACATGTCCAAAGTATGTGAGACGTAGTCTCACCATCCTTGCTTCTAAGGAGCATTCTGGTTGTACTTCTTCCCAGACGGATTTCTTGAAGATGTAGGCTTTCCCTATTCTTTGTTCTTGTTAGTTGCCATCAAGTTGATTCCATCTCATGGCGACCATGTGTGCAGAGTACAGCTGCTCCATAGGGTTTTCAAGGCTGAGACCTTTCAGAAGCAGATCGCCAGACCTGTCTTCTGAGGAGCCTCTGGCTGCATTTGAACTGCCAATCTTTCAGCTAGTAGTTGAAGGCTTAACCATTTGTGTCACCCAGGAACTCCACAGAATGGTGCCTGGAACATAGTAAAGGCTCAGTAAATGTCAGCTACACAAGTGACAGCAAGCACCACCCAAACTATAGGGAAATGAGAAAAACCATGAGACAATGTATAAGCCATGGACTTTGTCCTAGAGGGCAGTAGAAGTCATTGACAGGAAACTTTGATTATTGTTACATGTATTTGATCACAATTTAAAAAAAAGAAAAGGGAAGTAGCAGACTTCAACTTCTTTTTGGGATGTAGAATGCCACAAAAGAACCTCACTCCATTCTAACAACAAGAAAAAGCCAGATAATCTGTGAAACCATAATTTCTTCAACCCATCAGAGGGCTGAGGTCATAAGGCAACCATGAGAAAGGAATCCAAAGAGCGACAAGCTCCTTCTCCAAGGAGAGACAGGACACAAACTGTTTTGCCTTTGACAGAGCACGAGGAGGGCAGGAGGGAGTTTGCACTCACTGCTATGCTCTTTTTCCCTGGGTGTGCATGAGGAAGACTGGAGGCAGAGCACGAGCCTGGAGAAAGCCCCCTGGTGGCACAGACAAGCAAGAGGTGATTGGCTGCTGTTTGCAGGCAGGAAATACCACCCACTTCCCCGGAGGACTGTTCTCTCAGACAAAGCAAAAACCTTAAGTCACTGGGGAAGGGACAGCAAGCTGTCTAGTCCCAGGATTGTTGTTGTTAGTTACCCTTGAGTTGGTTGGAGTCGGTTCTGACTCCTGGCGACCCCATGTATGCAGAGTAGAACGGCTCCCTAGGATTTTTCCAGGCTGTGACCTTTTGTAAGCAGATCACCAGGCCTATCTTCCGAGGAGCCTCTGGGTGGGTTTGAACCACAACCTATCTGCTAGTTGTTGGGCTTAACCGTTCGCACCACCCACACAGTATTCCACTGTATGGATGTATCAATTTATTTAACTAGTCCTGTTTTGATGGACGTGTAAATTATTTTTCGTGTTTTGCTATTTCAAACAATGTTGTGATGAATAACCTCTAACATATGTTATTTCACCCGTGCTTGAGTTTATTTCTAGGATAAAATCCTAGAAGAGGAAATGCTGGGTCAAAGCATGCCAGAATGCCCTCTTTGGGGGTTATACCACTTACATTCCCATCGTCAGTGATTGAGTCTTTATTTCCTCATAGCCATGCCAACACCGTGTGTTATTAAACTTTGGGAATTTTTGACAATCTGATAAGTGAAAAATTGCATCTCAGTGTAGTTTTTTTTGCTTATTGTTCAATTACTTATTGCTTTTGAAGTTCCAGCAAAGCACACGGGTTTTTGCTGTCTTCCTCCAGCATTTACTTTTTTAAAAAAATATCAACTTTATTGAGGTATAAATTTATGTACAATAAAGTTATCCATTCTAAGTGTATTGTTTGATAATTTTTGACAAATGTGTCCACCTATGTAACCACTATTCATAAGCAAGAGTAAAGAACATTTCCATCAACTCACAAAATTTCCTCTTATCCCTTTCCAGTCAATCCTCACATGCCTCAAGCTACCAGTGATTTGCTTTCTGTAACTACTGGTTACATTTCCCTTTTCTAGAATTCCAAATCAGTGAAATCATATCGTATGTACTGTTTTATGTCTCTTCTTTCTCTTACTGTAGTATTTTTAAGAGTCATCACTGTTATGAGTACCAGTAGTTTGTTCCTTTTTATTGCTGAGTAGTCTTCCTTTGTATAGATAGACCCACAATTTATTTATTCATCTGTTGTTGATGGACATTTGAGTAGTTTCCAGTTTTGAGTTATTTAATAAAGCTGTGAACATCTGAGTACAAGTCTTCCGACGAACATATGCTTTCATGTGGGTAAATACCTAGGAGTGGGACTGCTGGATCAAACCCCTATCCAACCAGTTTCCAAAGTGGTTGTAACATTTAGATTCCTATGAGAGTTTCAGTAGTCCATATCCTTGCCAACACTTAGTGTTGTCAGTCTTTTTAATTTCAAATACTGTAGTGAGTGTGATTGATTACATTGCACATAGGGTCACTATGAGCCAGAATCCACTTGATGGCAATGGGTATGGGATTTTTTTTGGTTGTCTTTTGAAGGCAGAAGTTTTTAATTTTGATGAAGTCCAATTTATAATTTTTTAAATGGTTGCAGTTCTTGTGCCTTGTCTAGGAAGTCTTTGCCTATCCTAAAGTCTTGAAATTTTTCTCCCATGTTTTTCTAAAAGTCTGTAGTTCCGGCTTTTGGTCTATGATCCATTTTGAGTTAATTTTTGTGTATGGAGTGAGGTAAAGGCCAAGGTTCCTTTTTTCCCCATGTGGATATCCAATTGTTCCAGAAAATACCTTTCTCCATTGAATCACCTTGACACCTTTTAATCTGAATTCTCTTATTTTGAGTAAGGTTGAGCATTTTTGTAATAAGTTTAAGAACCATCGTGTTTCCTTTTCTGTGAACTGTCATTTTATCTATTTTTCTAGTGTTGGTATTTTTATTTTGTTTTTGACACTAGGAGCTCTTTAAATATTAGGATAATTAAGCTGGTTTTTTTTGTTATACTTCTTGGAAACTTTTTTTAATCCAATTTGTTGTTTATATTTGCACTTGGCTTATATTTTCCCTGTGATTTTTTTAAAATGTATTTGAATTTATAAATCTTTTATTTTATGACTTCTAGATTTTGAGACATAATAAGAAAAAACTCCACTCTGAATTCCTGTACTCATATTATTTCGTTTTTTTACATGTAAATTTTTGACTCGTTTGGAATTTGAGTTAGTGTAAAGTATAAAATATGGGCCTCCCCCCCATTTCTTCAACATCATGTATTTTCGTTTGTATTTGGGTCTATATCTGGGCTTTCTGTTGTGTTACACTGGGCTAATGTTTATCCATGTTTTAGGACCACTATGTTTTGATTATTGAGACTTCATAAAATGTTTAATATCTGTAGGGTCAATTCTCTTTAACGCTATTTAAGAAAGTTTTGCTGTTTATTATTTAAAAAAAAAAAAGTTAGAATCATCCAGTCTAAAAAAATTGTTGGTATCTGTCCTAGTTATCTAGTGCTGCTCCAACAGAAATACCACAGGTGGATGGCTTTAACAAAGAAAAGTTTATTCTCTCACAGTTTAGGAGGCTAGAAGTCCGAATTCAGGGCTCCAGCTCCAGGAGAAGCTTTCTCTCCTGTTAGCTCCGGGGGAAGGTCCTTGTCATCAATTTTCCCCTGGTCTAGAAGCTTCCTAGCGCAGGGAACCCAGTTCCGGAGGATGCGCTCTGGGCATGCCAAAGCAGTGAAAACAAAGCCAGCATCATCTCTGAGGACGCTGGTTCCCTGGTCTGCGGCTGTTTCCCTGAAGGGACACACAGATGCCCAGTCGTGAGCTTGTGGTGCCATCTAGTGGCTATTTGGGGAATAGTCGGTTTCCTCGTTGCTGACGTTACCTTTCAAGGGCCAGGAAGGGTCCTAGGGGGCGATGGAGCTGGGATAGTGGAGCGATAGTGAAGGGGAGCAGCCAGAGCCTGAGCCCCAGGCACTGGACTGCTCATCTTGCCTGACTATTCCATATATATTCACGTACACACAAACATCCCTGTGTGTACCTAGGTCCAGGGTAGGCTTGGCTGAAGGAGGAAGGTGGGAAGGAGGGGGCAGGGGTGGGAGGGATTGGCCTGGAGACATTGTGGGAGGTTGACTAGTGTGACCAGGACACTGTAGATCATGGGGTTCAGTCTGTAAAATGGGGCTAGTTATATGAAAGGCTATTTTAAGTCTAGGCTGTCTCTAAGGAGCCCTTGTGGCTCAATGGTTGAGCACTCAGCTGCTAACTGAAAGGTTGGTGGTTTGAACCCACTCAGAGGCACCTCCAAAGAAAGGCCTGGTGATCTGCTTCTGAAAGGTCACAGGCATGAAAATTCTAGGGAGCCCAAGTTCTACTCTGCAGACATGGGGTCGGCAACTGGTTTAGGAGGAGGTGCTTTTACTTTCGTAGGCTCCTCCCACATCAAATATTAAAGTGCACAGAATTATTACATTAACTATATCATTTTACTGTACAATAATATGAAGCAATTTTTTAAAATTTTGGCTTGGAAATTATATGACTACACACGATTCACTTACAGTATAATTATCCAAGATTTCTCAGCAGTCCTTGGACAGTCATTTGTATTCTTAAAGTGTTCACGGAGTTAGAAAAAACTAATCTACCAATTCTTTTCAAGTGTAATGAAATTCTTATGAACACTACATTTAATAATTAAAGAAGTTGACATAGAGTTAATGACATAAATTAACAAACAATGACATTTTCTAGACATTTGATGGAACATTTATTAATTTGGATTATTTTGTAGTTTTTTATTTTAGAACTAAGGTTTTTTTCAGGTCATAAATATTTATGTAGGTCCCTGAAAATCTTGAGGACTCTGGGTACTGTGCCCCTTGGGTCTACCTTACCTGAAAGATAAGTAGCCCTTCTAACACCTACCCCATAGGAGAGCTATAAAGAATAAAAGGGGGATAATATATGAAAACAGTTAAGAACGAGGCTGCTAACTGAAAGGCTGGAGGTTCAAACCCACGCATCCTCCAGGGAGAAAGACCTGGTGATCTGTTTCCATAAAGATTACAGCCAAGAAAGCCTTATGGAGCATTTCTGCTCTGTCACATGGGGTAACTATGAGTTGAAATTGACTCAATGGCACCTAACAACAACAAGAACGTACAAAAGCATTTAGCATAGTGCCTGGGTAAACTCTTAAGTACTCAATAAAAGGTAGTTGTTGTTGGTAGTTAGCTGCGTCGACCCCATGTGCACAGAGTAGAACAGTGCCCCGTCAGCCTTTTCAAGGCTGTGACCTTTCAGAGGCAAATTGCCAGGCCTGTCTTCCGAGGCACCTCTGGATATGTTCAAACTGCCAACCTTTCCGTTAGTAGTCGAGCACTTAAACATTTGTGCCACCCGGGGATCCTAAAAGGTAGTCGTTGTTATTAAATATGCCTGCACACAAATACTCGCCTATTTATTCATTCAAACATTTTATTAAGCACACACTATGGGCTAGTTAGAGCAATGTTCTAGATGCTGGGGCTCTAGTGGTGAATAAAATCAACCACAACCCCTGTCCTTGTTGAATGTACATTCTAGTTGAGAGAGCTAGACATAAACAATAGACATTAAAAATAAAAGTCACTCAGTATGTTAGAAGGTGGTAAGTGCCTTGGGCTGGGACGGTGGGGGTGGGGGTGGTTAACAGAACAACAGAATCATGGGGATTGGAAGTAGGGGCTGCAGTGGGGTGGTCAAGGTAGGCCTCCTTGAGTAAGTGACGTTAGAGCAAAACCCTGAAGGATGTGAGGGAGTGAGCCTTGCCAATAGCAGGGAAAGGGTGAAGCAGAAAGAAGAGTAATTGCAGAGGCTTTTGGCTAAGAGAGGGCCTGGTATGTTCCAGAACAGCCAGGAGGCCAGTGTGGCTGGAATGGAGTGAGGGAGAGAGCTGGAGGAGATGAGGCCAGAGGGCTAATGCAGGCAGATCGTGTGGGCCTGGTAGGCCATTGTAAGGACTCTGTGCAATGAGGAACCACTGGAGAATTCTGAGCAGAGGGATGATTGCCTTAGGATCTGCTCTGTTGAGAACAGACTGTAAAAGCAAGGAGACCCATTAAGAGGCTGTCTTGGTTACCTAGTGCTGCTGTAAGAGAAGTATCACAAGGGGGTGACTTTAACAAACAGACATTTATTTTCTCACACTTCAGGAGGCTAGAAGTCTGAATTGAGGGTGCCAGCTCTAGGGGAAAGCTTTCTTTCTCTGGTCAGCTCTGGAGGATGTTTCTTGTCTCTTTTGAGCTTCTGCTTCTGGTCGATCTTCCTGTGGCTTGTCATCTCTCTTCCTCCATCTCTGCTTGCTTGCTTGCTTGTTAATCTCTGTTATATCTCAAAAGAGATGGATTTAGGACACACTCTATGCTAATCCTGTTTCATTAACATAACAAAGAAAACCCCTTTCCAAATGGGATTATAACCACAAGTATGGGGGTTAGGATTTGCAACACATTTTCTGGGTGGACACAGTTAAATCAATGACAGAGGCTGTTGCAATAATCCAGGCAAGAGACGATAGTGGCTTGGACCAGGCTGGTAGCAGAGCAGGCAATTAGAAGCGATTGGATTCTAGTTACACATATTTTTAATTTTGAGATAATTTTTTTTTGCCTGGGGAGTTTCAAACTTTCTTCCTTTATTTAATTTTGAGATAAAGATGGATTCATAGGAGGTTGCAAAGAAATGTGCAGAGAAGGCCCATGCACCTTTCCCTGAGCACCCCTTCCATGCCAACATCCCACTGACCACAATACAGTATGAAAACTAAGAAATTGACATTGGCACAATCCATAACGACAACAAGCTACAGCAGTCTACCACTAGGTGGGGAGCAAGAGCAAGAAGAGAGCCCCTGTGGTGCAGGTGTGGGACTTCTGAAAGCTGAGGGTGGAGCAGGAACGAAGAGAAATCCCCTCGGGTACCCCAGGCTCCAAGCTAAGCACGAAGTAACAACAGCTCACTGCTGGAGAAATCGGAAACTTGTGGTACGCTGACACTAACAGTAAAACCCGTTGCTGTTGAGTTGATTCTGACTCATAGTGACCCTATAGTGACCCTACTGGACAGAGTAGAACTGCTCCATAGGGTTTCCAAGGCTGTAATCTTTACAGAAGCTGACTGACACATCTTTCTCCCACACAGTAGCTGGTGGGTTTGAACTGCTGACCTTTTGGTTAGCAGCCGAGCACTTTAACCATTGTGCCACCAGGGCTCCTGACGCTAACAGTAGCCACAGCAAAACCCAAACCCAACTACTGTCTAGGTCAACTCAACCCCTCCCTCATGACTAACTTCCTGACAGAAGAAGAGGAGTGCCCATTTCTGAGCGTGTGAGCCAGCCACTTCATGCCTTTATCTCCCCCCATTTTCTATAGCCAATGTTTAAATTGCCCTTCCCTATGAAACCAGTACAGTACTCCAAGGAGACAAGCATGCTCCTTGGTGTGAAGAATCTTCTGTTCCAGTTGGAACTTTGAGCACCTGCATCCATAAGCAAAGTCCAGTCCAGAGTAAGCCATCAAATTGCAGCAATTTACACCAGCTCACGGTGTCAAATATCTCTCTCTCTTCATTCATTCGGGGTTCTGGTCAGCTCATCTCTACTGGGCTAGGTCAATGGGTACCAGCCATAGGCTCGGGAGTCCACATGCTTCCCTGCGCTTCAGACCATCCAGCCCTTTCTCTCTCTCTCTCATCCCTTGCCCCTGTGGGCTCGGTCAATGTGTGACAATGGAACAGGTCCAAACTCAGCCCATCTCTTCATTGCCGCACTTCCCCCACTTCCACTCATTTCGTTACCCCAGGTGGTCACCTCAAGTAAGCATACCAGGCTGTCTACTCTCTGGTTCCCTTTCACTTCAGTCCTGGAAAGGGGTTCTTCTGATGGGCACTGAGTTTTCCTGCCTCGATGTACCCAATGGCAAACTGCTTGCTTGAAATTCAAAAGTAAAACAGTAATTTATATTTCTCTGCTGCATGTCCTTTCAAACGCAAAATTCCTGACTCCAAAGGTTCTGGGTGGGGCTCAGGTTTTTGACCTAAGCCTCCAATACCCTATACACAGGGCTACTGCATTCAAACCAACAGCCTGTGTTTCTTTCAGGCAAATCCTGGTTTCCCTGTTAGCATATCCAATCAAGTATTGGCTGAAGGAAGAGTTACACGCTCTTGTTATCTGTAATACTTGATATTCATCTCCATCATACACGCAGGTCTGTTTTACAACGCTAGGTAGGAGAAACATTCAATATCCAGAGTATATTCAAATAAACACTTAACCCTTTTTAAAACATTCCAGTTTCGTCTTTACTTCTTCACACCTTGACTATATTCCTATTCATAAGCGTATGGTGGGTGGAAGCAGAAGACCTTGGCCCCTTATCAATCATCTTGTTTAACTGGCCTGACTTTTACCCCAAGCCATTCCAGATGGGGCTTTTCTCCACTCAGCTGCAGCATAACATCTCTTTCTTTCCTTTCAGCCATTACAAACAACCACAACCAAAGTAACCATCTAAGAATCACAAGTTTCACTTCCCACATCCCTCATTCTTTCTCTTCCTAAGTCTCATACTTCCATGAGTCTGGAGCCATTGCAATGAGTCCCACTCCTGACACCAACTATAAAAATGGTGGCAGCAGGGTAGTCTGACCTCCTCTAACTTCACAAGGGAGAGAGAGAACCACCATCAACGTCAAAGCTGACTCCTGTGAAGTGGAGGTTAGACTTACCTCCTCTCTCCAACCTTTCTTCCAGTTCTGACACCAGCTGTCCCTCCCACGGCACTCTCTACTGGGTTTGATAATTTGTTGCAATGGCCGCACAGAACTCACAGACCATACTCACAATTATGGAGTTTATTAGGGAAGTAAGAGATTACAATTCAGGATCAGGAATGACTCAAGATACAGTTCTTTGGTCAGAACAGCTTCGTGGCTGCGCCCACGGGCAGGCCTCTTCCTGGCCCTCGGCTTCTTGGCCCTCGGCCCCTCCGCCCCTCAGCCCCTCAGTCCCTCAGGCCTCTTGGGCCTCTTGGGCTGGCCTTATCTCGGCCCTGCTCAGGCGATTGTTACAGAGCTCTTAAGCTCCTATAATAAGTGCCCAGAGCCACCCCTCTCTGCCGGTATGCCTCGGCCGCAGGCAAGACGAATAAGTGTTTGGAAAACAGTTGCATGGTTTCTTATAATGTTATATGGCTCAGCAATCCCATTCCTAGGTATTTACCCAGGAACAGTGGAAACCTACAACCACAGAAAAACCTGTATATGAATATTTCCAGCAGGTCTAATTCATAATGGCCCAGAACTGGAAACAACCCAGATATTCATCTAATGGTAAATGGAAAAAGAAGGTGTGGTACAATCCCACAAAAGAATACTACTCATTAATAAAAAGGATCATACCACTGATACATACAACAACATGGATGAATCTCAAAAGCATTATGTTAAGTGAAAGAAGCCGGATATAGAAGACGATGTACTGCAGTGAAACCTGTGAGAGCTGGAACTCGACGGGACTGCCTTATTTTTCCAGGTCTCTCAAGTTTTCCACCTTTGACAAGGTGCAGTCTTACCACTTTTTCATGGTTCATTTTAGTGAAAAATATTTGGGTTTTCCTTCTCTGACAGGTTTCTGCCTTATACAGGCTCCAGCTTTTGCAGGTTTTGTATATGATTCCATTTACATGAGATTCTAGAAAAGGCAAAATTATAGGGACAGAAAGGAAATCAATGGCTTCCAGGGGCTGGGGTTGGGGAGCAGGAAAATGGACTACCAAGGGGCATGAGAGAACTGTTTAGGATGAGGGGTTCATTCTATATCTTTATTGTAGGGTCGTCACACAGCTACAGGTTGTTGTTAGTTGCCTCTGAGTCGACCGCAGCTCACGGCAAAGCCATGAATAAAAGAATGAAAAGACCCCCCGGTCCTGTGCCATCTTCATGATCATCGCTACGTCTGAGCTCAGCTGGAGAGTATCCTGTTCTGATCCTTAGGGTTTTCATTGGCTAATTTTTGGAAGTAGATCACCAGGACTTCCTTCCCAGTCTGTCTTAGTCTAGAAGCTCCACTGAAACTTGTCCACCAGGGGTGACCCTGCTGGTATTTGAAACACCAGTGACTTAACTTCCGGCATTACAGCACCGTGCAAGCCACCACAGTAAAGCAATTTGTTAAAACGCATCGAACTATACAGTTAAAACTTGTAAATTTCACCGAATGCAGATTATTTCTTAAGAGACCTGAATTATGTCAAAAAAGTGAAAGAGACAACGTGCTGTGAATCAGAAATGAGATGGCCTTTGATGACCCAAATCCCGGAAGTCAAGGGAAATAGAGTCCTGCTCCCTGTGGGTGGCATCCCAGGTGCAGTGACAGTCCATGTCTTGGTTGAGAAGTTCCCAGGCTGCTGAGAACCCTGGGCAGAGGCCCAGGCCCTCCCTCTCTCGTGCAGTTTAGGATTCCCAGGGCATTGCAGGCACAGTCCCCAAATATTTTGGGTGTGTGTGTATTGATACAGCAAAGAGGAATTTTATCAGGACTTAATCATTTAGTCAGATGTTATCAAGCCATGCAAGGGGCATGGGGGTTGGTGGTGGCAGATCATCTGATCTATTAAAAAAAACAACACAGATTTCTCAAAAAGGAAAAGAAATGACAAATTATCAACCTAACAGGATATTCTAGCTAACCACAAGTTTCCAGCAAGCAGCAGTAATTCAAATTGTAGCCTTTTGTATTTTTGCAAGCCTTTGCAAATCTTTATTCTCTGCTTCCTGAGAGGAGCCCTTAGGACTTTACAGGGTGGATGTTGTGTTCAAAACGCCTGGACCCATTGTCGCCCTAGCACTGATCTGAGATACGGGAAAGCATGCCAAACCCTGGGTGCTGGACAATCGTGAGCAACCCCGACTGCATGAGACACCAGGATAACTTGGGATTCCATCTTCTGGTATTTGATCCAGGAATTTTGTATTGACAGCCTGGAGTAAAATTTGTCTGAGGGTATCATTTCGAACAGGGACGGGTTATCCAATAAGCAAGGTATACACATGCTTAGCACATCAACAAAACAGAGGCACCCATTGTCAAAAGCAAACACCTGTAGGTGCCAAGCAGACAGGACACAAGGAAAAGCGAACGCTGCAGGGCAAGGGAACTAGCAGGACATTAAAAGAAGTTGATACCAGCTCTAGTGTATGAGAATGTCCGGGCTGGAAATAAAGTTCATGCAGGGTCACAAGGGTGCCTATGCACAAGGTTGTTTAAGCTATGAGGCCCCTACCACTTCGACACCTTCATTGACGTCTATCTCCTACGATCCCCTCCTGTGTAATTGAAATTCCTTATGTCTGCAGGTCTCTTGGGAGTATACTATTTCTTTCTGATAAACAAGAGGTGGGGGTGGGTTGTCGAGTCTAACTCTTGCTACATTCACTTACTAAAAATTTTGTAGTCCACTTCATCTCATTCTGCTAAAGTGGTATATGCCACTTTTTCATTTAATCATTAATTTTAAAGTAGCATTTACAAAGAAGTTACATCATGGAAAGCAAAGACACACACGCACACCTACAGTGGTTAAGAGCTCGGCTGCTAACCAACAGGTCAGCAGTTCAAATCCACCAGCCGCTCGTTGGAAACCCTATGGGGCACTTCTACTCTGTTCTATAGGGTCACTATGAGCTGGAATCTACCTGACAGCAACGTTTTGTTTGTTTGTTTATATGTGTAACTCACATATCCTATTCAAATGTGTGAATAAGCAAAGGAGGGGGTACCACAGATTATCAGTGTTTAGGGCCCTCACATGCCTTAATCTGGCCCTGATTTTGAGGCGGGCAGGATAGAATGGCTATCTTTGTAAGGGTGTCAGGATTATTTTAGCTCCATTAAATCAATTCAGAAGCACAAAATCAATTCAGCGTTTCCCCCATATGCTCTTCTCAAACTTGGGTTCCCTATTACCAGCTTTCCTGTCCCCTCCTGCCTTCTAGTCTTTGTCCCTGGACTGTTGTGCCCCATTAGTCTCATTTTGTTTTATGGGGTTGTCTAATCTTTGGCTGAAGGGTGAACCTCGAGAGTGACTTCATCACTGAGCTAAAAGGGTGTCCGGGGGCCATACCCTCAGGGTTTCTCCAGTCTCTGTCAGGCCAGTAAGTCTGGTCTTTTTTTGTGAGTTAGAATTTTGTTCTACATTTTTCTCCAGCTCTGTCTGGGACCCTCTGTTGTGATCCCAGTCAGAGCAGTTAGTGGTGGCAGCTGGGCACCTTCTAGTTGTACTGGACTCAGTCCGGTGGAGGCTGTGGTAGTTGTGGTCCATTAGTCCTTTGGACTAATCTTTTCCTTGTGTCTTGTTTTCTTCATTCTTCCTTGCTCCCAAAGGGATGAGACCAGTGGAGTATCTTAGATGGCTGCTTACAGGCTTTTAAGACTCCAGAAGCTACTCACTAAGGTAGAATGTAGAACATTTTCTTTATCAACTGTGTTATGCCAGTTGAGCTAGATGTTCCCAGAGACCATGGTCCTCACTTGGTGTCTTTTTTAGAGATGAGAACTTTTAAAATTTCTTCTGTGGTCATTGGTCTGTTTGTGTTTTCTATGCACTGAGTCAGTTTTAACACTTTATAAATATATTCCTAGAAAATTATTATTTAATGTTGAAACATTGCAATTTATTAGCATGGGGTCATATTCCCTTAAATTTCAAAAGTCATCTACAAGTTGTGTTAATGTTCCCTTTATAACCCCATATTTTGTGTAATTATTTTCCTTGAATGGACTAGCTGATGATTTGTCTATTTTAATTTGACCCTACTCTCTGCCCACAAGAAACAACTATGATGAATTACATTTTTCCTCACTGGGCACTTTTTGAGCTGCTGTTTCCATGAATTATCATTCTAGAGAGCTGGCAGAGGAAAGAGATGAAGGTTTGAAGAGTTTGGCTCTGGCCATATGTCAAAGCACAGGTATGTGGCATTTTGTCTAGTCCTAGAAGCTTTTGAGGATCTGGTGGAAGCTGTACCCCTGTCTCTGGAAACATGCTTGTATTTGAATCCTGGCTCCCCCATTCACTAGTTGAGGAAACTTGGGCAAGTTACTTAACGTCTCTGTGCCTCAACTTCCCCATCTATAAAATGGGGCTAATAACAGTGCCTCTCTCTTAGAGCCGTTGTAAGGATTAAATGAGCTAAACTTTGTATGCATTTAGAGCAGAGCCTGGGACATAGCTAAAAGTTCAAGAAGTTAGTTATTAATGGTAGTATTAGTATTCCCTTGCTGGATCTTTCCCCCTTCCTCACCTCTAGAAGGAGGTACTTATGCTTGCCGACCCAAGGGCCAGAATCGGACGTTGCTTCTGGGAATCAATGCACGTTGCATGGATGACGCAGTTTCCCTGACGAGGAAGAGGAAGGGTAGGACTGAACAGGCAGGAAGAGGGTGGTGGAAGCAGGCAGAGGAATGAGGTTGGGTTGGTTCCCTGACGGGGGCGATGGGGCTTGTGGCTGTGCTGGTAGCAAAGACAGTGTCCTGCTCTTGAGAGTGTCCTGGGGACGTGTTGAACCTCAAGGGACATGACTACATGGTGGTCCTTGTGCCCAAGTTTTGCAGGAACAGAGACATCTGCCTTGCAGGGTTCAGTCAATGAGCCTGTGTGTGTGGTGACTTATGGGGACTGAAGACAACAGGGCCTCCCCTGGTGTTCTGGGTCCTTTAAGACCTCTAAACCAGCAACCAGTTGCCCTCAAGTTGGCAGACAGATCTGAGTTGGAGCACCTCAGCCCTCTGGTTGAGATGGAAAGGTGGGGTGGTGGGGGTCATTTTAATTCCTGTTTGCCCAGCAGGCCAGCCACTTCCCACACAGCCACTTTCTTCTTGTGGTATGGAAGAACAAGACTTCCTCTGACCATAAGAAGAAAACCCGAACAGTTGCCATCAAGTTGGTTTGGACTCATGGCGACCCCATATGTGTCAGAGTAGAATCATGCTCCGTAGGATTTTCAGTGGCTGATTTTTCAAAAGTAGATCTCCAGGCCTTTCTTCCCAGGTGCCTCTGAGTGGATTCAAACCACTAACCTTTTGGTTAGCAGCTAAGTATGCTAACCATTTGCACTACCCAGGGGCTCCTTTTAAGACCTCTTTAAAACAAACAAACAAAACAGTTCCATTGAGTCAATTCAGACCCATGGAGACCTCATGTGTTTCAGAATAGAACTGTGCTCCATTTGGGTTTTCAATGTCTGTGATCTTTTGGAAGGAGATCACCAGGCCTTCCAAGGCACTACTGAGTGGATTTGAATAACCAATCTTTCGGTTAGTAGCTGAGTGCTTAACAGTTTGGGACTCTAGGGTGGGAAAAATGACCGAGGACACTGAATTTCCCACGTGGTACCTGGGAACTCAAAGCAGATTAAATTTGATTTTGATAAATAAATTAAAAAAAAAGGCTATTTCACATAACCAGGGTAAATGGCGGCCCTCAATCCAGTCCTACGTCCCCTATTTTGAGTTTTATTGTTAAAGTTTTTTCCAGATGCTCTCATTCTTTCTTCTTAGAAAGTTCTGCTAGGGTTTCTGAGGTGATATCTATCATACTCACCCTTTGGCCACAAGTTCCAGCTGCTCTCCTGGCCCTCATCCATGAAGTTTCAGTGGGGTCCCCGGGTGTGGGCAGCACCTCTCATTCTCCCTGGCCAGCTGGTGTCAACCCTGGCTAGGCTTGCCCATGGGCACCGCCTGCATGACTCATTCTGGGGCTGCAGGGAGATTTGTGTGTGGCCGCTTTCCATAGACTACTGCAGTTATGGTGCGTACCCGTGTACCCGGATGCAGCTATTGTGGGGAGGGACCAGCAGGGCCTCAGAGGCTATGGTTGGGCATCCTTGGTTTCTCTTGTCTTGACCACCAGGGGGAAGAGCCACCCGGTGGGAGCTGGGAAGTAGGGCCTCTGTGCAAGGCTGGAGGGGTAGATGTTGTCAACCACAGCAGAGAAAGCAGAAAACTCCCGGCAGGCGGCACTGAGGGAGCCCAGCCAACCCTAGCTGGCCCGAGGGGTAGTAATCCGAGGTGAGCGTGGCCTGCCAAGGAACTGGCCAAGAGACCTCCCGTGCAGAGGGGAGACTGGGTAAAGAGGTGGGGCCCTGGCCTCCCTCCCTCTCTGGGAGGGAGGCTTTGCTTTCATGAAACCTGTAAATGTCCTTACAGGCCCCCCCACACCTGGCCGAGAAGCCTGTTAACGTGCTGTCTTCGGAGTTGTTTCTGTGGATTGAGAGGCGTCCCCGGGGGGGTAAACAGTTAAGGGCTTGACTACTAACTTAAAGGTTGGTGGTTCAACCTCACTCAGAGGTATGTTGGAAGAAAGGCCTGGCGATCTGCTTCTGAAAGGTCACAGTCTTGGAAACACTATGGAGAAGTTCTACCCTGCACACATGGGGTCGCCATGAGTCGGGATCAACTCAATGGCAACTAAGTCTCAAAAAAGGTGGGAGACAGGTGATATTTTAGATCAGGGCCTTACGGGGAGAGTGTGGCTGCCTTGTGTAAGGAGGACATGACATGGACCTATAGGCATTTGGGGCAAAGATGGAGGCTGTGGTCCAGACTGCCTGCCACTGTGGGATCGGGGTCTGAGCTGGACCCATTATGCTGCCTTTCATCAGAGGTTACCCCTGGCCCAGCCCCAGCCCCCCTCATGCCACATCCCCAGTCCTGCCCCTGGCCACCACCCTGCCACATCATGCCCGGGGCAGGTGGGCAGCCTCTGTTTCCATCAGTAAGCCTTTCTGAAGGTTCTAGGCCTGGTTCTCGGTTTGAGGTCTAATGCCCCAGCTTCAGGCCTCTGTCTGCGGCAGCCCCAAGCTGGGTGATGCGCCAGGCCCTCCCCAGCTCTCTCCACTGGCTGTCCTGCTCTGCCCAGCAGAAGTCCCACTATGAGGCCACACCCACAGCTGGCATTGCCCATCTCCTCTCTCTCCGCTGCTCAGTCTCCCTCCCCGTCCCTTCTCCTCACCCCTTCCTCCTCTGCCAGACATGGAACAGCACAGAGACCAAGGAGCCCAGCCCCCTCAGGACACAGATGGGACACTGAGGCCCAGTGGGGACAGCCAGGCCCCCTACCACTAGCATTGCCTCTGCTCTGTCCTTCCTGCTCTCTAGCCACATGCACCCCAACTTGTTATTACCTAGTAGATTTGGCAGCCCAGACCAAGAGGCAGGCTGCAGGGAAGCCCACTTCCACTCAAGGTGTGTCTAACAGGCAGCATCTGTTAGGAGAGGTGGTGTGCTTCTTCGAAGTGGGGCTGAGTAAGCAGAGGACAGGGAAGGAGGCCGGACAGGTGACTCTCAGGTCCTTTCATCAGTGCCCACATGTGCTGGCAGTGGCCCTCTCTGTCTGTGACCCCCAAAGCGCGGTGCTGGGTCAGGAGGGGAGACGGGACACCATGTGCCTGTCCCAGCAGCATGGGGCTGAGGAAGGAGTTTCAGCCCCTCCTGCCTTTGCCCCTGGAGTGAGTGGCAGGTTGTCCCCTAGGAGGCCCTGGCTGGTGCTAAGTGCCAAGCCTGGGTGGGAGCACCCGGACATTGTCAAGGACCAGCAGGGACCCCTGGTCAGTGCCGAGGCCCTGTCTAACCAAGATAGTTTTCTTAGAATGTGACTTCCAAGGGAGACCCCTTCTTTCATTCAGGTGGGGAAGGTGGACCTGCTTCTCCTCCCCTCTCTGTCTCCCACTGTGGTCTCACTCACCCCTCCCTCTAGCCCCCTCCAGAGCCAGGCAGCCTTCCCCCTAACACACACATCATTGCATCCAGGAGCCCTGGGGCAGTCCTAGTATGGCACCTGTGTGCCCTCTGTGTGACCTGGCATGGGGAGGCTTGGGTGCCTCCTACCTGCTCCCATGTGTCCCCATGGCAG
Organism: Dugong dugon; assembly: GCA_030035585.1. NCBI lineage: Eukaryota > Metazoa > Chordata > Mammalia > Sirenia > Dugongidae > Dugong > Dugong dugon. The sequence continues at coordinate 19,404,107 of CM057482.1, read as the reverse complement.
AGTGGGGGTGGGGAAGCCCTGGGTGAGGCCACATGGTGCACTCAAGTTTAAAGGGGGGAAGTGAGGGTGTGTGGGAAAGGGGTAGTTAAGTAAGTCTCCCAGGAAGTGGGGGAAGGGAGGTGGCTAAGCTGGCCCTTGAAGGGGAAGACAGGAGGGAGATGGGACCCACAGGAAGGGCCCATGCCCATCCTTCCCTGGTCTGGGATGGGGTGAAGGATCCAGATGATCTACCTCCCACCAGGTAAGCCTAAGGGAGGGGACTGGCGGTGATGAGGGAGGGGTCCAAACCCACAGTGACATGGTTAGAAAAACCTCAAGGGGCAGAGGCAGAGGTCGGGAGAGAACCAACCCTTCTCCCTGGCCTCCCCTCCAGCTCTGCACCTCCTGGCTGCCACGCCTTCGAGGCACACCTGCCATCTTTACAACTTGTCTCTCCCCAGTCCTGGTGGCACAGACCCCCCCCCCCCCATCCTATGTGGAGGAAAAATACCTGGTAAACCCCTGCGCTTGAGGAGGGATGAGCCAGCAGCTTCCTCCCAGAAGGATTGTCATGGCTAGGGTGGTGCTTCAAGGCTGCACTAACAGGACGACACTGAGACAGGCCTGCAGGGACCGGTGAGGGCTGCACACGGTCACTCCATGTGGTGGCTGTCTTCCCTCTCTCTGGGCCCAGAGTTATTATAGGAAGGCTTCTTTCCTTTTAGGGGGCAGACCCTGAAGCCCCTCCCCAGGGATCATCGCCTCAAAGGGTTCAGCCAACTTGTGGAGATTGGCCAAGACAGGTCTGGGGACATCTGCCGGCCCCCTGGGGACCTGAACTCTCAGCAGAAGGTTTGTGTGCCTGCAGGAACGTGGTATCCGGGCGTCTCCATTTGTTCGTGTGTGTCTCCTCACTCACAGTTTGCAAAGTGCTTCTTTTTGGAAAAGCCACTTCCTTTCTACTCAATCCTGTTTCTTGAGCCTAAGACGCCCTCCCAACCTCGAGCATGCACAGAAGGCACAGATCTTCTTTCCAGAAAACTGCACACATTCAGCATTTGGCCCTGGGCTGGGGTTTAGAGACATGGGTTCCAGGCCTGTCTGCCTCAAACCTGCCTGTGGCCTCACACTGGTCCTGTCCGCATTCTGGGCCTGTTTTCTGAGCTGCAAACTGGGGACTTTTGACTACCTCATACAGTCCTTCTGATAGTTTAGAATGCAGCGACTGTCTGGCCCCCTCCTGCTCTCACTCCTGGGAGCACCAGGAAAGAAAAAGGGCGGGGCTGGAGTAAGGACAGCATTGCCAAGACACACATGGTGGTGGTGATGGGGGGGGGGGGCATCACAGAAAGTGACCCCCGGGTGACAGGATTCTGCCCTCACTCCTGCTCAGTGCTCCTGGCCTAGGCCCAGCTGATAGAGAGTAGATGGGCCACCGCACCTGCCCTGTGCCACAGCAGGGCCGAATCCAAGAGATGCATTGAGCAGCCCTGCTCCACTCCATCCTGCTGCCTGGGCTAGTGAGTGGCCCGAGGGCTCCAGTGGGTCAGGGCCAGGGCCCTTCTGGAAGGACAGCGTGGCTGCAAAAAGCCCTCCTCTTGGGCCCATCAGAGGGCACAGTTGCTGCCAGGGGCCTAGAGGCAAGGACAGCATCAGAGCCAAAAGATACCCGCTCCTTACAAGATCTCTGAGTATAAATGGGCTGCAGGGGGGTGGCCCTGTGTAGCTTCACCCCTGTAGCTCACCCAGGACCCCCCCTGCAGCAGTAGCTCCTTGGCTGTCCATGGCAGCCTGGGAGCCAGGAAGGAGAGCATTCCCACTTATTGATGGGGAAACTGAGGCCCAGAGGCATAGCCTGGCTTGCCCAAAGTCAAACAGCCAGTGAGCAGGAGAGTTGGCTCTTGAACCCAGAGCCCTGGTTCTCAGACCAAGACTCTTTCCCTCCAGAGAAGGGTTTCTCATTAGTGTTACTCCCCTGGAAGAAAGGATGCTGGCAGGAGCCAGGGGGATGCAGAGGAATCCAGAGGGCTCATGGGAGGGGAAGGAAAAGGGAAGGCGTCCTGGGCCTCTGTGGACACCACAGCCAGGGCAGGAGAGCGAGGCTGCGGCAGCCGCGGGGCCTCCCCGCATCACCCACTTTCGTCCCCGTTAGCCTCCAGGCCCATCTCTTGGTCTCTGCTCAACGCTGTCCCTTCTGCCAAGAATTCTCTTCTTCCTTTCTGGTCAGACATCACTCCCACATGAAGGTACTGCCATTTCCCCAGTTGAGATGAAAGGCTTGCCCTTTAGAGCCTTATGGAGCTTTGTTTTAACTCTTCCAGGAGCTATCTCACTAAGCTTGGTTGTGACCTCCCTGAGAGCAGGAACTGTGTCTGACTCTCCTGTGTGTGCCTGGTATTCAGTAGGCACTCAATATGTGAGTAAGGGAATAAGTGGGTGGTGGAGTGAGTGACTAAGTGAGAGAGCCAGCAGGGAGGTCCATGATGTGGTCATTGGGAGTGTGAGGCTGCAGGAAGTTTCCAGAAGGGGGTGGTGAAGGACCGGGTGACTGAGCTGGTGGCCAGTGGGCGGAAGCCATCCACCCCACCCTGCAGGGGATCCCACACCCAGTGGGATGTGGTCCTGCTCCCATGACATAGGCTTGGCCTGAGTTTCTGCAATGGACGTGAGGCCCTCGCGGTCAAGCCGTGTCCTGGACAGGCGTGGTGGCTGCACTCTTCCCACGTTTCTAGGGAACAATGAAGCCAAAACACATCCCCTGAGACCAGCCTAGCTCTGGCCAGCCCAGCCGCAGGCCACAGGCAGATGCACAGGGTAGAGAAACCTCGTTTTATTCAGCCCAGACCTGGGCCATCTTGCTCTGTGGTATGGCCGAAATACAAAAAATAAAAACCAACAACTAACAAAACAAAGTTTCAGAGAAAAGTTAAGTACAAAAATGGGCCTGGCATCCGGAATCCCTGTGGGTTTGGTCCACGTTCGCTCCCTGAGGCTGGCAGGGAGGGATGCCCCTGGCGTCCAGCTTCCCTTGCCTGTGGGTTGGGGGGCTGGGCCCCTTGGGCCAGGTTCGTTCTGGCAGGAGGCTGCCTGGGGAGTAGGGCCTGCTTTGGGAAGGGGAGAGATTGACTGTCTGTCCACCGGCTCTGAGATCAGGACCTAGGGAAAGAAAGACAGCAGGTCAGGAGCAGACTGCGGGGTAGGTGCTCCTCCCCAGCTGTCAGCAGGGATCCCCGGCAGCCTCGCCAACTGGGGCTTCCCTCCCACAGCCCCAATTCCCGCGGGAGGGTGGACGAGTGCCTCCACTGCCCTCGGTAATCTGGGCTCAGGGAAAGAGGCCTCCCCTCTGGCCCAGCTCTGAGGAGAGGTCTCATGAACTCTCAGACACCCAGGCCCTGGTCTCAGCACACCTCCTCCCCAGGCCCTGAGTCGCAGATTATTTTCCACGCCATTATTAGTAGAGCTGCTACTGTCTGGAAGTATTTTCTTTCTTGTTTTTTCTAATTCAGTACTTCTTCTAAAAAGCCTGCCCTTTCCTCTTCAGAAACATGATCAAAACCCACAGGCGTCAGCCCCATGGCCTTTCTGAGAAAGCTCCGTCCAGCTTCCTGTGCGTGCTGGCCAGGCCGCCCGCCTGCGGTCAGGGCCACAGAGCCGCTCTAATAAACCCTTTCCAAGCACTTATGTAAAGGGCTCAGGAGAAGGGCCTGCCCTGCCGCCCACAGGCCCCAGGGGAGACAAGAGGCGGGGCTGTTTCTCAAGCCTGGCCGGCTGCGGCTGTGAGGGGTTTCAAGGCTGCTGCCCATGGTGGCGCCTGGGAAGCAGGGTGCTGTTTCCATCCACCTTTCCCAGCAGCAGGCAGGTGGAAGCCCAAGGGGGATGCAGGCTCCCTGCCTCCCTTAGCCCCCTTTTTCCCTGCCTGCTCTTTCTTCTTCCCTCCCTCTCCTTCCCTAGAATTCTTCCCAGAAAACCTCCACTGGATGTCAAATGGCTGATGAGACAGGCCCTGACCGTGGGAAGGGTCCTGATCCAGCCTAAGAGCCAAGCTCCCAGGGATGGGGCAGGAGTCAGCAGTTCTAATGCACTCTGTGACCCGGAAAGTTCTGATCTAATTCTGCTCCCGAGGAACCTAATCTCTGCATTGAACTAGAGACTATGGTTCTTGTCTCTAAATATTCATGAGGCAGTGCAGGGTTTGTGAGCCATTAGGGCAGTGGTAGCAGACAAGGTTGAATGGGCTATCTCTAAATGGGCCCTGGCCCTGGTCACACGCTTTCCTGATCCTGGTCACACACTGAGACCTCAACCTGGTCAGACTGAGCACTGATCCTGGTCACACACTGAACCCTGACCCTGGACACATACTGAGCCCTGACCATGGTCCCACACTGAGCCCTGACCCTGGTCACACACCGAGCCCTGACCATGGTCATACACTGAGCCCTGACCCTGGTCCCACACTGAGCCCTGACCCTGGTCACACACTGAGCCCTGACCATGGTCATACACTGAGCCCTGACCCTGGTCACACACTGAGCCCTGACCCTGGTCACATACTGAGTTCTGACCCTGGTCACACACTGAGTCTTGACCCTGGACACACACTAAGCCCTGACCAAGGTCACACACTGAGCCCTGATCTTCTGGTCACACACTGAGCCCTGACCACGGTCACACGCTGAGCCCTTATCCTGGTCACACACTGAGCCCTGACCATGGTCATACACTGAGTTCTGACCCTGGTCACACACTAAGCCCTGATCCTGAACACACACTGAGCCCTGACCAAGGTCACACACTGAGCCCTGACCAAGGTCACACACTGAGCCCTGACCCTGGACACAGACTGAGCCCTGACCCTGGTCACACCCTGAGCCCTGGCCCTGGTCACACACTGACTGAGCCCTGACCCTGGTCAGACTGAGTCCTGACCTTAGTCACAGGCTAAAGCTCTCATATCTGTCAACCACTCATAAAATATACTTTTAGGGAAAGATGCCTTTCTGGGCCTCAGAGTTTCTATTTTTTGGGGGGAATTGCTTTGACTTGAGCAAACATTTTAAATCCACACTGAGTAAGGTGGGATTTCTTTGTGTATGCTTGTAAGCAGGGGGTCCCTTTGCAAAGTATTTCATGTAGGGTATTGGAGGGTGACTGAGGACAGCCAGTCTGAGGTAGCTCTAGCTGGGGGGCCTGGCCAGTTTATCAGCTTCATCTACAAAGGGGACCCAGGGACTGATGACAGCTCATGAAAATTAACACGACTTCTAATCTAGAATGCTTAATTCCATCCACTTGGTAATGCACTGTGATCAGAGCTGCCATTCATTGAGCTTCACTGTGTGCCACACCCTAGAACATGCACAGAAGTCAGGCCTTTATCTCCTCAGAACAAGCATATGTGGGAATTACTTAGAGTTGAGAAAGGCAGTGAGCAAATCACAGAACTGGGGCGTCAGAGCCCACGTGCTGCCACCATATTATGCTGCCTCCTTCAGGCTTCCACTTGAGAAATCTTAGGGAGCCAAACACTTAGGCCCCAAATCCACACCCTGCAGACTGAGTTCCACCACGTGTTCTCAGTGTGAGCCTGGCATGGGCCAGGATCTTTCTGATGAGCTGGTGGGCTGTGTTCAACTGCAGCTGTGTTGGGCCATCAAGGTGACCCTAAGTGCAAGTCTCTTCTGCATTTCCTGAGGCTCTGCTTGCTCCCCAGGCAGGAGGGGCTGGGGCAGGGAGGGGCAAGCACTTACTGGACAATTTTGCAGTTTGTTGTAGAAACATAGCGACCTGTATAGTGGATGTTGCATCTCACCACGTTGTTGGTGAAGTCAGACTCCAAAACAATGTACTTCGGGTTCACGTGCACCTGTAGGAAGAAGGGACAGAGAGGAAAGGGATTGAGTTGCTGCAGGGGATGTGCTTCATCTGGTCACCTTGGAAGGTGGTGGAGAGGCAGACAGACAGACACAGAGGAGAGACAGAGAGAGGGAGACAAGAGACACTGAGCTAGAGATAGTATACAAAAAGAGAGATACGGACAGATGCAGAGAGGCAGAGAGGGGGAAGAAGAGGCAGTCACAACATCATCAGGGCATCCTCACAGAAAAGCTGGGGCTTCCACAGAGCCTGTGCCAGGGGGGGCCTGCCCGGGGCACTCAGGGTCAGGGAAGCTGGGTACTGCCCCAGAGGACACAGTTGTGAGTGAGGGACTGAGCAGGGATTCAATGCCTAGCCTGTCCAGCTCTGAGACTCACACCCTTTCACCAGGCACCCCGTCTAGATGGCCCACTGAGGGCCTGTCTGATGCCAGATGGCATGCCCTGTCTTGGAACCCAGAGTACCTCTGACACTTACTGAGACGATGGGCCCAAGCTGTGCCTGTAAATTTTATCTGAAAAGGAACTGTTGGGACGTGTAGTGGGTTGGATAGTCCCCTAGAATTCATGTCCACCCAGAACCTCAGAATGTGACCTTAACTGGAAATAGGGTCTTTGCAGACGTAATTAGTTAAGATCTTGAAATGAAATCATCCTGGATTTAGAGGACACAGACAGATAGAGAAGAAGGCCACGTGAAGAAGTAGGGAGAGCTTGGAATGATGTGCCTGAAAGCCAAGGAATGCCAGGGATTGCCAGCAACCACCAGAAGCTGGGAGAAAGGAATGGGATAGTTTCTCCCTCACAGCCTCCAGAGGGAACCTTGATTTTGGACTTCTAGCCGCCTAAACAGTGACAGAATAAATTCCTGTTGTTTTAAGCCACCCAGTTTGTGGTAATTTGTTACAGCCTAGGAAACTAACAGAAGACACAAAGAAACCTTTTAAATGTTGGCCTAATTGGGGTGGGACCTCATGGGGCTAGGGATCAGCTTTATTTGCAGAACATTTAAGGATAGATACAATTACGTTACTTTTAAGTCCTAGTAGATACTCTTTAAGAGCCCTGGTGGGGCACTGGTTAAGCGTTTGGCTGCTAATCGAAAGGCTGGCAGTTCAAATCCACCAGCTGCTCCTTGGAAACCCTATAAGGCAGTTATACTCTGTCCTATAGGGTCACTATGAGTCGGAATTGACTCGATGGCAACGGGTTACGGGTAGATACTCCTTAAGGGCAGGAACTGTGTATTACTTACCTGGTTTGTAGCACCAATGCCTAGAACTCAGAGGGCCTTCATACATGTTTTAGGGCGAGATGAATGAGGGATGGACAGGAATGCACCTGACAACCCCAGCCATTGGATGAGGCTGGGTAGAGGTCACACCAAGTCTGCTGAGAAGGGCTCAGGAGGGGCTGCACAGCTGATTCCTGTCATTGTGTTTTGACCTCCCCAGCAGCCTGTGTTTTATGCCCATCTTCCCTGCTCTTTCTCTCCTGAACTTCTACGTGGAGCACGTCCAAGGGAACCAGTCGAATGATCACCACCTTTACTTCACACCTGAACTGAGGAGGCTGAGGTTTGGCTTTCCCAGGTAAGGTCATGACCACCTGGCACCTGCACAGCCTGCACAGCTAGGCCAAGTTGGGCTGTGTGTCCTGAACATGCTTTTCTACCTGTTCTCCCACCAAGGGAAGGAGATGGAGTGAGCATACACTTGAGTAGGAGGGACTCAGACTAGATGGACTCTTGGCCACAGAAGTCCTCAGCTTTGCAAGTGTCAGTGTGAGGAGCTGAGGGTCCCTCTCGGGTAAGGGTTGTGTCCTCTCCTGGATGGCCAAAGCCTGCCTTGCCTGGAGACAGTGGGATGGACCACATGGACTTTCCAAGTCATCCCGTGCTCTCTGCTCCTCTACTGTTTAGAGAAGACAGAGTCTCCACCTCCTCCAACATCACCAGCTTGGGCTGAAGGCTCCTTGGTGTCTTTATGGAAAGAGAGACTGTGCCTCCCTGAGGTGAAGACCTTCACAGGGAAGGGTGAACTTGGCTTGCTGCCCCAGGACGATGCCTCTGTTCAGCAGCCAGGGATGAGGAAAGTTGCCCAGAGGCTGAAATATATTTCAGAACTGAGAGGCCATTGAGCATGTCCATCTGGTTGGAGGAAGTGCCCCAGCGCAGGAGACTCACCTTGAGGATGTAGTTTCCAGGCTGCACATCGGTTATGTCAATCCACTGGCAGTCAATGTCCGCGTTGTAGGTGTCATAGCAGCCTGGGCTCAGGCCCTGGGAAAAGGCACAGGAGGAGACGCTGGAGTGCTGCTCATCCCCCAGAGCTGCCTCACGCCCACCCTCACCAGTCTGTGTCCTCCTTCCTCTGGACCAGAGTAGCTGCTCAGTGTGGGTCCTGCCACCTTCCTAGGCCCACTGGATGGATGGATGAGGGAGAAGAGAGAGAGAATAGCCAGATGGAGGGATAAAATGAAGGAGAGAAGGGTGCTTGGGATAGATGGATGGAGAATGGATAGAGACAGACAGGAGGGATGGACATTTTGTGGATGGATGGACTGATGGAAAGACAGATTCGGGTGGATAAGTGGGCACATGGGACATCATGCCATGCAGACTTTGTCAGAATGTTCCCTTCTTTCCATGAGCAGACCCTCTGGGCAGCAGGGGGCAATCCCAGCAGGGCCCTGAGCTGCAGTGAGGGCTGGCGAGAGGACCTTCACTCTGACTGGAGCAGCCAGGAGCCTTGGCAGTAGCCTGTTTCCAGCTGGGCTCAGCCCAGGCGTTGCTCTCCTCCCCGCAGGCTGGGCTTAATTCCCAGCGCTCCTGTGCCTTCTGCCTTGCCTCTGTAGCCCAACCTGGGTATGAGAGGTGCACGCGTAGCGCTTGAGGTTGCCAAAGTCGCAGGTGCTATCTTCCAGGCAGAAGCTGGCCTTGTGACCTTCGGCCACCTTCTTGCCCGTGGCTGCATCCAGTAGGTCATAGTGGCTGAACTCGTCCATGCTATGGTAATGTCTGAGGCAGGGGAAGGAGGAGGAGAGAGACGAGGGGCCCAGTCACCACGGGCCTCCCATCCTGTCCCACCCTGAGGTGGGCCCAGGCGACCCTACTGTGACACAGCCTTCTGACCGGCCTGGGCTCTTCGATCCCATGTCCCATAGGGCAGCACCTTGGGTGCTCCTCAACTAGCCAGCCCACCCTAGGACAGCTCTTCAGGACTTCTCACTTCCTTTTTGGGTTGCCCACCCCTACTGGCCTTCCTTGGGCAATGCCCTATATTCCAGACATTTCCATCCTCTATGAAGACTGATCCATCCATGTCCCATCTTGCAGCCCAGCGTTTTTGTAAGACTTCTTTGAGAAAACTCCTGCCCCAGTGATGTGTCCTTGGCAGAAAACACCTCACTGGGGCCTTCAACCAGCATGTGCATTTCCCAGAGCTCTAATGGGGGAGGGGAGGCAGGCCCCAAGGAGGAGTGGGAAGGAAGCTGGCCCCCCCACCCCGCACTCACTGGTGGCAGCTGTGCCACTCCCAGGTGTGCCGAGGCCGGTTAGGGAGGAAGTCCGCTGTGCCCTGGTTCTTGACACGCTGGGGGAAGCGCAGCAGCACCCGCACATCATAGTCGGTAGCTTCAGGAGCGTAGGCCGTGCTGCAGGGACAGGTAGGGAGACAAGTGAGTGGGGTTGGGGTCAGATCAGCCCTCACCCCCAGGCTCCTGGCCTTTGGTCCTGCTCCCTCGTCAAGGCTCTCCCATCTGACCCCTCCACAGTGGCTGAGGCTCAGATCTCTCCCCTTCCCTCTTGATCCCCAATGGGTCTGCCCGTCCCCTCCTCTTTGGCCTCCACCATGGACTCTTCCTAAGGCAGGGGTCCACTGAGCCTGTGGTGACCCTCTGAGGGCCCCTGAGGCCTGCAAGTGACTCTCAATTGGGGACAGCCCCTTTGAGGTGTGGAGCGGGCATACTAAAGTCTTTGGAGGGCTTTTTAAAAATAGCCCTATCCTGGAAAGTCTGATAAATCTTCCCTCCTGCAGACAGAGACCCTAATTATTGACCGATGTATGTCATGTCTTGAGTGTGGGCATAAAGACCAGGCACGAGCTTCTCAGTGTTAAAGCCTCTTCACTTTCCTGGTCCCCCATAACTCTGGGCTCCAGCTTCACACACAGGCCCTCAGACAGGCTTGGATCTTTCTGTGATCAGTATTTTTGCCCACGCAGTTCGCTCCAGCTGGAACTCCAAAGCTCACCCTATCTCCTAGGCCCAACTCAGGTCACCCTCCTCCAGGATGTCTGCCCTGACTGCTCCCCTTAGAAGACTCTTGACTGCCTGGGAGCCCCAACAGTGCTGCCTGTAGCACACCCTGACGCCACGCATGCCTGGCACTAGGCCAGATGGGACTGGGCCGCCTTTCCTTGACTTTGTGCTCAGGGCCAGCCACCCGTGCTTCTCCATTCAGTGAGCATGGGTCTGGGGCAGACTGCCTGCTCACATTCACTTACTGACTTCAAATGCGCAACTGAGACATGCCTTGTGAGAAGGGGAGAAGGGAAGAGAGAGGAATGAGGGGAGGCAGAGAGGACATACACGCGTGCGCGCGCACACACACACACACACACACACACACACACACACACACACGCAGGTGTGCCAACAGGAGGGCTGGCTGAAGGCTCCTCCCTGGCTCAGGAGCACTTCCTTGACACTCACTAAGGTCTGAGTCCTAAGGCCAGAGGAAGGAGGTGGCCAGCTGTGGGGATAAGCCTCCTCTCCGAGAGGATGTCTGGACAACAGGCAGCTCAGACTCCTGTCTGCCAGGACAAAAGGCCCTCAGCCTTGTCTGGAGGAGGGCTGGAATCTGTCTGTGTCTGCTTGGAACAAAACACCCTCCTTCCCTCTGTTCATTTAAATCCTACCCTTCTGTTCAGCTCAGCACACCATGGGAAACCATCCGGGTCTATGTTCTAGGCCCAGCTTGGCCACAAACTCGTGGTGAGACTTGGAGCATGTCCCTTCCCTTCTCTGGGTTCTGTGTGCAGTGTGCAAACTGGCACCCATTCATGGACCACACTTTAGATGATCTTGGAGGGCCCTCCTGCTCCAGGGCTCCAGCTCTGCGGGTTTTCCAGGTCTGCAGTCCTGTGCCCAGCCTCCTCAGATGCCTCAGCCCTTGCCAACCTCCCCTCCTCTCACTTCCCACAGCAGCAGCCTGTGAACCCCTCATTTTAGCTCTTATCTCACTTTACATTGTTTGGTTCTGCCATTGGGGCATGAATGAGGGGCCACTCTCTCCAGCTAGACCAGGAGATCCCCCAGGGCTGAGCCCAGACTTCCTCCTCCTCATCCCACGTGGAAGGTCATGTCAGGGCACACAGGATGTTCCATAAAAAATGTAGCGATAGTTTGGCTTTGTCTCAAGCTCCTCAAAACTGGATGGGCTGCCATTGAGGTTGTAAGTTCCTCGTCGCTGGAAGAATTATAGCAGGAACATTATGCTCTCTTCCCAAGGACAACTGAGATGAGACAAGACCTGAATAGGCAGGCAGACTGAGTGGTTCTCAAAGTGTGGTCCTTGGACTGGTGTTAGTTCATACACTGTTGCCAGTCTGTGATGAGATAAGAAACTTGCACCAGAATGTAAATCAGCTACATCACTAACCACACTGTTTAGTTCAGCTGACATTTTTTTTTTGAAGCAAGACTTTCTCAGTGAAGGAAGCAGCGAGTTGAGTTACATTCTGGTGCAAGCTCCTTATCTTGTTACAGACAGGTAATGAACAGACTGCAGTAAGCTACTCTGAGTGGCTTTGGACTACAGGTTCCATATATGAGAAAATAGAATTATAAAGAGCTTCCCAGATACTAAAAAATAAAAGTAAATACAGAGTGTGGATGTTAAAAAAAGCAAGTAATTAAGAAAAATAGGTGATTTTAACACAGAGAGATATCAACAAAAGAAGTACATAAATGTGATCTTTAACCAGTTCTTTTAGCACAGGGAGATGTCCCCAAAGCACACACATTTGAGCAGAATATTTAATGCTAATAAGCTCAGAAGCAAGCTCTACAGGAGGCAGAATCACTCATGAATAATGGAGAGTTGGCTGTGCTCAATTTCTGGGTTTGTGTAAACTGGTCTCCTTCCCCTCTGGTGTAACACATAATTGAGGCTTCTTTGTCACTTGTGCTCACTGCCCCTGCTGTGACCCGGGCAAAGATAGCCTGGGACAGCCTGGGCCAAAGCCACAACTGTTCTCTGTGGAGATAATGCCACAACCTGCCCTCTATCCTGAAAGCTTGTCCATCCTACAGAACTTCCCTGGGTCCTTGTGTGAGCACTGGAAACCTAGGCTCCTTGTGAGGAGTCTTCTTGTTAGGCAGCTCCTATCTGAAAGCTTTCAAGTCCTTTCACTGATCCTCAGTTTTCTCTTCTTGTAAATGGGAGCAATATATACCTTCTGGGCTGGTATGGAGATCAAATTCTTAAGCAAAAGTCAAGTTCCCTGCACAGTGATATATACAGAAAATGCTCAATATTTGCTCATTCTCCTCCTGACTCCCTGGAGACGGGCAAAGATCATAGATGATGAGGTCAAGGTCCTGAGAGGCTCAGGCACTTGGCCAAGGTCATGCAGCTTGTGAGCAGCCTGGCTGGCATAAGCACTAGTTCTGGGTGACTCCTGGGGTCTGTCTCAACTCTCTATGCTTCATCCTCAGTCCCTTACCTGGCCAGACACTTCTCCTCCGCAGCACAGCGTAGGGAATACAGATGGGCTCTCTGGACATACGTGGACGCTTGCACGTAGTTGGGGTCTGGGACCAAGTCAGGGAGACCTGGAGTGGGCAGTGGGAGAGAAGGAGGTAGGGAGGAAGAACATGGCATCGGAGGGGGTCAGGCTGGCCAATGTTAATGCCCAGAGGCTTCTCCCAACTCCGTATACCCTTTCCCATTCTCCTACCTCTATGTAGGCTGTCACCTCCTCCAGGAAGCCTCCCTATCCTGAGCTAAGTATGTGACTTGGACCATCCCTTATGGGCGCTCGGTCCTGGGCTCAGGTGGGACTGGATGACAACAGAGCTCCATGATGTGGGAGCCACTGAGACCTCCTGGAAGAGCTGGGACAGGAGCAAGACCTGGGAGACTAGGCAGACCTTGGAGAGCCAGAGTGAGGAAAGGGTGTTCTCAGCAGTGGGAACAGCATGAATGAAGGCCTGGAGGCAGGAGCGAGTGAACCAAGTAATTTCTGGACAGACACTCCCCTCCATGTACTTTATTCCCCAGCCTCTGGCCACCAGCCCCTAAATGCCCTCTCCTCTCACCCCTGGCATATTCAGGAACCACCAAGAGAGCCCTGGGCTTCTGGCCCAGGGTGGGTTGCAGAAGGCTCATGGGCAGAGCCAGGTGAATTTTGGTTGGCAGAAGTCGGAGTGGGCAGGAAGGGAGGGGCTGGAAGGAAAACACTTCCCCAAGCAGGCTGCTGACAGCGCAGGATCCTTAGCTGGGCACCCAGCCCGAACCTCTCAGGGCTCCTCTCTGCCTGGCATAGTCCCTCCTCCCCCACTTCCTGCCATGGGCCCCCCAGACCTGAGCATGGATCTGCATCCTCTGCCCCGACCAGGGAGGGCCTGGCTCCCTCCCCGGCAGGGCCCAGGTTCAGGTGCCCTGGGAAGGCCTGGAGACTGCTGCAGCCCTGTGGACCACTTGTTCCCTGGGCTATGTCCATCCTGCTCCCACCCTACTCCCCACGAAAGAATTGGTCCAAATAATTAGGAATAAGCAGAAACCGAACTCAGGTGTCCAGACCCCTTTCCGCATTAGAAGAAAGGCACAATTGTCTTAACGTTTGGGAGTGACGGGGCAGGGGTGAGACAGGAGGTGGGCACGGGAGACCCCAGAGCCCTGACTTCATCCCAACTCAGCCACTGACTTAAAGGGGATTGGGCCTGGGGCATCTAAGTCACTTCCCCTCTCAGGCCTCAACGATTCTGGTAGGCAAATGACAGGGTAGGGTGAAATGAAGTTGTGAATTCCTCTCAGCCTTCTTTCAAGTGCTCTGCTTTTGGGAGGCAGGGGGAGGGGGAGGGAAAGCAAAGGGGCGGGGTGGGGGGCCCCCTTCCCTCGTGGCCAAAACTCTCTAGTCAGCCTTAGGTTCAGAGATCAGGCAGAGGAGATGAACTCTGGCTTTGAAGGCTTTGATGGAGACATCTGCCTGCATCCCTAGCTGCCCCCTCACACCAGACACCTTGGGCCCCCAGACTCTAGCCTTGTTCTCCCTGGGGCCTGGGCCTCGTGCGAGGGCCTGGTCCAGGCAGCCAGCATGATCTCACCTACTCAGAATGAAGTGGCAGCTTGGAGTACAGGGTGGGTGAGGATGAGGTGGTTCCTGGCGGATGGGGGCCGCCTTGGCAAGCCTAGGGCCTATTACCCAAGCCCCCAGGAATGCCTGCAGTCATTTCCCAAGGGGCTTGCAGGCCCTCAAAGAAAGAGGCCACCTTGGTGTCAAGCTGGGAGCTAGTTCTCTCCCTTGGTCCCAGGCAGCCTCTGGGGAGGGGTGAGGAAGAGAGACACACCCCATTTACCATCATCAAAGTATCTTTTTCTCAGCAACACGTGGTGGGTAGGTCAGCTGGGCCTGAGCCTCCTGGGACCCAGCATTCAGCACCAGACAGCCTGCCTCCCCTCCTAGGCCCGGTTTCAATAAACACTGCACAGATGGCTCCACAAAGCTTTTCTGGCCCAGCCCTGCCTGTCTAGGCCAGTCTATGAGCTGTGCAGTCCAGGGAAGTTGGATGAGCCAGATGAGTAAGAGGCCAGGGACCCTCAGGGCAGTGAGGACCAGCGGTTCTGGCCTCTGACTGAGCCGTAAGCCTACTCACAGAGGGAGCTCTGGCCCTGGTCACATACTGAGCTCTGGTCCTGCTCGCACACTGAGCCCTGACCCTGGACACATACTGTGTCCTGACCCCGGTCACACACTGAGCCCTGATCCTTGTCATACGCTGAGCCCTGGCCCTGGACACATATTGAGCCCTGACCCTGGACACGTACTGTGTCCCGACTCCGGTCACACACTGAGCCTTGACCCCGGTCACACACTGAGCCCTGAGTGACCCTAGCCCTACACTGAGGCCTGATATCTGTCAAGGACTCTGAGCTTTAGACTCAGGGCTGTTTGTCCACAAATGATGGGCTAAAACTCTGTACTTAAAGAAAAAAGTCTTAAAAGGAGTTGCTTTAACATCATCAGTCTTTTTTGATTTTAACTGAGTGGGGTGGAGGTTTTTTTTGTAAGCTCCAAACCCTGGAGGGAAGGGAGGGGAGGGGAGCATTTGTAGAGCACCCCATGTGGGGAGTCAGAAGAAGAGACTGACAGCTTGGGCCTGCTGGGCACAATCTGAGACCTAGGCCTGGCCAAAGGTGATCAACTTCTCCTCTTATTGTGGATGAATTTCAGGACCAGGCAGGCAAGCTGCTTTAAAGATTAGTGGCTGAATACATGACACTTCCAGTCATCCACACGTGTGCTCCGTGCCCTGTTCCCCCAAGACACCCGGATACCCCATACCTTTGGAGGTGCTGGAGGAGTGGGGGCTCAGAGAGGGCAATGAATTTGCCCAAGGCCACACAGTGAGTCAGGGCAGCCCCAGGAGGCAATCCCAGGTCTCCACTTCCTTCCAGGGCTCCTCCTGCCATTCTTTTCATAAAAATCAACTTTTTTCAGGGATAACCTATACACAGTCAAAGTCATAGATTTTAGGTGTACAGTTGGGTATGTTTTGACAAATGTATGCACTTGTTCAACTACCAACACAATCAAGCTACAGATTGTTTCCGTCACCCCAAAAAGTTCTCTCCTGCCCCTTCCCATTCAATCCTGCTTCCCCTTCACCATTCCAGGCAACCAGTGATCTGCCTTCTAATCACCATAGATTAGTTTTGCCTCTACTAGAACTTCATATAAATGGAATCACTCCTACCATTGTTTCATTATTTTTTTTGTTCCACCATCTCTGACCATCACTGGGGCCTCCTGTGACCCCCTAACTGCTCCCTCCACGACCACCCTCTCCCCACTGTGCTCAGCCCTGCCCCTGTCATGCCCTTATTGACCGGGGAGGCAGCAGCTCTGGGAAACTGCTGGAAAAGAGGGCAGCCTTGGGAGTGCAGGCCTGTTAGGGATCCCCTGCTGAGGTCCCAGGGAACAGCCGCCCCCTCCCTCGGCTGGTATGTTTTTCCAGGAAGGAACAAGGCCTCCTTCTCCGGCCTGCTCTCCCAGGGGGCATTCCGTCAGCAGCCAGGCCTGCAGACTTGGGCTCTCTGCCCCCTCTGTCATCGTCATCAGGCTTGGGCGTGGAGGGGGAGGGTGTGTGATGCTGGAAGCGGGATGAGGGAAGCCTTGAGTGGGGGCTCGTGTGGTGTAGGCGCAGGGGTGTCATTCTGCTGTTTTTGGCTTACGGGGTGGCCATTGCTGGGTGAAGTCCAGCTGCATCCAGGCCAGTGTGATCACCCCTATCCCAAGAAGCATGCCTTTTAAAGAAAGATCCTGGAGAGAGGGTAATGCTTACCCCAAAGGTAGGGGACCAATGAAGGGATTTCAGCCATCAGTCATGGGGATGTCATTTTGAGGGGGGCAGGGATCTCTTCTCCAGCATACACAGATTCATCTGGCCCTTGGGCCTGCAACTGTAGACTCTATAAAGTGAGTTCCAATGAAAACTTCTCCCAGATCCTCCCCATCTTTATAAATGCAGAGAACTGAATTCATCACAATTCTCACTTCAAGCCAACTACCCAATATCATTGGTCTATGCAAGTTCCCCTCTTGTCTTATTTAAAGCATTTTTACTTTGATCCTCTCTTCTGACCCCAGACACGTCCTTGAGCATTTGTGTGTCTGTATAACGTTTGCAGTGCATTTGGGGTGGGTATGTGGTTTTGGGGAGTCCCTCGGTGTACAAGGAGCCCTGGCGGTGCAGTAGTTAAGAGCTCGTCTGTGAATCAAAAAGTAGGCAGTTTGAATCTACCAGCTGCTCCTTGGAAACCCTGTGGGGCAGTTCTACACCAGATACCCTGCCTCCCCTCCTAGGCCCGGTTTCAATAAACACTGCACAGATGGCTCCACAAAACTTTTCTGGCCCAACCCTGCCTCCTATAGGGTCACTATGAGTCAGAAGCAACTCGACAGCAATGGGTTTTTGGTTTGGGTGTGCAAATGGTTAAGCACTCAGCGCTAACCAAAATGTTGGAGGTTTGAGTCCACCGAGAGGCTCCTTAGAAGAAAGGCCTGGTGATCTACTTCCAAAACATCAGCCATTGAAAACCCTACGGAGCACAGTTCTACTCTAACAGACAGGGGGTCTGATGAGTTGGAATCAACTTGACAGTAACTTTTTTTTAAATGTGTTTTTAAATATATAAATGATATTGCCATATTGATCTCATTCTGTTTGATTTTTTAAAAGTTAACGTAAATATTTAAGATATAGTTATTTCACTGCTTGTTGTTGCTAAATAGGATTCCACAGTTCACATATGCCGTGTCTGATCTGCCTAGTCTCCTGGCGATGGACCCGGGGTGGCCTCCAACTCCCCGCCCCACAAACATGCTGCAATGGATGCTCGTGTGTGCCCCCTAGTGGACTTGGGTGAGGATATATATCTAGCTCCCTTTCTAATCCCTGGTCCCCTTACTCTCCGGTCTTACTCTGTTTTCTCCCAAGCCCCCAGCTCCACTGGAAGGGGGTAGGGTGAGGAATGGGTCTGACCATCCAAAGGCTGGTTGGAAGGTCTTGCTCAGGGTACTTGGGAGTCCCTGGTCACCACCAGCGTCCTGCCTTCTGCTCCCAGGAAGTAGACAGGAGGCTGGTCTGCTCTGTCATAGACCTTTGTGACCCTGGGCAAGCCTGACCCCTCTCTGGGGCTCAGTGCCCCCATTTATTCAGTGTAATTGCGCTCCACCCCACTCATGACCTGGAGTCCCGTGCCAGCCCCCTGTGGGCACGCTTCCCCAGGAGGAACATGCTGACCACGGGGGTCATGCACATAGGGGTTCAGGCTGCAGAGACCCCAGGCCAGAGGTGGGGGGGCACTGAGTCACCAAGCAGCAATAGACCCTGAGATGGCCAAAGCCAGGCTGTTGTGACGGGGAAGGGCTGGGTGCGAGTGAGTCAGGTTCCACGGCTGTTCCACAGGCAGCCGTTGATCTCAGGGTGGCCCCTTTGGCCATGGCTGGCCTCTCGAGTGAGACCCCGCAGGGCAGTGAAGACACATACCTGGGTGGAAAGGGCCCGGGCTCTGCGTTCCTGCTCCAGCCCTGGGGCTTCCCTTCGAGGGATCCAGGGCCTAAGCAGGAACCCTCCACACTGACTCTTGGGGTCCAATGTGCTCAGGACGAGCCCACCCTGTCTTCCTGCCCCAGGCTGGGCTAGAGCTGAGGACGGCTCACGGGCCAGCCCGCAGGAACCCTAGGTCAGTGACTGTCTTCCCCTTCCTGGCAGGACCTAGCTGGTGCTTTTTCATGGGTAAGGCTTCAGCAGGCCAGTTCGCCATCTTGTCCACTCTCCCCATTGTGCAGGCCCCTCTCCTTTCTGAGGCTCACTTTCAGGATTGTGGAGGAGCTGGACAAACTGTTCTTTGAGCACAGGTTTGGTGGATCAATACACTCTAGGGGATTAAAATACTTTTTCGGAGCTATTTAGTCCATTTCCCAGCCTTGGGCAACAGCCGGCGCCCTCTCACAACCTGTACAGTGCTACTTTAGCAGGCAGGAAATTCTCCCACTGTCTGACCTAAATCCTTCCTGCTTCATTAGAGATCTGTTCCCTCCTGCTCAGCGGGTGCTGGAGGCTGCCTCGGGAGGAGCGCCCTGTGGTTACACTCCTGCTGCTCGCCCACACCTCACCTGTTTCCCTCTTGGCTTCCCCTTTCCTGTGGGCTTCATAAACCTCATCGCCTTCAAAATCATTCCTCCCCAGCCGACTGCTCACGAGGAGCAGACGATGGAAAATGGAATGCAAAATAGCCCTCATCTCTGGAGCCCAGGGCTGGAGAACAAACACAGGCCAGTAGGAACCGGCCAGTGGTAGGCTAGTGCAGCCAGATGCCAGAGGAGCCCCCAGGTGGGGAGAAAGCAGGAAGCGTTCCAGAGCGCTGCCTGGAATAAACAGGAGCCGAAGAGGGCCTCCGGGGCTGCAGCTGGCAGCTCCTCGTGCCCCATGCAATTAGTGTCTAACAATCAGGGCACTGCACTGTCAGTGGCCACCCCTGTAGTGACACACCTGGTTGGTGAGCAGGCAGGTGAGGGGGCCGCAGAATCCACTTTGATCTGTCATGAAGGGGCCAGCCCAGCCCAGAACAATGAGCTATGGTAGCTGCAAAGCCGGCTCCAGAACCTTCAGTGGCTCCCCATTGCCTACAGAATCAAGCCAAGACTTCTCAGGGTGGCAGCTAAAGCCTTCTGTTGTCTGGCCTTAACCTGTCCTTCCAGATCTCTCCACCCTAAGGATCAGTGGCAGTTCCCCAGCACACCCCCACCTTTTCTATCTCTGGCCTCTGACTCCACGATGCCCTTGTCCTGGAATCCCTTGCCGTACACACACACACACACACACGCACACACGCACGTGTGCACACACTCACGCGTGCAGTCTTTAGGCCCCAAAGCCCACCTCTCAGTCCTGATCATCCCTTCCCCAGGGCCCAGGACCCCTCTTACAGTGCACATCTGCCGTTCCCCCCGGACTGAGAGAGACGATTCAATGGCAGCGACTGCCTCCCTCATGTCCAGAGAGGGATCTGTGAGCATTTGTTCAATACAGCAAACTGCCCAGGAAGCAGGCTAGGCTGACCTTTGAGGAGGCCAGCTACCTTCTCTCAACAAGCCTTTCGCCGCCACCTCACACTTCCTGCCATTGTGAATGCAGCCCCAGCCCTTCCTCGCAGCCCCTGCTTAGTGTCCCCTACCCTCACCTCCAGAAGCCCTCCTTGATGCTCCAGCCCTCTCCCCTGGGCTCCCTCCCTGCCCCCTCAGGTCCTTTGCAGTGACCTACAAGTATGATCTTTCTCACAAAACTCACTCTGCCCGCAGCCTTTCCATCCCAGCAGATGGCAACTTCATCCCTCCAGCTGCACAGGCCACAGACCTTTGTGTCATCCCTGACCCCTCTCTTTCTCTCACACCTCACATCCAGTCCATTAGGAAATCCCGTCAGATCGATCTCTAAGATATATCCTGAATCTGACTTCCCAGCACCTCGGTTACCACCTGCCTGGCTCTCTGTAACAGCCTCCTCACCGTCTCCCCACCTGCCTCCCTACTGCCCATTCCCTGCACGGCAGTTGGGGAATCCTGTTTAAATGTTAGTTGCTGCTTAGCTCAAACCCTACGTGACTCCCCAGGGCACAGCCTGGGCCCTGTGACCTTTCTGACCTGTCTCCTATTACTCCCTCTCTCACCCCTAAACTGTTCCAACCACACAGGAACACACTTGAAAATGCCAGGCATTTCCTGCCCCAGGGCCTTTGCACTGGCCATTCTCTGTCTGGAATGTTCTTCCCACAGAGAGCTGCATGGCTCACTCATTCACTTCCTTCAAGTCTTTGCTCAAATGAGGCCCACCATGACCACCTTTTTAAAAATTGCAACCTTCCTTCTGCCCCCTCCCCCTGTGCTCCTGATTCCCCCTATCTATCTCTGAATTTTCCAGAGCACTTACCACCTTCTATTACTTGCCTTCTTATGATATTCACGGATTATAAATAAAAAGATAAGACACACAAGGACAAGGATTTTGAGTTTCTGTTCACTAATGAATACCCAGCTCTAGAACACAGTGCCCAGAACACAGTAAGGCAGGCACTCAATAAATATTTGGTGAATGAATGGATTTCCTCCTGAGATGCGAAAGCCCCTGAGGGCAGGGGTGGGTGATATCTCCTCTGCCTGCCACACGGTTGCTGGCCCAGGTCTGGGTGCACAGCAGGTGCTCGTCACCGGAGAGGTGGGAGAGATGGAAGTGGGTTTGGATCACTCTGCATCCCAGGTGAGGGCAGGGACCAGTCTAGGGGGCCCTGAATTCCCCATGCCCAGCTCAGGGCTGACACCTGTACGTCCTTAGCATGTCTGCACCTCACCAAGGGTCTGGTGTCATCTGTCTCGGTGAGCACATGCTTTTTTGTCAAGTAGAAGCTGGAATTGATTCCAAAAGTCCTTTCTTTTAAAAAAGGATCACCTTTAGGGTTGGCAAACCCTGAAAGCAGGGGATGATGGATTGTCTCCTGAAGCTCTGGTGGCAAGGGCCTCTCAAGCTCCCCCTTCCCCACCTGAGTCCCTTCCTACACCAGTGTTCTTACCCCCTTGACCCCCAATTTTCAGGTGATATTGAAATGCCTACTTTTGGGGGTGCCCATAAGCAAGGTAAAAGGCCCAACCCTCAGCCTATAATCCTGAACCCAGGCAAAAAGGCCCTCTTGCTCCAGCTGCCTGTAGCAAAGAGGGGTTAGGTCAGAGCCTGGGGAGGGGACAAGCCAGAGCCTCCCTTCCAGGCTCCGAAGCCCCGAGTGCTCCTACACAGGAATGCTGGGCATGGGAATTGGAAGGAGGTGTGGGCTTCTGGGCGGGCTGCCGCCACCTCACCCTCTCTCTTCCTCTCCGGCCCATTCCAGCCACTGCCCTGGAGAGTTTTCTATTTGTTCTTGGCCTGGACAGGAAGTTTGGTGGACTCTGGCTGTGAGCTACTGGGGAGGGGTACCCCTTCTGAAACCAGAGGACACTGAAATGGCTGCCCCTGGGGTCAGGAGAGAGGGGACAGAGGGGCCGGTCTGGCCAGGCCTGGTGCCAGTTAGGCCCTAATGACTCCCCACCCTGCCCACCACCGCCACTGAAGCGAAATTAGATAACGTTAGTTAGGTTAGGTATATAAATGAGATTATATTAGGGGAAAGCAAACAAAAGACTCTCAAAAGACATCTCAAACGGGAGGCAAAATCTAACTTTTGGTTTTTCAGGGGGTTTAGGGCTGAGAGAAACAATGAGCATGGAGACAGGAGACACAGAACGTAAAACACCCTTCCTGAGGGGCAGGAGCTGGGCGAGGGTGAGGCAATCCCATGGAGCAGTCACCTTCTCCGCAGCTTGGCCATTCATTAACTTGGAGTCCTTGGATGAGTTACTTGACTTCTCTGAGCCTCAGTTTGCTCATCTGTAAAATGGGGATGATAATACCATCTATCTCATAAGGTTGTTGAGGGGATTAAATGCGAAAATGGAAATGAAATGCTTGGCATAGCACTGGTGCATAGTAAGTGTTCAATAAATATCAGCTCGGAATTGACTCGACGGCAACAGGTTTTTTTATTATTATTACTGACAATAGGAGAGATCTCTTCCTGTAAGGATGGTCCAGTTTGAGGCCAGGGGAGAGAGGAGGAGGCCTGGCAACCGGGTGATGAGAGGAGACAGGAAGTCTGCCTGGGATGAGGTGCCCAGGGCATGATTTGTTGGTTCACACTGCAGTGACCCTCGACAGCCAGACAAGCAGGCAGGAGAAGGACCCAGATCTCTGTGTCCCCACAGCTCACCTGACCCTCGACCACAACTTTCTCAGCCTAAACACTCCGTTTCTTTCTGAAGGAACAATCTGAGACAGCTTCAGGGAAGAGAGGCGGGCTGCTGAGCTGTGAAGCCAGACTCCCTGGGGTCAAATCCTGGCTCCAACAGTTACCATTTACATGACCTTGGGCAAGTTGCTTAACCTCTCAGGGCCTCGGTTTCCCCTTCTTCAAAATGGGGATAATGACAGTACCTACCTCACAGGATTGGTATGAGGATTAAATGACTCTAATTGTAAAGCTCCAAGAACAGTATCGGACAGAGAGTAAGCATAAGTGTCTATTAAGTAAGGGGTGTGGAGTCTGGAGTAAGAATGACAAGGCTTCCCTCTAACGGCACACTGGGGAGCCCTCCACACCCACTGTCCCATTTCAGCCCGCCACAGCCAGTGCCCAGAGTATAGCAGAGAGTCAAAACCTGCTGAATGAATGAATGAGGGAATGAATAAGGTGCAGGGTGAACAGTAACACATCAACATTTTGTAAAATAATGCATGGTGGTAAAGTACTCAGGATGGAGTCGTGCAGCCTCAGATCCTGGTTTCACCATTAGAGCTGTGTGACAGCAACGAGCCTGGCACTTTATTGTTATTGCTGTTGTTAGTCGATTCTGACTCACAGCGACCCCGTTGTGTGCAGAGTAGACTTGCTCCACTGGGTTTTCAAGCCTCTGACCTTTTGGAAGCCGACCACCAGGCCTGTCTTCCAAGGCACCTCTGGGCAGGTTTGAACTGCCAACCTTTTGGCTAGTGGTCAAGCACT
This sequence comes from Dugong dugon, assembly GCA_030035585.1. NCBI lineage: Eukaryota > Metazoa > Chordata > Mammalia > Sirenia > Dugongidae > Dugong > Dugong dugon. Next base: position 19,380,878 of record CM057482.1, on the reverse strand, counting down.
TAACCTTTTGTGCCATCCAGGGACTTTTGACCTTATCTATAAAGGGGGACTAATAACACTGCCAGAGCCCTGGTGGCATAGTGGTTAAGAGCTTGGCTGCTAACCAAAAGGTCAGCAGTTCGAATCCACCAGCTGCCCCTTGGAAACCCTATGGGGCAGTTCTACTCTGTCCTATAGAGTCACTATGAGTCGGAATCAACTCGACGGCCGTGGTTTAATAACAGTGCCCTGGCCTATGGGTTGCTGTGGGAATTAAGGGAGATAACACGCAAAGTGCTCAAGAAATGTGAGTGTACTTATCTCCCCTGAGGCCCAGAGAAACGTTGGTGGAGTAGCCCTGCATTCACGCCCTGGCCCACCTGGCTCCCTGGTCTTCACGGCACGATCCTCTGACTGAGCACGGGCCCCCTGGGTCGTCGCGGTACAATGCAGGTTGCACAGACTCTGTCTGAATTCTGGCTATGTCGCACCCAGCTGAGAGACCTCCTGAGACCCTGGTTTCCTCATCTGTAGAGAGAGGATGACAATCCCTACCTTGCTGAGGGGAAGAATGAAGTGCACATTTACGCTTCTAAGCTCAGTAGGTTCCTCAGCAAATGGCCGGAGATGTCACTATTATCCCTGCCTCAAGGCTCCAACTCTGGGAGCTCGTGGGGTGGAGGCTGCTTCTGTCCTTCCTGCATCTACTCCAAGCCCTGTGGCCTGGGTTGGGGGGCAGACCCAGGAGAGATAGGGGCCCAGCCAGTGGGGGTGGGGGCAAGGAGCCAGGGTGGTTCTCAGGGAAGGAAGGTGCAGATCTGACCTCTTGGGCCCAGGAAGCTGGACAGAAAGAGAGGTGCCCGGGAAACACCCTTGGGTGTGCATAAACCAGTTGTCATCAAGTCGACTCCAGCTCATGGGAGTGTCAGAGTAGAGCTGTGCTCCATAGGGTTTTCAGTGGTTGGCTTTTCAGAAGTAGATTTCCAGGCCTTTCTGCTGAGGTGCCTCTGGGTAGACTCAGACCTCTACCCTTTTGTTTAGTAGCTGAGCATGTTAACTCCTGGGTGGGCATAACCTGTTGCCATCAAGTCGATTCTGACTCATAGCAACCCTATGGCGGCAGGAGATGTAATACCTAGGCCCAGGAGCAGCACAGCACCCATGAGGCTGTACAGGACTGGGAGAAGAAGGAAGACGAGAGGAGGAGAGGTGCTTCAGGTTCTGGAGTGGCAGGTTAAGGCATTTAGATTTTGTCCTGAAGGCCTTGGGGAGCCACAGAAACTTCTTGAGCAAGGGAGTAACATGGTCAGCACATGCAGGATGTTGAACAGACTGGAGAGGGAGACAGGGGCCAGGAGACCAAGAAGGAGGCAGCAGCTCACTCCTGGCCTCCAATTGGCTGTGTGAGGACAGGGGTGGAGGATGCACGCCGGGAAAGCTGGCTCAGCCACCAAAGATGCCCGGGCGGACAGCCAGGCCGCCCGCTCCATATTACCTTCACGAGGTTGCCAGAGCAGTGAATCAGGCCAGGCTGGGAGGAGGCCCTGGGAGGAGAGTGGTGGTTCTCGGGGGCTGGGGGTGATCTGACTTGGCGCTGAGACCACCGGCTCAGAGAGGCTGAGGCTGGGGGAACAGGGCCACGGAGGCTGGGAGCAGAAGGCCTGGCTGTAGTCGAGCTGCAGTGGGAGCTGGCACGGCACAGGGGACACAGCGGGCCTGGGAAGCAGAAGACCACCCTCCAGGCCTCTCTGCTAGGGTTTGCTGTGAAAGCCGGGGAAATACCTGGCCCTTTCTGGGCCTGTGCTTCCCGCTCTCATCCTTTCCAGTTGCACGTTTCACAGTTGGGGGCAGCGGTATTGCAGGAGGCCTTGAGCAGCTCTGGCACACAGGCTGGGGAGGAGGAGGGTGCACTGGCCCGAGAAAGAAACAGGACTCAGGACAGGCGCTTGGAAACCACCAAAACATGGAGGGCCGTGGGTGGTGCTCACCATGTGTTTGGTGTTGTGAGGACACGTCCACGCCCACACACACATGTAGGCTGCCAGCACCCGGCCTCAGACCCCTTGGTGGGAAGCCAGGAGGAATGAGGTCAGTCTTGGGGAATCCGCCCTGGGCTCCCATACCAGGTCTGGGGGTCTGACCTCAAGCACAAGGCTTGGCCTTCCCTGGGCTGAGAGTTTCCATGGCCTGGGCCTAGCAGTGGGGAGGTAGAATCTACGATGGAGGGGATGGTATTGCTCCCTCTTGGGCCTCTTCCTGAGCTCCAAACGAGCCTGCCCGTGCCTGCCCCACCACACACACCCTCCCACCCTACACACCATCACCTCCAAGACTAGGGGAGCGTGCTGACCCATCATCCCTTGTGGCAATTCTTGGGCCCCTCTGGGAAGTCCCCCGACTGGGGACACCCTCTCCTTTGGGCTCCAGTAACACCTACTTGCCCAATCACAGCCCTGAGATGCCTCCTTCTGCTATGCGCTCTTCCAGGGCAGGGTTGGATTTGATGCATATCAGCATTCATGGCCTGGCACTGAATATACTACATTCAGGGGAGAAATGTCTTTGACCCAAAATGAACTCTGGGGCTTCAGGGGCCTTGGCCAGAGCCCTGCTAAGCACCAAGCCCTCCCACTCCAGAAGCGGCCTTGCCCTGGCCCATCCCTGTTGGAATTAAGTGGCTCCCTTAACAACTGGCAGGCCAAACAGGGGCCCGAGAAACCTCACTGGCCTGGAGCCCAGAGGCTGAGTCCCAGGCCTGGCTCTGCGAGCATCCTGCTATGACATTTGAGGCCTCAGTCTTCTCCTCTGCCCAGGGTGGGGCCCTTCTGGCTGAGCCCCACTCTGAGAACTTGCCTTCTAAGAAAAGCTGCTACAAAAGTCTAGCCCCCTGTGGGTGCAGCTCTAGGAACAGTGGATGGCCAGCCGTAACACGCCCTGTGTAGGGATGCTGCAAGCTCCTGGGGGAGGACCAGCTGGGGCAGGGCCAGGGTGGGCAGGACCATGCGTCCTTCTCACATCACAGAAGGACCCTCCAGGTGGTTCCTGTCCTGAGCTCCTGCAGGTTCTCAAAGTAGGATTCAGCACCAAACTTGAGTGCTACACCTTGGATGGGGGAGGGGGGCTACCAGTGGGGACACTCTCCCCTAGCCTTGGGCTCCGGCAACTCCCAGGGAGACAGAGGACCCTCAGCAGAGTCCCGCACAGGAGTCAGCGTGGCTGGAGACAGGCAGCAGTCCTGGCTGCAGACAGAGGGGCAAAGGCTGGGGGGCAGTACCTGGGCCCCTGGGCCCCCCAGGGCTCAGCCGTCACATGGGGACCTGGCATAGTAACCTTGGTGTGGAGCAGAGAATCACAGGTAGAGGGCACTGATTGTAGCCTGAAAGAGGCAGGTCAGGGGTGGAAATGCATATCCATGGGGGGCTGAGCAGAAGCCCTGACCAAAGCTGACTGCCACAGGGAGAGAGCAGAAAGGGGAATGAATTCTAAGATAGTGGAGGATGGGCAGATGGCCTGCCAGCCCTGGCCAGACTGCCAGTCGGCCCTTGTCTCTGCCACGGTACCTGCCTGCTAACAGCACTGTGGAGTTGCCCATGTGAGTTGCCCCTGCACTCTCCACTGGCTCCTCCTGGGCAGATGATTTGGGTCGACCCAAGACTAGGTCATATCTTCACCCCCCCAGACCCTAAAAAAGCAAGAAGGAAGTGTACCCAGGCCCACAGCTGCCTCCTGGAACTCTCCCCTAGGGCCAGGACTAGGGTGAGGAGAGTGAGGCACTGGCCTGGGGCACAAAATTTAAGGGGGGGCCCAAAACCTCAGAAATTAAGGTAAGTAATATTTTAATGGCAGTATTTTTAAAAAACAAAATTAAGGCAAAAAACCCGTGATGAACAAAACGTCAATTTTCAAATAAAGACAGGATCATTATTGCTGATTTTCCGTTTTGCTTTTGGCTCCAATGTGGCTCCACACAGCAGTTACTGATTCTATTTAAAATGTTGGTATTTTGCTCATCACAGACTTTTTTGCATTAATTTTTGTGTTTTTGTATTGTTGTAGTTTAAGTGAAAGTTTACTATTCAAGTCAGTCTCTCATACATAAATCTTTTACATACGTTGTTATGTGACCCTAATTGCTCTGCCTATACTGTGACAGCACACGCCTCCTTTCCACCCCTGATTTCCCGTGTCCATTCCACCAGCTCCTAACCTTCTCTGCCTTCTCTTCTCACCTCCGGACAGAAGCTGCCCATTTAGTCTCGTGTATCTGCTTGAGCTAAGAAGCACTCTTCTTCATGAGTATAATTTTATGTGGTTTTCTTTTTAAATTTTGCATTAAATATTACTCATCTTGATCACTGAGCTTGCTGGTGCCCCTTGAACTTTGAAGACCAGGCCAAAGGCTCACTGGCCTTACGCCAGTCTCCACCTTGTAGCCTCCCCTTCAAAAACGAAAAACCAAACCTGTTGCTGTTGACGATTCCGACTCATAGCAACCCTACAGGACAGAGTAGAACTGCCTCATAGGTTTCTAAGAAGCAGCTGGTGGATTCAAACTGCCGACCTTTTGGCTAGCAGCCAGCTCTTAACCACTATGCCTCCCCCTCAGGGAGCTCTAAATCATCTAGCAGGTTGCCTAGCCTGGACCGGTGCCTGAGGTGGAAGCCTCCCTTCTAACCTCCCGCCCTTCAGACTCTGCTCACTACGCCCAGTGATGGGGAACTTGCCACACCTCCAGGGGTATCCCCTCAGGCCTTTCTGACCCTGAAGACCCAGGTTTCTGAGACTCCCTGCCTCACCCTGTGAAGCCAGCATAGGAGCACCTCTAAGGGTGGAGGACTTCTTGCAATGAGGGAGTCAGGGAGAAGGGCTCCTTCCCTTTGTCCCCAGACAACCCAAGCCAGGTCAGGAAGGTGCCTCTGCCAAAGCCCAGCCAGGCCCTCCACTCCCTACCCTCAAAACTAGGGTCAGGACCAAAGCGTGCCTGGCCAAATCCTGGCACCTATAATGCCTGGGGATGGGGAAGGCTGGGAGGTGGAGCCCACTAGGGTTGTTGGCTGGGGGCTGTGGGTTCTTACTTAGCACCTCCGGGGAGGCCTTTGGTAAAAGATGGAGGAGTGGTCTGGGCGCCGGGAGCAGTTCATTAATGACCAGGAGGACGGAAAGAGAGGCCTCGGGCACCAGGACTTTGGGGACCGACACTCACCGCGACCGTTCTGGTTGGGTCTGTACACGCTGCCCACACTGATTCGCCCCTGCTGCGCGCCGTTCCGCTCCCCGCCGGGCGGGGGCGCGTCAGAGCTGCGCACGGGCAGGTAGGGTGGCTCCAGCACGCGGAAGGGAGGCTGTGGCTCCACGGCCCGCGGCGGGACGTAGGCCTCGGGTGGCACATTGGCGTAGGGCGGGTACCAGCCGAGGCGGGGGTCGCCGCCGTAGGCACCGCCATTGGCCTGCGCCGCCGCGTCGGGGCTTGAGTCCGGGTAGGCCTGCTCGAAGCCCGCCGTGCCCTCGTTGTACAGGCTGTGCGAGTAGCGGCGGTCCAGGCCGTCGGGGGACTGCGGCTGCAGCTGCGGCAGGTAGGGCCTCTCCGGGGCGGGGTAGAAGGTCTGGGGCGGGTACTCGGGCTGCTCCTCGCCGCCGCCGTACTCCTCATAGCGCGCCCGGGGCTGGAAGGGGTAGATGACCCCCGCCGAGGCCATGGCCGCCGCTCCTGCACCCATGCCGCCGCCCGCGCTGCGGTAGTACACGTAGCCCTGGTCGTAGGTCCGCGTCGCGGGGTCGTAGTTCTCGTACTGGCTGACGTAGGGCGCCTGCGGGTAAGGGTACTGCTGCGGGAAGGAAGGCGACTGGCGGTAGGTGCCGGCGAAGGCCGAGGCTGAGGCCGAGACCAAGGAGGAGGCGGAGCCCCCGTGCCGTTGCTGGGTGACGGAGGTGCGGGCCCGGGCCATGCCCATGCTGTCCCCGATGGCCACCTCGCGCCAGTTGTCGGGCACCTGGCCGAAGCCAAATGGGTGCCGCGCCTGACCGCGCACAGTGTCTGAGCTGACGCGCCCGGGCAGGGGCAGGGACGGGGCCTGCCGACGCCGGGGGCCTCTATGGCTGCGCCGCTGCGAGACCAGGGGGGCGCCTGCCAACAGCACCCGGGAGCTACTCTCAGCGCCCTGAGGCTCGGCGGGCACGTACTCTGAGCCCGAGTTGAGTAGGCTATACACCTGCCCGTTGTTCTCCCACTGGATCAGCTGCCGCCAGCGCCCCAGGTCTGAGCCCTGCCCCGGCTGCGTCTGCTGCCCGTGCACCAGGACGCAGAGGCAGGCGCCCCACACCAGGGCCCACAGCTGCCAGCCGGCCCGGGCCAGAGCCATGATGGCCCCTCTGCAGAGGCCTGGTGAACAGAGAGGCTCTCAAGAGTGGCGTCCTGTGCGTGCTTCTCTTCCCACGGCCTCGAGGAGCTGCCTGCCCCAGCTCTAGCTTTGTCCATCCTGGCCTTGTCCCGAGCGGGACGGCGACTCCGATGACAGCATTTCGAGGCCAAGGGGTCAGGGCAGGGCAGGGGCGGTGCCCTGGGCTGCACGAGGCTCTCTGCAGGGCACCGGTCGGGCAGGACTGCCTGGGGGCCTTACATGGCCAGCCCAGCACTGGCTGGCCGCTGGGCTGGCGCTTTCCCACTCTGAATGAATAAGCAACAGGCTGGGAGAGTTGGGAGGTTTCAAGCAGACTGGTCTGCCTGCTGGGGCCTCCTCCGCGGGGCCCTATGGTCCGCCGGGTTTTAGCTATGTGGCCTGTCCCACAGCTGTTATGCTCTCTCAGTCCCTGGTGTGCCCAGCCAAGCCACAGACCTGCCTCTGAGGAAGCGAATGAGGCAGGGAATAGGTTGGGGCCTCTGGGACTCAGACCTGGTAAGTGGGGCCCTGGCAGGCGGAACAGGGCTGGGGTGTTAGCACTATCCTGCCCATTCCTTTCTTTGGAAAGAACAGGACCGGGTCAGCATCCCTGGTCTCCACCTTTCTTACTAGCTTCTTCTTTAGGCTTGAAGTGGCCCCTGACTCCTGTCCACTCCAGCTTCTCCCCAAGACCTCTGGATTTCCTTTCCCCTTTTTCCTTGAAGCCAGTCCTAAGAGACACTTTCCCTTATTGGTGGGCCCCCTTGGGGAGATGCTGAGCCGGGTCTACCCTCTAACTCCTGACCACAGGAATGGGCATCTCGGTCCTTAGCCCTGAGCAAAAGGTGGCTGGAGCTTCAGCTTTTTTCCTGTTGGCATACCTCTGGGCCTTACTATCGCAGTCTGTAGAATGGGAGTATGCCCCTGGGCTGAATAAGACTTGTGGAATTATGGAGGAGACCAGCTTCTCATACATCATGTGTGATTTCTGTCCTGCATCACTTGATTCTCCATAGCTTGGGAATAACGCAGTGCACACACGGTTAAAATGAAACCCGGAGGCTGCTGTCTTTGATATGGGATGGGGCCACTGTGAAGCAGAGACGCCTGCCAGCATAGTACAGGAAAGGGGAATTCAGAACTGGGCCTTGGTCCTGTTGCTGTGATTAAGTTGCAGAGTGATCTTGGGCAAGTCCTTTCCAGTTGTCACATCTGATCAGTGGAGGATTAGACCAGATGGCCCTTAAGCGTGTGTTGAGGGATTCTCTGTTCCCTTTGGGGACAGCAGAGATGGGAGGGATCTCAGAAGTTTGAACAGTTTGGCACCTGAGAAATCACAATTTGAATGCTATTTTTCAGGCCTCACTTAGGCTGCCGCCTTCAATCCTGTGCCTGGGAACTGGAGGACAGAAATTTCCTTCTTGTGCTTATAAGCCAGGTAGGAAGAATGTGTGCTTAACCTGGGCCCTGCAGATTCCCCCTCTACTTTGGAAACTCCTGAAGCCCAGGGAAGACAGCCAGAGTGGACTTTCCTCAGGCACAGTGCCCCACCCTCAGCCCTGCCAGACAGCATCTGTTCAACCATTGCACTGTCCTGCAGGACTGAGGCTTGCTTCAGGTGACACAGGGCATGTATCTACCCTTTAAAGGCTCATAATCCAGCTGGGGAGATGGGGGGCTTCCAGCAACACCCCTGACCAGGAACAATTCAACACTGATCCCTGAGCTTCCCAGCATGGGATTAGCTCTAATACCCCAGACAGGACTCCTACAAGGAGTAATTGGTTGGTTCAGAACACCAAGCAAGATAGGGGACAGGCTCACTGAGGGCCGGGACCTGGAGGGTTAAGCCTTCCCTCCCTCCTGCCTGCCCCCTGCAGTGCTGGCCTCAGCTGCTCGGAATCCCTGGGGTCCTGTGCGGCCCTCACACCAGATGGGCAGCAGCACCCGGAGAGGAGGAGAAGTGGAAACAGGCCTCAGGGTACCCCCAGGCGGGGAGGTGAAGGGGCGGGATGGGGGCACAGAGGATGGCTGCGAGGTAGTGGTGCCACACTGGCCTAGAATGGAGAAGGAGGACCCCTCTCCTTGAGTCTGGCAGAGGGCAACGGCTGCTTGGGAGCTGTGGGGAGATGTCTGCACCATCAAGGCACCGCCGTCCGGCTCAGCCGCCAAGCCCTCGGAGCCAGCTCTTTGCGTGAAACCCTAGTCAATGCTGGCTCCTGCTCCTTTTTCTTTTTTCTTAATAAGGTTGAATCAGAGTGAGTCAGAGGAGCCAAGTTTCCTGTTAGGCTCTGTTTGAATAAACTCTGCTCTGAACATAGCTTGGGCCTCTGAACAGGCTCCCCGGACCAAGGCTGGAGCCCTGCCAGCCATCCCTGCTGAGACCCAAGATCCGGGGTTCACCAGATAACTGGAGCCCTGACCGCTCCCGGGGAAGCCTGTTCTGCTCTTAGAGCTTCAGGGTCTTCATCTGTCAGCTGGGGTAATACTACGTCTCTTGCAGCATATTTGGAAGGATGAAATGAGAGGATTAATGAAAAGTACCCAGCACAATGCCAGGCGTGCAGCCGCTACTTTCTTTTCTCTCGACTCCAGAGAGAAGAGGGGGCTTTTCTCCCGAGGGTGCTTCCCCCACCCTCTCGCCACATTTTCTCTGTCCCTGTCCTATTTTAATCTGTCTTCTGTGTCCTTCCTTGCTGGGGTTAGCCTTGCGCAGGGCAGAGCCTGTCCTCCCTCCTCCCCACCCCTCCCTCTGACCTCTTTCTCCCTTCCAGTCTGGGTCTCCTGCAGTGGCTGACAAGGCCCAGCTGGGCCAGGGCCAGTGACTCTGTCAGCCCAGGGGAGCCTGCCTGCTTCCGCCTCTCCACACGCTGGGTGAGGCACCTCAGTAGCTGGAGGTGTCTCCGTGTTCTTAGGTGGAAGCCTGCAGAGTAGGGGTCTGAAAGAGACCTGGGCAGGCTGCGGAGGGGGCAGATCCTGGGTGAAATGAAGGCTGGACTCCCTCACACTGGGCCCGGCCAGGCCTGAGCTGTCTGGTAGGGCAGTGGGGGGAGTAGGAGGGCAGCTGCTCTCTTGGCCATGTCCCTGCAGGCTGGATTCATACCCACATTTTTCAGACCCAGGCATGTGGTTGAGGCTTACTGCCAGCCCCTGCCACTAGGAACCAGTTTCAAGGAATCCTAGGAGGCCCATGACATGGGGCTGAAAGAGCCTGTTGACAGTGCATGACTTTATTAAGTGCCTGCTGTGTGCTCAGCTCTGGGCTGGGCTGCCCTGTTGCTGGGGCTCCCGTGGAGCAGCCAGCGTGTGCTGTGATACTGTCATGGAACTCCAAAAACACCCAAAGCCAAACCCGTTGCCCCTGAGTCGATTGTGACTCTAGGCTGCCCGGTGTGTTACAGAGTAAACTGCTCTGTAAGGTTTTCTTGGCTGTCATCTTTACAGAAGCAGATCACTAGGCCTTTCTTCCATGGTGCCACTGTCAACCTTTCGCTTAGTAGTCGAGCACAATTGCAAACCACGTGGGCCAACCTTGGAGCTCCAGGCTCTGGAAAATCATGCGGGAGAGCAGGGGCAGCAGGCCTGGCTAGCAGAGGTTTTGGGGAGCAGAGATGGGACCAGGGCCATGGAGTGTCTCACTGCTTTGCCAAGGAAAGACCAGAGGCCTACTGTGAGTCAGAAAGTTCTGATGGGGTGGGGGAATGAGGGCAGGCCCCAGGGCGCCCTTGTCCTCTGTCACCCAGGCTGGGCAGTGCTGGGTCTCCACCCCCAGACCGCAGACTGCTGAGCCCAGGCTAGGCACCTGGGTGGGCGGCTCAGGCAAGGCTGTGGGTTGAATCTGTGCTGAACTGGAAGTTGCAGCCCCAGCCTGGGCAGAGGATGCAGACCCAGCTGCTGCCTCTAGGAAGTGGGGCTGGAGGACGCGCTGAATGAGGAGGCAGGGTGAGCTGGCACAGAAAGCGCTGACTGCGCAGGGACAGGACCACCGAGCGACCACTGCCAGCTGGGCCCCCGAGCCCACCCCTCCCCTGCAGGCACATCTGGCGCAATGGCGGGGAGGCAGGGGGGACTTGGGTCCGCAGAGCTAAGGCAGCTGTGGAGGGGGCCCGTGGAGGGGGCTGGGCCCTTTGGTTTGGAAGTGTCTCTCCTCAGGGCTGGAACTCAGGAGCAGCCCGGAAGTGGGGGAGGTGAGGTCAGAGCCTGTGTGAGGGACAGATGGGGTAGGGGGAGGGAAGCAACCCACCCTTCCTAGGACCCAGGGGAATTGGATGGATGTGGCCACTTCCCACTCTGTTTTTGCTCCCAGCTCTCCAGCCCCTCCCCCAAAGTTCCCTGGGGGAATTGGAAATACAAGAACTGATATAATAGTCTGGGCATCGAGGCAAGGCTCAGTGGAGGCAGGAGGCCCCTGTGTCCCCCTCGGCCACCAGCCCAGCCAGCTTCCCCCCTCCCTGACTTTCTCTCCCTCTCAAGAGTTCGGTACAGGCGTGGCTTTGGGGCCTGCTCAAGGGTAACGTTTGGATCCCCACCCCAGCGCAGTGAGGGCCAGGAGGGAGCTGGTGGAGGCAGGGAACGCAATTATTACAGGAACGAGGACAGACAGGAGAGGGGGGCTCATCCCAGGGACCTTGCCTGGTGGAGGGATTTTGCTGTATTTGTTGGATGGGGGGGGGGGGGGATCCTACAGCTCTGCCTGATCAGACTCAGGCAGGGGACTGCTGGCGGGGAGGGCCCTTTCTTTTCAGCAGCTCAGCCAGTATGGGAGGGAGAGGAGGCAACAGAGTCCCCTGCCCAAGGAAGGAGGGTGGCAGGACCAAGCAGGGTTCCAGTCCCTTGGGCTACAGCCCGACAGAGGCCTGGAAAGCCAGTAGGGAAACTAAGGCAGGAACCCAAAGGTTCTGACAAATAATAGCCTGGCTGGACTAAGGGAAGACTCCTCTCTCCTCTCTCTGCCTTTGTTTCTTTTTCCAGTAACACCCCCCAACTTTTCATCTTTTCATTCACTCATTCATTTTCTCTGTCTCTGTCTCCCTCTGTCTTTGTCTCCATCCCTGCCTCGCAGTCTCCATCCCTCTCTGTTTCTCTTCTTGCACATCTCTCTCTCTCTCTCCCTCTCTCTCTCTCTCTCTCTCTCTCTCTCTCTCTCTCTCTCTCTCTCTCTCTCTCTCTCTCTCTCTCTCTCTCTCTCTCTCGCTCGCTCGCTCATTCACTCTGTATCTATCTGTGCTGCTGTTTCTTCCTGTTACTCATTCATTAACCCATTCACTCATTCAGTCACCATGTTCTCGGGTGCCTGCTGAATGCCATGCCTGGTGCTGGCTGCAGGAGTTACAGAGAGAAGCCAGACCTGTGTGAGGGCCCCACAGAGCTCACAGTCAAGTGAGAGTTACAGGTCAGTGAACAGGCAAAAGAGTCCTGGGTGGAAGTGAAGGCATTGTGCTGACTCTCGTGACCTCTGAGAGGCATTTTGATTTCCCTCAGTCTTCTTGTCTGTCCATCCATTCCTCCATCCACCTCTCTACATCTGTGACTCTATCCTTGTTTCACTTTCATGAAGGAACTTGCTTTCTGCTTGCTGTGGCGGGTGTGCGGTGTGCTTATTTCCCTCTGGTTGGGAAGGCAGTGGAGCTGGACAAGGGCAGGTGGTCTGGGGTAAGGATGGAGGTGGGCCATTGAAGGAGTAGGGCCCTTGGGGACAGTCTCACAGCCGTGCCTATCCCAGGGCTGGGGACAGGCTGTATTCTCCAGGACACCATCCTACCCCAGGGCACTGTGCCTCGGTAAACTTCTGAGTCACAGCGATTTCCCAGGTTCCTCCAAGTCGCCTGACACTTGAGATTCTCCTCAAAGAGAATCCTTGCAGGCAGTTCCTGGGTGTGATAAGGAGTGCAGTCATGGGTATGAATTAAGCTCCTACTGTATGCCACAACACTGGACAAAGTAAGGTTCTTTATTGACGGTATTTCTTTAGCGTATGTGACCACCACCCCAAACCCCCAGGAGTCCTTGTAGAGTCTAGTTTTGCCACAGTGAGGTCCAAGAGAGGAAGGGGAACCCAGGTGAAGGAAGAAGAATGGAGACAACATATCAGAAATCTTCCCCTTAATTTTTTAATAACTTTTAATTTCAGATTACAAAAGAACTATGTCAATTACAGAAAATTTGGAAAATACAGAATGAGAAGAGAAAAAATAACTCATCTGGTCACCCTGTTCCAGACTTTTTTTTTTTTTTTTTTTGGATTAAAGACAGAAATTTATTTCTTTTTTTTTTAATATTTTATTGTACTTCAGGTGAAGGCTTACAGAACAAACAGTTTCTCATGTAACAGTAGTACACATGCTGTTTTATGACTTTGGTTAACAACCCCACAACATTTTAACCTGCTGAATTCTCAGCTTTTTTTTTTTTTTTTTTGGTGAAAATACACATAACCAAAGATACACCATTTCAAAACTTTTTACATATACATTTAAGTGACATTGACTATGCTCTTCCAATTGTGCTGCCATTCTCACCCAAGATGAAGGCTTACAGGACAAAATAGCCTCCCATTTAACAGTTACTACAAATGTTGCCCTGTAACAATGGTTAACAATCTCACAACACATCAACAGTATCCTTACTCAACTTGTGTTCCTTATCATCAGCTTCCTACTCCCCCTCTGCCTTCTGGCCCTTGTCACTGGACTCCTGTACCTCATTAGTCTCATTTAGTTTTACTGGGCTGTCCACTCCCAGGCTGAACAGTGAACCTCGAAGGTAACTTCACCTCTGAGCTAAAAGAGTGTCCGGGGGCCATACTCTCGAGGTTTCTCCAGTCTCCTTTAGGCCAGTAAATCTGGTCTTTTTTTTTTTTTTTTTTTTTTTTGTGAGTTAAAATTATGTTCTACATCCTTCTCCAGCTCTGTCCAGAACCCTCTGTTGTGATCCTGGTCAGAGCAGTCAGCGGTGGTAGCCGGGCACCATCTAGCTGTACTGGACTCAGTCCGATGGAGGCCTTGGTAGCTGTGGACAATTAGTCCTTTGGACTAATCTTTTCGTTGTATCCTGTTCTCTTCATTCTCCCTTGCTCCCGAAGGGATGAGACCAGTGGAGTATCTTAGATGGCTGCTCATAGGCTTTTAAGACCCGAGACACTACTCACCAAGGTAGAATGTTGAGCATTATCTTTATAAGTAGTTAAAAAATTGGAATTATATCACATATGTTGTTATATAACCTGCTTTGTTCCCGTAATAATATTTGATGAACATTTTCCAACATTAGGGTAACTGCCATGATCCACTTATTTCAATTTCACATTAATCACAGGAGCTCCTGCTGCCCAGAGGAAGGTGTAGGTGGTCAAACCTTTGTTCCTCCAGATGCTCTCTGCAGGGTTGAGGGCGAGGAGCTGGCTCAGGAGGCTCCAGCCTCAGCTTCTTTCCTGTTAGAGCCACGTCTCCCTCAGGAATGGCCCTGGATCCTGAGCCGACAGATCTTCATTTCCATCCCCCTCTGGTGGGTTTCACTCTGGGAGGTGGGATCAGCAAACAGATCCGAATTGGGTCATCTCAGCCCGCTAATTGAGATGGGAAGGTGGGGGTTGTGGGGTTGCTTTAATTCCTGCCTGCCCAGGAGGCTAGCCACTTCCAGCAAAATCACTTCCTCTTGTGGTATTGGAAGAACCAGACTTTCTCAGACCATAAAAGAAAAAAAAACAAAACAAACCCAAAACCAGTTGCTGTCAAGTTGATACCACTGCATGGCGACTCCATGTGTGCCAGAGTAGAACTATGTTCCATAAGATTTTCAGTGGTTGATTTTTTGAAAGTAGATTGCTAGGCCTTTCTTCTGAGGTAGACTCAAGCTGAACACCTCACCACCCAAGGACTCCTTCTCAGACCATAAAAGGTCAGTAAAAAATGCCTGTGGGGCAAGCAGTGCCTGCTGGCCTTATGTCTACGTAACTAAGAGGGAACCTTCAGGAACTCTTCCCTGACCCCAGAAGACCTCTCCAAGAACCTCTTATGTTCCCCAAGGAGGAGAAGCATCTATCAACTTATATTAAAAAAAAACAACAAAACTTTAAAATTTTAGTATAACATATATACATAAAGATACACAAATCCTAAGTGTTCTGCTTGGTGAATGATCCCAAAATGAACACCCATGCAACCGCCACCTAGATAAAGAAATGGAACAGCACAGCAGCTGGCAACTTCTGACAGAAAGCTCCTTAAAGTTTTGCCTGTGTTAGCACCCAGCTATTTCTAAAACTTCTTCAAGGTTTTCAATGAATTATGTGGATAAATCATAATTGAATTAATAACCTCCTCCCTTTGTTGATTTTAACTTTTTTTTTTGCTATCATAAATGATGCTGTAATGAGCACCATATTAGCTTCCCAGGGCTGCCGTAACAAATTACCACAAGCTGGGTGGCTTAAAGTAACAGAAATTTATTCTCTCACAGTGCTGGAGGCTAGGAGTCAGAAACCAAGGTGTCTAACTGGCTCTAGGGGAGCCCTTGGGTAGAGTAAATGATTAAGTGCTTGGCTACTAACTGAAAACTTGGCAGTTCAAATCCACTCAGAATTGCCTAGGAAGAAAGGCCTGGTGATCTACTTCCAAAAGATCACAGCCATTGAAAACTAGTGAGTGCAGTTCTACTCTGAAACACATGAGGCCTCCATGAGGCAAAGCTGACCGGACAGCAACTGGTTTTTTATTGTTATTTACACTAATGGCAGCTGGTTTGGTTTTTGGTTTTCTCCCCACCAGAATGCAAGCGGAGGAGCCCTGGTGGCGCAATGGTTAAGCACTTGGCTGCTAACCAAAAGGTCGATGATTTGAACCTACCAGCAGCTCTGCAGGAGAAAGATGTGGCAGTCTGCTTCTGTAAAGATTTACAGCCTTGGCAAGGTCGTGGAAGTTCTGTAGACTCATCCAAACTCCCTGAGGGACCGAATTACTGGGCTGAGGACTGTGGGGACCATGGTCTCGGGGAACATCTAGCTCATTTGGCATATTGTAAAGAAAATGTTCTACATTCTACTTTGGTGAGTAGCATCTGGGATCTTAAAAGCTTGTGAGTGGCCATCTAAGATACTCCGCTGGTCTCACCCGTCTGGAGCAAGAGAGAACGAAGAAAACCAAAGACACAAGGGAAAGATTAGTCCAAAAGACTAACGGACCACAACTACCACAGCCTTCACCACACTGAGTCCAGCACAACTAGATGGTGCCTGGCTACCACCACTGACTGCTCTGACAGGGGTCACAATAGAGGGGCCTGGACAGAGCTGGAGAAAAATGTAGAACAAAATTCTAACACACACACACACACACACACACACACACACACACAAAAAAAAAAAAAAAAAAAAAAACAGACTTACTGGTCTGACAGAGACTGGAGAAACCCCGAGAGTATGGCCCCCGGACACCCTTTTAACTCAGTCACTGAAGTCACTCCTGAGGTTTACCCGTCAGCCAAAGATTAGACAGGTCTGTAAAATAAAACGAGACTAAATGGACACACTGGCCCAGGGGCAAGGACGAGAAGGCAGGATGGGACAGGAAAGCTGGTAATGGGGAACCCAAGGTCGAGAAAGGGAGAGTGTTGGCATGTGGGATTGGCAACCAATGTCACAAAACAATGTGTGTACTAATTGTTTAATGAGAAACTAGTTTGCTCTGTCACCCTTCATCTAAAGTACAACTGAAAAAAAAAAAAAGATTTACAGCCTTGGAAACCCTATTGGGCAGTTCTACTCTCTCCTGCAGGGTCGTTATGAGTTGAAATAGACTCAAGGACAACAGGTAGAATGCAAGCAGGAGCCCTGGTGGCACAGTGGTTCAGAGCTCAGCTGCTAACAGAAAAGTTGTCAGTTCAAACCCACTAGCCCTCTGGGGGAGAAAAGACCTGGCAATCTGCTCCCGTAAGGATTGCAGCCTAGGAAACTCTATGGGGCCTTTCTACTCTGTCCTATAGAATCACTATGAGTCAGAATCTCTTTGATGGCACACAACAACAGAAAGCAAGCTCCATGAGGGCAAGGATCTTTGTCTTGTTCATGGCTGTGTCTCAAGTACTAGAATCATGTCTGGCACATCAACCAAACCAAACCCGCTGCTTTTGAGTCGATTCAGACTCACAGTGACCCTATAGGACAGGGTAGAACTGCCCCATAGGGTTTCCAAGGAGCGGCTGGTGGATTCGAACAGTCGACCCTTTGATTAGCAGCCGAGCTCTTAACCACTACACCACCAGGGCTCCGTCTGGCACATAGGAAGCACTTAATAAGTATTTGTTGAATAAATGAATACAGGGTGAATTTCCTGTTCATTTTCTTTGACTGTTTTCTATTGTAATGTTCATCTTTCAGTATTGATTTATAAGATGTAGTACACTTAGCAGCTTTCTCATGTATCACTCTTTGTCATATATCGTGCAACTAATTTTTAAAACTTGTCATTTGCCTCACATTTTAATAGAGTTTCTTGACGTATTGAAGTGCTTCATTTTTAAGCTGTCAAATTATTAATCATTTCTTTATGGTCTCAGACCGTATTGTTTTACTTACAATGATCTTTGCCTTCACCAAGGATATATAAATTTCCAATTGAATTTTCTTCTGTGATTTTATGATTTCATTTTACTTTTTTATTTAACTGTTTTATCTTCATGTATGATGGGAAGCAAGAACCTAACTTAAAAAAATTAAACTACTCTTCCAGCATGAATCATAAATGAATTGTCATTTCTGAGATATCTGAAGGGCCACATTTCCCATATACTGAATATTTTTATTTGTTTGGCTGGGCTTTCAGTTCTGTTTCATTGGCCTATCAGATCATTTTTATGCTAGTAATGTCCTATTTTAATTATTGTGGGTTTTTAATAAAGGTTAGTAACTGAAAGTACCCAATAACCAACTGATCTGTGCCCATGGCTGTCAAGTTGATTCCAGCTCATAGCGACCCCATAGAACAGAGTAGAACTGCCCCCTAGGGTTTCCAAGGCTTAATCTTTATGGAAACAGACTGCCACATCTTTTTCCTTCAGAGTGACTGGTGGGTTCAAACCACTGACCTTTCACTTAACAGCCAAACGCTTAGCCATTACACCACCAGGGCTCCTTAACCAACCAACCAGTCGCCATGAAGTTGATGCTGACTCATGGCCACCCCGTGTGTGTCAGAGTAGAACTGTGCTCCCTAGAGTTTTCAATGGCTGATTTTTTGGAAATAGATCACCAGGCCTTTCTTCCAAGGTACCTCTGAGTGGACTCAAACCTCCAACCTTTCGGTTAGTAGCCAAGTGTGTTAACTGCACCATACAAGTCTGCTTTATTCTTTTAAAAAATTATTCTTGGCTATTCTTCAAGATGAACTCTGAGGGTTTTTTTTTTTTGTCAAATTAAAAAAATCATCTGGGAACTGGATTAAATTTATAAATTATTTTAGTGGTAGTCAACTTCTTTGCAACATTGAATGTTTCCATCCAGCAATATGGAAAATTTTCTATTACCAAAGCCTTTTTTATTGTTGTTTTTCAGTGAAGTTTTGTTTTAAGGATGAATATATGTGTTGGGTGCTTATTTTCATGAAATGTAGCAATGGCATTTGTGGCAGGTAGCCTCTGAAATGGCTCTCAATGATCCCCACCTCTAGGTAGTCACTTCCTTGTGTCATCCCATTCTCGTGTGTGTGGGCTGGACCTAGTGACTCACTTTTAATGAACAGAACATGGCAAAAAGTGATGGGATGTTATTTCTGAGATTAGGTTATGAAAGACCATAACTTGGGTCTTGCTACCACACGCTATCTCTGGCCCTCTTGCTTGTCTGCTCTGGGTAGAGCCAGCTGTCATGTTGTGAGTTGTCCCATGGAGAGATCCATCTGACAAGGAACTGAGGGTGTCCTCTGGCCAACAGCTAACAAGGAACTGAGGCCCTCAACCCAACAAGCCATGAGGAACTGAATTTGCCAACAACCACGTGGGCAAGCTTGGAAGCAGATCCTTCCCCATTTGAGCCTTCGGATGAGGCCACAGCCTTGGCTGATGCCTTGATTGCAGGCTTGTGAGAGACCCTAAGACAGAGGACCCAGCTAAGCTGCACTCGGATTCCTGACATAGAAACTGTGAGATAAATAGTGCTGTGGTTTTAGGTCACTAAATTTTGAGATGATTTATTGTGCAGCACTAAATAAATAATATAGTATTTTCTTTGTATTACGTTTTCTAACAGGTTATTAAGAAATGGAAAAGCTGTTACCTTTCGGTAGTTATTTATAACCAGACACTTTATCAAACTCTTTTATTCTTGATAATTTTGTGTTTATTATCTTATTTTTTCTAAGAAGACAATCATATTTGCAAATAATATAAATAGTATGTTCTCTCTCTTTTCTATCTAATTGCATTAGCTAAGACCTTTAGAACAATGTAAAATAATGGGGGAGGAGAAATCTTTGTCTTGTTTCCAGATGTTAATGGGAATGCTTTTTGTGTTTTACTCTTTTGGTATTAGCTGTTGGTTTGAGATTTAGTATTTTTTTATCACGTGAAATAAGTGTATTTTAATTTCCAGTTTATTAGAGCTCTTTTTTTTAAAAACAGGAATGGATGTTGAAATTTACCAAACATTATTCAGTGTGTAAAGTGATCTTTTTCTCCTTTGACCTATGCCGTGGTAAATCAGTTTAATGCAGTTAAATATAGGATCATCCATGCATTCCAGAAATGTTTGCTTATAGTGTATTCTTTTAATACATTGTTGGACTCATGTCAGACTTAATATGATTACATTTTTATTAGGACTTGATATCTACATAAATGGCAGTGGTGTATGATACATTCATTCATCCATTCTATCTGCCTATCTGTCTGTCTTTTTGTGCCATTTCTCGGGTTTTAGTATCAGGGTTATTCTGGCCTTAAAAACAGAATTGGGAGGCATGTGAGTCAAGGTCCTGGCAAGAAATGTAATTCACCCAAGATGGTTTAACTAAAGAGACTGTAATGAAGGGATTACTTAGACAAGTATGGATAAGTTTAAGGAAATAAACAAAGTGCCGGGGCGGCACAAAAGGTTAAGCACTTGACCACTAGCAGAAAGGTCAGTGTTTTGAACCCACCCAGAGGCACCTTGGAAGGCAGGCCTGGCGATCTGCTTCTGAAAGGTCACAGCTCTACTCTGAACACATGGGGTCACCATGAGTTGGAACTGACTCGACAGCAACTAACAACAACAGCAAGGAAATAAACCAGGGATGATTAGGCACCCAGAGGCTAGCAATAACAAGGAGCTATTACCACCCCTGAAGGAGCCTTGGTGGTGCAATGGTTAAGCACTTGGCTGCTAACCAAAAGGTTGGTGGTTAGAACCCACCATCTTTCTCTCTGTGGGAGAAAGATGTGGCAGTCTGTTTCCGTAAAGATTTACAGCCTTGGAAACACTATGGGGCAGTTCTGCTCTGTCCTGTAAGATGGCTGTGAGTCAGAATTGACTCAACAGCAATGGGTTTGGTTTTTTTGGTTATTACCATCCCTAGGAGGAGCCCTGGTGGCACAGTGGTTAAGTGCTTGATTGCTAACCAAAAAGTCGGCAGTTTAAACTCACCAGCCACTCCGTGAGAGAAAGATGTGGCAGTTTGCTCCCATAGAGATTACAGGTTTCAAGGCTTGAAACCCCTATGGGGCAGTTCTACCCTGCCCTATAAGGTTGCTATGAGTTGGAATTGACTTGATGGCAACAAGTTTGGTTTGGTTAGGGACCATCCCTAGGGCTGCAGAGACCAGGGGAGGAACCCAGGTGACTGCGGCCAGAGAGAGCTGGAACCTTGGAGAATAGGTCCAGGCAGGAGATGAAGTTGTGAAGGAGCACAGCTACCTCCAGAGGGAGAGCACTGAAGTAGGGAGAGACCAGGCAGGATACAGCAACCCTCTCTCCACCCGCCCTCCAGTCTCCTGCCCATGCCTCCTATTGTCAGAACCCAACCAGAAGCTAGAGGGCTAGAGCCTGGGTGATGAATGCAGTTTGAAGGGGGTCTGCTTCCTGGAGTACCAAACCCAAAAACCAAACCCATTGCTGTCGAGTCGATTTCAGACCCATAGCGACGCTATAGGACAGAGTAGAACTGCCGCACAGGGTTTCTAAGGCTGTAAATCTTTACGGAAGCAGACTGCCACATCTTTCTCCTGTCCTGGAGAACAGGGCTATGTGTTAAAGGACAAGATTGGGGAGGTGGAAGTGAGGGGAGCTTAGCCAGCAGAGGAAGCTGTACATCCTTTCTCAGGTCTGGACCACTCAAATAGCAACCATTCTGAGCAAATTTGCTTGTAAAATTATCTAGACCTAGCAGCTTTCTTGGAGCGAAGTATGACAACTTTAAAATGATCTTTTTTATTATTAGTCTTTTCAGATTTTGTATTCATCCTTGAGTTAGTTTTGATCATTTATATTTTTCCAGTAAATCATCCATTTCATCGAGAGTTTCAAATTTAGTAAATAGAATTATACTTGACATTTACTTATTATCCTCTTCGACACAATAGTTATTTGGAAAAGCATTCTAATAGAAGAATGTGGCCTATACGTTTTCTGTGTTTTGAAATTTATTTAACTTTTTCTTAGTTGTCTAATATATGTATCATAGACATGCACTTTTCAAAGGCTTCACTTTAAAAGGTATATTCTGTATTTTTCAGGATATAGAGGTTTATATATATGAAATCAACCACATTAATTATATTTTTCACCTTATCAGGTTGAGGGGGTTTAACTCTTTAATGTGTAAAAGAATCACCCATAGGTTTTGTAGAAATGCAAATTACTTCCTGAAGTCACTACCTCTGTGATTACATCCATGTCCCCCTTTTGCCTTTTCAGCTCTTCTATTCCTGGCTAGCAATTATTTATAATAACTTCCGTCTGTTAAAATGACTGTTGTGATTTCTGTCTCCTGACTGAACCCTGACTGAGGCAGACATAATTATGTGTTTAACAGGGTTTTAATATTGAGTTGACTAACCCTAATCCTGGGTGGCGCAAAGCTAACATGCTTGGCTGCTAACCTAAAAGTTGGAGGTTCAGGTCTACCTAGAGGCACCTTGGAAGAGAGGCCTGGCAATTTACTTCTAAAAAATCAGCGATTGAAAACCCTGTGGAGCAGTTTTACTCTGACACATGTGGGGCCACCATGAGTCAAAATTGACTCCGTGGCAACTGACTGGGTTTTTTTTTTTTTTTTTTTTAATATTGACTTCTGTATCTTTTGTATAACAACTTCTCCATTTGGATTTTTTTGGTTTACTTTGATTTTGCTTATTTTGATTCTTGCTTGCTAAGAGTGAATTCTGAGTATTTTTTTCTCCTATGAAAGATAGTAACCTGCATGGCATATCCTAATTCTGGCAGGTGTGGGTCTGTTTCTGTTGTCTTCACGTGTGAATGCAGCTGGCAGATTGTTGAAATTTCAGGTCCTAACTGTGATCCCTCAAAATTCCTTAGAATGGTGGTTCCCAAGGGTATTCCCTTGAGTACGAGTCTCCCTGCATACTCCATGGAAAAGAGTTTCGTAGTCCAATAGGTTTGGAAATCTATATTTACTGATTCTGCTAATTTAACAACACCCTTAAACACTTTTTAATAAAAGTCCCGACAAATCCTCAGTATGGGATTCTGTCTTGATCTGGTTAATTTAGCATTTCCCAAGTTTATTTTATGACAGAACCCTTTTTTCCAACACAAGTACTTACTGACATTCCATGGAGTCTCTCTTCCAGTTAGACATTTTAAGAAATGTTGTTGTAGGTGTTTTCCTCATTTTCCCCCTTTTATGGGTGCTTATGGGAGGCAGTGGTAGTTCAGGGGTGTAATTCTCACCTTCCATGCAGGAGACCCTGGTTCGATGTCCAGCCAATGCACTTCATGTGCGACCACCACCCGTCTGTCACTGGAGGCTTGTGGATTGCTATGATGCTAAACAGGTTTCAGCGGAACTTCCAGACTAAGACAGACTAAAAAGAAAGGCCTGGAAATCCAGTTCAGAAAATCAGCCAATGAAAACCCTATGGAGCACAATGGTCTGATCGGAAACCCCAGGACAGGACCGTGTTTCATCCTGCTGTGCGTGGACGGGATCACCGTGAGTCAGGGGTGGGCTCCAGGGCAGCTAACAATAACACAGAATCCTCATGGTATTTCTAAGTATTCATTTCTTTTTTTTTATTAATTTGACTTAGATAAGCTTCAGGCTTTTCATCAGCTCAGGAATATTACCTTCGCCTTTGGTTCTTGCTTTTGTTTCATTTGTCTCTTCTTTAGACCTCGATATCAATCACGTGCTCTTTCTTCGTGTTTATCGCTTTGGGCTTTTCTTCTCATTCTCGGAGAGCTTCTCATATTTGTCCTTCACATTTCCGGGTTCAATTTTCTGTACTTGCAATTTTGTTCTTTACCATTTTAATACAACATTAAATTCCACTGTTGCTTTTTGAGTTTCTTTGCAGCCTTTCCTTCTCTTATATGGTTCGCTTTTCACTTCCACTTGCTCCTCAGCCAACAACCTTCTCATTCTATTCCTTCCAAATTGCTTTTCAACTCTTGTTTTGTAGCGTTTGTGTTTTAATTAAATGAACTGAGTACAAAGCAGATGCGGTCTGGAAGTTATTTATATTTCTGTGATAAATCTTTTTCAAAGGGATTCTTTCTCCCTGCCCTTTGGAGTGCTACACTTTCTTGCTTTCACGATGCAGAATCTTTTCAAAGGCTCTGTGTGTTTTCAAGTGTATCTGTATGTGCGTGGGGGTGTATGCACGCGGATGTGGTGTGTGTTTGCTTTGCTGCGCACTCCTTCTTAAAAAAAAAAAAGGGTGTTTCATAAAATCTTGTTTTTCCCCAAAACAAGGAGGAAAAAGTGGATTCTCTTTAACTCACCGTCCACCTGACATTTCCCCAATTGTCCTGTTGTATTTTCGGTTGAAGGACTAGTTAATGCAAATCCACATCACCAGTTGGTGGCATCACGGTTGGGCTGTGACATAAGTCCCCCCACCTCATCACCAGAGTTGACCTGGGAGTCTAGCTGGCTGGCAAGGGAGGGGGGTTGTTCTGTTCTTTCCCTGCCCTGGGTAGAGCCTCCCAAAAGTCATTACCAGGTCATGGAGCTAGCTGGGGCAATGGGTGGACATCAAATGTGGGCAGGCCCAGCGTGTAGCCTCGCCTCTGCATCTGGGGAGGCTGGTGCCCCAGGGGCTGGCTGGCTGTGCCCACTGTTCTGGGTCGCTAGACTGCCCCTCCTGGTGACTAATGTAACCATTAACCAGTCTTGTGCCTGGTGCTACTGTCCACCCTAACAGGGAAGGAGGAATGAAGTATGAGGGAGAGATCGCTTTAGGGAAGAGCTTCCCCCTCACCCCCAATTATCCACTTGGCATAGCAACCATGTGCACCCCAAGGCCTCCCATCCAGTTACTTCCAAACGCTGTGGATTTGCAGCATTGAAAGGGCTTCCAAATGATGGATTCTCTGTCCCATCCCTCATAGATTCATGTCCCACCACTTTGGGGCAGTGTGGCATCCCACACGGGTTCACGTCCCACCACTTTGGGGCAGTGGGGAGCAAATTCTGCCAGGATCTCATCTGCTCACTTCCCATGGTGCAGTTTGCTTTCTCAGAAACTGGAGTTGTGAATCAACCCTTGAGTCTCCCTTCAATCTGGAGCTTGCTCAGCATCTCTGGCATGGCGATTTGCCTTCCCTGGCTGCCAGGGCCAACACAGCTTTCCCTTCTTTTATATCCATTTGATCATTTCAGCTGGGATCTGGGAGGGAGGAGAGTCTGCACCTGCCTAGCAGGATGTTGTATGGGACGTCTCCTCTTGCTGTGGATTGCAGCTAAGACCTAAAACTGAGTATGAAGGACACTGGGGAGCCCGCATTCTATGTGGAGAGAATTGGCAGTGTCCAGCCAATAGCTAGTACCATTTCCCTTCTGCAAAGGGGCTGGACTGGCTCTTCTCACCAACCACCACTACTTCCCACAGTGAGGGCCTGGAGAGGGGGAGCAGTCATTTGTCATGTGGTGAGTGCGGTGTTTGTGTCGAGGCCACTTCCTCCCTTCTCCATGGGGGAAGAGGGGTGCCTTTCCTCTCTGAAACCACAAGGGAATCATTTAGAAACAGAGACAAGCATTTTACCCCATGGTGGGTGTCTACTTAGTCTGCGGCACTGTGGTATACCCTGAGCTGTCTGAGCAGAGGAGAAGAGAAATAAGATGGAATAGGTTGGAGTTAGCCAGAGAAACCATAACAATGCACCCAGGAGAGGACAGTCACGATATCTGCTTCCACATCCCTCTCCTGGCCCTGCAATCCCAGAGGTGCCTAGAATAGGGATGATGGGGAGAAAGGGTCTAGAGACAGATGCCCCCCTCCCTCTGGGCCAAGCAGCTGGGGGTCACAGCTCTAGTCTGAGCAGGGGTGGGGCTGGAGGAAAGAGAGGAACAGACAGAATCCTGATTAATGAGACGAGACTGTTCTAATAGCTGAAAGTGACAGGGGATTGTGGGAGGCGGCCAAGATGTCATTAAGATCCCCACCACCCAGCAGGAAAGGGGATTTCAACAGAGCACAGTTGGGGGACAGTTGTTAGAAAAAATTTTCATGTTCATACCGCAACAAATTGAGACTCTATAATAAACCTGTTAACACTTGAAAAAACCTTTCTTAAAAGCAAAGGACATAAACAGCTCTGGAACTTGTTAGTGGCAGAAGATGGGCCAAAGCAAGGAGTTGGGAGCATCTGTGAGTAAAGATGGATGGAGGTGGCTATCGGCATGGGGACTGAGCAGGGTCGAGGGGCAAGTCCTGTCCTTTTGCTTGTAAGTGACAGAAGTCCAACTCACGGTTGTTGTTAGCTTCTGTCAAGTTAGCCCCCAACTCATGGCCACCCCACACACAATGGGATGGAACCATTGTGATCCATAAGGTTTTCATTGGCTGATGTTCAGAAGTAGATTTCCAGGTCTCTCTTCCTACTCCATCTTAGCCTGGAAATGCCACTTAAACCTGTTCAGCAACATAGCAATGTGCAAGCCTCACTCAACTCATAGTAGCTTAAGCAAAAATGGGGATTTATTGGAAGGATGGAGTCCCTGGGTGGTGCAAATGGGTGAATGCACTCGGTTGCTAACTGAAAGGTTGGCGGTTCAAGACTACCCAGAGGTGTCCTTGAAGAAAGGCCTGAAGATCTACTTCCAAAAAATCAGCCATTGAGAATCCTATGGAACACAGTTCTACTTTGAACACATGGGGTCGCCATGAGTCAGGGTTGACTCGAAGGCAACTGTTTTTGGTTTGTTTTTTGTTGGAAGGGTCCTGGAGCATTTCACAAGATCTAAGTAGGAGTCAAGTAATTGAGCCTGGAAGAGGGCAGTGATGCAGGTGGGCATCAGTGACATCTGACACTGGGGACCTGTGAGCCACAGGGACCTCTCTAAGCCCCTGTTTTTGCTTCCTGCTGCAGGTCAGCTTTATTCTTTCCTCTCACTGCAGGCTAGTTTTGTCCACAAGACAAGACATGGCCACTGGCTTCCAGGTTTTGTACCTTGGAGGTTCTACCATGAGACAAAACTGACTCTCGATGGCCCCACGTCTAAAAATACCAGAAGAGGGACTCAATGGCTGAGCTCAGGCCAGATGCACAGCCCTGGGTCAGGGTAGTCAGGCAATCTCAGCTGATGTTCCCTACAGGGTTCTGTCTGACGCTGTGGCCCAGGCTGGCCTTCTGCAAAGACATGACTCCAACAAGCCCAGCAACCCTCTACTTCCCAGGGTATCAGGCAAGCTGCAGAGGCTCTAATGAAACTATGCTTTTCCCCTTTTGTGAAGCCCATGGCAAGGGCTGGCCTGTAACAACAACAACAGTAATATTAATAGTTAGCATTTATTGTGCACTTTACTATGTGCCGGGCCCCAGGCTGTGCTCTAAATGTCTCATTTAATCCTCACAGCAGCTGTACTCTTTTGCCCATTTTGCAGATGAGGGTGTGGAAGCTTGGTGAAGGTAAGAACCCCAGGCCACCCAGCTGGTGAGGACCAGTACTAGCACTCTGCCATCAGGCTCTGCTGCCTCCAGGATTGAAGGCCTGGACCATGGCATTTCTGGAGAAGGTAGAAAAGACTTTGGGGCCTGGGGTATGCCTCTGTCAGAGTGGACTTACAGACACCACTGCCGGCAGCCTGAGAACCCGCCTGGAGCCTGTGTCCCTCACCCCACCTGGCTTTGTCCCCAGGAGGTCTCTAAGGGGCATTATGGGCACCTGAGGAATTGGCTGTCCTGTGAGCATCTGCTGTGGTCAGTGGAGTGGCTACATGGCCAGATCCTCCATCCTGGTGGCACTGGGGACAGAATGGGTCTGAGTTCTCCTCGTCTCATCTCCCTTCATCCCATCTTCCTTTCCTGCCCTCCCTTCTGGTTTTCCCACTTCCCTACAGGAATGGGGGTCCCGCAGGCATCAGGGCTTCCTGCTACCGAGGCGCTAGCTGGGTTGGATTTGGGCGGGAGGCAGTGCTGCAGCCAGCAGAGGGCGCCAAAGCCTCTTCACACACCCAGGAGGGGAGAGCGGAGGGCCTGCTGGGTCAGCCTAGACTGTTTCCTTGTGCCTCAGTCAGCCCACTGGTCTGTGTGCCTACACTCTGACCAACCAGTGTGCGCGTCCCCTCGTGTGTGTGTGTGTGTGTGTGTGTGTGTGTGTGTGTGTGTGTGTGTGTGTGTGTGTGTGTGTGTGTGTGTGAGAGAGAGAGTCTGCATGGCCTGGTGCATCAGTAATCTAGTTTGTGTCCATGCTGGTGTGTCTGTGTGAGTGCTTGCATGTTTGGCTGCATGTCCGGGTGAGTTTGTACATGGCTGGAGGTGTCTGTGTTTCTGTGTTTGTGTGTGTGCCTCTGTATTGGTAAGTATCTTGGAATGCATGTGTGTTTGTACAAGTTGGTACACCTTTATGTGTGTTCCTGTGTTCGTGTGTGTGTGTGTGTGTGTCTGGCTCACCCAGGAAGCACATCTGACAGCCCTGCAGTGTCAGAGGGAAGGGGTAGGGCCAGGTATATGGGCAGATGCTGTGTCCATTGCAAGCCGCTGGACTTACAGATCTCAGTAAGACTGTTTTCTAGGGCAGGCATCATAACTCTAGTTTCTGTGCTATCTGTGGGATAGGTGAGGAATGACTTGCTGTAAAGGGAGGGGAACTAACAGCCATCAAACCCTCCCTCTGTGCCAAGCCTTGGCTAGAAGCTTTATACCTGTTCTCTTGGTTGATCATCCCAGCAGTCCTGTGAGCCTGGCAATATTAGTCCCATTCTACAGATGAAGACAATGAGGCTCAGGGAGTTTAAGTAACTTGCCTGAGGTCACATAGCTGGGAAGTGGTGAAGCTAAGATTTGAAACCTAGTCTCTTTGACTCCAAAGTCCATGCTGCTTTCATTACTTCTTACCTGCTCTCTCAATCCTCTGTCCACCTTGCCTGAAGACCCCACCAAAGATGGGCTTGAGAGCAGCCCAGTGAAGTTCCAAGAGCAGCAGCTGGCTCATAGCTGGAATGACTAAGCTGAGGAATTAGTGTTGATGGACAGTCTGTGGCCAATTTCTAGGAGTCAGGGAATAAAGGGCTATATTTAGCTGTTTGCTGTGGGCTAATTAGGTGGTGGGAAGTATGTGTCCAGATTGTAGGGGAGGAGAGAGAGAGACCCAGTCGTCTGGACCAGAGTCCTCCCCTCAGAGTTGAGTCTCTGCAGCCAGCTTTGGAGAACTCCAACTCCTTCGTATAGAACCGCGGTTTGTGAGGGTCTCCTTAGAAGAGAAAGCCTGACCATACCACCAGGCTGAGGGGACAGAAGACATGGTTTGCAGAGGAGCATCTTCCAGGCCTGAGGTTCTCCTCTCTTCATAAATGAGATCAGTCTCCGATTCATTCTATGCTGGGTGCTTGGGGTAGACTAACACTTGGCATAGCTCAGAGCCAATAAAATAATTTCCCAGCACAGCAAACATGTCTTGGTTGGAGTTAGAGGTTAGATTTGTCCCTTTGACTTACTTGATCTCAGCCGTCCTTCCCCATGGGCCAGGACCTGGTACATCCCTCATCTGCCTCACAAGGGTAAGTTGAGGCACATGTTCTGGATAGTCTTAGGGTGGTTTCCCCTGAACAAGCCCCTTCCCAGAAGAGCAGAGGGGTGAGGGCCTGCCTTCTCCTCCCGCAGAGGTCTGAAGCTCTGCCCTGGCCTGCCCTCCTCCACAAAGTGCTTTGTCCCCTCCACATGCAACCAGTGGAACTGGTCCTTCATACTTCTCTTCAAACTGCCACCATCCTCCCCATATAAATTTCACCCACTCAAAAACATCAGTGACAAGGTTGAATTTACTGAGAATTTGGAAGGGAAGATCAAGTCTCACACTCCACAGGGACACTTGAAATCCTTAGACATTTCTCTCAGTCTGCTCCCTCAACTTCTCCCCCTTAAGTCTCCCACCTCCCTGGCTCCTCCCCTCCCTAATTTGCCCACTCATATCCTTCAAGGTGGGTGACAGAAAGTGCCACTAGTCACCAGGACTTAACTTCCTGAGACTGCAATGGAGAGTTACAAACAATAGCCAAAACTTTTCTATTATGTAGAAAGAGCACAACCAACTTTCTGGAACCCAAGTCTCAGCAGCGTAGACTAGCCAAAAGGACACTAACTGGAGCCCAGGAGACCTGCCTAGACTCACCTCATCCGCCTTGCTGTCACTTCCCAGTCACTTCCCTTGCTGAGCCTGTTTCCTTGTCCGAGATTCAGAGATTCTCCAAACATTCAGGCGGAATTCTTCTCCTGCTGCTGCTGTCCTTGCTCCTCACTCCCCAGTTCTCGCTTTTGTCACTAAGATTCTTCTCCTCTTTCTGCCCTTGGCTCTCTCTCTTTCTGTCTGGCTCTTCCTTTCTCAAGCTGCCTTGCTTTCTCTCTGTTTCTGCCTCTATGTGTTTGTTTCTATTTGCCTTGTCTCACGCTGTCTTCTTCCCTCCCTCAATGGTTTTTGTTTATCTGTGTCTGCTTTGTCTATGTCTCTCTGTCTTGTCTCTCAATCTCTACCTTGGTGTGTCTCACTGTTTATCTTGATCTCTATCTCTTGGAGTCTCTGTTTTCTACACACACATACACACAAACACAGACACACACACCCCGGCCCTTGTCTGCCGGTTCCGTGCCCTTGTTTCCACCTCACCCAGTTGTACTCTGGGCCCTGGTTCCTGCCCCCATCTACCTTGGCACCATGCTGCCCAATTGATCACCCCCTGATCCCTGCAAGCTGATGCTGTCTTGCCCCTTGAGGGAGGCTCAGACTGGGACCTGGAACAAATGCTGTAGACCCATAGACATGCTCAGGGTTTTATTGCAGCTGGGAGCCACAGGTTGGAAGGTGGGTGGGCAGAGGCAGGGGTGACTCTCTGAACAACAACAAAAAAAGAAGTCCTGATTTGTAGCATTTGCCAATGTCCATGGTGTAAATACCCCAATCATGGTCAATTTCAAGCTACTAACATGATGTCACTGAATGCAGAATTGGGAAGAGATGCACAGATTTGGTTCTTGAGAGTCAGTGCATGATGACTGAAGCCCACCACCTGGTAAGGGGAAGGGCCTGCCCTGTAGGGCCCAGGAAGCCTGCCCACAGGGCTGGCCACAGAGCTGCCCACTGCAGCCTCCCCAAGGCAAGGTCTCACTGGGCCTTACAGGGCTTGACACTGGGCCAACACTCTGCTCCACCTTGGTTAGTTCTTCCTATTAGCTGACTTTGAAACCATGCTCACCTTAAGGATTGACCTCCATGCTCAAGAAGGAAGGCTTCCCGGGTGAAATGCCTGGACAGAGACATAAGCAGAAGTGCAGAAGAGGGACAGAAGGGCATTCGGGGCAGAGACCAGGAGCCAGGGTGTGGAGGAGGGCATAGCTGTTATTGTGGGTAGTGGTGGTGACCACAGGCAGTTCAGAGTATAAAGCATGAGGCTGGGAAAGGTGAGAGGTGGTGTAGAAGAGGCAGTCAAGGATCAGGATCATCGAGGACCTTATTACTGAGTGAAAGAGCCTGGTCTTCTCTTGTGGGTAAGGAGGGGAGTAACATGATCTGATAGGTTGCTTTCTTTCTTTTTTTTTAACCCCAAAAGAGGCCTTTTGACAAAGATTTAGGTGAGGTCATTTGTTTGAGAGGTGATCCCAGGGAGCACGTGAAAGAATGAGGATGTAAGACAGGGAAGAGAGGAGAGTCAATATAGTGTGTGTTAATGGCACGATACTGCTGAGGGCAACTGGGGCTCAGTCCATAGGGACCCTTTGAGGCTGTATAGAACACACCTTAGAATCATCCCATTGAGGGGTGAGGAAGCTGGGGTATTTATCCACCAACTCCCATCTTCGTTGTTCCTGGGGTGTTAATCCCCCTGGCCTTCCAGTCTTACCCACATGTAGGCCAAGTTCATTTCAAGGTCAGAGAATGCCCTCCTGTGGAGAGACCCAGGAAGTTGGAGAGCATGGCCACCAGGGTGGGAGGCAGCAGAGAGGCTTAGTATGGTAAGGACTGAATGCCCTTTGGGTTGGGCAGCGAGGAGGTTGTTGGTGACATTGGGGAGGGCGGTTTCAATGGGATGAAGAGGCAGAAGCCAAAGAGGAGTGAGTGATGGGGAGGATGAGAGACGAGGAACTAGAGACAGAGAGTATGGGCTAGTCTGAAAAGTACGAGAAAGAGGAGAACTGTTGGAAACTACCTGGGGGTGGGGAGACGATGAGCTGGGCGCTGGTTATGGAGTTGCTCGGAGCCAGAGTGAGGAAGCAGGTGGTCCCGCAGGAGGAGTGGCAGGTCACTCACCTGCTGCTGGACCAGGATTGGTGGAAGGGGAGATGGGGCCCTCCCCAGAGCACCCCAGCCTGCACAGATGCAGACTGAACAGCCTGGGCACTGCGCTGCCACCGTACACGTCCATCTTCTTCCTCCGATCGGTATGACCCAGTTCTGCGAGCATTGATTTGATTGATTGGAAGCAGATGAGGCCTCCACTCTCCAGGGGGCATACACCATGCTAGGCAGTAAAAGGGATGAGGAAATGAGACAGGCCTGGTCCCTGTCCTTGCAGTCTAGGGAGGATGTAGATGTGTAAGGACAGACACGGGCAGCAGGCCGTCATATGCTCCAATGGAGGCACCAGCGGGTGTGGTGGAGGCCAGAGAGGAGGTAGCTGTTGGGTCTGGGCCGGAGAAGGCTTCTTGGAGCAGCCAGGTCTTGAAAGATTGAGATACGTTTAGAGAAGAAAACAAAGGGCAGGCATTGCTAGATCAGTGGCGCCCCAGCCTGCTTCAGCCTCCCTGGTTGCTGGATATCACACACCCTCAGGACTGGGGGTTTGCCCTGCCTCCAGAGGCACCCTTCCACAGGCAAAAACAAACAAACAAAAAACCCGTGCTGTCCAGTCGATTGCGACTCATGGCGACCCCAGGTGTTACAGAGTAGGAATGTGCTCCATAGGGTTTTCTTGGCTGTAATCTTTGTAGAAGCAGGTCTCCAGGGCTTTCTTCTGCAGCGCTGCTGGGTGAGTTCAAAATGCCAACCTTTAGGTTAGTAGTTGAGCATAAACCATTTGTGCTACCCAGGGACCTTCTTCCATAGGCACGCCCACCTACTGCCTTTTGATGGAGTCCCTCTGCTCTTGTTGGGGAGGTGTCAAAAAGAGGATACTTGGGCCCCTGGATACCCTTTTAGCTCAGTAATGAGGTCACTCCTGAGATTCACCCTTCAGCCAAAGATTAGACAGGCCCATAAAACAAAACAAGACTAAATGGGCACACCAGCCCAGGGGCAAGGACGAGAAGGCAGGAGGGGACAGGAAAGCTGGTAATGGGGAACCTAAGGTTGAGAAGGGGAGAGTGTTGACATGTCGGGGGGTTGGCAACCAATGTCACAAAACAATATGTGTATTATTTGTTTAATGAGCGGCTAGTTTGTTTTGTAAACCTTCATCTACAGTACATTTAAAAAAAAAAAAAAGAAGAGGATGCTTGGAAGGCAAGGAGGAATGCCACACCAGGCACCCAGTTAAGGCGCAAAGGCTGCTTTCTTAGGTTAGGTTCCTTGAGATGGGACGCTGAACAATGGCCCCCAAAGATATCCATGTCCTACTGCTTGGAACCTGTAAATGTTACCTTATATGGCAAAAGGGACTTTGCAGATGTGATTAAGATTCTTGAGATGGGAAGATTATCCTGGATGATTCAGATGAACCCTAAATATAATCACAAGGGTCTTTCTGAGAGGGAAGCAAGAAGGTCAGAACGTAGGAGATGTGACAACAGAAGCGAGAGGTTGCAGTGATGCAAGGAGGAGTCACAGCCAAGCAATGCAGGTAGTCCCCGAAGCTGGAAACGGTGAGGCGACAGATTCTCCCCTGGACCCTCCAGAAGGAGCAGGCTCTGCTGACACCATGACTTTAGCCCAGTGAGACCGATTCAGACTTCTGACCTCCAGAAGTTGAGCGAATAAATGCGCGTTGTTTTCAGGCATCAAGTTTGTGGAAACTTGTCTCAGCAGCCTTAGTAAACAGATGCACCTGGAGGCAGCCCCCCGCAATGCGGACCTGCACGCAGGAATGTGAGTGGGAGGGCTCTGGGAGCACGCCTGCAGCCTGCGGGAGTGAAGGCAACGGAGGTGGGCAGAGGGCGAGGTGAGCCACAGTGCTGTCACTTTTCATTCCATGGAGGCTCTGGGGCCGTGATGCTGCCCTGCATAGCTGCCCCAGAGTGAGGCAAGAGGGCATGGCCAGTGTACCCACCTGGAGCGGGCACTGGATGGGGCTGCCCCCGGAGAGGGGTTGCGAGCTTCGGTGAGGCAGCGTTCTTTGGCTGAGAGCAGTTTAAGGGGAGGACAAAGCTGTGAGTCCTCAGCCGACCACAGCTGAGAGCTGAGAGCCCTGGTCCATAGGGGGCGCTGTGTGGCACAGCTCAGCAGTCCCTACATCTGTGGAAGGCGAACCTCTCCTGCCTTCTTGCTTTGGTCTTCAGGCCTGGTACTCTGACAACGCCATGTTTCCTAGGGCTGATGTAACAAACTAGCACAACTTGGGGGGCTTACAACAACAGAGATTTATTCTCCCATAGTTCTGGAGACCAGGAGTCCGAAATGAAGGTGTCTGCAGGGTCACGCTCCCTCCAAAGGCTCTAGGGAGAATCCTTACCTCTCCCAGCTTCTGGTGGCTCCAGGCGTTCTTGGGCTTGGGACTGCATCACTCCAGCCTCTTCCTCCATCTCCACACGGGCTTTTCTGTGCCTCTCCTCTTCTCTCTTACAAGGACACTGGTCACTGGATTTAGTGCTCACCCAGATAATCCAGGCTGAGCTCCCTGGGGCCAACCACAGAAGGTCACAAGTGCTCTGGGTTCCTGCCCACATTTTCAATGACCCCAAAGCATTTACTTCCTCATCCATCTCCCACTTCCCAGTCCTTTCTGTATGTGCCCCAGATAATGGGCCTCAAATCCTATGTCATCAACGTTACTTCCCAGCTCAGAGAACTTCAGTGGTTCCAGGTCATCCAGACTTGGCATTTAGCCCCTCCACCTCCACCCCGGCACCTCCAAGGCCAACAATAGCTAGCTTACTCTCCCCTGGGTTCCCCTTGGCTCCTCACCATCTCCTGTACCCCCAATCCCACCTCCAGACCTTTGCTCACACTGTTGCCTTCCTGGACCCCTGTCGCTGACCCTTTCTTCCCTGGATTTAAATACTAACTCCCCTTTCAAGCTGCATAGAGTTTCCCCCATCATGCAGGGCAGAGGCCACCCAGCCATCAGGAGGGGGCACGGGGCAGGGCCAGGAGCCCTAGGGGTACAGACCGGTGCCTGAGGAGGGGGTCTGAAGAGGGCCCCTGGTGTCCCCTCTGTAGAGGACTGCTCCAGACAGCAGCTTCCTGTGAGATGGTGAGCCGCCTCTCTCCCCAGGCGGGAATTGGTGGCCCCATCCAGCTGTAAGCCAGGGGTCTGGGTTGAGGCTCACCAATTCCCTAGGAGGTTCCCAGGGGTCCCTAGCTGGAAGAGTTATGGGCTGGGCCTCAGTGGAGGACCCGAAGCTCATCAGACCCCTCAGCCACAGTTGCGGGAGCATTCCTACGGGAGCCGTCAGCCTGTAATTATACAGTCAGCACACATTGATTGAGCACTGGGTACCAGACAATAGAAAGTGTGAGTGACTAAGTCTGTGCCGTCCAATACGGGAGCCGTGAGCCACCTGTGGCTACCGAGCACTTGAAATATGGTTCACATAAATGAAGATGCATTGTAAGTGTAAAGTACCCACCAAATTTCAAAGAGTTGGTGCACAAAAAATGTAAAAATCTCATTAATAATTTTTTATATTGATTACATGCTGAAACAACATTAGGACTATATTGGGTTAAATACAATATATTATTAAAATTTCATCTGTTTCCTTTTACCTTTTTAATGGCACTACTAAAAAATTTTAAATTACGAGTGTGGCATGTATTTGTGGCTCACATTACATTTCTATTGGACACTGATCCTTGGATGATTTTTCACGTTTGTGAATAGGTAATGATTGGAAATTGGCTCAAGAAAACAGAGGCAGCCTCCGACTTCAGCCCCCCACCAAGCCCTGGTCACAGACAGTGACAGTGCTGGCCCAATGGCTGACCCTGTGTCGGGAGTGCTCGGCTTAGTGCAGCTGCTTCTATGCCTGGCCTGGCTGTGTCCTGGAGCAGAGCCTCTGCTGTGAGATGTGTGCCTGTGTGATGGGTGGGATAAGTGGGCCCCAAGGAAGCTGACAGCCAGGTCCTTGTGGGTGTGTGTGTATTAACTGTTTAATGAGAAACTAATTGGCTCTGTAAACCTTCATCTAAAGCGCAAAAAAAAAAAAAAAAAAGACAACAATAACCACAGTACACCCGTACACCATTCTCCCCTTATTGCTTCAAACTATCATAGTGAAATAGAAGCTCCTAGACATTACCAAAGTAACAAAATTGTCTTAAAATATTAGGCCTGTCATGAATTTAATGGAAATCGCAAGTAGGAGCTTACCACAATTTCAAGCCTTAATACACCGAAAACACGCAAAATGTGACAATAACTACCTCATTACCTTTTGGAGAAATGGCTCATCCAAGGCCCCCACTCTTGTCAGGCCACCCCAGGTAAGCATGAGGCATCATCTGGGTCATTAGGACGATCACTGTAGTTCACAATGAGTGTGTGCGTGTGTGTGTGTGTGTGTGTGTGTGTGTGTGTGTGTGTGTGTGTGAAAGAAGGGAGGATCCTGGGCCAAGGAAGGGGGCATGGAGGTGGGGCATAGTATACCCTACATATGCCCACAGAGCTCTGAGGCTATGGAGAGAAGCTTCCAGCTTCCTTCCCGGCAGGGCCCCCAACAGAGCCCTGGAGGTTTTCTCTGCTGGTAAATCTGCAGCCAGAGTGGAAGGCTTAGGACCTCTGAAAGCCATAAACAACAATGGCCTCCCCTAGCCCCAGCCAGAGCTCACAGAGAGCGACTCTCACAACCTGGGCAGGTGCCTCCTCCCAATGGAGGCCTGTGCTGTGGAGGAGGAGCACCCTCTGCAGGATGTAACATGTAAATGCAGCTTCCACAGGAAGGAGGAAGTGGCTTATCCCAGAGACTGCACTTTGTGGTTGTAGGAAGCACTATAGTAAGGTCTTGGAGAGGCCCTCTCTGTGGTGGCTATCACTTCTTGTGTTAAAGAATAAATGATAGTGGTGCATCTGACTCCTGCAGTGTCTGCCTGACAGCTGCCAGTTCTGAGTTTTGAAGTTTTCCAGACTAAACACGTTATAGACATATCCACACTACAACCTGTAAGGTGGGTATTTTTATTTCTAATTTATAAGTGAGAAAACAGAGGCTCAAAGAAGGTAAATACATTGTCCAAGGTCATATGGCTATTAAGTGGCAGGGCTGGGGTTTGACCTGAGGTCTGTCTGTCTCCTGAGCCCGTGGACTAAACTCTGCAGCCTGCTTGGGGTTGGGCCTTCAAGGAGGGAAAAAGAGCTGTGAGGACAGTGTCAGGCAGGACAGTTCTGCAGACGTTCATTGTAGTGACCAAAATAAGATTATAGTGAAAGTGAGGGAGATGGAGAAGTGGAGAAGATCTGGGCCATGGGGTAGGAGTGACAAGAGGCCATTTCTGAGTTCTCCTAAGCCCCAGTTACCATATGCCTTCTACTTCCTGCTGTTTGCTCCGCTGCCCCCACCCCCACACAAGGCAGCTTCATTCCGCTGCACATATGCAGCCACAGGGCGCTTGCGGATAAGGCCTCTGCTGCCCCAGAAGGAGAGAACAAGCTCACTCATTTACTCGGTTGTTACTCTTCCATTTCATAGAGGGGCAAACTGAGGCCCAGTGGGGGACAATGATTTACTCAACTATAGGTCACTCCAGAGGTCACTTGAAGACCTCAGGCCTGCCATGCTCACTGAGTGGAACTGGGGTGAGTAGCTGAGTCTTTACCAAGGAGAAAGAAGTTAGGTGTTGCCTCTGAGCTTTCTTTAGGTCTATAATTGGGGGCCTCAGTCCTCTTCTCCACACCACAAACAGACCTTGCATCTCTTCTTTAAATTTCTTCCCGCCTTCCCCTTGCGTTTGTTCTGACAGTTTCCCAATATCCTCCCCTACTGAGCTTAAGAATTCTGAGAACCCATCTTCAACAATTCTTCCCTCAAGTCTTCACCTTCATCACCTTCATCTCATCTCGGTTACTACGATGACCTTCACCCCCAACTCTATCATTGCCTCTAGTGTTGTACCTTCATCATCATCTTCATGATCACCACCACCGTCTTCCATTGCCATTATTTCCGCTGCCTGCATCGGCGTCATCACTGTCATCCTCAGCGTCATGGCTTCCACCACCCTCACCTCCAACGTTGCCGTCCTATCATTAATATTACCTTTATCATCTCTACCTCCATTCACAACATCACACCCAAGATCACCTCCATTATCACCATCACTACCACCACCACCACCATTGCCCCCGTTGCATTGACCTTCATCATCACCATGGCAACCATCACCTCCAAGCCCATTTTCACCTCTATCATCACCATTAGCCCTACGGTCCATGTCACCACCGTTATCAGCATCTTCACCACGCTTACCTCCACCTCTGCCATCTTCTCAATTATTTTCAATCCGAACACTTCCACTATTATCTCTACAACTACCTCCACCACCTCCACCATCCCTATCACCACTACTCTCTCCCCCAAAGCTCAGTGCTGCACATTGAACCTGGTACCTGGCCATGGAGCCCAGTCACAGGGAACATCTTGCCTGGCTGATAGACACCACATCTCAGATTTCTCAAAGTAGAGCATCGGCAAGCCACGTGTTGGAACGATCCCTCTTCTTGCCCTGAGAGCTGGCCATTCCTCAGGATGCTTCTGACAGAAGACAACCTTTGCCTCCCTGTCAGCCACGCCTGTACCTAAAGAGACAGCTTCTGTCTGGTTGAAGGGTGGAGGCCACTAATGCGGGGCTGCCCTTGTTTGCATAATGATTGCATACATTTGCATGTCATTTGATCCCGGCCTCTGGATGCTGCACCATGGGTGTTTGGGTACCATTTGTGTATCACTGCATGCGAGGGTCAGGCCTTTGGGACTCGGGCACTTGTTAACTCCCTAAAGAGAGTCTTTAATGTGCTGGTTCAGAAAAGAAGTTGGAATGCTTAGTTCTGTAGTCACGTGGTTGAAGGGCTCTAAGGTGGGGAGTTGGGGAGGTCTGGCTCAGAGCCTGTGGGGAGAGGGCAGCCCAGGGCTTCAATGTGGTCCAGGGTTGAACATCAGTGTGTGTTGTGGGGGTGTTGGCTGCAGAGACAAACTCTACTTCTCATTGTCCATTCAGGACAGCAGCCAGCACAGCCACTCCTGTCCTCTTTGGGCCACAGTCCACTCTCTTTGTGACCTTGGGCAAGTCCCTCCCTGTCCAGACCTAGAAACCCTCTGTGTCAGAGGAGGAGGGAGAGGCCAGCTAATTACTAATCCTCTCCATAGGATTCTTGCTCTGAACTCAGTGGTTCTCAGCCCTGGCTGCACATAGAGTCACCTGGGGGAGCTTTTCCAAAATACCAGTGCCCTGGCCCCACCCCTAGATATTCTGATTTAATTGGTGGGCCCCGGGCATTGTTTTCATTTTTAAACAGCTCCCATGGTGATTCTAATGTGCAGCCAGGATTGAAAGCTATTTCATGTGACTCTAGCCTCCTACCCCTTCCCTTCCATCCCTTAGCTTCCAGCCATCTCCCTTGACCTACCTCCTTCATTTCTAGTTGCTAATCTCTTCCCCACGCCAGGCTCGCCTAGCCCCAGGGCTGGCAGGACAGTTGGATGCTGGTGCTTTTGTTCGAAGTCTCAGAAATAAATCCTCTCCCCCCCTGGGTGATGTGGCCCGTGGTCAGCATGTGGCAGGGCAGCACTTGGCACTAACTGGAATTCCCTTCTCCTGCCTTGGTCTGGCTCCACCTCATCTCCCAGCTGTGGCTGTGGCTGGTCCAGAGAGGGGTGTGCAGGGGCAGGGATGGGGAAGGAGGCGAATTATCTCTCTTCCCAACTCCACATCACACCCTGCCCCGTCACTCCCCTCTCCCAGAGCTAGTGCGGGTCTCACCTGGCACACCTGGCCGTTTCCACTCTCGCAGACTTGGCCGCTCCATTACTGTGCCTGGATTGCCAGCCCCATCATAGCTCCTCCTGCTCAACCCTGCAGATGGGTCTCCATGTAAACCCAGAGCCCCAGCCCAGCCCGGGTCCTGGAGAAGCAGCACCCAGAGCCACCTGAACCTGTTTTCAAAACAAGATGCAGTAAACATGGCTGTGTGTTGGCCTCCCCCAGACTCACTGGGGTCAGAACAGGTCTAGGGAAGGACAGGGAAGTAGGACAGAGCCTTCCTGCACCTCTCCCCACAGTCCCGCCCTGGGACAGCTTGGCCTCTTCTGCGTCCTCAGTTGCCAAGGGCAGGAGTGACCTGTGAGAGGAGGGCCTGCCCTGTGGAGGACCAGATGGGAGATTCGGTGTGTGCTGGTGCGGGGGGATGGCAGACCCCAAGTGAGGTGTGTGCAGGGAAAGAGGTGAACACAGGGGCTGCCCCAGAACCAAGAGCGAGGCATTAACAGCGGTGACACTGGGGCTCGTCTGTCGTAGCTCAGATTCTGACTTGACCATCACCAGCTGTGTAATCCTGGGTCACAGTTTCCTCAGCAGGAAAGAGAAGGTAATGACTGTGCCTAGCTTAGCAGCTGGAGGATTATGTTGGAAAAAGCCTGAAAGGTGCTTTGTTGTTGTTAGTTTCTGTCAATTTGATTTCAACTCATGGCCACCCCATGTGTGCAGAGTGGAACTGCCCATAGGGTTTTCAAGGCTGTGACCTTTCAGAGGCAGATCACCAGGCCTGTCTTCCAAGGTGCCTCTGGGTGGGTTCGAACCACCAACCTTTCAGCTAGGAGTAAAGTGCTTAGCCATTTGTGCCACCCAGGGGCTCCAAAAAGTGCTTAGCACAGGGCTAGTGATTACTCGGTCACTGCAGCTATGATTATTATGAGGGTCGGTTCCACAGAGCCCTTGTTCCTGAGCTCCAGCCCCATTCCCTGTCCTTACAGTGTCCTCCCCCTGGGGCTTCAGGTCATTAAGGGTCAGTGAGAGGGTGGGACTGGAGAAACTTTGCTGCCTTGCCCTTTGGAACTGGGGCTGCAGCTCCATATTGTGGGTGCCTGAGGCTTCTCAGGGAGGTTGGTGGTGACAGTAGCAGGGCACTAGGGTGGAGCAGCTCCTAGAGGCTACGGCCTGAGGGAGGCAGCTCAGGCCCACTGCTAATGAGCTCTAGACTTGCAGAGTCTGGTCTGCATCCACCCGGAGGGGCAAGTGTCCAGAGGCCACGCTCAAACCACCTCCTTCCACTAGTAGTTAAGAGAACAAAGCAACTGATACACGCAGGGGTAGAACTGGCAGCATTTGGTGACAAATTGGAAGTGTGTGTGTGTGTACATATGCCTGTTTGATGGGAGGGTACAGTAAGGGAGAAGGTGTAGATAGTTTCTTTGGTCTAAATGGACTTGAACATCCTTTTTCTGAAAGGCAAGGGTAGCTGGCTAAAGAGGGAGCAGGATGGTTATGCCTCATCCCCAAGGACCAGGATCCACAGCAAAACCAAAGGATCCCTTCTGAAAAAAGAAATGTAGCAACTTGGCAAGGCTATGTACGTGTGCGCGCGCACGTGTGCACAGTTGTGCGTGTGTTGCTGAGCAGCTATGGGTGTACCTGGCCAGCCCATCCCCTTTGTAGTTTCAGCCCCTTCTGGGCAATCTTTGTGTATGCCCTCAGGGCACCCCTCAGAGTGGCCACCCTGGGGCAGGCTGGCAGGGGCTTGGGGCTATGGCATAGCCATGGAGGAGCAGGTGGGCGTGACTCTGTCCTCAGGGAGAGGCTGATCTGCCTGCACCAGGAAAGGGATTGCATTCTCTGGAGAGACTGCGCAAGGCTGAAAAAGAGAATTTAGCTTGAGGAGACATTTGCCTGCTGAGAAATGAAGGTACAATTCTGAGAAAGGCTTTGAAACCAGTAGGGGTATCGCTGCTGGTCAGAGGTTTGAGATGTGTCCTTCCACAGACTGCTGGGGAAGCTCTGGAAAGATAACTAAATTGTGTGATTGGCGTGGGAATGAGAGCAATGGAGGGGGCAAAGCCCTGGGTCAGGCCCTCCTCTTGGGACCTGAGTCCCAGGCACTGACTACCGTGTTTTTACGCAAATAACACACGTCTTCTACATTTGTTTGCCAGCCGTGCCCTCCCCCAGTGAGGTATTTTTTTAAGCACCACTATACCAGTTTTTTTTACATGCATGTAATCCTTATTAGATATGCTCAAATTTCTCTTCCACAGGAACCTGGAAGTCTCTTAAAGTTGGCTATATCCTTAACCATTTGCTTCCCGATGTGGCACCACTGCACACTTGGAAACCCCTCAGTGACAGAAGAGTTGCTGTTAGAGGTTGAATTTTGTCCCCCGACCCCGCAAAAGATATGTTGAAGTCCTTACCCCTGTACCTGTGAATGTGACCTTGTGTGGAAATAAGGTCTTTCTCTGATGATGTTATCAGTTAGTTAATATGGTCATACTGGAGTAGGGTGGATTCTAACCCCTTCTGAGTGGTATCTTATGAAAGGTGAGAACAGACATGGAGAGAGACATACGGGGGAAGACGGAGGCTCTGTGAAGATGCACCTAGAGGCCAAGGAACGCCCGCGGCTACCAGAAGCTGGGAGAGACAAGGAAGTCTCCTCCCCTAGATCTGACAGAGCATGGTCTGTTGATGCCCTGAATTCAGACTTCTAGCCTTCAGAACTGTGAGACACCCTCCTGTTCTTTAAGGCCAGCTATTTCTGGTACTTTGCTATGACAGACCTAGGAACCTAAGACAGATGCTGACCACACATCCCCTTCCCAGCCTGCACCCTCTCTCTAGCCCTCCCTGTCGCTCTTCTCACCCAGCAAGCCTCTCTTCTTGCTGTACCATCCTGTCTTTGCCAGTGCATTCCCTTCCGAGGCCCCTACAGTCAAAGGAGGCATCTGACCACAAACCTTACTCCAAGAGGTTGTTTCTACTGCGACTGTATTACCTACTCCCTCACCCTAGCGCCCCGTGGACCTTGATCCTGACTTCACAGCTGAAGAACCACCTTCATCCTGTCCACCGGGGCGTCTTTCCATTGTGGGTGTTCATGTCCTCAGAGAAAGAAATCCTTTAATGGCTGAGGAACCTGGGGAAGGAGAGGGTTCCGGCAGGTGTGAGGGGCACGGACAGTGATCTGTTGTTCTCATTCTTCAGTGACATTCTCCTGAGGCCCTGGGTGCCCAGCCCTGTGTCCAGCCCCACTGGAGGGACACAGGGAATGGGGGAGGAGGGCCCTGTCCTCAGGAAGCAGTCTGCTCAGGGAGATAAGAGTTGCACCATGGAGAAGACCAGGCAGAGCAACATCTAGTGGGGTTGGTGGCAGAGAGTGTGACACAAATTGTGTCTCTGAAGCTGAAAATACCTGGCCTTGGCTAAGCTTGGGAGACCAGGGAAGGCTTCCTGGAGGAGGAAAACAAATATTCTGGGCAACTTACATCATTTTGCATGAGCTCAGCATACACCACGCAGGCCGCAGAGATCAGTTCATCAGCGTCAAGGTCGATGAGATTGTTGCAAGCCTGTCCAGGGAGGAAGGGGTGGAGGGGACAGGTCTCTCTGTGCACTTGGGCACAGGCAGCT
Organism: Dugong dugon; assembly: GCA_030035585.1. Lineage (NCBI taxonomy): Eukaryota > Metazoa > Chordata > Mammalia > Sirenia > Dugongidae > Dugong > Dugong dugon. Next base: position 19,338,175 of record CM057482.1, on the reverse strand, counting down.
GCTTGCAGCATTAAGAGAAGAAGGTCACTGCTCAGGGCAGTGACTAGGAGCCACCTAATCTCCTCCCACCCCGGCAGGTTGGCACAGTGTCTGAAAACTCACCATTAGAATTGTATATTTTGGGAGGGTATGGTAAATGTAGTTTTCATACTGGGCTCTAGGGAGTACTGGGGTTCCACCAAGTGTCTCAGGGGCTTCTAGGGGAGACTTGGGGGAAGGCATTACTCTTGTGTTTATAATTGGGGTACCACCTCGGATTTTTTTTAAGTCTACATGAAATTTACATAACACAAAATTAATCATTTTAAAGTGTACGACTCAGTGGCATTTAGCACATCCAGAGTGTTGCAGAACATCAAAATATTTTCATCTCCCCCAAAGGAGACTCCTTACCCATTAAGCAGTGACCCCCATTTCTCCTTCCCCCCAGCCCCTGGCACCACTAAGCTGCTTTCTGTCTCTATGAATTTGCCTATTACGGACTCATACAATTTGTGACCTTTTGTATCTGGCTTCTTTCACTTAACATAATGTGTTTGAGGTTTATCCACATTGTAGCACGTATTAATGCTTCACTCCTTTGTATGGCTGAAGAGTGTTCCATTGTGTAGCTATACTGCGTTTATTTACCCTTCATCAGTTAGGGGCGTTTGGAATGTTTCCACTTTTTGACTATTTCCACTTTCGGGCTATTATGAAAAATACTGCTATAAATATTCATGTACAAGTTTTTGTTAGAATATGATTTTTCAGTTTTTTTAGGTATATACCTGGGAGTGGAATTGCTGAGTCATATGGTAACTCCATGATTAACTTGTTGAGAAACTGTCAAACTGTTTTGAACAAAGACTTCAGCTGCATTTTCAACATGTCGGAAAGCTCTTTTTCTCACAGAAAGATCCTCACGGCGAGGGGTTTATCGTAAGTCTGCCGAGTCTAATGGCTAAGAAGGCTTCAAGGCCTCAGTTTCCTCATATATTGAGTTACGATGATGATAACCATAGTCCTTCCGTCTCAGGCTTCTCATGGGGCTTGAAAGAGCTAGTCTATTACAAGCGCTCAGCACAGTGCTGGGCAGAGCCGGTGCTCAATAAGTGTTAGTTCTCATCACTATAGCACTGATGCCCAGCTCCCCTGAGCCTGGGTCCTTCAGCCTGGTATGGGGTGGGGTGCTGCAGGCTTCCAGGAGCCAGTGGGTCACCCTTGGCCCCAGGGTGCTCACCAGGAGGATGTCATCGCCATTCATGCTCTCCTGCAGCACCTGCTCGCGCACCATCTGCAGCATGCTGTAGGCCACCAGCACCTGGAAGTTCCTGCAGGGCTTCCCTGTCAGCAGCACCTGTGGGCAGCACAGCTCAGCCTTGGCCTGTGGCCTGGGGCTGCAGGGACCTCGGGATGATGAGGTTCCAGCCAACCACATGCCTTTCCTGGCCCTCTCTGCGGACGCACTCCTTCATTCATTCACTCAGTCAAGTGCTCACAGGCACTTCCTGGTTTCTAGGCATTGTGCTGGCAGCTGGAGGATTCAGAGATAAAGGCTTCAGGGAGTTCATTAGAGGGAGGGAGGAAGAGAGGGGGTGATAGTGAGAGCAAGAGAGAGAGAGGAAAAAAAGAGGGAGAGTAAAAGGAGAGACTGGATAACTGTCTATAGCATTTGAGTGGAGTTTTGACACAGCAAATGGGAACTGAATCCAGGGGCATCACCGAAGGCCTGGAGGTGGTCATGTACTTGGACGTGGAGACCAGTAGGCCAGGAGGGAAGGGTGAGGCAGATGGGGCTAACTCATGGGGCCACTGACTACCAGGCTGAGGAGTTGGGCTGGATCCTGCAGACAGTGCTGGCCACTGGGCAGGGCAGTGACGGGTGGTGGGCATGCTCCTGGGGAGTTTCATCTGCTCATGGCGCTGGAGACTGTGATCAAGACTGCAGGTGAGACCTGTCCTTCGAGGCCCCGCCTTCCCCAGGAGAGAGGGCCAGCAAGGAGACAGCACCCAGGGAGGGGAAGGCTGAAGAAAGGGCGTCTGGGGCAGTGAGAGCAGGGTGAGCCCTTGGACAGCGCAGCCGAAGTGCAGGTCCAGGCTTCCACCACACGGGCCAGGCGGGCCCTTCTGCCCTGACTGCCACGCAGAATGTGCGAGCCGCTGGCACAATCAAACCCCAAGCTACTAAACCCCAACCAAAGCCAGAAATAAAGGGGGGGCATCTCTCGTGCTGCCCACAGGGTGGGGTCTGCTCCACCGTCCCCAGCTGAGCACCTCACCTCCCAGAGCCTCCAGACGTCATCGAAGGACTTGAAGGCACGCTGGAAGCAGAGGCAGAACCAGGGGAAGAGGGACTGCACAGCCCCCGCACCCTTCCCTCCTGTGAGGAGACAAGCAGGGTGTCGGCCAGGGCCACGGTCAGCGCAAAGCACGGGAGGACACTCACACACAATAAAGTGTAAACACGCAGACAAGGCCAAACAGCAGAGCATGCAGAACACTTGGGAAATGCAAAAACCCATGGTTATTTCTTTTCCAGCTGCCCTTGGAGACTGTTTGGGTAGATTTTCACCTGTCCAGAGTGCAACCCCTTATAGGGCAATGCTCCTCCCAAGGATAGGAAAGAAGATAAGGACTCTACCCACTTCCCCCACAACTGCCTACCCCTTCCTGCCATTGGCTGGATCCTGGATGCCCTCCCATGCCTGCAGGAAGGGGTGGTGGCAGGAGGTGGGGTCCACTCACTTAGGTGCTCAGCAAATAAGGGATCCAGGAAGTTGATCAGGTTGTTGAGCATGTCGAGATTCTTGCCCACCCCGATGTTGATGACACAGCTGTGCTCCTGCATGAGATGCGGGGGAGGGAAGGAAGCCGAGCCCTCCTTGGCTTGAGGGCACCGGAAGGGCAGCCCTGGTTAGCCAGCTCCCCAGTTCTGGAGGCCTGCATGTGTCTGGTTCCGGGGGGGGGGGGGGATCCACGTCTCTGTGTGAGTCTGGGCACCTGTGTGTGGATGGGCGTGGGCGTGTGCATGTGTACACATGCATGTGTCTGTGTGTGGTCTGTATATGTGTGCGTGTGTGTGTCTGTGTGTGCATATATGCATGCAGTCTATCTGCCTGTGATCTGTAAGTGCAAGTGTGTGTGTGTGTGTGTGTATGTGAGTGTGGTGGGGATGTGTGTGATGTGTCTTAAGTGTAGCTCACAACTCAGCGAGCTCAGCTGTCCTTCCCACACACATACCGTGGGTCAGAGCAAATCAGGACAAGGATAGAGCAGTGAGAACACTGTTGCAGGGGTGGAGAGAGGGGCAAGGGAGGGTTCTGGGCAGCCTCTCACAGATCATGAGGAAAGACTTTCCCGAGAGGGTGTTGCAGGGAGCACCACCTTCAAAACCCCACGCCCTGGGCAGTGTGGAGTGCATCTGGAGAAGACTGGGTTCCCTGGTGACGAGGAAGGGAAAAGTGCAAGCAAGACCGAAGATGGAGGCCTTGGATGTCTGGCGAAGGTTATTGGATTTTGTTCTGGAGGCTGAGGGGATCTGGGGGATTTGCAGGAGGAGAGCCATGATTTGGGCGGGGAATGCCAGGAAAGGGTGCCATCACTGGGTCTGCCAGCCAAGCTGTGGCGGATTAATTACTTCTGTGTGTGGCCTTACTCGCCATGATCTTGGTAACTCCTGCCTAGGTGATTCTGTGATAGGGTAATTGTGGCCTACCGAGGGGATTGGTCAGTTTTGCCTTAAAAGAGAGCCAATTCCAGAGCAGGAGGAGGAGCCCACCACCACCACCAAGGAAGGAGAGACCTGGCAGCAGGAGACAGCACTGTGGGCTTCCCGGCCCACAGAGGGAGAAAGCCAAGTGTCTCTGGGGAGAGGCCTAGGGCCAGGGAGCAGCATGCCTGCGAGCACGGTTGGGAAGAGGCTGTCCTGATGAAAGAACTGTATCCTGAGTGTTCTTGAGCCTGAATTGTAACTGGTACTTCCCTAATAAACCCCATAATTGTGAATATGGTCTGTGAGTTCTGTGTGGCCGTTGCAACGAATTATGGAACCCAGCCGAGAAGTACAGAGTGCTGTGTGAGGGACAGTTGGTGGCAGAATTAGTAAAGACAGCAGAGAGAGGAGACATGTCTGACCTCTGCCTCACTGGAATCAGCTTTGGGCTGCCAATCTTGGTTCTCCTTCCCCCTTGTGGGCTAGGAGGAGGTCAGAGACTGTCCCTATGCCATTTTTACACAAACACTTCAAAGTTTGATGAGAGCTGGACCCAGAGCAGCCCTCCACCCACCCCCACTTCAACCCCAGTACCTATCCCCTTAGAACATTCCCCACTGGGTTTGGCATTGCCCTCCTGCTCCTCCATGATAGAGCATTGTTTCTGGGCTGGGGCTGCTGAGTCTGCTCAACCTCAGGGTGCTATCTGGAGAATTAGGATCCCTGAGCTCAGGCCTAACCCTCACCGTTTTCTGCAGGAAGAACTGGAAAAGCCAGAAGGTCTCGTGGTCATGCTCCACCATCAGTTGGAAAAGCATCACCATCTCGTGGAAGCCCTGCTGGTACTCTGGAATGGAGAGAGGGCAGGTGAGGATGGGCCAGTGTGAGGGTGGAGCCTGGGCTTGAGCAGGGCAAGGTCTAGGCCAAGTGAGGGCTGAGGGGTAGTTCAACCTCTGGCTCACCTGCCTGGGTGTTGCAGACATAACTCAAGAGAAGGATCTTCTCCAGCCTTTTCTTGTCGATGAGGACGTTGCCGAGGGGGTCTTTGTCATAGAGTCTCTGGATGTCATACGCTATGTTGGAGGCAAGGTACAGGTAGGAGGTATCAGATCACCTCCAGCAGAGGGGCCAGTGATGAGGTTATTTCTCCCACCCTAAGAGAAGAGACCCTAGGGCATCCTAAGGAGGAGCTATGAAAGGAACATCAGCCCCCACTAGGCTCTACACATCACCACACTCTGAGCTATCTGGGTTTCTCCCCCACCTCCAAATCTTTGGCCAGGATGTACCTTCTGCCAAAAATGCCCACCCCTTCCTCTCTTCCAATCAAATCCAACCTAGTTCAGGGCCAAAGGAGGAAAAGAGGAAGGGAAGGCGAAGGGACAGCACGCGCCTGGGGAGACACAGTGTTGTGTATCTGGGTGCACCCGGGGAGGATGGTGGACAGATTTACCAAGATTCAGCTGGCAAAATTTGAGGCACACATAGAGGCAGCTCCCAGGAACTATCCGGCCCCAGAAATCATTGAGAAGGGGCAGCATGGCTTCAAGCCCTGCCCTCTATCCCCCTCCCCACCCCACTCCTCTCACCAATATTATTCCGAGTCTCTATAAAGTTCCGGTGCAGGTTTTCCAGAAGGGGCTGGATCTTCTCGTACATCTCACATAAGACCTTGTAGTTCTTCCTGTGAGAAAGGGCTGAAGCTAAACAAGGTGGCCTCCCCTTCCAGGCTCATGGGGAAGAGCTCCGAGCAGAGGCAGCTGCCAGGTTCAAGGCTGTGCCTCCACCCGTGATGCTTTTCCCTCTTCTCTGCCTGTGCCAGCCCTAGCCACTCTTTCATGCCCATCGGGAATGCCACAGTGTTCACCAAGGATGTGGGCTCTGCACAGGCTCCCGCTCCTTTGAGGGCTGCTTGGAGGAGGTGCACTGTTTGATTAGGGCCTTGAAGGCTGGGTGAGATTTGATAGACAGATGAGGGGAGGCCATTGGGGGTGTCGGGGAAAGAGTGAACCAAAGTTCTCTCAGAACAAGAAGTCCATTTGGGAGAAGACTGAATCCACCAGGCTCGAATGATAAACTTCTCCCACCTGCATCACCTCCCACCCTCCCCGACAGAGGATCTGGAATGTTCTACCTCCTTGTGCTATCCACCGTGAGCCGCTCATCCCGGGAACTCTGCCATGAGTAGTAGCCTGTGAGGAACTTCCACGCTTCTGTCCTCACCAAAGGGTGCAGGCCCTGGGGTGGGTAGAGGTTGGGAGGTCATGGGCCCTCTGCTACCTGACCAAAGGGCCCCTCCCAACGCCACACCTGCCCCTTGCCCATCCACTCCCCCAGTTCCAGGGCATGGACAAGGGGGCCTTACTCTTTCCAGGATATTAACACAAATGAAGTCCCGTGACTTGGCCAAGTACCCGTTCTCATCAAAGAAGCCGTCCCATTCCGTCTTGTCAATGGGTGGCTTTCTCTTCACCTGCAAGGACAACCACGTCAGCCCTCGGTTAGGAGCCTTTGGCCTTTCTTTTTGAGTGTGATTTTTAAATGATAGGCTCTGCATTTTGCTGTTTGAATCACAGTTCACAGCCTCTGACTTACTTCTGGAACACTATCCTGAAGAATATATAGAAAAACTTCCGTGTGCACAATAATTTTCATTGCACATTACGTACCAAGATGAAAAATGCAAGCACTTTAAATGTTCTGCAAGGGGAATAGTTAAGTAAACTATGGTTTATATACTCAGTGGAATATTGCGAGGCATACAAAATGATGCTTACAAGGGATGAATAATAATCTGGAAAATACAAATGTTAACAAAAACACCCCACAAAATTGTACAATGTCTATCTTCTCTATGTACTATACTCCATATATGTATGTTATACATTATAAAAAGTATGCCATATATCCTCATACATACTGCACCAACAGCTATTAAAAACTGTTAGAAAAAAGACCAAAAAAAAAAAAAAAATACACCCCTCCAAAAAAAAGTAATCATCTTTGGGTGATAGGATTATAAGTAATCATTTTTACTTTTTCTTGTATTTAAAATTTTTTTAATAATAATGCATACTGCTTTGATAATGGGAAAATATTAAATAAACAATAAGTAAACACATTCATGGCCTACATTTTACCTTTCTTGGAAGAGCAAGACAGTTTATCATGAGGAATGATCTCTGGTTTAGATGAGGAGTGTGTATTGTATATAAGTGTGTGTGTGTCATGGAGCAGGGGAAGGGGTGGAGGGACAGGTGAGTGTACTGCATACAAAGTAATTAAAAATGCTCATAAAACTAAGAGTTAGAGTTTCTATTGGAATGGGGTAAGAGAGATTCCTTTCTTGCTAGGGTATTCTCTCCTACTGGATACAAGAATTTCTTGAAACGCCACATTGTATACATAAAGATGTGTTGAAGGAAAGAGCTTGCCAGGTGACTAGACATGTTCAAGATACATCCTTCCAACTTCCATTCATAAACACATGAATATGTTCACACGTGGCTCATACATTAATTTGCATACGAGTCACCTGAGGATTTTGTTAAAACACAGATTCTGATTCAGTAGGTTTGGGGTGGGACCCAAGAGGATGCATTTCTAACAAGCTCCCAAGTGATTGCTGTTGCTGCTCATCCATGGACCACATGAGTAGCAAGGTGCTAGAAGGCAAAATAGTTCTGTAAACTAAAAATCTGGGATAATCTACACTAACTGCATGTTTGATGGGGATGGATTGAGAAACATATTCTTTAATAGCTCATACATGCTCTATCTTCCGAACCAAAATAGGACATACGAATGAACCCAAGAAGGTATGAACAGACTTGACCTTGGTCAACCTTGGGAAGCAGGGTCTGCCCTATGCCCTGTTCTAACTGCACAGACACTTTTGTCTGAACCAATCAGAGCCAGCCTTCTGCCCGTCTTACCACCATCATATTCTCCCAGTCTATGTTCATTAGGAGACTGCAACACTCATCGTGCAACGTGGCAGGAAGTAGAGGGAAACAGGCAACTTTGGGCTGTTCCCTGGTATCCTTAATTCTAAGAGGAAATGCATTAACTTTAGGAACACATTTCCATATGAATTTTAGTCACTTTCTCAATTTCTGTAACAAAAACAGCTATGACTTTGATTGGTATTGCATAGATCATTTTGGAGAAAATTAATATCTTCACACTATTATGTCTTCCAACTCGTGAATGCAGTATATTTCCCCTTTTATTTAGGTCTTTTAAAAATTCTCTAAGCAATACTTCACAGTTTTCAGTGTACAGGTCATATATTTTGTCAAATTTATTCCAAGGTATTTCAGATTTTTGATGCTTTATAGATGGTATTGTTTCTTAAATTTCAGTTTCCAGTTGTTTGTTGCTAGTATATAGAAATACAATGGCTTTTTACATATCGATCTTGTATCCTGAAACATTGCTAAACTCATTTGTTAGTTCTAGTAGCATCTTTTGTAGATTCCATGGGATTTTTTACATTGACGAGGGATCAGCAAACTGTACCCCATGAGCCAAATCTGGCCTCCTACCTGGTTTTTTAAATAAAACTTTACTGGAACACAGCCACACTCATTCACTTGTGTATTGTCTATAGCTGCTTTCACGCTACATTGGCAAAGTTGTAGTTGTGACAGAGACCACATGGCACACAAAGCAGAAAATATTTACTATCTTGCAGTTTTATAGAAAAAAAAAAAAAAGCCAACCCTGACATAGAAGATCATGTTGTCTGTGAATAAAAACAGTTTTATTTCTTCCATTCCAGTGTGAATGCTTTTATTTCTTTTTCTTGCCTAATTGTCCTGGCTAGAACCTTCATTATAATGTTGAATAGAGGAGTGAAAGCAGACATCCTTGCTTTGTTCCTGATCTTAGAAGAAAAGCATTCATTCATTCACCATTCACTGTGATGCTAAGTGTAGGTTTTTCATAGATGCCCTTTATCAGATTAAGAGCGTTTCCTTCTCTTCTTAGTCTGCTGAGAGTTTTTATCAAGAATGAATGTTGGATTTTGCCAAAGGACATTCTGTATTCTGTATCTATTAAAATGATCACATGGTTTTTCCCTTGTAGTTTGTTAATAGGATAAATTATATTGAATGATTTTGAATATTAAACGAGTCTTGCAGTCCTGGTATAAACCCCACTTGGTGATGATACTTCATCTTTTTTTTATGTATCATTGGGTTCTACTTGATAAATTTTTGCTTAGACTTTCTACATCTATGGTCATGAGAGATATTGGTCTGTAATTTTTTTCTTGTAATGTCTTTGATTTTGATATCAGGGTAATGTTGGCCTCATAGAGTGAGCGGGAGTGTATTCCTTGGCTTTTGAATTTTCTGGAAGAGTTTGTGTAGAATTGGTATTATTTCTTCTTTAAATGTTTGGTAGAACTCACCAATAAAGCCATCTGGGCCTGGAGTATTTTTTTTTGGGGAAGGTTTTTAACCACACATTCAATGTCTTGATTAGATACAGGGATTGAGTGAAGGGAAATTGTTTTATTTTTACTTTACGAATTAGAAATTTTAATCCAATTAAAAAATGGGCAAAGGAAATGAACGGACACTTCACCAAACAAGACATTCAAGCGGTCAACAGACACATGAGGAAATGCTCGCGATCACTAGCCATTAGAGAAGTGCAAATTAAAACCACAATGAGATACCATCTCACCCCAGCATTACTGGCATGAATCAAAAACACTGGAATTAACAAATGTTGGAGAGGCTGCGGGGAGATCGGAACTCTTATGCACTGCTGGTGGGAATGCAAAATGATGCAACCAATTTGGAAGACGATATGGTGCTTCCTTAGAAAGCTAGAAATAGAAATACCATACGATCCAGCAATCTCACTCCTGGGAATATATCCTAGAGAAATAAGAGCCGTCACACGAATAGACATATGCACACCCAAGTTCATTGCAGCATTGTTCACAATAGCAAAAAGATGGAAACAACCTAGATGCCCATCAACAGATGAATGGGTAAACAAACTAGGGTACATACAGACAATGGAGTATTATGCAACGATAAAGAACTATGATGAATCTGTGAAGCATCTCATAACATGGATGAAACTGGAGGACATTATGATGAGTGAAATAAGTCAGTCACAAAAGGAAAATATTGTATAAGACCTCTACTGTAAAAACTCATGAAAAAGTTTACACACAAAAAGTAACAATCTTTGTTGGTTATGAGGGATGGGAGGGGTGGGCGGGAAACACTAAATAGACAAAATAGATAAGTGGTAACTTTGGTGAAGGGTAAGACAGTACACAATACTGGGGAAGCCAGTACAACTTGTACAAGGAAAGGTCATGGAAGCTCCATAGACACATCCAAACTCCCTCAGGGACTGAATTGCTGGGTTGTGAGGACCATGCTATCAGGGAACATCTAGCTCAATTGCCATAACAAGCTTATAAAGACAATGTTCTGCATTCCACCTTGGTAAGTAGCATCTGGGTCTTAAAAGCCTGTGAGCGGCCATCTAAGATACTCCAATGATCTCATCCCTTCGGGAGCAAGGGAGAATGAAGAGAACAGGATACAAGGAAAAGATTAGTCCAAAGGACTAATTGTCCACAGCTACCAAGGCCTTCACCAGACTGAGTCCAGTATAGCTAGATGGTGCTCGGCTAACACAACTGACTGCTCTGACCGGGATCACAACAGAGGGTCCTGGACAGAGCTGGAGAAGGATGTAGAACTAAATTCTAACACACAAAAAAGACCATATTTACTGGCCTGACAGAGACTGGAGAAACCCTGAGAGTATGGTCTCTGGACACCCGTTTAGCTCAGTGGTGAAGTCACTCCCGAGGTTCACCATTCAGCGGGGGATTGGACAGCCCCATAAAACAAAACGGGACTAATGAGGCACAACAGTCCAGGGACAAGGACTAGAAGGCAGGAGGGGACAGGAAAGCTGGTGATAGGGAACCCAAGTTTGAGAAAGTACAGTGTTGACATGTCATGGGGTTGTTAACCATTGTCATAGGGCAATATGTGTACTGTTTAATGAGAAACTATTCTGTTCTGTAAACCTTCATTTAAAGTATAAAAAAAAAGGATTATCGATGTGAGATCAAATTGACAGTAGCAAATCAGAAGGTTTGATGGGAAGCCTAGGGGGCAGTGAGTTGAAGACAATGGCGATGGAATAATTTGGAAAAGGATAGTGAGAATAGCAGCACAACTGGAAGAACATAATCGATGTCACTGAATTGAACATGTAGAAATTTTCGAAATGGTGTGTCTTTGGCTATGTATATTTTCACCAAAAAAGAAAAAAGGTACTCCAAAGTCGAGAAGGGATAGTGTTGACATGTGGGTTTGTTAACCAATGTCATAAAACAATATGCATACTGACTGTGTAATGAGAAACTATTTGTTCTGTAAACTTTCACCTAAAGTACAATAAAAAAAAAAAAGAATTAGAAATTTATAGGAACAGGATATTTCCCTTTTAACTCACTTTTTATTTAAAAAAAATTTTTTTTATTGTACTTCAGGTGAAGACTTACAGAACAAATAGTTTCTCATGAAACAGTAGTACACATATTGTTTTACGACATTGGTTAACAACCCCACAACATGTCAACCCTTTAACTTCTCAATCTTTTTTTTTGGTGAAAATACACATAGCCAAAGATACACTGTTTCAAAAATTTCTACATGCACAGTTCAGTGACATTGACTACGCTCTTCCAATTATGCTGTTATTCTCACTTAAAATGAAGGCTTACAGAACAAAATAGTTTCTCATTTAACAGTTACTACAAATGTTGCCCTATGACAATGGTTAACAATCTCACAACACATCAGCAATATCATTACTCAACCTTGGGTTCCCTATCACCAGCTTCCTTGTCCCCTTCTGCCTTCTGGCCCTGTCACTGGACTACTGTACCTCATTAGTCTCATTTGGTTTTACGGGGCTGTCCACTCCCAGGCTGAACGGTGAACCTCGGAGGTAACTTCACCACTGAGCTAAAAGGGTGTCTGGGGGCCATACTCTCCGGGTTTCTCCAGTCTGCTTTAGGCCAGTAAATCTGGTCTTATTTTTGTGAGTTAGAATTATGTTCTACATCCTTCTCCAGCTCTGTCCAGACCCTCTGTTGTGATCCTGGTCAAGGCAGTCAGTCGTGGTACCCAGGCACCGTCTAACTGTACTGGACTCAGTCTGGTGGATGCCTTGGTAGCTGTGGACAATTAGTCCTTTGGACTAATCTTTTCCTTGTATCCTGTTCTCTTCATTCTGCCTTGCTCCCGAAGGGATGAGACCAGTGGAGTACCTTAGATGGCTGCTGATAGGCTTTTAAGACCCCAGACACTACTCACCAAGGTAGAATGTAAAGCATTGTCTTTATAAGCTGTGTTATGCCAATTGAGCTAGATGTTCTCCGAGACCATGGTCCCCACAGCCCTCCGCCCAGCAATTCAGTCCCTCAGGGAGTTTGGATGTGTCACTGGGGCTTTCATGACCTTTCCTTGTACAAGTTGTGCTAGTTTCTCCTGTATTGTGTACTGTCTCACCCTTCACCCAAGATACCACTTATCTATTGCCTATTTAGTATTTCCCGCCCACCCCTCCCATCCCCGGTAACCAACAAAGATTGTGACATTTTGTGTGTGAACTTTTTCATGGGTTTTTACAATAGAGGTCTCATACAATATTTGTCCTTTTGTGATTGACTTATTTCACTCAGCATAATGTCCTCCACTTTCATCCATGTTATGAGATGGTTCACAGATTCATTGTTGTTCTTTATCCTTGCATAGTACTCCATTGTGTGTATGTACCATAGTTTGTTTACCCATTCATCTGTTGATGGGCATCTAGGTTGTTTCCATCGTTTTGCTATTGTGAACAATGCTGCCATGAACATAGGTGTGCATATGTCTATTCGAGTGACAACTCTTATGTCTCTAGGATATATTTCTAGGAGTGGAATTGCTGGATCGAATGGTATGTCTATTTCTAGCTTTCTGAGGAAGCACCACATCATTTTCCAAAATGGTTGTATCATTATGCATTCCCACCGGCAGTGCATAAGACTCCCTATCTCCCTGCAGCCCCTCCAACATTTGTTATTTCCAGTGTTTTTGATTCGTGCCAGTAATGCCAGGGTGAGATGGTATCTCATTGTGGTTTTAATTTGCATTTCTCTAATGGCTAGTGATCGCGAGCATTTCCTCATGTGTCTGTTGTCCATTTGAATGTCTTGTTTGGTGAAGTGTCTGTTCATTTCCTTTGCCCATTTTTTAATAGGATTATTTGTCTTTTTCTTGTAGAGGTGTTGGATTTTCTTGTAGATTATGGAGATTAGACCTTTGTCTGACTTGTACTGTCCAAAATTTTTTTCCCAGTCTGTAGGTTCTCTTTTGACTCTTTTGGTGAAGTCTTTTGAAGAGCATAGGTGTTTCATTTTTAGAAGATCCCAGTTATCTAGCTTATCTATTGGGGTTTGTGCGTTGATGATTATGGTTTGTATCCTGTTAATGCCATGTATTAAGGCCTGAAGTGTTGGTCCTATTTTTTCTTGTAAAAACTTTATAGTTTTAGGCTTTATATTCAGGTCTTTGATCCATTTTGAAGTAGTTTTTGTATACGGCGTGAGATATGGGTCCTGTTTCATTTTTTTGCAGATGTATATCCAGTTTTGCCAGCACCGTTTGTTAAAAAGACTGTCTTTTCCCCATTTGATGGACTTTGGGCCCTTGTCGAAGATCAGGTGACCGTAGGAGGCTGGATTTACATCTGGGTTCTCAAGTCTGTTCCATTGGTCAATGTGTCTGTCACTGTACCAGTACCAGACTGTTTTGACTACTGTAGCTGTATAGTAGGTCTGAAGTCAGGTAGTGTGAGTCCTCCAACTACTTTCTTCTTCTTCAGTAGTGCTTTACTTATTCGGGGCTTCTTCCCTTTCCATATAAAGTTAATGATTAGTTTTTCCATCTCTTTGAAGAATGTTGTTGGTATTTGGATCGGGATTGCGTTGTATTTGTAAATTGCTTTGGGTAGAATTATCATTTTCACAATGTTGAGCCTGCCTATCCATGAGCATGGTATGTTTTTCCATTTATGTAGATCCCTTTGGGTTTCATGCAGTAGTATTTTATAGTTTTCTTTGTATAGGTCTTTTACATCCCTGGTCGGATTTATTCCTAAGTATTTTATCTTTTTAGGGGCTATTGAAAATGGTATTGTTTTCCTGATTTCCTTTTCATCGTTCTCCTTATTGGTGTATAGGAATCCAACTGATTTCTGAATGTTTATCTTGTATCCTGCTACTCTGCTGAATCTTTCTATTAGTTCCAGTAGATTTCTCGTGGAGTCTTTAGGGTTTTCTGTGTATAGTATCATATCATCTGCAGACAGGGACAGTTTAACTTCTTCATTACCAATTTGGATGCCCTTTATTTCTTTTTCTTGCCTTATTGCTCTAGCTAGAACTTCCAGCACAATGTTATATAGGAGTGGTGATAAAGGGCATCCTTGTCTTGTTCCTGTTTTCAAGGGGAATGTTTTCAGCCTCTCTCCATTAAGAATGATGTTGGCCATTGGTTTTGCATAGATGCCCTTTATTATGTTGAGAAATTTCCCTTCTGTACCTATCGAGAGCTTTTATCAGGAATGGGTGTTGGACTTTGTCAAATGCCTTTTCTGCGTCAATTGAGATGATCATGTGATTTTTTTCTTTCCTTTTATTTATGTGGTGGATTACGTTGATGGATTTTCTAATGTTAAACCATCCTTGCATACCTGGTATGAATCCTACTTGGTCATGGTGTATTATTTTTTTGATATGATGCTGAATTCTATTGGCTAGAATTTTGTTAAGAATTTTTGCATCTATATTCTTGAGAGATATTGGTCTGTAATTTTCTTTTTTTGTGACATCTTGTCCTGGTTTTGGTATCAGCATCATGCTGGCTTCATAGAATGAATTTGGAAGTGTTGCTTCCTCTTCTATGCTCTGAAATAGCTTGAATAGTACTGGTACAAGCTCTTCTGTAAATGTTTTGTAGAATTTTCCAGTGAAGCCATCTGGGCCAGGGCTTTTTTTGGTTGGGAGTTTTTTTTAATTACCTTTCAATCTCTTCTCTTATTATGGGTCTGTTCAGATTTTCAACATCACTTTGTTGTAGTTTGGGTAGGCCATGTGTTTCTAGAAATTTATCCATTTCCTCTAGGTTTTCAAATTTGTTGGAGTACAGTTTTCCATAATATTCTGTTATAATCCTTTATTTCAGTTGGGTCTGTTGTAATGTCCCCCATTTCGTTTCTTATTTGGGTTATTTGTGTTCTCTCCTGTTTTTCTTTTGTCAGTCTGGCTAGTGGTTTGTCGATTTTGTTGATTCTTTCTACTGTTTTTCTGTTCTCTATTTCATTTATTTCTGCTCTGATCTTTACTATTTCCTTTTTTTCTGGTGATTGTGGGCTTTTTTTTTTTTGCTGTTCTGTTTCTATTTGTTTGAGTTCTGTAGTTAATGTTTTAATTTTGTTCCTTTCTTCTTTTTTGATATGTGCATCTATTGCTGTAAATTGTCCTCTGAGGACTGCCTTTGCTGTGTCCCAAAGGTTTTGGTATGATGTGTTTTCATTCTCATTTGATTATAGGAGTTTTTTGATTCCATCTCTGATTTCTTCTATTACCCAGTGATGTGTAAACAGGGTATTATTCAGTTTCCATGTAATTGATTTTTTTCCTTGCTCTTTCTATTGTTAATTTCTACTTTGATGGCACTGTGGTCAGAGAAGATACTTTGAATTATCTCAACGTTTTGGATCTTGTTGAGGATTGCTCTGTGGCCTAAGATGTGGTCTATTCTGGAGAACGTTCCATGTGCATTGGAAAAGAATGTGTACTTTGCAGCAGTTGGATGGAGTGTTCTATATATGTCCATGAGGTCAAGTTGGCTGATTGTGCCCTTTAGGTCTTCTGTATCTTTGCTGAGTTTCTTCTTAGTTGTTCTGTCCTTTACTGAGAGTGGTGTGTTGAAGCTCCTACTATTATTGTGGAACTGTCAATTTCTCTTTTCAGTGTTGTTAGAGTTTGTTTTATGTATTTTGGAGCCCTGTCATTGGATGTGTAGATGTTTATTATGCTTATGTCTTCATGATGGATCATCCCCTTAATCATTATATCTTTGTCTTTTATGGCAGATTTAGTTTTAAAGTCTATTTTATCCGAGATTATAATTGCCACTCCTGCTCTTTTTTGGTAGTTGTTAGCTTGATATATTTTTTTCCAACCTTTGACTTTTAATAAATTCACATCTTTGTTTCTAAGGTGTGTCTCTTGTAGACAGCATATTGATGGATCCTGTTTTCTTATCCATTCTGTCATTCTGTGTCTCTTTATGGGTGCATTGAGTCCATTTACATTCAGCGTAATTACTGATAGATGTGAGTTTGTTGCTGTCATTTTGTAGTGCTTTTTTTTTGTGGTGCTGAAGTTTTCTTTGTTCTTCTTACTCTCTTGTGCTGAGTTACTTTTGTTTGTGGTTTTTTTTTTTCATTTCTTTTGTTTTTGTTGCTTTTGTTTTTGCTGAGACTTTATGTTTTTCCTCTTTTTTTTTTTTATGAGTATGTCCATTAACTTTCTTTGTGGTTACCATGAATTTTACCCTTATCTTTCCAAGTTTGAAGCTGTCTACCATTACTTGGTATAGCCTTGCCTTCCTCTCCATTAGAAGCTTCTATACCTATGCTGTTTATTCCCTCTTTTATTGTTTTGATGTTGTTGTCATTTACTGATTAACTGCTCTGATTCCCTGTTGTATGTCTTTTGGTTTTGGATAGTCCTCGAGAGTTCATTTCCTAGATTGGTATCTGGCTGGTACGACTCTGTGTCCTAGATTCTGCCCGTGAGCTGAAGCTGTTTGTCCTCAGATCAGAGAACTCCCTTAATAATTCTTGTAAGTTTGGTTTGACTTTTACATATTCCCTTAATTTCTGTTTATCTGGAAATGACCTAATTTCACCATCAAATTTGAACGAGAGTTTTGCAGGATATATTATTCTTGGCTGACAATTTTTTTGTTTCAGGAGTTTATGTATGTGATCCCATTGCCTTCTTGCCTGCATGGTTTCTGCCGAATAATCTGAGCTTAGTCTTATTGTTTCTCCTCTGTATGTGACTTCTTGTTTTTTACGAGCTGCTCTCAGGATTCTTTGTTTGTCTTTGGTTTTGGCGAGTGTGATTATGACATGCCTTGGTGATTTTCTTTTGGGGTCTCTCCTATATGGGGTTCGTTGAGTTTCTTGGATGGACAGCTTTTCATCTTTCATGATATTGGGGAAGTTTTCTGTCAGCAGTTCTTCAATGATCCTGTCTGTTTTCTCCCCCTGTTCTGGAATTCCAATCACTTGCAAATTTTTGCTTTTGATTGTATCCCACGTAACTCTCAGGGTCTCTTCATTTTTCTTTGCTCTTTTTTCTGAGTTTTCCTGAAACAGAGTTGTATCCAAGCATTTGTCTTCAATTCCACTGATCCTGTTTTCCACCATTTCAAATCTGCTTCTCAGCCCTTCTATGAAATCTTGTTGTTTATCTTTTGGATTTCTAATTGTTGTCTTTGTATAATTTCTAGTTGTGAATATATTTTGGCATTTTGTTCCTGCATTATTTTCCTGAATTCTTCCAATTTTTTGTCTGTATTTTCCATGAATTTGTCTATTTTCTCCACATGTTTGTCAGCTTTTTGCCTCAGCTCTTGGAGAATTCTGAGTATTAGAAATTTGAATTCCCTATCAGGTAGTTCTAGTGCATTTTCTTCCACAGGAGAGTCATCTGGTGTTTTATTTTGGATACCTACTGGAACCATCCTGTCCTGTTTTTGTAAATGTTTTGATATTGTCTGCTGTCTTTGGGGCATTCAGTAGTTATTTTTCTCATTGATTGTAGATTTGTTTGTTTCGTCCCCCTTTTTTTTTTTTAATTTGACTAAGTCTGAACAGGCAGACTGTGTGTTCTTTGTTGTTTGCTCATCTGTGAGCACAATACTTTTCACCTTCTTCTCCAATTGGCAGGATCAGTCACTGAGATATGGTACAGCAGGGCAGGTCTAGCTGAAGAGGAGTTACTGGGAAGGGTTGTTTGTGGCACTTACTACAGCCACCAGAGCAGGTCGGTAATCAGTGCAGGGCAGGTTCCAGTAGGCCGTGCCCGTGCTGCTTGGTGGTGTGATGTCAAGCGCACAGCGCAGGTAGGCAGGATGCAGTGGGGAGATTGTTATGTATGGAGCTAAGATGGATATGGGAGAGAGGAGAGAGGAACAGGAGCCAAAAACAGACAAACAAACAAAAAAGAATGCTAGGAGAGCTTGCCGTTGGAGTGGAGAGATGAGAGACTGTGAAATGGAGAGAAACAGAAAGGGGAAGAGGAAGAAAAGTGAAGAATGAATAAATAAAAATCAGAAAGGTTCTTCTAACTCACTTTTAAAGATAAAAGCAAATAATGCAGCAAAGAGCAAGAAATTAACAAAAACATAAAGCATAAAAACAATAAAAATCTGAACAAAAAATTATGAAATAAATGTATTAAATTCTCTTAGTCATTGTGAACACTTAAAAAGCATTGATGATGTGCCAGGCACTGTTCTAAGTGCATTACGTATTTAAACTCATTAATCCTCACAACCGTCTATGAGCGTGCTGTTGTTGTGTGCAGTTGAGTCAAATCCGACTCATAGTGACCCTATATGACAAAGTAGAACTGCCCATAGGGCTTCCTAGGCTGTAACCTGGGACCTGCAGTCCTTCTCCCTCAGAGCTGCTGGGTGGGTTTGAACTGCTGACCTTTCATTTAGGAGCTGTTAAGAGCTGAGCACTTAACCACTGTGCCACCAGGAAAACTTACCTATGAGGTAGGCATGGCTATGACACTGTTATACAAATCAGGGAACTGAGGTCATACAAGGGTTGATTAGCATATTCAAGGGTACATGACGTTATGCATTTATGAAAATCCATAGGACTGTACAACACAAAGAATGGACTCTGATGTAAACTATGAACTTCAGGTAATAATAATACATCAATAGTGGTTCATCAGAAGTAACAAATGTACCACGCTAACGCAGGCTGTTAGTAATGGGGGGGCTTAGTGTGTGTGTCGGGATGGAGGTGCAAAGAAGGAGTATATGGAAACAGTACTTTCTGCAAACCTAAAACTGCTCTAAAAAATAACAAAGTCCATTAATTTAAAAAATAAAAATAAATGGTTAACAACGATATGTGAAAAAGGTAAAAAAGGAAACGGTGGCAATATTAGAATCAAAATAATATGCACAGCACAACATAATGGAAGATGAGGCATCAACACAATATGGCAGAGATAATTAGAAACATCACACGGAGGCATCCGCTGAGTGTTCAGAGAATTTGCATTTCTAAACCTCTACCTGTGGCAATTGACCATCTGCCTACTTTGCCATGAATTGGTTTACAAAAGGTTTCTGCCTCCTCCTTCCAGGAAATTCCATTTCTCTATGCCCAGCACTTCCCTGTACCCAACCTCCAAACCTAAGCAAACTAGAGGCCACCCACAAGAATGTCCAAGACACGTGCTAGCAAGCCAAGGACCAGCCCAAGAAACCTGCTGACCTGCAGAGAGCTAAAGGGAAAATGTCCCCATGGGAAGCCCCCTCCCTCTCTTCTTTCACTGCATCCATGCTCCCTGTCTATGCCAGAAATCAGAGAACCAGTATCTGGGGTCCTTCAAAGTGATGGAGGTTGTCATCTCAATGGCATCTCAAACAGTCTTCATCCTCCCATATTCCCCCATTCCTTGCTCCGCCAACACGTTGTCCAACCCTCTCGGTACAACAGCCTGGTAATCCATGAGGGGGAAATATGTGGTCCATGACATGCTGGATGCCCTTCAGCTCTGCAATAGAGCTCCTTTTCTAGTCTCTTGGCAAGAGTACTGCCAGATAGAGCAGTTGTAGAAACCTCCTCCCACTTTCAGGGTGTGTCTAAGCAGGTTAAAACTCTCCACCAGTGAACCTGGGAAAACCTTGCCGGTGCTTCCTTTGGAGAAGGGGGCCAGAAGTGAGCCTAAGAAGATCAATATCCTAACAGCTTCCTGCTGCCAGAGGCCTTGGCTACAGGCATGCATTTCCCCACCCCATTTCCCCCTCTGCATCGTTAGGTCAAGAATTTTCTCCATTCTTTTTAGTAAAGTGGAAAAGGCACCGGAGCATAAGGAAAACTTTCTATGAGGGTTTTTGATGCCGAGTTGCTCTGAATACCCATAAGTAATGGAGCCTCTGATAAATTCTGGGAAGGGTCGCTGGCTCTGTTTAAGGTTCTCAACCTCCTTTCCACTCCAGTCCACCTGAGGGACAAGGCACATTCTCAAAAGTAACAGTGGCTCACTCTGTCAATGATTCTCACCAGAAGGAGAGGGGGGTGGCCCTGGGAGGGCAGGCACATTAACATTGGGAAGGGGATGGTCATATGTGCAACTTGGAAAAGTCAACTGGGTAGTTATTATCAACCCAGGTGTGCAGGGTGCATCATCAACATAGCATAGGGATGAAGAGAATGGTTAAAAGCAGTGGTTCTCAAAGCTAGCTGCATATCTGAGTTACCTGGAGGGCTGGCTAAAACATGCGTTACTGGTCCCCACCCCCAGGGTTTCTGGTTCAGAAGGTCTGGGGTGTGCTCCAAGAATCTACGTTTCTTACAAATTCCCAGAGAATGCATATGCTGCAGACCTGGACGCCACATTTGGAGAATCACTGGTTTAGAAGATAGACCCTATAGTCCACCGCCTGCGTTGAAATCCCAGCTCTGCCACTTACTAGCTGTGTGACTTTTGGGAAATTACTGAGTCTCTGTGCCTCAATTTTCTTGTCTGTAAAGTGAGGATAACAGCAACTTCCATCACATAGGGTTGAGATGAGAACGAATCACTATAAATAAAGCATTTAGAACAGTCACTGTACATAATACGTGCTAGATGAGAGTTTGTAGTTATTATCCTTCTCTAAGTTCAGAGAAATGAAGAAAGATATAAAGAAAATGAAAATCAAGGCCTGGTGAAAATTTGCAATGAATCAATGATATGTAAAACTCCGAGAGAGAGGTGCCTATTTTGCATTTCTGCTTTTTATGTATCACTCTCTTAATCGCAGTGATTAATGAGTCTTGAGAGCTGCTAAGGTCATTATAATCAGTTAGTATAATTTTGAAGAAGATACTGTGTGAAAAATTTTTATGACTGAGGCCGACGTCTAATGAATCTTATTAACTGGGCTTGGAACCACCCACTAACAAGTGCATTACTGCCACCTGGTGACAGCATACCGAAATTGTTGGCAGAAGCACCAAGGAAAACTTAAGCAGCCTCTTGGGGGCTGAACTTGCAAACCTAAAACCCAGTGAAGTTAGAACGCCATAACCAGGGAGAAGGTAACACTGGCTTGGGGAGGAGGGTGAAGGGGGACCTGGTGTTTCTCAGTCCTGTTGTTGGTGCTGACGATGAGGCCAAGGTAATACCAGCCCTGCTCCACCTTCTAAGCCAGCTCAGGGGTCTAGTCCTTCCCACCTAGCGAGGGAAATGATGCCCTTGCAAAGCAGAGGTTGGGGAGGGAGAGACAGATGAAGAACACGCACCAGGATGAAGGAGGCTGACCGCCTGGCCGAGAGGCTGTTTTCGGGAGAGAGGGTGGTCATGGCCCCTGCTTGCTGTCTTCAAAACAGACTCTGAACGGAACTCACTTGGAGCCCTAAATAATGCTTAATTTAGCAGGGGAAGGTGATCTTTCTTCTTTCAGGGATGATTTGCATTCCCATGAGGAACCAGGTCTCTCCTGACCTCCCTCACCTGGACAGAGCCAGCCAGCCGTGGTGTCACAAGGCCCCTGGAACCCTCATCACAATGACCTTGGAACATCATCAACATGAGAACATGGGAGTACTCATACACTCCCACCCGTCACCCAGAAAAACTTCAGTACATACAGGATGTGGATGTGCAATGGAGGTTGGTTTCAGGGGGCACTGAGATCAGTGTGGGCTGGGTTGGTCGGGGAGGGCTTCCTGGAAGAGGTGGGCTGTGAAGCCTTTTCTTATCTCTGGCCCTCCCTCCTCTTAGCTTGTTATCCCACCAGACCCATACTGGAGAATGCCTAGAATCTGAGCTTTGGGTTTCTTGGGCACCACTTTCAGAGGTCCAGAGTCAGTATGTCTGGGCTGGGGGGCCTGGGAAACTGTATTTTGAAAAGTTCCTATGGTGACTCAGATTCCAAGCTTTCAAAGAGAAGCTTTCTGAGGGTAGAGACCAGTTTTATTTATCTTTGTGTCCAGAGTACTTAAGATAGCCCCTGACTGACTGAATGAATGATTTAATTGAATGAATGAATGAGCTCGTTCTCTCTTAGATTTCATCTCAGCACCTGTGGCTTAGAAGGGGGGACCATCCGAATTTGAGGTCAGAGTCCAAATTCCACCTCTGAGCTCCTGATTCCAATTTGGGTCCTCCAATTACTGTCATCTCCCAGTGACTAAGGATGCCGTAGAGCCACACGGCTGTAACGGCCAGGACCTGAGTAAGTATTTCAGAGATTTCTGTACATGCCCCATCTCCCTTTCTACCCTGCATTGCTTTAGGTCAGGGTCAATGTCTATTTCTTTTCTACTCTTGCCTCCCAGTGCAAGGCCACTCCCTGCCCTTGGTAGGTGCTCAGTATTTGTTGAATGGATGAGGAATTGGCTCCTCTGGGCTCCAGCCTCACCAGTTCTCAACCTTGAGCATCGCTTGCATTCCTACTCAGGTCCTGGCCGTTACAGCCGTGTGGCTCTAGGGCATCCTTAGTCATTGGGAGATGATAGTAATTAGAGGAACCGAATTGGAATCAGGAGCTCGGAGCTGGAATTTGGACTCTGACCTTAAATTTGGATGTTCCCCCCTTCTGAGCCACAGATCCCTCAGCCATGAAATCAGAATACAGTCAACCTCTGGCTTTCATGTCCTTATTAACATAATGAATCGGCGTCTGTATGGAAGCCTTCAGAGGACACAATTCATTGTCTCATTTACTGTTACTGTTCCGCTAGCCTGTGGCCCTGCAGGAAGCCTTTTAAATCAAATCGCCTTATTACCTGCCTGCCTCCCGCTACCCGACCCCTACCTAGGAAAGCTTCCAAGAGCCTCCTCCCCTTAATCTGATGGCCCTAGGTCTTCATGGAGCAAGAGGTGGGATGGTTCTGAGTAGGGAGGGCGTGGTAATAAGGACTGACCAGCCTCCCACATCCATGTGGCTTCATTCTGAGGTTTTCAAGAAGCTTCCAAAGCTAGTGTCCAGAGTGGCAGATGTGGTGTGGGCATTACTCACATTTGGGATTATCTATGCCTTGTTTCCTCTACATTAAGGATGTAGACAACTGAGAACTAACTGCGGTTTTTCCCTAAGAAGATAAGGACCAAGCAGGGGGTTGGAAAATTTGAGTTCTAAATCCGACTCATCTTCTGAAATGAACATTGAGGACATCGATCAGCTACAGAACTTCCTTTCACCTCTGCCTCCCTCCCTGCACATTACAGATAATAAATAAACCCTTCCCAAACTAGCCAGTATCGTTTGGGCCTATTACAGAAGCCCCAGAGTAACCACGTGGAGGCTTAATATTCAAACAGAGTTGCTGGGTACTGCATGAACTAGGACAGCATTTTGGTCTGCGCCTCCCTCCTTCTTTTTCTGATTCTTAAAGGGATTTTCATGTGTCAATCTCACTTTTTCCCGGGCTGATGGTATTCATTTTCCAGGGCTGTTGTAAAAAAGTACCACAAACTGAGTGACTTAAAATGACCAAAATGTATTGTCCCAAAGTTCTGGAGCCGAGAAGTCTGAATGAAGGGTGTTGGCAGGCTCACGCTCTCTTCGAAGTCTCTAGGGGAAGGGTCCTTCCTGTCTCTCCCAGCTTCTGGTAGCCCCAGTGTTCTGTGGCTGGTAGAAGCATCGCTCCAATTTTGCCTCTGTGTCTCCTCTCCTCTTTTATAAGGGACACCACTCATATTGAATCAGGACCCACCCTACTCCAGTATGACTTCATGTTATCTTAAGTGATGACATCTCCAAAGACCTTATTTCCAAACAAGGTCACATTCAAAGGTTCTGGAGATTAGGATTTCAACATATCTTTTAGGGGGGCTCAGTTCAATCCATAACATGGTCCTGATCATGTTCCTTTATTTACCTAATTGCCCAAGTTCTTTAGATTTGATTTAGGAAATAATATTGGAGTTATTACTTCCTGTCCTTGACCGTGGAGAATGTAACCCAGCTGGAGCTGGGCTCACAAGGACTCACAAGGACTCACAAAGACACATCAACTGTGCCCTGAGGTATAAAGACAATAGCTGAGATAATCTTGGAAAATATCTTCTAGGGAAATTTTCACATAAAGCCGATCCAATAGAACACAAAAGACTTTCCACTCTTATCTTTTTCTATCAGCTTTTAGTGAATAGAAATTTGTTGGACCAATGAAGACCCTCCTGACTGTCGTTACTGAAACCTGTACCAATGATTGTTAAGAAGGACAATTCAAAATGTAGGATCACAGTTTCTAGCCAACCTGTGAAAAGGTGAAGCTTTCAATGGTTTTGCCCATTTGTAATGTTAATATATGCTGATGATCCTGTAGTGGTCTTTGGACTTGGGCAGAGGTGGCTATGGTAGCATGCTTGTCCATTTTCCCATTCTTGCCTATTCTGTAATATTCTTTGGACTTGGACAGACAGGGCTCTGGCAGCATGGTTGTCCGCTTCCCGCTTTTGCCTTTTTGAATATATGCCGAATAAAGT
The DNA here is from genome assembly GCA_030035585.1 of Dugong dugon. Lineage (NCBI taxonomy): Eukaryota > Metazoa > Chordata > Mammalia > Sirenia > Dugongidae > Dugong > Dugong dugon. The sequence continues at coordinate 19,313,627 of CM057482.1, read as the reverse complement.
TTCCTTTTTGCTTTACTCTACTTGGCGATGTTTCTTCCCCTACAGCAGATTCTCCTGTATTACTTTTCCTTTATCTGTTTCCTCCCTCTGATGGAAACCCAGTTTTCTGCTTATATTTCCATACATTGGAATTTTTCAGGGCACAAGACTCCCAGGTTTTAAAATAGTACTCTTAGTGTTGGAGCGTGGACAAGGGTTGGAGAGATCTAGAACTGGCATATAAAGAAGTCTCATGAGGAGAAAACCACCCGAACCCATGTATGTAGTCATGTAGTGCTGCTATAACAGAAATACCACAAGTGGATGGCTTTAACAAAGAGAAGTTTATTTCTTCACAGTAAAGTAGGTGAAAAGTCCAAATTCAGGGCGTCAGCTCCAAGGGAGGCTTTCTCTCTCTGTTGACCTTATCAATCTTCCCCCGGAATTGGAGCTTCTCTGCGCAGGGACCCTGGGTCCAAAGGACGTGCTCTGCTCCCAGCACTGCTTTCTTGGTGGTGTGAGGTCCCCAACTCTTTGCTTGCTTCCCTTTCCTTTTACGTCTTGTAAGGTAAAAGATGATGAAGGCTGCACCCCAGGAATGCAACAATGGATCAGGGATGTGACCTTAGTAAGGGTGTTACAATCCCACCCGAATGCTCTTCAACATAAAATTACAATCACAAAATGGAGGACAACCACACAATACTGGGAATCATGGCCCAGCCAAATAGATACACACATTTTTGGGGGGACATAATTCAAACCATAACACCATCTTTTCTGTAAGGAATCTGGCTGTTCATTAGATAATGGGGTTGTAGTGATGACGTGAGGAGGGCAGGCTCAGGACGTGTCAGGACAAGATCCTCTAATCTTCAGTCAAGTGGTGTTTGTGCAGTGGGAGTACCCGTGGGCTTTAGTGCCGAAAAAATAAAGTTTCAAATCCTGACCCTGCCACCCACCAATGGTGTGGTCTTGGTTCTATCTCTTACCCTTTTGGAGTCTCAGTTTTCTCCTATGGGCAGTGGCGCATGGTAATACCTAATGGAATTGAAGGCTAAATGAAGCAGAGTGAGCAAAGGGTCCAGCACAGGGCCCGGAAAACAGCAGATACCCAACGCATGGCAATTATCATCAACCTCAGCATCACCATTATTATGACTGTTCCCCAGGACTTGCCCATGAGGCCTGTAGTAACATCAGTGCAAAAATTCCAAGGTCCTGTGAGGCAGTTTCTTCTCCTCTGTGTTGCTCCAGGAACCTAAGGGACCATGATGACTACAAAAGCAGGATGAGGACAGTATTGGAAACCTAGTTCACTCCAGTTCCCTTCATGCCCGTGCAATGTGACACAACTCAGTGAAATGCAATACAACCGCGTTCCTGTTAGCAGGTGTCAGTCCCTTCCAAGGACACCTATATGATGATTGTCTAAGTCCTGGGCACTCTTGGTACTGATATAGATCACATACATCTGATTTTATTTTGTTGCAAGATGCCAAAGATCTTTCACGCTACCAAACCCTTTGCTGTCGAGTCAATTCTGACTCATGACAGCCCTGTGTGTTACAGAGTAGAGCTGTGCTCCATAGATTGTTCTTGATTGTAATCTTTACAGGAGCAGATTGCCAAGTCTCTTCTGCGGCACCGCTGAATGGGTTCAAAGCACCAACATTTTGTTTAGCTGTTGAACACAAACCGTTTGCACTATCCAGGGACCTTTCTTTTATGCTAAACCCGTATTTTTTTCCTTTACTCCTGGATGTGGGGAGCCAGGATAAGTTTAGATTTTGGCAGCAGGTTTTCTGCCCTCGCCCCCACGGAGCCTGGATTTCTGACAATGCTGGAGACAGCTGCACATCATGTGTCATGAGCATGAGGGGAGCAGAGGAATGGGGGCTGGGCGGGGACAGCTTTTTTAGTGGCAATGAAGGAGCTAGAATTCCCCAGAGCAAGGGCCAGCCTGAACACCCTGGGATCTCCTGAGCTAGGGAGAGTGCTGAGGATTACTGTACTAGGGGCCAGCTCCAAGGTCTTGGGGCCCCTCTTGCTGAGTCTCAGCACAAAGCTTTCACCTGCTGCACTCTCCCCAGTCAGGTGACAATGTCTCTGTCACCTCACATCAGTTGTCAGGTGTGCCAGAAATAATCCCTAGGAGCCACTCTGGGGAGAAGCTGCCATAGTCAGTCAGAGAGAGACACTCAGTCTTGGGTGGCTGAGGGCTGCGTCCCCGAGCACCCCCTCCACCCAGCCCTCTCAGTCTGCTTCCTGAGGGGCACTCCTCGTGGTTCTCCCCGCCACTTGCCCCTCAGCCCAACTCCTTGTGCCCCACCAAGCATCGTGCTCTCGCCAAGCCCTGGCTGTGTCTTTTGTGCTGTCCGTGTCTCCTGGTCATTTGGTCCCCAGGAGCCTCCCCCCACCTCGCCTCTGGACGTCCCAACCAGAGCTGTCTTCTACTGGACACTTGCTATATACCTTTGGTGAAGTGCTTTTCCGTGTGTCAGGCAACTGAAGCTCAGAGAGGTGAAGCCACTTGCCTGGGGTCACCCAGGTAGTAAGTGGGGGAATCTTCCTAACCCTGCCTAGCTCTGCCACTAGCCAGGCCGTCTCTGTGTCACGTGGAGCTGCCTCCCTCAACCTGGTGGCAGCAGTGGGCATCCTCCTGCCCCTTGGTGGCTCAAAAGACCGTGAGCTTACATCCCAGTGGGGAAGGGGAAGTTTACTATAACTCCTCCAGATTTAGAAACAGTGATTCAGTCCAAGTACAGACTGTGTGGTGATGCTTGGAGGGTGAGGAAGTGTTGCAACCTAGATTATAAGGAGGATGGAGGGAGTGAAATGGAGAGGAAAAAGGACAAGAGATTCCAGCAAACTCCCGGGGCCGCTAATGGAAAGAACGTGGCTAATTACACCTCTGAAGGCCGTCTGTTCCGAAATGAATTTTTAATGAAAAAATAATGCATTTTCCCGGCAACTTAAATCAGAACAAGAAGAGACTGAGCAGAGTCTCCCAGCGCAGCCAAGAGCAGCTGTGGGTATCTGGGGGGCCTGAGACTCCCTCACCTGAGTCACCTACCACAGCAGCCTCAGCCCTAGGGTACCCACAAAGCGTTCCTCCAGTGGGAGATACAGGAATAGACCGTGGAAACTTCGCAGGCATCCCGAGCTCCTGGAGCACCAGGTGTGGGCTCGGGGCTATACATCAAACTCCCTCACGCCATCAAAGCTCAGAGGGGTTTTTCTCCAATGACTCCAGGCCTTCTTTGGATGAGGACCCAGTTATTTTCCTCTGCCCATCACCTCCTCCCCATTCTCTCCATCCAGGAGTTATGGGTCTTAAATCCAGGGGTATAAAGCGAGCTCCTTCTGTGAAATGAAGGCTCACCTCTGACAAGTCAGACAGATCTGTTTGGTAAGTACGGGTCTGGGGAGAATGAGCTCTGCTGTCCCCTTTCTTGGTGTTAGTTTCCGTCAAGTTGATTCTGACTCATAGAGACTCCATAGGTGCCAAGAACTGCGCTAAACAGGGTTTTCAAGGCTGTGACCTTTTGAAGTTCCAGCCTGTCTTTCTAGGTGCCTCTGCTAGCCTTTTGGCTAATAGTTGAGCTTTTAACTGTTTGCGCCACCTAGGGACTCCTCCCGTCTTTCTAGGATAATCCATAGATCAAAATGGGGAAAGAGAAGCATGTGTTTCAGAGTCAAACAGCCCTGGGTTCAAATTCCAGTCTTACCACTTACTTGTGAGACCCAGGACAAACCATTTAATTTCCCAGACTCAGCTTTTTTATCTTTAAAATGGGGTAATAATATATACTTTATAATATTGCTGTAATGCTTAAATTACGTCTCTAAAGTGCTTAGCACACAGTCTAAGTGCTCTACAAACGGCAGTTGTTTGTATTGCTATTATTTGCCCCATGACAACCTCAAAACCTCCAAGAAACTTCTCCTGGGTTTCTCCAGCCTCTGTCAGTCCCTTTGTCTGCTGTGGCCACCTGGGCCAGGCAGTGAGGACCACGGAAAGTGGTGTCAGCTTGCTGGTGTGGCATCTGTCCTCTGTTTCTGGGACCTGCTTTTGGGCCAGGAGGCGAGTGGAGGATCTCACTTCCTCTGTGTCTGAAAATCTTTCACTCACCCACTTTGGGGGAGGGAGCGGCAACTGCATGGGGTGAGCCAGCAGTCAGGGCAGAAGGGGCTCCCCTAACCCTAACCCTTCAACCTGGTGTGGTCAGAAACACACAACACCCAGAGGCAGAAGGCCCCAGGCCATTGTTCCCTCGACACCCCCCCCCCCCCCCGTCCTCCTCCAGCCCTTCCTCCCTGCCCCATATCCCATCCCCTCATCCCCCAGCCAGACTTCCAGGAGCAGAGAGACCCTGCAAAGCTTCTCTGCTTTGTGTAGTCCTTAAAGAAGCCAGGACAACACTGTCACAGGACTTGTTCCTGCCCCTCTTGGGCTGAGCTGCAGACTCAGGATACTGCTGTACCAGGAAAACAGCTCTTTTCACTAACGGATTGTGAAGAAAATCATTTGGCCAAGAATTCTGGGCCAGTGAGGTCAAGGGTATGGGGACAATTCCCCTGTGGCAGGACTAGAGAAAGACAGTTCTACCACCTGAATGCACATTGAGCCTTGACCCTGATCACAGGCTGATCTTGACCACAGAGTTTTAAGTTGAGCCCCTTTCAGCAACTACTTCATCGATAGAGAAATTAAGCTCTAGAGAGGGTCGGTAACTTGCCCAAGGTCACACAGCACATCAAAGGCAGAGCTGTAACTAGAATCCAGTCTTCTGCTTCCTGGCCCAGTATCTTAAAAAAAAACAAACCAAAACAAAACAAAAAACCCCACGCTGATTTGATTCCAATCCACAGCGAGCCTATAGGATAGAGTAGAACTACCCCATAGGATCTCCAAGGCCATAAATCTTTATGGAAGGCCAGAAAGTGTCGGATTCTGCTGGTCACCCTCAGTCTGGAAGAGGACAAGGAGGCGGGTTTGGGGCGGGCGGGAAGCTAGGTTGGGCATCGCCTCTCTGTTCTGATCTTCTTCCAGAGAGTAGCAGCATCAGCGGCTATAGAAGCACGTGATGCCTCTGTGCAGAGAGGCTGAGATAAGAAGATGGATTGATCTTTCTGCTGCTTCAAAGAGAATAGAAGCCATCCTTGTCATCGCTGCTGATCAAAGTCTCTGCAGAGGAAGTTTTAATGTGCCCTACCCTGCCCCCACTCAGGGCCGCGGGGATGCGGAAGGCCCACTCTTTGTCACGCTGGAGCCTCACTCCCAACCTCACTGCAAATTAGAGAGACCTCCCTTCCAGCCGGGGTCCCACAGCAGCTAGCAGGAGCCAATGGTTCAGATCTCCTGCCAGCCTTTCTCCAGCCTAGGGTCAGGGCTCAGTCTGTGGGAACTGACATTATCCACATATTACAGATGAGAAATTGAGGCATGCTAACTTATCTAGAGTCACAAGTTTGTTAGGCCTTGGGAAACCCTCATTCTTATGGGCCTTCATGGCCTTTGTCCACAGGAAGCACCCTGTTTGAGGGCGGAGACAGGTTCTTCCCTCTGGACTGCCAGCTCATCAGAAAGACTGAAAATAATCTCCATGAAAAAGGAAGGATGGGCCCTGGCTGTATAATGTCTCATTTAAGACATCTTAGAAAATCCAAACTTCTTAATTCCACTTAATCTTCCTGGTTGGACAGAATTTGAATTTGTCCCTCTCTTCCTCCACAAACCACACCCAACTCCATCTATCTGCAAATAGGGCTCTTCCTTACACAGGAAAATCCTTACACACTTATCCATTAAATACAATGCAGTGTCTGAATTCCTTAGCCTGGTATTCAAGGCCCTAGAAAACCTTGATGAGAGGCTCTGTGGCCTAGGGGTTAAGAGAATGGGATTCTGGGCCAAATTTCTCGGGCTAGCATCCTAGCTCTCAAACTCCTAGCTCTTTGACCCATGCATTATTTTGAAGTGTGTTTTTTAATTTCCAAGGATTTGGGGGGATTTTCCAGATATCTTTGTGTTATTCACTTCTAGTTTAATTCCGTTATGGTCAGAAAACATACTTTGTATGATTTCAATTACTTTAAATTTGGTAAGGTGTGTTTTACTACCCAGAATATGGTCTATATTGGTTAATAATCCATGAAAAACTTGAAAAGAATGTGCATCCTGCTGTTGGTGGTAGAGTGTTCTATAAATTTCCATTAGATCAGGTGGATCGATAGTGTTGTTCAGACCTTCCATATCCCCACTGTTTTTCTCTCTACTTTTCTATCAGTTACCGAGAGAGGAGTGTTAAGGTCTAACTGTGCATTTTTCTAGTTTTCTTTGCAGTTCTATCAGCTTTTTGCTTCATGTATTTTGAAGCTCTGTTGTTATATCTTCGAGGTGAATTGACTCTTTTATCATTATATAATATTCCTTTTTATTCCTGGTAAGTTTCCTTCTTCTGGAGTCTACTTTACCTGACAGTAATATGGTCGTTCCAGGTTTCTTTCTTTCTTTTTTAATGTTTCATGGTATATTTTTTCTATTATTTTACTTTTAACCTATCTGTATCATTATATTTGAAGTGGGTTTTCTGTAGACAGCATATAGTTGGGTCTTGTTTTATACACACACACACACACACACACACACGCGCGCGCACACACAATATGACAATCTCAGTCTTTTAACTGGTGTATTTTGGCCATTTACATTGAATGTATTTATTGATATGGTTGGATTTACGCCTACTACTTATTGTTTGTTTTGGTTTGTCCCCTCTGTTTTTTATTCCTCTGTTTTTCCTTTCCTTCCTTCTTTTGAATTATTTGAGTGTTGTTTTAGTATTCTATTTTTATTTCTCAATGGACTTCCTGGCTCAATCTTTTTGTCCAGTGTTTTTTTCCAGTGGTTGTTCTGAAGATTATAATAGACATACCTAACTTTTAATGGTCCTCTTAGAGTTACTATTTTGCCACTTCAAGTGAAGTGTAGAAACTTCCAAACCATATAGGTCCTCCCCCTCCTTTATGTTGTAGTTGTATGAATTACATCTCTATACATTGAAAACTCCATTAGACAATATTATAATTTTGTTTTCAACAGTCATACATATTTTAGAGTGCTTAAGAGAGGGAAGAAGATAGTTTCTTATATCTATCCAGATATTATCATTTTCATTTATCTTCTTTTATTTAAGTTCCTAGTTTCTTTCTGGTATAGCTTCTCTTTCTCCTTAAGAACTTCCTTTAGCAATTCTTTTGGAGCAGATATGCTGGCAACAAATTCTCTTAGTTTCCTTTCATCTAAAAATATCCTTATTTTGCCTTAAAAAAAATATATATTTTCCCTGGATGGAGCATTCTGGATTGACCGTTCTTTTCTTGTTCCACTGTCTTCTGGCCTCCATTGTTTCTGATGAGAGATCTGAAGTCATTGAATTGTTGTCCCCCTGTGCGTAGTTTTCCTCTGCTTGCTTTCAGTTTCTTTTTTTTTTTTTTAAATCTTTGGTTTTTCACCAGTTTGATTAAGATATATTTGCTCAGGTTTTCTTCAGATTTATCCTTTTCAGGGTTATTGATCTTGAATCTAAATATTTATATCTTTTCACCAAATTTGGGGAGATTTTTAGCCATGATGTCTTCAAATGTATACATATATATTTGTGCCAAGACTTTTCTCCTCTATCTGGGACTCTTGAGGCATGAATGTTAGACCTTTTTATATTTTCCCACAAGTCCTGTGACTCTGTTCATTTTTTAAACCTTTTTATTTTTATTGCTCAGATTAGGTAATTTCTATTGATTTATTTTCAGGTTTACTGACTCTTTATTCTGTCATCTAAATTGTGTTATTGAGCCTATAGAGTGAATTTTTTCTTTCAGTTATTAAATCTCTATTTTGTTCTTTTTTTCCTAATCTTCATTTCTTTCCTGAGAACTTCAGTTTTCTTATTCATTTCAGGATCAGTCTCCCTTACTTCATGTACCCTAGATACGATAGCTGTTTTAATGACTTTGTGTGATAATTCTAGTATCTGAATCATCTTGGGGCCAGCATCTGTTGTCTTTTCTCTTGAGAATAGTTGAGATTTACCTGGTTCGCTGTATGTAGACTAGTTTTGGGCATTTTAAATATTATGTAATCAACCCGATTAGATTCAGACCACAAGTCCTGACCTATCTTCTGTGGGCTATGTTCCCAATCTCAGATTACTTTGTTAGGCTGTTCAGGTCTGCCCCACAGGTGTACCACTCAGGTCCTTTCTAGGATCTGACCAGTGGTCTACACCATGTTTCAGTTCTCAAAGTATTTGCTATCCTGCCTTGACTCAGTTCTATGCATGCACAGCTCAAGGGTGAGTCCAGGGCTCCATACACAGGGGAGTCTTTTCTCTAGCTCTCCATGATCCCCAACTGCCCCCTCTCCTGGATCCCAGAGGCCCTTTTTCTTGTTTGGGGGCTAAAAAGCTGGGGTTTTAGCCTCCCATGCTGTTGACATTTCCCCGGACTGGAAGCCATGGTGGTGCAGTGGTTAAAATGAGCGACTACTAACCAAAAGTCCAGCAGTTTGAAACCACCAGCGGTTCCTCAGGAGAAAGATGTGGCAGTCTGCTTCTGTAAAGATTACAGCTTTGGAAACACTATGGGATTGCTATGAGTTAGAATTAACTCGATGGCAGTGGGTGGGTCCACCTCCAGGGTAAAGCAGTGAGGTAAAAGAGACAGAAAAAAATAACAAGATTTCCCCTACAGTCTTAGGACCTGTTCCTCTCATCCAAGAGAAAGATTTTCTCTCAGAGTTTTAGGTACATGTGCCATGTGGAGCCTTGGTGGTGCGGTGGTTAAGTGCTCAGCTACTAACCAAGAGGTCTGTAGTTTGAACCCTCCCGTTGTTCTGTGGGGGAAAGAAGTAGCGGTTTGCTTCCATAAAGATTGCAGCCTTGGAAACCTTACAGGGCAGGTCTACTCTGTCCTAAAGGGTGGCTATGAGTTGGAATCAACTCAATGGCAATGGGTTTGGTTTTGGGTTTTGGGTACCTTCAGTGCTGTAGGAGTACAGCTTGATGACTGGGGCTTTCCTTGAGACAGACCCAGAAGAATAAAAGAGAAAAAAATGAAGATGCCCCCTACACATTCTATCCTTCAGGGGCCCCTACAGGAGTCCATAGTCCCCTGGCCAGAAAGAGAGTTTCTCTTGGAGCTTTTTCTGTTTGTGCCAGCTTTGTAGTTATGAGACTTAGAATCTTTAGAGTCCAACTGAGGAGATATGGGAGGAAAAAAATCCAGAAACTCTCTGCCATATTGGTCATTCTTTGAGTTTCGATTTCTGTCTTAGTCATCCAGTGCTGCTATTGTTATAACCGAAATACCACAAATGGATGGCTTTGCCAAAGAGGAATTTATTTCCACACAGTGAAGTCAGCCAGAAGTCCAAATTCAGGGCATCAGCTCCAGGGGAAGGCTTTCTCCCTCTATCAGCTCTGGAGGAAGGTCCTTCTCATTAATCTTCCCTTGGACTAGGAGCTTCTCTGTATAGGAACCCCAGGTCCAAAGAATGCGCTCTGCTCCCAGCACTGCTTTCTTGGTGGTATGATTTCCCTGACTCTCTGTTCACTTCTCTTTCCTTCCATATCTTGTAAGAAAAAAGGTGGCACAGGCCACACCCCAAGGAAAATCCATTTACATTGGATCAGGGATGTGACCTTAGTAAGGGTGTTACAATCGCTCTCTAATCCTCTTTAACACAATCTAATCTTGCCTCATTAACCACAGACAGAGATTAGGATTTACAACACATAAGAAAATTACAATCACAAAATGGGGGACAACCACACAATACTGGGAATCATGGCCTAACCAAATTGACACGTATTTTGGAGGGCACAATTCAATCCATGACAACTTCCCTCCTCAAACTACCTGCCGTTATTTATTTTTCAGAGTACTTAGACAACTGCTGTATGTGTTTTTTCCAGGATTTTTATTTGTAACGAGTGAGAGAGAAGTGAAGTGTGCTTACTTTACCTTAGCTGTAACTATGAACCTGCAGACATGTAATTTGGAGTTGAAAGGTATGGGAGAATTTGACTAATTTTGTAAACAGCATTGCAACATTTAAGAGAATGTGAGAGCCACTACATTTATAAATTTAATTTATTAGATTTATAGCAGTTTTTCAAGTACACAATGAAAAGGTTTTGCTTGTTCATTTAGGTATTTAGGTGACTTAGGAAAATCAAATACATTAAATGTTCAAATGTAGTTGAAATTGTTTAGCCAAATTTAATTAAGTTGTAAAAGACACTGATTGTTTACAGGGCTTTAGTTTTTCAACCTGAGTTAATCAAACTTTAATTGTAGAAAAACGAAGGTCTTGTTCTTATTTTATTACATCTATGAATAGAACAATAAGATTGGTAAGGGGAACTTAATCCTTAAGAAAAGCTGTTTTTCAATGTGTATCCTTAATAAGTTAAATATTAATTTTCAAAAGGGAACTATAAATAGTATTTTTGCATATACAACATCCTCTCTCACACACACCAAAAAAGTCTCATTGATGGGGGCTCACCCCCTTCAGAGATAGCTATTTCACTCTCAAACAACTCTCACTATTGGGAAGATGTCTTTCTTTCCAGCTGAAATTTGTTTATAGTGTAGACTGTAGAGGGTACAAGCTTTCAGGGGCAGACTGTCGAGTTAGTTTACTTCTCTGAGTCTGTTTCCTCATTTATAAAATGGGAATTAAAAAAAAAAAAAAAACCTACCTCACAGGGTTGCTTTGAGGACTGAATGCGACGGTGTATACGAAGTGCTAAGCATAGAAAGTAGTTGTAACAGTGATAGTAGAAGTTGTTATTGTCTCAGCCAGTGGGAAAACCAAACTGAAGTGAGAGACTGGCCGAAGGAACCCCCGTACCTGTCCTACCTGCATGGCTGTTCCCTCCCTGGCCCAGCTGTTCCTGATAATGCAGATACTTTGGAGCCATGTTGTCTGGTGTAGCCAGCTGCTTGCTGAAAGATTTCTGGGCTGTGGCCTTAGAGAGACCCAGGTTTAGACCCTGATTCTGTCACTTCCTCCTGGGTGGTTTGGAAAAGCTGCCCGGGCTCTCATGACATGGGGCTGAAGATATCCAGCTTGTAAAGTGGATTTGAATATTCAGTGAGACACTGTGCAAAATGCCTAGCACAATGCCTAGCAGAAGGCAGGCTTGCATACACAGTAGTTACCTTAAATCTCTACAGTGTAATTTGTATTCCAAAGTGGATTTTTTTTTCAACTACCAGGTAGTTCAGTGGTAGAATTTTCGTCTTCCGTGCTGGGGTCTTTGCTTTGGTTCCCGACCAATGCACTTCACGCTCAGCTACCACCCATCCATCAGTGGAGGACTGTGTGTTGCTACGATGCTAAACATGTTTCAGTAGAGCTTCCAGACTAAGACAGACTAGGAAGAAAGGCCTGGTGATCTACCTCTGAAAAATCAGCCAATGAAAATCAACTGGTTCATAACGGTTTGATCTGTAACCTATCATGGGGCTGGCGGAGGACCAGGCAGCATTTTGTTCTGTTGTGCATGGGTTGCCATGAGTTGGGGGCCAACTCAACATCAGCTAACAATAGCAACGATCAAGTTAACCTGTCTACGTTGACCTAGGTTATCGGTTGGCTTGTCTACACTTACCCAGCTGAGGAGCAGGAGGCCCATGTTCTAGTCCTGCGCCTTGGCACTTTGGTCAAACCCCTCTCTTCCTCAGAAATCAGTGTGCTCATTGGGTGTGATAATCCCCATTCTGCCCTCACAGGACCCACACTGCTCAGATGCCTGGGGATGTGCAACAAGGGTTAGTTCTGAGGGGCAATTTGCTTTGACAGACACAGGAGAGTGACCTGTGAATGGAGCAGGATTTTCTGGCCTTCTCCTCCTGACATGAAGTTGGCCATTTTGGTCAGCCCAGGGGCAGAAGCAGACCGCCTTTCACAGGCTTGTTCTGAGTCACCCATTCAGCGCCCTGTGCTTCCTCTTTTGGAGCAAAGGCAGGTGTGACAGAAGCCAAAAGGGAAATCCCAAGGTCATCAGTGCATCTTCCACCCCTTCTCAAACTCCCCACCAGCTGCTGTTGGCCCCCCTACTGCTGGGCTTCTAGCATGGGGTCTGTCCCTCAGAACCTGGATGGGCGAGCAAGAACTTACCCCAGAGTTTGTTTCTCCTGCCCCTGGAGCCATGAGACCCTAATCAGCCATGTCCATGCTCATTGCAGCAACAACGATGCCCTTCATCTTGGTCATCTAAGTGCTGCTATAACAGAAATACCACAAGTGGATGGCTTTAACAAAGAGAAATTTATTCTTTCACAGTCTAATAGGTTACAAGTCCAAATTCAGGGCTTCGGTTCCAGGGGAAGGCTTTCTCTGTTGGCTCTGGAGGAAGGGCCTTGTCATCAGTCTTCCCATGTTCTGGGAGCATCTCAGCACAGGAACCTCAGATCTGCTCCCAGCACTGCCTTCTTTGTGGTATGAGGTCCCCGTGTCTCTCTGCTTGCTTCTCTCTTTTACATCTCGAAAGAGATTGGCTTAAGACACTATCTAATCTTGTAGACCTCATCAATATAACTGCTGCTAATCCATCTTATTACATCATAGTGATAAGATTTACAACACACAGGAAAATCACATCAGATTACAAAGTGGTAGACTATCATACAGTACTGGGAATCATGACCTAGCCAAGTTGATAGACATTTTTAGGGGACATAGTTCAATCCATAACACACTTCAAGGTCCAGCTCCAGCCTGTCCCTTCTTCCACGAGGCCCTCCTGGCTCCTCCAGCCCCCACTACCCTCTCCCTTCTCTGAGAGTCTAAGCCACATACACTGGCCCCTGCTCACACTCTGTCCTGCCCTAGCCTCTTGCTGTTCTCTGGATGGCTCTGTCACCTCGTCAGGGAAATTCTGAGAGGAAGGTACAGGCTCTCCTCCTTCTCTACCTCCCTGAGAGCCTGCCCTTGGATGGGCCCAGAGGTGGTTCTGAGATTGCTGGCTGGCTCGGGGAACGTGAGATGGGAATCGGGGTGGGGATGAGAGGCCAGGTCCTGGCTGTGCTTCATGAAATCTAGGCTGCAGAGAGGCTGCAAAGGAGGGACACAAGCCCCACAATGTACCTGGCACCTCAAGCACATTGGGGACCTCTCTGGTCTCATAATGAAGGGGTCTCCTGTGTGTAAACGGCCTATGGTGTTGAAAGGTCTTTCCCATCCCTGCTCTCATTTGAGACAGAGTGGGCATCATTAGCTCTCACCTGCAGAGAGGAGATTAGGTATCCAAAACAAGAGTGGGGCTTCCCAAGGTCACAAAGGTATCAAGGACGAGCACCCAGACTAGAACTCCAGACTTCTGACTTCCAGCCTCTCAATCTTTGTCTCTGACTTTCACGGGTGTGGGAGGAGATGGTGGGAGAACAGAGCAGGGAGTGAGTGACTCTTCTTCGTACACCCACAGCTGCCTTCAAGCTTTCTCTGCTGGCAGAGGGGGCTGCAACGAAGGAGGCAGAGCAGGGGCAGGAGAGCCTGAGACTCTGCCTGGAGTGAGTCCCCATTGTCCATGACAGATGGGGGTCTGGAAGCCACAGGGGGGCAGGTGGATGTGAGTGCAGACCCAGCCTCCCTCCACCCTGCAGCCCCAGCCCCAGAGACCCGTTATCTCCTATTCCGTGCTCCCTCCTGGTATCCGAAGGGCATACATAATCTTAGCGTCTCTAGAGTTGCCCCAATTAAAAAAAAAAAGACCTTGGCAGTGAGATTGGGGCAGGCAGTGATGCTGGCTGGGTGACAAGATCCAGCTCAGCTGCCCTGCCTCCCTTCCTGCTCTGGAGCTTAGGAAGCTTCCACCTCTAAATGCTGACCAGGCTGGATGTCTAGTTTCTGAAATCTTTCATCTTTGCTTCCAGTAGGCTGGAGTGGAAAGGTCTTTCCCTCTCTGGTTAATTTTGCAGTGGCCCATTTTCTGCTCCTCCCTCCTTTTACTTGACTCCAGGGGGTTCCTAAGGAGGAAAATACTGCCAGTCCGCTTTCCTTCCTTCTGGCCCAGCAGGAGCTGTCAGGAGAGGAGACTTGAGCAGGTTGTGTGTGTGTGTGTGTGTGTGTGTGTGTGTGTGTGAGAGAGAGAGAGAGAGAGAGAAAGAGAGAGAGAATTTCCTAAAGATGGGCCAGGCCTCTTACAGGCCAGGGATCCAGCATTGCCTAGAGGAGATTTCAGAAGAGATGATTCCCAACACCAAGGCCTCATCAGTCCCACTGGTAGGTTTGGCAAATGAAGGTAACTGGGAGTCAAAAGAAGCCAAGACAATTCATTGGCCACCCCTATCCAGAGGACTGACAGGGCTGCTGGCAGATGAGAAGCTCTGGCATGAAACTCAGGGCCAGTGGAGAATGGTGGGAGGAACCAGGCCAGAGCTGGCAGCTAGAGGACTGGACACATGGGCAAACATCATAGATGCTCAGCGTTGGCAGGGAGTGGGGAGACGAGTCAGCACAACCCCTCATTATGTGGATGGGGAAACTGAGGCTCAGAGAGGGTAGGACGCTGCTAAAGGTCGCAGAGCAAGGCAGGGACTGAAAATAGTTCTTTGGACTGCAATTTGGTTTTTACAACGTATTATGTTAAGTGGCTCCACAATCAATAGCTGGGAAGTTTATTCACTCCGCATTCACGGGACACTCCTGGGTGCCAGGCCCTGTGCTGGGGCTCTGTGAAATCCAGGATTACACGACACCTGGTCTCTGTGTGGCCACGACCTTCTTACTGATCAGGAGATGCAACACCCTGTGGGTCGATAACAATGCTGTAATAAAGCTACAGGCAGAGCACAGCGGGATATGGGGGGAGAGGGAACGAGAAAAGCAGCGAGTCTATTGACTTACACCTCATCTTCCCAAAAGACTCACTATGACTATGACTCCACAGAGATTTTCAGAGCGTGTCCCGCCCTTGAAGGGTGGACAGGATTCAAAGAGGGCAAGATGGGGGTGAGCATTCCAGGAGGAGGGAACAGGTCACATGTTCAAGGGAATGTGTGGACATGCGTGACACCTCGCAAAGCCCAGGTGACTGGAATGGAGGGGACAGTGGGCAATGCTGAGGACAGGTAGGTTGGGGCATGGCCCTGGAGGTTGGAATTCTGTTCAGACTGAGTATTTGCCAGCCCACTGTGGGCACCATTGTAGATTAGCTTCTAGAGGCCGGTCTCCTTGGCCCTCGTCACTATATTGCTTCATTAATGCTGTGTAACAAACTCCCCCACACTCAGTGGTCTAAAATCCTAAGCATTTATTTAACTCATTATTCTGTGGGTCAGCGATTTGGGCTGGTCTCAGCTGGTGTTTCTTCAGGTCTCAGCAGGGCTCATTCATATCTCTGGAGGTTGGTGGCTATTAGCTGATGTAGGCTGTCTTGGCTAGGGTGGTTAAGACGACTTGGCTCTGCTCCACGTGTCTCTCATCCTCCAGCAGGCTAACCTGGGCATGTTCTCATGCTGATGGCAAAGGCACAATAGGGCAGGCTCCAGTGGAAAATCCATCTCAAGGCTCTGCTTGCATCACATTTGCTAGAGTCCCCCTGACCAAAGCAAGTCACATGGCTGAACCAAGAGTCAAGGGGTGGGGTAGGTCACCTCCACTCATGGTAGGAGGGCAATACGAAGTTAGTTGGTAAAGGGCATGGATACATGGGAGGCAAAGCATTGGGGCCATCAATGCAGTCTACCACTGTTATTTTCCACCCAGCCTGGGAACAAGCGTCCATACCAATATCCCTGGACAGGGCCACAGAGCAAGTCTCCAGGACAATGGCGACCCACTCCCCAGGACCTTGCTCAAATCCTGCCTCCTCAGTGCAACCCTCCTTGCTGACTGCAGCACTCACCTTAGCTCACATTGCCTGGTCCTGAGAGGGCTCAGGTGATACCAGGTGTGTGTGTGTGTGTGTGTGTGTGTGTGTGTGTGTGAGATTGTGTGAGTGTGCATGTGTGAAGTATTTTTGAATGGGATATAATGGGTGAGAATGTGTTTCTGTGAATATATATGTAACTATGTGTGTTTGTGTGAATGTGTGTAAGTGTATCCGTGGGTAAGTACACACAGATACACTTATTATACATCGTATGTGTAATTGTGTAAATGTACCTGTGTGACGTATTTGTGAATGGGTTGTACGAGTGTGAGAATGTGTTTGTGTAAGTGTGTTTCTATGTGACTACGCTTGTGTGAATGTATGAGTTTAAGTGTATCTGTGTGTAAGTATGTGCGTGTGTGTTGCCACCTCAGCTGGACAGTGGGGAACTGGTGAAGGGCTGCCTGTTTCTTCATCGTCCCCACTGTGCTGGGCAGCAGAGCCTCAGAGGGCCACCGGTTGTGGCTCCTGCCCTCCAGGAGGCCTGGTTTTCTGTAGGAGACACACCTGCCAGCTTTGACAACCCAGCATGGCGAGTACCAGGATCAGGCAGCACAGGGCACAGACAGCCCAAGAGGGGCGCAGTCTGGCAGCCAGGAAAGGCTTTCTGAAGAAGGTGGGGCTTGAGTAGAGTCTTTGGGCCAAGGAGAAGAGTAGGAGTGGCCCGGGGCCTTCAGGTGAGTGGGAGGAGTCGACTCGATGCAGAAGGAAGAACCAGGGCCAAGGCATGTTTGAGGGATGGACAAGGCTGTGTGGGGCTGAGCCCAGGGGGCACGGTAGGGAGAGTGGGGATGAGGCTGGAGACATCACAGGCCAGGTCACCGTTCCCTGGGCACTGGGTGATGGATGAGGTAAGGTGATGACGGTAAGCGTTAGGCGGGGCCTGCTTTGCAGGTTAGAAAGCCGGGTCTGGAGTGGATGGGGCCAACGGGAAACCAGAAGATCAAGTGTGACAACAACCCAGGGGGCAGAGGAGGAGGATCTGAACCTGCCAGGAGATGGCAAAACCAAAGAAGAGGGAGCGATGTGAGAAGTGATTAAGAAGTCCAAATCTGCAGGACCTGGTGAGCTGTAAGATGTGGCACCCAAGGCAGAGATGCCTCCTGCCCAGGGTTCGTGGGCTGGAGCTGAAGTGTGTGGGGTCCCCGGGAATCTAAAAGGTGACAAGGGTGGCACTGGGAGACTGCCTGCCCATTAGAAGCCAGCGAGACCTGGGGCAGGCCAGCTTGTTAGTCAGGGGACCTCAGAGTTCAGGGTTCAGGACCCCTTGCTAAGCTGCCAGCTGTATGGCAGCCTGCAGAGGCCCCGGCCACAGGGCCGAGCTGCTCTTCCCTCTCAGAAGTCTGGCACAGCCCTCACTACCCCGCCCATGTCCTCATCATCTGGCACATTCTGACATGACAGCACTACTGACAAAGAGCAGAGGGATCTTGAAAAAGCCACAGAAGAAAGGAGGCATCAAAGTGCCGTCCCAGACCTGCGCTCTCTCCCCACCTCCAAAGCCGGCTTCAGACGCCCAACTCCTGCCAGGGCCTGAGGGGACCAACTGTTTACCAGGGAGGCCTGAGTCGCACGTCCCTCCCCTGGGGAGCTTCAAAAGTGGCTTTGGCAGAGCCAGCTTCCTATTTCTCACCAGGGGGTGGGGGAGTCAGTCCAGCCTGCTGCCTGGGAGCCTTTTCTGCCTTCTCTGAGCCTCTGGCTGACACAGCTCCGGGAGCACCCCTTCCTGCCCCACGGTGTCCTCTTGCCCCAGGGATCCCACTGACGGAGGACTTGTCACCAGCTGTTCCACCCTGGCTCAGAGCAAGGGCTCTGCTCTGTCACGGGTTTCCTCCTCACTCGGCTTGAGTCTGGAGTCACGTGCCTGGGATGTGGCCTGTCTTTCCTGTAGAGTTGGATCTAGCTCTCGGGCAGTGGCTAAGGGCAGTGAGGTCCCTGAATCCCACATTAACTTTCCTGGGAAGAACTGTGCTCTGTAGAAGTCTTTTCTTTTCCTCTTTGATTTACAGACAGGAGTTTTGGAGCCTTTGCTGCCACAGTCCCACATGGGAATGCCAACCCTTCCTTTGCCTGTGGAACTGGGAGCAGGAGAGAAATTTCCGCCCCCTCAAAGGCACGACCGGGAACTTGGGACTCTGGGGGCAGAGACACTTCATGCGGCCCTGGGGGTGGCCAGAATGTGACTCCTCTTCTTGGCTTTCAGAGGCAAGCCCTGGGCTTCCTGGGCAGGGTGGGCAGGGCCAGTCAAGGTAGAGAGAGGTGGCGACCCAGGCTCCTGCCTTGACAGTTTGACTTTAGTAACCCTCTTTGGGCTTCAGTTCCTTCCTCTCCAGACTGAGGTCAGTGATACCAGCCTCCTGAGGCTGATCTATGAATTGGGTAAGATAATACATCTGAAAACGCCTAACAGTGCCTGGCACACTGTTGTTGTGGACCTTCGTGTCGTTTCTGACTCATAGCGACCCTAGGGGACTGAGTAGAACTGGCCCACAGGGTTTCCAAGGAGTGGCTGGTGGATTCAAACTGCTGACCTTTCGATTAGCATCCTGAGCTTTTAACCACTTCTAAGCAATCCCACTCCTAGGAATATATCCTAGAGAAATAAGAGTCATCACTCGAATAGACATATGCACACCTATGTTCATGGCAGCATTATTCACAATAGCAAAACGATGGAAACAACCTCGATGTCCATCAACAGACGAATGGATACACAAACTATGGTACATATACACAATGGAGTACTATGCAACGAGAAAGAACAATGAATCGGTGAACCATCTCATAACATGGATGAAACTGGAGGACATCATGCTGAGTGAAATAAGTCAATCACAAAAGGACAAATATTGTATGAGACCTCTATTGTAAAAACCCATGAAAAAATTCACATGCAAAATGTAACAATCCTTGTTGGTTACCAGGGATGGGAGGGGGTGGGAATACTAAATAGGTAATAGGTAAGTGGTAACTTGGGTGAGAGATGAGATAGTACATAGTACAGGGGAAACTAACACAACCTGCACAAGGAAAGGTCATGGAGGCCCTATAGACACATCCAAACCCCCCGAGGGACTGAGTTGTTGGACGGAGGGCTCTGGGGACCATGATCTCGGGGAACATCTAGCTCAATTGGCATGACACTACTTATAAAGATAATGCTCTACATTCTACCTTGGTGAGTAGTGTCTGGGGTCTTAAAAGCCTATGAGCGGCCATCTAAGATACTCCACTGATCTCATCCCTTCGAGAACAAGGGAGAACGAAGAGAACAGGATACAAGGAAAAGATTAGTCCAAAGGACTAATGGTCCACAGCTACCAAGGCCTCCACGGGACTGAGATGATGGTGCCCGGCTACCACCAATGACTCCTCTGACCAGGATCACAACAGAGGGTTCTGGACAGAGCTGGAGTAGGATGTAGAGCATAATTTTAACTCCCAAAAAAAAAAAAAAAAAAAAAAGAAGACCAGATATACTGGCCTAAAGAATACTAGAGAAACCTCGAGAGTGTGGCCCCCAGACACCCTTTCAGCTCAGAGGTGAAGTTACCTTCAAGGTTCGATGTTAAGCCTGGGAATGGACACCCCAGTAAAACTAAATGGGACTAACGATGTACAGGAGTCTGGTGACAAGGGCCAGAAGGCAGAGGGAGAGTAGGAAACTGATGATAAGGAACACAAATTGAATAAGGACACTGTCGATGTATTGTGAGATTGTTGACCACTGCTATAGGGCAACATTTGTAGTAACTATTAAATGGGAAGCTGTTTTGTCCTGTAAGCCTTCATCTTGGGCGAGAATGGCAGCACAATTGGAAGAGCATAGTCAATATCACTTAAATGTGTAAGTAAAAAGTTTTGAAATGGTGTTTAAATAAAATAAAAATAAATAAATAAATAAATAAACAAATGAGACTAAAGAGGTACAATAGTCCACTGACAAGGTCCAGAAGACAGAAGGGGACAAGGAAGCCCCCTGGTGATAGGGAACACAAGGTGGAGTAAGGATATTCTTGATGTGCTGTGAGATTGTTAACCATTGTCATAGGGCAACATGTGTAGTAACTGTTAAATGAAAAACTATTTTGTTCTGTAAGCCTTCATCTTAAGTGAGAATAACAGCACAGTTGGAAGAGCGTAGTCAATGTCACTGAACTGTGAATGTAGAAATTTTTGAAACGGTGTATCTTTGGCCATCTGTAATTTTCATCAAAAAAAAAGGTTGAGAATTTAGAGGCTTAATACGTTGTGGGGTTGTTAACCAATGTCAAAAAACAACATGTGTACTACTATTTCATGAGAAACTATTTGCTCTGTAAGCTTTCACCTGAAGTACAATAAAATATAAAAAAAAAAAAAATCATTAATTCAACAATGTACATAAATTACCATGCACTGTCAGTCCCCCAATTCCCAGTACATGGGGAAGCTCCAGAAGGGTAGCCCCAGGTCTGAGGGTTGTAGAGGGGAAGGACCCCCGCTCCACCTCCCCACAAGAACACAGGTCAGGTTAAATGCAACCAGCAGATGCAGTGGGTGGGGGAAGAGCTCGGTGCCAAGAAGACAGGACAGACTGCCAAGGCTGAGGGAGCTGAGGATAGGAGAAGGGGTGTGGTCAGGGCCTTAGGGGAAGGAGGGAAGTGAGCTGGGCCTAGAGGATGTCAGCACTGGGAAAGTCAGTGAGGATGGGGATAAAACCTCACAAACTCCTGTGGGGCCTCCCATGGGTGCTTCAGTGCAGCCCTCTCCTCGGGAAGGAGGGGAAAAGGGAGAAGAGGCTTTGGTCTCTGAATCCTGAATCTCTTGATGGGCAAGGAACATGTCCTGCTGACCTGACCCAGGGAGACCAAGCAGTCCTACACTTTAGGCCCTGGGACAGCCTCCGGGGCCAGCACTGCCTTGGGCCTTGTGAGCAACTGGAGCCTTTGCTGCCACAGACCCTCTGGAGACCTGGAAAGAGGAGAGAAGTCCTCAACCCCAAGTGCATGACTGGGAACCTAGAACTTGGGGCGGGGAGGGGTGCTCAGGAACTGGACCAGAGAGCGGCTGGGATGTGAGTCCTCTCCTTGGCGTTCGGGGCAAGCCCTGGGCTTCCTGGCAGGGTGGGCAGGGCCAGTACAGATGGAAAGGGGTGGGGGGAGTCAGAGAAAGGCAGGACATACCCTGGGCCCCTCAAGGTTGGGGGACTCCACATAGCTTCCCTTCACCGCCATAGCATAACCAGGGCCTGGCTAGTGGAGGGGCAAATAAGCGTTTGTCAAATTGATTTGATAAGAGAGATCTAGACTGAGATATAGTCACAGAGACGGCGTGGGACAGAGAGAAAGAGAAACTGAGAGATGAAAAGAAATGTCCACTCATGTAGAAAACTCTAAAGAGATAATGGAGATGGGGAAGGGGGAGAGGGAAGAAAAGCACGACAGCAGAGAGACGGAGAAGGAGCGAGAAGATAGTGCTTTCACCAAGTCCCAAAATAGCAGCTGCTGGTGCCGGCAGCCTGCCCTGAGACGGCCCTGTAATTGGGGCTGAATTCAGCATTCTCTCAGCCCAGTGCGGGCGTCGCTGAGGACGGCGTGTGCTGGTCCAAGGCTGTCAGAAAAGGCCCAGCTGGAGCTGGAATGTGCCGGGTGGGTGGCTTCCTGCCCCACACTCCCCGTTCCCCCTCCAGCTCCCGCCCTGTGCACCCAGCCCACAGGGGCAGGCACAGCTCTGGGGAGGTCAGGGCCTCTCCTGCTCCCTGGTGCAGAGGCGTGGAGGGCTTGGTGGAAAACAAGGCTGAGTAGCAGAGAGATGGTGGAGGGGAACGGATGATCATTGCGTTTGGAAAAGAGATGGTTGTTGTGGATAGTTGCTGTTGTTGTTAGTTACTGTTGAGTCAATTCTGACTCACGGGGACCCAGTGTGTGCAGAGTAGAACTGTGCTCCATAGGGTTTTCAAGGCTGTGACCTCTGGGAAGCAGATTGCCAGGCCTCTGGGCAGCTTCGAACTGTCAACCTTTCGACTAGCAGTGGTGCACTTAACCGTTTGCGTCACCCAGGGCCTCCGACTTGGATACTTAGTGCTATTATTTCAGGGACAACTTATACTTTCATGAAAACCTAACGTACTGATTTGTCTGCTCACATCTCTCTTCCAAATGACAGAATGCAGTTGGTGGCCTAAGCAGCTGTAATGTAAGGTACCACCTCCTCTCTAACCCATCCCCCTAGTGCTTAGGAAGAAAAGCTGGTCTTAGTGTCTCATACAGCCTCTGCTCCACTCAGATGGCTGGGCTCCATTTCCCTTTAGGTCAGAATGAAAACACCTGTTATTCCTCACACCATAAATGATTTTCATTAGTTGCCAAGAATTTTCCAACAGTATGAAAATCAAGACAGGGAGAGTTGACTTGAAAAACCACCATCCCACCTCCCCACTCCACCACATGGAAAAAAAAATTTTTTTAAATGGGTATATATTTATGCTAACATCTGTGCTTGTGATGCTCAATATCTGGGTTAATTTTAAGATGTTGATTGACAGTTGGTTGAAAAAGGAGTGAAAGTGGATGTGACCTTTGGCAAGAATGCTTTCTTCAGCTGGAATGTGCCGGGTGACAGCTGAGAGATGTCAAAGCACCATTTTTTTGTTTTAGCAGCTAGAAGAATAAGTCCTGAAGGGGGCATCTGGCACAGCACAGCATTCATGCCAAGAGGTTTCTCAATGATACCAGTGGGGCTAGGGAAGGTCTTCCCTGGGCTTGGTGAGGCCAACTCCAGGATGGGCAGAGACTTCTAGAGACAATACAGACTGTGGATTAGAGTTTGCTAGGGGAAAGGGTCTTACAGACTGTGGGAGAAAGGGAATAAAGCTGGGCTAAGGAATTCTGGAAGGCAGCTTGGACCAATAAGCAACATCACGATAAACGGAGAAAATACTGAAGTTGTCAAGGATTTCATTTTACGTGGATCCGCAATCAATGCCCATGGAAGCAGTAGTTAAGAAATCAAATAATGTATTACGTTGGGCAAATATGCTGCAAAAGACCTCTTTAAAGTGTTAAAAAGCAAAAATGTCACTTTGAGGACTAAGCTGTGCATGGCCCAAGCCATGGTATTTTCAATTGCCTCATATGCATGGGAAAGCTGGACAATGAATAAGGAAGGCCAAAGAAGAACTGACACCGTTGAATTATGGTGTTGGTGAAGAATATTGAATATACCATGGACTGAGAGAAGAACGAACAAGTCTGTCTTGGAAGAAGTACAGCCAGAATGCTCCTCAGAAGCAAAGATGGTGAGACTTCATCTCATGTACTTTGGACATGTTATCAGGGTGGACCAGTCCCTGGAGAAGGACATCATGGGTGGCAAAGTAGAGGATTAGCAAGAAAGAGGAAGACCCTAACAAGATGGATTGACACAGTGGTTGCAACAATGGGCTCAAACACAGCAATAAATGTGAGGATGGCACAGGACAGGGCAGTGTTTTGTTCTGTTGTATATAGGGGTCGCTATGAGTCGGAACTGACTTGACGGCACCCAACAACAACAACAGCCAGGAGTTCTGGAAGCAGCTTGAGGTTTGAATATATCCTCCCTGCTCCCTGCCAGGCATAAAAGGCACCCAGGATGGGATTCTGGAAGGAGAATCAAAGCCGAGGACAGAGTCCCCTGACTGATATGTGCTTTGGAAAGACCCTGAGTGTGTAGCCCTGTGTGGAGCTACACTAGGTGGGAGGAAAAGAGGGAAAAAATGAAAGGGACAAGGAAAGGACATGTTGGTCCCACCTCAAGGAATTCCCATTCTGGCTGGGGTGGCCGCCTCGTATGTTGGGAGCAGGCAGAGAGTAAGTACATGGTGTGCTTCTGGGCTGCCTTGGGTGTTGCTGCCAGCTCTTGGAGTAAATTAATCCAGAAAAGGAAGCCTGCAAGATGGACTAGGAAAGTCAAGCAGAGATCTTCAGAACAGAAGCGACTTAGGAGGAGCCTTGAATAATGGGGAGGAGTCAGGCAGGGACATGCGCTACTGAAGTGTCCTCTCACTGTCCTTTCCTGAGGCCTGGGGATCAGTACCCACCCAGGGTTGGTTCATCTCCAGATTCAGAGGCAACTCAGAGAATCAACAGCCCTCTCTCTTGCCTTTATAAACAAACACTCCGTGAGTCCCAGGGACTCTGGCTCTATCCATGGTGCTGAATCGCAGGGTCCTTGTCCAAGTCTCACTTTAGGAGGACCAAGTCTTTAGGTTTTTGATTTCTCTTCCTGCAAGAAAGTAGCAAGTGAGCCTCTTCACAGAAGGTTGTGCACGGGGGCTGCTGCCAACCCCAGGCCCCAACTCACCTTACCTGGAAAGGACTCACTGGACAGAGTAGGACAGGATAGGAAGGCCTTTTCAGTCCAATTAGCAGAGCACAGTGCTACCATATCCTTGATGCCTCTGTGCAGGGAACAATTTGATCAATTTTAAAATGTGCTCTCTAGAGAATTCCTTTGTGGTAATTAAACAATTCTGTATCTTGATTGTGGTGATGCTTATACGGATTTATATGTGACAAAATATATAGAACTATACATACGCACATACAAAAGAAATGAGTGCATGCAAAAACCAGTGAAATCCAAGTAAGGTTTGTAGTCTATTTAATTGTATTGTGCTAATGTCAACTTCCTAGCTTTGATAATGTACTATAGTTCAGATGTTACCATTGGGGGAAGCTGGATGATGGGTACTTAAGATCTCTCTGTACTTATTTTGCAACTTCTTGAAGTCTATAATTATTTCAAAATAAAAGTTTTTTAATGGTGTTCCCAGGGGCTGGGCCAGCTTAAGAGTTTTTTAGAAGCCTCCTCCTCTTCACCCATGTAGACCCTTTGGGGTACCAGTCCAAGCTTTACCTTTGCAGGAAGCTTCCTGTCTACGCATGTCTGTTTACGGGTCCCTATAGCACTTATGCCAAGAACACAGGCTCAAGGCTCTGTCCTGTGCTGTTTCATGTGTCTGGTTTGCATCCCCAACATACTGAGAGTTCCCTAAGAGTGGAGATTGTACCTTCTGGGTTTCCCATCTCTTTCTCAGATTCTGAGGGTCTCAATTTTTACTTGGTGACAGACTGATAAATATCTGCCTCCCACAGGGCCCAGGCTTTCCCCAATCCATTAATTGCCTTCCTTCCCCAGTTCCTGTTAAGTCCAGCTCTGTGGCAGCCAGTCTCTAACAACCAAGTGGGAAAATGAGAGAATGTTGGACTTGGAGCCACAAGAGCCACTTCATCATGAACCAAAAAACTGAATATCTACATCATGAGAGTTGCTTTACATGTATCTCATCTAATCCTCATAACAACCCTGCAGGTAGGGAGCTGAATCCCTGTTTTACAGATGAGGACAGGCACACAGAAGGAAGGGGTGATAACAGAATTAAAAATCAAGCTCTGTTTCCCAGCTTTGCCATGTACAAACAGAGTAAACTTGGGTCAGTTACTTAACCTCTCTGATCTTCAGTTTCCTCATCTGTAAAACGGGAAGAATAATAGTACCTCCCTCACAGAGATTTTTGTGAGAGGGAGGTGAAATAACCTTCATAGTGTTTATTAGTACTCTGTGGGTTTCTCAGAGGCAGTACCAGGCCTGTCACATGATGGGTGTTTGCTAAACATTGTTGAAGTAATCTGTGACTGAATTAATGATTGAAAAAAATGAATGAATGCTTAGAAAGTGCCCCCACAGTTTTGGATATAGAATAGGTGCTCTCTAAACATTAGCTTCTTCTTCTTCCTATCTTCCTGCTTCTCTTCCCCTGCATTCCACACCAGCCCTGTCTGGCATGATTTCCCATCTAAACAATGCCAGAGCAGTGGAGAAGTTGCCAGTCAGTCCCTTTTGGTTCCAAAAGGAGGAAAATGTGTCACCTTCAGTTTGAGGAATTTGAGCATGAGAAAAAGGTGTGCCTAAGCTGGGGGCTTCTTCTACCCCTACACTCATTCTCAGGCCTGCAGCTGGGCGGGGCTGTGGAAAGCCTGTGTAAGCCATCAACCTAAGTGGTGGCCACTCATGGTTCTCAATGGGTCCCTTTTCCAGTGGTCCTTAGAGAGGGAACTTCAAGGGCTGGATCTGCAGCCCCAGTATTCTACCACAGAACCTCCTACAAAGGGGCCAGGGAGTCCAGGGAGGCCTGTAGGACATGCTCTTTGGGGGATAGAACAATAGGGCTTTACAGTCCCTGTGTGCCTGTCCCTGACACAGAATCTTGGAATCTAAGTTGGTCAGGGGTGTTAAGGGAACCTGTATGTCCTCAACACAAGCTCCAGAAGGCTAATTCTTCTTCACGTAGCAACTGATCCAGTGCCTGATCCCTTCCCCAAGGGGTGGAGGGACTCAGTACTTCTCTGACATGGTCATTCTCTGCTCAGCCTGGTGGGAAAGGCAAGCAGACCATTACAGCATTTCTAGAATACAAGGGTGCCTGAGTCAAGATGAAAGGGCAGTGAAGATGATGACTTTATAGCTGAAGTCTCTATGACCAGTTCCCTTTACTGTGACGCTCAAGTGCCCTTTACTAGGGGACAGAATTTTGAGCTTGCCTGGAGGGTTCAGGCTGATAGGTAAACCCCTTGGGGGAAGAGTAAACCAGCCACATAATTCACACTAACATGTAAACGACTGACAGTCTAGCTTCTTCCCTTTCTAAACAATGCTGGCCTGCTGGCCCCAAGTTCAGAACTGAGGGGTCATTCTACACAGGCCTTGCCTCCTGAGCTGTTTGACCAGATGAATGAATACCACATCCTTAATGCTTCCTCTCCTCTTGGCCCAGGATTCCACTTCAGTTTAGGATTATTGAGTCTAATCCATATTTCTTTCTTTTGACACAATCCCAGTCATTCCGGCCCAGCAGGGATGGGAAATTCAGCCAGTAGTAACGCTCCCCTTTCTCTTCTATTCTAATTTTAAAGCTGAATAAGAATTCCAGACACTTTTAAGGTCCTTCCCCAAAAATTGTCTCCCATGGTTGAGCACATATGGGTTAATATTCCCATTTTATGGGTGCAGAAACTAAGGCTCTGCAGGTGATGGCAGAAGGATTTACCTAAGGTCACACAGCAGACAATGGCAAGGCTGAGTCTAAATCCCAGGACTCCTAATTTCTGCTCCTATACTCAGCTCAGGGTTCCTGCTCACCCCCACCCCCACACCTTGCTCCATAGTCTGCCAACAAATGCCAACTGCAATTGCCTCCTTAGTCATCATCCTTCCTCCAGTTCTTCCAGCCTGGACACAGATAACCTGTTTTCAGGAAGAAACAGTGCTTTGTTTTCAGGTAGCTCATGCTAGTGCGGACAAAGAAGAGTGTGACCCAGGGAGCAGGGAGACACAACAAGGCAGGGCTGAAGGGTCAGAGCATGGAGACCAACGAGGGCTGCGGATTAGGGAGAGAGAACTTGGGGAGGGCTTATAGTCCACTGTGGGATTAATCCCCCCATTGGTAGATATTTGCTCCTTCAATTGCACAACCTCTCACTCAGTAGAGTCCTCAAACCACCTCTTAGGCGTCCCAGACACTCAGCATCCCTGGCCATGCTTGATGCTTCCATCCCCAGAGGCCAAATACTCTTTCCAGGTCCACAAGCTGGCCACACCTCCTGACATTTCTCAGGAGTGAGGTCTCCAGAGGGAGCCCAGACCTCACCCTCACCCTCACCTCTTTCCCTCTTTCCCCAGTATCTACAACCCATGCCTCAACACTCCCCTCTCCTTGGCCCCGGGAGCACATCCTATCAGCATCCTCCTCCTCCTCCTCCAAAGAATCTCCAAAAATCCCCAATGGCCTCAATGAGATTTTCTGAGTTGGACTGTGGGAACAGGGTTAGTCTATGCCAGCTGTATCTGAACTTTGCCCCTGAGAGGTCAACATTTTTTCAAAATGTTTAGTGGAGGAAGGTTCAGGCAGGACTCAGATGAGGTGTGATCTACACAGTCAGGTCTTAGTTATAGAAGTTAGGGATTAGAGTGTATTCCAAACAGTGACACAAACAAGGCCTTTCTCTTTGGTTTTGGAAAGCAGGAAAGGACATTCATCTTATCCACATACCTTTACTGTACATCTTCCTATTCCTCTCTTTTTTTCATGACCCAGTCCTAAACCAGGTGCTGTGCGGGGGGTGGAAGAGGCAAAGCCCTGCACTCAAGGAGCTCTAGGCTCAGGAGGACAGATAAGCCCCACATAGGGTACAGTTCCTGAGCAAAAGAGACTGTAGTGCACCCAGCATCTACAAGTGAGGCTCAACCTCCCATTAGGAGTTGAAGACCTGGGTTCTCATTCTGGCTTAGCCATATTTCTTGGGTCTCAGCATCCCCTTACATATTCAGTGATGGACTAAGTAACTGCTCTATTAATTTGCAACCCAGCAGTAACTCATTAAGGAGCTCTGGTGGCCCAATGCTTAAAGTGCTGAACTGCTAACCAAAAGGTTGGCAGTTCAAACCCAGCAGCTGCTCCACAAGAGAAAAGACCTAGTGATCTGCTCCCATAAAAATTACAGCCTAGGAAACCCTACAGGGCAGTTCTACTCTGTCCTATAGGGTCACTACGAGTCAGAATTGACTTGACGACACACGACAACAACAACTCAGTGACTGATATATCAGTCCAAGATGAACATTCCAGGTTCGTGGAGGCTCTGCTCCATGTGAACACTCAGGGATCTAGGTTCTTTCTGTCTTTACTCTGTCATACTTTAGGGCCTTTCTACTCAAAGTATGGACCTTGGACCAACAGTATCAGCATTACCTTGGAGCTTGTTAGAAATGCAAATTCTTGGTTCTTATTCGCAGAGTTACTGAATCAGAAACTCTTGGGGTGGGGCCCAGCAATTTATGGTCTAGCAATCCCTCCAGGTTATTCTGATGCACACTAAAGATTGACAACTACTGCTTTAGGGCTTTGTACTTATCTGTATGGGTGCAACTGGGTCACAGGCATATCTGAGTTTGGATTATGGGAAGGGAGCATGGAGGAGCACACCTCCAGGTTTTACGGGCCAGGCCAGGAAATGGTACACACCACTTCCACTCATATTCCGTTGGTGAGAATTTTGTTCCTTGGCCACACTTAATTTCAAGGGGGCCTGGGAAATGTAGTCCTCAGCTGAGGAGACACATGACTACCTACAACTGCATTATTATGGAATAAGGGAAGATGGATTTTGGTATATAACTAGCACTCCCCACTATAATTGCTAAAGTCTCTTCCTTCTCATGGAAACAATGATTCCTTGCATCTGTCCCAGATCACAGGCCTCCTTTGATAAACTGAATGTACCCCAGAGGTGTGTCCTCATCTATTATAACACAGCTCCTGCCTCAATTACAATAGTTCCTTGGACATCCTGATGGCAGTCATGATAACCAAGGTCATTCTCCAAGTTGGAATGAGGGTGGCCCAAGGGGAGAGAGAAGCGATGAGTTTTACAATATCTTGGCCTGCCTAAGTTTGAGCAGACAGGGGTTGGGGTTGAAGAACCATGTGGTGGTTAGTTTTATGTATCCACTTAGCTAGGTTACAGTACTCAATGATTTAATCAAACACTAACCTAGGTGTTGTTGTGAGGGTGTTATGTAGATGTAATTAACATCTACAATCAGTTGACTCTAAGTAAAGGAGATTACACATGATAATCTAATCCATTGAAGGCCTTAAGAGCAAAAACAGGTTTCCCAGAGAAGAAGAAATTCTGCCTCAAGAACACAGTGTCAACTCCTGCCTAAATTTCCATTTGGCTGGACTGCCCTATGGATTTTGGGTTTGCCAGCCCCCACAAATGTGTAATTATATATATATATGTACATATTATATATATACAATATATGTACATATAATATGTACATATATACACACACATACACATATACCTATATATACACATACATTCATACACACGTGTATTGTATGTGTATGTGCATCTCCTATTGGTTCTGTTTTTCTGGAAAACACTGATACAGACCATGTTTAGAGTATTGGACGTATTCACTCCCTCCTGCCCCTTGAAATCCATATGAAACACTAGAGGTTTTCAAGATGGGGAACACACTAGTTATTGCCCCCCACCCCGTTCATCAATATCATCAGCTCCAACATTTATTGACTACACACCACATTCCAATCCTTGAGGTGTAATCTTAATAAAGAAGTGACACCAATTGCTGAAGATTCTGGAAATGCTCAAAGCTTTAGGTGGGAAAAATGGGGAAGCAGCTGTCCATCCTACCCACCCCATTCCCACCACATTGTTCCAGGAGCTTCTGAGAGCAGGGTGAGAAACTTCCCTCTTCAGACTGGGTGTGTCCTAGGGACAGAGGCCTGGCCTCCCTTTGAGTTCTGAAGCCCTAGGAATGGGGTGAGCCTGCTTGCTGTCTCCCCTCAGTACATTGAGCACCTCCATTCAGATACTCTGAAGGCATCACAGGTACTCCCCACATTCACTCTCAGATGGCCTGTTCCTTCTCACTTCTCCAGCCAATGCTGGCTGAGTTTCCTGCAGAAACACCACCCAGAGCTGGGCTTGGGGACAGGCCATGACTTCTGCAGAGGCACTGTGAAGAATGCCTGCATTTCTCGTGGGACCGTCAGGGAAGATGTTGCCCATTGTGTAACTCAGTGTACCTAAGTAATGGCTCCCATGATGAATTCCTTAGAACGCAATGCCAGGAGCAAATTTACCTCTCCTGAAAATACTGGCCTTTTGTTCTGGCAGGGAGAACACTATATCCTTTTCGTTCTGCTTTGGTCTGAGCTGCCAGGAACCTCCTAGCTAAATTTAATGATTAATTGCAACAACCTCAATATTTTCGGTGTAGGATGTTGTTCTTGCTTCATTTCCCATTCACCAGGGCTTCTCAAAGGGAGGATTTAGATGCCTGGAACAGAATCAACCTGCTAAAATGCAGCATCCTAGTCCCACCTCAGACCTACTGGATTGGAACCCTGGGGCAGGAGGTGGTGGGGGTGAGTCTTATGCATCCCAAGTTAAGACGTCTAAGACCCTTCTGCTCTGAGTCACATTGATCGTTTATTTCAAACATCCTCTAGTGAGCATAAACTCTCCTGTAAACCACCTCAAAATGTTTTTGGATATAGGAGAGTTTTGAATTATAAATAAATTCTGCAATGGAATACTATACAATTGTGAAAAAAATGAGGGAGTTTACTAAGAAATAAAAAGATAGTTCATTAAGTGAAAAAAGGAGAAGAATACCATGTATAGGATACTACCTTGTGTGAAAATAGAAAGATGTGAATACACATCGGTCTTTACTTATATTGATATAAAGAAATTATGGAGGGCTCCATAAGACATTCACAGCAGTTTGTGTGAGGGGTGGCAGGAACTGGATGGATCTTTGGTGGGAGTGAAAGGAAAGCTTTCACTGTATATCCTGTACATTTTTTCATTTTTGAACCTTGTGAATATATTTTTGTTGATGTTGGGTGCTGTAGAGTCAATTCTGACTCATAGCAGCCCTTTGTAGCAGAGCAGAACTGCCCCATAGGGTTTTCTTGGATGTAATTTACAGAAGCAGATCGTCAGGTCTTTCTCCCACAGAGCAGCTGGGTGGGTTTGAATGTTAGCAGCTAAGAGCTTAACTGTTGTGCCACCAGGGCTCCTTGAAATATATTACAGATTCAAAAATTAAAAACACATATATGTGGTTAAAAGATACTTTATTCTGTCACAACCATACTACCTGTTTTATGAAGACAGGTGTTTGGAGCCGCTCAGTGCATTCTCCATGTCAGTCCTGACTTCAAACAACTCCATCCCAGGACAATCGCCTCTGAAAAGGCCCTGGAGCTCAAGCCTTTGGACAAGACCAGCTCCAACCACAGAAGAGTGGAAAGTGGACTGAGGAAATCAGAGTGAAACCCTTCCCTAAGCATGTCCTAAGAACATTCAGTGTTCAGCCCCCAGGATCAGGAATGTTTCTCCACCATTGCTGCTCCCCCGAGTTCAGTCTCTTGCTGAGATGGGCTCCCAGGTCTCTAAACATCAAGAAGACCAAACAGAGTTAGGGACTGAGGCTTCAGATTCAGAAGTTGCTTGGGTCTGGGTGAACACTGGGACTATTTTCGGCCTGGCAAGGCATAGTTTGAAGTAAGTAGTTTATGGGAAAGCGGGATGACAAAGTTTAAGGTAGGCATACGTAATTCAGGAGCGAGAGAGAGAATAAGAGACCAGAGGAAAGGGTAGAGAAAGAAAACCTAACAGTGAAACCCCAGCCCTTCCCCTCAAAGGAAACAGCTCCTTTTGGGATCTCTACAATGTAAGGGATGACTAAGAGTGTTATCTCCACAGCGCCATCCTTGGTACTTGGCTCTGACTTCTCTTTGGAGCACTGGAATGCCCTTTAGGACATTTTTGCCAGGCTAGGACATGCAGTTACTCGGTTTTCAAGGGGAAGAAGTGTTAGCGTTCATCTGATTCAGTCCCAGAGTGAGGAAAGTGACTTCTTCAAGGCTACACAGCTGGGATCTGGAGTTGCCTTCCTTGTCCTAGAGCTACCAGGGATTAGGGATTGAGGGCCCTTCTGGAATATTCATGTCCCTAGGTGGTCCAGCAGGCAAATCAGGAAAGGGGCCATATCTCCTCCTCCTCTTGACTTAGACTCTGGGGATCCTTTCCCCCAGGTCAGAGGCAGGTGCTGCCCCAGAGTGAGAGGTACACATGGGGTCAGAGGAGATAAAGGAAACAACACCCCCCAAAGGGGACTGTAGATGGACAGACACACGTCTTAGATCATTAGGAATGGTGAGTTAGGGAGATAGAGATGTTTCAGGAAAACTGTCCCCCAAAGGGAAAAACAGTGGCATCAGTTATGACTTAACTCCCCCGATAAATCCTGATCTGATATTTCAGTGTTCTAGCTGCGGGCAGAAATGCTGGGCTGTGACGGATGGATAGATGGTGTGCTTGAAATGATGGAGAACTTCTCCCATGTCTCTCCAGCCTCCAGCAATGATGCTGGCCCTATGTTATGCTCAGTATTTGTAACAAGGACATATCCTATCATGAAAGATGGTCCAGGGATGGCAGGACCAACCTGTCTCCATTACATCTTCCCCAGCAACAGAGGACTGCAGGATTGGCCTTGGAGCCAGACAAGTTCAAGAGTGTGCACAGGGCGCAGGCCTCCTTTCCCCCCGCACCATCTTGCCACCGATTGGCCTTGGGGCGACTGGCATGACTTTGGCACCTCACCATCAGCATAGCAGAGGGATGTCATTTATTCCAATCTGGTTTCATTTTCTGTGGTAGGGGGACTTGTGGAGAGACTTGGGGGACCTACTCCATAGACCCAAGAGTGGGGCATACAGAGGCCTCAGTCCTTGGCCATTCGGATGGAGGACTGACCTCCTGAAGATGAATTTGTCCACTTGGGGAAGGGAATCATCTCAGGTACAGGCTTTCACACAGAGAACTGGTTGATGCAACAGTGGTATTGGATCTGCTGGGATCTCCCAAGGAGCTATTGTCCCTTGCCTTGACCTTACTTCTGTCCTGAAGTTCAGCAAAACTCTTTCTGAATACTCCTTCCCACCTCCACACCTGT
Organism: Dugong dugon; assembly: GCA_030035585.1. Taxonomy (NCBI): domain Eukaryota; kingdom Metazoa; phylum Chordata; class Mammalia; order Sirenia; family Dugongidae; genus Dugong; species Dugong dugon. Next base: position 19,280,109 of record CM057482.1, on the reverse strand, counting down.
ACCTATGCGTTGAGCTCACCCAGAATGCAGTCCCCTCCTCTAATCTTCCCAAATTATTCCTTCTCCTTCTATCAGCTTCAAGACTCCACTGATGACTCCAGCCTGCACAGACCTCTTCCTTCCCCCAACTCCTATGCACTTTTGAACCACATATCACCTTGAGTTAATACCTAAGTATTTCAGTTGAATCTGATTGCTTCATATGTTTCAATCACCAGCAAAACTATAAACTTCTTAAATTCTTGCCTTAAACTCCACAGTGGGCCCCTGCACAGAGTAAATGCTCCATACATGTAAACTCAGTGACAGTCTTGAATTAGGGCATGTGTCTCTTCTTTCCACTCAACCTGAGAGCCCCCCAGATATAAAGAAGCCACCTTCCCTGTCTGCACCGTTGTCCAGCACAGACTACTGGCACATGGTGGAGTGAGAATGGGGCTACCACAGCTGGCCAGTTTACTCCATCAAAGCAGCACTAAGCTCTCTCTGTGAGTAGTGGTTGGCATAGCAAGCCTGCCCCAGGTGTTGGTGCTGAGTGCCCTGATTCTCCCATGAATACAAGTTCCTACAGGTTCCAGCCACCCCACCCTACACATGGGCTAGACAGGCTTTCTCCTAGGGGCACCTGGATTTTATCAAAGCCTCTGGAGAGCCAGGGGCCAGGTGCCCTGACTGCTTTTTCTGTAGGCTGAGTGGGCACCACGCCTGCCCTGGCCCTGGTCTGGCTGAGGGACAGCAGCACCAAAGAAAAAAAGATGTGACTTAGAGACCTCCTCACTGGTCAGGTCCAGCACTGAGACACCCACCTGCATGGGGCCTGGCTGACCGCCACTCTGCCATCTCTGGACAGCAGGAAGCCCTCCGGGTCTGTACCCCTTCCCTCCTTCCTCTTTCCAAATGCCATCCACCTCCACCTGTGCAGCTTTCTTCTTTGGTAATGCAGCCATTTCTTACTCCCACCTGTCTTGGAAAGGCCAGGTTGTCCAGGCCCCTGTGTCCAAGCCTGTCCAAGAGGAATACATGTGTCCTTGGGAAAAGGAGATGATGTCACACCTATGCCAATGTTTAACCACCCTCAACCCCAGGAAGTTCATCCTTGTATCTGACCTAAATCTCTTTTAGTGCAGCCAAAGCCCAGTCTGCTCACCATCCTCCGCAGAACCTGGCTTCCATCCTCGGGCTCATTCCCTCACCTCCTCCTTGCCAGCTGCTCAGCCAGGATGGGGTTGTTCCATGACCTCGCTGTAAATCTCAGAGCCTGGAGGACGGCTTTTATCATCCCCGCCAGTGAGTTCCATCTGTCTTAGTTACATTTTCTATTTTGTCACTTATTGTCACTTCATATTTCCTTCAGTGGCTAAGCATGCCCACGAGGACCTGGGGTCCCTGCCCTTCCTGGCCACTTGGTGGTTCCCGACTGCATCACTCAAGACTGGCAAATTGCTGGTGCCTGCCCGGGGCTGGCTGCTGAGCAGGTGGAAGAAATGGTGGCCTCCACCCTCCACCCCAGCTAAACTGCCTTGGCTGCAGCCCAAGGCTCAGATCTGGGATGTTCCCACTGCCAACTCCTCCAGTCGCCTGCCTGCCACCCATCCCTCGGTCTCAGGGTGACCCAGGGCTTGTGTCCAAAGCAGGGCAGGAAGTGCTGAGCCCACTGGGCTGCGCTGTGCTGGGCATCTGCTCAGCTGACCTTTCACCTGGCTCTGTCTCATTCTGAACTTGCTATGAGAATGTAGACAGCTCGTTGTACCCTCTGTGCCTGCCTGACCTCTTCCAGTAAAGGTGACAAAAGGATTTAAGTCACAAGTCTGGGAGAAGAGTGAAGAGAGAGCCTAGAAAGAAAATGGCCTTGAAGATTAAGTGTAGTATAAATGAAGAAGTTTACTACGAAATTCTTTCATTCTGGTTTATTTCCAAGGGAGCTAATGAACTTAAATTCATACATGGGGTCAGTTAGCTTAACACTCTTTTCTCATCAAAAGCTGAGCCCAAACTCAGTCCCAGACTGAGCCCTGCTGCTCATCCTAGATTGAGCCATGGTCCTTGTCACAGACTAAGCTGTGACCCTGGCCCCAGACTAAGCCCCAGTTCTGCTTACAGATCAGTCCTTTTCCCAGTCTAACTTCTGGTCCTGGCTCTAGACTATTCCCTCACCCTAGGCAATCCTGACCCTGGTCATAGATGAACCCTGACCGTGGTCCCTAAGTAAGCCTTGACCCTGTTCAGTTTCAGCCTATCCCTATATCTTCTTCACATACTCTTCACAAAGATGGTGAATAGAGAACAGCCCATTGGGGCAGCCCAACCCCAGTGCTCGGCATGCAGGTTAATGTGACTGTCTTGCTTCCCAGGCTGCAGACACAATAGAGGTGACTCTTGTTTGAAGGATGAGTGCATTTTGCCTCCTCGGAGACGAGCAGCAGGACGGAGGAGAGGAGAGAGGGACAAGCCAGAGCCAGGCACCACTGCATGAGCTTGAGGCCATTTCTTGAACGGGTCCATCCCATCCTTGTCCTCTGAGGCTTGTGGACACAGCTGAAAAATTCTCAAAGACACAGACCCCTCCCTTAGAGCAATGCCTAGCTCTTTGCCTCACACCTCCTAGGGCA